>CM060906.1:78990556-83990556 GCA_030737815.1 Allium fistulosum
TAAAGAGCATTTAAGCTTCTTTTGGTTGTTGGAAAGCTTCTCTTGGTTTTTGAGGATCTCTTTGTAGGAATAGCGATAAGGTTTGTCAAAGCTTTCTGGGGAAGTGTCCATTTCCTCCTCTTCCAATTCTTGTTCTTCCTCCTCTTCAATTTCCATATCGTCACCTTCTTCTTCTTCTTGTTGAATTTATTTCTCTTCTTCCCATGCCATTCTTTCTTCCTTTTCAGCAAGAGTTTCATAGGGTTCGAATTCAAGAGGGATGTACATAAGAGAGGTTGGTTTTGTTGAAAACTTTGTTAGGCAAAATGTTTTTGCCTCTTAGATCGATACCAAAGCAATTGAAAATTCTAGTAAAATACACATCATGGTAAAGTGTGTTCTCATGGCTAGAGATTTCTTTTGAACAAAGTCATCCAAAATCAGTTGAGCCCAATTTATATCATGCTTTCTGAAAATAGCAAAATGAGCTTTGAAATTTTTTTGAGCAGGGTTATTGTAATTCCCCGTACTCAGTGTAATACTTTGTTATAAAATATGACTCATTAGTCTTGCATTAGGCCTAAGATTTTTTCCCCTAAAACCATACACTTCATAATTAGAAAACAAATCATACATAACTTCTCTATTACCATAATCAATTCAAAAGTGGAGTAGTCATTTCCACTACTTTTACAACCAAGAATTTGTTCTATAATTTCACAATCCAAAACAATAGTAGTGTCTTTACGCTACTCCAAATTTTACCTTCTTCTCCTTGAAAAAGCATTCCATTAAATTCGCATAAAACACTTTGACCAAATTAGGATAGCAATCAAAATTGTTTTGAGATAAATCGGTTAAACCAAAAATACCATTTTCTAAAGCAAGAACTTGAAACCATAAAAAGAAAATTTATTAAAATTTGCAAACCTTTCCAAAAGATTTTCCATAAGCAGCATACTCAATGTAGGTTTCAATGGACTCTTGATCATTATGAAGTTGACTTTTGATTTTTTGGTGAGTTGATGGATTTGGACAAGGATGGTTGGCTTAGGAAAGACATTTGTTTTAAAGTTTTGAAGGTATGAGAGTGAAGAACGAATTTGAATTTTGAAATAAAGTGTGCGTTAATGAAGGGATAGGAAAGAGATGATATAACTAAGAGTGAACTGACATTTTTCAGCTGAAAAGGGGCCTTTTTAGTTTTTGAAATTGATGCAAAAGAGAGGAAAATTCATAAGTTTGAATTTGGAAAGGTTCTCCAGTTTTCTACCACGTATGTCGAAATACCCATGTGACATATGTCGGCATATAGGCCAAAAATTTCAATTTTAAACAAAGACAATATATTTCTATATGTAGATAAACAATATATTTCGACACATGAAGATGCTCCCTTGCTTGATCAGAGTCTAATACTTGATAGTTACAACTTCTATCATTACATCCATTTAGACATAAAAAAATATTGAGGAAAACAAAAGCTCATACTATTAGCTAGTTTGCCTCCTACACGTCTCTGGAAGCATATTCATCTAATTTGGAAAACATGAAAACTCTTACTCCCTGCCTACTCAAATGAGTAACCGAGAGTTTAAGGAGGAAAAGAAAAACTTTTGGTTAGACAAAAAGGCTAGTGTGAATAATAACCTACCATCTCGAACCAAAATAGATATCTAGTGAGACTATGCCGCATAGCAGAATCAGTTTTTCCCTCACTAGTATCTTAACCAATTATGCCAATCAATGTTAATGCACCAGCAACCACAATGGTTAGAACATGGTAAAATAATCATTTGCGGACATGCAACATGGGTAAGTCTGACTAATCTGTCTTCACCGTATTGTACACACCCTTACCACACCCAAAATCGTTTAATGGATTACCCATCCCAATTTAATTGACTATCTACCTAAATTTAATCTTACCATCCGTCTCATATTTATGTGGAGAACCCATTTCACATATAAACATTATATGGATTATCTATCCTAGACCATATGGACTGCCCATCACACATGGTTTATCTAACTAAAATTCATGTGGACTATCCATCACACATGTCTCATTTGTCTAAAATTATGTAGACTATCCATCGCACATATCATAATTTTCCTAGGATAACTATGAACCCATCACGAACCAAATAAAGACTATCCTTCTCTGGCATTATGTGGACTAACCACCACACATTTGATAATCTCCCTAGGATGACTATGAACCCATCAATTATCAATTTAAAATTTGAATATAACATTATTCACCCAAGTGTCCAACCTATATCTATTGGTATCCCCAATTAAGTTGTCGTACTCATAAAACATACGGCTTGTCAAGCCATCAATATAATAATTTGAAATAGAAAGCTTGCGGCATCCATGCCATTAAAAACAATATTGAACCTCTATCCGGTATTTGAAAACAAAACTATGACTTTATAAAGTATAAAGCCATACTTCCAAAATCATAAGTTTTTCTTAAAACATAGACTATCTCACTTTTAGAACATATTTTTAGTTTGCAAAAGAAAACAAGGCTTCTTGGCCTACAAAACATCGGTTTTGAAATAAAAGAGCTACGGCATCAAAGTGGCATAACCCGATTGCCAAAAACAGGGAATACATATGATGTCGGAGCTGACAAGCTACAACATCAATTACACAAGTCGAAATTAAATTCTTACAGCATCAATACTTTAAAAAACTATGAGGTCGAAAACATGGTACTTCGGCTATTATGCTGCAAAACATAGGATGTCGGCAATGGAAACTCACGATGTCAATCAATTAAATACTTCAATATCGAAATTAGGTATTTACGACATTAATACTTCAAAATTTTTATGTTGAAATCATGGATTCTAAGGTGATAAGAGATTTCAAGCAAAATAGTAAGGGATGTCGCGCTTTAAGAAACAAAGTAGAGCTCCAAAATCAATATCAGATCTCTTCACCTATGAGATACCACATTCCTCCTATGACAGATGTCGGATACCATAAGGAATGCCACATATACATATCGTCGATGGCATTACTGCAGTAAACATTAAAACTGTTTTCTTTCCTTTTTAAACCAATTTCTTTTTACCTACTCCTATCTCTTGTCAAAATATGATTGGTTCACACAAAAAACTTTTCATTTCATTTTCAGGTTTTGCACGAAGTATGTTTCACCTTCCCAATAACATTAGCAAACTAAATTAATTGATATCCTTAATTAATATTACTTTAAATGTTTTTTTGGCATAATAAATTCACAGAAAATCGTATCCACCTGGGAAAAATTCCCAAAAATCACTAAAAATTAGAATTTATATATTCTTTCTCCTATAAAAATTTCGGGAACAAAATAATTATTTAATTATTTTTAGTAATTAAAACCCGAAATAAATACAATTTCCTCTTTAGGAAATTTATAGAATATTCATGTTAACTTGAAAAATTATGAAATTAAAAACCCATCTTAAAAATAATGTTATGCATAACATACCAGAAAATCAAATAAATTGGAGATGAAAAACTAAGATTTTGCCTTTAAAACCTATCATAATAATTCCATAAAATTTCCATAAACCATTATTTTATCTGAACAATGATCGCACATCCATATCATGACAATACATCAAAAGCAATTTGGAAATTAACCATAACCGAATTCAAGCACAAGAAATAGAGATGGTAAACTATTATTCACTTTAGATTAGATGATGAGATTGAGATTTGATGGAGTTTAGTTTCCTTAAGCTTTGCCCTTTGAGTCTCCTTTGATTTCCTTCTCTCCTAACCTTTAGAAATGGTCAGCCTCTAAGTGTTTGCTTTTGATTGTTTGTGACTGTAAAATGAGAATGAATGAGAGTGCGAGGGCTCAAGGGATGAAATAAGGTTATATTTCTAATTTGCCCCTCTCATTTATTCCCCTCTTTTACAAGTTTTAAAATAAATCTAATTAACTGACTAGTTAAGGCCTGACCCAATTAATTATCAAATCTCATCCTCCTTATTCCACTACATTGTTTTATTTAATCTATCCAATTAAATCTTCCGAATAATGTTAAACTAAAATTAGGGGTGTTACAGGCTCCGCTCCTTAAAGAATTTCGACTTCGAAATTCAGTAAGGACTACACAATAAGCATATCAAACATGTAAACAATTGTTACAAACAATGCTAGTTTATCCTACCAGCTAGAAAGTTAATATAACAAATATAGAACATACCGTCATAACAACACAGGATATGTATCCCTAATCATGTCATATATTTCCCAAACTGTCTTTCTTGTTGTCACTCCACTAGACCTTAACTAGTCTGACTGTCATGTTCCTTAACCTCTTCTTATCTTTGGGTACAACACGAACTGATTGTCTCACAAAAGTCAAATCTGGGTCCACTACTAAATCTTCCAGTGCAGTCGGAGCAATAGTAGTCTCTGGATCATGCACATACTTCCAAAGATGAGAAACGTGAAAAACATTATGAACTCCTGCCAAACCACTCGGTAACTCTATCCGGCATCCGAGCTTTACAATCCTCTTTATAATAAGGAACGGTCTAACATATCTAGGTGCTAGTTTCCCTGGCTTTCCAAATCATACTACACCCTTCATCGTTGATACTTCAACAAAAACACGATCTCCAACTGGGAACTCTAGATCCTTTCACCTCTTATCTGCGTATCTTTTTTGCCTAAACGGAGCTTCTCACATCCTAGCTTGGATAACTCAATCTTCTACATGGCTTCTCTCACCATATCTGGACCAAGAATCAATCTGTCTTCGATCTCCAACAAACACGTTGGTGATTTGCATGGCCTTCCATACAAAGCTTCGAAAGGCGCCATTCTTATACTAGTCTGGTAACTAGTATTATAGGAAAACTCAACTAAGTGCAAAAGGTGTTCCCATGACATACCAAAATCTGGTACACAAGCTCTCAACAAACCTTTCAAGTACCTTATTGACTCTCTCTATCTGTGAATCCGTTTATGAGTGGTAAGCGATACTCATCTTCAGCTTGGTACATAACACTTCCTGCAGACTCTTCCAAAATTCGCTAGTAAGCAAAGTATCTTTGTCACTGACTATACTACTAGGAATCCCATGCAGTCTAACAATATTTTTCATAAACAAATTGGCCAATACAAGTGTCGTTCTGGTCAACTTAACGGGAATGAAATGTGCACTCTTGATCAGTCTATACACTATGACCCAAATACTCTGATTTCCCCTATTCAACCTTGGCATCCCGTCAATAAAATTCATGGATATAGAATCCTATTTCCAAACCGTTATATCTAAAGGCTGAAGTAATCCACTTATCTTTTGATGCTTGGCTTTCACTTGTTGGCAATTCAAACATTGCTTTACCCATAAGCCCACATCCCTTTTCATACCCTTGTAGAAGAAACTCCTCTTGCTATCCTGATACATCTTAGTTCCTCCAGAATGAATAGTAAACTTCGATCGATGATATTCCCTATGAACTTCCTTCCTTAGGTCGCCAAAATCTGGAACACACAATCGTCCCTTCTTTCTTAACCATCAATTCTGGTCAAGACTAAAATCCTTAAAATCATTAATCTTAGTTTCAACTTCATGCATTCTAATCCTTTTGGCTAGCAATGGATCATCTCTCTGCTTAGAAGCAATCCTTTCGATCATCACTGGTCGAGCTTCCAAACATGACAACATGGTAGTTTCCGGACTAGACCTAGCCGTTGATCTTAACTGCACACCACAAGTAGTCAATACTTCTAAATCCTTCCATTTTGCTGTCATAGCTAACAACACATTCAGATATTTCCTTCTAATGCATCAGCAATTCAATTTTCTTTTCCTGGCATATACCTAATATCAAAATCATAAGCTGCTTAAAACTCTAGCTATCTCTGTTGTCTCATATTCAACTCTTTGTGAGAGAATAAATACTTCAAAGACTTAAGATCCATAAACAATTTGAATCTTTCTCATAAGAGGTAGTGTCTTCACACCTTCAAAGCAAAGATCACTGCCTCTAACTCCAAATCATGAGTCGGATACCTAACTTCATGTGGTCTGAGCTGCCGAGAAGTGTAGATAATCACTTTACCTCTTTGCATCAACACCGCTCCTAATCCTGTTCCACATACATCACTAAATCCTGATTACCATTTGGCACAACTAACATGGACACATTGGTCAATAAATGTTATAGCTTCTAGAATGCTTCCTCACTTTACTAGGCCAAATAAATTATATGTCCTTTCATGTTAGTTTAGTCAGGGGTGCTGCTATCGGAGAGAAATCCTTAATAAATCTCTTATAATATCCAGCTATCCAAGAAAACTCTTTATATCGGTCACGGTCTCGGGTCTCTTCCAATTATTTAAAACTTTAATCTTAGTTGGATCCATAGACAACCCATCCTCTGAAACTACAGGACCAAGAAACTTCACTTCTTTCTTCCAAAAAGACACTTCGAGAACTTCACTTTTAGTTGATGATACCTCAACGTCTCAAGCACTATTCTAAGGTTAATCTCATAATCTCTTCCATCCTTAGAATATATCAAAATATCATCAATGAATAAAAACATAAATCTATCCAAATGCTCTTGGAAAATTCGGTTCATCAAGTCCATAAAGCAAGCAGGCACATTAGTCAACCCGAACGACTTGACTAACCGCTTAAACGAACCATACCTCATTTGAAATGCCATCAAAGGAATATTATCCTCCGCCACCCTTAGTTGATGGAACCATATCGCCAAATCCAACAGGGAAAACACTTTGGCTCCACTTAACTAATCAAATAAATCATCGATTCTCGGCGTTGGATATCTATTCTTTATCATCTTCTCATTTAGCTTATGATAATTGTAACGATCCCAAAATTTTAAACTATTTTAAATTAATAATTGAATTAAATTTTGATTTAAATCGTGAATGTGTTTGAATTTTTCAAATTTAAAATGAGGAATATATTTGAATTTAAAATTTGAGTTAGGAGTTTGAAATTGAATATTAAATTTGTATTTAAAATTCGAACTAATGATTTAGAAAAATAGTTTGATATAAGAATTATTACTTATGTAATTAATAAATTGATGGTTAGCCTTAATAACATTTTTTCTTTAACTTAAATTAAATGGAATAAATTTTATCAATGCAAAATACAAGTATTAAATCAAATTGTAAAACATATTAATATGAAGCTTACTAAAGGAGACATCTACAAAACAAATTGAAAGAAAAAAAGAAATAAATTTTAACTACAAAATAAATAACATAAGTTAAAAACAAAAAAAATAAAAATAAAAATAAACATACCTTAAGTACACCAGCCCATACCCTAGCCCATACCCCCACGATATTTTCCTCTGCAAAAACACGAACCCGCCCCATTACTTTTCTCATTCAAACCCTAAAACTATTCGAACGAAGATAAAAAAAATGGCGACGTTCAAAATTTAGGGCTTTGCCTTGTTCTTTTTGCCGACGAATTGAAGCTTCTGCTTCGTCTTCCTTTTTGTGGCGATTCTGGAATTAGGGTTTTTCCCTATTGCGATTTAGAGCTTCGACTTTTCACCCATTCGAACACGCTGTTCCGATACACGTCGAGTAAAGGTGAGGAATTTTATTTCTCACATCCAATTCCTATCTCTAGCGTATTAGTATTTGAATTCTGTGATTTTTCGTTCATTTTCAATTGTTGGTTTGAGATTTATCTGACACCTTCAAGTTCGTTCTGTTTTCATGTAGTTTGTAATGCTTTCGAACTAGTTTTCGTTTGTGATAAAATATTGCTTGGATTTTTGTTGATGAAGATTTCGTTCGTTCTATTGTCTTTGGCACTGTCTTTGGTTTGAAATCTATTTCACGATTTTTGAACACGTTTCATCTATGACTTGGGCATGACTTTGAGTTGCATTTCACTGCAGTTGTCTTTGTTCACCACTGATATTACTCCTGATCATTTTACTCGTACCATTCGAATTGTGATATCAGTGTTGATTTTGGAAGTTCATTCCAGTACTGTACTTTGCATATGTTGTTATCACGAGTTTCACTGCATTCATATATGTACTTGTTCACACGCGTAATCTATCGAACTTTGTTTTCCCCTGTTGTTCACTGGTCTTCGAGACAGTCTCTGTAGGTCTGCATACTGTCAGGTCTATATTGCATGTGCACTTGGGGATATAGTTGAAAACTGATACATTACATTAGTCTTTTGAAATTGGTCTTGATGTTATACATCACTGTGCATTAGTTCACTTGAAGTGTAGCATTTGTCCATTTTTCATTTAACTGCAGCATACTCGAGTTTGCATTGTCCAGTATTTGGTTTTGATGAAGCAATATCTTTTACCTTTTTGCTTCGGCACTGTCTGCAGTTTGCATTGCTTTGTCATTATCATGCTTAGTGTTCACTATTGCCAGCAGTGCTATTTTGATAGTGTGTTTGTTTTGTTACACTATTGACATTGGCCCATTTATTTTAGCATGAAGTTATAGTTGCATTTTTAATCTTCATATATATGTATGCAGTCATGTATGTATATACATCTTCTGATATGTATATATGTATGTTCGAATTTGCATATATGTTTACTGTTCTGTATTCATTTGAGTTAGTCGTTGTTCCATTCTTTTTGTTGTCTGCACTATGATATCTTGTAGCCTGGTCTGGTGCACCTTGTTGCTGTGACATTTGTAGTTCGCATTATTGCTGCTACTTGTACTTGTAGTTGTTCGATTGCCTTCTGTTCACTTGACCATTTGTATACATACATTCATGTATGAATACAGATGTATGTTCACTAGATATTGGTTCATGGTTCATTCATAAGTCTGCACTATGGTTTTTGATCTTGAGTTACTTGAACCTGACTTTGATGATCTTCTTCTTTGATGATCTTCACTGCTGTATGCAATACTGTTGTAGACTCACTTTAACCTGTAGTTGCATTTGTCTGCACATTCAACTATTGATCTTGTATATGTTCATAAGTCTGGTCTTTTACATTGAAGTATTGTTTCATATCATCTCTGTTTCACCTATGATATTGCTTTACTTCCCTGTTGCCAGTTTTGGTTGCACTGGTCATTTCCAGTTGCTTGAACATTTGTATATCTGACTTTGATCTTCACTATTTATAATGTTGCTGCTGTGCACATTGAACTTGATATCATCTTGTTCACCTGGTCTTTAAGTTTGGTAATTTGAACATCACTGAGTTGCTTGTGTATACTTGTATTGCATTGCTTCTGTTGATATTTGTTTGATCTTTGGTCATGTTGAGTTACACTTCACTTGTTGCATTGTGAACACTGATCTGGTTCATCTTGATTTGTTGTGTACATGCCTTGATTTTGAATTTCACTGATTCACTTCTGGTCTCACTTCACATCTGTTTCACACTTTAGTCACTGTTTACTTGCTGCATTGGGTCACTTATTCCAGTCTTAATGTTGCTCTCTGCATACTTGAACTGTCATTGTTTCATATGCATGTATTCACTTGATCACTTCCAGTTATACTGTTATTTGAATTGCAGTGCTTCATGTTGTAGCTTAACCATTTGTAGTTTGATGTGCAGACCTAAGTTGCATTTTCATGTAGCTTCACTTGAGTTTTCTGATGCATTGTAGATTGATGTCTGCACTGTAGCTTTTGTAGTTTTGATTCACCTGTGCATTCATGTACATTTTGATTTCCCTGTGTAGTAGTATGATGACCTGTAGCTTCACTTGAGTTGTTGGACTGCTGCACTCATGTAGATATCTACTGACTTGAGATTTGGTTCTATACTTGGGCATTTGGTCTGGATGTTGTTCCTCGACTTTGCATAGTTCAGTAGCACTCTTGCTTGAGTTGAACTTGATTTTACTTGAAGCTTGACCATTTGTTCATCACTGTTATATGTGCATGTTGTTTCAGCGTACATTGATGCTTTATTTTGTTTGATTTCTCTATGTACATGCACAGTTCATTGTTGCAGTGATCATTTTGAATTTTGATCAAGGTCATTTGTACTTGTGTTGAATCTGATTTTGATTTGACCTTGTGCACTCGAGTTCGCGTGGCAGTGCACATGTATGTACGTGTGTACTGCAGCCACACCACCTTGATTTTTTTGGTATTTCTTTTGCTTTTGATACATTGATCTTTTGTGCCTTTTTTTATACTAGTGGCGAGGCAGTGCACGCGTGCGTGAACGGCAGCCAATCAAAATTGGTGTTTTCTATTTCTAAAATCGTTTTTATGTTACGAATTCAATATATTTTGAATCATATTTTGATTTGGTTTTGATTTGATGATTTTTATTGTTAATTGTCGTTTCGGCAATTCTATTCTTTTCTAAATCACCTTCATTTAGAAATCTTTTCATCTATCTCTGTTGATATTTTAAATCTGCTGATTTATTGTATAACACTGTTAAGTGTTATAAATTTTCGTTATCCGATTTCTTTGTTAAAAGGATTGGATAGACGAGAATTATTGTAACTGTCGTCTATTTGATTATTATTGCTTCTATACACTAATAACTGAGTTTGAATTAGACTGACCTGTGTATTATTTTCCTTTGAATGTAATACTCGGGTCAGACTGAGTATTTTACAGCTTGAAGATTTTTGGGCAGCGAAGTTAGAGAGAGGGTAAAACGCTCACTTCAGTTTTCAGGAAATTTTGTACTTAAAAGAATATTCCGCCGTATAAATGTAATACATTGTATAAACTCTGATATTGTAAAAAAGGAAAGAAATAAAATTCATTTGTTTGTGAAATATGATTATTCTGTGTTTCTGTAGCTGATTCTGTTTAAACTCTATAAACTAAATAACAATCCGTATTTTTGAACGTTTCGAGTTGGTTTAACTACCGACTAGGGGCAGTCAGAAGGGCGGGATGTTACAAAGTGGTATCAGAGCTTTGGTTTACACAAAGCTTAGTTTATGATGTTTAATATGAATAGTTACTGGAAACACTTTAAAGAAAATGTTTTTCAAATCTAAAGAAGTATAAAATTGTTTGAATGGATTTGAAATTTAACTAAAGGAAGTTAAATAAATTGAACTTGATCAGATAAATTTTTGAGATGGAAATTTAAACTTAAAAGATAAGTGATTATATAATATGAATTGGAAAGTTTAAATTAATAAGTTGTATAACTTATGAAATGAGAAAATTTAAATAAAACTGGTTGTTAGATGGTTGCTAGTTGATTGTATAGAAATTCATTAAGTGTTAATGAAATTGAATTAATGGAAATTGAAAGCTAAGTAATTGAATTCAAATTGAAAGATAAGTAAATCTAAATAGAGTCAAAATTTGATTTGAATTGAAAGCAAACTGACTTGAATATAAATTAGTGAAAGCAAACTAATTGAATATGAATGAATTTTAGTAAAATCCAACGTGAATGAATCAAATGTGATTAAATTGAAAACCAAGTCGATGAATGATTTACTAAAGAACTAGTTGATTATTTTGGAAGTAGAAAGCAGATGCAAAGTTCAAATGGGATTTAGATTTGAAAATTTTGAAGTTGTCAACATGACAATCCATAATAAATTTAATAGATTCAGTGATGAATTTAAATTTGAACTTGCAGAGAATTAAGTTAAGTGGAAAACTTAATATTGGAAAATTTGAAGTTGGTTTAAAACCAATATTGTGAAAAGTATGCGGAATTCAAACTATAAATTGAAGTCTTTATAAATAGGAATAGAATTTATAAACGTTGTTTATAAATCCGAAAATGACTTATTTTGGATAAGTAAATCTTTATAGCTTGTTAAATGAAGTATATTCATGATTTTGGACAGTGAATATATTATTGAATAAAATGGACATGTTTTGGGAAAGCGATATTTTAAAACGAAGTTAATTGTTTTAAAAGATGTTTTAAAAGGAATTGAATATCGAAACCATAGATTTCAACATTCATTGTTGAAATAGACGTTTTCGAGAAATAAGGAAATAGTGGACTATAACACTATTGTTATAGTAAATGATTTCCGAAAGGAAATGTTTTGTATAGTATTGGGATTTATACATCTATCTAAATTTCAAATCCCTATACTAGTGATTTTGAGTTGTCGTAACGATGTTTTACGTAACATTCGTTTTGACTCAAATAAATGTGTGAAAGAGAATGATTTCCTTAAAAGATGAAATATATACTTAATTTTGATTAAAGTATATCGGATATTTTCAAATGTTGAAAATAAATTAGATTTGTGAATTACTTATTTTTAAATAAGTATGGAAATGTTTTTCCAAATATGAAATGAAATGTTGTGAATATATCCCGTGAGTGATAAATGATTTGAAATTCATTTTCAAAGTCGAAGTTGAAATGTTAAATGAGAAATTTGAACAATTAGTTCAACTTGAAATTTTTCAAAAAGATTGAATCGTTGAGTTAAATTGAGTTTAACTTCGACACTAAAGACAATATAAGTTGAGTTTTGAATTTCAGATGATGGTTTGGATTGTATGTCTAACATTGTGAATTGATGACATAGCAATTGATCTCTATTAAATATATATCTGTTGGTGGCGGAGAATTTATTCTCTTAGCTTAACACCCTTCTCTGAGACGTACGAGCTCAGAGGTTATATATCGATAGACATCAATTCTGTGTTGAGAATTGACGATGTAACGTGAAATCCAAATCGAATGTGAAGTCGATAATAAATGGAATTATGAATATGAATTGTGTTTGAGATAACCTTAAATTTCCAAATCGACTTAGAGGAAATTTTTGAAATCCTCTATTTGTTATGGATATAGGATATGTAGGTTTTCAGAACTTATATATATGAATGCGGTAAATTTGAAAACCGTCAGTTTGGAAAGTAATTGTTATGGAAATCTTATGTAAGTTTACATAGGTATGATATGTACGAAATGTGAAATGAAGTACTACATATATATGATGTTATATTTTCTAAACTGAGGATATGGAAAAGAACCTTCCATTTATTATTTGTGAAGGTTTTGGAACTCTCGATGAGTGTCCATTTGAAATTCGTAGCTACGTAGAATTTCCATTAGTCAGAATGACTATTTGAATTGGAATCCCTCGAGATGGATCATGTCGATGGGATCATATTGATTGATTAGCGTAATTTGAGGGGCACGATGCCCACAGTTACAAGCGATTCTACTGGGATAGTAGCGCAACCGCCGGGTAAACTGCAATCTAAATGCCAAAGCAAAATTTGAGGGGCGTGATGCCTACAGACACAAGCGATTATACTGGGATAGTAGCGTAACCGCCGGGTGGACTGCGATCTATGGCGACAACCGTGGCGAAATTTAAGAGATGTGAAATCTACAGATTACAAGCGATTCTACTGGGATAGTAGCGTAACCGCCGGGTAACTGTAATCCATGGGGGAACGTGCTTTCCATATCCATTTTTGAAAAAGAATTTTTAAGTATTTTCACTGGAAGTTGAAGCAAGTATATTTAGTACTTGGAGATTTTTAGTCCTGCGCCTGGCCAGCGTATGCCTAATGTCTGTAAGAACGACGATAGACTTATTAAACTTCGAGTTAATAAGTATTTGCAAACTGTGAATAGCAAATCAATAGTCTGAAATTAAAACTACATGATTCCAACTTAATGAACTAAGGAAGAAGATCTTTGAAATGTTTTGAAAGTCCACAGCTTTGGAAGAGATATATTATGCAAATATCTAAAATGAAGAATTTCAAGAAAATTTGAGCTTTGTAAGTCGAAAAAAAATTGGTAAGAGACTTTTGCGTTTTAATTGTAGAAACCAATGAACAAAGCTAATGAGATAAAACAAATGGAATGAACTCTATATTTATTTATTTTTAATAAGTATTGAGCTTGGTAAAGTTTTGTTGGGTATAAATATTGGTGAAATTTTAACGACCTTTCCTTTTCGTGGACGAAAAGTTTTAAGGAGGGAAGATTGTAACGATCCCAAAATTTTAAACTATTTTAAATTAATAATTGAATTAAATTTTGATTTAAATCGTGAATGTGTTTGAATTTTTCAAATTTAAAATGAGGAATATATTTGAATTTAAAATTTGAGTTAGGAGTTTGAAATTGAATATTAAATTTGTATTTAAAATTTGAACTAATGATTTAGAAAAATAGTTTGATATAAGAATTATTACTTATGTAATTAATAAATTGATGGTTAGCCTTAATAACATTTTTTCTTTAACTTAAATTAAATGGAATAAATTTTATCAATGCAAAATACAAGTATTAAATCGAATTGTAAAACATATTAATATGAAACTTACTAAAGGAGACATCTACAAAACAAATTGAAAGAAAAAAAAGAAATAAATTTTAACTACAAAATAAATAACATAAGTTAAAAACAAAAAAAAATAAAAATAAAAATAAACATACCTTAAGTACACCAGCCCATACCCCCACGATATTTTCCTCCGCAAAAACACGAACCCGCCCCCTTACTTTTCTCATTCAAACCCTAAAACTATTTGAACGAAGATAAAAAAATGGCGAGGTTCAAAATTTAGGGCTTTGCCTTGTTCTTTTTGCCGGCGAATTGAAGCTTCTGCTTCGTCTTCCTTTTTGTGGCGATTCTGGAATTAGGGTTTTCCCCTATTGCGATTTAGAGCTTCGACTTTTCACCCATTCGAACACGCTGTTCCGATACGCGTCGAGTAAAGGTGAGGAATTTTATTTCTCACATCTAATTCCTATCTCTAGCGTATTAGTATTTGAATTCTGTGATTTTTCGTTCGTTTTCAATTGTTGGTTTGAGATTTATCTGACACCTTCAAGTTCATTCTGTTTTCATGTAGTTTGTAATGCTTTCGAACTGGTTTTCGTTTGTGATAAAATATTGCTTGGATTTTTGTTGATGTAGATTTCGTTCGTTCTATTGTCTTTGGCACTGTCTTTGGTTTGAAATCTATTTCACGATTTTTGAACACGTTTCGTCTATGACTTCGGCATGACTTTGAGTTGCATTTCACTGCAGTTGTCTTTGTTCACCACTGATATTACTCCTGATCATTTTACTCGTACCATTCGAATTGTGATATCAGTGTTGATTTTGGAAGTTCATTCCAGTAGTGTACTTTGCATATGTTGTTATCACGAGTTTCACTGCATTCATATATGTACTTGTTCACACGCGTAATCTGTCGAACTTTGTTTTCCCCTGTTGTCCACTGGTCTTCGAGACAGTCTCTGTAAGTCTGCATACTGTCAGGTCTATATTGCATGTGCACTTGGGGATATAGTTGAAAACTGATACATTACATTAGTCTTTTGAAATTGGTCTTGATGTTATACATCACTGTGCATTAGTTCACTTGAAGTGTAGCATTTGTCCATTTTTCATTTAACTGCAGCATACTCGAGTTTGCATTGTCCAGTATTTGGTTTTGATGAAGCAATATCTTTTACCTTTTTGCTTCGGCACTGTCTGCAGTTTGCATTGCTTTGTCATTATCATGCTTAGTGTTCACTATTGCCAGCAGTGCTATTTTGATAGTGTGTTTGTTTTGTTACACTATTGACATTGGCCCAGTTATTTTAGCATGAAGTTATACTTGCATTTTTAATCTTCATATATATGTATGCAGTCATGTATGTATATACATCTTCTGATATGTATATATGTATGTTCGAATTTGCATATATGTTTACTGTTCTGTATTCATTTGAGTTAGTCGTTGTTCCATTCTTTTTGTTGTCTGCACTATGATATCTTGTAGCCTGGTCTGGTGCACCTTGTTGCTGTGACATTTGTAGTTCGCATTATTGCTGCTACCTGTACTTGTAGTTGTTCGATTGCCTTCTGTTCACTTGACCATTTGTATACATACATTCATGTATGTATACAGATGTATATTCACTAGATATTGGTTCATGGTTCATTCATAAGTCTGCACTATGGTTTTTGATCTTGAGTCACTTGAACCTGACTTTGATGATCTTCTTCTTTGATGATCTTCACTGCTGTATGCAATACTGTTGTAGACTCACTTTAACCTGTAGTTGCATTTGTCTGCACATTCAACTATTGATCTTGTATATGTTCATAAGTCTGGTCTTTTACATTGAAGTATTGTTTCATATCATCTCTGTTTCACCTATGATATTGCTTTACTTCCCTGTTGCCAGTTTTGGTTGCACTGGTCATTTCCAGTTGCTTGAACATTTGTATATCTGACTTTGATCTTCACTATTTATAATGTTGCTGCTGTGCACATTGAACTTGATATCATCTTGTTCACTTGGTCTTTAAGTTTGGTAATTTGAACATCACTGAGTTGCTTGTGTATACTTGTATTGCATTGCTTCTGTTGATATTTGTTTGATCTTTGGTCATGTTGAGTTACACTTCACTTGTTGCATTATGAACACTGATCTGGTTCATCTTGATTTGTTGTGTACATGCCTTGATTTTGAATTTCACTGATTCACTTCTGGTCTCACTTCACATCTATTTCACACTTTAGTCACTGTTTACTTGCTGCATTGGGTCACTTATTCCAGTCTTCATGTTGCTCTCTGCATACTTGAACTGTCATTGTTTCATATGCATGTATTCACTTGATCACTTCCAGTTATACTGCTATTTGAATTGCAGTGCTTCATGTTGTAGCTTGACCATTTGTAGTTTGATGTGCAGACCTAAGTTGCATTTTCATGTAGCTTCACTTGAGTTTTCTGATGCATTGTAGATTGATGTCTGCACTGTAGCTTTTGTAGTTTTGATTCACCTGTGCATTCATGTACATTTTGATTTCCCTGTGTAGTAGTATGATGACCTGTAGCTTCACTTGAGTTGTTGGACTGCTGCACTCATGTAGATATCTACTGACTTGAGATTTGGTTCTATACTTGGGCATTTGGTCTGGATGTTGTTCCTCGACTTTGCATAGTTCAGTAGCACTCTTGCTTGAGTTGAACTTGATTTTACTTGAAGCTTGACCATTTGTTCATCACTGTTATATGTGCATGTTGTTTCAGCGTACATTGATGCTTTATTTTGTTTGATTTCTCTATGTACATGCACAGTTCATTGTTGCAGTGATCATTTTGAATTTTGATCAAGGCCATTTGTACTTGTATTGAATCTGATTTTGATTTGACCTTGTGCACTCGAGTTGGCAAGGCAGTGCACATGTATGTACGTGTGTACTGTAGCCACACCACCTTGATTTTTTTGGTATTTCTTTTGCTTTTGATACATTGATCTTTTGTGCCTTTTTTTATACTAGTGGCGAGGCAGTGCACGCGTGCGTGTATGGCAGCCAATCAAAATTGGTGTTTTCTATTTCTAAAATCGTTTTTTTGTTGCGAATTCAATATATTTTGAATCATATTTTGATTTGGTTTTGATTTGATGATTTTTATTGTTAATTGCCGTTTTGGCAATTCTATTCTTTTCTAAATCACCTTCATTTAGAAATCTTTTCATCTATCTCTATTGATATTTTAAATCTGCTGATTTATTGTATAACACTGTTAAGTGTTATAAATTTTCGTTATCCGATTTCTTTATTAAAAGGATTGGATAGACGAGAATTATTGTGACCGTCGTCTATTTGATCATTATTGCTTCAATACACTAATAACTGAGTTTGAATTAGACTGATATGTGTATTATTTTCCTTTGAATGTAATACTCGGGTCAGACCGAGTATTTTACAGCTTGAAGATTTTCGGGCAGCGAAGTTAGAGAGAGGCTAAAACGCTCACTTCAGTTTTCAGGAAATTTTTTACTTAAAAGAATATTCCGCTGTATAAATGTAATACATTGTATAAACTCTGATATTGTAAAAAAGGAAAGAAATAAAATTCATTTGTTTGTGAAATGTGATTATTCTGTGTTTCTGTGGCTGATTCTGTTTAAACTCTATAAACTAAATAACAATTCGTCATTTTGAACGTTTCGAGTTGGTTTAACTACCGACTAGGGGTGGTCAGAAGGGCGGGATGTTACAATAATCAATACACAACCTCAACGATCCGTTCAGTTTCTTTACAAACACCACAGCTACTCCCCAAGGCAGACTGCTTGGTCAAATTGAACTTTTTCCTTCTAAGTCACTAATTGCACCTTTAACTCTTTCATCTCAGTAAATGTCATTCTTCTAGACAGTCTATTAACGGGTTCAGCTATAGGTACAAGATCAATTCTGAACTCAATAGCTCTCCTTGGTGGTAATCTTGTAATTGGTTCAAAAACATCTGCAAATTCTCTTACAACTAGAACCCGACTCAACTTATCTTCCATCTCCATTGCACCCAATAAAGCACAAACATCCAAACTCGAATTCCCAAGTAAGTATATAATTCAATCACTACTATTAAGGTGTCTTAATGATATTTTCCAATCCTGGAAAAATATCCTACCTTCATATATACTCAACCAATCCATACACAAAATAATCCCAAAGCCCACAAAATCAAACTCAAACAAATTGCAGGCAAAAGAATGACCTAACAACTCAAATTCTAGATGGTCACATCTCATCCCAAGAGTTGCATACCCTCCTATTAGATTCGCGATCCTTAAGGAAGTAACAAGGTATTATCGTTCTAAATCTAACTTATCTACCCAACAATGAAAGATAAAAGAATGTCATGCACCAATATAAAATAATACTCTAAAATTTATGACATAAATCAAAAGCATACCTCTCATCACAACCATTCCCTTTCCTTCGTTGTTAGCCTAGAAGATGAGAGCTCCAAAGCAAAGACCTTTCCTTTCTCCACATTGGCCACTTCTGGACATTTATTCTTATATTGCCCCATCTGCTTGCAGTTAAAGCACTTTACATTCTTCTTCCCCACATCTTACCATCGCCAGATCGTCATTCATTATCATAGTGCCTCTTCTTGTCACACTTGTAACAAATGATATCAGTTTTTCCTTTCTTGACGGCTCCACCCTTTTGAGCTCCCTTCCTCTTAAAGAGCTTTCTCTTCTTACTCTTTGTAACGACCCGCCTTTTTGACCATCGAAAGTTGACACCGAACACTACCGTTGTGTTCAAATGTCACGCATACAATCGACAAAAGGGAAAATAGTTAGGGTTAATAAAAAGAAAAGAACAGAGAACATAGGAAAACATAATCTCACCGTGGAATTGTCAACATATAATATAACAAGGACGGTAGAAATTGTCATTCAAAAAATACAGAGTATATCGGAGTTAATAACAAACCTTATTAGATGGACAATTATAACATCCCGACCTTACAAATGCTGATAGGGATACTATATAATATAGCGGAAAATAATATACTACGATGGGTGAATCTCCAACTCCCCTCCAAGATTTCCATATCACCAAAGCCAACCTAGGAAAATACTTAGTCTGACCCGAACATTATAAGAAAATAACACCCAGATCAGTATGGAAATACCAACGTGAGATAACTCAAATAATGGGGATTATATAAAAGTTCTGTGAGACCACACTGCTAACGTGGAATGAGTTTTTACCTCACAAGAATAACATCCATACGCGCAAGAGCAGAAATAAATACTATGAAACAAAATCCAAATAAGAATGGCATAAATAATATTAAAACCAGACTTAAAAGAATGGAAATAGCCTGAGTAAAATCCAAACTAGATAGAATGGATAAAACAAGGAAACAGTCCAAATTTGATTGAATGGACTAAATAAGGTCACAGTCCAAACTTGATAGAATGGACAAAATAAGGTAACAGTCCAACAATGATAGAATGGACTAAATCAATACTTAAACGGCGCGAAGAGTGGTTGACTCTTCCAGTGGCAATTTAAAGATAAACAGATTCAAGGTTTTCGAAAAGGAAATGAAATTTTCCAACAAACGACTAGGAGGGTGCATCCTCCTTAAAAGAAGCATACCTCTAGAAATATACTTGAAAACCCTGAGAACTCCAAGCCGGACCCCGCCAAACCTTACCGAGAATCAAAATATTTCACATCTAAAATGCTTAACTATTTTTCACGTGACGGTATACAAAAATCTAGATGAGATATGAAAATACCCTAATGGGAGCAATCCCACATAACTTGGCCCCCAAAAAAATCACGCACTTTTGTTTAGTCATTTCAGGCAAAGGATAACAAAGCCCAAAGAGCAGCAAATCGTTTTTAAGGTAATGATACACCATGAAGAAAGATGAATTTAATAATTAATAAATCAACTATCGGGGATAATTTAAATGATCGTATATGGAAATTAAATATCATATATTTACCACTACTCATTGATACCAAACCAGTGATGTCTCTCGGTTGAAAATGAAGCCAGGTAAGTTGAGGTACTATTACCTCTAAGCATCGCCTTGACGATATTTTTAACCTTCGAGATAGAAACAAGTTCAAGCCTCAACGTTTAGCGTTAAAAAAATGACTAGATCCTTTCCATATATGCGATATCGATTACGGAACTATTGTTTTATAACCGAAATTGAATTTTAACTTTTACAACTGAACTTGCTTGATTTCCATATTACGGTATTGGTAAAACGCTTTTAGAAGTACTCTTTCAAAATGTTCTTTTATAAGAAATTTTTTATAATAATAAGTGTATTAAAACAAGGGTCAAACCTAAAACATTATTTGCTACAAAACCAAAAACAATTCCCACTTAGCTTTATTTATAAAAAATCCCTTTTAGGGGATTTTCTCATTTATGAAGCATTATTTATAAATTTTAAAACAATATTTATTATCCTAAAAGATAATAAAACAATTTAAATACCTTTATAGATTTAAAACTATATCAATTTTCCCAAAAGATAACTAATCACATTTATAATCTCTTTTAAGCAAACAAATCAATTATCTTTAATAAAATAGTTAATTATTCAAAAACACTTTTACATCATCAATAAATTAACTTTTAAAAATCTTTATTAAATCAGTTTATAACTTTTAAATCAGTTAATTAACTTAAACGCTTTTATTTTATTAGTTAATTTACTTTAATCACTTTTATTAAATCAATTAATTAACTTTAAATATCATTAACTAAAAGATTAATTAAATCCAAATAATCATTGGTTAAAATGAATAACTCATCACAAACAACATTAATTAAAATGATAAGTAGATTTTAAATACCATTAATTTAAAACATTTAATTAAGTTCAAATAATCATAAATAAATGAAATTAATTAAATTCAAATATCATTAGTTAAAATGATTAATTAAAACATCATTTGTTAAAATGATTTATTTAACAATAAAACATCATTAATTAAAATGATTTAACTAAATTCCAAATATCATTAGTTAAATCAATTAGTAAAATTTAAAACAATCATTAATTAAATGATTAATTAAATTCAAATATCATTATTTAAAATGATTAATTACTTTTAAGTATCATTAATTAAAATGATTAATTAAACTCAAGTAATCATTAGTTAAAACGATTAATTAAATCCAGTCTCACTTAAATCAAAAGATAAACCAATTTTAAATACCATAAATTAAATTGGTTAATTAATTTAAATGATTAATTAATTTAAATTATCATTTATCAAAATGATTAATGAGTTCTAACATTTTGTTTTTATTGAAATCACAAGCTCAAGTTCAAAAACAAAAGATAGGGTTTTGGGGATGAAAATTAATAAACGACGGTATAGCAAAAATCGCTATAACGACATTTAAACTATTTAAATAGAATATCGGGAATTATTTTTAATTTATCATAAATATAACAGCATAAGGATGTAAATAAATAATTATTGGTGAGAAACCCCTCATGGTCTCTCTATAGATTTTCCCTGCAAAACAATGGTTATGGATAAAATATATATATATAATCATATGGGTTTATAACGATCAAACTAATATGTCATCCATTTTCCAAACGGAAATTCAACTAAACAAGCAATCAAACAATTTAACTAACACACAGGCAATCAATAAACGTTTAAAAACATCATTGATTTGATATAATATAATTTACTATGAGTTAAACTCACATTGATTTTCGTTCTCGCCAAAACGTTCCGATTTTGGACTAAAACCGAACGGCCGTTCAATTTTAGCGTAAATTCCAACAAGCTTCTAATCTAACCAAACAAACTCCATAGCATAGCCCTCGTCGCTACGAGTCAAACGTAAAAAACGGCGTTCGAATCTGACCTCGTACGCAAAAGTTATTCGATTAACAAATCATCGATTAAATAAAATTAATTAATAACTAATTAACAAAACTAATTACAATTACTTAACTAAAACCACCACACTAATCCATCTCCCCCTCTCTTGTATTCATGCTTAACAAAACGGATCTTTATTCCACTACATCTCCCCGCCAGCAGCGACCAAGTCGCGCCGCCTCACTGCCGCCGAACAACGCCCGCCCTCAGACCATCCCAACGCCACCATCATGACCACCCCTCGATGACCAGAGCCCCATCGCGAAACCCAAAACCACATACACCTTTGCATTGAGATCTACACTTCCTCCGTACGAACTACGACGATTGACCGTCCAACTCCTTTAAAGCAACGAGACGACTAGGTTTCTAGTTGAGGGTTCGACCTAAAATGGCCTCGGGTGGTCCAAATCATTCTTGGCCACATGATGATGGGTTGTGCTTGCTTTTTCCTTCATGCTTTTTAAATTTGAAAAATGAGCCCCTTTTTTTCTGTTACGTTGCTTATATCTAAAAGGGAGAACATGGAGTATGGGCAGGATGTAGGGGTATCGGCTAGAGTGTTAGGGCATGGGTTAAAGCATTGTGGATATACATACATACATATATATATATAATATTATTTAAATTTTAATTATGAAGCTATAAAACGTCCGAAAATTACGAACTCCAAACGAGACGTGTCGCCTGGCGTTCTATATGTTATACCCCTATTTCGAACGCAATGGAACTAGTCTCGAGGCCTAATTCGATCATATGCAGAAAATAGCTTTTCAACCCAATTATTATATTAAATTACCGAAATTAATTTCTGCACGTTTCGATCTCGCACGACCAAATGATATGTCTGATCGTCATGAAATTCAACAGCATATTATAATTCATTATTACGGATCGAATGAAACTGGTTTGTCGAAATCTAAGACAGTGCCCCGGAATGACAATTTCACAGATTTAAATATCGTTTTATGTTTCCAATCGAATTATCGATATTTATCTGATCTATTTCGTAAATAAATTTGAAAATTGAATTCATCAATATTATTTATTAATTAAAAGGAGTTAAATGAAATTATTAAATTCATTTAATTAACATTTAATACACACTTCAAATATTTAATCATTCCTTTTATTTGAATTATAAGTTATTAAATTCTAAAATCAATTATTTAAATAACTAAAATTAATTAAACATTTAAAATCAAATGTCTAGAATTTTGGGTTGTTACACTCTGAGAACTATGAATTTCCACCTGTTGCCCCTTCCCAAATGTCGAAAGCATCTCCTCGTTCCTTATATCCATTTCCACCATTCCTTACTTGGATCCTTGAGATACAGCATTGTTGCCCTGGCAATCTCCGGTTTTAAACCCCGAATGAACTTTTCATTTCTCTTAATCATAGTATCTATGGTGTCATATCCGTATTTGGACAGCTTACCAAACTTAGTCACAAACTCCAGGACAGACATTTCTCTTTGCTCCAATTCCATAAATTTCCTGAGCAAAGTTGACATGGCCATCTTAGACAAGACTCTTTCCTCAAACCTCCATCTAAATTCATCCCAAGTAAATTCCTCCTCTGGGGATCCTACGGTTACAATGTTCCACCAGTACAAAGTAGCTCCTTATAACTACCTCGATGCCAACCTCCACTTTAATAGTATCCTTAGTTCCAAGAAAAGGCTTTCTTCCAAGACTGGTGTAACCACGACTCAACTTAGCGTAGTTATTACCAACCGGCACCACGGGATTAGCTCCTCGTGCATTAGCAGCATTCCTTCCAGCCACACCAGTAGCAACCCCCGCTTGCATCATGTTGACAAAGAACTGATACATAGCCCCCATATTTACTAGTAGGGTTCCAGCACCTACATTAACATTTGCATTTTGATTAGCATTTACCGATCGACCTTGCTTCTTTCTAGGATTGGGCCAAACATTTCCATTAGTTGTGGTGCTACCTCCACCTAGATTCACTCTTCTATTTCTTGCTTCCATATCTTGCTTTCTCGTAATCTTCATACGAGCCTTAATAGGATACAAAGGAATGGTCTACGAGAGAGGGGAGAATACATACTTATATATAGCAAATACAAGTACGTTACTATAGCATTATCCCATACCCTAATCTTATTCTCTGATTCATTGGATTGTGTTTTTAAAAACTTTAAATCTTTTAAATTTTTACATAAACCTATGCTCTGATACTAAACGTAACATCTCCCATTCTAAGGCCCGAAACTAAGTGTTATGCATGCTTTGTCATCCGTAGTATTAATGTTTGATGACAAAATGTGGTTATGTTAATTATACATGACCAATAATTGTAATTACTACTATTAAATAGTGAGGGTTTGGCAGTTGATTGTCCTTCTACAAAAGTGTTAAAAAGTGAACTACCAGTGTTATTAGCCATTTATAATTTTCAAAAATCAAATTACGAGTTTTTGAAAACCTAATTCTCTAATACCGTAACATCCCCCATTTTAAGGTTCGAAACTAAGTACTACGGATATTGCAATCATCCAGTATTAATTTCCGGTGACAAAATGTTGTTGTGTTAATTGTACAAATAACATTCAGAAGCACATGAATATTAAAATTTTAAAACTCAATTCATTAAATAAACTTTTACGTTTCATTTCAAAAATAAAATTTCACATTCATTACATAATCTCATTCGATCCCACGTTCAGAGAAAGTATAACAATTACAAAATACTTCAAGAGCGACATATGAAGATGCACCCTTGCTTGATCAGAGTCTAATACTCGATAGTTATAACTTCTATCATTACATCCATTTAGATATATAACAACACAGCGGAAAATAAAAGCTCCTACTAATAGCTAGCTTGCCTCCTGCACGTCTCTGGAAGCATATTTATCTAATCTGGAAAACCTGAAAACCCTTACTCTGGGCCTACTGAAATGATCACCTAAGAGTTTAAGGAGAAAAATAAAAACTTTAGGTCAGACAAAAAGGCTGGTGTGAATAATAACCTATAATCTCGAACCAAAATAGATATCTAGTGAGACCATGCCGTGGAGCGGAATTGGTTTTCCCCTCACTGGTATCTTAACCAATTATGTCAATCAAAATTCATGCACTTGTAACCACAATGGTTGGAACATAGTAAAATAATCATTTTTGAACATGCAACATGGGTAAGTCTGACTAATCTATCTTCATTATGCTATACACTCCCTTACGCCATCCAATATCATATAATGGATTACCCATCCCAATTTTATTGACTATCCGCCTAAATTTAATCCTACCATCTGTCTCATATTTATGTGGACTGCCCATCTCACATATAAACATTATATGGATTATCTATCCTAGACTATATGGACTACCCATGTCACATATAAACATTATATGGATTATCTATCCTAGACTATATGGACTACCCAATTATCTATCCTGGACTATATGGACTACCCATCACACGTGGTTTATCTAATTAAACTTCATGTAGATTATCCATCACATGTGTCTCATTTGTCTAAAATTATGTAGACTATCCATCACACATATCATAATTTTCCTAGGATGACTATGAACTCATCATGAACCATATAGAGACTATCCACCTCTGGCATTATGTGGACTATCCATCACACATCTCATAAATTTTCTAGGATGACCATGAACCCATCAATTATCAATTTAAAATTTGAATATAACATTATTCACCTTGGTGCCCAACCTATGTCTATTAGTACCCCCAATTAGGTTGTCGTACTCATAAAACATAATGCTTGTCAAGTCATCAATATAACAACTCGAAATAGAAAGCTTATGGTATCCATGCTGTTAAAAACAATATCAAACCTCTATCTGATATTCGATAACAAAACTATGACTTTATAAACTATAAGGACATACTTCCAAAATCATAAGTTTATCGACTTTCTTAAAACATAGGCTATCTCGCCTTTAGAACATATTTTTAGTTCGCAAAGAAACAAGGCTTCTTGGCCTATAAAACATCGGTTACGAAATAAAAGAGTTACATCAATAAATCCGCATAACCTGATTGCCGAAAACAGGGAAAACATGTGGTGTCAGAGCTGACAAGCTACCACATCGGTTACTCAAGTCGAAATCAAATTCTTACGGCATTAATACTTTAAAAAATTATGACATTGAAAATATGGTTCTTCAGCTATTATGCCGCAAAACATAGGATATTGGCAATGGAAACTCACGATGTCAATTTTTTAAATACTTCAATATCGAAATCAGGTCTTTGCGGCATTAATACTTCAAAATCTTAATGTCAAAATCATGGATTATAAGGTGATAGGAGATTTCAAGCAAAATAGCAAGGGGTGTCGCGATTTAGAAAACAAAGTAGAGCTCCAAAATCAATATCAAATCTCTTCACCTATGAGATACCGCATTCATACTATGACAGATGTCGGATATCATAAGGGATGCCACATGTCGTCGATGATATTACTGTAATAGACATTAAAACTGTTTTCTTTCCTTTTTAAACCAATTTCTTTTCACCTACTCCTATATCTTGTCAAAATATGATTGGTTAAAACCATAAACTTTTCATTTCTTTTTCAGGGTTGGTACGAAGTATGTTTCACCTTCCCGAAAACATTAGCAAACTAAACTAATTAATATCCTTAATTAATATTAATTTAAACGTTTTTCTAGCATAATAAATTCATAGAAAATCGTAACCACTTGGGAAAAATCCCTAAAATAATTAAATATCAAAATTTATATATTCTTTCTCCTGTAAAATTTTCGAGACCAAAGTAATTATTTAATTATTTTTAATAATTAAAAACCCAAAATAAACATTATTTCCTCCTCGGGAAATTCATAGAATATTCATATTAATTTGGAAAATTATGAAATTAAAAAATCATCTCCAAGATAATGTTATACACAACATACCAGAAAATCGAATCATTTAATGATCAAAAAGTAAGGTTTTTGCCTTTAAGATTATGAGATACACCCTCATATCTCACAAGTCCAAGGAAAACTCTCTTGACTTACCGAGCAACAAGATCACCTACTAGATTTAGATGGGCTACAAAGCAAATCCACTTGATTTGAATGGGAAACAAGCATACCTAAACAAATAAGAATGTTGTTGTTGATTTTCAAACATAAACAGTTGTACTTAGGATACAAGATATCCTATAGCCCTTCCAATAGCGGTTTGATCTTTGAGTTTGTAGAGAGAATGCTTCCAAAATAGTAGATAGTTTGTAAAGAATCAATCTAGTAGAGTATGGATAGAATCTATGTTGATTTTGAATAATATAGAAAGTAGTTTTCAAGAATTAGAACAAGAGAGTAAAGAGTAAGAAGAAAGTGAGAAAATTAATTAAAAACTTCATTTGCACTCCTCTTTATATATAGTGAATAAATAGAAGTATCCATTAGTGAAGAGGTTCATTGAAAAGACACTTCTTTTCAAAAATTGAAAAACAACCAATGGTCACAATGTCAACATATCTAGGAGGGGTATGTCGACATACTCTTGTCAAGTTTGAAAAACGATTTTTCTTTTAAATTGTTTCCAAACTTCTATATTTTTGTAAAATAATTTAAACGTAATTTTTAAATATTTGAATACATAAATTTTTTTAGAATATTTGTAGAAAAATATTTTGAATTCAAAATAATTTATTTTGATTAAACTATCAAAGATCATATATTTGTCATAAAGATCAGAATCTGCTATCACGGACTTTAAAAATTTATTCTAATGACTCATACTAAAGTCTTGAACTCCTCAAGTCTTATGTCTCTAAACTCATGAGTCTTAATCATCATCTCTAAATCTTCATTCATTGTCGTTATACTGATCAGTCTTCAAGTTTAATCATTCTGTACCTATGTAATATTCAGCAATATATACTATACAACTTGACAGAACATTAATATCTATATTTATATGGTTGTTGTTGTCAAAATCAATATCCGAGGTAATAACAATCATAACCCTAATTCTTTTATCAACTTTTTGAAGCCTCCATTAACTCTACCCCTAATCGAAAGTCATTTTCCCATCTCCTCCATTTTCAAGCTCAAATCAAATTAAAATAAAAAGTATTCGATAGTCGGTGGTTTGTAATTCGAAAGATAACACCTTCATGATTGGAAGCTAATTCAAGAGTTTACCTTTAAGGTATTGTCTTTTGGCATTGTTGAAAGGTAATTATCTTATCTATAATTATATATTGATATTTAGGTAATTTATATACCATATATTGTTTTGTTAGTAAGGTGACGATTCTAGTTATTAGTATATCAACACATTTAGAATGGTTGTTTATTTATATGCTTATATATTTATATATAGAAAAATTATACATATACATACCCTAAAACTCATGCTTAAGAATAAACTATTTTTATTATTTTATTTTAATTTCATATTCGTTATTTAATTAACATAAACTTTATGATTTAAATACTGAACATTATACTATATAAAATATTTTTAAAATTACATATAGATAGTTTTATACCAAAAATATTTTTTAGTACGAAAAATATATTCTTAATATATATATATATATATATTATTTATTTCAAATCATTTGAATAAATCTAAAAAATAAATATATCACAAAATACATAAAATATTATTTCATTTTATAAAATCATTTTCATACATAATGAACTCTAAACATGAAAAAAATATTAATTTTTTTTGTATATATTAGTCAAATATTAATATAAACGTTGATATTAAAATTAAGTTTAAAATAGATCGTAAGTTACCATATATTTAAATTGAAATATTAAAACACTAAAATATCATCTAGATTTTTTTACAAAATATTGAAACATAAATTATAATTTTCAAAACACACACACACACACACACACATATATATATATATATATATATTATTTTATCCAACTGGAAATTTAAATTGAATAAATTTAAAATAAAAAAGTTGATTTTGCCATAAGTATTAGGTAAGTTTGTGTATGTGTGTGTATCATTCATATATATTTATACATATATATGTTTATTTATTATCAAACTATTTATAAGTATATATACACAAAAAATCAATTTTGTTTTCGATTTTACAACAAAATAAATAATTAAAATTTTAGAATATATTTTAAATGTTTTTATATACATAAATATATAAATATATAACTATATATATATTTATATGTTTATATTTATTCAAAGTAGAATATAAATTTATATATAGATATATATATATATATATATTTGAAATATTTTGTATACATAAATTAAAGCATATGAGCATACATTTGGAGGATATTTTTGTATACTAGATGAGCTAACATATCTGTTGCAATGTATATCCCAGCACTTATATACGGGCATGTTAAATCTTGCATGGATTGTTATGTGACACATGCACACACACACATATGTGTATATGATACACGTATACATATATAATATAACATTAATTATATAATATAAAACTATATTATAAATTTAAATAAAAATAATGATTTTATTTAAAAATAATTTAGATATGTTCTAAATAAATTAGACTACATAGGCTCAATAAAGATCCAAGATGGTTAAAAAAATTGAAATTCATCCATTTCTTCTACTGCCGGCTGGTCCAGTTCCAATAGCTTCTTCTTATCATGGAATATCTCATCCATCTGGATGAACTTGTCCACTTGAAAGTGAACATCTTGCGGATCTTTACAACCATGAATGTAGAGTTCTTTCCAAAAAGAGGCAATTTCAATTAACCTAGACTTTATGGCACTAACTTTTCTCTATCAATGAATCTTTCTGTCTTGTTGGTTTCAGCGTTAAGCCTCTTCAAATAATCCCTTAACAACTCTTCTGGCCTTTGTTTTAAGTTGGTCAACACATTTACATCAATAGTTGGATCTTTAGAAGTGTAGAATTGTGCTGAGAACTCGTAGGAAAATTGCTCCTATGAGTAAATAGTCTTCTAATGATAGCATCGATGCTACTTCACAGCTGCGCCAATGAAAGTGGTTGGAAATAGCCTACATCTCACTGCTCCTAGGCATCATATAAATCCATCTAACTCTCAAAAGTCATCAAATGGTCATCTAGATCAGTTGTTCCATCATATTTGATTGATGGTATTTTGATGTACGACAGTAATGGACCAGCATAATTTCTTCTGTGAATGTAGCTCCCCTAAAGTTATTATTCACTTTGGAGTCCATTGTCCTTTTCCCTTTTAGGTATGTTATATCTCATACCATCTTGTTAGCCAAGCCTTTTAGATATGCTCCATCATTTTGACGGTCTCTTCATTTCAACCTGTATCCTTTTTGTGAAGCGGAAGTTACAGTACTAAAGGAAAATTTAACGCTTTATGTGGTATTTGAGTTAGACAATTTTCATCTTTTCTTGCGGTTCAAAGTAGATCTTTTCAACATTCTTACATTTCAAGTTCGATCCTTCACCTTCCTTTGAGGAGATTCAACTTCTTCCTCTTCATTTTCTTTCGTCCTTCATGATGCTCTCGAAGATTATTGAGACACAATTATTTCAATTCGTTCTTGCATAGTCTGAAATTGTCTCTTCATGGTTTTGAAGATCACACTCTTCTTTTGATGTCTCCACCGACATTGATGCATGGCCTACTTCTACATTTTCCATATTAAATTGAGGAGTTGCGCTCTCCTCGAGATTTGTGTAATGTACAATTACTCCTTGGACTCGAACATTAACTTTCTTGATTTATCTACCCATTTTTCAAGAATTTGGTGGACAAATAATGGTCAATAAGTTGTCTTTTCCTTAAGTTCAGCATCCCAATGAAAGCGCCGCTTAATGTTGGGCCGAAATTTGGTTCTATCTAATATGCTTTAATCATAAAGACTGAATGGAACTTGAGTACGATTAAAGACTTAATCAAGTGTGCTATCGTCGAGTCCATATGAAGCCCTTATGCAAATAGCTGTTTGTTAGAGTCCTTAGCAAGAAAGACACAGGTTCAAGTATGACCTAAAGACCATTAGAATCCCAAACTTAAGCTAACTATTATGCATAAAGCAAAATGAAAATAGGGAAGAAGACCAACTCGTAACGCGCCCCTTTTAGTAGGGGTACATGCCTATTTATAGAGAACCTCGGCCCTTAGATTTATGACATGAGTATTTTGGGAAAATGAACAGTCGTGATTTACTCACATAGCACATGTTTGGGCTGACATGCGGCACCATCTTTTCTAGCTTGTCCATGATGTTGTGACACAATTAGTCCAACAGAAGAATACCACATGGCCAATCCAGGTGTTAATTTTGGGTGCATTCTTTAAAGTATGATATCTCTAGTTACCAATATGTGATGGCTTCCTTAGTCTTTATTATATGATAGCCTTCTTAAGTTATCAATGTTAGACGAATTTGAAACATCATCCTTCGATAGCTCAACCAGTCAATAAACGATAGCTTTGAAACATCAACCTTCGACAGATCAATCAATTAACATGCGATGGCTTTAAAACGCCAACCCTCGATAGCTCCCTCAATCAACATGCGACTACTTTAAAACATTAACCCCCAATAGCTCCCTCAATCAACATGCAATAGCTTTGAAATATCAATCCCCGGTAACTCTAACAATCAACATGTGATAGCTTTGAAGCATTAACCTTCACTGACTCAATTAATAAACATGCGATAGCTTTGAAACATCAAAATCTGATAGCTCCAAAAATCAACATGCGATGGCCTTGAAATCTAAACTTCCAATAGCTTAATCAATCAACATGCGATAGCCCCGAATTATCAACTTCCAAAAGTTTAATCAATCAAGATGTGATTGCCCTCAATCATCGACTTCTGATAGCCTTATTTGTAAACTTGTGATAGCTCTGATTTACATTCCTATTGTAGAAGCTTTTTACACATGATGACTTCCCTTTTTATTCAATCCCAAAGTAGTTGTTTCCTATTAATATTAGGCATCCGCTTGATCTTCAACCCATGATAGTTCCTTCAAATTAATCCTTGTTAATTTTTTGAAAAGTTTGGGTGTAACGCTCTTGCATGAATCTTGAAATAACCACATGCCAAAAGAATTATTAGTAGTAATATTTTATTTGATAACAGATTTAACAATTATATTGGTTGCACGAATTTATTATAGTAAATTATTTTAACTTTGTATAGCATACGTCCTTACAATATTAAAATGATTAAATGATATCACTTTATTTTTCTAAGAAGGCTACCACCAGAATTTTACATTCCTCAAAACCATAAGAGAAATATAGAAACCATACGATTTCTATAGTGAGTGTTGGGATTTGCTTACCTTGGAATTCTAACCATGAGTTTGCTCAATAAATTATATCATAACAAGTGATGAATAACTCTTTATAGGTTATATCATATATAATTCGTAACGATGGTCTTTGCCTTGATCTTGACCTTGACCTTGAGTTTTCCCAACAAATCAAGAGAGATTTTCACTCTTACCTATCATTTCTCAACGGCCTAAGCATAATGCATGTACCATGAGTTTGCTCAACAAATACATGCATGTATTTTACCTTGTCTAGGTAATATATTGATAGTACTACACATAATAGCTCTAGCTATAGTTTACTCACCAATGAGCGTGTGCGCAAGTAATCTATTAACATATAAATGATCAAGGGTAGTTATACTATTACGACTGCGGGATTCGAACCCATGTCGTCCTAGAAAGAAACACCATGCATTACCCACTATGTTAAAAGATATTTGTGTTAACTTTACGAAAGGGATGTTACAAACTACCCTCTTAAAGAGCCCATCGCCCTCGTTGGGTCATCATCACACACCACCCAAGTGTTGTGCTAGCAACCCATGTCAGTACCACAATGATTAACATCCGCAACATTACAATCCATAATTACGACTGGGTATAGGATCTAATACCGAATGTGATGACCCCAGGATTCAAACCCCTACCATTTAGAAAAGCAACGCCATGTACAACCAATTATGCTAAAAGATATTTGTGTTACCTTTTCGAAATGGATGTTACATATACTGAAGATTCATAGCCTTTAATATATTTTAAGTGATATCAATTTAAGTAATAACTCATTTCTTATGAAATACCTCTTAATTCATGTGTTAAACACATCTGAAATCATGATATAGGTACCAATCATATTTATTTGTTCCAAAAATATATTTAGGTTTCGTACAGTTCCACTTATATTATTTTATACAAATCTAATTATATAAATTTAATTTATTTATAGCCGTTATAATTTAATTATCTTATATAATATATAAATGTATCTTATAATTATATTTAATTCTTAATCTAATAACTAATTAAATTAAATTTTAAAATTTCAAAAGTTTTTTATTCTTCTTAAACAATTTAAGAAGAATATTTAACTATAACCTTTATAGTTATATATCAAATATATATATATATATATATATCTTAAGTAATTAATGTTTCATTAATTATTTATCAAATAAATTATTTATTTGAACATTTTAATCAAATATTTTAATAATTTTCTAATACCTTATACAATTTTAAGATAAAATTTTAACTATAACCATTATATATATATACATATATCAATATATACATTTATGTGTGTGTATAATTAATTTACTTTTAATGAATTATATAATTAATTAATTAAATTAATTAAATATTTATAAACATCTCAAAAAATATTAAATTAATTTCTCAAAACAGTTTTGAAATTTTTGAAATTATTTTATAACATTTATGTATTTTGCTTTTATATTTTAACTTAACATTTAAATTTAAAAGATATTTTAAATTTTCAAATCTTAATCTTGGGCCTTACATTTGGGCCAACCTTTTTGGACTTACCTCACCCATCAGGCTAGGCCAATAGCCTGAGAAGAAAGAATACTTTTTATCCAACTCCAAGCCTAACCACTATTATTCTAGACACCCATTAGATAGAAAAGTTTATTAGTCGGCCATAAATGTTGACTAGTTAGATTGCATAGAACATGCGGCTTTGATACCATTATCATAACTGGCCCATTAGGCAATGGGTGAAATGAGTGAATTTCAAAAAAAAAATCCTTTTTTGGATCATAATGGTCCTATGAAGCATTAGATCCACTCTATATGTGTTAAATAAAATCATATTTTATTTTAAATATTTTATATTTCTATAATTAATCATATTAATTAAGTTCATTTAATATTTGTTTTGAATATATCGTATATATATTCATAACATAACATGAAAGCATAAAATATACATCGCACTTAAAATATATTATAAGTGTGATACGTGTGTGTGTAATTTAGTTAGGTGTTTTATGTTCATTCATTTAGGTCTGTGAAAGGTCATATTGTTATTTATAGGGCATAAAGATCATAAATATGACAGGTGTGTAATTAATTAGGAGATTTTTTTATCACCTTTGGGTATGAGAAATGTTACATGGACACATAGGGTGTAAATTGCAAAGGAATACATATGTATGACATGATAATAGAATAATATATAAGCATGTGTGTAGCTATATATATATATATATATAGACACATATAGATTCTAGGATTTATATTTATTGTGTGTGTGTGTGTGTATATGTATTATACTTATTTATACATATGGTAAATTTATGTGCATATCATGAATATAAACGCAAAAGAATATGCATATGTTTAAATATACTGTAATGCATACATACATACATATCTATGTGTATACAAACCATATAGATATACATACATATTACCACTTATACGTTAATATGTGTGTGTGTGTGTTACCACTTTACGTTTATATATGTGTGTGGGTGGGTGTATGTATAAGAATAGATATATAATATACAAATAAAATTAAATATGTGTATTTTATATTTGCATGACTTAGTAAAGCATATAAATATGAATTAAAATTAATATTAAAATTTTCTAAATTCAAATCCAATTTTGACTATGTCAAAGATGTTCTAAATTTAATTTTAAATCAAAAGACCAATTCAAAATATCTTAGATTTAAAATATTAAAACAAACAAATGAATAACATAAATTAACTGATTTTGACACACACACACATATGTGCATGCATATATGTATGTATATATTTGTTCATTTGTATTTGTAGCGATCTATATTTTGAAATAAATCAAAAGCTTACATTCAAATTTCAGTTATTGAATAAAATTGTATAAATATGTATTTGACAATATAAAAATATATCAGGGAGGTGGACATATTCAAAATAAGATATGAAGAAATACCTTAATATATTCAGCCCTTTGTAGCACCTCAATCTGTGAATAGCCTCATAGATTGCTTAAATCATCATTATATGTTGGTAGGATCGAATGAACCATTTTAATTTTAATTTATTTGATATTGTATAGGTAGAATAAAGTTTCACTAGAGGGAAGGGAGCAAGGAGTGGCCATCCAAATTAAAGAAAGGAGGAAGAGCTGAATGGATGTGGAAGGTTTGGTATTTAAAGAGAAATGGAAAAGACCTTCCACCTTCATCTCTTAAAAACTCCTAATTAACTCTTAATTAAATTTAGATCTAACACCTAAACTATTTTTCTTCCTTGTTTGACCGACCATACATGGTTTTCTACATGGACTAAAACATCCTGAAACATGTTAAGTAATTAAATAAATTTAAGCCTTATTAAATATACATCAATATCACATATCGATACGTGCATATATAACATTTATATAGACATCCAAATAATTGCTAATAATACCTAGAAAATATCCAAGAGCTACTCCACATACTAATAGCACCCCAAACATCAAATACAATAATAGTTAATATTTTAGAATTATTAATTTAATTAATTTTTTACCCTTTATAAACTAACTAAATAGTGTGGTATTTCATAAAATTCACGAATTCAATTACATGACTTGTAGGTGTGATTTCAATTTGTGATTCATATTGAATGTTCAAATATTATGTTCACATGTCACCTTAGTTATTGGTGTGAAAGTTTGGCCAGATTCATCGCTTATAGATCTTTTATGTAAAATCATATTTTACATCACCTTAAGCGATACCAATAGTGACAATAATTTTTGTATGTTCTTTTTATTAGCATTATATCACTTTAAGATAATATGGAGTCTGGTAATGGTTAAAACTCTAAAATTATCCACATTCAACTTGATCAATCGATAAACAAAGTCTCTGGTTCAGCAATAACATTTTTTATTAACCATTATACTCTAGCTAAAAATTTTGAATTTCAGCAAACTACAGTTGACCGTGATAGTAATCTCATACAACCAAGGATACGAATTCTCTACTGAAAAGTGCATCGCTTGTAATGCTTCAAATTAGACCCAACTATAGTTTTTCGTTGGTCGCCATGCCATGAATTAACTATAATCAAATTGGAGTATTCACATTGAAGTTCCATAATATTCTCAAGTCGAGTGAATTATGTAACATCGTCACATTGAGAGTTCCAGTTTGACCTAGTTGTTATTAACCAAAAGAAAACTCTCGGATGAGTCATTCCATATTTATCCAATAACTATGGGTACGTAACCCCATGATCCTCTAGTAGCCACGAGTAACACACTACCTAACATCTAGAGAGCATTATGTACTATGGTCTGAACTGCTGAGTCGATATCCTTTTTTGAAACATCTTGTCTAAGAATATTTAAAACAAAATTTTATTTTAATTTTGGTTAAATACTCATGATTGCAACCTTTTGCAATTATAATCACAATATTTTATTTAAGGGTTTTCTATTTAATATACTTTAAATTAATTACTTGATTAATTATATTGCAATATAAAAAAGTATATAATATAAATCAAACAACTTCATTACGAACAAGATTGATTATAGAGTTAGGTAAACAATTTACATAATTTCCCCTAGGGTATATCACTAACTTTCTCAACTACACGGTACACATAGGAAATAAGACATAATATAGTAAACTAGATAATTAACTACACGTGTTAGCCCATTGACCACTAACTAAACTTATGTACGACTGCATTGACATGTGAATTACTTGAAAGAACCCATGTTTCTTATTTAAGAACACTTGTGTGTTTAAGTAAAAATAAATAAATCATACAATAAAGTCTGGTGTGAGTTGCTTCTATACTCATTACCATAAGTTCTTCAATTAAAGGTGTTATATGCCCTCATGTGCACTTTAGATTACTAAATGATCTAACTAATTTCATATCGTGTTAGGTCATTAACATCAAACTGCTCGCATTGAGCCACACACTTAGGACTATGAGGTCCTAAAGGTGCGCTACCCAAAGATCATAAACTTGGAATCGATCAAAAAAGTATGCCATGTCATTGCATATTGCAACACACCCTCCATCCGTGCACCCCCAAATAACGGTCAATCAAAGTACACCCTTCAACCTCAGCATACACTCACTTATACGCATATTAGGAACCATTCTAATTATACCTAGCTCCAACCCAAATTTATGTGCAAGCTCCAACCTACTTGTACCTGTGAACTAAAACTCACCGGTCAATACACTAAGCTCCAACTTACTTTGTATATATGGGTTATAATACCCTGCTTGCTTGTAACATAGATAATGTTATAATACCACTAACTCCTAATCGGTTTAAAGGCTCTGACTACATCCATCCAAATCAAATATTGACTTTTAGCGTCCTAACACTCACAAAGTACAAGTTATCCAAGTCTGGACCCATTGGACACTTCAAATGTGATAAGCTATATTTCCTAAATTATTCTCTCAAACTTATGCTCACCTACATAAATCATCAAATTAACCACCTTAGAATGTTGTCTCTTTTAGTTTTATGGACCAAAGAGTATTCCCTCTCCTCATCCACTTAAGGAACCAATTGACCACTACTCCACTGCAGAAGAAGCATAAGCACAACATAACATATTTATACTAGATTAGTAGGTAACCATTTTTGTTGCCCCCAATGCACACATGTCCATAAGTAGGCAAGCGCCTCACTAGACACTTCCAACACTTTGATGCATGGTTTAAACATTTGCAAAACTCGACTTCCATTGGCTATCCCCAACAAACCACCAGTCATTCCAAACACCAACAAGATTGCTAACTCTTAATTGCTCGTTGCGCACAACACAAGCAATGCACCGACCATGATTGGATTAGCTTGCTTCATAGGTTGCCATCTACTTAACAACATTTGCGTTAGACTTCTTGCTTTCTTTTATTATGGGTACTCCCAAGTATTTTTCCCCCATATTATGCGCATCTCCTCTGAGCGCCTCCTAAATCATCTATTTTACTTCATCTCCTTATTGCAAAGTAATGCTCAAGTTCATTTGCTTACATAAATCTGTGCGTTTTCAGCCTCTAAGCCGCAACTCGATCCTAATGCTTTACTAAATTCTTACCTTCATCTTCCCTTCTTCGCTCCACTCATTACTACGTTTCCAAGCATAGTTCTGTCTATCCTTAATGATTTATGGGAAGATTCTTGCATTTGGGCATTTCATAATTCAACTCATGTAAGGGACAAGTTTATAGATAGTCATAAATTAAGCACATGGATTAAGCTAACCCTGAGGCCATACCATGAGCAAAGATCTGTCCTAATCAAGCCGACCATCTAACAACTCCACCTATTTCTAGGGGATGAACATAGTGGTGTCAATTGCCAAATACATGGATTTGAGCCCTTATCGCCACCAGCAATATGGACCTATGGCCAAGATCAAAGGCTAATGGTTTTTTCCCGTAAAAAACATAACATTTATATGTCAAAATACACCTAAATCTTAATCTAGAGTGTAAACAAGAAATATTACCAAGTTGATCTGAGGGAAATCAAGATGATGAACATATAAATATTAAAAATAGATATATAACTCTAATATCTATAAAATGACCCATGAAATTGTCATGACGGTCTTGAGTGAGAAGATGGCTCACATAAACCCAAGAGATTCCCAACACAACCTTGAATCATCTCTTCTAGGCCTTTGTCTATTGCCTTTAAGAGGAAGGCTTTAGCCTCCAAGCTCCAATGCATTTCTCTTTTTTTTCTCTCCTTGCCATCTTCAAGTTTGTCTCTTAAACATTGGTCTGAATTCGCCTTGTGCTCCTATTAGGCTTGCACTTGCTTACACCATGGCTCTTTCTTTATTTTTCTCTCCTTTTAATCTACGGTTGAAAACGAAAGAAGATAAAAATGGGGCACATGAGAAAAAAATATGATATAAGACATGAAAAGTTCACTTAAATACTATTTTCTTAGCTTAACTCATTCATCGCACCTAGAATCACACCCATGCACACCTAAAACTACACTTCTTTTGTATTAGCTACCACCTTTTCCATGTGGCTACACATCACACCACCTTAGGAAACTATCGGCCGTATTGGGTAGTATCCTCCGATCATGATTCTAATCACACCGTTGGGTCCACACATCATTTGTATGAATATTGAGTACTCACGTGACTATACAACATAAATGTCTAACTAACATATTATGATGACCCGCCTTTCATAATATCATGAATCAACATCGAATGACAACGTTTGACTTCCGAATGCCACAAAAGATAGTTCGTCGGGGTAAAATTTAAACTAAACATCATACCAAGGCATATTAATACAATCTTACAGTGGAATGATAACATATAATATACTGAACGTACATGAACATAACACGATAAACAATATATAAGAGATTTCACTAAGCATAAATAAATATAGTACAAGAAGCTAGAATACATCAAGTCCATTCATACGTAGTTCAGAATTAAATATTTGATAACACAAGTCTCGTATACGAAATAACCTATCTACTATTGTTATCCACATATTTCCTGAATACCGAATATGCTAGAAGAATTATCAAGGGAAAGAGAAGCAACTAAGCCAATAGAAGGATATGGAAGCATTATAAGAAAAAGGAGATGTCAAGCTTCTACAAGAGTGAAGAGATGTCGAACTTCTACAAGAAGTAAGGGATGTCGAGCCTCTAACACTATGGAAGTTGTTGAGCATTTAAGAAGCAAGGGATGTCTGAGTCTACTACAACATGAGAACCAACAAATATGCGATAATGAAGACGACTTAGAGTTGAGAAAAACTGGGAAATATAGAAAAGCTTCCTTAATAATACAAAAAGGCATTAATACAAAAGATCTAAATAACTAGATTGAGGCTATGCAAAGAAAAGGGATTAAAAATCATTAATATAAGGAGAGCAAAATCAAATGAATCAGGAGGATTTAGTGTATTTTCTCTAGTTAAGTTTCAAAGACATTCACATTCCACCACATCCTCCTTGTTGAGGCCACCATCAAGATAGCAATCCACATGAAGTGTTCAACCTTAAAAGGATCATGAAAAATTACACCATCAAGGCCATCCATCTTGCCAAGTCATCAATCCGTGCCAACTCACTTCAAATAATGAAAGCAAGCTTCTCATCCTTCCTACTACTATAAATAGGGGTTTACCCCTAGAAAGAGGCCTCTAACTTCTTTCCCTCTTTTAGAATAAATCACTTTTTGGACTAGAACTTTTCAAAGCTCATTAATAGCTTGAGATCCATTTTAATGGCAAATGGCCAAAAACAAAGAAAATGACATGGACATATGCACACAAGGACTTGGACAATCAGGAATTTGTATAATTAAATTGTTTTGTAACATGCCTTATTATTGAACAAGGGACATGAACTGTACATATTGCCTATTTTACCCATTGATAATAAATTAAGATCTAGTGCATATCTAATTGACTTGCCTATTTTTCTTTTGAAAACATGACTTGAATTTTTAATAATTTCGTGAATAATTTGAAATCAAGCGGTATTATTAGAATTTCTTCAAACATGCCTCGTTGTATAATATCTTGGTTGTTGAGTCGACTTTTGGTTTTACATTTTGACGGTAGAAGGAGGGTTAGAACCTCCTAATGTTCGAAAAATGATCAAAATTTCCTTAATTTTAAAAAATTCAAAAAAAAATTCAAAAATTTACAGAAAATAGAGGGTATCTAATAAAATGGTCAAGGAATTTTTAAAATTAGATTAGTTAATAAAAAGTTATAATCATTTGAGCTTACATTTCATCACATATATCTTATATTTCTTCAATTGTTTTTCACGTTAACTCACACTAGCTTAAAACATTATTTCACTTCTTCAGCATTCATCTAAAGGCTCATACATACTACATTTATTATCCAGTGGTCCCCATTCCATCAATTCAAATAAAGAAATGGCACTATTATCAAGATATCGAGCTTTTAATGATGAGAAATTATCAACTAAACAGGGTCTTAGAAGCTATCAAGCTAGTAATATAGCAAGGGCTATCGAGCCTATAAAATAACGAGGCATGTCGATCGAGCCTATAAGATCAGGAGATGGCTAGCCTATAAAATAGTGCAATCAAAGAATTTTTCAAGGATCTAAAACTTACGTCCCCTTTGTTCAATTACTCACTTGACATGAGTTTTGTTTTGAGCTAAACTTTCGATTATAATTATGGTTAGTATTTTACTCCAGATCAGTAGTAAGCATGCATAGATATGCCGTTATTGAACTAAGCAAGCGATAGTATCGAGCATGTATACATGTTTTGCATGCAAAGATTAGGCATTTCGAGCATATAAAATCAGGAGATGACGAGCCTATAAAATAGTAAGGATGTCGAGCCTGCAAGAAGTGATTTGTCCAGTCTATAGGATAATAAGGTTGTCGAACTTATAAGCATTTAGATATCGAATGTCTAAACACTGTATATATCGAGTATGAAGAGTAGTAAGATGCTAAGTTTGAAGTTATCAAACTTATCAATATAGCATATATTCGAATCAAAATATAGTGAACATACTATCAAGAAAGAGTATAATATAAAGTTATTCAATATGCAGATAAATCATGTACAAAAGCTCCATATTTTGAAGTACACACCAACCATACTTTAAGTACGTAGCCCCACACTCCTTACCGTTGGATTAAACAAGCACAAAGTTAGATATAGCTATTAAAATAGGAAAACAGACTACTGAAGAAAGTACAATATAGGGCAAAAATAGGTTAACACATCAAGAATTTTATGCAGACAAGATAAAGACCACTGAGTTAAAATAAGCCATGAAAGCAGAACTTAGCATGCAATGCAAAGGTGACTAGTCAGCATGGATTTTTTAGGCACCAACAATTAGATATCAAGCATCTAAAGAGATGTCGAGCCTATAAGATGCTTAAAGTTGTCGAGCTTCTTAGTTTCAAAGTTGTCGAGGATATAGACAATGGTTATCAAGCCTAAAGACAGTTTGGAGTTGTCGATGATACAAATAATGATCATATCAGAAATGAAGATGTCAAGCTTATATCAGATGAAGTGTCGAGATTGTAAACACAGAAGTGGTTTCGAGCCTATAGACGGGAGAACCTATCAAGCAAGTAAATAGTGGAGATGTCGAGCTTGTATCTGAAGGTGGCATCGAACTTCAAATGTAGAAGTAATGTTGAGTTTATATGGTCGGTGAGTTATTGAGCATCAACGGTTTAAGAACAGTAAACATCTAAGTTAGAGGGCTTCTTTAAGCGATGTGGGACATTTTGGTGCACGACAATGCTTATGCACGTAACAGATGGACCAAACATATGAAGTACATGAAACCGGAAAAAATAATTAGAAGTTCAAGTTAAATTAACATAACTTGATGGAAATTTTCAAGTGCGTTCTGACAACTCAATGGCAAGATTCAAGCATCACCGTGACAAGATTGAGTAGACAAGCCAAAAGGCAAAATGAGCTGTCATAGGTCCAAAATTTACATTTGGAAACTTTTACCAAACTAAAATATCAAACTTATACAGCAATCGAATTCTAGTTTATACAAATTAATTAGTAAGTAATAATGGACAGTGGCATGTTATAAGCGATGAAATCGAGGATAAGTCTCAAGGAATATTCATTGAAAATCTCAATCAATTCATACAAATGTGTGCTAGGAATTATAATCAAGAAACTAGGAATATGTTATAAGAAAATAGCAAAGAGTGGCGAGTCAGAAAGCTTGATAGATTTTATTGGTGTTGAATTCGAATGGCAATGTAAAGAATGGTGTGTTTGTGTGTGTGAGACACACACAGACAAATAATGATTGTGAAGATACAAGTAGTCATTTTCTTACAAATTCCAACAGCGCTTCTTGAAATTCAAAACAAAATATTTGAGTAAGACTTAAGGAAAATTTTAAATGTATAGTCATCAAGACTGTATCAAAAATTTAATCAAATGATTGCATTTGAGCTGTATTAGTTGATTTGGGTGAGAATATTGGAAATTTTAAACATAACCGCATTCATTCAATTAGAGAGTAGACATTAACAATAGCTAATGTAAATTTTTTTGTTGATGGTTTTTAGTATGATGAAATATATGCAAATATATTAATGCTTTTTATAATATTATCTTAGCATTGCTAGTTATATGAGGCTGCAACTCAAGATAGTCCAACTAAAAGGCATAATGGTGGTGAGATCCAATGTGAATGCAATTATCCACATAACATTCTCTCTAAATTGTAGCAATCAAATTGCAACATGGATTATAGTCCCATTTTCTAATATTAAACTTCATTAGTTCATTTTTCCAAACGAGGTTTAGGGGATTAAAAAAAAGGGATAGTTTGGCTCACATCCCTGATAAGTTTCAAAATAGAGAAAAAATCCTTGCCAAACTTAACTTACATTTTCGGTCCCTGTTTTCAAATTCGCGCGCGCAGAAAGACCAAAATACCCTTTACGTTTTTAACATTTCAAACGCGTATAACTTTATGTAGAAAAATCAGATCAGCATACCGTTGTCACCAAAAAATCACAAATTTGATGATCTTTAAAATGAGATCCATTGTTGATACCAAAAAAACATATTTAAGGTAAGAGTGCAATTATTCCATATATTTGCGGAGAATTTTGCAAATTTTAAACATTATCGATTTTTCTTCAAATGCCAACAGCTATTGCATATACTTGCTGAATTGTCTGCAACTATTGCGTATACTTGCAGGCATGTCATCAATTATTGCATATAATTGCTGAATTGTTTGCAAATATTGCATATAAATCTGCAATTATCTTTAATAATTGCATGTATGTCTGTAAATATTCTGATTAATTGCATGCTCATCGGCAACTATTCATATAAAAGCATTTCAATACAAAACTAGACATTTATAACTATAAATAACAAAATAAAGAATTTTAGTTCAATTATGAAGATTAAATTCATCATTCTTTACAATTATTCATAATATTTGCATAGTTATCAGCAATTATTCTCAATAATTGCATTTATTTCTGCAATTATTCTGATTAATTACATTCTTATCAGCAATTATTCATGTAAAATCATTTCAATCCTAAATTCATCTTTCTCTGCAATTATTCATAATAATTGCATAGTTATCAGCAATTATTCTCAATAACTGCATTTATTTCTGCAAACATTCAGAATAATTGCATTCTTATCAGCAATTATTCATGTAATCATTTCAATTCTAAATTCATGTAAAATCATTTCAATTCTAAACTCATCTGTCTCTGCAATTATTCATAATAACTGCATAGTTATCGGCAATTATTCTCAATAATTGCATTATTTCTGCAAATATTCAAAATAATTGCATTCTTATCAGCAATTATTCATGTAAAATTATTTCAATCCGAAATTCATCTTTCTCTGCAATTATTTGTAATAGTTGCATATTTATTAGCAATTATTCTCAATAATTGCATTTATTTTTGAAAATATTCAAAATAATTGCATTCTTATCAGCAATTTTTCTTGTAAAATCATTTCAATACTAAATTCATCTTTCTCTGCAATTATTCATAATAATTGCATAGTTTTCAACAATTATTCTCAAACAATTGCATTTATTTCTACAAATATTCAGAATAATTGCATTCTTATCAGCAATTTTTCTTGTAAAATCATTTCAATACTAAATTCATCTTTCTCTGCAATTATTCATAATAATTGCATAGTTTTCAGCAATTATTCTCAAACAATTGCATTTATTTCTGCAAATATTCAAAATAATTGCATTCTTATCAGCAATTATTCATGTAAAATTATTTCAATCCGAAATTCATCTTTCTTAATTACATTCTTATTAGCAATTATTCATGTAAAATCATTTTAATCCTAAATTTATCTTTCTCTGCAATTATTTGTAATAGTTGCATATTTATTAGCAATTATTCTCAATAATTGCATTTATTTTTGAAAATATTCAAAATAATTGCATTCTTATCAGCAATTTTTCTTGTAAAATCATTTCAATTCTAAACTCATCTGTCTCTGCAATTATTCATAATAACTGCATAGTTATCGGCAATTATTCTCAATAATTGCATTTATTTCTGCAAATATTCAAAATAATTGCATTCTTATCAGCAATTATCCATGTAAAATCATTTAATCCAAAAAAAGAACCTGTTGCAATTATTCATAACTGCAACTATTAATAATCTCATATTTTGTAAAAAAAACTTGATTCGTCTTCAATTTAATTGTAGTTTTTCATTTAAATCGAAAAATAAACCTTCGATTTTGTAGAGTCTTCAATTTAATTTCTTGATTCTCATAGTTTATAGACTCGGCTCTGTTTTTCATTTGATCAGAAGAAACTGAAGAAGAAGAACTGAAGCTCGACAGTGAAACGTAGGGGTAATTTGGGGAAAAAATAGGCGGAAACCAAAAACAAGGACGTAGAAAGTATAATTTTTTTCATAGGGATCCGCTTTGAATTAAGTTCTGTTTTAAGGATGCGTGCCTAATATTCACTAAAAAAACTATTTAGATGTCACCAATTTGACTTGTAATTATAGATAAGATCACAATTCAATAATTTAAAGTAAAATATTTCATTACGGTATATTTATTGTATAGGATCTCAAATAACCCTTTTTATCGCAGTGCTAGGCATATTTTATAAGGATCTGGCAAAACACTAAAATCAAAATCTCAATCAATAATATAGAATGTATATCATGAGTTTCAAATCTTCTCAATTAACTAACCACTTGTTTCATGTTGTGAGTACTGTTACGTGTTGAAATGAAAGGTGGTTTACAATTCAATGAGTTCAACCATGAAGAGAAACCACTCTTAAGTTCATCGAAAATGGCACAGTTCAACAAAAAAGAAGTTAAGTTCCCGCCAAAAATAAGAGAGATCGTCAAAGCCTTTTTTCTCCTCGATCGCTCTACTAAAAAATCATGAAAATGACTGCCAAAATTCAATGCTCTCTTCCTTTAAGCCACTACCACGGTAGAATATTTTTAAAGGCGACAGTCCCAAAGAGAAAAATCCGAGAAGAGAAGTAGTTTTTGCAACTTCAAATTCAAATTCTGACCAAATCGTGAAGTTTTATGGCGATTGACGATTGACCACCATGGATCAACTCTACTCATCAAAATACACAAGTCCATGCCTTTGGATTGACAAATAGAGCTCTGAATTGGTTGTTGCATTTTGGACAGTCATGATTGGTCCTATGTGTTAGTGAAAATCCAAGCAGGGGTAGCTTCTGATAAAATTGATTCAAACAAAGACTATCTATTACTCAGAACTAAGGATTCCAACATCAAGTCTGGACATCTAAGTCCAAAGTGCTGAAATAAATTAGCTCTTAATCTTTTATTTCTGGATTTGTATCTAAATTCTCTTTTAAATAACGGGAATCTTCATTACTGGTTTGATCTCTGATCTTCTATTAGTTAGAATATGAATTTTACCATTAAAATATAGGTCTATGGTCTTCTCTATCAAGTGGATTTCTGGTTTACTATAAATTAGTGAGTCGCCACTACTAAAAACAATTCTTTAAGCAAAAAAAAGTGCAAGCAATATATTACTCAAAGTTATGGATCTTATTGCCAAAATGAAAATTTATGGTATTCTGACTCTTTCTATAAACTAGAGACTATTAATTAATTATCAAGATCAATACTCTCCCTTTCTAAATTATTTAAGAGTAGGTGATCGAAATTATAGCTTCTATTTATCTGCAATAAAGGATGATTTAAATGTTTGAGATAAAATTTAGATTCTCTATCTCAAAACCTGGATTTATATATAGTAATGGATTTCTTTATGGGCTTTTGGATCATTATCAGTGCTCCATTACAAACCATTTTTTGGAAAAAGGTTAGTATCCAAAATCCTTTTGAAAGAAGAAATTCTTAACGAAAAGCATGTTCTGGTTTGTAAAGCGTATTGTTTATGAATCATGACTTTTCAGACTTTCAAACAAGACATTTCTTTTCGCTAAGCAAAACCCAAAGTTGTACAATTATACATATCATACAAAGATGGAGTAATATACACCAATATTTATTTTGACAAAAAAAGTTTATTTGAAAACTTTTACCAAAGGCATCCTTGAGAAAATATTCTAAAAATCAAAGGAACTATTACTAGTTACCTTATGGATCGGGGAAAGCGCATACATATCTATTTCAAAAGTGGTTTATGAAATCTTCAAAATATGTTGCTTAGTATTAATAATCTCCTACAAAAGGTTTTGATCTAAAAATATGCTAATAAGATCATTCTCAAAGTTTTCTAAAATCATTGAAAACTATACTTGTCTTTCAGAAGAAAATTCTATGTATATCTTTCAAAAAAGTTTTTAGAACTACCAAGGCCCATCAACGCCACTAAAACTCTAATTACAAAGGTCTATTCCCGATTAAAGGAATATTGGTTTATGAATCATGACCAAATGATCTCTTATTTGAGATTTTCATTTCTACTATGATATTTTCTCAAAATCTCTTTTTGGTAGCAACACCATAAAGGGGCTTCTTTTCCAAAGGATTCAAATGTCCAAGAAATTTTTTTAAACTCGATGACTCGAAACTCAAACCAACAAAAATGTTTTATAAAAAAAAGACTGATCTTTAGGAAATACTTATGTTTACTAAAAATAATATAAGGAGAAATTATTTTTTGAAATTCCATTCTTCCAAAGAAAATTTTCATATTTGAAAAGTTGAAGTGTTAGTTAGATTTGCTTTCAAGAAGGTTTCCCCTAATTTATTAATTGGCTGAGAAGCCATGAGATTGTTTTAATAAACGGTTTTACAAAGACTTTCCTTGGTTTAGTGGGTAAGAGTCATGACAATAAAGGCCTCCTCAAAAAATTTAATAATAATAACTCGATTACCCTACCGAGTATAAACACTGGGCGACCATTGGTTCAAGGTGCACTATGCTTATTGAAACTTTTAACCTGATGAGGTTAATAAAGTTCCCTGAGCAAAGCCATATCTTGTACCCAGCCAGTGTACACCCTAGATCAAATGTCCAAGGGGATGCCCAACTAAAGATGTTAGAAGAAGTCCTTATCAATGCAACTGGAGTAAGAAGTCGGTATAATTTCCCATCAGAAGGCATTAATGTCCAACTAAAGATGTTGGAAGAAACCGTTATCAATGCAACTGTCGTAAGAAGTCGGTATAAAACCAAACCATGGGCTAAGATTCTTGGTGACCGGTTAAAGAGAGCGGTATAAAATAAATAAGCCTTGGGGTGGCCAGGCGCACCCAAAAAGAATTTCGAACCACATCGAATTCAAACCCAGATGACATCAAAAGAGGTGTGGATAACCAGATAACGAAGAAAGCCTAAGTTGTATTCTACGGTAAACCAAATAGATATACGTTTAAAGCAAGATGAACTAACCTAGTGGTTATGGTTAAAACATTAAATTCTCAAGGGAACAGTAATGGGAATCCGAATAAATATCCATTTGAAAGGAAAGTATGATAAAAATCGATCATCAAAGAAATCAAAAGTTCCAACCAATTGAAGAGGGAATGTGAAGAATGAACTCATGAAGACCCCATCAAATTCAGGTGAAACTTCTAATCTCAAAAGATCGTTAGAAAGTTTTCATCATTCAAAATCATTTTCAAGATCATTTTTTTGGAAAATCCGAAAGTTGGTTTATTTTACCCATTCATGTATGATAAATTTTTGTAAAGGTCCCAACTGGGAGTTTTTATTCAAGAAAACTATAAAACTTCTTATGATTCATAAGATATTTGGTTTTTCAACAAAGATGGAGTACATTTTCGAATTTAGAAAGTATTTTCTCTTATAAAGTTATTTTTGACAAATTAGTTTCCTAATAAAATTTCAAAATCTTTTTCCAACTATTACTCTTCGAAGGTTTCAAATAAGAGTTTTTCAATGAGGAACTTTCAATTTTCATAAGAAGAGAGAAAAGGAGGATTGTAAAAGAAAAGCTAAAAAAAGGAAAGAGAAAGGAAAATAAGTTGTAAAAATATACATAAAAAAATAAGGGAAGGATTACTTTATGTAAGGAAAAGAAGCAAGGAAAGAAGTCAAAATGCAATAAATGATTTAAGTAGCGAGAAGGAAGTCAAGGAGAAAGCCAGATCATAAAGGTAAAATTATCATGAAGACAAGGTCACTTCAAAAATGGAAATATTCCCAACATATCGAAGAGACAAAGATGTCAAGTGTTAATAACATGAGGTTAAAAAGCACCTAAGGTAAAGGATATTATCAATACCAGGAGCTATTGGCAATACATCAAAGAAGCTACCAGCAATGTAAAGAATGTGGTCATTCAATTTACAAGAGGATAGAAACAAATCAAGTGGATGCTAAGAGAAATTTAGGAAAAGGGACTCCAGAATAAAAGAAAACATCAAAGAACTAAAAGAAGAAGAATAATCTTTGGTTTTACACTGAAGTGCAAAAAGCTTCTTTTATACAAGGGGAACAAGTGTTATCTACATATTTTCTGACTACCAAAGAAATGTCGGAACAAGTGTTATCTACATACAAGTGCAAAAAGCTTTTTTTATACCTGCCCTTTTTCCTGATGAGGAATAGATATGGTTGAAATGTCGGAAACGAGGCAAGTATAAAAGATTCAAATTTTTCCAAATTTAAAACAACTTGGATTGTATAGAAATATATTCTTACACTTGGTATTAAATTCTGAGGAGGGAACCCGTACTATCCGTGTGAATTTAAAAGGTGATTTCACTGCTATTCAACGGATAGTAAAGGTTGAGTACGGAAATTGATGTTGAGTAGAATTGGTATAATTTCTATCGACCCTTTTTAACTCAATAATGTTTTCCAATATGACTTATGAAATTGATTTGGTATTTCCAAAATTAGAGAGAGGTTTAATAATTCCGTATATACCGAAAAGAAATGTTTTAAGGATATATGTCTAGAAGATATTTTTGATAAAAAAGAAAGTAATTAATCAAATGATAAGCACCTATTTACTTAACATATTTTATCAATGATTGGTTCAAAGGTACCGGGGTCGGATTTGATTGATTCTTATCCAAAAACTACTTCGAACCAATTTACGTATTCGAAGTGAAGACACGGAATGATAATAAATGGATTGAAGGGTTGCTTGTCATTGACCCTTGAGGGAAAATTTTCATATCATATATATGTGGCAGTAGTATTTTCATTTTATCTTCAATGTAAGGGCTTCTCGCTACTAATCCTAGGGATGATACCCGACAGGATGTGGTAGGAGAGTTCCTTCAGTTTGCCCTATTCCTGGACAACTTGTATAGACGAATGTCTGACATTACATTTTCAACACACACGTGCATTGATTTTTATGAACTTACATTTGTTTGGTGGTATAGGAAGTAACTCTTCTATTCTTAACACCCTTCTCTAAGACATACGAGCTCAAAGGTTGTACATTTGTAGAAACCAATGGTGTGTAATGGAATTGACATTGTGGCATTCAAAGTGAAATTTGCTATGTGAAAGGTAATCGTTACCTTGGGTCTCATCACCCAGAAATGGCTTAAACAGGGCATGTCGTAAGGCATTGTGGTTTGCAACCATTAGGGTATGGTCATCACCTTTCTAGATTACTCTATATATGTCGAGTATTTTGCGTATGCTATGGGATCCTGGATAGGTCGGTTAGGACCGGGGTGATGTCATATTCGGTTCTATCCGCCACCAAGATGGGTCTGCGGGTAGGCTGGTCTTGCTAGATGTAGAGGTTTCAAAGTTGTTGATCCTTGGTACATCCCTCTAGAGATGTACTGTATGGAAGGTAGTTCCTTGCCTGCCATTGTATGAAAATCCATTCTGTAATAAGTGCCTTCGGACTTGATTGTAGAGCCTAGTATGTTGGAATTTAATAATGTGACAATTTCAGCTAAGATTATGTATATCTACTTGAAAAGTGTTTTCAAAAGAATGTCATTAAAAATAATATTATCAGATTTTACATAGTAAAGATTTGGTTATCATAAGGTAAAACCCGTTCCGTGTTTATATACGGCGTGGTCTTATGAGATAGCCTTTGTTTTCAAATATCCGTATTTTGAGTTTCTCATACTAGTCCCATGATCGACCCGGAGTTTATTTTCTTTTCCCTTTAAATTCTTGGTGTCCTATTTTTCCGGGCAACCAAGTAGTTAGGTAGCATGCAACATTTTGGGAGAAGCTCGGAGCATTTTGGGATGGAGCATGAAGCTGAAGGGTCCTTAGTAGATAGTCATCTGTTTCTATTAATTATGTTGTATTTTGTTATGTATCTACCAGCACTTGTAAGGATAAACAGTTATAACTATCTTAGCTGGATTAGTACTTACTAGAACTTTGATGGAGAAATTTGAAGTAATTGCATGTACTACTCATATGTATAATTAAATGTTGAATACGATATGAGATTCTATTTTGCTTGTCTTCTATCTTTATTATCTTTTACTCCATAATAATCTGCCTCTCCGGCACTTGAATTTATGGCACGTGAATAATGAGAATTTATTAATGTCGATTTCTGAGGGTCGAGGAGGTGGGTCGTCACATATATGTTGTACTATAAAGGTTATAGTATGTTTTAACCTAGTACTATAAATAATCTCTAAACCAAGCAGGCATAGCATCCTCCCTAGCTGGACCTAAGGTTGCATATACACCTCTCCTAACTACTCAAGTGCCTCTTTCACTCATCTCTACAACATGAGACAGATATTTTTAGCACTTTGCAATAAGCATAAATTGAAGTGCATGAGCCATATGGTTTATACAGTACTTACTAAGTAAGAAAATATAAGTACTCTCTCTCTCTCAACAAATCCTATATTTTAACCTAGTACTAACTTTTTGCTCTGATACAAAGTGTGACAACCCGCCCTTCTGAAAGCCTTAAATCAAAGCTGAATAATAGGAACTGACAATGAGCAACATAAAAAACGGACTGCACATGGTCATATAAAATTTTAAACAAACTAAACTACTAAATCATGGTGCAACGATAATATCTCATAATGGAATGATAACATATAGTATACTAAAAATAGATGAATAGAAAAAGATAACATGATATATATAAATGAGACATCATTATACCACTATAATAGATATACAGATCTAGTGCACAAAATCATAATACATGAACTCCTACACATGGAGTTCTGAATATAATATCTATTTATACTAGTTTTATACATACTAATAGGTATGTCATGTCATACATATACAAATGCATCTAGTATATAACAAAAATATCGCCACCATGTTGTTGTCAAAATACTCCAGTCCTGAAGCATATCCCCACATGCACCCGACCATCGGTCTATTCAATTGAGTACCCGAGAGTTGTTAGAAATAATAAGATATAGAAAAAATGCGACCAGACATAAGCTTGGTGTAAGGGGAACTATCTCAAAATATAGTACATAATAAAAGTAAAATAAAGGCATAGTCGGCCCTCTCCACAAACGTGGCTCAAGGGCATTTGAACTGACCATAAACAAGTACAATAAGCATGCATCCTAACTTGCCCTTCTCCTATATCCAAAGAGTCAGTCCATCATAAATATAATGCTATGATTGTAAAGTAGCATACATAAAATTGTTAGGTAAAGTACATCAGAGTAGACATGTGTAGGGGTTATAACGCACGCTCTCTGGACTAGTGGAGATATAGGTATTTTAATATAGGTCTACCTCTAATGTCAAGTAAATAATAAAAGCGTACGAGGACTTCACAGTAGAACTGAACTACCCACTATCTATCACAAATCGTCTACTATATGATATAACATTAATCGTGCACAATACGATATGAATAGTAATCGATGATGGGTGGAGTCCTTAGGACATCCTGCGTGATCGACCTTCCATCAACTACCTATTGCAGAATAAACCAAATAATTCAGTATCTAAATATACCATAGACTCTGAGCCACATCATAATGCAATAGACTTGTAAAAATCTCACCTCGACCTCTATAAAGGCATGAGTGATATGTCTATTTTAGATGGTTGTCCCCATCTCTCTCCAAAAAGGCTCAGGGACCTCATATGCAAGTCGTGCGATTCTCCTAACGTATCATGGATTACTTATATAATCAATGTATATCCATACCATATATGGATAATGGGCTTATCTTGTATAGCGCTCTTTTGGTGGCTCCACTCAGCACTCCGAATCTATATAAAATATATACGTCATGAGAGTCAATATAAAACCATTGTTGCCATATAATGCACTTTTGGTGGCTCTGGTCTCGCGTGTTTCCCCGTACCGATTACTTCGTCAAGTCACCTGCTAGCTACTCTATGTTGCCATCATTGCAGGTCAAAGTTTGGCCCGTTTACTCGCGTTTCCAAATTAATTCCTATGGACATTCGAGAAGGCCCCATATCAATACAACTGTAGTTCTGTTCATTTAGCTATCGAAATCTGATATGCTATCTCTGGCAACTAAACTACCATATTATACATCTGCCACCTATGCCACAATCATTTATTCCATTCACTTTCTTGTTTAATTATTTCATTAACTCATATAAAGACACTCTCCGAATAACCTACTCGATAGAATGATTTTTATGGGCTTATAATCGAATATCTAGTCTACTCATAGATGTGTATGCACCATTTTGCATAGTCTACACATTCAATATCTTTAGTTGGTTAATATATTTTGCACATACTTTCCTACTTTACATCAACCATGAAAGAATTCGCATAGCCTATTCAACAAAGTATGTTTTTTCAACCAATCAATCTAATAATCACAACATTAGTTTTTAACATCCAATTTATATTCAAAGTCATATTTCATTATCAAACTTCTAATTGAAAATCATATCTTTTGCATATCATTCCATAAAATTTCTTAGGTGGTTTATAAAATCATGCACTTATACATACATAAATACATACATACATACATACATATATATATATATATATATATATATATAAATTCGAAGCCTAATACAACCTAATTCTTATTTTTAAATCAAGTTTAGCTTCATAATTAATTACCATTCCTCACTCACTTTTCCAAAACCAATTCAAATGATTTAATTCTTACTACCTAATTACGTATACATTATTATACCACTTAATTAGCACAAATCAACACATAACATCACACACCGTTATTTAGTTAACCCCAAGTCAATTTCTAAGTTTATTAACCTTCCAAAAATGATAATTAATGTCTTTAATAAGTAATATGTTGATATAATCATGTTTACTAGATAAACATAAGCCTAATTTTAGTCTTATCATTCCCTAAATTACTTCATATAACTTCATAATGATATACAAATAAAGCTATGAAGTATAACTAGTAAATATATCACACTCACCTCTTCTTTACAAACCAAGCTCTAATCAACAAAAATCCAACTTTTTCTCCTTTTAAATTGGAGATGAAGCTCCAAACTCAACTTCAAGCCAAACTATTGATGTGTTTTATAAGCAATCAGATGAGAAGAATTGTAATGATTTTTGCGCAATTTATTAGAATTAATTTAGGTTTGGATTAGTTGTTCTAGATTAAGGTTTAAGTTATGAACTATGAAAGTGATTAAGGAACGAGACATAAATGTATCATTTAATGAAAAATTAATGAGAAGTTAGCTAACTTATAAGCTAGCTAATGGGCATTAGCCCAAGATTTATTTCATCTAACTATTCGCCCATAATACTTATCGACTTCAAACATAGCCAGTTATATACTCATTTTACTCATATCGTAATTTTGGACACAATGACAAGGGTCTCGTGTCCTAATTCACTAGTATTAAAAAATTGAGTATTTCAAATTCTCATTTAAGCCAATTGCTTAACAGTTAAATCTATTGCTCTATTCCACTGGCTTAAAAATGCGAGTTGTTACACCTATCTATTTATAATTTGTTAAGAGCCATATGTTAGTAGAATAGTGAATTTCACTCTTTTAGATGCCTAAGCATGTTTATTTTTGTGGGCATTCATGCATCGTGATTTATAACACTACAGCAAAATACCCTTTTACGAAGGCCAATACCAGTTGTAATATGTGTTTAACAATGGGCTTGCAACCGTCGTAATATGCAAAGTTGTAGTAAACCGATGAGATTTTACAACTATTTTTTACCGTTGTAATACACCTCAACTACAACAAGCATGGAGCATTGCAATATGCCTCTACTAAAATTTGTATAGACCGTTGTCATTTTATCTTTTGCATCTGTTTTCGACCATTGCAAGATAAATGCAAAATAAAAAAACAATTAGCTGCAGCTTTTATACTACAATACACCTGTATCAATATTTAACAATTTAACGACTGTAATAAATATTATCATAAAACAACCAAAATCACACATTCCAAAAGACTAAATAAAGTTACTTTCACAAAGTTCTAACACACGTTACAAAAGACTAAATAAAATGACATTCACAAAGTTCTAACACACATTCCAAAAAACCAGATAAAGTTACATTCACAAAATTCTAATGTAGTACAACACATAATTCATAAATACATACCCAAGCGACAGTTTCAAAAAGCTAAATAGTTCCAAAATACATATCGAGTTCTAAAATAGAGTGCTTACACATAATCCATAAAACCAAAGTGCACATACTTACTCGTCCAAGGAAATGAAGTCTTTGTGCCACACGACGATTGATTTGGAGATGACCTTAAGTTATGTCTAGATAGTAATTGATATAACATGTGTCATTTCTCTCACTATACATTTAATTCTGGTTTTATGGAACAAATTAGATTAAGGTAGCAGCATCATTCATTTATTGTGACTTGGACATTTTTAATGACAAGATTCTCTTTTTTGTTTCTGGAAAACTGTATTTCATTGTATTCTCAGTGGAGCAATATGGATATCCATGCCATGTTCAATATAGTTGAAGTGTGCATGACATGAGTATGATTAATAATAAATGGTAAGAATTATTAACTCATGTTATGTACACCTCAAGTATACTAAACATGGTTTAGGTATCCATAACTCACTACTAAACATACAAAAAATAAATCTTGCCGCTGGTCAAGAATTTGTTGCAACATGACTAGCAAAAATTATATTTCAAAATTTTAAAAATGTGTATCCTAAAAGAGAAACATGAACATAAGCTAAGTTGCAACTCAATTTTCTAGAAAGTTCATTAAATGTTGCTAAACTATCTTACAATCAAATCATGACTTCTCATATTATGTATTGTGTAAAAACATGACTATAAATATGCCGCCTTAAGTTTGGAAGGGGTGAAAGAAAAGGAAGGCTACTCAATGTACATATTCCATATAGTAAACATGAATGTAAATGTCTAAAAACATCAACTATGTTTGGAAGGTTGACTGTAAATATTATGAAGTTGTGGGAAAGATGTAGTGGTACATTTTATGCATTTATCACTTTATGAATCATATAATAAACAACCTACAAACTAGTGAAAATATGAACACTCGGAGCCAATAATGGTAAATTTTCAATGGCAAACAATACATAAGTATCAAACTTGTTTCTCTTTGGTTCATAGGTGTGGCACAATGGAAAGGGGTGCCTAGGTCTGGTAGCAGACACAAGTTCGAGCCCTATCTTGCACATACTTTTCGCAAAAAATAGCATCCGGAATTATAGGTGTCATGAGTTGAACTGGACAGACACAACTTAATTCCTCTTAGGAGTTTACTGGTCCGTAGAGCTCTCCTAGAGTATATTCATAAAAAACTTATGTCTCTTTGTCGACTTTGTAAACAGCCAGGGCCATATGTTTTATGTTTTAGTTGTGGATTCCTATCCACAACAATGGAGATTGCTTCAAAAACATACAATTCTTTCAAACGGTAATTTTTCTTATTAAGAATGAAAACAAAGGTTTTGATTGTTTTCGGACATACTTTCAAATAGTAATAAAAAATATTTGATACTAAATTCTACTTAAACAATTATAAATCATTAAAAAAAATCACTCTTTTTAATATAAGAGCAAAAGATCAACTAGCAATTAGCATTTAGCACTGGAAATTGGATTTCTATATGTCTTCAGATTTTAGAGTTACACATGCTGTTATCAAATGTACAAACATTTTTTAACAATTACTTACAAAAGTGTAATTATTTTTCCAAGAAAGGAAGAACAACAATCAGAAGATGATAGAACTAGATATCCAATGAACAGAAATGGTTAGCAGGTTTATATAATTGCAAGTTTTTGAGATGACTTATCTGAATTATGAGCAATTCATCATAGACGAGGTAATTGTCGAGTGATTCACAATGAATTTCAAAGTTATTGGCTGATGCTTTCAATCGGGAATATAGAAATGGAACATCGCAATGACTTTCGTTCCTGCAGACACCATGTCAAGCTGAACAATTGTCTCCCCAGCACCACCACGGTCTGATTGGGGAGCACATCGAGCTGCCACATTTTGGTTATCAGCACTCACTCCTCGACCATCGCATTGAAAACCTCAATCGAGCTCCTTATCTCCCTCCTCAACCACCACCTCCGAAAAAATCAGATCCCGATTTTTCCATCCCCAAACTAACCCTAGTTGCCCAGATCTAAGATGAATCCTACTTCCTTGGAAAGTCCTCGAAGGATCCTGACATCATCAGCCTTAGGGGTGGGTACGGAAAATTTCCGTAACAACCGAGACATTTCCATTTTCTTCCAATTGCCAATGGAATGATACCCGATGTTCCAAGTTCCGTTCCGCTAACTTTGGAATTTCATTATGCGGTAGATGGAAAAGGTGGAACGGAATATGGAATTCCATTTTTTCCGTTGATGTATTTAGGGGCCGTTTGGATGGCAATAAATAAGTTGCTTTTTTGCTTATAAAATGCAAAAGTTAAAAAGTCAATATGGATAAACAAAATCTACCGACTTTTAAAAGTCACTTTCCAACTTATTGCAAAAGCAATTTTTTTTTGCTTTTCCACTTACATAAGTCGATTTTTATATAAAAAATTCTAAAAAAATGTATTTTCAAAAAATTTCAAAATTCAAATTTCATATTTTCAAATTTTCAAATTTCAAAATTTTAAAATTTTCAAATTTCAAAATTTTAAAATTTCCAAATTTCCAAATTCAAAATTTCAAATTTCAAATTCAAAATTTTAAATTTTCGAATTTCAAAACTCAAATTTCAAAATTTCAAATTTCAAAACTCAAATTTCAAATTTAAATTTTCAAAACTTCAAATTTCAAATTTTCAAATTAAAATTTCAAATTTCAAAATTTCACAAATTCTAAATTTCAAAATTCAAATTTTTAAATTTCGAAATTTCAAAATTTTAGAATTCAAATTTCAAAATTCAAAATTCAAAATTGAAATTTCAAAATTTCACAAATTCAAAATTTCAAAATTCAAATTTTCAAATTTCAAAATTTTAGAATTCAAATTTCAAAATTCAAAATTCAAAATTGAAATTTCAAATTTAAAATTTCATATTTTTTATATGTCTGGTCCAGTTAAACTAATCATATAAGAATATCGGTAGGAATAAAATTTCCATGGAAAACAGTGGAAATTTCCGCTTTTTTCCATCAGAAACTGGAAGGAATTTCTTCCGAGCTATTTTAAACGGAAAAACATGGAAATGAAAATTTTCGGAAATACGTGGAAGGAAAATTCTGGAAAGCCGGTAAAGCGGAAAATAATCCAGCCCTAATCAGCCTAGCAGCCATGGGGAGCCACAAGTACGCAACAACGTCGCGCTCACCTCCACTGATGTGGCTTCTGCATGAACCGATGTGGGACCCACGGGTCGTTGGTTCGATCCAAATCGGGAAGGTTTGCTTACAATAGGGTGCGTAATTTGAAGATGCAGTGTGCGTGTTGGAGAAGGAATGAGAAGGTTAAACGAAAAAAACATGTAGGATGGTGATTTATGTTTGGAAAATATATGAAAATTTTGGTTGAGCTTGAATTTTGGGTTTGGAGCTAAAATTTTGGTTTTGAAGCCCAAAAAATATGTTATGGAGAGGAAAAAAAAACTTGTATATGTTACCTCTAGATGCACATGGAATTAATACAACAAGCACAACACCATAAATAAATAAAAGTTAATAGAGATAAATCTACACCATGTTTACTTAACAAAGCATTTGCCCTATTGATTTCAGATTATTGTAATCATCTAATAAAACAGACGAAGATGAGTATTGAGATTTTCAACGTAATACTTATCTTTTACGAATTACGAATTTTTTACATCTAAAACTTTTTGAAATTTTGGTTAGTTCACGTCAATCCAACGTCAGAAGCTAAATTTAATTTTAATTTTTACTTAATCTAAATTAAGAATCGAATAAGAGAATAAGTAAATGATTTTTTTTTTATTTTTGGCATCAACGTAAAGTTTGATGAAACTTTGTATAATAAAATTTGACGAAATTCACTTTGAAGTTTTTTTATTATGTCCTTGGTATTCTATAAACTGGTTATTTCTTTAATTGGTTAAAAAAAATTGCATCCAACAAGCTTTTAGAGTATAAATTATTATTAACTGTAATTTGCTAATTATTCATAGTTACGAACTGGTTAGTAAACGTTGTACAAAGTTGATTTTGTCGTAGTGACGAGAAGGAGACAATGGAGAAAGGTGATCTAGGCATTCTGCTGGAGAAGAAAAAAGGAAATATTTTTTTTCTTTTGGATTCGAAATTTTGGGCGAGGAATAATTGGGAAAGCGGGGAATGAAAATTAAGCAAGAAATGAAAATAACCACACAAAACAAAGGTAGGAAATAAGGAAACTACTGCGCAAACCATGTTAAATTATAATTATTATGTACGTATTATTAATTGTTAATGATTATTATTTATAAATTGTTAATTATTATATAAATGTTTATTATTGATTATTTATTTACTATTGATTAATAATTAATTAATTATCAAATACTAATTATTAATAGAATTATTTTGTATTTCAAATTAATTATTAGTTATTATTATTTAATAGTAGTTATTAATTATTATATATTTAATATTTAATTATTATTTTTTAAGTATTATTTATTATTAATTTTAATTAATAGTGGCTATTGTTTATAAATTAATAATTAATAATTAAATATTTATTATTTATTATTGATTAATAAATTTTTTATTAATAATTAATTATTAATTACTAAGTAATTATTAATTAATATTTATTAATAGGAATTATTTAATATTTCAAATAAATTATTAATTATTATTTTTTAGTAGTAGTTATTAATTATTATATACTAATATTTAACTATTATTTTTTATTATTATTTATTTAATTATTAATTATTATATATTTAATTATTATTTAATTTTAATTATTAATTCTTATTATTTAATGCTAATTTTTAACTTTTAATTATTATTATTGATTATAAAAATTTATTATTATAGTTACTATTAGTTCATAGTAATCATTATTTATAAATTATTAATTACTAACTAAATATTTATTATTTATTTATTTACTACTGATTATTAATTTATTAATTATTAATTAATTATTACTATTTATTAATTATTAATTAATATTAATTACTAGTTATTAACTGGAATTATTTTGTATTTCTGATTAATTATTATTATTTAATAGTAGTTGTTTAATGGTAATTATTTGATATTAAATATTAAATATTAAATATTTAAGATAGATATTAATTATTAATAATAATTAAATATTAATTATTATTAATTATTAGTAGTGATTATTTAATATTAATTATTAATTATAAATTATTTAATAGTGATCACTAATTAATAATTTTTTAATTATAATTATTATCCATCAATTACTATTTATTGAACATTAAAATATTATTTATTATTTACTAATTATTTAATAGTAGTTATTATAATTATTATTTTTTAATTTTTAATTATCTATTACAACAGGCAAAAGAAAAACGTTGTATTAGAAATCTATTACAACTGGTTAAAAAAAAGAGTTGTTGTAAATTGACATCCATTACATCAGATAAAAGAAAAAAGTTTTAATAGACATCTGTTACAACTGGCCAAAATAGGAGTAGGTGAAAATAAGTTTATTACAACTTTTTGAAAAAACGTCGTGAAAAACCTTTATTACAATGAACATTTTATGACTATTGTAAAAACGCAGTTGTAATAGGGTTCTTTTGTTGTAGTGTAATAATTATATTTGAATAACAAATAGATTATATGCTGATTTTTTCGGTTTTTGTAAGTTAATATGATCTACGAACAATAAATTTAGCAGATTTACCAAATAATGCAAATGTCCACGTTATTTTTCATTCTTACTCAATTGACTTATATCAGCGAGAAGTTATAATGAAGTGGTAACACATGAAATAGATAGTTTTTTTATAAGTATCTAAGTATTAAATTATGTCACTCTTGACTTTAATTAGGTAATGTCGTTAACATCTAATACTACATTTAGGTTATAAACCTTAAACTTAAATTATTTTTTGCTACATGTGCATTTAACAATTTGCTAAGGCTTGAATTGATCAAAATAATCAAATTTTTGTTATGGGTCCGAAAAGAAAATATAATGTAACAAGTAGTTGTTGGAGAAGTGATCGTGAAAACATCATATATTGATACCCATGTGAGAAAACTCAAAAACTCTGTATTCAGCTACCTTAACCTACCATAAATTGCTTGCTTACTTGCACTAACATTTAGTTCTCAATATGGATGAAAGAAGAGTTATACCTTGTAAAGCATGTTATCTTTCTAAATGCTACAAATTTGATATGGTGGCTTTCTACATAGCCCCATTTTCTATAATTGCTTCCTTTTTTGCATGACGCTGTATCTCTATAATACTTGGTTTTGTGGGAATATGATATGATGATATGCCAAGAGGAGAGGAAATGAACAGTAATATGATGGGTTTTCCCAATGACGATCCCATTTTGGAAGTTAGAGAAGAGAAGAAGATAAGAAAGCAAGGGTTGAAGAATAAACTTGTGCCGGAAGGTAGCGAAAAATCTGCTAAAGTTCACTTTAGTCAAAACAATATTCTATTAATTTAACAATATTTTTTGTTAATCCATAACCTAACACTCAAAAGAGAAAAACATCTGTTAAAGCAGTATGACTATTTGTATTCCATTTACTCAGGGTTTCATATATAACATCTCCTCTATTAGAACATGTGTGCGTATAACTATTGCAAACATGTGTGATGTGTGTGTATGTGTGTGTTTGTATATGTCTATATCACTCAAATCTCTATCATGGTTGAATGTGTACATTTCTCCCCGGTGTTTGAATTATATGCATCCTGAAACAAAGACTTACCACAACACCACTGACAACTCGCAAAAGATTATACCTTTTCTTCATAGCTATATTACAAGTGATCCTCTAGTTAAAATGTTATTAGCATTATAACTAAATTGTATGGCAATTATTGATCAAATTTTCTTCTAGCATCAATTAATATGAGCTCTTTGGCATGTGCGATGCATATGCATGCAAAATTATCCTAGAATAGAATATATAACGATCTAAAATCATATAATTTCATTTCCTATATAGTTTTAATTTTTAACAAATATAACTAAAAAATATAAAGAAAAAAGATGTGTTTTTGTTATGGGTGAGATTCGAACTCATGGTCTCATCTACAATTCATATTATCAAACTAAAAATAAGTGTTATCTTTTGTTATTATTTTGACTTGAACTCACAACCTCATTTGAATATAAAGGGCATTTTAGTAAATTCACAGCTAAGAATGAAAGAGTAATGGATGTATTCCAGTTATATTAATAAAGATTGCAACTCCATTACAAATCATCATATTACTTCTGTCAACATTTTCATTTGTATACATCAGAAGGATTTTTTGAAACTTAAAAATTAAAATTAAAAAAGTACTCTATTTCTTAGACCATGTAGGTTGAGATGATTGATGATGTAAATAACTATTTCTGTTCAACACACATACTTGATCAATGATAAGTGATTAGAATTTTCGTTGCAACCAAATAATAATTTAGACACCAACATTACACAATCTAACTTCAAATATGAGTGGAAAGGTACACAAAGGAAAAGAAAAGCTGCTATATATGATAAAAAAGAAGCACGTTACCTTTAAGCAACTACCACAATTATGTCATCTTTTAATTAATATTATATGATCATCATATAAGTGTGTGATGATGCAAATTTATCTAGTACCAAGATAACCCAACTTACTAAAAAAAGAATAGCTATGCCATACAATATTATATATATAGTTAAAATTGCTGATATGCATTATGATGGACTATGGCTACTCAAAGCATGAGGAAAGGGGAGGCTAGAAGGAAGCACACTTTTGGTTCAATAAACCGACAGAAACACTACTTTCAGTTTTGTTAAGCAAAAGTGATGTTCATTCACTTCGTTCACTAGTGACCAAAATAATATATCTTAATCGAATCTTCATTGGAGAAACAAATTTATTGAAAAGGTTTTGAAATTGTTTGAAATTGAAGAAAATCATAGAGAAATTTGCATTTAATAAGATTCAAGGGATAAATCTTTGGATATTTAAAAGAAAAAATGTCTATTTTTTGAGTTTTAGGGTTTACTTTTGGCTTTTGAGCTTTTCAAAATGACATTTTAGATCAATTCAGAATTGATCTAAATGATGAAATCAATTGGTATTAAATAAACCAAATATGTGTGTGTATATGTCATTATATATATATATATATATAATCTCTATGTGTGTTTTGAAAATTAGCACTATGGCATCATTAAAAACCTATAAAACAATAGAGTAGTATTTTATAGGGAAAAAGAGCACGGTTTCTTTATTGCTATATAAAAGTGTTTGCATCAGTACACAGCGATAAAGTATATAGGAAAATAACATGATAGCATAAAAATAGGAAATACAATAGTCAATGCTACTTTCTCAAAACAGAGTCCTATCTTCCGCTTCTTCCAACATCTGCTACATACAAATCCCTTGCCAAAGTCTCCAATCACATTCATTCACCAACTATAGATCAAAAATTCATCCCTCTATAGTTAATGAATGCAAGATTGACGGACATGCTAGCAGTATTTTGGAATTGGAAAATTCCCGTCAATCTTAGACGGATCGGAGTTTAGCACGTGGAAGACATTGAGGATAATCCTTCCTCCTTCATGTCTATACCCCACCTGCTTAAGACCTCATGATTGAAAGTGTTACTTTCTGTTTTTCTATTTGAAGCCACTACTTGGTAATTAAAATCAACAGTAATTCTCCTTGGAAGCTCCAATTTATCATGCTTAGTGTTGTCAAAGATACGGAAGTTTCTCTCTTGCCAGATATAATAAATGGAAGTTACAAAACTGCATCTAGCTAAATTTTGGATCTGATACTAATTTCATTCAATTCATCCTAAATGTTTAGAGAGCTATGGGGAGGGAGTTTAAGTTTAAGATGAATTAAAACCCAAATAAAAGCGCTAAAATTACATTTAAAGAAGAGATGATCTATGCTTTCATTATCTATCTCACGAAGAAGACATTTAGGGTTAACAGAATTATCTCTTAATGATAATTTGTCTTTGGTATTTAGCCTGTCATAAATGTCTAGTAGGCGTAAAAAGCCATTTTACAACTAATAATATTATGCCACACATCTGCCCATGTTCGAATATCGTCATGAGTTCTTAATTTTTCCCAAGCATCTTTAACTGAGAATTTACTTTTATCCCATTCTCAATAATCCTCTCTGTTATTTTGCAACTTGTTTAATTGGAGCTTCAAGTTCTCTTGTTTTAGAAAAAATTTATCGGTAAAATTAGCTATTTCTTATAATACTGCTAACTTTATTCTTTGCAATCCCACTAGTTTCAACTATATCCCAACCTAGCAAATCTACTATCAATTTATCATTAATCCAAGGGTTAAACCATAACGAGGTATTTTCTCCATTTAAAATTACTCTTCTAATGTAAAGTATGCTTTTCTCTCCAGCTTTGAGAATTGTTTTCCAAGTGGAAGTGCTATTATTGTCAATATTCAGTCTAAATTTTTTTATTAAAGAAGTATTTTTTATAGAGCCATTTAGATCGCATGTTGTTTTTAGTCAAGAAATGCCATATAGGAGTTTCATGCCTATTGCTTTTCTAAGCTCAGTATAGTTTTTCGGGCCCGTACCTCCCTCGTTCTTAGGTCTACAGATCACATCCCGTGCTATTTTTTGACGTTTACCTTACCAGAAAGAATCTATGCACATTTTATTAATTTTCCTAATATAATCCATGAGAATTTGATATATCATCAACCATTATAGAATCACAGCGGTAATGAATAAATGGATAAATTCTACTCTCCTGGCTATTAACAGTAATTTTTTGTCCTAGTTTTCCCTTTTTTCTTTTATTCTATATAGGAGATTCCTACAGTCGGAGTAATGTAAATAATTATAAGATAAAGGAACTCCCAAATATGTAACAGGTAAATAATCTTCTTCCACTTCCAAAATGCTTTAAATCAGAATTCTATTTCTACACCGTTACTGAAATAAATTTTGGATTTATTCTAATTAATATTCAACCCTACTTTAGAACCAATGTGATTAAAAATATCTAGTAAGTTGTTTGCACATTTCTTATCAGCTTTACAAAAAGTCATCAAATCATCCCCATAAAGTAAATGAGAGATTGTAGAGGATATTGTATTTATCGGAGTTATCTTTTCTTCATCAATATACTTTTCCATAAGAATAAAGAAGAATTTCATAGCTATGCAATAAAGATATAGGGAGAGATGGTCCCCTTGTCTAATTCCACAATTATTAGTAAAGAAACCTTTAGGGATCCCTTGAATTAGAATAGAAAGAGACGGGGTAGTAATGCATTCTTTGATAAGATTAATCATCTTCAGTGGGAAACCCATCAAGCATATGACAAATGAAAAACCTATCAATCTGGTTATATGCTTTTGTATATCAATTTTCATGCAAAACTTATTCGAACCCTTTCCTTTGAAGCTCTTGAAAAGTTCATGTGCCAACATAATATTTTTAGCAATATATATCCTTTGAATGAATGCCGATTGGTTTTCTGAAGTTAGACAAGGAAGTCGATATTCAATTCTATTACTAATTATTTTTAAATAATTTTGTAACACATATTATAAAAGCTGTAGGACAATAGTAAAAAATAGAAATAGGCTTATCTTTTTTGGGACAAGAGTTATGAATGTATGATTGTCAGGGACCCAGTATATTTGGGTCTAAGGTGACCATCATTGTAAAAACCCGCATATTTATCGATTTTATATTTAAATATTTTACTTAAATATAGAATCGTTAATCGGATTGAAGTCCGAAAAGCTACTTTTTGCAAACAGTCGAATTGGGACTCGAGACCACTTGCATTGAGACCAAAATGCCGTTTGCGACCTTTTTGAGTATAAACTTTGATATGTTTGGAGCTAGTCAAAAATTTGACCATTTGCACTTTGGGTTTGGTTTTGGGTTCAGCCCCCTTTGCCAACTTAACCTCCAAACTGAACCATCCCTCCCCATTCATCCTCACTTCCTCCTCTTTTCAGTTTCAAAGAAAAAATGGTGGGAGAGATTGGAAATTAAAACTCCATGCCCTAGTTCCTCTTGCAAATTCTTGTTCTTGCTCCAAATTCAAAGAGAGCCCATTGGTAAGCCTCCTCTTCATCTTCTCCAACTCATTCTCTTATCAATTTCAGTTTATTCCTAAATCTAACTTTGGGAATGTCCTTCTTTAAAGCTTTGATTCAAGCTTGTTGAGTTGGAATTGAAGAGTGATTGCCATTGCCATTGCTTTCAAGCTTCTTCTTCATTGATTTGGGTTCAAAGGTGAGATTTTTATCTCACATCTATGTTTATAATTACCTTTGATTGTTAGGTATGAATTCCTAACACTTCTTCATGTGCATTTGCTTTTGGTTTGGATTGATTTGGTGAATATTCCAATTTTTAGTGTTTTGAGTTCAATTCTTTAAAAATCCAAACTTTGATCTTTGATCATGATTTTTGTGATGCATTGAAGAGCTTATAAGACCGGGTTGTCGTTAGGCTTAAATCCTTAGTGTCGTTGCTCGCGAAAATGCAATTCGGTCGAGATTCGGCCAATGAACTTGATAAGTTGGGCAGTGTTGGAAACAGGTCTGGTCGACCGAGCTCTGTAGTCAGTCGACCGACCTGCTTCCAAAAGTGCAAAGCACTTCTCTGTTTGGGTTTGGTCGACCGGCTGCAGAGCTCAGTCGACCGACCTGCTTCCCGAACTATTTTTCAGAACAGGATCCGGTCGACCGAGCTCTATAGCCGGCTGACCGACCTGCTGCTATTTTGCCTATATTGCCTATTTGTTTGAATTTCCAACTTTAATCGATTCGTGTTGTCTCCTATTTGTTGTTATCATCTCTAAGACTTTGATGACTCCTCTTTCGGGATGGTACCTCGTTAGGTCGCTCGACCCTATCCCCTTTAGGTCGTTAGACCTCATTTTGTCCTCTCTAGGTCGTACCGTTTTGACGGGGCGCTGTCCCGCACCCCGCCGTGGGCGCTGCCCCCTGGACCCCCGCGACCTGACCGGGCAGGTCGAACCCCGTACACCTCTGCGTAGGCGATCTTATCTGTAAAACATTCAACAGAACTTCTTACTTTGATGGTTTTGGGAATTGGTTTCTTTGGATTTTATTCACGTCTTCGAATGTGAACTTTTATAATTGATTGTTTCTACAATCACTTCTATGACTTGTCACTTTAAAAATATAAAGGTTTCAATACTAGTAGTAAATATCAAAACTCTTTCATCAAAACGATTTCAACTCTATTTTCAATATCAAACTCGTTTATAAAACTGTTTTGCAATCTACTAGTATATACAAACCTTTACCTCATTCGTATGAGAAAATATAATTAAACGGCTTAGCAAAACAAGTGGTATGAAACGCTTGCGTTTACTTCGTCGGTTAATTTATGGACTTGTTCGATTGAATCTCTTGTGACAATTTTCTAGTGGAGATCTACAGTTTGTTCGTAAATATTTGAGTTAAGCAAGTGGTTATGGGACATGAAGCTAAACTCTTATATTTACTAGCTTAGTGTAATCGACACTTCTTTATGATCGATGATGATCATTTTATGGTTTAGACTAGCAATGTGCGATGTCTCTTTGTTTGCGAGGTTAGACTAGACACCATTTGTGTGATTTCGATTCACACATATCTCTTTATCTTCGAGGTTAGTCTATACCTCATTGGTGTGATTTCGATTCACACATATTGAAACTCTTGTGACAACTTTCTAGTGGAGATCTACAGTTTGTTCGTAAATATTTGAGTTAAGCAAGTGGTTATGGGACATGAAGCTAAACTCTTATATTTACTAGCTTAGTGTAATTGACACTTCCTGATGAACATGACGATCATTTTTGTGATTTAGACTAGCGATTGAGCGATGTCTCTTTGTCTGCGAGGGAGACTATACCCCGTTTATGTGATGTTTCGCCATCATATATGTAGGGTAGCACCCTACGGTCTTTGGACCATTCGTGGAGCATTCGGCTCATCGGTCTTCGGACCATTCGTGGAGCATTCGGCTCATCGGTCTTCAGACCATTCGTGGAGCATTCGGCTCATCGGTCTTCGGACCATTCGTGGAGCATTCGGCTCATCGGTCTTCGGACCATTCGTGGAGCATTCGGCTCATCGGACCATTCGTGGAGCATTCGGCTCATCGGTCTTCGGACCATTTGTGGAGCATTCGGCTCATAGGTCTTCGGACCATTCGTGGAGCATTCGGCTCATAGGTCTCGGACCATTCGTGGAGCATTCGGCTCATAGGCCTTCCCCCCTTTTATGTGTTTTCTGGATTTCTGGTGATGATTTCTGGAATTTTGTACTTCACCAATTTTCATGATTTTCATTGATATGATATCAGTTTTTGTGCATTGGTGAATTTATGTGTTATTGACTTGTTATGAATACAAGTTTAGGGTATGATACCCTATTTTATCTTTGAGAAGATTCTTGTGATATTGATTAATCTTTTGTTGATTATCATTTACATACTTATAGTAGTATGCCGTTATGGTTATTACATGTTCATGTCATACCTTTTACTTTATACCATATCATCTGATATTTATAGCTAGACTGATCCGTTTATTATTTTCTTATAAATAATACTCGGGTCAGACTGAGATTTTACAGGTGCTTCCTCATGACTTCTTATCTGGAGCCATCTTCTGACTTTTGGATAACTACTCTAGTTTAGTAGTTTTTGTTGTATGCATTTGAGATTAGACTCCTTGATGTATACGTATTCTATTGTCCTGCACTTGTATCTATTCTTTTGTGTTATTGTGGATCTTTTTGACCACTACTCCGATATACACTTTTAGGTGTAATATTCATATCTTATTCCGCCTTTGTGATATGAATTGTCTGTGACTGATTTGTGTTATGTTTATTTCTATATTTGTTTCCGAAGATTATATATAGCCACCATGTGATAGCTTTGTGTTTGTATCGGTATGTTGGATTTCCTCTTTAAAAGATATGCATTCTATTCTATCTGACATATCGGTGCTCGCACAAAGAAGTTACACGGATGGTCGCTCCTCAACGGCCTTATTCTCCGTGCTAATTGACAACACTACATCGTAGTGTTCTTGGTTAGCGTGGGTATAGAGGTGGGACATCACAATCATGGTGTAGACAATTTTCCCATGCAAAAACGTAAGGAGAACTATTCTCTTTTGTCTACAACACAGATGGAAAAGCAATCGGATCAGAGCATGTCATGCTTTGCTTGTCAGTTTAAACAGTGGTTATCCAACTTAGTGCTTGTACTAAGGAGGTTGATCCTAGCTCCTTCTTTTTATTAACTACATGTACTTTAGTGGGGGATGCTTGCTATCATTCCAGTGCCAACTGTCCAATCAGTGAGTCAAGCATGTCTGCCTGTTTAAAGTCAAAAGGCTTATCAAATTCAGACTCGAGAAGAATATTCACATGGCATGCCCAATGAATATACTAGTAATTTCATTTATAGATGAGGGGAAGACTTTAAGAGATAGGGGTGGCATATCAGTAAGCCGTTGTAGTCGGACCAGCTTTTGGACTGCTGACTAGCCTTCGGGCTAAACACTAACCCCCTTGCCAATTTGCAAGTCTCAAACACTTGTTTAATAGCCTCATACAGAATATCTTTGACATCTTCCTAATGGATTTTGAAGATTTTAGTTATATAAAAAATCAGGACTTGGGCTTTTATCATCTAAGGTAGAAAAAACTGCTCCCTTTGTTTCATCCATAGATACCACTTCAGGAAGGAATTTCCTGCCTTTTTCATTAATATTTCTTCTACATTATATTCTTGGAAAACTACGATTTTGTTTTCTTTTGTTATTAAAAAGATTAAAATAATATTTATTGACATCTTTTTCAATTATTTCATCATTGTAGATCAGTTCTCCTTGTTCATTGAGAAGGGCGAGTAAATTGTTTCTATGTCTTCTCATAGATATTTTAGCATGAAAGAATCTCCAGTTAGTGTCCCCTTCTTATAACCATGAAATTTTGAACTTTTTCTTAGCATCATCATGAAAAAATTTCATTTGAAATTTCAGGTTATTCTTAGCTTGAACAAGATTATCAAATAATTCTAAATTAGAAGGGTCATCATCTGCCTCTTTTAGAGCCAGTTGAAACTTTAGTTCGCTATTAATTAGATTATGATTCTCTTTCTCTCTTCATCTATTCGACCTTTTAAGTTCCTTCTTAACTTGTAGCAGTTTATGAATAAAAATATGTTAAGTAGTACACCAAGTTTGAGATTTAAATCCAGCATTGAAACGCGCTAAATAATTATCCAATATGTGTTACAGTATCTAAAAGGAGTACCCTTAACATTTTTATCTAGAGGCTGAAATTTGACAAAAATAGGATTATGATCACTAGAATAATTTGGAAGAGCAATCAAAAGTAATTGAGGAAAAAGGTTAAGGAATGAATCATTAGTTAAAACTCTATCTTTTTTAGTAGTCATTCCTATTTTCCTCTAAATAAATTTAAAGTCCTATAATTTCGTGTCTACTAGACTAGATACCATTAAGAAATTATTGAATACTCCTAAATGATTAAAAGGAATTGCTAGCTCACCCTTTTTATCCTTAAAATGTAAGGCATTACTAAAATCCTTAGAATTACTAGAGGCTTATCAAACAAATTGATTTCTTTACATAAGTAATCCCACATCATTTCTCCATCTTTTAGAAAATGACATGCATAAATAAATCAAATACATAATTCACATCCCCTCTTTTAGACACATTATAGCTAATGTGTTGTTCGTTCATCGAACAAATTTGAAACTCCCAAACTAGTGAGCCCCAAAAAATCAAGATTCTACCTTTAGCACCAATATCATTATTATGAATTAATTTCCAATTAGTAGGTAAGCAGAGCTTTATATATCTTTCACGGTTAGTTTATTTTCCAATAGACTTAAAATACTAGGTTTATAATGCGTCTGGAGTTTCGTTACATCATTATATATATTATCTGAATTCATATCCCTAACTTTCTAGCTCAAAATTGTCACTTACTTTAGCATTGCTCCTTAAGTTTTCTCTTTTAGGAGGAGCAATAATATCAGATTTTTTCTTCCTACTCCTTCTATTTTTTCCAATATTGTAGGTTGGAGTGTCACTAATGTAACCATAGAAATCTTTTACTGAATCATTTTTATAGGAACATCATCTATAATGCTAGCAATATTATCAATAAAAGTATCCTTATCATAAGGATTTAAATTATCGTCTGATTTAATATGACTATTAAGGATATCTGAAGTATTAGAGACCATACCTTCCTTTAAGTCTACATCGATGCTAGCCATTGCTGTGTTGTGGTTCAGGTCATCTGCCTTTTGAGGTATATCAATCTTCAGCCTTTTGAATTTGCAGAAACACCAGAAGCTATTTGAAAATCCTACCCATTAGCAATATGGTCAGAGGCTTGTAAACTAGAGAGAGCATGATTGTGACGCCCCACCTCTATGCTCATAATAACAAAGAGTATTAAAAGAAATACTGTCTATTATTATGAAGAAGAAGGCTGGATAGGAGCGGCCATCCGTAGTTGGCCTTACACTAGTATTGGTTATCTCGATAGGAGTGGTATATACTTTTAATTTTTCATCTCTCATTTATTTACTCCCATCGACATACTCAATTCTAGTATAAAACGAACTACGATGGTTCATAATAGTTTAGGACAATTATATAATAATAACACAGATACAAAAAGGTGCGGAACACGAATAACAAAAGATCTCATATATATATATATAACTGATGTCAGTTACATATAGTTGACACAATACATATGATACAACTACAACTGTCGACTCAAGAAGTTATATATACAAGTACATTATCGACTAATATACATGAATACATATCATCTTAAAACAGACACACTGACTACTACAACAAGACGAAGACCACTCCAAATGATATAAAAAGTCTTCATAGCTCAACAGAAACTCAAAGCAGGAAATCTACAACCTGAAATAACTCGGGTCTGACTCGAGTATTAAATTCAAAAGAAAATAATACATGGGTCAGTCTAATTCAAACTCAGTTATTAATGCACGGAAGCAATAATAATTAAATAACAATTAGACGACAGTCAAAATAAATTCACCTATCCGATCCTTTAACAAGGGAATAGGATAACGGTGAATATAACACGTAATAGTGTTATACAACAAATCAGCAGATTCAAAATATCAACAAAGATAAATGAAGAGATTATCGATGAAGATAATTTAGAAAACAACAGGATTGCCAAAAACGACAATTAACAACAAAATCATCAGATTAAACCAAATCAAAATACACTTCAAAAATATGTCAAATGGGCCTCACGAAACAAATCCAGCAATTGAAATATCAATTAAAATTGTCAAATCCGACTGGGCTGCAGTACACGCACGTGTGTACTGCCTCGCCACTACAGTATGAAATGCATAAAAGATCAACGGAAATTTACAAACGAGCACAAGGTCAAATCCAAATCAGATTCAACTCAAGTGGTTGTCTGGAAAAATCAAATGGCATCAATCAAAAATATCAAAGTATCACTGCAACAATGAAATGTGCATATACACAGTGAAGTCAAAGAAGAGCAAATTGAAACAGCAATTTGGAAATGACCAAGTGACAAACAATATCAAATATGGAAGTACACATATCTCAGTTACAACAGTAATACAAAACTCCAACATGAATATACAGGTTACAAATGAATCAGACTTGATACAAACATGCACAACCACAATTGGTCAAGCTACAAGTATTATGAGCAAGTCTGGATAACAAGAATGCCCAGACTCAAGTAAAATCAACCCAGACTAAACAAATATCTGAAGCTCAGAGATTAGAATGTACACTGGATCCAACAGAAACATCAAAGTGCAACTCAATACAACATGCAACCACAAATGGACTATCTACAAGTCAATGAAGCAGTGCAGTTCAACAATGATGTACAACTCATGAATGTAATTCAAGTGAACAGGCTACAACATCAATGTAAACCAGACATGATCATTAAACTAACATGATCAAAGACCAGACTACTGAATGCATCAGCAAAACCAAGCAGAAGCATTTAAAAACATGATGGTGAAACAGGTCATAGTGAAGATAACAAATGCAATGACCAGATACACATGCTCAAGTGAAGTTCAGACTGGTTTAGTAGACATAACAGGTGAAGGCAACAGACTCAAGTGACTAAAGTAGCTCAAAGTCAACAGTTCATAACTAAAGCATGAATGCTACTGTGGAGACAAAAGCATAGGTATATATGAATGTGCAGACTCAACTAAAATCAAGCTCAATAAAACTGTCAGTGTTATCAAAGAGCAAGTGATAATATATACAAGTGCAGTATGCAAGAATAAACAACCCAGTATCAACATACTTGAAGTACATGCAAATATAACAGTGATGAACAAAGATGAATCAACAAGCACTACAGTGGCTACAGGTCAGGGGTGAACTCAATAACAAGAATATCAGGTGATGTCAGAATATATCACTTTTCAGACTATCACAAATCACAGAGGAAATGCACATAACAGGTTCGAACTTGTTAAAACCGGGGTAGTCAAAACAATGAACAAAATTGTACAAGTCAAAACAGGTTCGAACTTGTCAAAACCGGGGTAGTCAATGCAATGAACAAAATTGTGGCAATCACGACATCAAAACAAGCTGGGATATCAAATCATAAATTTTTCGAAACTGCCAAAGCCAGAAATCATCTCCACATCCATTCGAAAATCAAAATCAAGTGACGAATTCAACAATCAGAAAACATCAATCTCTAATATAGTCAAAAATCAAAATCAAGTGACGAAATAAATCATCGACGAATTTAACAATTGTCAACGAACAGAAATAAAGGGATTTAAACCCTACAACATACAATTTGAACTAGATAGAAATCATCAACAAATATTGAATTTACACAAACCAAAAATCAATGAAACTGATTCGAATTAAATGTGAGTGGCAAACCACTCACCTTAGCATCGAATTGGAGCAGCCGCGAGTAGAGACGATCAAACTACTGAAGTCGAAGCCTTCGATTTATCCAGCCCTAGCTATCGAGATGAGGAACGAACGATTTTAGGCCGCCATTGTTTTCTTTTCTTTCTTTAGTTAGGGTTTTTACGAAAAAAGAATAAGGGCTGGTTATTAGCTTTGATAACCTTGGCTACAAACAAGTGGGCCAAAACAATTTTTAAAGCCCGCATACAACTCTAACCAATTTTCAAAAGAATCTTAAAAATTTTAAAACTTCAATTAGCAATTAGCAACAATATTAATCGTCTAATGACGATAATAAAATAATTGTGAAATCCCGGGTTGTTACAATGATGTACCAAATTTTTTTCTTTAGCTATAAGTTCTGTAGCTGACTCACTATATGCACTAGGAGTTGAGTGGGCAATGTGGTTTGTAACTATGCATGTAGTGGTCTGATCTTGAACTTATATAGGAATGTATGCATTAACAACCTGTATTGACACTGACATGTTAATATTTTCAGTGCTTTTGCAACCTCCTCTTGCGTATTACATGTCTATCATATATCTATATTTTGAACACAGTTGACATCATTTGTAATTTGCATTGGCATAGTACTGTTTTCCATTTGTGCTTGTTGTCCCATATAGGACACATTATTGGTTGCTGCCAAAACATTAGCTACAAGATTAGCAAGTATTTTATTTTGTGCACTAGCTAGTGTTTCACTACCCGAGCTAGCATGGTCAACCATATTTTGTGCATACGGTACAAGCTGATCATTAACTACTTTATCTTGTGCACTAGCTACCATTTCATTATCTAAGCAAGCACATCTACCATTCTTTGTACATTGGTTAGAGCATTCCCAACAAGTAAGATCGGTTACCTTATTAAATAAACGATACTTCTCTTGATCGACACAGACCCAATCTTAAAAATGAATCACTTTATTTGGCATTTATAATGCCGGAGAAATATTTATGGTCAAGATTGCAATCCATGTGAAAAACAATTAATCTTGACCATATAATTATCCGACATTATAAATACTAGATAACTCAGTGATTGCTAGGGTCACCAAAGCGACCTTGGCGGTCAGTGGTGAGTCCATTTTTGGGCTCACTCACTCCCTATTGGAGGTCAGTCATCAAGTGACCAACCTCCTGTTGGGAATGCTCTTACAAGTTGCGTATCTGTCACATTTTGTACACTGGGAACTTCAGTTTTGTCTTTATTCATGTGTTTAGCCTGATCAATATGTGAAATTTCAGAGTATATTATTTTCGTATCTGAATCACTTTCAATTGACGTGGGATGGATATACTGATATGCATCCTTTTCCTTATTTGCATTACTATTATTATTTTCTATTATCTTATCAACCATAATTCTTTGAATACTTCCTAGAAGAACATCATCAATTGTCCCTTGTGTTTCCTTATTAAGAGCAACTTCTTTTTCTTTGTCAATATCTATTGGAGGAATAGATTTTGGTTGCCAAACCGGAGCTTCTTTCCTCTTACATTATGAGTTTATATGCCCAAACACTTTACATACCGTCGGTTTGAATTCATATTCAACTTTAATTATAATTTCCGCTCCGTTATATAAAACCACCTCTATATCATTGGGTAAATCTGATGTCGCATTCATTTCTACCGACAACCGGGCAAAAGAAAGTCTTGATTCCTACATAATGTAGGAAAATAAGAAGAACGTGATACAGAGATCACCAAGATGCGAGAAGAAAGAAAATAGATACGAAAATATGAAGTAATTAGAATTAAGAGAAGCGGTAATGAGAGAAAAATAATTGAATTGATAAAACTATGATTCCAAAAATAAATGCTATGAGATTGGTCCAGCCTTTTAAATAGGAAAGAGAAACCACGTCTACCATTATTATAGGAAAATACTAAAACAAACAAATTTAAAATGTGTAAATAAAACTAGGGACGATATCCTGCATCAATCCCCCTTCTTGAAAAGAACTCGTCATCGAGTTGTCATTGTCTTCAATGCTGTCATTATCTCCATAAAATGTATATATTTCCTGCACATTGAAGATGTTGGAAATGTTCCAGTCTGAAGGAAGGTCGATAACATATGCATTGTCGCTAATTTTCTTCAATACTTTGAAGGGTCCATACTTTTTCATCTTCGTCTTGTTGTATGTACCTACTGGAAAACGTTCCTTCCGAAGATGAATCATCACTAAATCTCCTTCTGTAAATGTCTTAAAACGTCTATGCTTATCGGCATTTTCTTTGTACTTGGCATTAGAGTCTGTAATCTTTGTCTTGACATCATGATGAAGTTGATAAACCTTATCTACCATCTCATCCGCTTTCTCATGAGATCCACTAAGCTTTGGAAGTACTACCAGATCAAGTACATGATTAGGAACCTTAGAATAGACAATTTCAAAAGGTGTCTTGCCTGTTGATCGATTTACTGAAGTGTTGAAAGCAAATTCCATGTGAGGAAGAAGAAAAACCCATTGCTTTTCCTTATCTCCAATTTTTGCATGAATTAAATTTCCCAATGAACGATTAACAACTTCTGTTTGACCATCTATTTGAGGATGAGAAGTAGTACTAAACTACGAATTTGTTCCCAATCGCATCCAAAGAGATTTCCAAAAGTAGCTCAAAAATTTCGTATCATGATCCGAAGTGATAGATTTTGGAACACCATGTAAACAAACCACTTCCTTAAAGAACAAGTAAGCCACACTATAAGCATCGGTGGTCTTTTTGCAAGCAATAAAATGAGCCATCTTGGAATAACGATCAACAACTACCATGACAGAATTATTGCCTCGTTGAGTACGAGGTAAACCCAATATGAAATCCATGCTTACATCAACCCAAGGAGCTTCTGGAACGGGTAAAGGTATGTAAAGACCTGTATTTTGAATAGTACCTTTTGACCGTTGACATATCATGCACTTTTGGATGAATTTCTGAAAATCATGTTTCAAAGAAGGCCAATAGTATCTCTCCTCGACAAGAGCAATCGTTTTATCACGTCCGAAATGTCCACCGAGTCCTCCTCCATGTAACTCATGAATAAGATGAAGACGTAGAGAACCTTGAGTAATGCAAAGACGATTACCTTTGAAAAGAAAACCATCTTGAATAAGAAAGTCGTCTGTACCATGCGAAAGAGAGCTACACTTTTCCCACATAGTTTTAAAATCATCATCTTCACCATAAAGATCTTTCAAATAATCAAAAGCCATACTTTCATTCCGAATGGTTACAAGCAGATGAGCACGTCTACTTAAAGCATCTTCAACTTGATTCAATTTCCCACTTTTATGCTTTACTGAAAAGGTATAATGATTGATTGTAGATAACCAACGATCATGCATTCTATTAACCTTTGCAGAAGTCTTCAAAAATTTCAAAGCTTCATTATCTGTGTTGACAACAAATTCACGATGAACAAGATAAGTATGCCATTGTTTTAAAGCTTGAACAAGAGCATACAATTTCAATTCATAAGTCGACCATTTTTTTCGAGTATCAGAATTTTTCTCACTATAATAAGCAACCGGATGACCATCTTGAGATAAAACTGCACCAATACCTATAACCGAAGCATCATAGTCAATTTCAAATGGTTTTGCAAAATCTGGCATAGCAAGAACTGAGCACTACACAATTTTTCCTTAAGAGTGTTAAAGCTCTTATCTGCTGCCTCCGTCCACACAAATTTCTCATGTTTCATACAATTTGTAAGACCTGCAGCAACAGTGCTAAATTCCTTACAAAACATCTATAAAAAGATGCCAGACCATGAAAACTCCGCACATCACGAATACAAATAGGTGTAGGCCATTCTGCAATTTCTTTCACCTTAGACTCATCCACCAAGATCCCTTGATCAAACACAACATATCCTAAAAAGATGACTTTGTTTGTGATAAAAGTACACTTCTTTAGATTTACATAAAGAGAATTATCAGCAAGCACTTTGAACACTTTGGAAAGTTGAAATAGATGTTCTTCTTTACTGCGACTATAGATTAAGATATCGTCAAAATAAACAATAACGAATTTACCAAGGAAAGGTTGCAAAACCTGATTCATGAGCCGCATAAATGTACTGGGAGCATTAGATAACCCAAATGGCATGACAAGCCATTCATATAATCCTTCACGTATCTTAAACGCAGTCTTCCATTCATCTCCTTCACATATACGAATTTGGTGGTAACCACTACGAAGATCAAGTTTAGTAAACACTTTAGACCCGACAAGCATATCAACCATATCATCAAGACGGGGAATCGGGAATCTATAAGGAATAGTGATTCTATTCACAACTCGACAATCAATACACATTCTCCATCCACCATCTTTCTTCTCTACTAAAAATGCAGGACTAGCACAAGGGCTTTTGCTAAGTCTGACCAACCCTTTTTTTTAAAAAAAAAATATTCACTTGACCTTGTAAAATCTCGTGTTCTTTAGGACTCAGCCGATAGTGTGCCTGATTTGAAAGCGATGCTCCCGGAATAAAATCAATTTGATGTTGAAGATCACGCAACGGAGGTAAAGTAGTTGGAAATTCCTCAGGAAATAACATTCCAAATTGAACTAATAAAGGTTGTATCTGCTGTGGAATTTCAATCATTGGTTTGTTGTCTTCATGAGAACTCAAAGTATGAGTGCGATGTAAGTTACCAGCAATAGTAGCCACCAACGCACTGACTTTACCATCACAATGATCCTTGACAATGGTAGAGGATTTAGAAGGATGCAATACTTTTCTTTTGCCATCTTTGTAAAAAGTGTAAGTATTTTAAAAACAATTGTGGACTGCACGAATATCATATTGCCACGGTCGACCAAGAAGAAGGTGTGTAGCGTCCATGTCCATAACATCACAAAGAACCGTGTCCTCAAAGTTTGTAAAAGAGAATTTCACGAGGCATTGATGGGTGATTGCTTGAGAAGAAGAGTTATTTATCCATCCGACCTTGTATGAATGAGGATGTGGTGTAACCGGCAACTCTAATTTTTTTATCACATTCGCAGCAATGTAATTATCCATACTACCACTATCCATCATGATATCACAAACCTTTCCGCCAATCAAACATTTAGATTTGAAAATATTATGTCTTTGTGAATAACGAGGTTGAGTAAACAACAAAGGACGTATCATCCCTACAAAGTGATCGCCATATGCTTCATAAACATTATCCAACTCATTATCCTCATCGTGTTCTTCCTGCAGATTCTCGTCTTCATGTGGGATATCATTACTAATAAAACCATTGAACTTACGACAATCGCTCAACGAATGTCCCATTTGTTGACATCTATTGCATTTGTCTCCTCGAAACTTGGCATAATCACCCAAAGATTGAGATTTTGGTGGGAAAGGTGGATGATTTTTATGAGGGGAAGGGGTATTGGTTTGGGTGGTTTGGCGAGGATTAGTTAGAGAAGGCTGATATTGTGTAGATTGGGTTTCTTGAGGAGTGGGAAGGATGGGGGAATTTTGTTGTGGGAGAGGTGTTTGTGAATGTGAAAAATTGGTGTACTGTTGTCACTGTTGGTATTGAGGGACATCTTGATAAGTAGGATTGGGTGTAGAATAGTATGAAGGGAACTTCTGTTGGTTTCGAAAATTTGATTGAAACCGAGATGATTGGCGAGGTATGGATGCTTTAGATGAACGTATAACACGACGTTCCACCGTAAGAGCCTGTTGAATTGCTCCACCATCGTATATACCGATTGAGTCATACCGTGTTGAATTAAAAGATTCAACCCTTCGATAAATCTGGACACCAATTGCTCTTCGGATTCATGAAGTTGATTCCTAGCCACCAAATTGTAAAATTCTATCACATATTCTCCCACTGTCCGTGCTCCTTGTCGACAATTCTGAAGTTTGACAAAAAGTTGTTGCTTGTAATCTTGTGGTAAGAATTTGTTACGAATCAATTTTCTCATTCTTTCCCAAGTACGAATAGGTGGCATTTCATAAAGAGAGCGATCTTCGCATAGCTTTTCCCACCAAGCGATGGCTCCTCCCTTAAGTTTGTAAGCGACAAGTTTCACCTTTGAATAATCTGGAACTTCCATAAAACTGAAGAAAGCCTCTACTTCATATAACTAATCCAAGAATTCTTCAATCTGAAAATTACCGTGAAAATTTGGAATATCCGCCTTTCATTTGTACGCTGGTAAGGATCCATATGGACTTTGACCTAATCTGAGACGTTTATCCTCCATCCAACTCTTTTCCTGATCAGTTTCAATCGAGTCATCTTCATCGCTATCGATCTAAAAATTCAAAACTTTTTTGAGTGGATTATTGAGAAAACTTTCATGTTGAGTTGATGTTCCCAACTTTTCTTTAACCACCTCGGGTACGGTATTATTATGAACAAAGGTAATTTTTGTACGCCTTTTCGGATCAGTGTTCGTATTTGAAAAGAGTTCTTCAACTTCTTCAGAAACTTTTGTTGGAGTTTGTGTGGCTGGTAATTCTCCTTCGATCTTCATATAAGACATTATTTTCGCCAAATTGCTCTGAAGGTCGGCAAAGTTTTTGCTGTTTGACTCGAATTTTTCCATGAAATCGGCAGATAACTCTTCCTTGAATTGTGTGAATTTCTTCTCAAGAACATCCATAGTAACAAATTCAGCCATTGATTTGGGAGTTGCGGAAGCGTGTATGTTAAGGAACGATTTCCAGATAAAGATCTAAAAATTGAAAGCTCTGATACCACTTAATGTAGGAAAATAAGAAGAACGTGATACGGAGATCACCAAGATGCGAGAAGAAAGAAAATAGATACGAAAAGATGAAGTAATTAGAATTAAGAGAAGCAGTAATGAGAGAAAAATAATTGAATCGATAAAACTATGATTCCAAAAATAAATGCTATGAGATTGGTCCAGCCGTTTAAATAGGCAAGAGAAACCACGTCTACCATTATTCTAGGAAAATACTAAAATAAACAAAGTTTAAAATAACTAAATAAAACTAGGGACCATATCCTGCATCACTACATGTAATTTCATCAAGCCCGATTGGATTTCCAAGGGCACTCATAATGAGGCTTAGTGCCTCCACATCCCATAATTCCAGATCCAAATGTAGTAAATTAACCCAAGTCGGGATAGTAATTTAAGCTTGGGTTTCCATTTTCTCATTATTATAATTCTAAAGTCAAACAGGTACGGACTACCTTCCAACATCCTCTTTTATGATTTTATCTTCAAAACGTACTGGAAAAAATCATTTTGTCTAGCAAATAGTTCATAGCTACTTTTTGGTTTCTAGACATGGTTTATATAAGCTCTGAAATGTAAATAATATGCTCTATTTTCAGAAACATATACTGCTAAATAATTACCCCATCCGTGTTTGGATCTTTGAAAAATTGCGTCGTGAATTAAAGGTTTCACATATTTTCTCGGTTACAAGTAGGTTTAACATATGTTAATTTCTTCCTTCATCCATCTCCTCCTTCACCTTGACAGCTAGATGAGTTTGAATTTATCCCCTTCGCTACATCACACCAAGCCATTTTCCTCTCCAGATCTAGTGTAAAGTTACTGCCTTAATTTCTACTTTTGTTTCGTCTCCAATCTCTTCATACTCCTTTATCAAAGGTAATAATTCTTGCCATATTGCTCTTCTCCATATTAGTATATTGGTTATTAATATTTAACATAGGCAGTAGCATGCTAGGACCTGTATGATGCTCCTTAATAGTTGAGGAATTTTAGTCGCGCACCCCGTCGTCACCGACGGCATTAGGATACATCGACATATATTATATATATACGTGTGTGTATATGATTCAAGTTCAGAAATGGTTGAAGATGATAAAGAGTTCCATAAGATGAAAGGAGATAAGATTGAAAATTATATTTACTTAAGGGTCGATTGTTATGAATGAGCTTCTTATTACTTTGGAATTTTATGATTAAGATTTTACTTACAACATATTGCTAAATATTCAATGTTGTTTTCAGTAAAATATGAACCATGCCTTGAGGATGGCACAATTGGATATCCAAATTTGAAGGAGTTGAAATTACTATCAAAGAAGGTTAGTTGGTGTTTTATTTTATCAAGAGTAATATTTCTTGTTTGGGTTATTTCTAATAGTAAATTATGTTTTAGAGTTTTTTCTGTCTTATGCTAGCTAAAGCTGTGAAGGTAATGAAGAGGAGTGATAAGGTTCTACTTGTTGTAAAGCCACGGTATGAGCTACATTATTCTTTTGGATTCTGTCTTGTGTGTTTATAACTTCGATAACACTTTTGTTGGTTATTGCTGGCTGCAAACGGATTTGTAACAATGGAAGGTTAGATTCTTGTGTTGAGGGTGCCGTACCTCCAAATGCAACTTTGAATATTGAACTGGATCTTGTTTCTTGGAAAATAATTATTGTATTAGAAGATGGGAAGAAAATAAGTTTCCTAATCAACAACAGTTTATATTCTAATACGATGCTTGTATGTGATAATGTTAAGGTATGCTCTTGGGGCAATTCTGTAATTTTTTGAAAATCATTAACTATGTAATTAAATCTCGTTCGAAATAAAAGGAATTTTTATTTTTATTATATACTTGTCGTATTATGATATGTTAATTGATTATTTAATTTAAGTATATTTATAGAAAATCCTTAAATGATATGTTATATGATAGCAATTACAGTATATTGCAATCGTGAGAAATCTATCACATTAAAAGACATATTATTTTGAATGACCAATCAAGATGTTTTGAGACAGGATATCGATACGTCCGTTGAGACTAGAGTACGTAACACTCCAAATATGGGATAGTGTATTCTTCATGGCTATTGTGGGCACTAAGGGCTTATGTACTAATAGTTATTGGATAACTATGTAATGACTCACTCAAGACTTGTGTTTGTTAATATAACTAAGGTCAAACAAAAAATCTCAAAGTGACGATATTAGATAGTTCTCTCGACTTGAGAATATTGTTAAACTTCAATGAGGATACTCCACTTTGGTTATAGTTAAATCATGACATAATAATCATCAAGCGACTTGAAGCATTGGAAGTGAAACACTATTCAAATTTAGAATTCATCACCTCGATTATATGAGGTTAGTATCACGGTCGACTATGGTCAATTAAAAGTCAAAGTCTCTAGCCAAGATAGTTCGATTAATAATAATTGTTATTATTGAGCCAAGTACTTTGTTTTTGGACTAACCGAATTAAATGTGGACGATATTGGAATTTTGGCCAAAACTAAATTTCGTTAAGTCCTAAAGTGATATTGTTTTAACGAAGAGAACTGGTGTAAATAATCATTACAACAAGGTACCACTTAAAATAGTAAAATTGGATTTAAAGATGTGTAAGTGATAAATTCGACTAAACTTTCGCACCTTTAGGTATGTGTGAACATTATTGTTCAAATTGTTCGATTTTAATCATTGACTGGATTTACACCTATGATTTGCACAATCGTAATGATGAATACTCTAAAATACCACATGATTTAATTAATTTATCGTTGTAATTAATTAATAATTATGAAATATTAATTATTAAATTTTTATTTGATTTTTTGAAAGCCATAGTTAGTTGGATTCGTTTATAAAAGTAATATATCTATGTATCAGTATATGATATTGATAGAAATTTAAATTTTATTTAAAATAATATTTATTAAATGAGCTTGGGACTTTTGAAGTCCCATCTAAGGTCAGCCTAAGGTGTATGGGAGAAGGGATTTAAGTGTTCAAAAGTTGTTTAAAAAAGGCAAATAAAGAATAAGTAATACAAGGAGATATCTTATCCTCTTTCACCTCATCTTAATACCACTTAAACACTTGCTGCACATCATTATTATTTGGCTCCATCTCATTCTTTATTTTGGCCGTGAGTTCCATAAGGCCATAGCTGAAAATATTTTAGGCAAAATTCAAAGCAAAATCAAATAAATAAAAGATGTCGTTCGACTCTAGATCATAGCAAAATCTGAAGGCTGATTCAATCCAATCTCAGAGTCATTCAATCATTCAAGGTGTGAATCTTAGGCTACTTCATAAGATAATAATCAAATCTCAATTTTGATTATATATTACATCATGGTTGCATAGTTTACAACCCTTGTATTATATAACAAATTTACATATGCTTGCATTGTCCAATTTATTGAATGATAATTGTCTTAGGAATTAATGTTTAAATAGAAAAGATTATTCAAAACAACATTATAAAGAAAATTATATTTTGGCCATAATATTTTAAATAAAAATAATAATTTTTGGATTTTAAACTATTTTAAATTAGCTAAAATTATATTATGACATATTAAATACATATATACATACATATTTTGAATTTATTACATCAGTTAAAATTTATTTTAAACAGTAGAAAACACATAAATTTTATAGTGGTTCGGCTAATCTGAGGCCTACGTCCACTTTAATCGTATGACGGAATGTTTTGTCGTAAGTACAGAGGATTTACAGTCCAAAACAATCAAGAATATTAAAAGGAAGCTACTTTAGTGACAAACTTGAGTAGAGAAGGAAGATGAAGAATTGAATGGCCAAATGTAACACCCCGAAAATATGAGCAGAAAATTTAATAAAAGAATTAAATTAAATGCAACAAAGGCAAAAATAAAATTTTCACAAACAACCAAATTTGGTTATGAAACTTGCACCATAGCATTCATATTGATTTTTTGGATAATTTTTAATATAACACTTTGAAATCGGAGTTAGTATGGAGAAGTTACAAAGGTTTTAAAGTTCGAAAAATGAAATAAACTAAAATATAAAATCTTCCCTAATTAAACAACTCAAGTGGTCGATCTCTAGGGTCCACCAGTCGATAGGTAGTAGTAGATCGGCCCTATTAGTGGTCAACCAATTGACACTGTAAATCGACAAATCTGAAGCGATAAACGGCGTGGATTGAACCCAAATATTTTACTTGGCCGCGAAGTAATCTATTGATGTTTCGAATGAAACCTAATATTCTCTAAAGTTAATCTAACAATCCAAACTAATCTAAAACCCCTATAAATATAGAGCTAAATCTAAACCCTAATCATTAGAAATTGTCAGATATCGAAACTCTATCAAAGTGTCTTCTCCTCCATTTATAAAATTCTACAAAATAAAATAAAAGGAATACAAGGTATTTGGTTCAAGGAAGGGGCAAACAATTGAGTGTTGATTTCTGAACGGAGAATAGGAATAAAGCTTGGATACGAGGTGAGTGTGAACATTTTTAATAAGTTGATTAGTTGCAATTAATTTTAGTTTACACTATCTGATCCAGGATGTCAGTAATTAAAGTGTAAATCATGTTGTTTATATCTGAAATTTGATGATAGATTAAATTGATGCAAACCTTTTAAATAGGAATTAACCTGGATTAAACCTTTTTGTTTAAATCAAATATACATTCTTATAATTTGTTTATGTAACTTGATATTATTGAATTAAACCTAAGTGAAACTAATTACTGTAAATTCATATTGTTTAGGAAATGGAATAAAAACCGTGAAACCTGAAAACAATGTGCTTACTGAAATTTTACTGATGTTAAAAACAATGAATATCAAACAGTAATTAAACAAATGAAACGAACGATCAAAATCCTGTAATTTACATGGAGACCGGTTGACTGCACTACCTGAGCGGTTGACAGTAAGCGGTCGACTGGTATGCGTTCTAAAATGCAGGTTGAACCTCGGCCTAAGGCCCAGGTTTTATATTATAGTTAATTGTTTATATATTATATATATCTATATATAATGAGAATACCTCTATTTGAAGCTTTTGAAAGTACTAAATTGCCCTTCAAATGTCTGATACGTGAAAAGGATATTTTTGTCCATTCTATTACTCACGTTCTTAATCACTATTTTTGGTCGTGTTCCGGTCTAGACCACTGTTTTGCCGCAGAATTTACTTTTCTTAAAATTTTACCTTAACTTCCTTATTTCAAACCCTAATTCGATCCAAAATCTTTGATTTTTCCAGCCTAATTTCTTAGTTATTACCTTGGATTTACAACCAAGCTTCGCTTGCTGAATCCCATAATCTCCATAAGTGGTATTTTTTTAATCACAATTTTTGAGTTTTGAAATAGGTTGGAATGCATTCCGTTATCAGTGTTATATTATATTGTACCAATTTCCATAGCCAAGTTCATCACGTTTGCTGATTGTTTTTCAATTTTATTTTCAGTTTTGAAATTTGTTTGGATGGTTTTTTTTTCATGCTTTGTGCTTTTATAGTGTTTATGCACTGTGTTCGATTGTTTTGGTTAATATGTTAACCACTAAGTTCACATGCCTTCTATTATATTTCATAAGGAAAATATAGCCGCTAATTTACATCTTTGCATCCGCATATAATGGTGACATGTACTTGCATGCTCCTGTAAATAATTGGTAATACAAAATTCCTACTCCTAAATTATTTTCAATACATGATATTGCTTTACTTTTTCATGTTTATTTGAAATATTTGAAAATATTCATAAAATATATAAACTGCATAAAGTATTAAACTTTTGTATAGTGACTTGCAAGTTGAAAACTTATCATACGGTAAAAGGAGCAAATGGAAATTAAAAAATAAATGATGCTTTCAGTTTGTATAGAGAAGATGACTGAACAAGAAGCAATTTCATGGAATTTATTTTCCCTGCTAAAATTTTTATACCATATTATGCTCTTAATCAAAAAAATTCATTTGAACACATGATACACTGTTACTTCTTATTTCCCATTTCCCATGTCTCATTTCCTATGCCTCACATGGGTCATTTCCCCATGAATTTATTAGCATAGTTCGCATGTGTGTCTCTCTATATATATAGTGCAAGCTATATAAGTGGCAAGCTCTTATGAAATATGGTTCTTTTATAGAGGTTAACAGACAGTTTATATGTTGCAATAGAGTATAGACATAATTTCCCATATAGTTTGCAGAAGCTGCAATATTGAGGGCAAGGATGTCCTGTTAGCATAGCAAGTGCTCCTTATGCATGAGACAACTTCACAACTACTAACATGGACAATATTTGCAATGGGCATGAATTTGGATGACATGAGAAGTTGAGTAAAGAAGCTCATGGAGAATACGGGATGGAAGCTGCAAATGTAGACAATCTTAGCAGGCTCAAGATGGTGAATTTGATTCCACATGCACATTAATAGTGTAAGATGATAAAACCTTCAGGAAAAATATAATAAATTCAAAGTATTGTGAAAAATATATACACCAGTAGTGAAAAATATTTCGCTATGCAATTCATGGTAAATAATCAATTTTTTTTAGTAAAGATGTATTTTTTTAAGTTAAATCTCATATGGAGATTAACCTTTCTTCGACATGCTTGACAGGTGCACACAGTTCTTTTAGAAACATTGAGGTTTTATTGTTATGTTATAGCAATTGCAAGCGAAAACACAGGTTATATATGTATATGTGTGTGTATGCATATGCATATATATATATATATATATATGTGTGTGTGTGTGTGTGTGTGTGTGTGTGTGGGTGTGGGGGGGATTTAATGGTTAAGATTCATTATGCTCCCGAATACCAGTTAAATCTTAAAACAGAGAACCATTTAAATATTCCGTGGAGACTCACATGCCTTATGTATGTATCTTAACTTATTTCTTTACAATATAATATTAAATATATAGATTTTATCATATGGTGCTACAGAATAACAAGCTTCCAGTCTTAGTATGCAGCTAACACACATGTGTTTTGCATTAAGAAGAACTTAACTCGCATTTTACTTTGCGCCTTACATAAAATAATAGTTTATATAGGCTGATTCCATATAGTATAGTAGGTTGAGGAATTTCCTTTTAATTATATCTTATTTAGCTTCTATATAATGTTATTCAACATTTTATTTTGGTAAGATTCTAACAGCCTTTGTGCTTATATGATTTTTTTTGCTCTATTGTCGTTTTGATGAAAATATGTGTATTAGTCGGTAGAAATTACATGGGAAACAAATTATATATTATATGCTATTTTTTTCTTCTCATTGTCATTCTCGAGGAACTAAAGCAAAAATATATATAACAAATTATACATTGTATGCTCGATTATCATTCTGATTGTATGTGTATTATCATTTCATTGTTGCTTTTTTTCCCTTTTCTCAAGGAAAAGTTTTAAACTGAATTAACTTGAACATTTTTTTCATTTAAATTACATTTTGTTTTTGGCAATAGCCTTCATGTACCACAATTATGAAATTTCTAATTTATACATTTTTTGTCTCATTGCAGGTACCATAAATCTTTCACACTTTACATTATCAGATATTAAACTATAGAATAAAATTATTGACTTAAACCTTCAAGTTGAAACTACTAGATAGTTCTTTATAACAAGATTGACAAGAAAGAAATTTATTTTTAATATTGCAGGTTTTCCCTTGGAATTGATGCATTCACCTCTGTGTGATTCTGTCAAGAGATGGATACATGCATCATCTTCCAGAAGTTGCATAACTTCTGAAGAAGCGTTTAAATTCATGACGTTCTCCCCACAGATAGCGGTTTTTGATCCATTACATTTATTAGATCATTAATTACCTGATTTGTAATGGTTTTCTTCTTTTTATTGCTATATTCTCAAATAATGGAATGGTACAATATGTTATTATTTTAAGGGTACATAAGTGTGTTTATGATAGCTTTATGAGTTACCTGATTTGTAATTTTTTAACTCTGATATCGATAGTCTTTTAGTTAGTTGATGTCGATCTAAAGCCCGAACAAAGGAAAAGCAAAAATAATTTATGAACAAATGAAATATAGTTTGTCACTTATACTATCATGTTAATGGTTTTTTTTGTTATAATGGTGATGTTGAATATTCAACTATATTGAGGATCTATTAAAGTAAATTGAAGAATAAGTTTGAGAACTAATATCATAATAGCTTTATGTGAATAATTAACAATATCCATTAAATTTTAAGTAAGTTAAGAAACTTTTTGTTCATGCTTTTATTTCAGGATTATGAGTGTAAATCAATATAACATATTTTTCTCATTCATAATTAATACAAAAATCAAAGTGATGTTCAAAAATACAACAACGGGTTTTGTGTTTTTTTGTTCATATTATTTCACTATAAAAAGCAGTTAGCTCAGATATTTATTTATGTCAAATATTATATATGTACATAACCATTATATCAAAATAAAGAATTTGCTCCTAATTTTCTCTGCACACGTCCAACGGACGTGCCTAAAGTACTGGTATATATATATATTTAACTAAGTGCTAGGAATAGTAGGGAAGCTAGTTCCTTATGAGACGACACTAGGACGTTGCAGGGTTGGATAAATGCTTCTTACCAATGGGAGTCGATTATTCGACAGAGGCAATTCTATCACAAACGACACTCACAGGAGGTTCTACTCTGGACGTGCATCACTGACTGATGCTTATTGAAGTGTGTGGACTTGGTATAACTAGAGTTTCTTGTTATGTACAAATACTGACGCGACGTGATATTGTGTTGTCATGGATCCTAGCATGAGCAATAAGAGGCGTGAACTACCATTGAGAGTCGAACAAGAATACAGACAATGATACACACCGACTATTCGGCATGCGTGCTCCCCCTCAATCGTAGTTAGGGTACGTGCAGTTGTAGTTGTGAAAAATTTATTACTATGAGGAAATTGTAGGGAAACCTATATGAGATAGTTATGCGTAGTTGTAGTATGAAATGTAGTCCTATATGGAAAATTTGTAGGATGACCCTATGTTAAGTTGCTCTAGTAGCTATGGACTTGTTAGTTATTAAGGTTCGGTCCATAGTTCAATCCTTGTAGGAGCCTATACAAGTATATATGTGCATCAAGTAAAAACCCTTATGTGAAGGACCTTAGGAATGCACAGACACTAGTAAAGCACCCAAGGTCACATAGAGTAGAATTAAAGTCCACTACACATTATCACAATATATTAAACATGTACTCATTCACCGGACTTTTGTTTGACCCACCCTTTTCCTTTCTTTTCCTCATTACAGGAGGGCAGGACAGTAGGTTATTGGCCCGATTTCAGTACGCGGAGAGGCAAGCTCATCACATGAGTTTCTTATCCTTTTATTTACTCTCTATGTAACTGCCTATCTTATCAGTACTTAGTATTTTATCAGATCATGGGTTGTATTTTTGTGTACTTTGTATTTGACTACATACTATTTTCTAAGGCTATATTTTGAGATATTTTCTAAGATGGTTATTTTCTATATTTATATTTTGTTCCTTCCGTCATGAGTTTTGAAAGTGTAGTATATCTTAGATTACATCTGTTTATTCTTAGTCTCTGAAATGTTATAAAAACTGGATAACTTGTACTTCTTTGCACCAACGCGAGTTCGAAAGTCACACTAGGCTTTGTATCGATGTGTTGAGAGGTGTGGATTGTCACATTTTATATCAGAGCCTGGTTTAAAATTCCTTTGGGACTAGGAGCATATTGAGAGAACGTACTTGAAAAGTTTTGGAAAAAAAATAATTTTTCAAAATGTTTTCTAAAAGGTTTTCAAAATGGCTTTTCAAAGTGTGTATATATAAGTTTATATAAGCGTAATCCCTCTCTTATTCTTGCCTATGCTATCTATGAAAAGTTGCTAGTAAATTCCTAAAAATCACAGATAGAAGATGAGCAATCCGCAGGTTCACGATCAGTCGACGCAGCCAAGATTCCAGGCGAGAACGTCCCCAGTATCTTCAGGCGAGGGGACAAGCCAAGCTTAATCCCACTAGAGGACCCATGGGGAGATCGAAAAGTGTAGTTACTTCCCACCCACCTGCTGTCGATTTTGGTTAGTTGTGCGAGGATTCGCGAACATTGGAGAAAAGTCTTATGTTGGGACTAAATCGTATATGGATTCAAGGACACGGATTTATATTTGTGAGAGGATTTTTGGATTGATGGGTCTTGTTGATGAGGTGAGGAGGCAGATAGCTACTCGGCATTTACATGGAAGCCCTGAGTTGGTGGGATATAGTTGAGGCTGAGTCTAATGGAGGAGAGATCACTTAGCAGGCGTTTTAGAGACATTTTGAGATGAAGTTTCTATCCAGAGCTAAAGAGGGAGTGCAGTTATGGAAGTTTATTCATCTAAAGCAAGGAGACATGTGAGTAAAGGAGTATGTCAATCAATTCAATGAGTTGGCTAGGTTCGGGATAGAGCCGGTCAATACCCCATATAAAAAGGCTCTAAGTTTTGTTAAAGGTCTAAACCAACCCCTTCAAAGTTTAGCTTTAAGTCATATTCCTATGGGTGCTACATATGAGCGTTTAGTGGAGATGGCCTTACCGAATGCCTTCTCTAAGGAGGAAGCAAAGGAAGAACCTAAGAAGACTGGAGGAAAAGCGCATCAGTAGAATCATCGTAAGGGAGGCTTTGGACTTAAGGAAAAGACCAAGAAGCAGGATATGCATTACACGAAGTGTGTCAAGAAGGGAGATTTTGTATAGGAGTGCAAGGCAAATGGTTCAAAGATCAAGTGCTATAGTTGCAATCAGTTCGAGCATATGAAGCGGGAGTGTCTAGCACCTCATAAAACCTCTAACCAGGTGATCCCAGCTTATGCACTAGACGTAGTATCTAGCTCGAGTACGCAACCAGTTGCATATAAAGGGAAGAAGGCCATGATTGAAGGTGTGTTAACTTTATTTAGTTTATCTATTCACACTTTATTTGACATGGGGGCATCACACATTTTTATCTCGATTAGACTTATGGATGAGTTACATCTAGACACCTGCATAGTTACAGACCTTATAGTTGTGTCAAACCCTGTAGGAGGATCAACTTATTTGTCTATGGTATGTAGGGAATTGAAATTATTCATACTGGGGGTCAAGTTCTATTTCGATGCTTTTGTCTTAGGATTTTCCGGGTTTGGGTTGGTATTGGACATGGATTGGATGACAATGTATGGGGCTATCCAAGATTGTGATAGGAAGGTTGTTAGGTTGAGTATGTGTAGTGGACGTAGCTGGGAGGTTTAGTGCGATCCCCGAGGAACATTTATGTTAAGCTACCTATATTCGTTAATCTATCACATGAGGAGTTAGATTCAGTGCGTGTAGTCAAAGATTATCTAGATGTCTTTTTGAGGTTACCAGTCTTTCGCCCCATCGAGAGATCGAGGTTGCCTTATAGAGATTGCCAGACCTGTTGCCTTACCCTTAAGGCTTATGGCTCCAAAGGATGCGAGTTAGACAAGCAGGTAAACAAGCTATTGAGGAAGGGCTTCATTAGGAGGAGCATTTCTGAGTAGGGAGCACCAGTCATCTTTGCCATCAAGATGGATGGTTCTTTGAGGCTTTGCTTCGATTATAGGGAGTTGAATAAATTAAAAAAGAAGAATCAGTATCCACTTCCCCGTATATATGATCTCTTTGATCAATTGGTTGGAGCGAAGTTTTTCTCACAACTTCATTTAGTTACCGGATTCCATCAGTTGCCTGTAGCTGAGGATAGTATCCAGAAGATTGGTTTTTGTACACCCGATGGACTTTATGAGTGGTTAGTCATACCCTTCGAACTAACCACTGCACTTGCCTACTTAGTTGATCGGATGGGCCGAGTTATCAGAGGGTTGCTTAACAAGTTCATCATGGTATTTGTAGATGACATTTTGGTATATTCGGAGAGTGAAGGGGAGCATGCATTGCATTTAGAAGAAGTGCTCAATACGCTCCATGAGGATAAGTTGAAGGCGAAGTTTTGAAAGTGCCACTTTTGGTTAGAGGAGGTACAGATTTGGGGACATGTTATCTTGGAAAGTGGGCTGGCGGTCTATCCTAGTAAGGTTGCCAAAGTTCGAGCATGGCATGTGCCAAAGAGGGCCATGGAAGTGAAGAGTTTCCTTGGTTTGGTGGGCTACTATCAAAAGTTCATTAAGGACTTCATGAAGATATCTGCCCCTCTGACCAGCCTTACCAAGAAGAATTTAGTTTTCTCATGGGACATGAAGTGTGAGGATTCTTTTATTAAGTTGAAGGAGGAGTTTGTTGGAACCTCCATTCTATGATTTCAATGACAACAACTATACAATATCATATATATACATATACACTAACGTATGCAGGTATTCAAGATACTCATCACGTCAAAGAAACTATGATTTGAAGATTACAAGAAGAGTATTTATGAAAATAGTATATAGAAGTATTGTACAATCTCCAATGAAGTGACACACACAAATAAACTGGAATTTACACACTCAGACGTCTGCAGTCAAAACTCAGACGTCTGCAGTCAGTTTCGGAAAATTTCCCGAAACATACTCCAGACGTCTGAGATATACTGCAGACGTCTGGTTACGGATATTTGTTTTAACGGCTCTAATTTTTAAATTACTACGAAACCTTAACACAAAAGATATTCTTCTACAAATAGTTGCAACCTTTCACCAATGGTTTCCAGTCACTTCTCTTTGATCACAACTCTTCAAATCCTATAAATAGTATCAAATTGATTTGAGAAAAATTCACCCAACTTACTGTTTCTTTATTCTCTTGAATTTTCATTATCAAGTCGATTTCTGAAACTTAATTTCTAACATTCTCAAATCAAACTATAACCACTATTTATATTGGTTATATACTTCCTCAAATTTGTGCTCTCACACTTACACAATCACTCAAAGGAGATTATAGGAAGTTGTGTATTATAAGTCAATATCAGTGTTGATCAGAACACAAGATTGTCAAAAACTGTATTGTAAAAAGACCTGTTCCTCCGGGTGAAGCGAGGGTATTTGGATAGTGAAATACCAAAGGGGAGCTTCGGGACTGGACGTAGGACGGGAGGTCCGAACCAGTATAAAAACTCTGGTGTGATCGTTTTTATTTCTATTTACATTTACATATTTGCTTATATCTTTACTATACTGTTAGTACACTTGCACATTAGTAACATATATACGATCCGTAAGACTTTCATTTGGTATCGGAGCCTAGTTCAATTCAAGTTACAGTAACACGTAGTTGAATTATCACTAATATGGCAAGTACTTTTCAAGAAGGTCAATCTACTGCACGTCCTCCACTATTCACTGGTTCAAATTATGCATATTGGTCTACCCGTATGCGTATTTTTATAGAGTCTACTAGTCTAGATGTTTGGGAAACAACTCAAACTAGATATGAAGCACCAACCACTGCTAGAAACACATGGACAGAAGAACAAAAACTTTTAGCTGGAAATAATGCAAAAGCTATGAATCTTTTATTTTGCTCACTTGATAAAAATGAATTTTCTAGAGTTATGTTATGCACCACTTCATATGATATATGGCATACTCTTCAAGTTACTCATGAAGGAACTATAAAAGTTAAACAAACAAAGATTTCAATTCTACAAAATCAGTTTTCATCATTCAAAATGAAAACCAATGAAACTATAAGTGATATGTACATGAGATTTCAAACTATTCAACATGATCTTATGGCTCTAGGAGTAAAATTTACTCAATTTGAACTAGTTACTCGAATTTTAAATTCTTTGACTACTGAATGGGAAAGAAAAGTTTTGGTTATCGAAGAAGCTAATAATCTTTCCGAACTCAAAGTTGAAGAATTAATAGGAAATTTGATGTCATACGAAGCTAACTTGCAGGCACGAAAAGAAGCAAATCAAGAAAAGAAAAATATTGCTTTCAAGCCAATAATGAGAATTCAGATCTCGAAGAAGATGAAATTGTATTCATAGCAAAGAACTACAACAAATTCAAGAAATTCAAGCAAATGACAAAATTTCGAAATGGAGGAAATTCAAATTCAAAATCAACTGATTTAACTTCAATCAATTGTTATGGATGTGATAAGTTCGGACATATGAAGAAGGATTGTCCTCAAGTAACAATGATAAAAGAAAGAACAAATTCGATAGCAAGAAAAAGAAGAGAGCATTTCAAGTAACTTGGGACGATTCTGATTCATCATCGTCAGATAGTGAGAGCGATTCTGAACAAGCAAATGTTTGCTTTATGGCTAACACTAATGAGGTACCTTCCGATTTATCTTATAACGAATTACTTGAAATAAGTATGGAATTAGACGATAAATTTAGAGAATCAAAAAAATTGATCAAAGAATATAAAGGAAAATTTGCTCGATTAGAATTAGAAATCGGAATGTTAAAAGATGAGAAAACAATTTTAGAAGAAGAATTAGAATTAGCTCAAGATGAATGTAAAAAATTGACTACAAGTAATTCTGATTTAATTCATGAGTTACAAAAAGTAGTAACTACAAAGGATGTCATTTTAAAAGAAAATATTGATTTTAAAATAAGGATAGAATCTGATAATATTGAAATATCTAACTTGAAGAGTAGTTTAGAAAAAATAACAAATAATGTTTCAAATTTTAATAAAGGAAAACAAAATTTAGAAAGTTTAATTAAGAATTCTAAACCATCAGGAAATAAAAATGGATTAGAATTTATTAAAAATCAAAACAAAACCAAGAAACAAAATTTGAATGCTACAACTAAGTATAGTTCTCTCTACACAAAATTCGAGAAATCTAGGATATTTCATAATAACAACAAATCTAAAAATATTAAAATCTGGATTCCAAAAACAAATAATAATTTGATTAGAAAGAAATTTATAAATGAATATTTTGAAAAAGTAGTTCATAACCATAATTATTTGTTTAAAGGTCCCAAACCATCATGGGTATGGCTACCTTCCCTTACTAATCCTTAGGACCCTAAAGGAAGAAGTGGGTACCAATTAAATTTTTTATGTTTTACAGGTACTCAAAAATAAAAGTAAGGGAAAAGAGAGGTGGATACTAGATAGTGGATGCTCCAAGCACACGACAGGAAATAAAGCCATGCTTACAAATATCAAAAATATAGATGGCGGAACAGTAACATTCGGAGATAATTCCAAAGGATTTGTGATTGGCATTGGAGAAGTCATCAATCTAGGTATATCTACATCGCCTATAATTACAAATGTTTTACTAGTAGAAAATTTTAAACATAATCTTCTTAGTATTAGTCAATTATGTGATAAAGGTTTTAAAATTGATTTTGAAAAAGATAGGTGCAACATCTATGATCAAAATAAAAGTTTAATATTTGAAGGATTTAGAAAACAAAATATTTATATTCTAAACATGAATATTAATCATAAAGATGATGTATGCTTAGCAGCTAATCATAATGATCCATGGTTATGGCATAGACGTTTTTGTCATGTAAACTTTAAAAATATCAATAAATTAGCTAAACTTGAATTAGTTAGAGGTTTACCTAAGATCAATTTTAAAGTTAAAAATCTTTGTGACGCATGTCAAATAGGCAAATTAACTAAAAGTTCTTTTAAATCTAAAAGGGAAATTTCCACTAAACAACCACTTGAGTTACTTCATTTAGACTTATTTGGACCAACTCAAGTACGATCTATAAACCACAGTAAAGATGTTTTCGTTATTGTAGATGATTATTCAAGATATACTTGGACTTTATTCTTAAAACATAAAAGTGATACTTTTGAAATGTTTAAAATTTTTGCTAAAAGAATTAAAACTTCAACGGATTTAAAAATTAAAAATATACGAAGTGATCATGGTGGAGAATTTGAAAATGAATTATTTACAAATTTTTGTAATAAAAAGGGTATCAGTCATAATTTTTCATTTCCCCGAACACCACAGCAAAATGGTGTTGTTGAAAGAAAAAATCGTACTTTGCAAGAATGTGCACGGACATTACTAAACAGTAGTGATTTACCAAAAAAAATTTGGGCAGAAGCAGTCGCAACGACATGCTATGTCTTAATCGTGTAACTTTAAGGCCTATGACTAAACACACGTGTTATGAAATGTTTTACAAAAGAAAACCAAAAATAACATATTTTAGAGTATTTGGTTCAAAATGTTTTATATTAAACACAAAAGATAATCTTGGAAAATTCGATGCAAAAGCTGATGAAGGAATATTTATAGGATATTCTGATAGAAGTAAAGCATATTGAATCTTTAATAAACGAACAAATCTAATAGAAGAAAGTTTACATGTATCCATCGATGAAGATTTTTTAACTAAATCAAAAATTGACGATGAAGAAATTCCAACTTTATTACAAAAACAAGATATAAACTCAGAACAAACTTCAAATGAAAATAACGAAATGAATATTTCAAAATCACCGCCACAAATTTTAAAAGATCATCCCATGAATAATATTATAGGAAACTTAGATTCTAAAGTAACGACTAGAAATCAACTAAATCAAATGAGTCAAGTAGCGTTTATATCTAACTTTGAACCTAAAAACTATAAAGAAGCATCTAATGATGATTCTTGGATTTTAGCAATGCAAGATGAATTAAATCAATTTGAACGAAATAATGTTTGGGAACTTACACCCCGACCAATTAATCAATCTGTAATAGGAACAAAATGGGTTTTCAAAAATAAAGCAGATGAAAACGGTAATATTGTTCGAAATAAGGCAAGATTAGTCGCACAAGGTTACAACCAAGAAGAAGGAATTGATTATGAAGAAACCTTTGCACCAGTAGCTCGTCTCGAAGCAATACGGATCTTACTTGCTTTTGCGTGTCATAATAATATCAAACTTTTTCAAATGGATGTTAAAAGTGCTTTCTTAAATGGGTTTATGAAAGAAAATGTTTATGTTGAACAACCCCCGTTGTTTGTTCATGAAAAATTCCCGGATCATGTTTTTAAACTTAATAAAGCACTATATGGTTTAAAACAAGCTCCTCGAGCTTGGTATGATCGCTTAAAATCTCATTTATTAAAATCTGGTTTTCAAATTGGTAAAATAGATTCAACATTGTTTATTAAGAAAAAGCAAAATGATATTTTAATAGTACAAATTTATGTTGATGATATAATTTTTGGATCAACAAATGAACTTTTATGTAAAGAATTTTCTCAAATAATGACTAACGAATTTGAAATGTCACATATGGGAGAATTAAATTTTTTCTTAGGATTGCAAATAAAACAACTAGAAAATGGAATTTTTCTAAATCAAGAAAAATACTGTAAAGATTTATTAAATCGCTTTGGTATGAATAAAACGTCTAGTAAACCAACACCAATGAGTACCACTACTCACTTGGATAAAGATGAAAATGGTAAAGATTTTGATCAAAAACTTTTTTGAAGTATGATCGGATCTCTTCTTTACTTAACTGCCAGTCGACCGGATATAATGATGAGTGTATGTTTATGTGCACGCTTTCAAGCACAACCAAAAGAATCACATCATCGTGCAATAAAACGTATTCTCCGCTATTTAATAAATACAACGGATTACGACCTATTTTATCCGAAAAATAATCCATTCGAACTCGTATCCTATAGTGATGCAGACTTTGGTGGATGCAAAACGGATAGAAAAAGTACAAGCGGTACATGTCATTTTTTAGGTCAAGCACTAGTTTCATGGTTTAGCAAGAAACAAAATTGTGTGTCTTTGTCTACTTGTGAAGCTGAGTACATTTCTGCCGCTCTAGCATGTGCTCAAGTAATATACATGCAACAGACATTACAAGACTACGGTAGTCAATTAAATAATTCTATAATTTATTGTGATAATACAAGTGCGATTAATTTATCTAAAAATCCAATAAATCATTCTAGAACAAAACATATTGATATAAGACATCATTTCTTAAGAGATAATGTCGAAAAGGGAACAATCAACCTAGAATATGTAAATACCGAAAATCAAATTGCAGACATTTTTACTAAACCATTGAATGAAATGACTTTTATTAAACTAAGAAGAAACTTAGGAATTTGCTCATTAACCGAACTAGAATAGAATATATCTATATAACCATTTCTTTAAACAATTGAAATTTTTTATACTAAAACAGTTTTTTTTGGGTGGTTTAAATTCTCTCAAATATAATTCTAACAAATGGTTAGTTTTAATTACGTAAAATATGGTTCAACAATTTTTTTACTATTTTTATACCATACATATATATAAATTCAAGTTTCATTCTTATATTAGTATATCTATCTTACAAACTACAATTTGTAATTCTTATATTACTATGTCTTCCCACGAAGAAATTTATAATTCTGCCTCATCTCCAAATGAATATTCTTCAATTAATCATTCTTCATCCGCTTATACTGTTCCATCACCACCATCTAACTTTCCTGATGTTCATAACCCGGACCGCTATATTATTCCACCCGGATTCACTGTTCAATATCCAGATAATGCTCCGCCTCCGCGCTATAAAGGTTGTCTAAGAATCTCGACCCCTCCAAAAGAAGCTACAACTGGATATTCACCTAAAGGAAAGAAAATAAAATCTGCAATTTAATTTCAGGGAACAATCATGCAAACCGATGACTATCGGATTGATGATTTACATCATTTTCAGCGGGAGAGCCTTGGTCTTCAAAAGGAAATGGCCTGGGAACAGCGACGTCAAGGAGAACAATGGAATTTCTTAACTCGTCACATTGCAAAAATATGTGGACGTTCTCCGAAGAAAGATACAGTTAACAGCATTCAACGTACTCCTTCCCCTGTTCATCCCAATCGTTGGTCGCCCATTCGACCAATGTATGATCCTAACATCAAGGATGAACCAAACTCATGGGAGCAAGGAGGTCCATCTGGAAATAATTAACTCACTCTATTATATAATTTTTTTTAATTTGTGTATTCATCATATTTTTTTATATATTTATGTGTTTGAATAAAATTTCTATTTCTTACATTAAATTAACAAGAAACATATAACAAAAATTCACCCGAATTACCAAAATACAAAAATAAAAGGAACAAACAAAAATCTGTTAAACTAGACGTCTGCCTCTATGTCTCAGACGTCTGCAGGAACTCTCGGCTCAAAAATTTCCCTACTGCCAGACGTTTGGCTCTATACCTCAGACGTCTGCAGGAACTCTCGGCTCAAAAAAATTTCCTACTACCAGACGTCTGGCTCTATACCTCAGACGTCTGCAGGAACACTCGGGATAAAATTTTTACATCTGAAAAACACTATTTTTGCCCCTCTATATAACCTGTTTTAATCTCCCCATCTCATTTCTACCAGCCTCCATTTTCTATCAAAACCCTAGCAACCCTAGCTCTCAAAATCCTTTCAAATTCTTATCAATGGCACCAAAGAAAGTAGCTTCTAAGAGACAAAAGCAAACTCAATCATCATCCTCAGCAAACCTCGTCTCCGAAGCACAAATTCTACAATGGATGAGACATGAAAAAGCAACAATCAAAAGATTTGAATCCATCAAGAAGAAAAAGATTCACAATGGTCCATTCTACAATATTCATCATCCGGTAGAATACAATCTCTATCAACTAACTCAAGCATCCGGTTGCTCTTCCTTAATTGACATTAACGTAAATTCGGTAAATATTGATCCTCTAGCTATTTACCTATTTTATGCAAATTTGTCAAGTGTTGGTTTGTCACTGGAAGAAGAAAGTAATGATATACTTTGGACATCCGTCTATGGAAAATTTATAAGACTTGATATTCCAACAATTGGAGCAATTCTAGGTTGTAATTATGAAGGTACGACATTTGATGATATACTCGATATGCTAGGAAAACCTAGAAATAGAATTAAACACCTTATATGGGAAGATAATATGAAATGGCGCTCAAACTTTCTACGACCCCGAGCTAGAATACTCAATCGAATGATAATCAATACTATTATTCCTAGACTTGGTAGTCATGAGATTGTATACGAAAATGATCATAAGGCATTATATGCAATATTTGGTAATATCTCGGTAAATTGGGCAAAATTTATCTTGACTCAAATAAAAGATTTCTGGAATAATCCCAAACCAACCATCCCATATGCCGCATACATTATACGGATTTTAACGGCATTTGAAATACCTTCATATCTATCTTCTTTTGAAGAAATTCCAACAAAAGACGGCGGAAAAAGGTTTATTTCATTAATGCAACTCCCTAAAACACCACCTCCTATCATATCTTTCCAACAATGGGAGAACCGGCCGCAATCTTCTCAACCACAACAACAACCGGCTTCTTCATCACAACCAACCACACAATATTATTCTGACTCCGAAGTCTTGGAAATCCAACCAACACTTGCTTCAAACGAGTTAATTAATGATGTGTTACTACGCAACCAATCAATTTTGGCTCAAAACCAAAAGAAGCTTGAACGGTCTATTTCTACACGCATGACCAAAGTAGAGAAAACTCTAGACAAAGTAGTTTCAAGCTTAGGGAAGATAATAAAGAAATTTAGAGGTAGGTCTAGTTCAAGTTCATCATCATCACCGTCTCCTACTCCTCATGCTCCTACTCCACGACAAGGATTACGACATTCTTCTTCAACCAATAGAGGTAAAATGGTTATCGACGAAGAAGAAAAAGAAGATTACGACGACTCAACCGAAGAGGATAGCAAAAACCATGATGAGCCTACGGAATCATATCTACCATATGAGGCTATGCAAGGGCTTTCAATTCAAGAAGAACCTTCATCTCAATATCAACAATGGAATTCTTTTTCATATGATCCTTATTCATCCTATGGTTCATCCTATGGAGGATATGGAGGAGCATTCTTCTATGAAGGAGAATAATACGTCTCTATATTTCTTTTAGTTATTTCTGCGTTTCATATGTATTAAAATATTTTACATTATGTCCTATGCATTCATTCTATTTTGATTATGACTAAGGGGGAGAAAAATATACCTTGCACATATTCAGGGGGAGATAACATAATCAGGGGGAGTAAAAATATTCATATCCCTAAATATTGTATAGTTGTCATCATCAAAAAGGGGGAGAATGTTGGAACCTCCATTCTATGATTTCAATGACAACAACTATACAATATCATATATATACATATACACTAACGTATGCAGGTATTCAAGATACTCATCACGTCAAAGAAACTATGATTTGAAGATTACAAGAAGACTATTTATGAAAATAGTATATAGAAGTATTGTACAATCTACAATGAAGTGACACACACAAATAAACTGGAATTTACACACTCAGATGTCTGCAGTCAAAACTCAGACGTCTGCAGTCAGTTTCGGAAAATTTCCCGAAACATACTCCAGACGTCTGAGATATACTGCAGACGTCTGGTTACGGATATTTGTTTTAACGGCTCTAATTTTTAAATTACTATGAAACCTTAAAACAAAAGATATTCTTCTACAAATAGTTGCAACCTTTCACCAATGGTTTCCAGTCACTTCTCTTTGATCACAACTCTTCAAATCCTATAAATAGTATCAAATTGATTTGAGAAAAATTCACCTACTGTTTCTTTATTCTCTTGAATTTTCATTATCAAGTCGATTTCTGAAACTTAATTTCTAACATTCTCAAATCAAACTATAACCACTATTTATATTGGTTATATACTTCCTCAAATTTGCGCTCTCACACTTACACAATCACTCAAAGGAGATTATAGGAAGTTGTGTATTATAAGTCAATATCAGTGTTGATCAAAACACAAGATTGTCAAAAACTGTATTGTAAAAAGACCTGTTCCTCCGGGTGAAGCGAGGGTATTTGGATAGTGAAATACCGAAGGGGAGCTTCGGGACTGGACGTAGGACGGGAGGTCCGAACCAGTATAAAAACTCTGGTGTGATCGTTTTTATTTCTATTTACATTTACATATTTGCTTATATCTTTACTATACTGTTAGTACACTTGCACATTAGTAACATATATACGATCCGTAAGACTTTCAGAGTTGACTAGTGAACCTATTTTGGTATTGCCCAATGGTACAAAGACATTCAAAGTTTATACCGACACTTGTGGTACAGAGCTGGGAATGGTTTTGATGTAAGAAGGAAGAGTGCTGGGCTATGCTAGTCGACAGTTAAAGGTCCACGAGAGAAACTACCCTACCCATGATCTTGAGTTAGCATCCATTATCTTTGCACTCAAGTCATTGAGGCATTATCTTTTAGTAGAGCAGTTTGAGCTGCATACGGATCATAAGTCTCTGAAATATTTGTTCTTCCAAAAGGTCTTGAATTTAAGGCAACAAAGGTGGATGGAGTTTTTGGCATCGTATAATTTCGATATCTCATATACTCCAGGAAAAGGCAATGTGGTGGCTAGTGCCTTAAGTAGACAACTTTCAATGTTGAGTCCTTTGTTCTTAAAGTGGAAATATTTGGATTTCATTTCTACATTTGATTTCCGACCATCATTAGACATTACCCCGGGATTGTTAGCAACTTTAGATATGCAGCTCATCTTATGGTTATTGGATCTAGTTAGAAGCAATATAAGGAGCTAGTTGATAATTTTAAGAAGCTTGGTAGAGGAGACCAGTTAAGTCATTTGAGATGTTATTCCATTGACTCGAAGGGGTGGTTACGTAGAGATGGTAGGTTAGTGTTCCTCTCAGTATGGATTTGATAAACGCGATACTAGCCGAGTCTCATTGTTCTAGGATGACTATTCATCCCAGAGGAGACAAGATGTATCGTGACATGAAGAGAGTCTTTTATTGTCAGGGAATGAAGAAGCATGTAGCTCAATCTATGACTTTCTAAAAGGTAAAGACGGAGCAGAAGAAGCCAGTAGGATTGTTGCAGCCATCAGATATTCCTCACTAGAAGTGGGGGAGCATTTCTATGGATTTCATCGATGGTTTATCGAGGAGTAGAAGAGGGAATGAGAGTATTTGGGTCATGGTCAATCAGCTGACCAAATGCGCTCATTTTATACCGGTTAGGACTATGGGGATGACAACATCTTTGGCGACTCTATACTTGAGAGAGGTTGTTAGGTTACACAGAGTTCCAACTAGCATCGTAAGGGAATGAGATCTGCTTTTCACTAGCAAGTTTTGGAGGAGTCCATAGGAAGCTTTGGGCATCAAGTAGAGCTTGAGCACTGTTTAGCATGTGCAGATGGACAGACAAATAGAGAGAGTGAATCATGTATTGGAGGACTTACTTCAGATATGCATCTTGGATTTTATAGGCTCTTCGGAGGATCACTTGTTGTTGGTGGAGTTTACATATAATAACAGCTATCAAGCAAGCATTAGGATGACACTGTTTAAGGCGCTATGCATGAGACCTTGTAAATCACCGTCATGTTGGTGGGACACTACATATAGGATTATTCTTGAGCCGAACAAGGTGAGGGAGACGTCGGAGAAAGTAGACTTAATCCGTAGAAGAATGAAAACCGTGAAGGATATGCAAGAATCTTATGCTGATAGGGGATATATGGAGTTAGAGTTTGCAGTGAGCGATATAGTGTTCATGAACGTCTTACCGCTTAGGTACATTATGAGATTTGGTAGTTCGGGGAAGCTAGCATTGACATTTGTAGGACCTTTCCTGATTGCTGGTAGGATTAGGAAGTTAGCGTATAAAGTGGAGCTTCCTGAGAAGTTGACAGGAGTACATGATGTTTTCAATGTGTCGCACTTGTGAAAGTGCGACACATAATTCAGCTGCCGTAGTCGAGCCAAGTTAGCTAGAAGAGGTGGAGGTTGAGAGGGAGTCACTTGTTTACCATACACCCAATTGTATTCTTGAACATGTTATAAAGGGACTCCGCAATAAAGAAATCAAACTTGTTAAGGTCCAATGGAGAGACGATCCAGTAGAGAGTACATGAGAGTCCGAGGAGAAGATCCAATCTACCCATTCAAAATTCTTTTCCAGTACACTTCTGATTTAAATGTAATAATTATAGGTTACTTATGCATTATGACTTAACTTGGTATACCGTTTAGGTAGAGACCACTGGATGACATGAAGGATTGTGAACTTGTCAATAGGACATGCTATGGATGGAAGATGCTAGTGTATGTATTATTTGGATTGTTCTTACACATTTAGGAAAGTATATTCTCTAAATAGTACACACACTCACATCATCTCTTGTTTATTTGTTTTATCTTATTGAGTATTATGCATATGAATGTTTGTGGATTGAACGGTTGCACATACATGTAGAATTTGCATGTATATTTACTTAGGATGTTGTATGCATCTTGGATAAATGTAATGAACACTTGCATGGCAAGAGGTCGACTAGATCCTGACCGCCTATTCTTTGCATTAGTTTATGTTTACGTGTATTGCACGCTTGCATATACATATACTGCATTAGAAATTTACTAAGGACAATGATTTCTTATGGATGATGGATGAATAGATGGTTGTAGCTATTGGTAGGTATACGCGCGAGTTACATTTCTTCCATCCTTTGAGATTTCGGGGACGAAATCCTTTTATGGGAGGAGAATGTGTACACCACAAAAATTTAAGTAGAAAATTTAATAAAAGAATTAACTTAAATGTAACAAAGTTGAATATAAAATTTTTCACAAACGTCTAAATTTAGGTACGAAACTTGCACCATTGCTTCGTAGCGATATTCTAGACAATCTTCATATATTATACCTTGAAATCGGAGTTAGTATGGAGAAATTACGAACGTTTTAAAGTTTAAAAAGCAAAATAAATGAAAATATAAAACTTTCCCTAATTAAACCACTCAATCAGTCAACCACTAGTGTCCGCCAGTCCACAGGCAGTAGTCGACCTCCAGGGTCCACCAATCGACAGGTAGTGGTCGATCAGTCCCTATTAGTGGTCGACCGGTTGACATTGTAAATTGGAAAAACTGAAGCGACGAATGGCAAAGATTGAGTCATATTTTACTTGGCCATGAAGTAATCTGTGGACGTTCTGGATGAATATTCTCTAGGGTTAATCTAATGGTCTGAGCTAATCTAAAATCTCTAAAAATACAACGCTAACCTAAACCCTAATTCATTAAAAATTGTCAGTATACCGAAACTCTGTCAGAATATTTTCTCCTACACTTATAAAATTCTCCAAAATAAAATAAAATAAAAAGAATGCTAGAAGATTAGATTAAAGAAGGGATAAGCAATCGAATGTTGATTTCCGAACGGAGAATAGGGATAAAGCTTGGATTCAAGGTGAGTGGCAACATTTTTTAATAAGTTGACTAATTGCAGTTAATTTTAGTTTACATAATCTGATCTAGGGTTAATAATTAAAGTGTAAATCATATTGTTTATATATGAGATTTGCTGATAAATTAAATTGATTCAAACTTGTTAAATAGAAATTAACCAAGATTAGACCTCATTTGTTTAAATTAAATAGACATCCTTATAATTTGTTTATGTAACTTGATATCATTTAATTAAACCTAAGCGAAACTAATTACTGTAAATTCACATTGATTAGGAAATGGAATAAAAACTATTAAACCTGGAAACTACGTGCTTACTGTAATTTTGCTGATGTTAAAAACGATGAATATTAAATAGTAAATAAACAAATAAAAAACAATCATAACCCTAAAATTTACATAGCGATCGATTGAACCTTAGCCTAAGGCCCAAGTTTTATATTATAGTTAATTGTTTATACATACATACATATATGTTTTTGGAATAGTAGGGAAGCTAGTTAGTTCCCTATGAGACGATGCTAGGACATTGTTGGATTAGGTAAATGCTCTTTACCTAATGGGGTTCGATTATTCAACTAGGGGGGATTCTATCGCAATCGTCACTCACAAGAGGTTCTAAGGTGGATGCGCAACACTGACTAATGCCTGATGAAGTGTGTGGGATCGGCACAACTGGTGTTCCTTGATATGCATGGATACTGACATGATGTGATAATGTGTTGTTGATGGATCCCGACACATGCAATAAGAGGCATAAACCACCATTGGGAGGCACACGGATATAGACGATGAGGCACATCGATGAGTCGGCATTGCGGGCTCTTCCTCAATGTGGTATGTGTAGCTGTAATTGCGGGAAATTTATTCCCATGAGGAATTTGTAGGGAAACCTATATGAGATAGTTACGTATAGTCATAATATGAGATGTAGTCCCATACGGGAAAGTTGTAGGATGACCCTATGTTGAGTAGCTCTGGTAACTGTGGTCGATCATTAGTTATTGGGGTTTGATCCGTAGTTAGATACTTGTAAGAGCCTGCATAAGTTATTAGTTTAGGTATGTATTAAGTAAAAATCCTTATGTAAAGGACCCTAGGAATACACGGATGCTAGTAGAGAACCCTAGGTCACATAGAGTAGAATTAAAGTCAACTGCACGTGATCACCATATATTAAACATATACTCATTCATCAAACTTTTGTATGACACACTCTTTTCCTTTCTTTTCCCTACCACAAGAGGACAGTGTGGCAGATGTTTGGCCTGATTTCAGTACGTGAAGAAGCGAGCTCATCACAGGAGTTGCTTATCATTTTATTTACTCTCCATGTAACTGCCTATCTTATCAATACTTAGTATTTTATCAGACTATGGGTTGTAATTTTGTGTACTCTGTATTTGACTACGTATTGTTTTATGAGACTGTATTTTGAGATATTTTCTGATATGGTGATTTTCTATATTTATATTTTTTTTCCTTCCGCCGTGAGTTCTGAAAGTGTAGTATATCTTAGATCATATCTATTTATTATTTTTCTTTGTAATGGTATAGAAACCCGATAGCTCATACTTCTTGGCACCGATGCAAGTTCGTAAGTGACCCTTGGCTTAGGATCGGTGTGTTGAAAGGTGAGGGTTATCATATCAAAAGTCCTCTCCAAGTTGCTATGGGTTTATAGAAGAATCACTTGACAAAGTCGCTGGATCATGGAATACCAGCTTAAACTCTATATTCGAGAAAGTAGGAATGGAGACGAGGTTTCCTATAGCTTAAAATCAAATCAACACCGACATGAATCGTTTCAGCATCGATATGATTTTCCAAGTGCAATCATACAGTCTTCCTTCATTTTATCTTCTAGCTTCGATTTATCAAGCTCCAAGCATTTTTACCTTAGAAATCTGGTTATTATCGAGAAGTTTTGACATATCAAGTACTTGTCCATTTCTATATAGCTTTTTGGAGCCTTTCAGCTACTCCTTCAAAAATGGGCCCCAGGACAATCACTTTACTTATCCATCGCTAGACCGTACCACCAAAGTTCCCCAAAGTGCACGAAATCATGTCGGTACCGACCTGAAAAGAGGTCGGTACCAATCACTCACTTAGCCTATTCTTGCACCCTAACTTCTTCAAGCCTCTTTAGTTGTCCTTCCTAGCATGCATCTAGGTACTTGAAATAATTCATACTAATCCTAATGTTGAGACTTATTTAAAATCCGGATAACACTTGCCCCACAAAGTAAGCTTCTGTTGGAAACAAGTCTTATTTTGGATTAAGACAAGCGTATAGAATTATCCATTCAAGTCCATCGGGTATTGAAGGGTCGCTTTAAAGTGTCATCTCCATTCCATAGGCATCCCTTCAAGCACTTTAAATAGCTGTCGTACCACTTTCTATACCAAGGTCGAGATCTACATTAATCTGAAAATTTTTCCATGCCTTGGCCAGGTGAGAATTTCTTTTCCTTCTCTTTTTTTTATTCTTTCGGGTTAAAAATTCATGTCAGCACCGATCTCTTCATGCCAATACCGTCTCTTCCTATCGATACCGAAATGAAATGATGAGTCACGTATCTCTTATAATTGTTCAACAATTAGCATTTTTTCTTACTTTTTTTCTCCATGCTTTTAATTTGTTGGCGCGGACTTCCTACGACCTCAATCCCTTGACCGCCGGCATCCTATCGTCACCTGTCTAAGGCCACTACTACCTCCTCTTTGCCACCATCACCACCAGATCCTCATTTTGATTATCATTGTCTCCTCAAAAGAGCTAAAGATCGGACCCTTTCCAATCCAAGATCTAGATTTGGAAACATTAAGGTGGGTACTTGATAGTGGCAGTGCTATGATCATGACGTGGTCCTTGTCCATGGACAGAAGCCGCTTTGAGCCGTTAAATGGTCGAAGTTAGATTATTTTTATGGAATTCCTTAGGGCGACCCCAGGCTTAACTCAGAGTTGACACTACAGTTACCCAAGTCACAAAGGTCTGTTGTTTCCCTAGCTTTAGCTTCGAGTTTTATACAGGCTTGCTCCTAGTCTTCCTCCACACATCCTAGGGTTTTCCTTCTTTGCAATGGCTTGGTGCACTTAATCATCCAAGATGCACAAGTGAAGTTTTTCAAAGCGTCATCAATCAAAAGTTGTCGTTTAAACGCATACGAGACTATTCTTTTTCCGAAGAACTGTTGCATCGAACGCACTTTGACATTCGAATAGTTCAATTGCATGGCACTTCCAATTACTACACAGTCGTGTGTTATTATAGAGAATGCTCTATATCTCTCTTAAAAGCGGTTCTGTTATCGATTATCTGACGATAGTGGGTAAGATCTGGCACAAGTTCCATCATGCGTCGAGGCTTGTTTGCCAATACGAGTGGCCTATCTACATAAAATGTTATGTTCATCGTGTATGGAATACAAGACATAAACTGCATAGAATGACACTTTAACTTTTCCTTGGTCGATGTTCAAAATCCAATTGGTCAATGCACATCGATATCCATTGGATTCTGGGCGTCGGTCACATGGGTTTATATTGAAATAGAATCTCATAATAAATCATACCTGACCATGTTTAATATCAAGATTTCCAGTCTAAAATGACACGCCATTCACCGCATTTCAATGTTGGCACTGGGTCGTCAACTCCTCCCGAAGCCTGGTCTACCATGGATCAACCCTCGGCATCTACACCATATGGAACTTGATGCTCAATCACAGCAGAGTTATAGGGTATGATATTACTGGTATTAGTAACTTAGGCATTAGTTTTGATGACAACAACCATATGACATCATATAAAATATAGATACAAATGTTTTTATTAAGTTATATATAGTATATAGTGCAGGATATTAGACAGGTGTTGATTTAGAAGACTGTACAAGTACAAGAGCAAATTTAAGAGGTTGATATAGAGATTCAAGAGTTAGAGACTGAAGACTCATCAGCATTGAAGATTTAAGATATCCAGATAAGTTATTGAGTTATAGATTATTTTGTTAAAACTCTGATAGCACTTCTTTGATCTCTCTCATTTTTTTTCAAAAATGATTTAAAGAATTCTGTTTTCAAAATAAATTTTCAAAATGGCCATCAAATAATTTATAATTGATTATTTGTTTATAAGATTATTATATTTGAGTAATTAAGTTTTAAAGTATTTTATATTTTAAAATATACTTTTGAATCTATTATACTTTGTTATAGTTTTATTTTATGTTTTCTAGATGTTTATAAGTATATTATAACATTTATTATAACTTGGATTTTAAATGTATATTCACCTATACTTTACATATATTATTTTCAAAAATAAATTTATATTTAAAACCTTTATATATTTAAAAATATTCCAAAATATTTTTATAAAGTTTTCTTAGGTTTTGATATAATTAAAATATGTATAAACTATGTTTAGATGATTGTGCAAAGTTTCAAAATATTTTACAAAGCTTTATATTTTCAAATTTTTTTATAAAGTGTTTTTTAGAAATACGAAGGACATGTCGAAATATCCCTATAGTGTATATCGAAATATAGGCCGAATTTTTCGAAATTCAAATTTGAATAAAAGTGTCTTTTCGTTATATCTCTTCACAAATGGACATGATCGTTGTTTCTCTATAAATAGGAGAATTTTCCAACGAATTTTTTAAACTAGTTTCTCATGCTTTCTCTCCTCATTTACTCTCTTGATTTCTAAAAGAAAATCTACTCAAAATATTCTCAAATTTAATCAGAATCAAATTCAAACTCTATTGATTTGATTCTCTATCAATTACTCTTTGGTCTCTCTTATCTCCATCACTCAAAATAAGATCAAAGTGCTATTCAGGAGGTTATAGGATCATCTATACTTAAGATCAAGAAACTAAGTCTGTAAACTCTATCAAATCATACTCTTATACTCTTGGATGTTCTTGATTTGTCCATGAAATCAAAGTGTGTGCTTGTGCCCATCTAAATCAAGTGGGTTTTCATGGTGTCCCGTTTGAATCTAGTTGGGTATGTTGTTGTCCCGTCCGTATCCAGTAAGTGTACCTAGGGGTCGAAAACTGAATGATGTGGCTCGTAGCTTTGGAATCGAGATTGTAAAATCTTTGATATTTGAAAGGAAATCTGTACAAGAAGTTGTACGAGATAGATGTAGGGTAACTCTGAACCAGTATAAAATTCCTGGTGTGATCTCTCCAATTATTTAATTTTTTACTTTTACTGCATTTATATTTATCTATGTTTGCATCTATGATTGTTGATTTTGCATTTTTTAATTATAATCCTAAAATAATTAAAAAAGATTCACAAAAATCAGTAAACACTATTCAACCCCCCTCTAGTGTTAAATAAGCTTTAAGACCCATCTTCTGTAAACTAACATTTCATATCAGAGCTTTAGTTTTCAAAGTATTCATAGTTTGATTGTTGAAAAGTTTGTGATGGCAAAAGTAATGATTATACTTTTAACACTATTTTTGAAAAGAATTTTTTTAAAATTAACATGACATTGTTTTAGAAATTTGCATCCATTCTTTATTAAAAGCCACTTGATCTTTTCAAAAGGTATAAATTGCAGGAACATATATGTTACATGGCTTTTGATGAACAAACGCCTTATGGTCAAACTTTACAAATCAAAATGGATAAATGGATATTAGATTATGGATGTTCAAGGGACATGACTAGAACTCTAGAGATCTTGAAGGATATCATTTACAAAGATAGTGGATCAGTCAATTTTAGAGACAACTCGAAAGGATATGCGTTTTCCTGCCTTTTGACCAGGCATACGGAAGAACCCGATAAGTCAAGTCGAAGTTATCAAGGCAAGATGTCTCGAGAGGTGGCCATAAAACCCAAAACCAAGATACAAACAAGATCATAGTGTGAACGCAAAATCAACAAAACAACTTCCGGAGACCGAATCACCACAAGTGTGGGGTCGGTACCGACTCCCCCATAGGAGTCACCACCGACTCCTAACTTTAGTTCGGTGGGGCCCACCTTCCTCCTATAGGCTCGCCTTGGTGCCCTGATCCTAATTCCAGTGTTGTTCTGCTATTTCAATACAAATCTCTATCAATTTCCATCGAACTCCTGAATCCATAACTTTGCTCTTCTACAACTCCATCATTTGGACTCCGAAATAAGTTATTATTGATGCAAATAACTATGAAATCTCGAAGATAACCACAAGATGATCCGAGGTGAAGAGTCAAAGACGCCAAATATGGCAAAGCTGGGGATCGTTACCGACCCCCAACTAGGGTTCGATACTGACTCCCAGTTTCTGCTGATATGGCACATATTCTTTTGGGAGAACTTGTCTAATTCTGGTACAACTGCTTGAAGATAGTTTTAAGTGAGATATTAGCTCCCTGCCCCTACAAATAGAGAGGTAGGGCTCATTTTTCAGGATCTTTTTGGCTCTAGCTCTATCATCCCTTATATTCTTAGAACTCTAAAATTCTAAGTACTGGAGTTGTACCGAGTACTAAGAACTTCTATCTCCAAGTCAGAAATAAGCAATAAAATCATTAAGTAGACGTAGGCCAGAGTTTGCCGAACCACTATAAATTTTTATGTGTTCAGTTTTTACTTGTTTTTCATTTATTTTCTTTTGTTTTGTTTCTCTTTTATTACTTCTGGGTGTTTGGGCCATTTTTAGTTCAAATATTTTGGTGCTTTCACTGAGAAACATTAGAACACGCTAATCTAAGATTTGAAAAGGATTATAAATGGATAGAAAATCAACTAGGAAGGCTGTGACTGCTGGAAATTAACAAGGGGTAGCTATGAGGCTTCCTCAGGATCTCATACCTCATTAATCTATATAACTAGGGATGAGATGGAAACTATGATGAATGGACTGCAGGCAAGGATGATGGCTCACTAGGAGGAGATGATGGAAAATTTTTGCACAAGAATGAGCTAAGTAGGAATAGCCGAAGTTGCTGCAACTCAGAGTCATAGACCAGAAGCTAGAGTACAGATAGCTGGAGATGGGGCAGAAAAGCCGGTGACGAACCCCGAGTCGAACTTAGGGATCAGTATCGACATCCAAGCATGAGTTGGTACCGACTCCCAAGGACTCGAGGGCACGGGTCGTCCTACCCTGGGAAGGAATGATGAATTGCTTAAAGTTGAAGCGGAGTGTTTGAATGTGAATGGGAATGTAGGAGCACGACCAGAGGAGTACGTACCGGAATTCCCTCGCGGAGTCGGGGCGCAGGCTAGAAATGCAAACTTGGGAGTTTCTTTGGATGACAATGATAGACTTGTTGAGATGGAAAGATGAGTTATGAGGGGTGGATTTCCTAATAAGATGTAGAAGATGTGAATAGAAGCCCGTTTACTCCAAACATCCGATATGCTAAGAATCCATCGAAATTCAAACTACCAACATTGGAGATGCATGATGGAAAATCTGACCCTATAGTTCATTTGGACAATAAATTTGGCACATGGGGTGCTGGGGGCATCAGAATAAGTTATGGGGCGGTGTTTCCCTCTGTATTTGACAGATTTGGCTACACAATGGTTCAGGTAGCTAGAGAATGGTTCTATTAGCACATAGGCTGAGTTAGTAAATAGGTATGTGAAGTAGTTTCGGGTCTATATCTCACCATCCAAGAATGTTATGACATTTGCAAGTATAAAGCAGATGGCGGAGAGACCCTTAGGAGTTTTCTGACAGAATTCGAAGCGGCGACAACATTGGTTGATAAGCCAGATCCATCGATGGTTTTGATGGCGGCAGTATTAGGAATACCTATTAAGACAGATTTCAAGATTTCACTAGAGTGAGATTCTTCAAGGGATCTCGTAGAGTTTTATCATAAGGCTGAATGGTTTCTACGTCAGGAAGATGCTAAGGCCAATGAGGAAGAGATTAACGCTGTGGATGGTGGAGGACTACCCAGAAAGGGAACTAGCAATGGTAACGGAAAAAGGAAGATGGATGACAGCTTTGACGGAACAAAGCAGCAAAGAAGGGAACTAAAATTCTCTTCTTATATAAACTTAAATGAAAGCCCGGAGTGAATTTATCCGAATTACAGAGGGTATATCCCTTATCGAAAGCTGGCAAGGAGAGCACCGATGGATCATGAAAGGACGTTTGGAAAATATTGCCTATTCTATAACGACCCAGTGTTTTGGACCATTCAAATCGACAATAAATCCACACATGCCGGACTTGAATAATTCAAAATAATGGATTGTAAATAAAATTTGGCAAAACTCAGCATATACATTAAATAAACAAATCACAAAACCACAAACACAGAGTAATAAACGATAAGCAGCGGAAATAAAAGAATAGTAGTTCATGAAGCTACTATATATATATAACAGAGTTAAACAAGATACATCAGAAGTCTCGAATACATAGATGTCTCAATACAATAGTCAAATACAAGATCTGAATACATCACTGGAATCAACTAAATAACTGATAGCAGAATCGATAGATAGCTGGGTCTCCAAGCGAAGCTCCAACTCCAAAGGTGAGTCTCAAATGCTGTATCACTCAGTCTGACCCGAGCGTAAAGCAAAACACAAACACTCGAGTCAGGATTAACATTCTTATATTAATAAATCCAACTCAAGTGAAATATCAACTGAAATACAAGTAACTTAAAGGATGTTTGGGATAACCATCCTCTAAGGATCCGTTAAACTATCTACTATGTAGTAATATTGCGCTATTATAATAATGTCTAATATAAAATAAACATACTTTTAAATAGCGTTAAGGGGTTACCCATATAGCCCTTAACACATAATAGTGCCAATAGTCTATACAGTACCTACATACCCCGAGAGGCTACGAGAAGATACTCCATAGGTACGACACAAATAGAAACTCGCAGTAAAGCTCGATATGGTAGGTGACACGACACATAAGGCAATGCCAGGGTAGATATACCAATTACACACACGGACTGATGGAAACGCATAGCAGCCACTACCGCTCCACCTCGAACAACACTTCCAAATCAAGGGGTGCACCCAATCAATCACAAAGTAATAGAATGGTATCAAAGAAGTGCGTCCGATAAGAGGTGCTACCTCATTGGCCCGAGATCGCTCCTGTTTTAGCCACCTTATGCCAACTCACGGGAGTTGGGTCCACGCATATACCTCAGGATCGTCGCTACCATCCTACTTCATTCTGGAAACTCCACCGCGTACACAGTTGTTAAAGTGGTTGTGACGCCCCACCTCTATACCCACGCTAGCCAAGATCACTACGGTGTAGTGTTGTCAACTAGCACGGAGAATAAGGCTGTTGAGGAGCGACCATCTATGTAATTGCTTTGTGCGAGCACCGATATGTCAGATAATAAAACATTGCATTTCATTTTTAGAGGAAACCCGACATACCGATACAAACTCAAAGCTACTACACAGTGGCTATAATAGTTTAGGACAATAGATATAAAAATAACACAGATAACATAAATGCGGAATACAGATGGAACGAAAAGTCTCATATATATAATAACTGATATCAGTTACAATACATTTGACACAATACAAATGATACAACTACAACTGTCGACTCAAGAAGTTATATATACAAGTACATTATCGACTAATATACATGAATACATTATCATCTTAAAACAGACACACTGACTACTACAACAAGGCGAAGACCACTTCAAATGATATGAAAAGTCTTCATAGCTCTAGCAGCATCCCAAAGCTAAAAATCTACAACCTGTAAATACTCGGTCTGACCCGAGTATTACATTCAAAAGAAAATAATACCCGGATCAGTCTAATTCAAACTCAGTTATTAATGCATGGAAGCAATAATAATCAAATAGATGACAGTCACAATAATTTCCGTCTATCCAATCCTTTTAACAAAGAAATCGGATAACTAAAAATATAACACTTAACAGTGTTAAGCAAAAATCAGCAGATTTAAATCATCAACAGAGATAAATAAACAATTTATCAAATCGACTAAGTCAATTCAAAACAATCGAAATTGTCACTTTAAAACCATTAGAAATATTGATTGGCTGCCGTACACGCACGCGTGTACGGCCTTGCCAATACGGCATAAAAATCAATGCATCAAAAGCAAAAGAAAATTCAATTCAAAACTGTCGATTCTGGGTGGCTGTAGTGCACGCACGCGTGCACTGCCTCGCCACCACCGAATATAAAGTCACCACCACAATAAAACTGCAGTGGCAAACAGGTATAAGGACAAAGGCAGGCTGCAACTAAACTGCAGAAAAGTCATCAACAGTTCAAGCATATACAGCAATAGAGACGAATTCGAGTACATCGTGAAGCAGAACCAAGTGCAGTTCAACTGAGATGGACAACTCGAGAATAAACATGTACAAATGAACGAGTGATCAATATGGCAACACAGATGTGCAAATGAAGAAGTCTCGAACTCAAGATAATATGGAAGGCAAAAATACAGAACCAACAAACAAGATCATGACAGATTAGTAAAGAGCAATAACAAGAGAGGCGAGTGCTGCACTGATAAATGAAGTGCAGCTACAAACGCATAGGTTCAAAGACACATGCACATAAGTCAGAGTAACATAAAAAACATGTAGTGGTATATAAGTAGGAACCAAGTGAAGAAACTGCAGTGTCAAGTATGCATGAAACTGGATGGAGCAAACTCAACAGGAAATGTATATGAATATGAAGTAGTTCAATACTATTACACCTAACAGATGTAACATGAAGTGCCATTATAATATTCAAGCTACAGATCAAAACATAAGGACCAAAGTGAGTACTCATAGGGAATGCAAAGTCAACCCAAAACATATACAATGACCTGATCAAAGATGTGGACTCTAATGCAACAATAATCGGCAGTATACAAGTGCAGACCACCCAAGATACTAACCAGTTCAAAAATGCAAACTAATGGCTCATGCAATAGACATAGGTCAAAGGTCAACTACATGAACCACAATAATATGCAAACTCAGGCTTACAGAGGTGCAGACGACCAAACAGCAACATGAATCAAACAGGGCACCAAGTATGTCAAAGTCCGGTACAACCCCAATGGCATCAACTCGAAATAATGAACCAGACGTCCATCAAATAGTGCATAATGCACTGAAGATCTTAAACAAAACTCGGGTGAAACAAGAAAAATAAGTGGGACTGAACACCCAATAAATCAAATGACACAAACTCAAATACCCAACAGGTGATGCAACCCAAACTGCAACCTAGGAATAATATGTACAGTGTATTCTACATGAAGACAGAAGACACTGAAATGCAGCTATCACAAATATGATATAGTGATCTATAGGATATACAGGTATGCAGTGACAATACACAAGGTAAGATGAAATGTCAAGTTCATTGTCTTCTCACAGGAGGTACAAAATCACTTTCGAACAAGGCATCAAGCTAAACTGTACATGAATATGAACCCTGGGTTCATAGATAAACAGTTCAAAATAGACATTTTCACGTGACAGTTTTAAAGCAAAGACTGCTTTTACAAAAGTATCTGTAACGACCCGTATTTTTAATACTTTCAAAATACGAATTAAAAAGAAAATTTTGGATAAAAATACGAAGGAAATAAAATTTTGTGTTGTTAAATGTAAATTACAAGTTAAAATACAAAACTGAATTCTGAAATAACTTATTTGTAAATTAAATACGGATGTTAACTTGTAATTGAACGTAAGTAAGGATTTAAATTTGAATGTAACAAGTAATTAAATTGAATTGAATTTGATTGTAAACAATGAAATAAATAAAATGGTAGATTTAATATTGAAGTTATAATATGGAAATCAACGTAAATGAATGTAATTTAATATTACTGTGAATTTAAATAAGATGATAGCTGAAGAAAATGAAAGTAAATGAATTATAAACTATTGATAATAACGTATAAGTAAATAGTTGATTCAATAATGAAAGTGTAAATCGAAACAAAAGAATTCATTTGGAATTAAATAACTTGAATTTGAATTATAATATAATTGAACGCTGAATCTAATATAATCTTTTATATTGGATTTATAATGGAAAACTAAATTGTAAAAGATTGTTAATTACTGTGAAATTAAAAATGGGATTTGTGAACAATTGAAATTTGATTTAAAAAGTTAATAATTTAAAATTGGGAATTTTATATTGAAATTAAACAGTCGAATAATTTATTTTTCGAATATTGGATTTAATTAGACAATTAAATCGATAATTTAATAAGTTAAATTTCAGAAATAATTGAAATCGAGTTGAATATGATTGAAAATAATTTGTAAAATTTTATCTTATCATATTGGAGTTATAGTAATGTTATAGAACTTTTAAAATTAAATTTAAAGTTAATTTGTGAAAATTGAATATTTTAATATTTAATTATCGACTGAAAAATAGCCATTTTTCGAACAGTCTCAGAATTGAACGAAACTAGTTCCATTAGATCCGTAATAGTTTGTTATTATCGGATTTCAATTTTTGTAGCAATCGGAGTTATCATTTGACCGTGGCAGCTCGAAACGCATCGAATTGTTTTTAATATTAATTCGGCGAGAGAAAATAGTCATTTTTCAAAAAGTCTCGGATTTCGACGAAACTAGTTTCATCGGATCCGTAATGTGATATTATTGTATGGTTTTAAATTTCGTGTCAATTGGATGTAACGTTTGTCCGGGGCAAGCCAAAACGCATCGAAATCGGTTTAAATCGGTTTAATTTAAAACTGATCGTTTTTCTCCGTAACTCGCCCAGATGACCGAATTAGCCTCCGAAACATGTTCCATTGCGTTCGGAACATGGGGTAAACCTTAGAAACGCCAGCCGGCACGCTTCGTTTGGAGTTCGGAAAATTTCGGGTGAATAGTGTTTTGCAATTTTCTATAAAAGGCCCTCCATTTCACAATTTGCAAACAAACGCTAGGGTTTCAAGCCAGCCGCCACTTATACTTCAATGGCCAGAAATGCACGAATCTTCTCCCCTCAATTACTCAAAATCCGTCGATAATTAGAGAAAACTTCCAACACAAAAGTTGTAGAGCACGACGAGAGCTTCAAATCCATACGGAGATGATCGGAAACGGAGCTTCGAGTCAACGGGAAATCGAGCACGAAGGGGCTGCGTTTTTCACGCAATTCGAGGCAGAGGAGGAGGCCGAGCTTCAAGCTATTCCAGGTGAAGGTGGAGTAAGGCGGTGGCTTCGAAGGGGTGTAACCTGATCGTCTTCAAGTTGCTCGGTTTGGTCGTGAAAATTCATGGAGTAAAGGCGGCTATGGGTTTGTGTTGTACGTGTTTATCACGTTGAAGAGGAAGATGAAGGGGACGGCCCAGATCTGAAGATGCAGAAACGAACGGCCGTGATCTGATCTAGGGTTAGAAAAATAAAAATAAAGCTGAAATTGTATATTTAAATTCATACAAACTTTGAAAAATCATAACTTTTTCATACGAGGTCCGTTTTGCGCGAAACAAGATGCATTGGAATCGTATGGACTAGCACTACGCTATGCAGCTGGATCGGAATCATTTGGAGCTAGAGAAAAATTTGAGTTAAATCGAACGTCGTTCGATTTGATTTAAAATCGTAAAAATCAAGGTGAGTGTTTTATAACGCTCACAACGTACTAGAATATTCTGATGCTAGTTAAATTTGATATTGTGAAGTGATATTATTTTATTAGTCGTTGTTGATAAAAATTTAATTGTCATCTAGATCGTCGTTGAATTTAATGTTAGAAATTAAAAATTGACAGTTAAATTAAATAGGAATTTGATTGCGATTAAATTACCTGATATTGATAACTATGAAATTGCTGTGAATTGTATTGTCTATTGGATGATTTATTCGATGGATGCTATTGGTTGATATTTAATTGTTTGGATGTTTATTTGCTTATATATATCCTGTGATACATATGACATTGTGATCGGTTTAAGTGATATATATTCATCTCTGACATTTAACTGAAATAAATAATCACTTGGCCGTAGGATAGAAAATTATATACGGACACCGGATTGGCTAAATTAATTGATTTTAAAAGTTGTTTTGAAATTATTTAAATGAATTGATTTTAAGAATAAAATCCAAATTATGGAAATTGAATTATTTTGAATTGGAGCTTGAAATGTTGGAATTTAAACTTGATAATCGAAATTGTTTAATTAATCGAAGTTTAGTTTTTTAATTAAAAATTGAAATACGGCATAAATTTTCGGAAGTTGATTTGTTTGAAAGATTGGACTTTTATTCGAACTTTGACTATTTCTAAGAAAACTTATATGAAATGATATTTTAGGTTTGAGTTTAGAATTGAAATTTGGATTCAAAAATTTGGTATTGAAAGTAAATTTGATTTAATGTTTAAATCGATATTTTGAAATTGGATTTGGAATTGAAATTGGAAATTAATTGGGAATTGGAATTTAAATCAATTTGGAATTGAAGTTAAATTCATTTGGAATTGGAATTTAAATTTAAATTCATTTGGAATTGGGATTGAAATTGGAAATTAATGTGGAATTGGAAATTAATTTGGAATTGGTAATTAATTTGAAATTGGAAATTAAAAGTGAACGGAATTTGTTTATTGGAATCGAAATTTATATGGAATCAAAATTTATTCGAGTTGAAATCAGAATTGAATCGATTAAATCGAAATGGAAATTTGAATTGATTTGGGTAGGAAATTGGGAAGTTGACCGGTTTGACTTTGGAATTTGTTTTAAATGAATATTTTAGTATAAATGATTTAAAATCTATATTCTTTAAATATTGAAATTATTTTGATTTTCAAACTGTTTTACTATATAAACCATTTTTATATTCAAATTATTTTCGATTAAACTATTTAAATATTTTCTATTAAACTATTTTAACTATTTTAATTATTTAAACTACTTTTAAACTACTTAAAACTATTTTCTAAAATTTTCAAGCTGGTCAATAAGGTGAATTGTTTATATTTAAATCTCGAATTTAAATACGAATTGGGATAAATGAAGTTGCAACCTAAATTGAAATTCGAAATTGATTTTGAAATCGAAATGAGATATTGAGGCGAAAAATGATTTTGAAATGAAATCGTATATTTGAATAGATATGATGTTTTTGAAATGGATTTGACTTTGAAGCGAATATGATATTTTGATATCAATTATGAATCGATTTGAAATGTAAAAGATCCAACCGGTGTGAAAAATATAACGTAGTTATTAAAGAGACCGGGATCGGATATGGACATACTCTCTGTCGATACCGAAAACCACTTTAATAACTATATTCGTGGAGTGTTGATCCAGAACGAAGTGGATGGTTTTGGTGAACGTGTTGATTTGAAGAAAGAGAACGATTTTGGATGACCCCTGACATGACTAAAACAGGAGCCGCGCCGGGCCATTGAGGATCGCCATCTCTAGCGGACACACTCCTTCGATACCATGTCTATTACTTTTGTGATTCGATTTGGGTGCACCCCGCGATTTGGGAGTGTTGTTTCGCGGTGTTGGGGTAGTAGCTGCTATGCCCAACATCAGTCCGGATCACGCAACTACTAGTATCCTAGTTGGTATTGCCTCATGTACCTTGTCATACTGATTATCCTATTCGCGACCACTACGTTTTGGTTTGTACCTTGAGTATATGGATTGCCCTCTGGTGACTTCCGGTTTTGGGGAAACTACGGTCTTGTATATGCTCTTGGGAATATAAACTGTGTTAAGGGTGGAATGGGCCATGGCTTAACGCTATTTTAATACTTTTACTTTAGTGTAGACATATTATAATAGCGTATTATACTACATAGTAGATAGTTTAACGGATCCTTGAGAGATGGAAAATCCCGTAACATCTCTTAAGTTATTGCACTCACGTGACACTGGATAGGAGATGTCAAAACCCGTAAACATCTCTGACGCCGTCACACTCATATTTTCTTATCCGATTTGACTTACATGAGATATTTTAGTCCTGACTCGAGTGTTTTGTCTTTTCATTACGCTCGGGTCAGCCTGAGCATTTCAGATAAGGTTGAAGATCTATTCTGGAGGACGAAGACGGAGTTTGGTATTACATCATTTGTATTCTACTACTGTATTATTTTTTCGCTGCATTGTTGTGTTATCTCTGATATGTATGTAACTCTGATTTATGATGTATAATAATAATCAAATTTATTTATTTAACAGCTTCATGAACTGTTATTTTATTATTATATCTTGTTCCTTCCGTTGCGAGATTCTGAGTTTGTTTCTGTTCTTTCTTTTCTTTTCTTATTTAACCCCAATAACCATCTTCCTTTTAGACGGTTTGAGTTGGACATGTGTGGATTATTGTCGACTTGAACGGTCAAAAAGGCGGGTCGTTACAGTATCACTCAAGGAAACACAAATGGGCCAAGTTGATTAGCAGATATCATAGGCAAGGGTACACAGAGACATAGTGCAAAACATAGAGGAAAATAGATAAGGACAAAGGAATCAAGGCATTCAAGCCTGGAAATAATACAATCCCAATTGCAACTGGGAATATCAAAGTGTTACAAGCCTAGCAAAGTTCGACAATCGTCGAAGGCTGATATCAATGATGTCACGGTAGAAATTCGCGAAAATAAAAATACAGTTTAACCAGAGAAATCGAAACCGTGAGCATAACAACATCACAATGCCGAGCAACCGAGCTACCAGGAAACAAAACTGCAGAGAAGTCACAGTCGAAACGAAATCATATAAACTCAGGGAAAGTAAAAGAGGCAACACGAATCGAAATCAACATTCCCAGCACAAGACAAAAATCGAACTGCCTTAATCAATGTATAACGAATTAGATGTGAGGGAATTAACCACTCACCTTAGACAAAGAGGAGCAGCCGCGGCGAGCGATGGAGAATCGATTGAGCAAGGTAAGATGCGACTAACTCTTGAATCGATCGAACAAAGCAAGGCCGTCGCCTTCGAATTTCTGAAGCCCTAAATGAAGATCGAAGCCGCCATTAATGTTCGTCTCGTTTTCTTAGCCTAGGGTTTTCGAATGAATCAAAGGAATGGGGAACGGGTTTGAATCCACCAAAAGAAAGAACGGCAGTGGGTATCAAGTATCAACTCTTCATCAAAACAATTGGGCCAATTAAAAATAGAAGAGTGTATTTATTAAAGGCCCGAATAACTTTTAACCATGTTTATAAAAGAATTTCAAATTGATTTTTAATTTCAATAAAATTTACGAACGATTTAATCACCTAATGGCGATAATTAATTGCTACGAATTTGCGGGTTGTTACAGACTCCCCTCCTTAAAGAAATTGCGTCCTCGCAATCATAAGGAATAAATGGACAAAAGGTAACAACCATTAGAGCATGGCAATGTCGAATGCATAAGCAAAGCAAATGCCAACAGGGAAGCATTAGAATTATGGAAGTATCAGATATAGAATCAAAAAGGTTCGACTGCTTCAAGTCAAAAGAATCAACAATCGTGGGGATCAAGGAATCAAAATCAGACGACTATCAAAAGGGAGAATCAATCGAGTTCCAGCATTTAAAAGAAAAGGAAAAACAGAGCAGAATTCACGTACTGCACGAATTGAATGTGAGTAAATCAAATTACTCACCTGAATCGTCAGAGAAAAAAGACGGAGCTCAAATCTCAAAATCGCAAATAGGTTTAACTATCAAAAATGATAATCAAATTTCACAAATATCTGATTATCAAAAACGATAATCAGAAATCACAAATATTCGATTATCAAATCGAAAAAATATTTAATTATCTCAAACGATAATCAAATTTCACAAATATCTGATTATCAAAAACGATAATCAGAAATCACAAATATTCGATTATCAAATCGAAAAATATTTGATTATCTCAAACGATAATCAAATTTCACAAATATCTGATTATCAAAAACGATAATCAGAATCACAAATATTCGATTAATCAAATCGAAAAATATTTAATTATCTCAAACGATAATCAAATTTCACAAATATCTGATTATCAAAAACGATAATCAGAATCACAAATATTCGATTAATCAAATCGAAAAATATTTAATTATCTCAAACGATAATCAAATTTCACAAATATCTGGTTATCAAAAACGATAATCAGAAATCACAAATATTCGATTATCAAATCGAAAAATATTTGATTATCTCAAACGATAATCAAATTTCACAAATATCTGGTTATCAAAAACGATAATCAGAAATCACAAACATTCGATTATCAAAAACGATAATCAGAAGTCGTAAATATTCAATTAACGAATCCGGAATTAACCGAAGTAGTAAAAGTATGGTTCCATACTCCTTACTTTTGCTAAATCGTTTAAATCTCTTTATCGTTTCCTTGAAAGTGCAGGATTGTGTGTTTTAAAAATAACATTTCACATTCTCAAACGGACAAGTCCGGAATTAAGCGAACCAGTAAAAGAAAGGGGTCATAGTCCTCGATTTTGCTGAAACGTTTAAATCGCTTCCTCATTCTATTGAAAATGCAAACTGTAATAATTTTGAAAACAATTTTAATTTATATTTTGAAACAACTTTTTAAAAATAGGAATTTTGAAAATACGTGATTAAATTAGTAATATCAGTATTGCGGGAGAACCGCTTGTAAATCCATTTCAAAATTGACGGTTACTGAAGTTAACACGTCAAAATCTCATCAAAATAACTGGCATCGAAATATAATACCAAATGAATTTTCATTCATCAAAAATGTCACAAGAATCTTCTCAAAGATAGAAAGGGATGTCATACCCTAAACTTGTATTCATAACAAGTCAATAACACATGAATTCACCAATGCACAAAAATTGATAAACATATCAATAGAAATCACGAAAATTGGTGAAGCACAAAATTCCAGAAATCATCACAAGAAATCCAGAAAACACATAAATAAGGGGGGAGGCCTACACATGAATGGGAGCATGAAAACTCACCTACGCGTATCACACAGGAATGGCCCGAAGACCGTAGGGTGCTACCCTAGATATGTGATGGCGAAACATCACATAAACGGGGTATAGTCTCCCCGCAGACAAAGAGACTTCGCACAATCGCTAGTCTAAAGTATAAAAAGGGTAAAAGGCCTAACACATGAATGGGAGCATGAAAACTCACCTACGCGTATCACACAGGAATGGCCCGAAGACCGTAGGGTGCTACCCTAGATATGTGATGGCGAAACATCACATAAACGGGGTATAGTCTCCCCGCAGACAAAGAAATATGTGAGATGAAATCACACAAAAAGTATCCAGACAATCCTCAAAGCCCAAGAGATATGTGTGAGACGAAATCACACCGATGAGGACTAGTCTAACCGTGCAATATGTGTGAGACGAAATCACACAATGGTGTCTAAACAATCCTCAAAGCCCAAGAGATATGTGTGAGACGAAATCACACCGATGAGGCCTAGTCTAAATTATAAAAATGATCGTCATGATCATAAGGAAGTGTCGATCACACCAAGCTAGTAAATATATGAGTTTAGCTTCATGTCCCATAACCACTTGCTTAACTTAAATATTTACGAACAAGCTGTAAATCTTCACTAGAAAATTGTCACAAAGGGTTCAATCGAACAAGTCCAGGAGTTAACCGACGAAGTAAACGCAAGCGTTTCATTCCACTTGTTTTACTAGGCCGTTTAATTCAATTTCTCATACGAGTGAAATAAAGGCTTGTATATACTAATAGATTGGAAAATGATTTAGGAAAAGAGCTTTGTAGTAAAATAGTTTTGAAATCGTTTGGAGAAAAGGATTTTAATATTTACTACTAGTATAGAAAACCTTTATATTTTTAAAGTGACAAATCACAAAAATGATTGTAGAAACAATCAATCACAAGAATTCACATACGAAGATGTGAATGGAATCCAAAGAAATCGATACTGAATCCATCAGAAAGTATGTTCACAAAAATCCCGAAGAAAATGTCATCAAAGTTGCTAATAAATGATAGCAACAAATCGGGGAAATGATCAAGAATCGATCAAATTAGGAAACCAATAGCAAACAAAATCAGAGTCTTGAAAATCAAGAAATTAGCAATTTCTCAAAAACAAAGTGACCGAAGTCGAATGGAATTCAAGATGAGGAAAACACAAAATATCAAGTTCAAAATCGCTGAGATTCAAACTAGATGTGAATGAGAAATCAAAATCACTCAATTTGCAACTGGTCCAGCTATTTTTCATCATAGTGTAACAGGTACACAATGACACTCATAGCATAGAACAAAAGTGGAACAAAGTCCAAAAGTCAAAATGGCTTTAATTCGCCAAATTAAAACAAAATAAACATCGGCTAAATCAATTCAAAGCCGAAAACACAAGAATAAGCGTTAGGAATTCATACCTAACAGTCAAAAATAATCATATGTAAAGATGAGAGATAAACATCGACAAATAGTTGTAACACATGCTCCATCTAAGTTATGTTTTATAATTGCCCTAAACCCCAGGCTCTGATACCAAGCTGTGACGCCCCACCTCTATACCCACGCTAGCCAAGATCACTACGGTGTAGTGCTGTCAACTAGCACGGAGAATAAGGCTGTTGAGGAGCGACCATCTATGTAATTGCTTTGTGCAAGCACCGATATGTCAGATAATAAAACATTGCATTTCATTTTTAGAGGAAACCCGACATACCGATACAAATTCAAAGCTACTACACAGTGGCTATAATAGTTTAGGACAATAGATATAAAAATAACACAGATAACATAAATGCGGAATACAGATGGAACGAAAAGTCTCATATATATAATAACTGATATCAGTTACAATACATTTGACACAATACAAATGATACAACTACAACTGTCGACTCAAGAAGTTATATATACAAGTACATTATCGACTAATATACATGAATACATTATCATCTTAAAACAGACACACTGACTACTGCAACAAGGCGAAGACCACTTCAAATGATATGAAAAGTCTTCATAGCTCTAGCAGCATCCCAAAGCTAAAAATCTACAACCTGTAAATACTCGGTCTGACCCGAGTATTACATTCAAAAGAAAATAATACCCGGATCAGTCTAATTCAAACGCAGTAATTAATGCATGGAAGCAATAATAATCAAATAGATGACAGTCACAATAATTTCCGTCTATCCAATCCTTTTAACAAAGAAATCGGATAACTAAAAATATAACACTTAACAGTGTTAAGCAAAAATCAGCAGATTTAAATCATCAACAGAGATAAATAAACAATTTATCAAATCGACTAAGTCAATTCAAAACAATCGAAATTGTCACTTTAAAACCATCAGAAATATTGATTGGCTGCCGTACAGGCACGCGTGTACGGCCTTGCCAATATGGCATAAAAATCAATGCATCAAAACCAAAAGAAAAATCAATTCAAAACTGTCGATTCTGGGTGGCTGCTGTGCACGCACGCGTGCACTGCCTCGCCACCACCGAATATAAAGTCACCACCACAATAAAACTGCAGTGGCAAACAGGTATAAGGACAAAGGCAGGCTGCAACTAAACTGCAGAAAAGTCATCAACAGTTCAAGTATATACAGCAATAGAGACGAATTCGAGTACATTGTGAAGCAGAACCAAGTGCAGTTCAACTGAGATGGACAACTTGAGAATAAACATGTACAAATGAATGAGTGATCAATATGGCAACACAAATGTGCAAATGAAGAAGTCTCGAACTCAAGATAATATGGAAGGCAAAAATACAGAACCAACAAACAAGATCATGACAAATTAGTAAAGAGCAATAACAAGAGAGGCGAGTGCTGCACTGATAAATGAAGTGCAGCTACAAACGCATAGGTTCAAAGACACATGCACATAAGTCAGAGTAACATAAACAACATGTAGTGGTATATAAGTAGGAACCAAGTGAAGAAACTGCAGTGTCAAGTATGCATGAAACTGGATGGAGCAAACTCAACAGGAAATGTATATGAATATGAAGTAGTTCAATACTATTACATACACCTAACAGATGTAACATGAAGTGCCATTATAATATTCAAGCTACAGATCAAAACATAAGGACCAAAGTGAGTACTCATAGGGAATGCAAAGTCAACCCAAAAACATATACAATGACCTGATCAAAGATGTGGACTCTAATGCAACAATAATCAGCAGTATACAAGTGCAGACCACCCAAGATACTAACCAGTTCAAAAATGCAAACTAATGGCTCATGCAATAGACATAGGTCAAAGGTCAACTGCATGAACCACAATAATATGCAAACTCAGGCTTACAGAGGTGCAGACGACCAAACAGCAACATGAATCAAACAGGGCACCAAGTATGTCAAAGTCCGGTACAACCCCAATGGCATCAACTCGAAATAATGAACCAGACGTCCATCAAACAGTGCATAATGCACTGAAGATCTTAAACAAAACTCGGGTGAAACAAGAACAATAAGTGGGACTGAACACCCAATAAATCAAATGACACAAACTCAAATACCCAACAGGTGATGCAACCCAAACTGCAACCTAGGAATAATATGTACAGTGTATTCTACATGAAGACAGAAGACACTGAAATGCAGCTATCACAAATATGATATAGTGATCTATAGGATATACAGGTATGCAGTGACAATACACAAGGTAAGATGAAATGTCAAGTTCATTGTCTTCTCACAGGAGGTACAAAATCACTTTCGAACAAGGCATCAAGCTAAACTGTACATGAATATGAACCCTGGGTTCATAGATAAACAGTTCAAAATAGACATTTTCACGTGACAGTTTTAAAGCAAAGACTGCTTTTACAAAAGTATCACTCAAGGAAACACAAATAGGCCAAGTTGATTAGCAGATATCATAGGCAAGGGTACACAGAGACATAGTGCAAAACATAGAGGAAAATAGATAAGGACAAAGGAATCAAGGCATTCAAGCCTGGAAATAATACAATCCCAATTGCAACTGGGAATATCAAAGTGTTACAAGCCTAGCAAAGTTAGACAATCGTCGAAGGCTGATATCAATTATGTCACGGTAGATATTCGCGAAAATAAAAATACAGTTTAACCAGAGAAATCGAAACCGTGAACATAACAACATCACAATGCCGAGCAACCGAGCTACCAGGAAACAAAACTGCAGAGAAGTCACAGTCGAAACGAAATCATATAAACTCAGGGAAAGTAAAAGAGGCAACACGAATCGAAATCAACATTCCCAGCACAAGACAAAAATCGAACTGCCTTAATCAATGTATAACGAATTAGATGTGAGGGAATTAACCACTCACCTTAGACAAAGAGGAGCAGCCGCGGCGAGCGATGGAGAATCGATTGAGCAAGGTAACATGCGACTAACTCTTGAATCGATCGAACAAAGCAAGGCCGTCGCCTTCGAATTTCTGAAGCCCTAAATGAAGATCGAAGCCGCCATTAATGTTCGTCTCGTTTTCTTAGCCTAGGGTTTTCGAATGAATCATAGGAATGGGGAACGGGTTTGAATCCACCAAAAGAAAGAACGGCAGTGGGTATCAAGTATCAACTCTTCATCAAAACAATTGGGCCAATTAAAAATAGAAGAGAGTATTTATTAAAGGCCCGAATAACTTTTAACCATGTTTATAAAAGAATTTCAAATTAATTTTTAATTTCAATAAAATTTACGAACGATTTAATCACCTAATGGCGATAATTAATTGCTACGAATTTGCGGGTTGTTACAGTGGTTTTCGGTATCGACAGAGAGTATGTCCATATCCGATCCCGGTCTCTTTAACAACCAATCGTTATTATAACACCGTGGTCATTTCAAAATAGTTTATACTTCAAAAACCGAAATATCATTCTCATTTCAAAAACCAAATCAATACGATATCATTTCCATTTCAAATATATCCATTTCCAAAAATCATATCACTTTCCAAAGTTATAACGCTTTCGAAATCATAGTCCTTAAAAAAATCAAACACTTTGGAAATCACAGCATTGAAATCATAGCATTTTGGAAATCATAACACTTTTGAAATTATTGCATTTTGGAAATCATAACACTTTTGAAATTATAGAATTTTGGAAATCATAACACTTTCCCCTTAAACAGTTTAGATATTAAAATTAGTATATAAAATAAAATAGTTTATAAATAAAATAGTTTATATAAATAGTTATAAGTTAAAATAGTTTATAAATAAAAATAGTTTATATTAAAAATAATATATATTAAAATATTTTATATTAAAATAATTTATAAAGTAAAATATCAATAGTTTTAAATATAATTTAAAATTACTTTATAAAATAAAATAGTTTTATCGACTTTCACAAATCGATTCAAATCAATTCGAATTCCAAAATCCAAATTTAATCAGATCTTTAATCATTAATTCCAATTTAGCTTCTAAATAAACCATTCAAAATTTATATCGATTTCAAATACTGATTTGGACTACAAATAAACCATTTCAAAATATATATTTCAAAGCCAATATATTCAACATTTCAAAACTAAATTCGATAATTATATATATATATATCAAATTCACTTTACTATTATTAGTTTGAAATATTTACTTAATCATTTCAATAATATTCAAATACAACTTAAATTTACTAAATTAAATAAACAAAATATCCCATTTAAATTTTATATAAATTTGAAATATTCATTTAAATCACTTTTAATCAAATTCAAGTTATAAAATCATAGCTTTAAAATTTCAAATTTTATAAATTTCAAATCAAACTTATTTAAGTAAAATTCTTAAATAAATAAAATTTAAAATCATTATAAACTCTATATTTGAAAATATAGATATTAAATAAATACTTAAACATATTATTTATCAACTTTATTAAATCAACTTTAATAAATTTTTAAAATCAATATTTATTAAAACCATGTATTTCTTTTCAAACCATAGAAATCATTTTTCAAAGTATATATATAGACCAACGGTGTCTGTATATAATTTTCTACCTTATGGTCAAGTGATACGGATATTTATCATTTCAATCCGTAATTTAAATATATACGGGTATATATCTTTTCAACCCGCAATCCCAAATTCAATTAATTGAAAATCGCTTGGGTTTATCATTTCAACCCATAAAGATTTTCTCCTATTCTACAAGATCGTTCGGGTATGTATCATTTCATCCCATAGTGATTCTATACTAACAGGGAACTTGTAGAGTGATAACAGATATGATAATAAAATAACAACAGTAACAGACATATATCATCAATATATATAACGGATAATGGTGTCAGATGTCATAGGTGAATAGATACAGATAATGGCATATATATAACAATGTAAACAACTAACAGCAGCATATTTCAATTGACGTTTCATGTGAGATCAAATGTAATAAATATAAGAACATTAATCGTGAGTGATTGCTCACCTTTCGAGGCTAGAGACTGACAATGAGTTGAGTTACGAAATCTAGGCACGAATCCAAATCAAAGCTAGATTGGCACGAATTCGGCGAATAAAGCTGATAACAGAAATTGATGGAATCACATCAGAACAGGATCGATGCAGGTAATTGGTACAAGTGACTTACATATATATATATATATATATAACTTGTAACGACTCAGAATTTCGAACAAATTAAATTGAAAATATTTAATTAATTTTAAATATTTGAATGATGATTTAATTTGAATCCCCAATATAACTTTAAATATGACGATTAAATTATAAAATTTAATCGATTGAAAGTTGAATAAAAATTTAAACCTTCAATTTTAAGCTGAAGAAAAATATTTCAAAGGCTTTGAAAATTCATATTGATAATACTGAAGATAATAGAAGCTTCAGAAACGAATTTGAAAACGATTTGTTCAGTTTTGAAAATTATCTTTCTATCGATATTTAAAAATAGCGTTCCGGGGCACAGTCTCGGAATTCAACGAAACCAGTTCCATTGGGTCCGAAATATTGAATTATTGTCGGATTTCAAATTTCATATTTTTCGGTGTTAATACGTAAGCACACGGTGAGAGAACGCATTGGATTTTAAATCAAATTCAATTTAAAATTTAAAATTTAAATTATCGGTCAACACACCACGTTATTTTCCTTTAATCACGCCCCGTTGTCTCTGCCTAAAATCGCGCCTGGAATCATGAGATACGAAATCGTGCAAAACCATACTCCTCTCTGATAAATCTCGGTTCCCCTCTCTTTCAATCTCATTCAAACGAAAATAATTTTAGTTCTCAGAAGAAGAAGAAATTTAAACAGAAGCTTCAAATGAAAAAAATGGCGACCGAAGCTAGAACCAAAGCAATCTCGTTCGAACTCAATGCTCGAACACGTGAAGCAATCGCGTTATCATCATCAAATCGAAACTGAGGGAGGGAGGAGTTTCGCGAGTTAGGGTTGAAGGTGATTGGGTCGCGGTCGATTAGGCAATCGAGGAGGAGGGTGCGATGGCGACTCTGGCGATGGGGATTCGCGAGGCGCGAAGTCGCGAAGGCTGATGTCGATGAAGTGGTGTCGCGATTGGATTCGCGCGCGCGTGCGTAGCAGTGGAGGGTCACGGCTCGAGGCGAGCGTCGCGAGGCTGGGGATGAGCGGCGCGCGATGAAGCAAGGATGGAAGTGGGTTCATCGATTTCCAGTGAGGTATAAAAAAAATTATTTTTGTTTTTAATTTAGTTAAATAAATATTTATTTAAGGAAATTTAGCTTCGAATTTTTTTGTTAAACAAAATCTTATGTATTTAATTTACTGAGAGTGATAAGGTTCTGTTAGATTAAAAGTAGATAAGTATAAGTATATAACTTTAGGAATTTACAGTAAACAAAAGGTTTGTTTGTATGGATAAAATTTAATAATGGCAAAATAGTTTAAATTTAATTATTAGTTAAACTGAAAATCTTAGTTAAATTAAAATTTTAAAATGATTGAAAGATTATTGAAAGTGGATTTTCGAATCTTTATAAATTTATTTTATAAGTAAGGGTTTCAAAGGAAAAGAAAAGAAAATGTTTTGTTAAAAGAAGGAATTGGTTTAAATTAAATTTAATAAATGAAAATTTGTTATTCGATTACTTCGAATATTAATAAATTGTATAATTGCTTATACAAGGTTAAGAATGGAAAAGCAAACCGGAATAAAAATGGATTGCAAATTAAAGCTAAGGTGAGATTTTTCTCACTCAAATGAAATTGATAGTGTAGTTATTGATTTGATTGCTATTGGATGTGATATTAGATATAGTAGGATATATCTATATATATATATAGCAATATATACATATTGGCATATGTATATATTGGATTGATTGATTTCCCGCATTATATAGCGGATGAGACCCTGTTGCGCCGTTATTAAGCGGATGATATTTTATAAAACCCATATACCGCGATATTCCACCTCGAAGTGGAATTGGTATTGTGCTAACGTCTTTGGATGCAGAGAAACAAGTTGGAGGGATCCAACTGGATTCCTCACCAGTATTTAATTAATTGCATATATTTGTTGTATATGCTGTTATCATATTGATATATGATATTGAATGTTGTGATGGACTAATTGGTGCGTTGCATCATCGGATCTAATTTTGAAAGTTTAAAAATAACGATGTTGATTTTAAAAGAGATTTTAAAAGTGATTATTTGAAAGTATTCGTTTTATTTGAATTTTGGAATTGATTTACTTTAAATAAATAAACGTTCAAATTTTTAAAGTTATAGAAGTTAAGATGTTGTGAAATATAACTGAAAGGTGATTTTTGAAATAAATAGTTAAGTAATTTATAAAATAGTTTAAAATTTTGATTTTTGAATTATTAAAAACGATGTATATAAAAGATGTACAAATTGATATTTATCAATTTAAATTATTGGAATTTGAAAACGAGTTTTTATAAGTGTTAAAAAATTTATAGAATTATAAATTGTGAAGATATGAAATTTATAGAATTATAAATCGTGAAGATATGAAATTTATAGATTTATAAATTGTGAAGTTATAAAATGGATGAAACTGTCGAATAAAAGATTTATAAGTAATTTACTTATAAATTAGATTTTTGCACTTAGATGGAATATGAATAGAATTTGCTAATAAAATGATTTTATAAGTTGAAACTGTTATAAAATATGAATGTGATTTATAAACGTTGTTTTATAAATCCGAGATCACTTATTTTGATAAGTGAATTATAGAAGTTAATAAAAGAAATTTATAAAATCGAAGTTGTTATAAAATAGAATTAGGATTTATAAACGTTGTTTTATAAATCCGAAAATCAATCAAATTTGATGAATTTAATATAGAAGTTATTAAGGGAGTTTTATCCAAGATTTTGGATAATGGATAAATTCTTGAAAATAAAATGTGTAGAAAAGATTGAAATTTGGTTAGTGAAATATATTCACGATTTTGGACTGTGAATATATTATTGAATAAAATGGATATGTTTTGGGAAAATGAATATTTTAAAATAGAGTTAATTGTTTTAACGATGTTTTAAAATGGGTTAAATATCGAAACCATAGATTTCAACATTCATTGTTGAAAAAGACGTTTTCGAAAAATAAGGAAATGATGGACTATAACATTGTTGTTATAGTAAATGGTTTCCGAAAGGAAATGTTTTATATAGTATTGGGATTTACATATCTATCTTAATTTCGAATCCCAATACTAGTGATTTTGAGTTGTCGTAACAATGTTTTACGTAACATTCGTTTTGACTCAAATAAAATTGTGAAGAAGAATGATTTCCTTAAAGAATGAATTTGTACTTAATTTTGATTTAAGTATATTGAATATTTTCAAATGTTGAAAATAAATAGATTTGTGAATTACTTATGATTAAATAAGTATGGAATTTCTTTTCCAAAATAAAATTAAACGTTTGGAGAATTTATCTTTGTAGAGATAAATTGAAATTGAAAATTTGAAATCGGTTTGAAAATCGTATATCAGTAGATATTTTGAAAATATAAATTCACTATGGAATTTATAAAAGAAATGGGAATTCGTTTTAAAAATAAATGTTGATTTATTTTTGAAGTGTGGAAATTTTATATCTAGTAAAGATATTTTGGAGATTAAATAATTGGGAAAATTATTTGGAATCTGATGATGTTGCGCATCTTTATTGATAGTTAAATAACCGACTATCAATAATTACCTTGAATGGGTATTTGTTGCGATTTGAATGAATTTGAATGCCACACTTATTTTTGAATAAGTGCTCACTATTCGGGTTAGCCGGGAAAGGACCATGGGGTCGTATAACCCATCCCGAATATGTGATACGTCGTTATGAATTGCATTTGATGACCGGTGTTGAAGACCGGATATTTTTGAAAATGGAAGGATTACCGTCGAGTTACTCTACATCGGCTGATCTCCGATTTAGAGGTTTTATCACCCTTAGTGACGGTAAGTCCAGACGTGATTGAAAATTATCCGGAGTTGCAAGGGCTTCGTGAGAAGTGCCTTCGGTTCTGTTCGATCCCGGAACAGACTTGTATGGATTGTATGTCTGACATTACAAATTGAGATATAAAGCTGATTTCTTTCAAATACATTTCTGTTGGTGGCGGAGAATTTATTCTCTTAGCTTAACACCCTTCTCTGAGACGTACGAGCTCAGAGATTGTGTAGTTGAAATTTATCAGCGATATATTCCCAATTTGGTAACGTGACATGCTGAGTGTTGCTGTGAAATGATCGTTGTTTGATCATTTGTGATATGATCATTTGTTTGATCGTTTATCTTTGTGATCATAGGTTGATCATTTGTTGACCCGAAGCATGGCTTTGTGACAAAGCGTAGCTTTGTGGACGAGACTTCGTCGGACCTCACACCCCGGAAATGGTCAAAACAGGAAGGATGCGGCAAGGTTCTAGGGAGTAGCGCCCCTTAGTGTATGTCATTCCTTCTGGATAAAGGTGGTATCATGGTATGGAGCCCAGATACTTAACCTCTGTAGATGCTGCGAGTTTATTACTTTGTGGTAGTTGGAAATTGAGGATCCTCGAGAAGATCGGTGACGATCGGGGGATGGCATACGCGTGTCAGTAGTAACCTATTTTTGCAGAGGTAACCCGGCCTTGTGTTGGCAGAGATCTAACCGTAATGTTAGGTTATTTCTCGGGACGTCATTCCAGAGGCGTTCTGATCGTGGCATAGGAAGTTCCTTAGCCTGACCATTTGTTGGAAATCCAAAGAAACAATACGAGACTTGTACGGTTTTAGTTGTAGAACCTGCCATCTAATATGGTAGCTATAGCAGGCATACTATAATGGTACCTATGCCGGCTAAGATTTATATTCTACTTTCGAAATGTTTCTACACTATGCACTAATAATAATATCAAAAAAATGATTTGATTTTGCGTAGTAAACATCTTTGACTATCATAAGAAGAAATCTCCTCCAATTCTGCGTTTGCATTGTGTGTGTGGCGGGAGGTCTTATGGTAGTTTCATTTTCAAAAGCATTGCGAAATTGACTTTAAAATTTCCTGTTGTTTATTTTAAAGATAAACTGTTTTACGATCTCACACCAGTCACCATGACTAACTCGGAGTTTATTGTTTCCCTTCTAAACTCTGGGTGCCCACCAATTTCCACACGGGCAATCTAGAGTTAGGTTATCAGGATATTCCGGATATTCTGGAGCTTTGGAAGCAAGCTGGATGGCGAGACGTAGTATTTGTATCTGATATTATTTATTCCGCTGTGTATTATGTATGAGGACAAGTTGATATAACTGTCCATTGTTGTATTGAGTTGTATATTGACTCTGTTGATGTATGTATAAACTGATATAGTTCTTTGTTTTAAAAGACTAGTGATTATCTATTATATTTTGTTCCGCTGCGATATGCGAGATTCTGATATTGTTTCTATTTCTGATATTGTTCTGTTGTTCTTCTCTTCTTCTTCTTCTATTTTCTTCTTCTTCTACCTTTTTCTTCTTTCTTAAACCATCATGGTTCGTATTTCCGTTCATTTTGAGTTAATCAATGGAGATTAGTGTTTAATCAAGAGGTACGGATTTGCGGGTCCTGACAAAGTGGTATCAGAGCATATGGTTAAGCGACAACCCTGCTCTGTTGGGTGTTACTCATTAGAGATAGAGTCAACAGTACTCTAGAATGAGTTGAGTGTAATAATAGATATGAGCGTGTATTGGTTAGTGAATATGAAATTGTTTTGTATTGTGTTGACTTATCGGTTGATTGTTTATAGATTCTGGTCGGTGCAGTCTAGCTAACTGTGTTGATTGGATTTTCTAAACTCTTAACAAGGTAAACCGACACAGTATTGTTTTAAATAGGGTAAATGAGATAATTTTACCCAAAAACTATTTTTGTATAGAAAAGAAATGATTTTCTATAAATTGTCAATATATGGTTGCATGGTTGTTAGAAGTGACAATATTAACTTATTATCATCGAAATTAAATAAGAAATTGAAATCATAACTCCAAAGTTAAGAAATAAATTCACATACGAATGAAATTTAAGAATGTAAATTTTAAATGAGAATTATAATTTGAAACGGAATTCCAGAGAAGTTTTTGGAAATGTTTTGAAAAGAATTTGAAAATTTTGGAGATTTGGAAAGTTTAAATCCTTTTTGATTTGAAAATGGATTTCGAAGGTTTGAAAAGTATTTTGGAAAGATGAAAGCTCTAAACTCTTTTCGGTCGCTGGAAAATAATTCCGATGATGATCATGACATCGCCGGTGTTCATTTTCGGGTTTCCAAAAGAGGAAATTGCTGCCAAATTGTTTTAAATAGAAGTTGTTTGAAAAATTTAGGGTTAGTTTTGGAAATTCAAAGGATAATTTGAATTGTTTTCAAAATGATTTTGAAATGTTGGTAAGACTCTGGAATCCTATTTAAAATATTTATGAAATATTACTAAGTTGATAACTTATACAATTTGAATTTTGATAGAATAAATTTAACTTAAAGAATGAAGTTAAATTAAAGTAAGTATAAGTGAATAAATTTGAATTATGGAAGTAAATTGTGAATATAGATTGTAAATGAATTTATAAATAAAAATAGAATTCCAAGAAGATAATTGCAATTAAAATTCATTAATGAAATGAAATTGTAAATGTGAATGTATAAATGATTTTATAAATTGGAATTGTAAATTGAAATATGGATGGAATCCGAATAAGCTACCTTGATAATTAATAAATTCATGGAATGGAAGTTGAATTAATTAAATTTAAACTTGAATTGTGAACTAAATAAAAGAGATGGTTCGAATTTAAAGATAAATTCAAGTAAGTATAAATAAATTTTCAATGAATGGAATTCACAATTGTACGTTAATAAGATTAAAATTGAATGTTGAAACCGAATTTGAATAAAGAGAATTGGATTTGTGATGAATTAGTAACTGAAACTAATCTAAAATAGTGCAGTTATGAATAAAGATAGTTGATAGAATTTAATATTCAAAAGTTAAACTGAATCCAAATTAGATTGTGAATTGAATTCAAATGAATTTGAAATGTAAAATTGAATGAAATTGAATATGTAACTTCAATAGTGAAGTAAAAATGTATAAGAAGCATATATCAAAATTTTGTAATAAAATGTGCAAAATGGATTTGAAATAGATTAGATATGATTGTTAAATAGGTTATACAGGTGTTATAAAGGAAATTGGATTTGATTTTCAAAGATAAATTTGAATTGCTCGACAAAAGGTAAGTATTTGAATTTTAATATGAGATTTGCTGATTTCTTGTCTAACCGTTTGGCTTTTTCTTTTCTTTTTGAAATCTGAGAGTTCGTAGGGACGTTTTGTAGTCGTGCAGTATTAGCCGCGCAAAGGAGACGCTGGCGAAATTTTTTGAAAATCTCGAGTGTTAGAAAATTTTTGAGGAAATTTTTGAAAGTTTAAAATTTGAATTTAAATTTAAATTTGAATTGTTAAGAAAACAATGTTGTTTGAAACTTATAATTGAAGTGGGAAAATTAGTTGAATTGATAACGAATCTTTAGTAGAAGATTTGTTTTGAGAATTGATAAAACTATTAGATGTTGAAAAATAGTAGACGACTTAAGGACCATTTTTCCTAACTTGTAATTTCGGGACGAAATTCTTTTAAGTAGGGAAGTTTGTAACAACCCAGAATTTTGAACAAATTAAATTGAAAATATTTAATTAATTTTAAATATTTGAACGATGATTTAATTTGAATCCCCAATATAACTTTAAATATGACGATTAAATTATAAAATTTAATCGATTGAAAGTTGAATAAAAATTTAAATCTTCAATTTTAAGCTGAAGAAAAATATTTCAAAGGCTTTGAAAATTCATATTGATAATACTGAAGATAATAGAAGCTTCAGAAACGAATTTGAAAATGATTTGTTCAGTTTTGAAAATTATCGTTCGTATCGATATTTAAAAATAGCGTTCCGGGGCACAGTCTCGGAATTCAACGAAACCAGTTCCATTGGGTCCGAAATATTGAATTATTGTCGGATTTCAAATTTCTTATTTTTCGGTGTTAATACGTAATCACACGGTGAGAGAACGCATTGGATTTTAAATCAAATTCAATTTAAAATTTAAAATTTAAATTATCGGTCAACACACCACGTTATTTTCCTTTAATCACGCCCCGTTGTCTCTGCCTAAAATCGCGCCTGGAATCATGAGATACGAAATCGTGCAAAACCATACTCCTCTCTGATAAATCTCGTTTCCCCTCTCTTTCAATCTCATTCAAACGAAAATAATTTTAGTTCTCAGAAGAAAAAAAATTAAACAGAAGCTTCAAACGAAAAAAATGGCGACCGAAGCTAGAACCAAAGCAATCTCGTTCGAACTCAATGCTCGAACACATGAAGCAATCACGTTATCATCATCAAATCGAAACTGAGGGAGGGAGGAGTTTCGCGAGTTAGGGTTGAAGGTGATTGGGTCGCGGTCGATTAGGCAATCGAGGAGGAGGGTGCGATGGCGACTCTGGCGATGGGGATTCGCGAGGCGCGAAGTCGCGAAGGCTGATGTCGATGAAGTGGTGTCGCGATTGGATTCGCACGCGCGTGCGTAGCAGTGGAGGGTCACGGCTCGAGGCGAGCGTCGCGAGGCTGGGGATGAGCGGCGCGCGATGAAGCAAGGATGGAAGTGGGTTCATCGATTTCCAGTGAGGTATAAAAAAAATTATTTTTGTTTTTAATTTAGTTAAATAAATATTTATTGAAGGAAATTTAGCTTCGAATTTTTTTTGTTAAACAAAATCTTATGTATTTAATTTACTGAGAGTGATAAGGTTCTGTTAGATTAAAAGTAGATAAGTATAAGTATATAACTTTAGGAATTTACAGTAAACAAAAGTTTTGTTTGTATGGATAAAATTTAATAATGGCAAAATAGTTTAAATTTAATTATTAGTTAAACTGAAAATCTTAGTTAAATTAAATTTTTAAAATGATTGAAAGATTATTGAAAGTGGATTTTCGAATCTTTATAAATTTATTTTATAAGTAAGGGTTTCAAAGGAAAAGAAAAGAAAATGTTTTGTTAAAAGAAGGAATTGGTTTAAATTAAATTTAATAAATGAAAATTTGTTTTCGATTACTTCGAATATTAATAAATTGTATAATTGCTTATACAAGGTTAAGAATGGAAAAGCAAGCCGGAATAAAAATGGATTGCAAATTAAAGCTAAGGTGAGATTTTTCTCACTCAAATGAAATTGATAGTGCAGTTATTGATTTGATTGCTATTGGATGTGATATTAGATATAGTAGGATATATCTATATATATAGCAATATATACATATTGGCATATGTATATATTGGATTGATTGATTTCCCGCATTATATAGCGGATGAGACCCTATTGCGCCGTTATTAAGCGGATGATATTTTATAAAACCCATATACCGCGATATTCCACCTCGAAGTGGAATTGGTATTGTGCTAACGTCTTTGGATGCAGGGAAACAGGTTGGAGGGATCCAACTGGATTCCTCACCAGTATTTAATTAATTGCAGATATTTGTTGTATATGCTGTTATCATATTGATATATGATATTGAATGTTGTGATGGACTAATTGGTGCGTTGCATCATCGGATCCAATTTTGAAAGTTTAAAAATAACGATGTTGATTTTAAAAGAGATTTTAAAAGTGATTATTTGAAAGTATTCGTTTTATTTGAATTTTGGAATTGATTTACTTTAAATAAATAAACGTTCAAATTTTTAAAGTTATAGAAGTTAAGATGTTGTGAAATATAACTGAAAAGTGATTTTTGAAATAAATAGTTAAGTAATTTATAAAATAGTTTAAAATTTGGATTTTGAATTATTAAAAACGATGTATATAAAAGATGTACAAATTGGTATTTATCAATTTAAATTATTGGAATTTGAAAATGAGTTTTTATAAGTGTTAAAAAATTTATAGAATTATAAATTGTGAAGATATGAAATTTATAGAATTATAAATCGTGAAGATATGAAATTTATAGATTTATAAATTGTGAAGTTATAAAATGGATGAAACTGTCGAATAAAAGATTTATAAGTAATTTACTTATAAATTAGATTTTTGCACTTAGATGGAATATGAATAGAATTTGCTAATAAAATGATTTTATAAGTTTAAACTGTTATAAAATATGAATGTGATTTATAAACGTTGTTTTATAAATCTGAGATCACTTATTTTGATAAGTGAATTATAGAAGTTAATAAAAGAAATTTATAAAATCGAAGTTGTTATAAAATAGAATTAGGATTTATAAACGTTGTTTTATAAATCCGAAAATCAATCAAATTTGATGAATTTAATATAGAAGTTATTAAGGGAGTTTTATCCACGATTTTGGATAATGGATAAATTCTTGAAAATAAAATGTGTAGAAAAGATTGAAATTTGGTTAGTGAAATATATTCACGATTTTGGACAGTGAATATATTATTGAATAAAATGGATATGTTTTGGGAAAATGAATATTTTAAAATAGAGTTAATTGTTTTAACGATGTTTTAAAATGGGTTAAATATCGAAACCATAGATTTCAACATTCATTGTTGAAATAGACGTTTTCGAAAAATAAGGAAATGATGGACTATAACATTGTTGTTATAGTAAATGGTTTCCGAAAGGAAATGTTTTATATAGTATTGGGATTTACATATCTATCTTAATTTCGAATCCCAATACTAGTGATTTTGAGTTGTCGTAACAATGTTTTACGTAACATTCGTTTTGACTCAAATAAAATTGTGAAGAAGAATGATTTCCTTAAAGAATGAATTTGTACATAATTTTGATTTAAGTATATTGAATATTTTCAAATGTTGAAAATAAATAGATTTGTGAATTACTTATGATTAAATAAGTATGGAATTGCTTTTCCAAAATAAAATGAAACGTTTGGAGAATTTATCTTTGTAGAGATAAATTGAAATTGAAAATTTGAAATCGGTTTGAAAATCGTATATCAGTAGATATTTTGAAAAATAAATTCACTATGGAATTTATAAAAGAAATGGGAATTCGTTTTAAAAATAAATGTTGATTTATTTTTGAAGTGTGGAAATTTTATATCTAGTAAAGATATTTTGGAGATTAAATAATTTGGAAAATTATTTGGAATCTGATGATGTTGCGCATCTTTATTGATAGTTAAATAACCGACTATCAATAATTACCTTGAATGGGTATTTGTTGTGATTTGAATGAATTTGAATGCCACACTTATTTTTGAATAAGCCCTCACTATTCGGGTTAGCCGGGAAAGGACCATAGGGTCGTATAACCCATCCCGAATATGTGATACGTCGTTATGAATTGCATTTAATGACCGGTGTTGAAGACCGGATATTTTTGAAAACGGAAGGATTACCGTCGAGTTACTCTACATCGGCTGATCTCCAATTTAGAGGTTTTATCACCCTTAGTGACTGGAAGTCCAGACGTGATTGAAAATTATTCGGAGTTGCAAGGGCTTCGTGAGAAGTGCCTTCGGTTATGTTCGATCCCGGAACAGACTTGTATGGATTGTATGTTTGACATTACATATTGAGATATAAAGCTGATTTCTTTCAAATACATTTCTGTTGGTGGCGGAGAATTTATTCTCTTAGCTTAACACCCTTCTCTGAGACGTACGAGCTCAGAGGTTGTGTAGTTGAAATTTATCAGCGATATATTCCAAATTTGGTAACGTGACATGCTGAGTGTTGCTATGAAATGATCGTTTTTTGATCATTTGTTTGATCGTTTATCTTTGTGATCATAGGTTGATCATTTGTTGACCCGAAGCATGGCTTTGTGACAAAGCGTAGCTTTGTGGACGAGACTTCGTCGGACCTCACACCCCGGAAATGGTCAAAATAGGAAGGATGCGGCAAGGTTCTAGGGAGTAGCGCCCCTTAGTGTATGTCATTCCTTCTGGATAAAGGTGGTATCATGGTATGGAGCCCAGATACTTAACCTCTGTAGATGCTGCGAGTTTATTACTTTGTGGTAGTTGGAAATCGAGGATCCTCGGGAAGATCGGTGACGATCGGGGGATGGCATACGCGTGTCAGTAGTTACCTATTTTTGCAGAGGTAACCCGGCCTTGTGTTGGCAGAGATCTAACCGTAATGTTAGGTTATTTCTCGGGACGTCATTCCAGAGGCGTTCTGTTCGTGGCATAGGAAGTTCCTTAGCCTGACCATTTGTTGGAAATCCAAAGAAACAATACGAGACTTGTACGGTTTTAGTTGTAGAACCTGCCATCTAATATGGTAGCTATAGTAGGCATACTATAATGGTACCTATGCCGGCTAAGATTTATATTCTACTTTCGAAATGTTTCTACACTATGCACTAATAATAATATCAAAAAAAATGATTTGATTTTGCGTAGTAAACATCTTTGACTATCATAAGAAGAAATCTCCTCCAATTCTGCGTTTGCATTGTGTGTGTGGCGGGAGGTCTTATGGTAGTTTCATTTTCAAAAGCATTGCGAAATTGACTTTAAAATTTCATGTTGTTTATTTTAAAGATAAACTGTTTTACGATCTCACACCAGTCACCATGACTGACTCGGAGTTTATTGTTTCCTTTCTAAACTCTGGGTGCCCACCAATTTCCACACGGGCAGTCTAGAGTTAGGTTATCAGGATATTCCGGATATTCTGGAGCTTTGGAAGCAAGCTAGATGGCGAGACGTAGTATTTGTATCTGATATTATTTATTCCGCTGTGTATTCTGTATGAGGACAAGTTGATATAACTGTCCATTGTTGTATTGAGTTGTATATTGACTCTGTTGATGTATGTATTAACTGATATAATTCTTTGTTTTAAAAGACTAGTGATTATCTATTATATTTTGTTCCGCTGCGATATGTGAGATTCTGATATTGTTTCTATTTCTGATATTGTTCTGTTGTTCTTCTCTTCTTCTTCTTCTATTTTCTTCTTCTTCTACATTTTTCTTCTTTCTTAAACCATCATGGTTCGTATTTCCGTTCATTTTGAGTTAATCAATGGAGATTAGTGTTTAATCAAGAGGTACGAATTTGCGGGTCTTGACATAACTATAGATAACTATATATATCAAGTCATATTCTAAATCCAAACATATATTAAAATAAGATATATGTTATATTTATTTACAAATAAATTTAAACACATGTTAACTACATATACACATTTCAAATCATTGTTTTAACCAAAACACACACACACACACACACACACACATATATATATATATTACTTTTATAAATTTATATATAAACAAACATACATACATTCAAAATATAATATACATAACTGGCATATTATATTACATGACTTGACTGGTTAGAAACTTTTATATTTATACTCTAAAACATATAAACCGTAAAGCTTTACAATATGCTACAGCCTTTTACAAATCTTGTATATTTAAAACTAGTTTATACATAACTAACCACATGTATAAGTAATGTTCGTACATATATATACTGTCAAAACACAACTCAAGTATATAAACTAACAGACCTATATTATTATACTATATATATTAACAATCATGGTAGCTTAAATTATACATATATACACTGTAGCAATGAAAAATACTGCCTTTATTTTATACTAACAGATCACTGAAGCTATATATATAAATTATAAATATAATAATATATAAACTAACTGTATATAATACTTATAACCCAAGCATTGAAATATATCTGGTTTAGTATAAATATGTGGTCATCAATATAAAACCAATATACACAGCAAACTAATATAAACTATATATATATATATATATCCTGTACGTAAAACTGCCCACTGGAAAACTTTATATATATTATTATTAAGCTGTTTCAAAATATAACATATTCTGACCTATATATATTTATATACCCAGGCCTATCTATAGTTAAACTTATATAATCATACGTTTGTGAACATATACATAAACAACTCGTCTGATATTTGTCATGTTCAAAACAAATAGGGACATGAAAACTGTAAACAGACTTTCTAAAACCATTTTATAATATATATATAATAATATAAAACTAAACTCATATAAAATCTTACTTATACAATATTATAAACGAACATATATAAAATATGCAGCAGACCCATATAACTCATTAGTTTATATTTATAACTTTACTATATATAGCAGAAGTTAAAATTTATATACACACCTCTTAAAAAAATCAAAGCACAAATATAACTTTATACTTATCAACAAATATATACTTATATATATTATCTCAACTACCAACGTAAGTATTTTTCACAAACATTTATATATGTATACTTACATACAAAACCAGGCATGATTGGTGATTGGGTGAGAAAGAAAGAGCAGCTGATGGATCTCGGCTTCGGCAAGCAGAGATGGAAAGGTGGAGAGGTCAAGTAGGAGTCGGCGGATCATATGATGGTCGCGGCTGGTACGTAAGTGGAGACTCGGGCTGGTGGTTACACGCGTGAGGCGGAGGGGAACCAGTAACGGACGAAGGCTGGAGAAGGGGTCACGGCATTTGCGTGAGGCACTGAGTTGCCGAGGTGGAAGATGATGGGAAGAGGAGGGGAGTTGCGTGTACTGGGGAAGCTTGGATTTGTGAAGGAGATGCAAAAATTGAAGACGTTCAGGCAATGAAATAGATTTAAGAAAGAGAAGGGAGAGAGTGGTTTCAAAAATGAAAAGACTTTGAAAAAAAACTGTTTGCATAGAAGCAGAACGGATATATAGGAATGAATAGATGTGGTGGCTTCATTTTGTTATACTATATATTTTTAAGAATGAATAGAAACAAGGAAGATGCATAGACTGTACAACGGTAAACAAAATTTGACTAAATATATAAATATGGGGAAACTTCTTGAAGCAATAAATTTTTTGTTTGGGCTATACGTTAGATTTTGAAAAATCAATGGAAATGTAAAGTCCAAATTTGAAGAAATGAATTATGACGTCTCACTCAGAAGATGATTTACAAATTTATTATGTAAAAATATTCAGGTTTGGAAAACATTTTATTATCATTAGTTATTAACTGATATAAATTGGAATAAAATTACACTAGAAAATAAACTTCAATATTATTGGATGGAAATTTACCAATTGCTATGTTAAAATAGACGTAGTCCAAATATCAAATTTATATTTTCAAAATTTTATTGTTTAAAATTTCACAAAATTCAATTAATTAAATAAATAAAACCACTAAAAATTTACGGGTCGTTACACTCTCCCCCACTCAAAACTTTTCGTCCCCGAAAAGGAAGGAGGTAGGAGAATAAAACAACCAGGAATGAAAATAGATTTGAAAATTAATTTAAAACCATATAGATTTCAATCTAAATTAGTTAATATTCAACAATTGATTTAATCCATTTGATTTTCTTAAGTTAATTTCACTAACTATTCCTAACTTCATATTTATTTATTAATTATCTTATTATTCAATTTATCTTAGTTATCAATTTCTATAGTCATAAGTCAAATTTAACCATTTATTATAATCACATTTAATTCAATAAATTTAATTTTCCTTCATTCCAAATTATTGTTTAATTTATTCCACTTAATATATCTAACCACATATATTAAGTATTTGCACTTATTATAGTACCCTAATTTATTTATAAATTCCTCTAACATCGTTTATACTGTATATTATTCAATTAACTTTTTTTTTATTTACCTCTATTAATCCCTTTATAATTAAAATTTAAGTGTATAACATTTATTATAACCACTCAAATTTTATTTATAGAACTTTTTATATTGTATATTATCCAATTACATTTTTAACTTCTGAATAATTTAGGTAAGTTATATTGAAATGCAATTTAGTATTATACAAATAAAATTTTCAAATTCAATCATTTCAATTTAAATATTTATCCAAAATTTAGCTTCATTTATAATTGAAATAATTCCTCAACAAAATTTAAGAATTAAACTTCCGATTAACTTCCAACAATTTAGAGATAATTTTGTATATATACCATATATATCAAATCAAATTAAATTTAAAATAATATATCTATATATATATCAAATCATACTTAAGAAATTTAAATCAATTTCATTTTCCAAAATAAAAGAGTAGCAATGCTATTGAATGGTCTCTTCACTTCGAAACTCGAAAATGAATGTCGATGATACGGCCGCCATTACCGAAATTATTTTCCAGCGACAATAGAGAAGAGTGCTGATTTCAACATTTAAAAATTCTTTGGAAGCAATTTCTGTTCGAAATTACTTTAAATAATATGCACTTAAAAACCAAAGTTTGAAATCACCGGAAGTTTAAATTCTCAAATTCTTGATTTAAATTCATTTCAATTCCCAAATCAATTTATAAACCATGTTTATAAATCTATTTATAGAACAATAAATGATAATCAAATATTATCATTTCAAACAACTAATTTAATTAGCTTATTAAATTCCAATAAATTATACTTATATATATGATATAATCATACCAATTTATTTCATTTACCAAATTTGAAAATAATATTGTGTCAGTTTGCTCTATTCAAGGGTTTTGGAAATCCTATCGATAGCGTTGATCAGACGAATCGATCGAAAACCCAAATTAACATAAAAAACTCAAACAACACAATATATAAAACATTTTAATATTAATTACAAATACACTTCCTCACTCGATGATTCAAGAATGGATTTCAAAGCAAAGATGGGATTCAAAGTAGAGGAACTCTAATCAAATAGAATTCAACTAAAAGATAGACTCGATAGGGAGATAAGATGATTGAATTTCAAATTGGAAGATGGATAAATTTATATAAATCGCGGGTAACCTTAATCGGGTCAACCGTGACTTCAAGAATACGATCGATGTGGAATTCTGAATCAAATCGACATCAGATCTTAAGAGATAGAATTCGGGTAAAGCAAAAGATAGCAGCATCTAAACCAAAGATAAAGAAATCTTCGGTGAGTCGATGCTTATTGTAAAGGAGTTTCACCCTTTACAATCATTCAGTGGAGCTATGGGATACTCCAAAATTTAGGGAATATGAATAAGGAGAGATACGAATGGATTGTGGAACCGAGAGGAACGTTCCAAAATCCAAAGGAAACCGAATCAAAAGGAAAGAATTCAAGCACGAACGAAAGTGATTCCGTAATTAAATTTACTACATATGCTGAGTTTTGCCTAAAACCAGAGCTCTGATACCACATGTAATGACCCAGTGTTTTGGACCATTCAAATCGACAATAAATCAACACATGCTGGACTTGAATAATTCAAAACAATGGATTGTAAATAAAATTTGGCAAAACTCAGCATATACAGTAAATAAACAAATCACAGAACCACAGACACAGAGTAATAAACGATAAGCAGCGGAAATAAAAGAATAGTAGTTCATGAAGCTACTATATATATAATAGAGTTAAACAAGATACATCAGAAGTCTCGAATACATAGATGTCTCAATACAATAGTCAAATACAAGATCTGAATACATCACTGGAATCAACTGAATAACTGATAGCAGAATCGATAGATAGCTGGGTCTCCAAGCGAAGCTCCAACTCCAAAGGTGAGTCTCAAATGCTGTATCACTCAGTCTGACCCGAGCGTAAAGCAAAACACAAACACTTGAGTCAGGATTAACATTCTTATATTAATAAATCCAACTCAAGTGAAATATCAACTGAAATACAAGTAACTTAAAGGATGTTTGGGATAACCATCCTCTAAGGATCCGTTAAACTATCTACTATGTAGTAATATTGCGCTATTATAATAATGTCTAATATAAAATAAACATACTTTTAAATAGCGTTAAGGGGTTACCCATATAGCCATTAACACATAATAGTGCCAATATTCTATACAGTACCTGCATACCCCGAGAGGCTACGAGAAGATACTCCATAGGTACGACATAAATAGAAACTCGCAGTAAAGCTCGATATGGTAGGTGACACGGCACACAAGGCAATGCTAGGGTAGATATACCAATTATGCACACGGACTGATGGAAACGCATAGCAGCCACTACCGCTCCACCTCGAACAACACTCCCAAATCATGGGGTGCACCCAAACAATCACAAAGTAATAGAATGGTATCGAAGAAGTGCGTCCGATAAGAGGTGCTACCTCATTGGCCCGAGATCGCTCCTGTTTTAGCCACCTTATGCCAACTCACAGGAGTTGGGTCCACGCATATACCTCAGGATAGTCGCCACCATCCTACTTCATTCTGGAAACTCCACTGCGTACACAGTTGTTAAAGTGGTTTTCGGTATCGACAGAGAGTATGTCCATATCCGATCCCGGTCTCTTTAACAACCTATCGTTATTATAACACCGTGGTCATTTCAAAATATTTTATACTTCAAAAACTGAAATATCATTCTCATTTCAAAAACCAAATCAATACGATATCATTTCCATTTCAAATATATCCATTTCCAAAAATCATATCACTTTCCAAAGTTATAACGCTTTCGAAATCATAGTCCTTAAAAATCAAACACTTTGGAAATCACAGCTGTTAACGTTAAAAAAGTGAACGCTAACACCCGGTGTGTGTAATAGAATCATGAAAGCACCACCCGCGTGACGGGAACAGAATTTAAGCAGTAAAATGACAGAAAAGCAGTAAAAGACAGCAATTTATAGTGGTTTGGCTTGAGATTAAGCCTACGTCCACTTTGAATCTCTTTATTACTGAATCCGGTTACAAATCAATACAAATCTCTTATCAAAACAGTACAATTTGATCACAAGAAACAATCTTGACTACTAGCTCAATCTTCGTCGATGAAATTCGATGAATCCGTGTTGGATGTAAGGAATTTCTCTTGAAGCTTGTTGTAGCGTCTTGATTGTTTGAAGATCTTTGATTGCTGGATGAATGGAGACTTCGACAGAGTAATGGCGCTTGAAGAAATGAATGGCCAAAAGTCCTCTCCTTGTTGGAGGTTGGGGGTATTTATAGAGTTGAGTCTGGGCAGAGAATTTTCCCAAGTCCTAAGTCGTAGCCGACTTAGTATAAGTCGCGGCCGACTTATGATAGGTCGCAGCCGGCTCATCAGTTTCAACACTTCCTTAGTAGTTCACCTCCTCTTCTGGTTTTATGCTTCAAGTCCTAAGTCGTCCCCGAGTCATTGTCTTGCAGCATAAACGTTGAGGCTTTGGATTTCGACTTAGTTTTAAGTCATGGCCGACTTATAGAAAGTCGTAGGTCGTAAGTCTGCGGCGAGATAGGGGTGTATGTTAGTTGCCTCTGAGTGTCTAGAACAAGCGAGTCATAAGTCGGATCGACTTAGCATGCGTCATAGGTCGGCAACGATTTAAGAGATGCATCTTGGGTTACATGATCTCTTCTGAACGAGTTAGTATAAGTCGTACGCGACTTATAGAAAGCAGCAGGTCTTATGTTGTAAACCATTTCATTAAGTCGGAGACTTCCTTATCTCGTAGACTCTTAAGTCGGAGCATCTCTTAAGTCGGAGTCTACCTTAACTCGGAGAATTCCTTAAGTCGTAGACTTCTTTAAGTCGGCTCCTGCTAGGTCGGAGCTACCTTAGGTCGGCGCTTTTCTTAACTCGGAGCCCTTCTTAAGTCGGAGCTCTTCTTAAGTTGGTTCCTGTTAGGTCGGACTTGTTCTTAAGTCGGTGATGCCTTTAGCTTGTTAGGTCGTGAGTCGAAAGAGGGTTAACATTTGCCCCTCGAAGTACACGCCTTAAGTCGTAAGTCGTGTGCTTCGATTTCCTTAGCTCGCTTCTTGATGAGTGCGCTAGATCGCGACCGACTTAAGATGAGTCGTAGGTCGCGAACGACTTAGGATAAGTCGTAAGTCGGATGTGTCGATTCACCTTTCACTGTCCCAGAGTATAAATAGCTTAAGTCGTTCCTTCTTCTCCTTCACCTGTTTCATTCCGTCATTTGCAAGCATTCAAGCTCTTCTCAGACAAATTCAATTACTCGATCGCCAGTTATTCTTATCATCATACCGCGTAAGTGAACTCGATTATTCAATCTCCGATTGTCACTGAATTATGAATCCCATTTTCAACCTATTTTCCTTATGCCATGCTTCATAATTCTTGTTTCAATCGATTACTGATGGGTTCAAGATGACTTGCATTGGCTTTGGACAATCTGTGTGAATGAGGCGATATATTGCAGCGATTCCGTTTTCCTGACGCGAGATTTGTGATGGAATGGAATTGCATCAGATTTGTGGTGATTTTAGGGCGATTTAATCGGCATGGGAAGATGAAAGTTTTTGTTGATGGAAAGGCCAATGGGCTAACGGGTTAATGGGTTAGGAGTTAGGCGAATTGATGTATTGGGGAGAAGACGAACGATTTAAAGCCTTTGTCATTCGAACAGAAATCTTGACTGCTGACTTTAGTGCTCAGTCGTATCCAACTTAGGATAGGCCATAGGTCGGCAATGACTTAAGAACGTAGTTTGAACAGAACTTACGACTTAACTTTCATTGCTTCGTGTTAAATTGTGTACGACCTACAGTAGTTCGTAGATCGGTAACGATCTAGGACTTAAGATATTTCCTTGTGGTGCGGCTAACAGAACTGAGGCCTTGAATCGCCTTCACCCCCTTAAGTCGTGGCCGGGTTAAGACTTAGTGAAATATTTGAACTCACATTCTCTAACTTGGAACATACTTTTGACATGAACTTCTTGACTTGAAAAGCTGGAACAAACTGCCTAATTTTCAACTATTTGAACCTTTCTACATGCCATATTTATCTTGCAAGCCAACAACCTGTTAACTCACAACATTCACAGAATATTGGGACGAATATACTGCCACTGATTGCCCGCATCAAATGACAGATTAGTCGATAAAGAAAAAATCAAATTAAATGCACTGCATGAATGAAATGTTGTACAATAACCAATTCAAGTGAAGTATTAAAGCAAAATCATAATAGCCAACTGAAACTGATTTGTTTACATTAACACTGTACTTAGATATTAACAAGTTCTGAAATCTCATAATCAACAGATTGTTGACTAGTTTAATTCCAGTTGTGTTTACTTGTTATTTTTTCTTTTATTGGTTCTGCACAACACTTCACACTTTTTAGGAAACGTGCACCTTAATATTTGATCATCCAGTTCCTTGTGTAGAATGTCTTCTCCACAAGAAGGAATAGAGCAAGTTGAAGATACATTTCCAGTTGCTGTCCCGCTAAATGATCCTCCAGAAAGGACTCCTACCACTCTGAGCCATAAAGCCTTTCGTCAATTATGCATCCAGTTTGGCATTGCCGAAGCTGACGCTTTGCTCCCTGAAATAAATGATACTGCTGATAGGCCGCCCCATGGCTTTGTCGCAGTTAACCGCCAAATGTGCTCGAGCGGAGCTATCCCCCCATTCAATGACTGCCTTCGAGAACTTCTTCTCCGACTATCTATCTCCCCTTTTCAATTACACCCTAATGGCTACGCCATCCTGCTGGGACTGTGTGTGCTTTTTAGGAGAACGCTGGGCCGTTTTCCCAATTTTGGAGAAATTCGCTTCCTGTGCACATTTACAAAGCACAAAGACCATCCTTCCATTACAGTTGTGAGAAGTGTTAGAAATCGTAAGTTGATCGTTGGTCTCCCCGACAGCGTTCACAATTTCCTAAGTCAGTTTTTCTATGTCCGCTGTCCTCTAGGATTTTACGCCATCTGGAGAGTAGGGAGTAAGATCATTTGCCTCTGTTTCTTATGTTCTTTCAAACTTACCGAAGTCCGAGTTATCAAGTGCTAACTTTGCCTTTTTTCCTTTTCAGCACTTCCTCCTCCTTCTAGAGATCCCGGTCACAAAGTGACTTTTGAGAGGCTTATGGCGGTGCCGGCAGAGGAGAGGAGTATCCAGTTTCTATTAGATGATGAGCTTTTGCACCAATCTGGGCTTTTACATCCTTCCAGGTCGACTCGGATTCATGAAATCTCTAGTTCTGATGCAGAAACGTTAGCTGCTTCGGGCTCTCAAGCAGAGGCATCGAATGCCCCAGTTTCTGCAGAAGAAGTTGCATCAGAAACACCTGTCGTAGAGGCTGCTTTGATAAAATGTTCCGCATGTTGTAGGGTCAGTCAGCAAGTCGGCACTTGCTCCAATTATTGAAGAGGAAGAAAATCCTCGAAATTCTGAAAAATCAATTGATGTGGAAGTTGAGAAGGAGAATTCTGCTGAGCATCATAATGATGACACCTTCGATGACTTGAGTGACATAATGATAACTTCTCAAGAGCTTTTCAAGGATAATATTCCAAAGGCGAACTCTCCTGTCGTTGAAGCGACTTCCTCTTTGAAACAGACCTCGACGCCTTCTACACCTGTCGTCTCCGTTCCCGCACTAAAGCGTGGTTTGTAGTTCGACGCACGTAGTTCGCACGCCGCACACACTTAGGATTTTTTTGCACTTATAAGCATTTACTCTTTCTTTCTGGAAATTTCTAAACTTTACTTCTTTTCTGTTTTCAGATTCTCCGATGGGGCGTTCCGGCTCATACTATGACTCATTTCAGCGCCATGGAGGCCGTGGATCTTATGACTTTAGGAAATATCTTGGTGACCAGAGAGAGACAGATGAGGAAAGGGCTCAAAGGAAGGCTCAAGAAAAATGGGATTATGAGCAGCGGTAGAGAAGAAGAGACGCTGATCGATATGATTCTTCTTACAGAAGTTACGATTCTCATAAGCGAAAGTCTTATGATGACAAAGGGAAGACTCATATTACTGATGAATCAAGCAAACGGTCCAAGCCAAGTGACGCATCTGTAATTTCTGAGAAAACTGATGCTCCTATCCCTTCTGATACTCCGGCCGGCTCTCCTCCTCTAAAGAAATCTGATATTCAAACAATCATTAACAGGCCACAATATCAAGTTAAAGACGGCCCTCCAACGCTTCAGAGCCAATTTCCGAATTGGTGCCTAAAAGGAGTACGCTTTGACTTGGATTTGGTTCCGATTGATAAGCAAGACATGCTTAAAAGTCTTGACGCGGTCAGGCTTAATATTGAGAGGATGTCGCAATGGCAGAAACTTATCGACGAACTTCAAAGGGTCAACCACATGAATTTTGAGGCGATGATGACCATGGAGAATGATAAATCAGAATGGGACAAATGGCGCAAGCAGCATGATGCGGAGATGACGAGCATTGCAGACGACAACGCAAAGCTTGGATCTGAAGTTAAGCAGCTTAAGGAAAATCTCGCTTCTTCTTCTGCATCATATACTCAAAAAGAAGAAGTCTTTTAGAAGAAAGTGCGGGATGCACATGCTGCACAAAAAGATGTCGAAATGAAGCTTGCCGCCGAACAACACATTACTGAGAAATATCGCACATAAAACACCGAACTGCGGGAAAAGGTCACCTCCCAGAACGTAGAGATTGAGTTACTAAAGTCTCGACTCGCTAAAGCTGAGACAGAGCATGATGCGGCTATTGCTGGTCGGGTTGCTGCCGTTGCCGAAAAGGAAGCGGCTGAGCAATCACATGAGGCGACGAAAGCAAACATCAGCTCTACCTTATTTGACTTTTATTTAAACAGTGTTCTGGGTCGTGGGAGTCTCGCTTTTCTGGGTCCTGATTATGAAATTACATTGGTTGAAGTGTGGGAAGTCGCAATTGACATGCTTGGCGGGGCCGGCTATGATGAGTCGGAACTTGAGGAGCGCTATCTTGATGATGAGGCTCGTGCCGCTCTTGTTAAGGGGAAGGAGCAGCTTGCTAAAGTACGGGCTGAATCAACGGGAGAAGAGCTTTCAAAGGAGAAAGCTCCTTTAACTGCCCCTGTTCACACTTCCACTTCGGCCGATGTAAACATTATGGATTCCGGCTCCCATTCTTCACTCCCAGCTAAAATTGCCCAAGAAACTGCGACCACTCCCACTGAGGATGAGGCACCGGACGATACTGAAGCCGAGAAATTTGAGATTGACCTTGCGAAGCCAACTCCTCCAGGTAATTTTGGCATCGTCCCGGGCCCAATGAACCAGTTATTTGATTTAAACGAGTTTGATGATCTTCTTACTTGTTACTTAAACTTTGGTGAACCGATACCCTCTCTATTTTCGGGAGATGTTGATTTTAACTTCTTTTCTTCTACAGCGGAGGCACCAAACACTGCACAAGTTTCCACTCCTTCAGTTGCCGTCCCTTCATCTTTACAGATTACTCCTCCTTCTGCTTCCCAACTGGGATCGCAGGCAGAAAAAATCGAAGCTCTTCAAGGCCTGGACGATCCGGCTGTTTCGCAGGAGCAGAAGGCGGAGGATCTTGAAGATATCGAGAAGACCCCGGAGCGGTCTCTAGATGATGACCCGAAGCTTTCAACATTGCTTGCTACTCCGGGGAGCGAATCTTCTTCGAAGAGGAAGGGGAAGCGTGCTATAAGGAAGAAGAAGAGAGGTGCTTCGACTGGGGAAGACAAAACAGAAGAAGACCCAACCACTCCTCCTTCTCCGTCCCGCCCACATCGGATTCCGAAATTAACTATTAGGCCAAGCAAAGGCTCAAAGGGTGGCGGAAAGAAGGAATGACAAGCTGGACTTTCTACTTCTTATTTTGCTTTTTACATGTATAGACCGTAGATTGTGCGGGTACCGGTCCGTGCTTTTGCTTTTTTGAGATATCTGCACATGTAAAGAATTTTCATAGTACTAAATAAAACAGTAATTTTACTTGTACAACTTCTTGTGTATGTGAGAACGCATCTGTTTCTCCTTTTTAGTGTAGAATAAACGATTCCTTTTACTTGTACAAACTTTTTGTCTGTGTTTGGGAATACATTTATTCCACGTCTATTTTTCGTGATATTGCAATGAACTTGTGGCATGTTGTGTTTATTAATATAATTGAATTGTATAGTATTGCCCCCATGCCGTAAGTGCATTGCAATATTCCTAGCTTTTTCAAGACTAATACTCTTATTTCAGAGAATAATTACTCCGCTTTTAAGGGGAATCATTCTGCTTTTAATAGAGTATATCTAGGCTTTAGAGGAATTTTTATTTTCTCTTTCTGAAGAACGCTTCAACTTTCGGGGATAATCACTTTTATTTATTAAGAAGTGAATTTTCCTATGAAGTGAAATGAACTTTTCTGAAAGAATTTTGTAGTATTTCAACTTTTTTAGGAGGAAATTTTTGAGATGAACAAGTTAATCCTTCCTTTGAGAGTTGAACTGTGCTTCCGGAGAATGCTTTTCGTTCGAGTATTCTATTTTGGGACATGCCTCCAGAGAGGGCTCCTCTTAAAGAGTTGTGCCTCCGAAGAGGTCTTGTGCCTTCGAAAAGGGCTTGTGCCTCCGAAGAGGGCTTGCGGTGCCTTGGGAAAGGGCTTTTGCCTCCGAAGAGGTCATGTGCCTCCGAAGAGGGCTTGTGGTGCCTTGGGAAAGGGCTTTTGCCTCCGAAGAGGTCATGTGCCTCCGAAGAGGGCTTGTGCCTCAGAAAAGGGCTTTTTGATTGCCTGGAAGTTACTTTCTCATGGTTGAGTAGATCCACGGGGCGGACGCAAGTTGCTTGATTGGATGCTCGTTTGCGCAAACGATCGCAATCAATTAACAAGGGCCCTGTTCCTTTAGTTTAAGAAGGTGCCCCTCCGGTGGTTCCATCAATCTTTTTTGATTGAGAGAAGTACTTTCATTTTTTTTGTCGTGCCTTGTCAGAGGGCTTTGTTGAACTTTGAGAAGGAGCATTGGGTTGTTGGTGTGCCAGGAAGGTTGCGTCTCAGGGGCAAGTAGATCCACGGGATGGACGGAAGCTGCCTGATCGGATGCATCACGATCAGTTAGTAAGGGCCCTGTTCCTTCTGCTTGGGAAGGTGTCCCTTCGGTGGTTCTTACTGGCCCTTTTATTGAGAAGCATACCTCCTTTTGGCTGCTCCTTTGTTTGCTTGGCAATGTTCTCTCATCATCTGCTCATTAGCGATCTTTTATTATCGTTTCCAAGCGCATCTTCTTTCCTTACATTGCCATGTTCGAAGAAGTGGACTTCACTGTTGAACGACTTCACGGGACAAACGCAAGTTATTTAGTTGGATGTCTGTTTATATCGACAATCTCAACTAATTAACAAAGGTTTGTCACAGTGGAGTCGTCAACTTTTTATGTGAAGTTCTTCTTGTATAGGATTTGTATTTGGAATTTCTTGTCGCTTGGTATTTGCATAACAAGTGATTTATAGAGGTCGCTTGGTTTTGTGACGAGCAAGCCTTGTTTTGATGTCCTGCAATTTTGAATCGACATTTTAGCAATACATTTAAAGTATTTACATATCGAAATAAAATAGGCATTATGAAATAGTAAAGAACACAAAATTTATAGTGGTTCGGCCAAGAATCGGGCCTACATCCACTTTATAGCTTTCATTCATTCACAATGATTTACAATGTTTTACAATACAACTGATACATTCATCATTATTTTACAATTTTGAACAAAGCTTTTTCTTTCAAGTAAAATAAGGACGTAAGTGGTTGCTGTTCCAGGCTCTTGGAATTGGATCTCCTTCAACAGTTATGAGCTTGAAAGTGCCATCAAGAAGTTTACTGCCAATGGCATATGGTCCTTCCCAGTTTGGTCCAAACACACCAGTTGCCGTCATGATCCTTTTTAAAACTAAGTCCCCGACCTCAAAGCTGCGTTGGCGGACTTTAGAGTTGAAGTGCCTGGCTATCCTTTGCTGATAAGCTGAAACTCTGAGCCTAGCTTCTTCTCTTTTCTCATCAAGAAAATCAAGTGCTTCAAGTTGTAGCTTTTCATTTTCAGCTTCGTTGAAATGAACTCTTCTATGTGAAGGAACTTCTACTTCCACTGGAATCATTGCTTCTGATCCGTATGCCAGTGAAAATGGAGTGTGCCCAGTTGCAGTTTTGTGAGTAGTCCTGTATGCCCATAGTGCTAATGGAAGCTTATCAACCCAACCACCTTTTGCTCTTTCAAGTTGCTTTTTGATGGTTGACTTGATGATTTTATTTACTGCTTCCACTTGCCCGTTTGCCTGCGGATGAGCCACTGCTGAGAAGCTTTTCCGAATTCTGAACCGTTTGCAAAAATCCTGGAACTCTTCACTTTCAAACTGAGTACCGTTGTCTGTGATTATTTTCTGTGGCACACCATATCTGCAAATGATATTTTTCGTTACAAAATTTATCATCTTTTTAGAAGTAATGGTGGACAAAGGTTCAGCTTCAGCCCATTTGGTGAAATAATCAACGGCTACAATAGCATATTTGATTCCTGATATGGCAACTGGTAGTGGTCCGATTAGATCTATCCCCCAAATGGCGAATGGCCATGGGCTGACCATCTGTGTGAGTTCGGTGGAAGGTGCTTTTGGGATTTTTGCAAATCTTTGACATTTGTCGCACTTTCTAGAGTAAATAGCAGCATCTCGGTTAATGTCAGGCCAGAAATACCCATATCGGAGAACTTTCTTGGCTAAAGTTTGACTAGCTGAATGATCTCCACATTCTCCTTCGTGTATCTCGGCTAGAATTGTCTTGGCTTCTTCCTTAGTTACACATCGGAGCAGAGGCATTGAAAATCCCCGTCTGTATAATCGGCCATCTTGAATTATATACCTTGACGCTTTTCTCAATAATTTTCGACGTTCCTTAGAACTTTCTGGCAGGGAACCACTGAGTAGGTATTCTTTGATTGGAGTCATCCATGATTCATGCTCTTGAGACGTAGTCATAATCCAATCAACATCCATTTCATCAATGCTTAGAGCTGACAGAACTTCTACAGGAACTAATCCTAGTAATTGAGCTTCTCCGGAACTTGAGTACTTTGCTAAAGAATCTGCCTTCATATTTTCCTCTCGGGGTATGTGGCTTATTGAATAGTGATCGAAATCATTGAGGAGTTCGGAAGTTTTTGTCAAATATGCAGGCAAATTTCCTCCTTTGGCTTGAAATTCTTTCTTCACTTGGCAAACAATAAGCTGAGAATCGCTGAAAATCTGTAACACTTTGATGTTTAGTTCCTTGGCAATTTTTAAACTGGCAATAAGTGCTTCATATTCTGCTTCATTGTTTGTTGAAGGAAATTCCAGTCTCAATGCATAACACAATGATCGTCCTTCGGGGGTTTCAAACACAACCCCTGCCCCAGAACAATAATCATTTCTTGATCCGTCAACATACAACTTCCACTGGATTGGAATGCCGTCAGTTGTTTCATTTTCACTATCGTCTTTGTCAGTAGATTCTGCGATGAAATCTGATAAAGCTTGTCCGTTGATTGCTCTTCGGGGGTGATAAGTAATGTCATACTGGCTAAGTTCAATGTTTCATTTCAAAAGACGACCCGAAGTTTCAGGACGAAACAGGACTTGCTTTAGAGGTTGATCAGTAAGAACTTTGATAGGATGAGCTTGAAAATATGGTCTCAATTTCCTGGAGGCAATTAGCAAACAATAGGCGAGCTTTTCTATCTTCGAATAATTCATCTCTGCCCCAGTGAACCGTTTACTGCTAATAGACTGGACGCTGTACTTTCATATCTTCCCGTACAAGTGCTGCACTGAGGGCGTGAGATGAAATTGCTAAATAGATGAAAATGTCTTCACCGTCAGTAGGCTTGGAAAGAACCGAAGGTGTTTCCATGTGATGAATTAGTTCATCGAAAGCATTCTGGCATTCGGGAGTCCATTCAAAATTCTTCTTTCCTTTCTTTAGAGCGTCAAAGAAGGGAATGCATTTGTCTGTGGCTTTGGAAATGAAGCGACTCAGAGCAGCGACTTTTCCATTGAGACTTTGCATTTCTTTCTTTGTTTTAGGGGCTTTGACCTCCCTTAGAGCTGTGATTTGAGTAGGATTGGCTTCAATGCCCCTGGCGCTCACAATGAAACCCAAAAATTTCCCGGATTCTACTCCGAACGAACATTTCAATGGATTGAGCTTCATTCCGTACTTTCGAAGAATTGCGAACATTTCCTCCAAGTGTCCCATGTGATCTACAGCTTTCTTTGATTTTACCAACATATCGTCGACATAAACTTCCATGGTTCTACCAATCTGAGGCTTGAACATTGCATTGACGAGCCTTTGGTAGGTCGCCCCAGCATATTTCAATCCGAAAGGCATAACTTTGTAGCAGTAGAGACCCACATCTGTAATAAAGCTTGTGTCTTCCTGATCCGGCTCATGCATCATAATCTGATTGTATCCGGAGTAAGCATCCATAAACGATAACAACTCATGCCCAGCTGTTCCATCCACCAATTGATCAATTCTGGGCAGCGGGAAGCAATCTTTGGGGCATGCTTTGTTTAGATCTGAGAAATCTATGCATACTCTCCACTTTCCATTTGCCTTCTTGACCAATACTAGATTTGAAACCCAATCTGGATAAGTGGAGTTTCTGATAAAGCCGTTCTCCATGAGCCGATCGACTTCTTCCTTTAGTGCTGTCGATCTTTCTGGGCCTTGAGTTCTTCTCTTCTGTTTCACTGGCGTGAATTTTGGATCTATGTTCAGAGTATGTACAGCAATTTCCGGGGGATCCCACACATATCAGCGTGACACCAAGCGAACACATCTAGATTGGCTTTTAAGAATGATATCAGCGTGTTTTGAACTGTTATACTTAGCTGTGAACCCACATTGAGTACTTTGTTCGGGTCTTTCGAGTCAACAGATATTGGTACCGTTACCTCCACGGGTACCACTCTATTCTCCCCTGTACTGGCTTTCCTGGGATCCATTTCTTTTCTTGCATTGCTGTGTTCGCCAGTACAGGGGCCACTCCGTAGTTGCTATAGGGTTGGTTCCTTGATGCGGAGCGGAGCTGCCGCATCTTTCCCCATTTCTCTTTTCCTGGCCTCTCGGAGTTCTACAAGATAACATTCTCGTCCTACATTCTGATCTCCTTTAATAACAGCAATCCCATTATCATTAGGAAATTTCATTGTTAAGCACCAAGGAGCGAGGACGGCCCTGAAAGCAGCAAGAGTAGGCCGACCCAAGAAAGCGTTATAGGCGGAGAATCCATCAACAATTACAAAAGTTTGCTTCCGAACCAACTTCTTCTGCCCTTCGCCCATTTCAACAAACAAGTCCACCGTTCCAATTGGCTGTTTCAGCTCTCCTGTAAATCCGGCAATTTTGTGTGAAGAGGCTTGTACATCTGTCATTGGAATTTTCATTTGGTCAAATGTCTTTTTAAAGAGTATGTTGCACGAAGCGCCACTATCAACCAGAACTCTTCTGACAATAGCCGGCCCAATACCGACAGAAACAACTAAAGGGTCCTCCGTAGGAGCTTCCACATCAATAGAATCCCTGGTTCTGAACATAATATCATCGTGAAAAGTTTTTCTGCTGCTTTAGAGGTGCAGCATCTTCCAAGATCAAGACACTTTCCTCAGTCGAAGCATACTTCAAAGCTCTAGCATACCTTTCCATTTCACCCCAACTCCTGCTAGCTGGATGAGGTCCTCCTGTGATCACATTGATAACAGGTCTTTCTTTTTCAGCAGGCCTTTCTCCTGAGCCAGATGAATGAGCTGGGGGTAGTTGCCCCTGGTTAGATGAAGACGGGTCTTTTCTATTCCTCTTGACATATTGTTGCAACTTATTCTCTCTTAACAATTCTTCAATCAGGCTTTTCAAATGGCGGCACTCATTGGTATCATGCCCTGGTTGGTTGTGAAACTTGCAAAATCTTCCGCTTTGAACAGCATTCTTCCCAACTTTCACGGCCGGTGGTTTTGGAAATTCAACAGCATCCTTAGTGGCGATGAAAATATTCTCCGGGGTATCGGTCAGAGGAGTAAAGTCTGAAGGTTTAAGGAAGCGGGGCTTTTTGAGATCTTTTTGCCTCTTCCCACCATTACTTTCCCTTTTCTGATTTGTAGGTTCTTTCTTGCTTTGAACTGTAGCATTATTTTCCACCACTGTTGTCACAACTTTAGCTGATGCGGAAAGATTCTCTAGGCGTATAAATTCGTCAGCCTTTTTGTAGAATTTCTCAAGCGAATTTGGCTCCTTCATCTTCAGCCATTTTCCAAATTCGCTCGATTTGTCGATAGCACGCATTAAATAGGTCAAGATCATTCGTGGCTCAGCGTTATCGACTTCCGCCAGAGCTAAATTGAAGCGGTTCAAGAATGACTTAATAGGCTCTCCCGGATTCTGTTCAAGACTGGACAATTACATTATGTCTTTTGCCTTTGAAGCGTATAGCCTGAATTGCTCTTTGAATTTTCGGGTCAGATCGGAAAACTGATCTACAGATCGGACAGGAAGCTTGGTAAACCAGAGAAGTGCTACTCCTTCCAAATAAACTGGGAAATATCGGCACTTTATTTCGTCAGTTGCTCTTGCGCCGGTCATGTGCCAGTCGTATTTATACAAGAACTGATTTGGATCACTTGTTCCCCGATAAGCAGGAATGGTGGGGGGAACAAATTTTCTAGGAAATTCAGCCTTTAGAATCTTCTCGGTAAACGGAGTTCTACTTGGTGCGAATCCCCATTCGCTCTCATCTTCATCTCTTTGCATGCTCTCTTTCATTATTTGCTTGATCATACCAGAAAGATATTCCTCATTGTTCAGAGATTTCGCAGAATAGACCTCGGCCATCTTTTCGGGGGTTTGTCCAGGTAAATGCTCACGAAGAACTAGTGACGGCCTGGATCCTTCGGCCTGGAGGGGTGCCCCTTCGGCAGCACCTGATCCCCCGTGGGGAATATTTCTCCCCTCGGAATTGGGAGCAGCATTAGCAAAATTTCCCTCATTACTTACTGGTCTTTGATTTGTACCAAATAGAGCATTCAGCTTTTCCATCATCAGATTATTCTGAGTTTCAATCTGCTGGTACAGTCCGGATACAGCAGCATCTAACTCTTATCGCGTCACACCGACGCTTGGAGCTGCCTGATTTGGAGAGAGAGAAGTGGCAGTATTGTCACGGTCATCGTCAGTTCTGACAGACTTTCGTTTCCTTCCAGGAGCCATTATGTCTGATAAACTTCTGGTTTTGTAGGAAATTCTTTCAGCAAACTTCTGTGAAGCAATGGTGAGTAGTAGCCTGAGTTGGGTTCTCAGTGAAAGCACCAAAATGTTAACGTTAAAAAAGTGAACGCTAACACCCGGTGTGTGTAATAGAATCGTGAAAGCACCACCCGCGTGACGGGAACATAATTTAAGCATTAAAATGGCAGAAAAGCAGTAAAAGACAGCAATTTATAGTGGTTCGGCTTGAGATTAAGCCTACGTCCACTTTGAATCTCTTTATTACTGAATCCGGTTACAAATCAATACAAATCTCTTATCAAAACAGTACAATTTGATCACAAGAAACAATCTTGACTACTAGCTCAATCTTCGTCGATGAAATTCGATGAATCCGTGTTGGATGTAAGGAATTTCTCTTGAAGCTTGTTGTAGCGTCTTGATTGTTTGAAGATCTTTGATTGCTGGATGAATGGAGACTTCGACAGAGTAACGGCGCTTGAAGAAATGAATGGCCAAAAGTCCTCTCCTTGTTGGAGGTTGGGGGGTATTTATAGAGTTGAGTCTGGGCAGAGAATTTTCCCAAGTCCTAAGTCGTAGCCGACTTAGTATAAGTCGCGGCCGACTTATGATAGGTTGCAGCCGGCTCATCAGTTTCAACACTTCCTTAGTAGTTCACCTCCTCTTCTGGTTTTATGCTTCAAGTCCTAAGTCGTCCCCGAGTCATTGTCTTGCAGCATAAACGTTGAGGCTTTGGATTTCGACTTAGTTTTAAGTCGTGGCCGACTTATAGAAAGTCGTAGGTCGTAAGTCGGCGGCGAGATAGGGGTGTATGTTAGTTGCCTCTGAGTGTCTAGAACAAGCGAGTCATAAGTCGGCAACGACTTAGCATGCGTCATAGGTCGGCAACGATTTAAGAGATGCATCTTGGGTTACATGATCTCTTCTGAACGAGTTAGTATAAGTCGTACGCGACTTATAGAAAGCAGCAGGTCTTATGTTGTAAACCATTTCATTAAGTCGGAGACTTCCTTATCTCGTAGACTCTTAAGTCGGAGCATCTCTTAAGTCGGAGTCTACCTTAACTCGGAGAATTCCTTAAGTCGTAGACTTCTTTAAGTCGGCTCCTGCTAGGTCGGAGCTACCTTAGGTCGGCGCTTTTCTTAACTCGGGGCCCTTCTTAAGTCGGAGCTCTTCTTAAGTTGGTTCCTGTTAGGTCGGACTTGTTCTTAAGTCGGTGACGCCTTTAGCTTGTTAGGTCGTGAGTCGAAAGAGGGTTAACAACAGCATTGAAATCATAGCATTTTGGAAATCATAACACTTTTGAAATTATAGCATTTTGGAAATCATAACACTTGAAATTATAGCATTTTGGAAATCATAACACTTTTGAAATTATAACATTTTGGAAATCATAACACTTTCCCCTTAAACAGTTTAGATATTAAAATTAGTATATAAAATAAAATAGTTTATAAATAAAATAGTTTATATAAGTAGTTATAAGTTAAAATAGTTTATATTAAAAACGATATATATTAAAATAGTTTATATTAAAATAGTTTATATTAAAATAGTTTATATTAAAATAATTTATAAAGTAAAATATCAATAGTTTTAAATATAATTTAAAATTACTTTATAAAATAAAATAGTTTTCTCGACTTTCACAAATCGATTCAAATCAATTCGAATTCCAAAATCCAAATTTAATCAGATCTTAAATCATTAGTTCCAATTTAGCTTCTAAATAAACCATTCAAAATTTATATCGATTTCAAATACAGATTTGGACCACAAATAAACCATTTCAAAATATATATTTCAAAGTCAATATATTCGACATTTCAAAACTAAATTCGATAATTTTATATATATATATATCAAATTCACTTTACTATTATTAGTTTGAAATATTTACTTAATCATTTCAATAATATCCAAATACAGCTTAAATTTACTAAATTAAATGAACAAAATATCCCATTTAAATTTTATATAAATTTGAAATATTCATTTAAATCACTTTTAATCAAATTTAAGTTATAAAATCATAGCTTTAAAATTTCAAATTTTATAAATTTCAAATCAAACTTATTTAAGTAAAATTCTTAAATAAATAAAATTTAAAATCATTATAAACTCTATATTTGAAAATATAGATATTAAATAAATACTTAAACATATTATTTATCAACTTTATTAAATCAACTTTAATAAATTTTTAAAATCAATATTTATTAAAAACATATATTTCTTTTCAAACCATAGAAATCATTTTTCAAAGTATATATATAGACCAACGGTGTCTGTATATAATTTTCTACCTTATGGTCAAGTGATACAGATATTTATCATTTCAATCCGTAATTTAAATATATACGGGTATATATATTTTCAACCCGCAATCCCAAATTCAATTAATTGAAAATCGCTTGGGTTTATCATTCAACCCATAACGATTTTCTCCTATTCTATAAGATCGTTCAGGTATGTATCATTTCATCCCATAGTGATTCTATACTAACAGGGAACTTGCAGAGTGATAACAGATATGATAATAAAATAACAACAGTAACAGACATATATCATCAATATAAATAACGGATAATGGTGTCAGATGTCACAAGTGAATAGATACAGATAATGGCATATATATAACAATGTAAACAACTAACAGCAGCATATTTCAATTGACGTTTCAATTGAAATCAAATTTAATAAATATAAGAACATTAATCGTGAGTGATTGCTCACCTTTCGAGGCTAGAGACTGACAATGAGGTTGAGTTATGAAATCCAAGCATGAATCCAAATCAAAGCTAGATTGGCACGAATTCGACGAATAGAGCTGATAACAGAAATTGATGGAATCACATCAGAACAGGATCGATGCAGGTAATTGGTACAAGTGACTTATATATATATATAACTATAGATAACTATATATATCAAGTCATATTCTAAATCCAAACATATATTAAAATAAGATATATATTATATTTATTTACAAATAAATTTAAACACATGTTAACTACATATATACATTTCAAATCATTGTTTTAACCAAAACACATATATAAAATCAACTCATATATATATATATATTACTTTTATAAATTTATATATAAACAAACATACATACATTCAAAATATAATATACATAACTGGCACATTATATTACATGACTTGACTGGTTAGAAACTTTTATATTTATACTCTAAAACATATAAACCGTAAAGCTTTACAATATGCTACAGCCTTTTACAAACCTTGTATATTTAAAACTAGTTTATACATAACTAACCACATGTATAAGTAATGTTCGTACATATATATACTGTCAAAACACACCTCAAGTAAACTAACAGACCTATATTATTATACTATATATATTAAAAATCATGGTAGCTTAAATTATACATATATACACTGTAGCAATGAAAAATACTGCCTTTATTTTATACTAACAGATCACTGAAGCTATATATACAAATTATAAATATAATAATATATATAAACTAACTATATATAATACTTATAACCCAAGCATTAAAATATATCTGGTTTAGTATAAATATGTGGTCATCAATATAAAACCAATATACACAGCAAACTAATATAAACTATATATATATCCTGTACGTAAAACTGCCCACTGGAAAACTTTATATATATTATTATTAAGCTGTTTCAAAATATAACATATTCTGACCTATATATATTTATATACCCAGGCCTATCTATAGTTAAACTTATATAATCATACGTTTGTGAACATATACATAAACAACTCGTCTGATATTTGTCATGTTCAAAACAAATAGGGACATGAAAACTGTAAACAGACTTTCTAATACCATTTTATAATATATATATATAATAATATAAAACTAAACTCATATAAAATCATACTTATACAATATTATAAACGAACATATATAAAATATGCAGCAGACCCATATAACTCATTAGTTTATATTTATAACTTTACTATATATAGCAGAAGTTAAAATTTATATACACACCTCTTAAAAAAAATCAAAGCACAAATATAACTTTGTACGTATCAACAAATATATACTTATATATATTATCTCAACTACCAACGTAAGTATTTTTCACAAACATTTATATATATACTTACATACAAAACCAGGCATGATTGGTGATTGGGTGAGAAAGAAAGAGCAGCTGATGGATCTCGGCTTCAGCAAGCAGAGATGGAAAGACGGATAGGTCAAGTAGGAGTCGGCGGATCAGATGCTGGTCGCGGCTGGTACGGAAGTGGAGACTCGGGCTGGTGGTTACACGCGTAAGGCGGAGGAGAACCAGTGATGGACAGAGGCTGGAGAAGGGATCACGGCGTTTGCGTGAGGCACTGAGTTGCCGAGGTGGAAGAAGATGGGAAGAGGAGGGGAGTTGTGTGTACTGGGGAAGCCTGGATTTGTGAAGGAGATGTAAAAATTGAAGATGTTCAGGCAACGAAATAGATTTAAGAAAGAGAAGGGAGAGAGTGGTTTCAAAAATGAAAAGACTTTGAAAAAAACAGTTTGCATAGAAGCGGAACGGATATATAGGAATGAATAGATGTGGTGGCTTCATTTTGTTATACTATATATTTTTAAGAACGAATAGAAACAAGGAAGATGCATAGACTGTACAACGGTAAACAAAATTTGAGTAAATATATAAATAAAAGTAATGGTAATGGTCAGTCCCTTGATTTGGGGAAACTTCTTGAAGCAATAAATTTCTTGTTTGGGTTGTACGTTAGATTTTGAAAAATCAAGGGAAATGTAAATTCCAAATTTGAAGAAACTAATTATGACGTCTCACTCAGAAGATGATTTACAAATTTATTATGTAAAAATATTCAGGTTTGGAAAACATTTTATTATCATCAATTATTAACTGATATAAATTGGAATAAAATTACACTAGAAAATAAACTTCAATATTATTGGATGGAAATTTACCAGTTGCTATGTTAAAATAGACGTAGTCCAAATATCAAATTTATATTTTCAAAATTTTATTGTTTAAAATTTCACAAAATTCAATTAATTAAATAAATAAAACCACTAAAATTTAACGGGTCGTTACATATTCCATAAGCAGGATGCGCATAATACAAATGACTATACGGGATGTGATTGAGGAACAAGCCAGAGAAAACAGATTGCAGCAATATATGCAGAATCAAACTGAGGCAACGGAACAGGAGTAGCCATCAAACGCGGTGAACAGAAATAGCCCTGGATCGAGGGCAAGGCTGGTCATCTCTTGATTGGGATGGGAGGGGATCAGGTTTGGTCCTCACACTTTATCTTTTCCTTCCAATGAACAATGCAATAACAAAATCTTGACACTTACTCGTGTATGGGATCTCAATCGATCCCTAGGTATGTTATGAGCTGGATGCTAGATTATAGCGCCCGGAGAGGCATCTGTCGTAACGTTTGAATTTTGTTTCTTAGCACTTTAATTTGATTTAATTAGATGAACCTTTGATTATATAATCATCTTAAACATGATCACTGATATTGATCGCTTTAAGTCTCAAATGATGGGACTAAAATGCAAGTCCCCTCGTTGGAGAGCGAGCGGATGGACTTATGCGAAACAAATAGCTTTAAGTCTCGTCTAGAAAGATAAGACCGATGTGCAAGAAGTAGGTTTGTTCGCCGGAGAGCGAATGGATGGGCTTGCCTGTCATTATGTCACCTCACTGGGGAATGAGTGCATTGAACTCAGTAGGGGTTTGGAGAGACCATGAATTTTAATCGTGTTAAGTTTCGACTAGAATGTCAGAACTGGAGTGTAGGGAGCATGTCACTTCACCGGAGAGAAACTTGATGGGCTTGCTTGTCGTTGAGTCCCCTCACCGGAGCATGAACAAATTAGGCTCCAAAAGGGTTCAGAGAGACCATGGATTTTAATCGTGTTAAGTTCCGACCAGAAAGTCAGGACTGGAGTGTAGGGAACATGTTACTTCATCGGAAAGAAACTGGCTGGGCTTGCTTGTTGTTGAGTCCACTCACCGAAGCATGAAAAAATTGGGTTCTGCAAAGGTTCGAAGAAACTAGGGATTTGATTATTGACCCTGAACGGTCATCCTTCTTGAACTGCTATGAATCTCGTTATCGACACCGAACGGTCATCTGCTTTGATGGCTACGAATCTCATTATCGATGCCGAATGGTCATTAGCCTCAAATGGCCATCGGTCTCAAACGACCAAGACCTCAATTAAAAATTTGAAAAGATCTCATATCTATCTACCAGCTTTGAACAACCACGAATTCAAACAAAGATCCAGAGTGATCGTCGATTTAACTATTGGTCTTGAACGACCATGAAATTCTATTTACGATCCGGAGAGATCACAAACTTAATTATCGACCTCGAATGGCCATGGATTTAACTAATGATCTAGAAAGTTCATTACTCTAACCTAAACACTGAATGATCCAAAGAGATCGCACATTAAACTAAATATGAAATGACCCAGGCAGATCAAACCTTTGAATAGGTATTTGATTTAATAAAGGATTCGAACACCATATAATTGATAGAATTGGTAAGTTCCGAATGAACATGGGATGATTCTGATATGTAATAACTCTAAATAGAATCAGAATGATAATGTTATAAATCTCGGATGAACACGGGACAATTTTGGTATGTGATGTAATAACTCCGAATGAAATCTAAACTGTGATAATGTATAGAAGGCCCTTAGGCAGAATCTAGAGTTTTAGGCTGTAACAAGTCTGGAATGACCCATGACTGACAAAAGAGACCGCGGACGACTCATCATGATTGAACCGGAAAGAGAGCTCAACTATCAAAGATTGGCATTACAGTTATTCTTAAATAATGCACACCTTTTCGCAAGGCATGTTTTGAGGGGTAATTGTTATCCCACCTTTTGACCAGGTAGAATACGGACAAACACAACAAGTCAAGTCGAAGTTATCAAGGCAAGACGCCCGGAGAGGTGACCACAAAACCCAAAACCAAGATACAAACAAGATCATAGCATGAATGCAAAATAAAAAAACAACTTCGGGAGACCGGATCCTAAAAACTATGGGGTCGATACCGACTTCCCCATAGGAGTCGGTATCGACACCTAACCCTTTGCCCGGTAGGGCCCATCTTCCTTCTATAGGTTCGCCTTGGTTCCCTGATCCTACTTCCAATGTTGTTCTGCTGTTTGAATACAAATCTCTATCAATCACCACGAACTCCTGAATCAACAACTTTGCACTTCTATAACTTCATCATTTGGACTCCAAAACAAGTTATTATTGATGCAAACAACTATGCAATCTCGAAGATAACCACAAGACAATATGAGGTGAAGAGTCGAAGACACCAAATATGGAAAAGTTGGGAATCGGTACTGACCCCCACCTAGAGATCGGTACCGACTCCTAGTTTTTGCTAATGTGGCGCCTACTTTTGGGAGAACTAGTCTAACTTGGTACAACAGCTTGAAGATATTTCTAAGCGAGATTTTAGCTCCCTACCTTTATAAATAAAGAGGCAGAGCTCATTTTTCAGGATCTTTTTGGCTATAGCTCTATTAACTTTTATATTCTTGCAACTCTGAAATTCTAAGTGTTGGAGTTGTATTGAGTCCTAAGAACTTCTGTTTCCAAGTCAGATATAAGTAATAAAATCATTAAGTGGACATAGGCTAGAATTTGCCGACCCACTATAAATTTCTATATGTTCATTTTTTTTCTTGTTTTTCATTTACTTTCTTTAGTTTTGTTTCTTTTTTATTACTTGTGGATGTTTGGACAATTTTTGGTTCAAACAATATGTGATTGGCATCGGCAATGTTGATAATTCTAAAACTCTTACCATTTCTAGTGTTTTATTAGTTAGGAATTTAAAACATAACCTTAAGTGTTAGTCCATTATGAGATAAAGGCTTCGAAATTAAATTTGAAAAAGATGAGTGTCATATTGAAGATAATGAGTCAAACATTACCTTTGAAGGCTTAGGAAAAGAGACATCTATATATTAAGTATGAAAGTATCAAATGATAATTTATGTTTTTTGGTTGAATCAAGTGATCCTTGGATTTGGCACAAATGGCTTGGTCGTTTGAGTTTCAAATACCTATCTAAAATTGCTAAAAATGATCTAGTTAGGGGTCTTCGTAAAATAAGATTTAATTTTAATAATCTTTGTGATGTGTGTCAATTAGAAAAACTTAGAAAAGGTTCCTTTAAGTTAAAAGATATGACATCTACATCTCAACCCTTGAACTTCTTTATTTAGATCTTTTCGGTCCTTCGCAAATATAATTTATAGATCGTAATAAATATGTATTTGTAATCGTAGATGATTTTTCTAGGTTTACGTGGATGATTTTCCTAAAATGTAAAATGATGCTTTTGAAATGTTTAAAATCTTTTTTAAAAGAATTCAAAATGAAATGCTTATTAAAATCAAAACAATTCGAAGTGATCACGATGGAGAATTCAAAAATTAAAATTTTGAAAACTTTTGTAATAAGAAAGGCATTACCCATAATTTTTCATTTTCAAGAACACCTCAACAAAACGGAGTAGTCGAATGCAAAAATAGAACGATTCAAGAGTGCGCTAGAACTATGTTAAATGGTAGTAATTTACCTAAAATGTTTTGGGCCGAAGTAGTTGCTACAGTATGTTATATATTAAATAAAATTTTAATAAGACCTTTGACTAAGAAAACAACATATGAATTATTTTATAATAAAAAGCCTAAAATATCATACTTTAGAGTTTTCGGTTTTAAATTTTTTATATTGAATACTAAAGGAAATTTAGATAAATTTGATGTTAGGTATTTTTATTGGATATTTAAATCGAAGTAAAGCTTATAGAGTTTTTAATAATAGAACTAATACTATTGAAGAGACATTACATGTTTCATTTGATGAAATTTTAAAATTAATAATACTAGTATTGATGTAGAAGAAAATGTTGATAAAATAAATGAAAGCACTAATAACGAAATAACTAATGATGAAAATAATAATAATCTCAAAAATTTACATCCAGATAAGAGAACAATTATTTGAAAGATCATCCTATAAAAAATATTCTAGGAAATATAGAATCGGTTGTACTAACAAGGAATCAATTGAATAAAATAAGGAATGTCGCTTTTATTTCAACTATTCATCCTAAAAATCCAAAGTAAGCATCATCAAATAATTTATGGATCCTTACTATGCAAGAGGAATCGAGTCATTTCACAAAAAATGATGTTTAGGAATTAGTCCCAAGACCTAAAGATAAATCTATAATATGAAATAAATAGGTATATAGGAATAAAATGAATGAACAAGGAGAAGTAAGAAATAAAGCATGTTTAGTCGCTTAACATTATTGCCAAGAAGAAGGCATAAATTTTGATGAAACCTTTGCACCGCAGCCAGATTAGAAGCAATAAGAATCTTACTCGCTTTTGCAAAATATAGTAATTTTAAATTATTTCAAATGGGTGTTAAAAGTGTTTTTTAAATGGTTTTATTGAAGAAGATGTTTATGTAGAACAACCCCCTTTATTTGAAGATGAAATTTTTTCAAATCATGTTTATAAATTAAAGAAAGCTCAATATGGTCTAAAACAGGCTCCTAGAGCATAATATGATAGACTTAAATACTATTTACTACAATCTAATTTTGAAATAGGTAAAATAGATAGCACTCTGTTTATTGAAAGAAATAACAATGATATTCAACTAATACAAATATATGTAGACGATATTATTTTTTATTCAACCAACGAACAACTAAATAAAGAATTTTTAGATATAATGGGTAAGAAATTTGAAAAGAGTCATATGGGAGAACTAAATTACTTTTTAGGATTACAAATAAAATAATTAAGTAATGGTATTTTCATAAGTCAAGAAAAATACGCTAAAGATTTAGATAAGAAATTTGGTATGTCGAATACCAGTGGTAAGCTAACTCCCATAGCAATAAATTAAAAATTAAATAAGGAAGAAAATTCAAAATATGTAGATTAAAAATTATATAGAGGTATGATTGGATCACTGCTCTATATAACTGCTAGTAGACCTGATCTAATGCATAGTGTATGTCTCTGTGCAAGATATCAATCTTAACCCAAGGAAACTCATCTAAAACCTGTAAAATGAATATTAAGATACGTAAATAACACATTAGACTATGGACCTTTTATCCGAATGAAGATTCCTATGATTTAATTTCATATGGGGATGTTGATTATGCTGGTTGCAAATCAGATTGAAAAAGTACAAGTGGAACTTGTCACTTTTTAAGACACTCTCTAGTTTCCTAGTTTAGCAAAAAGCAAAATTTTGTACCTCTGTCCAAAACAAAAGCAGAATATATTTCAGCAGCATTATCCCATTCTCAAGTTAATTATATGCAACAAATGTTAAAACATTTTGGTTTAAATTTTACTAAATCACCAATATACTGCTATAATACTAGTGTGATTAATTTATCTGGAAATCCAACTTATCATGCAAGAACTAAACATATAGATATACGACATCACTTTCTAAGTGATAATGGAAATAAAGAAATAATCTCACTCGAATTTATAAATAATAAAAATCAAATAGCTGATATATTAACAAAACCATCAAATCAAACATCATTTATTAACACTACACCAAACAGGCCATTTTGTCACACTTTTTTCGTTTAATTTTGTCACGGTTATTATTGTTTGGAAATTTGTAACGGTTATTACTGTTACATTGTATTATCACGGTTATTTCCGTGACAAAATTTGGGCATTTCGTAAATAACCCAAAGACGTTGGATAGAGTCGTCATTTAAGTTTCAGTTGTTACTTCAGTTGTTTGTCACGCTTCTGCTTCTGTCAGTCTTCCCCAAATCAAATTAGGTTTAAGCCGTTCTATTTCAAAGCCTCCTTCGATCCAGCGTGTCGCCCCTCTCTTTCGCCTACCGCCGTTCTATTTCAAAGCCTCCGCTCTTCTCTTTCGCCATATCTGCCCATCTCTTTCACCGCCTTCGTCCTTCTACAAAGTCAGGTAATAATTTTTGTTTGTATTTCACATTTTTGTTTGTATTAATTTTGTTATTTATTCAATTTTAATTATGGATCTATTTTATCATGGTTTGTATTTCACTTTTGTACGTTTTTGTAAAGTCAAGATTTTGTTTATTTTTTTTATCAAAAGTTTTTTGGTTTTGTTTTTGAGTAGCTGATATTTCTTCAAGAGAGACGTGTTATTTATTCAACTTCGAAGGGTGAATAATGTAACGACCCGTAAAATTCGATAATTAAATTGGTTAAATTTATAAGATTTTTGTAATTAAATTTAGAAAGAAATAAAACTTTATAATTTATAATTAAGTGAAAGTTAGAAATGAATGTAGCATTGGAAATTAAAAATTATTTTGTAAAATTGAAGTGAAATCCCAATAATGAAATAGTGTCAATTGTTGCACTTGGTTATAAAATAGAAATAAGTAAATAAGAATAAGTATTGGATTAACCAAGGAAATAATATATTGATTAATTGTAAATGAATGTAAGTTAATTGTTAATTACTTGAATGTCATTCAAATAAATGAAATAATGTAAATGTTATACTTGGTTATAAATGAAGTGTAAGAAAACAAATGTAAATAGTAAATTTACTAATGTAATAATGTGTTGTTAATGGTTTATGAATGAAATAATAATTAGAATAAAAGGTAATAATGTTAATATAAGTTGACTATCAACAACTTGAATGGAAATCCAAGCAACTGAAAGGGTTAAAGAGTTATCAGTGGCATAGGTTGTAAATAAATTTTATTAATATATGCATTTATTTGATAATTGAATTAAGAAGAAACTGATAATGTGAAGGATGTATTAATTAATTACATAAAGTGCAATGAATAGAAATTGAATGGAGTTTGAATTGTATAGGTTGTTATAACACTTGGTTGTGAATAATGAATTTATTAGTGTGATTTAAAGTTAATGGTAATAATTAATATACGTTACCTATTTAATTAGCCTATTATATTAAAATATATAACCAATAACAATAAATGTAATTAAGTATTACGTTAATGTAACTTTAGGTAATATTTGGTAATAATGTAAATTGTTTTCATAGAGTAATAATGGATTTAACAAAAAGAATGAAATCAAGATGAATAAATACATTGGGAGTATAAATTTTAATAAATGTGTGCATTGATTTATAGTAGGATATAAAAGGTAATTAATAATTTAAAGGTTGATTTATTAATAGAAACGTGTAATGGATGGAAATGGAATAAGTGTAGTGTAATGAGAGTTGTTGTAATAATTGTTTGTAAAGAATTAACTTACAAATATTATAAAATGTATAATGGTGACAGTTGGTATTGTTACCAATTTAACTGATCAATTTCAAATAAATGTCAACAAAATGTTACATTAATGTGGAATAAGACCATAATGTAGTGTGAATGTAACAAAAAGAAATAGAAATGTTAATTGTATTCATAATGTAATGATTGCTTTAATAGTAGAAGTGTAAATCAAAATAAAAGAATAAAAATTGAATAAGTTTTGTAAAAGAGTAAACATATGTTTATTTATTTGAAATGTTTGTTAGCTGAAAGATTGATTGTAGAGATGAGAAACTATTATTTAGTGAGAAATATGTAATTACTATTTGTATCCAATAGTGTAAATATGTTTAAATTACTATAAGATAGAGAATACTAATAATAAATTAATAGGTGTAATTAAAAGCAACTTATGTTTTGTGAAATATATGGAAAGTTTGATTTAATGAAAAGAACATTCACATCAAATAAAATGAATGTTTCATTTGTGACTGTAGGTTTAATTTCATTAAAAATAAAGAATAGAATGATTGATTTTAAAGGAAGAAATATATGTTTATTTGAACTTTGTTTTAGCTTACAGATTGATTACAAGAATAGGAAAATAATCTATTTCAGTAAGTTATTTATTACTCTTGTGTACAAACAACAAATTTATATACGTGTTTAAATAAACAATTGTTCTATTTTTTCATCTATTTTAGATGTCTATTTTAAAATTTAACTTTGTAAGTAATTGCAATTAATGTAATTCAAATGTTTCAATTAAAAGGATAGAAAACGGTGATTGCAATTAATAGATTTAATAAAAGAAACGCGCGTTTTGTGTTAAACAGAAATGGTGCTTTAAAGGAAATAAAAGAATTGAACGTTTTCATTTTTAAGGTAAGTATAATTTTATTAATTGTGCGTAGATAAAAAAAATTATATGTGTACAAATTGAGTATTATTTGAGTGAATGAAATTAATTTGGTTATGTTTCGGAGAAATTGAATTTCAAAATGTGTATGTGGTCCCTTCATTTCTTTTTTTTTATCACATGTACATTTTAAAATAGTTATCTCATTTTTTTATACTTGGTCCGTCCATTTCTCCTTCTATTTAACACCTAAGCCTAGACCTTTAGGCTACATTTAATTCTTTCCATCTCATTTCTTTTCTCTCTTCACCTTCCTCCTTTCTTTTTCATTTTTTTCCTTCTTCAAATCTTCTTCTTCTTCTTTTTGAAAGCTTCTTTTCTTTTTCAATTCTTCATCTTCTTTAAATTTTCTTCTTCTTTTTCAAACATTCTTCTTTTTTTTCCAAATCTTCTTCTTCAAATCCAGGTCCATACAAACTTCTCCGTCTCTTCCAAAACATTCTTAAAAAAAGAGATTAAGGAAAAAAATCAAAATAAAATATTACGGAACAAGATAGCAATCAGGAAGGAGACTAAGGAAACATAGAGCGGAGCTATGGATTAGAAGTTTTTTTTTTTATTCGTATAAAGGTGAGTGTTTTAACTCACTCACAACTTCTAAGATTTCTTATGTTTGTTTAATTAAATTTTGATGTGATTTAAAATTTATCTATGATTGTTTTGGCATATATTTAATCACCATCTCAGTTAGATAACATTTAGTTAAATTTGATTGTTATTTAATTTTATTATTGCATAAAATTTGCGAGTTAAATTTATTTATTATTGCATATAAATTGCCAGTTGAATAGTTATTAATTTTTATTGAATATAAACTATTTGTTGATGCCTGTTATATTTTATATGCTTCATATTGATGTTTGTTTAAATTGGATGATGATTGTAATAAATGGTTGTTTATTGATATTTGGATGAATGGATGCTATATTTTATATAAACTGCAAGTTATTATGCAATTTCATTCCATTTGGGATTGCGGTTTGAAATGATATATAACCGTAAACTTTTATCTTTAAAATTACGGATTGTGTGACAACCCGACTTTTTCTCCACAAAAAGTCGTATCATCATAAAGAAAGAAAGTGATAGAAGAAGAAAGAAGAGAAAGAAAAAAAGAACAACACATCAGAATCTCACAGCGGAACGAATAAAATATAATATATCACATAAAATATTACATAGTATCATATTACATCAGAGTTACACAACTTATACATCACAGAATAGACAGTTATAAACTTCTGTCTATTATACAACACAAGTACATCAGTACAATACAGACTAATACAAACACAGCGGAAACTCTATATATCTACTCGCTGAAGCCTCCTGCTTCACAGCTCCTCCAGAATTCGTCAAGACAATCCTGAATCCCTTGACTACTCAATACAATATTGAGTACCCAAGAGTTTAATAAAACAGAAAATAAACACTTGGGTCAGACATGGGTCTGGTGTGAGTAAACGGTTAGATTGCTTAACTTTGAAAACCTTTGAAAACAAAAGTATCACGTAAGACTTCCCACAAATAAACATGGGTAAGTTTTTACCTTACGCTAACTAAAACATTTGATAGGAAATCCGATTGTATTATAATAGGGTCTAGGGTTTTCAAGTAAAATACAGAAATAGCTGAAATGCTTACATCTCACATTCCAACATAGTTGGGCACAACTAATACGTACGGCACTTATTGGAGTTTGGATTCCATACAATGGCAGGGCTACTGGGGTACCGCCCGTCACAGTACGTGGCCTAGATCACCGTACCGAGGAGTACGCCCGCTCCCCTGCAACACAAAGCCGGAACCATCCCTTACTGGATAATTCCGAACAAGATAATCCCGTAGTTGGCGCGACCAACCACACACTAAGCCGAATAAAAGAAAAGGGACCTCTAGACAGGGATCTATCTTGCTCTCAGTGGGTGCTACCCACGAAACCTTGCTGCACCTCCCCTGTTTTAGCCATTCCCGGTTAATGAGGCTTGAGGTTACGATTACCTTTAATCAGAACATATCACTTAGAATGCTCATCGTCCGCCTGACGATGTGCTGAAAGCATTCAATCCATATAAGTTCGTTCCGGGTTCGAACGAAACCGAAGGCATTATCTCGTTACACTCGTTTTGGAATCACCCTCAGAGTTAACGACAATAACCCTTGCACTCTGAATCTTCATCTTCACTTGAGATTCACGACCTATCGTTAATTTGGATCGATGTGGTATTCGGGTCTCCAGACCTGGAATTCCGGTATACGGAAACCCGATCCCGGTCTCATCGAAATCCAAAACGTATCTTTTAAGGGCCAAGTTGTTTTAAGGTTAAAACAATTCAATTCTTATCTATATACACAAAGATAGATAATTCACAATATCTCAAAAGATAATCAACATTATTATCACCAACAAATAATCCATCTCATTATCACTATGCAACCAATACATCCATATCACACAATACTAATCTCATATTTGAGATTCAAACCATTCAAGGTAATTACTATCATCCATTTATAAGCAATGATATATAATAACACCATTTATAATTAATTTAAAATGAATTAAATTAATTACTTTCATCTCTAATTAATTTAAAGTGAATTAAATTACTTATCTTTAATTAATTTAAAATGAATTAAATTAATTACTTCATCATTTTAAACCTTGCTTACTTAACCATCAATTGATTATAAATCAATTAGTTCATTATCCTCACATTAATCATCTTAATTAATCACCCTTGATTAATACCCCTTAATTACATTCAAGTAATTATCCTTAATTAATTTTACAAATTAATTATCCTTAATCAAATACAGTGATTAAACTTTAATTACTTCATTAATTAATTAACTATAATTAATTACATTAATCTTTAAATTAATTACATTAATTAATTACTTTATAATTACTTATTATTGATTAATTAATCTTAATTAATCAAACCTTAATTACATCATTAATTATATTAATTAATGATCCTTAATTATTACTTTAATTATTAATTATATTTAAATTAATTACATTAAGTAATTAATCTTTAATCAAACCATATTTATTAATCACTCTTGATTAACCACATTCAGTAATTAACTATCTTTAATTACTTCATTTAATAAATTAATTACTCCTTAGTTAATTTTAATTAATCCCTTGATTAATTCCTAAAAGTAATTAAATCCAAATTACTTCCATAAATATACTTAACCATTTCTATAATTGATTATCCTTAATTAATCTAATTAATTATAAAAATTAATCACATTAATTAATTACTTATCTCAACTTAATGATCTTCATCAATTCTTTAATTACTTCTCTTAAGTAATTAACTTAGATTAATCATTATTAATTACTATTTAATTTATCTTTATTAATCATTTAATTAATCACTAATTATTTATTAATTAAGTGCTTAACTATAACTTAAACAATCTTAATTACTAGATTAATTATCTTCTAATCATTAATTAAAATTTAACCTTATTTAATTAATGATTCTTAAATTACAAGTTAATTATTCTAAGAATAATTAATCTTAAACCTTAAGTTTAAATCCTTAATTACTTTAAGTAATTATCCATTTCATTAATTTATAAAACTTTTAAATTTATAAACTTTATTTAAATCCTTCTTTACATTTTCAAACTCCATTTTAAATTCAATCTCTTTTAAATACACTTAATTTCTTAACACTTTTAAGTTATTAAAAAAACAATTTGAATTAAAAAAAACTTAATTTATTTTCAAACTAAGATTCAAATTAAACTTGAATCTAATTTTAAATTTAGATTTAAACTTAAATTTAAATCTTCTTTACATTTTAAAAACCCAGTTTCAACTTTTTAAAACAGAGCAGATTTCCCCTTTAACCCAGAAATTTCCCCCGAGCCTTGCCTAATTTACTCCGAGTAAAATCCCACATTGCTTCGAGTCAAGACTTGAATTACTCGAGATAACTCGAGTATACTAATTCCTAAACAAACATCACCAGACACAAATCCATGCACACCGTACATATGCACGGAGCTCCGATGAACTTCAGCCAACCTCGCCGATCACCCCACATCAGAAAACAGCCCCACGTCTCCCCACGATCACCAGATCGTCATACAGAGGCTCGAAATCAAATCGAGACTTCAACTCGAACCTGGAAACAATAACAGCCACTACCATCAAATCCTGTCAACGCCTCCTTCTCGAAGCTCCGACCGCCATTACTTCTGAAACTCCGGCCAAGTTCTCGTCAACCCACCACCTACCATCACCAGAAACCTCATTGCACTTGATCCACTGTAGAAATCGAACCGATCCAAATTATTCTTCCCAGACAAACTAGGGCTACAGAACAAAATTCTCTATCGCCACTTCCACGGTGATCTACCAACACTTCTACTATTTTTCTCCACGTCTCTGACCACTCATCTTCCTCCAGAAAGATACACGAACTCCCAAACCATCAAGCTCCTCAGAAATCACCCATTTCCCCTTTTCTGGTCAAACCAGAACTGCCCATACACCCCATCATTACAAACTATGATTTGAGTTTTAAAAATCATATTTTAGTTTGGGTATTTGATTTACTATCCTGAAAATATATATTATAATGTTTGAGCTTTCACTTTTATTAAACATGCATTGATGTTTTAGATTTCCAGAAACAATACTACGTTATCTTAATCTAAACAAGTTTTTAAACTAAAACCTATTATACTACAAACATAATTCGTTCTGTAATTAAATCCTAACAAAGCTTGAATCAAAAGTTAGAGAATTTTCACTAGAATTTGAGTCTGGGAATTTAGAAACAGAGTTTCTATAATATATGTATTCACAGTCAATAATAGGCATACCACACAGACATTTCATATACATAATATACATGCATTAACATCCATATAATTATACAACACAATCTACTACAACATCCAACACATGCATCATAACAGATTTTAAAGAAAACTGTTTTTAAGATTTAGTGTTTACTCACCTTATTTTGAAATGAAGAGCAGAGTCTCCACTTTGAAAAATCTTTTGAATCTTTTAAAACTTGAGTCTTTGTTTGATTTTAAAACTTGCATGCTGTTATTTTAGGCTTGCATGCAGGTACAAGATCCTATATTGCAGAAGACAAACTCCAGATTTTGTTTGAGACAGAAATTGCAGGCTTTTGAAGAAGGCTACAGGCTTCCATCTGATTTTGGAAACTGAATTACAGGTCTTAGTTTAGATTTTGAGGAATTCGATTACTTATTGTTTTTGAGAGGAAAGATTATCATATTTGTTGCTCTCAGTTTTTTGGAAAAATACAGATCTCAGGTTAATGATTTTGGAAAAATGCAGTCTCGAATTTGATTTTTGAGGAGTATATTCACTGGTTTGTTTACAAGCTTGAAATGCTTTTCCAGGTTGCAAATATGAAAGTCTGTTCATGCTTGAGGAAAGAGGTTTGGACATGAAGAGATTACAGGTTTTTAACTTGAAAATGATTTAAGAATTTGGAAATTGATTTGATTTTTCTTTTAGTTTTGAGGAAGGTTTCAGATTTGTTTTAGGAAGATTGTTTTGATTTTGAGTTTCTTCTTAGCTTTTTTTGAAAGAGAATGGCAAAAGAAAATGAAAGGAAGAAAGACATATTTGCATGGGCTGAAATTTTATAAAAAAAAAAGAAAAAGAAAAGAAAACCAAACTTAAAATGCCACTTGTTAAGATAATTTACATTTGTCACATTAAATGGTTTATTACTTAACACATGTTAATTTAGCTCTAAAATGTTTACACTTGTCTTGTAAGTAATTTGTATTTATAATTTAAGTGTTAATAAAAAGCTTTTAACTTAATTAATTAGTTTTTAATACTTAGATATATATATATAGATAACTTTAAAGAGTAAAACCAATTATATTTATATATAAAAACAATACATATATTTATTATTTGAAAATAACTCACTTGACAATTTTATATAATTTGTACAAGAGATTATAAATTACTTATTATTTAAATGGATTAATGTTTCATATTTTAATTTTAAACTTTCATAGCTAATTTACAAATCATATAAAAATAATAATGTTAAACAAATCATTTTGCTAATCTTATTTAAAATCTAAATTAAAGATATTTAAACTAGTAATATTTACCTTAAGTATTTTAAAACCATATAGTTACTTATAAAATATTTTTGAAAAGTTTTAACTTCAAATAAATCATAATTTCCCAGTTTACCCAAGATATTAGAATTTAAAAACATTATTTAATTTTTTTATAAAATTCAAACCAAAGATTTCTAATTACAATATATATACAAATATATATATATTCATTATAAATAGAAAATATTTTATTTAGCTTTTAAAAGATAAATTCACTAATTTAAATATTTATTAAAGAAGATTATTTAATTAATTCAAATTAAATTACAAAATTATCAAATCAATTTAATTTTTTAATACAGATTATTAAATTGATATTGCCTAAAATTTAGGGATATCACATTCCTTCCCCCTTAAAATAATTTCGTCCCGAAATTAAAAGCAAAGGTAATTTAATAATCTCATTTAAAAATTTAATTTTCAAAGCACAATCCTATATCAATCATATGCTAACAATCATAGCAACCAATTTATCTAATCAAACAAATTTAACTATCCAGAAAAATTCTGATAGAATTTCCTTGAGTTTTTCCCAAGTATATATATATTGGGATACTCGCTCTACAAACAATCTAAACTACTAAGCTACAGAGTTCCAACTCATCTAGTATTTACAGAACTAAACAAGATATCAGACTACAGACGAGTCTAACTCAACAACCAAGTCTCTCTAAACTGCTGGTTCCAAAACTAGAGATAGATCAAACACTTATCCAAATCAGAATACAGAAGAGATCCAAAATACCACGGAGCTGTCTTCCCAGACTTACCCAATCTTATAGCTCCTTCGATCGGAGAAAACTTATCCAAAATCAAATCTCCGTCTTAGAAATTCAAATTCCTTCGGATGATCCTGAGCTGCCTACATCCTTACCGATCACCTCATCCTTTGCTGATGCCTTTAGAAACAAACTAGATCAAAAACAACCCACCACAATGATCTCCTTAAGATCAACCAAAACCAAAGACACCAATCCTACTCCTCAAACAACAGAAAACTAAACTTACTTCTTCAATCCAGAAAAACAAACAGAAGTACTTGTCAAACTGCTTTTGCTGCACAACTCTGATATGGAGCAGAAGAGAATACGAGCACAAACTGGAAAACATATCCCAGAAAAATGGTTCATCAGATCCATAAAAGAAATCTCAGATAATCCACCAAAATTTGGGCTGCTTCACCAAACTCTATCTCAAGGAACCATCCTTCTACTGAGTTGAACCACCAGTATCACTCCTGGAATCCAGTCGATAAGAAAACTCAATCTCCAATGCCGACAAACCTCTGACTTCCCTGAAGACATCCAGAAAAACTCTGATAATCTAAGAGAACACTCAGCAATCGCAAGTCACTTTTGCGATCAACCCAGCCTAAATGCAAAGAAACTGTTCTCTCTTTACCAATCAGAACAGCTTACGCTTATCTATCCAATCCATTGAAGAAATGGATCCACTCTGTTGCTTCTGAACTCCACCTCCAGAAAACTGCTAAGCCGGAAGAACTTCCTGCCAACGCAAAGAACACTCCGAGCTGCACTTCTGCCACAGATGCTAAAGACTTCTCAATCCAAAGCTCTTCGAGAAACTCGAACCTCAAACCAAACAGAAACACCATGCTGAACTCAGCCACAACACCGAAACAGACACACGTCGTTAACTTGTTCCAAAAGAAAACATCTTCGGGAACATCCATATTCACTGCGTCTCATCACACAGCTACAATTTCCTGAGATACCATCACTCGCTTCTGCCTAACCGACAGATCCAACTCTACTCATCCAACTTCAAAGATAAACTCCGAACCATAACAGGTTTCCTTCAGAGATTGTGAAATCCTTACACAACTGCAAAGTTCACTCGAGACGGTATTAGGTTTACAGTCTCGACAAATACACTTCCAACCTCAACATTCAAACTCCAACTATTGGTAATTGTGTTACACACACTACCACCTTATCTACCTTTATAACTTATATTGGAAAACCCGAACAGGTAACCCAACAAATAGGTAGAAATACATAAATATATATATTTAAAATGATATATATTTTTTTTATATAAAAATTATTTCTGGGTAAAATTATTTCATCTACCTTTTTAAAACAATATTGTGTCTGTTGGCCTGGTTCAAGTGTTTAGAGATCCCTATCAATAACGTTAGCTACTCGTATTGACCAGAATCCATATACCACTCAACCGATCAATTAACACAATATAAAACCATTTTTATATAACTAACAATTACGCGCTCTCAAGATAGACACCACTTCAGAGCCTAGGTATTCACTCAACCTACTGCTCTGATACCAACTGTGACAACCCGACTTTTTCTCCACAAAAAGTCGTATCATCATAAAGAAAGAAAGTGATAGAAGAAGAAAGAAGAGAAAGAAAAAAAGACCCCCCTATCACGCTGTAATGTAGCAAACCCGATCCCGGTCTCATCGAAATCCAAAACGTATCTTTTAAGGGCCAAGTTGTTTTAAGGTTAAAACAATTCAATTCTTATCTATATACACAAAGATAGATAATTCACAATATCTCAAAAGATAATCAACATTATTATCACCAACAAATAATCCATCTCATTATCACTATGCAACCAATACATCCATATCACACAATACTAATCTCATATTTGAGATTCAAACCATTCAAGGTAATTACTATCATCCATTTATAAGCAATGATCTATAATAACACCATTTATAATTAATTTAAAATGAATTAAATTAATTACTTTCATCTCTAATTAATTTAAAGTGAATTAAATTACTTATCTTTAATTAATTTAAAATGAATTAAATTAATTACTTCATCATTTTAAACCTTGCTTACTTAACCATCAATTGATTATAAATCAATTAGTTCATTATCCTCACATTAATCATCTTAATTAATCACCCTTGATTAATACCCCTTAATTACATTCAAGTAATTATCCTTAATTAATTTTACAAATTAATTATCCTTAATCAAATACAGTGATTAAACTTTAATTACTTCATTAATTAATTAACTATAATTAATTACATTAATCTTTAAATTAATTACATTAATTAATTACTTTATAATTACTTATTATTGATTAATTAATCTTAATTAATCAAACCTTAATTACATCATTAATTATATTAATTAATGATCCTTAATTATTACTTTAATTATTAATTATATTTAAATTAATTACATTAAGTAATTAATCTTTAATCAAACCATATTTATTAATCACTCTTGATTAACCACATTCAGTAATTAACTATCTTTAATTACTTCATTTAATAAATTAATTACTCCTTAGTTAATTTTAATTAATCCCTTGATTAATTCCTAAAAGTAATTAAATCCAAATTACTTCCATAAATATACTTAACCATTTCTATAATTGATTATCCTTAATTAATCTAATTAATTATAAAAATTAATCACATTAATTAATTACTTATCTCAACTTAATGATCTTCATCAATTCTTTAATTACTTCTCTTAAGTAATTAACTTAGATTAATCATTATTAATTACTATTTAATTTATCTTTATTAATCATTTAATTAATCACTAATTATTTATTAATTAAGTGCTTAACTATAACTTAAACAATCTTAATTACTAGATTAATTATCTTCTAATCATTAATTAAAATTTAACCTTATTTAATTAATGATTCTTAAATTACAAGTTAATTATTCTAAGAATAATTAATCTTAAACCTTAAGTTTAAATCCTTAATTACTTTAAGTAATTATCCATTTCATTAATTTATAAAACTTTTAAATTTATAAACTTTATTTAAATCCTTCTTTACATTTTCAAACTCCATTTTAAATTCAATCTCTTTTAAATACACTTAATTTCTTAACACTTTTAAGTTATTAAAAAAACAATTTGAATTAAAAAAAAACTTAATTTATTTTCAAACTAAGATTCAAATTAAACTTGAATCTAATTTTAAATTTAGATTTAAACTTAAATTTAAATCTTCTTTACATTTTAAAAACCCAGTTTCAACTTTTTAAAACAGAGCAGATTTCCCCTTTAACCCAGAAATTTCCCCCGAGCCTTGCCTAATTTACTCCGAGTAAAATCCCACATTGCTTCGAGTCAAGACTTGAATTACTCGAGATAACTCGAGTATACTAATTCCTAAACAAACATCACCAGACACAAATCCATGCACACCGTACATATGCACGGAGCTCCGATGAACTTCAGCCAACCTCGCCGATCACCCCACATCAGAAAACAGCCCCACGTCTCCCCACGATCACCAGATCGTCATACAGAGGCTCGAAATCAAATCGAGACTTCAACTCGAACCTGGAAACAATAACAGCCACTACCATCAAATCCTGTCAACGCCTCCTTCTCGAAGCTCCGACCGCCATTACTTCTGAAACTCCGGCCAAGTTCTCGTCAACCCACCACCTACCATCACCAGAAACCTCATTGCACTCGATCCACTGTAGAAATCGAACCGATCCAAATTATTCTTCCCAGACAAACTAGGGCTACAGAACAAAATTCTCTATCGCCACTTCCACGGTGATCTACCAACACTTCTACTATTTTTCTCCACGTCTCTGACCACTCATCTTCCTCCAGAAAGATACACGAACTCCCAAACCATCGAGCTCCTCAGAAATCACCCATTTCCCCTTTTCTAGTCAAACCAGAACTGCCCATACACCCCATCATTACAAACTATGATTTGAGTTTTAAAAATCATGTTTTAGTTTGGGTATTTGATTTACTATCCTGAAAATATATATTATAATGTTTGAGCTTTCACTTTTATTAAACATGCATTGATGTTTTAGATTTCCAGAAACAATACTATGTTATCTTAATCTAAACAAGTTTTTAAACTAAAACCTATTATACTACAAACATAATTCGTTCTGTAATTAAATCCTAACAAAGCTTGAATCAAAAGTTAGAGAATTTTCACTAGAATTTGAGTCTGGGAATTTAGAAACAGAGTTTCTATAATATATGTATTAACAGTCAATAATAGGCATACCACACAAACATTTCATATACATAATATAAATGCATTAACATCCATATAATTATACAACACAATCTACTACAACATCCAACACATGCATCATAACAGATTTTAAAGAAAACTGTTTTTAAGATTTAGTGTTTACTCACCTTATTTTGAAATGAAGAGCAGAGTCTCCACTTTGAAAAATCTTTTGAATCTTTTAAAACTTGAGTCTTTGTTTGATTTTAAAACTTGCATGCTGTTATTTTAGGCTTGCATGCAGGTCCAAGATCCTATATTGCAGAAGACAAACTCCAGATTTTGTTTGAGACAGAAATTGCAGGCTTTTGAAGAAGGCTACAGGCTTCCATCTGATTTTGGAAACTGAATTACAGGTCTTAGTTTAGATTTTGAGGAATTCGATTACTTATTGTTTTTGAGAGGAAAGATTATCATATTTGTTGCTCTCAGTTTTTTGGAAAAATACAGATCTCAGGTTAATGATTTTGGAAAAATGCAGTCTCGAATTTGATTTTTGAGGAGTATATTCACTGGTTTGTTTACAAGCTTGAAATGCTTTTCCAGGTTGCAAATATGAAAGTCTGTTCATGCTTGAGGAAAGAGGTTTGGACATGAAGAGATTACAGGTTTTTAACTTGAAAATGATTTAAGAATTTGGAAATTGATTTGATTTTTCTTTTAGTTTTGAGGAAGGTTTCAGATTTGTTTTAGGAAGATTGTTTTGATTTTGAGTTTCTTCTTAGCTTTTTTTGAAAGAGAATGGCAAAAGAAAATGAAAGGAAGAAAGACATATTTGCATGGGCTGAAATTTTATAAAAAAAAAAGAAAAAGAAAAGAAAACCAAACTTAAAATGCCACTTGTTAAGATAATTTACATTTGTCACATTAAATGGTTTATTACTTAACACATGTTAATTTAGCTCTAAAATGTTTACACTTGTCTTGTAAGTAATTTGTATTTATAATTTAAGTGTTAATAAAAAGCTTTTAACTTAATTAATTAGTTTTTAATACTTAGATATATATATATATAGATAACTTTAAAGAGTAAAACCAATTATATTTATATATAAAAACAATACATATATTTATTATTTGAAAATAACTCACTTGACAATTTTATATAATTTATACAAGAGATTATAAATTACTTATTATTTAAATGGATTAATGTTTCATATTTTAATTTTAAACTTTCATAGCTAATTTACAAATCATATAAAAATAATAATGTTAAACAAATCATTTTGCTAATCTTATTTAAAATCTAAATTAAAGATATTTAAACTAGTAATATTTACCTTAAGTATTTTAAAACCATATAGTTACTTATAAAATATTTTTGAAAAGTTTTAACTTCAAATAAATCATAATTTCCCAGTTTACCCAAGATATTAGAATTTAAAAACATTATTTAATTTTTTTATAAAATTCAAACCAAAGATTTCTAATTACAATATATATACAAATATATATATATTCATTATAAATAGAAAACATTTTATTTAGCTTTTAAAAGATAAATTCACTAATTTAAATATTTATTAAAGAAGATTATTAAATTAATTCAAATTAAATTACAAAATTATCAAATCAATTTAATTTTTTAATACAGATTATTAAATTGATATTGCCTAAAATTTAGGGATATCACAGATTGAAATGATAAATATCTGTATAACTTGACCATAGGATAGAAAAATTATATACAGGCACCGTGGTCTATATATATAAAATATTTTAAAGTGATTTTCTATGGATTTTGGAAAATAAGGGTTTATATATATACTAATTTTGATATTATATAAATATATTTTTATATATGGTTAAATTCTAAAATTTAAGCTAAGTAAAATTTGATGATGTTTTTAGTTTGATTTACGAATATTTCAAGTTTGAGCTTTATTTAAGTGATATTGAATTTATTAAATAAATATTTCTAAACTAAATAATAGTAAATTGAATGAAGGTATATATAAGATTATCAGATTTGGTTGGGAATTTTGGAACATTTAAAGTCTTGAAATATATCAAAATTGAAATGTTTTATTGAAATTAAGGTATTATTATTTTCAAAGTATTGGTTTTCGAAATCGTTATAACTTTGAAAGTAATATGGTTTGAAAAATGAATTTATTTGAAATAGAATTTATTTAAGAATTATCTGTGAATATATGGATTTGAAACCTATTGAAATTGAAAATTTCGAAATATGACTTCAAAATGTGGTTTGGGTTTAACATGATTTAAAAGAATATTTCAAGTTATCTAAATTTGAGAAAGATTAGTGATTAGAAATTTGGTTTTATTTAAAGGATATGTTTTGAAATGGCAAAAATATTTTTGTTTTAAAGTATATACTATTTTGAAGTAAAGGATATGTTTTGAAATGGCAAAAATATTTTGGTTTTAAAGTATATACTATTTTGTAGTAGAGGATATGTTTTGAAATGGCAAAAAAAATTTTTGGTTTTAAAGTATATACTATTTTGTAGTAAAGGATATGTTTTGAAAGGGCAGTGATTGTGTTTTTAAAAGTATATATATTTGTAAATGACCACGGTGTTATAATAATGATTGGTTGTTAAAGAGACCGGGATCGGATATGGACATACTCTCTGTCGATACTGAAAACCACTTTGACAACTGTGTACGCGGTGGAGTTTCCAGAATGAAGTAGGATGGTGGCGACGATCCTAAGGTATATACGTGGACCCAACTCCCGTGAGTTGGCATAAGGTGGCTAAAACAGGAGCGATCTCGGACCAGTGAGGTAGCACCTCTTATCGGACGCACTTCTTCGATTCTATTCTATTACTTTGTGATTTTTGGTGGCCACCCTTCGATTTGGGAGTGTTGTTCGAGGTGGACGGTAGTGGCTGCTATCCACTCCATCAGTCCGTGTGCGTAATTGGTATATCTACCCTGGCATTGCCTAGTTGTGCCGTGTCACCTACCATATCGAGCTATACTACGATTATGATTTTAAGATTCGACCGCGTTAAGGTTCTCCATCCCCTTAACGCTATTTTCTATATGATTATACTTTATTGATTAGACATTATTATAATAGCGAATATTACTACATAGTAGATAGTTTAACGGATCCTTAAGAGGTGTGAATCCCGAACATTTCTTAAGTTACTGCACTCACGTTAGACACTGGATAGGAGATGTCAAACCCCGTAAACATCTCTGACGCCGTTTACACTCATATTTATTTCATTGATTTAACTTACATAAGATCTTTTAGTTCTGACTCGAGTGTTTTGTCTTTTCAATTCGCTCGGGTCAGCCTGAGCATTTCAGGATTTGAAGGCCCTATTTCTGGAGGACGAAGACGAAGATTTTATTACTACTATTTATTATATTACACTACACCATTGTATTCCGCTGCATTTATTATCATTCTCTGGTATGTGTAACTCTGATATGTATTGTATAAGTATAATCAAATGTTTTGTAAAACAGCTTCATGAACTGTTATTTGATTATTATATTTTATCGTTCCGCTGCAAGATTCTATTTTGTTATTTTATTTCTCCATTTTTCTTATTTACCCCATAACAATCCACCCTTCTGTATGGTTTAAGTTGGCACGTGTGTCTGCTTAAAAGCATACAAAAAGGTGGGATGTTCCATCTGGTATCAGAGCTTTAGTTTAGCGATAAACCTTGGCTTTGTGGGGTCTGACTCTTTATTAATAGGGTAGTAATACCCTATAGGAGTCGCCGAGTGTATATATATGGGAGAGCGTATTTGTTAGTGTTATAAAAAGGTTTTAATATTGTGTTAATCTGTTCCGTTTTGTATTTATAAATTCTGGTTGGTGCATGGGACGCTATGACATCAATAGGAATTTCTAAACACTTAATAGGATAGACCGACATAATATTTGTTTTTAATATAGGCGAATGAAATAACTTTGCCTATTATATTTTCTATATATAAAAATATTTTAAAAAGATATATATTTGGTTGCAATAGATTGGTTGTTAGGTAATGAAATTTATTAATAATAGTTAAAACTAAGTGAAAATAAAATAAATGAAAATTGGAAATTTAGAACTTAAGTTCCGAGGTTCTTTAAGATTTCTTTCAATTGATTTTGGAATATAATAATAATATTGTTAGAAGTATTTTCTGATATAAATATTTCAATAGAATTTGAAAGAAATGTTTAAAAGAAATTCTGCAAAGAAATAGATTTTGTACTCCCCTCTCTGTCGCTGGAAAATAATTTCGGTGATGAGTGCACGCATCATCGACGTTCATTTTCGAGTTTCGAAGCGGGAGGACCACTGTAGTAGTTTTACTACAGATTTATTTTGATAAACAAATATAAATTTTAAATTGTTGTAATATAATTAGATATATATGTTGCAAGTATATACATTTATCTATTATTTTTAAATGATTTGAAACAGAACCCGGTATTTAATTCTTGAGTTTCCATTAATTAATAGTTTCAATTATTTTTAGTGAAATGGAACATAACTAATTAATAATTGGAACCTTTACTAAAATAAGAGAGTTAATGCTGAGTTTTAAATGGAATTAAAAGAAATTTGGAATTTGTAACCTGTCAACCAAGGGATACTATGATTGAACATTAAGTTAATTTAAAAGAGATAAAATAAACTTGTGTAACTTTCAATTTCATTCTTAAAGGCATAAATATAACTTACCAATTATAAAAGTTGAGATGTTAATAAGGAAGTGTAATGTAAAATTATACAAGTAAACCTAAAAGTAATGAAAGTATTCAATGCATTCTTTAATAGATAAGGATTTATTTGTTAGAGTTGTTATGAACTTAAGTATAATTGAAAATGTTATTAATTAAATATAATAGAAATGTAAGTATTATAGGAAAATGAAAAAAAACTTAAGTTAATTGATATGCGAAGAAATTTAATCAAACATGAAGACTATAAATAAATGAATGTTAATAAATGGAATTATGTAATAATAAATGAATGAATAAATATAATGCAAGAAATTAGTAGGAACTGATATGACAATAATAAATGAAATTGAACATTTGTAAGTAATAAATGAAATAAAATTAAATGGAATTAATAAGAATGAACTTAATTTATTGTTTGAAATTGTTGTTTGTTTTGGTTTATGAGTTGTTTAGGTAAAAGATACTTTTAATTGCTTAGATGTATGAATAATCTATTGAGTTATCTAAGGCTGTTGAGTAAATGAAATACTTCATAGTTATTTGTCATTCTATGTGATTTAAAGTGTCTTACCCCGAACAAACCAACTGTTTTATTTGCTTGAATGGTTGATGTGTATTTGATGTGTATGTTGTTGGTTGCAAGTGATTGTTGTTGTATTGATTTGTTGGTTAGAGGTTGAAACAACTTTAAATATTTCATTTTATATAAATATTAACTCTTTTCGGATTGTATAAGTGAAATATAGGTTATGGAAGCAATTGCTACTGCTTTTGGTTTCATAATTAAGCGTTGTTTGCCTAACAAATAGGTACGTTCTCGGATTACGGTTTTATAGCGTTATTATATTATTTTTCCCGTGTTGGGATATATTATTTTGGAAAATATATGTTATATATTGTTATATTTGATATTATATTTTCTTCCGAGCCTTTCCGTACAAAGGAGACTCTGCCAAAATTTTTCTGTAAATTGTGGACTTAGAAAATTTTTGAAAATGTTTTCAAAATTTTATTAATTTGAGTATAAAATGATTTAATGGTTATAAATTTGTATATTTTATTTAAATAAATTAATTTTGAAAATTTCATTGTTTATAAAGTTAATATTTTTGAATAAGATATATCGATTTCTTAATTCTCCTTTCCCTTCTTCTTCCTTTTCGGGGACGAAAAGTTTTGAGTGGGGCAGAGTGTAACAACCCGTAAAATTCGATAATTAAATTGGTTAAATTTATAAGATTTTTGTAATTAAATTTTGAAAGAAATAAAACTTTATAATTTATAATTAAGTGAAAGTTAGAAATGAATGTAGCATTGGAAATTAAAATTTATTTTGTAAAATTGAAGTGAAATCCCAATAATGAAATAGTGTCAATTGTTGCACTTGGTTATAAAATAGAAATAAGTAAATAAGAATAAGTATTGGATTAACCAAGGAAATAATATATTGATTAATTGTAAATGAATGTAAGTTAATTGTTAATTACTTGAATGTCATTCAAATAAATGAAATAATGTAAATGTTATACTTGGTTATAAATGAAGTGTAAGAAAACAAATGTAAATAGTAAATTTACTAATGTAATAATGTGTTGTTAATGGTTTATGAATGAAATAATAATTAGAATAAAAGGTAATAATGTTAATATAAGTTGACTATCAACAACTTGAATGGAAATCCAAGCAATGGAAATCCAAGCAACTGAAAGGGTTAAAGAGTTATCAGTGGCATAGGTTGTAAATAAATTTTATTAATATATGCATTTATTTGATAATTGAATTAAGAAGAAACTGATAATGTGAAGGATGTATTAATTAATTACGTAAAGTGCAATGAATAGAAATTGAATGGAGTTTGAATTGTATAGGTTGTTATAACACTTGGTTGTGAATAATGAATTTATTAGTGTGATTTAAAGTTAACGGTAATAATTAATATACGTTACCTATTTAATTAGCCTATTATATTAAAATATGAAACCAATAACAATAAATGTAATTAAGTATTACGTTAATGTAACTTTAGGTAATATTTGGTAATAATGTAAATTGTTTTCATAGAGTAATAATGGATTTAACAAAAAGAATGAAATCAAGATGAATAAATACATTGGGAGTATAAATTTTAATAAATGTGTGCATTGATTTATAGTAGGATATAAAAGGTAATTAATAATTTAAAGGTTGATTTATTAATAGAAATGTGTAATGGATGGAAATGGAATAAGTGTAGTGTAATGAGAGTTGTTGTAATAATTGTTTGTAAAGAATTAACTTACAAATATTATAAAATGTATAATGGTGACAGTTGGTGTTGTTACCAATTTAACTGATCAATTTCAAATAAATGTCAACAAAATGTTACATTAATGTGGAATAAGACCATAACTGTAGTGTGAATGTAATAAAAAGAAATAGAAATGTTAATTGTATTCATAATGTAATGATTGCTTTAATAGTAGAAGTGTAAATCAAAATAAAAGAATAAAAATTGAATAAGTTTTGTAAAAGAGTAAACATATGTTTATTTATTTGAAATGTTTGTTAGCTGAAAGATTGATTGTAGAGATGAGAAACTATTATTTAGTGAGAAATATGTAATTACTATTTGTATCCAATAGTGTAAATATGTTTAAATTACTATAAGATAGAGAATACTAATAATAAATTAATAAGTGTAATTAAAAGCAACTTATGTTTTGTGAAAATATATGGAAAGTTTGATTTAATGAAAAGAACATTCACATCAAATAAAATGAATGTTTCATTTGTGACTGTAGGTTTAATTTCATTAAAAATAAAGAATAGAATGATTGATTTTAAAGGAAGAAATATATGTTTATTTGAACTTTGTTTTAGCTTACAGATTGATTACAAGAATAGGAAAATAATCTATTTCAGTAAGTTATTTATTACTCTTGTGTACAAACAACAAATTTATATACGTGTTTAAATAAACAATTGTTCTATTTTTTCATCTATTTTAGATGTCTATTTTAAAATTTAACTTTGTAAGTAATTGCAATTAATGTAATTCAAATGTTTCAATTAAAAGAAAAGAAAACGGTGATTGCAATTAATAGATTTAATAAAAGAAACGCGCGTTTTGTGTTAAACAGAAATGGTGCTTTAAAGGAAATAAAAGAATTGAACGTTTTCATTTTTAAGGTAAGTATAATTTTATTAATTGTGCGTAGATAAAAAAATTACATGTGTACAAATTGAGTATTATTTGAGTGAATGAAATTAATTTGGTTATGTTTCAGAGAAATTGAATTTCAAAATGTGTATGTGGTCCCTTCATTTCTTTTTTTTATCACATGTATGTTTTAAAATAGTTATCTCATTTTTTTATACTTGGTCCGTCCATTTCTCCTTCTATTTAACACCTAAGCCTAGACCTTTAGGCTACATTTAATTCTTTTCATCTCATTTCTTTTCTCTCTTCACCTTCCTCCTTTCTTTTTCATTTTTTTTCCTTCTTCTTCAAATCTTCTTCTTCTTCTTTTTGAAAGCTTCTTTTCTTTTTCAATTCTTCATCTTCTTTAAATTTTCTTCTTCTTTTTCAAACATTCTTCTTTTTTTTCCAAATCTTCTTCTTCAAATCCAGGTCCATACAAACTTCTCCGTCTCTTCCAAAACATTCTTAAAAAAAAGAGATTAAGGAAAAAAATCAAAATAAAATATTACGGAACAAGATAGCAATCAGGAAGGAGACTAAGGAAACATAGAGCGGAGCTATGGATTAGAAGTTTTTTTTTGATTCGTATAAAGGTGAGTGTTTTAACTCACTCACAACTTCTAAGATTTCTTATGTTTGTTAAATTAAATTTTGATGTGATTTAAAATTTATCTATGATTGTTTGGGCATATATTTAATCACCATCTCAGTTAGATAACATTTAGTTAAATTTAATTGTTATTTAATTTTATTATTGCATAAAATTTGCGAGTTAAATTGTAACAATCCGGTATTTTGTATCAATTAATTTTCGTCTCTAGACGATTAAATCGATTGTTTAGTGCTATTGCAGATTTGAATCGATTTAAATCCTTTTTAGATTTTGTGAAATTCTTTTATAAATGTTGATGACATTTGAAATGGAGCCTATCCTTTGTTTTAAACCCGTGTGAAAATTAAACCCGTTCCCTCCATTCAATTTTCACATTTACGAACCCTAAATCAAAACGAACGAAAATGGCGGCATCTCGTTTTCGTTCTTCTTCTTCGATCGTGAATTAGGGATCCTTGATTTCGTGTCGATCTTCGCAGCTCCTCTCAGGCGAGCTCTTCCTTTTGCTTCGGGGAAAAAGGTGAGTGATCTTCATTTTCGCTCACATCTAATTCATGTTCATGTGTATTAGGGTTTTATAATTCGTTGGTTTTCGTTGTATTCAAGTTGTTGAGTTGGTCGATTCCTTTTGCTTTGCGAATCCAAATTGGGTTTTACTGATGGGTGAATTTCGATTTCATCCACCTCTACTTCAAAGTGCTGTTTATACATGCGTTTCGAGACCTTGACTTTGTTTATATCAGTTCGCTCTCCTTTAATTGAGTTGTATCTGTAAGCATGAATCTGTAAACTGTTTTGTTCGGCCGTTTGAATTGTTGGACATTGGTGGTTTCTTTGATTTTATGCATTTCGTGTCATCTGATGCTTGGTACCCACGGACTTGATTTTTTTTAATTGGTTCAATTCCTTTGTTGGCTTCGGCTTCGACTCATAGTCGATCTTTGATTCTCGGCTTGAGTTTGTAACGTTAGACTTTGTCGAATTCATATATTTATGACAGTGTTGATTTTTCGACTTTGTTTCCGTTGATTGGTCAGTGCTAACGAACAGTGAGTCTGACAGTTTTACTTAATTGCGAAAGTATCGAGTTGTTTTAGCTGTTTTGACTTGATTTGAGTTGTGAAGAAGCAGTACCGGTTTTATTCGATATCATTCTTATGCATATGGTTTCTCTTACATGTTGTTTGGGTTAGCTTAGCACTGTCCATGGGGCGAATCCCTGCAGTTCTTTCCAGTCACTGTACTTGTGCATTGTCTTCTTGTGGTTTGTATTTAAAGTGCACTGTTTTGAGTTTGAATTGAATAAGTGGCTTCATTTTTGACGTATTGCTTGTATTGTCATTTACTACCTCACTGCTTTATTGTCACTGCCTATTAGTGTACATGTTACTTGTTGGTCTGCAACTTCATGTTGCATTGACCGGTTTTGCTTGCATTTATATATTTCAATGGCTTAAATTTGTACACTTTGGTTTCACCGTGCACTGCTGGGTTGTTTATGCAGCTCTTTAGTGATGTGCACTTTGATACCTGATCTGTTTTTGCTCTGTCCATGTTCCATTGACTTCATTTAACAGTGGCTTTGCTTTTCCTTTGTATACTTACATCGGCAATTATATCTCTGACCTGCAGCTTGTAGTTGTAATATATACTTACACATGTAAACCCATGTGCTTATATATATATCTAAACGAAATTGCAATGTTGCTTGACCACTGGTCTTCACTACACTTGTATACGCTGTTACATATGTGTATACGAGGTTAGTTTCACTGGTGATGTTTCAATCGAAGCTACATTGCAGTTCCCTTCATCCTTGCGTTTGCATTGTGTAATTATATATATAGGTTGGCTGTTGTGCACTTGATTTATTTGTACCCTTAACTTTGTCATGCTCTGCATAGTGCTTATGCATTGAGTCATGTTGTTGCTGGGTTGTTGTATTGTTATATTTTGATAAAAATACCTGAGTCAGGTGTACATCTCTCTGTTGCATAGTGCATCTACTTGTTGTAATATTGATTCACGACTTTGGCTTTGAATTGCCTTACTGACCACAGTTTCGATATTTTTGTTGGTTCGATTTTACTACCGCTTTGATGATTTCTATAGCATACTTGGCTTTCCCTTGCTTCGGCATTGTCTTGTTCTTGATTTGAGATACTAGTACTGTCCAGATTTATTGTATTGTAATCTTGTTGTATCTGCAGCTTTGTTGCAGACTGTCCTTGTATTCATTTATGACTGCAATTTCTTTTTATATGCAGTTTTGTCCCTTGTTGGTTTGCATTGCATTAATGCATTTGGACCTATTTTCAAATTCACTTGCGTTGAACCTGATTTCGGGGTTTGACCTTGTGATCATTTGTGACCTTCACTGAGCTTTTGTGTATTTCGTGCGATAGTGGCGAGGCAGTACACGCGTGCGTGTACTGCAGCCCTATCAAATTTGGCAGTTTTAATTGATGATTCGATTTGTTGAATTGTTTCGTTGGTTCAATTCAGTATTTTGAAGTCATATTCTGATTGGGATTTACTGATTTGTTGTTTAACACTGTTTTGTGTTATATCTGTCGTTATCCGATTCTCGTATCGAGAATTGGATATACGAGATTTCTGTGACTGTCGTCTATTTGATATTTGATTATTATTGCTTCTGTGCACTAATAACTGAGTTTGAATTAGACTGACCCGTGTATTATTTTCTTTTAAATTTAATACACGGGTCAGACCGTGTATTTACAGGTTGTAGATTTTTAGCTTTGGGTTGCTGCTAGAGCTATGAAGTTCTTTCATATCTTTTGGAGTAGTCGTCGTCACTTATAGTAGTCAGTGTAACTGTATAGGAAGATATGTATTCATGTATATTACATACGTTAATGTACTTGTATATGAACTTTTTGAGTCGATTGTTGTAGTTGTACCATATGTATCGTGTCAAATGTATTGTAACTGACATCAGTTATTTATATATATGAGACTTTTCTTTTTATCTATGTTCCGCATTTATATTATCTGTGTTATTTTTATGTCTAATGTCCTAAACTATTATAGCCACCGTGTAGTAGCTTTGAGTTTGTATCGGTATGTCGGATTTCTTCCTGAAATAAAAATGCAAGTTATTCTATGTGACGTATCGGTGCTCGCTTAAAGCAATTACACGGATGGTCGCTCCTCAACAGCCTTATTCTCCGTGCTAGATGACAGCATTACACCGTAGTGTTCTTGGCTAGCGCGGGTATAGAGGTGGGGCGTCACAGCTTGGTATCAGAGCCTGGGGTTTTTGGACATAATATAAAACATAACTTAGATGGAGCATGTGTTACAACTATTTGTCGATGTTTTATCTCTCATCTTTGCCTATGTTTGATTTTGATTTTGATTTTGTGAAAGTATTTTTGGCTTCTGCCTCCATTTGCTTTACAAACTCAAGTTGGGTTTTTGATAATGAGGATTCTATTCTTGCGTTTTCGGCTTTGAATTATTTAGCCGATGTTGATTTTGTTTGAATTTGGCCAATTAAAGAAATTTTTAACTTGATATTTTGTGTTTTCCTCGTCTTGATTTCCATTCGACTTCGGTCACTTTGTTTTTGAGAAATTGCTAATTTCTTGATTTTCAAGACTCTGATTTTGTTTGCCGTTGGATTCTTTGATTAAGATATTGATTCCTTTTGTACTCAATAGCGGTTATTAATTGCTGACTTCGACGTTGGCTTGATTTTCATTTTTGTTGAAGTCATTTCTGCATTTATGTTTGTTTTGCTGTTATCGGATTATCTATGGATATTTAGATTTTGTTGAAAATTTGTGAATTTCTTTATGAAATTAAAAGATGATTTTGTGATTGTATTGCCCATTGAGTGCTTTAAGGATTCTGGTCGATGCGCTTGATCAACGTTATCGATAGGAATTTCCTAGACGCTTTGATGAGACAATCAGACACAGTAAATTGAATTGTAAAATGCAAATTTTTCTGTAAAGATAATTACAGAAAGTAAATTGTAAATTTTGAAAATTTTAGCTTTTCGGGAAAGAATATTATTTAAAATAGTTTTTCGATAACTTCTATTTCTGGAATTTTTGGGTATTTCTACCTTGATGAATTTGGAATTGAATTCTTTGGATTTTATTCACGTCTTCGAATGTGAATTTTAGTGAATTGATTGGTTTCCAAATTTAATCGATCCTTGATTATTTCCCCGATTTGTTGCTATCATTTATTAGCAACTTTGATGACATTTTCTTCGGGATTTTTGTGAACATACTTTCTGATGGATTCAGTATCGATTTCTTTGGATTCTATTCACATCTTTGTATGTGAATTCTTGTGATTGATTGTTTCTACAATCATTTTTGTGATTTGTCACTTTAAAAATATAAAAGGTTTTCTATACTAGTAGTAAATATTAAAATCCTTTTTTTCAAACGATTTCAAAACTATTTTACTACAAAGCTCTTTTCCTAAATCATTTTCCAATCTATTAGTATATACAAGCCTTTATTTCACTCGTATGAGAAATTGAATTAAACGGCCTAGTAAAAAAAGTGGTATGAAACACTTGCGTTTACTTCGTCGGTTAACTCCTGGACTTGTTCGATTGAACCTTTTGTGACAATTTTCTAGTGAAGATTTACAGTTTATTCGTAAATATTTGAGTTAAGCTAGTGGTTATGGAACATGAAGCTAAACTCTTATATTCACTAACTTAATGTAATTAACACTTCTTAATGATCATGACGATCATTTTTGTGATTTAGACTAGCAAATGTGCGATGTCTCTTTCTCTGTACGGTTAGACTAGGCCTCATCGGTGTGATTTCGTCTCACACATATCTCTTGAGCTTTGAGGATTGTCTAGACACCATTTGTGTGATTTCGTCTCACACATATTGCACGGTTAGACTAGGCCTCATCGGTGTGATTTCGTCTCACACATATCTCTTGAGCTTTGAGGATTGTCTAGACACCATTTGTGTGATTTCGTCTCACACATTTTGTGTGATGTTTCGCCATCACATATGTGGGGTAGCGCCCCACGGTCTTCGGGCCATTCATGTGAAGCTTTGGCTCAAAATTTAATGGATGGCTTCCATGAGATAGCTTCTCGTCATGTGATACCGGTCGGTGAGTTTTCATGCTCCCATTTTTGTGATAGGCCTTTCCCCTTTTCTTTTTATGATTTAGACTAGCGATTATGCGATGTCTCTTTGTCTGCGAGGGAGACTAAACCCCGTTTTGTGTGATGTTTTGCCATCACATATGTGGGGTAGCGCCCCACGGTCTTCGAACCATTCCTGTGTGAAAATTTAATGGTTAGCCACCATGAGATAGCTTCTTGTTCATGTGATACCGGTGTTTTGGAGTTTTCATACTCCCGTTTTTATGCTAGGCCTCCCCCTCTTTTTGTGATTTCTAGATTTCTTGTGATGATTTCTAGAATTTGTGCTTCACCAATTTTCATGATTTCTATTGACAAGTTTTGTCAATTTTTGTGTATTGGTGAATTCGTGTGTCATTGACTTGTTATGAATACAAGTTTAGGGTATGATATCCCTTTCTATCTTTGAGAAGATTTTTGTGACATTTTTGATAAATGAAAATTCATTGGTATCATATTTTGATGCCAGTTATTTTGATGAGATTTTGATGTGTTAACTTCAGTAACCGTCAATTTTAAAACGGATTTTCAAGCGGTTATCCCGCAATTTTGATTTTTTTGTCCGTTTTTACTGTACTTTGAGAAGTGCAATTTCCTTATCAAAATTGCTACTGATATTGCTAATTTAATAACGTGTTTTTCAAAATACTTTATTTTTAAAAGTTGTTTCAAAAATATAAATTAAAATTGTTTTCAAAATTTTTACAGTTGCATTTTCAAAAGAATAAGGAAGCGATTTAAACGTTTCGGCAAAATCGAGGACTATGACCCCTTTCTTTTACCGATTCGCTTAATTCCGGACTTGTCCGCTTGAGAATGTGAAATGTTATTTTTTAAAACACACAATTTTGCACTTTAAAGGAAACGATAAAGAGATTTAAACGATTTAGCAAAAGTACGGAGTATGGAACCATACTTTTACTACTTCGGTTAATTCCGGACTCGTTAATTGAATATTTATGACTTCTGATTATCGTTTTTGATAATCAGATGTTTGTGATTCTGATTATCGATGTTGATAATCGGATGTTTGTGTTTCTGATTATCGTTTTTGATAATCAGATATTTGTGAAATTTGATTATCAATTGTGATAATTAAATATTTGTGATTTCTGATTATCGATGTTGATAATCGGAAGTTTGTGTTTCTGATTATCGTTTTTGATAATCAGATATTTGTGAAATTTGATTATCAATTGTGATAATTAAATATTTTTCGATTTAATTATCGTTTAAGATAATTAAATATTTTTCGATTTGATTAATCGAATATTTGTGTTTCTGATTATCGTTTTTGATAATCGGATATTTCTTATTTCTGATTATCGTTTGAGATAATCAGATATCTGATTTGTTTTCTGATTATCGTTTGAGATAATTAGATATTTGATCTGTTTTCTGACTATCGTTTGAGATAATCAGATATTTGATTTGTTTTCTGATCATCGTTTGAGATAATTAGATATTTGATTTGTTTTCTGATTATCGTTTGAGATAATTAGATATTTGATCTGTTTTCTGACTATCGTTTGAGATAATCAGATATTTGATTTGTTTTCTGATCATCGTTTGAGATAATTAGAATTTGATTTGTCTTCTGATTATCGTTTGAGATAAGTAAATATTTGCGATTTGAAAATTCGATTATCGTTTTTGATGATTGAATATTTGCGATTTTGAGATTTGAGCTTCGTCTTTTTCTCTGGCGATTCTGGTGAGTAATTTAATTTACTCACATTCAATTTGTGCTCAGTACGTGATTTCCGCTCTGTTTTCCTTTTCTTTTAATTGCTAGAGCTCAGTTGTTCTCTCTTTTTTTAGTCGATGATGATGTTTGGGGTTGTTTATATAGTCATCTGATTTTGATTCCTTGATCCCCACGATGTTGATTCTTTTGATTTGAAGCAGTCGAACCTTTTGATTTTGTATCTAATACTTCCCTACTGACAGTTGCCTTGGTTATGCATTTGATATTGCCATGCTCTTTTGGTTGTTACCTTTTGTCCATTTATTCCTTATGATTGCGAGGACGCAATTCCTTTAAGGAGGGGAGTCTGTAACAATCCGGTATTTTGTATCAATTAATTTTCGTCTCTAGACGATTAAATCGATTGTTTAGTGCTATTGTAGATTTGAATCGATTTAAATCCTTTTTAGATTTTGTGAAATTCTTTTATAAAAGGTTGGTTAAATGTTGATGACATTTGAAATGGAGCCTATCCTTTGTTTTAAACCCATGTGAAAATTAAACCCGTTCCCTCCATTCAATTTTCACATTCACGAACCCTAAATCAAAACGAACGAAAATGGCGGCATCTCGTTTTCGTTCTTCTTCTTCGATCGTGAATTAGGGCTTCTTGATTTCGTGTCGATCTTCGCAGCTCCTCTCAGGCGAGCTCTTCCTTTTGCTTCGGGGAAAAAGGTGAGTGATCTTCATTTTCGCTCACATCTAATTCATGTTCATGTGTATTAGGGTTTTATAATTCGTTGGTTTTCGTTGTATTCAAGTTGTTGAGTTGGTCGATTCCTTTTGCTTTCCGAATCCAAATTGGGTTTTACTGATGGGTGAATTTCGATTTCATCCACCTCTACTTCAAAGTGCTGTTTATACATGCGTTTCGAGACCTTGACTTTGTTTATATCAGTTCGCTCTCCTTTAATTGAGTTGTATCTGTAAGCATGAATCTGTAAACTGTTTTGTTCGGCCGTTTGAATTGTTGGACATTGGTGGTTTCTTTGATTTTATGCATTTCGTGTCATCTGATGCTTGGTACCCACGGACTTGATTTTTTTTAATTGGTTCAATTCCTTTGTTGGCTTCGGCTTCGACTCATAGTCGATCTTTGATTCTCGGCTTGAGTTTGTAACGTTAGACTTTGTCGAATTCATATATTTATGACAGTGTTGATTTTTCGACTTTGTTTCCATTGATTGGTCAGTGCTCACGAACAGTGAGTCTGACAGTTTTACTTAATTGCGAAAGTATCGAGTTGTTTTAGCTGTTTTGACTTGATTTGAGTTGTGAAGAAGCAGTACCGGTTTTATTCGATATCATTCTTATGCATATGGTTTCTCTGACATGTTGTCTGGGTTAGCTTAGCACTGTCCATGGGGCGAATCCCTGTAGTTCTTTCCAGTCACTGTACTTGTGCATTGTCTTCTTGTGGTTTGTATTTAAAGTGCACTGTTTTGAGTTTGAATTGAATAAGTGGCTTCATTTTTGACGTATTGCTTGTATTGTCATTTACTACCTCATTGCTTTATTGTCACTGCCTATTAGTGTACATGTTACTTGTTGGTCTGCAACTTCATGTTGCATTGACCGGTTTTGCTTGCATTTATATATTTCAATGGCTTAAATTTGTACACTTTGGTTTCACCGTGCACTGCTGGGTTGTTTATGCAGCTCTTTAGTGATGTGCACTTTGATACCTGATCTGTTTTGGCTCTGTCCATGTTCCATTGACTTCATTTAACAGTGGCTTTGCTTTTCCTTTGTATACTTACATCGGCAATTATATCTCTGACCTGCAGCTTGTAGTTGTAATATATACTTACACATGTAAACCCATGGGCTTATATATATATCTGAACGAAATTGCAATGTTGCTTGACCACTGGTCTTCACTACACTTGTATACGCTGTTACATATGTGTATACGAGGTTAGTTTCACTGGTGATGTTTCAATCGAAGCTACATTGCAGTTCCCTTCATCCTTGCGTTTGCATTGTGTAATTATATATATAGGTTGGCTGTTGTGCACTTGATTTATTTGTACCCTTAACTTTGTCATGCTCTGCATAGTGCTTATGCATTGAGTCATGTTGTTGCTGGGGTGTTGTATTGTTATATTTTGATAAAAATACCTGAGTCAGGTGTACATCTCTCTGTTGCATAGTGCATCTACTTGTTGTAATATTGATTCACGACTTTGGCTTTGAATTGCCTTACTGACCACAGTTTCGATATTTTTGTTGGTTCGATTTTACTACCGCTTTGATGATTTCTGTAGCATACTTGGCTTTCCCTTGCTTCGGCATTGTCTTGTTCTTGATTTGAGATACTAGTACTGTCCAGATTTATTGTATTGTAATCTTGTTGTATCTGCAGCTTTGTTGCAGACTGTCCTTGTATTCATTTATGACTGCAATTTCTTTTTATATGCAGTTTTGTCCCTTGTTGGTTTGCATTGCATTAATGCATTTGGACCTATTTTCAAATTCACTTGCGTTGAACCTGATTTCGGGGTTTGACCTTGTGATCATTTGTGACCTTCACTGAGCTTTTGTGTATTTCGTGCGATAGTGGCGAGGCAGTACACGCGTGCGTGTACTGCAGCCCTATCAAATTTGGTAGTTTTAATTGATGATTCGATTTGTTGAATTGTTTCGTTGGTTCAATTCAGTATTTTGAAGTCGTATTCTGATTGGGATTTACTTATTTGTTGTTTAACACTGTTTTGTGTTATATCTGCCGTTATCCGATTCTCGTATCGAGAATTGGATATACGAGATTTCTGTGACTGTCGTCTATTTGATATTTGATTATTATTGCTTCTGTGCACTAATAACTGAGTTTGAATTAGACTGACCCGTGTATTATTTTCTTTTAAATTTAATACACGGGTCAGACCGTGTATTTACAGGTTGTAGATTTTTAGCTTTGGGTTGCTGCTAGAGCTATGAAGTTCTTTCATATCTTTTGGAGTAGTCGTCGTCACTTATAGTAGTCAGTGTAACTGTATAGGAAGATATGTATTCATGTATATTACATACGTTAATGTACTTGTATATGAACTTTCCGAGTCGATTGTTGTAGTTGTACCATATGTATCGTGTCAAATGTATTGTAACTGACATCAGTTATTTATATATATGAGACTTTTCTTTTTATCTGTGTTCCGCATTTATATTATCTGTGTTATTTTTATGTCTAATGTCCTAAACTATTATAGCCACCGTGTAGTAGCTTTGAGTTTGTATCGGTATGTCGGATTTCTTCCTGAAATAAAAATGCAAGTTATTCTATCTGACGTAACGGTGCTCGCTTAAAGCAATTACACGGATGGTCGCTCCTCAACAGCCTTATTCTCCGTGCTAGATGACAGCATTACACCGTAGTGTTCTTGGCTAGCGCGGGTATAGAGGTGGGGCGTCACATAAATTTATTTATTATTGCATATAAATTGCCAGTTGAATAGTTATTAATTTTTATTGAATATAAACTATTTGTTGATGCCTGTTATATTTTATATGCTTCATATTGATGTTTGTTTAAATTGGATGATGATTGTAATAAATGGTTGTTTATTGATATTTGGATGAATGGATGCTATATTTTATATAAACTGCAAGTTATTATGCAATTTCATTCCATTCGGGATTGCGGTTTGAAATGATATATAACCGTAAACTTTTATCTTTAAAATTACGGATTGAAATGATAAATATCTGTATAACTTGACCATAGGATAGAAAAATTATATACAGGCACCGTGGTCTATATATATAAAATATTTTAAAGTGATTTTCTATGGATTTTGGAAAATAAGGGTTTATATATATACTAATTTTGATATTATATAAATATATTTTTATATATGGTTAAATTCTAAAATTTAAGCTAAGTAAAATTTGATGATGTTTTAAGTTTGATTTACGAATATTTCAAGTTTGAGCTTTATTTAAGTGATATTGAATTTATTAAATAAATATTTCTAAACTAAATAATAGTAAATTGAATGAAGGTATATATAAGATTATCAGATTTTGTTGGGAATTTTGGAATATTTAAAGTCTTGAAATATATCAAAATTGAAATGTTTTATTGAAATTAAGGTATTATTGTTTTCAAAGTATTGGTTTTCGAAATTGTTATAACTTTGAAAGTAATATGGTTTGAAAAATGAATTTATTTGAAATAGAATTTATTTAAGAATTATCTGTGAATATATGGATTTGAAACCTATTGAAATTGAAAATTTCGAAATATGACTTCAAAATGTGGTTTGGGTTTAACATGATTTAAAAGAATATTTCAAGTTATCTAAATTTGAGAAAGATTAGTGATTAGAAATTTGGCTTTATTTAAAGGATATGTTTTGAAATGGCAAAAATATTTTGGTTTTAAAGTATATACTATTTTGAAGTAAAGGATATGTTTTGAATTGGCAAAAATATTTTGGTTTTAAAGTATATACTATTTTGTAGTAGAGGATATGTTTTGAAATGGCAAAATTTTTTTTTTTGGTTTTAAAGTATATACTATTTTGTAGTAAAGGATATGTTTTGAAAGGGCAGTGATTGTGTTTTTAAAAGTATATATATTTGTAAATGACCACGGTGTTATAATAACGATTGGTTGTTAAAGAGACTGGAATCAGATATGGACATACTCTCTGTCGATACTGAAAACCACTTTGACAACTGTGTACGCGGTGGAGTTTCCAGAATGAAGTAGGATGGTGGCGACGATCCTAAGGTATATACGTGGACCCAACTCCCGTGAGTTGGCATAAGGTGGCTAAAACAGGAGCGATCTCGGACCAGTGAGGTAGCACCTCTTATCGGACGCACTTCTTCGATTCTATTCTATTACTTTGTGATTTTTGGTGGCCACCCTTCGATTTGGGAGTGTTGTTCAAGGTGGACGGTAGTGGCTGCTATCCGCTCCATCAGTCCGTGTGTGTAATTGGTATATCTACCTTGGCATTGCCTAGTTGTGCCGTGTCACCTACCATATCGAGCTATACTACGATTATGATTTTAAGATTCGACCGCGTTAAGGTTCTCCATCCCCTTAACGCTATTTTCTATATGATTATACTTTATTGATTAGACATTATTATAATAGCGAATATTACTACATAGTAGATAGTTTAACGGATCCTTAAGAGGTGTGAATCCCGAACATTTCTTAAGTTACTGCACTCACGTTAGACACTGGATAGGAGATGTCAAACCCCGTAAACATCTCTGACGCCGTTTACACTCATATTTATTTCATTGATTTAACTTACATAAGATCTTTTAGTTCTGACTCGAGTGTTTTGTCTTTTCAATTCGCTCGGGTCAGCTTGAGCATTTCAGGATTTGAAGGCCCTATTTCTGGAGGACGAAGACGAAGATTTTATTACTACTATTTATTATATTACACTACACCATTGTATTCCGCTGCATTTATTATCATTCTCTGGTATGTGTAACTCTGATATGTATTGTATAAGTATAATCAAATGTTTTGTAAAACAGCTTCATGAACTGTTATTTGATTATTATATTTTATCGTTCCGCTGCAAAATTCTATTTTGTTATTTTATTTCTCCATTTTTCTTATTTACCCCATAACAATCCACCCTTCTGTATGGTTTAAGTTGGCACGTGTGTCTGCTTAAAAGCATACAAAAAGGTGGGATGTTACAAATAATTTCCCATTCCCTAGGTATCAATTTGTGGTATTGAAGAATCACTGGATAAAGGTTCCTTGTTTAACAGCTGTGTCCACTCTCGTATTCATGCAATCACCACCAGTTTTTGGTTTTACTTTTTTACTTAAGTTCTCATTAATCTTGAATAATTCATCAGCTGAAACCAGTTATTTCAGTTCAACATGTGTGCGCTCACATTATTGATCCTGGGTATGAATTAATGGGTTGGAATAATGAATTAGAAATAATATTTTTTGTGGTATATATGATATGAAATGCTAGCATCAAATTCCAACATCCTCCGGTTTTCTTAGCTAACTTTCGTCGTCTTTTGTTAATAGATTACCGTATCTTACATCTTGTTTGTAATGTATTATTGTCATAGCACTATTTGATACGATGCTTATTTTTCTACATGATTGATAAAAGAAATTTTCTATGACTATCATTCCCAAACCCTACATTTTGTTAGAATTACATTATTGCCAAGCAAAAATCCCGACTATGCATGCGATTGTGATTTATATCGGTGTCCCTGTACACAACTGCAATAGTAGTGTGCAAATATTTTATCCTTGATCTTAAAATAATATTGCATTTAGTAATCATAATTATTCCAATGTGCTATAACTAGAATATGAGAAATGAAACAAAAGCAATATCTAAACAACAAGAACATGAATGTTGGGAAACTGATATAGGGAGTCAAGGGTTTTGAATCAGTAACTTCTTCAAATGAAAAAACTAAATCAGTTCAAACTTCAATTATAGTTGTTGCTCATGTAACTTTCATTTCGCTTTTGTGTTTTGGTTTTTTTGATAGTTTCTTATCATTTGATTCATCTTCAGTTTTGCTCCAAAAAATGATTATGATAAGTGGACTAGCTACACACATTCTTTATTTTATTTTATAAATTATTATTGAACTTTCTGGTAAACGTAAAACATATTTCAATTGTAGTTTTTAATGAACTAATCACCAAATTGTTTAATTAATCATAAGTTTTTGGTTTCTAATTCTTGATTCATAATCATGTAATTATTTTACTACTTTTTAAGGTAGTTTTTAACTTCTTTTTAATTAACTTCTTTTTACCTAAACAGCTCCAGCTCCAATTCAGTCAGGATGTAGATCTATCCTTGGAGAAATCGAATCCACCATTGCTGAAGGTACATAATATTTCTTTGGAGCATTTTACATATACATCTACAGAACTTTCTTGTTAGGGTTCTAGAGAATAATAAGCCATTGTGATTTATAGCTTGGATATTTTTTAGGATAAATCTTTTCTAATGTGTATCAGATACACATTGATTATTTTGTATCTGTTATGATTTTATCTTCTGGTATGTATTGTATATGAAGGTATATCTAAAACTAAGAGAAAGGTACAAGTAGGTTGCAATTTCATCTATTCTACCGCTATACATATGCATTGGTTAAAAGGTATAAATACTACAAAAAACATAAATCGCTTTAATTTATTCTGCAACTAATTTGGTGTTATTTTGTAAATCAGTATTGATTGTATTTTTCAAACTAACTGTTGCATTCGTTTGTCAGTGACGAAGCTGTTTGTAATATCCCGGAAATTTTAACAATATCAATTTAATAATCTGTTAAATAATTAAATTGATATTGATGATCTTTGATAATAAAATTTGAATTTAATTTAATAATCTGATTAAATAAGTATTTAATTGGTGAATTTTATCTTTTAAAAGTTAATAAGATATTTTCTATTTGGAATATATATATTTATTTGTATATATTGTAAATAGAAGGTTTGGTAAATAGGAAATTTAGATTTAGTTTAATCTGAACTTTTCAAAGATATTTAAATAAATAACTTTATAGTTTTAAATATACTTTAGATAAATGTTTTAATTGTTTAAGATATTTTTACTTAAGTTTAAATAAATAAGATTTACAAAATGGTTTGTTTTATTTCTTTTTAAATATTTCTTGATAATATAATCTCTTGTTTAAATTATAAAATATGTTATTTTCAAATAACAAGTATAATGTATTATTTTTAATATGTATGAATTTTAATGCTAAAAGGAATTGTTATTTTAAATGGAATAAATAGTGTATGTAAATATATATAACTTGACTTTTAAATTGAATCTTAGGATTTAATTTAAATTGAATTTGAAATTTAAGTTTTGAAATTCAAAAGAATATATATTTAAATTGTTTTGGATTTTATAATATTTGTATAAACTTTTATTTATAAATGTAATTAGCTTTTGTTTCTCTTTAATATATATAGATAAGTGTTTAATAAATAAGAAAAAGGCTTTTTAATTACTTTTAAAATAAATAAAAATATGAATAATTACTTAAAAGACATGTGTCTTTATCTAAAGCCTTGTTTTAACATGTGTAATGTAAGTAATCAATGTTTATGACAAGTGTCTTATTTATTTTCTTTTTCTTTTATTTTTATAAAATCACAATTTACTTACATATATACATTTGCATTTCTCTATTCCATTCTTTCTATTCTCCCTTTCAAAACAAGATAAACTCCTTTCTCTAATACAAATCTGAAAACCAAATCAGTAACCAAAACTCAAAACAATTCTCTAATAAAAATCTGAAATCAGAAATCAGTTGCCTCAAACCAAATCAAAGATCTGTAACACTCCTCAAAACCAAATTCAACAATCTGTAACCATTCCTCAAACCAGAAATTCAAGAAAATCAAACCCTATAATACATTTCAAAATCAAGTCTTCTGTCTGCATTCTTTCTTCAATCTGGAATCAATACAAGAAACTAGTATGCATTCTTTTCTAATCTGCATCAAATTCAAAAGCCCTGTTGCATTCATTTGCAATCTGGAAACAACTCAAGCCAGTCTGCATTCTTCTCAAACCTAGAAGCCAACATGCATGTAGTTTAATCAAGTTTAAAGCTTCTATAACTCAAGTTTTTAAATCAAAAGGGGCATACAAGTTTACAGTTTTCAAAAGCTTTTCAAAATTTAAAGAGGCTGCCTCTGTTCATCTGCATGTTTGGTGAGTAACAGTTTTTATTTAAAACTAACTTAAATAAATGTAGTTGCTTGATTTTTCCTGTGATAATCATGTTTGTAGTGATGAAATTATCTGTAATATGTATAGTTTGGAATGCATGTATGTTTTGATATGTTATTGCCTGTTCTAGTATGCCAGTTTTAAATCCTGATCAAAAATCAATGATTTCTTGTTCGAATCCTTATTAAGGCTTAAGATTTAAACAAAATATGGGTATGTAACATAAATTATAATTTGAAAATTTATTTATTATAAATAGAAACTGTATTCTCTGGAAAGGAAAATAAAACAGGATAAATATTTTGTAAGTGAAAAATTAAAATTCTAGATTCATTGATCCAGGAGTATAAGTTGATTACTTATACTAAAACTCGATTTTTAGAACATAAATCATAATTTATAGTTTAGTAATGAATGTGCAGTTCAAGTTGATTAGTATAAGGTGTTTTGGGTTATCTCTGGCAATATAGTAGCTCGGGATGGTTGTGATTCTCACTGGAGATGTAGGAATGATTGGAGATGATGGGAAAAATGTCTGGAAGGTGGTTAAACCACCGTGGTATTGGGAATTGAACGATTTTGTTTTAAGCCCTAAATTGGGTTGTGGTCGGAAATTAGAGGAGGGCGTCAACTCGGATGCATCGAGTTTCACCAAACTCGGGGAATGGGAAGCTTGGATGATGGCGAATGTGTGACCAGAGAATTAGGCACTCCGGTTGTTGGAAAAGCGAGTACGAGATGGTTCCAGTTTTCTGATGTGTTCCAGTTTTTGAACTCGAATTCTCGATTTCGATTTTTCGTGTTGATCGAAGAGGTGATGGTCGTTTTCTAGTGTAGGGATGAACGCCGACTTGTGGGGATGCTCGGCGATGGTCGGAGTGGACTGGTCGGGCGGTGCACGTGCACGGTGGAATCGAGATATCTGGCGAAGTCTGGTTTTACAGGGAAAGGCCACTCGAGTTTTTCTCGAATTGTTTCGAGTGATGTTCGAAGTTTTTAGGTATGCGACTCGAAGTAATTTTGTAAGGTCTCGGGTAATTATGTGTTGCCAGGTTTTTAAAAGCCTGTCAGTTTAAATTTAAACTGAATTTAAATTATGAAGAAATATTAGGACAGGATTTGAAATCAAAGTTTTTAATTTGGTTTTAAAAACTTAGTTAAAAATAAATTGATATTCATTTTAAATACAGAATTTAAAATGAAAATTAAAAGTAGATTTGAAATGGATGTTTCAAATATGAATTGTAAATGATAACTTGTTTATCAATAAGAATAAAGTTTATCTTAAAGTAGTTAGAGATTTATATTCATTAAATTAATTAGAAAATTTATTGGATAATTAAATTGTTTGATTAATTAATCATTTGGATTAATTAAATAAATAATTAAAGGTTTAAACTAATTTATTTATGATTAAGATTAATTAATTAGGGATGATTAATTTGTGGTTAGGGATTAAATTAGAGTATTAATTAATGGTTAAGAATTAATTAATAGTGTAATTAAATATTAATTAAGTTATGGTTAACACTTAATTAATTTAGTAATTAGAGATTAATAAATTGGTTATTAAGATTTATTAATTTAGAATTAATAATAATTAATATAAGTTAATTACTTAAGGAAAGTAATTAAATAATAGTTAATGAAGTCATTAACTATGGATTATTAAATAATTAATTAATAGGATTAATTTAATAGTTAATTAGATTAATTAATTTAAAGATAATCAATTATAGAATTTGTTTAAATGTAATTACTTATTGGAAGTAATTAAGAATTAATTACTTATTGTAATTAATTGAAGTTAATTTGATTTAGTTAAGTTAATTAATTAAGTTTAATTAATTTAGAATAATCAAGAGATGATTTGATAATAATTACTTAATGTAATTATTAAGGTAAGTTTATTTAGAGAAGTAAATAATAAGATAATTACTGGAAGTAATTAGTTGAATAATGATTTTATTAATAGAAGTAATTTGAGTTAATTACTTTGAATAATTAATCAAGGGATTAATTAAGGAATTAATTAAGGAGTAATTAATTTAGTTAGTGAAAGTAATTAAGGGTAATTAATTACTGATTGAAGATTAATCAATGGTGATTAATAAATGTTGTTTAATTAAAGATTAATTACTTAATGTAATTAATTTAATTAAGTAATTAATAATTAAGTTGTAATTAAGGATCATTAATTAATATAATTAATGATGTAATTAAGATTGGTTAATTAAGTAATAATTAATAAATGAAGTAATTAATCAATGTAATTAATTAAGGATTAATGTAATTAATTATAGTTGATTAAGTTAATTAATTTTAGTAAATTAATTAATGAAGTAATTAAAGGTTAATTATAATAAGTGGTTAAGGATAATTAATTTAAATAATTAATTAAAGATAAATTACTTGGATGTAATTAAAAGATAATTAATCAAGATGATTAATTGAAATGAATTATTAGAGGATAATTAATTAATTGATGGTAATTAATTAATGGTTAAGTAAGAAGGATTTATAAAATGAAGTAATTAATTTAATTCACTTTAAATTAATTAGAGATGATATAAATCATTACTTATGGATGGATGATAATACTGAATGCTTTGTATTGATTGATATCTCTGATGAGATATATGCTGTATGATATGGATGTTAGTTGAATTGTATGGATTATCTGATAATGTTGATTATCTGTTGTGAATTATCTTTCTTTGTGTATAAAGATAATGAATTGAATTTGTTTTAACCTTTAAAACAACTTGGCCTTAAAAGATACGCTTTGGATTTCGATGAGACCGGGATCGGGTTTCCGTATACCGGATTTCCAAGTCTGGAGACCCGAATACCACATCGATCCAAATTAACGATAGGTCGTGAATCAAGTGAAGATGAAGATTCAGAGTGCAAGGGTTATTGTCGTTAACTCTGAGGGTGATTCCAAAACGAGTGTAACGAGATAATGCCTTCGGTTTCGTTCGAACCCAGAACGAACTTGTATGGATTGAATGCTTTCAGAACATCGTCAGGTGGACGATGAGCATTCTAAGTGATGTGTTCTTTTCTAAGGTAATCGTGACCTCAAGCCTCACAAAACCGGGAATGGCTAAAACAGGGGAGGTGCAGCAAGGTTAGTGGGTAGCACCCAAGTAGGACAAGGTTACCTCTGTCTAGATGTCCCTTTCTATTTTCGACTTAGTGGTGCGGTTGCTGATCCCAACCGTGAGGTATCTTGTGCGGGAATTATCCAGTAAGGGATGTTCCGACCTTGTGTTGCAGGGGATTGGGAGTGATCCTCGGTACGGTGATCTAGGCCACGTACTGTGACGGGCGGTACCCCGGTAGCCCTGCCATTGTATGGAATCCAAAATCCAATAAGTGCCAACGGACTTGATTGTATAACCCACTTTGTGGCTAGTATGCTGGAATTTAATAATGTAACAATTTCAGCTATTTCATATTTATTTGAAAACCCTAGACCCTATTATAATACAATCGAATATCCTATCAAATGTTTTGGTTAGCGTAAGGTAAAAACTTACCCATGTTTATGTGTGGGAAGTCTTACGTGATACCTTTTCTTTCAAAAGGTTTTGAAGTTAAGCAAGTTTAACCTGTTACTCACACCAGACCCATGTCTGACCCAAGTTGTTTATTTCTGTTTTATAAACTCTTGGGTACTCAAATTTTTACGAGTAGCCAAGGGATTCAGGTTTAGCTTTGACGAATTGTGGAGGAGCAATGGAGCAGGAGGCTTCAGCGTTGTAGATATATATATAGTAGTTCCGCTGTGTCTGTATCTCTGTAGTGTATTGAGTTGTAATGTCTAGACAGATGTTTATAACTGTCTAGTAAGTGATGTATATGCTGTGTAACTCTGTAAAGTGTTGTATACTATGTAATAGTTTATGTTATTAATATAATTTATTCGTTCCGCTGTGAGATCGTTGTTGTTGTTTCTTTCTTTCTTCTCTTCTTTTCTATTTTCTACCCCTTTCTTTCTTTTTAGCGATACGACTTTCTATGGAGAGAAAGTCGTGGTCGTTACAGTGGTATCAGAGCATAGGTTGAGCGAATACCTAAGCTATTGGTTAAGTGAATATCAGAGCGCTAGGTTGAGTGAATACCTAGGTTCGGAAGGATTGTTCATTAGAAATAGGATCTGTAGCAACCTATTTGAGTCTGAGTATATATATATACGAGAGCGCATATTTGTTAGTTATATAAAATGGTTTTATATTGTGTTAATTGATCGGTTGAGTGGTATATGGATTCTGGTCAATACGGGTAGCTAACGTTATTGATAGGGATCTCTAAACACTTGAACCAGGCCAACGGACACAATATTGTTTTAAAGAGGTAAATGAAATAATTTTACCCAGAAATAATTTCTATATAAAAAGTATCATTTTAAATATATATATATTTCTACCTATTTGTTGGGTTACCTGTTCGGGTTTTCCAATATAAGTTATAAAGGTAGATGGGGTAGTGGTGTGTGAAACACGACTACCAATGGTTGGAGTTTGAATGTTGAGGTTGGAAGTGTATCTGTCGAGACTGTAGACCCAATACCGTCTCGAGTAAGCTTTGCTATGGTAAAGGATTTCATCTGTCACGACCCGACTTCCTACGCCCAGGAAATCGCATCGTTTTGAAGAAAAGAAAGAGGTGAGAAAATAGAAAAGATAGAAAGAAGAAGAAACAACAACAGAATCTCAACAGCGGAACGAATAAAATATAATATATCACATAAATGTTACATAATATCATATACATCAGAGTACACAGATACATCACATACTAGACAGTTATAAACACCTGTCTAGTTAATACAACTCAACATCACAGAGATACAACACAGCGGAATATACAGAATAACACTGACACAGCGGAACCAATATATATCTATACGCTGAAGCCTCCTGCTCCATTGCTCCTTCAGAATTCGTCAAGGCTAACCTGAATCCCTTGGCTACCCGTAAAAATTTGGGTACCCGAGAGTTTATGAAAAACAGAAATAAACTTCGGGTCAGACATGGGTATGGTATGAGTAACCGGTTAAAGTTGTTTAACTTTGAAAATCATTTGAAACAAAAGGTATCACGTAAGACTTCCCACACATAAACATGGAAAAGTTTTTACCTTACGCTAACCAAAACATTTGATAGGAAATCCAGTGATATTATAATAGTGTCTAGGATTTTCAAGTAAATAGAAAATAGCTGAAATTGTTACATCTATTAAATTCCAGCATACTAGCCACAACGTGGGTAATACAATCAAAACCGTAAGGTCACGTAGGGAAAATGGGTTTCCATCAATGGCTGGGCTACTGGGGTACCGCCCGTCACAGTACGTGGCCTAGATCACCGTACCGAGGACCCACCCTAAGTCCCCTGCAACACAAAGCCGGAACCATCCCTTACTGGACAGTCCCAAACAAGACAACCCAAGCAGTTGTTGCAATCAACTGCCCACACAACCGAAATAAAAAGGGACATCTAGACAGGAGTATATCTTGCTCTCAAGTGGGTGCTACCCACGAAGCTTTGCTGCACCTCCCCTGTTTTAGCCATTCCCGGTTGATGAGGCTTGAGGTCACGATTACCTGAATAGAACTCATCACTTAGAATGCTCATCGTCCACCTGACGATGTGCTGAAAGCATTCAATCCATACAAGTTCGTTCCGGGTTCGAACGAAACCTGTAACGACCCGTATTTTTACGGATCGAAAAGTTCGTTCAAATCTGGAATTTTCAACATTTTTGGTTGTTTCAGATTTTGGGAAGAATTTTGGTTAAGTCCTAAGTCGTAGCCGACTTATGGGTTCTGGACGAGTTAGGAAGTCTGGACGAGTTAAGGACTAAAGTATAGGTCGGCGGCGACCTAAGGAAGATAGGGGAGTGGTTTAAGTCGGTTGACAGTTTGGGGTGACCTAAGGAATTAACCGGGTTAAGGAAGTTAAGTCATAGAGTGGCTTAGGACGAGTGACCGACTTAAGGGAGTAGCCTATCTAAGAAGTTGACCGACTTATAGTATTGACCGACTTAAGATAGGAAATGACCTAAGAGATAGGTCGGCAGTGATCTAAGGAAATTAAGTCGTGACCGAGTTAAGTGTTAAGTCGGCTGACCGAGTTAACGACTTAGGAGTTTGGCGATAGGATGTGAGCGACCTAAGTCTAGAAGTTATGTAGTAACTCAGTTGAGTCGTGGCCGAGTTAAGGAGATAGAGAGATGAGTCGTATACCAGCTAGGTTGTAACCGACCTAGGGGTTAGCTGCTTAGTTATAAGTCGTAGTCTGCTAAGTCGGTAGGTCATTCAGGGGAGCATGTGTTGAGTCGAAGCTTGGTTAAGTCGGAGGCCTTTTCAGTTAAGTCGTAGGCGCATGCCATAAGTCGTAACCGACTTAGGAGACAGCTGTTTTGTTGCGAGTCATAGGCAGATGAGTTTTTAGGTCGGCAAGGCATTAGGTCGTAGGTCGGCATGGTGGTAAGTCGGCACCGACTTAAGAAGATAGCCGAGTTACGACTTAGGGCAGTTTTCTGCTATAAATAGGAGAGCTTCTCTTCATTTTTGGGATCCGGATTTTGAAGCGACGAAGTGCTGCCATTTTGAGAGCTCGACTTCTACACTTCTTCACTTCTTTTCTCCACTCTAATCTAGTGCTTCCATCCATCCAAATCGAAGATCAAGATTGAAGATTCAAGAGCTTAGATTGAAGATCTTCATCTTTTCAAGAGAGATTTCTTCATTTGAGGCGAATTTGTGATAGATCTAGCTTGATCCTTTGCTGTCCAGATCTGAAGTGTGTTGATTTGGGTTTGTTTAGGTGATTTGGTGAGTGGTGATTATCTCTCACACGGATCCAAAGGAGTATATCGGATTGTTGGCTCAATTTGATGTTAAAATAGTGATTTCCATGCATTTTCTTCATCCTAAGTGTAGATCCATATAGATCCATTGTTCATGATGATGTTACATCCATTTTATCATATGTTAACCTATGAAAGTTCATTCATCAAGTTGTAGAGATATAACCCATGTTCTCATGCTTATTGGACTTTCAACTCTTTAATTACGAAAATGCCATTATTGTTATAATTGTCTACTTAGATCATTTTTGAATGCTTGATTGCTTGGATTGATGTTTGATTTGATTGATTGTTATGAACTAGATGATTGATGATTAAATTTAGATCGAAGGTGATTCAAAAGCTAAGGGAAAGGCTCTTGAGTTGGAAAAGCTGCTCGTGGCATATGTAGCGGGATGGTGAAGCTCTTATGCATAGATTTGACGATGTGATGATGAGATGAGGCTTTGCGAGGATGTAATGAAGCGAGGCAATCATATGATGAAGACTTGGTCTAATCCGGACGGGATCATTCCAAGCATGTTGATAACTCGGTGATATGATTCGAGTTGAGGATAATGAATGGATATGAGAATAGTCGTCAAGGAGGATGACTAGGAGGCTTGGATAGCATCGTTGTTGAAGGTTCTAGCATGCTCTAAGCAAGAGTACGTTTGGGCAGATTCGATAGTCCCAACAGCCAACTGTTGATGGTCGAGTACTCTGGGCAGATTCGATAGTCCTAGGCACGGGCTGCGACGACGTGCGGGAGTTATGTCTAGAACCGGGGTTTCCATTAGCCCTTGACGGACGGCTGAAAGAATGTGCCGGTCATTCAATTAACGGTGATATCGAAGCAATGATAACAGTGATAGCCAGAGTCATGGATGTTTGGTTGTAACGTCATTTCGGACTCAAGAGCGGTATTTTCTGGGTGCTTATCTGATTTAGGCCTTGGTACTTGGAAAACATCGCCCTTGACCCGAGTGATAGTAGCTTTACTTTAAATTGTATGCTCTGCTATGTTTGCTTCTGCTTAGTGTGTGTCTGGGGGCTATCACTGTAGAATGAGGTTGGAGTGGGAGGGTTGTATTCCTATTCCTTTTCCTTTATGCTCTTTTGGTATGTTGTTAGTTAATTTACTGCTCACTAAGACTGTTGTCTGACTCAAGGCTTTATGTTTTAATTCTTATTGCCTTGGGCTGTTCGTCCATTTTGGGACGGGCAGACTAGGTAGCAGGTGTCAGGTGCAGTTCTCTTCTCACGATGCTGATATCGAAGACGAGCTGGAGGGTTGCATATTATCTTCTTATTATATGTACTGGATATTCCGCTGTTTTGTATTCTCTGAGAGATATGTAGTGAGGCTGGATGTATTGACTATGTGGATGCTTGTATTCAACTATTATGGAGTTTTATATGATGTCATTTTGTTCTGTAAAGCTTCACAATACATATGTTCTATTGTATTTTGTCCATGCGCTGTGAGTAATACGATAGATTCTGTTGTTTTAAATCTTACCTTGACAATCGTCCATGGTCGCCTGGCACACTTTACAGCGCTCTATCTCTAGATTCGGTGCAGGGGTCATGGGCGGTCGTCACAATTGGTATCAGAGCATTGGTTGATCGATTTTACCCAACGCTCGCTGAAGTAACTACGTATGAGAGACGTAATTGTATTTTGATGGATGAATACTATATATAATATAGTAGCTTGGTAGAGTTTGAGTCCTTTATGCAGTTGTTTCTCTAGATGTTCTAATCATTCCTTTTTATAGATATTGAGAATGAGTCGAAGAGGGAGACCAGCTGCTAGGGAAGGCCGTGCTACTGAAGAGACTGCTGATTATGCAGCCATGTTCGAAGCTATGATGACTTCGATCATGAGAAGGATACCAGTTCCGGGGGCGGCAGTTGATGTTGGAGTTCAAGTCCAGACTCCGAAACCAGTGGATTTTGCTAAGTTGTGCAAGGATTATACTGCTCTTGGAGGGAAAGTTTTCTTGGGAACAGAATCTACCATTGAGGTCCAGAGGTGGATAGATGCTTGTAGAAGGATCTTTGGTGATTTGGGAATTGATGATGCAACTAAGAGGAAGTTGGCATCGAGGCAGCTTCAAGGGAGAGCTTCTGATTGGTGGAACTCTATTACCATCACTACTCCGGAAGAAGAGATTACTTGGGAGCAATTCCAAGCTAGATTTGAAGCTAAGTTCATTTCTACAGCTCAGAAGTCCGTTCTGTTCAAGAAGTTCGTGGAACTCAAGCAGGGTGGAAGATCTGTTCTTGAGTATGTTTCTGAATTCGAAGCTTTGTCCAAATATGCCCGGTCATATATTGAGTCTGCTTATCAGAAGAATGAGAAGTTTGTGACCGGCTTGGATAGTTATCTTGGGAGACAGTTGGTGGATCATCTGGACGATTCATTTGAGAAGCTTGTGGAGAAAGCTCTTAGGCACGAGAGTCTGTTTCCTAAGGAAGGATCTGTTGTTGCTGTTACCAAGGGAGAATCTAAACCACAGCAGGGTGGAAACCAGAAGAGGAAGCAGCAGCAGCAGAAGGGTAAGGATGGCCAGAAGAAGCCGAAAGGCGAGGTGACTTGCTACAATTGTCAGCAGAAGGGCCATTTCTCTAAGGATTGTAAGAATCCGAAGGCATCGATGAAGTGTCACAACTGTGACAAGCCGGGGCATTTCAGGAAGAATTGTCCAGAACCGAGGAAGGACAGGCAGATTGTGCAAGCCTATGCTTTGGGAGCTGTTCCGTCGTCTTCGAAAGCTCCTACTGCTGAAGAGAAGGGAAAGAGTGTGGTTGTTCAAGGTACTCTTTTCCTATGTGGTGTTCCAGTTAGAGTTTTGTTTGATACTGGAGCGTCGCATTCATTTGTTTGTAATGAACTAGTAGGCCGGTTAGGTTTGGAACCGGATATGGTTGATAGACCATTGGTTGTGACTAATCCAGTTGGGGGTTCGTCTTGTTTGTGTATGTTATGCCGTGGTCTAGTTGTGTCGAGTCATGGTTGCTCTTTTGTTTGTGATTGCTTTGTTCTGAACTTTGCGGGGTTCGGAATTATTTTGGGTATGGACTGGCTTAGGAAGTATGCGGCTAAGGTTGATTGTGAGAGGCTGGAGGTGACAGTCGAGAACGTGGAAGGGCGAAAGATTGTGATACGATGTAAGCATGAGGAAGGCGTCTTCATGAGCTTCATGTATTCGCTAGTTGTTCCACGGGATGGACTGTCTTTAGTGCCAATCGCAAATGGATTCGAGGATGTCTTTGACGAAGTCAAAGGGTTGCCGCCGCATAGAGAGATCGAGTTTCGAATAGATCTAGTTGAAGGAGCCAGACCTGTTGTGATGCCTCTTAGGCGGATGGCGCCTAGGGAACAGCAGGAGTTGAGGGTGCAAGTTGATGACCTTTTGTAGAAAGGATTCATTCGGCGTAGTGTGTCCGAGTGGGGTGCACCAGTTGTGTTTGCAACCAAGGCAGATGGATCGTTGAGATTGTGTGTCGATTATCGTGAGCTGAATAAGGTGACTAAGAAGAACAAGTATCCATTGCCGAGGATAGATGACTTGTTTGATCAGCTTCACGAAGCCAAGGTGTTTTCTCAAATGGATTTGGCAACGGGATTTCACCAGTTGAGAGTGGCTAAGGATAGTGTGCCGAAGACTGCTTTTAGGACACCATCCGGTTTCTTTGAGTGGCTGGTAATGCCGTTTGGATTGACTAACGCGCCAGCATATTTTGTGGATCTTATGAATAGAGTGTTCAGAGATCAGTTGAACAAGTTCGTACTTGTGTTCGTAGATGATATTCTGATTTATTCCAGAACGGAAGAGGAGCACAAGACGCACTTGCGTATTGTTTTGGAAATCTTGCGGAAACATCAGCTGAAGGCTAAGTTTTCGAAGTGTCACTTCTGGAAGAGTGAGGTAAGGTTCTTAGGCCATGTGATTTCTGGAAGTGGAATAGCGGTTGATCCCGCTAAGGTGGCAGCAATCCAGGATTGGGTTAGACCTAAGAATGCATCAGATGTGAGAAGTTTTCTTGGATTAGCAGGATATTATCGACGGTTTATCAAAGACTTCTCCAAGGTAGCTGCACCGTTAACAGGATTGACGAAGAAGAACCAAGTGTTCAGTTGGGATGCTAAGTGTGAGCAAGCTTTCGGAATCCTGAAAGAGAGATTGACGAGTGCTCCTGTTTTGACTATTCCAAGTGGGAATGATGAGATGGTGGTTTACACCGATGCATGTGGTACTGGACTTGGAGCAGTGCTGATGCAGAAGGATAGAGTTGTTGCGTATGTCAGTCGACAACTAAAGCCGCATGAAAGGAATTACCCGACTCATGATTTGGAGTTAGCGGCGATTGTATTTGCTCTGAAGATGTGGAGGCATTATTTGTTGGGAGTTCGATTCGAGTTGTTTACGGATCACAAGTCGTTGAAGTATCTTTTCTCCCAAAAGGATTTGAATCTTCGGCAGCAACGTTGGCTAGAGTTTTTGGCATCATATGATTTTGGTATAGCTTATACTCCGGGAAAAGGTAACGCAGTGGCAGATGCGTTAAGTCGAAGACATGCAGGATTGGGAGCCATGTTTTCAGAATGGAAGAGTCTCGAGTATTTAGCTGGATTTGACTTCAGGCCTGGATGCGAATTAGAACCTGAAATGTTGGCAAACTTATCGATAAGACCTTCTCTTATGGAAAGGATTGGTGAGAGCCAAAAGCGAGATGATAAGCTTGTCAAGATTATCCGTGAATTGGAATCTGGATTGGATCCAGAAAAGGATAAAGGATTCGAGGTCGATCGAGAGGGTTGGCTTCGAAAGCAAGGACGACTAGTTGTTCCCGATATAGATGAATTGAGGAGTGAAGTTCTGAAGGAAAGTCATCGCTCGAAGTTGACAATTCATCCAGGTGGAAACAAGATGTATCGGGATATGAAGAGAACCTACTATTGGGAAGGTATGAAGAAGGATGTTGGAAATTTCATTTCCAAGTGTATGTACTGCCAGTTGGTAAAAGCCGAACAGAAGAAACCAAGTGGATTGCTTCAGCCATTAGAAGTTCCTACCTGGAAGTGGGAACAAGTGTCGATGGATTTTATCGATGGATTGCCTAGAACCAGAACGGGAAATGAAGGGATTTGGGTCATTGTGGATCGTCTGACTAAGAGTGCTAGATTCATTCCTGTTCGATCGACTAGGACTGCGTCAAAGTTGGCTGAGTTGTATGTTAAGTGGATAGTTCGATTCCATGGTATTCCGAAGAGTATAGTGAGCGATCGAGATCCATTGTTCACTAGTGGATTTTGGAAGAGCTTCCAGGAAGTTTTGGGAACCGAGTTGTGTTTGAGTACAGCTTATCACCCTCAAACAGATGGTCAGACCGAGAGAGTCAACCGAGTTTTGGAAGATCTCCTCAGAGCTTGTGTTTTGGATTTCGGAGGATCATGGGAAGATCACCTTCATTTGGTGGAGTTTGCATACAACAACAGTTACCAGTCAAGTATTGGTATGGCACCGTATGAGGCATTGTATGGAAGACCGTGTAACTCTCCGGCATGTTGGTTGGAAACTGGAGAGAAGCTGATACTTGGGCCAGAGATGATTCGGCAGACCTCAGATTGTATAGAGATCATTCAGCAACGAATGAAGGCAGCCCAAGACCGTCAGAAAAGTTATGCTGATAAGCGTCGAAAGGATTTGGAATTCGACGTTGGTGATATGGTTTTTGTGAAGATTTCTCCACTAAAGAATGTTATTCGATTCGGGAAGAAAGGAAAATTGACTCCGAGATTTGTTGGACCATTCCCGATCATCGAGCGAATTGGAAAGCTCGCCTACAGATTGGAGTTACCAGAGAAGATGTCGAGTGTGCACAATGTTTTTCATGTATCATATCTACGGAAGTATGTGCACGACTCGAGTACGGTGGTTTCTGCTGATAGCTGTGAAGACTTAGAAGTTGTTCCAGTTGATAGAAGACCTCGTAAGCCGCTTCGTGTTGTTGAAACTAACACGAAACAGCTTAGGAGGAAGATAGTTAAGTTGCTCAAGATACAATGGAGTGACGATGATAACGACTGTACGTGGGAGGTGGAAGAGAGGATGAAAGCAGCTCATCCTGAACTCTTCGAGGTATGGCCCTAAGGTGTCGTGTCATCTAACGAAATTGTAACTTGTTCTAGTTTTAGAATTCTGCATGCTAAGCTAGAATTGGATGCATGATTTGTTGATTGCTATGGATGGTAGGCGTGCAGAATAGTTTTTGATTGCTTTGTTTGTTTGGAATTTCGGGGGCGAAATTCCTAAGGGGGAGAGAATGTAACGACCCGTATTTTTACGGATCGAAAAGTTCGTTCAAATCTGGAATTTTCAACATTTTTGGTTGTTTCAGATTTTGGGAAGAATTTTGGTTAAGTCCTAAGTCGTAGCCGACTTATGGGTTCTGGACGAGTTAGGAAGTCTGGACGAGTTAAGGACTAAAGTATAGGTCGGCGGCGACCTAAGGAAGATAGGGGAGTGGTTTAAGTCGGTTGACAGTTTGGGGTGACCTAAGGAATTAACCGGGTTAAGGAAGTTAAGTCATAGAGTGGCTTAGGACGAGTGACCGACTTAAGGGAGTAGCCTATCTAAGAAGTTGACCGACTTATAGTATTGACCGACTTAAGATAGGAAATGACCTAAGAGATAGGTCGGCAGTGATCTAAGGAAATTAAGTCGTGACCGAGTTAAGTGTTAAGTCGGCTGACCGAGTTAACGACTTAGGAGTTTGGCGATAGGATGTGAGCGACCTAAGTCTAGAAGTTATGTAGTAACTCAGTTGAGTCGTGGCCGAGTTAAGGAGATAGAGAGATGAGTCGTATACCAGCTAGGTTGTAACCGACCTAGGGGTTAGCTGCTTAGTTATAAGTCGTAGTCTGCTAAGTCGGTAGGTCATTCAGGGGAGCATGTGTTGAGTCGAAGCTTGGTTAAGTCGGAGGCCTTTTCAGTTAAGTCGTAGGCGCATGCCATAAGTCGTAACCGACTTAGGAGACAGCTGTTTTGTTGCGAGTCATAGGCAGATGAGTTTTTAGGTCGGCAAGGCATTAGGTCGTAGGTCGGCATGGTGGTAAGTCGGCACCGACTTAAGAAGATAGCCGAGTTACGACTTAGGGCAGTTTTCTGCTATAAATAGGAGAGCTTCTCTTCATTTTTGGGATCCGGATTTTGAAGCGACGAAGTGCTGCCATTTTGAGAGCTCGACTTCTACACTTCTTCACTTCTTTTCTCCACTCTAATCTAGTGCTTCCATCCATCCAAATCGAAGATCAAGATTGAAGATTCAAGAGCTTAGATTGAAGATCTTCATCTTTTCAAGAGAGATTTCTTCATTTGAGGCGAATTTGTGATAGATCTAGCTTGATCCTTTGCTGTCCAGATCTGAAGTGTGTTGATTTGGGTTTGTTTAGGTGATTTGGTGAGTGGTGATTATCTCTCACACGGATCCAAAGGAGTATATCGGATTGTTGGCTCAATTTGATGTTAAAATAGTGATTTCCATGCATTTTCTTCATCCTAAGTGTAGATCCATATAGATCCATTGTTCATGATGATGTTACATCCATTTTATCATATGTTAACCTATGAAAGTTCATTCATCAAGTTGTAGAGATATAACCCATGTTCTCATGCTTATTGGACTTTCAACTCTTTAATTACGAAAATGCCATTATTGTTATAATTGTCTACTTAGATCATTTTTGAATGCTTGATTGCTTGGATTGATGTTTGATTTGATTGATTGTTATGAACTAGATGATTGATGATTAAATTTAGATCGAAGGTGATTCAAAAGCTAAGGGAAAGGCTCTTGAGTTGGAAAAGCTGCTCGTGGCATATGTAGCGGGATGGTGAAGCTCTTATGCATAGATTTGACGATGTGATGATGAGATGAGGCTTTGCGAGGATGTAATGAAGCGAGGCAATCATATGATGAAGACTTGGTCTAATCCGGACGGGATCATTCCAAGCATGTTGATAACTCGGTGATATGATTCGAGTTGAGGATAATGAATGGATATGAGAATAGTCGTCAAGGAGGATGACTAGGAGGCTTGGATAGCATCGTTGTTGAAGGTTCTAGCATGCTCTAAGCAAGAGTACGTTTGGGCAGATTCGATAGTCCCAACAGCCAACTGTTGATGGTCGAGTACTCTGGGCAGATTCGATAGTCCTAGGCACGGGCTGCGACGACGTGCGGGAGTTATGTCTAGAACCGGGGTTTCCATTAGCCCTTGACGGACGGCTGAAAGAATGTGCCGGTCATTCAATTAACGGTGATATCGAAGCAATGATAACAGTGATAGCCAGAGTCATGGATGTTTGGTTGTAACGTCATTTCGGACTCAAGAGCGGTATTTTCTGGGTGCTTATCTGATTTAGGCCTTGGTACTTGGAAAACATCGCCCTTGACCCGAGTGATAGTAGCTTTACTTTAAATTGTATGCTCTGCTATGTTTGCTTCTGCTTAGTGTGTGTCTGGGGGCTATCACTGTAGAATGAGGTTGGAGTGGGAGGGTTGTATTCCTATTCCTTTTCCTTTATGCTCTTTTGGTATGTTGTTAGTTAATTTACTGCTCACTAAGACTGTTGTCTGACTCAAGGCTTTATGTTTTAATTCTTATTGCCTTGGGCTGTTCGTCCATTTTGGGACGGGCAGACTAGGTAGCAGGTGTCAGGTGCAGTTCTCTTCTCACGATGCTGATATCGAAGACGAGCTGGAGGGTTGCATATTATCTTCTTATTATATGTACTGGATATTCCGCTGTTTTGTATTCTCTGAGAGATATGTAGTGAGGCTGGATGTATTGACTATGTGGATGCTTGTATTCAACTATTATGGAGTTTTATATGATGTCATTTTGTTCTGTAAAGCTTCACAATACATATGTTCTATTGTATTTTGTCCATGCGCTGTGAGTAATACGATAGATTCTGTTGTTTTAAATCTTACCTTGACAATCGTCCATGGTCGCCTGGCACACTTTACAGCGCTCTATCTCTAGATTCGGTGCAGGGGTCATGGGCGGTCGTCACAAAACCGAAGGCATTATCTCGTTACACTCGTATTGGAATCACCCTCAGAGTTAACGACAATAACCCTTGCATTCTGAATCACCATCTCGAACCTATAAGTACTATCTCCGTCAAACTCATTACGGAATCACCCACAGAGTTATACTGACGTATAGTTCTTATACCTCGAGTCTTCACTTGCTCCACCTGGATTTCACGACCTAACGTTAATTTGGATCGATGTGGTTTTCGGGTCTCCAGACCTGGAATCCCGGTATACGGAAACCCGATCCCGGTCTCATCGAAATCCAAAACGTGTCTTTTAAGGCCAAGTTGTTTTAAAGTTAAAACAATTCAATTTAATTATCTATATCAACACAGATAGATAAATCACAATATCACAGATGAATAATCATATATCAGCATATATGAACAACTGTATCATCATCACACATCGATCAAACATCCATATCACAACAGATATTACTGATCTCATATCTGAGATCACAACCAATCAATAAATGGGATATCAATATCATCCATCATACATCATACATAAGCAAGGATAATAAATCACACCATTTATAATTAATTTAAAATGAATTAAATTAATTACCTTACCTTAATAAATTTAAAGTCAATTAAATTAATTACTACATCATTATTAAACTTGCTCATATTACTATTAATTAATTATCAATTAATTAATTAATAATCATCCCATTATTCCATTTAATTAATCATCCTTGATTAATCCCTTTAATTACATTGAAGTAATTATCTTTAAAATTCCACAGATTAATTACTTAACCAAATATAGAAATTAAATCTTTACATTACTTCGTTTATTAATTAACTAAAGTTAATTACATTACTTAATTAACTATATTAATAAATCTCTTTATTTATTAATTATATCAAATAAATCCATTTTAATTCCAACATTTATTATATTAATTAATGTTCTCGAATTACATTATATCAAAGAAATTAATTTCTAATTAAACCCAAACATTTATCACTCTTGATTAATCAACCTATTGTAATTAACTTCCTTAATTACTTTATTAACTATACTCCAAAATTTAATTATCTCAAATAAATTTTTTTGATAAATCCTACAAGGTAATTATACTCAATTTACTTCATTATTAAACAACATTCCGTTAATTACATTCTGTAATTATCCATCAATTACTTCTCTAAGTAATTGTGCTTATCACATCTTAAATTTGATTTATTTAAATAAAATGATTTAACTATCTCAAATAAATCAATCCAGTATTTAATTACTTAATTAATTCTCACTTAATAATTACACTCAAACCATTCTAATATTGATTATTAAATCAATTGATCTAATTAACAATTAAAAATTAATTATATTGATCAACTATAAAATAATCTAGTTTAAGACCTTCATTTAATTTCACATCTACCATAATTAACTTACATTAATTTATTATCAAAAATAAATTTAATTAACCATCTATTTATCAATGGAAGTCTTATCTATGATTTTTATATCATATTAATTTCTTAATCCATTATTTTAAACTTCAATTTATATCTTTAAAACTTATAATTACAAAGTGACTCCTTAATTCATTTAAACTAAATAAATATTTAAACTTGTAATTACAAATTTAATTAATATAAATTATTTATTTTCACTCTAATTTCTTAATAGTTAAAGAAATGTAAAACTTAAATCTTTGTTTTACTTAAAGAAGAATTCAATTTCAAAATTGGTTTAAATTCCACTTCCAACATTTATTTCATTTTCTTTGAACTTCATTTAAAATACCAGTTTAAAACTAATCGCTAATCATTTTTACAACTATTTTTTTTAACGCTTAAATTACAAATTTAAAAATACTTTGCTATGAAGTTTTAGATCAAAATCCCTTTTAAATTAAAATATTTGAATTTATTTAAAATATTTAAATTTAAACTTTCTTTTATTTCAAAATCTGGTTTTAAATCATTTACTTTAACTCAGTTTTAGCCTTGGTTTCAAATTTAAACTTAAAGATTTAAAATCTGGAAACTTGTCACTGACCCGAGTTCCCATCAGATTTGCTTCGAGAAAAATTCAAATATACCCGAGCCAAACCAAAGTTTACCCGAGTGAAACTCGAGTTATATTGGCTACTGTCAAAACTGAGAATTTGACTTACCCGAGACTTCCTTAATTTACTTCGAGTAAAAATACCAAACACCCGAGTAAAACATAAGTTTTCCCGAGTAACTCCCCTCGTTTTTTTCCAGTTGCAATTTCACCAGCCTGACAACCGTGGTGCACGTGCACACCAAAAATCGACGCCTCCGACCACCACTACATCGACGAGCAAGTCAAGCAACCCCACTAGTTCCGATCCCAACTATCAGCTCCCCTCCGATCCTTCTCGAATTCGAATTCGAGTATCTCGAGACCTGGAAGCACAGTTTCGCGACCAAACACCCACCTGTCATCGCCTCGTTTTTGCAAACCCATCCACCAGAAAATCTCAAACTCCGGTCACGACATCGTCCACTGCCTAGCTACCCTCGCCCAAAACCCGAAGACACTCGATCCACCCACTTGGTCGCGGCGATCGTTTCTTCCAACACAGTGAAAACTAGGTTTACATACTTCAATTCCATATTTCCATTGCCTCAAAGCTTTAACCCATCAATTATCATTTTTCCCTAAAACTTCGATCAATACTCCATCTCTAGACCGAAGTTCGTCATCTCTAGTTGTCAGGATCACCCATGGCAACCAAAAACACTTAAAACGGTGCATCCAGAACTGCTCTTCAACCCAAGCATTAAAAATTACGAAACTTGTTTTAAAAATCCTATTTAAGTATGATGTTCCACCCTATATACCTGAATCTGTCGAACAAGAGATTTGATTTTTATACTTAGTTGAAGTTGAACCTTGTTCTTCTATCCCAGGGACACAAGCTGGTTAGTTTAGCTTAAGTAAATCTTGAATACTTAGATTGTAGATAAACAAACTATTTCTGTTTATATTTTACATTCTACCAATTGCTAGATCAAGAGGGAAAGAGTTGTTTTACAAATCTGTTTAAAGAGAAGGACAACAAGCAACAGAAAATTTCAAAGCAGACACAGATATATACAGGCATATATATAAACAAAATACATGTCATCACATAGAAAACATGTCATATTAACCTAAGTTATATGTTTCAAAATAAAAGTTACTCACCAAGAATTTCAGAGAGAAGAACAGAGCAGGGTTATCTTTTGAAAACAGTTTGAAACTTTGAAATCTGGAAAATATGTTTCCCACTTTAAATCTTCCTGTCCATCCTTTGCCTTTGTTTAATTGCTTGATGTTTTGCTGAAGCTTATTTAAGATTTAAAATAGAGTTTCATTTTGTAATTGCTTTGCTCGAATTGGAAATGAGAAAGATGATATGGGAAAGAATATTTGACAGGCTGAAGTATGAAATGGTTTATAGGGTTGGTATTTTATTTTATTTTTCTTGTAATGGTCAGAGATATTTTGTGAAGTATGGAGGCTGGAATCAACATTTTATACACTCGAATGACCCTAGGTTGGCTGCAAGAAATGGAGCATTAATTGTTATGTACTTTATGGTTTGTTTATTCATACTTATCTCATATTTTACTCTTGCCTGTGACTTCAACAACAAGCTACAACATTCATATTTTATAGTTTGCTTTGCTTTGATCTTTCTTATCTCGTTCCCAGGCCTGCCTATCTGTATTCGACATCAGTTTCTATGCCATCCCATACAAGCTTTTAGACTAGGCAGATCATATTTAAAAGCTGGAAATTTCTTATGTATTCTATTTCTTGCTTATATTTTGAATTGTGATAAAAAATAATAATATTGTTTTCCATTGTTCACTTGCCTTTGATTCTTTTCGATGTTATCTTGTTATGTTTACTTGTCTGTGCACATTTCTAGCTTGACAGAGGATTGTAAATGAGTGTTTTTTAAGGTGTTTAATGTGCATTTGTTTCATTGTTAACTTATATATTTATTTCTAGTTTGCATACTTATGTTCATAGATGTTTCATTTTATTTTTATGTTTATAATATTTGAACTTAAACCATTAATATATATAATTTACTTTTGTTATTTCATTTTAAAACTTAATTATAAAATATTACATTTATTTATACTATTTCATACTATTTCCAAAACAAAAGTTTACCAAAAATATTAAAATAATAAAACATATCTTTATTTATAAATTTTCAAAACAGATCTTGTCTATTTACAGTGTATACAGATATATATATAGATTATAAACAGAAAACAATTTACCAGCTCTTAAAATATGAAATATCAGTCAAATATTTATTTAAAAGAAAATTATTAAATCATTTCAAATTTTATTCACAATTATTGTCAAATCAATTTAATTTTTATCACAGATTATTAAATTGATATTGCCAAAATTTCCGGGATGTCACATTCCTCCCCCCTTAAAAGAATTTCGTCCCCGAAATTTAAACAAAGGTAATTTAATAATCCAATTAAAAATTTAATTTTAAAATACAAGCACATATCAAGCATATGCTAATAACTATAGCAACCAATCAAACAAATCTAATTATCCAGATAAAATACTGGATAGAATTCTCTTGAGTTTCCCCGATACAAATACCGGGTTACTCGCTCTATAGAATCCAAACCATCAATACTACCAAGCTACAGAGCTACCCCTTAGCTGGATCTGCACAACAAGACAAGATATCCGACTATAGATGAGCCTGACTCAATAACAAAGCCCCCGAACTGCTGGTTCTACAACCAGAGATAGAATTCGTACGTACTCCCTCAGAGAATACGTGAAATACAATAAATCCCAATCATCCAAACTGACAGTTCAAATCTGAAGACCCAACACTTATCCTCAGAAGAACCACAGAAAAGATCCATAATATCTCGGAGTTGGTTTCCCACATCTAACAAACTAAAAGCTCCTTGAATCAGAGAAAAATCCAATAACAATGAAGTCTCCAACTTCGAATTCCAAACTTCTTCGATTCTTATCCACACAACTTTTCAGACGATCCTGGGTCTCCTACATCTTCCTGATCAGCTCATCCTTGCTGATGCCCCTCAGAAACAAACTGGACCAAACAATTATCAAAATGATCTTTCTAAGATCAACCCAAAACTCAGAACACCAACTCGATCTCAAAATCGGAAAATAGATCTCACTTCTCCCATCTAGAAAAGATAACAGATGCACTTCAAACTGACCTTAAGATCCAGAAAGATTTCCCATAGAAACTCTCTAATCCATAATACTGCAATATCCAATTGCTTCCATACTAAACTACTGCCACCATGCTTCCACTGCGCTACTTTGATCTGAAACAGATGAGAATGTAGATGATGCACTCAAGCACAGACTTCCACTAATACCAACTATGACAGACCTAGGCTTTGCAACCATCAGTCAGCAATCACAACTGGTAAGCTTCTCAACAATTCCAGAAATATGGTTCAACAGATCCAAAACAAAACTCAGAAGTTCCACCAAACTGAGCTGCTTCACCCAACTCAAACCATCCTACTACTAAGCTGAACCATCTATATCCCTTTTGAAATCCAGCCGATACCAAACTCAAACTCCAGATGCCGACAATTTCTGACTTCCTGAAGACATCCAAAAAGAAGAATCTCCAAAACACAAGAGAACGCTCAAACTATCGCAAGTCACTTTTGCGATTAATCTGGCCTAATCCCAAAGAAAATTGTCCTCACTTACCCAACAGAACAGCTTACACCTAACTGGCCAATTCAACGAAAGAACGGAGCCACTCGACTGCTTCTGGACTCCTACTAAGCTAGAAAACTTCTTGCCAACACATAGAAACTCGAGCTATACTGCTGACATCAATGCCAAGAAATTTCTAATTCAAAGCTCTTCGAGAAACTCGGACCACACACAACCAGAAACATCCTGCTGAACACAACCACAACCCCGAAACAGATTCACTACCTTAACTCATCCTAAAGAAATATCTTCGGAGATATCCACAGTCACTGCGCCTCATCACACAGCCACTATATCCTCGAGAGATCAAAATACCACTACTTGCTTCAGCCCAACTGACAGATCCAACTCCAGCTCATCCAAACTCTCGAAAATCCGCTCACACTGGCGCGATCATCTTACACTTAAATGCTGGACTCCGAATCCTTAACAGATTTCCTTCAGAGTTCCATGAAGTCCCTACATCACAAATTTACTCGAGACGAACTGTAGACCCAATACCGTCTCGGTATATATACTTCCATCCTCAACAAATCCAACCATTGGTAGTCGTGATACACACACCACCACTACCACCCTATCTACCTTTATAACTTATATTGGAAAACCCGAACAGGTAACCCAATCGATAGGTAGAGATAAATAAATATATAGATAAAAATTACAAATACGCTCTCTCAGGATAGACACCACTCCAGAGCCTAGGTATTCACTCAACCTAATGCTCTGATACCAACTGTAATGTCCTAGGCTTTTCAACCTTCAGCAACGGTTCACGACCGGTAGGCTTTTCAACCATCCCAGCCCCGCTGTGGCTTACAGTGATACCTCAGGTTTGCTTTTACGGCCACCCTCTCGAGTCGCAACCAACCCCAAAAGGCCTTATACTACCCCCGGGGACATGTAGGGGTAAGAGTCTCCCGTTCGCCACCTAACGCAAAGCGAGAACCCCCTATCACGCTGTACTGTAGCAAACCCGATCCCGGTCTCATCGAAATCCAAAACGTGTCTTTTAAGGCCAAGTTGTTTTAAAGTTAAAACAATTCAATTTAATTATCTATATCAACACAGATAGATAAATCACAATATCACAGATGAATAATCATATATCAGCATATATGAACAACTGTATCATCATCACACATCGATCAAACATCCATATCACAACAGATATTACTGATCTCATATCTGAGATCACAACCAATCAATAAATGGGATATCAATATCATCCATCATACATCATACATAAGCAAGGATAATAAATCACACCATTTATAATTAATTTAAAATGAATTAAATTAATTACCTTACCTTAATAAATTTAAAGTCAATTAAATTAATTACTACATCATTATTAAACTTGCTCATATTACTATTAATTAATTATCAATTAATTAATTAATAATCATCCCATTATTCCATTTAATTAATCATCCTTGATTAATCCCTTTAATTACATTGAAGTAATTATCTTTAAAATTCCACAGATTAATTACTTAACCAAATATAGAAATTAAATCTTTACATTACTTCGTTTATTAATTAACTAAAGTTAATTACATTACTTAATTAACTATATTAATAAATCTCTTTATTTATTAATTATATCAAATAAATCCATTTTAATTCCAACATTTATTATATTAATTAATGTTCTCGAATTACATTATATCAAAGAAATTAATTTCTAATTAAACCCAAACATTTATCACTCTTGATTAATCAACCTATTGTAATTAACTTCCTTAATTACTTTATTAACTATACTCCAAAATTTAATTATCTCAAATAAATTTTTTTGATAAATCCTACAAGGTAATTATACTCAATTTACTTCATTATTAAACAACATTCCGTTAATTACATTCTGTAATTATCCATCAATTACTTCTCTAAGTAATTGTGCTTATCACATCTTAAATTTGATTTATTTAAATAAAATGATTTAACTATCTCAAATAAATCAATCCAGTATTTAATTACTTAATTAATTCTCACTTAATAATTACACTCAAACCATTCTAATATTGATTATTAAATCAATTGATCTAATTAACAATTAAAAATTAATTATATTGATCAACTATAAAATAATCTAGTTTAAGACCTTCATTTAATTTCACATCTACCATAATTAACTTACATTAATTTATTATCAAAAATAAATTTAATTAACCATCTATTTATCAATGGAAGTCTTATCTATGATTTTTATATCATATTAATTTCTTAATCCATTATTTTAAACTTCAATTTATATCTTTAAAACTTATAATTACAAAGTGACTCCTTAATTCATTTAAACTAAATAAATATTTAAACTTGTAATTACAAATTTAATTAATATAAATTATTTATTTTCACTCTAATTTCTTAATAGTTAAAGAAATGTAAAACTTAAATCTTTGTTTTACTTAAAGAAGAATTCAATTTCAAAATTGGTTTAAATTCCACTTCCAACATTTATTTCATTTTCTTTGAACTTCATTTAAAATACCAGTTTAAAACTAATCGCTAATCATTTTTACAACTAATTTTTTTAACGCTTAAATTACAAATTTAAAAATACTTTGCTATGAAGTTTTAGATCAAAATCCCTTTTAAATTAAAATATTTGAATTTATTTAAAATATTTAAATTTAAACTTTCTTTTATTTCAAAATCTGGTTTTAAATCATTTACTTTAACTCAGTTTTAGCCTTGGTTTCAAATTTAAACTTAAAGATTTAAAATCTGGAAACTTGTCACTGACCCGAGTTCCCATCAGATTTGCTTCGAGAAAAATTCAAATATACCCGAGCCAAACCAAAGTTTACCCGAGTGAAACTCGAGTTATATTGGCTACTGTCAAAACTGAGAATTTGACTTACCCGAGACTTCCTTAATTTACTTCGAGTAAAAATACCAAACACCCGAGTAAAACATAAGTTTTCCCGAGTAACTCCCCTCGTTTTTTTCCAGTTGCAATTTCACCAGCCTAACAACCGTGGTGCACGTGCACACCAAAAATCGACGCCTCCGACCACCACTACATCGACGAGCAAGTCAAGCAACCCCACTAGTTCCGATCCCAACTATCAGCTCCCCTCCGATCCTTCTCGAATTCGAATTCGAGTATCTCGAGACCTGGAAGCACAGTTTCGCGACCAAACACCCACCTGTCATCGCCTCGTTTTTGCAAACCCGTCCACCAGAAAATCTCAAACTTCGGTCACGACATCGTCCACTGCCTAGCTACCCTCGCCCAAAACCCGAAGACACTCGATCCACCCACTTGGTCGCGGCGATCGTTTCTTCCAACACAGTGAAAACTAGGTTTACATACTTCAATTCCATATTTCCACTGCCTCAAAGCTTTAACCCATCAATTATCATTTTTCCCTAAAACTTCGATCAATACTCCATCTCTAGACCGAAGTTCGTCATCTCTAGTTGTCAGGATCACCCATGGCAACCAAAAACACTTAAAACGGTGCATCCAGAACTGCTCTTCAACCCAAGCATTAAAAATTACGAAACTTGTTTTAAAAATCCTATTTAAGTATGATGTTCCACCCTATATACCTGAATCTGTCGAACAAGAGATTTGATTTTTATACTTAGTTGAAGTTGAACCTTGTTCTTCTATCCCAGGGACACAAGCTGGTTAGTTTAGCTTAAGTAAATCTTGAATACTTAGATTGTAGATAAACAAACTATTTCTGTTTATATTTTACATTCTACCAATTGCTAGATCAAGAGGGAAAGAGTTGTTTTACAAATCTATTTAAAGAGAAGGACAACAAGCAACAGAAAATTTCAAAGCAGACACAGATATATACAGGCATATATATAAACAAAATACATGTCATCACATAGAAAACATGTCATATTAACCTAAGTTATATGTTTCAAAATAAAAGTTACTCACCAAGAATTTCAGAGAGAAGAACAGAGCAGGGTTATCTTTTGAAAACAGTTTGAAACTTTGAAATCTGGAAAATATGTTTCCCACTTTAAATCTTCCTGTCCATCCTTTGCCTTTGTTTAATTGCTTGATGTTTTGCTGAAGCTTATTTAAGATTTAAAATAGAGTTTCATTTTGTAATTGCTTTGCTCGAATTGGAAATGAGAAAGATGATATGGGAAAGAATATTTGACAGGCTGAAGTATGAAATGGTTTATAGGGTTGGTATTTTATTTTATTTTTCTTGTAATGGTCAGAGATATTTTGTGAAGTATGGAGGCTGGAAACAACATTTTATACACTCGAATGACCCTAGTTTGGCTGCAAGAAATGGAGCATTAATTGTTATGTACTTTATGGTTTGTTTATTCATACTTATCTCATATTTTACTCTTGCCTGTGACTTCAACAACAAGCTACAACATTCATATTTTATAGTTTGCTTTGCTTTGATCTTTCTTATCTCGTTCCCAGGCCTGCCTATCTGTATTCGACATCAGTTTCTATGCCATCCCATACAAGCTTTTAGACTAGGCAGATCATATTTAAAAGCTGGAAATTTCTTATGTATTCTATTTCTTGCTTATATTTTGAATTGTGATAAAAAATAATAATATTGTTTTCCATTGTTCACTTGCCTTTGATTCTTTTCGATGTTATCTTGTTATGTTTACTTGTCTGTGCATATTTCTAGCTTGACAGAGGATTGTAAATGAGTGTTTTTTAAGGTGTTTAATGTGCATTTGTTTCATTGTTAACTTATATATTTATTTCTAGTTTGCATACTTATGTTCATAGATGTTTCATTTTATTTTTATGTTTATAATATTTGAACTTAAACCATTAATATATATAATTTACTTTTGTTATTTCATTTTAAAACTTAATTATAAAATATTACATTTATTTATACTATTTCATACTATTTCCAAAACAAAAGTTTACCAAAAATATTAAAATAATAAAACATATCTTTATTTATAAATTTTCAAAACAGATCTTGTCTATTTACAGTGTATACAGATATATATATATAGATTATAAACAGAAAACAATTTACCAGCTCTTAAAATATGAAATATCAGTCAAATATTTATTTAAAAGAAAATTATTAAATCATTTCAAATTTTATTCACAATTATTGTCAAATCAATTTAATTTTTATCACAGATTATTAAATTGATATTGCCAAAATTTCCGGGATGTCACATCATCGATCTCCGAAGGAAACTGTAATGGTTCGGAGTTTATCTCTGAAGTTTGGATGAGTAGAGTTGGATCTGTCGATGAGGCAGAAGCGAGTGATGGTACCTTGATACCTCAGGTAATAGTAGCTGTATGATGAGATACAGTGACGATGGATGTTCCTGAAGATGTTTTCTTTGGAACAAGATTAAGGAAGTGTGTATGCTTCGGTGTTGTGGCTGAGTTCAGCATGGTGTTTCTGTTTGGTTTGGAGTTCGAGTTTCTCGAAGATCTTTGGAATAGGAAGTCCTTGGCATCAGTGTCAGCAGTGCAGCTCGGAGTATTCTGTGATGGCAGGAAGTTTTCTAGATGAGCAGTTTTTCTGAAGGTGAAATTCAGAAGCAGTAAGAGTGGGTCCATTTCTTCGATAAATTGGATAAATAAATGTAAGCTGTTCTGATTAGTAAAGAGAGAACAGTCTGTTTGGAATTAGGCTGGGTTGATCGCAAAAGTGACTTGCGATTGTCTGAGTGTTCTCTTGTGTTGTCAGAGTTTTTCTGGATGTCTTCAGGGAAGTCAGAAGTTTGTCCGCATCTGAAGGTTGAGTTTTCTTATCGACTGGATTCCATGAGTGATACCGGTGGTTCAGTCTAGTGGAAGGATGTTTCCTAGAGATGGAGTTGGTGAAGAAGCTCAAGTTTTGCTGGAGTATCTGAGTTTTCTTTATGGATCAGTGAACCTTATTTCTGGAATAAGTTGTCCAGTCTGTGCTTGTGTTCTACCTCAGATCAGAGTTGAGCAGCGAAAGCAGTTTGGAGTGTATCTCTGGATGGGAGAAGTAAGTTTAGAATCTACTGATAGTTGTGAAGTAGAGTTGTGTTTTGGATCTCTTCTGTGTTCTGACCTGGATAAGTATTTGGTCTTCGGAATTGAATGGTCAGTTTGGATAATTGGAATTCATTGTGTTTTACGTATCTCTGAGGGAGTACGTATTTGATCTATCTCTGGTTTTAGAATCTGTAGTTTGGGAAGTTTGGTAGTTGAGTCAGACTCGTCTGTAGTCTGATATTCTGTTTAGTTCTGTAGATCTAGACGAGTAGGAGCTCTATAGCTCAGTAGTTTAGATTGTTTATAGAGCAAGTATCCCGGTATATATATATACTTGGGGAAACTCGAGAAGTTTTATCCAAAATTTTGTCTAGATAATTAAATTTGTTTGTTTGGATGATTGGTTGTTATGGTTGCTAGTATATGGTTGATAATATATGTTGTGATTTAAAACTAAAATCTTTAATAAGATTATTAAATTACCTTTGTTTAAATTTCGGGGACGAAATTATTTTAAGGGGGGAGGAATGTAATATCCCGGAAATTTTAACAATATCAATTTAATAATCTGTTAAATAATTAAATTGATATTGATGATCTTTGATAATAAAATTTGAATTTAATTTAATAATCTGATTAAATAAGTATTTAATTGGTGAATTTTATCTTTTAAAAGTTAATAAGATATTTTCTATTTGGAATATATATATTTATTTGTATATATTGTAAATAGAAGGTTTGGTAAATAGGAAATTTAGATTTAGTTTAATCTGAACTTTTCAAAGATATTTAAATAAATAACTTTATAGTTTTAAATATACTTTAGATAAATGTTTTAATTGTTTAAGATATTTTTACTTAAGTTTAAATAAATAAGATTTACAAAATGGTTTGTTTTATTTCTTTTTAAATATTTCTTGATAATATAATCTCTTGTTTAAATTATAAAATATGTTATTTTCAAATAACAAGTATAATGTATTATTTTTAATATGTATGAATTTTAATGCTAAAAGGAATTGTTATTTTAAATGGAATAAATAGTGTATGTAAATATATATAACTTGACTTTTAAATTGAATCTTAGGATTTAATTTAAATTGAATTTGAAATTTAAGTTTTGAAATTCAAAAGAATATATATTTAAATTGTTTTGGATTTTATAATATTTGTATAAACTTTTATTTATAAATGTAATTAGCTTTTGTTTCTCTTTAATATATATAGATAAGTGTTTAATAAATAAGAAAAAGGATTTTTAATTACTTTTAAAATAAATAAAAATATGAATAATTACTTAAAAGACATGTGTCTTTATCTAAAGCCTTGTTTTAACATGTGTAATGTAAGTAATCAATGTTTATGACAAGTGTCTTATTTATTTTCTTTTTCTTTTATTTTTATAAAATCACAATTTACTTACATATATACATTTGCATTTCTCTATTCCATTCTTTCTATTCTCCCTTTCAAAACAAGATAAACTCCTTTCTCTAATACAAATCTGAAAACCAAATCAGTAACCAAAACTCAAAACAATTCTCTAATAAAAATCTGAAATCAGAAATCAGTTGCCTCAAACCAAATCAAAGATCTGTAACACTCCTCAAAACCAAATTCAACAATCTGTAACCATTCCTCAAACCAGAAATTCAAGAAAATCAAACCCTATAATACATTTCAAAATCAAGTCTTCTGTCTGCATTCTTTCTTCAATCTGGAATCAATACAAGAAACTAGTATGCATTCTTTTCTAATCTGCATCAAATTCAAAAGCCCTGTTGCATTCATTTGCAATCTGGAAACAACTCAAGCCAGTCTGCATTCTTCTCAAACCTAGAAGCCAACATGCATGTAGTTTAATCAAGTTTAAAGCTTCTATAACTCAAGTTTTTAAATCAAAAGGGGCATACAAGTTTACAGTTTTCAAAAGCTTTTCAAAATTTAAAGAGGCTGCCTCTGTTCATCTGCATGTTTGGTGAGTAACAGTTTTTATTTAAAACTAACTTAAATAAATGTAGTTGCTTGATTTTTCCTGTGATAATCATGTTTGTAGTGATGAAATTATCTGTAATATGTATAGTTTGGAATGCATGTATGTTTTGATATGTTATTGCCTGTTCTAGTATGCCAGTTTTAAATCCTGATCAAAAATCAATGATTTCTTGTTCGAATCCTTATTAAGGCTTAAGATTTAAACAAAATATGGGTATGTAACATAAATTATAATTTGAAAATTTATTTATTATAAATAGAAACTGTATTCTCTGGAAAGGAAAATAAAACAGGATAAATATTTTGTAAGTGAAAAATTAAAATTCTAGATTCATTGATCCAGGAGTATAAGTTGATTACTTATACTAAAACTCGATTTTTAGAACATAAATCATAATTTATAGTTTAGTAATGAATGTGCAGTTCAAGTTGATTAGTATAAGGTGTTTTGGGTTATCTCTGGCAATATAGTAGCTCGGGATGGTTGTGATTCTCACTGGAGATGTAGGAATGATTGGAGATGATGGGAAAAATGTCTGGAAGGTGGTTAAACCACCGTGGTATTGGGAATTGAACGATTTTGTTTTAAGCCCTAAATTGGGTTGTGGTCGGAAATTAGAGGAGGGCGTCAACTCGGATGCATCGAGTTTCACCAAACTCGGGGAATGGGAAGCTTGGATGATGGCGAATGTGTGACCAGAGAATTAGGCACTCCGGTTGTTGGAAAAGCGAGTACGAGATGGTTCCAGTTTTCTGATGTGTTCCAGTTTTTGAACTCGAATTCTCGATTTCGATTTTTCGTGTTGATCGAAGAGGTGATGGTCGTTTTCTAGTGTAGGGATGAACGCCGACTTGTGGGGATGCTCGGCGATGGTCGGAGTGGACTGGTCGGGCGGTGCACGTGCACGGTGGAATCGAGATATCTGGCGAAGTCTGGTTTTACAGGGAAAGGCCACTCGAGTTTTTCTCGAATTGTTTCGAGTGATGTTCGAAGTTTTTAGGTATGCGACTCGAAGTAATTTTGTAAGGTCTCGGGTAATTATGTGTTGCCAGGTTTTTAAAAGCCTGTCAGTTTAAATTTAAACTGAATTTAAATTATGAAGAAATATTAGGACAGGATTTGAAATCAAAGTTTTTAATTTGGTTTTAAAAACTTAGTTAAAAATAAATTGATATTCATTTTAAATACAGAATTTAAAATGAAAATTAAAAGTAGATTTGAAATGGATGTTTCAAATATGAATTGTAAATGATAACTTGTTTATCAATAAGAATAAAGTTTATCTTAAAGTAGTTAGAGATTTATATTCATTAAATTAATTAGAAAATTTATTGGATAATTAAATTGTTTGATTAATTAATCATTTGGATTAATTAAATAAATAATTAAAGGTTTAAACTAATTTATTTATGATTAAGATTAATTAATTAGGGATGATTAATTTGTAGTTAGGGATTAAATTAGAGTATTAATTAATGGTTAAGAATTAATTAATAGTGTAATTAAATATTAATTAAGTTATGGTTAACACTTAATTAATTTAGTAATTAGAGATTAATAAATTGGTTATTAAGATTTATTAATTTAGAATTAATAATAATTAATATAAGTTAATTACTTAAGGAAAGTAATTAAATAATAGTTAATGAAGTCATTAACTATGGATTATTAAATAATTAATTAATAGGATTAATTTAATAGTTAATTAGATTAATTAATTTAAAGATAATCAATTATAGAATTTGTTTAAATGTAATTACTTATTGGAAGTAATTAAGAATTAATTACTTATTGTAATTAATTGAAGTTAATTTGATTTAGTTAAGTTAATTAATTAAGTTTAATTAATTTAGAATAATCAAGAGATGATTTGATAATAATTACTTAATGCAATTATTAAGGTAAGTTTATTTAGAGAAGTAAATAATAAGATAATTACTGGAAGTAATTAGTTGAATAATGATTTTATTAATAGAAGTAATTTGAGTTAATTACTTTGAATAATTAATCAAGGGATTAATTAAGGAATTAATTAAGGAGTAATTAATTTAGTTAGTGAAAGTAATTAAGGGTAATTAATTACTGATTGAAGATTAATCAATGGTGATTAATAAATGTTGTTTAATTAAAGATTAATTACTTAATGTAATTAATTTAATTAAGTAATTAATAATTAAGTTGTAATTAAGGATCATTAATTAATATAATTAATGATGTAATTAAGATTGGTTAATTAAGTAATAATTAATAAATGAAGTAATTAATCAATGTAATTAATTAAGGATTAATGTAATTAATTATAGTTGATTAAGTTAATTAATTTTAGTAAATTAATTAATGAAGTAATTAAAGGTTAATTATAATAAGTGGTTAAGGATAATTAATTTAAATAATTAATTAAAGATAAATTACTTGGATGTAATTAAAAGATAATTAATCAAGATGATTAATTGAAATGAATTATTAGAGGATAATTAATTAATTGATGGTAATTAATTAATGGTTAAGTAAGAAGGATTTATAAAATGAAGTAATTAATTTAATTCACTTTAAATTAATTAGAGATGATATAAATCATTACTTATGGATGGATGATAATACTGAATGCTTTGTATTGATTGATATCTCTGATGAGATATATGCTGTATGATATGGATGTTAGTTGAATTGTATGGATTATCTGATAATGTTGATTATCTGTTGTGAATTATCTTTCTTTGTGTATAAAGATAATGAATTGAATTTGTTTTAACCTTTAAAACAAGTTGGCCTTAAAAGATACGCTTTGGATTTCGATGAGACCGGGATCGGGTTTCCGTATACCGGATTTCTAGGTCTGGAGACCCGAATACCACATCGATCCAAATTAACGATAGGTCGTGAATCAAGTGAAGATGAAGATTCAGAGTGCAAGGGTTATTGTCGTTAACTCTGAGGGTGATTCCAAAACGAGTGTAACGAGATAATGCCTTCGGTTTCGTTCGAACCCGGAACAAACTTGTATGGATTGAATGCTTTCAGAACATCGTCAGGTGGACGATGAGCATTCTAAGTGATGTGTTCTTTTCTAAGGTAATCGTGACCTCAAGCCTCACAAACCGGGAATGGCTAAAACAGGGGAGGTGCAGCAAGGTTAGTGGGTAGCACCCAAGTAGGACAAGGTTACCTCTGTCTAGATGTCCCTTTCTATTTTCGACTTAGTGGTGCGGTTGCTGATCCCAACCGTGAGGTATCTTGTGCGGGAATTATCCAGTAAGGGATGTTCCGACCTTGTGTTGCAGGGGATTGGGAGTGATCCTCGGTACGGTGATCTAGGCCACGTACTGTGACGGGCGGTACCCCGGTAGCCCTGCCATTGTATGGAATCCAAAATCCAATAAGTGCCAACGGACTTGATTGTATAACCCACTTTGTGGCTAGTATGCTGGAATTTAATAATGTAACAATTTCAGCTATTTCATATTTATTTGAAAACCCTAGACCCTATTATAATACAATCGAATATCCTATCAAATGTTTTGGTTAGCGTAAGGTAAAAACTTACCCATGTTTATGTGTGGGAAGTCTTACGTGATACCTTTTCTTTCAAAAGGTTTTGAAGTTAAGCAAGTTTAACCTGTTACTCACACCAGACTCATGTCTGACCCAAGTTGTTTATTTCTGTTTTATAAACTCTTGGGTACTCAAATTTTTACGAGTAGCCAAGGGATTCAGGTTTAGCTTTGACGAATTGTGGAGGAGCAATGGAGCAGGAGGCTTCAGCGTTGTAGATATATATATAGTAGTTCCGCTGTGTCTGTATCTCTATAGTGTATTGAGTTGTAATGTCTAGACAGATGTTTATAACTGTCTAGTAAGTGATGTATATGCTGTGTAACTCTGTAAAGTGTTGTATACTATGTAATAGTTTATGTTATTAATATAATTTATTCGTTCCGCTGTGAGATCGTTGTTGTTGTTTCTTTCTTTCTTCTCTTCTTTTCTATTTTCTACCCCTTTCTTTCTTTTTAGCGATGCGACTTTCTATGGAGAGAAAGTCGTGGTCGTTACACTGTTGCTGCATTTGTAGAAGCATCGGGAGGGTTATTAAGTGTGCTGCATTTGGTAAATCTCCCACACTTTACATGACTTCATAGTGTATGTTAGATATTTTGTTTACAATGTTACCTGCAGTTTGTTTTTCGTTGGGTATTAGTTTTTGGTTTACAATGTTACCTGCAGTTTGTTTGCAGATCAGTTTTAAACTTAGTTGCAAACTGCAAATCAATTGCAAAACTACTCAGTTTTGCAACTGAGTACAAATATGAGCATTATGATATGAACTGCTGCAGCTCTTTTATTGCAATGTTTACTATTTGGATGAACTGTTCTTATCCTCGCTTCCACCTATTGTGTGTAAAAAAAAGAGGACTAAAAATATATTATATTCACGTTAGACAAAATGTTGCCATAATAACATAATGCATGAATGCTGATTTATACTTTAGTCATAGACAGTTCTATGATAATGTGTATCATGGCTGAGAAATCTTTAATTCAAAAAGAGATCTATAAAAAATTAAACATATTATAACATCCAAATCGTTGTGTTTGTACCGAGTACAAACTATGTCTGCAATCTGCTGTGATATCCCGGGAATTTCAAAGAAATTAAATATGATAATCTCCTTTAATAAATTAATTAAATTTGGCAAAATTGTTATATTCAAATAATAAAAATGTATTGTATATTGTATATATATATATATATATATGTGAGTGAATATAGATTTTTAAATAGAGTACTTATTTCAAATTAAAGTGATGGATGTTTAAATATATATATCAAATTGATTTTAAGATTGATTTTAAAATTTTATTTAAAAATTGGTTTGAACTTATATTTGGATTTCAAAAAGATGATATATATATCTTAATATATATTTTGAATTTAAAGGCATGTGTAAATGATTTTTGTATAAATATAGTTTGTTTTATTCCATTTCTTTTAAAAGATTTCCATTTATATAATTAATATATGTATTTAGTTATTAGGAAAATAAATTAAAAAGCTTTATTAAATAAATAAAATATATATAATTATGCATGAGAGATATATGTGTTAACATATAAACACTCTAAATAACATGTGTTAAGTTATCAAAAGAGTTTAGTGACAAGTGTCACATTTTTATTTTTAAATTTTAATAAATCAAAAACTAAATCTATATAACAATACTTCTTATTCTTCTTTCATTTTTTTCTATCTCATTTTTCTAAGAAAGCAAACTGCAGCCACGTTTTAAATCAGAAAAAAAATAAAAAAAATACCAAACCTGTAAACATCTTCAAGCAAAATCATTTCAAGAAATCAATTATAATCATCAGCAAGCAAGATCAAATCAGTTTAAAGGCAAATCCAGATCAGTAAGCAAATCAAAAATCAAGGGAAATTCAAATTTTCTGTTCAAGGGCAGAAGTATTTCAGGCTTCTCTGTTCTGCCAAGATTTGTGAGTAAACTTTACTTTTTAAAGCTAGTTATCACTGTGCATGTAAGTGTTGATTGTAGAAATTGTTTGAATGAGATTTGCATGGATGTAGAAATGTATTTTTATATGCATGCCTGTGTGAATACATGTATGCCTCTGTTTTGTTTAAACAGGCTTGAAAATCTCTCAAAATAAATTCATATCTCTCCATATAATAAATTATAGCATGTGATGTTTAAAAGAAAATTGTTTGTAATAATGTAATACAAATTTTAGAAATATTTGTAAGTAGAATTATTAGGTAATTATCTGGTAAAGAGGAAATTTCAGTAAAAAGGAAATGTATCAGAAAAATCGATTATTTTAAATTCAAGTTTCACCATTGTAATCTGATTTGTTATTAAAAGTTATGATTTTTAATAAAAATACCAAGATTTTTAAGTTAGAAATTGTGGAGATATTGAGAGTTGAATGGGAAATGGAATTTCGTCGATTTCTAGTAATCGAAGATTCTGGGAAGATCGAGATCGTGGCTGGAGCAAGCTCGTTGGTCAAGAAACTTGAGAAAAATGGTGGCATGATTTGTAGATCATCGTGGTGGCGTATCGACATGGAAATAGGGTTTTGTTGAGATTTTGATCGTCAGAGTTGACGATTTTTGTACGACGTGGACAGTCCACCAGGACGGATCGCATTGGGGGGGATCGGAGCTCGATGTCGAGGCGTGGCTTTGGGTTGAACGGCGTGAGGCCTGGGGGTTGGAGTTAACGGCCTGAGGTAGTTTTCCGATCAAGTTCGTATTCCAGTTTCGTTCGAGCAGCTCGATTTTAATTTCTTGGCGATTCCGTTGATCTGAGAGGTCGAGGTGGTTCGTAAGGTTGTCGATGACTTGTTGGAGGTCATAACGATGGTCGGAGATGACCAGATCAGTGTGCACCGTGCACACGTGCACGTCGTTTTAGTTCTGGTTGAGGCTTCCGAGAGAGTTTAATTTCTCTCGAGCCTTTTGCTCGATTGACTCGAAGTAGGAAGGAAGCTGAGTGTTTTGTGACTTTGCTCGGGATTCTTCATATGTTTCTCGAGTGGGAGCTTATTCGAGCATGTAGGAAGACTGTTAAAGTTTTTTAACAGTAAGTTTTTTATAAAAAAAAACTAAAAATAGATTATTATTTTTTTTAGTCAAATTGTTTTAAAGAGGAAAAGATGATGTACTTAGTTCAAGTACACATGGGTTAAACCCAAAGTAAAATGTTTAACCAGTCTTTAAATTTAAAATAAAGTAAGTTTTAAATTTTTAAGTTAAATAAATTTCTTGAATTTCATTTCTTTGAAATGAATTGTTTGTATAAATAAATTGTATGATTTGTTTTAAATGTTTTAAGTTAGATCCTTAAAGTTATTTTCAAACTTAGTTTGAAATATAAAAGAAATTTATAAGGAAATGTTTTATCTTAAAACTTAATATAAGTTGATAACAAATGTAATAATTAAAGAATGATTTATTAATTGAATTAGTTAATGAATAACGATTTATAAATTAACAATTAAAGTTTTCAAAATAAATTATTAACTTGAAACAAAGGATTGTTAATTTTATAAGTAAAGGAAAGTGAATTATATTTAAAACTTAATTAATGTTTTAATTTAGTGAAGTTAGTTGTTAAGATGCTAGATGATTTGATAATAATTACTTAATGAAATTAATGGATTATAATTACTTAGGGAGGTAATTAATGGATAATTACCGAATATAATAAATTGAATAGGTGATTTATTAATGAAAGTAATTTAGATTAAATTACCTTATATAATTAATCAAGGGATTAATTAGAAATAATTAATTAAGGAGTAATTAAATTATTTGATAAAGTAATTAAGAGTAGTTAATTTCTGGATGTTATTAATCAAGGGTGATAAATAATTAGGGTAAATAATTAATTAATGAAGTAATTAAAGGTTAATTACTGTATTTGGTTAAGGTTAATTACTGTATTTGGTTAAGGATAATTAATCGTGGAATTAATTAAGGGTTAATTACTTAAATGTAATTAAAGGATAAATAGAATGATATTGGAAGCCTTTGATAAATTGTTATCCCTAATATGTGGTTCGTATTGCTATGTGATATGATACGTTTGATTTAAAACTGTGATGATGTGGCTATCTATTGATGATGAATTACTGTGACATACTGTATTTAAAGTAGAATTGTATTTCACTTGAATAATTTAAGTTAAGTTGACATTGGTTTCGAAGAGACCGGAGTCGGGTATTAGTAAATACCCGAAACCACTTCGATTCTTTATAGATCGATATGTGAAGTAAGTATTGAGCATATCAAGTAATGAACTCGTAGTGAAGTACGAGTTACCCGGGATTTAAATAAGTAAATTTGCATTGGTATTTTCATATTAGATGGTTTACTCACGCTGGTTTCCAGCCTGACCCGGGTGTTACTTTGATGTAATGCTCGGGTCAGACCGAGTATTACAGATTTTCACGTAGGGACGTTCCGGAGCTCAGGAGGCGAGCTGGATGGCAGGAACATATGGAGTATATTCCGCTGTGATATATTATAGTTGTTAGAGACATGATAATTCTAACTGTCTAGTATATTTGTGAATGTTGTAACTCTGATGTATAAAATGTAATTAACAAATACAGTTTAATTTGTATAACTGATATTATTATTTGATATTGTATTTTGATCCGCTGCGAATGTGAGAATCTGTGTCTTATTCTGTTTCTTTCTTCTATCTCTTTCTTTTTCTTCTAACTATCTAGAAATTTTGGGTTCGAAATTTCCGGGTCGTTACATTTGGTATCAGAGCAGAAGGTTAAGCGAGAACCTTGGCTCTGGTGGGTTTACTCATTAAGGATAGGGTCAATAGTACCCTAAAATGAGTTGAGAATATTATATATGAGAGCGTACTTGTTATTTTCTTATATAAAGATTTTAAAATGGTTTTAAAATTAAATGATATTTATATAAGTTTATCTTTTGGTATATAAAGAAATAAATTTTCTAATTATTGAATATATTAAAGAAATTGGTTGTTGAATCATTGGAATTAAATAAAATAATAAGAATTAAGTGGTAATACAACCAAATTAAAATTGAATGAAGATAAGTTTGAAATAAATTCAAACTGAAATTGAAATCTTAAATTTATAGAAGTGTTATCAAGAATAAAGATAATAATGAATTGGTTTCAGATATGATAATCTTGGTTATTATCATAAATGGTTGTTGTATTTAATAATGAAATGTCGGAAATAATTAAGTAAAATGAAATGTTTTAGGGAAATAAAACATTTAGGCAAATATGACTTGTAAATTGTAGTGGGTTTTAAATTGTGAAGTTTTAAATTCTAAATCCAGAAAACTTGAAATTATTTAAAGAAATTGTTTTAAATTAAAACCAAATGTGGTTTAAAAATTTAAGGTATAACTTGGTGTGTAAAGAAAATGTATATATGAGGATATACATAATATCAAAGATGCTTTGAAATAACTCTAAGTGTTGAGTTTAAATTTTTCCTGGGAATGTGATGTGAAAACCCTAAGTGAATTAAGTTTTTAAACTTAAAAGGGGAAAGATTATTAATCTGAAGTTTAAAATTTGAATGGGAATTCAAATTGTGTAAAGTTGACCGGATTAAGTAAATTTAATTTAACTTGGAGGAAGTTAAATAAGTTTGAATGAATAACTTGAATTGGAAATTTCAAGATGAAATTTAAATTTAACTTGGGTAGTTAAATGGTTAATTTAAATGGGAGTTATGAGTGATCTCAAAATGGGTTTGAGATCTGGAAATTGAAAATGGATAATAAATTAGAATCCGAAGATTAAATTGTTTTTGAATTCTTATTTGAACTTTGTAATAAGTTAAGTAAAGATAATTTTAAAAAGGAATTTTGAAATTTGGATTCAGAATTTAATGGTTTAAAGATATAAGTTAATTTGATTTAAGAAATTAAATCAACATTTTAAAAAAAATTAACTCGAATTTATATAATTCGAGATAGCTTAAAATTGAGTTTTAAATTGAAATTTGTTCAAATTGGATTTGGTTTGAATTAATTAGAATTATGATTGAAGATGGATAAGCATAAGTTTAAATGGTAAATTAGAATTGAAATGATTTGAAATTGAAGCTGGTTCAATTTGAAATTAATCCAAATTGATTTGAATTAATTAAAATTGTGATTAAAGTTGAATAAGTTTAAAAAAAATCAAATGGAATTTGATTTGAATTTGGGAAGGAATTAAGGTTATTTCAACTTGAATTGGGATTAAATCAATTTCAATGGAAATTGAAGAATTGAGTTAATTTAAATGGAGGTGGAAATTTAAATTAAATTGTGAGAATTTAACAGTTTGACTCTGGTTTATTTTCAAAATAAATTGTTTTAATACAAATATATTTTTCCAAACTATTTACTATACAATCTATCTTTTTAAACCCCAAACTATCTTACACTTGTTTTACAATTATTTTTGGAATTATTTAACAATTTTTCAACTGTTTTATAAACTAATTACTGTTTTAACTACTTTATAACTAATTACTATTTTACAACTATTTTCCAATTATTTAACTATTCTATAGATATTTTACAAACTAATAACTATTTTTCAACTACTTATCTATTTTAAAAAAAATTCAAGCTATTTTTAAATTTAAATTGGTCAGAGTTCAAACTGTTTGTAATTGAAGTAATAACTCAATTGGAAATGGAAGCAATTGAGAATAAGTAATGGAATTAAAGGAAATGTGAATAGAAAAGAGAATTGATTTGGCTAATAACCAATAAAGATAAATACGTAGGATATACGTATATTATTCTATTCGCATAGTGATTTGATCCAGATTCGAACACAGAATTTCGAGATAGTATTATCGATCGGAATTGGGATTTTTCGCTCGATTTTCGACGGCGAACCTGGATATGGATTTTTGATTGGTTCTGGATATTCTCTATCATAGTTATGACTATGCAAGGAGAATGACGGTTTCTGATCAAGAAACCAGTTCTGACTCCGCACTAGGAAGTCGGGTAGACGATACTAGTTCGGAAGAGAAATTGTGTGATCGAGTGAGCGATCAGATTGATATTGTGTATGGATGATATGTGTACATCGTACGGATTTGAATGAAATTGGCATTGAAAATTTGTGGATAAGAAATTTGAAATGATTTTGAAATGAAAGGTATATTTGTGAAATATAATGGAATTGGATATTTCTTTGGTTGAAATTTACTTTATGGAAGTAAGTAAATGGTAAATAACTTTATAAAGAAATCAAACTTGAATATTTGATTTGGCAATAAATAAAGTTATATTTTGTAATATGATAAACTTCCCTTATTGAATCTATTGCCAGAATAAAAAGGGTTTTTGAAATATTTGAAGTATAAAAGAGGTTTTATACAAGTTTGAAATGATCCAAAGATTTTCAAGTTATATATATCTATATCTATATATATATATATAAGGATCTTATGAGAATGATTTGGAAAAGGTTTTGGGAACCTATGAATTTGGAAAAAGGCTTTTGATTTTTGGAAAAATCAATTTTTGGATTTTGAAAAGCCTAGTTTGAGAATTATCGATTTTGGTAATCGATTTTGTGTAAAGGAGATTTTGATAAATCATAAAGGATATGATTTGAAGATACTATTAGTATATAGTATAAAGTGTTTTGAAAATAGCTCTGGGGAAAAAAGCGCTTCCTTGAAATGAACTTCTCAGGAGTACCACTGGGTGGTACTGCCTTGAACCCCAAGGGGGGATTCTAAAGTTGATCCTGTGAGGAGTCCGGACAAAACTAGTTCCTGAGGATTATTTGTGTAGCGAAAGTCGAGGGGCTGGTGCCCACAGAGGCATTTGGGTTATGCTGCGACGACAGTGTAACTCAATGTCACTGTGATCTACTGCAGACCATAGCGGAAGTCATGTGTGCCGCTGAGAGCCAACTGTCTACGTTTGATTCTATATCGGTAGACTGTGACACTATGGTAACATAGCGAAAGTCGTGTGTGCCGCTGAGAGCCAACAGTCTGCGTTTGATTTTATATCGGTAGACTGCGACCTATGTGGGAGAAGTTTCATTTTGACAGCGAAATCGTGTGTGCCGCTGAGAGCCAACAGTTACAAGGACTTTTGCTGCGATGGCAACGTAACCCTGGATGTAACTGCGATCTGTCGTGGGTTCCTTGGTGTAATCAGTTACATGGACTTTTGCTGCGATGGCAACGTAACCCGTGATGTAACTGTGACCATGGATGGGAGTGATGATTTCCAGAGCATTCTCACCAAAGATATTTCCTCTATTTTCAAAACTGTTTCCTATATTTTCATAAATCATTTTCCAAGTATTTTCACTGGGTGTTGAAATCGGGTTTGCTAAGTCCTTATAGATTTTCAGTCCTACGTCTGATCAACGTATGACCGAATTTCTGTGAGAACAAGGATGGACTTGTTGAAACATCGAGTTATAAAATTATTTTTATAAAAACTATTTTTGTAATATTATATAGATTTTAAAGTATTTTTATAATATTATGTAAAAAAAAAAATTTAAAAATGTTTTGAAAAATTTAAATAAAAAGAGTTAAGAGTTAAGATGTCTAAGGAATAATTTAACTAATAATCAACATTGTAATAAAATTCTTGCTTCGTTCCTTTTCGAGGACGAAAAGATTCAAAGGGGGGAGGAATGTGATATCCCGGGAATTTCAAAGAAATTAAATATGATAATCTCCTTTAATAAATTAATTAAATTTGGCAAAATTGTTATATTCAAATAATAAAAATGTATTGTATATTGTATATATATATATATGTGAGTGAATATAGATTTTTAAATAGAGTACTTATTTCAAATTAAAGTGATGGATGTTTAAATATATATAACAAATTGATTTTAAGATTGATTTTAAAATTTTATTTAAAAATTGGTTTGAACTTATATTTGGATTTCAAAAAGATGATATATATATATCTTAATATATATTTTGAATTTAAAGGCATGTGTAAATGATTTTTGTATAAATATAGTTTGTTTTATTCCATTTCTTTTAAAAGATTTCCATTTATATAATTAATATATGTATTTAGTTATTAGGAAAATAAATTAAAAAGCTTTATTAAATAAATAAAATATATATAATTATGCATGAGAGATATATGTGTTAACATATAAACACTCTAAATAACATGTGTTAAGTTATCAAAAGAGTTTAGTGACAAGTGTCACATTTTTATTTTTAAATTTTAATAAATCAAAAACTAAATCTATATAACAATACTTCTTATTCTTCTTTCATTTTTTTCTATCTCATTTTTCTAAGAAAGAAACTGCAGCCACGTTTTAAATCAGAAAAAAAATAAAAAAAATACCAAACCTGTAAACATCTTCAAGCAAAATCATTTCAAGAAATCAATTATAATCATCAGCAAGCAAGATCAAATCAGTTTAAAGGCAAATCCATATCAGTAAGCAAATCAAAAATCAAGGGGAATTCAAATTTTCTGTTCAAGGGCAGAAGTATTTCAGGCTTCTCTGTTCTGCCAAGATTTGTGAGTAAACTTTACTTTTTAAAGCTATTTATCACTGTGCATGTAAGTGTTGATTGTAGAAATTGTTTGAATGAGATTTGCATGGATGTAGAAATGTATTTTTATATGCATGCCTGTGTGAATACATGTATGCCCCTGTTTTGTTTAAACAGGCTTGAAAATCTCTCAAAATAAATTCATATCTCTCCATATAATAAATTATAGCATGTGATGTTTAAAAGAAAATTGTTTGTAATAATGTAATACAAATTTTAGAAATATTTGTAAGTAGAATTATTAGGTAATTATCTGGTAAAGAGGAAATTTCAGTAAAAAGGAAATGTATCAGAAAAATCGATTATTTTAAATTCAAGTTTCACCATTGTAATCTGATTTGTTATTAAAAGTTATGATTTTTAATAAAAATACCAAGATTTTTAAGTTAGAAATTGTGGAGATATTGAGAGTTGAATGGGAAATGGAATTTCGTCGATTTCTAGTAATCGAAGATTCTGGGAAGATCGAGATCATGGCTGGAGCAAGCTCGTTGGTCAAGAAACTTGAGAAAAATGGTGGCATGATTTGTAGATCATCGTGGTGGCGTATCGACATGGAAATAGGGTTTTGTTGAGATTTTGATCGTCAGAGTTGACGAGTTTTGTACGACGTGGGCAGTCCACCGGGATGGATCGCATAAGGGGGGATCAGAGCTCGATGTCGAGGCGTGGCTTTGGGTTGAACGGCGTGAGGCCTGGGGGTCGGAGTTAACGGCCTGAGGTAGTTTTCCGATCAAGTTCGTATTCCAGTTTCGTTCGAGCAGCTCGATTTTAATTTCTTGGCGATTCCGTTGATCTGAGAGGTCGAGGTGGTTCGTAAGGTTGTCGATGACTTGTTGGAGGTCGTAACGATGGTCGGAGATGACCAGATCAGTGTGCACCGTGCACACGTGCACGTCGTTTCAGTTCTGGTTGAGGCTTCCAGGAGAGTTTAATTTCTCTCGAGTCTTTTGCTCGATTGACTCAAAGTAGGAAGGAAGCTGAGTGTTTTGTGACTTTGCTCAGGATTCTTCATATGTTTCTCGAGTGGGAGCTTATTCGAGCATGTAGGAAGACTGTTAAAGTTTTTTAACAGTAAGTTTTTAAAAAAAAACTAAAAATAGATTATTATTTTTTTAGTCAAATTGTTTTAAAGAGGAAAATATGATGTACTTAGTTCAAGTACACATGGGTTAAACCCAAAGTAAAATGTTTAACCAGTCTTTAAATTTAAAATAAAGTAAGTTTTAAATTTTTAAGTTAAATAAATTTCTAGAATTTCATTTCTTTGAAATGAATTGTTTGTATAAATAAATTGTATGATTTGTTTTAAATGTTCTAAGTTAGATCCTTAAAGTTATTTTCAAACTTAGTTTGAAATATAAAAGAAATTTATAAGGAAATGTTTTATCTTAAAACTTAATATAAGTTGATAACAAATGTAATAATTAAAGAATGATTTATTAATTGAATTAGTTAATGAATAACGATTTATAAATTAACAATTAAAGTTTTCAAAATAAATTATTAACTTGAAACTATGGATTGTTAATTTTATAAGTAAAGGAAAGTGAATTATATTTAAAACTTAATTAATGTTTTAATTTAGTGAAGTTAGTTGTTAAGATGCTAGATGATTTGATAATAATTACTTAATGAAATTAATGGATTATAATTACTTAGGCAGGTAATTAATGGATAATTACCGAATATAATAAATTGAATAGGTGATTTATTAATGAGAGTAATTTAGATTAAATTACCTTATATAATTAATCAAGGGATTAATTAGAAATAATTAATTAAGGAGTAATTAAATTATTTGATAAAGTAATTAAGAGTAGTTAATTTCTGGATGTTATTAATCAAGGGTGATAAATAATTAGGGTAAATAATTAATTAATGAAGTAATTAAAGGTTAATTGCTGTATTTGGTTAAGGTTAATTACTGTATTTGGTTAAGGATAATTAATCGTGGAATTAATTAAGGGTTAATTACTTAAATGTAATTAAAGGATAAATAGAATGATATTGGAAGCCTTTGATAAATTGTTATCCCTAATATGTGGTTCGTATTGCTATGTGATATGATACATTTGATTTAAAACTGTGATGATGTGGCTATCTATTGATGATGAATTACTGTGACATATTGTATTTAAAGTAGAATTGTATTTCACTTGAATAATTTAAGTTAAGTTGACATTGGTTTCGAAGAGACCGGAGTCGGGTATTAGTAAATACCCGAAACCACTTCGATTCTTTATAGATCGATATGTGAAGTAAGTATTGAGCATATCAAGTAATGAACTCGTAGTGAAGTACGAGTTACCCGGGATTTAAATAAGTAAATTTGCATTGGTATTTTCATATTAGATGGTTTACTCACGCTGGTTTCCAGCCTGACCCGGGTGTTACTTTGATGTAATGCTCGGGTCAGACCGAGTATTACAGATTTTCAGGTAGGGACGTTCTGGAGCTCAGGAGGCGAGCTGGATGGCAGGAACGTATGGAGTATATTCCGCTGTGATATATTATAGTTGTTAGAGACATGATAATTCTAACTGTCTAGTATATTTGTGAATGTTGTAACTCTGATGTATAAAATGTAATTAACAAATACAGTTTTCTTTGTATAACTGATATTATTATTTGATATTGTATTTTGATCCGCTGCGAATGTGAGAATCTGTGTCTTATTCTGTTTCTTTCTTCTATCTCTTTCTTTTTCTTCTAACTATCTGGAAATTTCGGGTTCGAAATTTTCGGGTCGTTACATCTGCATTAGTGCAACACAGTTGGCACTCAGTGCAAAATGACATGCCAGTTTGCGTAGAGTGCAAATTGTGTTTGCACTCAGTGCAAACTCAGTGTATATTCGGAGCAAACTGTACAAGTTTGCACTGGGCAGTTTGCAGTCAGTGCAAACTGTGGAAGTTTGCACTCACAAAACTGAGTGCAAACTGTGTTCGCATTTCACTACAAACTGTTTGACCATTCCGTGGGAAATGTTTGTAGCACATTGTAATATATAAGTAAACAGTGTTTTGATTGTTCTTCTTGGATACATGGTTATTCAAAATTTGGTACTCTAACCAATGGACAAAATCGATAACTAAGTGAGTAAAATTGTGATATTGATCATAAAAAATATGTATATTTTGTGACAAAAACAAATGTCTAAATGACATATTTATGTACTTTAGTGTTTTACTTGTTATAACTTCATCCCAACGGACACGCGTTGCTGAACCACGTTGGTGACAAAAATATGTAAAATTGTGTTTTACTTGTTATAACTGAACCACGATTTATATTCGTTTGCAACATCAACTGTAAATAAAAGGTATAAAAGGGATGCTGTTACTGTATAAATTTAGCTCTCTACTAAGCTAAGGTACATTAGTATTTGGCTGGCTGTTCTGCTAGTTCTTCACTCATTTTATTTTCAAAACAACATTTCAAACAAATATTTCATGCTACCTAGCATTTTCTTTTTGGATCTTCTACCCATTTTGTCACCTTTATTTACTAATATTTTTTAGCTTCGCCGAAATCATTAGCCTGTGTAGTTAAAACTTGTTAGTAATTTATTTTTAGAGTGTGCTTTATCTCAGACTTAAGTTCTTAGATATTCCTTATTAACCAGAGCCAAGAAAAGCTTATCTTTATTGCTTTGGTATGAAATCCCATACTTCTTTATGTCTTTACATGCTATATATGTTTACTATATTAAATCTTAAGAGATTGAATCAATACAAAGGAGTTTCACATAGCAAATATTCCTGTTTGTTATTTTGCAACCGCCTTCCTTAATTTCTTTTGAATAGAACTTTCTCGATTGAAAAGTTCTAGCATAACAAAGGCTTTTGTTAAAAATAGCTATTAATGTTCATTAATTTAATTTGTTACAGGTGATCCTACAGTGGACAAATTTGAAGGAACACATCTGGCTTTTGTGGCTGCCGGACCGAACCCATTTGATGTCATAACAAATGCAGTAAAGTGAGCACCATTTACCTTTTTATTCATTCATGTTTTTGTTGTTTAAGATAAGTTAGGATCTTCCCATACAAGACATGAGTGGATTGTTATACATGGAAAATGTTTTCTCTCCCAAAGCGCATAGTTTTGAATGAAATATTTTTATAAGGATACATGAAAATTACCTATGCAGGTTGTTATCAGTTGCACTGATCAAAAATCATTATATTTTGATAAACTAATGATGCTTTTTATGTAGAAATTACATAAAAGAATTTTTGATAAATTATGTGCTTGTAGTGATTATATTTCCAAATTGTGACTATTATGTACAATGAAGATTATCCATGCAAGTTGTGATTATTTGTGCATATCAGAAATCAATTTATTTTTTTATATTCCGAAATTACTTATAATAAATCTTGAGGTGCTATGCTGCTCCAATTGCAACAAGATTTTATAGGGGATAAATATGACTGTTTGGGTGTCCAGCGGAATCTGTTCTTTAGTTACATTTTTCTTTGGGTTCTATTCAGAGTTCTTACCTCAAAACCAATATTTCTGCAAAATAGTTTCCTTATGAGATGTCGATCTATATATTCATATACTTCTTATTCTTATTTTAACAACTTGTTTCTATGAGTTTTAGAAGATGCAGGTTGGAAGATATTGGTTGCAGTAGGTATTGTAGGCGATGGTTTTTGAAGGTAGTGGGTTGTTTGTGGAGGTGTGGTAGGAGTATGCGACTGTAGCAATGGTTATAGTGCAGTTTATAAAGGAGTTATGAAGTGATGCAGTGGCAGTTTTGAATTCGTTTGGTTGAGCAGTGGTGGATGGTTTATTTTGCAATCCGGTTGTTTGTGGAGGTGGAGAGGCTGTTGCAGTTGAGCAGTGATGCAGTTGCTGTTGGAGAAGTGGTTTTGTATGGAGTTGAAGGTTTGGAGAATGGAAGTTGTAGGTGATGTGGTATAGGAACAGAGGTGATGCAGGGAAGTGAGGTTGAGGGTGAGCAGAAGAAGGTAGCTTAGGTGCTCCACTAAATGGAATAATGGGATGTGGTGTTAGTAAGTTACTGAACACTATGTAGTTATATTCTGAAACTGTGTTTTAAAGTTTGTTATATATACTATGCTTGTATGCTATAATTTGTGGTGTTGGTATGAAGTATCCTTTGTGGTGTTTGAATGAAACATAAATGTTTGGTGTTGTTCTAATTATTGATCGTATGTTTTCTTAATTTTAACACTATATATTTTTTGTATAGATTGTTTGTAGCTGTAATAAAATATTGGTGCTATATAGTTTGTTTGATACTGTTTTAGTTATCACGGTTATAAGTGTTAGAAAATAACCTTTCGTAATGGTTATAACTGTGATATAATTTGCATTTGTCACGGTTATAAGTGTTAGAGTTTCCTTTTTGGTAACGGTTATAAATGTTAGAAACCATTGTTCTGTCACGGTTATAAGTGTGAGAAATTACTATTTTATCACGGTTATAACCATGAGTAAATACTATTCTGTCATGGTTATAAGTGTGAGAAATTACTATTTTGTCACGGTTATAACCGTGAGTAAATACTATTCTGTCACGGTTATAAGCGTGACAAATTACTATTTTTGTCACGGTTATAACCGTGAGCAAAAGTGTGACTGAATTTGCCCACGGTACCTATTTTCACGGTTATAACCGTGACAAATTAGTTTTGTCACGCTTATAACCGTGAGCAAATTGTCTTTCTGGTGTTGTTCTTTCTCAGAAACATAAAAATAATAACATATAAATAAAAAAGAAAATCAAAATAATAAAATTACACTAGATATGTTGACATATCCTTACTATGTATGTCAATATATGCAGTTATTTTCAGATTTCAAATTTCTCTCCTTAATTCAAAACTTAAAACTGCTATATGTAACCGCTTTTTTCGAAATCAAACCCATCTTACAGTCTTCTTCTTTCTAAAAATTTCAACTGAAATAAAATTTGTGGATCCTTACCATTCCAAACGTCCAAGGCATGAATCTACATCATCTTCCTTCGATCCTCCCACTTCGGGACCTCTCCAAAATCATACATTAGCCAAGCGATTAAGATATGAGTGTGATCTGAAGCATACTCTCTATATGATTTCTGAAATGGAAGCCATTCAATTGAGAATGACGAAGGAACAAGAAAAACAAGGCAAAATTTGAGAAATCTTCATAAATACCTATTGGATAACCTAACAAATCCAATAGTCGTTGAGGATGATGCTGCAAATTTGATCATTCATGATCCTATGAATAATAGTGAAGAGCAAGAGAAAGAAGAGGAAGAGAAGACGAGGAGGAAGAAAAGGAAGTTGATGATGACGAGGTCAAGTATGTTGGAGAAGTATGCTTTGACAAGAATGGAAATTTGGTTGAACAAAAAGGGAATTTCTATCTCCATTATCCTTTCTGCTCTATTCATAAATCCTCAATTATTAGGAAATCACGTTAGTTTAGTTTAGAATAAGGATGTCTGATTTGTTTGGATTGTTGTTTCTTGGGTTGTTTGATATGTTGATTTATTTGGTTTAGGTTGATATTAGGATTGATGTGTATAGACTTATATTAGGGTTAGAATTGATTTGACTCCGGTTTGGTTTTAGTTTGATTTGAATTGAATATATGTATTGGATTGGATTAACTAATAAAATTGGCTTTTCTTCTTTAAAAACATATCACTTATTTACTCTTGTCATTCTTATGGCTTTTATATATTATCTAGTACCTTAGTTAGGTGGAGTTTGGGTTAAAATTTTTGTTGATGACAAAAGGGGAGAAATATATAAAATATCTAAGCATAGATTTAGAGGGAGTTTTGTAATTTAGGGGGAGTTATATCATATTTTATAAACATGGTTGTCATCATCAAAATGTGGGAGATTTTTAGTACCTTGGGCATTAGTTTTGATGACAACAACCATATGACATTATACAAAATATAGATACTAATGCTTTTATCAAGTTATATATAGTATATAGTGCAAGATATTAGACATATGTTGATTTAGAAGACTGTATGGTGTCAAGAGCAGATTCAAGTGGTTGATATAGAGATTCAAAAGTTAGAGATTAAAGACTTATGGGTATTGAAGATTCAAGATATCTAGATAAGTTATAGGGTCATAGATTATTTTTTTAAAACAATAATAGCACTTCTTTGATCTCTCTTTATTTTTTTCAAAAATGATTTTAAAGAATCTCTTTTTTCAAAATGGCTTTAAATAATTTCTAATTTTCTTATTATTTATTTACAAGATTATTATATTTTGAGTAATTAAGTTTTTAAGTATTTTATATTTAAAATATACTTTTAAATCTATTATACTTTGTTATAATTTTAATTTTATGCTTTCTAAATGTTTATAAGTATATTATAACATTAATTATAACTTTGATTTTAAATACATATTCACTTATACTTTATATATACTATTTTAAACAAGGAATTCATATTTAAAACCTTTATATATTTAAAATATTTAAAACTAATTTTATAAGGTTTTCTTAAGTTTTGATATGATTAAAATATGTATAAACTATGTTTAAATGATTTTGTAGAGTTTCAAAATATTTTACAAAGCTTTATATTTTCGAAACAATTTTTATAGAGTGTTTTTCAAAAATACAAAGGGTGTGTTGACATATCCTTATAGTGTATATCGGCATATAGGCCAAACTTTTTAAAGCTCAAATTTGGATGGAAGTGTCTTTTCGTTATATCTCTTCGCGAATGGACATGACCATTGTTTCTCTATAAATAAGAGGATTTTCCAACGAATTTTTTTTAACTAATTTCTCATTCTTTTTCTTCTCTTTTACTTTCTTGATTTCTAAAAGAAAATCTACTCAAAATATTCGCAAATTCAATTAGAATCAAATTCAAACTGTATTGATTTGATTCTCTATTAATTACACTCTAATCTCTCTCATCTCTATCACTCAAAACAAAATCAAAGTGCTACTCAAGAGGTTATAGGATCATTTGTACTCAAGATCAAGAAACCAAGTTGGTAAATTCTATCAAATCATACTCTTATACTCTTGGGTATGCTTGGTGTACTTGAAATCTAAGTGGTGATTGTGTCCCGTTTGAATCAAGTGGGTTTGCTTGGTATCCCGTTTGAATCCGAATGGGTATGCTGGCGTTCCATCCGAATCCAATGAGTGTACCTCAAGCTCGGAATATCTAGAGGGTGTGCCTCGTAGCCTTGAAACCGAGATTGTAAAAATTTTTATTTTTGAAAAGAAATATGTACAAGAAATTGAACAGGATTGGATGTAGGGTAACTTCGAATTAGTATAAAAATTTATGGTGCAATCTCGCCAACTCTTTACTTTTTTACTTTTACGATATTTATATCCATCTATGTTTGCATTTGTGATTGTTGATTTTGCATTGTTTAATTATAATCTTAAAAGAATTAAAAAAGATTCACTAAAATCAGTAAACACTCTTCACTCCCCTCTAGTGTTAAATTAGCCTTAAGATCCATCTTCCACAAACTAAAAACCGGTAGCTCCATTCCAAGACCTGCCTCCTCCTCTCAATGAACACTCCTCCAAATGAACAAGTTGGTTTTAGGATCCTAGGCAATCCCCCAAAACAAATAAAGTCAATATTAATAGCCAAGTCACTCCACACGATATGCCTACAACAAGGAATTCCAAAGAATGACATAACGCTACCAACAGTTAACCAATAGGCGCATAATCCTCCACAAGGTTATACAGCCTGCGATAAGTACATGTGCCTAGGTGGGGGCTATATCACCTTTTAATCCATTCCTCTGAATGTTCCTCCAAGAGCTTGGGCTCGCTCCCACTCAAATTCCCCCCAATGTATATGCCTTGCCGAACTCCCTATATTTACTATTCATGATGCAATTTCATTTGCCTCCAACCTTTGGGGAATTAACACACCTTCTGAGCTTCAAACGACGAGCAAGTCATCACCCTTAATAATCATAAAAGCCTGGTGCCGATGTAAAGTTATAGAGACACTGCACAACAAACGCTCACATTTTAAAAATGAGTACTTCTTGATCCGATGCCCCTTCAGATTTAACTAGCTTTGGTTGTTTAGAAGTAAGAACTCTTCTTTTCCACTCTTATCCATACTTGGATTCTTACTATCCAAGTATCTAACTTCTAGTTCGCTCATAGATATTTATGCTCGAGATAGAAGCGAATCGCACTCCAAGACTCTAAAGACTCTTAAAAGAGTCAGCATTCGATTCCATGCCACTGCTTTCCTCTTGATGAACAAGGACCTTCGCCGATGTGCCTTCTACATCTTGAATGATTTGTTGTTCCAGCCAAATCTCCACCAAGAGGTTCTAGCAAATTCACCATGCCTTTTGCCCCCATTCAAAGCTCTAGTGAAGGTATCTAAAGGGACGCTGAAGACTCGTCGGGCATGGCGAACATCGATGAAAGTATCGATATAGCAGTAGAAGTAAATTTATAGGATATCCCAAGAATTCAATGGAATATGTTTCCTACAACACTGAGAAACAAATGGTTATTATTTCTCGGCACACTGTCTTTTTGAAAAGGAAAATTCTTTTGAAAGAAATAATGGATTATAGACTTGCATGAAATCTATGAAGTTAACACAAAGGCTAAGCTAATAGATGATCCAAATTTACCAACTTTTGAACACACAACTATTAGAAGGTCTAATAGGGAATCTCATGCACCAGAGAGATACTATGATTTCATCATGGATGGTGGAAAAGAGAACTATGTCTTAGAAGATGATACTCCTCTTTCGTTCCAACAAGAACTATAAAGTAAGGATTCTGTACTTTGGCTTGAAGCTATGAAATCCGAAATGTATTCCGTTTATGACAACAAAGTTTGGACTTTTGCTGAAATACCCAAAATGATAAAATCCAACGGCTAGAAATGGATTCTTAAGGAAAAGAAAAATGATGATGTACAGGTAGAGACCTATAAGGAAAGGCTAGGTGCAAATAGATTTCTTCAAATCTGAGGTGTTCATTATGAGCAAACATTTTCGCCTATGCCGTGCTTAAGTCCATTCAGATATTGCTTGCCATTATCGCGTTCTATGGCTAAAAATTGTTAGAACCTTTGTGATGTTTTTTTGATAAATGACAACTAAACAATACAATATATTACTTAACACTACAGGGACTTTCCTAAAGATTGAAAAATTAGTGATAAAATCAATGAGCTCAAGGATGCTATGATGTCTTTGCTTATGCAAGTGGTCTTTAGATAAAGTTCATATGTACAATCAAAACTGTGATAATAGAACTTGCTCATACTCTTACAAAAATTCACAAATACTTTTTTTTAAACATCATTTTATTTAATAAAACTAATATTTTAAATTCAATGGTAAATAGGCACTTTACTTTTCATTTCCCTAAAGGTCAGTCAACTAAAAATATAACTAGTCGATTGAATTTTCAGTCAACCGTTTGTATAATTCAGTCAACTGAATTGGTACAAAAATATACTATTTACTTGTTGTTTCAAACCTATCAAAATTCAATCAACTGAAAATATTTTCCGTCGACTAATTTCTATCGTAACCAAATTTCGGGATTTACTTTATTTCTTGATAAATTCATTTTGAAAATTATTTTATTATTCTTCTTCTTCAAAGATGCAACATTTCAGTAATGGGTTCCTTATCAAAAAACCTCTCTCTTCAAACGTAACTCTTCATCAAATCTTTCCAAATATAATAAATAGGATTCAAAAAATCAATTGATTTTTAAATTTTTCTCCCTTATATCTCTTATCTCTTGAATCTCTGAAAAAGCATTCAAAGATTCAATCTTCAGATACTTTTCAAATTAGTTCTTATATTCTCTATACTTTCAAGTTCTACTATTATTTGAATGATTAAAGGAAGGGTGTACTTCAACCTAGACAAACTAGTGTTATCAAGAACACATTGTTTTCCACAAATATTTTGTAAACCTATTTCTTTAGGTCAAGTGAGGGTTATTTGATGTTAGTAAACTTTCAAAGGTCAGCTTCAAGACTAGACATAGGATGGAAGAAACGAATCAGTATAAAAATTTTGGTATGCTATTTTATTTTATTGGATTTCTATTATCTTAGTGGTTACTGATTAGTTTAACTATTTATACCTACCATATACTCAATACCTAGTTACTTTCATTTGGTATTGGAGCAGGATTTTCCTAAACCATTGAAAAATATTCGATAGTATGACAAGTTCATTCCTTGAAGGTCAATCCATGATTCGACAACCTCTTTTCACCAGGTCCAACTTTACTTTTTGGGAAACTCGAATATAAATCTATATGAAAGCACATAGTCTTAAAATTTGGCAAGCTATTCAAACTAGATATGATCCCCCTATCACAGAAATGAGTACTTGGACAAATTTACAAAATATTAATGCAACCGACAATGCTAAAGCCATGAATTTTTTATTTTGTGCTTTTGACAAAAATGAATTTTCTAGAGTAATGATTTATAAAACATCATATGATAGTTTTTTGCACCTTCAAGTCACTTCTGAAGAGAAAAATAAGATTAAGCAAACCAAGATATCAATGCTTAAAAACCAATTTTCATGTTTTAAATGAAACTAAATGAGTATAGTAGAAATGTATTCATGATTGCAATCTATTCGACATGATCTCATGGCTTTAGGAGTGACTTTTGAGGAAATAGATTTAGTTAAAAAAAATACTTAATTCTTTAACTGAAGAATGGGAAAGAAAGGTTCTCGCCATAGAAGTGGCCAATGACCTTTCTGCACTTAAAGTTGAAGAGTTGCTAGGGGATCTAATGTCGTATGAAGCAAATTCGCAGGCTAGAAAAGAACAACTATAAGAAAAAGGACCATAGCACTTCAAGCGGAGGACAACCCGGATTTAGATGAAGATGAAATAATTTTCATTACCGAGAATTAGAACAGGTTTGAGAAATTTAAACAAATGACAAGCAAGTCTGAATTTGGCAACAATACTAGCGATAACACTATCTCCATCAAGTGCTTTAAATATAAAAAGTTTAGTCATATGAAGAAAGATTGACTGAAACAAATGAAAAAGGAACAAAGGTAGATTTTAGAAATTTAAAAAGAAGAAGGCTTTTCAAGTTACATGAGACAATTCGGATTCTGGCTCTTCTTCAGAAAGTGAAAGTAATGGTGACATAAACAAGCTAATATGTGTTTTATAGCCACAAATGAGGTATATTTTGAACTTTCTTTTGATGATCTTTTCGAAGTATGGAATTATATGAAAAATATAAAGCACTAAAAAAATTATACAAAGAAACATAAGGAAAATTAAATAGATCAGAATTAGAAGTAAGCATGTTAAAAGATGAGAAGATAATATTAGAAGAAGAATAAAATTATATAGAGTTGAATGTGGGACTTTCAAAAGAGGTTTGTGATAAATGTTTTAGAAGTTTCTCAAAAAGAAATGGTAGATTTAAAATTTGAGTTAAATGAACTTATCTCTTAAGTTACCAAGTTCAATAAAAGAAATGAAAGTTTATCACATTTACTTGGTATTTCCAAACCTTAGAAAAATAAAATAGGGTTAGGATTTGCAAAAAAATACAAAGAAATCTACTGCCAAAAAGTATGCTTCTTTATACACATTTTAGAAAATTTACCAATACTAGTGTTTCAAAGATTTCTAAAAATAAAACTATAAGCATTTGGGTTCCTAAATCTATCAATAACTTAATCAAGAAAGGGTATGCTAAAGATTTCATGAAAAATATCCATTTTAGTAGTAACTATAACTTCAAGGGGTCAATCAAGCCCTTATGGGTATGGTTACCTAAGACCTAACAATTAGGACCCTAAGGTAGGAAGTGGGTACCAATGCTTGGTTTCTAATTTTTATAGGTTCGTAGGAACAAGAAGAAGAGATGTGTACTTGGTAGTGGATGCTCAAAACACATGGCGGGAAAATTCGCACTTGTTGACAAATATCACATATATAGATGGTATAACCATCATTTTTGGGGACACTAGTGCACAATATATCTACTGTTTCACCTCATTTGCTGCGGTTGTGTTAGCAACCGAAGAAAACAAAATCATTTGCTTCAGTCTCACCTTAACAACCGAAGTAATAGATCCTTGCAAATCATCAGGTCATTCATTTGCTTCGGTTGTATCAACAACCGAAGCAGTAGATCACTCATTTGCTTCAGTTGTTAAAACAACCGAAGCAATAGACCTCTAAAATATTTATAAAAAATAACTAAAAGAAACAAAGGCAAAATCAAAAGTCTAGGAGGTAAAACATTTTCATTCCCTCCTAAATTTTCTCCCTTCTTCCATCCCAACACCAAATCCCCTCTTTTTCATCAACTTTACAAACAGGAAACCCTAATTGTGAAACTTTCCCTTTACGATTTTGCTCCAACCTTAATTATCTACTTTTATATTTTAGCTGAAACATCAAGACGAATCATGTACCTTGTTTTGTTTTTTAATTCATATGAGAAAATAAAATTATACATATCTGGATCTACTTAGAAGACCATTGGACTATATATTATGATCGTTTGAAGTATTTAATCAGTCATATAAATATTCACGGTAGCCTAGGGGAATATTAATTTTATTATTCATATGCACAACTAGGCATGATTGTCTCTCGTCAAAATTAAGGAGCTTTTGTGTTTAAATTGCATAATGTGACCACTTTGATCATTCATGTAGATTACATGGTTGAATATAATATTTACGCAAAAGCAGGTGTATGTCCATGTATGAATTATGCTAAATGTAACTTTTTTTTGTTTAAGTTGGTAATTGCTTATTAAGTATAAATAGGTTCTATTCAATTTCAGTCTTAGAATAAAAAGAACACATATGTACGACTTTTAAGAACTATATCTGATGGTAGCTAGGTAAACATAAAAGATTAAAATTCTGAGTATGATGTAATCTCTATGTTTATACGTTTGCATTTGAAAAAACATCAAATATTCAGGAATGGTAAAGTTGCTCTTTGTTAATGGGGTTATGAAAAGGAATATAAAAAGTTCAAAGTACTAAAAATAGAGCAACCTTACATTGGTTTGTCATACAACCATCTGTACCTTTTTAAGCAAGTTTGTGATCATCGCTTTTGTAGAACTTTTAAAGAATATCGAGTCCCCTAGATCTTTTCTTAAACAAAGTGATAGCCATTATTACGATGATGCCCTATAAACATGTCATGTGATCATGATGTTGAATATAACCTACCCTTGTGCACATATGTTCTTCCTTTATATATAAAAAGAATTATTGACTTGTAACGACCCTTATTTTGATTAACATTATTTAGGAATTTAATTAGTTAAATTAAATGAAATAATGTAAATGGTTAAGGGATTGAGATTTGTGTTAATAGAGGGTATCCGTGCCTGATAACAAATGAACTAAAAGGAATTAAAATGAAATAGGTAAGGTATATAGATAAGGTATATAGATAAGGGGTAAAGTAGGAATAAGTCATATTCTAATACTCTAAACCCTCATACCACTTCATTTTACACGTTCACAAACTAAAATCTAAACCAAGAGAGGCCGGCCACCATTATTAGGAACCTAAAGGAAGAGAAGCAAAAATCTAAAGAAGAAGCTTAATCAAATTCATTCAAGATCAAATATCAACTCCTTAACAACAAGCTAAAGGTGAATAATAGGTTACATCTCATATTTTTATTGTTTTCGGTTTTAGTTGTGATCCGAAATTAGTTTGCAAATGATTTTCCATGTTTTGATTATTTAAATGGATATATATATATATATGCTTATTGATGATTTATGCTATTTCATATAGATTTTATGATAAGGTTTAATTTGCAAAAACCTATTAAATGACATCCAACTGCCTTGCAATTTTGATATAAGGTCAGAAATAATATTTTAGAGATGGGCTTTTAGTTTCATAATTTTTTGAATTTTCTAGTGAAGAAACGGGTTAACTAGGTTTAAAATTAATTACGGTTATTATATGTTAGTTCTAGGTCAGAAATGTATATGTGTTAGAAAACATATTAAAAGTGATTTATGGGAATTTTTGTAGAATTTTCCTAAGTATTTTAATAAGTATATAAAATTATTTGAAGTATGGGACTTAAATGTTTTATATGTTTATAAAAGGAGAAGGGGCAATTTGTATATGTTCAAAATTAATTATTTCTGAAATTCGGCATCACTTTTAGAAAAGAATTTGCCAAAGAAATTGGCAACCAATCATATGTTGACAAACAAAGCAGGTTAGTTGAAAAGAAATTACTTTTTAAAGTTAAAAATCAGTTTTACTAGGTTTTTGATGTTTCGCCATTTTCGGCAGCACCTTTCGACTTCATACTTCTGCCTCCAACCAGTTCGAAACCAATACACATGATATCAAAAGCCTTGGTACGTAGAGGATTGGACATAGGCGAAAGATATAGAGTCAAAACATGGGTTCTGAATGGGTCGGAACCTTGTTAGCTTTTAAAAGGAAATGCGCCTGCTTTGCTTTCGAAAAGAATACTTTTGAATAAGATATCTTTCGACTCAATCAAATGTTTTAAAGAAAGGTTTCGAAATAGGTTGCCGCCTTTTGGTTTTAGATAGAGCTTTTGAAGGGGTCGAAACCCCTGCTGCCGCACCCTACCTTTCAAAGCAATGCTTTCGAAAGGGTTCCTTTGTTTTAAAATCCAAGCTGCTTCTCCAATGCTTTAGAAGGGATTGGTTTCAATGCCATCCACTTCTTTTACTTAGGAAATTGTTTTCAAAAGAGTTGCTTCCGGTTTAGTTATTTATTTTAAGACCCTTTGTTCTATTGAAAGTTAAACCCAAAAGGTTTCGAAAGGAATGGTTTTAAATGGTTTTGAAAGGTTATTCCACATGTTTTACTTAAACCCAATGGTTCCAAAAGGTTTGATTTATGTAATGGACTCAATGCTTTTGAAAGGTATAAGATAAAGGTTACGAAGGGGTGGTTCCCTAATGTTTTCGAAATGTTTACTATAGTGTTTAAATGGAAGGTTTCCAATGTTTTCGAAAGGCACATTTAAAGTGTTTTGAAAAGAGGATGTCTAAGGTCTTATAAAGCTTTCGAAAGGATACTTTTAATGTTTTCGAAAGGTGTAATGTAAATGGTTTCGAAAGGTATGTTTTGGCCTTTCGACCTACGGTTATAAAGTAAAGTAGTTTACTAGCATCGAAAGGGGTACTTTCAATGGTTTCGAAAGGGGTTGTTTAATGCTTTTAAACAAGGGTTTCGAATGTTTTCATCAACAATGTTTTGTGTACAGTATATATAACATGGAAAAATGATTTGAGTAAAGCATAGAATATTTTCCTTGTTTAAATATGATTTAAAGGGTTAAATCAATTTGAAAGAAATATTTTCAAGGAAAATTTGATGGGATAGTTGACCCTAAGTAAATGACTCAGATATTAGAATACCAGATGGGACAGGTATGGGGTCGCGCCCTATACTTTAGCTAGTAGCCCTAAGCTAATATAAGTTCAAAATTCCAGTGTGTAGGGCTTTATCACATGTAAGACTAAAATGATGTTACATACAAAAAGGAATATACATAGTATAGATAGGTTATTAGTGAGCCCGCAAAACCATTAGGATCAGTTGACCCTGGAAGAAGTAAGTTAGGGACAGACCGTCCAGAAAAGTATCAAACGGAAGTTAGATTATTGCTATATATATAGATATATCCTACTATATCTAATATCACATCCAATAGCAATCAAATCAGTCAATAAATAACTGCAATTCATTTTGAGTGAGAAAAATCTCACCTTAGCTTTTATTTTTCCATCCTTTTCCATTTCATTTCCAGCTTGATTCTCGATTTTCTTGATTTATACCTTGTATAAATAATTATACCATTCTTCTAATATCCGAACAAATCGAATAATAATTTATCGTTTAAACAAATTTATTTTAAACAAATTTTCTATTAACTATTTAAATTGATCGAACAATTTATTACTACTTCTTTTTATCTTTATTTTTATTTGAAACACATTTCCATACGAAAATATTTTATATAAATTCCAAATATCTATAAAAATATGTATTTTCCCATTTAAAAATTTCTATCTTTTAAATTTTATCTATATATATACCACTTTGAATTTATACCAAAAATATATTTTACTGTAAATTCTATACAAACTGATAATTCCTAAACTATATATATTTTCCGGTTTTAACCCTTATATTGAAACAAAAATCATCTTGTATTTTACTGTTCAACTATGTAAATTATTACCCTTAGTTAACTACCAATTTTAAACTTAACAGTATAATCACCTTGAAAATAAATTTTCAAATAAACAAATAAGTTTAAAAATGTATATTTATCTTTATCCCAAATTATTTATCTTCCTAGTTTGCGTATAAAATTTATAGGACTAAATCAATTTTCACTTTTAAACTTTAAAATTTAATAACAAATTAAAAAAAAAAATTCTGTTACAGCAAATATACCTCGCTGCCTAAATCTTGGACTCGAGAACGAGCCTCCTGACCATCCCATCGCGAAATCGAACACACGTTACCCACTGAAAATCATCGCGAGTCACCTTCATTCATGAACAGTCACGACTAGAACCCCATTCGAGCCACCTCACCAATCGTTGCTCCGCCTCGTGAGCTGCTTGCTGACCTCGTCGCGATCCCCAAAATCGATCGCCAGAGACAAACTCGTCGCTGCCTCAACACCCAACGTGACACCCCAACTCGCATCCTGCCTAGCTTCGCGAGATCCCAGCTTCGCCCCACGCCATCATTGCTTCGCTGAGTCGTGACCACGGCTTCGAGCGCCTGCTATGCTCGAGAACGATGCCCCTACTCGCGACATCGATACCCCTACGCGAACGAACACGCGCGCCGCCCCAATAGCCAAAATCGAAATTTGTTTTCGATTTCAAAATGCCCGGTCACCATTTATATTTTAATTCTTCGATTTTAAAAACTGAAGAGGGAGGGCCATTTTTATTTTGATTTGGTTTCGTTCGATTTGGAACTGAGGAAGAGGGGGACGAGATATTTGAAATTGAAGACGGCATGGTTATCACGATTTCTTTCGTGTTCTTCTGCACGATTTTAGGAAGAGACAACGGTGCGTGTTTAAAGGAAAATAACGTGGTGCGATGACCGATGATTTAAATTTTAAATTTTAAATTGAATTTGATTCAAAATCCAATGCGTTCTCTCACCGTGTGCTTACGTATTAACACCGAAAAATACGATATTTGAAATCCGACAATAATACAATATTACGGATCCAATGGAACTGGTTTCGTCGAATTCCGAGACTGTGCCTCGGACGGCTATTTTTAAATTCGATACGAACGATATAGATTCAAACTGATCACATTTATTTTAAATTCGATTCTGAAGTTTTAATTATCTTCAGTATTATCAATACGAATTTTAAAAGCTTTTGAAATATTTTTCTTTAGCTCAAAATTGAAGATTCGAATTTTTATTCAACATTCAATAGATTAAATTTTATAATTTAATTGCCAAATTCAAAGTTATATTGGGGATTCAAATTAAATCAGCGTTCAAATATTTAAAATTAATTAAATATTTTCAATTAAATTTGTTCAAAATTCTGGGTCGTTACAAACTTCCCTCCTTAAAAGAATTTCGTCCCGAAATTACAAGTTAGGAAAAATGGTCCTTAACTCGTCTACTATTTTTTTCAACATCCAATAGTTTTATCAAATTTTCAAAACAAATCTTTCTATTAAAGATTTATTATCATTCAACTAGCTTTTTCCAACTTCAATTACCGATTTCAAACACATTGTTTTCTTAACAATTTAAATTTAAGTTTAAATTCAAATTTTAAACTTTCAAAATTTCTCAAAAATTTTCCAACACCCAAAATTTTCGAAAAATTTCGCCAGCGTCTCCTTTGCGCGGCTAATACGGTACTACTACAAAACGTCCCTACGGACTCTCAGATTTCAAAAAGAAAAAGAAAAAGCCAAGCGGCTAGACAAGAAATCATCAAAAACTCATATTATAATTCAAATACGTACCTTTTGTCGAGCAATTCAAATTATCTTCGAAATCAAAATTCCAATTCCTTTTATAACACCTGTATGTCCTACTAGCCATAATATCTAGTTACACATTCAAACCATTTTGCAAATTCTATTACAAAATTTCAATACTTACTTCTTATATCATCTCTAATTCACTATTGAAGTTACACATATTCATTTCTTATTCAATTTTACATTTCAAATTCCATTTGAATTCAATTCACAATTTCAATTCAATTTGAATTCTATTTAACTTCTGAATATTGAATTTTATCGATTTCCTTTCATTCTACTGCACTATTTTAAATTAGTTTTATTTACTAATTCATCACAAATTCCAATTCATTTTCAACATTCCGTTTCAATTCCATACGAATTTTAATTTATCTTTCATTGATAACTATTCAATTCAATTTATTTGCTTACAAATTCGAAATGAATTTCAACATTCAATCTCACTTTCATTTATTCAAATTTATTCACTTATACTTTCTTTGATTTAACTTCATTCTTTAAATTGAATTTATTCTATCAATATTCAAATTCCATAAGTTATCAACTTAATAATATTTCATAAATATTTTTATATAGTATTCCAAAGTCTTTTCAACCTTTTCAAAACCATTTTTGAAAAACAATTCAAAATTTTCCTTTTGAATTTCTAAAACAAAATCCAAATTTTTCAAACAACTTCCATTTAAAACAATTTGGCAGCAATTCCTCTTTTGGAAACCCGAAAATGAACATCAGTGATGCTGCAGTCATTACCGAAGTTATTTTCCAGCGACCGAAAAGAGTTTAGAGCTTTCATCTCTTCAAAACATTTTTCCAAAACCTTTGAAATTCATTTCCAACTCCAAAAAGGATTTAAACTTTCCAAATCTCCAAAATTTTCAAATTCTATTCAAAACATTTCCAAATACTTCTTTGGAACTCCGTTTCAAATTACAAATCACTTTTATAATTTACATTCTTAATTTCATTTGTATGTGAATTTATTTCTTAACTTTGGAGTTATGATTTCAATTTCTTATTCAATTTCATATAATAATGATAACATTTCAATATCATCACTTCCTAACAACCAATCATCCATATACTATGATAATTCATAGAAAAACATTCTTTTTTCTATACAAAATAGTTTTGGGCAAAATTATCTCATTCACCCTTTTCAAAAACAATACTGTGCCGAATTGTTCTATTCAAGTGTTTAGAAACCCCTTCGATACAGTTTTGCAGACTGTGCCGACGAAGGTTCATATGCCACTCAATAAACCAATCATCACAATACAAAGAAATTTTATAGTCACTAACAAATACGCGCTCGTATCTATTATTACACTCAAACTCATTCTAGAGTACTGCTGACTCTATCTCTAGTGAGTAACACCCAACAGAGCAGGATTGTCGCTTAACCATATGCTCTGATACCACTTGTAAAGACCCGCAAATCCGTCTTCCGAAAACCCAACACTGCTATGTCCACTGTAGCAATTGTCGAACAATCGGATGGTGGAAACGCGAACTTTAATGTTTAAAAGAAGAGGCAGAAGAAAAGACAGAAGAAAAAGAAAGAAGAAAAGAGAAGAAGAAGAAAGAAGAGAAGAGAGAAGAGAACAGAACAACGGAACAACATCAGAACAGAAAACAATATCAGAATCTTACACATCGCAGCGGAACAATATACAATAGATAATTACTAGTCTTTTAAAACAAAGAACTATATCAGTTTATACATACATCAATCAGAGTCAATATACGACTCAATACAACACAGCACATCAATGGACAGTTATATAAACTTGTCCTCATACAGAATACACAGCGGAATAAATACTATCAGATACAAATACTACGTCTTGTCATCCAGCTTATCTCCAAAGCTCCAGGATATCCTGATAACATAACTCTAGGCTGCCCGTGTGGAAATTGGTGGGCACCCAGAGTTTAGAAGGGAACAATAAACTCCGAGTCAGTCATGGTGACTGGTGTGAGATCGTAAAACAGTTTATTTTTCACAAAGAAAATAAAACAAATTCTCAATGCTTTTGGAAAATGAAACTACCATAAGACCTCCCACCACACACACAATGCAAACGCAGAATTGGAGGAGATTTCTTCTTATGATAGTCAAAGATGCTTACTACGCAAAATCAAATTCTTTTTGATATTATTATTAGTGCATAGTGTAGAAAACATTTCGAAAGTATAATATTAATCTTAGCCAGCATAGACATTTCGAACTATGCCTACTATAGCTACCATCCAAACAGTGGGGCGCCACCATAAGTGAATGATAGGTTCTACAACTAAAACCGTACAAGGCTCGTATTGTTTCTTTGGATTTCCAACAAATGGTAAGGCTAAGGAACTTCCTTTTCCACGATGGGTACGTCCCTGGAATAGACGATCCGAGAACCTAACGTTACGGTTAGATCTCTGCCAACACAAGGCCGGGTTACCTCTGCAAAAATAGGTAACTACTGACACGCGTATGCCATCCCCCGATCATCACCGATCTTCCCGAGGATCCCCGATTCGCAACAACCACAAAGTAATAAATTTGCAGCAACCACAGAGGTTAAGTATCTGGGCTCCATACCATGATACCACCTTTATCCAGAAGGAATGACATACACTAAGGGGCGCTACTCCCTAGAACCTTGTCGCATCCTTCCTGTTTTGACCATTTCCGGGGTGTGAGGCTCGACGAAGTCTCGTCCACAAAGCTGCGCTTTCTACAAAGCCATGCTTCGGGTCAAACAAATGATCAACCTATGATCACAAAGATATAAGATCAAACAAATGATCATATCACAAATGATCAAACACTGATCATCACACAGCAACACTCAGTATGCCACGTTACCAAATTGGGAGTATATCGCTGATAAATTTCAACTACATAACCTCTGAGCTCATACGTCTCAGAGAAGGGTGTTAAGCTAAGAGAATAAATTCTCCGCCACCAACAGAAATGTATTTGAAAGAAATCAGCTTTATATCTCAATCTGTAACGTCAGACACACAATCCATACAAGTCTGTTCCGGGATCGAACAGAACCGAAGGCACTTCTCACGAAGCCCTTGCAAATCCGGATAATTTCCAATCACGTCCGGACTTCCCGTCACTAAGGGTGATAAAACCTCTAAATCGGAGATCAGCCGATGTAGAGTAACTCGACGGTAATCCTTCCGTTTTCAAAAATATCCGGTCTTCAACACCGGTCTTCAACACCGGTCTTCAAATGCAATTCATAACGACGTATCACATATTCGGAATGGGTTATACGACCCCATGGTCCTTTCCCGGCTAACCCGAATAGTGAGCGATTATTCAAAAATAAGTGTGGCATTCAAATTCATCCAATTCACAACAAATACCTATCTAAAGGTAATTATTGATAGTCGGTTATTTAACTATCAATAAAGATGCGCAACATCATCAGATTCCAAATAATTTTCCAAATCATTTCATCTTCAAAAATATCTTTACTAGATGTAAAATTTCCACACTTCAAAAATAAATCAACATTTATTTTTCAAAACAGTTTCCATTCTTTTATAAATTCCATAGTGAATTTATATCTTTCAAAATATCTACTGATATACGATTTTCAATTGATTTCAAATATTCAATTTCATTTATCTTTAAGAAGATAAATTCTCAAAAACATTTCATTTCATATTGGAAAAGCATTTCCATACTTATTTAAAAATAAGTAATTCACAAAACTATTTATTTTCAACATTTGAAAATACTCAATATACTTAAATCAATATTAAGTATATATTCATTCTTTAAGGAGAACATTTGAGTCAAAACGAATGTTATGTAAAACATCGTTACGACGACTCAAAATCACTAGTATAGGGATTCGGATTTTAAGGTAGATATATAAATCCCAATACTACATAAAACATTTCCTTTCGGAAATCATTTACTATAACAACAGTGTTATAGTCCATCATTTCCTTATATTTTTGAAAACACCTATTTCAACAATGAACGTTGAAATCTATGCTTTCGATTCATAATACATTTTAAAACATCTTTAAAATGTTCAACTTCATTTTTAATATCACTTCTTCAAAAATAAATCCATTTTTATTAAATAATATATTCACTGTCCAAAATCGTGAATATAATTCACTTAACCAAATTTAAATCATCTCTACACATTTATTTTAATAAAGATTCGCTATCCAAAATCGCGAATATATCTCCTTTAACAACCTTCTATATTAAATTTATCAAATCCAATTGATTTCGAATTTATAAAACAATAAATTCTATTTCTATTTTCTAACAACTTCAATTTAATAAATCTCCTTTATTAACAATTCGATTCATAACTCAAATCTTATACCAATAATCCATATTATAAGTTAAATACTTATAATTCCTTTATTTTACAAAAACATTTCCATTTATAAGTTCACAATTTATAAATTTCATTTATTTATAAATTCTTAAAAATTCATTTTTAACGCTTATAAAAACTCGTTTTATAATACCAACATTTTAAAGTTATAAATATCAATCTTGTACATCTTTTACGTACATCGTTTTTAATAATTCAAAAATTCCAATTAAAACCATTTTATAAATTTCTTAACTATTTATTTCAAAAGAAATTACCTTTTTGGTTATAATTCACAAATCTTAACTTTTATAACTTTAAAATCTTAACGTTTATTTATTAATTCAAAAATTAAATAAAACGTCTACTTTCAAAAATCACTTTAAAATCCTTTTAAATTAAAGTCGTTATTTTTAAAACTTGAATCCGATGATGCAACAGCACCAATTAGTCAATCACAACATCAAACATCATATATCAACATATGATAACAGAATATACATCAATATATGTAAATAAGTAAATACAGTTGAGGAATCCAGTTGGATCCCTCCAACCTGTTTCCCTGCATCCAAAGACGTTAGCACAATACCAATTCCACTTCGAGGTGGAATATCGCGGTATATAGGTTTTATAAAAATATCCGCTTACTAACGACGCAATAGGGTCTCATCCGCTATACGAGGCGGGAAATCATCAATCCAATATATACATATGCCAATATGTATATATTGCTATATATATAGATATATCCTACTATATCTAATATCACATCCAATAGCAATCAAATCAGTCAATAAATAACTGCAATTCATTTTGAGTGAGAAAAATCTCACCTTAGCTTTTATTTTGCCATCCTTTTCCATTTCATTTCCAGCTTGATTCTCGATTTTCTTGATTTATACCTTGTATAAATAATTATACCATTCTTTTAATATCCGAACAAATCGAATAATTATTTATCGTTTAAACAAATTTATTTTAAACAAATTTTCTATTAACTATTTAAATTGATCGAACAATTTATTACTACTTCTTTTTATCTTTATTTTTATTTGAAACACATTTCCATACGAAAATATTTTATATAAATTCCAAATATCTATAAAAATATGTATTTTCCCATTTAAAAATTTCTATCTTTTAAAGTTTATCTATATATATACCACTTTGAATTTATACCAAAAATATATTTTACTGTAAATTCTATACAAACTGATAATTCCTAAACTATATATATTTTCCGGTTTTAACCCTTATATTGAAACAAAAATCATCTTGTATTTTACTGTTCAACTATGTAAATTATTACCCTTAGTTAACTACCAATTTTAAACTTAACAGTATAATCACCTTGAAAATAAATTTTCAAATAAACAAATAAGTTTAAAAATGTATATTTATCTTTATCCCAAATTATTTATCTTCCTGGTTTGCGTATAAAATTTATAGGACTAAATCAGTTTTCACTTTTAAACTTTAAAATTTAATAACAAATTAAAAATAATAATTTCTATTACAGCAAATATACCTCGCTGCCTAAATCTTGGACTCGAGAACGAGCCTCCTGACCATCCCATCGCGAAATCGAACACATGTTACCCACTGAAAATCATCGCGAGTCACCTTCATCCATGAACAGTCACGACTGGAACCCCATTCGAGCCACCTCACCAATCGTTGCTCCGCCTCGTGAGCTGCTTGCTGACCTCGTCGCGATCCCCAAAATCGATCGCCAGAGACAAACTCGTCGCTGCCTCAACACCCAACGTGACACCCCAACTCGCATCCTGCCTAGCTTCGCGAGATCCCAGCTTCGCCCCACGCCATCATTGCTTCGCTGAGTCGCAACCACGGCTTCGAGCGCCTGCTATGCTCGAGAACGATGCCCCTACTCGCGACATCGATACCCCTACGCGAACGAACACGCGCGCCGCCCCAATAGCCAAAATCAAAATTTGTTTTCGATTTCAAAATGCCCGATCACCATTTATATTTTAATTCTTCGATTTTAAAAACTGAAGAGGGAGGGCCATTTTTATTTTGATTTGGTTTCGTTCGATTTGGAACTGAGGAAGAGGGGGACGAGATATTTGAAATTGAAGATGGCATGGTTATCACGATTTCTTTCGTGTTCTTCTGCGCGATTTTAGGCAGAGACAACGGTGCGTGTTTAAAGGAAAATAACGTGGTGTGATGACCGATGATTTAAATTTTAAATTTTAAATTGAATTTGATTCAAAATCCAATGCGTTCTCTCACCGTGTGCTTACGTATTAACACCGAAAAATACGATATTTGAAATCCGACAATAATACAATATTACGGATCCAATGGAACTGGTTTCGTCGAATTCCGAGACTGTGCCTCGGACGGCTATTTTTAAATTCGATACGAACGATATAGATTCAAACTGATCACATTTATTTTAAATTCGATTCTGAAGTTTTAATTATCTTCAGTATTATCAATACGAATTTTAAAAGCTTTTGAAATATTTTTCTTTAGCTCAAAATTGAAGATTCGAATTTTTATTCAACATTCAATAGATTAAATTTTATAATTTAATTGCCAAATTCAAAGTTATATTGGGGATTCAGATTAAATCAGCGTTCAAATATTTAAAATTAATTAAATATTTTCAATTAAATTTGTTCAAAATTCTGGGTCGTTACAAATTTTACTAGTTTCATAAATTTATCGAAGTAGATTATTTCAACTTTATATAGCATATGTTCTTACAATATTAGAAAGGTTAGATGTCACCATTTCATTTTTCTAATAAGGCTCCCACTAGATTTTTATGTTTCTCAAAAAACACTAAGACGAAAAATAGAAATCATTATATTCCTCTAGTGGGCGTTAGGACATTCTTCCTTTAGGATTCTAACCTTGAGGAATATCAACAAATCATAGGCCTGCAAGAGATGGATAATACTTAATAGTTTGTATCATATACAACTCCTAACCCATGTATTTATCCTAATCTCATCTCAACCTTGATGAATATTTAAAAATTGAAAGAGATTATTCGTTTGTACTCACTATTTCACGATGGCTTATGTACAATGCATGTACCTTCAGGAATAGCAACAAATTTGTGCATGTATCTTACCTCGTCTAGACAATATATTAATAGTACTACACATAACACATCTAGTTGAAGGAATATCAACAACTAAAGTGTATGCAAGTAACCTATTAATATATAAATGGTAGAGGACAACTTGTATGTTAATGACTCATAATCTTTAATATCATTGGAATAATGTATTTCTTATGAAATACTCTCGTGCTTCAAATGTCATACATCTAAAATTATGGTAAATATATTATACGTCTGTACTTAATTCATAAATCTCATTTGGATTCTTTCTATTCTACTTAGTTTTATACATATGTTGTTATATAAGTATTAATTTATTTATAACTTTTATATTTTAGTATACTTATATAATATATACATGTATCTTATTAATTAAATATTATTTAATCAATTTAAATTCTTAATAATTAAATCATATTTTATTTATTTTATATAAAATTTCTAAAATTTAATATTACTCATCTTAAACTATTTAAGATAATTAATCAACTATAACATTTATATTTTATTTACGTGTACATATAAATATATGTATACATTTAAATTAATTTTATTTAATTGAAATTTTAATTGATTTATGTTTATTTGAAATTTTAATTTTAATTATCATAAACAATTTTAAGATAAATAAATAACTATAAAAATTATAATTATACACGTATATCATTATAAATATATATATATATCTATATATGTTTAAATTAATTATTTTATTTAATTCAATTAATAATATTAATTAAATTTCAAATTTTCAAAATTAACTATTACATTTTTGAAATAGTTTTGAAAATTTTGAATGCATTTTATAACTTTTGTGAAATTTGCCTTTCCTACTTTCAACTTAACTGTTAATTTAAATTATAGTTTTAAATTTTCAAACGAATTTTGGAAATTAACCTAAGGCCCAAAATCAATTCGAACCTTTATATTGAAGATGACCTTTAGACTTATTTCATCCTTCGGGCCAAACCAATTGCCAAGTGGGGGTAGAGTACTTGATTATCCAATTCCAACCTTAGACGCTATCTTTCTGGACACCATACTAAATTGGTAAGAATTAATATATTAGCCTTAATATTGTTAATTTAGAGCTTATAAATCATTGGGCTCTAATACTATTAAAAACTGGCCATGTTGAAAGCGGGTGAAATAGGTAGATTTTAAAAAATATATCTTATTCTAGTTCTATTTAGCCTGTGAATTCTAAGGGTTATTAGATACGCGGATATCAATATATCTATATATCTATTTATGTTTAAATATCGATATGCGGATACATAACTTTTATATATTTGAATTTCAGTAAATACCGATGGCATCAAAGAATCAAATCAAATAAAATATGATAATTTATATTTCTTGAATATTAATTAATTTAATAAATTTATAATTATTATAAATTAATTAAATCGACTGGTTTTTCGGAGTATTCATCAGTTTGGTTGTGCGACTCTAAGGCATAAATTCAGTCAACGTTTAATATCGAACAATTTGAATATCAACGTTCAGACGTTACCTTAGTTAGTGGTGTGGCATTCTAGATGAATTTATCATTTACACATATTTTTGGTAAAGCCAATTTTTCTACTATAAGCAGTACCTGATAGCAACTATTGTTTACACTAGTCTCTTCATTGACAGTATATCACAATAGAACTTATGGAATTTGGTTTTGGTCTAAATTCCAATGCCGTCCAGATTCAACTTGGTTGGTCCAAACACAAAATCCTTGGTTCAATAATAACAATTTTTATTAATCGTACTACTCTGGCTAGAAACTTTGACTTCGAGTTGACTATAGTTAACTGTGATACTAACCTCATATAACTGAGGATATGAATACTCTATCAAATAGTGTTTCACTTCCAATGCCTCAACCCAAACCCAACTATAGTCGATCGATGAACGTCATGCCACGATGTAACTATAATCAAAGTGGAGTGTCCACATTGAAGTTCCACAGTATTCCTAAGTCGATGGAACAATGTAACATCGTTGCTTCGAGATTCTTTGTTTGACCTTTGTTATATTAACCAATAGAAAACTCTCAAGTGAGTCTTTCCATAGTTATCCAATAACTATTAGCATGTAATTCCTTACTTCCCCAGCAGCTATGAGTAATACAATGCCCAACATTTGGAAAGCGATACATACTCTAGTCATAAAGGATGTATCGATATCCTATCTCAAAACATCTTGATTAGAAATATTAAAATAATATGTTATTTTAGTGTGATAAATTTCTCATGATTACTACACATTGTAATTACTATCACATATCATATCATATCATTTAAGGATCTTCAGTTTAATATACTTATATTAAATAATTGATTAACTTGTCACAATTTGACAAGTATATAATAGAAAGAAAACACCTTTTATTTTGAACAAGATTGGCTATCGAGTTAGATATATGTAACAAATTACAAAATTGCCCTTAGGGCTACCTTAACCCTATCACAAAGATAGGATATCAATAATTCCATTGAGATTAGAGTACATAACGGTCTCTAAATGTTAGGCAGTATTACTTGTCACGATCGAGATTTTCAACCTTCGAAAATCGACATCAATACATCCACTATATTACATGCCGAGCAATCGAATGCCGGAAATACCAGATCGTTAAGGAGAAGAAGAAAGGGGTAGAAGAAGAAAATAGAAACAACAACATAGAATCTCACAATCGCAGCGAAACAATATATAATAGATAACAAGTGGTCTTTACACAAAAAGAACTATAACTATTATTTATACATTACATCATCGGAGTACAATACATCAATAACACAATACCGGACAGTTTTAATAACTTGTCCTCACAAAAGCTGAATATACAGCCTACAATACACAGCGGAATAAAAATCAAGTACGTGTGATACGCCTTCGTCATTCAGCTCGTCTCCTGAGCTCCATAGCATCTATCCTATATCTGTAATACTCGGTCTGACTCAAGCATTATAATAAAATAACACCCGAGTAAGTCTGGAAAACGAGCGTGAGAAAACACACTCAATTTGAATTATTAAAGTTATCAAAATCCTTTGAAAATCAAAGGTATCTCGTAAGACCATGCCACAAAAAAACACGACGGGTTTTTACCCTACGATAACCAAAACATTCCATATCAAATCCTTTGATATTATAATAGTGTCTAAGTACAAGTACTTATTCAAATAGCTAAAATTGTCACATTAATTAAATTCTAGCATACTAGGCTCTACAATCAAAACCGTAAAGGAACGTATTGGAAAATGGATTCCATACGAATGACAAGGCACTGGGGTACCACCTGTCACAGTACATGTCAAGAAACAGCGTACCGAGAACCACGCCGGGATCCCCTGCCACACAAGACCGGACTTACCCTAACCTGGATAGACCGAATATGCTATCACCCCAAGTGTTCCCACCTTCTCTCGAGCTCCTTCCATATACCGTAGGAATAAATAATATCCGAGGTTATTTAGAAATGTGATAAACATACCCTAATTGGGTGCGACCCACTTAGCCTTGCTGCATCTCCCCTGATTTTCAATCATTCCCGGTTGATGAAGCTAGAGGCTACAATAACCTTTTTAAGGAATTTTTCACTTAGAATGCTCATTGTCCTCCAATGACAATGTTCTGATAGCATTCATCCATACAAGTCCGTTCTTGGTCCGAACGGAACCGAAGGCACTATTCCTACTACATCCATTTTGGAATAATCCTCAGGATTAGTAGCGATTAGCCCTTGCACTTCACTGCTCCATCTTTGACTCCATGCTCTTGTTTTCTTATTGAAAACATACTCGTTGGATCGAAGTGGTTTTTGGATAACAAATCTGATCCCGGTCTCTTCGGAACAACGTTCGATATTTTCGGTAAACTCAACCTCGGTTCTTTAGGAAATAAACAGACGAAAATAAGTTCGGAGATCATCTCCTAACTGTTAGTGGACGGATTTCCTTATAAACATCCTAGAAGAACGAAATGAGTTTATACGTACAGTATAGCACCACGAACGGTAACTGTACCATATAATTCCCGTATCTCTCCTAAATATTCCCAAAGTTATATTTTGGGCCCAGATTTAATAGTCGGTTATTTAACTATCAAATAAAAATCATTCAACCAAATATTTTCTTTTCCACTGGGAAACACTAAGTCTTATTCAATTAAATTTTCAATCACTTAAATCTCTTTATCCAAAATATATACTTATCTTAACTATATTTTTCAACAATATTTGAAACCCTTTTTAAAATAATATGGAAAGTACCACTGTGGTATCAAACCATGGATTCACAGCTCAATGGTTACGTCTCTATCCCAGAGAAATCCAAGACTTAACTACTGGCACTCACCGCCTCTGATTTCGCCATGAGGGTATACTATTACTTTCCGAAAACTTATTTAAAAAATTTCAAAATAATACTTATAAAATTCCCATAATAATTTTCCAAGTTTTAATTTTAGGCAAATACTTTTTGAATAAAGGTTATTTTATAAAATATTAATATTGATTACTTTATCCCTTAAAAATAATAAGACTGGTTAATTCTTAAATAAAAATTAACTTAATATCTACCATTTATAAAACTACTTAATTAATACTTAAATATAATTTAAACAATTTTAAACAACTAAATAAATAATTTTTCTAAAATATTCTTAAACACTTTTAAATTTTCTAGTTAATACTTAAATCCCTTTTTAAAATAAACTTAACTTCTCAGAGAAATATATTTTCCAACTCCCATATAGCTAGTCTAATATTAATAAATCCTTTTCGATTTATTTCCAATTTGACTTACGTCCCAATTCCGTAACTTCCCTTTTTCATTTCTAAAAATAAATCTACCATTTATTTTTAAGTCGATTTACCCATCTCCTTATTAATCCTCGCCGTGAATTTATAATTCCCATTTATCCACTGATAATTTACTTTACTTTATGTATAAACTTCGTTTATAAATTCCATAGTCTCATTTCCCGTTTATCACTGTTTCACAACACTTAATCGATTTCTAATTTAAATTCCATTTTTAAACCAATTCCTTATTCAACCCAACTATATTCCGATTCCACTTTCTTTTCATGATTTAAAAATCTTATTTAAAATCAAGTATAACAATTTCATATTTTATTCCCAAATTTTCTTTTTATTTTTCCCAAACTATTTTAAATCTCGATTTTAAAACAAATCCCTTTTACACTCAAACAATATCGCTTAAGTTATATTATTTAAAATTATTTTATTTACATTATTCAAAAATCCCTACTTACAATATTCCAAGATCTCTATTTACAATATTCCGAAATTATTAAATACAATTTTAATCAAACTATTTATTTTTCCTCAAATTCATTTCTTTTAATTTATCCAAATTTCACTATAATTATTTTACCTCCAATTTTCCTCTTTATTTTCTTTTAAAATTTTAAACATTTATCATTGGTATTTAAAAATACCAAAATCTAACCAGTAATTCCATAGCACCAAATAAATTCAAATCACGCTATAATCTATCACAGATTATCTAACATATCATATCATTGAATATGAAAAAAATTCAACATTTTTGAGGAATCCAGTTGGATCCCTCCAACCTGTTTTTCTTCATCCATAGATGTTAATACAATATAAAAATACCAATCCCACTTTGAGGGCGATAGCGCGGTATATAGGGTCATCCGCTATTATGTGGGGCGCATAGGGTCTCATCCGCTATATATATGCAGGAATATCAATCACTCTAATATATATACTACTATATATAGTTTCACATCCAACTAATAATAATTTATAAATTCTATCAATCAATCAACAATTAATTTTAACTATTTAAAATTAATTACGGTAATCCAAAATTGAGTTAGATTACCTCACATTTATTTTATTTTTGTCGCATTCGCGTTCGAATATAGCTAAAAATTCTAGAAGCTCCAAATTCGTCCATACCATTTTCAATGCGTAGATGACGACATCACGATCCTAACGAATCTTGAATCGTCTGAATCGAACCTCGTACACATGAGATATAAATTTTATACGTTTAAATGTAATTTGTATAAATAAATTCTTTTTTTAAAAACAAACAGAAAACAGCCCATACCATTTCACACGACCAGGCCCAAAACGATCTTCTTCCCCAAATCACTTTGCCTGCAGCCCCATGTTCGTGCACACAATGACACACCCAATGGAGGCCATGAATCGACCATCACTGTACCGACCCAGAATTTTTGAACATTTGAAAATGAAATATTTAATTAATTTTAAATATTTGAATGATGGTTTAGCTTGAATCCCCAATATAACTATGGATTTGGCGATTTAATTTTAAAATTTAATCTATTGAAAGTTGAATAAAAATTTGAATCTTCAGTTTTAAGCTAAAGGAAAATATTTTAAAAGCTTGTAAAATTCATATTGATAATACTGAAGATAATAGAAGCTTCAGGATTGGATTTGAAACTGTTTTGTTCAGTTTTGAAATTTTGTTGTTTAATTTAAATTTAAAAAACAGCGTTCCGGGGCACAGTCTCGGAATTTGATGAAACCAGTTCCATTAGGTCCATAATATTGAATTATTATCGGATTTCAAATTTCGTATTTTTCGGAGTTGTTATGAGAGCACACGGTAAGTAAATGCATTGAAATTTAAATTGAATTCAATTTAAACTTAATTTTTAAATTGGGTCAACATCAGTTACTTTCCCTTCCTTAAATCATGCCAAATATCACGAAAAGAAATCGTGCAAACACGTTCTCCTGAAACATCACATACTCCTGTCTCCCTCCATCCCTTTTTAAATAATCATGCAACTTCATTTAGTTCCTCTTCCAAAATAAATAAAACGAAATAATGACCGAGCAATTAAAAGAAAATTTCTTCGTTCCTTCTCTTCACATTTTTGATGGCCGATACAAGTTCTCTTTTAATTCCCCTCTGTTTAAACACTTTTAAAATCACGGCCAAGCAAATCGAATTCACCCTCTCCAATTAATCTTCGTTCAAATCAAAATAAAATGGAGGCTCGCGAACTGAAGCTAGAGCACGAGGCAAAGAGACTCGCGATGGGTCTGGCGACATGGGGTCGCGTGCGATGTCGTGTGGGCGACGAAGGTGGAGGCGCTTGCCGGGGGGAAATTGCTATCGATTACTGGGATGCTCGATTCTTTTCGACGTGAGTGCCGTGGCGATGTCGTGGTGAAGGCAGGTTTCGCGATGGGATGTTGGTGATCGGCGATGTTGGGAAGGAGGAACGAGGGGTCTCTAGACTTTTAAGGTGAGAATAATTGAACTTGATTTCTGTAGTTTTGATTTGTAAATTTTATAAACTGCAGGGTCAAGCCATATAAGTTTTGAACAAAATATATATATATAAATTTACAGTATATAATTTACAAGTAAGGTTTAAAAAAAGAGGGAAATTTTGTCTTTAATTTATCTATATATGTATAAGGATAATGTTTTAATTAAGCAGTTTTAAAATTTTAATATATGTATTTATGCAGAAAATAAATTTTTGTAGTAAAGAGTAATCTGTTAAATAATGTAATATATTCATTTGTTCAGTTACTAATTTTATTTAAACAATTTAATATGGGATTAATCTATTAATGAACTTATCAAATAAATCGATAAAGATATTTTATAAAATAAATGTTGGATTAACTTTAGTTTTAAATTTAGATTTTAGCTGAATCAATTTATAAAAAAAAGAAATTAGTTTAAAAGTAAAACCATCGGTTAATTAAATTGATCAAATGGAAATTTGTTATTCGATTATTTCGAATTTTAATAAATTGTATAATTGTCATACAAGGTTAATACAGTGAAGAAATGATCAAAACGGAAATGAGATTGCAAAAATAAAAGCTAAGGTGAGATCTTCTCACTCAAAATGAAAATTTGGATTGCAGTTATTGATTGCTGTTTGGTTGTGATATTAGATATAGTGGGATATATCTATATATATAGCAATATATATATATTGGCATATATATATATTGGAATTGTGATTTCCCGCATTATATAGCGGATGAGACCCTATTGCGCGGCATAATAGCGGGTTGATATTTTTTTATAAATCCCATATACCGCGATATTCCACCTCGAAGTGGAATTGGTATTGTGCTAACATCTATGGATGTAGGGAAATAGGTTGGAGGGATCCAACTGGATTCCTCAAATTGTATGAATTTATTTCATATGCTGTGTGATTTATTTATAATCTGTGTATGGTTATATTTGTGATTGAATTTGTTAAAGGCTAAAATTTAGCCGAATGTATTTTTGGTATCGCTGGATACCGGAAATAAATATAAATTGGATATTGAAATTAAAGTGGAAAATTTTAAATGAATTTATTTTTAAGAGTTGAATAAGTTGAAAAGAAAGAATTTAACGTTAAAAAGAGATTTTTGGTAATCTTATCGAATAAATTCCAAGATATGGTGAAAAGATTTAATAAATGGATTTCGGGTAATATTGTTTTAAAAGTTGAAGAATTCATTTAAAAATGGAATTTTGAATAATTTGGAAAGAATAAGGGAAATTATTTAAAAGTGATAAACTTTTAGAAATCAATTTGTAATTGATTTGGTATTTGGAAATGAACCTTTGAGAAATCAATATGAAAATTTATTTGGAAGTTGAAATAAATTTAGAAATCAAAATTGTGATTAAATTGGTGATGAAAAATAAATCATTGGAAAATCAGTTTGAAATTGATTTAGTGTTTGAAAATTAAATTTGGGAATCGATTTGCAAATGGGTTGTTAATCGGAAATAAACTTAAAGATAAATTTGCAATGTTTTGTTCTATTGAAATTAAACTTAGAAATCAATTTGTAATCGATTTGATATTGAAATAAAATTAGAAATCAATTTGGAATTTGATTTTGGGGTTAAAAGTGAAATTTTTGGGAATGTAAATTCAAATGGAATTTATAAAGGAAAGGGAAATTTGTTTTAAAAATAAACGTTGATTTATTTTTAAAGTGTAGAAATAAATTTACAGATTTGAATGTGAATTTAAAATAAATGGATAAGGATTTATTTAATTGGTTTAAATGGATAATTTTGAAGTGAAAGTGTATTTTCACTATAAAACCGAATATATTTCCAAAGTAGCTTTTAAAAATATAAATTAAAAGTTCTAAAGCTGGTTTTTAAAAGAAATATTTGGAAATATATTCCGCGTGAGGAAATTGATTTGAAATTTATTTTCAAAAGTTGAAAGGTGAAAAATGATTTGAAATTTGTTTTCAAAGTGTTGAAGTGAAAAAAAATAAATCTTGTGAAGATATTTTTAAAATAAATAATTTGGGAAAAATTATTTAATCTAATGATTGTGTAAATGTTATTAATAGTTAAATCACCAACTATCAATATTGCCTTTGAAATGACATTTGAATTTGTTTTTAAAACAAACGCTTATTATTCGGGTTAGCCGGGAAAAGACCTTTGTGTCAGATAACCCTTTCCAAATAATGATACGACGAAATGAATTGAAATTGAAGACCGGTGTGAAGACCGGGTATTTTCAAAAATGAAAGGACAACCTGTCGAATGTCTCTGCACCGAGTTGCTCCGGTATAGAGATTTATATCACTTTTTTTGTGATGGGATGTCCGATTGGGATTGTGAATACCCGGATTGCAAGGGCTTCTTTGGAAGTGCCTTCGGTTCTGTTCGAACCCGGAACATACTTGTATGGTTACATGTCTGACATTACGTTTTGAAATGTAAAGCTGATTGCTTTCAAATACATTTCTATTTGGTGGCGGAGAATTTATTCTCTTAGCTTAACACCCTTCTCTGAGACGTACGAGCTCAGAGGTTATGTAGTTGAAGTTATCAGCGATATATTCCCAATTTGGTAATGTGGCATGCTGAGTGTTGCTGTGTATTGATCATTTATTGATCATTTGTGATCAAAGCACGGCTTTGTGAAAAAGCATAGCTTTGTGGACGAGACTTCGTCAGACCTCACTCCCCGGAAATGGTCGAAACAGGAATATGCGGCAAGGTTATGAGGGTCGTGCCCTTTAGGGTATGTCATTTCCTTTTGGAAAAGGGTGGTATCAGGTATGGAGCCCTGGTATTTAACCTATGTGGATACTCCGATCTCATTTATTGTGTGATTGTGTGTTTATCGGGGCGCCTCGGATAAAGGTCCCAAAGGACCGGGGGATGGCATATTCGTGAGTTACCTAGTTACAAGGGTAACCCGGCCTTGTGTTGGCAGAGAGCAGTTGTCTCTCAGGACGTCCAGCCAGAGGCGATCCCATGTGGCAGTAGGAAAGGAAGTTCCTTAGCCTGACCATTTGTTGGAAATCCAATTCCCAATACGAAAATTTTACGGTTTTAGTTGTAGAACCTGCCATTTACTTATGGTGGTCACCACTGTTTAGATGGTAGCTATAGTAGGCATAGCTCGGAATGTCTATACTGGCTAAGATTAATATTATACTTTCGAAATGTTTTCCACACTAGACATTAATAATAATAATCCAATGATTTGCGTAGTAAGCATCTTTGACTATAATAAGGAGAAATCTCCTCTGATTCTGCGTTTGCATTGTGTGTGTGTGCGGGAGGCCTTATGGTAGTTTCATTTTCCAAAAGCATTGCGAATCTGTTTTATTTTCTTTGTGAAAAATAACTGTTTTACGATCTCACACCAGTCACCATGACTGACTCGGAGTTTATTGTTTCCCTTCTAAACTCTGAGTGCCCATAATTTTCCACACGGGCAGCCTAGAGTTATGTTATCAGGATATTTTGGATATTCTGGAGCTTTGGAAGCAAGCTGGATGGCGAGACGTACACCCGTACTTGTTTATTTATCCCGTTGTGTATTCTGTATGAGGACAAGTTATATAACTGTCCATTGTTGTATTGAGTTGTATATTGACTCTGATTGATGTATTGTATAAAACTGATATAGTTCTTTGTTTAAAAGATTATTGATTTATCTGTTATATATTGTTCCACTACGAATGTGAGATTCTGATATTGTTTCTGTTTCTGTGTTTCTTCTTTCCTTTTCTTCTGTCTTCTTCTACCTCTTCTTTTTAACCCTAATGGTTCTGTTTTCCAGCATTCGATTGCGCGTCAATTGATACAGTGGACGTATTAATGTCGACTTTCGAGCGTCGAAAAAATCGTATCGTTACAAGTGGTATCAGAGCATCCGGTTAAGCGATAACCCTGGCTCTGTTGGGTATTACTCATTAGAGATAGAGTTAGTAGTACTCTAGAATGAGTTGAGTTTAATAATAGATATGAGCGCATATTTGTTAGTGAATACAAAATTTGTTTTATATTGTGTTGACTTATCGGTTGATTGTTTATAGATTCTGGTCGGTGCGGTCTAGCTAACCGTAATCGATAGGGGTTTATAAACTCTTAAACAAGATAAACTGACACAGTATTGTTTTAAATAAGGTAAATCAAATAGTTTTACCCAAAACTATTTTTGTATAGAAAAGAAATGATTTTCTATGAATTATTATAGTATACGGATGCTTGGTTGTTAGGAAGTGATAATATTGAATTATTATCATTGTTATATGAAAATCAAATAAGAAATAAAATGATATAACCAAAGATTTGAAGATAAATCCATTTAACAAATGGAAATTATAAATATGAATTTAAAATATAAGGAAATGAATTCATATAAAGATGAGATTTGTAAATGTAATTGTAAATGTGATTTACAAATTGAAATAGAATTCTAGAAGAATATTTGAGAAAATAAATTCATTAATCTAATGAAATGGTAAAGTGAATTTATAAATGAGTTCTATAAATTGAAATGAGTTTGGGAACTTAGAAAAAATTCAAATTAGAATTGAATTTAACTTGGATTAATTTGAATAAAAGTAAATTTGAGAATTTAATCTAGTGGACAAAATAATTTGGAATAAAAATGGTGAATGAACATATGAGTTTACATTTGTAAATAAATGAATTGGAATTGGAAAATGAAATGATATTTGATTCAAATCAAGTTGAATAAAAGTCTAAACTTGAAAGAAATAAAATAAAATGGATCGAATTCTAGTAAGCTAACTTGATATTAATTAATTCATGAAATAGGGAAGTTGAGTTAGTTAAATAAAAATTCAATTATGAGTTAAATTTGCAGATAAAATTCAAGTAAGTAGAAATGAATTTCCAAATGAATGAATGGAATTTACAATTGCAAGTAAATAAAAATTAAAATTGAATGTTAAACTTGTTTTGAATTTGTTTGTAAATGAAATTCAAGCTGAATATTGGAAATTGAATTTGATTTGTGATAAACAAAGTGAAGTATTGAAATAAAAATTAGTAAGCGAAACTAATTGAAGAAATGACAAAGTAAATATGATTTGGAAATGAATTAAATTCAATAATTATAAAAGAAAGGTAAATTGAATTCGAATGAAATTGGAAATCCAATTTAAATGTAAGTAGATTTAACCGAAGTGGCAAATTGAAAATAAATATAATGTGTATATGGAATATTTATATTGAACCTAAGAAATGAAGAGTGAAATACTTAAGTAAAATTTGATATTGAAATTATTCTAAGTTGATGATTGAATGAAGATTACACTGGAATTGAAAGTGAATATTGAAAACCAATTTGAATTGTGTGAAATAAAATGAAGTTTTAAGATTAGTTCAAAGTGAACTAAAGATAATTGATAAATTCAATATTCGGAAGATAAATAGAATCCAAATAGAATTGAAACTACGAATTGAATTCAAGTGAAATTGATAATGCAAGATTGAACAAAAAAATGGAAATGAAACTGAAGTAAATTAGTGAATGAAACTAATTTAAAATAATGATATGAATCAGTTATAAATTGAAGATAAATTGAATTCATACAGTAATGGGAAAAAAAATTTGAATAGACGTAGATATGAAACTTCTATAAGGAAATGTATAAAATGATTTTTGAATCTATAGTTGGATATGGTTAAACTGGATATACAAGTATTATAAAACAAGTGGGAAAATTGATTATGATTTCTGAAGATAAAACTAAATTGCTTGACAAAAGGTATGTATTTCAATTTTAGTTTGAAATTTGGTGATTTTCTTGTCTAGCTGCTTGGCTTTCCTTTCTCGTTTTGGAATCTGAAAGTCTGTTGTGCCATTTTGTAGTCATACCGAGCTAGCCGCGCAAAGGAGACGCTGGCGAAATTTTTTGAAAATTTCGAAAGTTAGAAAATTTTGAAATTTTTTGAATTCAAAAGTTTAAATTTAAATTTAAATTTGAATTGTTAAGGAAACAATGTTGTTTAGAACCTATAATTGAAGTTGGAAAAAGCTAGTTGAATTAATAATGTATCTCTAGTAAAAATATTTAAGTTGACAAATTGATAAAACTATTTGGATTTTGAAAAATAATAAACGGATTAAGAATCGTTCTTCCTAACTTGTAATTTCGGGACGAAATTCTTTTAAGGGAGGAAGATTGTAACGACCCAGAATTTTTGAACATTTGAAAATGAAATATTTAATTAATTTTAAATATTTGAATGATGGTTTAGCTTGAATCCCCAATATAACTATGGATTTGGCGATTTAATTTTAAAATTTAATCTATTGAAAGTTGAATAAAAATTTGAATCTTCAGTTTTAAGCTGAAGGAAAATATTTTAAAAGCTTGTAAAATTCATATTGATAATACTGAAGATAATAGAAGCTTCGGAATTGGATTTGAAACTGTTTTGTTCAGTTTTGAAATTTTGTTGTTTAATTTGAATTTAAAAAATAGCGTTCTGGGGCACAGTCTTGGAATTCGACGAAACCAGTTCTATTGGGTCCGTAATATTGAATTATTATCGGATTTCAAATTTCGTATTTTTCGGAGTTGTTATGAGAGCACACGGTAAGTAAACGCATTGAAATTTAAATTGAATTCAATTTAAATTTAATTTTTAAATTGAATTCAATTTAAATTTAATTTTTAAATTGGGTCAACATCAGCTACTTTCCCTTCCTTAAATCACGCCAAAGATCATGAAAAGAAATCGTGCAAACACGTTCTCCCTGAATCATCACATACTCCTGTCTCCCTCCATCCCTTTTTAAATAATCACGCAACTTCATTTCGTTCCTCTTCCAAAATAAATAAAACGAATTAATGGCCGAGCAATTAAATGAAAATTTCTTCGTTCCTTCTCTTCACAGTTTTGATGGCCGATACAAGTTCTCTTTTAATTCCCCTCTGTTCAAACACTTTTGAAATCACGGCCAAGCAAATCGAATTCACCCTCTCCAATTAATCTACGTTCAAATCAAAATAAAATGGAGGCTCGCGAACTGAAGCTAGGGCAGGAGGCAAAGAGACTCACGATGGGTCTGGCGACATGGGGTCGCGTGCGATGTCGCGTGGGCGACGAAGGCGGAGGCGCTCGCGGGGGGAAATCGCGATCAATTACTGGGATGCTTGATTCTTTTCGACGTGAGTGCCGTGGCGATGTCGTGGTGAAGGCAGGTTTCGCGATGGGATGTTGGTGATCGGCGATGTTGGGAAGGAGGAACGAGGGGTCTCTAGACTTTTAAGGTGAGAATAATTGAACTTGATTTCTGTAGTTTTGATTTATAAATTTTATAAACTGCAGGGTCAAGCCATATAAGTTTTGAACAAAATATATATATATATATATATATATATATATATATATATATAAATTTACAATATATAATTTACAAGTAAGGTTTTAAAAAAAAGCGAAATTTTGTCTTTAATTTATCTATATATGTATAAGGATAATGTTTTAATTAAGCAGTTTTAAAATTTTAATATATGTATGTATGCAGAAAATAAATTTTTGCAGTAAAGAGTAATCTGTTAAATAATGTAATATATTCATTTGTTCAGTTACTAATTTTATTTAAACAATTTAATATGGGATTAATTTGTTAATGAACTTATTAAATAAACGATAAAGATATTTTATAAAATAAATGTTGGATTAACTTTAGTTTTAAATTTAGATTTTAGCTGAATCAATTTATAAAAAAAAGAAATTAGTTTTAAAGTAAAACCATCGGTTAATTAAATTGATCAAACGGAAATTTGTTATTCGATTATTTTGAATTTTAATAAATTGTATAATTGTCATACAAGGTTAATACAATGAAGAAATGATCAAAACGGAAATGGGATTGCAAAAATAAAAGCTAAGGTGAGATCTTCTCACTCAAAATGAAAATTTGGATTGCAGTTATTGATTGCTGTTTGGTTGTGATATTAGATATAGTGGGATATATCTATATATATAGCAATATATATATATTGGCATATATATATATATATATTGGAATTGTGATTTACCGCATTATATAGCGGATGAGACCCTATTGCGCGGCATAATAGCGGGTTGATATTTTTTTTATAAATCCCATATACCGCGATATTCCACCTCGAAGTGGATTTGGTATTGTGCTAACATCTGTGGATGTAGGGAAACAGGTTGGAGGGATCCAACTAGATTCCTCAAATTGTATGAATTTATTTCATATGCTGTGTGATTTATTTATAATCTATGTATGGTTATGTTTGTGATTGAATTTGTTAAAGGCTAAAATTTAGCCGAATGTATTTTTGGTATCGCTGGATACCGGAAATAAATATAAATTGGATATTGAAATTAAAGTGGAAAATTTTAAATGAATTTATTTTTAAGAGTTGAATAAATTTAAAAGAAAGAATTTAATGTTAAAAAGAGATTTTTAGTAATCTTATCGAATAAATTCCAAGATATGGTGAAAAGATTTAATAAATGGATTTCGGGTAATATTGTTTTAAAAGTTGAAGAATTCATTTAAAAATGGAATTTTGAATAATTTGGAAAGAATAAGGGAAATTATTTAAAAGTGATAAACTTTTAGAAATCAATTTGTAATTGATTTGGTATTTGGAAATGAACCTTTGAGAAATCAATATGAAAATTTATTTGGAAGTTGAAATAAATTTAGAAATCAAAATTGTAATTAAATTGGTGATGCAAAATAAATCATTGGAAAATCAGTTTGAAATTGATTTAGTGTTTGAAAATTAAATTTGGGAATCGATTTGCAAATGGGTTGTTAATTGGAAATAAACTTAAAGATAAATTTGCAATGTTTTGTTCTATTGAAATTAAACTTAGAAATCAATTTGTAATCGATTTGATATTGAAATAAAATTAGAAATCAATTTGGAATTTGATTTTGGGGTTAAAAGTGAAATTTTTGGGAATGTAAATTCAAATGGAATTTATAAAGGAAAGGGAAATTTGTTTTAAAAATAAACGTTAATTTATTTTTAAAGTTTAGAAATAAATTTACAGATTTGAATGTGAATTTAAAATAAATCGATAAGGATTTATTTAATTGGTTTAAATGGATCATTTTGAAGTGAAAGTGTATTTTCACTATAAAACCGAATATATTTCCAAAGTAGCTTTTAAAAATATAAATTAAAAGTTCTAAAGCTGGTTTTTAAAAGAAATATTTGGAAATATATTCCGCGTGAGGAAATTTATTTAAAATTTATTTTCAAAAGTTGAAAGGTGAAAAATGATTTGAAATTTGTTTTCAAAGTGTTGAAGTGAAAAAAAATACATATATCTTGTAAAGATATTTTTAAAATAAATAATTTAGGAAAAATTATTTAATCTGATGATTGTGTAAGTGTTATTGATAATTAAATCACCGACTATCAATATTGCCTTTGAAATGGCATTTGAATTTGTTTTTAAAACAAACGCTTATTATTCGGGTTAGCCGGGAAAAGACCTTTGTGTCAGATAACCCATTCCGAATAATCATACGACGAAATGAATTGAAATTGAAGACCGGTGTGAAGACCGGGTATTTTCAAAAATGAAAGGACAACCTATCGAATGTCTCTGCACCGAGTTGCTCCGGTATAGAGATTTATATCACTTTTTTTGTGATGGGAAGTCCGATCGGGATTGTGAATACCCGGATTGCAAGGGCTTCTTTGGAAGTGCCTTCGCTTCTGTTTGAACCCGGAACAGACTTGTATGGTTACATGTCCGACATTACGTTTTGAGATGTAAAGCTGATTTCTTTCAAATACATTTCTGTTTGGTGGCGGAGAATTTATTCTCTTAGCTTAACACCCTTCTCTGAGACGTACGAGCTCAGAGGTTATGTAGTTGAAGTTATCAGCGATATATTCCCAATTTGGTAATGTGGCATGCTGAGTGTTGCTGTGTATTGATCATTTATTGATCATTTGTGATCAAAGCACGGCTTTGTGAAAAAGCATAGCTTTGTGGATGAGACTTCTTCAGACCTCACTCCCCGGAAATGGTCGAAACAGGAATATGCGGCAAGGTTATGAGGGTCGCGCCCTTTAGGGTATGTCATTTCCTTTTGGAAAAGGGTGGTATCAGGTATGGAGCCCCGGTATTTAACCTATGTGGATACTCTGATCTCATTTATTGTGTGATTGTGTGTTTATCGAGGCGCCTCGGATAAAGGTCCCAAAGGACCGGGGGATGGCATATTCGTGAGTTACCTAGTTACAGGGGTAACCCGGCCTTGTGTTGGCAGAGAGCAATTGTCTCTCGGGACGTCTAGCCAGAGGCGATCCCATGTGGCAGTAGGAAAGGAAGTTCCTTAGCATGACCATTTGTTGGAAATCCAATTCCCAATACGAAAATTTTACGGTTTTAGTTGTAGAACCTGCCATTTACTTATGGTGGTCACCACTGTTTAGATGGTAGCTATAGTAGGCATAGCTCGGAATGTCTATGCTGGCTAAGATTAATATTATACTTTTGAAATTTTTTCCACACTAGACATTAATAATAATAATCCAATGATTTGCGTAGTAAGCATCTTTGACTATAATAAGGAGAAATCTCCTCCGATTCTGCGTTTGCATTGTGTGTGTGTGCGGGAGGCCTTATGGTAGTTTAATTTTCCAAAAGCATTGCGAATCTATTTTATTTTCTTTGTGAAAAATAACTGTTTTACGATCTCACACCAGTCACCATGACTAACTCGGAGTTTATTGTTTCCCTTCTAAACTCTGGGTGCCCATAATTTTCCATACGGGCAGCCTAGAGTTATGTTATCAGGATATTTTGGATATTATGGAGCTTTGGAAGCAAGCTGGATGGCGAGACGTACACCCGTACTTGTTTATTTATTCCGCTTTGTATTCTGTATGAGGACAAGTTATATAACTGTCCATTGTTGTATTGAGTTGTATATTGACTCTGATTGATGTATTGTATAAAACTGATATAGTTCTTTGTTTAAAAGATTATTGATTTATCTATTATATATTGTTCCGCTGCGAATGTAAGATTCTGATATTGTTTCTGTTTCTGTGTTTCTTCTTTCCTTTTCTTCTGTCTTATTCTACCTCTTCTTTTTAACCCTAATGGTTCGGTTTTCCAGCATTCGATTGCGTGGCAATTGATACAGTGGACGTATTAATGTCGACTTTCGAGTGTCGAAAAATCGTATCATTACAATCACTTCCCTCATTCGATCCCTCTCCTCGATCCCCACCCAACCAAACCCAAGGCGTCGAACTCGATCCCCATTTCGAAGCACCACCTGCTCTTTCTCCCCTTCGACGTGAAATGTCGCACCCCCTCAAAAACCCCATCGCAAGCCACAGAAACTTGGGTGAATGTGCTATTCGACATCACGAACACTAAGAAACCATTCCCATAGCCTCTCGCCACTTGAATCACCAAAAAATCTCAACCCTAGTTCTATACAGCTTTCGCCTTAACTACCGAATCCCAAAATCAAATTCGAATAACACCAAATGCCCCATGGCACAAAGCTCCCATCGATACTCGAATTTGAAATCACGGCCATTATTCGCTGCTGCGTTTTTTTAATTTGTTCGGCCATTTTTTTTGAACAATAGATTTTTGAAAAGAAAAGCTCGGTCATGTTTTGAAAAGGGAGGAAAGTGTGTTTTACACGGCAAGATGTTTTCACATCATAGGGATAGTTGAGAAAGATAGAAAGCAAGTTGATGTGAAAGATTGACAAATAAATATATATAATTTAAACTTTCAATTTACCTCGATTTCGCAACTTAAAATCTCGAACTCCTATCAAGGTGTGCCACTGGGCGTTTATAATGTTATACCCCTATTCTGAACGCAATGGAAAATGTTTCGAGTCCTAATTTGATCGTATGGAGAAGATAGCTTTTTGGACCCAATTATTATATTGAATTTTCGATATAAATTTCAACGCGTTTCTAACCCGTACGACTAAACGATAAATCCAAACGTTACGAAATTTGAAATCCGATAATAATACACTATTACGAATCCAATTGAATAGGTTTCGTCGAATTTCGAGACTGTGCCCCAGAAGGCTATTTTTAAATGTAAATTTAAACGATGTACTTTTAAAACTGAACAAATCACTTTTAAATTCAATTTAAAATTTTTTATTATCTTCCTTATTATAAATATAAATTTTATAAGCCTTTAAATTATTTTTAACAAGCAACAAACTCAAGATTCACTATTTTAACCAATTTCCAATTATTAAATTAAATAACTAATTTATCCAATAAATCATTTTATTTGAAATTCAAGTTAAAAATTAACTTTTAAATGTTTAAAATTAGTTAAATATTCTAGTTTCAAATATCCAAAATTATGGGTCGTTATATTCCTCCCCCTTTATAAGAATTTCGTCCTCGAAATTGCTAGGTAAGAAGAATGGTCCAAAACCCGTTAACTATTTTCCCAAAACCACACAGTTTTAACAACTTCCCGAAATCCATTTTATTGAACTACGTTATCACTCCTACTAATTTTCCAAATTAATCCATAGATTACAACTAAATATTATCCCCTCAATCATTCAAATTATAATTTAAAACCAAATTTTAAATTATCAAAATTTTCTTTAAAATTTTTCTAACTCCCTAAATATTTCAAAAAATTTCGCAAATGTCTCCTTTGTGCAGCTAGATCTGAAAAAATACAAAACGCCTCTATGGTCTCAAATCATCAAAAGAAAACAAAAGCCAAGTGGTTCAATAAGAAAATCATCAATTTCATACAACAATTTAAACACATACCTTTTTGTCGGGCAATCAAATTTTATTCCTGAAATCGAAGGCATCAACTTAGCTTTTGCTTTTAAATACCTGCACCTTACTTACCAATAGTATCCAATCATACAATTTAAAGTCATTTTGTTCAGAATTTTCAATTTCCAATATTTATTTCACCAAAACCTGTACGATGTACACATATCATCCATACGCAAAATCAAATTTGATCGCTCACTTGTCCACACAATTTCACTTCCGAACTAGTATCGTTCACACGACTCTCTATTGCGGACTCATATCTGGTTTCTTGATTAGAAACTGTCATTCTCCTTGCATAGCCGTATACTATGATAGAGAATTCCAGAATTAATCAAAAATCCATATCCAGGGTTCGCCGTCCAAAATCGAGTGAAAAATCCTGACTCGGATCGATATAACTATCTCGAAATTCTGTGATCGAATCTGGATCAAATCGCTATGCGAATAAAATAATATACGTACAACTTACGCATTTATCTCAATTGATTATTAGCTATATCAATTTCTTTAATTCACATTTACTTTCATTTCCATTCTCTTATTCACAATTATCATACACATTTACCTATTTACTTAGCATATTTTTCCCAATACCAATCTTACTTAAGAATTTCACCATTAACTTTCTTAAGTCTATTATAAATATTCATACAACTTCTTATATTTATTTTCACTTCACCACTTAAGTTTATATCCCTTTTTTTCTTTTCAAATTCAATTCCAATTTCTATTTGGACTCAATTTACCTTCTAATTTTTAAATATTGAATTTTATCAACCATCTCTCAACCAATATTTGGTTCACTAATTTATTTCATATCTCAATCAAAATTTATTTCCAAACTTTTATTTTATTTATTCCACTAGAACTAATTTTTCAATTTCACTTTATTCATCATAATTCAAATTAAACATCATTCCAATATTTAATTTCGATTCCATTTACTTACAAATTAAATTAAATTGTTCATCCATTAATTTATTCCCAACTTAATAAATTTTATTTCAATAACTATTTCGTTTAGCCTGCTTAGGCTAAATTTCCCAAAATTCACACTTATTTAACTTAATTTAATTTAAATTTCACTCCACAAAATCAAATTTCAAAATTTCTTAAGTTATCAAACTTACTAATATTCTATTCACAAATTTCTTCCAATTCACTTCATTTAATTGGTTTACTTTACCAATTATTTCATTATCACACTTGCTTTTTTTTACTCTTCTTAAGTTAAATTTCATTCTAAACAAATTTCAAATTCTTATAAGTTTTTAAACTTATTTATATTCCATAAAACATTTTAGATCAAACTCCAAAGTTTAAACAATTACTTAAGTATTTCAAAATCATTTTTGAAATCAATTACATATACACAATCCATTTGTATATTAAATTATTCCTTTGCATTTCAAACCAAAACTAGTTTTGCAATACAACTCCAATTCAAAACATTCAGGTAGCAATTCCTCCCTTGGAAACTCGAAAATGAACATCGGTGATGCTGCAGTCATCACCGAAATTATTTCCCAGCGACCGAAGTGAGTTCAGTGCTTTTTATCCCTTTAAAAACCATTTTTAAATATTTTTATCCCAAATAACATCACCATTATTTCCAAGACTTCGATAATCATTTTCAAATCCATGGGATTTAAATCCCCAAATTTCCAACTTTGGAATCTCTTTTTAAATCTATATTTAAATATTCCTATGGAATTTCATTCCATTTCAAATTATAAATCACATTTATAATCTCATATTTATAAATTCCTCATTGTTATCTGAATTACTTTCTTAACTTTTGATTATAATTTTAACTTTTATTCAATTACCACAACACACCAATGATAATAGTTTAATATTATCATTTCCTAACAACCAAGCAAACCATATATAACCATAATAATTTCTCTAAAATTATTTCTTTATTATATAAAAATAATTTGGGGAAAATTATTTCATTGCCCCATTTTAAAACAGTACCGTGTCGAATTGTTCTGTTATAGTGTTTAGAGATCCCTATCAATAACGTTAATTACTCATATTGACCAGAATCCATAACCACTCAACAAACCAATCAACACGATATAAAACGATTTTATATCCACTAACAAATATGCGCTCATATCTATTAATACGCTCAAACTCATTTTAGGGTGCTACTGACTCTATCTCTAATGGGTTATCCCCACCAGAGCCAAGGTTCTCGCTTAACCTTCAGCTCTGTACCAAGTGTCAAGATCGAGATTTTCGACCTTCGAAAATCGACATCAATACGTCCACTGTATTACATGCCGAGCAATCGAATGCCGGAAATACCAGATAGTTAGGGAGAAGAAGAAAGGGGTAGAAGAAGAAAATAGAAACAACAACATAGAATCTCACAATCGCAGCGGAACAATATATAATAGATAACAAGCGGTCGTTACACAAAAAGAACTACAACTGTTATTTATACATTACTGTAATAACCCGAAATTTTCGATCCCGAAAATTCCAGATAGTTAGGAAAAGAAGAAAGAGATAGAAGAAGAAACAAAAAAACAAAACACAGAATCTCACATTCGCAGCGGATCAAAATATAATATTAAATAATAACAGTTATACAAAAGAATACTGTATCAGTTGATTACATTTTTATACACTAGAGTTACCCACATACTCAAACGCTGGACATATACAAATCAACATGTCCCTGACAAACTACCATATATCACAGTGGAATACACTCTATACGTTCCTGCCATCCAGCTCGTCTCCTAAGCTCCAGAACGTCCTTACCTGAAAATCTATAATACTCGGTCTGACCCGAGCATTACGTCAAAGTAACACCCGGGTCAGGCTGGAAACCAGCGTGAGTAAACCCATCTAACATGGAGTACAAAAGCATACAACTTATATAAACCCGGGGTAACTTATATCAGTCTTACAACTTCACAAGTTGTTATAGACATCAACCATTTCGCACGACAATTTCTAAGTGCCAAAACTTAGATTTAAATGGTCCAATTTACTTAAGTCATTTCACTTCAGCCTATTAGTTTCACATATCAAATTATAAGAATCGAAGTGGTTTCGGGTATTAACTATAATACCCGACTCCAGTCTCTTCGAATTCAGTTCATCTTAACCCAAGTTATTCAAAGGAATACATCCTATCTTTAATACTGGATATCACTTACACATCATTTTATCATAGATAACCATATTATTACAGTCCACACGAACATATTATATCGCAACATTTCATATCATAGATATCAATCAATTCAAGGCATTTAACATCATTCAAACATTCGTAAACAAAATTGATCACTTTCAAAAATTATTTAATTTGTCTCTAATTAAATTAAATTTAAATCTTTAATCACTTGAATTATCTTTACTCAACATTAATTAATTACAACCCAATTAATTAATCACCTTTAATTATCTATTGTAACGACCCGTATTTTTACGGATCGAAACATCGTAAAATAGTTGACATTTGGTTGCACTGTTGATAAGTCGTTCAGAGTTTAAGTCCTAAGTCGTATGGGAGTTTGGAGCGACCTAAGAAAGATGCGAGCTAAGGAGTATACGACCTAGTGGAGTGGAGCGACTTAAGGGTTAAGTTGTATAAGAGTTAAGTCGTAGAGTGGCTTAGGTCATGGAGTAGGATTAGGTCGGAGGACCGACTTAAGGATTTAGACCGACCTAAGTAAGTGACCGACTTAAGAAATGGCCGACCTAGTAGAGTTAACGACCTAGGGGATAAGCAGTTTGCGACCTAAGAAGTTAGCGAGTTAACGACCCAGTAGATAGCGACCTAGTGGTTAGCCACCTATAGAATTGACCGACCTAAGAGTTAGCGACCTATAGAATTGACCGACCTAAGTGTTAGCGGGTTAGCATAGTTAGGTCATGAGCTTTTGTGTTGAGTTAGGTCGTAGCCGACTTAAGGTGTGTTAGGTCGTAGAAGCAATCTGAGTTAGGTCGAGTGGATGCTAAGTCGTTAAGTCGTATGAGCGCGCATGTGTTAGGTCGCCGAGAGTTAGGTCGCCGAGAGTTAGGTCGTGGCCTCTGCTAAGTGGTAAGTCGCAGAATAGATAAGTCGTGGGGTTTTTAGGTCGCAAGGTTTTATAAGTCGTAGGTCGTATCCCAGTTGACTCGTTAAGGCGGCATTGTTGCTGTGTCGAGTATGTGTTAAGTCACGAGCGACTTAGGAGTTAAGCTGCTAGGTCGTAAGTCGTATGGTCTGTTAGGTCGGAAAGTTATAAGTCGAAGGCAGTTAAGTCGTGAACGACTTATAGGGGGCGGACGACCTAAGGAATCAGCCTATAAATAGGCGGGTATTTCTTCATTTTTGGGATCCGGATTTCGAAGCAACGAAGTGCTTCCATTTTGAGAGCTCGACTTCTAGACTTCTTCACTTCTTTTCTCCACTCTAATCTAGTGATTCCATCCATCTAAATTGAAGATCAAATCGAAGATCGAAGAGCTTAGATTGAAGATCTACATTCTTCGAAGTGAGATTTCATCGTTTGAAGCGGATTCATGATAGATCGAGTTAGATCCTTCACTGTCCAGATCTGAAGTGTGTTGCTTTTGAGTTGTTTTGGTGATTGGGTGAGTGGTGATTATCTCTCACACGGATCCAAAGGAGTATATCAGATCGTTGGCTTGATTTGGTGTTAAAGTAGTGATTTCTATGCATTTTCCTAATCTTATGTGTAGATCCATATAGATCCATTGTTCATGATGATTTAACAACCATTTTTCTACATGTTAACTTATGCAAGTTCATTCATCAAGATTGTAGAGATATTTCTCATGTTTTCATGCTTGTTAGACTTTCAACTCTTTAATTATGAAATTGCCATTATTGTTATAATTGTCCATTTAGATCATATTTGAATGCTTGTTTACTTGGATTAATGTTTGACTTGATTGATTGCTATGAATTAGATGATTGATGATTTGATTTAGACAAGATGGTCGAAGATGATTCAAAAGCTAAGGGAAAGGCTCTTGAATTGGAAAAGCTGCTCGTGGCATATGTAGCGGATGATGAAGCTCATATGGATAGATTCGATGATGATGTTGAGATGAGACTTTGCTATGATGATGATGAGGCGAAGTATGATATGAGATAGCCTTGGTCTAATCCAGACGGGATCATTCCAAGCATGTTGATAACTCGGTGAAATGGTTCGAGTTGAGGATAATGGTTTGCTCGAGAGGCGCTTGAGCTAGTATGGAAATAGTCGTCGAGGAGGATGACTAGGAGGCTGAGACCTCATCGTTGTTGAAGGTTTTTGCATGCTCAAAGCAAGAGTACGTTGGGCAGATTCGATAGTCCCTGAAGGCTAATGATTGATAGTCAAGTACTTTGGGCAGATTCGATAGTCCTAGGCACGGGTCACGATGACGTGCGGAGTTATGTCTAGAACCGGGGTTTCCATTAGCCCTTGACGGACGGCTGAAAGAATGTGTCGGTCATTCAATTAACGATGATATCGAGGCAATGTTAACAGTGATAGCCAGAGTCATGGATGTTTGGTTGTATCGGCATTCGGTCTCAAGAGCGGTATTTTCTAGGTGCTTATCTGATCTTGGTTTAGGCCTTGGGGGTTTGTACTTGGAAAACATCGCCCTTGACTCGAGTGATAATTGCTTTACTTTAAATTGTGTGCTTTGCTATGTTTGCTTCTACTTAGTGTGCATCTGGGGGCTATCACTGTAGAAAGAGGTGGAGTGGGAGGGTTGTATTCCTTTTCCTTTATGCTCTTTTGGTATGTTATTAGTTAATTTACTGCTCACTAAGACTGTTGTCTGACTCAAGGCTTTATGTTTTAACTCTTATTGCCTTGGGCTGTTCGTCCATTTTGGGACGGGCAGACTAGGTAGCAGGTGACAGGTGTTGTTCTTGCTTTCCACGTTGCTGATGACGAAGACGAGCTGGAGTATTGCATATTATCTTCTTACTATATGTACTGGGTGTTCCGCTGCTTGTATATTCTCTGAGTGTTTGTAGTGAGGCTAGATGTATTGACTGTTCAAATGTTTGTATCCAACTATTATGAAGTTTTATTGATGAGATTCTGTTCTGTGAAGCTTCACTATATATATATTCTATTGTATTTTGTCCATGCGCTGTGAGTAATACGATAGATTCTATTGTTTTAATTTACCCTGACAATCGTCCATGGTCGCCTGACACACTTTACAGCGCACTTTCTCTAGGTTCTGTGTAGGGGTCATGGGCGGTCGTCACATTTGGTATCGGAGCCATTGGTTAATCGATTTTACCCAACGCTCGCTGACGTAACTACGTATGAGAGACGTAATTGTATTTTGATGGATGATTACTATATATAATATAGTAGCTTAGTAGAGTTTGAGTCCTTTATGCAGTTGTTTCTCTAGATGTGCTAATTATTCCTTTTTATAGATATTGAGAATGAGTCGAAGAGGGAGACCAGCTGCTAGGGAAAGCCGTGCTACTGAAGGGGCTGCTGATTATGTTGCTATGTTCGAAGCTATGATGACTTCGATCATGAGAAGGATGCCAGCTCCGGGGCCATCAGTAGATGTTGGAGTTCAAGTTCAAACTCCAAAACCGGTGGATTTTGCTAAGCTGTGTAAGGACTATACTGCTCTTGGAGGAAAGGTTTTCTTGGGAACAGAATCAACCATTGAGGTCCAGAGGTGGATAGATGCTTGTAGAAGGATCTTTGGTGACTTGGGAATTGAGGATGCAACTAAGAGGAAGTTAGCATCAAGACAGCTTCAAGGAAGAGCTTCTGATTGGTGGAACTCTATCACTATTGATACTCCGGAGGAAGAGATTACTTGGGAGCAATTCCAAGCCAGATTTGAAGCTAAGTTCATTTCTACAGCTCAAAAGTCTGTTCTGTTCAAGAAGTTTGTGGAGCTCAAGCAAGGAGGAAGACCAGTTCTTGAGTATGTTTCTGAGTTTGAAGCTTTGTCCAAGTATGCCCGATCGTATATTGAATCTGCATATCAGAAGAATGAGAAGTTTGTGACAGGCTTGGACAGTTATCTTGGGAGGCAGTTGGTGGATCATTTGGACGATTCATTTGAGAAGCTTGTGGAGAAAGCTCTCAGGCATGAGAGTCTGTTTCCTAAGGAAGGATCTGTTGTTGCTGTGACCAGGGGAGAGTCTAAACCACAGCAGGGTGGAAACAAGAAGAGGAAGCAGCAGCAGAAGGGTAGGGATGGCCAGAAGAAGCCGAAGGGCGAAGTAACTTGCTACAATTGTCAGCAGAAGGGCCATTTCTCCAGGGATTGTAAGAATCCGAAGGTACCGATAAAGTGTCACAACTGTGACAAGCCGGGGCATATCAGGAAGGATTGTCCAGAACCACGGAAGGACAAGCAGATTGTGCAAGCTTATGCTTTAGGAGCTGTTCCATCGTCTTCGAAAGCTCCTACCGCTGAAGAGAAAGGAAAGAGTGTGGTGGTTCAGGGTACTCTCTCCATTTGTGGTGTTCCAGTTAGAGTGTTATTTGATACTGGGGCGTCGCTTTCTTTTGTTTGTAATGAACTTGTAGGCCAGTTGGGTTTAGAATCGGATATCGTTGATAGGCCATTGGTTGTGACTAATCCGGTTGGGGGTTCGTCTTGTTTGTGTATGTTATGCCGTGGTCTGATTGTATCGAGTCATGATTGCTCTTTTGTTTGTGATTGCTTTGTTCTGAACTTTGCGGGGTTTAGAATTATTTTGGGTATGGACTGGCTTAGGAAGTATGCGGCAAAGGTTGATTGTGAGAGGTTGGAGGTGACAGTCGAGAATGTGGAGGGGCGAAAGATTGTGATACGATGTAAGCATGAAGAAGGCGTCTTCATGAGCTTCATGTATTCGCTGGTTGTTCCACGGGATGGACTGTCATCGTTGCCAATCGTTAATGGATTTGAGGATGTCTTTGACGAAGTCAAAGGGTTACCGCCGCATAGAGAGATCGAGTTTCGTATAGATCTAGTTGAAGGAGCCATACCTGTTGTGATGCCTCTTAGGCGGATGGCGCCTAGGGAACAGTAGGAGTTGAGGGTGCAGGTTGATGATCTTTTACAGAAAGGATTCATTCGGCGTAGTGTGTCCGAATGGGGTGCACCAGTTGTGTTTGTTACCAAAGCGGATGGATCGTTGAGGTTGTGTGTGGATTATCGTGAGCTGAATAAGGTGACTAAGAAGAACAAGTATCCATTGCCGAAAATAGATGACTTGTTTGATCAGCTTCACGAAGCTAAGGTGTTTTCTCAGATGGATTTGGCAATGGGATTTCACCAGTTGAGAGTTGCTAAGGATAGTGTGCCGAAGACTGCTTTTAGGACACCATCCGGTTTCTTTGAGTGGCTGGTAATGCCGTTTGGATTGACTAATGCGCCAGCATATTTTGTGGATCTTATGAATAGAGTGTTCAGAGATCAATTGAGCAAGTTCGTACTTGTGTTCGTGGATGATATTCTGATTTATTCCAGAACTGAAGAAGAGCACAAGACGCACTTGCGTATTGTTTTGGAGATCTTACGGAAACATCAGCTGAAGGCTAAGTTTTTGAAGTGTCACTTTTGGAAGAGCGAAGTGAGGTTCTTAGGCCATGTTATTTCTAGAAATGGAATAGCGGTTGATCCCGCTAAGGTGGCAGCAATCTAGGATTGGGTTAGACCTAAGAATGCATTTGATGTGAGAAGTTTTCTTGGATTGGCAGGATATTATCGGCGGTTTATCAAAGACTTCTCCAAGATAGCTGCACCGTTAACAGGATTGACGAAGAAGAATCAGGTATTCAAATGGGAAGATAAGTGTGAGCAAGCTTTCGGAATCCTGAAAGAGCGATTGACAAGTGCTCCTGTTTTGACTATTCCAAGTGGAAATGATGAGATGGTGGTTTACACCGATGCATGTGGTACTGGACTTGGAGCAGTGCTGATGCAGAGGGATAAAGTTGTTGCGTATGCAAGTCGACAACTGAAGCCGCATGAAAGGAATTACCCGACTCATGATTTGGAGTTAGCGGCGATTGTTTTTGCTCTGAAGATGTGGAGACATTATCTATTGGGAGTTCGATTCGAGTTGTTTACAGATCATAAGTCGTTGAAGTATCTTTTCTCCCAAAAGGATTTGAATCTTCGGCAGCAACGTTGGCTAGAGTTTTTGGCATCATATGATTTCGGTATAGCCTATACTCCGGGGAAAGGTAACGCAGTGGCAGATGCGTTAAGTCGAAGACATGCAGGATTGGGAGCCATGTTTTCAGAATGGAAGAATCTCGAGTATTTAGCTGGATTTGACTTCAGGACTAGATGCGAATTGGAACCTGAGATGTTGGCAAACTTATCGATAAGACCGACTCTTGTGGAAAGGATTGGCGAGAGCCAAAAGCGAGACGATAAGCTTGTCAAGATTATCCGTGATTTGGAATCTGGATTGGACCCAGAGAAGGATAAAGGATTCGAGGTCGATCGAGAGGGTTGGCTTCGGAAGCAAGGACGACTAGTTGTTCCCGATATAGATGAATTGAGGAGTGAAGTTTTGAAGGAAAGTCATCACTCGAAGTTGACAATTCATCCAGGTGGAAATAAGATGTATTGGGATATGAAGAGAACCTACTACTGGGAAGGTATAAAGAAGGATGTTGGAAATTTTATTTCCAAGTGCATGAACTGCCAGTTGGTGAAAGCTGAGCAGAAGAAGCCCAGTGGATTGCTTCAGCCATTAGAAGTTCCTACATGGAAGTGGGAGCAAGTGTCGATGGATTTTATTGATGGATTGCCTAGAACAAGAACGGGAAATGAAGGGATTTGGGTCATCGTAGATCGTCTGACGAAGAGTGCAAGATTCATTCCTGTTCGATCGACTAGGAATGCATCAAAGTTGGCTGAGTTGTATGTTAAGTGGATAGTTCGATTCCATGGTATTCCGAAGAGTATAGTGAGCGATCGAGACCCGTTGTTCACTAGAGGATTTTGGAAGAGTTTTCAGGAAGTTTTGGGAACCGAGTTGTGTTTGAGTACAGCTTATCATCCTCAAACAGATGGTCAGACCGAGAGAGTCAACCGAGTTTTGGAAGATCTTCTTAGAGCTTGTGTTTTGGATTTCGGAGGATCATGGGAAGACCATCTTCATTTGGTGGAATTTTCGTATAACAACAGTTACCAGTCGAGCATTGGTATGGCACCGTATGAGGCATTGTATGGAAGACCGTGTAACTCTCCGACATGTTGGTTAGAGACCGGAGAAAAGTTTATGCTTGGGCCAGAGATGATTCGACAGACTTCGGATTGTATAGAGATCATTCGGCGACGAATGAAGGCAGCCCAAGACCGTCAGAAAAGTTATGCCGATAAGCGTCGTAAGGATTTGGAATTCGACGTAGGTGATATGGTTTTTGTGAAGATTTCTCCATTGAAGAATGTTATTCGATTCGGGAAGAAAGGAAAATTGACTCCGAGATTTGTTGGACCATTCCCGATCATCGAGCGAATTGGAAAGCTCGCCTACAAATTGGAGTTACCAGAGAAGATGTCAAGTGTGCACAATGTTTTTCATGTATTGTATCTACGGAAGTATGTGCACGACTCGAATACAGTGGTTTCTGCTGATAGCTGTGAAGATTTCGTAGTTGATTCAGTCGATAAGAGACCTCGTAAGCCACTTCGTGTTGTGGAAACCGACACGAAACAGCTTAGGAGGAAGGTAGTTAAGTTGCTCAAGATACAATGGAGTGATGATGATAACGACTGTACGTGGGAGGTGGAAGAGAGGATGAAAGCAGCTCATCCTGAACTCTTCAAGGTATGGCCCTAAGGTGTCGTGTCATCTCACGATATTGTAACTTGTTCTAGTTTTAGAATTCTACATGCTAAGCTAGAATTGGATGCATGGTTTGTTGATTGCTATGGATGGTAGGCATGCAGAATAGTCTTTGATTGCTTTGTTTGTTTGGAATTTCGGGGGCGAAATTCCTAAGGGGGAGAGAATGTAACGACCCGTATTTTTACGGATTGAAACATCGTAAAATAGTTGACATTTGGTTGCACTATTGATAAGTCGTTCGGAGTTTAAGTCCTAAGTCGTATGGGAGTTTGGAGCGACCTAAGAAAGATGCGAGCTAAGGAGTATACGACCTAGTGGAGTGGAGCGACTTAAGGGTTAAGTTGTATAGGAGTTAAGTCGTAGAGTGGCTTAGGTCGTGGAGTAGGATTAGGTCGGAGGACCGACTTAAGGATTTAGACCGACCTAAGTAAGTGACCGACTTAAGAAATGGCCGACCTAGTAGAGTTAACGACCTAGGGGATAAGCAGTTTGCGACCTAAGAAGTTAGCGAGTTAACGACCCAGTAGTTAGCGACCTAGTGGTTAGCGACCTATAGAATTGACCGACCTAAGAGTTAGCGACCTATAGAATTGACCGACCTAAGTGTTAGCGGGTTAGCATAGTTAGGTCGTGAGCTTTTGTGTTGAGTTAGGTCGTAGCCGACTTAAGGTGTGTTAGGTCGTAGAAGCAATCTGAGTTAGGTCGAGTGGATGCTAAGTCGTTAAGTCGTATGAGCGCGCATGTGTTAGGTCGCTGAGAGTTAGGTCGTGGCCTCTGCTAAATCGTAAGTCGCAGAATAGATAAGTCGTGGGGTTTTTAGGTCGTAAGGTTTTATAAGTCGTAGGTCGTATCCTAGTTGACTCGTTAAGGCGGCATTGTTGCTGAGTCGAGTATGTGTTAAGTCACGAGCGACTTAGGAGTTAAGCTACTAGGTCGTAAGTCGTATGGTCTGTTAGGTCGGAAAGTTATAAGTCGGAGGCAGTTAAGTCGTGAACGACTTATAGGGGGCGGACGACCTAAGGAATCAGCCTATAAATAGGCGGGTATTTCTTCATTTTTGGGATCCGGATTTCGAAGTGACGAAGTGCTGCCATTTTGAGAGCTCGACTTCTACACTTCTTCACTTCTTTTCTCCACTCTAATCTAGTGATTCCATCCATCCAAGTTGAAGATCAAATCGAAGATCGAAGGGCTTAGATTGAAGATCTACATTCTTCGAAGTGAGATTTCATCGTTTGAAGCGGATTCGTGATAGATTGAGTTAGATCCTTTGCTGTCCAGATCTGAAGTGTGTTGCTTTTGAGTTTTTTTGGTGATTGGGTGAGTGGTGATTTTCTCTCACACGGATCCAAAGGAGTATATCGGATCGTTGGCTTGATTTGGTGTTAAAGTAGTGATTTCTATGCATTTTCCTAATCTTATGTGTAGATCCATATAGATCCATTGTTCATGATGATTTGACAACCATTTTTCTACATGTTAACCTATGCAAGTTCATTCATCAATATTGTAGAGATATTTCTCATGTTTTCATGCTTGTTAGACTTTCAACTCTTTAATTATGAAATTGCCATTATTGTTATAATTGTCCATTTAGATCATATTTGAATGCTCGTTTACTTGAATTAATGTTTGACTTGATTGATTGCTATGAATTAGATGATTGATGATTTGATTTAGACAAGATGGTCGAAGATGATTCAAAAGCTAAGGGAAAGGCTCTTGAATTGGAAAAGCTGCTCGTGGCATATGTAGCGGATGATGAAGCTCATATGGATAGATTCGATGATGATGTTGAGATGAGACTTTGCTATGATGATGATGAGGCGAAGTATGATATGAGATAGCCTTGGTCTAATCCAGACGGGATCATTCCAAGCATGTTGATAACTCGGTGAAATGGTTCGAGTTGAGGATAATGGTTTGCTCGAGAGGCGCTTGAGCTAGTATGGAAATAGTCGTCGAGGAGGATGACTAGGAGGCTGAGACCTCATCGTTGTTGAAGGTTCTAGCATGCTCAAAGCAAGAGTACGTTGGGCAGATTCGATAGTCCCTGAAGGCTAATGATTGATAGTCAAGTACTCTGGGCAGATTCGATAGTCCTAGGCACGGGTCACGATGACGTGCGGAGTTATGTCTAGAACCGGGGTTTCCATTAGCCCTTGACGGACGGCTGAAAGAATGTGTCGGTCATTCAATTAACGATGATATCGAGGCAATGTTAACAGTGATAGCCAGAGTCATGGATGTTTGGTTGTATCGTCATTCGGTCTCAAGAGCGGTATTTTCTGGGTGCTTATCTGATCTTGGTTTAGGCCTTGGGGGTTTGTACTTGGAAAACATCGCCCTTGACTCGAGTGATAATTGCTTTACTTTAAATTGTGTGCTTTGCTATGTTTGCTTCTACATAGTGTGCGTCTGGGGGCTATCACTGTAGAAAGAGGTGGAGTGGGAGGGTTGTATTCCTTTTCCTTTATGCTCTTTTGGTAAGTTGATAGTTAATTTACTGCTCACTAAGACTGTTGTCTGACTCAAGGCTTTATGTTTTAACTCTTATTACCTTGGGCTGTTCGTCCATTTTGGGACGGGCAGACTAGGTAGCAAGTGACAAGTGTTGTTCTTGCTTTCCACGTTGCTGATGACGAAGACGAGCTGGAGTACTGCATATTATCTTCTTACTATATGTACTGGGTGTTCCGCTGATTGTATATTCTCTGAGTGTTTGTAGTGAGGCTAGATGTATTGACTGTTCAGATGTTTGTATCCAACTATTATGAAGTTTTATTGATGAGATTCTGTTCTGTGAAACTTCACTATATATATATTCTATTGTATTTTGTCCATGCACTGTGAGTAATACGATAGATTCTACTGTTTTAATTTACCCTGACAATCATCCATGGTCGCCTGACACACTTTACAGCGCACTTTCTCTAGGTTCAGTGCAGGGGTCATGGGCGGTCGTCACATCTATCTTAATTAATCACCCTTGATTAATTATCTTTAATTACATACAGCAATTATCCTTTAATTAATTACACCAAATAATTAATTCTTAATTACTTATCCTAAATAATTAACCCTTAATTAATTCCCATTCGTAATTTCCTTTATATTAATTACATCCAAGGATTTATCCATCAATTACTTCACTAGGTAATTACACTTATCAATCTCATAAGGTAATTATACTTAATCAATTACCAAGCGACTATCTTTAATTAATTAACGGATTAATCAACTTAACTTAATCACATTCACCTCATAAATCATAATCGAGTAATTCATCCCTTAATTACTCTTTAACCAAATTAATCCTTAATTACAGATTAATTATCCTTAATTACATGAAAAATTCCTTTAAATTTAGAATATTTAAACTTATTTAAAATGCTTAAATTTAAAATCTTCCTTTCAATCTTTTCTTCAAACTTCCATTTGACTTAAACCCTTTTTTCTTCTTACTTAACTACTAATGCCTTTACACAAATTTGAGTTAAAAACAAACTTTATTTTATAAAAATCCAATTGTACAATCTAACTTGAATTTATATACTTAAACTTTTATTTAGACTCAGTTTAAACTTGATTCAATTTAAAAACTAAAATTTTAAAAACTGTTAACTGGTATTGGTTTAAAACCCTGAACAAACTTCTACCCGAGCCTCCCTGATTTACTTCGAGTACAACACTACACCACTTCGGGTCAGATACTCAAATTACCCGGGCTAAACTCGAGCAACCCCCCTTTTGCTTCAAAACCCAAAACATCACTTCACCAGGAAACAAACGCACCGTGCACGTGCACGGTGGTTCTGACCACCTCCGGTCACCACCAAGACCTCGAGCAAGTCGACAGTCATCCTCAGATCAGTCCACGACCATCTAAACCTCTCTAGTTCGACTCGAACTCAAATTCGAGTAAAAATCAAAACCTAGAAACACACTACCCCCAACACCACAAACCTGTCAACACCTCATGCTCGACGCTCCGACCACTGGAGGCCACCCAACTCCGGCCGTAGTCTCGTCCACCTCCCCTCTACCTTCCCTCAAAACCCCGAGGCACTCGATCCATCAACGGCGATGAACGAGTCGAATTCCTCAGCCACCCAAAATTAGGTTTACGCAAAAGAAAACATCGCCGCCGTCACCACGATCATCGGCCGACCATCGTGACATTTTTCCCATACTCCCTTATCACTCCTTCACCTCCAGCCCAATTCCCGACCATCACCAACCAGTGGATCACCCACAACAACTCGAAAATCCCAAAACAGTCGAACTCGAACTACTCTCAACCCACACAGTTAAAAATCACCAAACCATGTTTAAAAATCATGTTATGGTACGGGGATTCAGTTCAGATACCTGAATTCGAAATTTAAAAGATTCGAATTTTTTGATTAAATTGGAGTTGTGCTCAACCATATTGCTTTCCAGTGATGATTCCAAGTTATTTTAATTTGGATATATTTTTAAATTTCAGTTCAAAGTCAAACTAACAATACCTGTTTTAACTCTAGGTCCAAATATCAAGTAGATTGAGTAGAAATGATTTTTGAAAGCAAGACTTGTTTTAGAATTCAAAACAGGGAATAAATGTATCAGCCTGCACACATTACTACATCCTACAAGTATAGACAGAGGATTCAACATATATATAAATATATACACATACTTATCCACCGGCATATATACAACATATTCATTCCTTAAAATTTAAAAATAAAGTTACTCACCTGAATTGATTAGCAGAGAACAAAATTGGGCCTTGCTTTCCAGATGAACTCAGTAGATTGTTTCCCAGTCTAAAGCTTTGATGATTTTTCCAGACTTCAAGATGATGATACAATTGATCAAGTTTGTTTGTATTTAGTTCAGGTTGTAGTTTTGTGTTTTATAAAACTCAAGCTTATGAACGAAATGGAGATATGTAGATGATATAAAAAAAGATGTATACAGCTGATGATATTGATGCAAGATATTTGCTTGTACTAAAATAATTTGTTTATGTTTTGATCAGAGATTTTTATCTCAATTTGTAGGCTGAAATGATATATGGTAGCTTGCATTAAATACTTGTCACCCTTGTAGGTTTACACATATTCATTTCTATGTACATACATATCTCATATGTATTATATTTTATCTTGTTTATATTATCCTACTTGTTCTTATTTTTTTTTTCAGGTCTGTTCAACTTGATGTTGTAAGCATATTTTGCTATATGTTACCTTGTCTTATTGTAGAAGCTTATTCATTTATCTATATATTTTTGTACAACCTGGTTTGATTTGGTGAGCATATCAATATATATATAACTGTGTCTTGTTTCACAAGTCCTATACTTATCATCAATTATTGCTTCTTATATATGCTAAGTGTTTATTTCTATATTTACATAACTAAAATTTTATTTATTTCATTTCTCTCTTATGTTTAAATATTAATAAAATTTTATTTACACTAAAATGCATATAAATATCAGTTCTGGAAATAATACGTTTATATTTTATTTAATCTGACTAAATTCTAGTTAAAATAATATGGCTAAATTTCCGGGATGTCACAATATTTAACAACACATTATTTGTTCTAAAGGAATAATTTGCCAATGTTAAATAATTATATTAGTAGATTATCAAATAAATATTTATCCAAATTTTTATAATTCAGCTTCTATTATATTTCCAAATTCATTTATATATCCAGATATCTTTTATTGATGGAATCTTATTTGTTCGACTTATAAAATTAATATTCCGATAACTTCAATTTAGTTATTTACCCAATTAACCGGGGTTAAAAATCCGGGTCATTGTAGGATCGATTTCAACCTAAAGGGGGGGGTGAATAGGGTGATAGTATCAATTATAAAATTTATTACGGAAGTGTATATTAATTTCAACACAGATCACAACAGAATAATATCAGCATAGATAATAGCAGAATAGAACAACACAGAATTTACCCAGCTTCGGCAAAACCCTACCTACGTGCTGCCCCCATGGTTTCTACTAGAAATTAGATAGTCAGACGCTTACACACGTAAACTCGCTATACCCGCTATTGACTAATCTAACTCTACGCTCAAAACCCTGCCACAACTCAGTCATTGAGTTGCGAATTCTCAAACTACGCCCTGTAGTTTGTCCCCTAGTCACACGACTAGTAAATACAGCTGTTTAAAAAAGAAATACAAATTTAAAACAACAATATAAAAATATAAACCCTAATTTTTAATAGTAAGCCTTATATAAAACTATAAACCCAAAGATTAAAATAAAGGCCGGCCCAAAAATGATTCTTTTTCTTTTTATCGCCTCGTTCCTTTGTTTGTGATAATGATGGCTCTCTTTTGCTCGTTTGTTCGTTCCTTAATCTAAAATGGGAAAATAGCGGCCTCGTTCCTCTTTTTACAGAAATTAGGGCTTTTCTAAAATTGAAGCGCCACTTCAATTGATCATTCGAATTTCAGACCTTGCGATGCTTGCTTTGTCGAATCATTGTCTCTTCGATTTCGCATATGGCTGCTTCTATTTCATCGAGTTCGGTTCAAAGAATCCGGTATGTAATTTATGCTTTTCGCTTTTCTTGTTAGCTTGCTTGAACTTTGAACTTGATTTGATTCGAGTTGAATTATTACTTGTTCTCTGTTTAGCTCGAACTCGAATGCATTATTTGCCGATGATGTTAACCATTATATAGGAGTCGGATACCTGAATATTCGTCATATAATTTTTATTTGAATTTGTCAAAATCCTTTGCTCTGTCGCTTGATGATGTTTGAACGTTTGAGATGATTTATGACTTGTTCAATTCCTATATTTTCGTTGCTTGAATACACACGTCATTGATTCTTTGCTTAGTCAATTTACTTGGCCACCACGGTATCGAATTTTAACTTGTTCGATTCTTTTCATCTTTGCCTTTGTCATCAAGGCGTTGATTTGCTGATGACTTCTTCATTTTGACTATGGCTTCGGTTCTTGATTTATTCGAACTTCGACATTGCATTTCTGTGACTTTGAATCAGTTTCTTATGATTTGGTTCCAATTTGTATATTTTGCTGTTGACTCGACATTGCTTTGAACTGCAGTTTGAAGTCTTTGTTCGAACTGCTGTGTCACTTTCTTAGGCTGCCACTGTTTCATTTGCTATAGATATGTATGTGTATTTAGTTGAGTAAATTGACTGTCTTCAGTCTTGCTTGTAAATTCGTTGTATATACTCTCGTGCTTGATTTTATTCATGTTGCTCACTTGATTGCTTTCATTTGTCCACTGATGCATTTCATATACATGTTTCTTGGTCGTACTATCCACCTGAGTTCATATGCATTGATGTTGATCTTCACGTAGCTTGTTGTTCTTCATTCCTCACTTGTGTACTGTCTGATGTGCATCTTTGTTGTTTGGATTGGCTTGTGTACTTCACTGATATATGTGCACTGTCCTTCGAGTTGTGTAGTTGGTTCATCATGCAGTCTGGATTTGGTTTGATTGCCTTTGAGTTATTTGAAGTTGTAGATTGCTGCTGTTACATTTGGGGTTTGATTGTATTGAATTGCACCCCCTGTTGTATTTTGTCTGGTTCATGTGTCAGTGCATTGCATATTGAACTGAACCATGCTATAGCTTGAGCTTTGTAGCTTGTCTTGACAATTTGATGTCGAGGCTGTTGTATTCATGTGTACATTACTTGATTTCATTCTTTTACTGCACCTGTGTTGAATCCAGTTTCAGATCCGGGTTTGACCTTGTGCTTGATTGTCGAGACTTTATTTATATTGCACCTAAGTTGAACCCGTCTTTTATTTGGGTTTGACCTTGTGCTCACCTGTCCCTGTAGCATTATCAAGTGTATATCGGTGTGCACGGCCTTGTGGCATGTACAGTGATACACTGTGCATGTCACATTGTTCGTGTGTGATGAATTCAAATATAAATGATGACGAACAACCCAAATAACTGAGGCAAATATTATTTTCAAAAAAAAACATTTTATTTTATGTTGCAAAAATATTTCATTTTCAATTTTACTGCGTCAGTATGTATTTTTGCGGATTGCTCAGATGCTGGATTCAAACTGGAACGAAGTTGAAGATAAATACGAGTGTGAGTGATATGTAGTGAGGTCCTGATGTAAATATGAATTGTAATGTATTGTAACTGAAATTGTATGTATATAGTGAGAGCTTGAATTTGTACTATTCAAAAATGTAATAAATATTTGTTTGAATAAAATTTCTGTTTGAATTCAAATTTTGTGTTATTTATTTTATTCAGCAAATATCTATTTAATCTGTGAAAATAAAATAGTACAATATCAAATACATTTAAATGAATATATATATATATATATATATATATATATGTTTATTATTATCAAACAAAAATCATATAGTTGCATATTCAACAATCTCCCCCTTTTGATGATAACAAACATATATTTAAGATTTTGAATTTGAATTTGTTAAATGTATTTGATCATTCAATTTGCTCCCCCTATTTGAATGCTCCCTCTCTACACAATACACCCCCTTCATATATGCATGAGAATAAAAATATGCAAATGTGCTTAGATGCAAATTGAAAATATTTGACCTTTATTTTACCAAAATCTTAACTTTTCTCTCCCCCTTTTGTTATCAGCAAAAGAGCAATAGTGTTAGAAAAAATAGAGATAAAGTGATAGACATTAAAACAATATTAATTCCCAATCGAGTATAAATATTAAATTTCAATAAAAAATCAAACAAAAATCATAAATACTTTGTTTGACGCATATTCCACTTTAGAATGATAGGGATGATGTCATCATATAAAACCATATAGTTGTGTCTATTTGTGGTATATTTAAATCAGGAATTTGAATATCTACTAACCATGCATAACCGTTAGGACTTTTAAATGAGATTAGTAGTATTCCAAAATTAAAAAAAAATGAATTCAAGTATCTTCTAACCACGCAAAACCGTGAGGACTTTTAAATGGGATTAGAATCAACTTGTCTATTTAATTAATCAATTTTGATATGTGTTCCATACACGCATAACCGTGAGGACTTTTAAATGAGCATGGAAGCACATAATCAAAAATCCAAGTAATTCACCCATGCATAACCGTGAGGACTTTTAAATGAGAGTGAATACTTTGGATGTTTTTATTCGTTAAAAATATAAAATGAAAAACGAACGATTCCCGTTTAAAATACCACATATTGACATTCTATATTGGATTTTGATGAGTGATGGTTGATAGAAATATGATAGAAATAGAAATGGTCATGGAATTTTTGCCAACAAAAAGTTTTTATAACTCTTGTTTAAATTTCTAAAGAAATTTACTAAATATACCGTCTCGAGTTTAATATATGATTAATATCAACACTCATCACTATTTTAATCATTATTTATCTTTTCGATAATTAGTAGGGGGTCGGATTAGTTAATGTAGTGATATAAAATCAATTTCAAAAATAATTTTGAAATAACTAATCTGAAACAAGATCAAAAATGATTTTTCTTGAAGGGTTTATCTAAGAAAAATATCTGTTAATTGAAAATTATTTGAAATGAAAAATATGCAGATATTTTCTTTGAAAACGATGCAATTACTGAATGTTAAATCACGTTCCACTAGTATTTTTTTTCATCAACTAGATTGCTAGTGTAATCTGCATCTGAATTTTTCTTTCACTCAACATTATCAATGTTATAGACCAGACTTATGAACCTGAAACAAATTTCTTTGAAATCATTTTTAACATCTTGAAATTCATTTGAATTTGAATTGAAGCCGTTGAAATAAACAAGTAAACAAATATATCTACTTGTAGCATGAGAAATCAGTAATCAATCAACATCACAATTAATCCAAGCAATTTTATTCAAAGATGATTGGTCAATATTTTGAATAAGTCAGAATTTAACATCATCAATTATTTCACATAACTGGCTGATTTAATTTCGGATTATGGTGCAGATTATCACATTGAATGTATCGTTCAAAATAATTACCATTACCTGTTTTACCTTTATGACAATCTTTCGTTGTTTGCCCATTGTGAATCTATCACCTTTATACTAGGCTAAGGAACTTTGATTTGTCGCCTGTTGTGTGTCTGGAACAGCCAGAATCCAGATAACACCGATGTTGTTCCTTAGCCTGCCACCACACCTACACGGTAAAATATTTTTGTGACCTATTTGTTTTTATAGGTCCATGGTTGTTAGTGGCAGAATAATTTGAAAAATAATTTTGTGGAGACCCATAACTATTTATATATGTTCCTTTTGGCACCCAGATTTGTTTAACTTTGAGAGATTCTATATTTGTGCCTATTGGAACCCAAATTGGAATTGTTTTCACGTGTTTGGGTCTATACCAACAATTATTTTGATCGTGTCCAGTTTTTCTACAAATAGTGCACATCGAACTTATTTGTTTAATTTCACTTCTATAACGTTCTTTTTGAGTATACCCAAGTCCTTGTCTATCAATGTTGATAGTTTGTTCCCCTAATAGCATATTCAACGATCTTTCACTTTTGGAAAATTTATCAAAAGTAGTAGACAATTTTTGGACTTGTGTTCTGAGAGATTCATTTTCGTTTAATAGTTGAGTGCACTTTTTGATAGAATTTTCTCTCCTAGTGTTTTCACTTTCTTTCAAAATCAGAATTTCATTTTCAAGTGATTTTATATTAATTTCTAATTTTTTAATCTCATCTTCGAATGTTGGACACTTATCACACTTAGGGATTCTAATTTGATAGTTTTTAACTAATTGATCAAGTTGTTCATTTGTTTCTATCAAACTATCTCTTTGTGATTCAAGTTTAGCGTATCTCTCCCTAAGTCGTTCAAAACAACCGTTTACTTCGTGAAAATAAATAAGCAACTCAGAATGGGTAAGTTTTGATACCTCACTTGGCTCGTCATCGTCACTGTCAGTTATATCACCTTGAAGACACAATTTTGCCTTTTCACTTTCACTGCCAGTGCTTTGATCTTCCTCGTCTGTTTCATCCCAAGTGGCTGCAAAACTTTTCTTTTTCTATTTCTTTCCACGGCTGAATTTATTTTGTGGACAATCGGGCTTGATATGACCGGGTTTGTTGCACTTGTAACAGATGATCTCTTGTTCCTTTGGGCTGTCAAATACTTTGGCTATTCTGCTTTTCACCTTTTGATTTAGAGCTGAATTTCCATATTTGTGATTCCACCTTTTGAATTTCCTTATTAATTTTGCCAGCTCAGCATCTCCATCATCGTCCTCATCATCATCACTTTCTGTTGTTCCTTTGAGAGCTATTGATTTCTTCCGAGTATCTCCTCCTTCACGCTCTTCCTTGAACTTCATTTCTAGCTCGTAAGTGGTGAGATTTCCGATGAGTTCTTCAACTTTGAGTTGTTTTAAATCTTTTGATTCTTGAATGGCAGTCACTTTGGCTTCAAAGCTTCGTGGAAGGACTCTGAGGATTTTCCGGATTATTTCCAACTCTGTGTATGATTTTCCGAGACCTTTTGATTTGTATACGATATTGGAAAGTCGTCCAAACATCTCTTTAACATTTTCTTCTTTTGCCATAGTGAAGTTCTCGTATTCGCTGCTTAGCATGGCAAGGCGAGATTCCTTGACTTGAGATGTTCCTTCGTGAGTCACTTCGAGTGTGTGCCATATTTCCTGCGCAGTTAGACAATGTGAGACACGATTAAATTCAAATTGATCTAATGAACAAATAATAGAATTCATTGTTTTAGCATTAATATTCTGTAGTTTATTTTCTATCTCTGTCCATTGATTCTTCGGTTTTTCTACTTCTTGATTATCTACAGTTATAGTTGGAGTTTTATAACCTGTCTCAACAATATTCCAAGCGTCAATGGTTTCTAGAAAAATTTTCATCCTATTCTTCCAATAAGCATATTCACCATTGAACATTGGTGGTCTAACTATCGACTGACCCTCAGCAAAAGCATTATTAAAAGAAGCCATTTTAAAAATTCAAATTTTTAAAACAAAAATTGATTTTTTGAAAAAATCGAATTTTTAAATCAAAAATTTGACTCTATTCCTAGCTCTGATACCACTTGTAGGATCGATTTCACCCTAGAGGGGGGTGAATAGGGTGATAGTATCAATTATAAAATTTATTGCGGAAGTGTATATCAATTTCAACACAGATCACAGTAGAATAATATCAGCACAGATAATAGCAGAACAGAACAACACAGAATTTACCCAGCTTCAGCAAAACCATGCCTACGTGCTGCCCCCAAGGTTTCTACTAGAAATTAGATAGTCAGACGCTTACACACGTAAACTCGCTATACCCGCTATTGACTAATCTAACTCTACGCTCAAAACCCTGCCACAACTCAGCCACTGAGTTGCGAATTCTCAAACTACGCCCCGTAGTTTGTCCCCTAGTCACACGACTAGTAAATACATCTGTTTAAAAAAGAAATACAAATTTAAAACAACAATATAAAAATATAAACCCTAATTTTTAATAGTAATCCTTATATAAAACTATAAACCCAAAGATTAAAATAAAGGCCAGCCCAAAAATGATTCTTTTTCTTTTTATCACCCCATTCCTTTGTTTGTGATAATGATGGCTCTCTTTTGCTCGTTTGTTCGTTCCTTAATCTGAAATGAGAAAATGGTGGCCTCGTTCCTCTTTTTACAGAAATTAGGGCTTTTCTGAAATTGAAGCGCCACTTCAATTGATCATTCGAATTTCAGACCTTGCGATGCTTGCTTTGTCGAATCATTGTCTCTTCGATTTCGCATATGGCTGCTTCTATTTCATCGAGTTCGGTTCAAAGAATCCGGTATGTAATTTATGCTTTTCGCTTTTCTTGTTAGCTTGCTTGAACTTTGAACTTGATTTGATTCGAGATGAATTATTACTTGTTCTCTGTTTAGCTCAAACTCGAATGCATTATTTGCCGATGATGTTAGCCATTATATAGGAGTCGGATACCTGAATATTCGTCATATAATTTTTATTTGAATTTGTCAAAATCCTTTGCTCTGTCGCTTGATGATGTTTGAACGTTTGAGATGATTTAAGACTTGTTCAATTCCTATATTTTTCGTTGCTTGAATACACACGTCATTGATTCTTTGCTTGGTCAATTTACTTGGCCACCATGGTATCGAATTTTAACTTGTTCGATTCTGTTCATCTTTACCTTGGTCATCAAGGCGTTGATTTGCTGATGACTTCTTCATTTTGACTATGGCTTTGGTTCTTGATTTATTCGAACTTCGACATTGCATTTCTTTGACTTTGAATCAGTTTCTTATGACTTGGTTCCAATTTGTATATTTTGCTGTTGACTCGACATTGCTTTGAACTGCAGTTTGAAGTGTAACGACCCGGTATTTTCAACCATTCGCATCCGCACATGTCGGACTTGAATTGCTCAAAATACTGCGTTGTAAATAAAATTTGGCAAATCTCAGAATATACAGTAAATAAATATAATCACAGATCACAGACACAGAGTAAAATAATGCAGCGGAAGTAAAAGAAATATTAGTTCATGAAGCTACTATATAAATATATCAGAGTTACATAAGATATAACAAAAGAAATAGAGGACAACAGAAGTCTCAATAAAATAACCAAGTACAAGCTGAGTAGGACAACGGAACTGAAGTAGATAGGACAAGACAAGCAGATAATCTCCAGCGATTCAAATCTCCAAGAGAGTGGAAATCCAAATCCGTGAATAACTCAGGCTGACCCGAGCGTAAAGCAAAACACAAAACACTCGAGTCAGGACAATATATACTTATATAATGTAAACCAACTCAAGTGAACTGTAATAAAGGTACAAGTAACTTAAAGAATGCTTGGGATCGCCCATTCTTTAAGGATCCGTTAAACTATTTACTATGTAGTAATATACGCTATATATACAGTAGTGTCTAATTAGTAAAGTATAATCATATAGAAAATAGCGTTAAGGGGATGGTGAACCTTAACGCGGTCGGATCTTTAAATCAAAATCGTAGTGGGCTCGATATGGTAGGTGACACGGCACACAAGGCAATGCCAGGGTAGATATACCAATTACGCACACGGACTGATGGAAACGCATAGCAGCCACTACCGCTCCACCTCGAACAACACTCCCAAATCAAGGGTGCGCACCAAAAATCACGAAGTAATAGAATGGTATCGAAGAAGTGTGTCCGATAAGAGGTGCTACCTCACTGGTCCGAGATCGCTCCTGTTTTAGCCACCTTATGCCAACTCACGGGAGTTGGGTCCACGTATATACCTTAGGATCGTTGCCACCATCCTACTTCATTCTGGAAACTCCACCGCGTACACAGTTGTCAAAGTGGTTTTCGGTATCGATAGAGAGTATGTCTATATCTGATCCTGGTCTCTTTAACAACCAATCGTTATTATAACCCGTGGTTAAAATAAAAAAACAGTTTATACTTCAAAATAGAATATCATTTAAAAACAAAGTCATTATTCTTTTAAATCAAATATTAAATTCCCAAAAATTTAGCCTTTTCTGAGTTCATTTATTCACTTAAAAACAATAAAACGTTAAAATTTCAGCTTTCACGGCATTTAAAAAGTGCTGCGGTAAGTTATATTTGAAACCAATTTAATTCAGCAAAGACAGCATTTATAAACTGCTATAACAGTTCACTTTTAAACAAAATCATATTTCAGCCTACTGCAGCACTTAACAACTGCTACAGTAGCCCCTTTATTAGGTTCAGGTTCAAATTTAGTTCCTGCTACAACCGCACTTACCAAGTGCTATCATAGCCTTAGTTCATTTTAGTCTTTTGGTTCATTTATATAACCACAGCACTTAACAAGTGCTGTAGATTCTACTTAGTTCAGAATTAGTTCATTTCAGAGATGGTAGCATTTCTGAAGTGTTATGAATTGAATTTCCAGGTTTTAAGTGCAATTCCAGCCATAAATAAACTTCAATTTAAACCATTTAAACTTATAAAAATCATATTTTTTTCACATTAAAATGTTCATTTAAAACCTTTAACTTATGATTTTTCTAAAAGGAAATTTTACAAATAAAAACCAAAATTTTACAAAGTTCACTTATTACATTCAAGTGTGTCAATTCCCATTTTCATTTAAACAACTCATTTTTACACTTAAACTTAAATCTCCATTTTACACCATTTTAAAACTTAATTTTCAAATTTAATTTAATAAAGCTTAAGTTTCCATCTTTTCTTTTTAGTCAAATTTTCAAAATTTACGTTACACTTTAAAGTCAATATTTTTTTTCCATTTATTTACATTTATCACATAGAAAAATCATTTTTACTCTAAATAAATCATTTTAAAAAAACTCAATTTAAATCAATTTAATATTATTACAAATATTTAAAATATTTAAAAGTATCCAGAAAAATACAGAAAATAACCACGGGTCTGTATAATATTTTCTAGCCTAAGTCAAGTGATACGGATAATATATCATTTCAATCCGTAGTTTACAAAGAAACATCCTGGTTTTATCATTTCAAACCCGCAATCCCAAGTAAATAAAATTAAAATGAAAATCGTTCAGGCCTATCATTTCAGCCCATAACGATCTTCCCTTAATCTAAAGTCCATTCGGGTATGTATCATTTCAACCCATAGTGATTCTATTCTACAGGGAACTTGCAGTGTGATTTAATAGAATAGAATAACAGTAAAATAAGAACAAAATATAACAGATGATATGTTATGCAATTTTAACAAGTTTAACATCATAAATAATCACAGGTAATTATAACATCATTTTTATTTATTTTTTTATTTTTTATTTTTTTTACACATTCAGTTGCGGTCGTTTCACAATCATATAAGTATGAATATTCATGTGAGATTTACTCACCTCTACGGAGCTGGAGATTTGATTCAAAAAGGAAATACGATGTCTCCCGAAAAGCTCACGGAAAGCACGATTAGAAGCGCCAACAAGGTTCAAATCTTGAAACAAAATAGATAAAACAAATCTATGTACGAATACGAATAACAAAATTTCCAAATGAAGCAGACATGAAACAAGTTGAAAGAAAAAAAAATAGAAAGAAAATAGCTCGACCACTTCACCATATTCAAGATTTTAAAGGCTCGGAAGGGTTGTAGTCTGTGACTTCAACTTTTTTTTTTCCAAAACAGAGGCTCGGTGGAAAATAAACTATGACTTCAAAAATACAAAGGCTCGACCACTTTTAAAATAGACTATAACTTCAAAACAAAGGTGACAAAACAAATTTTGTTCATTTCTTTTTTTTTTTCAAACAAAGGCCAGAGGGAATATAGACTAGAATGCCAAAATACAAGGTGACAAGAAATAGAAATTTGTTTATTTCCTTTTTTTCAAACAAGGCTCAGCATGGTTATGGTCAGGCATGGGGTTCAGGTCAGGAGGGTTCGGAGGCGGTGACTGGTGGTCTGCCTGGGGTTGGAGGCGGTGAATGGTGGTGGTTGTGGCTGGGGTAGGGGCATGGGGTTCGGTGGTGGTCTAGCATGGAGTAGACACAGAATATAGCAAGTAGGGAAGGAGAACAAACGAAATAACAAAATGAAAAAAAAAGCATGTTGTCCTTACCTTCAGGAGATGCTCACGAAAATTTTGATGGAAGCAAAATGAATAATTTGTGGTATGGAATTTTGAACGTGAAATATATATTAACAGATGCTCACTTGATTAGTGGAGAGGAGGCAATATTTAATGTTTTGAATGGTAGAGGCAAAAAGGCATTTATTTTTATTAATAGATGGAAACGTATGGAAGGCAAAGGGAAAGAAATAATTCACACACGAAAATGATTTAGCGATTTTGAATTCTCAAAGTAAAGTATACGGCTGAAACTTTGCATTGTTAACGCAAGAAAATCAAATAGACAAAGAAAAGGCAAGAGCAACAAATAAACATATGCCCAAAGTAACGTACAAATTTAATTGTTTCTCTTATTAAATAAATTAAAAAAAAATGATAACGTTTCTATTAGGAAAATAACCCATCACTTTAAACCAAAATTTAATAGCTATTATACCATAATTAATAAAATTTGATTGTTTAATATAAAGTTAAGAAACAGATGTAAATATACGTAAAAGAAATGTAAAGTTAAATTTCCCGTTTCACACTAATTATTACTAACTTTTAAAAGTATACAACAGATCTGACCAAAACAAAAGTGAAACAAATGTTACACAATTGTATACAGTTCAAGATGAAAATTTGGCATTTAGAATTATAAAATTTTAAAATTTTAAAATTTCTATTATAGTTACATTTTTTTCCCAAATCAACATTACAGAAATCGTTTATTTTTATTACAAATTGAGCAATTGACATAAAAATCATTACAAGAAAAACTTCCAAAAATTGAAATGGATATGCTTCATTCTTACTCAAAAATGTACGTTTACTGATTTGTTTAACCATTTTAAGTTACGGTATACACATTTGGAATGCGCACTATAGACGCAATAACTCTCTCAAAATTTTACGCTTAAAATGACGCCTAAATTCTTATACGTTTCCTTATATACATTATTTACTTCCATCAGATAACGTGCCCCTTTAAATGCATACTTAAACAGTTTCTTTACACTCTATGAATCTTGAAATTTATTACTTATTAAGATATGTTTTGTTTACACTGGGCTTTTATTCATTCATTTATCATTTACCCAAAATTTATTACAAAAGTGTATATAAGTAACGGTATAAATTATTTTATTTTGAAAAGGTATAAAAATCTATTTTAAAGAACAAAAGTGAAATAAAGGTTGTTGTGAATTTATTCAATTAAACTAACAGATTTGAAAATTAGAAAAAGATTTAGATTCCGATAAACGTAAATTTATAACCAAAATATGCATTTTATAGTATTCTTATAAATAAAAATCTTGGGCGAGCTAAATTTAGAAAAGGACAAAAAAAGAAAAAAAAAGAAAAAGAAGAAGAAGGGAAGCGATGAAAAAATTAGAGCTTGTAATACTTTCTCTCTCTTAGGAAATGAGAAAATAAAGAAGATGAGAAAATGAGAAACTTGTACGTGAATTGCAAGGCAAAGTATACGGCTAAACTAAAGGAATGAATGCCTAGAAAAGGAATAAATGTTAGGAAAACAAAAAAGGTAAGAATTAAGGCAACCTTTCTTTTCTTTCCCTAAAACAGGTAATTAATTTAGAGCTTAATTATGTATATGGAGAGAGAAACCTTCCATTCTTTCTCTAATCAAATTGATTGATTAATTAAATGTCATTAACAGGCTATTTATTCATGGCATGGAATGTAACTATGTCCAAATGTATTCTACAGTAAATTATGTAAGTGCAATATACTAGATTGTGTACAAAGATGATGTTTCCTTCATATATATCTTTATTGGTCATAGTATTATTATTAAAACATATACGTATACGTATATATATATATATACTAGACTTATACGCATAAATGTGTTAAAATTAAGTTTCACTATTTTATGAGCCTAAAATTAAAGACAATAATTTTGAACCTAATCTCCAGATTAAAAGGGTTTAAGATTAAAAAGTTATAACTTTGCATACAAGTCCATCTTATAAATCTTAAGACAAATTAACGCACACAAATATGTATATACAAATCACTGTAAATAATGTCTTAAACTTAATACAACATTTTTCTGTTAAAATTTATAACTTAGTAAATTCTTTAATATTAAGCAACAAATTAAGATCTAACGTTAATTTAAAAGGAAATAAAAAGGAATCATGATATTTTGCAATAAATTCAAGTTATTTTTATAAAGAAGCCCCAATTTTTTTTAACAAAACTTATTAACTTAAAAATTTAATTATTGAAAATTTTACGGGTCGTTACATGAAGTCTTTGTTCGAACTGCTGTGTCACTTGCTTATGCTGCCACTGTTTCATTTGCTATAGATATGTATGTGTATTTAGTTGAGTAAATTGACTGTCTTCAGTCTTGCTTGTATATTCGTTGTATATACTCTCGTGCTTGATTTTATTCATGTTGCTCACTTGATTGCTTTCATTTGTCCACTGATGCATTTCATTCATTTGTCCACTGATGCATTTCATATACATGTTTCTTGGTCGTACTATCCACCTGAGTTCATACGCATTGATGTTGATCTTCATGTAGCTTGTTGTTCTTCATTCCTCACTTGTGTACTGTCTAATGTGCATCTTTGTTGTTTGGATTGGCTTGTGTACTTCACTGCTATATGTGCACTGTCCTTCGAGTTGTGTAGTTGGTTCATCATGCAGTCTGGATTTGGTTTGATTGCCTTTGAGTTATTTGAAGTTGTAGATTGCTGCTGTTACATTTGGGGTTTGATTGTATTAAATTGCACCCCCTGTTGTATTGTGTCTGGTTCATGTGTTAGTGCATTTCATATTGAACTGAACCATGCTATAGCTTGAGCTTTGTAGCTTGTCTTGACAATTTGATGTCGAGGCTGTTGTATTCATGTGTACATTACTTGATTTAATTCTTTTACTGCACCTGTGTTGAATCCAGTTTCAGATCCGGGTTTGACCTTGTGCTTGATTGTCGAGACTTTATTTATATTGCACCTGAGTTGAACCCGTCTTTTATTTGGGTTTGACCTTGTGCTCACCTGTCCCTGTAGCATTATCAAGTGTATATCGGTGTGCACGACCTTGTGGCTTGTATAGTGATACACTGTGCATGTCACATTGTTCGTGTCTGATGAATTCAAATATAAATGATGACGAACAACCCAAATAACTGAGGCAAATATTATTTTCAAAAAAAAACATTTTATTTTATGTTGCAAAAATATTTTATTTTCAATTTTACTGCGTCAGTATGTATTTTTGCAAATTGCTCAGATGCTGGATTCAAACTGGAACGAAGTTGAAGATAAATACGAGTGTGAGTGATATGTAGTGAGGTCCTGATGTAAATATGAATTGTATTGTATTATAACTGAAATTTTATGTATATAGTGAGAGCTTGAATTTGTACTATTCAAAAATGTAATAAATATTTGTTTGAATAAAATTTCTGTTTGAATTCAAATTTTGTGTTATTTATTTTTTCAGCAAATATCTATTTAATCTGTGAAAATAAAATAGTATAATATCAAATACATTTAAATGAATATATATATATATATATATATGTTTATTATCATAAAAAAAATCATATAGTTGCATATTCAACAGTCGTCACATTCCTCCCCCCTTTGAATCTTTTCGTCCTAAAAAAGTAACGAAACCAGAATTTTATGAAAATGCTTAAAATCAGATAAATATTCTTTAATCATTTTTAAATCACTTTAAAGATTTATATAATATTATTAAAATACTTTTATAACTCGATGTTTCGACAAGCCCATCCTTGTTCTCATAGAAATTCGGTCATACGTTGATCAGGCGTAGGACTGAAAATCTATAAGTACTCAGCAGACCCATTTTAACACCCAGTGAAAATACTTGAAAAATAATTTTATTGAAAATATCGAAAACATTTTTGAAAATAGAGGAAATATCTTTGGTGAGATTGCTCTGGAAATCATCACCCACATCCATGGTCGCAGTTACATCCTGGGTTACGTTGTCATCGTAGCAAAAGTCCATGTAACTGTAGGTCTCCGCGCCCCTCGATTACGCCATGGAACCCACAACAGATCGCAGTTACATTCCAGGGTTACGTTGCCATCGCAGCAAAAGACCATGTAACCGTTGGCTCTCAGTGGCACACACGATTTTCGCTATCAAAATGAAACTTCTCCATTCTTACATAGGTCGCAGTCTACCGATGTAAAATCAAACATAGACTGTTGGCTCTCAGCGGCATACACGACTTTCGCTATGTTACCATAGTGTCGCAGTCTACCGATATAAAATCAAACGTAGACTGTTGGCTCTCAGCGGCACACACGACTTTCGTTACGGTCTGCAGTAGATCGCAGTGACATCGAGTTACATTGTCGTCACAGCATAACCCAAATGCCTCTGTAGGCATCAACCCCTCGACTTTCGCTACCAAATAATCCTTAGGAACTAGTTTTGTCCGGACTCCTCACAGGATCAACTTTAGAACCTCCCCCTTAGAGGCTCAAGTCAGTGCCACCCTGTGGCACTCCTGAGAAGTTCATTTCAAGGGAGCGCCTTTTTCCCCAGAGCCAATCTCAAAACACTTTATACTATACACATATAGTATTTTCCAAATCATACACCTAGTATGAATCTCATATAAGTGTCTTTACACAAAATCGATTCTCAAAATCGATAATTCTCAAACTAGGCTTTCCAAATTTCAATATTGATTTTACCCAAAAATCAAAAGCCTTTCCAAATCTAAAGGTTCCCAAAACCTTTTCTCATAATCATTTTCACGAAATCCTTTTATATATATAATAATCTTGGAAAACTTTTTGAATCAATTCATATTTGTATAAATTTCACCGTCATACTTTAAATACTTTCAAATATTTTAAAACCCTTTTCTTCTGGTTATAGATTTAATAAGGGAAGATTTATTCAATATAACAGAGGTATATAACTTTGTCTATGCCATATCAAATATTCGAATTTGATTATTCTTTTTATAAAATCATTTACCATATTACTTTACTTTACTTATTTTCATAAGGTAAATTTTTATTATAGAAATATCCAATTCCCACTTTACTTTATCATATATTTCACAAAATATACTTTCAATTTCAAAAATCATTTACAGTTCTTATCCACAAATTTTCAATATCAATTTTATTGAAACCCGTACGATGTACACCTATCATCCGTACGCTATATCAATCTGATCGCTCACTCGATCACACAATTCCACTTCCGAACTAGTATTGTCCACCCGACTTTCTAGTGCGGACTCAGATCTGGTTCCTTGATCAGAAACCGTCATTCTCCTTGCATAGCCATAACTATGATAGAGAATTTCCAGAACCAATCAAAAATCCATATCCAGGTTCGCCGTTGAAAATCGAGTGAAAAATCCCAACTCGGATCGATATACTATCTCAAAATTCTATGCTCGAATCTGGATCAAATCACTATGCGAATAGAATAATATACGTACATCCTACGTATTTATCTTCATTGATTATCAATTAAATCAATTCCCTTTCTATTCACATTCACTTAAATTTTCATTCGCTTATTCATAATTTCTTTAATCCCCATTTGGATTATTACTTAAATTCTCATCTCAGTTGGGTATTTAATCAATAACAGTTTGAACTCCGACCAGTTTATATTTAGAAAATAGCTTGAAAATTATAAAAATAGATACGTAGTTGAAAAATAATTATTAACTTGTAAAAACTGTAAAATAGCTAAGTAATTGTAAAATAGTTATAAAACAGTAATCAATTATAAAGTAGTAGAAAAATAGTAATTAGTTTATAAAACAGTTGTAAAATAGTTAAATAGTTCCAAAAGTAATTGTAAAACAAGTTTAAGATAGTTTTAGGTTTAAAAAGAAAAGTTGTGTAGTAAATAGTTTGGAAATATAAATTTATATTAAAACAATTTATTTTGAAAATAGTCTAGAGTCAAACTGTACAACTTCCCAATCTCCATTTCCAATCAATTGCCAATTTCCAATTAACTTCCAATTTCATTTCACTTTAAACCATCTTGAAATATACAAATTCGAGTTATTATTTCAAATGTTGATTTAATCCCATAAATCAAATTTACCTTTACTTTTAATTTAACAGCCTAACCATTTAATTCTGAGTTCAAATTTCAAAATTCCATTTTAATTTACCTTTACTTCTACATAAACTTATTTCTAGGTTCAAATAAAAATTCAAACCCCTTTTTAAACTGTTTTATCTTTGAAATTCAATTTATTACCCAAATTAACTCTTGGAACCTCTCCTTAACCATTTCAATTTACATGTTCATTTAAACATTCAAATCTTAATGTTCAAAGTGATCTCATTTTCTCAAGTTTAATTTTTATCTTTAAAATCAAAATTACTTAAGTAATTTCAAATTAAAGTTTAATTCCATTTAATTCCAATAATGGAATAGATATTACCTCAATCTACTTCTTAATTCATTTAAACAATCAAATTCATAGTCTCATAATTACTGATAATAACAGGATGATATTAAGATAAATAAACATCCAATTTATTTAAAACATTCATCATCCACTACCCATTCCAGATCTCAATCCTATTTGAGATCACATATAATTCCCTACCAAATCAACCCATTTAACTTTCCTAAGTTAAATCTCAATTTCATCTTGAAATTTCCAATTCAGGTTGTTTATTCCAAACTTATTTAACTTCCTTTAAGTTAAATTCAATTTAATCCCGTCAAACTTACTCAAATTTGAATTCCCACTTCAAATTTTAAACTTCACATTAATAATCTTATAAGTTCAAAAACTTATCACCTTGGATATCACATCCCATTCCAAATTTAAAACTCAACATTTAAAGTTGTTTCAAACTATTTTTGATATTATGTATATTCCCCATGTATACATATTATTTCTTTTACACACCAAGTTATCCTTAAAATTTAAACCACCTTGGGTTTTTAATTCAAACAAATTCCTTTAAATTTTCAAACAACTCCTGTTTGAATCAAGCCCTTTCATTCAAATAATATTATTTATTATTTCTTTATCACATTGAAACAATTCTCAACTTCTGGGTTTAGATTTAAAACTTCACAATTTATATCATCTTCAGTTCCAATTTATAAATCATACTTGCCTAAAACATTCCATTTTGCTTAATCATTAATACACATCTTATTATTAAACACAACAATCTTTTATGATAATAACCAAGATTATCATATCTGGAAACCAATTTATTATTATCTTTATTCTGAAAACATTTCTACAAACTCAGGATTTTAATTTCAGTTTGGATCCATTTCAAATTTATCTTCAATCAATCTCAATTTGGTTGTATTACTATTACCACTTAATTCTCATTATTTTATTTAATTCCAATAATTTTTAACAACCAATAACTTTAACATTTATTAGTAAGAAATATTGCTTTATATATATCAAAATATATTCTTACATAAAATCATTTAAAATCTTTATATATGAAAATAACAAGTGCGCTCTCATATATATATATATATATATATATAAACACTCAACTCATTCTAGGGTACTATTGACCCTATCCTTATGAGTATACCCACCAGAGCCAAAGTTCTCGCTTAACCTGGCTCTGATACCAACTGTAATAACCCGAAATTTTCGATCCCGAAAATTCCAAATAGTTAGGAAAAGAAGAAAGAGATAGAAGAAGAAACAGAAAAACAAAACACAGAATCTCACATTCGCAGCGGATCAAAATATAATATTAAATAATAACAGTTATACAAAAGAATACTGTATCAGTTGATTACATTTTTATACACCAGAGTTACACACATACTCAAACGCTGGACATATACAAATCAACATGTCCCTGAAAAACTACCATATATCACAGCGGAATACACTCCATACGTTCCTGCCATCCAGCTCGTCTCCTGAGCTCCAGAACGTCCTTACCTGAAAATCTGTAATACTCGGTCTGACCCGAGCATTACATCAAAGTAACACCCGGGTCAGGCTGGAAACCAGCGTGAGTAAACCCATATCGATGAACTCGCGATGCCACAACATATAAACTTAAATTCGAAAATAGATTATACCTCACTGATCAAAATTCGAGTGAACCCATATCGATGAACTCGCGATGCCACAACAGACGCCACCTAAAATCGACGCTGCTGCCCACCAAAAACTGACCCTGCTATCGCCCACAACCCCACGCGTCATCACCACCGGCTCCATCTCGCGGCCACCAACATCGCGATGCCCTCATCTACACTGCCGCTTGTAGGAAGACAACCAACCCAGATCGTCGAACTTGCCCTAGTTGTCGACATCCAGTCGACCGCCATCTCGCGATCGCCTTCGTCGTACGCAACTCGCGTGCCGCCGCCCACCACTGCCGCGTGCGCACGCCACTGACATCGATCGCACCCCTATTGCCTCGCGAGATTCCAATGCGACCCACTCCACAGCGAAGCTCGACAAACCCACTTTCTCGAGACCGCGAGCCCTCATCGCAGTCGAACTCGAGTCCAACCTCCACTGCTCCATCGACGAATCCTCCCACGCGATTCCACCTCGCCGCGAGCTGCTCGACATCGCCACCCCCCCCATTATCGATCGTGATTTTTGATTCGCGGTTCTGGCTTTGATTTGAAGAGCTCGGCACTTAAAAGAAGAAGGAAAGGAAGATCGCGGCCATGAGTTTTTAACTGCTCGACATTTTTCTTCGTTCGTTTTGCTTTTGGAACTGGGAAGGGTTTTAACAGAAGAGAAGAGAGTGGGGGAGGGGTACGAAGGTATGGGGAGGTAAGGTCCTGAACGTGGTGAGGTTAACCGATATAAATAAAATAAAATAAAAATTTCTTTTTATAATTTGAATTCGTTTAAAAATCTGAATGTGTTTATACTTCGTACGCTCACAGATTAACTCCAAAAAATACGAAATTGGAAATCCGACAATAATACAATATTACGGACCCAATGGGACTGGTTTCGTCGAATTCCGAGACTGTGTGAAAATTGACTATTTTTAAATATCGATTCGAACAATAAAATTCAAAACTGAACAGAACAGTTTCAAATTAAATTCTGAAGCTTCTGTTATCTTCAGTACTATCAATACGAATTTTTGAAACTTTCGAAATATTTTTCTTCAACTGTAAATTGAAGATACAAATTTTTATTCAACTTCAATCGATTAAATTTTAAAGTTTATTCGTAAAAATTCAGAGTTATATCGGGATTCAAATTAAATCATCGTTCAAATATTTAAAATCAATTAAATATTCTCAATTTAATTTGGTCAAAATTCCGGGTCGTTACATTACGTACATGTAGTTATTAGATAATAATGGAATGATTTGTGTGAGAGTTTCCTATTGGTTACTAACAACTAAGTCAAATAGGAAATTTAAGCGTAATAATGTTACATGGTTCCCTCGACTTGAGAATAGTATGAAACTTCAATGCGAATACTCCACTTTGATTATAGCTAAATTATGGCATGGTGATCCATCGAGCAACTATAGTTGGGTCTGATTTGAAGCATTGGAAGTGATGCATTGTTCAATAGGGAATTAGTTCTCCTCAGTTGTATAAGGTTAGTATCACGGTCAACTATAGTCAACTCAAAGTCAAAACCTCTGGCCAGAGTAATATGGTTAAAAATAAATGTTATTATTGAGTCAAGGGCTTTGTTTATGGACTAACTGAGTTGAATATGGATAGTATTGGAATTTTGATGAATAACAAATTCCATATATCCTATTGTAATATAGTTTTGACGAAGAAATGTGTGCAAATTATCATTACTAAAAGGTAACGCTTGAGAAAATGGGAAATTGGATTTTTACTGAAAAAGTTTTGTATGCGATGAACTTATCTAAATTGTCACACCACTGGTTAAGGTGATGTGTGGACGTTAATATTTGAATTGTTCATTATTAATTGCTAACTGAATTAATACCTATGAACCTCACAACTGCATTTGCAAATTCTTCGATAAACCACACAATTTACTTTGTTTATAAAATTTTATAAATCAATTAAATTGATTAATATTTAAGAATAATTAATTATTAGTTTATTCAATGTTTTGGGTGGTGTTAGTAATTATTTGGATGTATATATAAGAGTTATAGATCCATGTATTGATATACAATATCGATATATATTTAAACATGTATTAAATAGAGATAATTACTTAAACGAGCTTATGGAAATTTTGTTCCATATAGAGACTAATATGTAATTAGTAATGCTAGGGAGGGACTGATATTTGGCTTGTTTGAAACTTAAATGAGAATTAAATGGGAAGTTTTTAATAGAGAGAACAGGAAAGGCTTCATTTTCCCTATTAAAACAAAATTCCTTGATTTGTTCCTTCCTATTTTTTATCCTCCTTCTTATGGCTAACCTCCCCATTCATTTCATGGTCGATTTTTTTGTTACGTTTACCCAAATAAAATCAAATAAAATAAAACAATGTGGCTGATTCGATTCTAGCAAATTTTGGATGTTGGTTCTTGGAATGAAGAATCTACAGATCAAGGTGTCACTAATTGGCTATATGTATAAGGTACAATTCCTATTTACATTTTCATATTTTGGTTGTATCATTCTTATTACAGTTTTATGTCAGTATTTATGCCTCATCTTGATTTGGAATTATTATTACATTCTTAACAACCAATTATTTGATTTGGTTTGATTTAATTTAATAGATTAAAATAAAAAGATGTACTTAGCCATGAATATATTTTTAATAGCCATATGATAGCTTTCTAAACATAGTATACAATTCTGTAATTTAGTTATCTAGCTTTGAATTTTAATCATTAGAAACGTAAAATTAATAGACCTTTATTTAAGTTAACATATGTTTTTTGACTTCAAACTTTTGGTTTTTAAAAAAATAGAAAAATAAAGGGGTGGTTTGCAAATGGTTATTTACATAATTACACACATACACGATACATACATACATGCATACATACATACATGTGTATGTGTGTTTACCCAAATGTGCTGATAAGTGGATTAGAATAGTTGAACATAACATGTGTGCATATTTTGAATTAATTACAAATTATTTTAATCTTATTATTACATATGTATATATATATATATGTATATATACTTTATAATATTAATACAAAGTCAATTAAAGATATTTTACATTAGTTAACTTAATCTAGACCTGTATTCAAATATACTCTATAAGTCTAACTTAGATCTTTTGATTTACGATTTTAAATTTGTAACTTTAATTCAATCAATTTGTGTTTAATGTTGTCAATTCAAACTTTATCTTATTCAGATACGTATTTAGAATTGTTATATGTATATATGTATGTATCTTCATAATAATTAAATCGAGGATATACATATAAATATGTTTGTGTGCGTGGCGAATACATATATGGTAGATATAAATCCTAATATCTAGATATATATATATATATATATTGACTTTGTCATTATTTGTCATATCATCATGATATGCCCTGTATGTGTTATTAATAATTGTGTATATAGGTATTAGATGTAGTAGCCCAAATATAAATCTGAAACAACCCGACTTCCATAGCCCAGAAAGACGCATCGTTTGAAGAAAGAAAGGGATAGAAAGAGAAAAGAAGAGAAGAGAAAAGAAACAACAACAAAATCTCACACAGCGGAACGAATAAATTATATTAATAACATAAACTATTACATAGTATACAACACTTATCAGAGTTACACAGATACACATCACATACTAAATAGTTATAAACATCTGTCTAGTTATTACAACTCAATACAATACACACACTATCATAGAGATTAACACAGCGGAATACTATATCTACGAACGCTGAAGCCTCCTGCTCCATTGCTCCTCCACAATTCGTCAAAGCTAAACCTGAATCCCTTGGCTACTCGTAAAAATTTGAGTACCCAAGAGTTTATAAAACAGAAATAAACACTTGGGTCAGACATGGGTATGGTGTGAGTAACAGGTTAAAGTTGCTTAACTTTGAAAACCTTTTAAAAGAAAAAGTATCACGTAAGACTCCCCACAAATAAACATGGGTAAGTTTTTACCTTACGCTAACCAAAACATTTGATAGGAAATCCAGTTATATTATAATAGGGTCTAGGGTTTCCAAGTAAAATACAGAAATAACTGGAATGCTTACATCTCACGTTCCAACATAGTTGGGCACAACTAATACGTACGGCACTTATTGGAAATTGGATTCCATACAATGGCAGGGCTACCGGGGTACCGCCCATCACAGTACGGGGCCTAGATCACCGTACCGAGGATTACTCCCAATCCCCTGCAACACAAAGCCGGAACCATCCCTTACTGGATAATCCCGAATAAAATCACCCCACAGATGGTCGTCGCCAACTGCACCACTAAGCCGAAATAAAAGGAACTTCTCTAGACAGGGATGACCTTACTCTCAGTGGGTGCTACCCACGAAGCCTTGCTGCACCTCCCCTGTTTTAGCCATTCCCGGTTGATGAGGCTTGAGGTCACGATTACCTTTAAATCAGAACATCACTTAGAATGCTCATCGTCCGCCTGACGATGTGTTGAAAGCATTCAATCCATACAAGTTCGTTCCGGGTTCGAACGAAACCGAAGGCATTATCTCGTTACACTCGTGTTGGAATCACCCTCAGAGTTAACGACAATAACCCTTGCACTTTGAATCTTCATCTTCACTTGAGATTCACGACCTATCGTTAATTTGGATCGATGTGGTATTCGGGTCTCCAGACCTGGAATCCCGGTATACGGAAACCCGATCCCGGTCTCATCGAAATCCAAAACGTATCTTTTAAGGGCCAAGTTGTTTTAAGGTTAAAACAATTCAATTCTTATCTATATACACAAAGATAGATAATTCAATAGATAATCTACATTATCATCCCAAAGAGATAATTCACATTATCATTATAATTCAACCAAACATCCATATCATATATCAATCATATCTCATCAGAGATATCAAACAATGAAATACATTCAATCTCATTCATCCATCCTTAAGCAATGATTTATATCATCTAATTAATTTAAAGTGAATTAAACTAATTACTTCATTCTATAAATCCTGCTTACTTAATTATTAATTAAACCAATTAATTAATCATTACTCTAAGTATCCATCTTAATTAATCATTCCTGATTAATTACCCTTTAATTACTTTAAGTAATTAATACTTAATTAATTTCACAAATTAATTATCTTAAATCATTTCAGTAATTAATCTCTAATTACTTCATTAATTAATTAATTATACTTAATTACATTAATCCTTAATTAATTATAAATAAATTAATTACTTTAATCACTCATTATTGATTAACTAATCTTAATTAATCAATCCTTAATTACATCATTAATTATATTAATTAATGATCCTTAATTACTCTTAATTAATTATCTTATTTAAATTAATTTCATTTAATAATTAATTAGTCACATTTATTAATCACCTTTGATTAATCTCATTTAGTAATTAACTACTCTTAATTACTCCACTTCATAATTAATTACTCCTTAATTAATTATCCTTTAATTAATCCCTTGATTAGTTTATTTAAAGTAATTAACTCAAATTACTTTTATTAAATCATCTTTAGTTAATTACATCCACTAATTAGCTTTAATTACTTTTCTAAGTAATTTATACTTCACTGATTACATTCAAGTAATTATCAAATTTCCAAATCATTATCTTAAATTAATTTAACTAATTAATTTAAACTTATCAAATTTATTTAATTAATTACCTTAAGTAATTAATTTCTTTAATTACTTCCATTAAGCAATTATACTTAACCAATTTCATAAAATGATTATTATTAATTAGTTAATCTATTTGATTATTAAAATTTAATCCCATTCATTAATTATTTAATAATCCTTAATTAATGATCCCTCATTAATTTTTATCAATTCTTTAATTATTTCTTTAGGTAATTAATCTTTAATCAACTTGATAAACTCTTAATTACCAATTAATTAATTAATTAAATTATCAATTATTCTTTAATTACCTTTTTAATTTAATTACTCATATATAATTAAATCTTAATTACTTTCTGAACTAAAGTATTAACCTTTAACTACTTTAGTTATTATTAACAAAAGTCTTTAAAGCATTTTTCTTTAAAATCTTTTCTTTTAATTCATTTTAGATTAAAAGATTTAAAATAGATTACAATTTACCTTTAACCAATATTTAAATCAAATATACAAAATCTTTTTAAATCAAATGTTAAGAACACTTAACATTTATAAAAGAAATTTACAAGATTTTTAAACCAATTTATTTAATTTAAAAATTCTTTTAAACTATACTTTAAACATTTAAAGATGTTTAAATATTAAAATAAAAACTTATTTATTTTTACAACTGGGATTTAAGTTTAAATTAAATCCATACTTTAAAATTTTAATTTAAACTTTGTTTAAATTTCTGTTTTCAAATTTTAAATCAATTTTAAAATTTAAAAACACACAGGCTTTAAAACCTGTAACCATTCAACTTACCCGAGCCATATATCAAAATACCCGAGCCAAAACCCTGTTTTCCCGAGGACTCCTTCGAGTTTTCTTCTTCCCCTTTTATTTTAAACTTTGTTATAATAAAATTTAAAAAAAAGTTTACCCACGCGAGTTCCCTTGAACGACCCGAGCCAGAACCTTATCTCCTCTATCATGACTTCGAGTCACTCATCAACTTGCTCGAGTATGCCTTATCTTCTTCCTCTAACTCAAATTCTTTCCAGTTGTACGAGACGTACATGTGCACGTGCACAGGCGTAACGATCGCCTCCGACCATCACTCCCAACTCCGGCATGTCGTCTACGACACCCACTCGCGATCCCAATCATCAGAACCACGAACTGCCTCATCAATCGAAATCGAGCAAATAGATCATTACCTGGAAACAGTCCCAACCTGGAAACTTCCTCGAATCCAACTTCTCCGATCATCAGATTTTCTGATCTTCCTGCCGAACCTTCGTCAACGTCTCCACTTTAATTTCCCAAAATCTGATGGAGCTCGAACCACCAGAGGCGCCGTGATGATTGAAATTCCGACCATTCGAAAACTAGGGCTAAAAACGAAATCAAACTCCTACCATCGCCACAGTGAATTATTATCACTTCTAATATTTTTCTCAGATTCTCTGATCATCCATCATCCTCCAGCCTTAACCACGACCTCAATTCATCTCGCGATTACCAGAAATCAACATAAACCCATTTCACGTTCAACTTCCTAATGCTCTAGATTTACCCAATTAAAAATCGTGATTTTTCTTTCAAAAATCATTAATTTGTATAAGAAATCTGTTTATAACCCTGAATTTATAAATTAAAATACTTGAGATTTCACTTGAGTAAACATGCACTGTTATTCTCTGGTTTCTAGAGACATTCATATGTATTTTTAACTTAATTAAATTTTTAATCACTAACCCATAGTTAAACAAACAATTATTGTTTGAATCTGAAGTCCTAATAAAGATCAGATAAGTAATAAATGGAATTTTGATTAAAATTTTAGCTTCTGAACTAAGAACAGGCAGAAACAGATACAACTACAAACATGCATCCATACATCCATATATATACATAGAAATTTCAATCATACAATACACATTTTAATCCAGAATTTCACATGCAAACAGATACTCATATATTTAATTTTTAAGAAGAAAGTTACTCACATGTTTGAAAGATGAAGAACAGAGCTTCTCCTCTGAAACAGTTTTGAAAAGTGATCTTTAAAACTTTTTAAACTTATAATGCTTGCTAGAAAACTTGCATGCATGCTTTGATTATTTAGGTGTGTTGCTAGATCCAAATTAACTTGCTTCCAGACTTTGAAAAGATGCAGGCTACAGACTTGATTCCAGATTAAAGAAATTGCAGTCTTTGTTTGATTTTTTGGAAAATGATGCAAGCTTCAGATTTGAAAGTGGTTACAGAACTTTGAAGAAGATGTTTACAAACAGACTTTGATTTTGGAAGATAATTTGCAGGTTAATGGTTTTTCTCTGGTTAGAGGAGTTGATTTCTACATTGTTTATGAGGAGAGAAATGAGTTCAGATTTGGTTTACAAATTGAAGAATGTATTACAGATCTTTGTTTTGAGATTGAGGAATTTGTTATAGATTTGTTTAGAGAATTTTATTGCAGGCTGAAAGTTTCTTTTAAGATTTGAAAAGAAATAGAAAAAGGAAAGAAGATGAGAACATATACATATATAGGTAGATATGATTTATTCAAATAAAAAGAAAAACAAAAATCTAAAACTTGACATTTGTCACTCTCATTGTTTTATTAGTGTACACATGTTTTAAACAAGCCTTAATATGATAACACTTGTATTTTAAATAATTTTATTTATTTTAAATGTAAATAAAAAGCCTTTACTTAATTTATAAATTACTTACCTATATATATAAAAGCTTATACATATATTTATAAAATTCAAAACTATTTGAATATTACCTCCTTTTGAATTTCAATTTTAATTTAAATTCAAATGCAAATTATATTTTAAAATCCAATTTAAATTCAATTTATAACATACATTCAATTTGAAATAAAAATCATATTTCTATTAAAGTCTATTTATATAAAAACAATACACTATTAATATTGTTTGAAAATAACTTATTTATCAATTTTAAAATAATTTATAAAAGAGATTATAAATTATCACTATTACTAATTGAATTAACATATCATATGCAAATTATATTTTAAACATATATACATTCTTAAATCATATTTATTAAGCAATATTTAAAAAGAAATAAAATAAATCTTATTATAATTCTTATTTTAAACCATATAGTTATTTTGTTTAAATAGCTTTGAAAAGCTAATATTAAATAAATCATAATTTCCAAACTATAAGAATATACATTAGAAATTTAAAACAAGATTTCATTTATTAACTTTCAAATCAAAGGCAATCTATTTACAATATATACTTATCTATAATAATCATTTTATTAACTTATAAAAGATAAAATTCACCAATTAAATATTTATTTAATTAGATTATTAAATCAATTCAAATATTTATTATCAAAAATTATCAATCAATTTAATTATTTAAACAGATTATTAAATTGATATTGCCCCAAATTTCCGGGATATTACATTCCTCCCCCCTTAAAATAATTTCGTCCCCGAAATTTTAAAACAAAGGTAATTTAATAATCTTTTTAAATCACAAGGATGTATTATCATCCATATGCTAACAATCATAGCAACCAATCATCCAAACAAAAAATTCTAACTATCCAGCAAAAAATTTTGAATAGAATTTCCTCGAGTTTCCCCAAGTATATATATATACCGGGATACTCGCTCTACAAACAATTCAAACAACCAATACTACTAAGCTATAGAGCTCCTACTCATCTAGATCTACAAAACTAAACAGAATATCAGACTACAGACGAGTCTGACTCAACAACCAATTCCTCTAGAACTGCTGGTTCCAAAACCAGAGATAGATCAAACACGTACTCCCTCAGAGATACGTAAAATACATCGAATTCCAATCATCCAAACTGACAATTCAACCTTGTAGACCAAGCTCTTATCCAAATCAGAACACAGAAAAGATCCAAAACAACTTGGAGCTGACTTCCCAGACTTACCCAATCTTATAGCTCCCTTTAACCAGAGAAAAACTTCACAACAACGAAATCTCCAACTTCGAATTTCAAATTCCTTCGTCTCTTATCCACAAAATTCTTCAGACGATCCTGGCTTCCTACAAATCCTTCTTGATCAGTTCAAACTTCGTCGATGCTCCTCAAAACAAACTGGACCAAAGATAACTCAATAGAATGATCTCTCCAAGATCTACCCATAATCCAAAACACAACTCTACTCCATCAGTAGATTCCAAACTTACTTCTTTTATCCAGAAATGCACTCCCAAACTGCTTCCACTGCACCACTCTGGTCTGGAGTAGAATGAAAAGGCTGATGAAGAACACAAGCACAGACTGGACAACACATCCCAGAAAATCTCCAATAATCCAAGAGAATACTCAGCAATCGCAAGTCACTTTTGCGATCAACCCAGCCAAAATGCAAAGAAACTGTTCTCTCTTTACCAATCAGAACAGCTTACACTTATCTATCCTATCTATCGAAGAAATGGATCCACTCTGCTGCTTCTGAACTCCTTCTTCAGAAAACTGCTCATCCAGGAAAACTTCCTGCCAACACACAGAACACTCCGAGCTGCACTGCTGCCACAGATGCCAAAGACTTCTCAATCCAAAGCTCTTCGAGAAACTCGGACCCAAACTAAACAGAATCACCATGCTGAACTCAGCCACAACACCGAAATATACACACTTCCTTAAACTTGTTCCAAAGAAAACATCTTCGGGAACATCCATAGTTACTGCATCTCATCACACAGCTACAATTTCCTGAGATACCATCACTCGCTTCTGCCTAACCGACAGATCCAACTCTACTCATCCAACTTCAAAGATAAACTCCGAACCATAACAGGTTTCTTCAGAGATTGAAAAATTCTCATATCATAGCAAAACTTACTCGAGACGGTATTAGGTTTACAGTCTCGACAAATACACTTCCAACCTCAACACTCAGACTCCTAATCTTAGATGATAAATTATTATCATCTCAACCAATCATTACAAATACCATATACATTTAAAATGATACTTTTTATATATAGAAAATATATCTGGGTAAAATTATTTCATCTACCTTTTTTAAACAATATTGTGTCTGTTGGCCTGGTCCAAGTGTTTAGAGATCCCTATCAATAACGTTAGCTACTCGTATTGACCAGAATCCATATACCACTCAACCGATCAATTAACACAATATAAAACCATTTTATATAACTAACAAATACGCGCTCTCGTATATATATATATACTCAGACTCAAACAGGTTGCTACAGATCCTGTCTCTAATGAACAATCCTTCCGAACCTAGGTATTCACTCAACCTAGTGTTCTGATATTCACTTAACCAAAAGCTTAGGCATTCGCTCAACCTATGCTCTGATACCAAATGAAACAACCCGACTTCCATAGCCCAGAAAGACGCATCGTTTGAAGAAAGAAAGGGATAGAAAGAGAAAAGAAGAGAAGAGAAAAGAAACAACAACAAAATCTCACACAGCGGAACGAATAAATTATATTAATAACATAAACTATTACATAGTATACAACACTTATCAGAGTTACACAGATACACATCACATACTAGACAGTTATAAACATCTGTCTAGTTATTACAACTCAATACAATACACACACTATCATAGAGATTAACACAGCGGAATACTATATCTACGAACGCTGAAGCCTCCTGCTCCATTGCTCCTCCACAATTCGTCAAAGCTAAACCTGAATCCCTTGGCTACTCGTAAAAATTTGAGTACCCAAGAGTTTATAAAACAGAAATAAACACTTGGGTCAGACATGGGTCTGGTGTGAGTAACAGGTTAAAGTTGCTTAACTTTGAAAACCTTTTAAAAGAAACAGTATCACGTAAGACTCCCCACAAATAAACATGGGTAAGTTTTTACCTTATGCTAACCAAAACATTTGATAGGAAATCCAGTTATATTATAATAGGGTCTAGGGTTTCCAAGTAAAATACAGAAATAGCTGGAATGCTTACATCTCACGTTCCAACATAGTTGGGCACAACTAATACGTACGGCACTTATTGGAAATTGGATTCCATACAATGGCAGGGCTACCGGGGTACCGCCCATAACAGTACGGGGCCTAGATCACCGTACCGAGGATTACTCCCAATCCCCTGCAACACAAAGCCGGAACCATCCCTTACTGGATAATCCCGAATAAAATCACCCCACAGATGGCCGTCGCCAACTGCACCACTAAGCCGAAATAAAAGGAACTTCTCTAGACAGGGATGACCTTACTCTCAGTGGGTGCTACCTACGAAGCCTTGCTGCACCTCCCCTGTTTTAGCCATTCCCGGTTGATGAGGCTTGAGGTCACGATTACCTTTAAATCAGAACATCACTTAGAATGCTCATCGTCCGCCTGACGATGTGTTGAAAGCATTCAATCCATATAAGTTCGTTCCGGGTTCGAACGAAACCGAAGGCATTATCTCGTTACACTCGTGTTGGAATCACCCTCAGAGTTAACGACAATAACCCTTGCACTTTGAATCTTCATCTTCACTTGAGATTCACGACCTATCGTTAATTTGGATCGATGTGGTATTCGGGTCTCCAGACCTGGAATCCCGGTATACGGAAACCCGATCCCGGTCTCATCGAAATCCAAAACGTATCTTTTAAGGGCCAAGTTGTTTTAAGGTTAAAACAATTCAATTCTTATCTATATACACAAAGATAGATAATTCAATAGATAATCTACATTATCATCCCAAAGAGATAATTCACATTATCATTATAATTCAACCAAACATCCATATCATATATCAATCATATCTCATCAGAGATATCAAACAATGAAATACATTCAATCTCATTCATCCATCCTTAAGCAATGATTTATATCATCTAATTAATTTAAAGTGAATTAAACTAATTACTTCATTCTATAAATCCTGCTTACTTAATTATTAATTAAACCAATTAATTAATCATTACTCTAAGTATCCATCTTAATTAATCATTCCTGATTAATTACCCTTTAATTACTTTAAGTAATTAATACTTAATTAATTTCACAAATTAATTATCTTAAATCATTTCAGTAATTAATCTCTAATTACTTCATTAATTAATTAATTATACTTAATTACATTAATCCTTAATTAATTATAAATAAATTAATTACTTTAATCACTCATTATTGATTAACTAATCTTAGTTAATCAATCCTTAATTACATCATTAATTATATTAATTAATGATCCTTAATTACTCTTAATTAATTATCTTATTTAAATTAATTTCATTTAATAATTAATTAGTCACATTTATTAATCACCTTTGATTAATCTCATTTAGTAATTAACTACTCTTAATTACTCCACTTCATAATTAATTACTCCTTAATTAATTATCCTTTAATTAATCCCTTGATTAATTTATTTAAAGTAATTAACTCAAATTACTTTTATTAAATCATCTTTAGTTAATTACATCCACTAATTAGCTTTAATTACTTTTCTAAGTAATTTATACTTCACTGATTACATTCAAGTAATTATCAAATTTCCAAATCATTATCTTAAATTAATTTAACTAATTAATTTAAACTTATCAAATTTATTTAATTAATTACCTTAAGTAATTAATTTCTTTAATTACTTCCATTAAGCAATTATACTTAACCAATTTCATAAAATGATTATTATTAATTAGTTAATCTATTTGATTATTAAAATTTAATCCCATTCATTAATTATTTAATAATCCTTAATAAATGATCCCTCATTAATTTTTATCAATTCTTTAATTATTTCTTTAGGTAATTAATCTTTAATCAACTTGATAAACTCTTAATTACTAATTAATTAATTAAATTATCAATTATTCTTTAATTACCTTTTTAATTTAATTACTCATATATAATTAAATCTTAATTACTTTCTGAACTAAAGTATTAACCTTTAACTACTTTAGTTATTATTAACAAAAGTCTTTAAAGCATTTTTCTTTAAAATCTTTTCTTTTAATTCATTTTAGATTAAAAGATTTAAAATAGATTACAATTTACCTTTAACCAATATTTAAATCAAATATACAAAATCTTTTTAAATCAAATGTTAAGAACACTTAACATTTATAAAAGAAATTTACAAGATTTTTAAACCAATTTATTTAATTTAAAAATTCTTTTAAACTATACTTTAAACATTTAAAGATGTTTAAATATTAAAATAAAAACTTATTTATTTTTACAACTGGGATTTAAGTTTAAATTAAATCCATACTTTAAAATTTTAATTTAAACTTTGTTTAAATTTCTGTTTTCAAATTTTAAATCAATTTTAAAATTTAAAAACACACAGGCTTTAAAACCTGTAACCATTCAACTTACCCGAGCCATATATCAAAATACCCGAGCCAAAACCCTGTTTTCCCGAGGACTCCTTCGAGTTTTCTTCTTCCCCTTTTATTTTAAACTTTGTTATAATAAAATTTTAAAAACAGTTTACCCACGCGAGTTCCCTTGAACGACCCGAGCCAGAACCTTATCTCCTCTATCATGACTTCGAGTCACTCATCAACTTGCTCGAGTATGCCTTATCTTCTTCCTCTAACTCAAATTCTTTCCAGTTGTACGAGACGTACATGTGCACGTGCACAGGCGTAACGATCGCCTCCGACCATCACTCCCAACTCTGGCATGTCGTCTACGACACCCACTCGCGATCCCAATCATCAGAACCACGAACTGCCTCATCAATCGAAATCGAGCAAATAGATCATTACCTGGAAACAGTCCCAACCTGGAAACTTCCTCGAATCCAACTTCTCCGATCATCAGATTTTCTGATCTTCCTGCCGAACCTTCGTCAACGTCTCCACTTTAATTTCCTAAAATCTGATGGAGCTCGAACCACCAGAGGCGCCGTGATGATTGAAATTCCGACCATTCGAAAACTAGGGCTAAAAACGAAATCAAACTCCTACCATCGCCACAGTGAATTATTATCACTTCTAATATTTTTCTCAGATTCTCTGATCATCCATCATCCTCCAGCCTTAACCACGACCTCAATTCATCTCGCGATTACCAGAAATCAACATAAACCCATTTCACGTTCAACTTCCTAATGCTCTAGATTTACCCAATTAAAAATCGTGATTTTTCTTTCAAAAATCATTAATTTGTATAAGAAATCTGTTTATAACCCTGAATTTATAAATTAAAATACTTGAGATTTCACTTGAGTAAACATGCACTGTTATTCTCTGGTTTCTAGAGACATTCATATGTATTTTTAACTTAATTAAATTTTTAATCACTAACCCATAGTTAAACAAACAATTATTGTTTGAATCTGAAGTCCTAATAAAGATCAGATAAGTAATAAATGGAATTTTGATTAAAATTTTAGCTTCTGAACTAAGAACAGGCAGAAACAGATACAACTACAAACATGCATCCATACATCCATATATATACATAGAAATTTCAATCATACAATACACATTTTAATCCAGAATTTCACATGCAAACAGATACTCATATATTTAATTTTTAAGAAGAAAGTTACTCACATGTTTGAAAGATGAAGAACAGAGCTTCTCCTCTGAAACAGTTTTGAAAAGTGATCTTTAAAACTTTTTAAACTTATAATGCTTGCTAGAAAACTTGCATGCATGCTTTGATTATTTAGGTGTGTTGCTAGATCCAAATTAACTTGCTTCCAGACTTTGAAAAGATGCAGGCTACAGACTTGATTCCAGATTAAAGAAATTGCAGTCTTTGTTTGATTTTTTGGAAAATGATGCAAGCTTCAGATTTGAAAGTGGTTACAGAACTTTGAAGAAGATGTTTACAAACAGACTTTGATTTTGGAAGATAATTTGCAGGTTAATGGTTTTTCTCTGGTTAGAGGAGTTGATTTCTACATTGTTTATGAGGAGAGAAATGAGTTCAGATTTGGTTTACAAATTGAAGAATGTATTACAGATCTTTGTTTTGAGATTGAGGAATTTGTTATAGATTTGTTTAGAGAATTTTATTGCAGGCTGAAAGTTTCTTTTAAGATTTGAAAAGAAATAGAAAAAGGAAAGAAGATGAGAACATATACATATATAGGTAGATATGATTTATTCAAATAAAAAGAAAAACAAAAATCTAAAACTTGACATTTGTCACTCTCATTGTTTTATTAGTGTACACATGTTTTAAACAAGCCTTAATATGATAACACTTGTATTTTAAATAATTTTATTTATTTTAAATGTAAATAAAAAGCCTTTACTTAATTTATAAATTACTTACCTATATATATAAAAGCTTATACATATATTTATAAAATTCAAAACTATTTGAATATTACCTCCTTTTGAATTTCAATTTTAATTTAAATTCAAATGCAAATTATATTTTAAAATCCAATTTAAATTCAATTTATAACATACATTCAATTTGAAATAAAAATCATATTTCTATTAAAGTCTATTTATATAAAAACAATACACTATTAATATTGTTTGAAAATAACTTATTTATCAATTTTAAAATAATTTATAAAAGAGATTATAAATTATCACTATTACTAATTGAATTAACATATCATATGCAAATTATATTTTAAACATATATACATTCTTAAATCATATTTATTAAGCAATATTTAAAAAGAAATAAAATAAATCTTATTATAATTCTTATTTTAAACCATATAGTTATTTTGTTTAAATAGCTTTGAAAAGCTAATATTAAATAAATCATAATTTCCAAACTATAAGAATATACATTAGAAATTTAAAACAAGATTTCATTTATTAACTTTCAAATCAAAGGCAATCTATTTACAATATATACTTATCTATAATAATCATTTTATTAACTTATAAAAGATAAAATTCACCAATTAAATATTTATTTAATTAGATTATTAAATCAATTCAAATATTTATTATCAAAAATTATCAATCAATTTAATTATTTAAACAGATTATTAAATTGATATTGCCCCAAATTTCCGGGATATTACAAAATCATTATTTAGTTAGCCATACATGGAAGTATGTGGTCTAATTATTTGATCTAATATTAAAGGTAAGTTTTATAAGGAGAAATGAATAGGTTCCTTATCTAAATGAAAAAAACCTTCCTTTCATTTGATTGAATTTGATTTAATTTATTCATTCCCCTGTGGTTAATCACTCCCTCCTCTACCTCTCTTGATTGTATATTCTCACTAGATATATTTAATTAATTGGATTAAACAAACAAATAAATAAAATTTATTCAAATAAAATATGTTTCACTAAACAACTGGATTGGATCCAGTGTTAAATATTATATTTCATATGTCCACTAAGATACAATTAGGGAATTATTTTTCTAAATTTAAGCATTTCACCCACTATTAATCAAATCTGATTCCAACAATGGTATCAAATCTCAAACGGTCTATACAGTTTAATTAGTCAAATAGTAAGGGCCAACTAGTAAAACCTACTTATTCGTTGGTTGTCTAGAATAGTAGTTACTAGCCTTGAGGTTGAATAATCAAGTATTATCTTCTCCCTAGCTACTGACCTGGCCCAATGGGTGGAGCAAATCCAAAAGGTTAACCTAGATGTAAGGCTTGGAGATTTTTTAGCCATCAGCTGATTTTCAAATTAAGATTCAAAAATTCAAAAAATATATTTTAAATTTTAAAGTGAAGTTTAAAAAATAAAATAAAAAATTATAAAGGTTATAAAATGAATTAAGAATTTTCAAAATTGTTTTGAAACGTGAAATAATTAATCGAGAAATTTAAATATGTATTTAGCTAGTATAATTAATTAAATTAAATAATTAATTCAAAGGTAATTAATCATAACATATTTATACTAATATATTTATGTAATTGTAATTGCTGTAGTTGTATATTTATCTTCAATTGTTTAAGATAAAATTAAATTAAAAATTTCGAGTTTAATTAATTAATTAAATTAAATAATTTATAAAACAAATATTTAATTAAAGTTTTATGTATGTATATTAATATGTATACATAAATAAAAGTATAAATGCTATAGTTGATTATATATCTTAAATAGTTTAAGATAAATAATTAAAAAATCTAGAAATTTTAAATAAATTAAATTAATTACATATGATTTAATTGATAAAATTAAACTTGATTAATATGAGTTAATCAATATGAATTTAAATAATTAAATATGATTGGATTAAGAAGATACTAATATATGTTACATATGTTAATCAAATTATAATAGTTATAAACAAATTGAACTTGTATATATATATATATATGTTTGTGTGTGTGTGTGTGTGTGTATGTATAGAAAAATGTAAGTGGAATTGTAATAAACCCAAATAGATTTTTGGAATAAGTGCATGCGTAAAGTACTTATACCGTGATTTCTGATGTGTCCAACACTTGAATCATTAGGGTATTTCATAAGAAATACATTATTTCTTAAATCGATATCACTCAAAATATATTAAATATTATGAATTGTTAATATAGTTTTCCTCTATCCTTTATATATTGATAGATTACTTGCATACATTCTAGTTTTTTAGCAAACTCAAGCTAGCTATTACATGTTGTATTGTTAATATATTGCCTAGACGAGGTAAGATATATTATGTATTTATTGAGCAAACTCAAGGTACATGCATTATACTTAGGACGTTGAGAAATAATAGATAAGACTGAATAATATCCCTTGATTTGTTGAGCAAACTCAATGTCAAAGTTGAGAGTAGGGCAAAGAAAATGATTACAAGTTGTACACGATGCAAGCGATAAATAGTAATCCATCACTTGCGGGCCTATGATTTGTTGAGAAAACTCAAGGTCAGAATAATAAGCCAAGATAATCATAACACTCGCTAGAAAAATTGAAAGATTTCTATATTTCTGTAACAACCCGCATATCTATCGATTTTATATTTAAATATTTTATCGTTAGTCGGATGTTAGTCCGAAAAGCTACTTTTTGCATACGGTCAAATTAGGACTCGAGACCACCCCTATTGAGTTCAAAATGACGTTTGCGATCTTTCTGAGTGTAAACTTCGATATGTTTGGAGATAGTGAAATTTTCGTCACTTTTCCCACTTGTGACTTTGGTTGGGACTGCACCTTCTTAACTCAGCCCAACCCCCTCTTCTCTTCATCACTTCATCAAACACTTCAAGCTTCTTCAAAAATGGTGGGGGGAAAGAGAAATTAAAATTCCAAGCTCGAGATCTTTAGTAAATTCAACATCAAACTCCGAATTCAAGGTGAAGAACATAGATTCAAGCTAGGGGTTGATTCTTGCTTCGTTCTTAAGCTCTCCAACATCAATTTCGTGGAAAAGGTGAGATTTTTGATCTCACATCTTGCCTATAATCGTCATTGGACTGTTGGGAATGATTCCTCATCACTTTAGCATGTTTGTTGCATTTGGTTTGGATTGGATTGGCGAAAAATTCCAAATTTTAGTGATTTTGGTGAAAAAACTGCTACTAGGTCGTTCTGGCCATTTTTAGCCCGTTCGGAGTTAGGTCGCTCATCCATAGGTCGTAGGTCGCCTGCGAGTTAAAGTCTTAGGTCGCCTGCGAGTTAAAGTCTTAGGTCGCCTGCGAGTTAAAGTCTTAGGTCGCCTGCGAGTTAAAGGCTTTAGGTCGTTCAAGAGTTAACTCCTTAGGTCGTAAGACTTTTCTTTTCCTTAGGTCGTAAGACCTTAGGTCGCACCCTCCTTAGGTCGCGAACCAGTTAGGTCGCGCACCATCCTTAGGTCGCTCGCCCTTAAGTCGTAGGTCGTTGCCGACCTATAAACCCCCAGGCAGACCTTAGGTCGCAAGACCTTAGGTCGCACCCTCCTTAGGTCGCGAACCCAGTTAGGTCGTTCGCCTATCTTAGGTCGCGAACTAGTTTGGTCGTGCATTCTCTCTAGGTCGTAGGACCTTTTAACTGTTAGGTCGTGTGGCCTTATCCCTTAGGTCGCTCGATCCCACTAAGTCTTAGGTCGCGAACCATGTTAGGTCGCGTACCCTTAGGTCGCGAATCACCTTAACTCGCGTAACACTGATAGGTCGCGCACATCCTTAGGTCGCGCCTCACTGTTAGGTCGCGCACTTCGTTAGGTCGCTCGCGAGTTTGCACTTAGGTCGTTTGAGCAGTTTTCCCTTAGGTCGTTCGACCTGTTCTTCTGCTAGGTCGTATGACCTACTTTTACTTAAGTCGCCTGACCAGCCTGCCTTCACTAAGTCGTACCGTGAAAGAGTCTTCGAACGTGAATTGATTTGTTCTACAATCGTTTTATGACTTGTCACTTTAAAGATATATGAAGGTTTCAATACTAATAGTAAATATCAAAACTCTTTCATCAAAGCGATTTCAACACTATTTTAAATATCAAAAGTTCGTTTTCTCAAACCGATTTTCAATCTACTAATATATACAAGCCTTTACTTCACTCGAACGAGAAATCGACTTAAACGACTTAGTAAAACGGGTGGTATGAAACGCTTGCGTTCACTTCGTCGGTTAGCTCTTGGACTTGTTCGATTGAACCCTTTTCGTGACAATTTCCTAGTGAAGATTTACAGCTTGTTCGTAAATATTTAAGTTAAGCAAGTGGTTATGGGACATGAAGCTAAACTCGTATATTTACTAGCTTGGTGTGATTGACACTTCTCGCTGATCATGATGATCATTTTATGATTTAGACTAGCAATTGTGCGATGTCTCTTTGTTTGCAAGGTAAGACTAGACCGCAGTAGTGTGATTCCGACTCACACACATCTCTTTGTCCGCAAGGTTAGTCTAGGCCGCAGTAGTGTGATTCCGACTCACACATATCTTTTTGTTTGCGAGGTTAGGCTAGACACCACTTGTGTGATTCCATTCACGCATACCTTTTTGCTTTTTGGTTAGCCTAGGCCTCAATCAGTGTGATTCCGACTCACACATATGGGGTAGCTCCCCATGGTCTTCGGACCATCATGTGATAGGCCTCTTTCTCTTTTTATGATTTCTGGATTTCTTGTTTGATTTCTGGATTTTTATGTCATTGACTTGTTATGAGTACAAGTTTAGGGTATGATGCCCTCTTTGGATCTTTGAGAAGATTCTCGTGATATTGATCATTTCTCATCGGTTGATCTCCTGTTGATCATCATTTTCATACTTATAGTAGTATGTCTGTATGGATATTCTATGTTTATGCCATATCTTTTATTCTATATCATGTCATCTGATATTTATAGTTAGACTGATCCGTTTATTATTTTCTTAAATAATACTCGGGTCAGACCGAGATGTTACAGGTGCTTCTGCTTGACTTCCTTCCGGGATTTGCTACTCTGACTTTTGGCTGACTATTTAGTTTAGCAGTTTTTGTTGTATACACTTGAGATATGGACTCATAGTTGTATTCTTTTTGTATAGCACAGGTTGCTATTCTTTTGTATTATTGTGGAACTTTTTGACCACTACTCTGATGTACACTTTCATGTCTTAGTTATATATTCATATCTTCTTCCGCCTTTGTGATATGGATGTCTGTAACTGCTTTGTGTTATGTTTATTTCTATGTTTGTTTCCGAAGATTATTTTATAGCCACCGTGTGATAATCAATTACATGGATGGTCGCTCCTCAACAACCTTATTCTCCGTGCTAGTTGACAGCACTACATCGTAGTGTCCTTGGCTAGCGTGGGTATTGAGGTGGGGCGTCACAGCTTGGTATCAGAGCCAAACTTCGGAACAATGTAGAATAACTTAACAAGGATCATCGTCCTAAGTCCACCTTAGGAGTTGTGTTTCAGGATTTAGTTCGAGTCTTCGAACCGACTTATCCTGTTTTCTTTATGATTCCTTATTTCACCATTCAAGATTGCTTGATGTTCATTGGTGAATAACCTTCTTCTTTCTCTTCTTTCTTTGAAAAGGAAGAGGATGTCAAGACCAGGCCGTCCCAGAGCTGGAACATCTGCTGCTGCTCCTCGAGATGGAGTTTTTATGACAACTCAACAGCTTCTTGAATTAGTGACGAATGCACAAGCAGCTGGAGCTAACCCGGAACCTACTCACCCAAAGTCGGGATTTGCACGGTTGTGCAGCGATTACACCAATTTGGGTGGGAAGCCCTTCAAAGGTTCCGAACCTATTATCGAGGTTCAAGCTTGGTTAAAATCATGTGATCGAATCTTCTCTCGCATGAACCTTGTCGATCTGCACCGTGTTCAAGTGGCTTCCAGTATGCTCCAAGAGAGAGCATTGGATTGGTATGAACTCCTTACATCCGAAATTAATGAAGCGGACCTCACCTGGGAGCACTTCCGGGAACGCTTCGAATCGAAATTCGTACCCGAGGCTGAAAAGGTAACTTTGGCTCGGCGATTTATTGACCTTGTTCAAGGTCAGGCTTCTGTGGCGGACTACGTCGCATCATTCGAATCCCTTTCCAAATATGGGGTCGAATATATAAATACTCCACTAAAGAAGAACCAGAGGTTCGTTTACGGCTTAAACAAAAGCCTCAAGAAGCCACTACTTTTGAAGTTAGAAGTTTCTTTCGACCAAATTGTAGATATCGCTCTTCGCCTTGAAGAGGCTGATAGAGAAAGTGATGTTGAAGTAGTAGCTTCCAAACCCAGCTTTAACAACAAAAAGAGGCCCAACAAATTTAAAGGCCCTTACCCCAACAAAAAGGGTAAGCAAGCGATTCCTTCTGCAAAGGCTCCTTCTCCTAATGACGCGAGATGCTTCAACTGTGGATCTGGGGATCATTATGCGAACAAGTGTTCAAAGCCCAAATCTTGTCGCTATTGTAAAAGCCCAGATCATTTTATACATCAATGCCTCAAACGTGAAGGCAAGAAGGAGGGAAAGTTGAATGTGGCTAAAGCCCCTGGCAACACATCTCGTGGCCAAGGTATTTCTCATTCCATTCTTGATGGCATTATTTTATTTCATAATCAATCTATTAGAGTTCTCTTTGATACGGGTGCATCCCATTCTTTTATATCAAAGGAACTTGTAGACACTTTTTCCTTAAGTGTTACTGCATTAATGACTTCTTTAAGGATTGCGAATCCTGTTGGTGGTTCCGCAACTCTTAGTTTGCTTTGTAAAGATGTGGAGATTATTTTATGCGATTTTTCTTTCCTAGCCGATTTGCATGTTATGCGTTACTTAGGCTTTGGAATAATTTTGGGTATGGATTGGCTTACTCGTTATGAAGCTCATATCCTATGTCCTGAGCGGACTATTTATCTCCGACATCCGCAATCTGTTAACCAGATTTCTATTATTCTTAATGATTCGGATTCCGCTTTGGTTGCATCTTTATATTCTTTAAACCCTCGTGATGATGATAATGATGATGAGGAGGATGTCATTTCTCTTATTCGCGTCGTTCGTGAATTTTCCGACATCTTTGAGCCCGTTTTAGGACTTCCACCTAAGCGAGCAATTGAGTTCAAAATTAATCTTATATCTGGAGCTCAACCTGTTACCCGTCCTCCTTATCGCATGTCCAATAAGGAGAACGAAGAGATGCGCAAACAACTATCCGAGTTGGAGACGAAGCAACTTATTCGCTCTAGTTCCTCGCCTTGGGGAGCTTCAGCTATTTTCGTAAGTAAGTCCGATGGTACACTTAGGCTTTGCGTTGACTATCGCAAGCTTAATGATCTTACTATTAAGAATAGATATCCATTGCCTCGGATTGATGATCTGTTTGATCAACTTAGTGGGGCTAGAGTCTTTTCACAACTGGACTTGGCTACCGGTTTCCATCAGCTTCGTATTGCAGAGGATAGTATTCCTTTGACTTCGTTCCGTACGCGTTATGGATCTTATGAATGGCTAGTTATGCCATTCGGTTTAACGAATGCTCCGGCTTATTTCGTTGACCTTATGAATAGAGTTTTCAAAGATTTTCTCGATCGGTTTGTTCTCATCTTTATTGATGATATTCTTGTGTATTCTAAAACCGAGGAGGAACACGAAAAGCACCTTTAAATTGTATTGGAAACTCTTAGGAGCAATCAACTAAAAGCAAAATTTTCTAAATGCCATTTTTGGCAATCTAGTGTGAAATTTCTCGGTCATATCATTTCCGAATCCGGAATATCCGTGGATCCTTCAAAGATTGAAGCGATTCAAAATTGGAAGAGACTGGGGAGCGTGACTGAAATCCGTAGCTTTCTCGGATTGGCAGGTTATTACCGCCGTTTTATAAAAGACTTTTCTAAGATTGTCGTACCTCTTACTGGCTTAACAAAGAAAGGTGTTAAATACATTTGGTCAGACAAATGTGAAACTTCTTTTCAGAAATTAAAAGAACTCCTTTCTGATGCTCCTATTCTTATTATTCCCGAAGGGAATCAAGACTTTGTCGTTTACACCGATGCTAGTCGCGTTGGTTTGGGTGTCGTTCTTATGCAAAAAGAACGTGTTATTGCTTATGCTTCTAGGCAATTGAAGCCGGCTGAGACTAGATATGCCACACATGATTTAGAACTCGCGGCTATCGTTTTCGCCCTTCGAATTTGGCGACATTATCTTTTGGGAGAGAAGTTTATACTTTATACTGATCATAAGTCTTTGAAATATTTATTTTCTCAAAAGGAACTTAATTTGCATCAACAGCGTTGGCTCGAATTTCTTGCCTCTTATGATCTTGACATTCTTTATACTCCCGGAAAGGGGAATCGTGTTGCCGACGCACTTAGTCGAAAACAACAAGCGGTTGTTTCCATGATGATATCTGAATGGAACGATCTCGAACTTTTATCCACTTGTGAAATTCGAGATCGCGTTTCCGAATTGTGTTCATCTCTTGTTTTATGTAGCCTTGAGGCTCGTCCTTCTTTATTAGACCGCATTCTTGAAGCTCAATAGCTAGATCCTGAATTGGCTTTGCTTGGCCAAAATCTTAAGGATAAAACCGATATTGAAGGTTTGAAAGACTTTGATATCGACTTTCGTGGCGGCATTCGAAAATTTGGTAGACTTATCGTACCAAATATTAGTGATCTTCGTAGAGACGTTCTAGAAGATTCTCATCGTTACAAGTATTCCATTCATCCCGGTAGCAGTAAAATGTACGCTGATATGAAGCGACTTTATTATTGGGAGGGAATGAAATCTGATATCGCTAACTTTGTTAAGTGTTGCATGACTTGCCAACTTGTTAAGGCTGAACATCAAAGGCCCGGTGGGTTATTGCAACCATTGGAGATTCCAGTATGGAAGTGGGATCAAATTTCCATGGATTTTATAGATGGCCTTCCCCGTTCTCGTTCGGGTCATAATAGCTTATGGGTGATTGTTGATAGACTTACTAAGTCTGCCCATTTTATTCCTGTTCGGTCGAACCGAACCGTTCCTCTTCTGGCCAAACTTTTTATTAAAGAAATTGTTAAACTGCATGGAGTTCCTTCTTCCATTGTTAGTGATCGGGATCCATTGTTTACTAGTGGATTCTGGAAGAGTCTTCAAAAAGCTTTGGGAACGAAGCTTAATTTTAGCACCGCTTATCACCCCCAGTCCGATGGACAAACTGAGCGTGTGAACCAAACACTTGAAGATCTTCTTCGTTCTTGTGTGCTTGATTTCGGTGGAAGTTGGGAAGATCATATTTCACTTGTTGAATTTTCCTATAATAATAGCTTCCAATCTAGTATTGGTATGGCTCCTTTCGAGGCACTCTATGGAAGGCCATGCCGATCTCCTTCTTGTTGGCTTGAGGCCGGTGAGAAACTGGTTTTAGGACCAGACTTTATTCGAGATTCCACAGAAAAGATTGAACTTATTCGACATAGGATGAAAGAAGCCCAGAGTAGACAAAAATCCTATGCCGATAACCGAAGAAGGAAATTAGAATTTTCTGTTGGTGATCTTGTATTTATTCGTGTTTCACCAATGAAGGGTGTTGTACGTTTCAGTCGATCGGGAAAGTTAGCGCCTCGATATATTGGGCCATTTCCTATCACTGAACGTATTGGTTCCATGGCTTATCGCCTTTCTTTACCGGCTCAGTTCTCTGCTATGCATGACGTGTTCCACGTATCTCAATTACGGAAGTGCCTTCGGGATTCCGATTCGACACTTGAGCCCGGTGTTGTGGAAGAGATTGAAGTTTCACCTAATTTAACTTATGAGCAGCATCCTGTTCGAATTATTGCTACGGAGATCAAACGGCTTCGAAATAAAGATGTTCCGCTTGTTAAAGTTCAATGGTCCTCAAATCCTAAGGATTGCTCTTGGGAAACTAGAGAATTCATCGAGCGTACACATCCGGAATTGCTTTCTCCTGCTCTTTAAGGTAAACTTCTTAATCCCAATTTCTTTTTGTGTTAATATGCTTTTATGGTTGTTACTTTTATTTCCATCATATATATTGCGAGGACGCAATTTCTTTAAGGAGGGGAGTCTGTAACAACCCGCATATCTATCGATTTTATATTTAAATATTTTATCGTTAGTCGGATGTTAGTCCGAAAAGCTACTTTTTGCATACGGTCAAATTAGGACTCGAGACCACCCCCATTGAGTTCAAAATGATGTTTGCGATCTTTTTGAGTGTAAACTTCGATATGTTTGGAGATAGTGAAATTTTCGTCACTTTTCCCACTTGTGACTTTGGTTGGGACTGCACCTTCTTAACTCAGCCCAACCCCCTCTTCTCTTCATCACTTCATCAAACACTTCAAGCTTCTTCAAAAATGGTGGGGGGAAAGAGAAATTAAAATTCCAAGCTCGAGATCTTTAGTAAATTCAACATCAAACTCCGAATTCAAGGTGAAGAACATAGATTCAAGCTAGGGGTTGATTCTTGCTTCGTTCTTAAGCTCTCCAACATCAATTTCGTGGAAAAGGTGAGATTTTTGATCTCACATCTTGCCTATAATCGTCATTGGACTGTTGGGAATGATTCCTCATCACTTTAGCATGTTTGTTGCATTTGGTTTGGATTGGATTGGCGAAAAATTCCAAATTTTAGTGATTTTGGTGAAAAAACTGCTACTAGGTCGTTCTGGCCATTTTTAGCCCGTTCGGAGTTAGGTCGCTCATCCATAGGTCGTAGGTCGCCTGCGAGTTAAAGTCTTAGGTCGCCTGCGAGTTAAAGTCTTAGGTCGCCTGCGAGTTAAAGTCTTAGGTCGCCTGCGAGTTAAAGTCTTAGGTCGCCTGCGAGTTAAAGGCTTTAGGTCGTTCAAGAGTTAACTCCTTAGGTCGTAAGACTTTTCTTTTCCTTAGGTCGTAAGACCTTAGGTCGCACCCTCCTTAGGTCGCGAACCAGTTAGGTCGCGCACCATCCTTAGGTCGCTCGCCCTTAAGTCGTAGGTCGTTCCCGACCTATAAACCCCCAGGCAGACCTTAGGTCGCAAGACCTTAGGTCGCACCCTCCTTAGGTCGCGAACCCAGTTAGGTCGTTCGCCTATCTTAGGTCGCGAACCAGTTTGGTCGCGCATTCTCTCTAGGTCGTAGGACCTTTTAACTGTTAGGTCGTGTGGCCTTATCCCTTAGGTCGCTCGATCCCACTAAGTCTTAGGTCGCGAACCATGTTAGGTCGCGTACCCTTAGGTCGCGAATCACCTTAACTCGCGTAACACTGATAGGTCGCGCACATCCTTAGGTCGCGCCTCACTGTTAGGTCGCGCACTTCGTTAGGTCGCTCGCGAGTTAGCACTTAGGTCGTTTGAGCAGTTTTCCCTTAGGTCATTCGACCTGTTCTTCTGCTAGGTCGTATGACCTACTTTTACTTAAGTCGCCTGACCAGCCTGCCTTCACTAAGTCGTACCATGAAAGAGTCTTCGAACGTGAATTGATTTGTTCTACAATCGTTTTATGACTTGTCACTTTAAAGATATATGAAGGTTTCAATACTAATAGTAAATATCAAAACTCTTTCATCAAAGCGATTTCAACACTATTTTAAATATCAAAAGTTCGTTTTCTCAAACCGATTTTCAATCTACTAATATATACAAGCCTTTACTTCACTCGAACGAGAAATCGACTTAAACGACTTAGTAAAACGGGTGGTATGAAACGTTTGCGTTCACTTCGTCGGTTAGCTCTTGGACTTGTTCGATTGAACCCTTTTCGTGACAATTTCCTAGTGAAGATTTACAGCTTGTTCGTAAATATTTAAGTTAAGCAAGTGGTTATGGGACATGAAGCTAAACTCATATATTTACTAGCTTGGTGTGATTGACACTTCTCGTTGATCATGATGATCATTTTATGATTTAGACTAGCAATTGTGCGATGTCTCTTTGTTTGCAAGGTAAGACTAGACCGCAGTAGTGTGATTCCGACTCACACACATCTCTTTGTCCGCAAGGTTAGTCTAGGCCGCAGTAGTGTGATTCCGACTCACACATATCTTTTTGTTTGCGAGGTTAGGCTAGACACCACTTGTGTGATTCCATTCACGCATACCTTTTTGCTTTTTGGTTAGCCTAGGCCTCAATCAGTGTGATTCCGACTCACACATATGGGGTAGCTCCCCATGGTCTTCGGACCATCATGTGATAGGCCTCTTTCTCTTTTTATGATTTCTGGATTTCTTGTTTGATTTCTGGATTTTTATGTCATTGACTTGTTATGAGTACAAGTTTAGGGTATGATGCCCTCTTTGGATCTTTGAGAAGATTCTCATGATATTGATCATTTCTCATCGGTTGATCTCCTGTTGATCATCATTTTCATACTTATAGTAGTATGTCTGTATGGATATTCTATGTTTATGCCATATCTTTTATTCTATATCATGTCATCTGATATTTATAGTTAGACTGATCCGTTTATTATTTTCTTAAATAATACTCGGGTCAGACCGAGATGTTACAGGTGCTTCTGCTTGACTTCCTTCCGGGATTTGCTACTCTGACTTTTGGCTGACTATTTAGTTTAGCAGTTTTTGTTGTATACACTTGAGATATGGACTCATAGTTGTATTCTTTTTGTATAGCACAGGTTGCTATTCTTTTGTATTATTGTGGAACTTTTTGACCACTACTCTGATGTACACTTTCATGTGTTAGTTATATATTCATATCTTCTTCCGCCTTTGTGATATGGATGTCTGTGACTGCTTTGTGTTATGTTTATTTCTATGTTTGTTTCCGAAGATTATTTTATAGTCACCGTGTGATAATCAATTACATGGATGGTCGCTCCTCAACAGCCTTATTCTCCGTGCTAGTTGACAGCACTACATCGTAGTGTCCTTGGCTAGCGTGGGTATTGAGGTGGGGCGTCACAATTTCTCTTGGGGTTTTGACGAATACAAAAATCTAGTGGGAGCCTTATCAGAAAAATGAAATGAATACATTTAACCTTTTCGATATTGTAAGAACATATGTTATACAAATTAAAATTATCTAATATAATAATTTTGTGCAACTAACCTAAATAATAAGATTTTTTGTCAATTTAAGTGTACTAAAGAACCGAATAAGGATTGAAAAAGAAATCTAAGATATACTTACCAATAAATTATTTGGCATGTTGTCACTTCAAGACCCATGCAAGAGCTAAACGATATGACTACTGTATACATTCATACATTGGTTGCTTAAATGTTTATTTTACTAAGATTGACTATTGTCTTCCATGAGTTTTGAACTCTAAAGAAATAAAAGATTATGGAAATTTTATCCATATTGGATCACATACAAAAGTTGCATGGTGAACAGTCGCATTCATAATGCACGAAATCTCAATGAAATTAGTTATTTTAAATTAAACAAATAATTCATAATGCAAGATCATGTATTCAAAACGATTTAATATAATAAGAATCATTCCATGTTGAGAACAGCGGTAGACAAAACACTAAAGGCCAACCTAGGAATTTGATCACTGAAATGTCAATTTTGATCAGTTTACTTAAGTGCAACATATTCGATATTCTTAAATGTTAAAGGCAACCTTAAAATTTTAAGGATTCCTTATGCATATGCAATAGGAATTATCATATATGATATTATTCTACATATTGTATTAGATGCATTAAGCGAATATCAAATCCGACTTAGTATCATTAAATTGTAATTAAGAGTATTCTTATGTATTTACGAAATATTAGAGAACTGTTTATGGAAACAACAAACTCGTTATAAAGTAGTGTTCGAACTCAAACTTCATAAGTGATATCAAATATAGTGTGTCAATCCTAATCATGTTCAACCTTAACTAAGGTGCTTTGAATCGGAAGTGTTTCAAACAAGAAGTGATTGTTGATCAACCGAAATATATTGCCTTATATAGCACCACAATAAAAGCTGTATACATAAATGCACAAATTTATAACCGAACCATGGGTGAGAATCCCACGACATTGTTTTATGAAAGCAATTTCATGATATTGATCGTAAAAGAAACTAGGGCTCACAAGATATTTAGCCACATACTCCTAACATTCCACATTATAAAGGCAGTTTATCAATGATGGAGAGATGTTAGCTGACAGAATAGATAGTAATACAATATAGTAGATCTGTTAACTAAAGGATTGGCTTGATCAGTTCTGAACTGATAAAAGGGATGGGGTTAAGATTTCATAATTGACATCATGTGCAAGTGGGAGATTGAAAGAGTTAGTGGTATGCTCTAGAAGCAAATAAGTAATTTGTTACATATATCTAATTTTATAATCAATCTTGTTCATAGTAATGACGTTAGTTTTCTCTTACAACTATGTTATATTGTATAACGACCTGCCTTTTCGAACCCCGGAAGTTGACACTAATACATCCACGGTATTCACGTGCCGAACAACTAAGTGTCGAAAAGACAGATTGTTAGGGGAAAGAAAGGAGATGGAAGATAAGAAGAAACTAAACAATCACAGAATCTCACAACTCAACGGAATAATATATATTAATCAACATAATACTTTACAAAGTCATTTCAAAAATGATACATCAGAGTCATACTAATACAATTTTACCCTTGGACAGTTATAACAGCCTGTCTCTTCCTAACCGATACAAGATACATATAATACAGCGAAACAGGATAATGACTAGCTTCGATGAAGGTTTCAGCTCCAAGCTCCTCCAAAAATACATCCGTGGGAAAACCTGGACTACTTGACAGCCCATAAAAATATAAGCACCCAAGAGTTTTAGGAAAAGAAAAGAAAACTCCGGGTCAAGCATGGGTCTGGTGTGAGTAAACTCAAACAAATGAATTATTATGTTTGAAACCCTTTTGAAATCAAGGGTATCACATAAGACCACGCCGCACATAAACATGGACATGTTTTTACCTTACGATAACCAAAACACTTTTTATAGAAAATCCAGTTATATTATGTTAATGTCAAAAGGTTCAAAGTAAATATATAAAATAGCTGAAATGCTTGCATCTAATATTCCAACATATTTGGGCACAACTAAAAACGTACATACTTATTGGATAATGGATTCCATACAATGACTAGGCTATTGGGGTACCGCCCACCACAGTGCATCTCTAGATAAACACATCGAGAACCTTGACTGGATTCCCAGCCAACATAGGACTGGCCTACCCCTTGCTGGATAGTGCTGAATACATTTCCACCACGGTTGGGATCAGCAACCGTACCGAAGCATACAAAATGGGTCAAATATCGATTCTATTTGGTGATGACATTCCCTAATGGGAGCGACCCACATGGCTCTGCTGCATCTCCCATGTTTTAGTCATTCTCGGTTGATGAGGTCTGAGGTTACAATTACCATTTTATATAACAACCATCTTGGAATGCTAACATTGCCCTCCAAACAGCAATGTAGTGCCAACATTCATCCATACAAGTTCGTTCTAGGTCTGAACGAAACCGAAGGAACTACCTCCATTACATCCATTTTGGAATCACTCTCAGGGTTAATAGCAAATAACCCTTGCACTTAAAATCTTCATTTTCGATTCCATACTCTTCATGATGCCTTTAGTTTGAAACGCTTGAGTTGGATCGAAGTGGGTTTCGGATAACATATTTGATCTTGGTCTCTTCGAAACAACTTTCGATAATTTTCGGTAAACTCAACCCGGGTTCTTTAGGAAATAAACGGACAGATAAGAACGAAGATCCACTCCTAACCATTAGTGGACGAATTTCCTTATCATTTATCCCAGAAGAATGAAACGAATTTACACGTACAATACGGCACCAAGACGGTAACCGTACCATATAATTTCCATGTTTCTACTAGATATTTCCAAAGTTACGTTTTGGTCCAGATTTTGATAGTCGGTTATTTAACTATCAAATAAACAACATTCAACATTGATTTGATTCCATATGGGATCCACTAAGCCTTTATTAATTAATCTTTAATTAATAAAATCACTTTATAAAATTTGATCAAAAGGTCTTAATACAACACTATTTCCAAAACCTTTACTTTCCCTTCATACTTGGGAAACATTTATACTTATCTTAGTAGTATAAGTATATTATCGAAACATTTAGAAAATTCTCTCTTTTCAAATTCCTTTTGAAAAAACATTACTTATTATAACCCAATCCATTTATCCTTTATAACAATTTCCTTTTTAAAAGCTCACTTCATGTTCAAATAACTTATAAATTTCCAAAGTCAATTTATAAAAATGCTTTATAAGTCAACAAGTCAATTTACAAAACCTCTATACAAACCTCTAAAATCATTCATGAAACATTTTCCTTATTTAAAACTTCTTTGATAAATCTTCTTTAAGAAAAATCCTTTACAAAATATCTTTGCAACTAATCCTTTTAAATCACTTTAAATAAACCTTTTTACTTAGTGAAACCCATTTTTATAAACAAGTTATTATTTATAAATAGCTTTATACAATAATAATATAACTTGAAAAATTATTTATAAACCGTAAATCCCAAACTGATTAAAGAATTGGAGCTAATTTAAAACCATACTTTATAATTTCAAAAAGAGGCTTAGCAAACCCAATGGTAGTAATTTAAGTTACCATTTAACATCAGTTTCACTTCCAAGTCACGTAACCATACATAAGTCAACAAATATGTAAATACAATTCATATTCAAATCAGGGAATAACATGTCAATACAACTCCACTAGCATATACATGTCTATATAACATAATAGCAGGATGGTGATTTGTTCTGCTAAATAGGTGTCTAACAATTCAATCAATTTATAGCAGAATGGGGATTTATTCTGCTATCAAATGTCCACACAATTAAGCAGTCAATTTGTAACTCATTCAGAGTCATTTATCTACTTAATAGTACAAACATTTGAATTCCTTGAGTTCAAAACCATCTTTGAAGGAGAAGTACCTTTAAAACAATTTGATTTTTTGAGAACACATAATGACTTAAAACTCCTTTTTAAAATAATTATTTACAAGTTAAACCCTTATTTAAATCGTAATCAATCTTAATTAATTCTTAACTTAATTTAATTATAAATCAAGAAATAATTAAACCTTTAGTAACTAATTAAACAATAATTAACTATTACATTAATAATTTAACCTTAATTTATCCTTTATTAATTATTAAACAATAATTTAACCTTCAATTAAAACTTAATTAATAAATTAAACCTTAAATAAATAATTTATTTTAAATTAAAGCCTTGATTAATTAATCATTAACAATTGATTTATTTAGATAATTATCCATATAGTTAATTAAAAATTAATTAAAAAAATCATATACTCTTAAATTATATTTAATTAAAAATTAATCTTATCTTTAAAAGATTATTAATGTATAACTAATCTCTTTACTTAATTATAATTAATAAACCTTGTTTAATCTTAATTAATTATTAATTATTTAAACTTAATTAATAAAATTTAATCATTAACTTTATAAAATATCGTTACTAAGTTTATAAAAGAATTTCAAAATACTTTGAGTTAATAAAACCAAATTTTGCAAAAATCGTATTTTTAAGCGAAACTGCATCCATAGCGACTATCGTATGGATACCCGTAATCTCAACTTGTTTTTATCTTTCCTTTTGAAACTTCACCTTAAAGTTTACTAACTCTTTTTTTAAAACTTAACTAAAGTAAAAGATTTGAAAAACCAAAACAAATAAAAAAACTTTAAATTTCTAAAAATTTTTAACAAATAAACTAAGTTTCCAAGGGACTTGAATCTTGCTTAACAACTTTGCAAAACTAGTTTGCCACCAATCATCATATCCAAGTACACTTACAATATCATAACCAAATTCACTTAAACAACATATCTCATGTTCACATACTATATCGCGTCCAAGTTCACAACTTTAAACCATACAAAGTGGACTTCAATTCAAGTCCACTTTTACCATCTCTATCAACCATAATCAAAATATCCAATACATAACCAACCAAACATAAGCCAACATACATCATATAGGAAATATACATTATATATTTCAAGCTAATAAATTTAAACTTTAAACTAATGTTTACTCACCAAAACTTTTTAGAACTTGAAATGATTTAGACTTGCAAACCTTGGAAAACCGCTCAAAAACCACTCGAAAATTAGTCATTTTCTCCTCGATTTTTCGCCATCTTACTTTCAGAATTTGGATGAGTAACAAAAAGAAAAGTTTTAGGAAATTCTTTTCTCTACAACTTGAAAAACGAATCACTTAATTTTGATTTTTTTGGGGGGAGATATGGTCAAAAGAAGGAGTGGTATTTTCGACCTTGATAATATGGGTCCAAAAATGAGTCATAAAAAATACATTTTTGACTCAAAAATATTCAAAATTTGAAAAACTAATGTAATTAAAAGTTGCGGCCACTGAAATTCTATATGGTTGAAAAAAATATTGATTTGGAGTAGTATGTAAGATGATATGGCCAAATGAAGTGGGAGTAAAAATGGAGAAGTGGAGTATTGAATGTAGAAGTGTTTTAACAAGTTTTTAAAGAGATTCAAGTAGAAAACTATAGTTACTTAGGAAAATATTATTGAATCCATGGAAGTGTGTTCAAGAGCTTATGAGGTTTTCAAATGAAGGAAAAGATAATGAGAAAGTGATTAAAAATTAGAAAAATGAGTTTATATACTTAGACACAAGTTGAATACCACTTTATCCTTTGTCCTTTAACCTCCACACACTTGCTTCCACCTCACCATGCCACCTCACCCTTGTCTCCTTGCAAATTTCGAAATTTACTTTGTTCCCCCTCTTTATAAACATACCAACATTGATTTAATGCCATTATGTACTTTATGTTTCCAACATTCCTAAGTACTTCTTGTACTAAATGTTTGTATATATTTCACTTTACTTTTATTTATTTTTATTTTTATTTGTAAACCTAATTAAACCTTTCATAAAATGTCATCTCATATATAAACATATATACATATATACATATATATGTATGTATGTATGTATGTATGTATGTATATTTGTATTAATGCTAACTTATTTATAAATGAAAGTGAATATTTAACTCAAATGTACACAATGTTTTTTGCCAACTTTTATTCAACGAAAAATCGATATTTAGAAAATAAATTCTAGTCACATTTTCGATTTTTATTCGAAGTAAATATTTTTATAAAAAAAGTTTGAAAATTATTTCACCATCATTAATTATTGTCCAAAAGAGTTTTATTTTCATCATAAAACCTATATATTGAATATTTAAAATTAATTAAATATTTGTGAATCAAAGTAGTGAAATTTCGGGTCGTTACATATTGTGATATAAATAATTAAGTAATTAATTTAGGGTATACACTTAGAAAATCCTTAAATAAAATGTTGTGTGATTGTACTTGCAATAATTGTAGTCATGAGAAATTAATCATAAAATGGAATAACATTTTTTTTTGAATATCCCTAGTCAAGATGTTTCGAGAACGGATATCGATACATGCATCGAGACAAGACTGTGAAGCTCTCCAAATATTGGATAGTGTATTAGTAATAACTGACAGGGGCACCAAGGATTTATTTACTTGTAGTTATTGGTCAACTATGGAATGACTCATCCGAGTGTTTCTTATTGGTTAATAATAACTTGGTCAAACAAGAAATCTTAGCATGATGATGTTACACAATTCCCTTGACTTGAGAATACAGTGGAACTTAATTGTTAATACGCCACTTTAATTATAGTTAAATCATGGTAGGAAATCCATCGAATGACTATAGTTGGGTCCGATTGAAGCATTGGAAGTGAAGCACTATTTAATAGGGAATTCGTCACTATGGTTGTAGGAGGTTAATATCATGGTCAGCTATAGTCAACTCAAAGTTAAAATCTCTGTCAAGAGTAATATGGTTAATAATAAATGTTAATATTAAACAAAGGACTTTGTCGATGGACTAATCGAGTTGAATATGGATAGTATTGAAATTTTGATAATTCCATATATCCTGAAGTGACATAGTTTCGATGCAGGGAACATGCGTAAATTATCATTACCAAAGGTACCAGTTAAGAAAATGTGAAATTGGATTTTACCAAAAAGAACTTAAATGATGAGTTCAATAAAACTATAACACCACTAGCTAAGGTAATGTGTGGGCGTAATATTTAAATTGTTCGATTTTAATCGCTGATTGAATTCACACATCTGAATCTCACAACCGCATTTATGAAATCATTGGAAAACCATACAATTTAATCAATTTATAAAATTTTATAAGTTAATTAATATTAAATATCGATTTATTAATGGTTTGGGTGTTATTAGTAATTATTTGGATGTAAATATAAAAGTTATATATGCGAGTATCGATATACGATATCGGTATATAATTAAATAGGTTTTAAATAGAGATAACTACCAAAATGGTCTTATAGAAATTTTGTTCCATATAAAGAATGATATATAGCCGGCAGCTAGGGAGAGATTGATGTTTGGCTTGATTGAAATTAAATGAGAATTAAAATGTAAATTTTAATAGAGAGAATAAGAAAGGTTTCATTCTCCCGAATAAAACAAAATCCTGTAATTTTCTCTCATTTGATTTATTCCTTTCTCTATTTTCATCGTCCTTCTCATGGATGAACTCCCTATTCATTACATAGCTAAATATCTTTTTATTCCATTTACCAAAAATAAAATTAGATAAAATAAAACAAAGTGGCTAACCTGATTCTAGCAAAGTTTGAATGTTTATTCTAGAAATCCAAGGAGAATCTGTAGATCAAGGTGTCACTAATTGGTCATATCTACAAGGTACAATTCCTTATACATTTGTACATTTTGGTTGATCATTCTTATCCCAATTTATATATGTATTGTTGCCTCATCTTGATTTGCAGTTAATGCTACATTTTTAACAACTAATTGTTTGATTTGGTTTGTTTAATTTAGCATATTAAAATCAAAATACGTATATGTTAAAATTATGTTTTTATCAATGAATATATTTTTAATAAACGTGTAATACCTTTCTAAACATAGTATACAATTTTTATACTTTAGTTATTTAGTTTTGAATTTTGGTCATTTAGAAACATAAATTTCATTGATCTCTTATTCAAGTTAACATATGTTTTTTGACTTCAAACTTTAAGTTGTTTAAAAAAAAAAGGGTTATATTACAAAATGTTTATTTGTATAATCATATGTATGTATGTATGTGTGTGTATATATATATATATATTTGTGTGCGTGTGTGTGTATGTGTAAGTATTTGTATGTATGGGCTTGTAAATGGATTAGAACAGTTAACACAATATGTGTGTGTATTTTAAATTAATTGAAAATTATTTTAGTTTTATTATTTCATATATATATTCATAGATATATTTTATAATATTAATGCAAAGTCAATTAGAGATTTTACATTAGTTAACTTAACCTAGATCTAAATTCAATATATTCTACAAGTCAAACCGAGAAATTTAATCTACAATTTGAATTTGTAACTTTAATTCAATCAATCCATTTTAGATATTTTCAATTTAACCTTTATGTTATTAAGATGTGTATTTTATAAACGTTTTATAGCTATATATGTATGTATGTATGTATGTATGTATGTGTATCTTCACTAAACAATTAAGTTGAGGCAATATATATATATATAGCGAATACATTCATGGTAGGCTAAATCTCAATATTTAAACATGTATATATTGACTGGTCATTATGTAACGACCCAGAATTTTCGATTGCGAAAATTCCAGATAGTTAGGAAAAGAAGAAAGAGATAGAAGAAGAAGAAACTGTAACACAGCACTGATTCTCACAAAACGCAGCGGATCAAAATATAATATCAAATAATAACAGTTTACAAAAGAATACCTGTATCTGTCAATTATATTTTTACATCAGAGTTACACTCATACACAAACACTGGACATATACAAATCACATGTCTCAGATAAACAAAAATAATATCACAGCGGAAACACTCCATACGTTCCTACCATCCAGCTCTTCTCCTGAGCTCCAGAACGTCCTTACCTGAAAATCTGTAATACTCGGTCTGACTCGAGCATTACATCAAAGTAACACACGGGTCAGGCTGGAAAACAACGTGAGTAAACCCATTTAACATGAAATACCAATGCATAAAACTTATTTAAAACCCAGGGTAACTCGTACTCTTACAAGTTCTTACTTTATTATAGTCAATCATTTATCACATACATCAGTTCTCAGGTTGATTGTCCATGTTACTTTATCCCATTCTAGCCTGTTAAATTTTACATATCCAATCTATAAGGAATTTGATTACTAATCGAAGTGGTTTCAAGTATTTACTGATTACCCGACCCCGATCTCTTCGATTTCAATGTCATTTCTAATTCCAGTTTAAGTGGATACAAATCAACTATAATACAGTGTATCATATTCACACAACAAATTAATTATCAATTGATAATGTACATTATTACTGCTCAATCCATCATATCATATCACCGTACATCACAACTCAATATCAGAGATATTCACAATCCAAGTCATCCAATATCATTAAATCGTCCATAAACAAGATTTATTATATATAATTCCTAATTAATTTAATTAATCTCCAATTAAATTAATCACCATCTTTAATTACTTGGATTACCTTAATTCTGCTTACTTAACATTAATTAAATAAAATCCAATTAATCAATCATTCTTTAATCATCCATCTTAATTAATCCCCCTTGATTAATTATTCTTTAATTACATTAAGTAATTAACCTTTTATTATCACATAGATTAATTAGCCTTAACCATTCATATTAATTAACTTTTACTTAATCTCCTTAATTAATTATTATTTTAATTAATTACATTCATTAATTAACCTTAATTAATCATCCCTTAATTATCCTCCTTAATTTAGTAATTAATTACCTTTAATTTCCTACCCTTAATTAATTAACCTTTAAATGAAAAATTAATTGATTAACCTTTAATTATTAATAAATCAATCAACCATTATCCCTTAATTTCTCAATTAATTCAATCTATTAAGCAATTCTAAGATAATCCATTTATCTTAATTAATTGGTTAATGATCAATCAAAATCCTATTTAATGCATCTTAGAATTAAATATCATTAATCTATTAACTTAAAACCATAAGTTTAATTAATGATTTAAATCCTTTCATTTCTTAATTAACATTTTAATCTTATTATCAATTATGTTTTAAAACATATTCTTTATTCACTTGCTTGTAAAGGATTTAAACTTAATATTATTTTAAAGTCTCGTTTTTACTTAAATTTTAAACGGGCCGAAGGCCTAAACAAAAACCACCACCCGATAATCACCTTCCCCCTTTCCCAAACTCGTCATCTCTAGCTCCAACCTGACTTCGAGCATTTCCCAAATCAAACGACAAAACAACACCATCCAGCATCGATCCATCGCGAACCACTCAAGACTACATCACACGCACTACCCAAAGCTCACACAACACAACCATTCGAACGATCGCGCTGCCTGTACCGATCGTGCTGTCTGGACCGATCGTGCATGGTGACACACGTGTACGTGTACACTCTTGCCGCCGATCAATTCGCCATCGCACCAATGTCGACAAACCTCCTCTCACTCCCCGACCACGATCGCCTCGTTGCTTAAGCCATCAACTTGCTTGATCGAAAATCGATCAAATCAAAATCGAGCATTCAAGCTCGATACTGGAACCAGAAACACAACTTGGAACTGCCTCGACCAAGCTCCTCTGATCATCAGAACGCCAGCATCACCGGCCACAACTTCGTCCACACTCCATCTTCCATTTACCAAAATCCTATGGCTCTCGATCAACCCTAGGTCTCGTGATGATCAAGACTTCCAGCCATTGCCAAAACTAGGTTTAGGAACATAAACGAGCAACCATCGCCACCACCATTCTCTGATCATCCTCCTGGCAATTTCCTCTAAGCTCCGACCACTCTTCCATCTCCAAGAAGAAACCCGACCTCCCAACCCATCGAGATCATCGGAATTTCCCAAAAACCCTAAAAAACAGTGCAACCCAGACATGCACTTCATTTCAAATCTAAAAATTATGATTTAGATCTTAAAAATCATGATTTAGTTTAGGGTTTCAGTTTATATTCCTAAATTGGTAAATTAACATGCTTTAATTTTACACAAAACCATACTTTCCTGTTAAATTTTGGTTTCCAAATAAATTCCCATTTTATTCTAGCTTAAATAAACTTTAAATCTAAATCTTAAAATCAAACAACCAAATCTTGTTTAAAACCTAGGTACTAACAGTAAGTAGATCAAAAGATATTGGATTCTTTTATTTAGAATCTAAGTTTGAACTAAGAACAGGCATAAACAAGATTCAACAACAAGCATCCATCTATTCATTCATATATATATATACAGGAATTTTCAAATATGTACACATAATTTATACTTCATCTCAGAAAAACTAGCATGCAAACCAATTATACAAATATCTAAACTTTTAAAAAAAATGTTACTCACAGGCACTTCAAAAATAAACAGAAGAAACCAGGTTGGAATACTCACCTAAGAACAAATTTGAACAGAGAGCAATTTTGTTTAAAAAGTTGTTATCTTGATCCTCTTTGAATCCTTCTTACTTGTTTGATTAATGAAGTTGTTATAGTTTGTAAAATATGTTCTGGTTTGCTCAGTTTTGATCAACGAAATGAAGTGAGAAGATTGATATATATGGAACAAATATGCAGAGTGTACTTAGCTGGTACAAGATTTTTTTTGCCTCTTATTTGGTCAGAGATATTTTCTTTCTTATGGAGGCTGAGATGATTTGTTTTGTGCTAGAGATGATGGCATTAAATGCCTTGGTTCCTTTTCATGTTTACACATACTATCTCTTTTTATTTTGTAAGTACATCTTGTATATATTCTTATTTTTTTTCTTTTGTCTTATTTCATTATATAACTACATGTATTCCAAATATGTATATATGTCTCTAGAATTATCTTATGTGTTTATTTTATATTTTTATATCACCAAATAATTTACTTTATATATGTATTTTTTTTAAACTTACTACCAAACACTTCATTTACTTATTTATTATTTATTTTTATACTTAAGTTAATGTCATAGTTTCTTATGTTTATATGTTTATATTTATGTTTATATAGATAATTTTAAATACATTGGAACACTTTATCTTAAATTTCCAAACCATAGTTTCTTCCAAAATACACACATATATAAATGAAGAAATTGTAAATGTCCACAAGTCTTATTTGTTTTTAAAGTGATAAGCCTATATTTTAATTAATTAGATTAAATACTTATTAAAATAATATTTCCAAAAATGGCCAAGGTGTTTTAGATCGTGTTTAAATTGAATGTACATATGTTTAACATGATATGATATACATTTAAACATTTTATCTTTAATCTAATTTATGGGATTCATGTATATATTATTAAAACCAATTTATAAATGTATTCAGATATTTTAATCATCAGAATTTTTATTTGTTTGACTTATTAAAACTAATATTCCAATAATTACATCAGTCAACCATTCAATATTCGATGGCCAAAAATCCGGGTCGTCACACATTATTTTTCATATCATCATGTTATACCCTGTAACGATCCGGCTTTTCGACTCCTAAATGTTGACACTAATACATCCATGATATTCTTAAGCTAAGCATCCAAGTGCCAGAAAGACCTACTGTTGGGGTAAAATAAGAAAAAGAAACAAAACAAGAAATAAGGAATGCAATATCAGAATCTCACAGCGAAACAATAACATACAATATCAAAAGATGGTACAATATTGTCACTCTAAGATACAAAACACTTCAGAGTTATAATTCTAAATATTATCATTTGCCTGGACAATAATAATAGTCTATTTTCACAAATGTTGCTATATACATAATAGTAATGCAGTGGAAATAAGAATACTACGGTAGGTGAAAGATCCAGCTCGTTTCCTCAAGCTTCAATGAATATCAACAAAATGTTGCATTTCTCAAACTACTCAAAAAAGCACATGAGAAATTTAGGGAAAACAAAAACCATATGTTGGCCAACATATAATAGTACTTTTGAGGCTGCACGGAATGCATCCCCATAAATGAACCACCATCTAATAAGTATATAAGGTGATATAATAGATAATTTCAATAATGTAGAATATAAATCAGAAAATAACCATGATGCTTACATTGATCACACCATAACAATATTGAGGGTACAATCAAAACCGCTAAGGTATGCACATATATGGATTTTCCACGGAGATGCCTCCAGTAAACTAAAGCGGATCTCCATGCATAAGGATCAGAAGTACCTTCCAAGCATCGTATATCTTTGAATAAAATATACCATAAGGGAAGCACAACTGGTCCATGCTCGAACATAATAACCACGTGAAACCAAGTATCATCAACTCACACGCACAATATCGATAAGCATACTCTAAATTTGCAGCTTATATACCCTGATGCGGATTAGCTAAACCCCAGGTTATGCAGCCTACTCTACCTTTGGCCATTTTCAATGTCTAGGTCAAGTTCAGCATCTCTCATATGAGTTTTCATCACTCGAACAGAATACAAATCCCCAAATGGATTTCAGCATCTCGAACAGATCAACTCCACATAGATTCTTGCATAAGTCCTTCGACGATTTATAACACTAACATCTCCCTTGGACTTAACCTTAGGATAGACAGTTCAACACTATATCATTCCACTTCACAACCGCTTCCAAAACATAGAACCGTCATTGTAACGACCCGTATTTTCACGGATCGAAACATCGTAAAACAGTTGATATTTGGTCGCATTTGTGATAAGTCGTCCTGAGTTTAAGTCCTAGGTCGTATGGGAGTTTTGGAGCGACCTAAGGAAGATACGAGTTAAGGATGTTAGGTCGGCAACGACCTAAGAAGCTGGTGGTAGCAGTGAGCGACCTAAGGAAGTTAAGTCGTATAGGAGTTAAGTCATAGGGTGGCTTAGGTCGAGTGACCGACTTAAGGTAGTGACCGACCTAAGAGGTAGACGACCTAAGAAGTTGACCGACTTATAGGATTGGCGACCTAAGATAGTTAGGTCATGGGCTTCTGGATGAGTTAGCGACCTAAGGGGGATAGGTCGGCAACGACCTAAGGAGATGGCGACTCAAGTGTAGGCAGACTTAGTTAAGTGACCAACCTAGTAGAGTTAACGACCTAGGGGTTAGTAACCTTCAGTAGTTAGCGACCTAGTGGTTAGCGACCTAGTGGTTAGCGACCTAAGAGCTAACGGCATAAGAGTTAGCGACCTATAGAATTTACCGACCTAAGAGTTAGCGGGTTAGCGTAGTTAGGTCGTGAGCTTTTGTGTTGAGTTAGGTCGTAGCCGACTTAAGGATTTTAGGTCGTAGGTGGTTAGGTCGTGGCTTCTGCTAAGTCGTAAGTCGCAGAATAGATAAGTCGTGGGGTTTTTAGGTCGCAAGGTTTTATAAGTTGTAGGTCGTATCCCAGTTGACTCGTTAAGGTGGCATTGTTGCTGAGTCGAGTACGTGTTAAGTCGCGAGCGACTTAGGAGTTAAGCTGCTAAGTCGTAAGTCGTAGACTGGTAGGTCGTGAATGCGTTTGGGCTTAGGTCGTTAGGTCGTAGGTTGTGTGGTTTCGTTAGGTGGTAGGTCGCTGGGCTCTATAGGTCGTGGACGACCTAAAAGTGGACGACCTAAGGGGTTTTCAGCCTATAAATAGGAAGGTTCTTCTCCATTTTTGGGATCCGGATTTTGAAGCGACGAAGTGCTGCCATTTTGAGAGCTCGACTTCTACACTTCTTCACTTCTTTTCTCCACTCTAATCTAGTGATTCTTTCCATCCATATCAAAGATCAAATCGAAGATCGAAGAGCTTAGATTAAAGATCTACATTCTTCGAAGAGAGATTTCATCGTTTGAAGAGGATTCGTGATAGATCGAGTTAGATCCTTTGCTGTCCAGATCTGAAGTGTGTTGCTTTTGAGTTGTTTTGGTGATTGGGTGAGTGGTGATTATCTCTCACACGGATCCAAAGGAGTATATCGGATCGTTGGCTTGATTTGGTGTTAAAGTAGTGATTTCCATGCATTTTCCTAATCTTATGTGTAGATCCATATAGATCCATTGTTCATGATGATTTGACAACCATTTTTCTACATGTTAACCTATGCAAGTTCATTCATCAAGATTGTAGAGATATTTCTCATGTTTTCATGCTTGTTAGACTTTCAACTCTTTAATTACGAAATTGCCATTATTGTTATAATTGTCCATTTAGATCATATTTGAATGCTTGTTTACTTGGATTAATGTTTGACTTGATTGATTGCTATGAATTAGATGATTGATGATTTGATTTAGACAAGATGGTCGAAGATGATTCAAAAGCTAAGGGAAAGGCTCTTGAATTGGAAAGCTGCTTGTGGCATATGTGGCGGATGATGAAGCTCATATGGATAGATTTGATGATGATGTTGAGATGAGACTTTGCTATGATGATGATGAGGCGAATTATGATATGAGATAGCCTTGGTCTAATCCAGACGGGATCATTCCAAGCATGTTGATAACTCGATGAAATGGTTCGAGTTGAGGATAATGGTTTGCTCGAGAGGCGCTTGAGCTAGTATGGGAATAGTCGTCGAGGAGGATGACTAGAAGGCTGAGATCTCATCGTTGTTGAAGGTTCTACCATGCTCAAAGCAAGAGTACATTGGGCAGATTCGATAGTCCCTGAAGGCTAATGATTGATAGTCAAGTACTCTGGGCAGATTCGATAGTCCTAGGCACGGGTCACGATGACGTGCCGAGTTATGTCTAGAACCGGGGTTTTCCATTAGCCCTTGACGGACGGCTGAAAGAATGTGCCGGTCATTCAATTAACGATGATATCGAGGCAATGATAACAGTGATAGCCAGAGTCATGGATGTTTGGTTGTATCGTCATTCGGTCTCAAGAGCGGTATTTTCTGGGTGCTTATCTGATCTTGGTTTAGGCCTTGGGGGTTTGTACTTGGAAAACATCGCCCTTGACTCGAGTGATAATTGCTTTACTTTAAATTGGATGCTTTGCTATGTTTGCTTCTACTTAGTGTGTGTCTGGGGGCTATCACTGTAGAAAGAGGTGGGGTGGGAGGGTTGTATTCCTATTCCTTTTCCTTTATGCTCTTTTGGTATGTTGTTAGTTAATTTACTGCTCACTAAGACTGTTGTCTGACTCAAGGCTTTATGTTTTAACTCTTATTGCCTTGGGATGTTCGTCCATTTTGGGACGGGCAGACTAGGTAGCAGGTGACAGGTGTTGTGCTTGCTTTCCACGATGCTGATGACGAAGACGAGCTAGAGTATTGCATATTATTTCTTACTATATGTACTGGATGTTCCGCTGCTTTGTATATTCTCTGAGTGTTATGTAGTGAGGCTTGTTGTATTGACTATTCAGATGTTTGTATCCAACTATTATGAAGTTTTATTGATGAGATTCTGTTCTGTGAAGCTTCACTATATATATATATATTCTATTGTATTTTGTCCATGCGCTGTGAGTAATACGATAGATTCTGCTATTTTAATTTACCGTGGCAATCGTCCATGGCTGCCTGGCACACTTTACATTGCACTATCTCTAGGTTCAGTGCAGGGGTCATGGGGGGTCGTCACATTTGGTATCAGAGCTTTGGTTAATCGATTTTACCCAACGCTCGCTGACGTAACTACGTATGAGAGACGTAATTGTATTTTGATGGATGATTACTATATATAATATATAGTAGCTTAGTTGAGTTTGAGTCCTTTATGCAGTTGTTTCTCAAGGTGTGCTAATCATTCCTTTTTATAGATATTGAGAATGAGTCGAAGAGGGAGACCAGTTGCTAGGGAAGGCCGTGCTACTGAGGGGGCTGCTGATTATGCTGCTATGTTCGAAGCTATGATGACTTCGATCATGAGAAGGATGCCAGCTCCGGGGCCATCGGTGGATGTTGGAGTTCAAGTTCAAACTCCAAAACTGGTGGATTTTGCTAAGTTGTGTAAGGACTACACTGCTCTTGGAGGAAAGGTTTTCTTGGGAACAGAGTCAACTATTGAAGTCCAGAGGTGGATAGATGTTTGTAGAAGGATCTTTGGTGACTTGGGAATTGAGGATGCGACTAAGAGGAAGTTAGCATCAAGACAGCTTCAAGGAAGAGCTTTTGATTGGTGGAACTCTATCACCATTGATACTCTGGAGGAAGAGATTACTTGGGAGCAATTCCAAGTCAGATTTGAAGCTAAGTTCATTTCTACAGCTCAGAAGTCTGTTCAGTTCAAGAAGTTTGTGGAGCTCAAGCAAGGTGGAAGACCAGTTCTTGAGTATGTTTCTGAGTTTGAAGCTTTGTCCAAGTATGCCCGGTCGTATATTGAATCTACATATCAGAAGAATGAGAAGTTTGTGACAGGCTTGGACAGTTATCTTGGGAGGCAGTTGGTGGATCATTTGGACGATTCATTTGAGAAGCTTGTGGAGAAAGCTCTCAGGCATGAGAATCTGTTTCCTAAGGAAGGATCTGTTGTTGCTGTGACCAGGGAAGAGTCTAAACCACAGCAGGGTGGAAACAAGAAGAGGAAGCAGCAGCAGCAGAAAGGAAGGGATAGCCAGAAGAAGCCGAAGGGCGAAGTAACTTGCTACAATTGTCAGCAGAAGGGCCATTTCTCCAGGGACTGTAAGAATCCAAAGGTGCCGGTGAAGTGCCACAACTGTGACAAGCTGGGGCATGTTAGGAGGAATTGTCCAGAACCACGGAGGGACAAGCAGATTGTGCAAGCTTATGCTTTAGGAGCTGTTCCATCGTCTTCGAAAGCTCCTACCGCTGAAGAGAGAGGAAAGAGTGTGGTGGTTCAGGGTACTCTCTCCATTTGTGGTGTTCCAGTTAGAGTTCTGTTTGATACTGGGGCGTTGCATTCTTTTGTTTGTAATGAACTTGTAGGCCGGTTGGGTTTGGAACCGGATATTGTTGATAGGCCATTGGTTATGACTAATCCAGTTGGGGGTTCGTCTTGTTTGAGTATGTTATGCCGTGGTCTGATTGTATCGAGTTATGATTGTTCTTTTATTTGTGATTGTTTTGTTCTGAACTTTGCGGGGTTCGGAATTATTTTGGGTATGGACTGGCTTAGGAAGTATGCGGCAAAGGTTGATTGTGAGAGGTTGGAGGTGACAGTCGAGAATGTGGAGGGGCGAAAGATTGTGATACGATGTAAGCATGAAGAAGGCGTCTTCATGAGCTTCATGTATTCGCTGGTTGTTCCACGGGATGGACTGTCATCGTTGCCAATCGTTAATGGATTTGAGGATGTCTTTGACGAGGTCAAAGGGTTACCGCCGCATAGAGAGATCGAGTTTTGTATAGATCTAGTTGAAGGAGCCAGACCTGTTGTGATGCCTCTTAGGCGGATGGCGCCTAGGGAACAACAGGATTTGAGGGTGCAGGTTGATGATCTTTTACAGAAAGGATTCATTCGGCGTAGTGTGTCCGAATGGGGTGCACCAGTTGTGTTTGTTACCAAAGCGGATGGATCGCTGAGGTTGTGTGTGGATTATCGTGAGCTGAATAAGGTGACTAAGAAGAACAAGTATCCATTGCCGAGAATTGATGACTTGTTTGATCAGCTTCACGAAGCTAAGGTGTTTTCTCAGATGGATTTGGCAACGGGATTTCACCAGTTGAGAGTGGCTAAGGATAGTGTGCCGAAGACTGCTTTCAGGACACCATCAGGTTTCTTTGAGTGGCTGGTAATGCCGTTTGGATTGACTAACGCGCCAGCATATTTTTTGGATCTTATGAATAGAGTGTTCAGAGATCAGTTGAACAAGTTCGTACTTGTGTTCGTGGATGATATTCTGATTTATTCCATAACTGAAGAAGAGCACAAGACGCACTTGTGTATTGTTTCGGAAATATTGCGGAAACATCAGCTGAAGGCTAAGTTTTCGAAGTGTCATTTCTGGAAGAGTGAAGTGAGGTTCTTAGGCCATGTTATCTCTGGAAATGGAATAGCGGTTGATCCCGCTAAGGTGGCAGCAATCCAGGATTGGGTTAGACCTAAGAATGCGTCTGATGTGAGAAGTTTTCTTGGATTAGCAGGATATTATCGACGGTTTATCAAAGACATCTCCAAGGTAGCTGCACCGTTAACAGGATTGACGAAAAAGAATCAGGTATTCAGATGGGAAGAAAAGTGTGAGCAAGCTTTCAGAATCCTGAAAGAGCGATTGACAAGTGCTCCTGTTTTGACTATTCCAAGTGGGAATGATGAGATGGTGGTTTACACCGACGCATGTGGTACTGGACTTGGAGCAGTGCTGATGCAGAGGGATAAAGTTGTTGCGTATGCAAGTCGACAACTGAAGCCGCATGAAAGGAATTACCCGACTCATGATTTGGAGTTAGCGGCGATTGTTTTTGCTCTGAAGATGTGGAGACATTATCTATTGGGAGTTCGATTCGAGTTGTTTACAGATCATAAGTCGTTGAAGTATCTTTTCTCCCAAAAAGATTTGAATCTTCGGCAGCAGCATTGGCTAGAGTTTTTGGCATCATATGATTTCGGTATAGCTTATACTCCGGGAAAAGGTAACGCAGTGGCAGATGCGTTAAGTCGAAGACATGCAGGATTGGGAGCCATGTTTTCAGAATGGAAGAATCTCGAGTATTTAGCTGGATTTGACTTCAGGCCCAGATGCGAATTGGAACCTGAGATGTTGGCAAACTTATCGATAAGACCGACTCTTGTGGAAAGGATTGGCGAGAGCCAAAAGCGAGACGATAAGCTTGTCAAGATTATCCGTGATTTGGAATCTGGATTGGACCTAGAGAAGGATAAAGGATTCGAGGTCGATCGAGAGGGTTGGCTTCGGAAGCAAGGACGACTAGTTGTTCCCAATATAGATGAATTGAGGAGTGAAGTTCTGAGGGAAAGTCATCACTCGAAGTTGACAATTCATCCAGGTGGAAACAAGATGTATCGGGATATGAAGAGAACATACTACTGGGAAGGTATGAAGAAGGATGTTGGAAATTTTATTTCCAAGTGCATGAACTGCCAGTTGGTGAAGGCCGAGCAGAAGAAGCCTAGTGGATTGCTTCAGCCATTAGAAGTTCCTACATGGAAGTGGGAGCAAGTGTCGATGGATTTTATTGATGGACTACCTAGGACAAGAACGGGAAATGAAGGGATTTGGGTCATCGTAGACCGTCTGACGAAGAGTGCAAGATTCATTCCTGTTCGATCGACTAGGACTGCATCAAAGTTGGCTGAGTTGTATGTTAAGTGGATAGTTTGATTCCATGGTAATCCGAAGAGTATAGTGAGCGATCGAGACCCATTGTTCACTAGTGGATTCTGGAAGAGCTTTCAGGAAGTTTTGGGAACCGAGTTGTGTTTGAGTATAGCTTATCATCCTCAAACAGATGGTCAAACCAAGAGAGTCAACCGAGTTTTGGAAGATCTCCTCAGAGCTTGTGTTTTGGATTTCGGAGGATCATGGGAAGATCATCTTCATTTGGTGGAATTTTCATATAACAACAGTTACCAGTCAAGCATTGGTATGGCACCGTATGAGGCATTGTATGGAAGACCATGTAACTCTCCGACATGTTGGTTAGAGACCGGAGAAAAGTTGATACTTGGGCCAGAGATGATTCGACAGACTTCGGATTGTATATAGATCATTCGACGACGAATGAAGGCAGCCCAAGACCGTCAGAAAAGTTATGCCGATAAGCGTCGTAAGGATTTGGAATTCGACGTAGGTGATATGGTTTTTGTGAAGATTTCTCCACTGAAGAATGTTATTCGATTCGGGAGGAAAGGAAAATTGACTCCGAGATTTGTTGGACCATTCCCGATCATCGAGCGAATTGGAAAGCTCGCTTACAGATTGGAGTTACCAGAGAAGATGTCAAGTGTGCACAATGTTTTTCATGTATCGTATCTACGGAAGTATGTGCACGACTCGAATACAGTGGTTTCTGCTGATAGCTGTGAAGATTTCGAAGTTGATCCAGTCGATAAGAGACCTAGTAAGCCGCTTTGTGTTGTGGAAACCAACACGAAACAGCTTAGGAGGAAGGTAGTTAAGTTGCTCAAGGTACAATGGAGTGATGATGATAACGACTGTACGTGGGAGGTGGAAGAGAGGATGAAGGCAGCTCATCCTGAACTCTTCAAGGTATGACCCTAAAGCGTCGTGTCATCTCACGATATTGTAACTTGTTCTAGTTTTAGAATTCTGCATGCTAAGCTAGAATTGGATGCATGGTTTGTTGATTGCTATGGATGGTAGGCGTGCAGAATAGTCCTTGATTGCTTTGTTTGTTTGGAATTTCGAGGGCGAAATTCCTAAGGGGGAGAGAATGTAACGACCTGTATATTCACGGATCGAAACATCGTAAAATAGTTGACATTTGGTCGCATTTGTGATAAGTCGTCCTGAGTTTAAGTCCTAGGTCGTATGGGAGTTTTGGAGCGACCTAAGGAAGATACGAGTTAAGGATGTTAGGTCGACAACGACCTAAGAAGCTGGTGGTAGCAGTGAGCGACCTAAGGAAGTTAAGTCGTATAGGAGTTAAGTCATAGGGTGGCTTAGGTCGAATGACCGACTTAAGGTAGTGACCGACCTAAGAGGTAGATGACCTAAGAAGTTGACCGACTTATAGGATTGGCGACCTAAGATAGTTAGGTCGTGGGCTTCTGGATGAGTTAGCGACCTAAGGGGGATAGGTCGGCAACGACCTAAGGAGATGGCGACTCAAGTGTAGGCAGACTTAGTTAAGTGACCGACCTAGTAGAGTTAACGACCTAGGGGTTAGTAACCTTCAGTAGTTGGAAAACATCGCCCTTGACTCGAGTGATAATTGCTTTACTTTAAATTGGATGCTTTGCTATGTTTGCTTCTACTTAGTGTGTGTCTGGGGGCTATCACTGTAGAAAGAGGTGGAGTGGGAGGGTTGTATTCCTATTCCTTTTCCTTTATGCTCTTTTGGTATGTTGTTAGTTAATTTACTGCTCACTAAGACTGTTGTCTGACTCAAGGCTTTATGTTTTAACTCTTATTGCCTTGGGCTGTTCGTCCATTTTGGGACGGGCAGAGTAGGTAGCAGGTGACAGGTGCTGTGCTTGCTTTCCACGATGTTGATGACGAAGACGAGCTAGAGTATTGCATATTATTTCTTACTATATGTATTGGATGTTCTGCTGCTTTGTATATTCTCTGAGTGTTATGTAGTGAGGCTTGTTGTATTGACTATTCAGATGTTTGTATCCAACTATTATGAAGTTTTATTGATGAGATTCTGTTCTATGAAGCTTCACTATATATATATTCTATTGTATTTTGTCCATGCGCTGTGAGTAATACGATAGATTCTGCTATTTTAATTTACCCTGGCAATCGTCCATGGCTGCCCGGCACACTTTACAGCGCACTATCTCTAGGTTCAGTGCAGGGGTCATGGGCGGTCGTCACAGTTATATCAGTTTTGAAGTGGTATTCAATATGTAAAACACATACCATTCCACGTCTCTTCAAAACTAAATCAATGAATTTTCGGTTAACTTAATTTCGGTTCTTTTTGTTTTAAGTGAATATTCTATAAAGATGAGTCTAAGGGGATCTCGTATATATAAGTTCTTAAAACTAAAGACATTTCATACCAATGCTCCTCCCTTGAGGTTCTTAAATCGTACGAAGCCATGAAGCTTTAGATACTTCCTAAGTTAATTTGGTCAATTTCAACAACAATGAAAATTATCGCATATGAAAACTAAGTCTCGTATACTTATCACGCTTCCGAACTTCTCAACTTATATTACCCATCGGTTAGAGTAAAGCCAGGTAAGTTAGAGCATTGGTTGCATCAAAGCTTTGCCTAGACACTTCATTGTTAACTCTTACAGATAGACAAGCCTACTTAGTCGACTTTTAGTGCTAAGTACACGACTAAATACTTTACATAAATGAATAAACACACAAAATACAATTAAGTGACAAAAGCACGATTAAGTCACATAAGCGACTTCTAATCCCCTTTTTATTTAATTAATACTTTTATTAATTAAAAACTTCCTTTATTAGTGAAACTTCTTTTATCTAATAAAACTTCATTTATCAATCACTAGTATTCATTTGTACTCTTTCAATACTTCAAAAAGTATTCATATACTTATCTCAATTGGTATAAGTATATTCATAAATCTTTAACAAGATTTCTAATTGTAAATAAACTTTTTGTTTTCTGTCTTTTTCAAAAGAGTCAATACTTGTTATTACCTTTGAAATATCCATTTAAAAGGTCTAATTACATTCACAAATTTATTTTGAAGGGTTTAAGATAAATGTTACTAACACATTATCATAACAACCCAAAACCATTTCACTTATCCTTATCTTTAAAAAATTCTTTTCAAAGATCTATTTACATACATAGTATAATAAAAAAAAAGGTTTAAAGATAAATGATGTTAACACATTGTCACAACAAATTCAAACCATTCCATACCTATTATTATCTTTAAAAGCATTCTTTTAAAGGTCTATGTCTGTATACATTTATTAAATAAGTTAATATACTTGTTAATTACTTTGCAAAACCATTTATTATAACATAATTGTTATAATAAAAAACCTTCTCTTATACCTTTTGCAAAATACTTAACTTACTTTTCCAAACTTATATATATATATAAATACTTTAAAAATACTTATAAATAGGTTTTAAATATCTATATAAAATATTACTTAAAAAGAACTAATTTATAATTTGATGAAAATAATTTAAAAAGCAGTTATGTCTGACAAGTCCCACTATACGTTCAACCCAAACCGCATCTTCCTCTCCATGACTCCAAAAAAGTACTTTTGGTACAACAATGGGGATTAAATTAAAGAAAAAATTTAAGTACTATACTTCACTTTAATATGGAAATGTAAGAATGAGTTTATTGTCTACTTTGAAGGTTTTTAGAGAAAGATAGGATGGAGCTAGGTTAGTTCGATCGCTTAAGCCCGCGATAGAGTAGGCCGCTTTAGTTGGCAAGCACCTTAGTTCTTACGACCAGTTCACAAAGCCTTTCTCACTGGTTATTACACTTTGACCAATAAGATTTGTCTACCTAGAAGAACTATAATCATTCCTATTATAGTCCCACAGTATTTAGGGGAGTTTGTGCTGACTATCAGCAGCAAGAAGAGATCAACAGGAAACAAAAGCAAGCTATTAAAAACCCCTTTACTTCAAAATTCATAAATAACCACTAAAAATATATTAAAATTCCAAACCACTTTTAGAATACTGCAAAATATGTTAGAAAACATCCTTGATAAAATTGTGGAAAAATAACAAATTTAAATATCATTTTTGAACAATTAAAACCTCAAACAACTTACTACAGCATTTACAAATGATATGAAAAGTCTTGCGCAAAGAACAACATAGAAAAGCATGAACTTTGCGACCAGTTTTCACCACTTTATCAAATGATTTAAGTTATATATTTTTACAGTAAGTACTACCCTTATGGTACCCTAAAACCACAGAAAGAAACCCATAAGAATAATTTCCAATTTATTTATAAAAATTCCTGAAAACAATATATATTTTCAAAGTGTATTTATAACCGCCTTTTTGCTCTAACTTTAGCCATTTTGTTTGACCAGTTCCAAAATCTTTTAAACTTTGATTTTTCTCCAGTACTGATATACAATAATTATTAAAAATGGAAATAAACCCCTAAGGATGTCGTTTAAATTAATTACAAAAATTCCCAAAATCAAGGTATTTCAAAGTGCTCATATAGTGACCTTCTTCTCGCTATAACCTTTTGCTACTTTGTTTCACAAGTTAACGAATGGATTAGAATTTAATATTTTTCCAGTAATAAGTAATCTAATAGTACTTATCGAAAATGCAAGAAGCCCCTAGGATGTTTCTCACAGTTGACTTTGGAAATCGCCGAACACAAAGCATTTTTAAAGTGCATCCATAGCGACATTTTCGCTTCTAACTTTCACAATTCTATTTCACAATATCTATAACTTTCAAAACCATTTCTTTACTATACCATATACCAGAATATGTGTAGAGAATAAACAAAAAAAATTGTACCAAGTTAAGTTCATAAAACTTTCATTTACACAAGTTAAAGTTAAGGGATATCTAAGTGCACTTATAGTGACTATTCTCACTTCAAACACTTTCAAACATACTTCAATTCAACACACAATCCAAACAACCATTTAAACATCAAATCAAGGCCATGCCATATATTATAAAAGGTAATAGGGGTGATGTTATATAATATAAAGTAGTCATTTGAATTCACAAGCAAGAGGGTACAAAGTTTATAACTTTAATTAGTTAATGTCACTTTAACTTTATATTTGCACACAAACATATATACACACAATATATACATATAAGATAGTATGATAACTCACCCAAATCCAAGCCTAACACATGCTCAAGCACTCAAGAACAAAGAACCAGTTCCTACCATCACCAAACTCCTAAAGCTACCACCTTTAGCTCCAAAATCACAAAGCCAAGCCCCCACTCATCCATGCTCACAGCCTACACAACCCCCCATCCTCTTCACTTTTCCCACTTTTTACTTAATATCCAAGCTTCATAAGGTGTTCTAAGGTTTTGGTGCAAGTTCGGTGGAGTTTGGCAAAGATCTAAGTTAATTAAAGAAAGATTAGTGCACTAATCCACTTCCATCATTTTTCAGTTTTATTTCATTTGAAGCTTTTGAATTGATGAAGTGTTTAACACACCTAAACCCTCTCCTTTAGCCCTTTTGGCCAGCCAAAAGATTGTCTCCCTTATGTGCCTTGCATGCTTTTAAATTTACACCTTATTTCCTTAGCAAATTACCCTTTTACCCTTACACAAAATATCTTCTATGACCTCATGCATTACATCGTCATAATTTGTTTTCCATAAATGGAAAAATATTTTTATTTCTAATTAATGATTTCCTAAGCATTTTAGTGTATTAAAAAATTTTGAACAACTTCTGATGAGTAAAAAGCTATTTATCGATAAAACGATTTTCAGTCACATTATCGATATTTCTTCAAAGTATTTATTTTGGTAAACATTTTTCTAAAACAAGTTTACCATTATTAGTTATGATTTAAAGGGGGATTAATATGATTATTAAATCACTTTAATCATATTTGATCCAAGATTTAAATATTTAAATAATTCACATATTTAAATATGAAGTGTTTGAAATTCCGAGTTGTTACATTCTTTCCCACTTAAAATTTTTCATCCTCAAAATTCCAACACAAGCAACAAATGGAAACAATCACATAGCACTACTTAATTGTATTCAAAATTACTAGTAAACAAAGACCATGGTTTGCTCAAGTTCACAAATCCCCTTATCTCATAAGGACGATAAGCAATATCTAAGCGTACCTTAGGCAAAACCGCCTTGGGTTATTACTTAGATGATTATTCATGTTACCTCATAACAAATCGAAGAGTCATCACCTAAACTCTCCATAAGCTAACAAAACACCGTATGCATACACTAAATCCCGTATGATGTGCATGAATCATCCGTACACAATATTAAATTCGATCACTTGCTCAATCACATAATTTCACTTCCAAACTAATATTGATCACCTGACCTCTCTAATGTGGACTCTGATCGGTTTCCTTAATTAGAAACCCTTGTTTTCTTTATATAGCCATATGTTGTGATAGAAAATCTCGAGATTATATCAAGAATCTATATCAAGTATTTATCGTCAAGAATCGAGTGAAAAATCCTTGTTCGGACTGGTGTAAATCACCTCGAAATCATGTACTCAAATATTGGATCAAGAACAGTTATACGAATAAAATGATCTACGTACAACTGATGTACTTATCCTATTTGTTTATTAACTATACCAATTACTTTTTATCACATTCATTTATCCAAATAGCATATCTTATTCAATACTAAACTGTTTATTAATCATTTCATAAAAACATAACTTCAAGTTATTAAACATTTTATAACTTAATTTTGTACTCATATAATACTCTACTACATCCTAAGAGTATATATAAAACATCAAATTTGTTTTATTTAATAAGGATGTTCAATAAATCCAAAACTTGTTTTAACCTTCTCGACTAAAGAGTTACAAAAACTCAACTTTTACATTTTTATAAAAACACTTAGCTTCAAGTTCTATAATAATCCGGAAGTTTCTAACTGTCCAAAATTGTTGAAAACCCCGTTTCATTTTAACCAATGAAAACTTCCCAACAACTATCACAACATGATGCACATATCATACTATCCTAATGCATATGATACATATGTCCATAAAATAACATATCAAAGTTACAGTTATTTATTAAACACGCTTCACTATAAAGGAAAAACATGAGAAGTTTTCTTCATTTATTTTAGGTTATGCCACTACCACTCAAGCACCCTACACAGCATACATTAAATCTTTTCCATATATAAAGTTTATTTCAAAATCTTTATTAAACCACTCTATATTTATTTCACGTTTCCTTAAGGAAAACTTTAGAACTAAACTCCGAGTTATATTTCAAATCAGTTGAAATAATAATATACACATATATCTTTTGTATATCAAATCATAGTATAAGGATTTAAATCAAAATCTGTTTTACTAAATAACTTTATGACATTCCCCTACTTTGAAACCCAAAAATGAATGTCGATAATGCTGCAGTCATCATCAGAATTTTTTTCTAGTGATAGAAGTGAGTTCAGTAAATCAAAATCATACCTTTCAGACTTAACCAAAATCATTTCAAAGCAGTATCAAATACTTCGTAAAAATATCTAAGTATCATGATCTGAATTGCATAAACCAGTTTCCCAGATATTTACTTTCAAATAATAATATTATTATTGTTTCCTAAATCTTCCAAAAAAAAATTCAAAGACACTAGGATTTTAAGTTCACAAATTCTCAGTTTAAATCCTCTTCGTTTATAAACCATACTTATATAAAATCACTTTCTTATATAAAATCTTTTCACAAATATTTATTCCAAAATATCTTGCTTTTCTTTTAGATTATAGTAAACATCTTTTACTAAACTAAACTTTTAACCCAACATTATCACCGAACGACTTATAGTCAAACCGTGAAACTAAATTCACAAAGTGTTTGCTTCAATACATCTATAAATATTGTCTACCGAACCCCTGTAGTGAAAAGGTAAAACTGCTCATAAACTAGTCAAGCACAAATCAAAAATCAACAAACAATAGTCAATGCTCATAAACTGGTCGAGCATGACTAAGCTACTAAATCTACAAATGATAATGATGCTCATAAACTGGTCAAGCATGTTAATTATTCTACAAAGGATAGCAATGCTCATAAACCGGCTAAGCACGGCTAAACTAATTAAATAAGGGGTAACGAATGAACATCATTGATCCATAAATTAATTAAACTACATTATCAACTTATACTTATATAAGTTTATATAAGATCTTTAATTTTCATTGTTGGAAGTACATTTAAGGCATACGTTTATAACAAATAAAAATACGCTCTCATCTGTATAATACACTCAACTCATGCTAGGGCATTCAATTACCATGTCTCTTAATGAGTCATACCCAACCAAAGCCAAAGTTCTCACTTAACCTTCAACTTTGATACCAGATGTAACTATCTACCTTTTTGACTCCCAAATATCGACATTAATACATCCATATTATTCTTGTGCTGATCATCCATGTGCCAAAAAGACAGATTGTTAGGATAAAATAAAAAGAAAATGAATGTGAACCAAAAAGATGTAACATAATATTAGAATCTCGTAGTGGAAGGATAACATATAATATCAAAAGGCAGTACAAAACTTTCACTCTAAGATACAAAGCATTTCAAAGTTATAATTATAAATACTATCATCAGCTTGGACGGTTATAATAGCATGTTCTCACAAATGCTGATATATACGTAATAGTAATGCAGTGGAAATAAGAATACTATGGTAGGTGAAACATCCAGCTCGTCTGCTCGAGCTCCAATGAACATCAACAAAAACCTGCCTTTCTCATATACTCGAAAGCAGACGAGGAATTTAGGGAAAACAAAAACCACGTATCAAAAAAAAGTCCAGCATGGGAAACTCAAGAAATATGCGGCCAACATATAGCAGTGCTTTTGAGACTGCACAGAATACCGTAACAGTTATCCCCTCAAAAGAACCACCATCTAATAAGTACATAAGGTGTTATAATAGATAATGTCTAGGGTATAGAACATAAATCAAAAAATAGCTGTAATGCTTACATTGATTACACTACAACAATATTGAGGGTACCATCAAAACCGCTAAGATACGCACGTATATGGATTCTCTATAGAGATGCCTCAAGTAAATTAAAGTGGATCTCCATGCACAAGGATCAGAAGTTACCATCCGAGCGTTGTATATCTCCACATAAAATATACCATAAGGAAAACACAACTGGCCCATGCCCGAATATAATATGAACCACGTGGAACCAAGTATCATCCCACCCATACACAACATCGATAAGCATATTGTAAATTTGTGGTTGATATACCCTGATGCAGGTCAGCAAAACCCTAGGTTGTGCAACCTACTCTGTCTTTAGTCATTTCTGATGTCAAGGTCACATTTGGTATATCTCATATGAGTCTTCATCACTCGAACAGGTTACGAATCCCCAAATGAATTCCAGCATCTCGAACAGATCATGAATCTCCACATAGATTCATACATAAGTCCTTCGACGATTGCTAACGGTGAACTCTCCCTTGGACTTAACCTTAGGATAGATGGCTCAACTCTATAGCATTCCACTTTACAACCGCTTCCAAAATATAGAACCCATATATCGACTTTGAAGTGGTATTCAATAAGTAAAACACTTGTCGATCCAAGTCTCTTCAAAACAAAATTGACCAATTTTCAGTTAACTCGATTCTAGTTATTTTAAAAGTAAGCAATGATATATAAAGTGGAGTCCTCATGGACCTCACATATATATAAATTCTTAAATCTAGAGATGTTTCATACCAATGCTCCTCCACGGGGGTTCTAAAATCGTATAAAGCCATTAAGCTTTTAGATACTTCCTAAGTTAATTTGGTCAATTTCAACAAAAATGAAAACAGTCACATATGGAAACTAAGTCTTGTATACTTATCATGTTTCCTAACTTCTTAACTTATACTATCTGTAACGACCCGATATTTTCAACCATTCGCATCCATTATAAGTGTATAGGTAGACACTCATGCCGGAGTTGAATTGCTCAAAGTACCGCATTGTAATTAAAATTTGGCAAATCTCAGAATATACAGTAAATAAATTTAATCACAGATCACAGATACAGAGTAAAATAATGCAGCGGAAGTAAAAGAAATAGTAGTTCATGAAGCTACTATATAAATATATCAGAGTTACATAAGATACAACAGAGGTCTCGAATACAATAGATGTCTTAATACAATAATCAAATACCAGATCTGAATACATCACTGGAATCAACAGAATAACTGAAAGCAGGATCGATAGATTGCTGGATCTCCAAGCGAAGCTCCAACTCCAAAGGTGAGTCACAAATGTTGTATCACTCAGTCTGACCCAAGCGTAAAGCAAAACACAAAACACTCGAGTCAGGATTAACATTCTTATATTAATAAATCCAACTCAAGTGAAATATCAATTGAAATACAAGTAACTTAAAGGATGTTTGGGATAACCATCCTCTAAGGATCCGTTAAACTATTTACTATGTAGTAATATTCGCTATTATAATAGTGTCTAAATAAGTAAAGTATAATCATATCGGAAAATAGCGTTAAGGGGATGGAGAACCTTAACGCGGTCGGATCTTAAAATCATAATCGTAGTAAAGCTCGATATGGTAGGTGACACGGCACAACTAGGCAATGCCAGGGTAGATATACCAATTACGCACACGGACTGATGGATACGCATAGCAGCCACTACCGTTCCACCTCGAACAACATTCCCAAATCGGAGGATGGCCATCTAGTCAAATCACAAGTAAGAGTATAATATCGAAGAAATGCGTCCGAGAAGAGGTGCTACCTCACTGGTCCGAGATCGCTCCTGTTTTAGCCACCTTATGCCAACTCATGGGAGCTGGGTCCACGTAACATACCTTAAGAACGCCGCCACCATCCTACTTCATTCTGGAATCTCCACCGCGTACACGGTTGTCAAAGTGGTTTTCGGTATCGACAGAGAGTATGTCCATATCCGATCCCGGTCTCTTTGCCAACCAATCGTTATTATAACACCGTGGTCGTTTCAAAATAGTTTATACTTTAAACCAATCATTATCATTTCAAAACCCAATTTAATACGATATCATTTCACTTCAAATATCCATTTTCAAAAATCATATTACTTTCCAAAGTTATAATGCTTTCGAAATCATAGTCTGGAAATCACCGTATTTTGGCAATCATAACACTTTCCTTTTTAAACGGTTTAGATAATAAAATTTCATTATAAAATAAATTAGTTTCCTCAAATTTCACAAATCGATTCAAATTAACTTGAATTCCAAAAAATTTAATTTAATCAAGTCTCAAATCATCCGTTTCAACTCGATTTAGCTTCTAAATAAACCATTTCAATTTATCGATTTCAAATACATATCTGAACCATAAAATAAGCCATTTCAATTTTAATATATTTCAAAGCTCTAAACATTTCAAAACTGAATTCGATAAATTTATATACATATCAAATTCCCTTTACAATTATTTAGTTTTGAAATATTAACTTAACATTTCCATAATATTTGAATACAATTTCATTTTTTACAATTCAAATAAACAAGATATCTCATTTAAATATTTACGTTTGGAATATCCATTTAAGTCACCCTTTCAAAGTTCAAGTTGTAAATCACTTCTTTAAATTTCAAATTCAATACATTTCAAATCTAACTTATTTAAGTATAATTCTTAAATAAATATAATTTCAATCAATTTCAAATCATTATAAATTCTATATTTAAAATATAGATATTAAATAAATACTTAACATATTATTTATCAACTTTATTAAATCAACTTTAATAAATCTTTAAAAATCAATATTTATAAAAACCATATATTTCTTTTCAAAACCATAGAAATCGTTTTCAAAACGTTTATATATAGACCAACGGTGCCTGTATATAATTTTCTATCCTATGGTCAAGTGGTACGGATATTTATCATTTCAATCCACAATTTAAAACATATTCGGGTATATATCTTTTCAACCCGAAATCCCAAATTCAATTCAATGAAAATCGCTTGGGTTTATCATTTCAACCCATAACGATTTTCTCCTATTCTACAGATCGTTCGGGTATGTATCATTTCAACCCATAGTGATTCTATACTAACAAGGAACTTGCAGAGTGATAACAGATAAGAAAATAAAATAACAACAGAAACAGGCATATATCAACAATATATATAATGGTGTCAGATGTCACAGGTGAACAGATACAGTTAATGACATATATATATAACAATGTGAACAACTAACAGCAGCATATTTCAATTGACGTTTCAATTGAAATTAAATCTAATAAATATAAGAACATTAATCGTGAGTGATTGCTCACCTTTCGAGGCTAGAGATATTTGACGATGAAATGAATTACGAACCCAAGAACGAATTCCAAAGTAGAGTGAAATGGGCACGAATTGACGAACAAATCTGATCAATAGAAATAGACAAAACCAAATCAGGCTGGATTGACGAAAATAATTGATATAGGTAAACTTATATTTAAAACCATACTCTAAATAAAAAAGTAATTTAAATTAAAACACACATATTAAATTTCCTAACAAAATTTATCTTTAATATAAAATAACGTCTATGTATATAAAACCAATTCCTATGCTATAAATATTTTAATTTAACACAACTAAAATATCTAAACTTTATACCCATATAATATACCTCTGTAGTATGAATACATTTTTATAAACAATAGTATACTTCAAACTCTTGAACCATTATTTGCCAAAACCTACATATATCTTAAACGTCAATATATATACCAACACTGAGATAATATATGTACATAGCCAAATCTTTTAAATTCTATACTAACATATAAGTGACCCAAACTGCTAGTACACTATATATATACTATGCGCCTATCCCTATTGCAATTATTTCACATACTCACGTAACCCAACCGTATGAATATTGGCTTAAAATATATTGATGTATATAAATCATATAAACAGAAACCCAGAAATTATATTTCAAAATCAGTACCTTCTTACCACAGTTGATATAACTTATATATATATAGAATACATACACGTATAACCAAATATATTATTATATACTATATATACATGCAAACTATCAGCAGTTAAAAGTAAAACGTATTATATATAGACATTTAAAATTGTCAACAGTTAATAAAACATACATATGGATCAATATATATATATATATATATTAGTACTTTTATATATACGCTTTACATACAACAAACTTACTTATTATACAAGTACATACCAATATCTATATAACCGATACATACATATAAACTAAACTATATAACAGATTTTCCCATATACAGTTTGAAGACCTTATATTCAAAACAAACAAACAAAACACAACTTAAATATATACTTTATAACTGTATAACATATACCCCTGTAAAATTATAAAACTAACAAATGCAAAGCTTATAAATGTTGAAAAAGTTAAATACTACGTACTCATAGATAATGTTTATGTAAAATCTTATATATGTATAAACCTTATGTACATACTGTATAGTATTGATCACCAACATATAGACTTACTCTTCTATAATATAATATGCTATAGACCTATATAACACATACCAAATTATATAATAAGAGCAGATAAAGGCTAGGCACGGAATTGACAGAGGAAGAGAGTGGACGACACAGGTGGAGGAGGTAGGATCTGAAGACGGACCCGGTGACGAGCACCTTGGGGTGGGAGGAAGCGGTTCGGGTGTATGGAGGTGATTGTGTGCAGAGGTCGGCAGTCGCGTGGAAGCTTGGGTGGGAAGGCACGGCTAGGCTTGGATATGTCGAAGTGGTCGAGGCAGTCTCGGCCTGGGTCTGGTGACTGGTGGGGTTCGGTGATGACGTGGAGGGTAGGAGGCTCGGTCTGGTGGTGGTAGGTTGGACTCGGTCTCGGTTGGGTTGCCTGGGTGGAGGCGTGGCTGTCATTGGGACGTGGGGTGGTGGTTGGCAGGGCGTGGGGTGGTTTCTGGCGGAGCACGACATGGGGTTGGAGGCGTGGTGGCGAATGGGTAGTCTGGCGTTGGCGACGTGGTGGCAGCTTGGAGAGGACGTGGCAGCTGTGGTGGGTCTGGCGAAGGGTAGAGTCAGGCGAAGGGTAGGCTGACGCATGGGGTACGGTGGCGAATGGTATGGAGTGGTGGTGGTGATCTCGGTCGTGGCTGCCTAGGTGGAGGCATGGCCGGGGTATGGAGGCGTGGCTGGGGTACGGCGTTGGTGGTGGCTGGGGAACTCGAACTGGGTTGTGGAATGGGGTAGGGGTTCGGTGGCGAATGGATATGAAGGGTGGTGGTATTTGGCGTGGTTGGGGATGAAGCAAAAACAGCCAACAGCCAAAGGAAAAAGCAAAATAAAAGAGAAGAATGGAATAAAACAGCAAGCAGCTTACCTTTTTGGTTGCTCACGAGATTTAAAAATGAAAGTTGCAGAGAAGCTTTTGTGAAATGGAGATTTTGAACGAAGGAAAATGAACAGCTGTTTGTACTTTTGTAGAAAGAAGGCAACCAAAAGTTTTTGAACTGTAGCAAAAGTTAAGGCAATAAATGTTATTAAGTTTGAACGAAACGTAAGGAAAATAAAAAGGGGAATGGGATGATTCTCACGCGCACAATTCGATGCAAGATTTAATTGAAATTTTCAAACTGAAAAATATACAGCTGAAATAGCACTATTGACGCAAGAAAAGATCAAATGGACAAGGCACAACGAACGTAAAATGTAACGCCCAAAGTACCGTACAACCGTTATTTGTTTGTTTTCTTTTATTAAAAAAAAATTAAAATTTGCTAACGGTTTCTTTAAATAAAATAACGCATCATTTTAAACCAAAAATTTAAATAGCTATTATCATAATAAAAGAAAATTTTGATTTTAATATAAAGTTAAGAACGGATGAACTTATACGTAAAATGTAAAGTTTTAAATTTCCCGTTTTCACACTAATTTTTTTCACTTTAATTTAAATCCATATTTCAAAATGTTTATTTTTAATAAAATTTTGTTTAAAAATATCGGGATGTCACACTATCACTCGGTTAGGAGTGATGCCAGGAAAGTTAGAGCACTGGTTGCATCAAAGTCTTGCCTGGACACTTCATTCTTAACTCTTACAGATAGACAAGCCTACTCAGTCGGCTTTTAGTGCTATGTACACAACTAAATACTTTCCATAAACAAGTAAACACACAAAACACAATTAAGTGACACAAAGCATGATTAAGTCATATAAGCGACTTCTAAACCCCTTTTTATTTAATTAATAGTTTATTAATTAACCTCTTTATTAGTAAATCTTCTTTTAGAGCGAGTAACCCGGTATTTATACTCGGGGAAACTCAAGGAAATTCTATCCAGTATTTTGTCTGGATAGTTAGATTTGTTTGATGGGATGATTGATTGCTATGGTTGTTAGTATATACTGGTGATATATGCTTGTTTTTAAAATTTAATCAGTAATGAGATTATTAAATTACCTTTGTTTTAAATTTCGGGGACGAAATTCTTTTAAGGGGGAAGGAATGTGACATCCCGGAAATTTTGAACAATATCAATTTAATAATCTATATTAAATATTAAATTGATATGATGATAATTGTTAATAAGTTTTGAATTGATTTGGTTATTTTCTTTTAAATAAATATTTAACCGATAATTTATCTTTTAAAAGCTAATAAATTTCTATTTATTTATATATATATATATATATTTGTATATATTGTAAATAATTAAGGTCTGATTTAAATTTTAAATAAGGATATGTTTTCAAACTCAAATCTTTTTGGTAATTTGGAATTTGATTTAATATTAAATAAAATAACTATATGGCTTAAATTACTCAAGATAAATTTAATTTGTTTAAAAGAAATTCTGGTTTAAGTTTAGATTTATTCTAAGGGGTGTTTTGTTCTTTTTATAATATGGTTGATAAATAAGAAGTTTATTAATGTAGAGATAAATTCTTTTATAAATTCTTTTAATGTAATAATGAGCTTTATTTATAATGTAATGTCTATATAAGTAGATTTTTATTATAAATGAAAATTGTTATATATATTTTGAAAAGAAATTATGGTTTTAAAATTTATATAAATCTCTAAAATAAATATAATAAATATAGATAACAAAATATACCTTATAAATATTTAAAGTAATTATAAAATAGAATGATAATGGGTAATTATATATTGATAGTTTATCTTTTTAAAATGTAAATACCTTCATGTTAGGAATTAGAAATAAATACACTTTTGTAGAGATAGAAACAAATATGCAAACTAATATAATGCCAATGACCATAACAACCTTTAAACTACAAACTTAAGTAAAATATACTTGCAGGCTTAAAAATCACTTAGGTACAAGATAAGATAAAACTTAAGCAAAGTATTTTATACTCTATAGCAATTTATACTGGCAGGTAAGTAAAAATCACCTAAGTATAAGAAGATAAGACAAGTAAATGTTATTTCTATAGCATGGTATATGGTGCAGGCAGTAGAACCATCTATATACATACGAATAGAATTGAGTATGTATGCTTAGCATCTAAGAATAAACAAGGTAAAACTAAAAATTTCTATGTACTAAAAGTAGATAAGGTTGAGACATATAGTACATTAGCATTTAATGCTTTTCTTCCTAGCAAAACAAAGCCTATTCAAAAATGTTTTCAGCCCCCAAAGAGATAAAAATCTCTGATTTCTCGTGTACTAGGATAATAAACTATTGTATACTTGTGTATTTAGCAACCCTACCTCATTTCATTTCGTATACAAAGGGCTGAGCAACCCAGTTTCTAAAAGTTTTAAAAACAAAGCAAAGTCTCAAAACAAATATAAACTGAAATCAAATGAGAAAAGCAAGCCTCCAGTTTCAATTTAAAATTTAAAGCCTCTCAACCACAACAAGTTTCAGTTCAAACATTCAAGCATATGCAAGTTTCAAGCTGCCTGTTTTCATACAAAAAGGAACAAGCTTTCTTATTTTAAAGCTAGGTGAGTAAACTTTTTAACTAAAACCCAAATACCCTGAGAATTTCTGTGATGATGTTTGTTTATATGTATGTATGTGCAATGCTTGTGAATTTATATAAGTGTGCATATCTGTGGTTTTAAAACATCTCATATTTTAGTTTCAAGTCTCTGCTTTAAACTGTAAACATAAGATACTTTTAGTTTTGATGGATATGACTTATGTTTTAAGTGATCTAGTGATGTATGTTGGAAATGAGTTGGTATGATTGGGTTTAGACTCTGGAAACAAGTGAGTATGTTTAGTTAATTATTGTAACCACCTCTATCTTTAAATTTCCAGAAATTTAAACTTAGTTTCAACTTCAAATCTTCCTCACTCTAACCTTCTTTAGGTCTAAGCATTTAAAAAAAAATTTGTTGTTTTAAACTAAACTAAGTTTTAAAAATAGTTGCAAGAATTATAGCTTGTAAATATTGTCTGGAAAATGAAATCACAGAGCAACTTGAGAAAATGTTAAAAATCAAACATTAAAATTTGTTGATATAAGTATATAACTGGAATCGTATATAAAAGTTAGGATTTTTAAAATCAAATTTACAATTTTTAATGTAGTATTGAATGGGTTATTTGGGTTCGTCTGGAAATCATGTTTTCGAGCATTTTCGATGATCACGTGGTCGAGGGTGGTCGGGTTTGTGTGAGGTGATGGAGGAGCCTATGGGGATGAGTGGAAAAATGGGGGTCGATGGCCACGGCCATGGTGGCGTCAGTGGTTGGGATTTGAAGTTTTTAACCCTAGTTATACTGAGTTAGGAAAAAATGATCACCGCGTTTCTCATGGTTGATCGAGTTCAACCGGGATCTGGGTATGGGTAGTAGACGTGTAGAGGAAGTCAACGTTGGAGTTTCAGAACCCATGGTGGTAGGAGTTTGGAGGACGAGGTGATTTCAATTGGGTTGGTGATGTCCGGTTAGTTCCAGGCTATGGGAAGTGGTGCTCGATTTTGAATTTTGGGTGATGAACGAGATTTGATGACCGGAGAGGGAGGCGGAGTTGATCTCCTATATGTTGCAATCATTGTTCATGATCGCTGGCGACCGGAGCCACCGTGCACGTGCACAGTGCATATGCGTCTCAGGTGGACTTTGGTTTGAGTAGATAGGATAGTCTCGAGTATTCTCGAGTAGGATGGGTTTTGTCTCGAAGCAGGCTGGTATTCGACTCGAAGCAAGAGGATCAGGTAGAAGAAGAGGTTTGCGTGAAGACCAGAGGAGGGTCTCGGGGTAATACGTGGAGAACTCGAAGTGCCACTCGGGTTTGTATAGGGGAGGTCTCGGGGTGTTGTTATGTTGCCTGTTTTTGAAGCCTGGCAGTTTTGAAGTTTTAAATTTAAAAACTGGGTTTTAAAAACAAAGTAAAATCAAAATGTTAAAGATAGGTTTCAAATTTACTTGTCTCTTAGTTTTTAATAAATATAGGTTTTATAAAAATAAAATGTTTAATAACTTTATAATGTTTAAAGTATATTTAAAATGTTTTAATTTAACTAAGTTAAGTTGTAATTATCTTGAATCTAAAATTTAAAATGAAATGGAAAAGTAGATTCAAAAGTAAAATGTTTCAAAGGCATTTATAAGGGAGAATTTGACCATTAATAAGAAAATGCCTTTCCTTTTTAAATAAATGTAGATTTATAGATTTGTAATTATTAAGTTAATTAAAAGAATAATTAACTAATTTGATTAATTAATGATGGAATTAATTAATTTAGTAATTAAAGGTTAGATTAGTTAATTAAGGGTTTAAGGTAATTAATTGGTAATAACTGGATAATTAAGAATCATTAATTAAATAAGGGTTGAATTTTAATCTATGATTACTAATTAATAATGTGAGCAAGAATTAATTAAGTTATATTGAATACTTAGTTAATTTGAATAATTAAGGATTTATTTATGAGTTAGTAAAGATAAAATTTAATTGTAATTAATAATAAATCTTAATTTAATTACTTAAGAAAAGTAATTTGAGAAGTGTTAATAATTAATGGAAGTTATTAACTAGGATTTTTGAATAATGAATTAATATGATAAATCTTGTTAATTAATTAGATTTATTGATTTAAGATAATCAATTATGGATTAATTAAGTATAATTTACTCATGGAATAATTAATAAATTTATTCCTCATTGTAATAAATTCAGTTTAATATGAATTTGTTTAAGTTAGTTAATTTAGTTTAGTTAATTTAAATAACCCTTTGATGATGGGGTAAGTATAATTACTTAAGGAAGTAATTAATTAAAATGAAAGTAATTTGAGTATAATTACTTTGTATAAATTAATCAAGGGATTAATTAGAGAATAATTAATTATGGAGTAATTAAATTATTAATTGAAGTAATTAAGGGTAGTTAATTACTGAATAGAGTTAATCAAGGTGATTAACATTTTGTTTAATTGAAGATAAATTACTAAATGAAATAAATGTAATTAGAGATCATTAATTATTGTAATTAATGATGCAAGTTAAAATGGATTTATTTGGAAATAATTAATAAATGAAGCAATTCATTAGAGTAATTAATTAAGAAGAAATGGAATTAATATTTTAGTAATTTAAAGGTTACTTTCTATATTTGGTATAAGATAGTAAATTTGTTAAAGGATAATTAAAGGATAATCACTTAATTGTAATTAAAAGATAATTAATCAAGTTTGATTAATTAAGATGGAAAGTAGAGAATGATTAATTAATTGACTTGTAATTAATTAATGGTTATGTAAGCAAGATTAATATTGATGAAGTAATTAATTTAATTTACTTTAAATTAATTAGAGATTTGTAATTAGTTTAATTCATTTTAAATTAATTATAAATGATATGATTATTAATCCTTGTTTATATATGATGGATGATATTGATTTCCTTGATTGATTGTGATCTCAGTTATGAGATGAATAATATCTATTGTGATATGGATGCTTTATTTAAGTATGATGACATTGATTATCTGTTGAGTTGATAATATGGATTATCTGTTTATGATGATGATGATGTTATTATCTATTTGTTGTACTGTGATTTATCTATCTGTGTGTATATAGATAATTGAATTAAATTGTTTTAACTTTAAAACAACTTGGACCTAAAAGATGGCGGTTTGGATTTCGATGAGACCGGGATCGGGTTTCCAGATTTGGATATCCGAAAACCACATCGATCCAAATTAACGATAGGTCGTGAATCTCAAGTGAAGATGAAGATTCAGAGTGCAAGGGTTATTGTCGTTAACTCTAAGGGTGATTCCAAAATGAGTGTAACGAGATAATGCCTTCGGTTTCGTTAGAACCCGGAACGAACTTGTATGGATTGAATGCTTTCAGAACATCGTCAAGTGGACGATGAGCATTCTAAGAGAAGTGTTCTCTTAAGGTAATCGTAGCCTCAAGCCTCATCAACCGGGAATGGCTAAAACAGGGGAGGTGCAACAAGGCTTCGTGGGTAGCACCCACTTGAGAGCGAGATATACCCCTGTCTAGAGTCCCTTTTTATTCGGCTGTGTGGGCGGTTGAATAGCTACAACCGCCGGGGTTGTCTTGTTTGGGACTGTCCAGTAAGGGATGGTTCCGGCTTTGTGTTGCAGGGGACTTAGGGTGGGTCCTCGGTACGGTGATCTAGGCCACGTACTGTGACGGGCGGTACCCCAGTAGCCCTGCCATTGTATGGAATCCAAAATCCAATAAGTGCCATCGGATTTGATTGTATTACCCACGTTGTGGCTAGTATGCTAGAATTTAATAGATGTAACAATTTCAGCTATGATTATATTTACTTGAAAACCCTAGACCTATTATAATATCACTAGATTTCCTATCAAAGTTTTGGTTAGCGTAAGGTAAAAACTTACCCATGTTTATGTGTGGGGAGTCTTACGTGATACCTTTGTTTCAAAGGTTTTCAAAAGTTAAACAGCTTTAACCGTTTACTCATACCAGACCCATGTCTGACCCGGAGTTTATTTCTGTTTTTCTTAAACACTCGGGTACTCAAATTTTTACGAGTAGCCAAGGGTATCAGGTTAGCTTTGACGAATTATGGAGGAGCAATGGAGCAGGAGGCTTCAGCGTATAGATATATATTGGTTCCGCTGTGTTAGTGTTTATCTGTATTTCCGCTGTGTTGTATCTCTGTGATAATTTGAGTTGTATCGAGTTGTATTAACTAGACAGGTGTTTATAACTGTCTAGTATGTGTTGTATTATTTTTGTAACTCTGATGTATATGATACTATGTAATCTATTATGTGATATATTATATTTAAATCGTTCCACTGTTGAGATTCTGATGTTGTTTTGTTCTTTCTTCTCTGTCTTTTCTATTTCTCACCCCTTTCTTTCTTATCGATGATGCGATTTTCCGAGCGCGGAATTTCGGGTCGTCACAGTTGGTATCAGAGCATTAGGTTGAGTGAATACCTAGGCTCTGGGGTGGTGTCTATCTTGAGAGAGCGTATTTGTAATTTTTATATATATTTATATATTTCTACCTATGTGTTGGGTTACCTGTTCAGGTTTTCCAATATAAGTTATAAAGGTAGATGGGGTAGTAGTGTGTGTAACACAACTACCAATGGTTGGAAGTGTATCTGTCGAGACTGTAGACCTAATACCGTCTCAAGTGATGTGATGAAGGATTTCATCGATCTCTGAAGGTAACCTGTTAAGGTTCAGAGTCCATCTTTGAGTAGAATTTGGATCTGTCGGTTGAGCAGAAGCAAGTGAGATATCTTGATATCTCAGGATGTAGTAGCTGTGTGATTAGACGCAGTGACTATGGATGTTTCTGAAGATGTTTCTTTGGAACAAGTTTAAGGAAGTGTGTCTATTTCGGTGTTGTGGCTGTGTTCAGCAGGGTGTTTCTGTTGGGTTGAGGTCCGAGTTTCTCAAAGAGCTTTGGATTAGTAATTCCTTAGCATTGGTGTTAGCAGCGCAGCTCGGAGTGTTCTGTGTGTTGGCAAGGAAGCTTCCTAGCTCAGCAGTGTAGTTCAGAAGCAGCAGAGTGGTTCCATTTCTTCGATGGATTGGCCTCATAAGCGTAAGCTGTTCTGTTTGGTAAAGAGAGAGTAGTGTCTTTGGAATTAGGCTGGATTGATCGCAAAAGTGACTTGCGATAGCTTGAGTGTTCTCTTGTGTTTCAGAGATTTTTCTGGAAGTCTTTAGGAAGTCAGAGTTTTGTTAGCATCCGAAGATTAAGTTTGGTATCGACTGGATCCCAGAAGTGGTACCGATGGTTCAGCTTAGTTTAGGATGATTTTTGAGTTTGGTGAAGCAGCTCAGGTTTTGGAGGAACTTCTGAGTTTTATTTTTGGATCTGCTGAACCTTATTTTTGAAATGTGTTGTCCAGTCTGTGCTTGAGTTCGTCATCAGCATTCTCATCTGTTGCAGATCAGAGTTGCGCAGTGGAAGCATGGTGGCAGCTGTTTTAGTGTGGAAGCAACTGGAAGTTGCAGTGTTTGGATTAGAGAGTTTTCTACAGGAAATTTTTCAGGATCTTAAGGCCAGATTGGAGTGCATCTGTTCCAGATGTGAGAAGTGAGATCTGTCTTCTGATTTTGGGGTTGAGTGGAGTTCTGAGTTTTGGTTGATCTTGGAAAGATCATCTTGTTGGATTGTTTGGTTCAGATTGTTTCTAAAGGGCATCAGCGAAGATGAGCTGTTCAGTAAGGATGTAGGCATCCCAGGATCGTCCGAGGAATTTGGTGGATAAGAGTCGGAAATTTGGTTTTGGATAAGTGTTTGATATTCAGATTTGGATTTCCAGTTTGGATAACTGGGATTCGTTGTTTTCACGTATCTCGGAGAGAGTACGTGTGAGATCTATCTCTGGTTGTAGAACCAGCAGTTCAGGAGTTTGGTTATTGAGACAGACTTGTCTATAGTCTGATATCCTGTCTTGTTTTGTAGATCCAGATGAGTGGTAGCTCTGTAGCTTAGTAGTGTAGTTTGTTTGGATTCTATAGAGCGAGTAACCCGGTATTTATACTCGGGGAAACTCAAGGAAATTCTATCCAGTATTTTGTCTGGATAGTTAGATTTGTTTGATGGGATGATTGATTGCTATGGTTGTTAGTATATACTGGTGATATATGCTTGTTTTTAAAATTTAATCAGTAATGAGATTATTAAATTACCTTTGTTTTAAATTTCGGGGACGAAATTCTTTTAAGGGGGAAGGAATGTGACATCCCGGAAATTTTGAACAATATCAATTTAATAATCTATATTAAATATTAAATTGATATGATGATAATTGTTAATAAGTTTTGAATTGATTTGGTTATTTTCTTTTAAATAAATATTTAACCGATAATTTATCTTTTAAAAGCTAATAAATTTCTATTTATTTATATATATATATATATTTGTATATATTGTAAATAATTAAGGTCTGATTTAAATTTTAAATAAGGATATGTTTTCAAACTCAAATCTTTTTGGTAATTTGGAATTTGATTTAATATTAAATAAAATAACTATATGGCTTAAATTACTCAAGATAAATTTAATTTGTTTAAAAGAAATTCTGGTTTAAGTTTAGATTTATTCTAAGGGGTGTTTTGTTCTTTTTATAATATGGTTGATAAATAAGAAGTTTATTAATGTAGAGATAAATTCTTTTATAAATTCTTTTAATGTAATAATGAGCTTTATTTATAATGTAATGTCTATATAAGTAGATTTTTATTATAAATGAAAATTGTTATATATATTTTGAAAAGAAATTATGGTTTTAAAATTTATATAAATCTCTAAAATAAATATAATAAATATAGATAACAAAATATACCTTATAAATATTTAAAGTAATTATAAAATAGAATGATAATGGGTAATTATATATTGATAGTTTATCTTTTTAAAATGTAAATACCTTCATGTTAGGAATTAGAAATAAATACACTTTTGTAGAGATAGAAACAAATATGCAAACTAATATAATGCCAATGACCATAACAACCTTTAAACTACAAACTTAAGTGAAATATACTTGCAGGCTTAAAAATCACTTAGGTACAAGATAAGATAAAACTTAAGCAAAGTATTTTATACTCTATAGCAATTTATACTGGCAGGTAAGTAAAAATCACCTAAGTATAAGAAGATAAGACAAGTAAATGTTATTTCTATAGCATGGTATATGGTGCAGGCAGTAGAACCATCTATATACATACGAATAGAATTGAGTATGTATGCTTAGCATCTAAGAATAAACAAGGTAAAACTAAAAATATCTATGTACTAAAAGTAGATAAGGTTGAGACATATTGTGACGACCCGACTTTCCACTCCCGGAAAATCGCATCGACAGTAAGAAAGAAAGGGGTGAGAAGTAGAAAAGAGAAGAAGAGAAAAGAAACAAACACAAATACTCACAGCGGAAACGAACAAAATATATTATATCACATAAATATTACATAGTATCATATACAACACTTATCAGAGTTACACAGATTACACATCATATACTAGACAGTTATAAACATCTGTCTAGTTATTACATCTCAATACAAAACAAAGATCTAAACAAGATCAACACAGCGGAAACTACTATCTATATCTACAACGCTGAAGCCTCCTGCTCCATTGCTCCTCCACAATTCGTCAAGGCTAACCTGAATTCCCTTGGCTACTCGTAAAAATTTGAGTACCCAAGAGTTTATAAAACAGAAATAAACAACTTGGGTCAGACATGGGTCTGGTGTGAGTAACAGGTTAAACTTGTTTAACTTCAAAACCTTTTGAAAGAAAAGGTATCACGTAAGACTTTCCACAAATAAACATGGGTAAGTTTTTACCTTACGCTAACCAAAACATTTGATAGGAAATTCGATTGTATTATAATAGGGTCTAGGGTTTTCAAGTAAAATACAGAAATAGCTGAAATGCTTACATCTCACATTCCAACATAGTTGGGCACAACTAATACGTACGGCACTTATTGGAGTTTGGATTCCATACAATGGCAGGGCTACCGGGGTACCGCCTGTCACAGTACGTGGCCTAGATCACCGTACCGAGGATCAATCCCAATCCCCTGCAACACAAGGCCGGAACATCCCTTACTGGATAATTCCCGCACAAGATACCTCACGGTTGGGATCAGCAACCGCACCACTAAGTCGAAAATAGAAAGGGACATCTAGACAGAGGTAACCTTGTCCTACTTGGGTGCTACCCACTAACCTTGCTGCACCTCCCCTGTTTTAGCCATTCCCGGTTGATGAGGCTTGAGGTCACGATTACCTTTAAATAGAACACATCTATCTTAGAATGCTCATCGTCCACCTGACGATGTGCTGAAAGCATTCAATCCATACAAGTTCGTTCCAGGTTCGAACGAAACCGAAGGCATTATCTCGTTACACTCGTTTTGGAATCACCCTCAGAGTTAACGACAATAACCCTTGCACTCTGAATCTTCATCTTCACTTGATTCACGACCTATCGTTAATTTGGATCGATGTGGTATTCGGGTCTCCAGACCTAGAAATCCGGTATACGGAAACCCGATCTCGGTCTCATCGAAATCCAAAGCGTATCTTTTAAGGCCAAGTTGTTTTAAAGGTTAAAACAATTTAATTCATTATCTTTATTCACAAAGGAAGATAACAGATAATCAACATTATCAGATAATCCATACAATTCAACTAACATCCATATCACACAGCATATATCTCATCAGAGATATCAATCAAAGTCAAGTATCCAATACTAACACCCATTCATAAGTAATGATTTATATCATCTTAATTTAAATTGAATTAAATTAATTACTTCATTTTATAAATCCTGCTTACTTAACCATTAATTAATTACAATTTAATTAATTAATTATCTTCTAATATTTCATTTCAATTAATCATCTTTGATTAATTATCTTTTAATTACATCCAAGTAATTTATCTTTAATTAATTACTCAAATTAATTATCCTTAACCACTTATAGTAATTAACCTTTAATTACTTCATTAATTAATTAACTAAAATTAATTAACTTAATCAACTATAATTAATTATATTAAACCTTAATTAATTACATTAATTAATCACTTCATTATTAATTATTACTTAATTAATAAATCTTAATTACATCATTAATTATATTAATTAATGATCCTTAATTATACATTAATTATTAATTACTTAAATTAAATTAATTATATTAAGTAATTAACCTTTTATTAAACACATTTATTAATCACCTTGATTAATCTTCAATCAGTAATTAACTACCCTTAATTACTTTCATTAACTAAATTAATTACTCCTTAATTAATTCCTTAATTAATCCCTTGATTAATTATTCAAAGTAATTAACTCAAATTACTTCTATTAATAAAATCATTTATTCAACTAATTACTCCCAGTAATTATCTTATTATTTACCTCCCTAAATTATCTTACCTTAATAATTACATTAATTAATTATTATCAAATCATCTCTTGATTATTCTAAATTAATTAAACTTAATTAATTAATTTAACTAATCAAATTAACTTCAATTAATTAAAATAAGTAATTAATTCTTAATTACTTCCAATAAGTAATTACATTTAAACAAATTCTATAATTGATTATCTTTAAATTAATTAATCTAATTAACTATTAAATTAATCCTATTAATTAATTATTTAATAATCCATAGTTAATGACTTCATTAACTATTATTTAATTACTTTCCTTAAGTAATTAACTTATATTAATATTATTAATTCTAAATTAATACATCTTAATAACCAATTAATCAATCTCTAATTATTTAATTAATTAAGTGTTAACCATAACTTAATTAATATTTAATTACTTATTAATTAATTCCTAACCATTAATTAATACTCTAATTTATAATCCTTAATTACAATTTAATTATTCTAATTAATAAATCTTAATCATTAATTAATTAGTATAAACCTTTAATTACCTATTTAATTAATCCAAATGATTAATTAATCAAATAATTTAATTATCTATTAAATCTCCAAATAAATTAAATAAACACAAGTCTTTAATTATTTTAAGATAAACTTTATTTTTATTGATAAACAAGTTATCATTTACAATTTATATTTGAAACATCCATTTCAAATCTACTTTTAAATTTCATTTTAAAATTCTGTATTTAAAATGAATTCCAATTTATTTTTAACTAAGTTTCTAAAACCAATTTAAAAACTTTTACTTATTAAAAATTCTTATCTCTTATAAAAGAAATTTAAGAAGAGTTTAAACCAAATTCCTTTTTTTATTTTTAAACATTTAATTAAATCTAATTACCATTTAAAACCTATTTAAAACATATAAATTTATAACTTATTTATTTCATACCTTTAAGATTCAAAACTAACTTGAATCTATATAGTTAAACTTTTGATTTAAATTCTAGTTTAAAATTTTCTTTACAAATTTAAATCCAGTTTAAATTTTATAAACAGACAGTTTAATAGCCTGTCAACAACAAAAGTACTCGAGTCCACCACTAAATTACTTCGAGTCGACACCCTAATTTCCCCGAGTCTCCCTCGCAAAAACACTCGAAAAATCACGAGTCCTTCCTTATCACCTGAGTTCAATACTCCAGCTCCACTACTTCGAGACAAACCCTTAAACACACGAGCAATCTCCCGGGCCAAACAACGATATTCTCAAGTTCGCTTCTTCCATCCCCAAAGAAACTGCTACCAGAACAAACACTCAAGCGTGCACGTGCACAGCCAAGATCGACGCCTCCGGCCATCACCGAGTATCTCCGCCCATCGACGATCATCCACCTACCAGAAAACTACCATCACTACTTCGATCACTGCTCGAACTCGAAATCGAGCCTAAAATCTAAAACCAGGAACCAGACAACATTTCCCAAAGCCTGTCAACATCTCTTCGCCTTCGAAATCTCGACCACCAGAACGCCAGTGACTTCGGCGACGAGTTCATCTACGTCACGACTATCAATTCCCAGAGTTTCGTCGAACTCGATCCATCCTAGATGAAATGATGCTCGATTTCTCTAGACTGGTAATAACTAGGTTTAAAATTTTAAAACTTAAATCGTTTCTTCCTCACTGCCTTGATTCTATTTCTAATAATTTTCCTTATATCCATGATCATTCCACTACCACTACTAAAGATTTCAAACTTCCAATTTCACTGAGATGATCAAAATCACCAGAACTTCATCTCTAACATAAACCAGAACTGCTCTTATTATACTAGACTAAAAACTATGATATTAATGTTAAAAATCATGTTATAGCCTATCTATTCCATATATAATCCTGAATCTATTAATTACCCAGTTCGAATTTTTACATTTTATAACATGCACTGTTATTTTAATTTACAGAGGCACTCAGGCTAAAGTTTTGACTTAATTAAAAATTTTAAACTTTAGTTTATTACAAATCAATCATATTTTGTTTGTAAATTATGTCCTTACAAAAACTAGATACAGAGGTAAGAGATTTTTAAAGAATTTCTTAAGTCTGGGCAACAAACAGAACAGAGAACAATATCATACATGCACACCTATATACATTCATGTATATTCAAAATCATCTACAAACATTCACATCCAAACACTATTTATCACAGAATTAAACATGCATCATAATTACTTAAGTTAATTTAAGTAAGAATGTTACTCACCAATAAAATGGAGACAGAGTCTATTTTTGAAAAGCTTTTGAAACTGTTTTGCTTAAGACTGGAATGCCTTATTGATTTAAAAATTGGAGTTGCTAGAGCTTTAGATTGCTTTAAATCTACATGCATGCAGGCTTCCAGGTTGATGATTGAATGCAAACAGCTTTAGAATGATTCCAGAATTTCTTCCAGATTAAAGAACATGCAGGCTGAACTTTGATTTGGATTTTGGAAAATTGTTTTCAGAGATTTGATTTTTGATAATCTCTGATTTGAGGAATTTTCCAGATTTGAATATGAACATACTTTGTTTGATAAATAGGGATTACTGATTTTAGATTTAGAGGAATACTTTGAGAAGTGGTATTGATTTTCAGGCTTTTGTTATTGGATTGAGGTATTTGATTCTCTGATTTGTTTCAGATTTTAATTAGAGGAAAGATCTGATTTGTTTTTCTCTTGGCTTTTGAAAAAATGAAGATTAGAAAAGAATGGGAAATGAAGAAATGCAAATGTTAATATACATGTATATTTATGATTTTATAAAATAAAAGAAAATGAAAATAAATAAGGACACTTGTCCTATACATTTGTTTATTTAATTACACATGTTTTACAAAGCTTTAGATAAATGACACATGTCATTTAAGTAATTACTCATATTTCTATTTATTTTAAAAGTAAATAAAAAGCCCTTTTCTTATTTATTTAAACACTTATCTATATATATTACTTTTTAAAGAGAAACAAAAGCTAATTATATTTATAAATAAAAGTTTATACAAATATTTTAAAATCCAAAACAATTTAAATATATATTCTTTTGAATTTCAAAACTTTAAATTCAAGTTTAAATAAAATTAAATCCTAAGATTCAATTTAAAAGTTAAGTTATATATATTAACATACACTATTTATTCCATTTAAAATAACAATTCCTTTTAGCATTAAAATTCATACATATTAAAAATAATACATTATACTTGTTATTTGAAAATAACATATTTTATAATTTAAACAAGAGATTATATTATCAAGAAATATTTAAAAGAAATAAAACAAACCAATTTTGTAAATCTTATTTATTTAAACTTAAGTTAAAAATATCTTAAACTAATAAAATATTTTCTTAAAGTATTTTAAAACTATAAAATTACTTATTTAAATATCTTTGAAAAGTCCAGATTAAATTAAATATAAATTTCCAATTTATCAAAGCTTCTATTTACAATATATATAAATAAATATATATATATATATATATCCAAATAGAAATATCTTATTAACTTTTAAAAGATAAAATCATCAATTAATACTAATTTAATCATATTATTAAATTAAATTCAAATCTTATTATCAAAGATTATCCATATCAATTTAATTATTCAACAGATTATTAAATTGATATTGTTAAAATTTCCGGGATATTACATTCCTCCCCCCTTAAAATAATTTCGTCCCCGAAATTTAAACAAAGGTAATTTAATAATCTTATTAAAGATTTAAATTTAAAACTCAAGCATATACTATCATCCATATGCTAGCAACCATAGCAACCAATTCATTCAATCAATCAATTCTAACTATCTAGACTAAATTCTAGATAAAATTCCTCGAGTTTCCCCAAGTATATATATATACCGGGATACTTGCTCTACAAACAATCTAAACTACTAAGCTATAGATCTCCTACTCATCTAGATTTACAAACTAAACAGACTATCAGACTACAGACGAGTCTGACTCAACTACCAAACTTCCCAAAACTGCAGATTCTAAAACCAGAGATAGATCAAATACGTACTCCCTCAGAGATACGTAAAACTCAATGAATTCCAGTTATCCAAACTGACAATTCAACCAAGTAGACCAATTACTTATCCAAATCAGAACACAGACGAGATCCAAACATAACTCTACTTCACAACTATCAGTAGATTCCAAACTTACTTCTCCCATCCAGAGATACACTCCAAACTGCTTTCGCTGCTCAATTCTGATATGAGGTAGGACACAAGCACAGACTGGACAACTTATTCCAGAAATAAGGTTCACTGATCCATAAATAAAACTCAGATATTCCAGCAAAACTTGAGCTGCTTCACCAAACTCTATCTCTAGGAAAACATCCTTCCACTAGACTGTACTACCGGTACTACTCCTGGAATCCAGTCGATAAGAAAACTCAACCTTCAGATGCGGACAAACTTCTGACTTCTCTGAAGACATCCAGAAAAATTCTGACAACCCAAGAGAACACTCAGACAATCGCAAGTCACTTTTGCGATCAACCCAGCCTAATTCCAAAGAAAACTGTTCCTCTTTACACAATCCGAACAGCTCATACTTAACTATCCAATCCATCGAAGAAATGGATCCACTCTGCTGCTTCTGAACTTCACTTCCAGAAAAACTGCTCATCCAGAAAACTTCCTGCCATCACAGAACACTCCGAGCTGCATTGCTGCCACAGATGCCAAAGATTTCCTATCCATAAATATTCGAGAAACTCGAACCTCAAACCAATCAGAATCACCATGCTGAACTCAGCCTCAACACCGAAGCATTCACACTTCCTTAATCTTATTCCAAAGAAAACATCTTCGGGAACATCCATCGTCACTGTATCTCATCATACAGCTACTATTACCTGAGGTATCAAGGTACCATCACTCACTTCTGCCTCATCGACAGATCCAACTCTACTCATCCAAACTTCAAAGATAAACTCCGAACCATTACAGTTTCCTTCGGAGATCGATGAAATCCTTCACCACAGCAAAGCTTACTCGAGACGGTATTGGGTCTACAGTCTCGACAGATACACTTCCAACCTCAAACACTCAAACTCCAACCATTTGTAGTCGTGTTTCACACACCACTACCCCATCTACCTTTATCTCTTATATTGGAAAACCTGTACGGGTAACCCAACAATTAGGTAGAATAGATATATATAGTTATATAAAAATTACAAATACGCTCTCTCACGATAGACACCACTCCAGAGCTTAGGTATTCACTCAACCTAATGCTCTGATACCACGTGTGACGACCCGAGGTAGTGGCGACCGGTAGGCTTTGCAACCATCCTAGACCCACCGTGGCACACAGTGATACCTCGAATTTGCTTTTACGGCCAGCCTCTCGACTCGCAACCAACCCCTCAATGGGACATGTAGGGGTAAGAGTCTCCCGTTCGCCACCAAACCACGAAGCGAGAACCCCCTATCATGCTGTAATGTAGCAAACCCGATCCCAGTCTCATCGAAATCCAAAGCGTATCTTTTAAGGCCAAGTTGTTTTAAAGGTTAAAACAATTTAATTCATTATCTTTATTCACAAAGGAAGATAACAGATAATCAACATTATCAGATAATCCATACAATTCAACTAACATCCATATCACACAGCATATATCTCATCAGAGATATCAATCAAAGTCAAGTATCCAATACTAACACCCATTCATAAGTAATGATTTATATCATCTTAATTTAAATTGAATTAAATTAATTACTTCATTTTATAAATCTTGCTTACTTAACCATTAATTAATTACAATTTAATTAATTAATTATCTTCTAATATTTCATTTCAATTAATCATCTTTGATTAATTATCTTTTAATTACATCCAAGTAATTTATCTTTAATTAATTACTCAAATTAATTATCCTTAACCACTTATAGTAATTAACCTTTAATTACTTCATTAATTAATTAACTAAAATTAATTAACTTAATCAACTATAATTAATTATATTAAACCTTAATTAATTACATTAATTAATCACTTCATTTATTAATTATTACTTAATTAATAAATCTTAATTACATCATTAATTATATTAATTAATGATCCTTAATTATACATTAATTATTAATTACTTAAATTAAATTAATTATATTAAGTAATTAACCTTTTATTAAACACATTTATTAATCACCTTGATTAATCTTCAATCAGTAATTAACTACCCTTAATTACTTTCATTAACTAAATTAATTACTCCTTAATTAATTCCTTAATTAATCCCTTGATTAATTATTCAAAGTAATTAACTCAAATTACTTCTATTAATAAAATCATTTATTCAACTAATTACTCCCAGTAATTATCTTATTATTTACCTCCCTAAATAATCTTACCTTAATAATTACATTAATTAATTATTATCAAATCATCTCTTGATTATTCTAAATTAATTAAACTTAATTAATTAATTTAACTAATCAAATTAACTTCAATTAATTAAAATAAGTAATTAATTTTTAATTACTTCCAATAAGTAATTACATTTAAACAAATTCTATAATTGATTATCTTTAAATTAATTAATCTAATTAACTATTAAATTAATCCTATTAATTAATTATTTAATAATCCATAGTTAATGACTTCATTAACTATTATTTAATTACTTTCCTTAAGTAATTAACTTATATTAATATTATTAATTCTAAATTAATACATCTTAATAACCAATTAATCAATCTCTAATTATTTAATTAATTAAGTGTTAACCATAACTTAATTAATATTTAATTACTTATTAATTAATTCCTAACCATTAATTAATACTCTAATTTATAATCCTTAATTACAATTTAATTATTCTAATTAATAAATCTTAATCATTAATTAATTAGTATAAACCTTTAATTACCTATTTAATTAATCCAAATGATTAATTAATCAAATAATTTAATTATCTATTAAATCTCCAAATAAATTAAATAAACACAAGTCTTTAATTATTTTAAGATAAACTTTATTTTTATTGATAAACAAGTTATCATTTACAATTTATATTTGAAACATCCATTTCAAATCTACTTTTAAATTTCATTTTAAAATTCTGTATTTAAAATGAATTCCAATTTATTTTTAACTAAGTTTCTAAAACCAATTTAAAAACTTTTACTTATTAAAAATTCTTATCTCTTATAAAAGAAATTTAAGAAGAGTTTAAACCAAATTCCTTTTTTTATTTTTAAACATTTAATTAAATCTAACTACCATTTAAAACCTATTTAAAACATATAAATTTATAACTTATTTATTTCATACCTTTAAGATTCAAAACTAACTTGAATCTATATAGTTAAACTTTTGATTTAAATTCTAGTTTAAAATTTTCTTTACAAATTTAAATCCAGTTTAAATTTTATAAACAGACAGTTTAATAGCCTGTCAACAACAAAAGTACTCGAGTCCACCACTAAATTACTTCGAGTCGACACCCTAATTTCCCCGAGTCTCCCTCGCAAAAACACTCGAAAAATCACGAGTCCTTCCTTATCACCTGAGTTCAATACTCCAGCTCCACTACTTCGAGACAAACCCTTAAACACACGAGCAATCTCCCGGGCCAAACAACGATATTCGAGTTCGCTTCTTCCATCCCCAAAGAAACTGCTACCAGAACAAACACTCAAGCGTGCACGTGCACAGCCAAGATCGACGCCTCCGGCCATCACCGAGTATCTCCGCCCATCGACGATCATTCACCTACCAAAAAACTACCATCACTACTTCGATCACTGCTCGAACTCGAAATCGAGCCTAAAATCTAAAACCAGGAACCAGACAACATTTCCCAAAGCCTGTCAACATCTCTTCGCCTTCGAAATCTCAACCACCAGAACACCAGTGACTTCGGCGACGAGTTCATCTACGTCACGACTATCAATTCCCAGAGTTTCATCGAACTCGATCCATCCTAGACGAAATGATGCTCGATTTCTCTAGACTGGTAATAACTAGGTTTAAAATTTTAAAACTTAAATCGTTTCTTCCTCACTGCCTTGATTCTATTTCTAATAATTTTCCTTATATCCATGATCATTCCACTACCACTACTAAAGATTTCAAACTTCCAATTTCACTGAGATGATCAAAATCACCAGAACTTCATCTCTAACATAAACCAGAACTGCTCTTATTATACTAGACTAAAAACTATGATATTAATGTTAAAAATCATGTTATAGCCTATCTATTCCATATATAATCCTGAATCTATTAATTACCCAGTTCGAATTTTTACATTTTATAACATGTACTGTTATTTTAATTTACAGAGGCACTCAGGCTAAAGTTTTGACTTAATTAAAACTTTTAAACTTTAGTTTATTACAAATCAATCATATTTTGTTTGTAAATTATGTCCTTATAAAAACTAGATACAGAGGTAAGAGATTTTTAAAGAATTTCTTAAGTCTGGGCAACAAACAGAACAGAGAACAATATCATACATGCACACCTATATACATTCATGTATATTCAAAATCATCTACAAACATTCACATCCAAACACTATTTATCACAGAATTAAACATGCATCATAATTACTTAAGTTAATTTAAGTAAGAATGTTACTCACCAATAAAATGGAGACAGAGTCTATTTTTGAAAAGCTTTTGAAACTGTTTTGCTTAAGACTGGAATGCCTTATTGATTTAAAAACTGGAGTTGCTAGAGCTTTAGATTGCTTTAAATCTACATGCATGCAGGCTTCCAGGTTGATGATTGAATGCAAACAGCTTTAGAATGATTCCAGAATTTCTTCCAGATTAAAGAACATGCAGGCTGAACTTTGATTTGGATTTTGGAAAATTGTTTTCAGAGATTTGATTTTTGATAATCTCTGATTTGAGGAATTTTCCAGATTTGAATATGAACATACTTTGTTTGATAAATAGGGATTACTGATTTTAGATTTAGAGGAAAACTTTGAGAAGTGGTATTGATTTTCAGGCTTTTGTTATTGGATTGAGGTATTTGATTCTCTGATTTGTTTCAGATTTTAATTAGAGGAAAGATCTGATTTGTTTTTCTCTTGGCTTTTGAAAAAATGAAGATTAGAAAAGAATGGGAAATGAAGAAATGCAAATGTTAATATACATGTATATTTATGATTTTATAAAATAAAAGAAAATGAAAATAAATAAGGACACTTGTCCTATACATTTGTTTATTTAATTACACATGTTTTACAAAGCTTTAGATAAATGACACATGTCATTTAAGTAATTACTCATATTTCTATTTATTTTAAAAGTAAATAAAAAGCCCTTTTCTTATTTATTTAAACACTTATCTATATATATTACTTTTTAAAGAGAAACAAAAGCTAATTATATTTATAAATAAAAGTTTATACAAATATTTTAAAATCCAAAACAATTTAAATATATATTCTTTTGAATTTCAAAACTTTAAATTCAAGTTTAAATAAAATTAAATCCTAAGATTCAATTTAAAAGTTAAGTTATATATATTAACATACACTATTTATTCCATTTAAAATAACAATTCCTTTTAGCATTAAAATTCATACATATTAAAAATAATACATTATACTTGTTATTTGAAAATAACATATTTTATAATTTAAACAAGAGATTATATTATCAAGAAATATTTAAAAGAAATAAAACAAACCAATTTTGTAAATCTTATTTATTTAAACTTAAGTTAAAAATATCTTAAACTAATAAAATATTTTCTTAAAGTATTTTAAAACTATAAAATTACTTATTTAAATATCTTTGAAAAGTCCAGATTAAATTAAATATAAATTTCCAATTTATCAAAGCATCTATTTACAATATATATAAATAAATATATATATATATATCCAAATAGAAATATCTTATTAACTTTTAAAAGATAAAATCATCAATTAATACTAATTTAATCATATTATTAAATTAAATTCAAATCTTATTATCAAAGATTATCCATATCAATTTAATTATTCAACAGATTATTAAATTGATATTGTTGAAATTTCTGGGATATTACACATATAGTACATTAGCATTTAATGCTTTTCTTCCTAGCAAAACAAAGCCTATTCAAAAATGTTTTCAGCCCCCAAAGAGATAAAAATCTCTGATTTCTCGTGTACTAGGATAATAAACTATTGTATACTTGTGTATTTAGCAACCCTACCTCATTTCATTTCGTATACAAAGGGCTGAGCAACCCAGTTTCTAAAAGTTTTAAAAACAAAGCAAAGTCTCAAAACAAATATAAACTGAAATCAAATGAGAAAAGCAAGCCTCCGGTTTCAATTTAAAATTTAAAGCCTCTCAACCACAACAAGTTTCAGTTCAAACATTCAAGCATATGCAAGTTTCAAGCTGCCTGTTTTCATACAAAAAGGAACAAGCTTTCTTATTTTAAAGCTAGGTGAGTAAACTTTTTAACTAAAACCCAAATACCCTGAGAATTTCTGTGATGATGTTTGTTTATATGTATGTATGTGCAATGCTTGTGAATTTATATAAGTGTGCATATCTGTGGTTTTAAAACATCTCATATTTTAGTTTCAAGTCTCTGCTTTAAACTGTAAACATAAGATACTTTTAGTTTTGATGGGTATGACTTATGTTTTAAGTGATCTAGTGATGTATGTTGGAAATGAGTTGGTATGATTGGGTTTAGACTCTGGAAACAAGTGAGTATGTTTAGTTAATTATTGTAACCACCTCTGTCTTTAAATTTCCAGAAATTTAAACTTAGTTTCAACTTCAAATCTTCCTCACTCTAACCTTCTTTAGGTCTAAGCATTTAAAAAAAAATTTGTTGTTTTAAACTAAACTAAGTTTTAAAAATAGTTGCAAGAATTATAGCTTGTAAATATTGTCTGGAAAATGAAATCACAGAGCAACTTGAGAAAATGTTAAAAATCAAACATTAAAATTTGTTGATATAAGTATATAACTGGAATCGTATATAAAAGTTAGGATTTTTAAAATCAAATTTACAATTTTTAATGTAGTATTGAATGGGTTATTTGGGTTCGTCTGGAAATCATGTTTTCGAGCATTTTCGATGATCACGTGGTCGAGGGTGGTCGGGTTTGTGTGAGGTGATGGAGGAGCCTATGGGGATGAGTGGAAAAATGGGGGTCGATGGCCACGGCCATGGTGGCGTCAGTGGTTGGGATTTGAAGTTTTTAACCCTAGTTATACTGAGTTAGGAAAAAACGATCACCGCGTTTCTCATGGTTGATCGAGTTCAACCGGGATCTGGGTATGGGTAGTAGACGTGTAGAGGAAGTCAACGTCGGAGTTTCAGAACCCATGGTGGTAGGAGTTTGGAGGACGAGGTGATTTCAATTGGGTTGGTGATGTCCGGTTAGTTCCAGGCTATGGGAAGTGGTGCTCGATTTTGAATTTTGGGTGATGAACGAGATTTGATGACCGGAGAGGGAGGCGGAGTTGATCTCCTATATGTTGCAATCATCGTTCATGATCGCTGGCGACCGGAGCCACCGTGCACGTGCACAGTGCATATGCGTCTCAGGTGGACTTTGGTTTGAGTAGATAGGATAGTCTCGAGTATTCTCGAGTAGGATGGGTTTTGTCTCGAAGCAGGCTGGTATTCGACTCGAAGCAAGAGGATCAGGTAGAAGAAGAGGTTTGCGTGAAGACCAGAGGAGGGTCTCGGGGTAATACGTGGAGAACTCGAAGTGCCACTCGGGTTTGTATAGGGGAGGTCTCGGGGTGTTGTTATGTTGCCTGTTTTTGAAGCCTGGCAGTTTTGAAGTTTTAAATTTAAAAACTGGGTTTTAAAAACAAAGTAAAATCAAAATGTTAAAGATAGGATTCAAATTTACTTGTCTCTTAGTTTTTAATAAATATAGGTTTTATAAAAATAAAATGTTTAATAACTTTATAATGTTTAAAGTATATTTAAAATGTTTTAATTTAACTAAGTTAAGTTGTAATTATCTTGAATCTAAAATTTAAAATGAAATGGAAAAGTAGATTCAAAAGTAAAATGTTTCAAAGGCATTTATAAGGGAGAATTTGACCATTAATAAGAAAATGCCTTTCCTTTTTAAATAAATGTAGATTTATAGATTTGTAATTATTAAGTTAATTAAAAGAATAATTAACTAATTTGATTAATTAATGATGGAATTAATTAATTTAGTAATTAAAGGTTAGATTAGTTAATTAAGGGTTTAAGGTAATTAATTGGTAATAACTGGATAATTAAGAATCATTAATTAAATAAGGGTTGAATTTTAATGTAACGACCCGTATTTTCACGGATCGAAACATCGTAAGATAGTTGACCTTTGGTTGCATTGTTGATAAGTCGTTCAGAATTTTTCTAAGTCCTAGGTCACGGACGACCTAAGAAATAAGTCGTAACCGACTTATAGATTGAACGACTTAAGAGAGCGTTTGGAAGCTTAAGTCGTATAGGAATTTAAGTCTGGGCGAGTTAATGACTAAGGTTTTAGGTCGTAGACGACTTAAGAGGGAAGACTTAAGAATTTCTGGCGAGTTAAGGTTTCGAGCGACCTAAAGGAAGCGCGAGCTAGAAGACGTACGACCTAGTGGTTAGTGTGTTAAGTCGTAGACGACTTAAGTTTTTGACCGAGATAAGCGTTAGGTCATTATGTACTAGGTCGTCTGGTAGTTAGTATAGTTAGGTCGGCAACGACCTAAGGAAAAACTGTTGTGAGCGACCTAAGTGTATGGGTGAGTTAAGTGTTAGGTCGGCAGTTCAAGTTAGCGACCTAGTGGAGTTAGCGACCTATAGGGTTGAGCGACTTAAGAAGGTTAGCGTGTTAGCGACCTAAGGAGTTGGCGTGTTAGCGACCTAAGGAGTTAGCGTGTTAGCGACATAAGGAGATAGGTCGCATAAGTGTTAGGTCGCATGAGTTGTTTTGTAGTGTAAGTTGTTAGGTCGCTAGAGTAATCTAAGTGTTAGGTCGCAAGGTTCTGTCTAAGTGTTAGGTCGCTGGCATGTTAAGTCGCAGATGCGCGTTGTTGTAGGTCGTTAGGCTTAGGTCGGTGGGTTTTAGGTCGGCAAGGTCCTAGGTCGTAAGTCGGAAACGACTTAAGGAGATAACCAAATTTCGACTTAGTGTATTTTCTGCTATAAATAGAGGGGGTTGTTCTCACTTTTTGGGATCCGGATTTTGAAGCGACGAAGTGCTGCCATTTTGAGAGCTCGACTTCTACACTTCTTCACTTCTTTTCTCCACTCTAATCTAGTGCTTCCATCCATCCAAATCGAAGATCAAGATTGAAGATTCAAGAGCTTAGATTGAAGATCTTCATCTTTTCAAGAGAGATTTCTTCGTTTGAAGCGGATTTGTGATAGATCAAGCTTGATCCTTCGCTGCCCAGATCTGAAGCATATTAATTTGAGGTTGTTTAGGTGATTTGGTGAGTGGTGATTATCTCTCACACGGATCCAAAGGAGTATATCGGATTGTTGGCTCGATTTGGTGTTAAAATAGTAATTTCCATGCATTTTCTTCATCCTAAGTGTAGATCCATATAAATCCATTGTTCATGATGATGTTACATCCATTTTATCATATGTTAACCTATGCAAGTTCATTCATCAAGTTTGTAGAGATATAATCCATGTTTTCATGCTTATTGGACTTTCAACTCTTTAGTTACGAAAATGCCATTATTGTTATAATTGTCTACTTAGATCATATTTGAATGCTTGATTGCTTGGATTGATGTTTGATTTGATTGATTGCTATGAACTAGATGATTGATGATTAGATTTAGATCGAAGATGATTCAAAAGCTAAGGGAAAGGCTCTTGGATTGGGAAAGCTGCTCGTGGCATATGTAGCGGAATGATGAAGCTCTTATGCATAGATTTGATGATGTGATGTTGAGATGAGGCTTTGCGAGGATGTGATGAAGCGAGGCAATCATGTGATGAAGACTTGGTCTAATCCAGACGGGATCATTCCAAGCACGTTGATAACTCGGTGATATGATTCGAGTTGAGGATAATGAATGGATATGTGAATAGTCGTCGAGGAGGATGACTAGGAGGTTTGGATAGCATCGTTGTTGAAGGTTCTAGCATGCTCTAAGCAAGAGTACGTTTGGGCAGATTCGATAGTCCCAACGACTAACTGTTGATGGTCGAGTACTCTGGGCAGATTCGATAGTCCTAGGCACGGGTTGCGACGACGTGCGGGAGTTATGTCTAGAACCGGGGTTTCCATTAGCCCTTGACGGACGGCTGAAAGAATGTGCCGGTCATTCAATTAACGGTGATATCGAAGCAATGATAACAGTGATAGCCAGAGTCATGGATGTTTGGTTGTATCGTCATTCGGACTCAAGAGCGGTATTTTCTAGGTGCTTATCTGATTTAGGCCTTGGTACTTGGAAAATATCGACCTTGACTCGAGTGATAGTAGCTTTACTTTAAATTGTATGCTCTGCTATGTTTGCTTCTGCTTAGTGTGTGTCTGGGGGCTATCACTGTAGAATGAGGTTGGAGTGGGAGGGTTGTATTCCTATTCCTTTTCCTTTATGCTCTTTTGGTATGTTGTTAGTTAATTTGCTGCTCACTAAGGCTGTTGTCTGACTCAAGGCTTTATGTTTTAATTCTTATTGCCTTGGGCTGTTCGTCCACTTTGGGACGGGCAGACTAGGTAGCAGGTGGCAGGTGCTGTTCTCTTCTCACGATGCTGATATCGAAGACGAGCTGGAGGGTTGCATATTATCTTCTTATTATATGTACTGGATATTCCGCTGTTTTGTATTCTCTGAGAGATATGTAGTGAGGCTTGATGTATTGACTATTTGGATGCTTGTATTCAACTATTATGGAGTTTTATATGATGTCATTTTGTTCTGTAAAGCTTCACTATACATATGTTCTATTGTATTTTGTCCATGCGCTGTGAGTAATACGATAGATTCTGTTGTTTTAATCTACCCTGACAATCGTCCATGGTTGCCTGGCACACTTTACAGCGCACTATCTCTAGATTCGGTGCAGGGGTCATGGGCGGTCGTCACATTTGGTATCAGAGCTTTGGTTAATCGATTTTACCCAACGCTCGCTGACGTAACTACGTATGAGAGACGTAATTGTATTTTGATGGATGATTACTATATATAATATAGTAGTTTAGCAGTAAGTTAGTCCTTTATGCAGTTGTTTCTCTAGATGTTCTGATCATTCCTTTTTATAGATATTGAGAATGAGTCGAAGAGGGAGACCAGCTGCTAGGGAAGGCCGTGCTACTGAAGAGACTGCTGATTATGTAGCCATGTTCGAAGCTATGATGACTTCGATCATGAGAAGGATACCAGTTCCGGGGGCGGCAGTTGATGTTGGAGTTCAGGTTCAAACTCCGAAACCAGTGGATTTTGTTAAGTTGTGCAAGGACTATACTTCTCTTGGAGGGAAGGTTTCCTTGGGAACAGAATCAACTATTGAGGTCCAGAGGTGGATAGATGCTTGTAGAAGGATCTTTGGTGATTTGGGAATTGAGGATGCAACTAAGAGGAAGTTGGCATCGAGACAGCTTCAAGGGAGAGCTTCTGATTGGTGGAACTCTATTACCATCGATACTCCGGAAGAAGAGATTACTTGGGAGCAATTCCAAGTTAGATTTGAAGCTAAGTTCATTTCTACAGCTCAGAAGTCTGTTTTGTTCAAGAGGTTTGTGGAGCTCAAGCAAGGTGGAAGATCTGTTCTTGAGTATGTTTCTGAGTTTGAAGCTTTGTCCAAGTATGCTCGGTCATATATTGAATCTGCTTATCAGAAGAATGAGAAGTTTGTGACCGGCTTGGATAGTTATCTTGGGAGGCAGTTGGTGGATCATTTGGATGATTCATTTGAGAAGCTTGTGGAGAAAGCTCTCAGGCATGAGAGTCTGTTTCCTAAGGATGGATCTGTTGTTGCTGTGACCAGGGAAGAGTCTAAACCCCAGCAGGGTGGAAACAAGAAGAGGAAGCAGCAGCAGCAGAAGGGTAAGGATGGCCAGAAGAAGCCGAAAGGCGAGGTGACTTGCTACAATTGTCAGCAGAAGGGCCATTTCTCTAAGGATTGTAAGAATCCGAAGGCACCGATGAAGTGTCACAACTGTGACAAGCCAGGGCACATCAGGAAGAATTGTCCAGAACCGAGGAGGGACAAGCAGATTGTGCAAGCTTATGCTTTAGGAGCTGTTCCGTCGTCTTCGAAAGCTCCTACTGCTGAAGAGAAGGGAAAGAGTGTGGTGGTTCAAGGTACTCTTTTCCTATGTGGTGTTCCAGTTAGAGTTCTGTTTGATACTGGAGCATTGCATTCGTTTGTTTGTAATGAACTCGTAGGCCGGTTAGGTTTGGAACCGGATATTGTTGATAGGCCATTGGTTGTGACTAATCCAGTTGGGGGTTCGTCTTGTTTGTGTATGTTATGTCGTGGTCTGATTATGTCGAGTCATGGTTTCTCTTTTGTTTGTGATTGTTTTGTTCTGAACTTTGTGGGGTTCGGAATTATTTTGGGTATGGACTGGCTTAGGAAGTATGCGGCAAAGGTTGATTGCGAAAGGTTGGAAGTGACAGTCGAGAATGTGGAGGGGCGAAAGGTTGTGATACGATGTAAGCATGAAGAAGGCGTCTTCATGAGCTTTATGTATTCGCTAGTTGTTCCACGGGATGGACTGTCATCAGTGCCGATCGCTAATAGATTCGAGGATGTCTTTGACGAAGTCAAAGGGTTGCCGCCGCATAGAGAGATCGAGTTTCGAATAGATCTAGTTGAAGGAGCCAGACCTGTTGTGATGCCTCTTAGGCGGATGGCGCCTAGGGAACAGCAGGAGTTGAGGGTGCAAGTTGATGACCTTTTACAGAAAGGATTCATTCGGCGTAGTGTGTCCGAGTGGGGTGCACCAGTTGTGTTTGCAACCAAGGCAGATGGGTCGTTGAGATTGTGTGTGGATTATCGTGAGCTGAATAAGGTGACGAAGAAGAACAAGTATCCATTGCCGAGAATAGATGACTTGTTTGATCAGCTTCACGAAGCCAAAGTGTTTTCTCAGATGGATTTGGCAACGGGATTTCACCAGTTGAGAGTGGCTAAGGATAGTGTGCCGAAGACTGCTTTTCGGACACCATCTGGTTTCTTTGAGTGGTTGGTAATGCCGTTTGGATTGACTAACGCGCCAGCATATTTTGTGGATCTTATGAATAGAGTGTTCAGAGATCAGTTGAACAAGTTCGTACTTGTGTTCGTGGATGATATTCTGATTTATTCCAGAACGGAAGAAGAGCACAAGACGCACTTGCGTATTGTTTTGGAAATCTTGCGGAAACATCAGCTGAAGGCTAAGTTTTCGAAGTGTCACTTCTGGAAGAGTGAAGTGAGGTTCTTAGGCCATGTGATTTCTGGAAATAGAATAGCGGTTGATCCCGCTAAGGTGGCAGCAATCCAGGATTGGGTTAGACCTAAGAATGCATCTGATGTGAGAAGTTTTCTTGGATTAGCAGGATATTATCGACGGTTTATCAAAGACTTCTCCAAGATAGCTGCACCGTTAACAGGATTGACGAAGAAGAACCAAGTGTTCAGTTGGGATGCTAAGTGTGAGCAAGCTTTCGGAATCCTGAAAGAGAGATTGACGAGTGCTCCTGTTTTGACTATTCCAAGTGGGAATGATGAGATGGTGGTTTACACCGACGCATGTGGTACTGGACTTGGAGCAGTGCTGATGCAGAGGGATAAAGTTGTTGCGTATGCCAGTCGACAACTAAAGCCGCATGAAAGGAATTACCCGACTCATGATTTGGAGTTAGCGGCGATTGTATTTGCTCTGAAAATGTGGAGGCATTATCTGTTGGGAGTTCGATTCGAGTTGTTTACGGATCATAAGTCGTTGAAGTATCTTTTCTCCTAAAAGGATTTGAATCTTCGGCAGCAACGTTGGCTAGAGTTTTTAGCATCATATGATTTCGGTATAGCTTATACTCCGGGAAAAGGTAACGCAGTGGCAGATGCGTTAAGTCGAAGACATGCAGGATTGGGAGCCATGTTTTCATAATGGAAGAGTCTCGAGTATTTAGCCGGATTTGACTTCAGGCCTAGATGCGAATTGGAACCTGAGATGTTGGCAAACTTATCGATAAGACCGACTCTTGTGGAGAGAATTGGCGAGAGTCAGAAGCGAGATGATAAGCTTGTCAAGATTATCCGTGGATTGGAATCTGGATTGGAACCAGAAAGGGATAAAGGATTCGAGGTCGATAGAGAAGGTTGGCTTCGGAAGCAAGGACGACTAGTTGTTCCCGATATAGATGAATTGAGGAGTGAAGTTCTGAAGGAAAGTCATCACTCGAAGTTGACAATTCATCCAGGTGGAAATAAGATATATCGGGATATGAAGAGAACCTACTACTGGGAAGGTATGAAGAAGGATGTTGGAAATTTTATTTCCAAGTGCATGAACTGCCAGTTGGTAAAAGCCAAGCAGAAGAAGCCAAGTGGATTGCTTCAGCCATTAGAAGTTCCTACATGGAAGTGGGAACAAGTGTCGATGGATTTTATCGATGGATTGCCTAGAACAAGAACGGGAAATGAAGGGATTTGGGTCATTGTAGATCGCCTGACCAAGAGTGCAAGATTCATTCCTGTTCGATCGACTAGGACTACATCAAAGTTGGCTGAGTTGTATGTTAAATGGATAGTTCGATTCCATGGTATTCCGAAGAGTATAGTGAACGATCGAGACCCATTGTTCACTAGTGGATTTTGGAAGAGCTTCCAGGAAGTTTTGGGAACCGAGTTGTGTTTGAGTACAGCTTATCACCCTCAAACAGATGGTCAGACCGAGAGAGTCAACCGAGTTTTAGAAGATCTCCTTAGAGTATGTGTTTTGGACTTCGGAGGATCATGGGAAGATCACCTTCATTTGGTGGAGTTTGCATACAACAACAGTTACCAGTCAAGCATTGGTATGGCACCGTATGAGGCATTGTATGGAAGACCGTGTAACTCTCCGACATGTTGGTTGGAAACTGGAAAAAAGCTGATACTTGGGCCAGAGATGATTCGCCAGACTTTAGATTGTATAGAAATCATTCGGCAACGAATGAAGGCAGCCCAAGATCGTCAGAAGAGTTATGCTGATAAACGTCGTAAGGATTTGGAATTCGACGTGGGAGATATGGTTTTCGTGAAGATTTCTCCACTGAAGAATGTTATTCGATTCGGGAAGAAAGGAAAATTGACTCCGAGATTTGTTGGACCATTCCCGATTACCGAGCGAATTGGAAAGCTCGCTTATAGATTGGAATTACCGGAGAAGATGTCGGGTGTGCACAATGTTTTTCATATATCATATCTACGGAAGTATGTGCACGACTCGAATACGGTGGTTTCTGCTGATAGCTGTGAAGATTTCGAAGTTGATCCAGTTGATAGGAGACCTCGTAAGCCGCTTCGTGTTGTTGAAACCGACACGAAACAGCTTAGGAGGAAGGTAGTTAAGTTGCTCAAGATACAATGGAGTGATGATGATAACGACTGTACGTGGGAGGTGGAAGAGAGGATGAAAGTAGCTCATCTTGAACTCTTCAAGGTATGGCCCTAAGGTGTCGTGTCACCTCACGATATTGTAACTTGTTCTAAGTCCTAGAATTCTGTACGCTAAGCTAGAATTGGATGCATGGTTTGTTGATTGCTATGGATGATAGGCGTGCAGAATAGTCTTTGATTGCTTTGTTTGTTTGGAATTTCGAGGGCGAAATTCCTAAGGGGGAGAGAATGTAACGACCCGTATTTTCACGGATCGAAACATCGTAAGATAGTTGACCTTTGGTTGCATTGTTGATAAGTCGTTCAGAATTTTTCTAAGTCCTAGGTCGCGGACGACCTAAGAAATAAGTCGTAACCGACTTATAGATTGAACGACTTAAGAGAGCGTTTGGAAGCTTAAGTCGTATAGGAATTTAAGTCTGGGCGAGTTAATGACTAAGGTTTTAGGTCGTAGACGACTTAAGAGGGAAGACTTAAGAATTTCTGGCGAGTTAAGGTTTCGAGCGACCTAAAGGAAGCGCGAGCTAGAAGACGTACGACCTAGTGGTTAGTGTGTTAAGTCGTAGACGACTTAAGTTTTTGACCGAGATAAGCGTTAGGTCATTATGTACTAGGTCGCCTGGTAGTTAGTATAGTTAGGTCGGCAACGACCTAAGGAAAAACTGTTGTGAGCGACCTAAGTGTATGGGTGAGTTAAGTGTTAGGTCGGCAGTTCAAGTTAGCGACCTAGTGGAGTTAGCGACCTATAGGGTTGAGCGACTTAAGAAGGTTAGCGTGTTAGCGACCTAAGGAGTTGGCGTGTTAGCGACCTAAGGAGTTAGCGTGTTAGCGACCTAAGGAGATAGGTCGCATAAGTGTTAGGTCGCGTGAGTTGTTTTGTAGTGTAAGTTGTTAGGTTGCTAGAGTAATCTAAGTGTTAGGTCGCAAGGTTCTGTCTAAGTGTTAGGTCGCTGGCATATTAAGTCGCAGATGCGCGTTGTTGTAGGTCGTTAGGCTTAGGTCGGTGGGTTTTAGGTCGGCAAGGTCCTAGGTCGTAAGTCGGAAACGACTTAAGGAGATAACCAAATTTCAACTTAGTGTATTTTCTGCTATAAATAGAGGGGGTTGTTCTCACTTTTTGGGATCCGGATTTTGAAGCGACGAAGTGCTGCCATTTTGAGAGCTCGACTTCTACACTTCTTCACTTCTTTTCTCCATTCTAATCTAGTGCTTCCATCCATCCAAATCGAAGATCAAGATTGAAGATTCAAGAGCTTAGATTGAAGATCTTCATCTTTTCAAGAGAGATTTCTTCGTTTGAAGCGGATTTGTGATAGATCAAGCTTGATCCTTCGCTGTCCAAATCTGAAGCATATTAATTTGAGGTTGTTTAGGTGATTTGGTGAGTGGTGATTATCTCTCACACGGATCCAAAGGAGTATATCGGATTGTTGGCTCGATTTGGTGTTAAAATAGTAATTTCCATGCATTTTCTTCATCCTAAGTGTAGATCCATATAGATCCATTGTTCATGATGATGTTACATCCATTTTATCATATGTTAACCTATGCAAGTTCATTCATCAAGTTTGTAGAGATATAATCCATGTTTTCATGCTTATTGGACTTTCAACTCTTTAATTACGAAAATGCCATTATTGTTATAATTGTCTACTTAGATCATATTTGAATGCTTGATTGCTTGGATTGATGTTTGATTTGATTGATTGCTATGAACTAGATGATTGATGATTAGATTTAGATCGAAGATGATTCAAAAGCTAAGGGAAAGGCTCTTGGATTGGGAAAGCTGCTCGTGGCATATGTAGCGGAATGATGAAGCTCTTATGCATAGATTTGATGATGTGATGTTGAGATGAGGCTTTGCGAGGATGTGATGAAGCGAGGCAATCATGTGATGAAGACTTGGTCTAATCCAGACGCGATCATTCCAAGCACGTTGATAACTCGGTGATATGATTCGAGTTGAGGATAATGAATGGATATGTGAATAGTCGTCGAGGAGGATGACTAGGAGGTTTGGATAGCATCGTTGTTGAAGGTTCTAGCATGCTCTAAGCAAGAGTACGTTTGGGCAGATTCGATAGTCCCAACGACTAACTGTTGATGGTCGAGTACTCTGGGCAGATTCGATAGTCCTAGGCACGGGTTGCGACGACGTGCGGGAGTTATGTCTAGAACCGGGGTTTCCATTAGCCCTTGACGGACGGCTGAAAGAATGTGCCGGTCATTCAATTAACGGTGATATCGAAGCAATGATAACAGTGATAGCCAGAGTCATGGATGTTTGGTTGTATCATCATTTGGACTCAAGAGCGGTATTTTCTGGGTGCTTATCTGATTTAGGCCTTGGTACTTGGAAAACATCGACCTTGACTCGAGTGATAGTAGCTTTACTTTAAATTGTATGCTCTGCTATGTTTGCTTCTGCTTAGTGTGTGTCTGGGGGCTATCACTGTAGAATGAGGTTGGAGTGGGAGGGTTGTATTCCTATTCCTTTTCCTTTATGCTCTTTTGGTATGTTGTTAGTTAATTTGCTGCTCACTAAGGCTGTTGTCTGACTCAAGGCTTTATGTTTTAATTCTTATTGCCTTGGGCTGTTCGTCCACTTTGGGACGGGCAGACTAGGTAGCAGGTGGCAGGTGCTGTTCTCTTCTCACGATGCTGATATCGAAGACGAGCTGGAGGGTTGCATATTATCTTCTTATTATATGTACTGGATATTCCGCTGTTTTGTATTCTCTGAGAGATATGTAGTGAGGCTTGATGTATTGACTATTTGGATGCTTGTATTCAACTATTATGGAGTTTTATATGATGTCATTTTGTTCTGTAAAGCTTCACTATACATATGTTCTATTGTATTTTGTCCATGCGCTGTGAGTAATACGATAGATTCTGTTGTTTTAATCTACCCTGACAATCGTCCATGGTCGCCTGGCACACTTTACAGTGCACTATCTCTAGATTCGGTGCAGGGGTCATGGGCGGTCGTCACATTTAATCTATGATTACTAATTAATAATGTGAGCAAGAATTAATTAAGTTATATTGAATACTTAGTTAATTTGAATAATTAAGGATTTATTTATGAGTTAGTAAAGATAAAATTTAATTGTAATTAATAATAAATCTTAATTTAATTACTTAAGAAAAGTAATTTAAGAAGTGTTAATAATTAATGGAAGTTATTAACTAGGATTTTTGAATAATGAATTAATATGATAAATCTTGTTAATTAATTAGATTTATTGATTTAAGATAATCAATTATGGATTAATTAAGTATAATTTACTCATGGAATAATTAAGAAATTTATTCCTCATTGTAATAAATTCAGTTTAATATGAATTTGTTTAAGTTAATTAATTTAGTTTAGTTAATTTAAATAACCCTTTGATGATGGGGTAAGTATAATTACTTAAGGAAGTAATTAATTAAAATGAAAGTAATTTGAGTATAATTACTTTGTATAAATTAATCAAGGGATTAATTAGAGAATTATTAATTATGGAGTAATTAAATTATTAATTGAAGTAATTAAGGGTAGTTAATTACTGAATAGAGTTAATCAAGGTGATTAACATTTTGTTTAATTGAAGATAAATTACTAAATGAAATAAATGTAATTAGAGATCATTAATTATTGTAATTAATGATGCAAGTTAAAATGGATTTATTTGGAAATAATTAATAAATGAAGCAATTCATTAGAGTAATTAATTAAGAAGAAATGGAATTAATATTTTAGTAATTTAAAGGTTACTTTCTATATTTGGTATAAGATAGTAAATTTGTTAAAGGATAATCACTTAATTGTAATTAAAAGATAATTAATCAAGTTTATTAATTAAGATGGAAAGTAGAGAATGATTAATTAATTGACTTGTAATTAATTAATGGTTATGTAAGCAAGATTAATATTGATGAAGTAATTAATTTAATTTACTTTAAATTAATTAGAGATTTGTAATTAGTTTAATTCATTTTAAATTAATTATAAATGATATGATTATTAATCCTTGTTTATATATGATGGATGATATTGATTTCCTTGATTGATTGTGATCTCAGTTATGAGATGAATAATATCTATTGTGATATGGATGCTTTGTTTAAGTATGATGATATTGATTATCTGTTGAGTTGATAATATGGATTATCTATTTATGATGATGATGATGATGTTATTATCTATTTGTTGTACTGTGATTTATCTATCTGTGTGTATATAGATAATTGAATTAAATTGTTTTAGCTTTAAAACAACTTGGACCTAAAAGATGGCGGTTTGGATTTCGATGAGACCGGGATCGGGTTTCCAGATTTGGATATCCGAAAACCACATCGATCCAAATTAACGATAGGTCGTGAATCTCAAGTGAAGATGAAGATTCAGAGTGCAAGGGTTATTGTCGTTAACTCTGAGGGTGATTCCAAAATGAGTGTAACGAGATAATGCCTTTGGTTTCGTTAGAACCCGGAACGAACTTGTATGGATTGAATGCTTTCAGAACATCGTCAAGTGGACGATGAGCATTCTAAGAGAAGTGTTCTCTTAAGGTAATCGTAGCCTCAAGCCTCATCAACCGGGAATGGCTAAAACAGGGGAGGTGCAGCAAGGCTTCGTGGGTAGCACCCACTTGAGAGCGAGATATACCCCTGTCTAGAGTCCCTTTTTATTCGGCTGTGTGGGCGGTTGAATAGCTACAACCGCCGGGGTTGTCTTGTTTGGGACTGTCCAGTAAGGGATGGTTCCGGCTTTGTGTTGTAGGGGACTTAGGGTGGGTCCTCGGTATGGTGATCTAGGCCACGTACTGTGACGGGCGGTACCCCAGTAGCCCTGCCATTGTATGGAATCCAAAATCCAATAAGTGCCATCGGATTTGATTGTATTACCCACGTTGTGGCTAGTATGCTAGAATTTAATAGATGTAACAATTTCAGCTATGATTATAATATCACTAGATTTTCTATCAAAGTTTTGGTTAGGGTAAGGTAAAAACTTACCCATGTTTATGTGTGGGGAGTCTTACGTGATACCTTTGTTTCAAAGGTTTTCAAAAGTTAAACAACTTTAACCGTTTACTCATACCAGACCCATGTCTGACCCGGAGTTTATTTTTGTTTTTCTTAAACTCTCGGGTACTCAAATTTTTACGAGTAGCCAAGGGTATCAGGTTAGCTTTGACGAATTATGGAGGAGCAATGGAGCAGGAGGCTTCAGCGTATAGATATATATTGGTTCCGCTGTGTTAGTGTTTATCTGTATTTCCGCTGTGTTGTATCTCTGTGATGTTTTGAGTTGTATCGAGTTGTATTAACTAGACAGGTGTTTATAACTGTCTAGTATGTGTTGTATTATTTTTGTAACTCTGATGTATATGATACTATGTAATCTATTATGTGATATATTATATTTAAATCGTTCCGCTGTTGAGATTCTGATGTTGTTTTGTTCTTTCTTCTCTGTCTTTTCTATTTCTCACCCCTTTCTTTCTTATCGATGATGCGATTTTCCGAGCGCGGAATTTCGGGTCGTCACATTTGGTATCAGAGCATTAGGTTGAGTGAATACCTAGGCTCTGCAGTGGTGTCTATCTTGAGAGAGCGTATTTGTAATTTTTATATATATTTATATATTTCTACCTATGTGTTGGGTTACCTGTTCGGGTTTTCCAATATAAGTTATAAAGGTAGATGGGGTAGTAGTGTGTGTAACACAACTACCAATGGTTGGAAGTGTATCTGTCGAGACTGTAGACCTAATACCGTCTCAAGTGATGTGATGAAGGATTTCATCGATCTCTGAAGGTAACCTGTTAAGGTTCAGAGTCCATCTTTGAGTAGAATTTGGATCTGTCGGTTGAGCAGAAGCAAGTGAGATATCTTGATATCTCAGGATGTAGTAGCTGTGTGATTAGACGCAGTGACTATGGATGTTTCTGAAGATGTTTCTTTGGAACAAGTTTAAGGAAGTGTGTCTATTTCGGTGTTGTGGCTGTGTTCAGCAGGGTGTTTCTGTTGGGTTGAGGTCCGAGTTTCTCGAAGAGCTTTGGATTAGGAATTCCTTAGCATTGGTGTTAGCAGCGCAGCTCGGAGTGTTCTGTGTGTTGGCAAGGAAGCTTCCTAGCTCAGCAGTGTAGTTCAGAAGCAGCAGAGTGGTTCCGTTTCTTCGATGGATTGGCCTCATAAGTGTAAGCTGTTCTGTTTGGTAAAGAGAGAGCAGTGTCTTTGGAATTAGGCTGGATTGATCGCAAAAGTGACTTGCGATAGCTTGAGTGTTCTCTTGTGTTTCAGAGATTTTTCTGGAAGTCTTTAGGAAGTCAGAGTTTTGTTAGCATCCGAAGATTGAGTTTGGTATCGACTGGATCCCAGAAGTGGTACCGATGGTTCAGCTTAGTTTAGGATGATTTTTGAGTTTGGTGAAGCAGCTCAGGTTTTGGAGGAACTTCTGAGTTTTATTTTTGGATCTGTTGAACCTTATTTTTGAAATGTGTTGTCCAGTCTGTGCTTGAGTTCGTCATCAGCATTCTCATCTGTTGCAGATCAGAGTTGCGCAGTGGAAGCATGGTGGCAGCTGTTTTAGTGTGGAAGCAACTGGAAGTTGCAGTGTTTGGATTAGAGAGTTTTCTACAGGAAATTTTTCAGGATCTTAAGGCCAGATTGGAGTGCATCTGTTCCAGATGTGAGAAGTGAGATCTGTCTTCTGATTTTGGGGTTGAGTGGAGTTCTGAGTTTTGGTTGATCTTGGAAAGATCATCTTGTTGGATTGTTTGGTTCAGATTGTTTCTGAAGGGCATCAGCGAAGATGAGCTGTTCAGTAAGGATGTAGGCATCCCAGGATCGTCCGAGGAATTTGGTGGATAAGAGTCGGAAATTTGGTTTTGGATAAGTGTTTGATATTCAGATTTGGATTTCCAGTTTGGATAACTGGGATTCGTTGTTTTCACGTATCTCGGAGAGAGTACGTGTGAGATCTATCTCTGGTTGTAGAACCAGCAGTTCAGGAGTTTGGTTATTGAGACAGACTTTTCTATAGTCTGATATCCTGTCTTGTTTTGTAGATCCAGATGAGTGGTAGCTCTGTAGCTTAGTAGTATAGTTTGTTTGGATTCTATAGAGCGAGTAACCCGGTATTTATACTCGGGGAAACTCAAGGAAATTCTATCCAGTATTTTGTCTGGATAGTTAGATTTGTTTGATGGGATGATTGATTGCTATGGTTGTTAGTATATACTGGTGATATATGCTTGTTTTTAAAATTTAATCAGTAATGAGATTATTAAATTACCTTTGTTTTAAATTTCGGGGACGAAATTCTTTTAAGGGGGAAGGAATGTGACATCCCGGAAATTTTGAACAATATCAATTTAATAATCTATATTAAATATTAAATTGATATGATGATAATTGTTAATAAATTTTGAATTGATTTGGTTATTTTCTTTTAAATAAATATTTAACTGATAATTTATCTTTTAAAAGCTAATAAATTTCTATTTATATATATATATATATATTTGTATATATTGTAAATAATTAAGGTCTGATTTAAATTTTAAATAAGGATATCTTTTCAAACTCAAATCTTTTTGGTAATTTGGAATTTGATTTAATATTAAATAAAATAACTATATGGCTTAAATTACTCAAGATAAATTTAATTTGTTTAAAAGAAATTCTGGTTTAAGTTTAGATTTATTCTAAGGGGTGTTTTGTTCTTTTTATAATATGGTTGATAAATAAGAAGTTTATTAATGTAGAGATAAATTCTTTTATAAATTATTTTAATTTAATAATGAGCTTTATTTATAAATATAATGTCTATATAAGTAGATTTTTATTATAAATGAAAATTGTTATATATATTTTGAAAAGAAATTATGGTTTTAAAATTTATATAAATCTCTAAAATAAATATAATAAATATAGATAACAAAATATACCTTATAAATATTTAAAGTAATTATAAAATAGAATGATAATGGGTAATTATATATTGATAGTTTATCTTTTTAAAATGTAAATACCTTCATGTTAGGAATTAGAAATAAATACACTTTTGTAGAGATAGAAACAAATATGCAAACTAATATAATGCCAATGACCATAACAACCTTTAAACTACAAACTTAAGTAAAATATACTTGCAGGCTTAAAAATCACTTAGGTACAAGATAAGATAAAACTTAAGCAAAGTATTTTATACTCTATAGCAATTTATACTGGCAGGTAAGTAAAAATCACCTAAGTATAAGAAGATAAGACAAGTAAATGTTATTTCTATAGCATGGTATATGGTGCAGGCAGTAGAACCATCTATATACATACGAATAGAATTGAGTATGTATGCTTAGCATCTAAGAATAAACAAGGTAAAACTAAAAATATCTATGTACTAAAAGCAGATAAGGTTGAGACATATAGTACATTAGCATTTAATGCTTTTCTTCCTAGCAAAACAAAGCCTATTCAAAAATGTTTTCAGCCCCCAAAGAGATAAAAATCTCTGATTTCTCGTGTACTAGGATAATAAACTATTGTATACTTGTGTATTTAGCAACCCTACCTCATTTCATTTCGTATACAAAGGGCTGAGCAACCCAGTTTCTAAAAGTTTTAAAAACAAAGCAAAGTCTCAAAACAAATATAAACTGAAATCAAATGAGAAAAGCAAGCCTCCAGTTTCAATTTAAAATTTAAAGCCTCTCAACCACAACAAGTTTCAGTTCAAACATTCAAGCATATGCAAGTTTCAAGCTGCCTGTTTTCATACAAAAAGGAACAAGCTTTCTTATTTTAAAGCTAGGTGAGTAAACTTTTTAACTAAAACCTAAATACCCTGAGAATTTCTGTGATGATGTTTGTTTATATGTATGTATGTGCAATGCTTGTGAATTTATATAAGTGTGCATATCTGTGGTTTTTAAACATCTCATATTTTAGTTTCAAGTCTCTGCTTTAAACTGTAAACATAAGATACTTTTAGTTTTGATGGATATGACTTATGTTTTAAGTGATCTAGTGATGTATGTTGGAAATGAGTTGGTATGATTGGGTTTAGACTCTGGAAACAAGTGAGTATGTTTAGTTAATTATTGTAACCACCTCTGTCTTTAAATTTCCAGAAATTTAAACTTAGTTTCAACTTCAAATCTTCCTCACTCTAACCTTCTTTAGGTCTAAGCATTTAAAACAAAATTTGTTGTTTTAAACTAAACTAAGTTTTAAAAATAGTTGCAAGAATTATAGCTTGTAAATATTGTCTGGAAAATGAAATCACAGAGCAACTTGAGAAAATGTTAAAAATCAAACATTAAAATTTGTTGATATAAGTATATAACTGGAATCGTATATAAAAGTTAGGATTTTTAAAATCAAATTTACAATTTTTAATGTAGTATTGAATGGGTTATTTGGGTTGGAAATCATGTTTTCGAGCATTTCCGATGATCACGTGGTCGAGGGTGGTCGGGTTTGTGTAAGGTGATGGAGGAGCCTATGGGGATGAATGGAAAAATGGGGGTAGATGGCCATGGCCATGGTGGCGTTAGTGGTTAGGATTTGAAGTTTTTAACCCTAGTTATACTGAGTTAGGAAAAAACGATCACCGCGTTTCTCATGGTTGATCGAGTTCAACCGGGATCTGGGTATGGGTAGTAGACGTGTAGAGGAAGTCAACGCCGGAGTTTCAAAACCCACGGTGGTCGGAGTTTGGAGGACGAGGTGATTTCAATTGGGTTGGTGATGTCCGGTTAGTTCCAGGCTATGGGAAGTGGTGCTCAATTTTGAATTTTGGGTGATGAACGAGATTTGATGACCGGAGAGGGAGGCGGAGTTGATCTCCTATATGTTGCGATCATCGTTCATGATCGCTGGCGACCGGAGCCACCGTGCACGTGCACAGTGCATATGCGTCTCAGGTGGACTTTGGTTTGAGTAGATAGGATAGTCTCGAGTTTTCTCGAGTAGGATGGGTTTTGTCTCGAAGCAGGCTGGTGTTCGACTCGAAGCAAGAGGATCAGGTAGAAGAAGAGGTTTGCGTGAAGACCAGAGGAGGGTCTCGGGGTAATACGTGGAGAACTCGAAGTGCCACTCGGGTTTGTATAGGGGAGGTCTCGGGGTGTTGTTATGTTGCCTGTTTTTGAAGCCTGGCAGTTTTGAAGTTTTAAATTTAAAAACTGGGTTTTAAAAACAAAGTAAAATCAAAATGTTAAAGATAGGATTCAAATTTACTTGTCTCTTAGTTTTTAATAAATATAGGTTTTATAAAAATAAAATGTTTAATAACTTTATAATGTTTAAAGTGTATTTAAAATGTTTTAATTTAACTAAGTTAAGTTGTAATTATCTTGAATCTAAAATTTAAAATGAAATGGAAAAGTAGATTCAAAAGTAAAATGTTTCAAAGGCATTTATAAGGGAGAATTTGACCATTAATAAGAAAATGCCTTTCCTTTTTAAATAAATGTAGATTTATAGATTTGTAATTATTAAGTTAATTAAAAGAATAATTAACTAATTTGATTAATTAATGATGGAATTAATTAATTTAGTAATTAAAGGTTAGATTAGTTAATTAAGGGTTTAAGGTAATTAATTGGTAATAACTGGATAATTAAGAATCATTAATTAAATAAGGGTTGAATTTTAATCTATGACTACTAATTAATAAAGTGAGCAAGAATTAATTAAGTTATATTGAATACTTAGTTAATTTGAATAATTAAGGATTTATTTATTAGTTAGTAAAGATAAAATTTAATTGTAATTAATAATAAATCTTAATTTAATTACTTTAGAAAAGTAATTTAAGAAGTGTTAATAATTAATGGAAGTTATTAACTAGGATTTTTGAATAATGAATTAATATGATAAATCTTGATAATTAATTAGATTTATTGATTTAAGATTATCAATTATGGATTAATTAAGTATAATTTACTCATGGAATAATTATGAAATTTATTCCTCATTGTAATAAATTCAGTTTAATATGAATTTGTTTAAGTTAATTAATTTAGTTTAGTTAATTTAAATAACCCTTTGATGATGGGGTAAGTATAATTACTTAAGGAAGTAATTAATTAAAAATGAAAGTAATTTGAGTATAATTACTTTGTATAAATTAATCAAGGGATTAATTAGAGAATAATTAATTATGGAGTAATTAAATTATTAATTGAAGTAATTAAGGGTAGTTAATTACTGAATAGAGTTAATCAAGGTGATTAACATTTTGTTTAATTGAAGATAAATTACTAAATGAAATAAATGTAATTAGAGATCATTAATTATTGTAATTAATGATGCAAGTTAAAATGGATTTATTTGGAAATAATTAATAAATGAAGCAATTCATTAGAGTAATTAATTAAGAAGAAATGGAATTAATATTTTAGTAATTTAAAGGTTACTTTCTATATTTGGTATAAGATAGTAAATTTGTTAAAAGATAATTAAAGGATAATCACTTAATTGTAATTAAAAGATAATTAATCAAGTTTGATTAATTAAGATGGAAAGTAGAGAATGCTTAATTAATTGACTTGTAATTAATTAATGGTTATGTAAGCAAGATTAATATTGATGAAGTAATTAATTTAATTTACTTTAAATTAATTAGAGATTTGTAATTAGTTTAATTCATTTTAAATTAATTATAAATGATATGATTATTAATCCTTGTTTATATATGATGGATGATATTGATTTCCTTGATTGATTGTGATCTCATTTATGAGATGAATAATATCTATTGTGATATGGATGCTTTGTTTAAGTATGATGATATTGATTATCTGTTGAGTTGATAATATGGATTATCTGTTTATGATGATGATGATGTTATTATCTATTGTTGTACTGTGATTTATCTATCTGTGTGTATATAGATAATTGAATTAAATTGTTTTAACTTTAAAACAACTTGGACCTAAAAGATGGCGGTTTGGATTTCGATGAGACCGGGATCGGGTTTCCAGATTTGGATATCCGAAAACCACATCGATCCAAATTAACGATAGGTCATGAATCTCATGTGAAGATGAAGATTCAGAGTGCAAGGGTTATTGTCGTTAACTCTTAGGGTGATTCCAAAATGAGTGTAACGAGATAATGCCTTCGGTTTCGTTTGAACCCGGAACGAACTTGTATGGATTGAATGCTTTCAGAACATCGTCAGGTGGACGATGAGCATTCTAAGAGAAGTGTTCTCTTAAGGTAATCGTAGCCTCAAGCCTCATCAACCGGGAATGGCTAAAACAGGGGAGGTGCAGCAAGGCTTCGTGGGTAGCACCCACTTGAGAGCGAGATATACCCCTGTCTAGAGTCCCTTTTTATTCGGCTGTGTGGGCGGTTGAATAGCTACAACCGCCAGGGTTGTCTTGTTTGGGACTGTCCAGTAAGGGATGGTTCCGGCTTTGTGTTGCATGGGACTTAGGGTGGGTCCTCGGTACGGTGATCTAGGCCACGTACTATGACGGGCGGTACCCCAGTAGCCCTGCCATTGTATGGAATCCAAAATCCAATAAGTGCCATCGGATTTGATTGTATTACCCACGTTGTGGCTAGTATGCTAGAATTTAATAGATGTAACAATTTCAGCTATGATTATATTTACTTGAAAACCCTAGACCTATTATAATATCACTGGATTTCCTATCAAAGTTTTGGTTAGCGTAAGGTAAAAACTTACCCATGTTTATGTGTGGGGAGTCTTACGTGATACCTTTGTTTCAAAGGTTTTCAAAAGTTAAACAGCTTTAACCGTTTACTCATACCAGACCCATGTCTGACCCGGAGTTTATTTCTGTTTTTCTTAAACTCTCGGGTACTCAAATTTTTACGAGTAGCCAAGGGTATTAGGTTAGCTTTGACGAATTATGGAGGAGCAATGGAGCAGGAGGCTTCAGCGTATAGATATATATTGGTTCCGCTGTGTTAGTGTTTATCTGTATTTCCGCTGTGTTGTATCTCTGTGATGTTTTGAGTTGTATCGAGTTGTATTAACTAGACAGGTGTTTATAACTGTCTAGTATGTGTTGTATTATTTGTGTAACTCTGATGTATATGATACTATGTAATCTATTATGTGATATATTATATTTAAATCGTTCCGCTGTTGAGATTCTAATGTTGTTTTGTTCTTTCTTCTCTGTCTTTTCTATTTCTCACCCCTTTCTTTCTTATCGCTGATGCGATTTTCCGGGCGTGGAATTTCAGGTCGTCACATTTTATCTAATAAAACTTCATTTATCAATTACTAGTATTCATTTGGACTCTTCCAATACTTCAAAAATTATTCATATACTTATCTCAATTGGTATAAGTATATTCACAAATCTTTAATAAGATTTCTTACTTTTAACCTTTAATTTTTCTATTTTTTCCAAAAGATTCCATACTTGTTATTGCCTTTGAAATATCCATTTAAAAGGTCTAATTTCATTCACAAATCTATTTCAAGCGGTTTAAGACAACTAATAAAATAACCCAAAACCATATCAGTTATGCTCATTTTAAACCATTCTTTTCAAAGATTTATTTACTTTCATAGTATAATAAAAAAGGATTAATGACAATTATTGTTAACACATTTTCACAACAAACCCAAACCATTCCATACTTGTTATTATCTTTAAAACTTTATTTTAAATATATAAATATGTCAACATTTATTAGACAAGGCAATGTACTTGTAAATAACTTTCCAAAACTATCTCTTATTCCTTTTAAAAATACTTAAATTACTTTTCCAAACTTTTGTGTGTATACATATAAATATTTTAAAATTACTTATAAATAGGTTTTAAATTTCTATATAAAATATTACTCAAAAATAACTCATTTATAATTTGATGAACATAATTTAAAAAGCATGTTTTGTAATAAAAAAACCCCTTTACTTTAAAAATTCGTAAATAATCACTAAAAATATTTTAAAATTCCAAACCACTTTTAAAATACTGCAAAATATGTTAGAAAATATACCTAAAAAGTTCAGAGAAAAATACCAAATTTAAATATCGGTTTTAGATACTTAAAACCTCAAATAACTTACTACGGCATTTATAAATGTCGTTAAAAGTCTTGTACAAAGAACAACATAGAAAAGCATGAGCTTTGCGATCGATTTTCACCACTTATACAAATGATTTAAGATTTGAAATTTTTACAGTAAGTACTACCCTTAGGGTACTTAAAACCCATGGGAATAAACTCCTAAGAATAATTTCTAATTTATTTATAAAAATTTCTAAAAACAAGCTATATTTTCAAAGCGTATTTATAGCGATCTTTTTGCTATAAATTTAGCCATTTTGTTTGACCAGTTCCAAAATCTTTTAAACTTTGACTTTTGTCCAATAATAAGTACACATATAATACTTACTAAAAATGGATAGAAACCCCAAAGGATATCTATTAAATTAATTACAAAAATTTCCAAAATCAAGGTATTTCAAAGTGCTCATATAACGGCCTTCTTCTCGCTATAACTTTTTTCAACTTTATTTCACAAGTTAATGAATGAATTAGACTTCAATATTTTTCCAGTAATAAGTACACTTATATTAATTATCAAAAAGGCAAAGAAGCCTCAAGGATGTCTCTCAAAATTGACTTCGAAAATCGTCAAACAGAAAGCATTTTCAAAGTGCATCCATAAAGACCTTTTCGCTAATAATATATAGCTTTCCAAACCATTTCTTTACTGTCCCATACACCAAAATATGGGTAGAGAACAACCAAAACAAATTATACCAAGTTAGCATATATCTTTCATTTACACAAGTTAAAGTTGAGGGATATCGAAGTGCACTTATAGCGACTATTCTCGCTTCAAACACCTTGAAACACACTTCAACTCAACACACAATCCAAACAACCATTTAAACATCAGTTCAAGACCACACCATATATTATAAAATGTAATAGGAGTTATGTTATACAATATAAAGTTGTTATTTGCTTTCATAAGTAAGTGGGTCCAAAGTTTATAACTTTAATTAGTCAATATCACTTTAGCTTTATATTTGCACACACATATATACAACATACATACAAGATAGTGAGATAACTCACCCAAATCCAAGCCTAACACATGCTCAAACACTCAAGAACAAAGAACCACTTCCTACCATCACCAAACTCCTAAAGACACCACTTTTAGTTCCAAAATCACAAAGCCAAGCTCCCCCCTTCATCCATGCTTAAGGCCTATACATGAAACCCACATCCTCTTCACTTTCCCAACTTTTTACTTTAGATCTAAGCTCCCTAAGGTGTTCTAAGATGTTGGTGAAAGTTTGGAGAAGATTTGAGTCAATTAGAGAAAGATTAGTAAAGAACAAAGTATATTAGTGCTAATCCACTTCTACCATTTTTTAGTTTTTATTTCATTTGGAGCTTTTGATTTTATGAAGTGTTTAACATACCTAAACCCTATGCTTTAGCTCCTTTGTCCAGCCAAAAGGTTCCCTCATGTGCCTTGTATGCTTTTAACTTTACACCTCATTTCCTTATCAAATTATCATTTTACTCTTACACACAAAATATCTTCCATGACCTCATGCATGACATCATCATATTTTATTTTCCATTAATAGAGAAGTATTTTTATTTACTATTAACAATTTCCTAAGAATTTTAGTGTATGTAAAAAAAGTTTGAATAACTTCTACTAAGTAAAAAGCTGTTTATCGGTAAAACGACTTTCAGTCACATTATCGATATTTTTTCGAAGTATTTATTTTTGTAAATATTTTTTTAAAATAATTTTACCATCATTCGTTATGATTTAAAGGGGATTAATAAGGTTGTTAAATCACTTTAATCATATTTAATCCGAGATTCAAATATTTAAATTATTAAGATATTTAAATATGAAGTTTCCGAAATTCCCTGTCGTTAAATACCCTATATTTATTAATAATTGTGTGTATACACATTGCATATAGTAGCCCATATGTAAGACATTATTTGGATAACAAAACATGGAAATATGTGGTTTAATTATTGGATCAAAAATCAAAGGAAAGATTTAAAAGAGAGAAATTAAAAGGTTTCCTTCTCTAAATGAAACAAGACCTTCCTTTCATTTGATTGAATTTGATTGAATTTATTCTTTCATATTGGTTGAAAACTCCCTCCTCTGCCTCTCTTGATTATATTTTCGCAGCAAATAGATTTAATTAATTAGATTAAATAGATAAATAAAAATTTACTCAACTATGTTTTATTAAAAAACTAGATTGGATCTAGTGTTGAATATTGGATTTCATAGGGCCACTAAGATCCAATTAGGGATAAATTTAAGATTTACCCATTTGACCTGTTGTGAATCAGACCGGGTTCCAGTAGGGTTTTCTCAACAAATCATGGGCCCTTAAGTGATGGATAACTCTTTATTGGTTACATCATATACAACTCCCAACCATAGTCTTTTCCCTAATCTCGACATTGACCTTGAGTTTTCTTAACAAATTGAGAGAGATTATGTACTCTTACGTACCATTTCATGACGGCCTAAGTATAATGCATTTACCTTGAGTTTCTCAACAAATACATACATGTATCTTACCTTGTCTAGGCAATATATTAATAAGTCCTACACATAATAATCCAGCTTGAGTTTTCTCAACAATTAGTGCATATGCAAATAATATATAAATGGTAGAGGGAGGGAAAATCAACATATTAAATATTCACAATCTTTAATATATATGTATATATATGTGTATGTGTGTGTATAAATGTTTGTGTGTATGTATATTGTTTGTACCAAAAATGGGCACAACACTCTTCGGGAGTTATTTGAAGAGATAAAATGAAGATTATAAATGTAAAACAGAGGTTATCTAACAAAAACTCCAACAAACAGAAATGTAAAATGCACAGACAAGCAATTTAGAGTGGTTCGGCGTATAGCTTACGTCCACTATGAAGTTTTGATGATTTTATTGATTCTCTTTCAATGATTACAAGCGGTTACAGCAATGAACAGCGGATTACAGATTAGAATTCGAAATTGACAGCAAAAGTAGGATGCAAATCTCAATCCGGCAGAGTCTGGACGCTTCAGAGCAAAAAATCCCCTTTTTCTGTTGATTCCGGGGCTCTATTTATAGGCGTAGGAGGCTCAGATCTCGCCTAAACTTCGGGAGACTTGGTCTGGCACGTGAGGGGACCCACGCAACCGTTTCCAGAAAGTTTCGCCTCGATCTGTGATCGGTACGAATCCATTTCGTATCGATCAAGATGATGTCCAATTGAGCTGAAATTTGGCATGGACATCCTCCAGTGTGCATGCAAGCTTCCCCGAAAATTTCATTGGATTTGGATTAATAGATCACGAGATATCGTCGATACGAACTGAGATTCCTCATAGGCTGTCTGGTTCGTCTCCATGAATTCGACTCCATCTGTTCGCCTCGCTGGCTGCACATGCTCTTGAAGTGAGTTGGCGCGCGCGCTTCGTCTCGATCCGGTCTTTGCGCCGCATTGACTGCTTCGACTCCAGGCATCTCGCCTTGTTTACTTCGATGGACGACAGGTCACCCTTGTTGGTTGACCCGTTGGATGTGAACAAGTCATGGGTCGCGGGTTCGAAGCAAGGCTCTCTAGTGGATACGAAGTGGACATGGACTGATGGATACGAAGTAGACGTTGACTGATGGATACGAACAACCCTTTCTCTCATGGATACGAGGCAGACACTAGCTGATGGATACGAAGTGGACGTTGACTGATGGATACGAACAACCCTTTCTCTCATGGATACGAGCTACATAGCTCCTTAATGGACACGAAGCCATTCGATGCGAACCAGAGTCTTTTGATTCGTTTATCTTCACATAACGTTGTGATGTTTACGGCGTGTGTTGACACGGCCCAATTGATGTATAAATCTTCGTGATCCAAAGGTTCGGGTAAAATGGAAGGTCTCTTCAAGCGGTCTATCGGAGCTGCTTGATTGTCCCCGGTACATGGGTGTCTCTAACTATCGGAATTCTCTAGAAATTAGTCTTGATTCCATGAGAATTGATGATGAAAACAATGAATCCTTCTGATGTAATGGTGAAAGAGCATTTCAAAGGATCGAGTTTCATCCTGCATCTTTTTGGAGAGCACTGAATACCTCTGTCAAGTCATCGACATGGTCGTTTGATAGCCATGATCTCACGAGCATATTAACCACATCTACTTTCATCGATCGATCGATATGATTTTTGAATGATCTGCTAATCGTCCTTTGGTAAGTAGCATAAGCGTTTTCAAGTTCGAATTTAAGGATTTCAGCATAGCACTATAGGCCCAGGTCAATAACGAGACAGTTGTATTCCTGGTCTAGGACATGCTTTAGTATCCGATTGTATCTGGAGTTTGCATTCATGGATGTGAGTAATTCATGTCTGATGGTCAGGTCCATCAGTTGGTCGATCATTGGAAGTGGAAAGCCGTGCTTTGTCATACCCCATGCGAATATGAATAGTTGATGTATGTCCTCCACTCTCTGTTCGTTTTTCTTATAAGTAAAGGATTGGATATTCACTTTGGTTGGAGGGCATCGTGGAGAAACCCACTGGTTTTAAGCAGATTCGCCTCCTCTTTAAGTGCAACAGATTTCTCCGGATCCATGTCGTATCGTTTTTGTTCACCGAGACATGCCTCGGGTCGACTTTTAATGCAGGTTTCTTCATGGCTAGCGAGAGTCCATATATATATATATATACATGAGGTCGAGTCCAAGCGAACACATCAAGATTCACCTGAAGTAAAATAGTTGACTCTTTCTTCATCATTGCGCAGAGTTGTGATCTGATCTACAATACTCGTGATGGGTTGTAGGCGCCTCATGTGTTTATTTGCAATGGTAAATGATCAGGCTTATAAGAATGTTGAATCAAAGGATTAGTAGGATTTAGCCTTGTACTGCACGCTGCTACATAGCTAGCTCCAGCTTTGAGTTCGACTTCACTGGTGTTTCTGAATGATGTGCTTTTCATTCAATGTACTCGCGATCAATTGCCCGTTGTGAGGGTCGAAATGATGATCAGTTGCCCATAAGTCCAAGTATTGGTCTGATGACTCTATCTCTGGGCATCCTTTCGGTCGCAACCTAGAGTTGTTATGAATATCAGGCATGGGTCATAGGTTCAAGTTATCATAGTCAACTCTCGGATAATTACTCTTTTGCCCCCAGTCTCGGGTTAGTGGATGCATTACGCGGACGGTATAGTCTCGTCATAGCTGTGTCTATACTGTAGTTCAAGCTTCAAGAACCAGAGTTGACTGATGAATGGTTGAATCATATTATCTTATTTTCTTGTTCGTGCCCCCAAGTCTGGGAAATATCTCGGAAAGTGGTAGGGTAGATAATGTCCGCTTCAATTTTGTATTCTATCCCATTGAACCATGGGATAGAGTTAACCGATGGAAGGCTGAGTCGTGACTATCCTATATTATGTTCTAGTTCTTTCCTCTTGGCGGAATACATTGTTACTTTGCCGACATTCGGACATAAGCTAGATTCTGGACGGTCAATGACATTCACTTTGCTGCTTATGTCGCCGCACTTTGGGCAAAAGTTGAAGAGTGAATCGTCCAATCAGATCCGATGCAGGATTGATGCTTCCCTTGTCGAATCCAGGGTAAGAATCAGCGTGCAGATGTTTAAGTTGCACTTGTTTTGAATTGCTCTTTTAGTCAGATCATGGTAAGAGTCAATGAATGAATGGTCGCATTGCATTCGTTTGGAGTTGGGTGATAAACCATGCCCATTTCGATTTACGTTCTCCCGTCAGATCTAGGGATAAAGTCAGCTCAAATGCAGTCATGTCATGCTTATTTGGTCTCATGCTCTTCCTGACGGATCGAAGGAAGGCGACGGAGGACAAATGGTCAAGTTACACTCATTCGTGATTTATTCTTCTATCCGTGCTCTGTTGGTCAAAGGTATTCGATGGACGTTCGGGTCACATCGATTTGTAGTCAAAGGGGATCGATATTGACCATTGATTCAATGGTACGATGTGAAAGGTGTAGATCGATATTGCCCGTCGATCCGGCGGTACGATATAAGTGATTGCCCAGAACTTCGGGCATCATCCTGATTGGTTAGCATTAAGGTCTCCTTGTAGTCATTTCCTTAAGTTGTAAAGGATGCTAAGCTAGAGATGTAGCGAGTCACATTTCTCTTCTTTCGGTGATTTGTACTTCTACCCCCAGTCAAGGGCAAAAGTCGAAGTGTGGCCGATCAAATTACAACTTTAGTTTGATGCTTCTCCCACTAAACTGTAGGAAGGAATTGATTGGCGGATGGTTAGGTCACATCCGTCCATGCTGCATGCATAACCCGTCGGATCACAGGCGAGAGTTAGCATATGAACGGTTATGCCACATTCATTTGTGGTTGGATGGTAGTAATACCAATTCAGAATAGGACATCCAGCTAGGTCTGTTTTTCGAATCTATGCCTCCTTGTCGAATCAAGGAAGGAATTTTGTCTCGTAGGGTTGGAGTGCATCCCTATAAATTTATGTTATGGGTCCCGTGCCGGGGACAAGAGAGGATGCATGGACGGTTGTGTCACGCCCGCTTAGTGCTGGATGGTCGGATCGCATCCAATTTTGTGTATTAAGTGTGCCCCCATGTCAGGGGAAGATTGGGAAGCAGACGGTCGTACCACATCCGCTTTTTGTACCATAGAACTTGGTAAGGAACCATAGCCGACAGATGGACAGTCGAATCACATCCCTTTTGGTATTCATACTCCAAATCATGTTTTGAGGACTGGAGTTGGTTGATGGGTTGTTAGTCACACTCATTTGGTGTTTATACTCTAGTCTGCGCTCTTGGGACCGAAGTAAGTTTATGTTTATACTCCAGTTCGCACTCTGGGAATCTGGAGTTAGTTGACGTTTATACTCCAGTTCGCACTCTGGGAATCTGGAGTTAGTTGATGTTTATACTCCAGTTCGCACTCTGGGAATCTGGAGTTAGTTGATGTTTATACTCTAGTTCGCACTCTGGGAATCTGGAGTGGGATGTTTATACTCCGACTCGCGCTCTGGGAGTTCGGAGTTGAATGTTTATACTCCGCCTCACATTCTGGGAATATGGAGATGAATGTTTATACTCCGCTTCGCACTCTGGGAATACGGAGTCGGATGTTTATACTCCGACTCACGCTCTGGGAGTTCGGAGTTGAATGTTTATACTCCGCTTCGCACTCTGGGAATACGGAGTTGAATGTTTATACTCCGACTCGCGCTATGGGAGTTCGGAGTTGGATGTTTATACTCTAGTTCGCACTCTGGGAATCTGGAGTGGGATGTTTATACTCCGACTCGCGCTCTGGGAGTTCGGAGTTGAATGTTTATACTCCAGTTCGCGCTCTCGGAAGCTGGAGTTTGTTGATGTTTATACTCCGGTTCGCGCTCTCGGAATCCGGAGTTAGTTAATGTTTATACTCCAGTTCGCGCTCTCGGAAGCTGGAGTTTGTTGATATTTATACCCAGCTCGCGCTCTCGGAGTACTCTGGGGTTTTGTGAATGTTTATACTCCGTCTCGCGCTCTGGGAGTACGGAGTTGAATGAATGTTTATACTCCGCCTCGCACTCTGGGAGTACGGAGTTAAGGAATGTTTATACTCCGCCTCGCACTCTGGGAGTATGGAGTTAAGTAAAAAGTTTGTACCCAGCTCGCGCTCTCGGAGTACTCTGGGATTTTAGGAAAATGTTTATACTCCGCCTCGCACTCTGGGAGTACGGAGTTAAGTAAAAAGTTTGTACCCAGCTCGCGCTCTCGGAGTGCTCTGGGGTTTTAGGAAAATGTTTATACTCCAGTTCGTGCTCTCGGAAGCTGGAGTTTGTTGATGGATCGCCATGTATCAGTTTTTGTCCGGCTTTTTGTGCAGCGATATGCCCCTGAGCTTGGGGTTTCACTTAGCGAGAGATCGGTAGGATCCCAATTACTTTTCACTTATCCACCCACAACGAAGGATGAGATATAATTTATAGACGGTTGAATCGCATCCATGTTCATTTGGATTCCGTTTTTGCCAGGCCTAAGGAGTAGGATTAGTGTTCTGGCAAGCTTTGTGCTCGAGCATAGGAAAGGATGGTCGAACTACATCCACTTTGAGTTGTATATTTTCCCTTAAGTCGGGTGCAAGAAATGGAGAGCAGACAGTCGAGTCACATCCAATTTAAACTTTGCATTCTTTCGATCGAGCTAAGGAAGAGAGTTGAAATGACAGCTCGTGACAGTTAGCGAGTAGGCAGTCAGCCGTTGTTGACTTTGAATTGAGGGTTGGACCTTTAAACATGTGTTCCCTCAAATAATCCCAAATGTCTAATGTAGGATTGGATGCATGGATGGTGACATCACGTCCACCCTTGATGTGATTCCGATTCTATCGGGCATTAGAAGAAGCATAAGTATTTTGGCAAGCTTCAAGTACGAGATGTAGAGTGCATTATTGGGACACATAACTCCAAGTCTTTCTTACATCTCCTAATTAAATTGCATAGGCGGATGAGTGGATGGTCGGTTACATCCACTTTGCACTAGAGTCCTGACCTTGTCGGTCTCTTCCGCTTTGATGCCTTGCCCCCAGTCAGGGCATATAGTAGCTGATGAGTGGTTGAATCATGCTCGTCACGATGATACCTCAATGATTTGATCATGGTCCGCGAAGGTTGTTTTGCACCCAATCTTAAGTACTCGGTTACCTGCATCATTTGCAAGTAGTTTAATTCAAGTAGGTCATATTTCGCAACGTAAATGAAATTGAATTAGAAATAATTCAAAAGAGATCAGGTCAAATCTCATTGATAAGTGAGGCAGCGTCGTATGCTCGCTATTGCACTTCAATCCAGCCCTTCTCAATTGGAAGTCTAACGCAAATGGTTCAATTTGATCAAAGTCCTTGATCGATATGGGTCGGATGTTCCCGGTCCTTCATTTTATGGGGCTTGAACATATTGTTAGAGTCATCCTTTTTGGAGTGGCTTTATGGCGTTGGCATCCATGGTAGCCATCTAAAGAAGAGGAGTTTTCCGATCTAGAGTATGGAGTAGGTTTCCTCCTTATCTCGCCAAGTTGATCCTTCATCTGATGCATCAACTCAATATTGGCATGGACATGTTGGTGTAGTTGTCGGCAGCGGTCTACCAGTTCTCTTGTCAAAGTCTGGAAATAAGCGTCGGTGATGAATTCATTTATGGGTATCGGCAGCAACTGGCTGCGGGCTTTGGATAAATTCGTTGGCTGCCAGCTTCTTCATTCACTTCAACAATATAAGAAGTAGATCTGGTATGTCTAACCACGATTGACAATGTTCTTTGAGGAATGGGGGAAGACAGCTACGTTAGATAGCAGTCATCACTCTTGGTGTAAGCCATGCGCAATTCTCACTTCATGAGGTAGTGCCGAGGGTTGTATTTCCATAACACACCGACATAGTTAACATGTTGAATTTTCACTAGAAGTTCTGCATGTAGGATGGTTTCAACGAATAGGTCTCGACTAGGAAAGATTCCCCAATCGGCATTATGATCAGGCTCATTTGATTGCCCAGGGGTCTTGTAACATTGGTCAATGACGTATGCATGATTGCGTTCGAGTTGTTTGCAATGCCAATAGGACGGTGAGTTGGTTAAAATGGGCTAACAGATTGGTGTTTATCCCAAACTTTCACCCAGATAGGGGACCTATATAGGGTATTAAGGAAGTCTTCTTGAGGTTGTATGCCATGCTTTTAGTCATGTGGACGTAGAATGATTAAGATGCGTGCATTTGAAGATGGTTCAGCGGTGACCAGCTATGCTTTGAGTCGGTAGAGTAGACAGTGTAGGGGAGTCGTCATATTAGCCGTCGTACCATAGTTGTCAACTCAGGAGTTTGAAAGCTGGTCAATTGGAGGAAGTTGCATTCCACCTTAAAAGCATGATATATTAATCAACCCCAGTTCTTGGCATACTAACTAGGTTCTCCAGCCTTTGGGAGTACGGTTGAGTAGTATTTCTTTACCCATTCCTTGATTGCAACTCAACATTTGTTGTTGTGATGTCGAAAAATTGCATTTTTTCTGGATTCGAAAATATGGGTATGGAATTCGTGATGAATGCAGTTCCTCTTAGATCTGGAGCAATCTGAATAGAATAGAAGGAACCACTTATGAACAGATCTGGATCTCCTCCTTAGATTTTTGCAATCCAACGACGGTAGTAGATCCAACGAGCAGGAGAAAAAACCTGAGTTCAGTTCTCAGTGAAAGCACCAAAGTGTTTGTACCAAAAATGGGCACAACACTCTTCGGGAGTTATTTGAAGAGATAAAATGAAGATTATAAATGTAAAACAGAGGTTATCTAACAAAAACTCCAACAAACAGAAATGTAAAATGCACAGACAAGCAATTTAGAGTGGTTCGGCGTATAGCTGACGTCCACTATGAAGTTTTGATGATTTTATTGATTCTCTTTCAATGATTACAAGCGGTTACAGCAATGAACAGCGGATTACAGATTAGAATTCGAAATTGACAGCAAAAGTAGGATGCAAATCTCAATCCGGCAGAGTCTGGACGCTTCAGAGCAAAAAATCCCCTTTTTCTGTTGATTCCGGGGCTCTATTTATAGGCGTAGGAGGCTCAGATCTCGCCTAAACTTCGGGAGACTTGGTCTGGCACGTGAGGGGACCCACGCAACCGTTTCCAGAAAGTTTCGCCTCGATCTGTGATCGGTACGAATCCATTTCGTATCGATCAAGATGATGTCCAATTGAGCTGAAATTTGGCATGGACATCCTCCAGTGTGCATGCAAGCTTCCCCGAAAATTTCATTGGATTTGGATTAATAGATCACGAGATATCGTCGATACGAACTGAGATTCCTCATAGGCTGTCTGGTTCGTCTCCATGAATTCGACTCCATCTGTTCGCCTCGCTGGCTGCACGTGCTCTTGAAGTGCAGCCAGCGAGGCGAACAGATGGAGTCGAATTCATGGAGACGAACCAGACAGCCTATGAGGAATCTCAGTTCATATCGACGATATCTCGTGATCTATTAATCCAAATCCAATGAAATTTTCGGGGAAGCTTGCATGCACACTGGAGGATGTCCATGCCAAATTTCAGCTCAATTGGACATCATCTTGATCGATACGAAATGGATTCGTACCGATCACAGATCGAGGCGAAACTTTCTGGAAACGGTTGTGTGGGTCCCCTCACGTGCCAGACCAAGTCTCCCGAAGTTTAGGCGAGATCTGAGCCTCCTACGCCTATAAATAGAGCCCCGGAATCAACAGAAAAAGGGGATTTTTTGCTCTGAAGCGTCCAGACTCTGCTGGATTGAGATTTGCATCCTACTTTTGCTGTCAATTTCGAATTCTAATCTGTAATCCGCTGTTCATTGCTGTAACCGCTTGTAATCATTGAAAGAGAATCAATAAAATCATCAAAACTTCATAGTGGACGTAAGCTATACGCCGAACCACTCTAAATTGCTTGTCTGTGCATTTTACATTTCTGTTTGTTGGAGTTTTTGTTAGATAACCTCTGTTTTACATTTATAATCTTCATTTTATCTCTTCAAATAACTCCCGAAGAGTGTTGTGCCCATTTTTGGTACAAACATATATTAAGTGATATTGATTTAGGTAATAACATGTTTCTTATAAAAAACCCTCGTGAATCAAGTGTTGACACATCTGAAATCACGGTATATGTACTTTATGTATGTACTTATTCCTAAAATTAGTTTTGGGTTTATTCTGTTTCCATTTACATTACTTTTTATACATATAGCTATATAAGTTTAATTTTCTTGTAACTGTTATAATTTAATTAACTTATATAATGTATATACGTATCTTATTAATTAAATCATATTTAATTAATTTAGTTTATTCAAAATTTCTAAAATTTGATATTGTTCATCTTAAACTATTTAAGCTAAATAATCGAGTATAACATTATAATTTATTATGCATACATACCAATATATATACTATCTATTAATTAACTTTTAATTTATTATTTATTTAGTAAAAAAACTTATTTAATTAATTCAAAAATTTTAATATAATTTTATCTTGAACAATTTAAGATAAATATAACAGTATAACCATTATAATTACATACATATATTAGTACATATATGTTATAATTAATTACTTTTAATTAATTATTATTTTTAATTTAATTGATTATATTAATTAAATATGTATTAAAGTTTTGAAATTAATGATTAAATTTCTAAAAAAAATTTGAAAAAAAAATAAATTTGTTTTATTACCTTTATAAAATTTATTTTTCATTTAAACTTAACTTTTAAATTTAAAATATATCTATAAAATTTCAAATCATAATTTTAAAATTAGCCGAAGGTCCAAAAAACTCTAGGTCTTATATTTAGGATAACCTTTTGGATTTGCTCCACACATTGGGCCAAAACAGCAGTCAAGGAGTGGATAATACTTGATTATTAAACTCCAAGCCTATACACTACTATTCTAAACACCCATAGGATAAGTAGATTTTATCAGTTGGCCCTAAATGTTGACAAATTAGACCGCATAGACCATATGGGCTCCGATATCATTGTTAGGTCCGGTCCATCTTGGAAGCAAGTGAAATGGGCAAATTTCAAAAAAAATATCCCAATTTGGTGCTTAATGGGACTATGTAATATATTAAGTGGCATTAAATCCAATCTAGTTGTGAAATAGAATCATATTTTGTTTAAATTATTTAATATTTGTTAATTAATCACATTAATTAATTTAATTAAATTTTTATCTGAATATATCATGAATACATTCAATAATATAACTATACAACATAATGAAATATAAACATATGTATATATATATAAATACACACACAGATATTTAGATTTATATCCATTGTATATACATATATATTATAATTACATATGCATATAACAATTCCATATGAATATCGAGAATATAAATGTCCAAGTATGTGTGTGTGTGTTTATACTATAATATGTGTATATTGTTTGTATATAGATATTTATAGTACCATACATATTGATGGTAAGTAGAGAGGAACTCTCTTTTTAGAGAGGACTTTTTCCTGAATTTTAATTTCACCAAGGGAAATAGCAATGAGGCAGTCTGTGTCGATCTGGATTTTAATTTCAAATGACGTTGTACAAAGCAACTGATCTGTTTTCATATAGGAAACGATTTTTTCTTAAATTTGTCTACCTTTTCACTACCGCTTCTTCCACTTTCCATAACCCATTACTAGATCTAGGATCGGGTTTAGGCTCCTTTAGGAATAGAGATTGAAATTAGTGATCATACATAAATGTCTTAGGAAATGTCCGTTATGACTTTATGGACAGTTGACATTTATGAGCACTAAACGAGGATTTATGGATAGATTAATATTTAAGGTAAATCTTATTGCCTTAAATAAAAAGGAAATTTATAAGCTAAGTCCAATATCTACCTAGTCTAATATAAATAAAGATTTAGGATGTTTAATTTGACTTAGTAGATTACTGACGCGAGGTCAGTAGAGTTACTCGACAGAGACTGCCCTTCACTTTGAGGCTACCAGCAGTTGGGTGTACTTACTATTGATGTGAGATATCACTAATCCAATGAGCCGTGATGACGTGAGAGATTGGGCTTACTAATTGGAAAGTATTAAATGGTCCAAATTTGAAATTAGGAACGATGAGGGATATCTCCATAAGGGTTCGCTTTTGGTTTAAGGTCTTAAGTGGTTGAAGGGTCCGCTTCTCTCCTAAATGGAAGTATTAAGTAATCTAGTGAGATTCCAAATAAATAAATAATGATGTCTCTAAAAAAGTTTTACTTCAATGTTGAGGTCTTAAGTGACTGAAGGGTCCTTCTCCCTACCGAAAGAAGTAACCTAATGAGATGCCATATTTATAATTAAAGAGTGAGAGTGGATATCTCGGAAGGGTTCGCTTTAGGTTTGGGGTCTTAAGTGACTATAAAATCCACCTCTTTCATATAAAAGAAGTATTAAGTAGCCCAATGAGATTTCCAAGCAATGACAACTAAATAGTATTGTTGAGGAGCATGCTTTTGGAATTAGGTCTTAAATGATGGGGCCTACCTATTTTCCACTGGGAAGTATTAAGTAGCTTGGGAAAGTCTCTTACATTGCTAAAGCTAAAACAATAATAATACCATTTAGTAGCATGCCTTGGGGATAGGTCATAAATGGTGGGGTCTGCCTTAGTTAAGGTCGTAAATGACAGAGTCTGCCTATTTTTCTTTTAAAAAGTATTACAAAAGCTCATTTCATATTTAGAAGTATTAAGTGGCTAATGGATTTGGAAGTATTGGGTGGTTGATATGGCTTCATTAATATTTCATACCTTGGGAAGGGATGAGTATGTAATCGTCTGTGCAATGCAAGGTTAAATTAGAATTGCTAACTTTAATGGACATAACAATCAAATGGAAACCTATCGATATAATTTTATGTTATGGATAGTTTATATTATTTTTCTAGTCACCAAAACATTGTTCTAATCCCCTCCTCATTATAACCCATAGGATAGATTTAGAGGAATAGGTCATTGGAGCTAGATGTGCTTTGCTGTTGGAGAGTCTTCTCTCTCTCATGCTCAATGCAGATGTGAAAATCTTCCATCCAAGGAATACCCTTAGTTCCAAGGTAGTACTCATAGTTAGTATTCTTATCTATTATTGTTTCCGCTATGAGTTTAGATTTTTATCAATCTATGATAATGCTCATGCTTATTTGCAGGTACCAAATCCAACAACTTGTGCTTTGATGGACTTGGGTTTCGATTTTTATCGAAATTTGGGCCCATTAAGGTGCATGTTGTTACATTTGGTATCAGAGCTCTAGGTTGGTAGATTAGTGGAATTAGGATAAATTGAGAGAACATATTCGTACTTTCCTATCTAGTAATATTAAATTCTTACACTAGATTCTAACGGTTCCGACTATAGAAGAAGTTGTAGTTCCACTTCGAAGGAATGGGCAAATCAACTATGAGTTGGAAATATCTTATAGCTAAGATTTTTGCACCGACTTCGAAGTACCATACGAAGTGCTGGCGATGCATAAAGCGCTATTGATAAAGAGCATGAGTACGACGTACGGCTGAATCCCGAAGATTGGAGATGTTCAACTTGATGGTTGCGATTCTAGCTACCTTGTGATTTTGGATTTTGGGTTTCAATCGAAGACACACAATTATTCTAGATGGATGGGAAATTAGATTATGTATGTCATAATTGTCTAGAAGTAAGTTTTGCTAGGGTGCATTCATCGATCACCTCTTTGATGGAAGAGCGGATTTTTATTTGAATAATTAATGTCTATTCCTTGGTCTAAAAACTAGTGAGAGAATTTTTATAAAGTATATTTTGGAAATGCCTTAGATTTTGAAAAGGGTTTTCAAAGGATTTCTTTTCACAAGGATTTATTTTGGAATTTAATTTTGGGAAAGTTTTGAAATTTTAATTTTCAAAGAAACACGTATACCACTAGATTGGTCGTGTTAAGAAATTTTTGGTTTATAAAAGATTAATTCTTTAAATACTTAAATATTTATATGTATATATCAGTAAAGGCTTCATATTTATTTTTGGCAAGAAAAATAGTTTTCCAATTTGGGAAATTTATGTTTTCAAAAGGTCTTTGGAAACCCCGAAATATATATATATATATATCTGTGTGTGTATGTATATGTTTGACCATTAAGGGAAGTTTTGGTATGAAGTAGTTTCTATTATTTGGAAACAAGAATAAAGTAGCATATACTGAGCTCGGTGATTTTTCGGTTTATAAAATCGAGGGTTTTTATATTTTATCTCTTTAAGGTACAAACAAAATAGGAATGACGTTCAACTTCATTGGGGTATGTAGTTTGAAGTGTTGTTGAACCCACCAACTATTCGAAGAAATATTTTCGTACGAAGTTGGCATGAAATAGTAGCTAGAATATTTTTGGGTTTTTGAAACTGTTGCTAGTCGCAATAGTTTTGCTGAGGCTATCACAATCTTGCCAAGGAAGGGTCTACACGGTAAGGTGGATACCCATGTGGAAGGCATAATTTTTCTGGATAGGTTAAGTGGAAGATGGTGTGCGGAATGGTCATAAGAATATTAATTGATTTAACTAGCCCTATTGGGTTCATGGTCAGGCCGCACCGAAATATGGTCTAGCAGTCGACCAAGCAGTAGAATATAGCGGTCGACCGGTTGACCTAGTAGTGGTCGACCGCTAGGTGGATTTAGGCCGAATCTGAACCTGTAACGCGACTATAAGTCACATCTGAACCTTTAAGCACCACACCCCTTTACTCTCTTCCTCCTCTTTAATTTTTAGCTGAACCCAATTCCACCTCCCCTTCCTCTGCTTAACCAAGGCCTCTCCTCCATTCCTCCATTAACCGACGTTAAAATCCTTGCGCGCCAGATTTTGCTCCATCACTACTCCAGATCTAAACATTTTCTTCCATTTTCCAACTGCCTCTCAGCCTATGACACCACCATGTACCACCGGCTCTTCCTCTCATCATCCTGGCCTCACTCCGCAAGAAGCCGGTTGGCTTGACCGAAGCGATCAGAAGATCACCACCTATCTTGGAATGGTGGACTTTGATTTCCTTCACCGATGACCAGTGAAGTTTAGAGATTTTATCGCTCTCGAGCTTGAAGAGATTTTCGTCGTGGCAGGACTTGCATCGATCCTCCGCTTCGAGACTTATGAGCCAGAATATTACCCACATTGCATCCATCTTTTTGATTCACAGATGGCATAGAATTTCAATGATGGCAATAGCTACATTGAGTTCGAGGTGAAGGGGGCTCGGATTGAGATGTCAGATGATGATCTTGCTGGAATTTTGGAGATATCTACAGTAGGCATAGATTTGGATGACACTAAGATGACTGACCCTGAGATTCTTTAGCGGATCTTTTCTATCGGTTCGAGTCCGATAGCCGGCTTTTTTCTCTATCGATTTTTCCATAATTGAGAATCCCTCCTCTCCATTTCTAAAAACGTTGAGTCACTAATCTATTATGTCGTGGTAATTCTAAAAAAAAGTTGATTAGATCCAATTAGATTTATAGATTAAGTAAGCGCTACGCGAATGATGAAAGCTAGGGTTTGAAAAACCAGCGCCCAATAGTGCTACCTATAAAGAATAGAATAAGATAACGATATTCTCCATTCATAACTGATCTTAAACAAGAGAAAGAAACATCAAATTATTCACGGAGATCTACAATATGTTCCCTATGGTGACCGGGTTCATAAATTTTGGTCAACAAACAATACGGGCGGCAACTGATAACTCTCGGATGGAGTATTAGAACGGAAAGATCCATTAGATAATGAACTATTGGTTCTAAGCCATCTCTGGCGATGAATCAACAATTCGAAGTGCTTTTCTTGCGTATTCTTGATGAACCAGTGTCTAGATATAGATGTAGAAGAATTTGTTTGGGAAGTAATAAGCCCCTTTGACATCTGATCATCCTCTCGGACCAGCTACTGATCATCGCCTTGGTAAGCTATTGCCTCACCAACTAGCTAATCAGACGCGAGCCCAGATGCAGTAAGCGTAGCTAAGAGAGATGGCGCTTCTTACTGATAGTAGACTCGTCTCCAACCAGCTCACGCATTAAGAGTATAAAAGTTACATATCACACATTTCACATTTGTTTTAAACTTCTAGAAATTATACTTTTTTGACCCATCTCATGTTTTGTTTAAACATGAAAAACGGCCAGGTTTACTCTAACCCCTTTTCCAAATCCGAAGAAGTTATCATATAACTACGCGGATGGAAATGTCAATGATTGGAGGACCGACAGTTTGCGACCAATGGCCCGTCTCGTCGGGCACATCATTCAACACAACATCATTCTAAAGACGGGGAGTCTTGACCAGATCTATACCTCAGTGCAGAAAGCCACATATGCTATAATTGGCGGCGTAGCTGTCAATTGGGCTTGTGCATTGATGCTCCATATGGTCGATCAGGGAGTTGGTACACCAAGGACTCACTTTCCACATTGCCACTTGCTCACTCGAGTGTTTAGGCATTACGGGGTAAATTTGAGCGGAGAGCCGGTAGTGAGGAAGGTCCCTCCCACCATCAACCGGACCACCATGAAGAGGTCCTTTGACATCTGCCACACCACCTGTATCACCACCAGAGCCACAGCACTAGTAGTAGGGGATGGCGCACGACGTTGAGGGATATATGAGTCCTAATCTTGTTGCTATCCGTCAAGTTCAGGCAAAGCTCCGAGAGATTAGGGCGGAGCAGTAGTGCCAAGGGCATGAGATTGGGTGCATAGCCGCCATGTTATGACCATTCCGTGGTTTTGGCAATGGCTCGAGCTCCAACCATGGAGCGAGTCCTTTTCACGGTTCTTAGATGTTGTTTTATATAGGATTGCTGTATCTTTTTATTTCCAGCATTTGTTCTTTTCTTTGGGTTGTTGGGTTTAAAACTGTTAGTTTTCTCTTATAAAAGGCACGCACGATATTATGAGTTTCTATTCGTTTTTTGTATAATTGTTTCTAGATATACGAACCGCTCATATATGCATAGTAGAGAAACAATATAAATATGGAAATCTCATAAAGACACTTAACTAACAGTAAATGCAATATAAGACTGAAAATTTAGAATAGTTGAAAATTTTAGCGAAGGATATGATAAAGATGTTTTATATAGGACTTTATGGACAGTTGACATTTACGAGCACAAAACGAGGATTTATGGATAGATGAATATTTAAGGTAAATCTTATTGCCTTAAATAAAAAGGAAATTTATAAGCTAAGTCCAATATCTACCTAGTCTAATATAAATAAAGATTTAGGATGTTTAATTTGACTTAGTAGATTACTGACGCGAGGTCAGTAGAGTTACTCGACAGAGACTGCCCTTCACTTTGAGGCTACCAGCAGTTGGGTGTACTTACTATTGATGTAAGATATCACTAATCCAATGACCCGTGATGACGTGAAAGATTGGGCTTACTAATTGGAAAGTATTAAATGGTCCAAATTTGAAATTAGGAATGATGAGGGATATCTCCATAAGGGTTCGCTTTTGGTTTAAGGTCTTAAGTGGTTGAAGGGTCCGCTTCTCTCCTAAATGGAAGTATTAAGTATTCTAGTGAGATTCCAAATAAATAAATAAGGATGTCTCTAAAAAGGGTTTACTTTAGTGTTGAGGTCTTAAGTGACTACAGGGTCCTCCTCCCTACTGAAAGAGGCAACCTAATGAGATGTCATATTTATAATTAAAGAGTGAGAGTGGAGATCTCGGGAAGGGCTCGCTTTAGGTTTGGGGTCTTAAGTGACTATAAAGTCCTCCTCTTTCCTGTAAAAGAATTATTAAGTAGCCCAATGAGATTTCCAAGCAATGACAAATAGATAGTACGTTTGAGGAGAACGCTTCTAGAATTAGATCTTAAATGACGGGGTCTACCTATTTTCCACTAGAAAGTGTTAAGTGGCTTGGGTATGGTCTCTTACATTGCTAAAGCCAAAATAATAATAATAATAGTACCATTTAGTAGCACGCCTTGGGGATAGGTCTTAATGATGGGATCTGCCTTAGTTAAGGTCTTAAATGACCAAAGTCTGCCTATTTTCTAATAAAATGTATTAAATGGCTTGGGTACTGTTTATGTAACGACCCCGAATTTTAATTTTATTTAAATTGATAATTTATTGAATATTTGAATTAAAATTGTGAAATAAATTGATAAATGGATGTCCCCCTCCAGATGAATTCTATGTTAAATCAATTAAAATCTAAAATATTGTATATATGTGATTAGATTCAAATTTCAAGTAAAAGGTAAATATGAGCAAAACCAATTATATAAGGATAAGTATGCACACTTGAAAAAAATAAAAATAAATGTAAAGTACATTTATATTTCCATCTTTAGCAGCAAAACAAAAGTAAGCATAATCAACTAATGGTTCGAATAGGAGATGCAAGCCTGAGAAACAAAAAGAATTAAAAAGCAAAGTAAAATATGTGTGCATGTGGCTTGTAGGTGAAGTCTCAGGTAAGTGTAAAGAGAAAATAGGATAAGTATCAAAGGGAACATCAAGTACAAATAGCATTAAATGTGCATATCCTAGCAGCAAACATAATCTATACGAATTGCATAAAAACTTCTTTCAGCCTCCATTTTTATAAAAAAATCTCCCTGACCAAATACAAAAGAACCTTGTACCTGATTATACATTACCCTGTATAACAATCTTTTCTTATCTCAGCCTTCTCATTTTAGTTTTCGTCTATCAAAGCCATGGAAAAAAAATAAACTAAAGGAAGCATCATCTTTAAACTTAAACAATAATTCAATGTAAAGCAACAATTCAACTCAACCAGAAATCAAGGGAAGTTTCAGCTTCATTTTCAAATCTGTGTCAAATAGCAGTCCTCTGTTTTTTCATCTGAACCAATGTGAGTAACTCCACCTTTAAAAATTTAAAGTATAATATAGTCGAATATTATTGCTGTGATCAATATGGTATTGTGAAGTATGTTGCAAAATTTGAAGTATGATGTATACAGGCATTTGAATAATTGCAAATCCTTCTATTTCCAGATTTTGTTCATGTTGATTCAAAATTTAGAACCTTTTAAATTTAATCTTTGTTTAAGACTTAAGTTTAAATAAAACTTGTTTGTTTCATTTCAAGCTTTAGTTAGGGTTTAACTTAAGTTAAACAACTTATTTATTTTTTTGGAAATTAAGAAACATAAGCCAAACTTCAAATTTGAGAAATTTCAAACTCCTTAATCTTCGAATTCAGGATTATAAACTGAATCCTTATGCTAAATTATGATTTTTAAAACAAGAACTCAAATTTTTAGAGATAAGGATTAAGAGCAGTTCGAGTTTGACTGTTTGGGGCATTTCGAGCTACCGTGGGTGATCCTCTGGTTGGTGATGGTCGGGAATTGGGCTGGAGGCGAAGGAGTGATAGGGGAGTATGGGAAAAATGTCGCGATGATCGGCCAATGATCGTGGTGGCGCCGGTGACGTTTTCTTTTCCGTAAACCTAGTTTTTAGGTGCTGTGAAATTTCGTTTCGTTTGACGTCGTGGTTTGATCGAGTTCTTCGTGATTCAAGCTGGTGATAGATGGGGTATGGAGGAGTTCGAGGCCGGAGGAGAAGTTTTCCAGATGATCGGATCTTGGTGTTTGAAGCAAATTCCAGGTATCGGCATTGTTTTCTGGTTTCGAGCTCAATGCTCGATTTTGATTTGTGGTTTCTGCTATCGATTTGATGGTCGGGAATTAGTTGGAAGGTGGTCGCTGACCTGAGTGGGTGGTTGCGAGGGGTCGGAGTTGGTTGCCGTGATGGTGCAGGTGCACGGAGATCTTGGCGTATCTGATGTTGATTTGGGGAAGATGGATGCTCGAGAGTTTTGTCGAGTCAATTCATATTTTTGCTCGAAGCAGTGGGGTTTGGGACTCGAAGGAGTTGACGTGTGGGCTCGGGTGTGATAATTGTTACAGGTTTATGTATTTAACCTGTCAGTATTTGAGTTTGATTGAATTTAAATGGAATGTTGCTCGAGTTATTTTAGTGTTTTACTCGAGTTATTTAGTGTTTTGCTCGAGTGAATCATGGGTTACTCGAGTTAGTTTATTCAAATTTACAACTTGACCTATTTCCCAAATTTAAACTTAAAATAATTAAGGGTTCAAACTTAAAGGTTTAAGATTTATTATTCTTAGGATAATCCAATTGAAATGGGATTTGAAATTGAATTTGAAAGTTAAAATGTTTTCAAATAGGGTTTGAAAAGGATAATTAAATCAAAATAATGTTTTTATTCTAAAGTTAATTAAGAATAAATGATTATGTAATTAACTTAAGGTTAATCTATTTAATTTATTAATTAAGAATAATTAAAGTGTTTGATAAATTAATTTATATCAAATGATTTGTAATTTATAAATCAGAATTCGATAATTAATTCATACGTAATTAATTTACTTGGAAATAAATTAAATTGATTAGGATTAAACGATTAATTAATCCTGCTTATAAATGTTTATTTAATGTTTAACTTTACTTATGAATGATTATATTATATGAGATGCCTTGAATTGATTGTCCTATCTGATTTGTGATGATTTGTGATGCATCCTGATTTACGTTGTGATCTGAAATTTCTATTTCTGTGATATATTACTATATGAATATGCAAACCTTTTGGCCCGTAAAACGGCACTTGAATTTCGATGCGACAAGGAGTCGGATTCCAGTTGGTTATCCGAAACCCACATCGAATTATAATTGTGAATCTTTGTGACCGATAAATTTATTTTATCTATGAATCTGTGCATGAAGATAAGCGTTATGATATACCGCTTATCAACTATATTTCTGTATTCTGATATGTGATGATTGATGTGCACTATTGTGTGAAACCCCTAGACTACACTTTTACACACACAAATATGGATTTTACGTGGAAATCGGTTAAGTCACAGATAATTTAAATTTGATGTTTTTGAAATGGAAATTTTAATTTCAATTGATTTTGAAATTGGAATTCGGGTTTAAAGTAAAAAGCAATTGAAATAGAATTTCAAAGATAAAAGTTATTTTGAATAACTTAATCGAGTTTTGAAAATTTAAATAATTTGATTTAGATTTGAATTCATGTTTGAAATTGAATCCTATGATTTGAAACTAGGGATTGAAAATGTTATAAATGTGTTTGTATGAATCTAAACCATTTAAAAGTGAAATTTTGAGAATTTGAATTTAACCCAAAGACTTTAACTCGTATGAATGAATCAGATTTTCTGAAATGAAACTGTTTGTTTTTAAAAGATAAAAGCTTTCATATAAGAAATGAAATTCTAATTTAATTAAAGGAATTTCAAGTTTGAATTGAAAAAATGGTTTTCCAAGTTAAGAATGAATTCTTTTTGAAAGTTATGAATTGAATCTGTTTATTTTTAACAGATTTAGAATAATGATGTTTTGTTTAAACCATTCGAAATGGGATTGTTTTGAAAGCCATAAGTTAAATCTTGATTTAAAGGTTTAACGAGTTAATCAAATTGAAATGGGAATTAATTTGGAAAATCTGTGAATGAATCTTTTATTTAAAAGATTTAAATGTGGAAATTGTTTAAACCGTTGAAGGTTGTTTAAAATAAATCTTTTTGTTTAAAGATTTGAAAATGGTAATTTGTTTTAACCATTTGAAAAGGAAGTTTGGGTTTAAGTTGTGACTTAATTGAAATCCCATATCCATATGTTTTTAAATATTACGCTCACTATTCGGTTTAGCCGGGAGAGGACCTTTGGGTCCTATAACCCATTCCGAATATGTGATACGTCGTTATGGATAGCATTTGAAGACCGGTGTTGAAGACCGGATATTTTTGAAAACGGAAGGATTACCGTCGAGTTACTCTGCATCGGCTGATCCCCGGTATAGAGGTTTTATCACCCTTAGTGATGGGAAGTCCGGACGTGATTGGAAATTATCCGGAATTGCAAGGGCTTCGTGAGAAGTGCCTTCGGTTCTGTTCGATCCCGGAACAGACTTGTATGGATTGTATGTCTGACATTACACTTTGAGATATAAAGCCGATTTCTTTCAAATACATATCTGTTTGGTGGCGGAGAATTTATTCTCTTAGCTTAACACCCTTCTCTGAGACGTACGAGCTCAGAGGTTATGTAGTTGAAATTTATCAGCGATATACTCCCAATTTGGTAATGTGGCATGCTGAGTGCTGCTGTGAAATGATCAGTGTTTGATCATTTGTGATATGATCATTTGTTTGATCATTTATCTTTGTGATCATAGGTTGATCATCTGTTGACCCAAAGCGTGGCTTTTTGAAAAAGCGTAGCTTTGTGGACGAGACTTCGTCAGGGCCTCACTACCCGGAAATGGTCGAAACAGGAATGTTGCGGCAAGGTTATGAGGGTCGCGCCCTTTAGGGTATGTCATTTCCTTCTGGAAAGGGGTGGTATCATGGTATGGAGCCCAGATACTTACTCATGTGGATACACTTTATTATGTGTGATGTTGGTTTAGAGGCGCCTCGGATAAAGGTCGGTAACGACCGGGGGATGACATGACTCGTGTGTTAGTTACCTAGTTACAGCTCAGTTAGAGCGTGAGGTAGCGTCGGCCTTTTGTTTGCGGAGATCCGGTTAGGTTCTCGGGGCGTCTTTCCAGAGGCGTTTCTATTTCGGTAAGGAAGTTCCTTTGCCTGATCATTTGTTGGAAATCCAAAGAAACAATACGAACCTGTACGGTTTTAGTTGTATTACCTACTATGGGATGTGGCGGTAACCTGCTATTGAACGTAGTAGCTATAGTAGGCATACAATAATGTTGTATGCTGGCTAAGATTAATATTATATTTTCGAAATGGTTTTCGACACTATGCACTAATGATAATAATATCGAGTGATTTTGCGTAGTAAGCATGTTTGACTATCATAAGGAGAAATCTCCTCCAATTCTGCGATTGCATTGTGTGTGTGGCGGGAGGCCTTATGGTAGTTTCATTTTCGAAAAGCATTGCGGATTTCAATGTTTAAAAGCCTTTTGTGTTTGTTTAAAGATAAACTGTTTTTGTTACTCACACCAGTCCCATGACTGATCCGGAGTTTATTGTTCCCTTCCTAAACTCTGGGTGCTCATAATTTTCCACACGAGCAGTCTAGAGTTGGGTTTCTTTTCAGATATTCAGGTTTAGTAGATTATCTGGAGCTAGTTCATTCATCGGAGTTGCTTATCTTGGAGTTGTGGATTCATTCTTGTCTGAAGATCATTTTGGAGTTATCATTTCTATTGATATTGTTCCGCTGCTGATGTTATCTTTTCTTTTCCGCTGCTATTTCTTGTATCATATCTCTGATGTATATTGATATTCATTGTATCACTCTGTTGTATCAGATATTGTATATCAATGTATTATTCTTTTCTTCCGCTGTGTTATTTACTTAATTGTGTTATAGCTCCGGCGAATCGGATTTGAACGGTCGAATCTGCGACATTCTAGTACAATGTGAAGTACGGATGTTGATTTTCGAGCGGGCAAAACCCGAGTCGTTACAGTTTATTACATGATTATGATTTAATCGACGATAAATGCGGTAATAGTTGGACATTAAATGTCATAAGCTTTAAATAGTGGTTAGAGATCTTGTAGCTAGGACCCACAGACCATTGACAACATTGTTAGGAAACCACCTTGGGAATAGGTCTTAAATGACGGGGTCTACCTTGATTAAGGTCGTAAATGATAGAGTCTTCCTATTTCTCTTTTAAAAAGTATTATAGAAGCCCGCTTCATATTTAGAAGTATTAAGTGGTTAATGGATTTGGAAGTATTGGGTGGTTGATATGGCTTCATTAATATTTTGTACCTTGGGAAGGGATAAGTATATAATCGTCTGTGTAATGCAAAGTTAGATTAGAATTGCTAACTTTAATGGACATATCAATTAAATGGATACCTATCGATATAAGTTTATGTTATGGACAGTTTATATTATTTTTCCAATCACCAGAACATTGTTCTGACCCCTTCCTCATTACAACCCACAGGATAGATTTAGAGGAACAGGTCAATGGATTTGGATGTGCTTTGTTGTTGGAGAGTCTTTTCTCTCTTATGCTCGATGCTGGTGCGAAAATCTACTATCCAAGGAATACCTTTAGTTCCAAGGTAGTAGTCATAGTCAGTATTCTTTTCCTATTATTGTTTCTGCTACGTGTTTAGATTTTTATCAATCTCTTATAGTGCTCATGCTTTGTAGGTACCAAATCCAACAATCTGTGCTTTGATGGACATGGGTTCGATTTTTGTAGAAATTTGGGCCGATTAAGGTGTGGGTTGTTACACGATTCCTACCTTCGAAGAGGCACTTAAACTACGGTAAAAGAAGAATGGCTCATGTGATTGAATAAGCAGTTATCTTCAATAAGCGGTTACCAGAACCTGATGACTTACACAGTAACAATAGTCAGAAAATAATGGCACATGCTGAGACATGACTTGGTTAATACAACGGTATAATGGACAGAAAGCAGCCTATTATTAACTCATTATATTAGCAGTTGACTTTTCTCGTTAGGGTTAGAAAGGGTATGTGAACCACCTTTTGCAGTTGCTAAGAAGATTGGGCTAAATGTTCTCCATACACACTGCTGCATGGTGATCTTTGGCCTTAATAAAATTATCTACGATCAACGTCTATTTGGAATTACGCATGTTTAAATTTTTTTGCACTATATAAACCTGTTTTTGCTAGGCCATATTATATGATTGTACTCTGTAATTGTATTAATGGCAATAAAAGGAACCCATTTTAAAATATATTTTTTGATGGCAAGAGCGACACTTTATGCAAGCAGAGCACTCATTTTAATATCTTGGGAGTTTGAACCCATGACCTCTAGAACCTATGTTTAGAGTGTCATACCACTACTATTTGAACTAATGCTCTTTGACATAATATCATATGTACACACACACGCATGCATGTATGTATATAGTTTAGTCATATATATACATATATGTGATATCTATATTGCCCCACACACACAGAGATATATATAGACACACACTCATATATGAAAAATACACACACATACAGATATATATAATAAAATTATATATCTTCAAAATAAGAGAATTCTTGTTGTATATACATTAGATCTAGATATTAAATCACACATCAAGATCAAAATAGAAATAAAAAAAGGTGATACTTTACTTGATTCCAACATCCTCTTTTACAAACATCCAATTAATAATATGTTCAATATTTGACGAAAGGAATTCTATACTTATTTGTAATCAAAATATCTTAGTTTTTATATTACAGATCTAAAAAAACATAACCAACATGTAACCAAGATTATTATAAAGCATTGTCATAATTAATGAATATTGCTCCAATCACATGATTAATTTTAAAAACATTCCATATATATACATATACACATATGTGTAGACTATAATTTAAAATTTAAAATTCAAATATATACATTTGAGTAAACAATAAAACATTGAGTATATTAATTTGAATACAAAATTAACCTAACCAAAATATCATTGGTTTACAATTTTGGATAACATAAAATGAACGTATATAAATACATACAGTTCAATTAAATAAATATCAAATCCATAATTATAAGTAAATTAAATTATAAAAAATGCAAAATTTATTATACAATTAAATCCACATTAACAAGTAGTTTTAGACCTAATGAACAATAACAATACACAAATTAAATAAAAGGTGAAATTAATTTTATAATTAAATGACTTTACATAAGAGGCTTTAGATTAAATCCAATAAGTGGAAACTTAATTTACATATATATGAATTTGGTCAGGGTTAAACATCATGAATGAATAAAGCAAAAAGGAACCGAACTTGAAAATGTCTTGTCATTTGTAACAGCTTAATTTGAAAATTCTCCTTAGATTTCTTAAATCAACATCTAGACTTTATTTTATTTGAATTGATTTTGGGTGGATAGAGAAGAAATTCAACCATTAAAGAGAGAAGTAGGTGACCATGATGGGAGGAAGGTTGAGAAGAAACTAAAAAACTTAAAGAAATGAAATTAGGGGATTTGTTTTAATAAGGAGAATGAAACCTTTATAATTCCCTGTATTTAAACTGCCCTTCTTTAATTCCCATTCAACTGTCAATCATGTCACCCCATTCCCAATGAAGAATGGTCGACCATTCTTTTCCTTGATTGGAGCAAAGTTTCCAAATGCCCGTTTAAGGAAATATCTCTATTAGATCCCATTTGGAGAGTGTTACGCATTCTGGTTTCAACAAATGAATCGATATCCTTTTCACGGAACATCTTGACCAAGTATATTCAAAAAAATGTCTTTTTTGTGATAAATTACTCACAATTGCAACTATTTGCAACTATAATTAGATAACATTTTATTTAAGAATTTTCTTATTATATACTTTAAATTAATTACTTAATTGATTATATCATAATATAACAAAGTATATAAAACAAAAGCAAACACCATTACTACAAAAAAGGTCATGTATAGAGTTAGATATATATAACAAATTACATAATTGCCCCAAGGGCATATTACTAACTCTTTCATTGATAAGTGTAACTCATGTTGAGTGTGTAATTGATATCATAAAAATAAAACGATAAAATAACGTCTTAATATGTATAACTTGCTCCCCTATTGATATGCTCTCCCTATATATGTGGAACATATGTTTGTGAATAAAATATTAGACCAATAATCGTTCTTTAAATATTAATAATGAATTCATAGTAACACCAAATCTTAACCCCACTCCACCTTTTTGTTTTCATTAAAAGCATAAATGTCAAATTAACATAAGGAAAAGTGTATAGCGAATGACGAAACATGATGAAAATATGACACTAAATATCATATAGCAACTATATTGAAACAAAACATATCCCATGATTAGAAAAAGGGTGATAAAATAAATACAGTTATATGTAGTGAGGTTCAAATGACAATAAACTCAATCGTTCTAACCACAAACCATATGATAATAATCCAAGTGAAGTATTTATATGAGGATGGTTTTTTCCTAACTCATTATAAATGAGATAAAGATACACCCATGGATTGCTGTGAGGACTGATAAATGAAGGAGAAGTATTACTTGATGATTGTATATACACCGATGATAAAGAATTTTCAACATTGGTCGGATACCTGTAGGTAAAATAGCACTATGCTCATAGCGCATTCAATTTTCATGCGTAGGACTTTAGCTATTTAAATTCAAAATTATGGTATATTAAGTGTTTTACTTTTCATATGGAGTGTGTACATAGCTTGTCCCTGTTACTCACTTTTAAGTTAACCAATCTTTACCACAATTTGATTTATGTTAGTTTATCCAACGCAAGCATAAAACTAAAAAATATGAGTCGATAGAATATGAATATCAAATAATAGATTAAGAGATACTAAGGGTTATTGAGTAGTCAAAAATATAAACTTTAAAGTATGCTTGATTGTCAAAAATATCATAATGAGATTATTTAATCAAGAACAAAATGCAATATCATTAATCATCTATGTAATCAACATCGATACTTTTGACAATCCAAAAAAATCAATCAATCATGATATGGTCTTAAAAGTAAATACTTTGTATATATTTCAAAAATATTTTCAAATTCATATTCTAACCTTGAACACAATATAAAATTTGTTTTAAAGATATTTGTGTGAAAATGAGCACACGGTCAAAGGGCACACATATTAACATATCAGAAACAGTAAAGACTCATCTCAAATGGTTTCATCAGAAAGTTCAAAATTTTCATTTCAAAATTCACCTCAAAAAAATCATTTTAAGTGTTGAATACCAAAAATTCAACTTGAGAAGTTCCATATCAAAATCAAGTTGAGTTTCTCATGTCGAAGGGGAGTTTCACATCATAATTCATGTTAGAATTTCAACTAAAAAGCCTCATGTCAAAATATTCACATCAAGAATAAATATAGAGAGCAGAGCAAGGAAAAAAATCTAAGAAAATAAAAAAATTATATTTTTGAGTTTTTAATTTTGCAATTTATTTGTTGTTTTCCCATTTTTAAGAAAGTAAAAAACATATTTTTGAATTTTTGGAAATACAATAATTCAAAAGCAAAAACCAGGCTCTCCACATATGCAGGAAAAAAAAGTGAAATAAAATTTAACTCGTCAAACATATGAGACACAAAAATATCTGACCCGAAGAATCATAAAAGTCAAAAGTCGTACCATAATATTCTGACAAGAAAGAACAAGTTATGCTTTCATGATATCACATGCACTCATTAGGTGTCTACGGTGACATACAATGATACTTCATGTACAACTTAGTATATTAACGACATCTTTGTGGTTGTGGTAACAAAATTTCATAATTCTTTTAATTAACCACCTAGTCATAAAATTGGTTATTACATGCATCCGTCGTCGAAAACTAGATATAAAATACTCTCATCGTTAAGATCAATCTTGAAAGTTAACCATCACCAAACAATCATACTACATACTCCAAAATGTCATTCGAATAGGCTCCACATTTTCGAATTTCTCAACCAAATCACCTATAGAAAATGAAAGCACAAAAATTGGAGCATATGATTTGTTAATTATCATTCAAAATGAAAACATGGTATCATCTTATAAAGAAGAATATTACAATCACATGTATATCAAAACATTATCCTCATTTTTTGAACATCGATCGTTGTTTTTTGAAATATCAATCTGATTAAACCGTTATTTGAAAATTTTAAGTTTAGAATTTTATTTAGCACAAAAATTGAAAGTTTTAGACATTTAAAATTGCTAATCAACAAAATTGGTCTTAAATCAGAATGATAGACAGATCAAAAGTTATGTCCAATAATTTGGAGTTGTTGTTGGTACCGTGCTTGCATTACTTGAGAGTCTGGAAGTTTCTGCTATAAATGAATAATGCTTCTAGGTACTTATTTCTTTGAGCAACCTATGGTTGCTTGATTGAAAAATGAATTTGGACTTGTGTTAATTTTTCTGATGATGTTGAAAGTCACTATGGACTGTATAATAGGGAATATTAAACAATCTATCTACTTTTGCGGAATGTAGAAAATTATAGCGATAAAGTAAATAACACTAGGAATTTTTATACTGGTTTGAACTTCCACGTTCTACGTCCAGTCCCACACTCCTTCTAGAATTCAACTATCAACCCTCTCTTAACCCGGAGGAATAAGTATTACACCGCTTGAGCAACAAAACAGTACTTCAACTGCCTAAGCAACAGAGTAGGACTTTTAACCGCTTGAGCAACCGAATAGGACTTCCAATACAAATAGTAGAAATGTTTTCGACTGAGTATGCTCTTGAATAGCATTGATAACTCAATAACATACACCCTTCCTATATTCTTCTTCTTTGTGGTATACCATGTAGTTTGTGAAGAAAGGAAGTATTTTGATCACGAGAAAATATTCTTGAATAATCGTGTGATCAAAAATTGAAGCAGTTTGTAATTGAATGCTTGAAAGTTCAATAGTAAAGATAGAAAGATTTTAGAATAGAATTGATTATTGAATCATTGAAATGAATTGTTTTATATAGAGTTTAATAGTTGCAATCATTCATGAAAAGAAACAGTGAAAATTTATGACTGCAACTCTTGATTTAAGAGATGTATCTCTTCATGATGAAGAGGTACGCTTTCAGAAAACTTACCGTTATACAAATTCAGTCGGCTGAATAAAATTTAGCAGCCATCTGAATCAACAATTTTTTAAAACAGCAAGAAAACGGTTAATTTTAGCCCATTTTCAGTCGGCTGAATGTTGTCAGTCAGTCGGCTGAATATTCAACAATCAATAGTGCATGTTCACAGATTCAGTCGACTGAGTTCTGTTGATGAATAAAAATTGCATTAACTCAATTGGTTAGAGCACTTGTGTAACGACCCGGATTTTTGGTCGTTATATTTTGAACATTTAATTCATTTTAAATGTTGAATGGAAAATGTTAATTGACTTTGGATCAGAAGTTTTGAGTTAAATCCATAAAATTAGTAAAATTTTCATAATTTAATTCAATTGAATTTGGAATAATAATTAAATATTGGAATCGGGATAATTGGTGAATCTGGATATAAATAGTTATAGAAATGGTTTCTAAAATTTATTTTAAGTTTATCTAGATTTAAATAATGATGTTAGTCTTTTGGATGGGATCAAAAGTCAATAAATTAAATTTTTAATTTTATAATAATTTAATAATGGAATTTAACAATATTATAATCTTGCAATTAATCAGATTCTAGTTCGAAAGGAGTCAGAATGATTTTTAATATGATTATAAATTTTATATGATTTATTATTAAGTTAGTAAAATTTTAAAAGTGAAATTTTAAGCGATTTCGTCAATTTTTAAAATCGCTAGATTTAATCGACGAGTTAAAATAGCCTTCCGGGGCACAGTCTCGGAATTCGATAAAACCAGTTCCATTGGATCCGTAATAGCTAGTTATTATCGGATTTCAATTTTCGTAGCAATCGGAGTTGTCGTTTGACCGTGACAGCTCAAAATGCATAGAAATCGTTTTAACCGATTTAATTTAAAATTGATCGTTAAATTCTGTAACTTGCACAAACGATCAAATTAGTCTCCGAAACACATTCCATTGTGTTCGGAACGCGGATAAAACCCTAGGAACGCCTGTCGGCACATTTTAATTGGAGATCGTTTGAAAAGTTGTTTAAAGGTGAATTAATATTAAAATATTATATATATATATATGCTTATATATATACGCGCAGTAGCAAAACCCTAGTAACAACTCACAGCCGCCTCTTTTGTTATCAATGGCCGAGGTTTGCTTTCGTTTTCCCCCGATTGCTCTCGATCCAGGCTTTTTCGTCGAACGTTTCCAACTGGAAAGATGGAAAGCCCATCGAGCTCGACCCGATCAATGGTCGAGATGTGATTTAATGAAGTGGACGGAGTGATAATTGCTTCCGTTCTCGTTCATTTAGAGCGCGCTTTTCAAGATTTTGGCGCAGCCGCGTGTCGTGAGGTTCGGACCGACGGAGGAGCTTGAATAGGCGGTTCCGTTTAGGGTAGTTGATCTCGTTCTCGGCGATCAGGGGAAGAGCGGTTTCTAACCCTAACGGGGTTTGATGGGTTCGAATGCCTGACTTTAGCGTACGAAGAAGAAGAGATGTTCTGGCCGATCGTGATTTGGTAAAATATGTATATAAAATTGAAATTAAAATTTATTTATGTTAATATATATTTACAAACTTTAAAATAGCATATCTAATGCATGCATGGTCAGATTCCAATGGAACAGGAAGCGCCGAAATCGTAACGATAGGATCTATGCTGCAGTGCAGATCCAAAGACGTTTGGAGCAAGCGAAAATTTTGGATTAAATCGAATGATTTGATTTAATTTAAAATTTCAAACGCTCGCCGAAAATCAAGGTGAGTAAATCTCACTCACATCTGGATGCTAGCTAATTTAAATAGTTAATATTTAAATATCTGTGTGATTGGTTGAATATAAATGTTATCAGTCTGAAATGATATTTATATATTTGATGTGCTAATATCTATGGATGCAGGGAAAATAGGTTTGAGGGATCCAACTGGATTCCTCACACTTTAGTAATTATTTTTATAATTGATGATGCAATCTATTTATAAATTGTGATAGATAACTCTGGAATTAAATTGTACTGTGATATTATTGGATAAGTATAAACCCAGGAATTTAATTATAAATGAATATAATTGGGCCTTTAAAGAAATAAAAGAAATTGTTAAATAAAGGATCTAAAGAAATAAAATTTGGAATTTGGTTTGGATGAAGAATGAAATTGGTAAATTTGGACTTATAAATTAAAATGGAAAATTTATCAGTTGATAAATGTGAAAGTATGGGTTTCTAGTGAGAACTTATATAAGAAGTTATAAATTATTTTAAATAACGATGGTGTTATTTGGTAATGTTTTCCTAGGAATTTAATATGATTTCAAAGAAGCTTTTCAAATATAAATTAGCGATTTAAAAATATTTTAAACCATTGGAATTTTATTAAGTAATTCTTAAGTATTATTTCCATTTAATAAATTCCCAATAGTTTTATTTAAAAATATTTTAAGCCTATACTTTGAAAGTGAATTTCCGGAAATGGAAAAGGTGTTTAAACTTCAAGGGAAGTTTATTTTTTTTACATGGAAATGAATTTACGAAAATTGAACGTAAATTCACATTTGAATAAATCGGGTTGGATTTATAAGAAGGATTCTCTGGGTTGTTTGAATGGAGGTGTATTTCCCTGGGAAACCAAGTTCGTGCTTTAAAGCAGATTTTAAGTAAAGTTAGAGTACTTGTTTCAAAAGTGTTTTTAAGAAATTGTTATTTTAAAGGAAGTAAATAAATAAATTTGCTTTAAATTATTTGATTTAAGTTATCTGTAAAAGCTAGTATTAATTCTTTTAAACCCCACTTCTAAATTTAGTTTAACTTAAACCTTATTTTAAATCGAGTTTATATCTTATAAAATAGTTTACGTTAAATATTTTGAAATTATATTTTTGAGTAAATAACTAGTAGTAAATTCAAATATTTTAAAGTATATTTCAGAAATAAGTATTTTAATTGTTTTAAAACCTAAATGTTTTGGACTTGGTTGTTTCCAGTGGGAAATAAATATTGGGAATTTATTCTGTTAAAGAAGATGTTTTGAAAACTGTTTTCAAAGGGAGTTGAAATTTGAAATATATCTGGTAAGATATTTGAGGGAAATAAATAATGTGTGAATTTATTTATTGACTGATGGATGTTTGTGAATATTAATTGATAGTTAAATCACCGACTATCAATATTGGACAAATGCGCTGATCGTTTCTAAGAGACCGGGATCGAGATTTATTTCTCGAAAACCACTTCGATCCGGTTTGTACGTTTCGTGAAACGTGTTCGGAGTCGAAGATGGAGCTGTGAAGTGCAAGGGCTAGTCGCTACTAATCCTGAGGATATTTCCAAAATGGATGTAGTAGGAGTAGTGCCTTTGGTTCCGTTCGAACCCGGGACGGACTTGTATGGACGAATGCTTTCGGAACATCGTCAGGTGGACGATGGGTATTCTAAGGGATATGATCTATAAAGGTAACGCTTAGCCTCAAGCCTCATCAACCAGGAATGACTGAAAATCAGGGGTTATGCAGTAAGGCTTCGTGGGTCGCATCCACTTGAGAGTAAGGTCATCCCTGTCTAGATGTCCCTTTTAATTTCGACTTAGTGGTGCGGTTGCTGATCACAACCGTGGGGTGATTTTATTCGGAATTATCCAGTAAGGGATGGTTCCAGTCTTGTGTTGCAGAGGATTGGGAGTAATCCTCGGTACGCTGATCTAGACCAGGTACTGTGACAGGTGGTACCCTAATGCCTAGTCATTGATGGAAATCCATTCTCCCTACGTGTCTTGTACGGTATTTGTTTGTATTACCCACTTTGTGGCTAGTATGCTGGAATTTAATAGATGTAACAATTTCAGCTATTTGAATAAGTATATGTATATATACACTATTATAATATCAGAGGATTTGATAAGAAAGTGTTTTGGCTATCGTAAGGTAAAAACCCGACATGTTTATTTGTGGTGTGGTCTTACAAGATGCTTTTGTTTTCAAAGGATTTTTGAAACTTTAATAATCAGTTTGGATGTATTTCTCTTACGCTGGTATTCCAGACTGACTCGGGTGTTATTTCATTATAATGCTCGGGTCAGATCGAGTATTATATGCTCAGGTTAGGTTGCTGTGGAGCTCAGGAGAGGAGCTGGAGTCGAGACGTATTCTTCGTACTTGTTTATATCCGTTGCTGTGTTTGTTTGATGTTGTCAGGCATGTATTTGATGTTGTTGTGATATACTCTGATGATGTATTATATAAACAGATATAGATTTCACTTTGTGTAAAGATATGTTATTGACTATTATATTTTGTTCCGCTGCGATTGTGAGATTCTGTGATTGATTAGTTCCTTCTTACCTCTATCTTCTTCTTACTCTACAATCTGTCTTTTACGGCGTTCGATCGTCGGCATATTATACGATGGCGTATTTTGTGTCGATTTTCGAGGGTCAAGAAGGGCGGGTCGTCATAACTTGCCTTTTAAACTAGCGACCTGAGTTCGAGTCTTGCTCCATGCATTTTTGAAAACTTGATTTTCATTTAAAATATGATTTCACCAATGACCCGAGTTCGAGTCTTGCTTTATATATTATTATTATTATTATTATTATTTTAAAAAACTTTTATTGCTTTTATAAAATGTTTCGAATGTGTATGTATATGTGTGTCTACTACTTTGAGAAGATTTTAACATCTGTATACGCTAGACATGACACTCGATGACTAATAATACTTTGTTTGTCACCTTCGTCTTGTCTCTATCGTGTATATCTCTTCTTGTATCTATATATATATATATATACTTTTATCCTCTTTTTTTACTATGTATCTTCATGTTGAACTTATTTGTTTGTCTCTTTTTGATACTTATGTACCTGCATATTAGCTTAGAGGTTCTTTGGCATAATTGTATAGTTGTTGTCAGTAAAATCAAATGATAGAGGTTCTAACATTCTCCCTTTTTTGATGAGGAAAACTATAAATTTTTTGAAAATATTCATTCTATATAAAATAATATTAGTATGTTTAAAGCCCCCCCTAAGTATAACATTTCCCCCTGAGTATAATATCTACCTCTATCAATATGCATATAAATTTCTCCCCCTTTGTCATTATAAAAAAGAATGAGGGAATAAAATAAATTTTATAAAATATCTTGTAAGTAGCAAGATAAACCCAACATTAATTATGGAGAAAATAAATTAGACTTTACTGTATTTGCTGAAGTTCATATTTCATTGTAAGCACGTAATTCGATTAAATGTATGGAACATCCTTTAAAATTCCAAAATCTATCCTTTTCCTTTTGTTTCTCCAAGTACATTGAAAATTTAAACATCACGTTTGTGGCTTCATTTCCATTAGTATCAGAAAATTTAGAATACATCCCCCCTTCATATGTAGTGTGCTTGAAAAAAATGAGATATATGTTCTGGTACCCACTTCCTATGTTAGGGTCCGAGGGTTAGGTCTTGGGAAGCCATATCCATTTGGGTGTGGTTGAACTTTCATAAATATAATTTTCATTATTAACGACTATATCAAAGTAATCATCAATGTATTTTTCTCTGTGTTTTCAATTAACAGGAACCCAGATACTTAGATAATTTTTATTCATATTTCCCATCAATGGTTTTGTACTTCTAGAGATATTATAAACATTATTGGTCATAGCAGTACTTGAATTTCTATAAAAATTAGATTTAGACTTTACTCGAAATCTAGTATTAGCACTAACATTTTTACTATACATGAAAGTGTATCTAGTGCTATTTCTACAATCAGTTTTATTATATCCTAAACCACTTTTATTATGTAAAGGTTTAGAACTAGATAAAATCATTTTTAAATCATTTTGACCTTTATTAAATTTCATGAATTCATTTTTACCTTTTTCAAATTTAGTTTTAAAGTCACAATTGTTATTTTTAAAAGAAATATTACTATTTTTCAAAATATTAGTTTTCTCATTTAATTCAGATTCTCGTTTTTTAACATACAGTTCTCATTGTTGAGAAGAAAATTTTGAGATTCTGAATTATCTAAAAAGGATTGTAATAAATCATTTTGTCTTTTAAAACCAAAAATTTCTTTTGAAATTTTTTCTTTCTCTTTTTCAAATAAGGTGTTTTGTTCATCTAGAAATTCTTTAAGAATTATAAAATTATTTTTAAAATGCAAAGTTGATTTTCTAAATTTAGTCTCATTTTTCAATTTGTCATTTTCAAGTTCGACAGATTTCATCTTTTCTAAGGTAATAAAATTAAACTTTGGGATCTTATCGCTTATACTAACTAATTCATTATTATCATTTACTGAAATTTGTAAATCAGAAAGTACCTTTTTGTAGTTCTCATTGGTGGCTTTGATAGGTTTTTTTATTGTTGTATTTTGACTGGAACTTTCTCTAGCCATTATTCTACGATGTTGTGACGATCGATAGAATTCTAGGCTCCGATGCCAAATGAAAGCCACTATGGATCGTATAATATGGAATATGAAACAATTTATCTACTTGTACAAAATGTAGGTATAAAATTAAAGTGACAAAGTAAATAACACTAGGAATTTTTATACTGGTCGAACTATCACGTTCTACGTCCAGTCCCAGACTCCTTTTGGAATTCAACTATCAACCCTCTCTTAACCCGGAGGAATAGGTATTACACCGCCTGTGCAACTGAACAGGACTTCAACCGCCTACGAAACAGAGTAGGAATTTTATCCGCCCGAGCAACCGAATAGGACTTCCAATACAAATAGTAGAAATGTTTCTGACCGAGTATGCTCTTGAATAGCACTAATAAGTCAATAACGTACACCCTTCCTATAATCTTCTCCTTTGTGGTATATCATGTAGTTTGTGAAGGAAGGAAGTAATTTTCATCACGAGAAAATATTCTTGGATGATAGTGTGATCAAAAATATAAAGCAGTTTGTAATTGAATGCTTGAAAGTTCAATAGTAAAGATAGAAAGTATTTAGAATTGAATTGATTATTGAATCAATGAAATGAATTTCTTTACATAGTGTTTAATAGTTGTAATCATTCGTGAAAAGAAATAGTGAAAAGTTATGATTGCAACTCTAAATTTAAAAGATGTATCTCATCATGATGAAGAGATACCCTTTTAGAAAACTAGCCGTTATACAGATTCAGCTGGTTGAATAAAATTTGGTAGCCATCTGAATCAACAATTTTTTAAAACAGCAAGAAAATAATTAATTTTAGCCCATTTTTAACCGGCTGAATATTATTAGTCAGTCGGCTGAATATTCAACAATCAATAGTGCATCTACACAGATTCAGTCGGCTGAATGATCTTGTTCAATCGGCTGAATTCTGTTGATAAATAAAAATTACCTTAGCTCAATTGGTTAGAGCACTTGCTTTCTAAACTAGTGACTCAGGTTCGAGCCTTACTCCATGCATATATGAAAACTTGATTTTCATTTAAAATATGATTTCACCAATCCCGAGTTCGAGTCTTGCTTCATATATTATTATTATTATTATTATTATTATTTTTAAAAAAAATTATTGCTTTTATAAAATGTTTCGAATGTGTATGTATATGTGTGTATACCACTTTGAGAAGATTTTAACATCTGTATACTCTAGACATGACACTCTATGACTAATAATACTTTGTTTGTCACCTTCGTCTTGTCTCTATCGTGTATATCTCTTCTTGTATCTCCATATATATATACACTTTTATCCTCTTTTTTTACTGTGTATCTTAATATTGAACTTATTTTTTTTCTCTTTTTGATAGTTATGTACCTGCAAGTTATCTTAGAGGTTCTTTGGCATAATTGTGTAGTTGTTGTCAATAAAATACAACAATAGAGGTTCTAATAGATGTCTATGCAACAGAAATATGGAAAATGAAGCTTTTGAGTTTATATAGACTGGATTAAGAAAGAGATGTTTAGAGAAAGACCAGATCTTGAGTTGAGCTAATCTCTTGCTTAAAATGAAAAAAATCAATGAGATTGTAGAGGAAAGGTACTATTAGCTAAGAAAGATTATCCAATATATTAGTTCTATTGCAATTTCAAAATTCGAATAATAATGGTGGTTGAATTTTGATAAGTTGAGTAAAATATATCATTTGCAAGTGTTGTATTCATTCTGAGAGTCAATGGACAGTACATAAATGTAATATTTAGGCCAATGCTTGTTATTGTACGGGCATGTGAATTACTGAATGAGATCATACCATGAGCCTTCATGCTTGGTTCACTTACTTTGACAATGGAAAATATTTGTACTTGAAAAGAGAGTGTTGATATGTTGTACAATAGGGCCTTGTATGTAGCTTACAGAGAATTTTGTATCATGTGAAATATTGTATCTGATATGAAACTTAGGATAACACTCTCTACTTTGCTTAGTTGAATTTGTGAACATTCTATTGTACGGTTGAAATTGAAATTTTTTGTAATCTCGAAACCTACATAAAAAGCTAAACAAACACTTTAAATGGAAAGATATGTTTATTAACATCAAACAAAAATTGGTTGTAATATCTCACAATCTCTCCCTTTAAATAGTAACAACATATAGTGGGTTTTACAAGTAAAGCGCAAACTTGTCTGATACATGATACGTGTACATCAAGCATATGAAAGATAATCGATGACAAGTTGATTAAAGACAAAATAGTGTTTTTTTGATATTTTACCTATCACACACTCTAAAAAAATATGCATTTGTCATCATCATAAGACGTATACTCCACATTCTATTTTATAGAAACACATCATGGTCAATTTCCATGTACCAAAATATTATTTGCCATTGGATATGACTATAACACCCCGTAAAATTAATAAGAAATTAATTAATTAATTAATAATCAATATGAAAATGGAATTTGTGTAAACGTTTGAATTTGGCTACAAAACTTGAATCACTATGTTTGTTGCGATTTTCTAAGCAACTTTCATATATAAATTTTGCGATTGGAGTTTAAAAGAAAAGGTTGTCAACGTTTGAAATTTTCGAATAAAAAATAATTCAAAATAAATATTTTAAACCTTAACATTAAAGGACCATGATAAAACTTAAACATTAAGAAATCATTAAAATTAACTAATAAAATGGGTAACAAATATAAATTAAATATTAGTTTATGTTTAACGGTAATTGGTGCCAGGGTTCGAAGGCCAATCGGTCGCCTTCATTGGGCCAGTCGACCGCCCAGGGAGTATTGGTCGATCATTTGTGTTGAGGCGGCTAGGGTTTCTAAAGGCCCGAATGGTCCAGATTTAATTGATTTTGATTGTATGGTCCAAGCACATCCTAATAACTATAAATAATGGGTTAGTCCCCTCATTTTTATTCAAAAAAGGAAAAATACAAGCCAATGAAACTCTATCAACTTATTCATCCTCAATACAATTATTAAAATCAATAAATTAAGAAAAAAATACATATATAAGATTCAAGGGTTTGGGAAAGATGAAAGAATCAAGCAAGAAAAAGGAAATGAAATTATATATGTGTGTGTATTCTCTACTTTATTCTTCCCAAAGCTAAAATATTCTGAGGCTAATACACTTAATTGAATTTATATATTATAAAAAATAAAGAAAAGATGATTAGAGGAAGGAACAAGGTGATGGCATAAAATCAAGTCCAAGGGAATTTAAGGGGAATCATATGTGAGTGGTAATTCAACTTTTCCCATAATGATATATTGTGTAGTGATATTTGGATTTGATTATGCATTAGGGAATTTTGTTTACGATAATTATTAATTTAGACCCCAAAATTCCCCCATAAAATGTAAACTATGGAATTGATTGGAACCTTTGTTGTTTTGTGTTGATATAGTAGAATTTAGTCCATATTTATTTGCAATATGAATGATTTATATTCTATTCAATATCCACTTCAATTTTTGTATTTGTTATGGCAAAGGAATTCGAGAGAATTATGAATGGGTGTGCAAAGTATGGATTTTTCCCTTTTCCCATGGTTTTTATTACCTAATTCGACATTATATATATATATATATATATTTGTTATTTCAATAATATACGCTTTAATGTTGAATGGAATATAAATGATTTGGATTGTGATTTTTTGCTTCCTTGTAAAGGAGGTGTGTTTCTATTATATTAATATAAGGTTTTATATTTAGATTCTATTTTTGAATATATGCAAGTCTAATTATTTGGCTAATTTAATTATGACATCAGCTATTTTGTAAACTTCTGTATTGAACTGTGACCTGTACGAATATTCGAATTTTGATAATAAAGTAATATAATACCCCAAATAATAGAAACGGACAACTTGTCTAAATATGTAGGAAGTTAATTACTCATAAAGTAATAACATATTCTTTTAATTAAGAAAACGACCAAATTAACATTATGGACCTATAACGTATGCAATAAATATGACACTTAAACTATATGAATAATCCAACAATGATCCTAATAAAATGGTTAAAGATAATTATGGAAATAAATTCGTAATTTGAGGAAGAATAAGGAATTTACCTTATATGGCCTTCTTATGCCTAAACACGAGTGAGGTTACATATATAATACGTATAGATGTTGGCATAGTTCATCATTTTAAAGTTAAGAGAAATGAATATGGCTAAGTTATAGGGATGCGAGGTCAATTGAAAGCACATAGAAGCATGCCCAAGTAATTTGGCTGCCAGCAGTGTGACTTTTGCAACTTATATAAGATATCCCTATAATAAGTACCTACAGTGGATGTGAGGTTAATCCCAATTTTTGTAAGATAAGTCTGCCCAGCTAATCTGGCTACTAGCACCTAAAAAGAGTCGGACTAATGTGAGGCATCACAGCTAGGTTATGTACCATACGTGCAAGGAAATTCTAGGTGAAGTCTACTTCGGGGTCGAGGTGTTATGTGGCTATTGGGGGTCTACCTCCTACCTATTAAGAAGTATTAAATGACTTGGTAATTTCTTGAAAACGTAGTTGGAACATAGGTGGATAATTCTAGGAGGGCTTGCTTTAGGGTTGAGGTATTAAGTGGTTATTGTGGGGTCCGCCTCTTCCCTATTCAAAGAAATATTAAATGGTCAGAATTATCGTTTTGCTGTAGTAGTGGGTATCTCTTCTAGAGGGGCCTGATTTAAGGTTGAGGTATTAAATGGTGGGGACCTGCCTTTTCCTTATTTAAAGAAGTACTTAATGGCCAAAGAAATTCCATACGATGTTGATTAGGAAGTACCAGGGAGTGGTTCGCCTTGGGTTTGGATATTAAATAATGGAACCTGACTTTGCCCTATTTAATATGGCATTAAGTTACCTAATGGGTACTTGCCATTCGCATCGTTATGATATGACTTTACTGGAGATGGGCTGTTGAACCCGATATCTCTATAGTAGCATTGCACCCGCTTTTATAATTTTGGAGTTATATTGGAAAGGCGATTGCCCTATGGTTAAAGGTATTTGGAGATCCATTATTTCTATATATATGATCGGACTGGAAAGGCCATTGGCCTACAGTCGTAGACATACTCGAAAAAATATAGTAAAATATTAAATATGTAAGACATAATTCCTATCTAAATGCTTACTTCTCATAATATTATTATCGTTAAATTTGAGGTTTCAATTCACCAGACATTTTTTGTTCTGACTCCCTCCTCATTACAACCTCAGGTTGGGAAGAAAGTTACAATTGATGATTTGATGAGTTTGAAGGTGGTGGTAAAGACCCAGTGATAGTGTAGCATTTTATTTATGCTAATTTTTACATACCCAGATTTAGAGACTTTGGTATATTGTTTTAAATAATGTATTTGTGGATATTTAAAATAGTGTATTTCTGAGATTTGAATCACATGAATGGGTACTTGTTTGCTTATTGTACTTGTTTGCTCATTTTAATTTTACCAAACCATCAGGCCAGCCCCAGAATGAACCTAAGGTTCGACGGGCTTTTATTGGGTCGATATTGGGCCCATTTCGAAGCGGGTTGTTACATTTGGTATCAGAGCTTAGGTAACCCGATCAATGGGAATGGGAATATGTGAGAGTACGCATTTGTTATTTTTTAAAATATTTTTCAAAACCTAACAAAATAAGTATATATATCGAAATACGCGAACACACTAGGAAATTTTTTAATTCAGCAAGTAATACTATCATAGGGAGCTGTAACTAATCCAAAATTATGAACCTACAGATAGTTGGAAAATGGCTGAAAACAATGGCTCTGAAGTTGGAAACCACACTACCCAGGAGATAACCAACATACTGGGTATTCTAGTGTGGTTCTAGCAGTATTTGAGAGTCACGTTAATGCCTCTATTCCCAAACAAACTATACCTACAGGGCCTGTACTACCGGCTAAACTAGCACACCGTCCGATAGTTTTCCCAAAGTTGTGCAAATATTTTCCGAGAATCGGAAGAAAGGTGTTTTTAAGGATGGAAGACTTTGTAGAAATGAAGGCCTGGATAGTTGATTGTGATTGGATATTCAAGGAGTAAAACTAGAGGACTAAGTTAGGCGACAATTAGCGGCTTGGCATTTTAATGGTAAAGCGCTAAATTGATGGACTATAATAGTTGAGGAAAATTCTAAGGAGGAAATGCTCAACTGGTAGAATTTAGAACACGTTTTGGGTCGAGATTCATCTCCAGCACGGAAGCTAATTTCCGGTTGGAGAATTTCATTCACTTGAAAATATGAGACTCCATTGTGAAGGAATGGATTAATAAGTTCACTAAGTTTGCTAAGTTTAGAATGGGTTTGATTGATACCCAGGGGAAGAAGGCAGTAAAGTTTATAAAAGGCTTGAATTCTCCATTAAGGGAACTGTTTTTAACCCAAGTTCCCATGGGTGTGAAACGCTTATTAAAATGACCTTGCTACAGACTATTAGTAAGGAAGAAATGGAGAAGGATGGGCAGCCCGGTGATAAAGTAGGAGAAAAGAAAGAAAGGTTTTGGAAGAAGAATAAAAGGGAAGTTCAAAAAGGGAGGACCAACGTGTCGCAGATGCCAATGAGGGGACATGTTACTAAAGACTGCAAAGTAAGTTTGATGAAAAAAGAGTTCAAAGGGAGGTGCTTTAACTGCAATAAGGAGGGACGCTATAAGAACCAGTGTCCGGAGTTAGCAAAGGAAGGCAAATAGTGCAGGCATATGCTATCGAAGCTTTACCTAGTTCGAGTAAGCTACCTCTGTAGGACAAAGGAAAGGCAACGATGGAAGGTATAACTCTTATTTCTGGGTATACTATTCGTACCCTATTTGATTCAGGAGCATCTCATTCATTTGTAGCCTAAAATATAGTTGATGCATTAGAATTAAAAACCCAATTTGTCATAGGCTCTATAGCTGTGTCGAATCTTGTTAGGGGGTCAACACACCTTCTTATGATTTGTAAAGACCTAGTTGTGAATATACGTAATGTTGATTTCATGTGTAACATGTACGTTATGGGTTTTAAGGGGTATCGACTCATATTAGGGATGGGTTATTATCATACTATGGCACAATCCTAGATTGTGATAGGAGGATGGTATGGTTAAAGAGTTGTAGGAGGCGAGACATAGATGTCCGTTGTTTTCCCCAAAGCTCGGTTATGTTGAGCTACTTATATTCCCTTACCCTATCATAGGATGAACTCTTTTTGTGCCCGTAGTTTGAGAACTTCTGGATGTCTTTGAAGAAGTTTTCGGTCTTCTACCTTGAAGAAACATAGAATTCAGAATTAATTTAGAGAAGGATGCTAGGCTAGTTGCATTACCACTAAGGCATATAGCCCCCAAAGAAAGGCGAGAACTGGATAAGTAGATTTTGGAGTTGTTGTATAAGAAGTTTATTCGCCGTAGTACTTTAGAATGGGGTGCACTAGTTGTATTCACCACTAAGGCGAATGGCTCTTTAAGGTTATGCGTTGATTACAAGGTGCTCAACAAGTAGACTAAGAAGAATAGGTACCCTATACCTTGAATTGATGATTTGTTTGACCATCTTATTAGAGCCAAAGTCTTCTCTCAATTGGAGTTGGCCATGGGATTCCATCAGTTAAGGGTGCCTAAGAGTAGCAAGGACAAAACTGTGCAATATCCATGGATGACATTTTAATAATATAAAAGAGTGAAGAGGGGCATCAAAATCTCTTAAAGTAAGTACTAATGCCTTTGAGAAGGCACCGGTTAAAAGCCAAATTCTCAAAGTGCCATTTCTGGCAAAAGGAAGTGAGGTTTCTCGATCACATTGTTTCCGAGAAGGGGTTTTACGTTGACCCTGCAAAAGTACCTGCTATTCAGAACTGAAAGATTCCAAGGAATGCTATAGAAGTTAGGAGTTTCCTTGGTTTGGCGGGGTATTATAGGAAGTTCATTAAGGACTTAGAGAATGTAGCAATGCCCTTAACTTGTCTTAGCAAGAAGAATTTAGTATTTTCACGGGATGAGAAGTTCACAAAAGCCTTGAAGAAGCTGATGGAGTGATTGACTAGTGCACCAATACTTACTATTCCAGATGGGTCGAAGCCTTTCATTGTTTATATTGATGCATGCGGTATGGGCTTAGGTGTTGTGCTTATGCAAGAAGACAAAGCGATAGCTTATGCAAGCAGAGAGTTGAAGGAGCATGAGAAGAGGCATCCCACTTATGACTTAGAGTTAGGAGCTATCATATTTGCCTTGAATATGTAGAGATACTATATTTTGGGAGAAATATTTGAGTTATTTACCGACCAAAAATCTCTTAAATACATGTTTTCCCAAAAAGATTTGAGTCTTAGGCAGCAGAGGTAGATGTAGTTTATAGCATCTTATGACTGTAAGATTCAGTATACATTTGGAAAAAGGGAATGTTGTTGCCAACACCCTTGGTCGAAGGAATGCTATTTTAGGTGCTATATTTGAGTGGAGACAATTGGAATTCCTTTCAAATTTCAGTTTCCAACTGCCATTAGAATTCACTCCAGGATATCTAGCGGCAATGGAAGTGAGGCCAGCTTTGATGGACCGCATCGGTCTGGAGCATAGAAAGGTGCGGTAATATTTGATATTTAAGCTGAGTTGAGTAAGGAAGAGCATTTTCCCCATCGCAGTAGGTATATGATCGATGAAAGAGGATGACTAAGGAGAGATTGATGGCTATATGTGCTTGTAGTCAAGAATGTTCTAGAGGAAGTATTGATGGAGTGCCACGGTTCGAAGATGACTATTCATCGCAGTGGAGAAAAGATTTTATATGGATATGAAACGGATTCAATTGGTCTGGGATGAAGAAGCAAGTAGTGGAATATGTCCTTAAATTTTTTACATGCTAACGGATAGAAGAGAAATAAGGGATGTCCGAAGGTCTATTATTGTCATTGGAGGTACTGACTTGGAAATGGGACATATATCAATGGACTTTATCGATGGGTTTCCTAGAAGTCAAAGAGGCAATGAAGCTATTTGGGTTATAGTGGATAAACTCGCTAAAAGTGCCCACTTTATTTTGGTAAGGAGTAATAGGACAGCAGCATCTCTAGCATAAATTTATATCAAAAAAGTGGCATGATTGCATGGAGTTTCAATTAGCATTGTCAGCGATAGAGATCCCTCATTTACTAGTGAGTTTTGAAGAAGTCAACTTTAGGAATGACGGTGGATCTTAGCACCAAGACCGATGGACAGATGGAAAGGGTGAAGTGGATTTTGAAAGATTCATTGAGAGCTTGCATCATGGATTTAAGAGGACATTGGGAGCATCATTTACCCTTAGTAGAGTTCACATACAATAATACTTACCAAGCGATGATGGGTATGGCACCCTTTGAAGCTTTATACGGGAGGGCGTATATAATAATCGACCCTTCACAATACCCTGAAATCAGCACCAAATGACAACGTCTGACTCCTGAATAACACAAAAGATAGTTTGTTGGGGGAAAGAAAATTTGAATCAATACTATGCCAAGGAATATCGATATAATCTCACAGCGGAATGATAACATATAATATAATGTCTATACATGAACATAATATGGTAACAACATATATACAAGAGACTACATTGGAAAAAATAACTGATAGCTGAATATCAATACAGAAAGTCAGAATACACCAAACTCCACATAATGCAGGGTTATAAATTATTATGTAATACATCAAGTCTCATATATAAATACAAGTCTGTCATGTACTACTACAATATTAAGTATATATATGAAGAATCAACATCGCCTCCACAGAGTGCTTTGGATGTCCTGAAAGTGCATCCCCAATAGCACCAAACTCCTAAACTACTCAATCAAGTAGCTAAAAGTTTTCATGACTATAACAGCCCGAGTTTTTCGACCATCAAAAATTGACACTAATACGTCCACTGTATTGCGTGTCGAGCATTCAAGTGCCGAAAAACCGATCATTAGGGGAAAAGAAGAAGAAAGAATAGACAAAGAAGAAAGAGAAGAAGAAGAGAACAAGAAACTAAATAATCAGAGAATCTCACAATGCAACGGAACAATCTATAATATAAATATGATCTTTACAAAAGGAAAAACTGTAATATACATACATCCATCGAAGTACAACAACAAATCACTAATCATAAGCTTGGACATTTTTAACAACATGTCCTCACAAATGCTGATAATTTTAAACAACCAATACAACATAAATAAGATAATAACTAGCTATCGATGAAGCCTCCTGCTCCAAGCTCCTCCAAAATGCATCTGAATCTAATCTGTAAACACACTCGGCCTGACCGAGCATTAAAAGGGAAGAATGCCCAGATTAGTCTGATAAACTAGTATGAGAAAACACAACTCAATTGGATTTTAATGCTATAAAACCTTCTGAAATAAAGGTATCTCGTAAGACCACGCCGCACATAAACACAGACGAGTTTTTTCCTTACGATAACCAAAACATTTTTATCAAATCATTTGACATTATTTCTAATGGCATTCTTTGAAAACCCTTTCTAAATAACATATTCAAATAGCTGAAATTGTTACACTAATTAAATTCCAGCATACTAGGCTCCATAATCAAAACCGTAAAGGCATGCATTGGAGAATGGATTCCATACAATGACAAGGTAAGGGACTACCTTCCGATAGTACATCTCTAGAAGAATGTACCAAGGCACAGTCCCGTTTCCCTCTACCAACAAAGGATCGGCCTACCTCTACCATAGATAGTACCGAATATGTCATCACCATGGTCGTTCCCGACCTATCCGTGGCCACAACATATACAACAACCCGAAATATAGAGGGTAATCTAGAAAGGTGATAAACATCTCCTAATAGAAGAGACCCATTTAGCCCAGCCGCATCTACCCTGTTTTTGTCATTCCCGTTGTGTAAGGCTTGAGGTAACGTTTTAGCTTTCACATGACAAATCCCACTTTGAATGCCATATTGCCATTTTCGATGACACAGTAATTAGTTTCCACAAAAGTACAACCCCCGAGTTCATACGCCTCCTGGAAGGGTGTTAAGTATAAGAGGGGTTACCTTCTACACCACCAAACAGATGTACGTTTGTAAAAAACCAATGTACGTGATCTTAGAAATGCAATGTCATTCATCCATATAAGTTGTCCAGGAACAAGTCAAACCAAAGATACCCTCCTACTACATCCTATTTGGGAATCATCCCAAGGATTAGTAGCGAGTAGTCCTTGCAAATCGAAGATTTTCATAATGAAGGAACTACTGCCACCATATATATAAAATATAGGAATCACTTGAGAGCTTAGTAGCAAGCAGCTCTACATGATGAAGATCTCCATCTTCAGAATCATTATCTTCAAGCAAATTTCACTTTCGAACGAATACGTTGGTCCGAAGTGGTTTTCGAATAAATCTGATCCTGGTCTCTCCGGACTAACAATCGATAAGAGGCCTTCAACCACATATGGAAACTAATTCTTGTAGACTTATCACGTTTCCAACTCTCAACTTGCTACCCTTCGGCCAAGATGGAAGCTTCGTAGATTGGTATGCCATAGTCACTCTACTCTACTCGAGTTATCATTCTTAGCATTAAACGATAATCAAACCTACTCAGATGGCTTCGTACTAAGTACATGACTAATCAGTTTACCCATTCAGTCAAGGAACCAAAAATAAAATCTAGCACACAAGCATTCACTAGGCCTATTTAATTAATCTTTTATTAAACAAATCACTTTCCAAATATTTATGTCAAAATATCTTTACGGTGATATATTCTCCAAACCACTCTTAAATCTTTGATATTTGGAAAACATTTTCATATACTTATCTCAACGGTATAAATATATTCACAAACTATTTCATTTTCAATACTTAGAAAATATCTCTATATACTTAAATCTATAATAAGTATATTTACTAATCTTTGAGGAAAGCTTCGTATTTTTTCAAAACACACTTTATTGGGTCAAAAACGAATCTTGCGTACTACAACCCCAAAACACTAATATAGGGATATCATTAATTATACAACATAAATCTTTGATGCTGAACTTAAACTATTTATTTGTTAACAATGAAGCCGACCAAGTTGGGGTACCATTACCTCTCAAACTTTGAATGGATGACATTCTTAACTTCGAAATAAATATAAGTTACACCTCGAATATTAACATCATATGAAGGATCTGAATAAATCCTATATACTATATAAAATCTCCTTTTGGAAATCACTTACTATAACAACAGTGTTATAGTCTATGTCTTCCTCACTTTCTTGAAAAACATTTATCACAACAAAAATGTTGAAATCCATGTCTTCCTATGACTTAACACATTTCAAATCACTTTTAAAACCATTAAACTCCATTTGTAGATATCACTTTTAAAACATTACTTTAAGAGATTATTTTAACTTTTAAAACGAAATGTATCCCCCTTTATAAAAACCATCCTCTACTTACCAAGATAAACCCTTTTATAATTATAAAATCATTTTTTTAATCTCCTTCCCATTTTATAAAAGTGGAAAATAGGTACAAGGACAAACTATGAAAATAATTTAGGCTGAAGGACAATAAGTTTCATTTTAAGGCTGAAGGACAAACTTTGAAAAAATTAGGCCGAAGGACAATGCTAAGTATTGAAATGACCCTCCTAATTTGCCTTAATTTTATTAGGAAATTTTTTTTTACATTTCAATTTAATTCTCAGAGTCATTTTCTTTTCAAACAATTTGTCCAGGATTTTAAAGTTCCTACTAATATAAATATATCAGTTTAATCATAAAAATATACATATACATATGATGATGTATATGTCCCTCTTGTTTAAATCAGAGTATATATATATTTTAAATTTTGTAAACAAGAGCAAGTTCTGTTTGATTTGAATTTGAATTGATCTACTCATATCATAATTAAATTCCTAGATTCTTTGATAGTTGCAATATATAAGTAGGTCCTGTGCATATTTATTTATACTAGATTTGATCATACTAACCATGATTTTTTTTCTGTTAATTTTTATCTTGGCAGATAACCTCAGAATACTTGAGATTATCATTTCTTTTTTTCCTTTAGCATAGTTCAAATGTTTGATATGTGACTAAGTGCCAGAAAATGATATTTACATTTATCATTTTCAATTTAGATATCTCTTTTGAAACCCTCTTACTTTTGATTCAATCAATATAGCTTTTCTCTTTTAATCTTAACCAACATGACCCAAATGATTATGCACATCTGTTTATAGCATTTTAAAGAGAGTTTTTGGTTAAGCATTTGCAAAAGAAAACTAAAGATTTTGAAGTGGCTTTTACTGTTAAAATATGATCAAACATGTTCAACCAGAACTTCATTCTTTTGAAGTTGGTTTATTCATGTGATTGTGTTAGCCAGACTCTTTGATCATGAAACAATGATATGCCATTCATTTGCATAGCATCTGAGGCCTTTTTTTCTTTTTGCTTTGTATTTATTCTTCTCAAAACAACCCGGAATTGGACTTGAATCTTTTTACAAAATATTCCAGTGAAAGGCAATTAAATACTTAAAAGAATTTCTCTAGTTTAAACCCATATTTTACCCCCAAGCTCAATTCTTATAAATAACCCAAATTTGCCTAGTACTCAATATAGGTTAGGCTAGACAACTGCTCAAATATATATATATATACATATTCCTTTTTCCAGGTTTTCATAACTAATAATTTAAGCTTATTTTTTTTCATATCTCAGATCATACTTCAGTACTCAAACCATTTACACATAACATAACTCAACTCTAGCAACCAGTTTAACCAACATAGCAAAGTCATTACATAACAAAAATTTAAAAACTCTATTTCCATGAATACATGCAGATATCTCATTCTATGCTATTAATAAAACTAACAAGCATGCTTATCCATTTTTCTCATTAGCCATAACCTTCCTTCCTACTTAAGTCTTGAAAACCCCTGAAAGAGCATTGGTGGCTGCCTCAATTTAAAATGAGACACCCCCATATGCCATGAGCAAACAAGGGTCAGATCAATGATCTGGTATGAGCAACAACAAAATATTCATAGCATTAAGCAGATAGAAGATAATCATAAATACTAGCTTTTGCATATTCAATTCCTTGGATCATCTGTTTTACTATGTTTCAGATAATTTTTGTACATGAATGATGACTTTATCAATCATTCATATACACATAAATTATTATGCAAACATGAACATTTAATAATTGCAGATAGAAGCACTAGAACAACCATGGTTCTACTCCAACCAATTTTAAGAAAAGCTCAAGTTTCTATTTCTTCATTCATAGGTTGTATTATCCATTTAAAATTCCTAACCTCATCTGCTATATAGGAATCACAGGGACACATTGCAATGAACTAATTCACATCATTGCACAAATATCTTAGGGCTTAAACAAACCATGTGCCAACTTGCCTACTTCAAATATAACAAGCATTCCAGCAGCCTTTTTGGTTTACCATCCCTAGTTTATTTACTAGTAGTTTTAGTTTAAATCCTACCATCAGATAGCTAAGTGAACATGTCACTGTAAACATGGAAACATCCATACATCTTATTAGCATAATTTTCCAGAAATAAGCAGACAATCATTTACAGGGATGTGGTCATTAGATGTCTTAATCTCAAATAGAAATACAAGGATATTTTCAACTGAACAATAAAGACATGGCATGTTGAGTTATTTGAATTTGCTAGATACTATGATTAAACCAGATTCAAGATCTAACTTAACCATAATTTTTAACTTGTGGGTTTTTTTTTCTATTTAATTAAGTGCTCAGCACATATAGAATTTCTATTGCACCCCTAATATTTTTTTTTCAAGCCTCAGCACTTATACAAAGTATAATGCAGCTCATAATATTTTCCTTATTAAAATTTCCATGCCATAGATCCATATCAGTTGAGAGTATTCTTAGCTTTTCTGAATGCATAAAAAAAACAGTGGGTTACACATCAGAAGGAAACATCATAACAGATCAAAAATCATCCAAAAACATCCATAATAAAGATCATGACAGATTCAGAACCATCCAAAGAGCATTGATAAAATCATGTTCAACAAAACCAAGAAAATGCAAATAGAAATATAGAAATTTGGCTGCTTCATATCAAGTCTTAATGCCATGAATTTTAGTGAGATCACTCACCTAAGTTCTTCCTTCCTTTGATCAAAAATCCCTATATGTTTTTGATCCTTCCCCTTTTTTTCTCTTCTTCTTTCTTTCTTATTTTTTTTTTAAGCAACTCGGGTAAAAATGATTTTCTGGTTATAACTGCCTATTTATATAAATGTTTTCCTCTAGGGTTTTACCAAGATAAAATTCCACTTTTGTCCTAGCTAACATCATGTATTTTGCATTTTATGTTTTCACATTTCCCTGCTTGATACCCCGGCTACCTTAGCCAATTATGGTTAGTACACCTTTCTCTTTACTTTTTCCAGAAAATAGCTATTTTGTATACTCACCCAAATCATGATAAATGTGTGACTCAGTCCTATTATATTTTTTTTCTTTTATTCTTTTCCAGAAATCTTCCTTTCCATTTTTACCTACACTAACATATTGACTTGTATTATATTTCATGTCATTTTGATGCTATTTCTTCTTGCTTAACTTTAACATTTTCTGCTCACAGGAAACATACATGTGTATAGGTATATAAATATTTATTATTTTTAACTTCGTTAGGCCTAAGTTAAAATCCAATGCTTTAAATAAGAATTCACTTTCTTATTTTTAAATAAAGCTTTTCTGTCTCCCTTTTTTCACAAATTCTTGGATTTTCCCTGTGCCATTTCCAGTGTGCATATGCATATATATACTTGCACATTATTTAATCCCAAAAATTCTACCATATTAAATCTAAATATTTCAAATTTTAAATTATCTCATTAAAATAATTTTTCACAAAATTTTAGGGTATTACATTCACCCCTCCTTTTAGGAATTGTGTCCTCACAATTCTTTTTTTTAAAATCTATCTAACATATGCATAAGCAAACAAATTCAACCATAACAACCATAAATATTAAATTCTCCAGAAATTAAAAATTACCTTTAATCTACAAAAAGTTTAGGATAATCCATCCTAATTTTGTCTTCTAACTCCCATGTACAATCATTAGGATCAAGACTCCACTGGACCTTCACTAGTTTCAAAGTTTTGCTTCTCAATTTCTTTTCTTCTTTAGCTAAAATCCCCACTGGTTCTTTCTCATAAACCAAATTAGGATTTATTTGAATTTGGGTAGGCTTTTCCAGAATTTCTTCTATATCATGTACCCATCTTCTAAGTTGTGACACATGAAAAACATTATGCATTGCTTTCATTTCCTCTGGTAGTTCCAATTTGTATGCTAAAGAGCCTATTCTTTCCAGAATTTTATAGGGTCCAACATACCTTGGTGTGAGTTTTCCTTGCTTGCCAAATCTCAAGACCTTTTTCATAGGTGAAACCTTGATGAAAACAAAGTCTCCCACTCCATATTCCACCTGCTTTCTCTTCATGTCTGCAAACTTCTTTTGCCTGTCTTGAGCTGCTGCCATCCTTTTTCTTATTAGCCCAATTTTCTCTGTAGTCTCTTTTACATATTCAGGCCCTAAAACAGCACTCTCTCCTGTCTCTACCCAACATACAGGTGATAAACATGGCTTGCCATATAAGGCTTCAAATGGAGCCATCCCTATGGTGCTTTGATAACCATTATTGTATGTAAACTCAGCTAGATGGAGATGATCCTCCCAGTTGCCTCCAAAATCCAATGCACATGCTCTCAACAAGTCTTCTAGAACTTTGTTCACCACCTCAGTTTGTCCATCTGATTGTGGATGGTAGGCAGTGCTTAAGCATAATTCACTCCCCAAGGCCTCTTGAAAACTTTTCCAGAATCTTGAGGTGAAGATGGTATCCCTATCACTCACAATGGTTTTGGAAATGCCATGCAATCTTACCACCTCCCTTAAAAATACTTGTGCTAATTTTGGCGCATTCCTTTCTGATTTGATTGGAATGAAATGTGCCACTTTAGTTAGTCTATCTACTATCACCCGTATGCTTGTGTTTCCTCTTTTAGATCTAGGTAGGCCATCTATGAAATCCATAGATATATCCTCCCATTTCCATTGTGGTATGCTTAGAGGTTGTAACAACCCTGATGGTCTTTGGGTTTCTGCCTTAACTTGTTGGCAAGTCATACACCTTGCAACATGTTTGGCCACATCTGACTTCATTCCCTTCCACCAAAAATTTCTTTTTAAATTTTGATACATCTTTGTACTGCCTGGGTGTATGAAGTACTTACTCCTATGATATTCATTCAATATTACCTCCTTCAACTCCATGTTTTCTGGAACACATATCCTATTCTTGTTTCTTAAATAACCATTTTTATCAATATGGTAATTTGTCACTTCTTCCCCTTTTGATATGAGAATTTTCTTCTCAACTACAATAGGGTCTTGGTCTTGCATTTTACTTACCTTCAAAAATAATTCAGATTGAAGTGTCATCAAGCTCAACTTCCCTCTATTTTCCTGTGCACCATGCACATGTACATCCATGTGCACACAGCCATTCTCCCCAATTTCTAATTCAGTAAGCAGAGACAAGTCCTTAAATTCTTCCATCATCAACATGGCTATTTTTGCATGTTGTCTGCTCAAGGCATCTGCAACTTTGTTTGCCTTACCTGGTGTATAAAGTATGTCAAAGTCATAGGTAGCTAGAAACTCCACCCACCTATGTTGCCTCATGTTTAAATCTTTTTGTGAGAATAGATATTTCGGTGCCTTATGATCAGTGTACAAAATAAATTTGGCACCTAATAAGTAATGTCTCCAAAGCTTCAAGGCATACACTACTGCTGCTAGTTCAAGATCATGGGTTGCATACCTAGTTTCATGTGGCTTTAATTGCCTAGATGCATAGGCTATTACTTGGTCTTGTTGCATCAACATAGCCCCTAGCCCAGAGCCACTTGCATCAGTATACACAATTAATCCCTCATTTCCTTCAGGTACTCTCAACACTGGTGCATTAACTAAGGCTTCCTTTATCTTGATAAAAGCTTGCTCACATTTTTCAGTCCATATAAACACTTGATTCTTTCTAGTTAAATTTGTAAGTGGTGATGACATTTTAGAAAAATCTTTTATAAATCTCCTATAATATCCTACCATCCCCATAAATGATCTAAGCTCACTCACTGTGCTTGGTCTTTTCCATGCTTGAATTGCTACAACCTTATTAGGGTTCACTGAAATTCCTTTAGCAGAAATGACATGGCCAAGGAAATGTACTTCCTCCTTCCAAAATGCACATTTTGAAAATTTTGCCTTAAATCTTTTTCCCTCAATCTAGACAAAACCAGATGCAAATGACTTTTATGCTCTTCTACTATTTTGGAATAAACCAAAATATCATCAATAAAAATCAGCACAAATTTGTTTAAATAATCTCTAAAGGTTCTATTCATTAAATCTACAAAGTATGATGGTGCATTAGTCAAGCCAAATGGCATAACCAGAAATTCATACAAAACATATCTGGTGTTAAATGCAGTGTACTTAACACTTGAGTCCTCAACCTTCTTCTGATGGAACCCAGATGCTAAGTCTAACCTAGAAAATATTTTAGCTCCACTGAGTTAATCAAAGAGATCATCAATTCTAGGCAATGGGTATTTGTTCTTAATAGTAACTTTATTTAGCTCTCTGTAATCTATACACATTCTCAAAGTACCATCATGTTTTCTTACAAACACTACTGGAGCTCCCCAGCATGAATTGCTTAGCCTTATAAATTCTTTGCTTTCTAATTCTTCTAGCTGATTTTTCAATTCTTTTAGTGCACTTGGCCCCATTCTATTAGGTTTCTTTATTATTGGGCTTGCTCCTGGAATAAGATTGATTTGAAACTCTACTGGTCTATGGTGTGGAACACCCTTAACCTCCCCAAACACATCCAAGTATTCATTGACTATGGGAATTTCTCCAATAGTAAGTTCACTGAAATCTTTTTCCAAGTCAATTAAGTGATATAATTTCCTTTCTTTAGCTACTTCACACAAAATTGTGATTCTCTGGCCTCTAAAGTTTTGCAATGATATGGTGGATGAATCTAAGTTAATTATGGCTTTAAATTGCCTTAACCAGTCTACCCCCAATATAACACCTATATTTGGGTAGTTTAAAACATATAAATTAGAAATGAAAATGTTTCCACCTATGTTTAATTCCACATCCACACAAATCATATTTAAAACACTAGAACTCCCCAGTGGACTTTGTATAAGGAATGGAGTTTCAACCAATATGCAATTCAATTTTAGCATTTTAACCAGTTCATAAGAAATCAAAGAGTGAGTTGCCCCAGTATCATATACTACTGCTATGGTATGGTACAAATAAGTAATGTACCTTCCACTTGGCTATGATTTTCAGCATTAATTTCCACTGTAGATTTGCTTTTGCCCTCCAGATTTGCTAACTTCCCTTGCTGCTTGTGCTCAGGACAGTTCCTCTTCATATGCCCCTCTTTCCCACATAGGTAGCATTTGAAGGCTCCTCCTTTTAATTCTGGGCACCTTGGTTTGATGTGTCCTTCCTTTCCACAATGATGGTAGACCAATTTCTTCTTAGCATCATTAGCCTTGGTGTCATTGGCCTTCTTGTTGTCTGTCTCCTTTTTTTTATCATAAGGGTGATATCTTCCCTTATTCTTCTTGTTATTATGGTTCTTAAAATTCCTGTACTTCTCTCTTTCCTTGTCATGCTGCTCCAATTTCAAAGCCAGATCTATTACTTAATCAAAAGTCCTATCTGCATATGGTAACATGGCTCTGCTAAGTCCTGGGTTCAAACCTTTAATGTACCTATCATTTTGGATGCTTCATCTGCCACTAGCATTGCTCCATATTTGGATAATCCCTCAAACTTTTGAGTATACTCGGTGACATTCAAATTTCCCTACCTGAGTCTAATAAATTCTTCAAGTAATGTGGTCTTAGCTGATGCTGGTACAAATCTTGCCTCCAACATCTCCTTGAATTGATTCCAAGTGATTTCATTTTCAATTCTCCTAGCTATGATCACCTCCCACCAGCCTAAAGCTACTCCCTTCAGCTGTCTTGAATCCACTTGCCTCTTCCTCTGATCATCAAGCCGCATGTCATTGAAAATCCTATCCAATGTTCTCAACCATGCTTGAATTTCCATTACATTCTCAGTCCCTTCAAAACTTTTGCCTCCCAAGTTTGTATAAGCCTTTAATAGTTTTGAAAGTTCCTCATGTGGATTCTCAGGCCTATGCCAAATTCCATCCCTTAAAACCCTTACAAACTCTTGCATATCAAGCATTTATGGTGCACTTGTTCCTGCTTGATGTGATCCCCTTCCTACCATGGATTTCTAACCAAGTTATGGGCAAATAGTATTAGTACACTGTGAGTATTTTCTATAGTTAATATTTTCCTATCCAAATTATTTCATCCAAAACAAACAGATATAATACATTTCTATAGTATTCAACAATCAATGCAACCATTTGCTCTGATACCAACTGAAATGACCCTCCTGATTTGCCTTAATTTTATTAGGAATTTTTTTTTACATTTACATTTCAATTTAATTCTTAGTCATTTTCTTTTCAAACAATTTGTCCAAGATTTTAAACTTCCTACTAATATAAATATATCAGTTTAATCATAAAAATATACATATACATATGATGATGTATATGTCCCTCTTGTTTAAATCAGAGTATATATATATATTAAATTTTGTAAACAAGTGCAAGTTCTGTTTGATTTGAATTTGAATTAATCTACTCATAATTAAATTCCCAAATTCTTTGATAGTTGCAATATATAAGTAGGTCCTGTGCATATTTATTTATACTAGATTTGATCATACTAACCATGATTATTTTTTTTCTGTTAAATTTTATCTTGGCAGATAACCTCAGAATACTTGAGATTATCATTTCTTTTTTCCTTTAGCATAGTTTAAATGTTTGATATGTGACTAAGTGCCAGAAAATGATATTTACATTTATCATTTTCAATTTAGATATCTCTTTTGAAACCCTCTTGCTTTTGATTCAATCAATATAGCTTTTCTGTTTTAATCTTAACCAACATGACCCAAATGATTATGCACATCTGTTTATAACATTTTAAAGAGAGTTTTTGGTTAAGCATTTGCAAAAGAAAACTAAAGATTTTGAAGTGGCTTTTACTGTTAAAATATGATCAAACATGTTCAACCAGAACTTCATTCATTTGAAGCTGGTTTATTCATGTGATTGTGCTAGCCAGACTCTTTGATCATGAAACAATGATATGCCATTCATTTGCATAACATCTGAGGCCTTTTTTTCCTTTTGCTTTGTATTTACTCTTCTCAAAACAACCTAGAATTGGACTTGAATCTTTTTACAAAATATTCCAGTGAAAGGCAATTAAATACTTAAAAGAATTTCTCTAGTTTAAACCCATATTTTACTCCCAAGCTCAATTCTTATAAATAACCCAAATTTGCCTAGTACTTAATATAGGTTAGGCTAGACAACTTCTCAAATATATATATATATATATATATATATATATACATACATACATATTCCATTTTCCAGGTTTTCATAACTAATAATTTAAGCATATTTTTTTTTCATATCTCAGACCATACTTCAGTACTCAAACCATTTACACATAACATAACTCAACTCTACCAACCAGTTTAACCAACATAGCAAAGTCATTACATAACAAAAATTTAAAAACTCTATTTCCATGAATACATGCAGATATCTCATTCTATGCTCTTATTAAAACTAACAAGCATGCTCATCCATTTTTCTCATTAGCCATAATCTTCCTTCCTACTTAAGTCTTGAAAACCCATGAAAGAGCATTGGTGGCTGCCTCAATTTGAAATGAGACACCCCCATATGCCATGAGCAAACAAGGGTCAGATCAATGATCTGGTATGAGCAACAACAAAATATTCATAGCATTAAGCAGATAGAAGATAAGCATAAATACTAGCTTTTGCATATTCAATTCCTTTGATCATCTGTTTTACTATGTTTCAGATAATTTTTGTACATGAATGATGACTTTATCGATCATTCATATACACATAAATTATTTTGCAAACATGAACATTTAATAATTGCAGATAGAAGCACTAGAACAACCATGGTTCTACTCCAACCAATTTTAAGAAAAGCTCAAGTTTCTATTTCTTCATTCATAGGTTGTATTATCCATTTAAAATTCCTAACCACATCTGCTATCAAGGAATCACAGGGACACATTGCAATGAACTAATTCACATCATTGCACAAAGATCTCAGGGCTTAAACAAACCATGTGCCAACTTGCCTACTTCAAATATAACAAGCATTCCAGTAGCCTTCTTGGTTTACCATCCCTAGTTTATTTACTAGTAGTTTTAGTTTAAATCTGTAACGACCCGAGTTTCCAGACCCCGGAAAATCGAACCATTTAGTTAAGAAGAAGAGGTAGAAGAAGAAAAATAGAAAACAACATCAGAATCTAACCATCGCAGCGGAACAAAATATAATATATATTAACAGATCTTTACACAAATCAAAACTATATCAGTTTTATATAATATAGCATCAGAGTATACACCAGAGAACACATAACATACAACTGGACAATAACCATATCATGTCCTCAATACAACAGAGTACAACAATCAACACAGCAGAATATATATATATAAACAAGTACGGGAGATACGTCTCGCCATCCAGCTCATCTCCTGAGCTCCACAGCATCATATCCTGTAACCTATAATACTCGGTCTGACCCGAGCATCATATAAAACAATACCCGAGTCAGTCTGGAATACCAGCGTGAGAAAATCACACTCAAATTGATTATTAAAGTTTCAAAATCCTTTGAAAACAAAAGCATCTCGTAAGACCATGCCACAAATAAACATGTCGGGTTTTTACCTTACGATAGCTAAAACACTTTATATCAAAATCCTCTGATATTATAATAGTGTCTACAGAAAGTAAAATAGAATCTAGCTGAAATGCTTGCATCTCACATTTCAACAATAGTTGGGCACAATCAAAACCGTACAGGCACGTAGGGAGAATGGATTTCCAACGAATGACTAGGCACTGGGGTACCACCTGTCACAGTACGTGGCCTAGATCACAGTACCGAGGAGTACGCCCGCTCCCCTGCAACACAAGACCGGAATCATCCCTTACTGGATAATTCCAAATAAAATCATCCCACGGTTGGGATCAGCAACCGCACCACTAAGCCGAAATAAAGGGACATCTAGACAGGGATGACCTTACTCTCAAGTGGGGGCTACCCACGAAGCCTTGCTGCATAACCCCTGATTTTCAGTCATTCCCGGTTGATGAGGCTCGAGGCTAAACGATACCTTTTCAGAACATATCCCTTAGAATGCCCATCGTCCACCTGACGATGTCGCGAAAGCATTCGTCCATACAAGTCCGTCCCGGGTTCGAACGGAACCGAAGGCACTATTCCTACTACATCCATTTTGGAAATATCCTCAGGATTAGTAGCGACTAGCCCTTGCACTTCACTGCTCCATCTTCGACTCTGAACACGTTACACGAAACGTACAAACCGGATCGAAGTGGTATTCGAGTCTCCAGACCTAGAATCCCGGTATACGGAAACCCGATCCCGGTCTCTTCGAAACGATCAACGTATTTGGCCAATATTGATAGTCGGTCATTTAACTATCAATTAACATCCACAAGCAACCATCACACAATAAATAATTTCCCACATTATTTATTTGCCCAAATATCTTTCCAAGATATATTTTCAAATTTTCAAAGCTCATTTGAAAACAATTTCAAATAGTTTCCTCTTACGGAATACATTTCCCAATTAATTTATTTCCACTGAATCACCAAGTACAAAATACTTTTAATTTTAAAATAATTTAAAAACACTTTATTTAATATATTTTATAACATTGAAATTTTAAAACTACTTTAATACTTTATCAAAATATATATTTTAAGAATATTTAAAATAAAACCACTTTATAAATATAAGCTAACTTCCTCTTTAAAACATAATACCAAATTACTTTTATATAATTACTACTATAATAGATTTTTGAAAATACTTACTTAGGAAATTAACATTTAAAAAGACAAATTTCCTAAAACATGCTTTTTAAAACATACTTAAAACCTTTAACTTATATTTCAAATTGCTTTGAAAACGTACTTGGCTATCCAGAGAAATACACTTCTCATTCCCATCTTTTAAAAATAAATCAACATTTATTTTTAAACCAAATCCATATCCTTTTATAAATTTCCACCTTGAATTTATATTCTCAAATATCCCTTGATATTTTATTTTACTTTATAAACCCAGTTTATAAATTTCAAAATCTCACTTCTCTTTTAAATTCCAAATCCCAAAGTATTTAAATCAATTTATAATTGATTTCCCAATTTATTTTACTTTGAAATAAATTTCCTTACTTAATCCATTTATTTTCAAATTCATTAACTTCCAGATTTTATTTCTCATTATGATTTAAAATCTTTAAACCGAAACACAAGTTTCAGATTTCCCAAATTCCTTCTTCCTTTTTAATTACATTTAAACATTGAATTAAAATAAATTATTTATCCCTTTAAATAACATCACATAAGTTTTCTTTAGATTCAATATTCTCTGTTTATTTAAAATTCTTCTTTTCCATATTTAATTTATTCGAATTCACTAGAATTACTTAACTTAAATTTTACTCTTTTATTTCTTTCCAAAAATCCAATTCAATTGCTTTTGATAACTCATTATACTGGGAAATTCAATCCAACCAGATTATCCAATATAAATCATCACAGGATATCAACAATCATATCACAGAATATTTAAACAAAATTAAATATTTTGAGGAATCCAGTTGGATCCCTCCAACCTGTTTCCCTGCATCCACAGACGTTAGCACAATACCAATTTCACTTCAAAGTGGAATATCGCGGTATATGGGTTTTATAAAATATCATCTGCTATTATGCGGCGCATAGGGTCTCATCCGCTATACAATGCGGGAATATCAACTCCAATATATACATATGCCAATATATATATATTGGTATATACTACTATATACCATATCAATCAAATCAATCAATTCAATCATCCATCAATATTTAAATTTAACCAATTAAATTTAAATTATAATTTAACTGAGTGAGATTAACTCACCTTTGCATTTGCCATCCACTTTAATATTCTCTTAGTTTTCTCGCCGTTTGTACCTTGAATAAATATTAAATTTGTTTTGTTAATATTCAAATGAATCGAATAAATAATTTCCATTTGTTAAATTAAATTTAATTACAAATGATTTTATTTAACCCAGTTTAATAAATTCGATTTAAAACTTGAATTTATCATATTACTAAAATTCCAAATTTTACTTTACTGTTAAATCCCTAGTAACAAATTAAATGAATAGTTTCTACCATCAGATTTAAAATATCCAAAATAATTTAACCCTCGGATAACACTCATGGATTCGTAAATACTTGATTGTAATAGGCTTTACAACGTTTTATCTCATCATACTGTCTACTTAAAATTAACAGTAAGATTTAAAAATGTGTACACAATCATTATATTTTCTCAACTATATATATATACCCTTTAAACTATATCTTGAAAACTGCGTATATAAAATTATTTCATAGATGTCAAAATCTAATTTATATAAACTAAACGTATCATTAAAATTTGTAAACAGATCTTCACAAATATATTTTTCTAAAAGTGTATATACGATTCCATTATTTTCATTTAACCCAAAGACAAATTCTACCGCTAACCCAAATTACCAGAAATAATAGAAATTAATTACCAAATATGGTTCTCCCCAAGACAGCACGTCGCTAGCAGCGTACTTGTTCGCAGGCCTGGAAAGCACGGTGACCCAAACCTTACCCAAAATCACCACCTCCGATCCCTCTTCCATCCTCACGAACCTTCGATGCGACTTCAAACGTCAGAACCATCGATCTCCCGCTCGAGCCGCCCCTCCCCCTCGTGACATCGTCAGCCTCCCCTTAGAACTCGCGAATCTAGTAACCACGAACTCGCGAATAGTTAATGAAAGTAATTAAGGGGAGATAATTACTAGATGAGATTAATCAAGAGTGATTAATAAATGTTATTTAATTAAAGGTTAATTACTTAATGTAATTAATTTAATTAAGTAATTAATAATTAAGTTGTAATTAAGGATCATTAATTAATATAATTAATGAGGTAATTAAGAATTGATTACTTAAGTAATAATTAATAAATGAGTGATTAATTTATGTAATTAATTAAGGATTAATGTAATTAATTATAGTTGATTAACTTAATTAATTTTAGTTAATTAATTAATGAAGTAATTAAAGGTTAATTACTATAAGTGGTTAAGAATAATTAATTTAAGTAATTAATTGAGAATAATTTACTTGGATGTAATTAAAAGGTAATTAATCAAGATGATTAATTGAAATGAATTATTAGAGGATAATTAATTAATTAATTGTAATTAATTAATGGTTAAGTAAACATGATTTATAGAATGAAGTAATTAATTTAATTCACTTTAAATTAATTAGAGATGATATAAATCATTACTTATGGATGGATGATAATACTGAATGCTTTGCATTTGAACTGATATCTCTGATGAGATATATGCTGTGTAATATGGATGTTAGTTGAATTGTGATGATAATATGGATTATCTGATAATGTTGATTATCTGTTGTGAATTATCTTTCTATGTGAATAAAGATAATTGAATTAAATTGTTTTAACCTTTAAAACAACTTGGCCTTAAAAGATACGTTTTGGATTTCGATGAGACCGGGATCGGGTTTCCGTATACCGGATTTCCAGGTCTGGAGACCCGAATACCACATCGATCCAAATTAACGATAGGTCGTGAATCAAGTGAAGATGAAGATTCAGAGTGCAAGGGTTATTGTCGTTAACTCTGAGGGTGATTCCAAAACGAGTGTAACGAGATAATGCCTTCGGTTTCGTTCGAACCCGGAACGAACTTGTATGGACTGAATGCTTTCAGAACATCGTCAGGTGGACGATGAGCATTCTAAGTGATGTGTTCTTTTCTAAGGTAATCGTGACCTCAAGCCTCACAAACCGGGAATGGCTAAAACAGGGGAGGTGCAGCAAGGTTAGTGGGTAGCACCCAAGTAGGACAAGATTACCTCTGTCTAGAAGTCCCTTCTTATTTCGGCTTAGTGTGTGCGGTTGAATCATGACAACCGTGGGGTATCTTGTGCGGGAATTATCCAGTAAGGGATGTTCCGACCTTGTGTTGTAGGGGATTGGGAGTGATCCTCGGTACGGTGATCTAGGCCACGTACTGTGACGGGCGGTACCCCGGTAGCCCTGCCATTGATGGAATCCAAACTCCAATAAGTGCCGTACGTTTTAGTTGTGCCCAACTATGTTGGAACGTGAGATGTAAGCATTCCAGCTATTTCATATTTATTTGAAAACCCTAGACCTATTATAATACAATCGAATTTCCTATCAAATGTTTTGGTTAGCGTAAGGTAAAAACTTACCCATATTTATTGGTGGGAAGTCTTACGTGATACCTTTTCTTTCAAAAGGTTTTGAAGTTAAACAAGTTTAACCTGTTACTCACACCAGACCCATGTCTGACCCAAGTTGTTTATTTCTGTTTTATAAACTCTTGGGTACTCAAATTTTTACGAGTAGCCAAGGGATTCAGGTTTAGCTTTGACAAGTAATCTGGAGGAGCAATGGAGCAGGAGGCTTCGGCGTTGTAGATATAGATAGTAGTTTTCCGCTGTGTTGATCTTTGTATTGATCTGTATTGTGTTGAGATGTAATAACTAGACAGATGTTTATAACTGTCTAGTATGTGATGTGTAATCTGTGTAACTCTGATAAATGATATATATGATACTATGTAATATTTATGTGATATATTATATTTCGTTTCGTTTCCGCTGTGAGTATCTGTTGTTGTTTTCTTTTCTCTTCTTCTCTTTTCTATTTCTCACCCCTTTCTTTCTTTCTGTCGATTCGATTTTCCGGAAGTGGAAAGCCGGGTCGTCACACGTGGTATCAGAGCTTTAGGTTGAGCGAATGCCTAAGCTTTTGGTTAAGTGAATATCAGAGCTATTGGTTGAGTGAATACCTAGCTCTGGAGTGGTATCTATCGTGAGAGAGCGTATTTGTAATTTTTATATAACTATATATATATTCTACCTATATTGTTGGGTTACCCGTACAGGTTCTCCAATATAAGATATAAAGGTAGATAGGGTAGTAGTGTATGAAATACGACTACCAATGGTTGGAATTAAGGTTGGATGTGTATTTATCGAGACTGTAGACCCAATACTGTCTCGAGTAAGTTTTGCTGTGATGAAGGATTTCATCGAATCTCTGAAGGAAACCTGTTAAGGTTCGGAGTTTATCTGTTAAGTTGGATGAGTAGAGTTTGGATCTATCGGTTGAACAGAAGCAAGTGATGGTATCTTGATACCTCAGGTAATAGTAGCTGTGTGATGAGATGCAGTGACGATGGATGTTCCTGAAGATGTTTTCTTTGGAACGAGTTTAAGGAAGTGTGTCTGTTTCAGTGTTATGGCTGAGTTCAGCAGGGTGTTTCTGTTTGGTTTGGAGTTCGAGTTTCTCGAAGAGCTTTGGTTAGGAATCTTTGGCATCTGTGGTAGCAGTGCAGCTTGGAGTGTTCTGTAATGGCAGGAAGTTTTTCTGGCTGAGCAGTTTTTCTGGAGGTGAAATTCAGAAGCAGCAGGGTGCATCCATTTCTTAGATGGATTGGATAGTTAAGTATGGGCTGTTCTGATTTGTTAAGAGGAACAGTTTTCTTTGGAAATAAGCTGGGTTGATCGCAAAAGTGACTTGCGATAGTTTGAGGGTTCTCTTGGGTTATCAGAGTTTTTCTGAGTGTCTTCAGAGAAGTCAGGAGTTGTCCGCATCTGAAGGTTGAGTTTTCTTATCGACTGGATTCCAGGAGTAGTACCGGTAGTTCAGTCTAGTTGAAGGATGTTTCCTAGAAATGGAGTTGGTGCAGCAACTCAAGTTTTGATGAAGTATCTGAGTTTTATTTATGGATCAGTGAACCTTATTTCTGGAATGAGTTGTCCAGTCTGTGCTTGTGTTCTACCTCAGATCAGAGTGGTGCAGCGAAAGCAGTTTGGAGTATATCTCTGGATAGGAGAAGTAAGTTTGGAATCTACTGATGTTGTGAAGTAAAGTTATGTTTGGATCTCTTCTGTGTTCTGATTTAGATAAGTATTGGGTTTTCAGGATTGAATTGTCAGTTTGGACAATTGGAATTCATTGAGTTTTATGTATCTCTGAGAGGTACGTGTAAGATCTATCTCTGGTTTTAGAATCAGCAGTTCTGGAAGGTTTAGTTGTTGAGGCAGACTCGTTTGTAGTCTGATATTCTGTTTAGTTCTGTAGATCTAGATGAGTAGGAGATCTATAGCTTAGTAGTTTAGATTGTTGTAGAGCGAGTATCCCGGTATATATATACTTGGGGAAACTCGAGGAATTCTATCTAGAATTTTGTCTGGATAGTTAGATTTGATTGATTGGATGAATTGGTTGCTATGGTTGTTAGCATATGGATGATAGTATATGCTTGTGTTTTAAAATTTAAAATCTTTAATAAGATTATTAAATTACCTTTGTTTAAATTTCGGGGACGAAATTATTTTAAGGGGGAAGGAATGTAATATCCCGGAAATTTTAACAATATCAATTTAATAATCTGTTAAATAATTAAATTGATATTGATGATCTTTGATAATAAGATTTGAATTTAATTTAATAATCTGATTAAATTAGTATTAATTGGTGATTTTATCTTTTAAAAGTTAATAAGATATTTTCTATTTGAATATATATATTTATTTATATATATTGTAAATAGAAGCTTTGGGTAAATTGGGAATTTAGATTTAATTTAATATGACTTTTCAAAGTTATTTAAATTAGTAAATTTATAGTTTTAAAATATTTTAATTGCTTAAGATATTTTTACTTAAGTTTAAAAATATATAAGATTAACAAAAAGGTTTGTTTTATTTCTTTTTAAAATATTACTTGATAAAATAATCTCTTATATAAATTATTTAAATTATCAAATATGTTATTTCCAAATAATAAGTATAATGTATTATTTTTATAAATATGAATGAATTTTAAAGAATATGAAATTATTATTTAATTGAATAAATAGTTATATATGTATATATATATATATAACTTAACTTTTAAATTGAATCTTAGGATTTAATTTAAATTGAATTTGAAATTAAGTTTTGAAATTCAATGGAATAAATATTTAAATTTGTTGTGGAGTTTAGAAAATTGTATAAACTTTTAGTTATAAATAAATTTAGTTTTCTTTCTTTAAAAAGTAATATATATAGGTAAGTATTAATAAATAAGAAAAAGGATTTTTATTTACTTTTAATATAAAAAACATAAAGGTATGTAAATTGTATATATAAAAACAATAAGCTAAAATGGAAACATTAAAGCTAAATTGAAGTTAACATAAAAACAAGTTAATAAATAAGAAATAATTTTAATAATAGAATAACATGTGTAAGATAATTAGCATTCAAAATGACAAGTGTTAACATATTAAACCATCTAAGCATAGGTGTTAAGTAATTAGATAAGGCAAAAGACAAGTGTCATCTTTTTATTTTCATTTTATTTAAATTTTATTAAATCCTAATTTACATTATATAAACAAACATCTTCCCTCTTCCATTTCTTTTTCTATCTTCTCATTTTAAAAGCAAGTGAACATAGCCTGTAGCCTCATTTTCTAAAACCAGAATCGAATTCCTCAACCCAAAGAAATTTTCATAAACTAAAATCTGAAGTTCATTCCTCAAAACAATCAGAGAAAATTCAAAACCCTGTAACCTCCTCAAGCTAAACAATCAAAAGTCTTCTGTTTGCATTCATTTGCAATCTGGAATCAATTCAAGAAGCTGTCTGCCTTCATTTGCAACCTGGAAGCCAGCATGCATATAATTTAAATCAAGTTTAAAGCCAGCAACTCAAGTTTAGAATCAAATCTAAAGAGGAATTCAAGTTTCCCTGTTTCAAGTCTAAAGTCTTCAAAAATTAAAGAACTGCCTCTGTTTAAATCTGTGAGTAACTTTTAAAACTTAAAGTAAAATATGGTTGCTTGCTAATATAGTTGAAATGAATAAGTATTGCAAGTATAAATGAGTTTCTGATGTGAATGTTTATATTGTGTTTGCTATAACAATTAGATGCTCTGCTCTGCCTTTTCAAATCTGTGAGTAACTTAAAATCTTAAATTTTAAATAGGTTGTATGTTAAATGTTGGATATAATTTAGTAATGTTTGTGTGTTTATAGAAGTCAGATGTAAATATGTTATGTATGCATGTTGCTCTGCTGTGTTCCCAGATCCATCTTCCCATTTAAAAGAATCCACTTCAATCTATTTAAATGTGTGATAGTATCTGTTTTTGTTTTTAAAAAAAAATATTAAAAATATATGTGTTTGTTTAATATAGATTAGAAAAAAATGAAATCAAACTAAGACAGAAGTTGTTGTCTCTGGAAATATTTGAAATATCAGAGCATGTTGATTTTAACCAAAATTCAAACTCTATGAATTTGTAATTCAGTATTATAAACCAAAAGCATTTACTAAAACATGATTTTTAAATCAAAAATCAGGATTTTTAGGAATAGGATAAGGGTGCAGTTTGGATATTGACTGAAATGAGTTTTTGTTGAAAATCCTGGTGATCTTGGAATTGTGGAAGCTTGGGTTTCTTCGTGTTGATGGAGGAGAGTTAGGAGTTGCTTAGAAAAATGGGTATTTGTGATAAAATTCATCAGAGAGGATGCGACAGTGAAAATCTTTTTGGAACCCTAGTTTTGCTGAGTCAAGCCAAGTCAATAACCTCAACTCGTATAGTTGATCGAGTTCAACCGGAATCTGGGCTTGGGTAGTAGGCATGTAGAGGAAGTCAGCGCCGGAGTTGCATTACCCACGGTGGTCGAAGTTTGGAGGATGAGGTGATTGCAGTTGCGCTGGTAATGTCTGGTTAATTTCAGGCTTTAGGAAGCAGACGCTCGATTTCGATTATTGGGTGATGGTGGAGATTTGGTGATCGGAGAAGGATGTGGAACCAATTTCCGAGACGTCGCGATCGACGTTGATGATCACTGGCAGCCGGAGTCACCGTGCATATGCACGGTGTATATGTGTTCTGGTGGAAGTTTGGGTGTAGTAGGAAGGTCACGCGAGTTTCTCGAGTCGATTGAAGAAATGGCCGAAGTTTTTCCATGTTTGGCTCGAAGTAGGAAGTGGGTGAGTTACTTCATTTAGCTGTAGGGTTTTGACAGGGAAAGCTCGGGTTTCCTGATGGTTTTCTCGAAGCATTTTAGCAAGGGGTTGGGAAATTTTGGGTTTCAGGTTTAAGCCTGATCTGTCTTTAAAAATTTTCAAGTAAAGGTTTAAACCAGTTTTAAATCTATATCTCAGATTTGAAATTTAAGGAAGTTTTTAAATTAAATTATTTAAATAATTTAATTGGTTAGAATATATATTAAAAGGATAGAATTTAAAAGTAAATTGATTTAAATTCTTAAATTCTTTTTCAAAATTAGTATTTCTCCACCATATGATTTAAGAGTTGTAAATGGATTTTAAAGTTTGTTAAGGTTAAATTTTTATTCATTTTAAATCTCATATTTAAAATGAAATTTAAAGGAAATTTGAAAGTTAAATGTTTCAAATATGTTTGAATGATAAATATCATTAATAAGGAAATATTTTCTTAAGACTTAATGATTTGTGAGGAAATTAATGAATAATTAATTTAATTGATTAATTAATCATTTGGATTAATTAAATAGGTAATTAATGGTTTAAACAAATTAATATTATGACTAAAGAATAATTAATTAGGAATAATAAAATTATAATTAAGGATTATAAATTAGAGTATTAATGAATGGTTAAGAATTAATTAATAGAGTAATTAAATAATAATTAAGTTATGGTTAACACTTAATTAATTAAGTAATTAGAGATTAATAAATTGGTTATTAAGATTTATTAATTTGAAATTAATAATAATTAATATAAGTTAATTACTTAAGGAAAGTAATTAAATAATTGTTAATGAAGGTCATTAACTATGGATTATTAAGTAATTAATTTATGTAATTAATTTTAATAATTAATTAGATTAATTAATTTAAAGATAATCAATTATAGAATTTGTTTTAAATGAATTACTTAATGGAAGTAATTAAGAATTAATTACTTATTGTAATTAATTGAAGTTAATTTGATTTAGTTTAAGTTAATTAATTAAGTTTAATTAATTTAGAATAATCAAGAGATGATTTGATAATAATTACTTAATGTAATTATTAGGGTAAAATTATTTAGGGAAGTAAATAATAAGATAATTACTGGAAGTAATTAGTTGAATAATGATTTTATTAATAGAAGTAATTTGAGTTAATTACTTTGAATAATTAATCAAGAGATTAATTAAGGAATTAATTAAGGAGTAATTAATTTAGTTAATGAAAGTAATTAAGGGGAGATAATTACTAGATGAGATTAATCAAGAGTGATTAATAAATGTTATTTAATTAAAGGTTAATTACTTAATGTAATTAATTTAATTAAGTAATTAATTTAATTAAGTAATTAATAATTAAGTTGTAATTAAGGATCATTAATTAATATAATTAATGAGGTAATTAAGAATTGATTAATTAAGTAATAATTAATAAATGAGTGATTAATTTATGTAATTAATTAAGGATTAATGTAATTAATTATAGTTGATTAACTTAATTAATTTTAGTTAATTAATTAATGAAGTAATTAAAGGTTAATTACTATAAGTGGTTAAGAATAATTAATTTAAGTAATTAATTGAGAATAATTTACTTGGATGTAATTAAAAGGTAATTAATCAAGATGATTAATTGAAATGAATTATTAGAGGATAATTAATTAATTAATTGTAATTAATTAATGGTTAAGTAAACATGATTTATAGAATGAAGTAATTAATTTAATTCACTTTAAATTAATTAGAGATGATATAAATCATTACTTATGGATGGATGATAATACTGAATGCTTTGCATTTGAACTGATATCTCTGATGAGATATATGCTGTGTAATATGGATGTTAGTTGAATTGTGATGATAATATGGATTATCTGATAATGTTGATTATCTGTTGTGAATTATCTTTCTATGTGAATAAAGATAATTGAATTAAATTGTTTTAACCTTTAAAACAACTTGGCCTTAAAAGATACGTTTTGGATTTCGATGAGACCGGGATCGGGTTTCCGTATACCGGATTTCCAGGTCTGGAGACCCGAATACCACATCGATCCAAATTAACGATAGGTCGTGAATCAAGTGAAGATGAAGATTCAGAGTGCAAGGGTTATTGTCGTTAACTCTGAGGGTGATTCCAAAACGAGTGTAACGAGATAATGCCTTCGGTTTCGTTCGAACCCGGAACGAACTTGTATGGACTGAATGCTTTCAGAACATCGTCAGGTGGACGATGAGCATTCTAAGTGATGTGTTCTTTTCTAAGGTAATCGTGACCTCAAGCCTCACAAACCGGGAATGGCTAAAACAGGGGAGGTGCAGCAAGGTTAGTGGGTAGCACCCAAGTAGGACAAGATTACCTCTGTCTAGAAGTCCCTTCTTATTTCGGCTTAGTGTGTGCGGTTGAATCATGACAACCGTGGGGTATCTTGTGCGGGAATTATCCAGTAAGGGATGTTCCGACCTTGTGTTGTAGGGGATTGGGAGTGATCCTCGGTACGGTGATCTAGGCCACGTACTGTGACGGGCGGTACCCCGGTAGCCCTGCCATTGATGGAATCCAAACTCCAATAAGTGCCGTACGTTTTAGTTGTGCCCAACTATGTTGGAACGTGAGATGTAAGCATTCCAGCTATTTCATATTTATTTGAAAACCCTAGACCTATTATAATACAATCGAATTTCCTATCAAATGTTTTGGTTAGCGTAAGGTAAAAACTTACCCATATTTATTGGTGGGAAGTCTTACGTGATACCTTTTCTTTCAAAAGGTTTTGAAGTTAAACAAGTTTAACCTGTTACTCACACCAGACCCATGTCTGACCCAAGTTGTTTATTTCTGTTTTATAAACTCTTGGGTACTCAAATTTTTACGAGTAGCCAAGGGATTCAGGTTTAGCTTTGACAAGTAATCTGGAGGAGCAATGGAGCAGGAGGCTTCGGCGTTGTAGATATAGATAGTAGTTTTCCGCTGTGTTGATCTTTGTATTGATCTGTATTGTGTTGAGATGTAATAACTAGACAGATGTTTATAACTGTCTAGTATGTGATGTGTAATCTGTGTAACTCTGATAAATGATATATATGATACTATGTAATATTTATGTGATATATTATATTTCGTTTCGTTTCCGCTGTGAGTATCTGTTGTTGTTTTCTTTTCTCTTCTTCTCTTTTCTATTTCTCACCCCTTTCTTTCTTTCTGTCGATTCGATTTTCCGGAAGTGGAAAGCCGGGTCGTCACACGTGGTATCAGAGCTTTAGGTTGAGCGAATGCCTAAGCTTTTGGTTAAGTGAATATCAGAGCTATTGGTTGAGTGAATACCTAGCTCTGGAGTGGTATCTATCGTGAGAGAGCGTATTTGTAATTTTTATATAACTATATATATATTCTACCTATATTGTTGGGTTACCCGTACAGGTTCTCCAATATAAGATATAAAGGTAGATAGGGTAGTAGTGTATGAAATACGACTACCAATGGTTGGAATTAAGGTTGGATGTGTATTTATCGAGACTGTAGACCCAATACTGTCTCGAGTAAGTTTTGCTGTGATGAAGGATTTCATCGAATCTCTGAAGGAAACCTGTTAAGGTTCGGAGTTTATCTGTTAAGTTGGATGAGTAGAGTTTGGATCTATCGGTTGAACAGAAGCAAGTGATGGTATCTTGATACCTCAGGTAATAGTAGCTGTGTGATGAGATGCAGTGACGATGGATGTTCCTGAAGATGTTTTCTTTGGAACGAGTTTAAGGAAGTGTGTCTGTTTCAGTGTTATGGCTGAGTTCAGCATGGTGTTTCTGTTTGGTTTGGAGTTCGAGTTTCTCGAAGAGCTTTGGTTAGGAATCTTTGGCATCTGTGGTAGCAGTGCAGCTTGGAGTGTTCTGTAATGGCAGGAAGTTTTTCTGGCTGAGCAGTTTTTCTGGAGGTGAAATTCAGAAGCAGCAGGGTGCATCCATTTCTTAGATGGATTGGATAGTTAAGTATGGGCTGTTCTGATTTGTTAAGAGGAACAGTTTTCTTTGGAAATAGGCTGGGTTGATCGCAAAAGTGACTTGCGATAGTTTGAGGGTTCTCTTGGGTTATCAGAGTTTTTCTGAGTGTCTTCAGAGAAGTCAGGAGTTGTCCGCATCTGAAGGTTGAGTTTTCTTATCGACTGGATTCCAGGAGTAGTACCGGTAGTTCAGTCTAGTTGAAGGATGTTTCCTAGAAATGGAGTTGGTGCAGCAACTCAAGTTTTGATGAAGTATCTGAGTTTTATTTATGGATCAGTGAACCTTATTTCTGGAATGAGTTGTCCAGTCTGTGCTTGTGTTCTACCTCAGATCAGAGTGGTGCAGCGAAAGCAGTTTGGAGTATATCTCTGGATAGGAGAAGTAAGTTTGGAATCTACTGATGTTGTGAAGTAAAGTTATGTTTGGATCTCTTCTGTGTTCTGATTTAGATAAGTATTGGGTTTTCAGGATTGAATTGTCAGTTTGGACAATTGGAATTCATTGAGTTTTATGTATCTCTGAGAGGTACGTGTAAGATCTATCTCTGGTTTTAGAATCAACAGTTCTGGAAGGTTTAGTTGTTGAGGCAGACTCGTTTGTAGTCTGATATTCTGTTTAGTTCTGTAGATCTAGATGAGTAGGAGATCTATAGCTTAGTAGTTTAGATTGTTGTAGAGCGAGTATCCCGGTATATATATACTTGGGGAAACTCGAGGAATTCTATCTAGAATTTTGTCTGGATAGTTAGATTTGATTGATTGGATGAATTGGTTGCTATGGTTGTTAGCATATGGATGATAGTATATGCTTGTGTTTTAAAATTTAAAATCTTTAATAAGATTATTAAATTACCTTTGTTTAAATTTCGGGGACGAAATTATTTTAAGGGGGAAGGAATGTAATATCCCGGAAATTTTAACAATATCAATTTAATAATCTGTTAAATAATTAAATTGATATTGATGATCTTTGATAATAAGATTTGAATTTAATTTAATAATCTGATTAAATTAGTATTAATTGGTGATTTTATCTTTTAAAAGTTAATAAGATATTTTCTATTTGAATATATATATTTATTTATATATATTGTAAATAGAAGCTTTGGGTAAATTGGGAATTTAGATTTAATTTAATATGACTTTTCAAAGTTATTTAAATTAGTAAATTTATAGTTTTAAAATATTTTAATTGCTTAAGATATTTTTACTTAAGTTTAAAAATATATAAGATTAACAAAAAGGTTTGTTTTATTTCTTTTTAAAATATTACTTGATAAAATAATCTCTTATATAAATTATTTAAATTATCAAATATGTTATTTCCAAATAATAAGTATAATGTATTATTTTTATAAATATGAATGAATTTTAAAGAATATGACATTGTTATTTAATTGAATAAATAGTTATATATGTATATATATATATAACTTAACTTTTAAATTGAATCTTAGGATTTAATTTAAATTGAATTTGAAATTAAGTTTTGAAATTCAATGGAATAAATATTTAAATTTGTTGTGGAGTTTAGAAAATTGTATAAACTTTTAGTTATAAATAAATTTAGTTTTCTTTCTTTAAAAAGTAATATATATAGGTAAGTATTAATAAATAAGAAAAAGGATTTTTATTTACTTTTAATATAAAAAACATAAAGGTATGTAAATTGTATATATAAAAACAATAAGCTAAAATGGAAACATTAAAGCTAAATTGAAGTTAACATAAAAACAAGTTAATAAATAAGAAATAATTTTAATAATAGAATAACATGTGTAAGATAATTAGCATTCAAAATGACAAGTGTTAACATATTAAACCATCTAAGCATAGGTGTTAAGTAATTAGATAAGGCAAAAGACAAGTGTCATCTTTTTATTTTCATTTTCTTTAAATTTTATTAAATCCTAATTTACATTATATAAACAAACATCTTCCCTCTTCCATTTCTTTTTCTATCTTCTCATTTTAAAAGCAAGTGAACATAGCCTGTAGCCTCATTTTCTAAAACCAGAATCGAATTCCTCAACCCAAAGAAATTTTCATAAACTAAAATCTGAAGTTCATTCCTCAAAACAATCAGAGAAAATTCAAAACCCTGTAACCTCCTCAAGCTAAACAATCAAAAGTCTTCTGTTTGCATTCATTTGCAATCTGGAATCAATTCAAGAAGCTGTCTGCCTTCATTTGCAACCTGGAAGCCAGCATGCATATAATTTAAATCAAGTTTAAAGCCAGCAACTCAAGTTTAGAATCAAATCTAAAGAGGAATTCAAGTTTCCCTGTTTCAAGTCTAAAGTCTTCAAAAATTAAAGAACTGCCTCTGTTTAAATCTGTGAGTAACTTTTAAAACTTAAAGTAAAATATGGTTGCTTGCTAATATAGTTGAAATGAATAAGTATTGCAAGTATAAATGAGTTTCTAATGTGAATGTTTATATTGTGTTTGCTATAACAATTAGATGCTCTGCTCTGCCTTTTCAAATCTGTGAGTAACTTAAAATCTTAAATTTTAAATAGGTTGTATGTTAAATGTTGGATATAATTTAGTAATGTTTGTGTGTTTATAGAAGTCAGATGTAAATATGTTATGTATGCATGTTGCTCTGCTGTGTTCCCAGATCCATCTTCCCATTTAAAAGAATCCACTTCAATCTATTTAAATGTGTGATAGTATCTGTTTTTGTTTTTAAAAAAAAAATATTAAAAATATATGTGTTTGTTTAATATAGATTAGAAAAAAATGAAATCAAACTAAGACAGAAGTTGTTGTCTCTGGAAATATTTGAAATATCAGAGCATGTTGATTTTAACCAAAATTCAAACTCTGTGAATTTGTAATTCAGTATTATAAACCAAAAGCATTTACTAAAACATGATTTTTAAATCAAAAATCAGGATTTTTAGGAATAGGATAAGGGTGCAGTTTGGATATTGACTGAAATGAGTTTTTGTTGAAAATCCTGGTGATCTTGGAATTGTGGAAGCTTGGGTTTCTTCGTGTTGATGGAGGAGAGTTAGGAGTTGCTTAGAAAAATGGGTATTTGTGATAAAATTCATCAGAGAGGATGCGACAGTGAAAATCTTTTTGGAACCCTAGTTTTGCTGAGTCAAGCCAAGTCAATAACCTCAACTCGTATAGTTGATCGAGTTCAACCGGAATCTGGGCTTGGGTAGTAGGCATGTAGAGGAAGTCAGCGCCGGAGTTGCATTACCCACGGTGGTCGAAGTTTGGAGGATGAGGTGATTGTAGTTGCGCTGGTAATGTCTGGTTAATTTCAGGCTTTAGGAAGCAGACGCTCGATTTCGATTATTGGGTGATGGTGGAGATTTGGTGATCGGAGAAGGATGTGGAACCAATTTCCGAGACGTCGCGATCGACGTTGATGATCGCTGGCAGCCGGAGTCACCGTGCATATGCACGGTGTATATGTGTTCTGGTGGAAGTTTGGGTGTAGTAGGAAGGTCACGCGAGTTTCTCGAGTCGATTGAAGAAATGGCCGAAGTTTTTCCATGTTTGGCTCGAAGTAGGAAGTGGGTGAGTTACTTCATTTAGCTGTAGGGTTTTGACAGGGAAAGCTCGGGTTTCCTGATGGTTTTCTCGAAGCATTTTAGCAAGGGGTTGGGAAATTTTGGGTTTCAGGTTTAAGCCTGATCTGTCTTTAAAAATTTTCAAGTAAAGGTTTAAACCAGTTTTAAATCTAAATTCAAATCTGATTTGAATTTAAATCTATATCTCAGATTTGAAATTTAAGGAAGTTTTTAAATTAAATTATTTAAATAATTTAATTGGTTAGAATATATATTAAAAGGATAGAATTTAAAAGTAAATTGATTTAAATTCTTAAATTCTTTTTCAAAATTAGTATTTCTCCACCATATGATTTAAGAGTTGTAAATGGATTTTAAAGTTTGTTAAGGTTAAATTTTTATTCATTTTAAATCTCATATTTAAAATGAAATTTAAAGGAAATTTGAAAGTTAAATGTTTCAAATATGTTTGAATGATAAATATCATTAATAAGGAAATATTTTCTTAAGACTTAATGATTTGTGAGGAAATTAATGAATAATTAATTTAATTGATTAATTAATCATTTGGATTAATTAAATAGGTAATTAATGGTTTAAACAAATTAATATTATGACTAAAGAATAATTAATTAGGAATAATAAAATTATAATTAAGGATTATAAATTAGAGTATTAATGAATGGTTAAGAATTAATTAATAGAGTAATTAAATAATAATTAAGTTATGGTTAACACTTAATTAATTAAGTAATTAGAGATTAATAAATTGGTTATTAAGATTTATTAATTTGAAAGTAATAATAATTAATATAAGTTAATTACTTAAGGAAAGTAATTAAATAATTGTTAATGAAGGTCATTAACTATGGATTATTAAGTAATTAATTTATGTAATTAATTTTAATAATTAATTAGATTAATTAATTTAAAGATAATCAATTATAGAATTTGTTTTAAATGAATTACTTAATGGAAGTAATTAAGAATTAATTACTTATTGTAATTAATTGAAGTTAATTTGATTTAGTTTAAGTTAATTAATTAAGTTTAATTAATTTAGAATAATCAAGAGATGATTTGATAATAATTACTTAATGTAATTATTAGGGTAAAATTATTTAGGGAAGTAAATAATAAGATAATTACTGGAAGTAATTAGTTGAATAATGATTTTATTAATAGAAGTAATTTGAGTTAATTACTTTGAATAATTAATCAAGAGATTAATTAAGGAATTAATTAAGGAGTAATTAATTTAGTTAATGAAAGTAATTAAGGGGAGATAATTACTAGATGAGATTAATCAAGAGTGATTAATAAATGTTATTTAATTAAAGGTTAATTACTTAATGTAATTAATTTAATTAAGTAATTAATAATTAAGTTGTAATTAAGGATCATTAATTAATATAATTAATGAGGTAATTAAGAATTGATTAATTAAGTAATAATTAATAAATGAGTGATTAATTTATGTAATTAATTAAGGATTAATGTAATTAATTATAGTTGATTAACTTAATTAATTTTAGTTAATTAATTAATGAAGTAATTAAAGGTTAATTACTATAAGTGGTTAAGAATAATTAATTTAAGTAATTAATTGAGAATAATTTACTTGGATGTAATTAAAAGGTAATTAATCAAGATGATTAATTGAAATGAATTATTAGAGGATAATTAATTAATTAATTGTAATTAATTAATGGTTAAGTAAACATGATTTATAGAATGAAGTAATTAATTTAATTCACTTTAAATTAATTAGAGATGATATAAATCATTACTTATGGATGGATGATAATACTGAATGCTTTGCATTTGAACTGATATCTCTGATGAGATATATGCTGTGTAATATGGATGTTAGTTGAATTGTGATGATAATATGGATTATCTGATAATGTTGATTATCTGTTGTGAATTATCTTTCTATGTGAATAAAGATAATTGAATTAAATTGTTTTAACCTTTAAAACAACTTGGCCTTAAAAGATACGTTTTGGATTTCGATGAGACCGGGATCGGGTTTCCGTATACCGGATTTCCAGGTCTGGAGACCCGAATACCACATCGATCCAAATTAACGATAGGTCGTGAATCAAGTGAAGATGAAGATTCAGAGTGCAAGGGTTATTGTCGTTAACTCTGAGGGTGATTCCAAAACGAGTGTAACGAGATAATGCCTTCGGTTTCGTTCGAACCCGGAACGAACTTGTATGGACTGAATGCTTTCAGAACATCGTCAGGTGGACGATGAGCATTCTAAGTGATGTGTTCTTTTCTAAGGTAATCGTGACCTCAAGCCTCACAAACCGGGAATGGCTAAAACAGGGGAGGTGCAGCAAGGTTAGTGGGTAGCACCCAAGTAGGACAAGATTACCTCTGTCTAGAAGTCCCTTCTTATTTCGGCTTAGTGTGTGCGGTTGAATCATGACAACCGTGGGGTATCTTGTGCGGGAATTATCCAGTAAGGGATGTTCCGACCTTGTGTTGCAGGGGATTGGGAGTGATCCTCGGTACGGTGATCTAGGCCACGTACTGTGACGGGCGGTACCCCGGTAGCCCTGCCATTGATGGAATCCAAACTCCAATAAGTGCCGTACGTTTTAGTTGTGCCCAACTATGTTGGAACGTGAGATGTAAGCATTCCAGCTATTTCATATTTATTTGAAAACCCTAGACCTATTATAATACAATCGAATTTCCTATCAAATGTTTTGGTTAGCGTAAGGTAAAAACTTACCCATATTTATTGGTGGGAAGTCTTACGTGATACCTTTTCTTTCAAAAGGTTTTGAAGTTAAACAAGTTTAACCTGTTACTCACACCAGACCCATGTCTGACCCAAGTTGTTTATTTCTGTTTTATAAACTCTTGGGTACTCAAATTTTTACGAGTAGCCAAGGGATTCAGGTTTAGCTTTGACGAGTAATCTGGAGGAGCAATGGAGCAGGAGGCTTCGGCGTTGTAGATATAGATAGTAGTTTTCCGCTGTGTTGATCTTTGTATTGATCTGTATTGTGTTGAGATGTAATAACTAGACAGATGTTTATAACTGTCTAGTATGTGATGTGTAATCTGTGTAACTCTGATAAATGATATATATGATACTATGTAATATTTATGTGATATATTATATTTCGTTTCCGCTGTGAGTATCTGTTGTTGTTTTCTTTTCTCTTCTTCTCTTTTCTATTTCTCACCCCTTTCTTTCTTTCTGTCGATTCGATTTTCCGAAAGTGGAAAGCCGGGTCGTCACATTAATATTCAAATGAATCGAATAAATAATTTCCATTTGTTAAATTAAATTTAATTACAAATGATTTTATTTAACCCAGTTTAATAAATTCGATTTAAAACTTGAATTTATCATATTACTAAAATTCCAAATTTTACTTTACTGTTAAATCCCTAGTAACAAATTAAATGAATAGTTTCTACCATCAGATTTAAAATATCCAAAATAATTTAACCCTCGGATAACACTCATGGATTCGTAAATACTTGATTGTAATAGGCTTTACAACGTTTTATCTCATCATACTGTCTACTTAAAGTTAACAGTAAGATTTAAAAATGTGTACACAATCATTATATTTTCTCAACTATATATATATACCCTTTAAACTATATCTTGAAAACTGCGTATATAAAATTATTTCATAGATGTCAAAATCTAATTTATATAAACTAAACGTATCATTAAAATTTGTAAACAGATCTTCACAAATATATTTTTCTAAAAGTGTATATACGATTCCATTATTTTCATTTAACCCAAAGACAAATTCTACCGCTAACCCAAATTACCAGAAATAATAGAAATTAATTACCAAATACGGTTCTCCCCAAGACAGCACGTCGCTAGCAGCGTACTTGTTCGCAGGCCTGGAAAGCACGGTGACCCAAACCTTACCCAAAATCACCACCTCCGATCCCTCTTCCATCCTCACGAACCTTCGATGCGACTTCAAACGTCAGAACCATCGATCTCCCGCTCGAGCCGCCCCTCCCCCTCGTGACATCGTCAGCCTCCCCTTAGAACTCGCGAATCCAGTAACCACGAAATCCCTCCAAGATCGAAACTTGCGACAACCAAGAGTCGACGGCTACCCACCTCCTAGGGTTGGGGCACGAACGCGACTCGCGAACCTTGCTCGATATCGCCCACGAATTTACCTGCTGCGGCTCAACGAGGAAGGGGATGCGATAAATTTGAATCATTTCGAGAATTCAAAAAAAATGAGATGAAACCATAGTTTCGATTTTATTTTATTTTTCTTGTGAAGAACGAAAGAGAATGCCATTTTTATTTTAATTTATTTTGTTTCCTGAGTTCGGTTATTGTCTAGAGTGAGGAAGAGCTTTGCGATTCATTTTTTTAATTTCTTTCGTATTGAACGCGATTTAACGAAGTAAAAAGGGTAGAGATATTTTGAGAAGGGAATGGCATGCAGAAGAAGCTTGGCTACAGTATCTCTGCTAAAAGGGTAAAGCTTTGATGTGAAGGAATTTCCTTTGACCGGACAACAACATACATTATATTTAAATTTAAATCGTCTCAAATAATTACTTCTAGGCATTTATCCACCGTACGTTCACACAACAATTCCGCTCACTACGAAATTTGAAGCCCGATAATAAAACAATATTACGGATCCCATGGAACTTATTTTGTCGAATTCCGAGACTATGCCTCGAAAGGCTATTTTTAAATTCAATTTAAATGATAAAATTTTAAAATTTGAACAAACGACTGTTAAATTCAAATTTAACTCATCTATTATTTTCAGTATTATCAATGTAAATTTTCCAAGCCTTCAAATTATTTTTAACGGGCTTAAAACTCCAGATTCAACATTTATCAAATTTCCAATTAATTCCTTAAATGATAATATTTGAAATTCAAGTAAAAATTTAGCTTTTAAACATTTAAAATTAATTAAATATTCCAATTTCAAATGCTCAAAAATTCCGGGTCGTCACATTCCTCCCCCCTTAAAAGAATTTCGTCCCCGAAATTACTAGTTAGGAAGAATGATTCAATCCCCGTTAACTATTTCCCAAATTCAAACAGTTTTAACAATACCCAAACAATCCTTTATTAATGATACTCTAATCATCTTTTAACTTCCCAAACTTATTCATAAGCCCCAAACCATATCACTTACTTAACAATTCAAATTTTAAATTTGAATTCAAATTTTAACTTATCAAAATTTCTCAAAAATTTTCTAACTCCCTAAATTTCCGAAAAAATTCGCCAGCGTCTCCTTTGCGCGGCTAGCTCGGTACAACTACAAAATGGCTCTACGGCCCCCCAATCTCAAAAAGAAAACAAAAAGCCAAGTGGCTGGATCAAAAACCCAATCAAATTTCATATAGAAATTCAAATACATACCTTTTTGTCGGGCCATTAAATTTTATCTTCTAAAATCAAAAATCCCAATTTATCTGTTGCTTTTATACACCTGTATATCCTATTAAGCAATAATATTCAATCACAATTCCAAAGTCATTTTATACTTTCCTTACAAATTTTCAACATTTGTTTTACTTAAGCCCGTACGATGCACATATATCATCCGTACGCAATATCACATTCGATCGCTCAATCGATCACACAATTTCACTTCCGAACTAGTATCGTCCACCCGACTTCCTAGTGCGGACTCAGATCTGGTTTCTTGATCAGAAACCGTCATTCTCCTTGCATAGCCACAAACTATGATAGAGAATTTCCAGAATCAATCAACAATCCATATCCAGGTTCGCCGTCGAAAATCGAGTGAAAAATCCTAATTCGGATCGATAAAACTATCTCGAAATTCTGTGTTCGACATCTGGATCAAATAGCTATGCGAATAAAATAATATACGTACATCTTACGTATAAATTCCAATTGATTATCAGTTATATCAATTCTCTTTTATTCACATTCCTTTTTGATTGTTATCCCCTTATTCACAACTATCCCATTTCACAACTTCAATTTTAGTCTTCATTCAACTATTCACTTAGTATATTCATTTTTTTCCAAAATTACTAAGTATATTTCCAATACAAATTTCTTAAGAATTTCATTCTTCAATTCTTAAGTTCAATATAAATTTTCTTATATTTATTTACTACTTCACCACTGAAGTGTGTATATTCAAATTGAACTCCCATTTCATATGAATTTCAACTTACTTCAATTTACTACTTCATTTCAAATATAAATACTTATTCCACATTTCATTCAGATTTTCATTTCTAATAATTTTCTTAAATTCAATTCATCTCCAACTTCTGAATATTGAATTTTATATTAGCTCGAAACAATCCAAGTTAATTCATTCAATAACTATTTCTCAACTTATTTAAACCACTTCTCTGTTTGAGTTCAGTTTCCATTCAACATTTACTTAAGTCAATAACTTAAGTTTATTTTCCATTTAAACCAACCGTTTAAAGTTTTATTTCCATCTTTCATTTGATTCTTATTTAATCAAATTCCATCCATTTATTTATTTAATATAATTGGTTCATTCACTCAATCATTATGAATTTTATTTTCCATACTCAATTCATCTGGAATTATTTTATTAATAACCAGGACATTTCCAATTTATTTTCACTTATTTGGATTTCAATCGAAATTCAAACCATCGCTATTTTAATCCAATTTCATTAACTAATTTATTATCTAATTAGTCCCTCCGTTGGTTAAAATTAAATACTTGCTTTTTAAATCCCAAATATCACTTCACTTAATCATCTTAAGTTCAATTTATTTTATAATTCAAGTTTGGATTTATTTAAAAATTAAGATTGCTCATCTTAGTCGTTTCCATTAGATAATTACAATTTCAAATTATAACTCTTAATGGTTCAAAGAAATGAATTCCCATTTATGACTTACAATTTCATTTCTATTCATAAGTTTTAACTTACTTACTTAAGATCTAGGACTATTCATTTAAGTCCATTTTCATCTTTACAAATCAAATTTTCAAATTATTACACTTAAGAACTTAAGAATATGAATTTCTTTACACAATTATAAGCATTTTACATTACCTTTATATCCAATTCAATTCGACTTCAACTTATTTACATTTAATTCAATTCCAATTCTCAATTCTTATTTAACTTATCTTAAGTTAAATTCAAATATATTTTATTCACCTTCATATACTCGAATTAAATTTTAATTCCAGGATACAAATTTTATATGAATTTTACAATTCATTCACCTTCAAGTTCTCTAACTCTTTTATCTACCAACTTATATTACTCATTGAGTTATTTCCATCTCATAATTATAATCCCAGAATTAAACTTTCATTCCCTTCTTATTTCAATCAACTTCATTCTATACTTTATATTGTTGATTCATTTAAATTTCCACATTTATATTTTAAATAGAATTCCCAGACTCCAATTGCCCGGTTTTATTTCAAAACCACTTTGAATCCATAAATAACTCATACATATCTGGTATATCACATCAAATCCCTATTTCCAAAATAATCTGCTTTACCAAACAATTTTCCCTTTGAATTTCAAAACCAACCCAGTTCACAATCACTTCCAATTTAAAACAGTTTGGTAACAATTTCTCTTTGGAAACTCGAAAATAGACATCGATGATGCTGCAGTCATCACCGAAATTATTTTCCAGCGACCGACAGAGAATTTAATGCTTTTATAACTTTAAAACATTTCAAACATTTTAAATCCCAAATCCTACCAGATTTCAATTCAATTCCAAAAATAGTCATGAAATAATATCACCATTATCTTCCCAAAACCTTTAAAACTATTTTTAAATCCAAAGGAATTTAAACCTTTCCCAAAACTTCAAATTCAAAATCCATTCAATTTTATATCCAAACATTACTCTGGAATTCTATCACATTTTATTTCAAGTTATAAGTCACATTTACAAATTTCATTTGTTTATGAATTTATCTCATTTGATTATAAATCACATTTGTAATTCACATTTGTATATAAAGTTTTATCTCAATTTATAAATTTCATTTATAGTCTATATTTCAAATTCCATTTTGTTATATAAATTTATTCTTCAACTTAGGTTATAAGTTTCCAATTTCTACTCAATAATGAGACTAACTCATTATGGTCATTTTCTAACAACCAAGCATCCAAATATATAACTATAATAAATTTCAAATAATTATTTCTTTTATATACAAAATAATTTGGGCAAAATTATTTCATTCACCCTATTTAAAACAATATTGTGTCGAACTGTTCTATTCAAGTGTTTAGAAACCCCTTCGATACAGTTGTCCAGACTGTGCCGACGAAGGTTCATATGCCACTCAATAAATCAACCAACACAATATAAAACCATTTTATATTCACTAACAAATACGCACTCATATCTATTAATACTCTCAAAATTCCCACCAGAGCCAAGGTTATCGCCAACCTAAGCTCTGATACCACTGTAACGACCCGAGTTTCCAGACCCCGGAAAATCGAACCATTTAGTTAAGAAGAAGAGGTAGAAGAAGAAAAATAGAAAACAACATCAGAATCTAACCATCGCAGCGGAACAAAATATAATATATATTAACAGATCTTTACACAAATCAAAACTATATCAGTTTTATATAATATAGCATCAGAGTATACACCAGAGAACACATAACATACAACTGGACAATAACCATATCATGTCCTCAATACAACAGAGTACAACAATCAACACAGCGGAATATATATATATAAACAAGTACGGGAGATACGTCTCGCCATCCAGCTCATCTCCTGAGCTCCACAGCATCATATCCTGTAACCTATAATACTCGGTCTGACCCGAGCATCATATAAAACAATACCCGAGTCAGTCTGGAATACCAGCGTGAGAAAATCACACTCAAATTGATTATTAAAGTTTCAAAATCCTTTGAAAACAAAAGCATCTCGTAAGACCACGCCACAAATAAACATGTCGGGTTTTTACCTTACGATAGCTAAAACACTTTATATCAAAATCCTCTGATATTATAATAGTGTCTACAGAAAGTAAAATAGAATCTAGCTGAAATGCTTGCATCTCACATTTCAACAATAGTTGGGCACAATCAAAACCGTACAGGCACGTAGGGAGAATGGATTTCCAACGAATGACTAGGCACTGGGGTACCACCTGTCACAGTACGTGGCCTAGATCACAGTACCGAGGAGTACGCCCGCTCCCCTGCAACACAAGACCGGAATCATCCCTTACTGGATAATTCCAAATAAAATCATCCCACGGTTGGGATCAGCAACCGCACCACTAAGCCGAAATAAAGGGACATCTAGACAGGGATGACCTTACTCTCAAGTGGGGGCTACCCACGAAGCCTTGCTGCATAACCCCTGATTTTCAGTCATTCCCGGTTGATGAGGCTCGAGGCTAAACGATACCTTTTCAGAACATATCCCTTAGAATGCCCATCGTCCACCTGACGATGTCGCGAAAGCATTCGTCCATACAAGTCCGTCCCGGGTTCGAACGGAACCGAAGGCACTATTCCTACTACATCCATTTTGGAAATATCCTCAGGATTAGTAGCGACTAGCCCTTGCACTTCACTGCTCCATCTTCGACTCTGAACACGTTACACGAAACGTACAAACCGGATCGAAGTGGTATTCGAGTCTCCAGACCTAGAATCCCGGTATACGGAAACCCGATCCCGGTCTCTTCGAAACGATCAACGTATTTGGCTGTGATATCCCGGAATTTCAAGGAATTTAAAATGTGATAATCTTTTAAATTAATTATTTAAAATCGGTAAAATTGTTATTTTCAAACAATTTAATAATGAGTTATTTTTAAATATAGTTATAAATAGATTTTAAATAGTATTATTACAAATTTAATAAGTGATGTCTAAATGTTTATATATGTGTATTTAAATTTATTTTAAATAGGATAATTATTTAGTATTAATAATGTGTTTGTTTAAATCTAATATATATATATATATATATATATATATATATTTGAGTTGATTTTAAAGTTGGATTTTAAAAAGTGAAATTGAATTTAAATTTGGATTTTTAAATTGACTTTGAAATTTAAATTAAAAGGAAATATATATCTTAAAATAAAGATAAAGATATTTTGATAAAATATATGAATAAAGTTTTATTTGAATAAGATTTCTTTTATATTATTTTCCTTAAAAGAATTTATTTATATGAATTTATAAAGTGTTTAGTTAATAGTTAATCAATACAAAAGTTTTATATTATCATTTAAAATGGACTAAAAATAAATATATGATTTTATTTAAAAATATAATTAGTTTTTATTTTATTTTTCTTTAAAGGTTTTATTTGTATAAGATTAAGAAAGCATTTATTAAATTACAAATGTATTTATTAAATTAATTAGGAAATAAATATAAAAGCTTTTAAAATCATTTTAAAAATAAATAAAAATGCTTAATGACAAGTGTTAGGATAATAGAGCTTGTAAGTATATGTGTTAAATGAATAAGTAGAGTATGAGACAAGTGTCAATTTGTATTTATTTTCTTTAATTTTTAATAAATTTTAATTTACATTATATAAATGTACATTCCCTCTCTTCTATTTCTTTTCCTATCTTCACAATTTCAAAAGCAAGAAAATTAACATGTAAACGTTTCTAAATTCAAACCTTCAACCAAAAACAAACCTGTAAACTACTTCTTCAAACCAGAAAATAATCATGGATCAAATCTAAAATATTCCCAAACTCAAGTTCAAAAGAACAAACCTGTAAACAAATGCAAAACAGAGAAAACCAAAAGGATCAACAAAATGACTACTTCAAGCTTTCAACTGAGCAGTTCGAATTCAACTTAAGATTCAACTAAAAATATATAGAAGATCAAGTAAAACCAATGCAAGTAGCAGATCTGTTCAAATCAAGTCCAGTTTCAAAGCTTTTTCTCTGATCTTCAATAACCTGTGAGTAAACTCCATTTTAAAAACAGTTTTAAATCTGCACTATGTTGTTATGTGTGATAAATATGTGGTAATATGGTATACAATGTTTCATGAATGATTAGTATGAATGCATATATATACATAATGGTATATCTGTGAATTGTCTGTAGATAGGTTCAAATGTTGTTCCTGGTTTTCAAACTGGTGAATAATCAAACTATGCCTGTTTAATTGTTGAATGTGATGGATATATGAAAGAATGATGTGATAAATTGTTTGCATGAGTGAAAATTAGGCCTGCATGTTATAAATATGAAGTTGGTAAGTTGTGCATGTCTGTATACATATATATCTCTCTCTGTTTTTGAATTCACAGGCTAATAACAAGTGTAAAAATCAATTCCTTTCTCTCTAATCAATTTTAGGCTATGATCTATAAATGAAAAATGTTTATAATAAGGTACTTTCATTTTTAAAAATAATTCCAAGTGGAAATATTTAGGAAATATTTAGAAAATGGAATTACAGTAAAATATGATTCAAAACAGGAAAATCAATGATCACGAATTCAAGTTTGGATTTCGTAAATTGATTCGTAGTAGGGAATGATGATTTTAGATAATAAATTCATGATTTTTTTTTAAACTTGGAAATGGGGAGATAATTCGAGTTGATCAGAATTGGAAGTTTCGTCGATTTCTGATGAACGATGGCAAGTGGTTGGTCGAGCTTGGGCCTAGAGGTAGCTCGTGAATCGGGGTTCAAGGGAAAAATGGCTAGAGGGTTTTTAAGTGGTCGTGGCGGCAGCATGACGTCGAACTAGGGTTCGACGACCAGTTTTGGTCGATATTGTTCTCAGAGAAATTTCGTCATCGTGGGTGGACTAACAGAGATCGGACCAAGGGGAATAGAAGCATGGGTCTACGGCGAAGTTTGGATGATGAAGGCGTGGATGATCGTGGACGAGATCATCGGCAATGGGTGTATTTCCGATCGATTAGCTACAGTTTTTTTTCATCGATCAGCTCGATTTCGTATTCTTGATTATTTCGACAAACTGGGTACTCGAGTTAAACGACGAGGTCGTAGGCGATGTGTCGAAGGTCGGAGTGTCGATCTCTGGTGGCCGGAGGGGATGTGCACGTGCACGTGTGCACATCTGTGGATCTGGGTTGTCGCAATATTGGGGGAGAAGGAGCTTCTCGGGTTGGATCTCGAGTGGGGGTTCGCGTATGACTCGAAGAAGGTGAGGAACGAGATTTTCTCGTGTGTTGGCTCGGGTATTTTTGTATTTGACTCGGGTTAGGCCTGAGGGGATTTCTAATCTAATTTTAAGCAAAAGTTTTTTTAAAAGAAATCAAGTTTTAAAGTTTTTAAAACAAGGTGTTTGAAATTTAAGTAAATTTAGTTTGAATTTTCTTTTATAAAATTTCTTTTTAAATAATAATTGTTTTTCTTAAGCATTGTTTAAGAAGTTTTGGAACTTTATTTAATTTAAAATTTTTATTAAATAAGTTTAGAGTTATTTTAAAATTTAAGTAAGTTTGAAATGATAATTAAGAAGATAGTTAAGATAAATGATTCACCATTTATTTAAATTATTAATCGGTAATTAAGATTTTAATAATTTAATGAAGTAATTAAAGTGTTATTAATTTTATTAGTTATTGATTAAGAAATTAATTAATTAATGGTTAAGGATAAGTATAAGTTAATTAAGGGGTTAATTATTTTGTATTAAGAATTGTTAATAAGATAATTAAAGATAATTAATTAATAATTAGTGATTAATTAATTAAGTAATTAAGTTGTAATTAGTAATAAATTAATTAAGAAATTAGAGGTTGATTAATTTGTAATTAAGGAATACTTAATTAAGTTTATAATTAGGTTTATCAACTAATAATTAAGAGATAATTAATTTGTAAAGATTAATTAAGAATTAATTAACTAATAAATAAGGATTTATTAATTTGTTATTAAGATTTATTAATTGATAATTAAGGTTTATTAATTAATAATTAAAGAATAAATAACCTGTAATTATGGTTAATTAATTTGTTTAAGAGTAATTAAGGATGAATTACTTAAGTATAATTAATCAATTGTATGTGATTAATTTAAGTTAATTAATTTGTAAATTAATTTAAGATAATCTTGATGCTCATTAAGTATAAATACTTAATGAAATTAATAAGTGTAATTACTGTAAGTAATTAATGTATAATTACAAGATGTAATTAATTAAAGAATAATTACTTAATGAGAAGTAATTAAAGATTTATTACTTGGTGTAATTAATTAAAGGATTAATATAATTAATTAAGGAGTTAATTAATTAGGATAAGTAATTATAGAATGATAATTACTGTTTATGATTAATTAAGGTAGATTAATAGAAATGATTAATTAAAGTTTAATTAATTAATGTAATTAATTAAGGCTCAATGTAATTAATTATAGTTAATTAATTAATGGAAGTAATTAATTAAGGATTATTAATCAGGAATGATTAATTAAGATGGATACTTAGAGTAATGATTAATTAATTGGTTTAATTAATAGTTAAGTAAGCAGGATTTATAGAATGAAGTAATTAGTTTAATTCACTTTAAATTAATTAGATGATATAAATCATTGCTTAAGGATGGATGAATGAGATTGAATGTATTTCATTGTTTGATATCTCTGATGAGATATGATTGATTTATGATATGGATGTTTGGTTGAATTATAATGATAATGTGAATTATCTGTTTGGGATGATAATGTAGATTATCTATTGAATTATCTATCTTTGTGTATATAGATAAGAATTGAATTGTTTTAACCTTAAAACAACTTGGCCCTTAAAAGATACGTTTTGGATTTCGATGAGACCGGGATCGGGTTTCCGTATATCGGAATTCCAGGTCTGGAGACCCGAATACCACATCGATCCAAATTTACGATAGGTCGTGAATCTTAAGTGAAGATGAAGATTCAGATTGCAAGGGTTATTGTCGTTAACTCTGAGGGTGATTCCAAAACGAGTGTAACGAGATAATGCCTTCGGTTTCGTTCGAACCCGGAACGAACTTGTATGGATTGAATGCTTTCAGCACATCGTCAGGCGGACGATGAGCATTCTAAGTGATATGTTCTGATTTAAGGTAATCGTAACCTCAAGCCTCATCAACCGGGAATGGCTAAAACAGGGGAGGTGCAGCAAGGCTTCGTGGGTAGCACCCACTGAGAGCAAGATAGATCCCTGTCTAGAGGTCCCTTTTCTTTTCATTCGACTTAGTGTGTGGTTGGTCGCGCCAACTACGGGGTTATCTTGTTCGGGATTATCCAGTAAGGGATGGTTCCGGCCTTGTGTTGCAGGGGAGCGGGCGTACTCCTCGGTACGGTGATCTAGGCCACGTACTGTGACGGGCGGTACCCCAGTAGCCCTGCCATTGTATGGAATCCAAACTCCAATAAGTGTCGTACGTATTAGTTGTGCCCAACTATGTTGGAATGTGAGATGTAAGCATTTCAGCTATTTCTGTATTTTACTTGAAAACCCTAGACCCTATTATAATACAATCAGATTTCCTATCAAACGTTTTAGTTAGCGTAAGGTAAAAACTTACCCATGTTTATTTGTGGGGAGTCTTACGTGATACTTTGTTTTCAAAAGTTTTCAAAGTTAAGCAATCTAACCGTTTACTCACACCAGACCCATGTCTGACCCAAGTGTTTATTTCTGTTTTATATAAACTCTTGGGTACTCAAATTTTTACGAGTAGCCAAGGGATTCAGGTTTAGCTTTGACAAATATTCTGGAGGAGCAATGGAGCAGGAGGCTTCGGCGTTCGTAAATATAGTATTCCGCTGTGTTGATATCTGTGATAGTGTCTTGTCTTGTATTTGAGTTGTAATGTCTAGACAGATGTTTATAACTGTCTAGTATGTGTTGTATAGTTGTGTAAACTCTGATAAGTGTTGTATACTATGTAATAGTTTATGTTATTAATATAATTTATTCGTTCCGCTGTGAAATCGTTGTTGTTGTTTCTTTCTTTCTTCTCTTCTTTTCTATTTTCTACCCCTTTCTTTCTTCATGATGATACGACTTTCTGTGGAGAAAAAGTCGGGTCGTTACATTGGCCAATATTGATAGTCGGTCATTTAACTATCAATTAACATCCACAAGCAACCATCACACAATAAATAATTTCCCACATTATTTATTTGCCCAAATATCTTTCCAAGATATATTTCCAAATTTTCAAAGCTCATTTGAAAACAATTTCAAACAGTTTCCTCTTACGGAATACATTTCCCAATTAATTTATTTCCACTGAATCACCAAGTACAAAATACTTTTAATTTTAAAATAATTTAAAAACACTTTATTTTAAATATATTTTATAACATTGAAATTTTAAAACTACTTTAATACTTTATCAAAATATATATTTTAAGAATATTTAAAATAAAACCACTTTATAAATATAAGCTAACTTCCTCTTTAAAACATAATACCAAATTACTTTTATATAATTACTACTATAATAGATTTTTGAAAATACTTACTTAGGAAATTAACATTTAAAAAGACAAATTTCCTAAAACATGCTTTTTAAAACATACTTAAAACCTTTAACTTATATTTCAAATTGCTTTGAAAACGTACTTGGCTATCCAGAGAAATACACTTCTCATTCCCATCTTTTAAAAATAAATCAACATTTATTTTTAAACCAAATCCATATCCTTTTATAAATTTCCACCTTGAATTTATATTCTCAAATATCCCTTGATATTTTATTTTACTTTATAAACCCAGTTTATAAATTTCAAAATCTCACTTCTCTTTTAAATTCCAAATCCCAAAGTATTTAAATCAATTTATAATTGATTTCCCAATTTATTTTACTTTGAAATAAATTTCCTTACTTAATCCATTTATTTTCAAATTCATTAACTTCCAGATTTTATTTCTCATTATGATTTAAAATCTTTAAACCGAAACACAAGTTTCAGATTTCCCAAATTCCTTCTTCCTTTTTAATTACATTTAAACATTGAATTAAAATAAATTATTTATCCCTTTAAATAACATCACATAAGTTTTCTTTAGATTCAATATTCTCTGTTTATTTAAAATTCTTCTTTTCCATATTTAATTTATTCGAATTCACTAGAATTACTTAACTTAAATTTTACTCTTTTATTTCTTTCCAAAAATCCAATTCAATTGCTTTTGATAACTCATTATACTGGGAAATTCAATCCAACCAGATTATCCAATATAAATCATCACAGGATATCAACAATCATATCACAGAATATTTAAACAAAATTAAATATTTTGAGGAATCCAGTTGGATCCCTCCAACCTGTTTCCCTGCATCCACAGACGTTAGCACAATACCAATTTCACTTCAAAGTGGAATATCGCGGTATATGGGTTTTATAAAATATCATCTGCTATTATGCGGCGCATAGGGTCTCATCCGCTATACAATGCGGGAATATCAACTCCAATATATACATATGCCAATATATATATATTGGTATATACTACTATATACCATATCAATCAAATCAATCAATTCAATCATCCATCAATATTTAAATTTAACCAATTAAATTTAAATTATAATTTAACTGAGTGAGATTAACTCACCTTTGCATTTGCCATCCACTTTAATATTCTCTTAGTTTTCTCGCTGTTTGTACCTTGAATAAATATTAAATTTGTTTTGTTAATATTCAAATGAATCGAATAAATAATTTCCATTTGTTAAATTAAATTTAATTACAAATGATTTTATTTAACCCAGTTTAATAAATTCGATTTAAAACTTGAATTTATCATATTACTAAAATTCCAAATTTTACTTTACTGTTAAATCCCTAGTAACAAATTAAATGAATAGTTTCTACCATCAGATTTAAAATATCCAAAATAATTTAACCCTCGGATAACACTCATGGATTCGTAAATACTTGATTGTAATAGGCTTTACAACGTTTTATCTCATCATACTGTCTACTTAAAATTAACAGTAAGATTTAAAAATGTGTACACAATCATTATATTTTCTCAACTATATATATATACCCTTTAAACTATATCTTGAAAACTGCGTATATAAAATTATTTCATAGATGTCAAAATCTAATTTATATAAACTAAACGTATCATTAAAATTTGTAAACAGATCTTCACAAATATATTTTTCTAAAAGTGTATATACGATTCCATTATTTTCATTTAACCCAAAGACAAATTCTACCGCTAACCCAAATTACCAGAAATAATAGAAATTAATTACCAAATATGGTTCTCCCCAAGACAGCACGTCGCTAGCAGCGTACTTGTTCGCAGGCCTGGAAAGCACGGTGACCCAAACCTTACCCAAAATCACCACCTCCGATCCCTCTTCCATCCTCACGAACCTTCGATGCGACTTCAAACGTCAGAACCATCGATCTCCCGCTCGAGCCGCCCCTCCCCCTCGTGACATCGTCAGCCTCCCCTTAGAACTCGCGAATCCAGTAACCACGAAATCCCTCCAAGATCGAAACTTGCGACAACCAAGAGTCGACGGCTACCCACCTCCTAGGGTTGGGGCACGAACGCGACTCGCGAACCTTGCTCGATATCGCCCACGAATTTACCTGCTGCGGCTCAACGAGGAAGGGGATGCGATAAATTTGAATCATTTCGAGAATTCAAAAAAAAATGAGATGAAACCATAGTTTCGATTTTATTTTATTTTTCTTGTGAAGAACGAAAGAGAATGCCATTTTTATTTTAATTTATTTTGTTTCCTGAGTTCGGTTATTGTCTAGAGTGAGGAAGAGCTTTGCGATTCATTTTTTTAATTTCTTTCGTATTGAACGCGATTTAACGAAGTAAAAAGGGTAGAGATATTTTGAGAAGGGAATGGCATGCAGAAGAAGCTTGGCTACAGTATCTCTGCTAAAAGGGTAAAGCTTTGATGTGAAGGAATTTCCTTTGACCGGACAACAACATACATTATATTTAAATTTAAATCGTCTCAAATAATTACTTCTAGGCATTTATCCACCGTACGTTCACACAACAATTCCGCTCACTACGAAATTTGAAGCCCGATAATAAAACAATATTACGGATCCCATGGAACTTATTTTGTCGAATTCCGAGACTATGCCTCGAAAGGCTATTTTTAAATTCAATTTAAATGATAAAATTTTAAAATTTGAACAAACGACTGTTAAATTCAAATTTAACTCATCTATTATTTTCAGTATTATCAATGTAAATTTTCCAAGCCTTCAAATTATTTTTAACGGGCTTAAAACTCCAGATTCAACATTTATCAAATTTCCAATTAATTTCTTAAATGATAATATTTGAAATTCAAGTAAAAATTTAGCTTTTAAACATTTAAAATTAATTAAATATTCCAATTTCAAATGCTCAAAAATTCCGGGTCGTCACAAAATCCTACCATCAGATAGCTAAGTGAACATGTCACTGTAAACATGGAAACATCCATACATCTTACTAGCATAATTTTCCAGAAATAAGCAGACAATCATTTACAGGGACGTGGTCATTAGATGTCTTAATCTCAAATAGAAATACAAGGATATTATCAACTGAACAATAAAGACATGGCATGTTGAGTTATTTGAATTTGCTAGATACTATGATTAAACCAGATTCAAGATCTAACTTAACCATAATTTTTAACTTGTGGGTTTTTTTTCTATTTAATTAAGGGCTCAGCACATATAGAATTTCTATTGCACCCCTAATATTTTTTTTCAAGCCTCAGCACTTATACAAAGTATAATGCAGCTCATAATATTTTCCTTATTAAAATTTCCATGCCATAGATCCATATCAGTTGAGAGTATTCTTATCTTTTCTGAATGCATAAAAAAAATAGTGGGTTACACATCAGAAGGAAACATCATAACAGATCAAAAATCATCCAAAAACATCCATAATAAAGATCATGACAGATTCAGAACCATCCAAAGAGCATTGATAAAATCATGTTCAACTAAACCAAGAAAATGCAAATAGCAATATAGAAATTTGGCTGCTTCATATCAAGTCTTAATGCCATGAATTTTAGTGAGATCACTCGCCTAAGTTCTTCCTTCCTTTGATCAAAAATCCCTATATGTTTCTCCTTCCCTTTTTTTCTTTTCTTCTTTCTTTCTTATTTTTTGTTTAAGAAACTCGGGTAAAAATAATTTTTTGGTTATTACTGCCTATTTATATAAATGTTTTCCTATAGGGTTTTACTAAGATAAAATCCACTTTTGTCCTAGCTAACATCATGTATTTTGCATTTTATGTTTTAATATTTCCCTCCTTGATACCCCAGCTACCTTAGCCAATTATGGTTAGTACTCCTTTCTCTTTACTTTTTCCAGAAAATAGCTATTTTTGTATACTCACCTAAGTCATGATAAATGTGTGACTCGGTCCTATTATATTTTTTTAATTTTATTCTTTTCCAGAAATCTTCCTTTCCATTTTTACCTACACTAACATATTGACTTGTATTATATTTCATGTCATTTTGATGCTATTTCTTCTTGCTTAACTTTAACATTTTCTGCTCACAAAAACATACATGTGTATAGGTATATAAATATTTATTATTTTTAACTTGGTTAGGCCTAAGTTAAAATCCAATGCTTTAAATAAGAATTCACTTTCTTATTTTTAAATAAAGCTTTTCTGTCTCCCTTTTTCACAAATTCTTGGATTTTCCCTGTGCCATTTCCAATGTGCATATGCACACATATACTTGCACATTATTTAATCCCAAAAATTCTACCATATTAAATCTAAATATTTCAAAATTTAAATTATCTCATTAAAATAATTTTTCACAAAATTTTGGGGTATTACAAATATAGTTAGAATTTTATATAGTGTAAAACTGAATATAATGCTAGTTATAACTAGCATTTTTTTGTAGTGAAAAAACTGAATATAATGCTAATTATAACTAGCATTGTTCTTCAGTCTAATTTTCTTTCAAAGTTTATCCTTCAGCCCAAAAATGAAACTTCGTGTCCTTCAGCCTAATTTTTTTTCAAAGTTTGTCCTTGTGCCTAATTCCCTCTTTATAAAACTTATTTTTATAAAATCTCTTTATTTATAAAATTCCAGTTATAAATATATTCATTTATAAATCTCATTTATTTATAAAATCCCATTTATAAATCTATTTACAAAATCTTAATTACAAATTCATTTTTAATATTTATAAAACACCATTTATAAATCTATTACTTTATTTATAAAATATTACTTTTATAAATATTTTATATAAACCATTTCAGAAATATTTATTTTAAACTATTTCTATCTTCTTTAAAACTGTATTTCCTTTATAATAAAAGATGGACTTAATTATTAAGTTTTAAAACCATTATAATATAGTTAGAAAATCTCTATTTAGAAATACTTCACAAAATAGTTAAATTAATATTCCAAAATCATTTTATTTCATTTCAATAAACTCCTTCTTTTAATAATTTATAAATAATTATTAAAACATGTATTATTTCAAGAATCATCATAAAAATCATTTTAATTCAAAATCGCTACTTTATAGTATTTTGAAATATTAAACATAAGGCCAAGTGCTACTATATCACTAAATAAGTAAAATCATGTCCATGTCATCAAATATGACATCAGACAAATCATATATCATAATATATGAAAAGTGAAATCAATAGTGTGAGGAATCCGGTTGGATCACTCTAACCGTTCCCCTATATCACAGCTCGTATATATATATATATATATATATATATATATATATATATATATATATATATCAACCCACATATATGTACGTAAATAAAATCAACCGTGGTGAGGAATCATGTCGGATCCCACCAACTTTTCATCTACATCACATATAGTATATAATCATATAATAGGGTCATCCACTATTAGGCAGGTACATATAAAGGTCATCCACTCCAAGAGCGGGAATACATCTAAACCAACTAATAATGCAATAACTCATCCAATCAAGCAATAAACATGCATTAATTAAAATATCTGCACTTGTATAAAATATATAAAGTGGTCTAGAGAGGTGAGTTAACTCACATAAATTCCAGTTGTTGCTGAAACGTTCTAATTCTGACAAAAATAGAGCAACATTCGATTTTAGCTTGAAATTCTACAAGCTTCGAATTTGATGAATCCAACTTGATGATGTAGATATCATCGCTACAAGTCTAATGCAACAGACCGCGTCCAAATCCAACCTCGTATGGATAAGATACGAATTAATAAACGTTTGAGATAATTAATTTATTAATTAACTTTAATTAAAAGGGTAATTAACTTAATTACCATCTCCTACCACATTATCATCTCCAGGCTGCACGTTTTAAAACTCGACATCGTTGTTTATTTGCAAATAGCCACCACCTCAGTTGATCGCACGCCACTGCTCCTTCATCGAAGGTTTCCCCCACCTTCGACGCCTCTAACACCACCAACATCGTCCCTCCTCATCGCCTCCACTACGAAAACGAACCCAATATATCTGCACCATTTAACTCAAGATCCACGCCGCCATGTTCCTTCATTCAACAATCCACCACCACATGTCTACTCCCCTGGCCCACGTGCACTCTTCTCTAGTTGGAGTCGAGGCTATAAATGGCTCCGATCATCGTGCAAAATCTCGACCGTTGGATGGAGACGGCTAGGGTTTTAGTTTTTAGAAAATAGATAAAAGTGAGGTCCTTACATAGAAAATTTTCAAACACTATCCACCCTCCAAAATCTCGAACTCCAAATGAGACATATCACCTGGTGTTCTATAATAAATATCCCAATTCAGAACACGATGGAACTAGTATCGGGCCTAATTCCATCATATACAGAAGTTAGCTTTCAAAATCAAATTATATTATATTAAATTCCTGTAATTAATTAATATGTGTTTCGAGCTCGCACGACCATATAATACATCTGATAGTCACGAAACTCACCGCTATACAACAATTTGCTATTCCAGATTTAATGGCAATGGTTTCATCAAAATCCGAGATAGTGTCCCGGAATGATAATTTCATATGTTAATTAAAATGAATTATTACTAAAACCGTTTTAATCACTTTTAATTCTAAATTAAAAGTTTACACTAACCATTTATTATTTGAATTGAATTTAAATAAGTTTTTGAAATCCATTTATTAAAATTAAATTCAAGATTAAATCATTTAAATAATTTCAATGTTAAATCATTATTCCAATATTCAAATAACCTTCGTATTTGAAATTTAAGTTGGTTGACTTATAAAACTAATATTCCAATATTTAAAATTAATTAAATATTTAAAATACGAATGTCCAAAATTCTGGATAGTTACAAGGATAAAACGCGGGTCAGACATAAAGCCTGGTGTGAGGGGAACTATCTCAAAATATTGTATATTAAAACTATATACACATAAAAAGGAACTACAAAAGCACAGCCGGTCCTCTGCACGAATATGGCTAAGGGGTAATCTGGACTGTCCATAAATAAGTAAAGTAAACCAGTCACAAGAATACGGGATCATACTATAACATGCTCTTCTCCTGTAATCAATGAATCAAGACAACTAATATAATGTGACCGATACGTAACAGTATACCATGATAAGGTAACCCAATATATAAATGCAGAGAAAATAAATATCATAATAAAAGCACATCCTAGAATACACAACAATGTTATCTACTAACTAATATAACACACATAATATAACGATAAGCGATAGACAGAGAATACAAATTGGTACTCATGATTACTGAAGGGTGGAGTCTGCGGTAGACTCGTGCCCATGATAAATAGAGTCAATACCTTGGAGTATGATATACCCTGAGTCGCGTCTAGTGTGGTCGAGTGTAGGCCTCACTGTACCCCTTAACGTCGATCTATAATTCAAATTATCATATTCCAATGATTTCCGTTGAGGGTCCAAAATAAACAGAGTCATCACCTTAGTGTACCATACACCCCGAGTCGTATCCTTAGTGATCAAACTCGTGTAGATCTCACCATACCCCTCAGTTAGCATAAGTGATATAAGGTATGTTGTATCTACTTGAAACGTATATGGATTTCACTGTACCCCTCAGTGAGCATAAGTGATATGTGATCCACTCGTAGACAATCGTCATCATCTCCTCATCGACTCACATACTGTCTCAACAAAAGAGAATGACAGGCTCTGGTACTGGTTGGAGTAGATTTTTGTTCTTAGTCATCGATATGTTATGTATGGTTGGTAACTATTTTGGCTTGTCATTGGTGTTGCTTAGTTACCTGCAATATTAGTGCTTCGATGGTTTTGAAGACTTTTGTCCTCACCTCATGTGTTGTAGGTATTTACTTAGTTTTTCCTCCTTTGGTTTAGATTCGAGCTTGCAGCAGTTTTCATTTTGCTATGGTGCTGCTTTAGATATGTTGGAAAGTACTTAGGGAGTTACTTCTGCTCCTTAAGTTATCATGTTTCCTTTTGAAATCAAGATGGTTTCAATGTAATTGTGTGTACGTATGTGAATATTTAAGGAGTTGCCTTATGCACCTAGTCTGTCATTTATCTGCACCCTACGTGGTGCTAGTGTTAAGTTGTAAGTGTGATGATCTCATGTGTGAGTTGATAGTGATTGAACCATTATAAAAACTGCCTAGAGAAATTCTGTGCATGTGCAGAACACCTGCTTAAATTTCATTAATAATAGTGGATGGCCCATTGTAAAGTCCACTAGCCTTGCTAAGAAAAAAGAATGACGGGCATATCCTGTATAATATGCCATCAGGACTAAAGGAACACCAATGCCATATATATATATATATGTGTGTGTGTGTGTGTGTGTTAAATACAACATCACATAATCAAATATGTCTATCACAAATGAAGACAGGATATCTCATCATCGTCTATTAATACAGATTGCTACAACCACTAATTAACATTCTGTTTCCTCTATTGCTTCGCCCGATGAGCTGCCTTGCTTTCGAAGCCTGCCATCATCCCATCAGACCTCTTTCGGAGTTCATTAGTTGATGTTTTGTAAGTGGTTTCTTATATGTTCAAAAACTGATTTCGAGACGAAATTCACTCTTTGCACATGTAAAGTTCAACGGGCGAATCTAGCGACCCAGCACCCTCTAACATGCCCAAACAACAAAACCGGCCTTCCTATCTTATGTGATGCCTACATGTACACCAATACACCCATTTGTGTATGTTTATACACACACAACCACACTTTCAATTATATAAATCACATTTCGGACTTCATTAGAGCGATTACTTGACCCGGTATCTTCTCATGCAACTTAGGACATGTAATAGTCATTATGGCTACATGAGATGCTCGCCACGTGTTTATATACAAATAAAGATATACACATACATATATATACTATAATTCATATATATATATATAATAGAGTTAGGGTTATGCCCTAGGGGCAATTATGTAATTTTTTATATATATCTAACTCGATAACCAATCTTGTTCAAAATAAAAGATGGTTTCTTTTTATAATATACTTGATATAATGTGGTATGTTCATCAATTAATTTAATTAAAATTGTATATAATAGAAAATCCATAAATGGTATGTTTTTATGATAGTAGTGATAAAATGTTGTGACCATGAGTAATTTATCACAATAAAAATAAACATGCCATTTTAAATATTCCTAGTCAAGATGTATTAAGACTGGATATCGATGCATCCATTAAGACTAAAGTATGTGACGCTCTTCAAATGTTGGGCAGTGTATTACTCGTTACTGCTAGGGGCACCAAGGCGTTACGTACTGACTTAAAAATACTTTTTTTATAGCAACTTGAAAATTTTATTAGTCTTTAATATGAAAGCTTCACTACGTCCATCGAATGACTATAGTTGGGTCGAGTGGAAGCATTGGAAGTGAAATACTATTCAAGAGAGAATTCGTCTCCTCGGTTATATAGGGTTAATATCATGGTTAACTGAAGTCAACTCAAAGTCAAAACCTCTGGCCGGCAGTTAATAATAATTGTTATTATTGAATCAAGGACTTTGTGTTTGGACTATAGAGTGGAATACGGATGATTGTGGAATTTTAACCATAACCAAATTCCATAATTCCAAAGTGAGATAGTTTTGACAAAGAGAATTGGTGTAAATAATTATCACTACTGGGTAATGCTTAAAATTGTAAAAATTGGATTTTTACCAAAGCTATATAAGCAATAAATTTGGCCAAAATTTCACACCTAGCTAAGGTAAAGTTTGAACGTTGATATTTGAATTATTTGATGTTAACTATTGACAAATTTACACCTAGAGAATCAATACAACTACAACGTTGAATCATCCATCTACCACTCAATTTAATTACATTAATTTATAATTAATTTAATTAATTAATATTTATGAAATACAAATTTTTTCCTTTTATTGAATTTTGTTGATCAATATTAGAACTAGTGCATATATAAAAGTTATACACACATATTGTCAATATACGATATCGATGTACGTTTAGATTTGAATTAAATGTGAAATATCTGATCGGGCTTGAAGTGAGTTGAGGCCTAATAGGAGGACATGTGTTGTAACAACCCTAGATTTTGGCCTATATTTTTAAATGTGACTTTATTTTATTTTTGAAACTATTTTTAACTTGTTTGATTTCAAACATTTCATTTTTAAAATAAATGTTAATTATTATGTGAACTATAATTTCAAACTAGTATAAATTTGTTATTTTACTAAAAAGTGAATTTCTGGTTAAACCATTCAAACTTTGACTTTTAAACTTCAAATTTAAATTATTTTAAAATATTAAATTTTATCTTTTATTATGAAAATAGATGTAATAACTTGAACACTGCTTTTCGTTTCGTTGAAAATGGAGTTAAACAGTAAAAGTTATGTATATTTCAATATTGACTACAATTTGTTTATTCTGCAATTTTGTTATTTTTAAATTGTATAAATTTTATTTTTATTGTCATATTTCATTTTAATCTGGGTCAGTATGTTATTTTATGAATATTTTGACTTTCAAATATTTTTAAAATGATAATAGGATTTTTCCAAAATTTACTGTAATTATTCCCTATTTTTAAAAGGGTGTTTTCTATTCTTCTGCTAATTTCTTCATTTAAATTTTATTTAAATTAAAATTTATATATTTATTTGTGAATGCATTTTTACTTTTATGTTGTTATCTTTGTTATAAATATTTTTACAGGTCCATATAAATTTTCCAAAGTTCATTCTGTTTATTTTCCATTTTTGTAGACTAGGTTTGCAATTTTGCGCTATTTTCTTATTTTAACCTTATATAATTAATAAATATTTATATATATTTTATATTTTGTTATATTTTCGAATTTGTAACTGAAATTATTTTTATTTTCAGTAAGGTAAACTTATATGAATAAATTAAGGAAATTTGAAAGGTTTTAAAAGCTTTTGAAACGTAAAGTCGTTTCACCTCCTAAGTCGTTTCTTTTACCGTTTCCTCATTTAATCCTCTTTAGTCGTTCAAATCTTTTCTTGCCATCCACACCACTTCATAATTCATGTACACATTTACTTCACATTTCATTTCTAGAAAGAAATGTATGCAAATATATGGCTTGGAGAAATTTAAGAGGCATACGTTTCATTGTTTAAACACTGTCTTTTCATTTGCATTTAGGAATAAATGATATATTGATTTGGGTTTGGATTTAAATGATTTCTATATTTTATTTTTATTTTTTTCTTTTCCTATGTTTATTTCCCTAACTCTTATTTTTTTTTGTATAAACTTTGAATATATTCATTTGATTTTTGATGGGTTTTCTTTTTAATAATAGCTTAGAAATTGCAAGAGATATATGTTACTTGTTTGTTTATTTGTTGCCTTTTCCTTTTCCCTTGCCTTTCCATTTGCATAGCCAATTACTTCCCACATTCATTAACCATGAATTCTTCTCATAATTCACGTGCGTATTGTTCCTCAAACTCCTCTTTTCGTTGCATGCAAACAAAGGGAAAAAAAATTAAAAAATACATCAAGTTATTTGTTGCCTTTTTATTTCCCAAACCATTAAAACTCCTACCTTAAATTGCCTTTCCTCTTTATTGATTTAGCCGTTTACCATTTGCTTAGCCATATATTACTCCCATCAAATTTCACGCAAAAATTATTTCCCAACATTTCCTTCCTCGTTTGACTCTTTTGATTTAAAGATCTTTGCATACGTTTCTTTTATTAAATAGGAATTAAATCCCCTTTATTATTTTCTTATCATTTATTCTCGTAGACGTTTTTTTCCATAACCCTAGCCGCCTATTACTCTTACAAATCACGTACAAATATTCTCATCTCACATCTCATTCTCATTTTATTTCCTAAGAGAAAAAAATTTGTAGATCTAAATATCCATGGCTTCTTCTTCCTCTTCTTTTTTTTTCTCTTTTTTCTTTCTTTCTTCTTTTTCTTTCTTTGTTTCCTTCATGAATAGGCTCGGCCTCTACCTCCTATTGCTAACCCCATCACCACCTCCATCACCACTTGCATAAGATAGAGCAAGGTTATGTCATCTTATCTCAATCATTTTCATTGTCTATTTCATCTAATATTTTGTATTAAATATACTTATGTATTTTGTATTTGTTTGTGTACATAAGTTGAAATCTTAGCTCTCCTATCACTCAAGTTTGGATCGTGCTTTGTCGTGCCTCTTGTGTTTTCCAGAGTTTGATCTTTGTGTTTGAATTGTTGTCTTCAGTTTTAAAAAGGTGAGTAAATCTCACCAGACTAATATGTACTTATATAGTTGATAAACTGACATCACTTGAATCTGTAAATTTATATCATCCTGTTATAACTGTTATATTATGATTATATGATGTTCATCCCTGTTTATACACATGTTAGATCATCTGTTACTGTTATATATTGTATACTGTTTATTTATATCAGTTTATCACACTGCAAGTTCCCTGTTAGTATAGAAATCACTATGGGTTGAAATGATACATACCCGAACGGACTTTAGAATAGGGAAAGATCGTTATGGGCTGAAATGATAAGCCTGAGCGACTTTTTATTTATTTTATTTAACTTGGGATTGTGGGTTTGAAATGATAGAACCCGGTTTTTCTTTGTAAACTGCAGATTGAAATGATACATATCCGTATCACTTGACCTAGGCTAGAAAATTTTATACAGACCCGTGGTTTATATATTTTTCTGAAATTTCTAAAATATTTTAAAATGTAAATATTATGATATTTTGATTTAAATTTTATTAAAATGATTGCTATAAAATATTTGTGATTTTCTACAAATTAAATATGTGAATTAAGTAAATGGTAAAGTAGAATTTGAAATATAAGTTAATTTTGGAATTTATGATTTTGTTTATAAATGGAATTTATGTAAAGTAAGAAATTATGACAAATTTGATTTAAAAGATGAATTTATTGATTTTATTAAGTAATAATAATTGTGAAAAGTGTTAATGATTTTTATAAATTAAAATATGAAATAAATGAATATTTAAGCTGAATTTGGAAATATAACTTAAATTGAAATTTGTGAAATTTGTTTAAAAGTGAATGTTTAATTAAGTAAAATAAATGGAAATAAGTTAAATTTTTGAAATTTAAACTTAGTTGTTAAGTTAAGAATTTAATTAAAGAAATGAAAATTTAATTGTTATTTAATTTGATTTTTGTATGGAAATTTGACTTTATAAAATCATAGAAATAAAGGTATTTAAATGATTGTTTTTAAATGTGAAAATATAAGATTTTATAAGTTAAAATGATTTATATTAAAAATTAATTATGTGTGAAATTGTAAATAAAACCCTGAATTTGATTTGACCGCATTTTTGAAATGTAATGTAAAGATATTACAGCATTGGAAAATGCTGTAGTTGTTTTAAATGAACCAAATAGCAAATTTGAACTAAGGGTTATTATAGCACTTTGTTAGTGCTATAGTTGTTAAATTTAACTAAAATTTTAATTGAAACTAAATTAAGATATTACAGCATTTTAAATGCCGTCTTTTGTTAATGAACTGTTTTTAAGCATAACATTTCGTAGCATTTTCTAATTGCTGCGAAAGTTGAATTTTCTTTGTTTAATAAATATGGGTATAACAGTGGGGTCATTACAGTTTGGTATCAGAGTTAAGTCAGAACATTATAACGTATAATATCACCGATCTAGACCTAGTAAAACTTAGAGTCTTGTCCCTTGGGGTGTGTGGTAGATATTTTTATTAATTATCTATATAGGGTAGGAATATAAAATGATATCAGGATAATCATTTGGTGCATATTTTGATTTAAAATTTTAATATGGATAAATTAGAATTTGTGATACTGAAAACCTTGGAAAGTAATATGTTAAAATCTTTTAGAGTGGAAATTTATTCTTGGATTATCAAGAAATTAGTTTTAAAGAGATAAATTGGAGTGAATTAATTTGGGAATTTCAGTAAATGAGTTTAAAATTTAAATAATCAAAGTTGCGCAGTAGAATTTTAGAAACAGAATTGTTCCGCTGTAAGTGACTATTTAGTTTTGCTTGGTTGGTTGTTAAGAATTAGTTGCTTAGTTGTATTTATTTATATTGGATGCTTGGATGCTTGTGATAATAAAATAAATATAACTAAGGAAAACTTATGATTATTTACTGCGTTGACTTGTCCAGAAATTTTGTAAGGATTCTGATTGATATGTGGGATGTCGTGTTATTGGTAGGAGTTCCTAAACATCGAACGAGACATTCAATATAAGAAATAATTAATTTCGGAATTTGGAAAATAATTGAGTTTAAAAATAATTTAAAATAATATTGTAGCCATCGAATAAATTGTGAGAAGTGGAGAGCATGGTGAGGCAATGTTGATATTATATGTCATTAACTTTGCATCCAAGTGTTGAAATAAATCATTAAAATTTCATGCGTTAGTATTATTTTAAATAATGAGATAAGATTAAGGAAAATTATTTAAATTTTGGGATTGGTATATATTAAAGTTAAACGGAAGTTAATTGGAAAACCTACTTCCATTTATGAATTTAACTTTCAAGTACTTTGGTTTGAATGAAAGTAAATTGTTATATATGAATCTTATTTAATAAGAAGTTAAAAAATTAAGAAATGGTGGAAATAAAAAATTTGAAGTGAAAGGATATTTTATGGAAAAGTGGAAATTTTTTGATATAAATAATATTTGCAAAGTAATTATTTTGAGTTATATGGCTATTTTGAGAAGAAAATATTAATTAGAGTTTCGATAATTATATTGAGTAAATCATTTGAAACTTAATATTATTATTTCCAACAATAATTTTTTTAGGGTATTTTGGGAAATAAATTTAAAAGGGAAACTTTAATGGAAGTTATAAAAGGGCATTATATATGTATTATTTTAGATGACGTGGGCAGCCATCGAATCTTAGCAATAACAGAAGTCAGTGGCAAGGCCATATTGACTTCACTATTAACATCGCAGCCATTTGACGAAGCGATTTGCCATAAATAGATGGCAAGGCAACATCATTTTATTATTTAATATTTGTAAATTGTGAATGTTTATTTAAGATATATGCTTAAAAGAATAATATGTGATAATTTTTTATTTATTGTGTATACCATTTTATAATTTAGATGGATGATAAAATTTTGGAAATTTAAAAGTAAGAAATTAATTGGAAAGTTAAATTGAGTCTAATTTAAAGTAATTTATAGATTTCTTTCGTTAAGGAAATTGCAGAGATGCAATTTCTTTAAGAGGGAAGTTTGTATCAACCATGCTATTAATTACCGAAATAGTTAAATTTAATTAGAATAATTAATTCTAATTTGTGGTTTATGACATTTAATTATGAAATTAAATCTTTTTTTGAGATTTATTGATTTGATTTAAATAAGAAATGAGTTTCATTTCTTAAAAAGGGATTTAAATTTAAATTTAAGATTTTATTAAACCAATTAATTAAATGTGGCATTTAGGATATTTTTTAATATTGAGATTTATTGTTTTAAAATGAGAATTTGCAATTAATAGTTTATTTCATTTTATTAAAAATAATAAGAATAGCTTTTATTTTCAAAAGGTATGTTTGATGGTACAAGATAATTCAATATTAACAGAAATTGGAATTTTAACTTGTTGATTGGTTTTGGTAAATTTAAGAAAATAATTTGTGATTTTGTAAAACATTAGTTAAGTGAAAGACAATGTTTTAAAGGAGAAAACAAAAGGAAATTAGTAACATTTCTCTTAGAAATTTGTAACACCTTCGATATTGGATCCATACCACACCCATTTGGCCCATATAGATAATGTTAAGGAGAAATAGAATTCACGTTCATTTTCTTTCTCTCATTCCTTCAGTTCTAAAAATCAAAAACTATCTCTTCTTATTCTCAAAACCCTAGAATCGATAATCCCCAAATTCAAGTTGTAAATCAAAGGGCTTTTGATCAAAAATTGTATAAATCTAATTCAGGTAATCCATCATCTAGCATATCTATTGTGTTAATTAATCTCAGTTTTTGGTTTAGGGTTGTAATCATTCTCTTTCAATTTCTGAAATTTGCCCTAGGTTGTAGCTGAAAGTAATTAACCTAGATGAATTCAAGTTCTTAGCTTCAATTCAAGTCAATGAAGGTGAGCTACCACTCACACAATCTATCTCTAAATTTATATCGGATGCATGTATTTGTTTTAGATGAATTATTGTTGAATTGTTCTCAAATTGATTGTGATATTTACATATTTTGCTACCCTATTCATTGTTTGCTGAAACCCACATCTTATGATCTTGTATAACATCCATTTGTAGTTGTTTCTATGCATATATTTTTGCCTAATCAGTGCTCTAGAAGTCGTAGTGATCAACGCCGAAGAAATGAGCATCAACGGAGTAACGGAGGGCCGCCGGCATTACCTAGGGCTTTCCTCGGGCATTTGCAACCGATGGATTGGTCCCACCAGACAGGTGCACCGGTCGTGACCTGGGCTGAGCCCCAGGTCATGTTGTTTGGCCCTTCCCCTCCTCGTTCGTGCCCGTTAGCTCGTTCATTCAACCGTTTGCTTCTGTAATGCTATTTACTTGTTTTTGAGATCTGATTTCGTGTCAATTTCATTGCTATTTTCGGATTTTGATTTGTAAATTAATGTATTCATTTTGGTGTTTCTATACCATAGAACTGCTCTATAGGTCTTTGGTATAAAACACAGTTTTCGTCATACGTTAACTAAAGATTTCTAAAGCCTGATTTTCAAATCGAACAGCTTCTCTAAATTATTTTAAGTACAAAATTATTTCTTATATAAAGAATATTTAAAAATATAAATATACATATATATATATATTATTTTTATAATAATAATCATTTTGAAGTATAGATTAGTTTATTTCTAATCAAATGTTTCATACCGATATGGGTTTGGAAATATAAGTATTTATGGTTTCTATAAAGCAAATGGACTTATATATATATATTGATTTTGGAATTAGAATTTTGAACTTTTGATTTTTTGAATAGGGATTTGAAATAACTCTATATATATATATAAGTATTTTTTATATAAAATTAGAATTATGGATTATTTTATTAAGGAAAAATACATACATATATATATTTGAAAGTAATTATATAAATTAAGGGTTTTAGAAATCATGTTCTATATGTTAAATTATATTATTTACTTTCAAAACCATAAACTTATCGGATTTTCGTTAAACTTAACTTTTGGCTATTTAAATGCTATTTCGGCAATTTTGTGTGATTTTTGGATTTGGAGAAGATTTTAAAAATAAAATGTTTTAAGAACCTTAATTCTATAATTTTGGGTATACTAATAATTGACTTAGTGTTGTTGATTGGTTTATATGCTTTCAAGTAATGCTTCGTCGAATATTATACAACTCATTGAATAGAATGTTTGGGTGGTACTTACTAGCCATTAGCGAATACCCGAATTTCAATGAGTAGTGTGTGATGTCTTAGTTAAATACTTGTGATTGCCATAAGGAAGTAATTAACACTTTAAGGTTGTATTCTCTTTGGGTGTTTGGCTGAGGGGCCAATAGATCCTTAAGAGAATATAGTTTAGGTTTTCCAGTGGTATCCAGAATAAGTGATACTTACTAGCTTCTAGTAAATACTTGAATTTCACCAGAAGGTATGGGACATTTTAGTTAAGTTCTTGTGATTACTAAGAGTGATAGTATTTGGCACTTTAGAGTTTACTCTCCTTTGGTGTTTGGCTGGGAGACGATAGATCCTAAAGAAGTATGCTCCTGGATTTTTATACGATCCGAGAGATCGCTATGAGTTATATCTTTTCCGGTCCGATTTTCATCAATTTTGATATTTTTTTTACGGTATGGACGATCATTGGTATCTGATTGGTATGAGTGATACCACCTGTTGTTTTACTATGGTATGAATATGATCATTGAAATCGTTCTGTATTTGGTTTTCTTGGATTCTGAGTTATTCTTCTTTTGTTTGGAGTTTCTGGGTTTTTGATTTATTTTATGTTTTGTAATTGAAATATTTTTGGGTTTTATGATAGATTTGATGGTTGTGATTATTTTGTGTTTTATGAATTTGGTATTCTTATGTCTTAAAATGTAACTAGAGTTGGTCTATTCCCTTGACTTGTTATATATATGTGGGACCTGTATTTATTTATATGTCATATATCCTTGTATTACATTTTTTTCTTACCCACTTGGATATTCAGAGATAGTCTGACCCATTTATTTTATAATACTCGGGTCCGGCCGATACTTTTCACGTTACCGGATGAGTAAACCTTTGGATGGTTATGCTAGCAGAAGTTTAAACCCTTTTGACTTTTCATTTTACCTCATTTATGATTTTTTGTATGTATATTAGAGTTAGAGATTTGTACCAGATGTATATTATGTGAGTCTATTTTTATGTTTTGTAGACTTACACTTTGTATATGCATATGAGATTTAATATTCCAGTTTGATCAATGATTACTGTTTTATATGATATATTGTTCTAATTCTGAGAAACCATTATGGTTATTACTTTGAACTGAGATTGCACATACTAAATTTTATTTCGAAGATTAAGTAAAATCGTAAGTATAATGTGTCAGTGTAAGTTTAAAGAAATTTTCACATTCGACTACCCTTAACAAGCCATATTCTCTGTATTATTGGACGACATTATTTATAATGTTCTCTAATAATATAGGTATAGTGGTGGGGTTGTTACATCCATATACAGTGTAGGGGCATTGGTATAATTGACTACTATGTTTGTTGGCTTATAGAGAGTTTGGGGAATGACTCTTCAAATTGTTTGAGGTAGTATGAATAATCGACTAAGTAATAACATGAGGCTGTTGAGCGTAAGGTAAAACTAAGCAGATTGTTTATCGTCCTTGTGCGATAAGAGGATTTTTGAACCTGGGCAGACCATAAGTTATGTTTGCTAGTGATTGTAAATACTGTTAAGTATAGATGTGTAGTTGCTTTTTTGGTCGCTTGTGTTCGAATTTCGATGATGAAATATTTTAAGTGGGGGAGAATGTAATGAGCTAGAATTTCAAATACTTCGTATTTAAATATCTGAATTATTTAAATATTTGAATATTGGAATTATAGTGATTAAATTGATTTAATAACCTTGTTAACCCCCATTTTAATAATAATTAATGATAAGAAAATTGTTTTCGAAATTTGTTTACAAAAAAAATTCAAATAAATATCGATAATGTGACTACAAATCATTTTATCGATAAACAGTCTCGTAACACACGAATTATCATCCTCGGACACTGTCTTGGATTTTGACAAAACTAGTGCCATCGGAACCAAGATATTAGGTGATGTATGTCGACAAGTTTCGTAGTGATCCAACGTCTCATGTGATCGTGTGAGCTCAAAATGAGAAGCGATGTATTTTAGAAATTAAAATATAATATAAATTTTATTGTATCAACAACACCATACCCTCACTCCCCTTCTCACTCTCTTCTTTCTCTTTACCGTAAACAAGAAAAACTTAGCCACTACCTTCTTCTAGCTAAATCAGGAGCTACAATCAATGTTAGGGAAAGGCGTTGGATCCATTGCGATCATGTTGAGGAGGTGTTCGATAAAAATATTTGTTAAGCAAGAATTATAATAAAAGATATGTACTATAATTTTGGAAATAAAAGATATTCAATATTTTAAATGAAATGGTTTCATTTTAAAAGAAATGGAAATATGTTGGGAATAAATATTTTAAAGTGATGATAAAAGTGATTTATATAAAGAATGGTTTATAAAAGCATTTTATAAATGAAGAGAATTTCGAGGACTAAAACCCGATGTTTGAAAATGAGTTCAAAAGATTTTGGGAACTAACAACAGTATGATTTGAAAGTATTTGTGAATATTAGTGCAAAATGATTTTTCACTTCGGGATATAAAATGATTTGCTATGTTATGAATGATTCAGATATCCTATAACTAAAAAGGCGGGCAAGGGAGGTATAGATGTTCTGTAGTCTCGATATAGTCCGCTTGACGAATAGAGGGATATACATATCTATTTTTTTCGAAGGCTGGGACCCAATTGCCTTGTTATGGCAATAAAGCTCCCGACTTGGTTGCAAATATTTTGACATGCTTTTATATAGAGTATTTGATATCGTTTTTAAAAGTGATTTGATTTAAATACCACAGTAAAGTATAATTTGATACAAAAGATGTATATATTATTCAAAGGTTTTGAAATAAGAAAATCAGGAATTGAGTCCAAAGAGATTATTTTCAAAAAGGATTATACTTTGAAATAATAAAGTTAATTAGTTTTCAGAAATCTAAATGAGAAGATTAAGCTTAAGTAGGTAGTTTGGGAATTGCGTATTTGCTCGTTGCATCGTAAGCTCCTTGAGTCCTATTTGCGGTAGAAGAACTACGTTGACTTGATCATGTATCTAACTGGGTACCCAATTAGATAGGGATACGTAGGCAGTCACAAGTGGTAGTGATGCAGCCTCAATAATAATATAATATTTTCCTGATTGTTGTTTGCTATTTTTCATGTATTAAAGTACATCCAGTAGAATAAATAATTAAACTTTGAAAAGTTAGTGATGCATGTATCCTGTTTATTTAGGACAACGTGATATATTTATCAAATTATAATATGTTAAAATGGTAGTTTTCATTTGTTGGTTTTAGAACGAACGGATTTTTCGGCGTTTTGATTGGTCTGAAAATAGGGGTCGTTGCAGTTGGTATTAGAGCTTAGATTAGGTGTCTAAGAAAAATTTGTCTAGGGTTAGTAAATCAATCTAGGAATTTTATAAATGAAACTACCTTAATTTGATAAATAAAATGGACAGGATAAGGCACCGTACCTCTAACCAGGGTTATGGGTGATATTTTTGGTGTGCTTAATTTTTTCTGATTGTTTATTTTCGTTACATTTTTCTATCCTTGGAATTTCAGGGATGAAATTCTTTTAAGGGGGGAAGCATGTAACGACTCGTAATTTTATCACTTTGATTTGGAATATTTAAATTAAATATTCGAATATAGGTTTATTAAAAATAAATAATCATGTTTTATGTGATAAATAATAATGGTGATTTTTTTTTGAAAAAATGTTTACAAAAATATATTCTTTGGAAAAATATCGGTAATATGACCGAAAATCGTTTTATCGATAAACAGCTTTTTTACCTTCAAAAGTCGCACACGATTTTTTTTACATACACTTGTTTCTCCATTTAAGCAAGAATATATAATAAAATTATTTATTTTATTTTTAGAAATAAAATATCTTTATGACATCATCAATGATGTCGTCATTTTTAAGTAATTGATTTTTGAATTTAAATTGAGTTTAAATGATTTAATAATTGTTTTAAAATCAAATGAGGCCCTTTTAATTATTAAATAATAATAGGAATATCATTTTCAAATTTTGTTTACATTTATATGTAATTTAAGTAATAAGTGAAGATGTGACCAGGAGTCAGCTTTCAAATTTTCAACGGTTTAACGAATATAAGTTGTTCAAAGTGATCGCAACGTTTTTTATATGTCTTGTGCACATATATAACATGCACATACATGCACCAACATATGCATATACACATATACATATACCAAATACATACATACACCTATATATATACAAGCACAAAATATCATGATATTTATAACATATATTCACATATATGCAAACATCAAATCCATATTAATGCATGTCATTCCATGTTTTACTTAAGTGATAAGTAAGGGGCAAAGGAGGATGTGATGTGGCGGTGGAAAGTGATGGAAATGATAGTGTTGTGTAAGAGAGCATGCTTGAAGAGACCTTTGCTTAAGGGCTAAGGAGGGACTTTTGTGATCTTTTCCACATTTTCCTAAGGCTGTAAATATGTGGGCAAGTCCACTTCATTTCTATACAAACCAAAATATACTTCTTCGTTTCCTCTTCTCTTCTTTCTCTCCTCTTCTTAATGACCTTTGACCGCGTACCTTGTAGTGGCTTAGGCCGTGGCTTTTTAGAGAAAAGGAGTTGTCGGCGCAAGAAATGGTGGTGGAGAAGGTGGCCATGAGCAAGGAGGAGAGGGGGAGGCTTTGGGCCATGAGCTACAGGGGAGGAATAGTTGTTTAAGTGATGTTTTGATTGAAATTGAAAATGTTAGTGAAGTGTTGTTTGAAATGAATGTTGGTAGGAAGTGATATGGTCTAATAATATGACCTAATCACGCTTTTAATTGCCTGATAATAACACTTGATATTCACTTGTTAATCACTTGTTTATATTACTTATTAATCACTTAATATTGCTTGCTATTAGTGATAATCAGAGACATTAACTACTTAAAGTTATGTCCTTGATCTTATGCTAAAATGATTGCTTATATGGTTTTTTAATATGTTTGGATCATTATTGGTTGATTATATAAAAGTTTGGTTGTGATAGATATTATTATTATGATTTATAAGTTGAAAAGCATATACGGTAAGAATTACTCTACTGGTTTATTTTATTAAAATGTATGATGATATGATATGTTTTTCCATGCTTATTTTCTATATTTGATCATTATGTTTTAGATGCGAAAATATGTTTTCTTGGTTTAAGAAATAATTCACGGTAAACACACGTCGAATTTACACAAAGAAAACGCTTTATCTTATGAATTATAAAAGTGTTACATAGTTAAATCTCTTTAAACATGAATAAAAATGGTTTGTAAATGTTTTTATAAACATTAAAACTCATTTCGGTAAAGTTTTGAAAAGATATGAAATCAGAGTCAAAATAGGCGCGTCGCGTATTGGCAGTTCGCAATTCGCACCGTAATAGTTAAATCAATATGTAGAGTGGAATATAGCTCAGAATTTTTCAAAATAAGAATTTTTCAAACACTTATGACTATAGTTTCTAAATGAAAGAGAAAAAAAGATTTTATTTTTTAAAATTTGAGATATGTCCAAATCAAGTTTATAAAATCATCACATTTTGGCAGTTCATAAAATATGGATTACCCTTAAAATTATATATTTTCTAAATCTTTAAAATATGAGATAAATTCTAAAAATATGTTTTAATATTTTAAAAGAGTTTTAAATGTAAAATTGGACATATAAAAGGTTTTAAATGAGATTTGTGATACGAAGCCCTTAAAAGCACTATTCACTGGCAATTTAACAAAGGAATTTCAAATTTTCTGAAATAAAATTTAAACTTGGGATTTCTTCCCAAATCCTTTATAAATATTTTTCAAATAATAAATCAATCATTTTAAAGGATTTAGAGTTTATCAAATGACTTGACCGCCTTATGGGCGAGAGAGAGAGGGTCTCTAGACTTGGGTTTGGAAAACCAGTTTTCTGCTCTCCCTAGTTATCTGGACTGGCCTGACGGAGGGGACAGTAAATTTGATTTACTCAAACCATTTTAACCCAAGTTAAAATAAAATGTGTTATAAATGTTTGATAGTGTATCGATCTGCCTTTTCGACCCCCTAATGTCAACACTAATACATCCATGGTATTCATGTGCCAAGCATCCTAGTATCGAAAAGATGAATTGTTAGGGTTAAAAAATAGAACAAGAAAGAAGAGAATAAAATATCAGAATCTCACATGCGGAACGATAATATATAATATCTCAGAAGGTCTTGACTAAAAAGAAAACTTTGATATACATACATCAATCAGAGTAAACTAACCTATCATCAGCTTGGGCGGTTATAACAACCTATCATCACAAATGCTAATAGATACAATTAAGTAATGCAGCGGAAAATAAGTATAGTAGGAAATCATCTAGCCACTTTCCGAGAGCTCCAATGAATTACAACTAAATACAGAAACATACTCAAGCTGACCCATGCATTAAAAAAATAACACACAGGTCAGTTCGGTAAACCAGCATGAGTAACTCAAATCATATAGATTTATTATATCTTAAAACCCTTCAAAATAAGGGTATCTCATAAGACCACGCCACCAATAAACACGGACGAGTTTTTACCTTACGATAACCAAACCATTTCTATTATAAATTCCAATGATAATATAATAATGTCTAAGGTGTGAAATATAAATAGTCATATAGCTGCAATGCAAGTGTGTGTACATCACAACAATAATAGATATACAATCACAACCACTAAGGCGCATTTGCTAATTGTGTAGGATTTCTATGTAGATCTCTTTGGGGAAGCTGAATCCAAACTACTGCACAAGGATCAGAGATATCCTTCTGAAGCGTTGTACATCTCTAGTGAATGTACCATAGGAAAACCATCGTCGGTCTTGCTAAGACCTAATGCATCGCTCTTGCATGCATATCGCAATAAGTATCTCTCGAAATGGAGTCGCATGCACCCTATGGATTTGCCAATTTTACTGGCTATGTCTATTATCTCTGATTTTAGTCATACCCGCTGATGAGGCTACGTCCGGCATTCCAGCCCACGAGTCACCACTCAAATAGATCTTCCATACGAGTTCCAGCTCGAATAGATCATGGAACCACACATTGATTCTGTATATCGACAGATCTCGAAACTACACATGGATTTCTTAATAGATTTCAAAATCACGCATGGATTCCCATACCTTAACGGGTCATGGAATCACACATGGATTCCCACATCCTAATAGATCACGAACAACTACATGTGTTCGAGCATTTCAAACAAATCTCGAATCTACATATAGATTCTAACATCATGAAGCAACCATGAGCCAATCACAAAGCCAACACGAACCAATCACAAAGCAATCACAAAGCAATCATGAAACTCCTTTGATATAAGTATATGGTTTTGGAGTGGTTACAGTTTCAAGTCACCTCATATAAGTACACTCCCCCGCTTACCAGGTGCTCCAAAACCAATCGATCGATTTTCCGGGAATCTCAGCTCCGGTTCTACGGGAAATAAATAGACAGTACATAAGATCGGAGATCACCTCCTAACCGTTTAAGCGGACGGATTTCCTTATCATTTGGCCCAGAAGATCAAGACGAGTTTATACGTACAGTATAGCATCACTGAAGACAATTGTACCATATAATTCTCGTGTTTCTTCTAGATATTTCGAGAGAATATTTTGGCCAAGATTTGATAGTCAGTTATTTAACTATAAAACAAACAAACATCCAATATAATAAGAATAATTGCATATGGGAAACCAGTTCTTGTATACTATCCATAAGTAAGTAACACGCAAAGCACGATCGAAACACATAAGTACGATCCAGTCGTATAAACAACTTCTAATCCCCTTTTAAATTAATCTTCATTTATTAATTAAAAACCTCTTTTATTAGTAAAAATTATTTTTACTCAATAAACTCCTTTATAAATGAAACTCCATTTATTAATTAAACTTCGTTATTTAATTAAACCATCATTATTCATTTTCAATACATTTCAACACTTCCCAAAAGTATTCATATAATTATCTCAATCGTATAAGTATATTCACAAATCAATTTCAAAGAGCTTAAGACAAATGTTACTCGAACACTGTCACTACAAACCAAAAACCATTTCACTTATGATTATCTTTAAAACTCCATTTTAAAGACCTTACATACGTAAGTATAATCAAAATGGGTTAAAGGCGAATGTTACTAACACATTGCCACAACAACCCCAAAACAATTTCATACTTGCTATCCTCTTTAAATTCCCAATATTAAAGATATAAGTATTTTCCTAAACTTATTTACAATATTTTAACACTTTCAAATATTATCTAAGGGGTTTAAAAACAAATGTTACTAAATATTGTTTATGACAAACCCCAAGACCATTTACAATTTTTTTACCTTTAAAATTCCATTTTAAATCACTTTTCAAAAGTATAGTGAAATGGGTTAAAGAAAATGTTGCATAAACATCGATACTATAAACCCATAATCACTTATACTTGCCATATACTTTAAAATATCCATTTAAAGTTCTAAGTACTTCTCCATTTTACTAAACAAGGTTATATACCTTTTAGTCAATTTATAAAACAATTCATTATTACATAAGTGTTATAATCCCAAAACTCATTTTAAATTAATTTATAAAACAATCCATTATAACATAAGTGTTATAATGCCAAACTCATTTTAAATCAATTTATAAAACAAACCCATTATAACATAAGTGTTATAATCCCAAAACTCATTTTAAATCAATTTACAAATACAAAATTTCCTTTTTAAAACTTCTAAATATATTAAAAACATTTAAAAATATATATAATTACATATACTAATTTATTTGCAAAACTAAGATGTTTAATAAAATACTATAAACCATTTGTAAAATATTGTAATATAAAATCCTTTTAAAAATCTTTAATAACTTTAAAACCATATATATACTAAAAATATACTTTTAAAATACTTATACTATATTTTAAAACCCATTTTAAACCTGTTTTACAATTTAAAACCATATCCTTATAAATCCATAATTGATTTTCAAAAATATATTTAAACCTTGTTATTTCCCGATAATAAGTACGCTAAAAATACTTATTACAAATACGAATAAGCCGTAGGATGTCTTCCAAAGTTAACTTTAAAACGCAGATCACAAAGATTTCAAAGTGCATCCATCCTGACCATTTTGCTTCTACCATTTACAATTTCCATAAATTTCCAAACAAATTCCTTTTATGTCAAACACACCCAAACGTGTGTAGAACAACCTAATACACACACACACACACACACACACATGTTTCCACAATTTTCCCTATTTATCCAATTTAACATATGTCAAATATCAAGGATTTCAAAGCATGTTTATAACAACTGTATCGTTTCTAACATTCATAACGTACTATCACTTCACAAAGTAATATCAAATATGTAAACAAGTAGTCTGGACCATGATACATGTTATAAATGACCAATAGAGATATTATACTCAATAATAACGTTCTCACTTGTTTTACAAAAGCAATAACTTGCATTGTTCAAAAGTAATAACTTGCATTGTTCGACTGGTGAGTAAAACTCATCCAAGTTCCAACCAACTTTTTCGCGTTTCCAAATAGTCCAAACTAAAATTCCCACAAGCTCCAAACTTGACGATATAAACCCAAGCCGTAGAGAATCCTGATACGAACGGAATGGTGAAGATGGTGCCTTAATCGGACCTCGTATGCAAAAGTTATAAATTTCATAAGTTATTGGATTATAAATATAATTAATTAACTTATTAATAAACAAATTAACTTAATCACCTATTATAAATCACTTCCTCATCCTCTATCTTTTGTTTGAACCATGTATCAATGCACGACCGTGCACGCCATTCACCTCCCTCGTTGCCTCGCTTGACAAAACGACATAGCGATCATGCTAACAACTATCTCTACATTCTCCTTCCACTGGACCCATTGATTCGTCCCTCCACATCGCCAATGGAATTCTGATCGACTTTGCCCAAATTCCATTGCCTAGGTCATTTTTCATGTTGACCCACCATAGGGCTTCTAACCACTGTCGTTTGACACCACGCACCACCACAAACACAATCATCACCTCGCTTCGACCTCCAGCATCGCCCATTCAATTGCGACTTGACACCAGAAAACGACAATTGTATGTCGCAATTGCCAAATTGCAGCTGTACCATCCAAAAACACCACTACATGCACACCTACCCTCCAGATGGACAACGCCACCATTAATTTGCTCTCACGTTGCCTATTTCAACATACAACCTCTTTCCTAGGCACTGCCAAGCCAAGTCCAATACTGTCGAACACTATTGTACTCGAAACCAAGCATAGGAAATCAAAGCCTGAACCGATATGAAGCTAACGGATCTAAAATCACATGATTTCACTGAGTATTTCTCTCAAAACAATTGAAGAAAGGGATTAAAATAAGGTGGCAGGCAAAATTTAAAAAGCAGAGGAAGAGGGAATGAAATATTTAGGTTTTAAGGTTTTTGAGATGTATTTATAGGCAAATATTAATAATATTTTATTCTCTTTAATTCCCGTTGTGCGTTTCAAGCTCGCACGATCAATAGCACACCCGATTATCATGAAACTTATTGGTATACAATAATTTATTATTCCGGATCCGATGGCACTAGTTTCGTCAAAATTCGAAATAGTACGTGAAATGATAATTTCACATGTTAATTAAAGCAAATTATTATTAAACTAGCTTAATCACTTTTGATTCTAAATTAAAAGCTTTCCATATCATTCTTACTTAATCAAAAATTAAATAAGCTTTCGATATAATTTTTATTCACATTAAATCCAAGATTTAAATATTAAATAATTCCAATATTTAATTATAAACCGTTCAAAATTCCGGGTCGTTGCTGATAGAATGAATTGTTGATTATCATTTATTGTTATGTTTAATTCATTGATCGATTATTTGAATTAATCTCAGCCAATTTATGAGCAATAACCCTTTTTATATACATGGGCTGGGTAGACAATAAATTGAGGATGATTCAATATGAACACTTTGTAATTAGAATTTCACAGTTTGACTATAAGATGTTCGATAAAAATATTGGTTAAGCAGGAATATAATAAAAGATATTTATTATAATTTTGGAAATAAAAGATATTTTATCTTTTAAATGAAATGATTTCTTTTGAAAAGAAATTGAAATATTTTGGGAATAAATATTTTGAAGTGATAATAAAAGTTGTTGCGTTTCAAGCTCGCACGATGTTAATTCCCGTTGTGATAATAAAAGTTGAAATATTTTGGGAATAATATATAGGCAAATATTAATAATATTTTATTCTCTTTAATTCCCGTTGTGCGTTTCAAGCTCGCACGATGCAACCGAAGGTTTAAGTGCCTTCAAAGAAACAATCAGTATAATATTTACGAATCACCGTAACATTTATAACTGATTATTGCTCTGTCGTAGCCTAGACACCAAGAATATAAATTGTTCAAGGAAGACAACTTGTCAATATACAATAAAGCCCTAGGTGAGCTCGTGACACCCTTAAGTCTAATGTCTAATCGTTATTATTAGTAAATTCTAAGAAGAAATGCAATTTGTGGGCCAAGGAAGGAGTGATGAAATCCCCCACCTTATATGGATTTGCGTGTTGCCCTTAGAAAATAAAAACAAAATGAGATGAATGCAAAGCAGAAATTAAACGTGAATTAACAATGCAATTAAGAATGAAATTTGTTTTTGTTTTTGAAATTTCATTTTTCTTTTTAAATACAAGCAACCAACGATGCAAAGTGAAAAGAAAAACAAGAGATAAAGACATGATACCAAAGCGTGCAAAATTTATTAGCAATTTATTTCAACAAATGTAGAGTTCAACATGAAACAAAAAACAAGAGGAAAATGCAAGCTAATTAAAATAAAAGGAAAGCTAAACTACTTGCAATAATTAATCTAAGCTACTAACATAAAAGAAAAGAACATAAAATAAAATAGCATGAATTAAAATTGCATATAAGAAAATTACGTAAGAGAAAAATGGCTAAGTAGCCATGAAAGAGAGAAAGAGAGTTTATATTTACAATTTATGGCTCAAACTAAACTAACTAAAGAGGAGGCTAAGAGCTCATTACATAAAACATAAGGGGTATTTATACATGTCTGAAACCCTAATCCATATTTTTGGGGACTACCCAAAATACCCTCTTAGGAAGTGTAACCTCTAAGTAATCATTAGCATGAACATATTCCTCCATTTAAATGTGCATGTAGATTTAATCATGTGCATTAGCTCTTAATAGAGGATCATGGTATGTGGGTAGGTGGGGTCCTCCATGTTGCATGAATTGATTTGTTTCCATCTTCATTTGCTTGTCTTCCCTAGTGCATGCATATTTTCATGTAGACCTCTTCCATTTGAATCCAAATTCCTATAAAATAACATAAAAATGTCCAAGTTAATTTTCTCAAATTAATATATGTACAAAAATGACCATTTTGCCCCTACATGAAGATGAATAAATGATGATTTGAAAATAATTTGAATTTTGGTTTAAATATGTTAAAATACCCTATATGCTCATTTAATTAATTAAATTAGATTAAATATGGAAGTAAAAATATGCACATTTATGTGCACGTCATATTGGGAACATAGTCTATTCGGGGAATAACACATCCTTCTGGCATTATTACTGGATCTCTATTATTCCTCTTAAAGTGGAATTTACGGAACTCTACGATATCTGTAATTTTAAATATACTCTAATTTTATATGTCCATAGACCTAATCTGAACTTCCCTTGTGAGTTCAGCTTTAATCGTGCACTAGAAGAAACTACTTTCTGCCGGTTTACTCTTCTATGTGCCAAATTAGAAATTTATAGTATTGACAATAATAATGATACTAAAATTTGGTGTTGGGATAAGACCAACAACTTTACATCCAATTCTTTTTTACAAATTTCTAAATTTCTTAGGAATTAAATCTAATACTTTTAAACTTACATGGAAAACGAATGCACCCCCTAAATCCAAGTTGAATATGTGGTTAATATTAAATGGAAAACTTAGTACCATTGAATTTTAAAAAGGAAAAGAATGTGCAAATTGATTTAAAAATGTATTTTTTTTATGATACGAACCTGGAAACAATTACATACTTATACCATGATTATTAGTTTACTAATTTTACACTTAGGCACATTCTTAGAATTTTTGTTTCAATGTTACTTCTATTGTACTTACTTGTAAGTCTTATTGGCCTAGGTTGGTATTTTTCTATGCTTCTGATTGATGACTCTTATTAGACACTATTTTCACAATCGTAGCATGACATATTTGGTTTGACAAAAATCAAAGATGTTTTGAAAATAATAATAATGATAATAATACAACAGATAATTTAACTTACATAACGGCTTTATTCTGTTTTAACTAGATTTCGAATAGTACTTATAAATTAGCTAATAGTAATGGCTGTTGGGAGTTCCTTAAAAGGGTAAAATCCCATATTGATATATTACGTGAAAGAATTGTTCTTAACAATAGAAATAATAGTGTCGTAAGTGCCATTCCGCTAGGATAAAATGCACATGAACATTTTGACTCACTATCATTATTGTGTAACTAACTCACGCTTGGATTTATTATCCTCTAGGATACTTGTCGTACCTAGGTTATTATAACTGTAACGACCCTGAATTTCTGATCCAATTTAAAATTTTCAATCCACCGTTTTAATATAAAATTTTAAAATTTCTAAACGATCTCAATTAACATCCAAACTTTGTTTATAAAATGCGCCTAGTGGGTTATTGATAGTGGTAAAGTTTCGCCGAAAAATATCGCTGGAAATTTCGTTCGCGTTTTATTGTATATCAGTTCATTTTAAAGCGCGAAAAATTTTATCTTCCGAACCCGAATATTTTTACATAGAAAAATTCTAAACCATCTTTTAAGAAAGGCGTCATTTTTCGTTTTTCAAAATTCGGACTTTTTAGCTCCGTCGATCTTATTTTTCGGCGTTTTTCCTGCATTTTTCCGATAATATGAAATTCGAAATTTTGTAATAAAATCGTACCACCATTATTTGTGCACCGTTAGAAGCGTCTCGTCACGTTGATCAAAATGATATATTTATTCGTGCTAATCGGAGTCAATCGGGAATCGTCGCGATAATATAACCGTTCCGAACGGACCGGTTAAACAAGTTTCAGCCCGAGTTCTTTAGCCCGTTTACAACAGAAAATTTGAAATAAATCTCTGGTGTATTTAATGTAGTAGTTGGGAGCTAGTGGTTGGCTGGGGAATTGGAGGCGACGTTTGGAAATTTGTGTAAATTTGGGAGCTCACGAGCAGCTTGGAAATTTAAACAAATTATATCTGACACTAAGTTTCAAAAGATAAATGGACAGTACTCCTCAAATTCTCGTTCACTATTCCTATTCCTACTTTTGTGAACAGAAGGTAGTCTCCCCTTCCTCTTTCCCTTTTCATGATTCAACTTCTTCTAAAAAAAAATATAATACGAATGATGAGAAACAAATGAACGCCACCTTCGCCCACCTCAACACCACACTACCGACAGTTGCTACCGCCCGAGCCACCAACCTCCTCATTTGCCCCTAGCCGAGCTCCAGCGACCCGCAACCACTAACTCCAGTCCTACATCCGACTCAACGCCGGCCTGCCACCTCACCACTGACTTCCACACCCACCACCGCATGACCCTCCCTACGCCCAGAACCCAGACTGCCTCCATCAACCTTGGCCGCTCCACTTCACCACCTCAACCTCCTCACCCCACCGATTCCAGCCCAGCAAAACCACACCTTCCCCTCCTCTTCTCCCAGCCTCGCCTGGCCAAGTGGTGTCGCATGCGTGTATGTGTGATGTTGTGTGCGTGCGTTTGTTATAAAAAAAAGAAAAAAAAAGAAAGAAGTACTATGTTGTACTGTATGCGTGCGTGTGTGCTTGAGGTGTACGTGAGTGGTGGAGTTTGATAAAGGCATGGAGTTTGATAAAGGCATGAAGTTGTGTACGTGAGTGGTGTAGTTGTGTAAGTGTGTGCGTGTGTAAAAAAAAAGAAAAGAAAAGAAAAGGGAAAGAAGAGAAAGAAAAAAAAATGAAATTGATCGGTATCAATTTGTTGAGTAATTAGTAACCGACTTTTCTATTCCGTTGTGTGCAAAAGCAACCGGCTAACTTTGTTTTGCAGCAGCATCTATCTTCAGCTTTTGTTCTTTTCTCTGTCTTCGGTAAGCGCATTTATATAAATTTATAAATTATATACAAACGTTTATTGTATTAATATCGTTTTCATTTGCCGATATTACAGTGTTCGTTGTTCGTGCTGTACCGACTATATTCGTGCTTTTCTTGCTTCGCCGCAAATTTCTTTATCCACGAAAGGTGAATTAATTTTCACGACTATATTCTTATGCTAGTTTGTTTTGTTGAATGATTGCTATGTGATTAAATTGAATGTTGATTGCTAGTGTAAGTGATAAATAATTTGCAAGAAAATTTGATATAGGATAGTTAACAAATTTAATTTGGATTATATATGTCGAACTTTGATTTGTTAAACTTGACCCCCTTCATATGTTAAATTTGATTAGTTAAAATTTGCCCTTTAATTGTTAAGTTAATTGACACGTAGAATTTATAAATTGCACTTTGAACCTTTGAACGTATGTTGAATTAACTGTTGTAATATTAAATTGAAATTGAGCAACAAGTGAAAACCATAATGTAATAATCTTTAATCTACTTGAAATGATAGGGTAGATTCTAGGAATAATTATATTAATTTGCATAAATAACAAATGCATATTAATACGATTATTTCAAGATTATTTAAATTGTTGAATTGTTGTGAATGGATGCTATTGCTTGTTTATTTACTTTGACACCATCCCAACTATCACACTACAAGTTCTCTTTGTACGCTTTGATTTTTAAATTGAAATGGAATCGGGTTGAAATGATAAATACCCAAATAAAACTTGACTTAGGATAGAAAATTAAATTTAAACCCGATTGGTCAATGTTTTGATTTAAAATAAAGTAAAGTGTTATTTGACTAATAATATGATTTTGAATAAAATTTGGAATTTAAATTCGAATGAATGGAAAATGTGAATATTTGTAATTGAAACAAATATTAACGTAGTAATTGACGAAGAACATTGTTTAAATTTAAATTGATTAATAATGAAGTTTTGGAATTTTTAAAATTAAGTTTTGAAATTTGTAATAATTAAGTTTGGAAATTATTAATAATTAAGTTGAAATTAGAAATAATTAAGTTTTGAAATTGTTAAAAATTAAGTAATAATTAAGATTTGAAATTATTTGATAATTGAATAAGATTGAATTATTTAACGGTTAAACTAAATTGAATATTGTATTTAAGTGAAATTAAATTTTGAACAAGTGTAACTAAGTAAATAATAAGTGAAATGGATTTCTTTAATAAGAAATAGAATGTGTTTTGTTAACAAATGAAAGACTTGTAATTTAAAAAAAATGGATTCGACAAATTTAATTTAAATAAATTTGTAAAGTTAATATAACAAGTTGAACGAAAGAAATCGATAAATTATGGATTGAAAATTTAATTGAAATTGTTTTAATGATAAATTATTTGAATGAATATCGAATGAAATCGATAATTGAGTTTAAATCGATTTGAACGTTAATTAAGTTAAATGATTTTGGAATGAACTTATATACGAAATGCAATGAATATTTGAATTGTTCTAAAATTGAAAACTTTGAAGTTGAATTATAGAAATGTTAAGAATGAAATTAGGAAGTTATGGGATGTGATTTTGGAAATTGATGTGGAAAGACTAACGAAATGTCGATTTACGAATTCCAATTGAAATTGAAATTGATTTGGTTTTGAAATATATTAACGACCAATCGGTGTTATAATTTCGAAGGTTATTAAAGGAACCGGAATCGGTTAGGGACATACTCACTGTCTAAACCGAAAACCACTTTAATAACTACGCGCGGAGTGTGATCTAGAATGAAGTGGTTGGATTGATGAACGTTGATGATTGAAGAAAGTGAACGATAATGGATAGCCTTGACACTTGTGTCAAATTGGAAATGACTAAAACAGGAGCCGTGTCGGGCCAATGGAGGCTAGCTACCTCAAGCGAACACACTTCTTCGTAAACTATTCATTTACCTTGTGATTGATTGGTGCGCACCCTTGATTTGGGAGTGTTGTTTCGCGGTGTTGCGATCGCTGCGGCGATGCGTTCTCACCAGTCCAGATCAGGCAAACGGTAGTGTCACTACCTTGGGTATTGCCTCATGTGCCTTGTCATACTTGTATTCCCATATACGCGACCACTACGAATTTGTTTTGTATTATACCTATGGAGTACTCCCTGATAGCCCACTAGTTTATAGTGGAGTTTACAGTGCTGTATAGTCTATGATGCTTATATAAAATGTGTTAAGGGGAATAATGGTGACGCCTTAACACTATCTTGATATTTTACACTACTGTTAGACATTATCTATTTATCGTACACTACTATGTATAGATAGTTTATCGGAACCCGGAAAGATGTGTATTCCATTCATCTTTGAGTTACTGTTGTTTCAAATTTTGAACCATATTATCTGTATAAGAATATATGTCCTGATTCGAGTGTTTGTTTGTGCATATGCTCGGATCAGACTGAGGATTGCTATTGCTGCTTACTTGGAGTTGAAGACCGAAGACTATCACTATCTTATCTTTATCAGTATTGTTCTTTCCATTTGGACTATTTGGACATCTATGTTGTTGTATTTCATTTATTTGAGACATTGTTGTGTTTATGGGTAGCTTCATGAACTACTCTTATGACTATGTTGTATTTCCGCTGCACTATTCTGTTATGATGTATTTTCTGTGATTCTGTGATGATTCTCATTTATATACATATACTCCATTAATGATTCGTGTTTTGCACTATTTAAGTTGACATGTGTGGATTATTGTCAATTTAAATGGTCCAAATATACGGGTTGTTACAGTTGGTATCAGAGCTTTGGTTCCCGATAACCTTAGCCTGTGGAGTTTAAAGCTCATTAGAGATAGGGTAAACATACCCTAGAATGAGGAGAATCATTTTAGAATCCACATCTTTTGATTCATCTTTCTTATTGAATTCGTTGAATATAATTTTCTTAAGTTCTATAAATTCCTATCTTTGATTCTAAATCACTTTTGGTGTTCCAGGATGGCTACCAGAAGAAATGTTAGGGGCAGGGGTGGAAATGCTCCTGGTCCTTATGCTCTAGCTCCCGCAGTCCGATTTTCCACTCTTAGCAAGGAGTATACTCAGCTTGGAGGAGTCAAATTTACTGGCTCCGAGAGTATCATCGAAGCACAGCAATGGATAAAGAGTTTGGAGAGGATTTTTACTGGGTTGGAGATCACAGACGCTCAGAAGCGTAAGTTGGCCGCTTGGCAGCTTCAGGATGCTACACAGGATTGGTGGGAGTAAGTCACTTCCCGAACTGATGAGGAAACCATCACTTGGGCCCAGTTTAGGTAGTAATCTATCTAAATTCCAACTAAATAAATTTCTCTTTTATCTCGTCATAATTTTGATTCGTTCATATCACTTGTAATAGGGATTCCTTTATGGCTCAGTGGATGTCAGCTGCTGGGAAGGCCCAACTCTATCGGTCTTTTATGGATCTCAAGCAAGGCAACATGACCTTCACCGAGTATGAAAGGAAATTCAACGAACTATCTAAGTTCGGACCCGGTTTGGTTGACACACCTCTGCTTAAGAATGAGAAGTTCATACATGGCGCACGCCCAGAGTATTACGAGCTCCTCACCGCTCATGTCCATGGAACTTTCATTGAGTTGATGGATTTTGCTCTTCGATACGAGGGAAAGCCTAAGGGAACATTTGTCCCCAAAGCTCCAGTTACTTAGACATCGGCTAATCAGTCGGGAAAGAGGAAGCCAAATTTTGAGCAACAGAAGAAGAATTAGCAGCAGAAATTCGGGCTTGGCTATTCTCAGAAGAAGCCTATTGACTTATCCTCCATCACTTGTTTCAAGTGCGACCAGAGGGGTCACTACGCCAACAGCTGTCCAACCTCTGCCAGTGCCGCTGTTCCACCCCCTCAGAATACCAAGAACGACCTCTGTCACGTATGTCTGCAGCCGGGCCATTTCAAGAGGGATTGTCCTATGTATAAAAAAGGAAAGACGGCTGGAGTATTTGCAATGACTTCTTCCACCCATGATCCACCTACCCCACCTGCTCCTACTGATAACCAAGGTACATTACAGAGTACTTTTATGTTGCATACTGTACCCGTTAGAGTTCTATTCGACACCGGAGCAACACATAGTTTCATATCTATTGATTTGTGCAATAAACTTGGTTTGGAACCCATCCTTTCATCTACCTTCTTATGTGTATCAAACCCTATTGGAGGGCCCGCTAACCTTAAAAGGGTTTGTAAATATGTCACTCTTATGCATGGAATTCACCGCTTCACTTGGGATTTCTATGTCCTTGGATTCGAGGCATTCGATATACTATTAGGCATTGATTGGCTACGAAAGTTCGAAGCCATTATCTCATGCAAAGCTCGAACCGTCTCTCTTATCGACGACAAGAGTATACCTTTAGTTATTAAAGGCAAATCACCTCAAGAATATGCTGGGAGTTTTATATTCTCTCTTGACTCCCATCCAAATGAACTAAGCTCTACTCCAGTTGTTCAATTCTTTTCTGATGTATTTGGAGAAGTCAATTCTCTACCACCTCCGCGGGAAATCGAATTCCGCATTGACCTTATTCCTGGTGCACGACCAGTAGTTCTCCCTCCCCGGAGAATGGCTCCTAAAGAAAAGGCTGAATTGAATGTTCAAATTGAAAATTTATTTGCTAAAGGCTTGATTCGGCGAAGTCATTTAGAATGGGGTGTTGCAGTAGTATTCGTCACAAAATCAGATGGTTCTCTCAGAATGTGTGTGGACTATAGAGAGCTAAACAACTCACACACAAGAACAGATATCCGATGCCCCGCATCAGTGATCTATTCGACCAGCTCCATGGAGCTAAAGTATTCTCTCAACTCGATCTGGCTACTGGCTTTCACCAACTCAGAATTGCGGAGGAGAGTATTCCTAAGACAGCATTCCGCACTGAAAAATGGTTTCTTTGAATGGCTAGTTATGCCATTTGGTCTTACTAATGCTCCAGCTTATTTCGTCGACTTGATGAATAGAGTTTTCCGGGATGTTCTTAACAAGTTTGTTCTTGTTTTCATCGATGATATTCTCGTCTTCTCTAAGGACAAGAAAGAGCATAGGTCACATTTGGCTTTTGTTCTTGAAACTCTTCGCAGTCATCAGCTTAAAGCCAAGTTTTCAAAATGCCACTTTTGGAAAGATGAAGTTCGGTTTCTTGGCCATATTGTCTCGGAGAATGGGATTTCGGTCGATCCAGCTAAGATCGCCGTAATCAATGTAAGTTCTATTCTTACATGTCAATTTTATCAAAAACAATTTATCAATATCTTCATCTGAATCTTTGGCGTTTGCAGGATTGGGAGACCCCCAAAACTCCCACAGATATCCGCAGTTTCTTGGGTTTGGCCGGCTATTATCGCAGATTTATAGAAAACTTTGCTCGTATTGCCGCACCACTTACCGTACTGACCAGAAAGAATGTGAAATTTATCTGGAACGAAAAGTGCGAAGCAGCTTTCAACGAGATGAAGCGAAAGTTGACATCCGCCCCAGTTCTTACAGTTATTGATGGTAGCGAAGGATTGACTGTCTATACGGATGCCTGTCGGGAGGGACTTGGAGCAGTTTTAATGCAGAAAGGAAAGGTTATTGCTTATGCTGGTCGTCAGTTAAAGACCCATGAAACAAATTATGCAACTCACGATTTAGAGCTTCTTGCGGTGGTATTTGCTCTTAAGCTATGGAGGCACTATCTATTGGGAACAAAATTCGAGTTATTCACTGACCATAAGTCATTGAGATATATCTTCTCGCAAAAGGATTTGAATCAGAGACAAGTCCGAAGGCTCGAATTTCTAGCTGCATATGATCTTGATATTAACTACACTCCGGGGAAAGCTAATGCCGTAGCCGATGCTTTGAGCAGAAACCAAGCTATGATATGTTGTAATCTTGTTGAGGGAATGTTATTCCAGCTTTCCGTCTCCCCAGCTCTTATGGATTGTATCATAGCCAAGCAATATGAGGACACTTTGCTTTATCGCATCAAAGAAATAGTTCTTGGTAGAGTTGAAAATGCTGATAATAAATTGGGTGCACATGTTGATAGTAATGGAGTCTTGAGAATTTGATAATTGAATTTGTGTTCCTAATGTTGATGGTCTAAGACAGGAAGTGCTGAGAGAAAACCATAAGTCTTCGCTTTCATTTCATCCTGGTGTCACTAAAATGTACCAGAATATGAAGAAGCTATATTGGTGGAGTGGAATGAAGCGCGATATTTCTACCTATATTAGCAGGTGCACCACTTGCCAACAAGTTAAAGATGATCACAGAAAGACAGCAGGATTGCTCCAACCTCTAGAGATTCCAGGTTGGAAATGGGAGAAAATTTCTATGGATTTTATTGATGGGCTGCCAAGGACTAGAAAGGGTAACGAAAGCATTTGGGTGATTGTCGATAGAATGACGAAGTCCGCACACTTTATTCCAGTCAAGTCCACTCGTACAGCTTCGAGTTTGGCCGAGATATACATGAGAGAAGTTGTTAAACTTCATGGTGTACCATCTAGTATTGTATGCGATCGAGATCCTATTTTCACCAGTAAATTCTGGAAAGCATTCCAGGATACTTTGGGCACCAAACTGAATCTGAGCACAGCTTATCATCCTCAGACAGATGGTCAAACTGAGAGGGTGAATCAGATTTTGGAAGATCTTCTCCGAGCTTGTATTATTGACTTTGGTGGATCATGGGAAGACCATCTTCACTTGGTTGAATTCACTTACAATAATAGTTACCAGGTAAAGAAATTGAATTTCAAATTTGAATAAGTATATTAATTTGAATTTGAATTAATTATCTTCAATAACCAGGCAAGCATTGGTATGGCACCATTTGAAGCCTTATATGGACGGCCGTGCAAATCGCCAGCTTGTTGGATTGAGTTTGGAGACCGACTAGTGCTTGGTCCAGAAATGATTATGGAAGCTTCTGAAAAAGTCGAAGAAATCAGGAAGAAGATAAAGACGGCACAGGATAGACAAAAGAGCTACGCTGACAAAAGAAGAAGGGAGCTCGAATTCAGCGTAGGAGACAAAGTATTTCTGAAAGTGTCGCCTTTGAAGAATATTGTTCGATTCGGAAGGAAAGGGAAGCTTGCTCCCAGATTTGTTGGTCCGTTTGAGATTACGGGAAGAGTCGGAACATTAGCATATAGAGTTGCATTACCAGAGAAGTTCGCCGGTGTGCACAACGTGTTCCACGTCTCACATCTTCGTAAAGTTGTGCACGATCCATCTATGACCATCCCTACTGCTCAGTTGGAAGAGATAGTTATTGAGCCTGACTTGACTATTGAGCGAAAGCCTCTTCGGATAGTCGATCGTGAGACGAAGCAACTCAGAAGGAAGTTGGTAAATCTCGTTAAAGTACAGTGGAGTGCGGATGAGCGAGATTGTACATGGGAGACTAAGGATAGTATTCGGGATTCAAACCCCGAACTACTAATTTCAGGTATAATTCAAATTTCTCAAAATATATTCTTGACTTTTCTGCTATTTCATTTCTACTTTACTCGTCTTGTTCCTTTTCGGGGACGAAAAGTTTTGAGTGGGGGAGATTGTAACGACCTTGAATTTCCGATCCAATTTAAAATTTTCAATCCACCGTTTTAATATAAAATTTTGAAATTTCTAAACGATCTCAATTAACATCCAAACTTTGTTTATAAAATGCGCCTAGTGGGTTATTGATAGTGGTAAAGTTTCGTCGAAAAATATCGCTGGAAATTTCGTTCGCATTTTATTGTATATCAGTTCATTTTAAAGCGCGAAAAATTTTATCTTCCGAACCCGAATCTTTTTACATAGAAAAATTCTAAACCATCTTTTGAGAAAGGCGTCATTTTTCGTTTTTCAAAATTCGGACTTTTTAGCTCCGTCGATCTTATTTTTCGGTGTTTTTCCTGCATTTTTCCGATAATATGAAATTCGAAATTTTGTAATAAAATCGTACCACCATTATTTGTGCACCGTTAGAAGCGTCTCGTCGTGCTGATCAAAACGATATATTTATTCGTGCTAACCGGAGTCAATAGGGAATCGTCGCGATAATATAACTGTTCCGAACGGACCGGTTAAACAAGTTTCAGCCCGAGTTCTTTAGCCCGTTTACAACAGAAAATTTGAAATAAATCTCTGGTGTATTTAATGTATTAGTTGGGAGCTAGTGGTTGGCTGGGGAATTGGAGGGGACGTTTGGAAATTTGTGTAAATTTGGGAACTCACGACCAGCTTGGAAATTTAAACAAATTATATCTGACACTAAGTTTCAAAAGATAAATGGACAGTACTCCTCAAATTCTCGTTCACTGTTCCTATTCTTACTTTTGCGAACAGAAGGTAGTCTCCCCTTCCTCTTTCCCTTTTCATGATTCAACTTCTTCTAAAAAATATATATATATAATACGAATGATGAGAAACAAATGAACGTCACCTTCGCCCAACTCAACACCACACTACCGACAGTTGCTACCGCCCGAGCCACCAACCTCCTCATTTGCCCCAAGCCGAGCTCCAGCGACCCACAACCACTAACTCCAGTCCTACATCTGACTCAACGCCGGCCTGCCACCTCACCACTGACTTCCACACCCACCACCGCATGACCCTCCCTACGCCCAAAACCCAGACTGTCTCCATCAGCCTTGGCCGCTCCACTTCACCACCTCAACCTCCTCACCCCACCGATTCCAGCCCAGCAAAACCACACCTTCCCCTCCTCTTCTCCCAGCCTCGCCTGGTCGAGTGGTGTCGCGTGCGTGTATGTGTGATGTTGTGTGCGTGCGTTTGTTATAAAAAAAAGAAGTACTATGTTGTGCTGTATGCGTGCGTGTGTGCTTGAGGTGTACGTGAGTGGTGGAGTTTGATAAAGGCATGTAGTTGTGTACGTGAGTGGTATAGTTGTGTAAGTGTGTGCGTGTGTAAAAAAAAAGAAAAGAAAAGAAAAGGGAAAGAAGAGAAAGAAAAAAAATGAAATTGATCGGTATCAATTTGTTGAGTAATTAGTAACCGACTTTTCTTTTCCGTTGTGTGCAGAAGCAACCGGCTAAGTTTGTTTTGCAGCAGCATCTATCTTCAGCTTTTGTTCTTTTCTCCGTCTTCGGTAAGCGCATTTATATAAATTTATAAATTATATACAAACGTTCATTGTATTAATATCGTTTTCATTTGTCGATATTACAGTGTCCGTTGTTCGTGCTGTACCGACTCTATTCGTGCTTTTCTTGCTTCGCCGCAAATTTCTTTATCCACGAAAGGTGAATTAATTTTCACGACTATATTCTTATGCTAGTTTGTTTTGTTGAATGATTGCTATGTGATTAAACTGAATGTTGATTGCTAGTGTAAGTGATAAATAATTTGCAAGAAAATTTGATATAGGATAGTTAACGAATTTAATTTGGATTATATATGTCGAACTTTGATTTGTTAAACTTGACCCCCTTCATATGTTAAATTTGATTAGTTAAAATTTGCCCTTTAATTGTTAAGTTAATTGACACGTAGAATTTATAAATTGCACTTTGAACCCTTGAACGTATGTTGAATTAACTGTTGTAATATTAAATTGAAATTGAACGACAAGTGAAAACCGTAATGTAATAATCTTTAATCTACTTGAAATGATAGGGTAGATTCTAGGAATAATTATATTAATTTGCATAAATAACAAATGCAAATTAATACGATTATTTCGGGATTATTTAAATTGTTGAATTGTTGTGAATGGATGTTATTGCTTGTTTATTTACTTTGACACCATCCCAGCTAACACACTGCAAGTTCCCTTTGTACGCTTTGATTTTTAAATTGAAATGGAATCGGGTTGAAATGATAAATACCCAAATAAAACTTGACTTAGGATAGAAAATTAAATTTAAACCCGATTGGTCAATGTTTTGATTTAAAATAAAGTAAAGTGTTATTTGACTAATAATATGATTTTGAATAAAATTTGGAATTTAAATTCGAATGAATGGAAAATGTGAATATTTGTAATTGAAACAAATATTAACGTAGTAATTGACGAAGAACATTGTTTAAATTTAAATTGATTAATAATGAAGTTTTGGAATTTTTAAAATTAAGTTTTGAAATTTGTAATAATTAAGTTTGGAAATTATTAATAATTAAGTTGAAATTAGAAATAATTAAGTTTTGAAATTGTTAAAAATTAAGTAATAATTAAGATTTGAAATTATTTGATAATTGAATAAGATTGAATTATTTAACGGTTAAACTAAATTGAATATTGTATTTAAGTGAAATTAAATTTTGAACAAGTGTAACTAAGTAAATAATAAGTGAAATGGATTTCTTTAATAAGAAATAGAATGTGTTTTGTTAACAAATGAAAGACTTGTAATTTAAAAAAAATGGATTCGACAAATTTAATTTAAATAAATTTGTAAAGTTAATATAACAAGTTGAACGAAAGAAATCGATAAATTATGGATTGAAAATTTAATTGAAATTGTTTTAATGATAAATTATTTGAATGAATATCGAATGAAATCGATAGTTGAGTTTAAATCGATTTGAACGTTAATTAAGTTAAATGATTTTGGAATGAACTTATATACGAAATGCAATGAATATTTGAATTGTTCTAAAATTGAAAACTTTGAAGTTGAATTATAGAAATGTTAAGAATGAAATTGGGAAGTTATGGGATGTGATTTTGGAAATTGATTTGGAAAGACTAACGAAATGTCGATTTACGAATTCCAATTGAAATTGAAATTGATTTGGTTTTGAAATATATTAACGACCAATCGGTGTTATAATTTCGAAGATTATTAAAGGAACCAGAATCGGTTAGGGACATACTCACTGTCTAAACCAAAAACCACTTTAATAACTACACGCGGAGTGTGATCCAGAATGAAGTGGTTGGATTGACGAACGTTGATGATTGAAGAAAGTGAACGATAATGGATAGCCTTGACACTTGTGTCAAATTGGAAATGACTAAAACAGGAGCCGTGCCGGGCCAATGGAGGCTAGCTACCTCAAGCGAACACACTTCTTCGTAAACTATTCATTTACCTTGTGATTGATTGGTGCGCACCCTTGATTTGGGAGTGTTGTTTCGCGGTGTTGCGATCGTTGCGGCGATGCGTTCTCACCAGTCCGGATCAGGCAAACGGTAGTGTCACTACCTTGGGTATTGCCTCATGTGCCTTGTCATACTTGTATTCCCATATACGCGACCACTACGAATTTGTTTTGTATTATACCTATGGAGTACTCCCTGATAGCCCACTAGTTTACGGTGGAGTTTACAGTGCTGTATAGTCTATGATGCTTATATAAAATGTGTTAAGGGGGGTAATGGTGACGCCTTAACACTATCTTGATATTTTACACTACTGTTAGACATTATCTATTTATCGTACACTACTATGTATAGATAGTTTATCGGAACCCGGAAAGATGTGTATTCCATTCATCTTTGAGTTACTGTTGTTTCAAATTTTGAACCATATTATATGTATAAGAATATATGTCCTGATTCGAGTGTTTGTTTGTGCATATGCTCGGATCAGACTGAGGATTGTTGTTGCTGCTTACTTGGAGCTGAAGACCAAAGACTATCACTATCTTATCTTTATCAGTATTGTTCTTTCCATTTGGACTATTTGGACATCTATGTTGTTGTATTTCTTTTATTTGAGACATTATTGTGTTTATGGGTAGCTTCATGAACTACTCTTATGACTATGTTGTATTTCCACTGCACTATTCTGTTATGATGTATTTTCTATGATTCTGTGATGATTCTCATTTATATACATATACTCCATTAATGATTCGTGTTTTGCACTATTTAAGTTGACATGTGTGGATTATTGTCAATTTAAATGGTCCAAATATACGGGTTGTTACAATAACTAATACATGTTCATTCTTCTTCTCCTACATATATATGTATATAATTGATTTATATACATATATGTTTAAGTCTCACTTTGTTTGTTGAATTTTTTCAGTTTTAGTTGTGGAATTGGGTGTCGTTATTCATTGGAAGTGCTAAGTAACAACATGTCGCTTGGCCCTCCTTTGCTTCTTTGTGCTTTCTTCGCAGTTGACGAGGTCTTTCTCTAAACTTGGCTGCATCCTCAATGCTATAGAAGGACTATGGTGCTTCTATTTTGGTGTTTTTTATATCATTTACATGCATTTTAGTCTTTTCTAAGGTTTTCTTAGTTATTTATTTATTAAGGTGGGTTATTTTATTTTATTTATACGAGTTCATGGGGAAGAACCACCTACCAGACTTGTTGGTAACTCCTTTTTTAAGTGTGGAATAAAATTACATGAATGTTCTCCTCTTCATGGAGGATCTCCCGTATTTCTCAAAAAAATATTCAATCGTTAAAATTACGGGGTATTACACTGTGCAAGTTACCTAATTATTGGTGGAAAACTACCAACAAAATTCTACGTGGACCAGATTTGATCCGTGAGACCATGGAAAAGGTTAGGGTGATTAGGAAGTGAATGAAGGACGCTCGAGAACGACAGAAGTTCTATGCTGACAGGCAAAGGAAATAATTGGATTTTTTAGTTAGAGACATGGTATTTGTTAAGATTTCCTCTCTTAGGAAGGTTATGAGGTTTGGAACCTTAGGGAAGTTAGCGTCGAGATTTGTAGGGCCTTTCCCGGTTTTGGAGAGGGATGAGAAAATTGCATATTAAGTAGAGCTTCCGGCTAAGTTAGTGAGAGCTCATGATGTTTTCCATGTATCACATTTGAGGAAATGTCTGCACAACACAACCACTGTAGTAGAGCATGATCAGTTATCAAATATAGAAAAGGAGCCGATAGCACCCTATGCCACCGCACGAATAATAGAGTATGGAGTTAGGAAGCTTCATAACAAAGAAATAAGGCTAGTACTAGTGCAATAGCGAGATAATCCAGTGGAAAGCATTTAACAACCCACCCTTCATAGCACCCTGAAGTCAGCACCGAATGACAATGTCTGACTTTCGAATACCACAAATGACAGATTGTCGGGAAAGAAAATTAAAAAAACATTATACTAATGCATATCGATAAAATCTCATAAAGAAATTGTAATAATCCCTAATTTTAATTAACATTATTCAGGAGATTTAATTAGATAAATTAAATAGAATAATGTGATGATTAGAGTGATAAGGGAATTGAGATTTGAAAATAAGTAAGGTCGTGCCTTAACTAAATAAATCTATAAGCTCGTTTTATAACTTAAGTATATAGTTGAATGGGGAAAGGGTAAAATAGGAATGGATAGATCTTATAACTCTTAAACCCTTATTCCATTCTATTCATGTTTTCATAAATCAAAACAATCGGAGAGCTCAAGCAAAGGCCGGCCATTAACTACCATCTAAATCATGAAAATCAAGTAGAGATTCAAGAAGGAAAGCCAGAAAGTTTAAGCAATAATCAAATCTCAGAATCCATTATCCAAACAAGGTGAATAATGATCTATACCATCTCTTATTTTTCATTTCGATTGATTAAATTCGGTTTTAAGTTTTAGAGTCGAATGTAAGAATGATGATGATATTCCATGATTAATGTTTGCTATGTTTTTATTTAAATGATGAATTATGAGGATTTTATATAGCAAATCAACATGGTTTTAAGAGTAAAATGATAGTAAATGATTTTCAAGTGCTATGATTTCGACTATGTTGTTTAAAACCTTAATTTGGAGATGAGTTTTTAATTTGAGAATTTTTCGAAGTAATAGGAATTTATTATGAATTTCCTAAGGATAAAAAGGCTTAAATTCAGGTTTAATTTTATTAATGATAAATAAAATGTAGGTTTTGGACCCGTATGTCAAAAGAAATATAACTTTGGAATTAACATGAATATTTTGGATTTTTCCCATGTAATTTTGGATTATGAAGAATTATTTATGCTAGAGTATGCATATAAAAGTTTAATTAATTATGGTTAGCAATTAATCATTTGAAATAATTTTTTGGATCTTGGAAATAGGGTGCGGTGGTTTTTCTGCAAAACAAATTGAAATGTTTTGCTAGCCAATAAGCTTTTGATAAATATTAGAGGTTTGGTGAAAAAAACAACTTTTTATAGTAATATTGCCGTTTTTAAGTTGTTTACAACTCTGCCATGTCGACATCGCCCATATCGAGCCTATCTCACCGTATTCCATTGTCATTAAGCAGAACAAACCAATACTTACAATGTCAACGAGCTTGACACGAAATGGATTAGGTTGGACCTCATCGAGGTTATAGTAACAAAATCATAGAGATGGTCTTCGATATGGGCATGTCGATGTTTATACAAGCCACGTTTTATATAAAGAAGAATATAGCCATGGTTTATATTAAGAAGTATGTATGCCACTTTTAACTAGCCATCTAGCCTTTTGCCTCGATGACCTAGATGGTCAATAAGCCTACCCCTTGCCGCATATAACTTGTCATCGAGCCTAACCCATGCTTTTTCTTGTCATCGAGCTTTGACAGGCCGCATTTAACTTGTTGATGAGTTTACCCTAGGCCGCTTTTAATATTGTTATTGAGCCTTGTTAATGCCTTTAACTAGTCTATGAGTTTAAATAGGTGGATAACCTATATACCATGAATATCGACGACTTCATTGTCATCGAAGCATGATGTTGCATGTTTAGTCTTCGAGTTTTAATAAGTGGAAAGCCATATGCTTTTACATCAACATAATGTGATGTCAACGTTGATTAAACTAAGATGTTTTGAAAGCAAAAAACCTTATATCATTTTCAATCATGTACATGGCATTATAAAAAAGTTTTATAAAATGGAATTAAACTTTGAGAATATGAAAAGATGTTAATTTTTGGGGGTTAAAGGTATTAACCATATTTCATTAAGAAGATAATTACAAGGAATTAAACTATGGATGTTTATATTATTGTGTGCATTTGATCAGTCTTATAAATGCTATTGTTATTATATTCACTTTATTGTTAACTCATAACTGCATTTTGAGTTATTAAGGGCAGAATAACCAGCTAGGTTGACCCAATAGTGAATATAAATTTATTTAACTCTTGTGTGAGTAGATTTGTATCCATGAGGTCAAGTAGACTAGAATATAGAATGCCAGAATTGATCAAAAGATTATTGAGTTTGACAGGTTCTTAGTTAACCCATGAAAACTATGTTATGAGATATGCTATTAGCAGGGCCAATAGATTCTTAGTAATCCTATAAAAACTATATCCGGAATATGTTATCGACAGAGATCAATGGTTCATAATTAGCCTATGAAATCTATGATTTGAGAAATGTTATTAGAATATCCAATAGGTTCATAGTGATCTTATAAAAACTATGGTTGGATAAAGTTATTGGTAGTAACCAATAGGTTATTAGTGATCCCATGAAAACTATGAAATCAAATAGATAGATAGTATGATTGGAACAGGTTATTAGTCGGCCCATAAAAACTAATAGCTTGATGGTAACCCTAGAAACTATAAACTGAGACAGATAGTCAGATAAATTGGGGTGGGAAATCCATGGCATATTGCAGTTTTGGATATCATCATATTATGTATGTTTTAACCATTGTGGATGCAGGTGCACAGTATATGGTTATTGTATTATGATTAAGATACTAGTGATGGGAAAACCCGTTCTGCTTAGCGACATGGTCTCACTAGATATCTAGTTGGTCCAAGATGGTAAGTTATTATTCACATCAGACTTTTTTGTTTGACCCGAAATTTTTGTCTTTTCCCTTAAACTTCGGGTACTCATTTGAGTAGATCAAGAGTAAGGGTTTTTCATCTTCTCTTTAAACAAGCTTCTAGAGACATGCAGGAGGCAATCTATCTGGTAGGAGCTATATATATCTAATTTTCGCTGTGTTTTGATTTTGCTTTTGTGTTGTAATGGCAAGTTGTATTAAATGCCAGATATTTGACTCTAATCATCCAAGGAGACATCTTCATATGTTGCTCTTGGAATTTGTTGTATTAATTATATTTTCTCTGAACGAGGTTTATATATGGGATTATATAATGAATCTGAAATGCTATCATGAAATGAAATGTGAAATTTGTTTTTAAACTGTGTTTGAAAATTTTCATATTCATGTGCTTTTAGTATTATCAATTTATCTAACATAACCGCATTTTGTTATCGGAAATTAATAACTATGGACGACCACAACATCCGTAGCACTTAGTTTTAGGCCTCAAAATAGGGGATGTTACAGAAAGGATGACATATACTATACTGAATATATATATATATATGAACATAATAGGATAACCAATATATATGAGATATTGCACTAGCAGAAATAGTTGATAAGTGAATGTCAATATATAAAGTCAGAATACATCGAGTCTCATATATAAATACATATTTGTCATATACTACTACAATATCAAGTATATATACAAAGTATCGACATCGTCTCCATAGAATGCTCTAATTGTCCTGAAAGAGTATCCCAAAAGCACCTGACTCCCAAACTACTCAATCGAGTACCCTAGAGTTATCATGACATAAGCAGACAAAGACAAAACGTAGGTCAGACATAAAGCCTGGTGTAAGGGAAACTATCTCAAAATAATATATATGAATACTATATACAAATAAATAGGAATTACTGAGGCACAGCCGGTCCTCTCCACAATCGGGTCTTAAGGGTAATCTGGACTATCCATAACAAGTAAACATATCCAAAAGATAGGAAATCATACCGTAATCTACTCTTATTTTATAATCAACAAGTCAACACAATTACTGTAATGTGACTGAAACGCAATAATTATACTATGATAAACATAACCCAACATCCAAAAGTATGGTGATCATAGTATAAGTCTATCGTGAAGTACATAATAATAGTAGATATAACAACAATAACATCAGCCAACTAACAATACACACAATATAGAAATGAAGACAACCAAAGAATACAACCTGATATATGTCATTACTGATGGGTGAAGTCCACTATGGACATCTATCACGATTCAATGATTCCCTTTGATGGTATAATATAAATAGAGCCGGTACCTAATTATACCATAGACCCAAGCCACATCCTCTATGATAGGTCTTGTGTAGATCCCAGCATACCCTCTGAAGTAAGCTGTGGTGATATATGACCTATTCTATTTACTTAAAATCCATGTGTGCCACACTATATCCTTTAAAGTAAGCTTGGGTGACATTTAGCCCACTCATAAATGATCGTCATCCTATGTGAACCACACTATACCCTCTGCATCGAGATTGGGCAACAACTAGTTCACTCATGGATGATCATCATTCCCACTTTCTAGTCATCATAGACTTCTCAAATAACTTGCGTACACCTCTATCAAAAAAGAACGACGCTCGTGTCTCGTGTAATAAGTTATTGGGAAAACAAAGGAACACTGTTGCCATGTGCATATATATATATATGTTTGTGTGTGTGTATGTATGTATATGTATATAGACACATCGAATATAAAATCGTAATCAAATACGCCTATCATAAATGAAGGTCGATATCTCATCATCGTCTATCCATACGTATGGTCACTACATAAAGACAAATAATATGTATGGCCACTAATATAAGGCCAATACAGGGCATAGTTGCAACCATAGGACTGATACCATTCATTAAACATATCTACCTCAAGGTCAAAGCTAAGGGGCATGAACTATTTCTGCTCAATCGTACACGCTCACCTTACGTGATCGTGCAATCAATTACTACATTGATATCTACTCCAGTCATCATTAACCGCATATATATCACAATACATTGCATCTGAATCCTGAACTTCGCCTTGCATCCCACTCTCCCAGGTAGCCCAAAGCTTCCTTGAAGTCATGTCGAAACCCTACGTCGTGTTACAACTAGATCCGAGCAGAAACCCTCGTCGAAGTGCACTCTGCTTGGGCTTTACTACCTTGGCAAGTACATCATCGGTTAACCAGTGGCCTACAACCTATTGATCAGTGGCTGCCTTTCCTGGGTAGTAGATCCCAAATAGGAAGCCTCTAAGTCGTCGATTCGAGTCACATCTTCTCTGCTGCTTTGCCCGATGAGTCACTTAGCTCCTATAGCCTACCTTCGCTACATCGGACCTCATTTAGAGTCCATTAGTTGATATTTTGGACGTGGTTCCTTATGTGTTCAAAAACCTATTTTGACACGGAATCCATTCTTCACATGTCTAGAATAAAACGGGCGAATCTAGTGACCCGACCTCCTTTAACACGCCAAAATAGACTCAATCAACATTCTCGCCTCACGCAATGCTCACACGTGTGACAATACACCTGCTCATGCATGCATATGCACACGCATATTCGCAAACATGAAAAACCTCACAAATCATGTTTTGAGCTTTACCAGAGCGATTACTCCCGGTAATCTCTTACGCAACTTAGTGCACTCAATGGTTTCTATAACTACATAAAATTGATCGCAATTTGATTATATACACATATAGATATTTTAATACGCATATAAAATTATTTAAACAATTAAACAAACATTATCAATAATCCAAACTGTTTAACAATTCTAACTGCAATACAAGAATTGTATTGATTGTTATACAACCTCAAATACACATATACGCATACCGGTTGTGCACATATACATACACGTATATTCAAGAAAGTAGTTAAATTATTACTTAAATCAAGTCTTACTTTTATTTACTAAAATATTTTAAATAAAAGTCCAATCTCTTTTCTATTATTTTATAAAATCGTTTCTTTATTTTATAAAATACGTCATTAGCTTATAAATCATTTTTAAGCTTTCTAGCTTATTTATTTAAAAATTTATACTCTTAACTTTTGATTAGTTAATAAAATATATAATAATATTTCTATTACTAATATGATGAAAAGTTAGAGTTTAATTAGTTTTAAATCATGTAGTAAATTAATATCATTGCTATCTAGCTTTATTCAATATGAATAGAACACAATATAAATATACGGGATTTTAGTCAACTATTATCTACTTAAACAAATCCAAACAAATGGGGAAATAATTTTATATATATTTGTTTTCTACCTCTATATGGTAATATTTTTCAATATATAAAATTACAGGGATTTGTACTAAAACATAAATTTAGAGATAATTCCGCTCACCTGAACTGCAAATTCTGAAGTGTCTGAATCCAATCCTAGCCCATACCGTGTCATAGATAATCTTACTACGAGTGCAACAGTGAAGACTACGTCTCGATTGGACCTCATATCAAAGATATATAAATTAAATATGAATGGAAGTTAAATAAAAATAATTAAACTAATTAATTATCTTAATTAGCCTAATCCTTTTCTAAAATCATGACAGTGCACTAACCCAAGCTCCCCACCATACATGCACACCCTGACATGGGGCTTTGCTCTACGAAATCGAATACCGATTGTTCCAACGAGCTCCTCTACGCACGCTCGACGCAACTGACCCGAAGCCATCACGCCCTGTGCCGCTTTCCAATGTCGTGAATCATCTTGGTGCACCGAAGGTACTGAAACTCGGTGGGAAGGTGCCCTTCGACAAAAGCATCACAACGGTGGAGTTTGTCTTGTCCCATGCCTCCCCTAGCTCCATCAATTCCTAAACCTAGTTTGCGGCCATCACATGTTGACTTTGCCAAGCGTTGCTGCACACTCCGACGACACCATGATGTGAAGCATACCTTATATAAGTTTAACGGATTCAGTCTCATGATTTATATTTGATCGAATCTCTCAATTTTGATTTTTAATGGTGGTGGCTATTTTCGTTTAAAGGAAACGAAGATGGGAAAATAAGAAGGACAAGTAAGGAGGAAAGGTCCTTGGCCTGTGATTGTTTATATGTAGTAATATATATATTAATTTAATTTCTCAATTAAATCATCTTACATTTTAAGCTCGTACAATCACACAACACGTCGGATCGCCACGAAACTCGTCGGCACATATCACCTTATTTTTCTGGTTCCAATGGTATAAATTTCATCGCTATCTGAGACAGCACTCCAAGATGATAATTTCCTGCATCTGTAGGTTGTTTGGCCATCGGTTCACCCGATTCCAAATAGTGATATTTATACTCATTTTGATTCGCAATGTCTATTCAGATTCAACGAAAGTGGTCTCGAGTCCTAATTCGATCGTATGTGAAAAGTCATATTTTGGACCTTCAATTCAATAATGATTCAATATTAAATTAATTATTTAAATATCATATTATTAAAAAGGCGTATTGTTACATCCTCGCCTCTTTAAACGGATTTCATCCTCGAAATTCTTAAATTAAGAAAATGTCTTCCAACCCTTAGGCTTTCAAAGCCCCTTTTGTTTCGGAAAAATTCGATAGCACGTGCTTTGCACGGCTAGCTTCAAAAAAATCCCAAAACAATACACACACACACACACATCTCATATCCAAGACATCTAATATCTAAGGTATCTCATTTCTGAGGACATATAAGCATATATACTCAAATCTACACTACTGATCTTACGTACCTCTTTTATAGAAAGTGCAAGTCCTTTAGATGTGAATAGAAGCGAATAAGCATCCTAATAGCGCACGGTTGCTTCCATGTACCTAATCATGTACTCAAGAACACAATTGCAATACCAACCATGGACTTATGCATGCCAAATTATATATAGTAATCATCTCAAGTGAATATGATATGTCAAACCATGTAACTTGCATTTCTTATGCAACAAGCATAAAATTTTAAACATGTATAGTTTTAGTGCAGTAACATATACCTTCGCAACTATACATGATTATCAATTGGAGAGTAAGCTCAAATAAGTCGATATCTAAATATACCATTGACTCTAAGTTACATCAAAATTCAATAAACTCATATAGATCTCATCTCGACCTCTACAGTAGTCTTGGATGGAATGATCTATTCTAAATATCTATCACTATCCTTCTATCCAAAAATTCTTTAATAGGAAATTTAAATTAAGATACAACCAAACACACAAGTAGCAACCAACAACAATAATCTATAATAATGCTACCAAACATAAAAAGCATGCAGCAACTATTAATACAAATTAATAACAAATAATAATCAATCAGTAGTGAGCAACAATAAAGCAACGATACACAACAACCAAGCAATCAACAATGAGCAACAATAAATAATCAACAAGTAATAATAAATAGCATATAAACTACAAACTATACAAAACAAGCAACAATAATAAATCAACGAGAAAAATCAAAATCAATCAACAACAAACAATAGCAAGCAAAAACAAGCAACAATCAAATAATAGCAAGCAACAATTAACAGCAAGTATACAAAACAGTGAAACATACCAAAGAGTCTATACCGCCATGCACAGTGACCAACAATAGTTGAAATGTGCATGGCAAACTATAAACTCCAATTAGTCTATCTGACATCCAAAATGGACAAAATGTTCAAGTGGTGTAACTCATTTTACAAGTACAATACATGAAAGACTATTACACCTCCCGCTACGAAAAGGAAAACTTATATGATATGTAGGATCATGAGTCTCGAGACTCTCAAATAAATGCAACAAACTAAGTCGATAACAACCCATATCAAGAAGCTAATAATTAATGATTAAATGATAATTAAAAGGAAACAAATGGGATTTGATATGAAATTTAAGAACCGATTTAGAGAAATTTATGGAAAATAGTTTATTAAAATAAAAAGAATTTTATTTGAAAGAATAATTTATTTAATAACATTTTAAATGTGAAGTTATGAAATTATAATTTGAAATAAATTTATAAAATGTGATTTTATGGAGTTTTATAACGTAGAAGATTCAAAGTATATGAATTAGAATTTAGTCAAAATATAGAAATGATCTTGTAGTATTAAAAATAATTTAAATAGAGTTTACAAATGATTTTATAAAACTAATAGAATTTAAATTATTTAGATATGGTTTTGAATAAGAGAACAAGCCCTACTCTTACACAAAACACGGCCTATTTAGCTTTCATGTAAACAAAGATGAAAATATTGTATAAACATTGTTTTCATATCAACAAACAAACTAGTGAATGCATACAAGCCCAATAAGTAAATATATAAACCTAAAATTAATATAAATTTTTTCATAAATCATGGGTTGTAACAACCCGCATATTTTACGATTGTATATTTAAATGTTTTATTTAAATATAGCATCGTTGGTCGGATTAAAGTCCGAAATGTTAATTTTTGTAAACAGTAGAAATGGGACTTGAGACCACTTCCATTGAGTCCAAAATGGCATTTACAATTTTTTTGAGTATAAACATCGTATGTTTGTAGTTGAGTAGAATTTTGTTATTTTTCTATTTGGGCTTTGGGTTTGGGTTTCAGCCCACTAACCCAACATAATACCCTAACTCCTCTACTCTTCATCCATTCACTCATTCCATTTCCTAACACTCAAGCTAAATAAAAATGGGGGAAAGAATGGGAAATAGAAATTCCTAAACCCTAGTTTTTATTAGGAAACTCAAATTCAAGTCCAAAATCAAGGAGAAGCTTAGGTAAGCATCATCTTCATCTTCTCCATCTCTATCTCTCTTCAATTTCAGAAATTCCTAAACCTTAACTTAGGAAATATTTTCTTATTAGCTTAGATTGGAGCTTCTTGAGTTGAAGTTGAAGAGGAATTGGTCTTTCCTTTGTTTTAGAGCTTCTCGTTCGTTGTTTTTGAGTTTTAAAGGTGAGTTCTTTAACTCACATCTATGTCTATAACTTTCATTGTTGTTAGGTATGAGTTCCTAAAATTTGTGCACGTTCATTTGCTTTTGATTTGAATTGATTTGGTGAATTTTCCAAATTTTGGTGTTTTGGTCCAATTTTATGAAAATCCTACTATGGATGTTTGGATAAGATATTTGGGATGTATCGAAGAGCCTATAAGGCTGGGTTGTCGCTTGGAATAAATCCCTGGTCGTCGTTGCTCGTCCGATCGCTTCCGAAATGTTTTGGCTATCTTGGCCTAGGCAAATTGTTGCCCAGACCAGGTGACAAGACATCTGGTTATCAAGTCTAGACGTCTGGTTTAGACCTGGAGAGAAAAAATATAGAACGCAGAAGAAAATAAAATGGCAGAGACTAATTTCAGACGTCTGATTTATTGGTTCAGACGTCTGAATTGGTGTTCAGATGTCTGGTTTGTAATTTCAGACGTCTGGATGGTTTCTGGAAAACTATATATTTCCAAAACCCAATTTCAGACGTCTGGTTGACCTTTCAGACGTCTGGATTGGGTTTCAGACGTCTGTCTTGAAAGTTCAAACGTCTAGAAGTTTTCTAGATTATTTCCAGAGAACAAATCCAGACGTCTAGATTCTAAACCAGACGTCTGGAATTGTGCATTTTGCCTATTTTGGGCTATTTTGTGTGGATTTCCAATTTTAATTGGTTTTTGATGATCCGGATAGTTGTTATCACTTATTATCGACTTTGATGACTTCTTTCTTTGGATTTTTGGAATATCCATTTGATGGATTTGATATCGATTTTTATGGATTTAATTCACATTCTCGTATGTGAATTTTTGGTGATTGATTATTTCTACTATCATTTTTGTGATTTGTCACTTTAAAATACAAAGGTTTCTATACTAGTAGTAAATACTCAAACTCTTTCACAAAAACGATTTCAATTAAATACAAAGCTCGTTTTTAAGACCGTTTTCCAATCTATTAGCATATATAAACATTTACCTCATTCGTATGAGAAATCTAATTAAACGGCTTAGCAAAACAAGTGGTATGAAACGCTTGCGTTTACTTCGTCGGTTAATTCTTGGACTTGTTCGATTGAAATCTTGTGACAATTTTCGAGTGGAAATCTACAATTTGTTCGTAAATATTTAGGTTAAGCCAGTAGTTATGGGACATGAAGCTAAACCCATTTATTTACTAGCTTAGTGTAATTTACACTTATCGATAAATGATAATCCTTTGGTGATTTAGACTAGCGATGTGCGATGTCTCTTTGTCCGCGTGGGGGACTATACCCCGTTCTTTTGAGCTTCATCTCATTTTTTTATGGGCTAGCGACCCATGGTCTTTGGACCGTTCGTGGAGAAATCGGCTCGATAAGTCGGTGCATGGGGCGTATCTTTTTAGGTGCGTCGATGTTCGACTAGGCATGGGGCGTATCTTTTTAGGTGCGTCGATGTTCGACTAGGCATGGGGCGTATCTTTTTAGGTGCGTCGATGTTCGACTATGCATGGAGCGTATCTTTTTAGGTGCGTTAATGTTCGGTTCATGGGATAGCGACCCGTTTGTGATACACGTGTTGGTGAGTTTTCATGCTCCCGTTTGTGATAAGCCTTCCCCTTTTTATTGATTTCTAGATTTCCAGTTGATGATTTCTAGAATTTGTGTTTCACCGATTTTTGCGATTGGCATTGTTATGTTTTGTCAATATTTGTGTTTTGGTGAATAATTTAAAGAATATGACATTCTTTTTAGTGTTTGAGAATATTTGAGATATTGTATGATTTTTGTTGTTACCTGATGTATACTTGTCATAGTATGGCATTACTGTTATCATACGTTTTTGTTATATCCCTTATCCTATCTCATTTTATCTGATATTTATAGCTAGACTGATCCGTTTATTATTTTCTTCTTAAATAATACTCGGGTCAGACCGAGGTATTTCAGGTGCTTCTGCTTGACTTCTTATCAGGGCCCGTCACCTGACTTTTGGCTAACTACTTTAGCTTAGTAGTTTTTGTTGTTATACATTCGAGATAGAGACTCCTTGATGTATACTTATTCTTTTGTCTAGCACTTGTATCTATTCTTTTGTGATGTAGTGAATCTAGTTTGACCACTATTTTGATGTACACTTTTATGTGTTATATTCATATCTGTTTCCGCCTTTGTGATATGAATATCTGTGACAGATTTGTGTTATGTTTATTTCTATATTTGTTCTCGAAGTCCACATAGCCACTGTGTGGTAGCTTTGAGTTTGTATTTGATATGTTGGATTTCCTCTTGAAATGAAATGTGAGTTATATTATCTAACATATCGGTACTCGCACAAAGCAATTACACAGATGGTCGCTCCTCAATAGCCTTATTCTTCATGCTAGTCAACGGCATTACCTCGTAGTGTCCTTGGCTAGTGTGAGTATAGAGGTGGGGAGTTACAACTTGGTATCAGAGCCAAACTTCAGAACAATGTATAATAATCTAGCAAGGATCATTGTCCTAAGTCTTTCTTAGGAATTGTGCCATAGGATTTAATTCGAGTCTTCATACCGTTCTATCCTATTTATTTTTATGATGCCTTGTTTTATCAATCAAGTTTGTTTGATATTCATTCTGAGAATAACCTTTTTCCTCTTCTTTCTTTCTTAAAGAAGAGAAATGGTTAGATTTGGCAGTCCTAGCGCTGGTCAATCCAGTAGACCTTCTTTGGAGGCGTATTCATGTCTGCGCAACAACTTTTGGATCTTGTAAAGAATCAATGGTTTATCTGTGCTTTGAGTAAAAACCCCAAAAAGGTTTTACTTTTGAAATTAGAAGTGCCTTTCGACCAGTTTGTAGATATCACTCTTTGACTTGAAGAGGCCGATAAAGAAAGTGATGTTGAAGTTGTGGATGCCAAACAAAACTTCAACATCAACAAGAAGAGGCATATTAAGTTCAAAATCCCTAATCTCAACAAGAAAGGGAAGCATGCAATGTCGGTAGCAAAGACTCCTACCTCTAGTCGTGGACAATGCTACAATTGTGGTTCTATGGACCACTATGCGAATAAGTGTCTGAAGCCTCTTACTTGTCGCTATTGCAAAGGTTTGGATCATCTTTTATCTTCATGTCCCAAACTTCAAATTAGGAGAGAGAGAGAAAGCTGAATGTTGAGCAAGCTTCTAGTAACACTTCTCTTGGTCAAGGTATTTCTCATTCTGTCATGAATGGCATTATTTTGTTTCATGATTATCCTATTCGAATTCTTTTGATACAGGTGCATCTCCTTCTTTTATATCAAAAGAACTTGTTGATTCTTTTTCTTTAAATATTATGGGCTTGATGACTTCACTAAAAATTGCGAATCCGGTTGGTGGAGCCGCAACACTCGGTTTGCTTTGTAAAGATGTCGAGATTATTTTATGTGATTATTCTTTCCGATCCGACTTGCATGTTATGCGTTACTTAGACTTCGGAATTGATTTTTGGGAAAGGATTGGCTTGATCATTATGAAGCCCATATCCTATGTCCTGAGAGGACTATCTATCTTTGACATTCTCAATCTGTTAAGCAGACTTCTATTGTTCTTAATGATTTCGATTCCAATTTGGTGGCATCATTTTATTCTTTAAACCCACATGATGTGGAAAATGTTATTTCCCTCATTCAAGTAGTTTGTGAATTTTTCGGTATTTTTGGGCTTGTCTTAGGATTACCACCTAAGCAATCTACTGAGTGGTGCTCAGGTCTTTTCAGCTCGTGTAACGACCCGTAAATTTCAACCATTTTAATAACGTAATTAGTTGGAATTTTGTGAAGTTTTAAACGATAAAATTTTGAAATAAAAATTTAATATTTGGAATACGTCTAGTTAAACATAGCAACTGGTAAATTTTCGTCCGAAAATATGAAAGTTTATTTCGCGCGTAAATTCACTTCAATTCAATCAGTTAAAAAGTAATGAAAATAAAATGTTTCCGAAACCTAAATATTTTTACATAGAAAAATTCTAAATCATCTTCTGAGCAAGATTTCAGTTCGTCGTTTTTCCAAATTCGGACATCTTTGGCTCCGTCGTTCTTATTTTCTACAAAATAGCAGTATTCTGGTACCGATATCGATTTTTATCGGATGATCGTACCACTGATTTCTATATACCATTTTGATTGTCTCGTCGTGCCGATCTCTACGGTATATTCGATTGTCAAATTCGGAGTTCCGTTGTACGTTGCACTTTGCGTAACGCCTACCGGGTTGGTAACCGTACCGGTACCAGTTTTATAATCTTTTATTTCTTTGTCCTTTAAGTTACCCACGTGAATTGATGAGCTTTATAAGTCATCCAGTTGTTTGATTTATGACTCTTACTTTTCCCAAGCTTTGATTTTTGTTTTTGGTTCGTTCAAAAAAATATAATAATAATAATAATAATCCGTGAACTTCCCTTAAACTGAGTAGACATTTCATTTATTCTAACTTTGCCTACACCATTCCTCTTCCACTTATATTTCTCTCTGTTCACTCTGTCTACCACTTTGTTTCACTAAAAAAAAAAGAGAATAGAAATTGGTGTATAATATTTTGCCGAGAACTCTTACCTCCACTCCTCTGACCACTCCACTTGTGCACCCGCCTTGCCTCCGCAACTCTCTCCTCATCCCACCACTGCGCCCACATCGGCAGCCCTCGTCTCCCATGCTTGACCACCCGCTGCTCCAAACTCCACCTTCCCCTGCGAACTGCTCCAGCAGAAACCCCTGACCGAGCGTCTCCACCAAGACTCCGCCTTCGTTCCCCTCCCCTTCTTGCGCCAGCGTGCCTCCCTCCGCCACAACCAGCCTTCCCCCTCATCCTCGCCTCCATTAGCACACGCGAGCAACCACTGCACCCCGCCTCTCTGTAGCCAAGTCGTGACCGCTTCCACCTTCACCGCAGCCATCCCTATCATTTCTTTGCTTGTATGAAGGTAATATATATATATACTTGTATTAGAATAATGTTTTAAGTATATGTATAATTATCTTACATTGGTTTTGAAATTTTATATATAGAAGATTAGGAGGACATATATATTCGAGTAGAGTATAGTTTATTTTAAAGTATTATATCTATATAAATATATTATACTTTAAATATGGAGGCTGTTATCCTGTATTTATATAAAAATAAGTTTGAGTATATGCAGTTATTATATGATATAAGGTTTGTTATATAAGATATGTATATCAAAAGGTACACAGTTGTATATGAAACCTGTTGATTATTTTACACTTTACAACATAAGTATGAAATTATTAATTATGTATAGTTTACAGTTTTTGGATTTTTATAGCTTACATGTATATACAGGTTAGCATTTTGAATTTTGATTACTGTTAGCTTATATATGTTTATACGCATACGAATTTACATTTGTCGGTTACAGCACATATATTAGTAGTCAGCGTAGTCTAGGGTATGTCAACGTGCATATGGTCTGTATGGGCAAGTAGATATGGTAGTTTTGAAGAAAATTGTACAGAGGTCTTATTTGATTTTTAAGTATGAAACATTACTGTTGACTCATTTATATAAAGTATATTTATATTTTTATGTAAGTCATATTGATGTTGCAATACGTAGGTTATAAAGAATGAAAGTGATTTTGTAATAGTGTATATTGGGATTTGTTTTAAATATTTATTTATTGATTTTAAAATGTATTTAGATATATATCAGTTGTTATAAAAGATCTATCATAGTTTATGTTAATATTTGGGCTCTTAGTTAATGTATTTTTATTTACTTTATATATATATATATATTTAGTTTATAAAAAAAAAATTTCATTCAAATTGTTCCATCGGTCCAGTTCTAATTTGATCTCGTCAATTTGACTTATCAGCCTTATTCGTCAGTTCGGGCCAATCTAGCTTGTTTTGGAATTCGTACCTGGATTCGTAACTCATCGCTTTCTCGTTCGTCTCTAGCCTCGAAAGGTGAGCACTCACTCACGATTAACGTTCTTTTATTTATTAAATTTGATTTCAATTGAAACGACAATTGAAATATGCTGCTGTTAGTTAAGTACACTGTTATATATGTTATTGCCTATATCAGTTCACCTGTGACATTTGACACCATTTTCTGTTAATTACTTATGTGATGATAATACAGTTTGGCTGATAATTGATTGATTGTTGATGTTTATATTGGACGTTAAATTGTTAATGATGTAAGTGAATAATTTGAAATTGAATTGACGTAGAATAGTTAGATTTGATATATGTGTTAAAATTGATTAAATGACATTTGTATAATATGACCCCTTTAACTGTTGAATTTATTGACACGTAGGATTTGTTTAATTACATTTTGAACCACTGAATGTATGTTGTTAAATTGATGATGTATGAAATTGTAAATAGATGACAAGTGAAAAACTGTAATGTAATAATCTTTAATCTACATGAAATGATAGTGTAGATTCTAGAAATAATTATATTAATTCGTACAAATAACAATGCGAATTAATACGGTTATTTCGGGATTATTTAAATTGATTATTGGATTGTTATTGATTGTGTTATTGCTTGTTTATTTACTTTGACACCATCCCAGCTATCACACTGCAAGTTCCCTTTGATATGTTTTGATTTTGAATTGAATTGGAATCGGGTTGAAATGATAAATACCCAAATTGAACTTTGACTTAGGATAGAAAATTAAATAAAAACCCGATTGGTCAATAATTTGATTTGAAATTAAACGAAGATTTTATTTGAATAAAGAATATGGTTTTGAAATGAAGTTGAAATTTGAAATTTTGATGAAAGGAAAATGGTAATATTTAATAATCTGAAACAAAAGATTAACAATGTAATCAATGAAAGAATGTTGTTTAGTTTGAGAAATGATTGAATTAAGTTTGAAATGATTTAATAATAAGTTTGAAATTATAATTAAGTTTGAAATTATTAAACTTTGAAATTATTTAATAATTAAGTTTTGAACTATTTAATAATGAATTATTAAATGATTAAATTGAATTGAAATTCTTTAATAAGAAAAATTGAACTTTTGAATAAGTGAATTTTACTTCGTAATAATTGAAATTGAGTTTCTTTATTAATTAAGTTTGGAAATCATTTAAGTAAGTAAATAGGTGAAATTGAATTTCTTTAACAAGAAATAAAATGTGATATTTTTGGAATTAATGTAAGACTTGTAATTGAAGGAAATGATTTGACGAATTTAATTTAATTCAAAATTGTAAGTTTTGATTTGATGAAGTTGAACTTAAGAATTGATTTAATGAATTGGAAATTTAATAGAAATTGTTTTGAATGATAAAGTAACTTAACGAATATTGAATGAAATCGATTTAATCATTTTAAATTGATTTGAATGTTAAATAGAATTTATTTAAATGATTTCGGAATGAAACTTATATACGAACTTGAATCAATATTTGAATTGTTTTAAATAGAAATTGAAATTGAATTATAAGGTTTTGAAACGGAAAATTGGAAGTTTTGAAACGAAAATTTTGGAAATTGGTTTTTGAAAGACAAATGAAATGTTGATTTACGTATTGAAATTGAAATTGAAATTGATTTGGTTTTTGAAATATATTAACGACCAATCGGTGTAATAATTTCGAAAGTTATTAAAGAGACCGGAATTCGGTTATGGGTATACTCTCTATCTAAACCGAAAACCACTTTAATAACTATGCGCGGAGTGATGATCCAGAATGAAGTGGTTGGAATGATGTACGTGTTGACTGAAGAAAGAGAACGATTTTGGATGACCCCTGACATGACTAAAACAGGAGCCGCGCCGGGCCATTGAGGATCGCCATCTCTAGCGGACACACTTCTTCGATACCATATCTATTACTTTTGTGATTCGATTTGGGTGCACCCCTCGATTATGGGAGTGTTGTTTCGCGGTGTTGGGGTAGTAGCTGCTATGCCCAACATCAGTCCGGATCACGCAACTACTAGTATCCTAGTTGGTATCGCCTCATGTACCTTGTCATACTGATTATCCTATTCGCGACCACTACGATTTTGATTTGTACCTTTAGTATATGGATTGCCCTCTGGTGACTTCCGGTTTTGGGGAAACTACGGTCTTGTATATGCTTTTGGGAATAAACAGGTTAAGAGGTGTATGGGCCCTGCTTAACCCTACTTTGATATCTTTATATTACTGATAGACATTATCTACTTAGCGTACATTACTACCTAGTAGATAGTTTGACGGATCCTTAAAGGATGGTTATTCCAAACATCCTTTGAGTTACTTGTATTTCAATTGCTATTTCACTTGAGTTGGATTTATTAATATAAGAATGTTAATCCTGACTCGAGTGTTTTGTATTTTGCTTTACGCTCGGGTCAGACTGAGTGGTTCAGCTTTCGAGACTCACCTTTGAAGTTGGAGCTTTGCTTGAAGATCCAGCCTTCTATTCTGCTTCAGTATTCGATGATTCCAGTGATGTATTCTGATTTGTATCTGATGTATCGTATTACTCTTCTGTTGTAAACTCTGATGTATTTTATATATTCATATAGTAGCTTCATGAACTACTATCTCTTTTATTTCCGCTGCATTTATTACTCTGTGTCTGTGATCTGTGATTATATCTATTTACTGTATATGTTCAGTTTTGCCAAATTTAAATTAACAACGCGGTATTTTGAGCAATTCAACTCTGGCATGAGTGTCTACCTATACACTTATAATGGATGCGAATGGTCCAAAATACTAGGTCGTTACAGTTGGTATCAGAGCTTTGGTAGCTCTAGGCAAACCTCAACATATAGGGTAAATGTATTTACAGAATCACTCTCATTCGAGTTTCAATCTCTTCCTTTGACTCAATTCCTTTGAATTTTGGAACGTTTCCCTTGGTTACGAAATTCATTCGTGTCCCTCACCATTCGTCTTCTTTCAATTTTGGAGCACCCCATAACTCCATTTTGAATGATATCTATAATAGATCGGCGGTCTCGCCAATCTTCGAATGATTCGTAAAGGAGTGAAACTCCTTTACAATAAACATTGATTTACCGGAGATTTCTGTATCCCCGGTTTACGATGCTATCTATCTGCTGCTATACCTGAATTCTATTTCTTGAGATCGAATGTCGATTTACCTCGGAATTCTACACAGATCTTATATTTGAAGTTACGGACGACCCGGTTAAGGTTGCCCGTGAATTTAATGAACTCATCCATCTCTTGATTTTGGTAATCGAATTATCTTATCTTCTGTTTCAAACTTATTTTCGAATCAAAATTCTCTTTGATTTGAGTCCATCAAATTTGAATCCCCATCATGTTTTGAAATCTATTCTTGTATAGTCGAGCGAGGAAGTGTATTTGTAAATTAATTTTTAAAATGTAAATATATTGTGTTGTTTGAGTTGTTGATGTTGATTTGGGTTTCCGATCGATTCGTCTGATCAACGCTATCGATAGGATTTCCAAAACACATAAACAGAGCCAACTGACACAATATTATTTTCAAATTTGGAAAATGAAATAAATTTGTTTGATTATATTGTGAAAATATAAGTAAAATTTTCTGGAATTTAATAGGTTAATTAAATTGTTTGTTTGAAATGATAATTTTTGATTATCATTTATTATTCTAAATAAATTTATAAATACGGTTTATAAATTGATTTGGAATTTGAAATGAATTTAATTCAGAAATTTGAGAATTTAGTTTCCGGTGATTTCGAACTTTGGTTTTAAAATTTTAAATTATATATTATTGGAAGTATTTTCGAATAGAAATCGTTTCCAAAGAATTTTAAAATGTTGAAATCAGTGCTCTCCTCTTTGTCGCTGGAAAATAATTTCGGTGATGGCGGCCGCATCATCGACGTTCATTTTCGAGTTTCGAAGTGGAGATACTATTCTGTAGCTTTGCTACGGTTTTGTTTTGGAAAATTGTTTTGATTTGAATTTTTTCAGTATATTTTGATTTACATATATATAGGTATCTTATTTTAAGATTTAATTTGATTTAATTTGATATAAATATATATATATATCTCTAAATTGTTTAAAGTTAATCGGAAATTTAATTCTTAAATTTTGTAAAAGGATGATTTTAATTATAAATAAAACCAAAATTTGGAATTAATATTTGAACTTGAATAAATTAAATTGGGAAAATTTTATTTGTATATTGTTCAACTGCATTCTAATACAACTTACCTAAATCATCCAGAAGTTGAATATGTAATTGGATAATATATAAAATAAATTGAATTTATAAATAAAATTTGAGTGTTTATAATAAATGTTATACACTAAAATTTGATTATAAGGATGTTAATAGAGTTAGATAGGATAATAAGTAAACTCAGTTAATAATGAAATAAATTTGTTTTGAAAGAATTAATAAATTGAAATTGATCGACTTATGAAAATACCTTGAATTTAAAAGCAATTAGTGAATATAAATTAATTTAAATCGAAACTTTTATGGTTTAAATTAATCTATATGTGTTAAACATATGTGATTAGGTATATTAAGTAGAATGAATGTAACAATAATTTGGAATAAAGAAGAATTTAAATTGCTGAAAAAAATATGATTATAATAAAAGACTATTCAAATTTATGGTTTTAAAAATTGTAAATTTAAGATAATTGGATAATAAGATAATGAATGTAGAAATAGTTGAGATTGATTTTAGTGAAATCAAATGGAATAAATAAATTATTGAATATCAATTAATTTAAATTTGAATTTATATGGTTTAAATTAATTGTTATTTTGTATTTCAAATCTGTTTTCTTCCTGGTTGTCTCTATTCTCCTACCTCGTTCCTTTTCGGGGACGAAAAGTTTTGAGTGGGGGAGAGTGTAACGACCCGTAAATTTCAACCATTTTAATAACGTAATTAGTTGGAATTTTGTGAAGTTTTAAACGATAAAATTTTGAAATAAAAATTTAATATTTGGAATACGTCTAGTTAAACATAGCAACTGGTAAATTTTCGTCCGAAAATATGAAAGTTTATTTCGCGCGTAAATTCACTTCAATTCAATCAGTTAAAAAGTAATGAAAATAAAATGTTTCCGAAACCTAAATATTTTTACATAGAAAAATTCTAAATCATCTTCTGAGCAAGATTTCAGTTTGTCGTTTTTCCAAATTCGGACATCTTTGGCTCCGTCGTTCTTATTTTCTACAAAATAGCAGTATTCTGGTACCGATATCGATTTTTATCGGATGATCGTACCACTGATTTCTATATACCGTTTTGATCGTCTCGTCGTGCCGATCTCTACGGTATATTCGATTGTCAAATTCGGAGTTCCGTTGTACGTTGCACTTTGCGTAACGCCTACCGGGTCGGTAACCGTACCGGTACCAGTTTTATAATCTTTTATTTCTTTGTCCTTTAAGTTACCCACGTGAATTGATGAGCTTTATAAGTCATCCAGTTGTTTGATTTATGACTCTTACTTTTCCCAAGCTTTGATTTTTGTTTTTGGTTCGTTCAAAAAAATATAATAATAATAATAATAATCCGTGAACTTCCCTTAAACTGAACAGACATTTCATTTATTCTAACTTTGCCTACACCATTCCTCTTCCACTTATATTTCTCTCTGTTCACTCTGTCTACCACTTTGTTTCACTAAAAAAAAAAGAGAATAGAAATTGGTGTATAATATTTTGCCGAGAACTCTTACCTCCACTCCTCTGACCACTCCACTTGTGCACCCGCCTTGCCTCCGCAACTCTCTCCTCATCCCACCACTGCGCCCACATCGGCAGCCCTCGTCTCCCATGCTTGACCACCCGCTGCTCCAAACTCCACCTTCCCCTGCGAACTGCTCCAGCAGAAACCCCTGACCGAGCGTCTCCACCAAGACTCCGCCTTCGTTCCCCTCCCCTTCTTGCGCCAGCGTGCCTCCCTCCGCCACAACCAGCCTTCCCCCTCATCCTCGCCTCCATTAGCACACGCGAGCAACCACTGCACCCCGCCTCTCTGTAGCCAAGTCGTGACCGCTTCCACCTTCACCGCAGCCATCCCTATCATTTCTTTGCTTGTATGAAGGTAATATATATATATACTTGTATTAGAATAATGTTTTAAGTATATGTATAATTATCTTACATTGGTTTTGAAATTTTATATATATAAGATTAGGAGGACATATATATTTGAGTAGAGTATAGTTTATTTTAAAGTATTATATCTATATAAATATATTATACTTTAAATATGGAGGCTGTTATCCTGTATGTATATAAAAATAAGTTTGAGTATATGCAGTTATTATATGATATAAGGTTTGTTATATAAGATATGTATATCAAAAGGTACACAGTTGTATATGAAACCTGTTGATTATTTTACACTTTACAACATAAGTATGAAATTATTAATTATGTATAGTTTACAGTTTTTGGATTTTTATAGCTTACATGTATATACAGGTTAGCATTTTGAATTTTGATTACTGTTAGCTTATATATGTTTATACGCATACGAATTTACATTTGTCGGTTACAGCACATATATTAGTAGTCAGCGTAGTCTAGGGTATGTTAACGTGCATATGGTCTGTATGGGCAAGTAGGTATGGTAGTTTTGAAGAAAATTGTACAGAGGTCTTATTTGATTTTTAAGTATGAAATATTACTGTTGACTCATTTATATAAAGTATATTTATATTTTTATGTAAGTCATATTGATGTTGCAATACGTAGGTTATAAAGAATGAAAGTGATTTTGTAATAGTGTATATTGGGATTTGTTTTAAATATTTATTTATTGATTTTAAAATGTATTTAGATATATATCAGTTGTTATAAAAGATCTATCATAGTTTATGTTAATATTTGGGCTCTTAGTTAATGTATTTTTATTTACTTTATATATATATATATATTTAGTTTATAAAAAAAAAATTTCATTCAAATTGTTCCATCGGTCCAGTTCTAATTTGATCTCGTCAATTTGACTTATCAGCCTTATTCGTCAGTTCGGGCCAATCTAGCTTGTTTTGGAATTCGTACCTGGATTCGTAACTCATCGCTTTCTCGTTCGTCTCTAGCCTCGAAAGGTGAGCACTCACTCACGATTAACGTTCTTTTATTTATTAAATTTGATTTCAATTGAAACGACAATTGAAATATGCTGCTGTTAGTTAAGTACACTGTTATATATGTTATTGCCTATATCAGTTCACCTGTGACATTTGACACCATTTTCTGTTAATTACTTATGTGATGATAATACAGTTTGGCTGATAATTGATTGATTGTTGATGTTTATATTGGACGTTAAATTGTTAATGATGTAAGTGAATAATTTGAAATTGAATTGACGTAGAATAGTTAGATTTGATATATGTGTTAAAATTGATTAAATGACATTTGTATAATATGACCCCTTTAACTGTTGAATTTATTGACACGTAGGATTTGTTTAATTACATTTTGAACCACTGAATGTATGTTGTTAAATTGATGATGTATGAAATTGTAAATAGATGACAAGTGAAAAACTGTAATGTAATAATCTTTAATCTACATGAAATGATAGTGTAGATTCTAGAAATAATTATATTAATTCGTACAAATAACAATGCGAATTAATACGGTTATTTCGGGATTATTTAAATTGATTATTGGATTGTTATTGATTGTGTTATTGCTTGTTTATTTACTTTGACACCATCCCAGCTATCACACTGCAAGTTCCCTTTGATATGTTTTGATTTTGAATTGAATTGGAATCGGGTTGAAATGATAAATACCCAAATTGAACTTTGACTTAGGATAGAAAATTAAATAAAAACCCGATTGGTCAATAATTTGATTTGAAATTAAACGAAGATTTTATTTGAATAAAGAATATGGTTTTGAAATGAAGTTGAAATTTGAAATTTTGATGAAAGGAAAATGGTAATATTTAATAATCTGAAACAAAAGATTAACAATGTAATCAATGAAAGAATGTTGTTTAGTTTGAGAAATGATTGAATTAAGTTTGAAATGATTTAATAATAAGTTTGAAATTATAATTAAGTTTGAAATTATTAAACTTTGAAATTATTTAATAATTAAGTTTTGAACTATTTAATAATGAATTATTAAATGATTAAATTGAATTGAAATTCTTTAATAAGAAAAATTGAACTTTTGAATAAGTGAATTTTACTTCGTAATAATAGAAATTGAGTTTCTTTATTAATTAAGTTTGGAAATCATTTAAGTAAGTAAATAGGTGAAATTGAATTTCTTTAACAAGAAATAAAATGTGATATTTTTGGAATTAATGTAAGACTTGTAATTGAAGGAAATGATTTGACGAATTTAATTTAATTCAAAATTGTAAGTTTTGATTTGATGAAGTTGAACTTAAGAATTGATTTAATGAATTGGAAATTTAATAGAAATTGTTTTGAATGATAAAGTAACTTAACGAATATTGAATGAAATCGATTTAATCATTTTAAATTGATTTGAATGTTAAATAGAATTTATTTAAATGATTTCGGAATGAAACTTATATACGAACTTGAATCAATATTTGAATTGTTTTAAATAGAAATTGAAATTGAATTATAAGGTTTTGAAACGGAAAATTGGAAGTTTTGAAACGAAAATTTTGGAAATTGGTTTTTGAAAGACAAATGAAATGTTGGTTTACGTATTGAAATTGAAATTGAAATTGATTTGGTTTTTGAAATATATTAACGACCAATCGGTGTAATAATTTCGAAAGTTATTAAAGAGACCGGAATTCGGTTATGGGTATACTCTCTATCTAAACCGAAAACCACTTTAATAACTATGCGCGGAGTGATGATCCAGAATGAAGTGGTTGGAATGATGTACGTGTTGACTGAAGAAAGAGAACGATTTTGGATGACCCCTGACATGACTAAAACAGGAGCCGCGCCGGGCCATTGAGGATCGCCATCTCTAGCGGACACACTTCTTCGATACCATATCTATTACTTTTGTGATTCGATTTGGGTGCACCCCTCGATTATGGGAGTGTTGTTTCGCGGTGTTGGGGTAGTAGCTGCTATGCCCAACATCAGTCCGGATCACGCAACTACTAGTATCCTAGTTGGTATCGCCTCATGTACCTTGTCATACTGATTATCCTATTCGCGACCACTACGATTTTGATTTGTACCTTTAGTATATGGATTGCCCTCTGGTGACTTCCGGTTTTGGGGAAACTACGGTCTTGTATATGCTTTTGGGAATAAACAGGTTAAGAGGTGTATGGGCCCTGCTTAACCCTACTTTGATATCTTTATATTACTGATAGACATTATCTACTTAGCGTACATTACTACCTAGTAGATAGTTTGACGGATCCTTAAAGGATGGTTATTCCAAACATCCTTTGAGTTACTTGTATTTCAATTGCTATTTCACTTGAGTTGGATTTATTAATATAAGAATGTTAATCCTGACTCGAGTGTTTTGTATTTTGCTTTACGCTCGGGTCAGACTGAGTGGTTCAGCTTTCGAGACTCACCTTTGAAGTTGGAGCTTTGCTTGAAGATCCAGCCTTCTATTTTGCTTCAGTATTCGATGATTCCAGTGATGTATTCTGATTTGTATCTGATGTATCGTATTACTCTTCTGTTGTAAACTCTGATGTATTTTATATATTCATATAGTAGCTTCATGAACTACTATCTCTTTTATTTCCGCTGCATTTATTACTCTGTGTCTGTGATCTGTGATTATATCTATTTACTGTATATGTTCAGTTTTGCCAAATTTAAATTAACAACGCGGTATTTTGAGCAATTCAACTCCGGCATGAGTGTCTACCTATACACTTATAATGGATGTGAATGGTCCAAAATACTGTGTCGTTACAGCTCGACCTTGCCACCGGTTTTCATCAGCTACGAGTTACGGAGGGTAGCATTCCACATACCGCATTCCACACTCGTTATGTTTCTTATGAGTGGTTCGTTATGTCATTCGGTTTGACGAACCTTCTAGCTTATTTCATCCATTTTACGAATCGAGTATTCTGTGAATATCTCGATTAGACCATCCTTGTATTTATTGATTATTGATGAAAACAACAATTTAAAATTTGCAAATCTTTTTAATAAGATATTTATAAGTATGATTGGATTTTGTTTTTAAACAAGCAAAGAATATTTGTAAGATGTTTAAGAGGCATGTTTATCATATAGAAGATGATTTTGTGTTGTTTTGCCCATTGAGTGCTTTAAGAATTCTGGTCCATGCGCTTGATCAACGTTATCGATAGGAATCTCCTAAACGCTATGATGAGACAGTCAGACACAGTAAATTGACTGGTAAAAAGTAAAATTTTCTAAAAAGATGATTACACAAAGTTAATTATAATTTTGAAAGTCTTAGCTTTTTGGGAAAGAGGATCAACTAAAAGAACTCCTTTCCGATTCTCCTATTCTTGTGATTCCCGAAGGGAACCAAGACTTTATTGTTTATACCGATGCTAGTCGTGTTGGTTTGGGAGCCATTCTCATGCATAGGGAACGTGTTATTGCTTATGCTTCTAGGAAATTAAAGCCTGCCGAGACTAGATATGCCACTCATGATTTAGAGCTCGCGGCTATTACTTTCGCCCTTAGAATTTGGCGTCATTGTCTTTTTGGAGAGAAATTTGTTCTCTACACCGATCATAAATCTTTGAAGTACTTATTTTCTCAAAAGGAACTTAATTTGCATCAACAACGTTGGTTCGGATTCCTTGCATCTTATGATCTTGATATTTTCTATACTTCCGGAAAGGGAAATTGTGTTGTTGATGCCCTTAGCCGAAAGCAACAAGCGGTTGTTTCCATGATGATATCTGAATGGAGTGATCTCGAGACTTTGTCCACTTGTGAGATTCGAGATCGTGAATCTGATTCATGTTCATCTCTTGTTTTATGTAGCCTTGAGGCTCATCCTTCTCTTTTAGCACCGCTTATCGTCCTCAAATCCTAAGGATTTCTCTTGGGAATCCTGAGAATTCATCGAGCGAACACATTCTATTGTGCTCCTTATGGTGAACTTCTCATTTCGAAATTTCTTCTATTATGTTGTTATGCCTTTGTATGGTTGTTAATTTTTATTTTCTTCTTAAATATTGCAAGGACGCAATTTCTTTAAGGAGGGGAGCCTGTAACAATCCGCATATTTTACGATTGTATATTTAAATGTTTTATTTAAATATTGCATCGTTAGTCGGATTAAAGTCTGAAATGTTACTTTTTGTAAACAGTCGAATTGGGACTCGAGACCACTTCCATTGAGTCCAAAATGGCGTTTACAACTTTTTTGAGTATAAACATCGATATGTTTGGAGTTGAGTAGAATTTTGTTATTTTTCTATTTGGGCTTTGGGTTTGGGTTTCAGCCCACTAACCCAACATAATACCCTAACTCCTCTACTCTTCATCCATTCACTCATTCCATTTCCTAACACTCAAGCTAAAGAAAAATGGGGGAAAGAATGGGAAATAGAAATTCCTAAACCCTAGTTTTGATTAGGAAACTCAAATTCAAGTCCAAAATCAAGGAGAAGCTTAGGTAAGCATCCTCTTCATCTTCTCCATCTCTATCTCTCTTCAATTTCAGAAATTCCTAAACCCTAACTTAGGAAATATTTGCTTATTAGCTTAGATTGGAGCTTCTTGAGTTGAAGTTTAAGAGGAATTGGCCTTTCCTTTGTTTTAGAGCTTCTCGTTCATTGTTTTTGAGTTTTAAAGGTGAGTTCTTTAACTCACATCTACGTCTATAACTTTCATTGTTGTTAGGTATGAATTCCTAACATTTGTGCATGTTCATTTGCTTTTGATTTGAATTGATTTGGTGAATTTTCCAAATTTTGGTGTTTTGGTCCAATTTTATGAAAATCCTACTATGGATGTTTGGACATGATATTTAGGATGTATCGAAGAGCCTATAAGGCTGGGTTATCGCTCGGCATAAATCTCTAGTCGTCGTTGCTCATCCGATCGCTCCCGAAACGTTTTGGCCATCTTGGCCTAGGCAAATTGTTGCCCAGACCAGGTGACCAAACGTCTGGTTATCAAGTCCAGACGTCTGGTTTAGACCTGGAGAGAAAAAATATAGAACGCAGAAGAAAATAAAATGGCAGAGACTAATTTCAGACGTCTGATTTATTGGTTCAGACGCCTGAATTGGTGTTCAGACATCTGGTTTGTAATTTCAGACGTCTGGATGGTTTCTGGAAAACTATATATTTCCAAAACCCAATTTCAGACGTCTGGTTGACCTTTCAGACGTTTGGATTGGGTTTCAGACGTCTGTCTTGAAAGTTCAGACATCTGGAAGTTTTCTAGATTATTTCCAAAGAACAAATCCAGATGTCTGGACTCTAAACCAGACGTCTGGAACTGTGCATTTTTCCTATTTTGGGCTATGTTGTGTGGATTTCCAATTTTAATCGGTTTTTGATGATCTGGATAGTTGTTATCACTTATTATCGACTTTGATGACTTCTTTCTTTGGATTTTTGGAATATCCATTTGATGGATTTGATATCGATTTTTATGGATTTAATTCACATTCTCGTATGTGAATTTTTGGTGATTGATTGTTTCTACAATCACTTTTGTGATTTGTCACTTTAAAATACAAAGGTTTCTATACTAGTAGTAAATACTCAAACTCTTTCACAAAAACGATTTCAATTAAATACAAAGCTCGTTTTTAAGACCGTTTTCCAATCTATTAGTATATACAAACCTTTACCTCATTCGTATGAGAAATCAAATTAAACGGCTTAGCAAAACAAGTGGTATGAAACGCCTGTGTTTACTTCGTCGGTTAATTCTTGGACTTGTTCGATTGAAATCTTGTGACAATTTTCGAGTGAAAATCTACAATTTGTTCGTAAATATTTAAGTTAAGCCAGTGGTTATGGGACATGAAGTTAAACTCATTTATTTACTAGCTTAGTGTAATTTACACTTATCGATCAATGATGATCCTTTGGTGATTTAGACTAGCGATGTGCGATGTCTCTTTATCCGCGTCGGGGACTATACCCCATTCTATTGAGCTTCGTCTCATTTTTTATGGGCTAGCGACCCATGGTCTTTGGACCATTCGTGGAGCAATCGGCTCGATAAGTCGGTGCATGGGGCGTATCTTTTTAGGTGCATCGATGTTTGACTAGGCATGGGGCATATCTTTTTAGGTGCGTCGATGTTCGACTAAACATGGGGCGTATCTTTTTAGGTGCGTCGATGTTCGACTGTGCATGGGGCGTATCTTTTTAGGTGCGTCGATGTTTGGTTCATGGGATAGCGACCATTTGTGATACACGTGTTGGTGAGTTTTCATGCTCCCGTTTGTGATAGGTCTTCCCTATTTTATTGATTTCTGGATTTCCAATTGATGATTTCTAGAATTTGTTTTTCACCGATTTTTGCGATTGGCATTGATATGTTTTGTCAATATTTGTATTTTGGTGAATAATTTAAAGAATATGACATTCTTTTTAGTGTTTGAGAATATTTGAGATATTGTATGATTTTTGTTGTTACCTGATGTATACTTGTCATAGTATGGCATTATTGTTATCATACGTTTTTGTTATATCTCTTATCCTATCTCATTTTATCTGATATTTATAGCTATACTGATCCGTTTATTATTTTCTTTTTAAATAATACTCGGGTCAGACCGAGGTATTTCAGGTGCTTCTACTTGACTTCTTATCAGGGCCCGTCACCTGACTTCTGGCTAACTACTTTAGCTTAGTAGTTTTTGTTGTTATACATTCGAGATAGAGACTCCTTGATGTATACTTATTCTTTTGTCCAGCACTTGTATCTATTATTTTGTGATGTAGTGGATCTAGTTTGACCACTATTTTGATGTACACTTTTATGTGTTATATTCATATCTGTTTCCGCCTTCTTGATATGAATATCTGTGACTGATTTGTGTTATGTTTATTTCTATATTTGTTTCCGAAGTCCACATAGCCACTGTGTGGTAGCTTTGAGTTTGTATTTGATATGTCGGATTTCCTCTTGAAATGAAATGTAAGTTATATTATCTGACATATCGGTACTCGCACAAAGAAATTACACAGATGGTCACTCCTCAATAGCCTTATTCTTCGTGCTAGTCGACGGCATTACCCCGTAGTGTCCTTGGCTAGTATGAGTATAGAGGTGGGGCGTCACATGGGTTCTAGACTTTTCTAAATCTAGATCCTTCACCACCTCTTATAAATATAAATCCACTCCCTCCAAATTGATATATACAAATTTGATCATTTCATCCAAGCTCCATCACCCTAATTTATGAAAGTAATTAACATTAAATTACAATGATTAATACGAACTAATCAAGGCATCTTGACAACAATATACACCAAGCATACACTAGAATCTATTAGATCATTCTATTGAATTCAAGAGTGTTTTTATAGAGTTCAAGAAGGAAGCAAGGGAGAACCTGAAGCTAAGTGATCATCAGATCAAGGTGAGTTCTCTACTCGTAACTAGTTTGAATTGGTTTCATCGATGATCTTGTAGCACATTGAAAACATATTGTGATCCTTCATCTATGTTAATGATTTGAGCTTCACTAACCCATTTGAACTTGTGTCATTAATGTAACATAGAAGTATAAGAGTATCAGAGAGCATAACACGAACGAAGTCATAGGATCGTATTGAATTGAAGTGAGGAATCCTTGAATTCATTTTTAGGAATATAGGGATTCAGTCGACTAAACAAAACATTCAGTCGACTAAACCCTATATAATTCGTTCCAGAGCCCAACTTCTAATTCAGTTGACATAATTTATTAATTTCAGTCGATTGGGGTCAGTCGAATGCATAAAACCCCTAGTCGACTGAACTAGTGCAATTTTGTTCCTAAACCCAAACCCAATATAGTCAAATGTATATGGTTTAGTTGATTATGTTCAGGCGACTGAGGAATCAATCCAGTCAATTGAACCTGAGTATTTCTTTTTTTGGAATTGATATTTATTTTATTATTTATCTATTTATATATATTTAATTAATGATTAATGGGTTTATTTCTATACTATATTATAATCTTTTAAAAGCTAATTATGATTTTTATAATATATATATATATGTGTGTTAGTACGATTTAATGTTTAGTTTTCGTTTTAGAAATCTATTTTGTTTAAATATTATTTTGTATTACTTATCTTATATGATGTTATTTGAGACTTTTAGTACAATATATATATATATATATATATGATTTCTTTTATTATTGTATTTGTGTATATCTTATTTCTATATGATGAGAAATTTGAATAAACGGATTAACGATATCGTCTGGTATGGGACTTTCGATGACACTTTCTGGTTATTCATTGGACTATTCATATAGAAATACCTAGTATGGATTAAGTGTAGTTTATGAGCATTAAATAATTATTTGAATAACATGTAGTGGTATAGGACGTCGTTATGTTATTTGTTTGATTATTCTTTGTAAGTAAATGTCACTCAAACGGGGATTTCTCATGTATGAGATGATACTCGCTGCGGTAAGTATATTATGGCTATGTGTTGGCTAATGTGTAAAGTTGTATGTCGGGGGATTAGAGCTCTAGTGTATTATATTCACGTGTTGACTTATACGGAGCTGTGTGTCGGCTTATGTCTAGAGATACGAGTAGATATAGGTTAGGAGTATTATATGTCGTCTACATTGGGTCCGGCTCCTATTATGTTTCAAGAGCAAACCATATTGGCCAGAATCCACCCTAGCGGCCTAATCGTGGGGTCATGCCCTAGATCTGCGACACCGTAGATATTGTTGGGTTAGGTGACCTATAGGGTAAGTGCCTTATATCCCTTTGTGTCACTTAGGCCATCAGTCCATTACTTGTAGGGGTAAAGCAGGGTCATGATCAAGACTATGCGTAGACGAGTCATTGGTGGATATCTGTCACGATGTCCATCGAGGTAACTGAAGACTATAGGAACAGATATGGCTATAGGCATATGGTAGTAGACCCTGGGTTCCTGGAGCAGTCATACGACCATCAGTCTCTCGTCCGGTTCTGATATATATGTATGTAGTAGTGGATTGACATATATGTCCCTATCCTATCATGAGTTGACTATTCTAGTGACTGGATGTCTTAAGTGTAGTCAGTCCCCATATATCCATAATATTCCGATTTATTCATGTATAAGGAGATGAGATTATATCTGGATAGGTGTTCAGAGTATGGTGGATCCTTATATCTTTTATCATGTATTGATAGGCATCCTATCCTATTTTGGTATGTTGATGATGACATTTTTATTATTGAGGTTGAGAGATAAATTTGGGCATTTGTTATGAGATAGCCTAAATATATTTGATTATATTTCATTATTGTTGATTGCTTGGTTTTAATGATGATTTCCGTATTTGGATGATTCAACCATTTATTGTTGATTTCATGATTTCTGATTTAATTTACTTAAGAATGACATCTTTATATATGTTTTATGATATCTGAAGTCGCATATTATGTGGAGATTGTTTATGAAGTTGTGATTATATACAATACATATAATATGTATTTATCTACATTATGAGTTTAATTACATTATTTTATTATATATATTGACATGTTAGATCATAGATACTTTACCCTATGATATAGACATTGTTTGACACGTGTGTTGTTTGTAATACTCGAGTCAGTCCGAGATATTTTAAATTCAGAGACAAGTTGATCAGATTGTTATACTTGGGCATAGAAGGAGGCTATGACATTATTATATTCTATATGCGATTGAAGTATATTTTGATTCAAGTATCCTATTTTATATAAATATTTTCTATTACATTTTTCCACTAAGATTATTGACTTTGTGTTCTTTATTTATTATCAATTACACATTTTATATTGTTCTATCCTAGAGACACACGTGTTCATTGCTTTGTACCAAGATCGTGTATGAATATGGTAAGCAATATCATTATTTGAGATACGTATCGGTGTTGGTCCAAGGGAACATTCATGTATGTGCCCCATATCACTTCATTCTCCATACTACTTGTGTGACGACCCGCCCTTCTATCCACAGAAAAACACATCGACAATAAGAAAGAAAGAGGTAGAAAATAGAAAAGAAGAGAAGAAAGAAAGAAACAACAACAACGATCTCATAGCGGAACGAATAAATTATATTAATAACATAAATAAACTATATTATACAACACTTATCAGAGTTTACACAATACAACACATACTAGACAGTTATAAACATCTGTCTAGATATTACAACTCAATTACAATACAAGACTCTAACACAGATATCAACACAGCGGAATACTATATCTACGAACGCCGAAGCCTCCTGCTCCATTTCTCCTCCACAATTCGTCAAAGCTAAACTTGAATCCCTTGGCTACTCGTAAAAATTTGAGTACCCAAGAGTTTATAAAACAGAAATAAACAACTTGGGTCAGACATGGGTCTGGTGTGAGTAACAGGTTAAACTTGTTTGACTTCAAAACCTTTTGAAAGAAAAGGTATCACGTAAGACTCCCCACAAATAAACATGGGTAAGTTTTTACCTTACGCTAACCAAAACATTTGATAGGAAATTCGATTGTATTATAATAGGGTCTAAGGTTTTCAAATAAATATAAAATAGCCGAAATTGTTACATTATTAAATTCCAGCATACATAAGTATACAATCAAATCCGTTATCACTTATTGGAATTTGGATTTCCATACAATGGCAGAGCTACCGGGGTACCGCTCATCACAGTACGGGGCCTAGATCACCGTACCGAGGATCACTCCCAATCCCCTGCAACACAAAGCCGGAACCATCCCTTACTGGATAATTCCGAATAAAATCACCCCACAGATGGCCGTCGCCAACTGCACCACTAAGCCGAAATAAAAGAAGGAACTCTCTAGACAGGGATGACCTTACTCTCAGTGGGTGCTACCCACGAAGCCTTGCTGCACCTCCCCTGTTTTAGCCATTCCCGGTTGATGAGGCTTGAGGTCACGATTACCTTTAATCAAAACACATCACTTAGAATGCTCATCGTCCACCTGACGATGTTCTGAAAGCATTCAATCCATACAAGTTCATTCCGGGTTCGAACGAAACCGAAGGCATTATCTCGTTACACTCGTGTTGGAATCACCCTCAGAGTTAACGACAATAACCCTTGCACTCTGAATCTTCATCTTTACTTGAGATTCACGACCTATCGTTAATTTGGATCGATGTGGTATTCGGGTCTCCAGACCTGGAATCCCGGTATACGGAAACCCGATCCCGGTCTCATCGAAATCCAAAACGTATCTTTTAAGGGCCAAGTTGTTTTAAGGTTAAAACAATTCAATTCTTATCTACTACACACAGATAGATAATTCACAACAGATAATCTACATTATCCCAAACAGATAATTCATATTATCATTTCAATTCAACCAAACATCCATATCATATATCAATCATATCTCATCAGAGATATCAAACAATGAAATACATTCAATCTCATTCATCCATCCTTAAGCAATGATTTATATCATCTAATTAATTTAAAGTGAATTAAATTAATTACTTCATTTTATAAATCCTTCTTACTTAATTATTAATTAAACCAATTAATTAATCATTACTCTAAGTATCCATCTTAATTAATCATTCCTGATTAATTGCCCTTTAATTACTTTAAGTAATTAATACCTAATTAATTTCTCAATTTAATTATCTTAAACCATTCAGTAATTAATCTTTAATTACTGCATTAATTAATTAACTATATTTAATTACATTAATTCTTAATTAATTTCAATTAATTAATTACTTTAATCCTTTATTATTGATAAATAAATTTTAATTCACCAATCCTTAATTACATCATTAATCAATTCTTAATTACATCATTAATTATATTAATTAATGATCCTTAATTATTCTTAATTAATTATCTTATTTAAATTAATAATTAATTAGTCACATTTATTAATCACCTTTGATTAATCCCATTTAGTAATTAACTACTCTTAATTACTACACTTCATAAATTAATTACTCATTAATTAATTAACTATTAATTAATCCCTTGATTAATTATTAAAAGTACTAAACTCAAATTACTTTTATTAAACCACCTTTAGTTAATTATATCCACTAATTAACTTTAATTACTTTTCTAAGTAATTTATACTTTCACTAATTACTTTTAAGTAATTATCTAATCACCCAGTGATTTTCTTAAATTAATTAAATAAATAAATTTAAACTTATCAAATTTATTTAATTAATTACCTTAAGTACTTTATTTCTTTAATTACTTTTATTAAGTAATTTATACTTAACCAATTTTACAAATGATTATCATTTGTTAATAATCTACACTTATCTAATCTCATTAAGTAATTTGTACTTAAACAATTACCAAGTGGCTATCGTTAATTAATTAACAAATTAATTAACTTAAATTAATCACCTTCATTTTATAAATTAAAGCTGAGTAATTTATCCTTTAATTACTCCTTAAACCAAATTAATTAATCTTTAATTACAGATTAATTATTCTTTAATTATTAATTAATAAACCTTAATTATCAATTAATAAAACTTAATAACAAATTAATTAATCTTTAATTACAAATTAATTTATCTTTAATTACCTAATTAATTAGTCACTAATTAATTAATTAATCACTAATCATTAATTAATCAATCTTAATTTAAAAATCCTTAATTTCAATTAATTACCTTTAAGATAAATCATCATCTTTATTAATTACCTAATCACATTATTTAAAAACTTTTAACCTTTAATTAACATTTAATTATATTTAAAAAAAATTAAGTTTAAAATATCTTAAATTTTAACTTAACAAACATAAGTTAAACAATCATATCATTTTCTTAATTATAGGTTAAAGAAACATTTATAATAGGGAGGAATTATTTAAGAAAAGTTTTAAAACAATCCATTTTTATTTAAACCTGCTGTTAAACTCTCACGTGAACACAAGTTCATCCCGAGCCAAACCTTTTCCCACTCGAGTACCACTTCGAGTTATCCCACGCCTCACTCACTTCGAGTAAACCCAAAAATACCCCGAGTCGAACCCGTGACCTTTCCGAGTCCTTCTTCGATCCCACTTCTTCTCCTTCCTGAAGCATTCACCAGACACAAAAATACACTCGTTCACGTGTACATGTCGACGGCGACCCTCTGGTCATCGTCGCCACCACCCTCACATCAGCGAAATCACCATCGACAATTTCCCCAACCCAGAATACGGAAAACATCACCAAATCAAAATCGAACAATTTTGATCGAACACTGGAACCAACATGCTCGAAACAACCCATCATCGCCGATGACTATGCTTCGAGAAACCTCACCGAAGTATCACCTCGACTTCCAGCACCATTCCCCCTCATCGCGATCAGGTCCGGTGTACCACCGTCCCCACATTCGTCTCGAATATACGATCTACCCAAAACGATGACAAAACCCTACATCACCACCTTCCGATCCCTACAACCAAAGATAAATTCATTCATCATTTTTCCAGTAATCCCTGACCATCCACCATCCTCCAGCCACGATCTCGATGATCAACACCGTGCCTATCGTCAGAATTTGATGATAAAGCAAAATCTGATCAACTTACGAATTCCCAACATCCTTGACCTTAAAATCATGATTTCTGTTTCTAAATTTCTCATTCTACCATGCGATCTTGTTTAGATAATCAAAGCATGAAATTATGGATATTGATTTTCGACATATGTTAAGCTACTGTCCTTATGGTTTCCAGAGAAATTCCAGACTTGATTTTTACTTAAATAAACTTCAAGTTCTAATCTATGATGATATAAACAAATTTTGTTTGCACTTAAATTCTAACAAAGATTTATTCAAGAGATTTTGATTTCTTGTTTAAATCAGAAATCTGGAAACAGAATACAACACATGCATATACTAACATTCATTCTCACATATATATACAGGAAAAATGAACTGGTATACATTCACATAACATATTTATATGCAATCATCTCTAAACAAACATGCAAAGCATACTACACATCATAACTTTCAAGGATTATCACATTCAATCACATGTATAAACATATTAAGTTTTAAAATAGAAGTTTACTCACTTCAGATATCACCCAAGCAACCAGATTTTTATTTTATAATTTAGATTTTTAAACAGATGTTACTCACAAACAAAACATATAACAGAAACAAGCAGGCAACCAGAATCTTATATTAAAGTTATAGAAATATTGTTACTCACAATTTAAAAGCAGAAAATCAGAGCTCCCTTTGAAACAGTTTTTGGTCATTTTGAAAACTGAAATCCTTTTTGCTTTAAAACTTTAATGCTTGATTTGGTCTGAAAACTGGAATGCTTGCTTTAAAACTTTATAACTGTATGCCCCCAGATTGAAGAAAATATAATGCACCGACTTGCATGCTTGAAATAGTTACAGGTTACTTAGATTCCAGATTTGAAAAGAAAACAGGCTTTGATTCCAGGTTTTCTTGCTTCCAGAGTTTGAAGAAAATGAACAGGCTTTGTTTTGAGAATAGGCTGAAGACTTGATTTGAAAATGAGTTACAGGGATTTGAAATTTGATAAATTTTGGTTTATGGAATTTCTGATCTGAAAACTATATTGATTTTCAGATTTGCATTATGAAAATGTCACAGGCCTTTGAATTTCTGGTTGAAGAATTTGATTTTCTTGTTTTCAGATTTTGAAGAAATGTTGATTCCGGTTTGAGGAGTTGATTACATATTTGTTTTGAGAAATTGTTTTTGAGTATACTTCAGGCTGAAGCTTCTTATCTTTTGAAAAGAACAGCCAAGAAAAAGAAATTGAGAAGTAGGCAAAAGTTTATATAAGTTAATTTTGTAGTTTATTAAAAATAAAAGAAAACAAAAATTTAAAAACTTGACATTTGGCACTTACATAGTATTATTAGTGTACACTTGTTTAAACAAGCCTTAATATGATAACACTTGTATTTTTAAGTAATTTGTATTTATTTAAATGTAAATAAAATGCCTTTCTTTATTAACTAAATACTTATGTATATATATATATAAAGTATTTAAAAGAAAATAAAACCAATTATGTTTATAAGTAAAAGTTTATACATATACTTTAAAATCCAAATATTTTAAATATCTATCTTTGAATTTCAAAACTAATTTACATTCAAATTCAAATTATATTTTAAAAATCCAATTTAAAGTCAATTTTAAAACAACACATTCAATTTGAAAAAAAACAAATCTTATTTACATTAAAATCTATTTATTTAAAAACAATACACTATTAATATTGTTTGAAAATAACACATTTATCAATTTAAAAATAATTTATAAAAGAGATTATAAATTTCTATTATTATTAAATGAATTAACATATCATATGTAAATTGTATTTCAAACCAAAGCTTATCTATTTACAATATATACACTTATATATATATTATAAATAGAAATCATTTTATTAGTCAAATTCACTAATTAAATATTTATTTAATTAGATTATTAAACCAATTCAGATTTAATTATCAAAGATCATCAAATCAATTTAATTATTTAAACAGATTATTAAATTGATATTGCCCCAAATTTCCGGGATGTTACATTCCTCCCCCCTTAAAATAATTTCGTCCCCGAAATTTAAGACAAAGGTAATTTAATAATCTATTTAAATCACAAGCATATATTATCATCCATATGCTAACAACCATATCAAACAATTCACCTAATCAAACAATTTTAATTATCCAAACAAAATTCTGGATAGAATTTCCCCGAGTTTCCCCAAGTATATATATATACCGGGATACTCCCTCTACAGAATCCAAACAATCAATACTACTAAACTATAAAGCTTTAACTCATCTGGATCTACAAAACTAAACAAGATATCAGACTACAGACGAGTCTGACTCAACAACCAAATCTTCCAGAACTGCCGGTTCCAAAACCAGAGATAGATCAAATACGTACTCCCTTAGAGATACGTAAAATACATTGAATTCCAGTTATCCAAACTGACAATTCAATCCAGTAGATCAAAGCACTTATCCAAATTAGATCACAGAAAAGATCCAAAATAACTCGGAGCTAACTTCCCAGACTTACCCAATCTTATAGCTCCCTTTTACCAGAGAAACTTCAATAACAACGAAGTCTCCAACTTCGAATTCCAAAATTCCTCCGTCTCTTATCCACAAAATTCTTCAGTTGATCTTGGGCTGTTTACAGATCCTTCCTGATCAACTCAACCTTCGTTGATGCTTCTAGAAACAAACTAGACTAAGAATAACTCCACACAATGATCTCCTCAAGATCAACCCAATCCAAAACAAAACTCTACTTCTCAAACATCAGAAGATTCCAAACTAACTTCTCCTATCTGGAAAAGACAACAAGAGCACTCGCCAAACTGCTTCTGCTGCACCATTCTGATCTGAAGTAGAATGAAAATGTTGATGAAGAACACAAGCACAGACTGGACAACACATCCCAGAAAATCTCAGATAACTCAAGAGAATACTCAGCAATCGCAAGTCACTTTTGCGGTCCACTCAGCCAAAATCCAAATAAAACTGTTCTCTCTTTACCAATTAGAACAGCTCACACTTGACTATCCAATCCATCGAAGAAATGGATCCTCTCTGCTGCTTCTGAACTTCACCTTCAGAAAAAACTGCTCAGCCAGAAAAACTTCTGCCGAAAACAGAACACTCCGAGCTGCACTACTGCCACAGATGCCAAAGACTTCTCAATCCAAAGTTCTTCGAGAAACTCGGACTTCAAACAGAACAAAAACATCTTCGGGAACATTCATATTCACTGCATTTCATCACACGGCTACTATCACCTGAGGTATCAAGATACCATTACTCGCTTCTGTCCAACCGACAGATCCAACTCTACTCATCCAACTTCAAAGATAAACTCCGAACCATAACAGGTTTTCTTCAGAGATTGAAAAATCCTCATATCACAGCAAAACTTACTCGAGAAGGTATTAGGTTTACAGTCTCGACAAATACACTTCCAACCTCAACACTCAGACTCCTAATCTTAGATGATAAATTATTATCATCTCAACCAATCATTACAAATACCATATACATTTAAAATGATACTTTTTTTTATATAGAAATTATATCTGGGTAAATTATTTCATCTACCTTTTTAAAACAATATTGTGTCCGTTGGCCTGGTCTAAGTGTTTAGAGATCCCTATCAATAACGTTAGCTACTCGTATTGACCAGAATCCATATACCACTCAACCGATCAATTAACACAATATAAAACCATTTTATATAACTAACAAATACGCGCTCTCGTATATATATATACACTCAGACTCAAACAGGTTGCTACAGATCCTATCTCTAATGAACAACCCTTCCGAACCTAGGTATTCACTCAACCTAGTGCTTTGATATTCACTTAACCAATAGCTTAGGTATTCGCTCAACCTATGCTCTGATACCAACTGTGACGACCCGCCCTTCTATCCACAGAAAAACGCATCGACAATAAGAAGAAAGAGGTAGAAAATAGAAAAGAAGAGAAGAAAGAAAGAAACAACAACAACGATCTCACAGCGGAACGAATAAATTATATTAATAACATAAATAAACTATATTATACAACACTTATCAGAGTTTACACAATACAACACATACTAGACAGTTATAAACATCTGTCTAGATATTACAACTCAATTACAATACAAGACTCTAACACAGATATCAACACAGCGGAATACTATATCTACGAATGCCGAAGCCTCCTGCTCCATTTCTCCTCCACAATTCGTCAAAGCTAAACCTGAATCCCTTGGCTACTCGTAAAAATTTGAGTACCCAAGAGTTTATAAAACAGAAATAAACAACTTGGGTCAGACATGGGTCTGGTGTGAGTAACAGGTTAAACTTGTTTGACTTCAAAACCTTTTGAAAGAAAAGGTATCACGTAAGACTCCCCACAAATAAACATGGGTAAGTTTTTACCTTACGCTAACCAAAACATTTGATAGGAAATTCGATTGTATTATAATAGGGTCTAAGGTTTTCAAATAAATATAAAATAGCCGAAATTGTTACATTATTAAATTCCAGCATACATAAGTATACAATCAAATCCGTTATCACTTATTGGAATTTGGATTTCCATACAATGGCAGAGCTACCGGGGTACCGCTCATCACAGTACGGGGCCTAGATCACCGTACCGAGGATCACTCCCAATCCCCTGCAACACAAAGCCGGAACCATCCCTTACTGGATAATTCCGAATAAAATCACCCCACAGATGGCCGTCGCCAACTGCACCACTAAGCCGAAATAAAAGAAGGAACTCTCTAGACAGGGATGACCTTACTCTCAATGGGTGCTACCCACGAAGCCTTGCTGCACCTCCCCTGTTTTAGCCATTCCCGGTTGATGAGGCTTGAGGTCACGATTACCTTTAATCAGAACACATCACTTAGAATGCTCATCGTCCACCTGACGATGTTCTGAAAGCATTCAATCCATACAAGTTCGTTCCGGGTTCGAACGAAACCGAAGGCATTATCTCGTTACACTCGTGTTGGAATCACCCTCAGAGTTAACGACAATAACTCTTGCACTCTGAATCTTCATCTTTACTTGAGATTCACGACCTATCGTTAATTTGGATCGATGTGGTATTCGGGTCTCCAGACCTGGAATCCCGGTATACGGAAACCCGATCCCGGTCTCATCGAAATCCAAAACGTATCTTTTAAGGGCCAAGTTGTTTTAAGGTTAAAACAATTCAATTCTTATCTACTACACACAGATAGATAATTCACAACAGATAATCTACATTATCCCAAACAGATAATTCATATTATCATTTCAATTCAACCAAACATCCATATCATATATCAATCATATCTCATCAGAGATATCAAACAATGAAATACATTCAATCTCATTCATCCATCCTTAAGCAATGATTTATATCATCTAATTAATTTAAAGTGAATTAAATTAATTACTTCATTTTATAAATCCTTCTTACTTAATTATTAATTAAACCAATTAATTAATCATTACTCTAAGTATCCATCTTAATTAATCATTCCTGATTAATTGCCCTTTAATTACTTTAAGTAATTAATACCTAATTAATTTCTCAATTTAATTATCTTAAACCATTCAGTAATTAATCTTTAATTACTGCATTAATTAATTAACTATATTTAATTACATTAATTCTTAATTAATTTCAATTAATTAATTACTTTAATCCTTTATTATTGATAAATAAATTTTAATTCACCAATCCTTAATTACATCATTAATCAATTCTTAATTACATCATTAATTATATTAATTAATGATCCTTAATTATTCTTAATTAATTATCTTATTTAAATTAATAATTAATTAGTCACATTTATTAATCACCTTTGATTAATCCCATTTAGTAATTAACTACTCTTAATTACTACACTTCATAAATTAATTACTCATTAATTAATTAACTATTAATTAATCCCTTGATTAATTATTAAAAGTACTAAACTCAAATTACTTTTATTAAACCACCTTTAGTTAATTATATCCACTAATTAACTTTAATTACTTTTCTAAGTAATTTATACTTTCACTAATTACTTTTAAGTAATTATCTAATCACCCAGTGATTTTCTTAAATTAATTAAATAAATAAATTTAAACTTATCAAATTTATTTAATTAATTACCTTAAGTACTTTATTTCTTTAATTACTTTTATTAAGTAATTTATACTTAACCAATTTTACAAATGATTATCATTTGTTAATAATCTACACTTATCTAATCTCATTAAGTAATTTGTACTTAAACAATTACCAAGTGGCTATCGTTAATTAATTAACAAATTAATTAACTTAAATTAATCACCTTCATTTTATAAATTAAAGCTGAGTAATTTATCCTTTAATTACTCCTTAAACCAAATTAATTAATCTTTAATTACAGATTAATTATTCTTTAATTATTAATTAATAAACCTTAATTATCAATTAATAAAACTTAATAACAAATTAATTAATCTTTAATTACAAATTAATTTATCTTTAATTACCTAATTAATTAGTCACTAATTAATTAATTAATCACTAATCATTAATTAATCAATCTTAATTTAAAAATCCTTAATTTCAATTAATTACCTTTAAGATAAATCATCATCTTTATTAATTACCTAATCACATTATTTAAAAACTTTTAACCTTTAATTAACATTTAATTATATTTAAAAAAAATTAAGTTTAAAATATCTTAAATTTTAACTTAACAAACATAAGTTAAACAATCATATCATTTTCTTAATTATAGGTTAAAGAAACATTTATAATAGGGAGGAATTATTTAAGAAAAGTTTTAAAACAATCCATTTTTATTTAAACCTGCTGTTAAACTCTCACGTGAACACAAGTTCATCCCGAGCCAAACCTTTTCCCACTCGAGTACCACTTCGAGTTATCCCACGCCTCACTCACTTCGAGTAAACCCAAAAATACCCCGAGTCGAACCCGTGACCTTTCCGAGTCCTTCTTCGATCCCACTTCTTCTCCTTCCTGAAGCATTCACCAGACACAAAAATACACTCGTTCACGTGTACATGTCGACGGCGACCCTCTGGTCATCGTCGCCACCACCCTCACATCAGCGAAATCACCATCGACAATTTCCCCAACCCAGAATACGGAAAACATCACCAAATCAAAATCGAACAATTTTGATCGAACACTGGAACCAACATGCTCGAAACAACCCATCATCGCCGATGACTATGCTTCGAGAAACCTCACCGAAGTATCACCTCGACTTCCAGCACCATTCCCCCTCATCGCGATCAGGTCCGGTGTACCACCGTCCCCACATTCGTCTCGAATATACGATCTACCCAAAACGATGACAAAACCCTACATCACCACCTTCCGATCCCTACAACCAAAGATAAATTCATTCATCATTTTTCCAGTAATCCCTGACCATCCACCATCCTCCAGCCACGATCTCGATGATCAACACCGTGCCTATCGTCAGAATTTGATGATAAAGCAAAATCTGATCAACTTACGAATTCCCAACATCCTTGACCTTAAAATCATGATTTCTGTTTCTAAATTTCTCATTCTACCATGCGATCTTGTTTAGATAATCAAAGCATGAAATTATGGATATTGATTTTCGACATATGTTAAGCTACTGTCCTTATGGTTTCCAGAGAAATTCCAGACTTGATTTTTACTTAAATAAACTTCAAGTTCTAATCTATGATGATATAAACAAATTTTGTTTGCACTTAAATTCTAACAAAGATTTATTCAAGAGATTTTGATTTCTTGTTTAAATCAGAAATCTGGAAACAGAATACAACACATGCATATACTAACATTCATTCTCACATATATATACAGGAAAAATGAACTGGTATACATTCACATAACATATTTATATGCAATCATCTCTAAACAAACATGCAAAGCATACTACACATCATAACTTTCAAGGATTATCACATTCAATCACATGTATAAACATATTAAGTTTTAAAATAGAAGTTTACTCACTTCAGATATCACCCAAGCAACCAGATTTTTATTTTATAATTTAGATTTTTAAACAGATGTTACTCACAAACAAAACATATAACAGAAACAAGCAGGCAACCAGAATCTTATATTAAAGTTATAGAAATATTGTTACTCACAATTTAAAAGCAGAGAATCAGAGCTCCCTTTGAAACAGTTTTTGGTCATTTTGAAAACTGAAATCCTTTTTGCTTTAAAACTTTAATGCTTGATTTGGTCTGAAAACTGGAATGCTTGCTTTAAAACTTTATAACTGTATGCCCCCAGATTGAAGAAAATATAATGCACCGACTTGCATGCTTGAAATAGTTACAGGTTACTTAGATTCCAGATTTGAAAAGAAAACAGGCTTTGATTCCAGGTTTTCTTGCTTCCAGAGTTTGAAGAAAATGAACAGGCTTTGTTTTGAGAATAGGCTGAAGACTTGATTTGAAAATGAGTTACAGGGATTTGAAATTTGATAAATTTTGGTTTATGGAATTTCTGATCTGAAAACTATATTGATTTTCAGATTTGCATTATGAAAATGTCACAGGCCTTTGAATTTCTGGTTGAAGAATTTGATTTTCTTGTTTTCAGATTTTGAAGAAATGTTGATTCCGGTTTGAGGAGTTGATTACATATTTGTTTTGAGAAATTGTTTTTGAGTATACTTCAGGCTGAAGCTTCTTATCTTTTGAAAAGAACAGCCAAGAAAAAGAAATTGAGAAGTAGGCAAAAGTTTATATAAGTTAATTTTGTAGTTTATTAAAAATAAAAGAAAACAAAAATTTAAAAACTTGACATTTGGCACTTACATAGTATTATTAGTGTACACTTGTTTAAACAAGCCTTAATATGATAACACTTGTATTTTTAAGTAATTTGTATTTATTTAAATGTAAATAAAATGCCTTTCTTTATTAACTAAATACTTATGTATATATATATATAAAGTATTTAAAAGAAAATAAAACCAATTATGTTTATAAGTAAAAGTTTATACATATACTTTAAAATCCAAATATTTTAAATATCTATCTTTGAATTTCAAAACTAATTTACATTCAAATTCAAATTATATTTTAAAAATCCAATTTAAAGTCAATTTTAAAACAACACATTCAATTTGAAAAAAAACAAATCTTATTTACATTAAAATCTATTTATTTAAAAATAATACACTATTAATATTGTTTGAAAATAACACATTTATCAATTTAAAAATAATTTATAAAAGAGATTATAAATTTCTATTATTATTAAATGAATTAACATATCATATGTAAATTGTATTTCAAACCAAAGCTTATCTATTTACAATATATACACTTATATATATTATAAATAGAAATCATTTTATTAGTCAAATTCACTAATTAAATATTTATTTAATTAGATTATTAAACCAATTCAGATTTAATTATCAAAGATCATCAAATCAATTTAATTATTTAAACAGATTATTAAATTGATATTGCCCCAAATTTCCGGGATATTACAACTTGACAGTATTATTCAATAATACTCTTGAGTAGTAAGGGTATAGAAGTGGGAACGTCACAAAATCTTACTTTTTCCTTCCCTTCCGAATAGAACTCATGTTCTAAAAGAGAAAATTCTACTAATTAAATCGTTAATTAATAATGATCTATAAATGCCTGGGTTTGCTCGGGTTCAAAATCATTTCAACCGCACAATGCTGATAAGAATAATATACTAAGTGTACCATGATGCTCACCTTGGCGAGTATCATATCGCTACTTCGAAGATTATCTGAATCGCCTGAAAACTTAATTGAGAAGTCCTTCCCCGAGCTATCGCAAGCATTCCAAACTATGTTATACTATACTATAAATAACTTTACAATAAATAAAGATCATCCAAAATAATATACGATACCTGATCTAATCATTTGTTTGCTCGCACGATTTCTTTGTTAAACTAGGTTTGGCCACTTGATCCCTCTCATGCGAACTTCGATCTGGTTCCTAGGGTGGACCAATGAAATTTCCTCGCACAACTAGAGTCATGCTTCGAAAATCTCTCAATCACCTCAAGAGTTTGACTTAAGTGCTTGCCTTTAAAAATCGAGTGAAAAATCCATGTTTAACTGGTGTAAATAACCTGGAAACTTTACGCTCAAACTAGTAATTAGGAGCTGGTATGTGAATGGATCAATCTGTAGAAAATGTTCCTTTCAATACATGGGATTATCCCATCACCTAAGGTTTACTAACAACAATTCCAATATGAATGACTCTACGCAAAATGTACAAGTCACCCCCCGGTCTTTACCAATTACTGGACAACTACCGAACTCAACCTAGATACCGAATCCAAGTCATCATGAATTGACCCTACTCAACATGGATGCTCGTGCATAAAGTTCGAATGACAGTACACTTGGTCATTTAACCTCATTTTAACACTAAGGTTATTTGCACAAAGTTTTTCTTTACTGAAGAATTCATTTACAATGAAAGGTGTCAAGTTTAGCCTATCTACCAAGTAACTAGCAATAGATAGATATACCGCTTAAGTATCGAAAGGAACAGAAATGAGTATAGTGCATACCCCACTACATAAGCTCATTCCATTTCACTTGAGCAGCAGGCTTGCTAGGACCCGGTAATGCCCATAAGGCATCAGTAATCATCACCTACTCACACATTGAAAATGTAGTAAAATCCTTCTTTAAGTGATCAAGCCAATCACAATTGAAGAACTCGCGCTTCTCTTTAGCTGGATGATATCTCATGGTAAAATGTCCCTGTATGCCAAGGGAGTGACATACTAGGCCAGCTTTCTTCTTCATATAAGCTTGATCTTCCCTTGTATCATGGTCTTTGTGCTTTAATTGGAGCTTCGGTTTGCTATCCACTCTCGCTATCCTCGACGGTACCTTGCGGCTACTCTCATGGAGGAGAACCATCCCAACGAGACTTTCTAGAGTGGCCCGTAACAGGGATAGGACTAAGCGATGAATCCCCAACTAATGCTTTAAGACCCATGGAAAACTCCTTTACCCACACCAAAGGAGCACCAAGCATCTCAATCCCCAAATACAAAAGATTGAATTAGTCAACATACTCCTTCACCGATAAGCCGCCCTGCTTCTAACGGATGAAACACTCAAATCGCACACCTTTCTCAGTCTAAAAAAATAAACTGAAACTCGGCGCAACGCTCGGAATCAATCCTAAGAATGGCTTGCTCGTCGGCTTCCTCCACTATTATATCCCAACAAGCCAAAACCTCCCCCAAGATGCTAGAAGACAATCGTTCACAAGAGAACATCCTATAAATCATATTAGCAAGGGCCATATCATAAACACATGTCTTAGCCAATGTCACAGCACAGCCTCAAAACTTGGAAATGGCTTTCCGCCAAGGCTAAAGGAATCCTGGCATAACTTTGGGAGGTTAAAAGTTGGTGGAGGTAGAAATACTGGTGCCTCAAGGGGTACACCACCTTCATCATCTAGCATAGGTGCTGGAATGTTCATAGGTGGTAGGACATACTGCGCGATGGTCAAATAATCTCTGGACAAATCAAGCATCCCATAATACCTGTCTATAGTTGCTATTGTACTCCGTTCACTCATAGGGATAGCCAAAATGAAGGTACCCTACCTGCTAGCAGTAGAAATAAATCAAAGTCTAGAGGATAACTGATGTATCTAGTACAATATAATAGAAAAAACAATTACGCTCTCTCAACGTATCTCCCTTTACCAGTTTGTTTAACCTAAATTGGTATACTTGGCCCAAAGTGTTGAACCTAGGTTCTGATACCAAATATAACAACCCATAATTCGTAGTACCCTGAAATCAGCACCAAATGAAAATGTTTGACTTATGAATACCACAAAAGACAGATTGTTGGGAAATAAATTAAAACAAACATTATACTAAGGCATATTAACAAAATCTCACAGTAGAATAATGACATATAATACACTGAATATACATGAATAGAAAAGAATAATCAATATATGTGAGGTACTGCACTGGCGGAAATAACTGATAAGTGAATATCAATATTGAAATTTAGAATACATTGAGTCTCATATATAAATACATATCTATCATGTACTACTACAATATCAAGTATATATACGAAGTATCGACATCGTCTCCACAGAATGCTCCATCTCTCCTAAAAGCGCACCCTAAAACCACCTGACTCCCAAACTACTCAATCGAGTACCCGAGAGTTGTCATGACATAAGCAAACAAAGATAAAATGCGAGTTAAAAATAAAGCTTGGTGTGAGGGGAACTATCTCAAAATACTGTATATGAAAATTATATACAAATAAACAGGAATTAGTAAGTCACAGCCGGTCTCTCCATAATCGTGGCTCAAAAGTAATCTGGACTGTCCATAAACAAGTAAAGTAAACATATCCTAAAGATAGGAAACCATACTGTAACATGCTCTTCTCCTATAATCAATGAATCATCATAACTAATATAAAACGACTGAAACGTAACAATCATACTATGACAAAGGTAACTCAACATCCAAAAGTAGGGTGATCATAATATAAGTTATCATAAAGTACTAATAGTAGATGTAACAATAATAACATCAGCCAACTAGCAATACAACAATATAGAAATGGAAGACAACCAAAGAATATAAATTGATACCCATCATTACTAACGGGTGAAGTCCACTACATACATCTATCATGATCCAATGATCCCCATCGAAGGTCTATGATAAATAGAGTCAGTACCTAATTGTACTATAGACATCGAACCACATCCTCTATGATGGGTCTTGTGTAAATCCAAATGTACCCTCTGAAGCAAGCTTTGGTGACATCTAGCCCACTCATAAATGATCGTCATCGTATGTGAACCACGCCATACCCTCTACATCAAGCTTTGGTGACATCTAGTTCACTCATGGATGATCATCATGATTCCCCCTTTCTAGTCATCATGGATTTCGCAAATAACTTGCATACGCCTCTATCAAAAAGAGAACGATGCTTCTGTCTCGTGTAATATGCTATCGGGACCACAAAGGAACATTGATGCTATATATATATGTGTGTGTGTGTGTGTATGTGTGTGTGCATGTGTATGTATGTATGTATGTATGTATGTATGTATGTATGTCTGCGTGTGTGTGTATGCACACATCAAATATAACATTGCATAATCAAATACGCCTATCACAAATGAAGGCCGATATCTGGTCATCATCTATCCATACGTATGGTCACTACTTAAAGGCCAATAATATGTATGACCACTAATATAAGGCTAATATAGGGTATGGTCTCAATCATAGGACCGATACCATTCATCAAACATATCTACCCTATGGTTAAAGCCAAGAGACATGGAATTTTTCCTCTCAATTGTGCATGCTCACCTAACGTGGCCATGTAATCAATCACTACATTGATATCTTGTCCGGTCATCATTGACAGCACACATATTACTATATATTGCATCGGGATCTCGAACTGCACCTTGCATCCCTCTCTCCCGAGTAGCCCAAAACTTCCCCGAAGTCATGCCGAAGTCGCACATCACGTTGCATCCAGATCCAAGGAGAAACCTCCATCGAAGTTCACTCTGTCTGGGCTTTATTGCCCAGGCAAGTGCATCATCGGTCAACTGGTGCGTACCTTTTATCGACCGATGGCTGCCTTTCCTGGGCAGTAGAGTCCAGGCAAGTCATCGATTCGAGTCTCATCTTCTTTGTTACTTCGCCCGATGAATCGCCTAGTTCTCGTAGCCTGCCTTCGTCGAATCAAACCTCCTCCGGAGTCCATTGATTGATATTTTGGACTTGACCTCCTTTAACATGCCAAATTGGACTCAATCAACATTCCCGCCTTACGCGATGCTCAGACGCGTGTCGATACAGCCGCTCGTGCATGCATATACACATACGTATTTACAGACACGTAAAATCTTACAAATCACGTTTCAAGCTTTACCAGAGCGATTACTCGATCTGGTACTCTCTTACGCAACTTAGCGCACTCGGTGGTTTCTATTGCTACATAAGATTGCTCGCAACTTGATTATATACATGTATGGATATTTCAATACATATATACAATTATTTGCATAATTAAACAAACGTTATCAACGATCCAAACCATTTAACAATTCTAACTGCAATACAAGAATTGTATTGATTATTATACAACCTCGAATACCCGTATATGCATACCCGCTCGTGCACATATACATACATGTACATTCAAGTAAGTAATCAAATTATTACTGAAATCAAGTCTTACTTTTATTTACTAAAATATTTTAAATAAAAGTCTAATCTCTTTTCTATTATTTTATAAAATCATTTCATTATTTTATAAAATACACCATTAGCTTATAAATCATTTTTAAGCCTTCTAGCTTATTTTTAAAAAGTCATACTCTTAACTTTTGATTAGTTAATAAAATATATACTAATATTTCTATCACTGATAAATCGACAAATTAGAGTTTAATTAGTTTAAAATAATGCTATAAATTAATATCATTACTATCTAGCTCCATTCAATATGAATAGACAATATAAATATACAAGATTTTAATCAACTATCCCAAATATCTACTCAAACAAATACAAACAAATGGGGAAATAATTTTTTATATATTTATTTTCTACCTCTACTAAGTAATATTTTTCAATATATAAAATTACAGGGATTTTTACTAAAATATAAATTTAAAGTTATGGACCTTGTATGCAAGAGATATAAATTAAATACGAATGAAGGTTAAATAAAAATGATTAAACTAATTAATTACCTTAATTAGTTTAATCCTTTCTTCCCTACAATAGTGCACAGTGCATAAACCCAAGCTCCCCACAATACATGCATACCATGACACGGAGCTCCGCTCCATGAAATGGAATGCCAATTGTTCCAATGAGCTTCTCTACGCATGCTCGACGCAAAGGACCCTAAGCCATCACGCCCGGTGCCTACCCCCGAATCATGATCTGTCGCTGCCATGTGCCCCTTTCCAATATCATGAATCGCCTTGGTGCACCGGAGGTATTGAAACTCAGTCGAATGGCGCCCCTCGACAAGAGCATCGCAATGGTGGAGTTCATCTTGTCCTATGCCTCCTCTAACTTTGTCAATCCCTAACCCTATTTCGCAGCCATCACACGTTGACTTCACCAAGCATCGCTGCACACTCCAACGACACTATAGATGCGAAACTTACCTCCATATGAGTTTAATAGATTCGGTCTCATGATTTATAGACCAAATCTTTCAATTTTGATTTTTGATTGTGGTGGTTATTTTCGTTTAAAGGAAATAAAGATGGGAAAAGAAGAAGGACAAGTGAGGAGGAAAAGTCCTTGGCTTGTGATTGTTTATATATGTGTGTGTGTGTATATATTGATTTAATTTCTTTATTAAATCGTCTCACGTTTTGAGCTCGTACGATCACATAGCACATCGGATCACCATGAAACTTGGCGCACATTATCCTATTTTTTCGGTTCTATTGGTATAAATTTCATCGCCATCAGAGAAAGCACTTCGGGAAGATAATTTCATGCATCTCGAGGCCGCTTTGGCCATTGGTTCTTCCGATTTCAAATATAGCAATATTTATACTCATTTTAATTCGCAACGTCAATCCAGGCTCAACGAAGATAGTCTCGAGTCCTAATTCGATCATTAAAAATGCGGGTTGTTACAAAGCATATAGGAAATAGAAGAGAAAATGAAGGCTTCTCATCTTGAGCATTTCTTTGGTAAATCTTCTCTCTTCAAATTTAGTATGGCATAAGTTTTAGTTGTGTCGTGGTTGCTGTATTAGATGGCAGGGAATGGTGGCTATACTTTTTCCCTGTTATTTATGCACTTGTATAAAATTTTATGCATATTTAGGATGTCTGCATACATGCATATATGCCACGATCTTGCATTCATGCTAGGGTTGATCTCACCTATAGTATGTTGCATCACATTACATTCTTGGTTGAGTAGATGGTTGTGTAGATAACTTGGTTGTATAACATGGTTGTAGAGTGCACATTACGTTGTCCGTCTCTTAGGAATTTTGAGGATGAAATTATTTTAAGAGGGGAGAATGTAATACCTCGTAAAAGTAATAAGAAATTAATCAAGAGAAATTAATTAATTAATGATCAGGCTAAAATGGAATTTGTTTAAACGTCAGAATGAAACTTGCACATTGTGTTTGTGGTGGTCTGTTGAGCAACTTTCATATATAAAGTTTTACGGTCGAAGTTCAAATGAAGAAGTTATCAACGTTTGAAATTATCGAATCGAAAATAATTCAAATTAAAAATTTTAACGCTTAATGTTAAAGCACTATTAAATAACAAAACTTAAATGTTAATAAATCATTAATGTTAGCTAATAAAATATGTAATAAATTAAATGTGAGTTAACGTTTAACGGTAATTGATGCCAGTGGTCGAAGGCTGGTCGATCTCCTTTATTGGACCCGTCGACTATTTGTGTTGAGGCGGCTAGAGTTTCTAAAGGCCCGAACGACCTGAATTTAATATATTTTGATTATACAGTCCAGGCCCATCCTATAAACTATAAATAAGAGCTAACCTCTTCACTTTTATTTAAAAAAATACAAGCCGTCAAAACTCTACCATATTCCTCCTCAATACAATTCTTAAAATAAAAAAAGTCAAGAATAAATATATATACAAGATTCAAGGGTTTAGGGAAGAATAAAGAATTAAGCAAGGAAAAGGTAATGAAATTATGTGTGTGTGTGTGTGTATGTATGTATGTATGTATATGTATGTATATTCTCTGGTTTCATTACGACAGAAAGAGTGATCAATAGCAGCCGAAAACCACTATAAATGACAACAATAGTGGTTTAGTAAAGGATATATGTCACGTACAGAAATTTTCGACTTTCGAAAATTCGACATCGATACTCACTTTATCGACTGTCGAGCAATCGATTGCCGGAAACTCCAATAGTGAGGGTTTTAAGAAAAAGAAATAGAAGAAAAGATAGAAGAAAAAGAGAAGAAGAAGAAGAAAAGAAAGAAGAATAACAGAACAACAATAGAGAACAGAAACAGAACAATATCAGAATCTTACACATCACAGCGGAACAATATATAATAAATAATTACTAGTCTTTAAACAAAGAACTATATCATTTTATACATACATCAATCATCAGAGTCAATATACAACAATGGACAGTTATATAACTTGTCCTCATACAGAATACACAGCGGAATGAATACTATCAGATACAAATACTACGTCTCGCCATCCAGCTTACTCCAAAGCTCCAGAATATCCAGAATATCCTGATAACATAACTCTAGACTGCCCGTGTGGAAATTTGTGGGCACCCAGAGTTTAGAAGGGAACAATAAACTCCGAGTCAGTCATGGTGACTGGTGTGAGATCGTAAAACAGTTATTCTTCACAAAGAAAATAAAACAAATTCGCAATGCTTTTGGAAAATGAAACTACCATAAGACCTCCCACCACACACACAATGCAAACGCAGACTTGTAGGAGATTTCTTCTTATGTTAGTCAAAGATGCTTACTACGCAAAAATCAAATCATTTTGGATATTATTATTAGTGCATAGTGGAAAATCATTTTGAAAGTAGAATATAAATCTTAGCCAGCATAGGTACCATTATATTATGCCTGCTATAGCTGCCTCCTGAGGAGACAGGTTATACAATTGAAATCGTAAAGGCTCGTATTGTTTCTTTGGATTTCCAACAAATGGTCAGGCTAAGGAACTTCCTTTTCCACGATGGGTACGTCCCTGGAATAGACGACCCGAGAACCTAACCGGATCTCTGCCAACACAAGGCCGGGTTACCTCTGCAAAAATAGGTAACTACTGACACGCGTATGCCATCCCCCGATCGTAACCGATCTTCCCGAGGATCCCCGATTTCCAACAAACCACAAAGTAATAAATTTGCAGCAACCACATAGGTTAAGTATCTGGGCTCCATACCATGATACCACCTTTATCCAGAAGGAATGACATACACTAAGGGGCGCTACTCCCTAGAACCTTGCCGCATCCTTCCTGTTTTGACCATTTCCGGGGTGTGAGGCTCGACGAAGTCTCGTCCATAAAGCTACGCTTTCTACAAAGCCCTGCTTCGGGTCAAACAAATGATCAACCTATGATCATTTAGATATAAGATCAAACAAATGATCATATCGCAAATGATCAAACACTGATCATTTCACAGCAACACTCAGTATGCCACGTTACCAAATTGGGAGTATATCGCTGATAAATTTCAACTACATAACCTCTGAGCTCGTACGTCTCAGAGAAGGGTGTTAAGCTAAGAGAATAAATTCTCCGCCACCAACAGAAATGTATTTGAAAGAAATCAGCTTTATATCTCAATTTGTAACGTCAAACACACAATCCATACAAGTCTGTTCCGGGATCGAACAGAACCGAAGGCACTTCTCACGAAGCCCTTGCATATCCGGATAAATTTCTAATCACGTCCGGACTTCCCATCACTAAGGGTGATAAAACCTCTAAACCGGAGATCAGCCGATGTAGAGTAACTCGACGGTAATCCTTCCGTTTTCAAAAATATCCGGTCTTCAACACCGGTCTTCGAATGCAATTCATAACGACGTATCACATATTCGGAATGGGTTATACGACCCCATGGTCCTTTCCCGGCTAACCCGAATAGTGAGCGATTATTTAAAAAAACAAGTGTGGCATTCAAATTCATCCAATTCACAACAAATACCATTCAAGGTAATTATTGATAGTCGGTTATTTAACTATCAATAAAGATGCGCAACATCATCAGATTCCAAATAATTTTCCCAATTATTTTATCTTCCAAAATATCTTTACTAGATATATAAAAATTTCCACACTTAACCATTTGAAAACAATTTTCAAATCAATTTCCACATTTCATTTTATCTTTGAAGATAAAATCTCAAAACAGTTCATTTCATATTGGAAAAGCATTTCCATACTTATTTAAAAATAAGTATTTCACAAATCTATTTATTTTCAACATTTGAAAATATTCAATATACTTAAATCAAATTTAAGTATAAATTCATTCTTTCAGGAAATCATTTACTATAACAACATTTATTTGAGTCAAAACGAATGTTACGTAAAACATCGTTACGACGACTCAAAATCACTAGTATAGGGATTCGGATTTAGATAGATATATAAATCCCAATACTACATCAAAACATTTCCTTTCGGAAATCATTTACTATAACAACAGTGTTATAGTCCATCATTTCCTTCTTCCACGAAAACGTCTATTTCAACAATAAATGTTGAAATCTATGTTTTCGATATTTAACACATTTTTAAAACATCGTTAAAACAATTACTTCATTTTTAATGTCACTTCTTCAAAAATGAATCCATTTTATTCAATAATATATTCACTGTCCAAAATCGTGAATATAATTCACTTAACCCAATTTCAATCATTTCTACACATTTTATTTCAATAAAAATTCGCTATCCAAAATCGCGAATATATCTTGTTTAAAAATCTTCTATATTCAATTTATCAAATCCAATTGATTTCGAATTTATAAAACAACGTTTATAAATTCCACCTTTTATATTTTATAACAACTTCGATTTGTAAATCTCCTTTATCTACAAACTCGATCAATATTCCACTTGTAGGCAAAAATCCAATTTATAAGTTAATTTCTTATAAATCTTCTATTCTACAATTTCATTCATTTTAACTTCACAATTTATACATCTATAAATTTTCTATCTTCACAATTTATACATCTATAAATTTCATTATCTTCACTTATAAAAACTCGTTTAAAAATTCTAATAATTTTAATTGATAAATATATCAATTTTTCTGTACATCTTTTAAAATACTTTAAAAATCTCAATTTAACCCAATTTACAATTAAATCAACTTTCATTTCAAAAATCACACTTTGGTTATATTTCACAAAAATCTTAACTTTTACAACATTACAATTTTAAACGTTTATTTATTTAAAATAAATCACTTCAAAAATTTCTTTTAAAATCAACATCGTTATTTTTAATTTTTTTTTCAAAGATGAATCCAATGATGCAACGCACCAATTAGTCAATCACAACATTCAATATCATATATCAATATGATAATAGAATATACATCAATATCTGTAAATAAATAAATACAGTTGAGGAATCCAGTTGGATCCCTCCAACCTGTTTCCCTACATCCACAGACGTTAGCATAATACCAATTCCACTTCGAGGTGGAATATCGCGGTATATGGGTTTTATAAAATAATCCGCTTACTAACGGCGCAATAGGGTCTCATCCGCTATACGAGGCGGGAAATCAATCAATCCAATATATACATATGCCAATATGTATATATTGCTATATATATATATATATATCCTACTATATCTAATATCACATCCAATAGCAATCATATCAGTCAATAAATGCAAATTAAATTTTCAATTTTGAGTGAGAAAAATCTCACCTTCGCTTTTAATTTGCAACCCATTATCATCTTGACTCGATTTTTCTTGCTTTATACCTTGTATAAACATTTACACAATTTATTAATATTCGAATTAAATCGAACTATACATTTTCGTTTTAACAAATTTATCTAATTAAACTTAGATTTAAAACTAAATTTACTTAAATAAATTATTCCTCCCTTTCAAACTACATATGTATAAATATACAAAAAAAATGTTCAAGATCAAATCTTTATATATATTTTTTTGTTTTTAAATTAAATCATGTCTGTGAATAAATCTGTATATATATATACATATATCTCTATATACAAAAATCATTCTTCACTTTACTACAAAATTCCCTCTTTTACATGTATCCTTTTAATAAATCTGTTTTAACTATATATTAACTTACTGTAAAAATCAAATACTGGGATATCTATTTTTTTTTAACTTATCAACAGATTAATTTCCAATTCCAAATTAAATTGAAACAATTTAAAAATACCTTACTGCAAACTCGATCGTGATCAGATTGTCGCCTCTAACCTTGAATCGCGAATCCCGATAATTTCGATGACCCTTTAGCTTCGTCGAGAACTGGCCGCTTTCGCCCATAGTCGCCGCACGCGACTACCACCATCGCGACTTCGAACGCATTGCCTTTCCCAAATTCGTGACCCCATCAGAGGAGCCCTAGTCGCTTGCTCCACGCGAGCACGAACAAACGTTCCTCCATTGCTTGACCTAATCTCGACACCCAGCTCCCTCTCGCAACGTGCGCCACCACCCGGTCTGCCCTTGTCGACGCCGCACGACTCACGCGATGCCGTCTTCCTCGTTCATCGCTGAAATCGAGTTCGATCGCGACTTGCTCGGCCTCGGCCTTGGATCGAAGTCGATTCAATTTGTGTAAATTTGATTTGCGTACGAGATGATGATTTTAAACTTGAATAAAGGGAGAGACCATTTTCTTTTAAATGGAAGGAGATTTTTTTTTTTGTTGATTGCCGTTTCGATTTTACAAGTGAGGGAAGGAGCGGCCATTTTCTTTGAATTTGAACGAAATATTTCTTTTCTCTGAGAAAAAGAGGCTTCGGCTTGAAATAAGGAGAAGACACGATTTCTTTTCCATGATCTTCTGCGTGAATTAAGGCGTGAGTTAAGGGAACGAACGTGTGTATGTCGGCACAATTTAAAAGTTAAATTTTAAATTGAATTCGATTTAAAAATCCAACACGTTTACTCACCGTACGGTCACATATCAACTCCGAAAAATACAAAATTGGAAATCCAGTAATAATTCAATATTACGGACCCAATGGAACTGGTTTCGTCGAATTCCGAGACAGTGTTTTCGAAATGCTATTTTTAAATATCGATTCAAACGATATAATTTCAAACTGAACAATTCAATTTCAAATTCGATTCTGAAGCTTCTATTATCTTCAGTATTATCAATACGAATTTTAAAAGCTTCTGAAATATTTTTCTTCAGCTTAAAACTAAAGATTTAAATTTTTTATTCAGCATTCAATAGTTTAAATTTTAAAGTTTAATCGCAAATTTCAAAGTTATATCGGAAATTCAAATTAAATCATCGTTCAAATATTTAAAATTAATTAAATATTCTCAATTTAATTTGTTCAAAATTCTGGGTCGTTACAATATATATCGACATGTTATGAAAAACAATGGTTTATTTATGGCACAAAAAACCGCTTAAAAAATCATCTTTTATCGTGGTTTTTATCAACTAGTGTAATTTTTTTTATGGAGGTTTAATAAAGCTTTATATCGACATGTTATAATAGATACTGAACTATTTATAACACAATAAATCGCTTTAATTTTTTTACTTTCGATTATGCTTTTCTTGTAAGCTTTCTGTAGTGTTTTCTAAGTGTTATTGTTTTGATTTTTGCATTTTTAAAATCTACTGCATTCAATAATCACGATAGTCAATATATATCAAAATGTTGCATTAAGAATATTTCTAAAACATTAGTCCATTTAAATAATAATAAAACATAGAAAATATTAAACATAAAGATATACACATAGTATTAAACATAACCAAATATTCATACATATAATATCTCATAATTTAAACCACATAATATTCTATTATATATGTAAGCACAAATCACAAAGTAGTATCTAATGTTACGCCAAAAACAAGTAGCTAGTTGGTTGAATTAAAAAGAAAAAATACCCGAAATCTTTCATTATCTCACCTAGAAATGAAACAAATATCTACATTAGAAATGAATATAAATATGAATATGAATAAAATTGAAAAATGAAGTATCTATATTAGAAAAATCTTTTTGCTAAAAATTTCTTATCAAAAATATTCTAAGTGTCTACATTTCTAAAAAAACTCGCCAGAGTCTCCTTTGCTTGGCTAGCACCAGGAAAAGTCCCAAACAAAATAATAGACATACATGACCAAAATACGATCGGAATCAGAATATATCAATCAGAAACACCCACACCGGTAAAATATCCAAATATTTACTTATATATACCTTATAAAATGTGTATGTTACATAGCATATACACCTGTTAATCATTAAAACATACGTTTTAGCAATATTAGCAACTTTGCTAACATTTCCAAAGAACCAAAAGCGAGTCAAGAGCCATCAAATACCTACACTTAACTCGAACAAGCATATAAATTCATAAATTTATTAAATTATACAGCTAAACCTATAGAAGAAAACTAAGACTTTTAAACAACATTAATTTTATAGATAAAGAACAAAAATTCTAAACAAGAGCTAGTTTTCTGATAAAAGTAGTGAACAAGAATGGCAGTGTGCATTATATCTGCCAAGACAAGACTTAAGGCATTATTGCTTCCATTATTAACAACAATTCTCTCCCTTACGACATCGATATGAGATTTTATGTGACGACCCGGAATTTTTGAGCATTTGAAATAGGAATATTTAATTAATTTTAAATATTCAAAAGATAATTATTAACTTTAATTTCAAATATACAGTATTTATTTGGATAATTAATTATTAAATTTAATTATCGGGATTGGGTAAAATATGGAATCTCGATTTTAAGCCTGTTAAAAATAGTTCAAAGGTTCAGAAAATTTATATTGTTAATACTGAAGATGATAGAACTTTTAAAATGGAATTTTAAAAGAGTTTTGTTCAGTTTTAAAAATATATCGTTGAAATTGAATTTAAAAATAGCCGTCCGAGGCACAGTCTCGGAATCCGACGAAACCAGTTCCATTGGGTCCGTAATATTGAATTATTACCGGATTTCAAATTTTGTAGCTTTCGGAATTAACATGTGATCGTACGAGGTATAAACGCTTAAACGATAATTATCGATTTAATTTAAATATCATAATCTGAAGGAAAATCTAATCACAGCCAAAATTTATTTCACATCTATCGTTTCTTTTCATCAGCTACGAGCCTTCTGGATCACGCTGTCTGTCCACACGTGTTCAACTGGGTAAACACGCGTCTCCTTCTCCTTTAAACTTTTCAGCCGAGCATTTCCACTTTCGTTCTTTTGAAATCAGTTCGACCTCTAAAAGAATGAAGGCCGATGCTCCTCTTCCTCTCAAATCTAAATCAAATTACCTTTCTTATTTTCGAAACGAAATCGAGCCCTCTTCTTCAGTTCATTCGAACACTAATGTATAAAATAAAAATCGAATTTGAACTTCGATTTGGGAGGGATGTCGCGCGCGGGTTGCTCGCGTGGACGCAAGCCAGCGAGGGCGACGACTTGGTGAACTTAGGTCGCGGCGGCTCGCGATAGGAGGGAGGATGGCCTCGCGAATTTAGGGTTTGTGCCCTAGACTGTCGAACGAGGAGTTGGGGTGTGGGGTCTAACTTGTTTCGGCAGTCGATGTGGACGGTGGGTTCGAAGTCGATGTCGCAAGGGAAGGCGACGCGAGTAGGGTTTCTGGGTTCGGGATCTAGGTCGCAACTCGATTCAGTGCTCGAAGGTCGGTGAGTGGAGGAAGGCATCTTGTCACGGCACTTTGCGATTGGGAAGCAGGTAGGATCAGAGTCGCGACTTGATGGGTGGTCGAGGCCGCGATGGTGAGGGCTGCAAGTTCGTTCAGGGATTTGGGTTTTGGAATCTCGAGGTCGCGATGTCGAGGAGGTTGGGGATCGAGTTCGCGTGAGGGCGACGAGCTAGTTGCGAGTGGCGACAATGCAACGTTGGTCTCGTGCTCGGGTGACGTCGCTAGGCTGGAATTTTCGCTTCAGTAAGGTATATATTGTTTTTATGTAATTGCATAAATAAATGTTTTTATATATAACAAGTTAATTAAGTAAATTTGCTAAATGATAATAATTTGTTTGATTTGGTCGAATATTAATAAAACATTTAATGTTGTTCAAGGTCAAAAATAATGAAGAACAAGCCGGTTTGGATTGGATGACAAATTTATAAGCAAAGGTGAGTTAATCTCACTCAGTTAGATTTAAATTTAAATAGTTAAATTTAAATAATTGATTGAATGGTTGCATTGATTGAATATGCTATACTATATATAGTAGTATATACCAATATATATATATTGGCATATGTATATATTGGAGTTGTTGATATTCCCGCATTATATAGCGGATGAGACCCTATGCGCCGCATAATAGCGGATGATATTTTATAAAACCCATATACCGCGATATTCCACCTCGAAGTGGAATTGGTATTGTGCTAACGTTTGTGGATGCAGGGAAACAGGTTGGAGGGATCCAACTGGATTCCTCAAAATTATTTAGACTTTTTGATATTCTGTTCTATGAATATTGATATCCTGTGATGATTTTATTGATGATTGAAATATTGGATGATATGGTTGGATTGAATATTTCAATAAAAGGAGTTATCAAAATATATTGAATTGGATTTTGAAAGAAATAAAAGAGTAAATTTTAAGTAAATAATTCAAGTGAATTGGAATAAGGGAATTTCGAAATAACAAGGGAAATATTAACTTTAAACTAAAGTGATATTAAATTTAAAGAATAAAGGATTTATTTTGAATGTAAGGATTAAATTTAATTAAAGGCTAAAGAAGGAATTTTGGAAGTTTAAAATTGGTATTTTCAGTTAAAAAGGGTTTTAACTCAAATAAAGGAATAAATCTAAAAGTTAATGTATTTTGAAATAAATGAAGTAGTAAAGGAAATTTATTTCAAAGTAAAGTAAAGTAAATTGGAAAATCAATTGGAAATTGATTTAGTTGTTTAAAATTGGAATTTTAAAAGAGAAGTGAGATTTTGGAAATATAAACTGGGTTTATAAAGTAAAATAAAATATCAGTGGATATTTGAATATAAATTCAAGGTGGGAATTTATAAAAAGATATGGTTTGGTTTAAAAATAAATGTTGATTTATTTTTAAAAGATGGAAATGAGAAGTGTATTTCTCTGGATAGCCAAGTACGTTTTCAAAGCAATTTAAATATAAGTTAAAAGTTCTAATTGTATTTTTAAAAAGCATATATTAGAAAATTTATTATTTCTAAATGTTAATTTTCAAAGTAGGTATTTTTAAAATCTATTATTGTAGTAATTATATAAAAGTGATTTGCTATTCTGTTTTAAAAAGAGAAATTTAGTTTATATTTATAAAGTGGTTTATTTTAAAGTATATATTTTTAAAGTATTAAAGTAGTTTGATTTCAATGTTATAAAATATATTTAAAATAAAGTGTTTTTAAATTATTTTAAAAATAAAAGTATTTTGTACTTGGTGATTCAGTGGAAATAATTATTTGGGAAATGTTTTCCGTAAGCGGAAACTGTTTTGAAATTGTTTTCAAATGAGCTTTGAAAATTGGAAATATATCTTGGAAAGATATTTGGGCAAATAAATAATGTGGGAAATTATTTAATTGTGTGATGGTTGCTTGTGGATGTTAATTGATAGTTAAATAACCGACTATCAATATTGGCCAAATGCGCTGATCGTTTCGAAGAGACCGGGATCGAGTTTCCGTATACCGGGATTCTAGGTCTGGAGACTCGAATACCACTTCGATCCGGTTTGTACGTTTCGTGTAACGATTTCGGAGTCGAAGATGGAGCTGTGAAGTGCAAGGGCTAGTCGCTACTAATCCTGAGGATATTTCCAAAATGGATGTAGTAGGAATAGTGCCTTCGGTTCCGTTCAAACCCAGGACGGACTTGTATGGACGAATGCTTGCGAAACATCGTCAGCGGACGATGGGCATTCTAAGGGATATGTTCTCTAAAAGGTATCGTTTAGCCTCGAACCTCATCAACCGGGAATGACTGAAAATCAGGGGTTATGCAGCAAGGCTTCGTGGGTAGCTACCACTGGAGGGTAAAGTCATCCCTGTCTAGATGTCCCTTTTTATTTCGGCTTAGTGGTGCGGTTGCTGATCCCAACCGTGGGGTGATTTTATTCGGGATCATCCAGTAAGGGATGGTTCCGGCCTTGTGTTGCAGAGGAGCGGGCGTACTCCTCGGTACGGTGATCTAGGCCACGTACTGTGATAGGTGGTACCCCAGTGCCTAGTCATTCGTTGGAAATCCATTCTTCCTATGTGCCTTGTACGGTATTTGTTTGTATTACCCACTTTTGTGGCTAGTATGCTGGAATTTAATAATGTAACAATTTCAGTTATTTTAATAAGTATTTGTATATAGACACTATTATAATATCAAAGGAATTTGATAAAAAGTGTTTTAGCTATCGTAAGGTAAAAACCCGACATGTTTATTTGTGGCGTGGTCTTACGAGATGCTTTTGTTTTCAAAGGATTTTTGAAACTTTAATAATCAATTGAGTGTGATTTTCTCACGCTGGTATTCCAGACTGACTCGGGTATTGTTTTATATGATGCTCGGGTCAGACCGAGTATTATAAATTACAGGAAATGATGCTGTGGAGCTGGATGGCGATACGTACTTTCGTATTTGAGTTATATATTCCGCTGTGTATTCAGATTGTGAGGACAAGTTATGATTACTGTCCAGTTGTATGATATTGATGTGATGTACTCTGATGATGTAATGGGATGATGTATATATAAACAGATATAGATTTCTTTTTGTGTAAAGATCTGTTATTACCTATTATAGTTTATTCCGCTGCGTATGAGAGATTCTGTTGTTGTTTTCTATTTTTCTTCTTCTTCTACCTCTTCTTCTTAACTCAAATGGTCCGGTTTTTCGTGTAGGAAAAACCCGGGTTGTTACAGTGGTATCAGAGCTTAGGCTAGCGATAACCTTGGCTCTGGTGGGAATTTTGAGAGTATTAATAGATATGAGCGCGTATTTGTTAGTGAATATAAAATGGTTTTATATTGTGTTGGTTGATTTATTGAGTGGCATATGAACCTTCGTCGGCACAGTCTGGACAACTGTATCGAAGGGGTTTCTAAACACTTGAATAGAACAGTTCGACACAGTATTGTTTTAAATAGGGTGAATGAAATAATTTTGCCCAAATTATTTTGTATATAAAAGAAATAATTATTTGAAATTTATTATAGTTATATATTTGGATGCTTGGTTGTTAGAAAATGACAATAATGAGTTAGTCTCATTATTAAGTAGAAATTGAAAACTTATAACCGAAGTTGAAGAATAAATTTATATAACAAAATGGAATTTGAAATATAGACTATAAATGAAATTTATGAATTGAGATAAACTTTATATACAAATGTGAATTACAAATGTGATTTATAATCAAATGAGATTAATTCATAAACAAATGAAATTTGTAAATGTAAATGGTAAAAGTGACTTATAACTTGAAATAAAATGTGATAGAATTCCAGAGTAATGTTTGGATATAAAAATTGGATGGATTTTGAATTTGAAGTTTTGGGAAAGGTTTAAATTCCTTTGGATTTAAAAATAGTTTTTAAAGGTTTTAGGGAAATAATGGTGATATTATTTCATGAATATTTTTTCGAAATTGAATTGAAATCTGGTGGGATTTGGGATTTAAAAATATTTGAAAAGTTTTAAAGTGATAAAAGCATAAAAATTCTCTTTAGGTCGCTGGAAAATAATTTCGGTGATGACTGCAGCATCATCGATGTCTATTTTCGAGTTTCCAAAGAGAAATTGCTACCAAACTGTTTTAAGTTGGAAATAATTGTGAACTGGGTTGGTTTTGAAATTCAAAGGGAAAATTGCTTGGTAAAAGCAGATTGTTTTGGAAATTGGGATTTGAGGTGATATACCAGATGTGTATGGGTTATTTATGGATTCAAAATGGTTTTGAAATAAAACCGGGCAATTGAATTCTGGGAATTCTATTTAAAATATAAATGTGGAAATTTAAATGAATCAACAATATAAAGTATAGAATGAAGTTGATTGAAATAAGAAGAGAATGAAAGTTTAATTCTGGGATTATAATTATGAGATGAAAATAACTTAATGAGTAATATAAGTTGGTAGATAAAAGAGTTAGAGAACTTGAAGGTGAATGAATTGTAAAACTTGTATAAAATTTTATCCTAGAATTAAAATTTAATTCGAGTATATGAAGGTGAATAAAATATATTTGAATTTAACTTAAGATAAGTTAAATAAGAATTGAGAATTGGAATTGAATTAAATATAAGTAAGTTGAAGTCGAATTGAATTGGATATAAAGGTAATGTAAAATGCTTAAAATTGTGTAAAGAAATTCATATTCTTAGGTTTTTAAGTGTAATAATTTGAAATTTGATTATAAAAATGAAATGGACTTAAATGAATAGTCCCTGGTCTTAAGTAAGTAAGTTAAAACTTATGAATAAAAATAAAATTGTAAGTTATAAATGGGAATTCATTTCTTTGAACCATTAAGAGTTATAATTTGAAATTGTAATTATCAAATGGAAACGACTAAGATGAGCAATCTTAATTTTTAAATAAATCCAAACTTGAGTTATAAAATAAATTGAACTTAAGATAATTAAGTGAAGTGATATTTGGAATTAAAAAGCAAGTATTTAATTTTAACCAGCGGAGGAACTAATTAGATAATAAATGAGTTAATGAAATTAAATTAAAATAGTGATGGCTTGGATTTCGAATGGAATCCGAATAAGTGAAAATAAATAAATGGATGGAATTTGATTAAATAAGAATCAAATGAAAGATGGAAATAAAACTTAAAAGGGTTGGTTAAATGGAAAATAAACTTAAGCTATTGACTTAAGTAAATGTTGAATGGAAACTGAACTCAAACAGAGGAGTGGTTTAAATAAGTTGAGAAATAGTTATTTAATGAATTAACTTGGATTGTTGTCGAGCTAAATAAAATTCAATTTTTGGAAGTTGAAGATGAATTGAATTTAAGGAAAAAATTGGAAATGAAGTAGTAAATTGAAGTAAGTTGGAATTCATATGAAATGGGAGTTCAATTTGAATATATACACTTCAGTGGTGAAGTAGTAAATAAATATAAGAAAATTTATATGAACTTAAGAATTGAAGAATGAAATTCTTAAGAAAATTTGTATTGGAGGTATACTTAGTAATTTTGGAATGGAAATATATATATATACTAAGTGAATAGTTGAATGAAGACTAAAACTGAAGTTGTGAAATGGGATAGTTGTGAATAAGGGGATAACAATCAAAAAGGAATGTGAATAAAAGAGAATTGATATAACTGATAATCAATTGAAATTAATACGTAAGGTGTACGTATATTATTTTATTCGCATAGCTATTTGGTCCAGATGTCGAACACAGAATTTCGAGATAGTTTTATCGATCCGAATCAGGATTTTTCACTCGATTTTCAACGGCGAACCTGGATATGGATTGTTGATTGATTCTGGATATTCTCTATCATAGTTTGTGGCTATGCAAGGAGAATGACGGTTTCTGATCAAGGAACCAGATCTGAGTCCGCACTAGGAAGTCGGGTGGACGATACTAGTTCGGAAGTGGAATTGTGTGATCGATTGAGCGATCGAATATGATATTGCGTACGGATGATATATGTGCATCGTACGGGCTTAAGTAAAGCAAATATTGAAAATTTGTAAAGAAAAGTATAAAATGACTTTGGGATTGTGATTGAATATTATTGCTTAGTAGGATATACAGGTGTATAAAAGCAATGGATAAATTGGGATTTTTGATTTAGAAGATAAAATTTAATGGCCCGACAAAAAGGTATGTATTTGAATTTCTATATGAAATTTGATTGGGTTTTTGATCCAGCCACTTGACTTTTTGTTTTCTTTTTGAGATTGGGAGGCCGTAGAGCCATTTTGTAGTAGTACCGAGCTAGCCGCGCAAAGGAGACGCTGGCGAAATTTTTCGGAAATTTAGGGAGTTAGAAAAATTTTGAGAAATTTTGATAAGTTAAAATTTGAATTCAAATTTAAAATTTGAATTGATAAGTAGGTGGTATGGGTTGAACTTATGAATAAGTTTGGGAAGTTAAAAGATGATTAGTGTATCATTAATAAAAGATTGTTTGGGTATTGTTAAAACTGTTTGATTTTGGGAAATAGTTAACGGGGATTGAAACATTCTTCTTAACTGGTAATTTCGGGGACGAAATTCTTTTAAGGGGGGAGGAATGTGACGACCCGGAATTTTTGAGCATTTGAAATAGGAATATTTAATTAATTTTAAATATTCAAAAGATAATTATTAACTTTAATTTCAAATATACAGTATTTATTTGGATAATTAATTATTAAATTTAATTATCGGGATTGGGTAAAATATGGAATCTCGATTTTAAGCCTGTTAAAAATAGTTCAAAGGTTCAGAAAATTTATATTGTTAATACTGAAGATGATAGAACTTTTAAAATGGAATTTTAAAAGAGTTTTGTTCAGTTTTAAAAATATATCGTTGAAATTGAATTTAAAAATAGCCGTCCGAGGCACAGTCTCGGAATCCGACGAAACCAGTTCCATTGGGTCCGTAATATTGAATTATTACCGGATTTCAAATTTTGTAGCTTTCGGAATTAACATGTGATCGTACGAGGTATAAACGCTTAAACGATAATTATCGATTTAATTTAAATATCATAATCTGAAGGAAAATCTAATCACAGCCAAAATTTATTTCACATCTATCGTTTCTTTTCATCAGCTACGAGCCTTCTGGATCACGCTGTCTGTCCACACGTGTTCAACTGGGTAAACACGCGTCTCCTTCTCCTTTAAACTTTTCAGCCGAGCATTTCCACTTTCGTTCTTTTGAAATCAGTTCGACCTCTAAAAGAATGAAGGCCGATGCTCCTCTTCCTCTCAAATCTAAATCAAATTACCTTTCTTATTTTCGAAACGAAATCGAGCCCTCTTCTTCAGTTCATTCGAACACTAATGTATAAAATAAAAATCGAATTTGAACTTCGATTTGGGAGGGATGTCGCGCGCGGGTTGCTCGCGTGGACGCAAGCCAGCGAGGGCGACGACTTGGTGAACTTAGGTCGCGGCGGCTCGCGATAGGAGGGAGGATGGCCTCGCGAATTTAGGGTTTGTGCCCTAGACTGTCGAACGAGGAGTTGGGGTGTGGGGTCTAACTTGTTTCGGCAGTCGATGTGGACGGTGGGTTCGAAGTCGATGTCGCAAGGGAAGGCGACGCGAGTAGGGTTTCTGGGTTCGGGATCTAGGTCGCAACTCGATTCAGTGCTCGAAGGTCGGTGAGTGGAGGAAGGCATCTTGTCACGGCACTTTGCGATTGGGAAGCAGGTAGGATCAGAGTCGCGACTTGATGGGTGGTCGAGGCCGCGATGGTGAGGGCTGCAAGTTCGTTCAGGGATTTGGGTTTTGGAATCTCGAGGTCGCGATGTCGAGGAGGTTGGGGATCGAGTTCGCGTGAGGGCGACGAGCTAGTTGCGAGTGGCGACAATGCAACGTTGGTCTCGTGCTCGGGTGACGTCGCTAGGCTGGAATTTTCGCTTCAGTAAGGTATATATTGTTTTTATGTAATTGCATAAATAAATGTTTTTATATATAACAAGTTAATTAAGTAAATTTGCTAAATGATAATAATTTGTTTGATTTGGTCGAATATTAATAAAACATTTAATGTTGTTCAAGGTCAAAAATAATGAAGAACAAGCCGGTTTGGATTGGATGACAAATTTATAAGCAAAGGTGAGTTAATCTCACTCAGTTAGATTTAAATTTAAATAGTTAAATTTAAATAATTGATTGAATGGTTGCATTGATTGAATATGCTATACTATATATAGTAGTATATACCAATATATATATATTGGCATATGTATATATTGGAGTTGTTGATATTCCCGCATTATATAGCGGATGAGACCCTATGCGCCGCATAATAGCGGATGATATTTTATAAAACCCATATACCGCGATATTCCACCTCGAAGTGGAATTGGTATTGTGCTAACGTTTGTGGATGCAGGGAAACAGGTTGGAGGGATCCAACTGGATTCCTCAAAATTATTTAGATTTTTTGATATTCTGTTCTATGAATATTGATATCCTGTGATGATTTTATTGATGATTGAAATATTGGATGATATGGTTGGATTGAATATTTCAATAAAAGGAGTTATCAAAATATATTGAATTGGATTTTGAAAGAAATAAAAGAGTAAATTTTAAGTAAATAATTCAAGTGAATTGGAATAAGGGAATTTCGAAATAACAAGGGAAATATTAACTTTAAACTAAAGTGATATTAAATTTAAAGAATAAAGGATTTATTTTGAATGTAAGGATTAAATTTAATTAAAGGCTAAAGAAGGAATTTTGGAAGTTTAAAATTGGTATTTTCAGTTAAAAAGGGTTTTAACTCAAATAAAGGAATAAATCTAAAAGTTAATGTATTTTGAAATAAATGAAGTAGTAAAGGAAATTTATTTCAAAGTAAAGTAAAGTAAATTGGAAAATCAATTGGAAATTGATTTAGTTGTTTAAAATTGGAATTTTAAAAGAGAAGTGAGATTTTGGAAATATAAACTGGGTTTATAAAGTAAAATAAAATATCAGTGGATATTTGAATATAAATTCAAGGTGGGAATTTATAAAAAGATATGGTTTGGTTTAAAAATAAATGTTGATTTATTTTTAAAAGATGGAAATGAGAAGTGTATTTCTCTGGATAGCCAAGTACGTTTTCAAAGCAATTTAAATATAAGTTAAAAGTTCTAATTGTATTTTTAAAAAGCATATATTAGAAAATTTATTATTTCTAAATGTTAATTTTCAAAGTAGGTATTTTTAAAATCTATTATTGTAGTAATTATATAAAAGTGATTTGCTATTCTGTTTTAAAAAGAGAAATTTAGTTTATATTTATAAAGTGGTTTATTTTAAAGTATATATTTTTAAAGTATTAAAGTAGTTTGATTTCAATGTTATAAAATATATTTAAAATAAAGTGTTTTTAAATTATTTTAAAAATAAAAGTATTTTGTACTTGGTGATTCAGTGGAAATAATTATTTGGGAAATGTTTTCCGTAAGCGGAAACTGTTTTGAAATTGTTTTCAAATGAGCTTTGAAAATTGGAAATATATCTTGGAAAGATATTTGGGCAAATAAATAATGTGGGAAATTATTTAATTGTGTGATGGTTGCTTGTGGATGTTAATTGATAGTTAAATAACCGACTATCAATATTGGCCAAATGCGCTGATCGTTTCGAAGAGACCGGGATCGAGTTTCCGTATACCGGGATTCTAGGTCTGGAGACTCGAATACCACTTCGATCCGGTTTGTACGTTTCGTGTAACGATTTCGGAGTCGAAGATGGAGCTGTGAAGTGCAAGGGCTAGTCGCTACTAATCCTGAGGATATTTCCAAAATGGATGTAGTAGGAATAGTGCCTTCGGTTCCGTTCAAACCCAGGACGGACTTGTATGGACGAATGCTTGCGAAACATCGTCAGCGGACGATGGGCATTCTAAGGGATATGTTCTCTAAAAGGTATCGTTTAGCCTCGAACCTCATCAACCGGGAATGACTGAAAATCAGGGGTTATGCAGCAAGGCTTCGTGGGTAGCTACCACTGGAGGGTAAAGTCATCCCTGTCTAGATGTCCCTTTTTATTTCGGCTTAGTGGTGCGGTTGCTGATCCCAACCGTGGGGTGATTTTATTCGGGATCATCCAGTAAGGGATGGTTCCGGCCTTGTGTTGCAGAGGAGCGGGCGTACTCCTCGGTACGGTGATCTAGGCCACGTACTGTGATAGGTGGTACCCCAGTGCCTAGTCATTCGTTGGAAATCCATTCTTCCTATGTGCCTTGTACGGTATTTGTTTGTATTACCCACTTTTGTGGCTAGTATGCTGGAATTTAATAATGTAACAATTTCAGTTATTTTAATAAGTATTTGTATATAGACACTATTATAATATCAAAGGAATTTGATAAAAAGTGTTTTAGCTATCGTAAGGTAAAAACCCGACATGTTTATTTGTGGCGTGGTCTTACGAGATGCTTTTGTTTTCAAAGGATTTTTGAAACTTTAATAATCAATTGAGTGTGATTTTCTCACGCTGGTATTCCAGACTGACTCGGGTATTGTTTTATATGATGCTCGGGTCAGACCGAGTATTATAAATTACAGGAAATGATGCTGTGGAGCTGGATGGCGATACGTACTTTCGTATTTGAGTTATATATTCCGCTGTGTATTCAGATTGTGAGGACAAGTTATGATTACTGTCCAGTTGTATGATATTGATGTGATGTACTCTGATGATGTAATGGGATGATGTATATATAAACAGATATAGATTTCTTTTTGTGTAAAGATCTGTTATTACCTATTATAGTTTATTCCGCTGCGTATGAGAGATTCTGTTGTTGTTTTCTATTTTTCTTCTTCTTCTACCTCTTCTTCTTAACTCAAATGGTCCGGTTTTTCGTGTAGGAAAAACCCGGGTTGTTACATTTTACTTTTTTCAAGAACTCTTCAAACTGTTGTTTTTAGCTAATTTATAATTAGGCTTCGAAATCAAATTGAAATAAAATAAAACGGATATATAGTCAAATTATCCATTGTGGTAGTATTATTATTATTGAAAAGTCATTGGTTTTGGTCGTACTTAGTTGATTTTTATAAACTCGTTTAATTTTTATAAATCTTAATAAACAAAGCCATTTTTTTATAAACTTAGTTAATTTATTATTTACTATTATAAAATTTAGTTATTTTATATAAAACTTAGTTAATTTAGTTAATATTCTATAACTTATTATAAGTATTATTATTATTATTATTATTATTATTATTATTATTATTTTGAACTTAGTTAATTTTTATAAAAATTAGTTTATTTATTGTTATTATTGCTATTATGATTGTTATTGTTGTTATTGGTATTATTCTTCTAAACTTAGTTAAGTTTCATAAACATTAGTTAAATTATTATTACTATCAACTTAGTTCATTTTTATAAGCTTATTTAACTTTTATATAATTTAATAAATGAAGTTAACTTTTAAAATCTTTGTTAATTTATGTAACATCTTGCCTTTTTGTATGCTTTAAGCAGACACACATGCCGACTCAAACCATACAGAAGGGCAGATTGTTATTGGGGTGAATAAGAAAAAAACAGAAAAAGAAAAAAAACAAAACAGAATCTCGCAGCGGAATGACAAAATATAATAATCAAATAACAATTCATGAAGCTGTTTAAAAAACATTTGATTATACTTATACAATACAGAAATCAAAGTTACACTTATCAAAGATAAACAAATAATAATGCGGTGGAACAGTATGATGCAGTGGAATAATATAGTAAAAAATAGTATTACAAATCTTCGTCTTCGTCCTCCAGAAATAAGGTCTTCAAATCCTGAAATGCTCAGGCTAACCCGAGCGAATTGAAAAGACAAAACACTCGATCAGAACTAAAAGATCTTATGTAAGGTAAATAAACGGTAAATAAATACGCGTGTAAACGGCGTCGGAGATGTTTACGGGGTTTGACATCTCCTATCCAGTGTCTAACGTGAGTATAGTAACTTAAGAGATGTTTGGGATTCACATCTCCTAAGGATCCATTAAACTATCTACTATGTAGTACAATACGCTATTATAATATGTCTATAGTAAGATAAACTATTAAAATAGCGTTAAGGCGTTAACCATATCCCCCTTAACACATTTTATATATTCCCATAGTCTATACAGTACTGTAATCACATCCATAAACTGGGTGTTGTCAGAGGGCACTCCATAGGTATAGTACCAACCAAACTCGTAGAAGGAGCGCTAGGGTAGGTGACACGACACAACTAGGCAATGCCAGGGTAGATATACCAATTACACTTCCGGACTGTTGGTAACGCATAGCCGCAACTACCGCCCAACTCGAAACACACTCCCGAGTAAAAATCGAAGGGTGGCCACCGAATAAATCACAAAGTCAGAATATAGATCAATGGAGTGTGTCCGCTCAAAGGAGCTACCTCATTAGCCCGTCAATTGCTCCTGTTTTAGCCACCTTATGCCAACTCACGGGAGTCGGGTCCACGTATATACCTCATATAGGATCGTCGCCACCATCCTACTTCATTCTGGAATCTCCACCGTGTACATGGTTGTCAAAGTGGTTTTCGGTATCGACAGAGAGTATGCCCATATCCAACCTCGGTCTCTTTAACAACCAATCGCTTATTACACACCGGATGGTTCTTTTACATTTACAAAATCATTTCATAATTGATATCAAAATATCATATTCAATTCAAATCATATCATTTTCGAAATCATTACTTACTTCCGAAATTATATCACATTGAAATCATAGTTTGAAATTTTATTCCTTTCAAAAGTCATATTTCCAAAATAATTTAAACTCTCATTTCAAAATTATCATATTAAACCAAATATGCTATTTAAATCCCAACTTAGGTATAATGTCGCTTAACCTCATTCACTTTAAAAATCGAGAATTTGGATATAAACCCATCCCTTTTACTTAGTTTGGAATTTAGAAGAAAATAGTTTTAAATAGTTATAAATAGTTAATATAGATTTTAAAATAGATTAAATATGATTAAAATAGATTAAATAGCTTTAAAATAGATTAATTAGATTTAAAATAAGTTAAAACAGGTTAATTAGTTTAAAGGTTGAAAATCTTAATAATTAAAGTCCTTAAAATAATATATTTTTAAAACAGTTTATATAAAAATATGAATTTGAAATTTATATCAATTTAAACTATTTATTTCATTCCAGTACATTTGGACCATTTTAATATCCCAAAACCCAATTTCAAATTTTCCAATTCCAATTCTCAATAAAATATTTAATTCAATATCGCCTCCAATCCATGTTCGAAATATCAATTTAAATTACTCCAAATTCAATATATTTCAAAGTTATATTTCAAACAATTTAAAATAATTCAATTCTGACAAATTCCACTTTTTATTCCAAATTCAACTTTGAAATTTCAATTAAGTCCTTTTAACAATACCTTTAAACCAATTCCAATTTTATCATAAACTTGAATTTCGATAATAATTCAATTCGTATTAATCAATTTTTATTTCGAAATATCATTTGAAAGGATTCAAAAATTTAAAGCTTTAAAATCATTTAATTTAACCAATCCAGTGTCCGTATATAATTTTCTATCCTAGGGTCAAGTGATACGGATATTTATCATTTCAATCCGCAATTTAAAATGTTACGATTATATATCATTTCAAACTGCAATCCCGAAATAATAATAAAGTCCATAAAATCGCTCAAGTCTATCATTTCAACTCATAACGATTTTTCCTTATCTATTGATCATTCGGGTATGTATCATTTCAACCCATAGTGAACTTGCAGTTTATACCGATATAAAATAAAACATCCATTCATCCAATATCAACAATCAACATCCATCACAATCATCATCCCAATCAGTCAATAAACATCAATATAGAACCGATAATCAATAACAGGTATTTAACTGGCAATTTATATTCAATAATAAATTAAATAACGATTTAATTCAAATAAATTCGAATTAACAGAGATGATGATTTAAAATATACCAAATAGTCATAAATAAATTTCTAGTCACATCAAAAAATTTAATTTAACAAACATAAGAAATTTTAGAAGTTGTGTGATATCCCGGGTTATTTGGGTAATATAAATTTAATAATTTGTATTAATAATTTATTTGGATTGATAATCTTCCCTTATAATTCTAATTTAAATTGATAATTTAATCTTTTAAAAGTTAATAAATATTGAATCTGGCAATATTGATAAGATTTGATTGTTAAAATTAATAAAGTTTTAATCTATTTATAATATATATTTTGCTATATATATTGTGAATAGAAATCTTTTGTTTAAATAAAAGATGTATTTTCAAATTGTAATATATCTGTATGTATATGTTATGATTTGAAGTTGTATTGAAATTTAATATAATAATTCTCTAATTTATGTTAAAAATATTTTCTATTTAAATATATATGTATATTTGTATATATTGGGATTTTGGTTTGAATTTAATAAAAGTGTTTCAAATTTTTATATATATATATATATAAAGTATAATTTGGAAAGTATAATTTAATATAATACTTTTTCAAAGGGTATTTGGTATTTTAATTTATATCTCTTAAACAAATAAGATAATTAAATTGGATTTAAAAATATATAAGATTTTATTTGTTTTATAATATGTTTCTTTAAAGTAAGATAAGTGTTATTTATTAATAAAGTAAGTATGAAAAGCTTTATATTAACATTTAAATTAATTAAAAATTTATTTAATGTATTTAAGTACATGTGTTAATATCTTAACACATGGTAATAACATTTGTAAGAAAACTAAACATGCATGGACATTTGTCTAACTTATAAAATTACAAGTGGCCTTCATTTAATATTATTTGAAAATTTAGAAAACTAAATTATCTTAAATGACATATGTATAGAGAAGCTTGGCATTTTTCTTTCGTTCAAAACTTATTTTCTCAGTTCGAAATCTTCTTCCTCCATCTTCTTTTCTTTCCATCTTTTCTAAATTCAAAAGAAAAATCAAAAACTATAACAAAAATCAAACTCAACAAGTAAATCAAACTGTTTCAACCTGAGATCATGGAAGCAACTAAATCAAATCTGCAATTTCAAACCTGCATTTCAAAGGAAGATCAGCAGCAGTTTAAATCATCAAAATTAACAAGCATGCATTTCGAATGAAGATCAACAGCAACTTTTAAATCATCAAAAATTGAAGGCATACAAGTATTCAAATTCAACAGCAAGGCAATTTAAAACAACTCAGCTTTCAAAGCCTGGGAAAATGCCTCTGCTCTATTCTCTGCTTTAAAAATGTGAGTAAACATCTCAACTTAAAAACAGTTTTTAAAAATATGTTGTTATATAAATGCATGTGATGAATTGCTGTGAATATGGTTGAATATGTTATGATGTGAATGAATGCATATATGAATATCTGTGCATATGAATATGAATGTATATGTCTATCCTGTTCTCTGTTTTTTAAAAAAAAAGAGTAAACCTATTTTATTTTAAAAACAGTTCAAATCTGAGATATAATTTGGATGCATGTGAATGTGTGGGATAATGTTGGATTGCATGGATGTTTTAGCATGAATATAAACTTGAATTGATATGTATAGTGTGGATATGTCTGTATATATAATTTTGGTCTCTGTTGTTTTCACAGTTTCTTGAATTACTTCTAAAAATCCATATCTCCAAATATAAGCAAATCTTAAACTTGGATCTTTGAATGAAATATGATTATAACAACATGATATGAAATCTAAAAATGGTTTCAAGGATTTTAGTTTAATAATTATTTCAGAAATAAGAAAATACTGTGGAAATCAGAAATTGGTCAAAATTTTATGAATACAATTTCATGATTGGATTGCATAAATAGGTTTAGGGTAGGAAATCTTGAATTTTGGTATAAATGTCTGGATTTTTAGGCATGAGTTTGTCGAGGAAACTCGAGATGATCAGAATTTGGGTTTTACTCAATTTATGGTGATTGGCGAAGTAATGGGCCTCGAAATTTTTACTGAAGCATATTTGAGAATGGGGGATCTCGGCAAAAATGATCGGAAAATTTTCCGATCATCGAGATGGCGGCACGATGATGAAATAGGGTTTTAGTACCAGTCTGGTTGGCATTGGTTCGCGGATTCAAACGCTGACATGGGTGGATCGGGTGCTACCGCACCTGGGGAAATCGGTGTAGGGAACTCCAGCGAGGGTCTGGATGCGATGGCGGAGCTTCTGATCGACGGAGGTGGCGAAGCGTGGAAGCTTTTAGGTACCGTTTGGTTCCAGGTAGAAGTCGTGATGCTCGATTTCAATTTACTGTTGAATTGGATGATCTAGGCGTTCGTGATTGATGAGGAGGTGTTCGTCGATGTATTGGAGGTTGTCGAAATGGCCGGAGGTGACCAAGTCGTCGGTGTACGTGCACGTGCACGTTTGTGATATCTGGGATTGGTTGGTTTGGGAAAGAAAGAAGATGCTCGGGGATGGTCTCGGGGAAACGAGAGTGCGACTCGAAGTAAGTGCTGATCGCGAGGGACTCGGGGCAGGCTCGTGTGATTTTGGGTTTGCTCGGTTTTAATTGTAGTGTTAACCTGGTTTTAATTGAGAAATTTTAGTTGCCAGGTTTTAATTTTTAGGAGAAAATCTAAGTTCTCGTTTTAAAAAGTAAAGGTAAGTTAAATTAATCAAGGTTTCAAAAAGAATGTTTAGCCAAATTTAAAAGTATATTTAAATAATATGTTTTCAAGATTTAAAATGTTTTAAATTGTTTGTTTAAAAGTAATTATATATTGGATTATTATATAATTAATTTCTAAATATTTTAAAATGAAATTTGATGATGAAATTAGGAAGTGTATTTAACTTTAATCAATCAATAAGTTTTCAAATGTTTATAAATTTATTTCAAGCTTTTAAATTAAATGAGATTTAAATGATGAAATTAAGTAAATTAATTAAAGGATATTTAATTAGAGTGTTTAATTAAGGTACTATTAAGTAATTAAAGTATAATTACTTAATTAATTGAAGATAGATAATTAATTAATTAAGATAATTACTTTGGTTTAATTAAGGATTAATTACTTATTGTAATTAATTGAAGTTAATTTGATTTAGTTTAAGTTAATTAATTAAGTTTAATTAATTTAGAATAATCAAGAGATGATTTGATAATAATTACTTAAAGTAATTATTAAGGTATGATTATTTAGGGAAGTAAATAGTAAGATAATTACTGGAAGTAATTAGTTGAATAATGATTTTATAGAAGTAATTTGAGTTAATTACTTTGAATAATTAATCAAGAGATTAATTAAGGAATTAACTAAGGAGTAATTAATTTAGTTGATAAAAGTAATTAAGGGTAGTTAATTACTGATTGAAGATTAATCAAGAGTGATTAATATATGTTGTTTAATTAAAGGTTAACTACTTAATGTAATTAATTTAATTAAGTAATTAATAATTAAGTTGTAATTAAGGATCATTAATTAATATAATTAATGATGTAATTAAGATTGGTTAATTAAGTAATAATTAATAAATGAAGTAATTAATCAATGTAATTAATTAAGGATTAATGTAATTAATTATAGTTGATTAAGTTAATTAATTTTAGTTAATTAATTAATGAAGTAATTAAAGGTTAATTACTATAAGTGGTTAAGGATAATTAATTTGAGAAATTAATTAAAGATAAATTACTTGGATGTAATTAAAAGATAATTAATCAAAGATGATTAATTGAAATGAAATATTAGAAGATAATTAATTAATTAAATTGTAATTAATTAATGGTTAAGTAAGCAGGATTTATAAAATGAAGTAATTAATTTAATTCACTTTAAATTAATTAGAGATGATATAAATCATTACTTATGGATGGATGATAATACTGAATGCTTTGCATTGATTGATATCTCTGATGAGATATATGCTGTATGATATGGATGTTAGTTGAATTGTGATGATAATATGGATTATCTGATAATGTTGATTATCTATTGTGAATTATCTTTCTTTGTGTATAAAGATAATGAATTAAATTGTTTTAACCTTTAAAACAACTTGGCCTTAAAAGATACGCTTTGGATTTCGATGAGACCGGGATCGGGTTTCCGTATACCGGATTTCCAGGTCTGGAGACCCGAATACCACATCGATCCAAATTAACGATAGGTCGTGAATCAAGTGAAGATGAAGATTCAGAGTGCAAGGGTTATTGTCGTTAACTCTGAGGGTGATTCCAAAACGAGTGTAACGAGATAATGCCTTCGGTTTCGTTCGAACCCGGAACGAACTTGTATGGATTGAATGCTTTCAGCACATCGTCAGGTGGACGATGAGCATTCTAAGATAGATGTGTTCTTTTTAAAGGTAATCGTAGCCTCAAGCCTCACAAACCGGGAATGGCTAAAACAGGGGAGGTGCAGCAAGGTTAGTGGGTAGCACCCAAGTAGGACAAGGTTACCTCTGTCTAGATGTCCCTTTCTATTTTCGACTTAGTGGTGCGGTTGCTGATCCCAACCGTGAGGTATCTTGTGCGGGAATTATCCAGTAAGGGATGTTCCGACCTTGTGTTGCAGGGGATTGGGAGTGATCCTCGGTACGGTGATCTAGGCCACGTACTGTGACGGGCGGTACCCCGGTAGCCCTGCCATTGTATGGAATCCAAACTCCAATAAGTGCCGTACGTATTAGTTGTGCCCAACTATGTTGAAATGTGAGATGTAAGCATTTCAGCTATTTCTGTATTTTACTTGAAAACCCTAGACCCTATTATAATACAATCGAATTTCCTATCAAATGTTTTGGTTAGCGTAAGGTAAAAACTTACCCATGTTTATTTGTGGGAAGTCTTACGTGATACCTTTTCTTTCAAAAGGTTTTGAAGTTAAACAAGTTTAACCTGTTACTCACACCAGACCCATGTCTGACCCAAGTTGTTTATTTCTGTTTTATAAACTCTTGGGTACTCAAATTTTTTACGAGTAGCCAAGGGATTCAGGTTAGCCTTGACGAATTGTGGAGGAGCAATGGAGCAGGAGGCTTCAGCGTTGTAGATATAGATAGTAGTTTCCGCTGTGTTGATCTTGTTTAGATCTTTGTTTGTATTGAGATGTAATAACTAGACAGATGTTTATAACTGTCTAGTATATGATGTGAATCTGTGTAACTCTGATAAGTGTTGTATATGATACTATGTAATATTAATGTGATATATTATATTTTGTTCCGTTTCCGCTGTGAGTATTTGTGTTGTTTTCTTTCTCTTTCTCTTCTTTTCTATTTCTCACCCCTTTCTTTCTTATTAACGATGCGACTTTCTGTGGAGAGAAAGTCGTGGTTGTTACAAGTTGTGAGTGAGTCAAAACACTCACCTTTGGATTTGATGCAGTTCAGGCCAGAGATGAAGGCATAAGTCGTCCCCGACTTAAGGAAAAGGGGCTACGACTTAAAACCCTAAGTCGTCCACAAGCTAAAGCTAACAAGGAAGATATAAGTCGTCTGCGACTTAAGGGAAACGTTTTGAGTCGTCTACGACTTAACTGGATGGAAGGCATAAGTCGTGACCGACTTAAGGAAACAGGTATGAGTCGTTCACGACTTAACGAAGACGAGGAGGTAAGTCAACCACGATTTATGGAAGAGGCTGACATAAGTCGTCCACGACTTAAAGACAGAGCTATAAGTCGTCTACGACTTAAGAAGAAGGATCCAGGAAGAGCAACACGAGTTGAGAACAAACAAGGGATAAGTCGTCTACGACTTAAGAGAAGGGATGAGTCGCTGCCGAGTTACGACTTAAGATGAGTCGCCTGGTTGCCATAAGTCGAGAACTGGGTTAAGTCGTTGTGGTGTGAGTCGTAACTCGTGTACTGGGTAAGTTGGAATATATGCTAAATCGGAGGATATCTTATGTCGGAGCCGAGTTAAGTGGTGTGTGTTGTAACGTGTTGTATTTTCTGTTTGTTAAGTCGTAGAACGCATTTGTTTTTAAGTCGTCTGTTTGTATGTCGTTGTACTTAAGTCATAAGTCGTGGTGATTGTGTTGTAATCTAATAAGTCGTAAACGACTTATGGTGAGTCGTCTATTTTGAGTCATTTACTTTTGAGTCATTACTTTTAAGTCGTAAGTCGTGTGACTTATGTTGAGTCATAGGTCGTAGGTGATGAGTCGGAAACGACTTAAGACTTATGTAATTTTCTAGAGATGTGTTGTAGCCTATAAATAGGCAAGTTGTGTCATTTTGTAAGGTTGTTGTTGATTTTTTTTGAATAAAATTCTCTTTGATTGCTGTGTGCTTTCATCTAAATTGGTAGTTGAGTGTAATCTCCTATCTCCTCTTTCGGTTAATCGAGTGTGCTCGATTCAACGATTGCAGAAGCCGATTCGCGGAATCAAGTGCGCTTGATCAACGCTTGAAGAATTGAAGATCTTTGAACCCGGTATCGTGCGCGATCAACGAGTTCGGGATAGCTAGAATTCGGTATCTTCGGATCAACGAATTTGGGCATTTCAGTATCTTTCAATCCATCGATTACTACTTTCACCGATTGAAGATTGTTTTGTTAATCCGCTGCGTCAGTTTTGGTATCAGAGCTAGTTCTAGCCAATCATAGCTAGATCGAGACTTGGAGCCAATCAATTGAAGAAATTTGCAGAAGTTTGAGACGGCCGAGCTAGTTGAGGGAATTTGCATTCATTTTTGAAGCTTGGAGGATCGGATTTGTGTTAGAGGCCGAGAGTTGTGTTCGTCGAGTTCATCGTCAAGTAGTAACACGAGTGGGAGTTTTGATCCATTCTATTTTGGATCTAAGTTCGAGAATTGTTTGAATTTGGGCCGTGAAGCTTGCGCGCGCCAAAGGAGAGATTTGAATTTTTGAAGTTGAGTTTGTTGAAGTTTGTACAATTTACAAGTATGCCGCCAAGAAGAGCTAATCGTCATCAAAACGTAGAAGCTTTGTATCGAAGAGAAGAAGCTGATGAGATGGAGCAAAGAATCAATGAAAACTTTAGTGAAAAACTTAACGAAGGAATTGGCCGGTTAGAGAAGCTTATGACGGAGATGAATCAAAATCGGAGAAGGGTTTCACCTGAATCTAACCATGGGGGAAGTAGAGTCTCGCCACATTCCAATCGAGACAGAAGTGTTGAAAATGATCAAGGGCGTGGAAGGAACGTGAATGATCGTGAACGGAGGAATGTAGATAGAAGGGATGATGGTGGTAGACATGATGGTAGCAGAGATGTGGGTGGACGAGATAGACAACGATATACATCTGACTTTGAAGAGGAGTATGATGGTGGTAGTGTTCGAGGACAAGGAAGAAATCACTCTGGGTATGATCACAAGTGGGAGTCGGGGATGAAGACTGAAATTCCTGAATTCAAAGGTGGTATGCAAGCAGAGGAGTTTCTAGATTGGGTAGCTAATGTTGAAGAGATTTTTGACTTCAAAGAAGTTCCAGAACATCGTAGAGTGAAGTTGGTTGCTACAAGGTTAAGGGGTAGAGCTTTGGCATGGTGGCAGCAAACCAAACTTACACGTGAACGAATGGGAAAGTCAAAAGTTGAGTCTTGGGAGAAGATGAAGAAATTGATGAAAGCAACGTTCTTACCTTACAATTATCAATCTTTGATGTATCAACGTTTGCAGAACCTGAGACAAGGAACGAAATCTGTGAATGACTATGCTGATGAATTTTATCAACTGATTGCGAGGAATGATATTATGGAGACAGAAGAACAGTTGACAGCTAGATTTGTTGGAGGGTTGCGAATGCAGATTCAGAATATGGTTAACATGTTTGATCCCAGATCTGTAGCGGAAGCATATCAGAAAGTGTTGGCTTGGGAGAAACAGGGACGACGAGGAGGTGGTGTGTTTACAAATTCCAATAATCAAGTGAAGGGTGTTAGTGGAAGTTCTAATGTTTCAAAAGTTGTTGCAAAACCAGTTGTGAATGAGGTTGAGAAGACAAAGGTTAACAACGGTTTCAAATGTTACAATTGTCAGGAATTTGGTCATAAAAGTAGCGAATGTCCAAAGCCGAAGAAGAGAGCTATGATAGCAGAGGTTGAGGATGAGGATGAAGAAGCTGAATGTTCCAATTCACCACCTGATGAGGAGGATGAAGAAGTGTCGGGAGACGAAGGTTACAATCTTATGATGAAAAGGTCCTGTTTAACACCAAAGCAAGAGGAGGATTGTAGTTGGTTGAGGAGCAATATTTTTCAGTCAACATGTATTATTCTGGGGAAGGTTTGCAAATTTGTTATTGATGCTGGAAGCTGTGATAATATAATTTCTTCTGAAGCTGTGAGGAAGTTGGCATTGAAGACTGAAAAACATCCAAAGCCATACAAGCTAGCTTGGTTGAGGAAAGGCGGGGAGGTGAAGGTTGGACGAAGAGCTCGTGTGAATTTTTCAATTGGGAAGAAATATAAAGATGAAATCTGGTGCGATGTGGTAGATATGGATGTCTGTCATTTGTTGCTGGGAAGACCGTGGCAGTATGATAGAGCAGTACAACATGATGGGCATACCAACAGTTACAGTTTCATGTTTGAAGGCACTAAGATTACTCTAGTTCCAAAGAAGCGACAACAGGAGGAAAACAAGTTGGAGGAGATTGAAGAACTCAAAACTTTGTTATCTTTGAAGGAGTTTGTTAAGGAGGTTGAAGAAGAGTCGGAAGTATTCTTGTTAATTGGGCGTGAGAGCAGTGAAGAAGTTGAAATTCCAGAGGAAGTTAAACCAGTTTTGAAAGAATTTGACGATGTATTTCCAGAGGAGTTACCAATGGAGTTGCCACCGTTGAGGGATATTCAACATCAGATAGATCTTGTTCCAGGTGCTGTGTTGCCACACAGACCACATTATCGAATGAGTCCGAAGGAACATGAAGAGTTGCGGAGGCAGGTAGAGGAATTGCTTGAACAGGGGCGTGTGCAGGAGAGTTTAAGTCCTTGTGTTGTACCAGCTTTATTGGTACCCAAAAAAGATGGAACGTGGAGGATGTGCACTGACAGTCGAGCATTGAATAAGATTACTGTGAGATATAGATTTCCGATGCCGAGGCTTGATGATTTATTGGATCAGATCAGTGGATCCGTAATCTTTTCTAAGATTGATTTGAAGAGCGGTTATCATCAGATTCGCATTAGACCGGGGGACAAATGGAAGACAGCATTCAAGACGAGGGAAGGCTTGTATGAATGGCTGGTAATGCCGTTTGGTCTATCAAATGCACCGAGTACATTCATGAGGGTGATGAATCAAATTTTCAGACCGTACATTGGAAAATTTGTGGTGGTTTACTTTGATGATATTCTGATCTACAGTGCAAGTACAGAAGAGCATGTTCAACATTTGAAGAAAGTGTTAATTATTCTTCGTGAAGAACAATTCTATGCTGCTACAAAGAAGTGTGTCTTTATGGCGAGGAGTGTTTTATTTCTGGGATATGTTGTATCGGAAGAAGGAATACAGGTTGACCAAAGTAAAATTGAAGCGATCAGAGATTGGCCACAGCCCAAGACGATAACGGAAGTTCGTAGTTTTCACGGGTTGGCTTCATTTTATCGAAGGTTTATTCCACACTTTAGTAGTGTGATGGCACCTGTGACTGATTGTATGAAGGGTAAACAGTTTTCATGGTCAGAGGAAGCAGGGAGTGCTTTTGGAAAAATCAAGGAGTTGCTGACGTCTGCACCAATTCTAGTGCTACCAGATTTTCAGTTAGTGTTTGAACTACATACTGATGCATCCAAGGTTGGAATTGGAGGAGTACTGAGTCAGAGGGGACGTCCGCTTGCATATTTTAGCGAAAAGTTGTCAGGAGCAAAGATGAGATACAGTACATATGATGTGGAATTTTATGCTGTTGTGCAATCTATTAAACACTGGAGACATTATCTATTTCAGAAAGAGTTTGTTCTGTATACTGATCATGAAGCATTGAAGCATTTGCAAGGGCAAGACAAGATTTCAGCGAGACATGCATCGTGGATTGCATATCTGCAACAGTTTACTTTCGTTTTTAAACACAAGTCAGGGGTGACGAATCGAGTGGCTAATGCTTTAAGTAGGAGGAGTCATTTGTTGACGACAATGAAAGTTGAGGTGACTGGTTTTGAATTATTGCCAGAGCAGATTGCAGAAGACTCTTATTTTAAGAAATTTGTTGAAAGGGACAATGAAGGGAAGACTGTTGAGTTTATGATGGTTGATGGTTTTCTTTTTAAGGGAAATCGATTGTGCATACCAGAGGGTAGTCTGAGAATGAAGATTATCAAGGAGTTACACGAAGAGGGACATGTTGGGAGAGACCGTACCTTACAGTTGATTTCACAATCTTACTTTTGGCCATCAATGAGGAAAGAGGTAGAGAAGTTTGTGGAACGTTGTCATACTTGTCAGGTTTCGAAAGGAACTGCGACTAATGCTGGTTTATATATGCCGTTACCCGTGCCTGTAAAACCATGGGTGGATATCAGTATGGACTTTGTGTTGGGGCTGCCAAGAACACAGCGAGGAAACGATTCCATCTATGTGGTAGTGGATCGATTTTCGAAGATGGCACATTTTATTGCTTGTAAGAAGACGGCGGATGCTGTTCATGTTGCTCAGTTGTTTTTCAAGGAGATCTATCGACTTCATGGATTGCCAGAATCTATTGTGTCGGATAGAGATACTCGTTTTCTGAGTCATTTTTGGCTAAGTTTGTGGAAGATGGTGGGAACGAAGCTGAAGTTTAGTAGTGCTTATCATCCGCAAACGGATGGACAGACCGAGGTTGTGAACAGATCATTAGGGAATTTACTGAGGTGTCTTGTGCAAGATAATCTGAAGAGTTGGGATGTAAAGTTATGCCAAGCAGAATTTGCTCATAATCATGCAGTGAATTGTAGTACAGGGTTCAGTCCATTTCAGATAGTATATTCAAGCTTACCGAAGGGTCCGTTGGATTTAACGGTAGTGCCACAATCAAAGAAGACAGTTAAGAAAGCTGCTGATTTTGTTGAAGGATTGGCGGAATGTCATCAAATCGTTCAGGAACGATTGGAGAAAGCAAACGAGAAGTATAAACGATCTGCAGACTTGAAGCGAAGGAATGTTGAGTTTAATGAAGGAGATATGGTTTATGCAGTGTTAACAAAAGATCGTTTTTCAGTAGGCGCGTACAATAAATTGAAAGCACGAAAGATTGGTCCAGTGGAAATTTTAATGAGAATCAATGAAAATGCTTATAAATTGAAGCTGCCAGATGATGTGTATACGTCTGATGTGTTCAATGTTAAACACCTAGTACCATATCATGGGAGTGAGTTTGTTGGGAAAGAAGAGGGTGCAAATTCGAGGACGAATTTCTCTCAACCTGGGGAGGATGATGCAGCTCAGGCCAGAGATGAAGGCATAAGTCGTCCCCGACTTAAGGAAAAGGGGCTACGACTTAAAACCCTAAGTCGTCCACAAGCTAAAGCTAACAAGGAAGATATAAGTCGTCTGCGACTTAAGGGAAACGTTTTGAGTCGTCTACAACTTAACTGGATGGAAGGCATAAGTCGTGACCGACTTAAGGAAACAGGTATGAGTCGTTCACGACTCAACGAAGACGAGGAGGTAAGTCAACCACGATTTATGGAAGAGGCTGACATAAGTCGTCCACGACTTAAAGACAGAGCTATAAGTCGTCTACGACTTAAGAAGAAGGATCCAGGAAGAGCAACACGAGTTGAGAACAAACAAGGGATAAGTCGTCTACGACTTAAGAGAAGGGATGAGTCGCTGCCGAGTTACGACTTAAGATGAGTCGCCTGGTTGCCATAAGTCGAGAACTGGGTTAAGTCGTTGTGGTGTGAGTCGTACCTCGTGTACTGGGTAAGTTGGCATATATGCTAAATCGGAGGATATCTTATGTCGGAGCCGAGTTAAGTGGTGTGTGTTGTAACGTGTTGTATTTTCTGTTTGTTAAGTCGTAGAACGCATTTGTTTTTAAGTCGTCTGTTTGTATGTCGTTGTACTTAAGTCATAAGTCGTGGTGATTGTGTTGTAATCTGATAAGTCGTAAACGACTTATGGTGAGTCGTCTGTTTTGAGTCGTTTACTTTTGAGTCATTACTTTTAAGTCGTAAGTCGTGTGACTTATGTTGAGTCGTAGGTCGTAGGTGATGAGTCGGAAACAACTTAAGACTTATGTAATTTTCTGGAGATGTGTTGTAGCCTATAAATAGGCAAGTTGTGTCATTTTGTAAGGTTGTTGTTGATTTTTTTTGAATAAAATTCTCTTTGATTGCTGTGTGCTTTCATCTAAATTGGTAGTTGAGTGTAATCTCCTATCTCCTCTTTCGGTTAATCGAGTGCGCTCGATTCAACGATTGCAGAAGCCGATTCGCGGAATCAAGTGCGCTTGATCAACGCTTGAAGAATTGAAGATCTTTGAACCCAGTATCGTGCGCGATCAACGAGTTCGGGATAGCTAGAATTCGGTATCTTCGGATCAACGAATTTGGGCATTTCAGTATCTTTCAATCCATCGATTACTACTTTCACCGATTGAAGATTGTTTTGTTAATCCGCTGCGTCAGGATTTAAATCAAATTTTAAATTCAAAATAAGCCCAAAATTTGAACGGTCTCAGATTCCATCCAAACCAGCGTCAAAGTGTCCGGAATTTCGATCCCAACGGAACAAACCGTGCGTGAATTGGACCTCGTATGTGGAAGTTATGCAGGTTAGAACATTATATGATTTAATATAAAATAAATAAAATAAAAATATTGATATACACGTCATCACCTCTCAGCAACCCTACATCAAGCCCTCGCGAACGAACACAGAACCAAGAATGGCGGCCAGCTGTTCGACCAATTTTTGTCCACCGTACGACCCCCTAACGCCAGATCGACCACCTCCATGCTCCTCCACGGCCAGAGCCGCCCCTTCCTCTCACTTGCGGCCACCTCCGGCACGCCCTAGGGTTGTCGTCACCGCCGACAAGAGTAGCCAATATCTGGCGATCTGGCAACATCTAGCCCCAGCGAACCATACCGATCGCCATGCCCCAACGCCCTCTACACTCCGATGCCCTCCGATCGTCCTATGGGTGGAGATCCATCGCAAAATCCAACGGCCACAAACGAACGATCGAAACTAAATCATCAAATTCTGTTCGCACAGAAATCCAAATTGAAAAACTAACAACATATTTGATTTGCACTCATTGCGAGCTTCAAATCGATATATAATTTGATATATTTTAAGGGGTTTAAAATTTTGATTTAAATTAGCTATTTAGGAATTACGGTTTTGTAATTGGATTTGTTTCTGCCATTGAGAAAGAGAAGCCTTAGAGAATTGTATGTATAAAAATAAGAAATAGAAAGACTGCTAGGTTTTATAACAGGTTATTTATAGACAAAGCTGAAAATAGAATAGATGAACAATGTTTGATTTACACGTTGAACGATAACTGACCCGAAAAGCCTGTTCCGACTCCGGAACGAAAATGGGTCATCCCATATATCAAAATAGATGCTTTCAATAATTTTAAAATCAATGGAACTGGTTTCAAGCCCAAATTCTATCGTATGAAGAAGTTATGATAAAATCAGCTTATTTCAAATCGATTTCAATTGATTTCAAGGCATTTTGAACCCGTACGATCAAATGACAAGTCTGATCGCTACGAAACTTAAAATCCTACAATAATTCACCGTTCTGGATCCGATGAAACTAGTTTCGTCAAAATCCGAGTCAGTGGCCAAAATGGCTATATTTCAGTTAATTAAATAAATTAATAATTGATTAATCAAATCACTTTTTCAGTTTAAATTTTATAATTTACAACTTCTATCGTTTTTGATTTCTTAATCACTTACAATAATTTAAACAAATTTAGATGTCAATTTAAAGTTGATTAATTTATCAATTTCAGTGTTAAATTTAAATTTCATTAAATTAAGAAATTATAAATTAAAATTCCAAAATCCATTTATTAAATTTTTAAACCTTGTTATTCAAGTCTTTTATTTCAATAAGGATATAACTAACATTGGTTTATATCTTAGTACATTAATATTTCCCAATTTCATCTTAATTTCTATTTGCGTAATAATTAAATATTAAATTTCATTTAATTGCAATTAATCCAATTATCATAATTTAAATTCCAATAAGTTGATAAATCTCGATTTCCATTCTTTTTTTTAACCAATTATCATATTATGAATAAAATTAACATTATTTCCATTTATTATCTTAATTTACATTAACATAATATTTAATTACATTTATTGAAATTTATTTCCAATTTGAATTAACAAGCTAAATAAATAGGTAACATACAATAGTTGGCCATAGTTAACCTTTAGTCACATTAATAAGCTTTTACTACTTACAAATCAATGTTACCATTTGTTTTCATAATACTAATTTCATTCAATTTCCATTAACTATCTATTATTTCCTTGGTTAATCCAATATTTCATTTATTCACTTATATTCAATTTATAACCAAGTATATCATTTTTATTATTTCAATCAATTGGAATTTTATTCAATTTATCAAAATTTACTTTAATTAACATTGTTACATTTCATTTTAGTATCTATTACTTTACTAAATCTCTTATTTTTTATTTCTTTCAAATTTAATTATCAAAATCTTATTAAATTAACACATTTAACTTATTGAAAATTACGGGTCGTTACACTCTCCCCTACTCAAAACTTTTCGTCCCCGAAAAGGAAAAAAGAAGGGAAAAGAAGGAATTAAGAAAATTAATATATCTATTTAAAATATTAAATCCATAAAAAATTAATTTATAAAATTAAATAATGTAAACAAAATATATCAATTTATAACACTTAAATCCTTTTATACTCAAATTAACAAAGTTTGGAAAGCATTTCTCAAAATTTCCTAAGTCCAAAATTTCCAAAAATTTTTGGTAGAGTCTCCTTTGTACGGAGAGGTTCGAGAGAAAATAATAATATCAATAATAATAATATATATCAAAATTTTCAAAAAAAAATATCCCAATAGCGGGAAAATAATATAATATCGTTATAAAACCGTAATCCGAGAACGTACCTATTTGTCGGGCAAACAACGCTTAATTACGAAACCAAAAGCAGTAGTAATTGCTTCCATAACCTGTATTTCACTTATATAATCCAAAAGAGTTAATAATTATATAAAAATTAAATATTTAAAGTTGTTTCAACCACTAACAAACAAATCAATATAAAACAACAATCACTCGCAATCACAGCATACCATCATCATATGAAATCAACAAAATCAACTATCCATCCATAGCAAACATACAAATGGTTTGTTCAGGTTCAACAAAAAAAATTTAACCGCCTAGAATGACAAATAAACTGCTGAGTGCACCCTTTAACTCAACAGTCTTAGATGAACCCAATAGATTATTCATACATAAAAAAAAATAGAAGTATCTTATCCCAAACAACCCATAAACCAAAACAAACAATAATTTACAATGTACTTGAGTTATTCTTATTAAATTTCTTTCACAACAATTACAGTTTTTATTTTCCTTTTCATTCATACAAGGATTATTTCTTTAACCTACATTTTTCTCTTACAAAAATTTATTCCCATTCATTCATTAAGTGTTTATTTCATTTATTTTCCTTTATTACTTACAAAAATTCATTTTCGTTTATTCATATCATGTCAATTTCTTTTATTGCATTACATTCATTTCATTATTTACTTTAATTATAAATAGTTTCAATATTAACTTAAGTTCAAAATCCTTTACTTATAGTACTCATTTTCTATTTCATTTAATTAGTAGTATTACCATTTTAACTCAAGTTTATAACTATTTTCATATCAAATTTCTTATTTATAAAAGTAAATTTCATTGAACACTTCCATTACATAAGTTTTACTTGTAAAATTTTCCATTACATATTCTTTTAACATTTCAACTTTTATAATTGGTAAGTTATATATATATATGTCTTTAAGAATGCAATTGAAAGTTACACAAGTTTGACTTACTTATTTTAATTAACTTAAGGTTCAATAATTATCATTTCTTATATTCATATTCTTTTCGTTTACAAGTTACAAATTTCAACTTTCTGTAATTTCATCTATAACCTAGCATTTAATCTCTTATTTTAATCAGAAGTTCCAATTTTTTTTAAGTAGTTAAATTTCGTTTCATTTTCAATAATTAAAACCTCTAATTTGTAGAAATTTAAGAACTAAATGCCAGGTTCCATTTCAAATCATTTAAAATAACATATATTTCATATCTTTTATATGTATCAAATCATATTTGGAAAAAAAATTATATTTATTTATCATAAAAAATGTGTAGTAAACAACTACAACGGTCTTCCCACTTCAAAACTCGAAAATGAATGTCGATGATGCGTGCACTCATCACCAAAATTATTTTCCATCGACAGAGAGGGGAGTACAGAACTTATTCTTTCCAAAATTTCAGTAAAACAATTCTTTCAAATTATATTGAAATATTTATATCAGAAAATACTTCTAATACTATTATTATTATATCCCAAAATCATTTAAAGAAATTTTTAAAAAACCCCGGAACTTAAGTTCTAAATTTCCCAATTTCATTTATTTCATTTTCAAATCTTATTTCCAACCAATATTTATAAATTTCACTACTTAACAACCAACATATTACAACCAAATATATATCATTTATAAAATTTATTATTTTATATACAAAAAATATAATAGGCAAAATTATTTCATTTACCTATATTTCAAAACAAATATTGTGTCGGTCTGTCCTATTAAGTGTTTAGAAATCCCTATCGATGTCATAGCGTCCTATGCACCAACCAGAATTTATAAATACAAAACAGTACAAATTAACACAATATAAAACCTTTTATAACACTAACAAATACGCTCTCTCATATATATACACTCAGCGACTCATCATAGGGTATTACTACCCTATTAATAAAGAGTCAGACCCCACAAAGCTAAGGTTATCCCTAAACCTAAGCTCTGATACCAACTGCAACATCCCGCCTTTTTGTACGCTTTAAGTAGACACACGTGCCGACTCAAACCATACAGAAGGGAAGATTGTTATTTGGGTGAATAAGAAAAAAACAGAGAAAGAAAAAAAACAAAACAGAATCTCGCGGCGGAATGACAAAATATAATAATCAAATAACAGTTCATGAAGCTCTTTACAAAACATTTGATTATACTTATACAATATAGAAATCAGAGTTACACTTATCAGAAATATATAATGCGGCGGAACAGTATGATGCAGTGGAATAATATAGTAAATAATAGTAATACAAATCTTCGTCTTCTAGAAATAAGGTCTTCAAATCCTGAAATGCTCAGGCTGACCCGAGCGAATTAAAAAGACAAAACACTCGAGTCAGAACTAAAAGATCTTATGTAAGTTAAATAAACGGTAAATAAATATGAGTGTAAACGACATCGGAGATGTTTACGGGGTTTGACATCTCCTATCCAGTGTCTAACGTGAGTGTAGTAACTTAAGAGATGTTCGGGATTCACATCTCCTAAGGATCTGTTAAACTATCTACTATGTAGTACAATACGCTATTATAATATGTCTATAGTAAGATAAACTATTAAAATAGCGTTAAGGCATTATCCATATCCCCCTTAACACATTTTATATATTCCCATAGTCTATACAGTACCGTAATCCCACCCGTAAATTGGGTGTCGTCAGAGGGCACTCCATAGGTATGGTACAAACCAAACTCGTAGAAGGCGCGCTAGGGTAGGTGACACGGCACAATTAGGCAATGCAAGGGTAGATATACCAATTACACTTCCGGACTGTTGGTAACGCATAGCCGCAACTACCGCCCAACTTGAAACATGCTCCCGAGTAAAAATCGAAGGGTGGCCACCGAATAAATCACAAAGTCAGAATTAAGATCGATGGAGTGTGTCCGCTCAGAGGAGCTACCCCATTGGCCCGTCAATTGCTCCTGTTTTAGCCACCTTATGCCAACTCACGGGAGTCGGGTCCACGTATATACCTCATATAGGATCGTCGCCACCATCCTACTTCATTCTGGAATCTCCACTGCGTACACGGTTGTCAAAGTGGTTTTCGGTATCGACAGAGAGTATGCCCATATTCGATCCCCGTCTCTTTAACAACCAATCGCTTATTACACACCGGATGGTTCTTTTACATTTCCAAAATCATTTCATAATTGATATCAAAATATCATATTTAATTCAAATCATATCATTTTCGAAATCATTACTTACTTCCGAAATTATATCACATTGAAATCATAGTTCGAAATTATATTTCCTTTCAAAAGTCATATTTCCAAAATAAGTTAAACTCTCATTTCAAAATTATCATATTAAACCAAATATGCTATTTAAATCCCAACTTAGGTTATAATGTCGCTTAACCACATTCATTTTAAAAATCAAGAATTTGGATATAAACCCATCCCTTTTACTTAGTTTGGAATTTAGAAGAAAATAGTTATAAATAGTTATAAATAGTTAATATAGATTTTAAAATAGATTAAATATGATTAAAATAGATTAAATAGCTTTAAAATAGATTAATTAGATTTAAAATAAATTAAAACAGGTTAATTAATTTAAAGGTTGAAAATCTTAATAATTAAAGTCTTTAAAATAATATATTTTTAAAACAGTTTATATAAAAATATGAATTTGAAATTTATATCAATTTAAACTATTTATTTCATTCCAGTACATTTGGACCAATTTAATATCTCAAAACCCAATTTCAGATTTTCCAATTCCAATTCTCAATAAAATATTTAATTCAATATCGCCTCCAATCCATGTTCGAAATATCAATTTAAATTACTCCAAATTCAATATATTTCAAAGTTATATTTCAAACAATTTAAAATAATTCAATCCTGACAAATTCCACTTTTTATTCCAAATTCAACTTTGAAATTTCAATTAAGTCCTTTTAACAATACCTTTAAACCAATTCCAATTTTATCATAAACTTGAATTTCGATAATAATTCAATTCGTATTAATCAATTTTTATTTCAAAATATCATTTGAAAGGATTCAAAAATTTAAAGCTTTAAAATCATTTAATTTAACCAATCCAGTGTCCGTATATAATTTTCTATCCTAGGGTCAAGTGATACGGATATTTATCATTTCAATCCGCAATTTAAAATGTTACGATTATATATCATTTCAAACTGCAATCCCGAAATAATAATAAAGTCCATAAAATCGCTCAAGTCTATCATTTCAACCCATAACGATTTTTCCTTATCTATTGATCATTCGGGTATGTATCATTTCAACCCATAGTGAACTTGCAGTTTATACCGATATAAAATAAAACATCCATTCATCCAATATCAACAATCAACATCCATCACAATCATCATCCCAATCAGTCAATAAACATCAATATAGAACTGATAATCAATAACAGGTATTTAACTGGCAATTTATATTCAATAATAAATTAAATAACGATTTAATTCAAATAAATTCGAATTTACAGAGATGATGATTTAAAATATACCAAACAGTCATAAATAAATTACTAATCACATCAAAAAATTTAATTTAACAAACATAAGAAATTTTAGAAGTTGTGAGTGAGTCAAAACACTCACCTTTGAATTTAAATCGAATTTTAAATTCAAAATAAGCCCAAAATTTGAACGGTCTTAGATTCCGTCCAAACCAGCATCATAGTGTCAAGAAATTTCGATACGATCCCATCGGAACAAACAGCACGTGAATCGGACCTCGTATGTGGAAGTTATGCAGGTTAGAACATTATACGATTTAATATAAAATAAATAAAATAAAAATATTGATATACACGTCATCACCTCTCAGCAACCCTAGCCGCATCAAGCCCTCGCGAACGAACATAGAACCAAGAATGGCAGCCAGCCGTTCGACCAATTTTTGTCGACCGTACGACCCACTAACGCCAGATCGACCACCTCCATGCTCCTCCACGGCCAGAGCCGCCCCTTCCTCTCACTTGCGGCCACCTCCGGCACGCCCTAGGGTTGCCGCTGCCGCCGATAAGAGTAGCCAATATCTGGCGATCTAGCAACATCTAGCCCCAACGAACCATACCCATCGCCATGCCCCAACGCCCTCTACACTCCGATGCCCTCCGATCATCCTATGGGCGGAGATCCATCGCACAATCCAATGGCCAAAAACGAACGATCGAAACTAAATCATCAAATTCTGGTCGCACAGAAATCCAAATCGAAAAACTAACAGCATATTTGACTTGCGCTCGTCGCGAGCTTCAAATCGATATATAATTTGATATATTTTGAGGGGTTAAAATTTTTGATTTAAATTAGCAATTTGGGAATTAGGGTTTTGTAATTGGATTTGTTTCTGCCATTGAGAAAGAGAAGCCATATAGAATTGTACGTATAGAAATAAGAAATAGAAAGACTGCTAGGGTTTATAACAGGTTATTTATAGACAAAGCTAAAAATAGAATGGATGAACAATGTTTGATTTACACGTTGAACGATAACTGACCCGAAAAGCCCGTTCCGACTCCGGAACGAAAATGGGTCATCCCATATATCAAAATAGATGCTTTCAATAATTTTAAAATCAATGGAACTGGTTTCAAGCCCAAATTCCATCGTATGAAGAAGTTATAATAAAATCAGCTTATTTCAAATCGATTTCAATCGATTTCAATTAAATCGATTTCAAGGCATTTTAAACCCATACGATCAAATGACAAGTATGATCGCTATGAAACTTAAAATCCTACAATAATTCACCGTTACGGATCCGATGAAACTAGTTTCGTCAAAATCCGAGTCAGTGGCCAAAATGGCTATATTTCGGTTAATTAAATAAATTAATAATTGATTAATCAGATCACTTTTTCAGTTTAAATTTTATAATTTACAACTTCTATCATTTTTGATTTCTTAATCACTTACAATAATTTAAAAAAATTTAGATGTGAATTTAAAGTTGATTAATTTATCAATTTCAGTGTTAAATTTAAATTTCATTAAATTCAGAAATTATAAATTAAAATTCCAAAATCCATTTATTAAATTTTTAAACCTTGTTATTCAAGTCTTTTATTTCAATAAGGATATAACTAACATTGGTTTATATCTTAGTACATTAATATTTGCCAATTTCATCTTAATTTCTATTTGCGTAATAATTAAATATTAAATTTCATTTAATTGCAATTAATCCAATTATCATAATTTAAATTCCAATAAGTTGATAAATCTAGATTTCCATTCTTTTATTTAACCAATTATCATATTATGAATAAAATTAACATTATTTCCATTTATTATCTTAATTTACATTAACATAATATTTAATTACATTACTGAAATTTATTTCCAATTAAAATTAATAGGCTAAATAAATAGGTAACATACAATAGTTGGCCACAGTTAACCTTTAGTCACATTAATAAGCTTTTACTACTTACAAATCAATGTTACCATTTGTTTTCATAATACTAATTTCATTCAATTTCCATTAACTATCTATTATTTCCTTGGTTAATCCAATATTTCATTTATTCACTTATATTCAATTTATAACCAAGTATAGCATTTTATTATTTCAATCAATTGGAATTTCATTCAATTTGTCAAAATTTACTTTAATTAACATTGTTACATTTCATTTTAGTATTTATTACATTACTAAATCTCCAATTTTTTTTATTTCTTTCAAATTTAATTATCAAAATCTTATTAAATTAACACATTTAACTTATCGAAAATTACGGGTCGTTACAATTTATTATTATTGTTATTGTATAAATTTAGTTAATTTTTATAAAACTTAGTTAATTTGGTTAATATTTTATAATTTATTATTATTATTATAAACTTTGTTAATTTTTATAAAACTTATATTTAATTTATTATTGCTATCGATATTATAAACTATAACATCCATAATTTTTGATAACATTATTTAGGAGATTTAATTAGATAAATTATGTAGAACAATAAAGATAAGGAGATTGAGATTTGAATAAATTATATAGGGTCGGGCTTATTTATAAGATAAGTGGGCTTTAAATTGGTTTAAAGGTTAATTAAACTACACATGGGCATATTAGTAAATTAGCCAACTAATTATACATGGCTATAACTTCTCATTTTATCCATTCACGTTCATTTTATTTCTCAGATCAAAATAAACACAAGAACACTAATAGAGCCGGCCATTACCAAGGAAGAAAAGAGGAATTTTAATCTAAAGCTAAGGATCAAAAGCTAGGGAGGATTAATCAGTAACAAATCTCAAATTCCTTATCAAGTTTAAGGTGAATAATAATCTTCTACCATCTTTATTTTATTCTATGATTATATGGTTTCGAATTTATGATTTAAATTCGTTTTTGTGATAAAATGGACGATGATATGCTTGAGTTATGTTATGATGATTTGTTTTAATTCATAAGCACATGACTTTGCACGGTTTTGACATGAAACCGAGAATATATGATTTCAGATTACCATGGAAAATTTTTATGTTAAGTAAAACATGATTTTGGAGATGGATTTTAATTTTCAGAATTTTTTAAACTACGAAATTTTATTACGAATTTTCGATTAAAAATATGATATAATTGGGTTTAAAATTTATTTTGAGAATTTCCGGAATAAATTGGTCTAAAATTTTAATATGTTTGATTACATGATGAAATTGAATTTCTGTGATTTTTGGAGATTTTTCCTAATTGATTTAGTAAGGAAAATAAATTATTTTTCAAAGAAGGACTTTTTTGAAATAATTGGTTTTAGTATATGGAAAAGCTAAAACGTTGCATTTTAATGATTTTCAATATGATATAAATGCGGCAGTTATAAAGGTAAAGTATTTGAAAAGTTTTTATGACAACCAATCAATAGTTTACAAATAGGCAAGTTGTCAGAAAGTGATTACTAAAAGTTGCTATAATTCAGCCTTTAAACCAAAAAAAGTTGTTCGGCCCTGTTAGTAAGTACCTTTCAACTCCTTTGATTTCGCCTTATCATAGTTGAAACCACCCTAGTCAAAACCAATACATAAGATATCACTAAGATGGTATGCAGTGGAATGGAAGGAGGGCGGAAGCCTTGGTGTCGAAAGGGTAGCTTCCGATGGAGCCGAAACCCTACTTTGTTTTCATAAGTTAAGATCTTGCCTAGTTTAACCTAAAGTTTTCGACACAGTCGAAAGCTATGCTTTCGAAAAGGTTTTATAATTAGCTTCCAAAAAAGGTTGTCATGTTGTGTTAAAGTATTTGCTTTCGAGGAGTACCTTTTCTTTAAATAATTGCTTTCGAAAGGGTAGGTTTCGTCCCAGTCGAAACCAATCCGCTAATACCCCTTTCGACTGCATTGAAGTCATCTATGTTGTCGAAGGGGTTACTTTTGTTTTTACCTAAGCCTTTTTCCCGAATGATTTCGAAGGGGTTGAGGGTTTCGAAGGTGATGGAGTCGAAATGGGGTTTCGACTCTGTCCATCAAAGTTTTGATTTTCTAAAGTCTTTTGCTTTTGACTAAGATGGTTCCGACACCATCAATTTTTCCCCAAACAAATTTTTATTGGTTTCGAAAGAGATATTTTCGTATATAACCATTTTGACCCAAATGATTTTTAAAGAGTAAACCCAATGCTTTCGAAAAGGGTACTTTCATTTGTTTCGAAGCTCTATATTTTTAAAAGATGATTTGATACTATTAAAAGGTATAATAGGTTTCGAAAGAGAACATTTATTAAGGGCTTCGAAAGGTATGCATTCAATGTTTTGAAAAGAAGTCTTTGCTTTCGAAGGAGGCTATCCAGAGGTTTCGAAAGAGATGTTTTTATGGTTTCAAAACATAAACCCAATCTCAATTTAAAGTAATAACCATGGCATAAATAAAAGATTTTGAAATGTTATTACATTGTCATTAACCCATAACTGTATTTTGGGAAAATGGCAGAATAACCAGTTAGGTTGACCCAGTAGTGATTATAACTTAACAGATGTTAAGATTTTAATTAAAGATATTGGCAGGGGCCAATAGGTTTACAGTAAGCCCATGAAAATTGTATGATATTGGCAAGGACCAATAGGTTCATAGTCAGCCCATGAAAACAATGATTTGATACTGGCAGGGGCTAGTAGGTTTGTAGTTAGCCCAAAAAACTATATCCGGATTAAGATATTGGCAGTCAGCCAATAGGTTCCTAGTTATCCCATGAAAACTAGGGTAAGAAATAAGATGTTGGAGTTACCAATAGGTTCTTAGTGATCTCATGAAAACTAAGTAATTAGATAGATAGTCCTTAATCATATAACTGGTTAATAGTAATCCTAGAAACTATAATTGAGATAGATAGTCAGAATGAATGGGGATGGGTAATCCAGAATTGATTTATTTGTTTTGAATATCATTATAAAGTTTTAAAATACTATGCTTTAACCATTGTGGATGCAGGAGCACGATATATGGTTTTATAAATGTTTTAGGATACTAGTGAAGGGAAAACCCGTTTCGCTAAGCGGCGTGGTCTCACTAGATATCCAAATTGTTTGAGATGGTAAATTATTATTCATGCCAAGCTTTTTGTCTGACTCGAAGTTTTTGTTTTCCCCATAAACTCTCGGTTACTCAATTGATTTTGAGTAGGTTGAGAGTTAAGGTTTCCAGGTGTTCTTTTAGACGAATAAAAGCTTTTGAGGACGTGTAGGAGGCAGGATAGTTATTAGAGTTCGTTTATTTCCGCTGTGTGTTTGTTTGTAAAGGCAAAATGTTTTCTTGCCTTTCTATATACCCTGGTCTAACAATGGGGCATCTTCATATGTCGCTCTTGGCGTATTTTATAATAATTATATGTTATCCGAACGTGGTCTATGAATTTGAATTATGTAATCGATTTGGAATATTTTGAAATAGAATGTGGAACTTGTTTTGCTGTTTAATTTTTTTCCATATTCTTGTGTTTCTGTGTATCAATGTATCTAATATCACCGCGTTTGGTCGTTGAGGATTAATAACTATGGATGACTGTAGCATCCATAGCTGTTAGTTTTGGGCCTCCAAATAGAGGGATGTTACAAGTTGGTACCAAAGCATAGGTTTATGAAACTTTAAAAGAAACTTAAACCTAAAATATTTTCCAAACATAATCCAATGAATCAGATAATAAGATTGGGGTTTGGGTTAACGTTATAGTAACGTACTTGTATTTACTATATATAGTTATATATATAAGTACGTATCCCTCACTCTCTTAGACCGTTCTTATGTATCTTACTAAGGCTCGTATGCAGATTTACGAGAAAGGAGATATGGAAGCAGGAAATGGAAGAGGAAATCTCGGTGGAGGAAGCACCACAACTAATGGAAATGCTCGACCCACTACTAGGAGAAACCCGGGTCGACCGGCTAATGCTAGTAACCAAAATGCTGAAGTCAATGTGGGTGCTGAAAATCCACCAGTAGATACGGGGGTGATGTATCAGTTCTTAGCCGGTTTGATGCAAGCTGGAACTGCTGCTGGAAATGGAGGAGGAGCTAATCATGTGGCTCCAGTTGGAAATATTGCTTTGCTGAGTAGAGATTACACTAGTTTGGGTGGGAAGCCATTCTTGGGAACAGAGAGTGCCATAGATGTTCAGAATTGGTTGTTGCATTGTAAGCGTATATTTACTGATTTGGGTCTGAATGATGGACAAAAGAGGAGGTTGGCCTCTAGACAGTTGCAGGGGTCAGCGTTGCATTGGTGGAATAGTGTCACTGCCAGAGTTTCGGAGGAGCGGTTAACTTGGAATGATTTTAAGACAAGATTTGAGCAGAAGTTTGTATTTGAGTTTGCTAAGTCTGAGCTGATGAGGAAATTTATGGATTTAGTACAAGGAGAGATGTCAGTAGTGGAGTATGCTACTAAGTTTGAAGAGCTGTCTAGATATGGATATGCTATTATAGATACTAACATCAAGAGGAATGAGAAGTTCATTCGAGGCCTAAGGGCCGAGCTTGCTACAATAACCATGACACATGTTCGTGATCCTTATAATATAGTGGTGGAAATGTTTATTCGCCATGAGGAGTTGCTTGATGATTTAGCAAAAGAGAAGTCAATGGAAACCCAGGGTTCTCAAGGGAAGAAGAGGAAATTCTTTTAAAAGAAGGGAGCCAAGAAGGGAGGCACGACTAAGACATCAAAGTTTGAGGTAGTTTGCTATAAGTGTGACAAGAAGGGTCACTTTGCTAATGAATGTCGGTCGAGAAATGGGAAGAAAACCGCAGTTAAGAAGAATGTGGAATGCTTCAACTATGACCAAGTTGGGCATTATAAGAATCAGTGTCCAAAGCCAGTTAGGGAGGACAAAGGAAAAGTTTTTTCTATAGGACCAGGTAGGCCTACTGCAATAGATAGGGGAAAGACTGTGATAAAAGGTACACTTTTGATTCAGAGTATTTCAGTTAGAGTACTTTTTGGTACCGGTGCATCACATTCATTTATATCTCGGTGTTTGGTGATAGATTATGCTTAGAACCCACCTACCTTGTTACTTCCTTAAGGGTTGCAAATCCAATAGGAGGGTATGCAACTCTAGGGTTAAGATGTGACCAGTTAGAACTTGACTTGTTAGGTCATAAGTTTGCATGCAGTTTGTATGTTATTGATTTCATAGATTCCGGGATCATTTTGGGTATGGATTGGTTGAGTGGGTATAAGGCTAGAATATTTTTCCAGGATAGGGAAGTATCACTGAGACACCCGATAGTCATAATCGAGTGATATTCTCAGTAGAAAATACTGACCGGAGTGTTAGTGCTATTTTTAATGCTATGGAGGTAGGAAATAAGTTAAGTCAGGTTCGAGTGGCAAGAGAATTTGTAGATGTTTTTGAGTTAGTCACTGGACTACCCCCGGAAAGAGCTGTTGAGTTTAGAATAGATCTTCTGCTAGGAGCTGAACCTGTAAGTAGACCACCTAGCAGGACGACACTAACCGAGATGAAGGAATTGAAGGTGCAACTAGTGGATTTGGAAGGAAGGAATTTTATTAGACCAAGAAGTTCGCCTTGGGGAGCGGCCGTGGTGTTCGTGAAGAAACCAGATGGGTCATTAAGGATGTGTATTGACTATCGTAAGTTAAATGAAAGGACAGTTAAGAATAAGTATCCTTTGCCAAGAATAGATGATCTGTTTGATCAGTTTAGTGGAGCCAGAGTGTTTACCCAGTTGGATTTGGCGACAGGTTTCCATCAGTTGAGAGTGGCGGAGGACAGTATTCCTTTGACAGCATTTCGAACTAGATATGGTTCATATGAGTGGTTGGTAATGCCATTTGGATTGATGAATGCACCTGCTTTCTTCATAGATTTGATGAACCGAGTTTTCTGAGAGTACTTGGATAGGTTTGTACTAGTATTTATAGATGACATTCTAATATACTCTAAGGATGAGAGAGGGCATGAAGTTCATCTTAGAGTAGTGCTTGAGATGCTGAGGCGGAAACAACTAAAGGAGAAGTTTACCAAGTGTCATTTCTGAAAGAAAGAGGTAAAGTTTCTTGGTCACATGGTTTCAGAGAAAGAGTTGTCAGTCGATCCAGATAAGATCAAAGCTGTGAATAATTGGAAGAGACCAGAGACAGTGACTGAGATCAGGAGTTTTCTTGGACTTGTTGGCTACTACCGGAGATTCATTAAGGATTTCTCGTAGATAGCAGCACCCTTAACTAAGCTGACCAAGAAGGAAGTGAGATTTGTTTGGTCCGACAAATATGAGGAGGCATTCCTTAAGTTAAAGCATTTGTTGACTAATGCACCGGTATTAGTAGTTCCAAACGGAAACCAAGGATTGGTACTGATGCGCGTGGAACTGGATTAGGAGCGGTGTTGATGCAGAGTGGTAAAGTCATTGCCTACGCATCTAGGTAGCTTAGACCGCATGAGGTTAGATATCCTACTCATGATTTGGAGTTGGCAATTGTGATCTTTGCATTGAATATTTGGAGACATTATCTCTTAGGGGAGAGATTTGAGTTACATACTGATCATAAGTCTTTACAGTATTTATTCTCTCAGAATGAGTTGAATATGAGACAGTAGAGGTGGCTGGAGTTTTGATTGCATATGATTTTGGTATAGAGTATACACCAGGGAAAGGTAATAAAGTAGCTGATGCCCTTAGCAAGAAACATCAGAATGTGGCATTAGCCGTGTTAGCGAAGTGGAAAGATTTGGAAGCTTTAGCCAGTTACGGTGTGCAATAAAGATCAACTGCTGGTTCTAGCCAAAGTACCGCCAGGTTGTCTTGTTTAGAAGTTCGACCAGTATTGATTGAGAAAATTGCTTCCAAGTAGAAGGAGGATCCAGTATTAGCTGAAAGGATCAGAAGACTTGAGGTTGGAACAGAGATCGATGATTTAAAGGATTTTAGCCTTGACTAGATAGGGTGGCTGAAAAAGAAGGAACGGTTGTGTGTTCCAAATGTGGAAGACTTAAAGAAAGAATTTCTTAGAGAATTTCATCGATCCAAGTTTACGGTTCATCCTAGAGGAACCAAGATGTATCAGGATATGAAAAGGAGCTTCTATTGGGAAGGCATGAAGAGGGATGTTGGCTTGTGGGTTAGACAGTGTGTAAACTGTCAACAAGTGAAAGCTGAGCATCAGAAATCAAGTGGGTTACTACAGCCCTTAGAGATTCCAGTTTGGAAAAGGGATTCGATATCTATGGATTTTATAGACGGGCTGCCAAGGTCAAATAGAGGTAATGAAAGTATATGGGTTATAGTGGACAGATTGACCAAGAGTGCCCATTTCATTCCAGTTAAGTCAACCAGAACGGCGCCTATTTTAGCTAAGTTGTTCCTGAAGAACATAGTTAGACTACATGGAGTTCCTAGTAGTATAGTCAGTGACAGAGATGCATTGTTCACTAGTGAATTCTGGAAGAGTCTACAGGAAGTGATGGGTACCAATCTTAATATGAGTACTGCGTATCACCCTTAGACATATGGGCAGGTAGAGAGAGTCAATAAGGTACTCGAAGATTTATTTAGAGCTTGTGTATTAGAATTTGGTGGATCTTGGGAAGATCACCTACATTTGGTTGAGTTTTCATATAATAACAACTATTAGGCTAGTATAGGAATGGCGCCGTTTGAAGCTTTGTATGGAAGGCCATGCAAATTACTAGCATGTTGGTTGGAAACTGGAGACAAATTAGTCTTAGGTCCAGATTTGGTTAGGGAGGCGTCAGAGAAGATTGAGTTAATCCGTGGAAGGATGAAGGAAACTCAGTCCAGACAGATGAGTTATGCAGATAAGAGGCGTAAGGACCTAGAGTTCTCGGTTGGAGATAAAGTTTTCATTAAGGTAATATCTATGAAGGGTGTGGTACGATTTGGAAAGTCAGGGAAGTTAGCCCTAAGATATTTTGGTCCATTGCAGATTATAGAGAGGATTGGAAAGCTCGCATACAGAATAGAGTTGCCGATCAGTTTCGTAGGTATCCATAATGCATTTCATGTGTCTCATCTTCGTAAGTATGTGCATGATCTAGAGACTATTATTCCTCCGACAAGGTTGGATGACTCAGTGGTAGAGCCTAATTTGACTTTTGTTAGACAACCAGTTCGGGTTGTAGCTAGAGATGAGAAAAGATTAAGGAACAAGATAGTCAGGTTGGTGAAAGTTCAGTACTTTCACCTGAGCGACAACGAGAAGGACTGTTCTTGGAAGACAGAGGACGGGATTAAAGATACTTATCCTGATATGCTTTGAGGGTATGTCTATATTAGATTTATATAGATAGTTTCTGGTCAGTTCGATTAGTATGGTTGTTAGGAGTTGTTAGAGATGATTGCTATGTTTAGTATTTAGTCCTTACTGAATTTCGAGGACGAAATTCTTTAAGGGGGGAGCCTGTAACATCCCTTATTTTTTATAACATTATTCAGGAGATTTAATTAGATAAATTAAATAGAATAATGAAGATAAGGAGATTAAGATTTGAATAAATTATATAGGGCCGTGCTTATTAACAAGATAATTGGGCTTTAAATTGGTTTAATGGTTAATTAAGCTACACATGGGCATATTAGTAAGTTAGCAACCTAATTATACACGGTTATAACTTCTCATTTTGTCCATTCACGTTCATTTTATTTCTCAAATCAAAATAAACACAGGAACCTTAATAGAGCCGGTCATTACCAAAGAAGAAAAGAGGAATTTTAATCTAAAGCCAAGGATCAAAAGCTAGGGAGGATTAATCAACAACAAATATCAAATTCCTTATCATGTTTAAGGTAAATAATTATCTTCTACCATCTCTATTTTATTCTCTGATTATATGGTTTTGAATTTATGATTTAAATTCGTTTTTGTGATAAAATGGATGATGATATGCTTGAGTTATGTTATGATGATTTGTTTTAATTCATAAGCACATGAATTTGCACGGTTTTGACATGACACCGAGAATATATGATTTCAGATTGCCATGGAAAATTTTTATGCTAAGTAAACATGATTTTGGAGATGGATTTTTATTTTCAGAATTTTCCATGGAAATTTTATTATGAATTTTCGATGAAAAATATGATATAATTGGGTTTAAAATTTATTTCCAGAATTTCAGGAAGAAATTGGTTCTAAATTTTTAATATGTTTGCTTACATGATGAAATTGAATTTCTGTGATTTTTGAGGATTTTTCCTAATTTATTTACTAAGGAAAATAAATTATTTTTAAAAGAATAACTTTTCTGAAATAATTGGTTTTAGTATATGGAAAGGCTAAAACGTTGCATTTTAATGGTTTTTAATATGATATAAATGAGGCAGTTATAAAGGTAAAGTATTTGAAAAGATTTTATGACAACCAATCAATAGTTTACAAATAGGCAAGTTGTTAGAAAGTGATTACTAAAAGTTGCTACAAACTTTAAACCAGAAAAAGGTGTTTTGCCCCTATTAGTAAGTACCTTTCGACTCCTTTGATTTTGCCTTGTCACAGTCGAAACCACCCTAGTCGAAACCAATACACAAGATATAACTTAGATGGTATGCAGTGGATTGGAAGGAGGGCAGAAGCCTTGGTGTCGAAAGGGTAGCTTCCGATGGAGCCGAAACCCTGCTTTGTTTTTATAAGTTAAGATCTTACCTAGTTTTCCTTAAAGCTTTCGACACAGTCGAAAGCTATGCTTATGAAAAGGTTTTATAATTAGCTTTCGAAGAAGGTTGTCATGTTGTGTTAAAGTATTTGTTTTTGAAAGAGTACCTTTTTCTTTAAATAATTGCTTTCGAAAGGGTAGGTTTCGTCCCAGTCGATACCAAGCCGCTAATACCCCTTTCGACTGCATTGAAGTCATCTATGTTGTCGAAGGGGTTACTTATATTTTTACGTAAGCCTTTTTCCTGAATGCTTTCGAAGGGGTTGAGGGTTTTGAAGGTGATGGAGTAGAAAGGGGGTTTCGACTCTGTCCTTCGAAGTTTTGGTTTTCTAAAGTCCTTTGCTTTTGACTAAGATGGTTCCGACACCATCAATTTTTCCCCAAACAAATTTTTGTTGGTTTCGAAAGAGATACTTTTGTATATAACCATTTTGACCCAAATGATTTTAAAGAGTAAACCAAATGCTTTCGAAAGGGGTACTTTCATTTGTTTCGAAACTCTATATTTTTAAAAGATGATTTGATACTATTGAAAGATATAATAGATTTCGAAAGATAATGTTTTTCAAGGGCTTCAAAAGGTATGTATTCAATGTTTTGAAAAGAAGTCTTTGCTTTCGAAGGAGGCTATCGAGATGTTTTGAAAGAGATGTTTTTATGGTTTCAAAACATAAACCTAATCTCAATTTAAAGTAATAACCATGGCATAGATAAAAGATTTTGAAATGTTATTCACATTGTTATTAACCCATAACTGTATTTTGGGGGAAGGCAGAATAACCAGTTAGGTTGACCCAGTAGTGAGTATAACTTAACAGATGTTAAGATTTTAATTAAAAATATTAGCAGGGACCAATAGGTTTACAGTAAGCCCATGAAAACTGTATGATATTGGCAGGGGCCAATAAGTTCATAGTCAGCCCATGAAAACTATGATTTGATACTGGCAGGGGCTAGTAGGTTTGTAGTCAGCCCATGAAAACTATATCTGGATTAAGATATTGGCAGTCAGCCAATAGGTCCCTAGTTAGCCCATGAAAACTAGGATAAGAAATAAGATGTTGGAGTTACCAATAAGTTCCTAGTGATCCTATGAAAACTAAATAATTGGACAGATAGTCCTTAATCATTTAACTAGTTAATAGTAATCCTAGAAACTATAATTGAGACAGATAGTCAGAATGAATGGGGATGGGTAATCCAGAATTGATTTATTTGTTTTGCATATCATCATAATGTTTTAAAATACTATGTTTTAACCATTATGGATGCATGAGCACAGTATATGGTTTTATAAATGTTTTAGGATACTAATGAGGGGAAAACCCATTCCGCTAAGTGGCGTGGTCTCACTAGATATCCAAATGGTTTGAGAACCGGGGTAGACATAGGAGACATTTGGTCACGGTACGACTAGAGAAGGGTATGGGTTGTGTCTGATGATCCCTTGGGTAGGCTTCCTCACATTCTCTTCTTGTAGTAGTAACGTGGATAGGTAAGGACAGTAGTTATGACAGACCGATCTACGTTTTGACGACTTTGGTTTGACCTCTTCAGTAGGACCTATATTATAGGCTCATTCTTATTAGGAATTATATCTAAGATTGACACTCATATTATTCCTACTTTATGGAGCATCGAGCAGCTCTGGCTCTGGATGGTTCACTTTTCTTTTTAGTTTAGCTTCCATTCACCAGACTTTATGTCTAACCCATTCATATTTTTCCCACCCACAAGAGGACAGGGTTGATTCTTATTGAGTTACTAAGCTTGGGCGATTTTCTGAAATTTGTGGACTTACTCCATTTATCATGTATTCCAACACTTTTACTTTCAGTACCTTTTTATTTTCTATTAAGAGGGACTCTAGACTTTTCTACTCTAATGTTTTATTTTGGTATTGATGCTATTTGAGACTTTGGTATTTTTATCGGTGACTATTGTATTAAATTTGAGATTTTGGTTTTTAAGCACTATATGTTTCCACCATGATTATTTATTTACACTTTTATACTGATGCCTTAGTCTCTGTATGCTGCTAGGTTGGTTTTTCTTTACTTACCCAAAGACCCGTATTCCTAGTCATGGCCTATTTAGGGATGCCTAGGGGTGCAGATTGTTACAGTTGGTATCAGAGCATAAGTTTTCGGTAATCCTAAAAATACTTCCAAAATTTTTTTCTTAAAGAAGAAAAGACTTTTAAAATAGTTTTCGAAAACATGATTTACAATTAAATTGGATAACTTTTGAAAAGTATATTTTTGGAAATAAACAGAAGAGTTATATTAAAGAGTCCCTCATATCCCTCCCTAGTCTGAATCATCTTTTCCTTTTCGTTGAACTATATGTGGAAGAAACTGATTTAATCTTTAATATCCATAGATAGGGATGTCTGACACTACAGATGTTCCAGAGATTCCAGGCATCGTCATGCCCGCTTGGTTCCGTCGCTATCTACAGGCCGCTGCACGGGCGGAACCACCCGCTAGAGGGGATGCCGACGCATAGGCTGAACAAGCCCCAATTCATCCTCCATGTATTCCTGATTTCTCGAAGTTATGTAAGGATTTTGCCAGCTTGGGAGGCAAACCTTTTTGTGGTACTGAGTCCTATGTAGAGGTAAGAGCTTGGATCCGTGGTTGTGAGCAGATATTTGGACTCATGGGTTTGGATGATGTGGCGAGTAGACTGATGGCTACTTGGCAGCTGTAGGGAGAGGACCTTTGTTGGTGGGAGCTTTTGGAGGCGGAGGTAGATAATTTGTCATGGAGAGATTTTCGGGAAAGGTTTGAAAGGAAATTTCTATCGCAAGCAGAAGAGATTGCGCAATTGGAGAAATTCATTCAGCTTAAGCAAGGGGAAATGTCTATGAAGGAATATATTAATAAGTTTAATGAGCTCGCCAGATTCGGGCAAGAATTGATATGTACTCCACACAAGAAAGCGTTAAGGTTTGCAAAAGGACTAAATCAACCTCTTCAGGATCTAGCAGTGAGTCACACTCCTATGGATGCAATGTTTGAAGGGTTAGTAGAGATGGCCTTACCTGCAAGGATGAGTAAGAAGGAAGAAGGAGCCTAGAAAGGTGAAGAAAAGAAACCAGGGAAGAATAAGAAGAAAGTTGCAGGGGAAACCGAAGAGGAGAGAAAGGCTCCCAGGAAAGATGTAAAGTGTCATAAATGTGGCAAGCCAGGGCATTATGCTAATGAGTGCAAGTATTCAAAGTACAAGTGTTTTATTTATGATTAAGAAGGGCACTAGAAGAAGGACTGTCCGAAGAGGGAGAAGGTTACTACTCAGGCCTATGCATTGGAGGCTTCTCCATCTACTAGTGGGCGTCCAGTTCAGGATAAGGGAAAGAAAGTTGTTGTTGAAGGTGTGTTATATATTTCTGATTTTTTTTTGTTCGCACCTTATTTGATTCTGGAGCATCACACTCTTTCTTATCTAGTACACTTGTAGAAAGTCCATACCTTGATGTTTGTATTGTATCAAACCTAGTAGTAGTGTCAAACCCCGTAGGAGGATTGGCACATTAGTCTATGTTGTGTCGCGGTTTGAAATTGAAGATACTAGGGGTTGAGTTTGACTACGATGCTTTTGTTCTCGAGTTCTCTGGATTCGGGTTGATTTTGGGATCTAATGTTTCAAAAAAATTGGATGCTCTAATTTTTGAAAGAAAAATATAAACACCAAACCAAGTTTTTAAAATATGTGGTAGATAGGAATTAGTGCCTAGGTGAAACTGGAATGGTTGATAAGGCAGAAGAAGAGGTTTTTGAGAATCTAGAATGGTATTAGAATATGACTCTAATCAATTTTTGGCACTTGGAGAAGTGTTTGTATGGGGTGGTTACCCTAGTTTATCAACTTTAGCTAGAAAAGCCCATATTGTCATTGAACTTAGGACTTCCTATCCACATCTTTTTTGTTGGTAAGTTTTCATTTGAACATCCTATCTTTGATCTTTTCCTAATTAGGATCCTCGATAGATCTTTTAAGTGACACTTTGTGTTGGTAGGGATGTTTGTAAACATGCCATTATGACATGTGATGTTTGGTGGTTGTAAGTGGATGCTAGTGGTTGCAAAAGAATGCATTTACACACACTAGGCACTCATTCTATCTTATTTGATCTTATCTTTAGATCGGCCACCTAGGAGTGCACTTGCATATGCATATGGATGTGTGCTATATATATTCATTCATTATGCATTTATTACATATTACTTATATATGGTTGTATATAAATGGATATTGGACATATGAACGATTGCATTCGGATGATAGTTGAAGCATGCATGTAGAACTAACAGTTTTATTAGGGTTTTTGCATACGTATGATTGCATGGCATAAGCATATTTGCATAATAGTAGGCCGACTATATCAGTGTACCGACTACCTTTGTTGCATTAGATAAGTTCATATGCATTTCACGTTGCATAAAGTCATAATTTGCATTAGATAAATCTAAGGACTGGCTGCGATGTTTGATGTTTGAGTAGTGTAATACCCCAAGATTTTGAGGAAAATTCTTTTAAATAAATGATTAAAATTCTGGGGGAAAATCAGAATTATTATATAGGTGGGATTTTCAGTGGTGCAAGGTTGTGTGCATGTGTGCACGTGCACACTAGTTATGGCACTAAGAGAAAATCCAGAATTCCTGAATGATAAAACAAGGAAGGAAAACATTTAGATAAAATGTTTTAAATAAAGGAAATATAGGCCTAGACATGAATATTAAAAATTCCTGAGGATGTGTGTGTATATATATATATATATCTATATATATGCATATGTATGACTTGTCTGAAAATTAAGACAGAAGAGAACATTGATTTATAATGAATAAGTGAAATTTTATTTGAATAATAGGTGTAGAAATGCACATAAGTATGCACATGTTTTCTGCAAATAAAAGGTTAAAGTTAAATTAACACCCATAGTTGTATAAATGTATATATATATATATATCCAGATATTATTTGAGCAGAAAATTAATAAAGGAATCACTAAAACAGTAAGAACCAAAGTGCAAGAAAGCAAATGTACATAGGCAGAAAATAGAAAGTCACACCATTATCATGTTTGAGGTAAGTATAATAAAAATACTTAAAGTAATCACTTTCTGAAAAGAAAAGAAAATGGGCACAATTTAGCCTTGTTTTAAAATATTGGCCAGGACATTAAGGATTAGGAGGGAGGGAATATGCAATGCCAAATGCATGATTCTGGTCTGGGCTAAAATAGGGATTTTGCATCACCCAAAACCCTAGATAGAACCCTTATTTAAACCAAGAGCCTAACCAGAAAACTGCTCTCTCACTAATTAATTAACCTAAGGAAGAAGAGGAAGATAAGGCTAAAGATTTGAGGGGTTTTCTGGATTAAGCTTGTGTAAGCATTTAGGTGAGTATCCTCACTCATATACATGGCATTAAGACCTGGGATTAGGCAGCCAAGCTTTTATATGCTATATTTTGCATGTTTTGATTTACAAACTATGTTGGCTACTGATGGTTTCATGAATGCTTGATGAGATATGATCTGCTATGCTGGATGTATAACTTTGTTGTTCTATTTTCATCTCTGTATGTTATACCAAAACCTTAAAGAACATATAATAGAGTATTTGTAACTAGTCTGAATCATGGCTTAAGACAAAGAATGAAAAAAAGAAAACTATGAGCTGCATATACATTGGTATGGTGCTGAGGCTTGAAATAATTGGTTAAGGGTGCAATGGAGTCTTTCTCTATAAGTGCTGAGCCCTAAACCAAACAGAAATTTACAAGCCTAAAAACTATGTTTAAACAAGATTAAAAATCTGGCTAAACATAGTTGCTTGCAAAATCAAAATAAACCCAATAGAGCCATGCATTTATTCTCAGTTGCAAACATTCTGGTATATGCTTGAATAGGGTGTTTATATGCTAAATAATGTGAGATGAAATGACTGGGGTGTTATACCTCTAGAAAGTAACCTTTACTTGTTTGCAATATTATGTCTGCAAGGTAACTAGTATGCTTCATGTGTACAGGTGGTTTGTACACCTAGCTATCATTGATAGAATGAACATAAATACACTTAGTGATATAACTAAGGATTTTGTGCCAAGAAGGCTGCTGGAATGCTTGTCCTATTTGAAGTAGACAAGTTGGCACATGGCTTGTTTAAGTCCTGAGATCTTTGTGCCATGATGTTAATTAGTTCATGGCAATGTGTCCCTTTGATTCCTTATAGCAGATGAGGCCAGGAATTTATAAGAAGAAGAAAAGGCAACCTTAGTAGTTCTAGATAAAAGTTGTTTTAATGCATATGTTTGCTCTTATGTATTGTACATGATAATACCTGTCAAGTATGCAAAGTATATTTATGCTGTATCCTTAGCTTAATATCATGGATATGTTAGAAATGCTCACACCAGATCATAGATCTGACCCTTATTGCTCATGGCACATGGGGGTGTCTCATTTATAATGGGGCAGCCACTAATGCTTTTGCAGGTTGTGATGGAGCTAAGTAAGCAAGATTAAAAAGATATGGAATAGAGGATGCTAAGATAATTAGAAATAAAAGCTAGAATGTGTTAATTCATGCATGTATTCCCTGATTGATATGGCTATCTAAATGTATTAAGTAGGAAGAACTTGTAAGAGACATGTGCTATGTTGTTTCTGGTTATTTCTGATTTGGAATGTATTAAGGATATTGATGTTAAACTGATTTGAAAACCTATTTGCTAAAGTTGTTTTGATTTAGAGGGAAAAACCTGGATTTTATAAGCATAATCACTTTATGATGATTTCAGTTAATCCTGAGTCCTTTCAAAAAAAAATAGATATGTAGAAAATTATATTGGGAAAACCCAAAAAAGGATTAAACTACTATATTTTCAATTCATGATATTGATATATGACCAAATGCAAGAAAAAGTGTATATACTCTGAAGATGTATTTTTAAAAAGAGAATTATGGTTAGGAAGAATGATATATCTGATCACAAGGTGTCTGATTCATACAAATATATATATACATGCTTTTGAAAAGGAGAGGTATCAATGTTTTGTGTATATTCTGGGTTGTAAAATGCAAACAAAAGAATGGTCAGATTAACCACATGGTTAGACCATAGGTCAGGCCAAATGATTCACTTCAAATCAATGAAGTAAGGGAACATTTGAGCTCAGTTTTCTGGAAAATGAACAAAGACACTGACATGTACATGTATATCTGTGTACATGTTGATATTGGGCAAAAATATAAATATAAATTCCTAGAACAGTTGTAGGAAAGGGTTTCAAAAATAATAAAGCAAGAAATATTGTTTTGTATGATAGATTATAAGTAAAAATTGAGTATATATGGGCAGATATAGGTAGGTATCAGATTTCAAACCATACAGGAGAAAATAAAAAGAAAAACAAAAATTGTGTTTGAACCGACCAGCATAGTACTCGAACTCGTGACCTCTCATGTATAAGTTAGGCGCGTTTCCATTACGCCTAGATGTTGCTTGTGTTCACTTATGATCCACTTTCTTTTAACCTGAGTTTGATACTATTCAGACTTTAAGACAATCATCTATATTATAAGCTTGCTTTCCACTGATTATTGCTTGATCATTTCTTAATTATAATAACAGCCTAAAGTACATATTTCCAGTGGACACTATAGTCAAAAATCAGGATACAATAAGTAATCTTTTAAAAAGGGAATTTATCACATTTTAATAGATTTAAAAGGATTTCTACTTATTATCATGCTCTGATTCAAGTAGAATATAACATAGATATCTTCATATATGTATGTTAAGAATGATTTAGAATTAAAACAATATTTTTATATTGTGAAAGATCCTGGATATATTTTGTTTATTAGAGAAAGAAAATGACCCTGGGAAATATATTTGTAATGGATGATATATCTATATATCATCTCTAAAAAAAAATCACTAATGAAATTAGTGTGGAAATAGGAGGGTCATTTCATTTGGTATCAGAGCTATGTTTTAATTAACATAGCAAAATGTTTGTATGTTTATGTTTATACTAGGTTTGTTTGTATATTTGACTGTTTATAAGTATTCCCTGAATGTATGTATGTGTGTGCATGTGACATACACAATGATTAAATAGGAAAGATACAACCAATTTAAAATTAAAGCTAAGTGTTATAAACTAATAAGATGAAATACATATACTTTTAGAAATATGGTAGGAAGAGGGTCTCATCATCAAGGAGGATCTAGCACACCACAAATGCTTGACATGCAGGAATTTGTGAGAGTTTTGAGAGATGGAATTGGGCACAGACCTGAGAACCCATATGAGGAGCTCTCCAAGTTAGTGAAGACTTATACCAACTTGGGAGGCAAGAGCTTTGAAGGAACTGAAAGTGTAATGGAGATTCAAGCATGGCTGAGGACATTAGAGAGGATCTTCACTGATATGCAACTAGATGACCAAAGGAAGAGGCAAGTGGCCTCAAGGCAATTAAAAGGTGCAGCTTTGAGTTGGTGGGAGGTGATCATAGCTGGCCGGAATGAAAATGATATTAATTGGAATCAATTTAAGGAGATGTTAGAGGCAAGGTTTGTTCCAGCCTCAGCAAAAACCACTTTACTTGAGGAGTTCATCAAACTTAGACAGGGGACTATGAATGTCACAGAATACACCCAGAAGTTTGAGGGATTGTCAACCTATGGGGCAATGTTAGTGGCTGATGAAGCATCCAAAAATGATAGATACATCAAGGGATTGAACCCAGGGCTTAGCAGGGCTATATTACCTTATGCTGACAGAACTTTTGATCAAGTGATAGATTTGGCTCTGAAGATTGAGCAGCATGACAAGGAAAGAGATAAGTTTAGGAGCTTCAAAAACAATAGCAACAAGAAGAACAAAGGGAAGTACCATCCTTATGATAAGAAGAAAGGAGAGGCAGATGGTAAGAAGGCAGTAGATGCAAAACCCAATGAAGCCAAAAGAAAAATAGTTTGCAACCATTGTGGGAAAGAAGGCCATATTAAGCCAAGATGCCCAGAGCTTAAAGGGGGAGCTTTCAAATGCTTTCTATGTGGGAAGGAAGGGCATATGAAAAGAAATTGCCCAGAATACAAGCAACAAGGGAAAGTGGCAAACCTGGAAGGTAGGGGCAAGGCCATAATTGAGGCTAATGCTGAAAACCATGGTCAAGTGGAAGGTACACTATTTATTTGTACCATACCTTTAGCTGTAATATATGATACCGGGGCAACCCACTCACTCATTTCCCATGAAATAGTTAAAAGGTTGAAAATGAACTGCAATTTGGCTGAAATACCTCTGTTAATACAAAGCCCTTTAGGAAGTTCTAGTGTATTAGATATGATTTGTGTGGATGTGAATTTGAACATAGGGGGAAACACATTTGTTTCCAATTTATATGTTCTAAATTTCCCAAATATAGGAGTTATATTAGGGGCAGATTGGCTAAGACAATTCAAAGCCATAATTGACCTAGATGCATCCACCATTTCACTACAAAATTCTAAAGGCCAAAGGGTTACAATTCTATGTGAACCTATCAAAGAAAATAGTCTAAATCATTTAATTGAATTAGAAAATAATCCCAAGGAAATAGCTATTAATGAAATCCCCATAGTTAAAGAATACTTGGATGTATTTGGGGAAGTAAAAGGTGTCTCACACCATAGACCTGTTGAATTCCAGATTAACCTTATGCCTGGGGCTAGCCCAGTTATCAAAAAGCCTACAAGGATGGGGCCAAGTGAATTAAAGGAGCTAAAGAACCAGCTGGAAGAATTAGAAGCCAAGGGGTTTATAAGGCCAAGTAATTCATGCTGGGGTGCTCCTGTAGTATTTGTTAAAAAGCATGATGGTACTTTAAGAATGTGTATAGATTATAGAGAATTAAACAAAGTAACCATCAAAAACAAATACCCATTACCCAGGATAGATGATCTCTTTGATCAACTCAGTGGAGCTAAAGTGTTTTCTAGGCTAGACTTGGCATCTGGATTTCATCAGATGAAGGTTGAGGAATCAAGTGTTAAATATACAGCCTTCAACACAAGATATGGTTTGTATGAGTTTCTGGTTATGCCATTTGGGCTAACAAATGCCCCTTCTTACTTTGTAGACCTAATGAATAGGATATTCAGAGATTACTTAGACAAGTTTGTTCTGATTTTTATAGATGACATTCTAATCTACTCTAAAACAATAGAGGAACATGAGAACCACTTACATTTGGTCTTATCTAGATTAAGAGAAAAAGATTTGAAAGCAAAGTTCTCTAAGTGTGTGTTCTGGCAAGAGGAAGTACATTTTCTTGGACATGTTGTCTCTGCTAGAGGGATTTCTGTAAACCCCAATAAGATAGTAGCAATCCAAGCATGGAAGAAGCCTAACAATGTTAGTGAAGTTAGGTCATTCATGGGGATGGCAGGATACTATAGGAGGTTCATACAAGGATTTTCTAAAATAGCAATGCCACTCACTAACCTGACTAGGAAGAACCAAAAGTTTATATGGACTGATAAGTGTGAACAAGCTTTCACCCAGATCAAGGAGGCTTTGGTAAAATCACCAGTGTTGAGAGTACCAGAAGGCAATGAGGGATTAGTTGTATATACAGATGCATGTGGGTCAGGGCTAGGGGCTGTGTTGATGCAGCAAGATCAGGTCATAGCCTATGCATCTAGACAACTAAAACCCCATGAAACTAGATATGCAACTCATGATCTTGAGTTGGCAGCAGTAGTATATGCCTTGAAGCTCTGGAGGCATTATTTATTAGGTGCAAAGTTCATTTTATACACTGATCACAAGGCCTTAAAGTATCTCTTTTCACAGAAAGATTTGAATATGAGACAACACAGATGGGTTGAATTTCTTGCTGCTTATGACTTAGATATACTTTATACACCAGGCAAGGCTAATAAAGTGGCAGATGCATTGAGTAGGCAGCATGCAAAAGTGGCCATGTTGATGATGGAGGAGTTTAGAGACTTGACCATGCTCACTGATTTGGAAATAGATGAGAGCAGTGGGATAAGTATGGAGATAATTGAGGAAGAAAGGAGTAAAGGAAGGTTAAGTTTAATTACTTTACAATCAAATTTGGCCTTGAAGGTGGCAAAGATGCAAGAAGAAGATCAAGACTTAGCAGAAAAGAGGTCTCTCCTATTAAAGAAGGAGGAAGTGAAGGATTATCACATTGATGTAAAAGGATACTTAAGGTACAAGGGTAGGATATGTGTCCCAAACATCATAGAATTGAAAGAAGAAATCCTTAATGAGTACCATAGGAGCAAATATTCCATACATCCAGGCAACACCAAGATGTACCAAAACTTAAAAAGGGACTATTGGTGGAAGGGAATGAAGTCTAATGTAGCTAGATATGTTGCTAAGTGCATGGTTTGTCAACAAATAAAAGCTGAGACCCAAAGACCTTCAGGGTTATTGCAGCCACTTAGCATACCACAGTGGAAGTGGGAAGACATATCTATGGATTTCATAGATGGTCTTCCTAGATCCAAGAGGGGAAATACAAGTATTTGGGTGATTGTAGATAGGCTGACTAAAGTAGCCCACTTCATACCAGTAAAAGCAGACAGAAATACACCTAGGTTAGCCCAAACTTTTATGAGAGAAGTGGTAAAATTGCATGGTGTTCCTAAAACTATAGTGAGTGATAGGGATACAATCTTCACTTCAAGATTCTGGAAGAGCTTCCAAGAAGCTATGGGGAGTGAATTGTGCCTAAGCACTGCTTATCACCCCCAATCAGATGGGCAAACAGAAGTGGTAAACAAGATTTTAGAGGATTTGCTTAGAGCATGTGTGTTAGACTTTGGAGGAAATTGGGAGGACCACCTCCATTTGGCTGAGTTCACATACAATAATAGCCACCAAAGTACAATTGGAATGGCACCCTTGAAGCCCTATATGGAAAGCCATGTCTATCACCTATGTGTTGGGCTGAGGCAGGAGAGAAAGCTATCCTAGGGCCAGAATATGTCAAGGACATCACAGAGAAAATAGGACTGGTGAGAAAGAGGATGGCAGTAGCTCAGGATAGGCAAAAGAAGTATGCTGATGCAAAGAGGAAGTAAGTGGAATTCAAAGTAGGTGATTATGTCTTCATTAAGGTTTCACCAATGAAGAAAGTCTTGAGATTTGGCAAGCAGGGGAAACTCAGACCCAGATATGTTGGACCATACAAGATTTTGGAGAGGATAGGCTCACTAGCCTATAAGCTGGAGCTTCCAGAGAAGATGAGTGCAATGCACAATGTGTTTCATGTGTCACAACTAAGGAGATGGGTGCATGACAAGGAGGAAATCTTAGAAAGGCCTACTGAAGTTCAGATTAATCCAGATCTAATCTATGAGAAAGAGCCAGTGGGAATTGTGGCAAGGGAAGAAAAGAAATTAAGAAACAAGACATTGAAGCTTGTAAAGATTCAATGGAGTATAGATCCTAGTGATTGTACTTGGGAGCTAGAGGATAAAATCAGGATGGATTACCCTAGGCTCTTTGCAAATTTAAAAGGTAAATTCTTAGATTACTAAGAAAGTTTGATATGTATGATAGACAGTGACTAATTGATTTGCTCATGCATATTTGAATAATTTTTCCCTAAGAAAGTAGGAGTACTCAAAGAATATGTTGCAAATTGTGAGGGCACAATTCCTAAAAGAAGGGGTGATTGTAATACCCCAAGATTTTGAGGAAAATTCTTTTAAATAAATGATTAAAATTCTGGGGGAAAATCAGAATTATTATATAGGTGGGATTTTCAGTGGTGCAAGGTTGTGTGCATGTGTGCACGTGCACACTAGTTATGGCACTAAGAGAAAATCCAGAATTCCTGAATGATAAAACAAGGAAGGAAAACATTTAGATAAAATGTTTTAAATAAAGGAAATATAGGCCTAGACATGAATATTAAAAATTCCTGAGGATGTGTGTGTATATATATATATATATCTATATATATGCATATGTATGACTTGTCTGAAAATTAAGACAGAAGAGAACATTGATTTATAATGAATAAGTGAAATTTTATTTGAATAATAGGTGTAGAAATGCACATAAGTATGCACATGTTTTCTGCAAATAAAAGGTTAAAGTTAAATTAACACCCATAGTTGTATAAATGTATATATATATATATATATATCCAGATATTATTTGAGCAGAAAATTAATAAAGGAATCACTAAAACAGTAAGAACCAAAGTGCAAGAAAGCAAATGTACATAGGCAGAAAATAGAAAGTCACACCATTATCATGTTTGAGGTAAGTATAATAAAAATACTTAAAGTAATCACTTTCTGAAAAGAAAAGAAAATGGGCACAATTTAGCCTTGTTTTAAAATATTGGCCAGGACATTAAGGGTTAGGAGGGAGGGAATATGCAATGCCAAATGCATGATTCTGGTCTGGGCTAAAATAGGGATTTTGCATCACCCAAAACCCTAGATAGAACCCTTATTTAAACCAAGAGCCTAACCAGAAAACTGCTCTCTCACTAATTAATTAACCTAAGGAAGAAGAGGAAGATAAGGCTAAAGATTTGAGGGGTTTTCTGGATTAAGCTTGTGTAAGCATTTAGGTGAGTATCCTCACTCATATACATGGCATTAAGACCTGGGATTAGGCAGCCAAGCTTTTATATGCTATATTTTGCATGTTTTGATTTACAAACTATGTTGGCTACTGATGGTTTCATGAATGCTTGATGAGATATGATCTACTATGCTGGATGTATAACTTTGTTGTTCTATTTTCATCTCTGTATGTTATACCAAAACCTTAAAGAACATATAATAGAGTATTTGTAACTAGTCTGAATCATGGCTTAAGACAAAGAATGAAAAAAAGAAAACTATGAGCTGCATATACATTGGTATGGTGCTGAGGCTTGAAATAATTGGTTAAGGGTGCAATGGAGTCTTTCTCTATAAGTGCTGAGCCCTAAACCAAACAGAAATTTACAAGCCTAAAAACTATGTTTAAACAAGATTAAAAATCTGGCTAAACATAGTTGCTTGCAAAATCAAAATAAACCCAATAGAGCCATGCATTTATTCTCAGTTGCAAACATTCTGGTATATGCTTGAATAGGGTGTTTATATGCTAAATAATGTGAGATGAAATGACTGGGGTGTTATACCTCTAGAAAGTAACCTTTAACTTGCTTGCAATATTATGTCTGCAAGGTAACTAGTATGCTTCATGTGTACAGGTGGTTTGTACACCTAGCTATCATTGATAGAATGAACATAAATACACTTAGTGATATAACTAAGGATTTTGTGCCAAGAAGGCTGCTGGAATGCTTGTCCTATTTGAAGTAGACAAGTTGGCACATGGCTTGTTTAAGTCCTGAGATCTTTGTGCCATGATGTTAATTAGTTCATGGCAATGTGTCCCTTTGATTCCTTATAGCAGATGAGGCCAGGAATTTATAAGAAGAAGAAAAGGCAACCTTAGTAGTTCCAGATAAAAGTTGTTTTAATGCATATGTTTGCTCTTATGTATTGTACATGATAATACCTGTCAAGTATGCAAAGTATATTTATGCTGTATCCTTAGCTTAATATCATGGATATGTTAGAAATGCTCACACCAGATCATAGATCTGACCCTTATTGCTCATGGCACATGGGGGTGTCTCATTTATAATGGGGCAGCCACTAATGCTTTTGCAGGTTGTGATGGAGCTAAGTAAGCAAGATTAAAAAGATATGGAATAGAGGATGCTAAGATAATTAGAAATAAAAGCTAGAATGTGTTAATTCATGCATGTATTCCCTGATTGATATGGCTATCTAAATGTATTAAGTAGGAAGAACTTGTAAGAGACATGTGCTATGTTGTTTCTGGTTATTTCTGATTTGGAATGTATTAAGGATATTGATGTTAAACTGATTTGAAAACCTATTTGCTAAAGTTGTTTTGATTTAGAGGGAAAAACCTGGATTTTATAAGCATAATCACTTTATGATGATTTCAGTTAATCCTGAGTCCTTTCAAAAAAAAATAGATATGTAGAAAATTATATTGGGAAAACCCAAAAAAGGATTAAACTGCTATATTTTCAATTCATGATATTGATATATGACCAAATGCAAGAAAAAGTGTATATACTCTGAAGATGTATTTTTAAAAAGAGAATTATGGTTAGGAAGAATGATATATCTGATCACAAGGTGTCTGATTCATACAAATATATATACACATGCTTTTGAAAAGGAGAGGTATCAATGTTTTGTGTATATTCTGGGTTGTAAAATGCAAACAAAAGAATGGTCAGATTAACCACATGGTTAGACCATAGGTCAGGCCAAATGATTCACTTCAAATCAATGAAGTAAGGGAACATTTGAGCTCAGTTTTCTGGAAAATGAACAAAGACACTGACATGTACATGTATATCTGTGTACATGTTGATATTGGGCAAAAATATAAATATAAATTCCTAGAACAGTTGTAGGAAAGGGTTTCAAAAATAATAAAGCAAGAAATATTGTTTTGTATGATAGATTATAGGTAAAAATTGAGTATATATGGGCAGATATAGGTAGGTATCAGATTTCAAACCATACAGGAGAAAATAAAAAGAAAAACAAAAATTGTGTTTGAACCGACCAGCATAGTACTCGAACTCGTGACCTCTCATGTATAAGTTAGGCGCGTTTCCATTACGCCTAGATGTTGCTTGTGTTCACTTATGATCCACTTTCTTTTAACCTGAGTTTGATACTATTCAGACTTTAAGACAATCATCTATATTATAAGCTTGCTTTCCACTGATTATTGCTTGATCATTTCTTAATTATAATAACAGCCTAAAGTACATATTTCCAGTGGACACTATAGTCAAAAATCAGGATACAATAAGTAATCTTTTAAAAAGGGAATTTATCACATTTTAATAGATTTAAAAGGATTTCTACTTATTATCATGCTCTGATTCAAGTAGAATATAACATAGATATCTTCATATATGTATGTTAAGAATGATTTAGAATTAAAACAATATTTTTATATTGTGAAAGATCCTGGATATATTTTGTTTATTAGAGAAAGAAAATGACCCTGGGAAATATATTTGTAATGGATGATATATCTATATATCATCTCTAAAAAAAAAATCACTAATGAAATTAGTGTGGAAATAGGAGGGTCATTTCAAGTAGATGGTTGTAAATTTGGATGCTGGTTGCAGTTTATGTTCTTCTATCCTTGGAGATTTCGAGGACGAAATCCTTTAAGGGGGAGAATGTAACACCCTATAATTTTTAAGAAAAATTAAATTAAAATGTTAATAAGGACAATAATGTAAATTTACATAAAAGGATGAATTTGTAAATTTTTATAAATGAAGGAATTTGGAAAATCTGACTTTTACATTGTATCAAATAGATTTTTCTACTCCAAATTCATATATAATTTATTAGAAACAAACACCGTATGAAAAAGATACGAAATGTTTATTGTAGTGCGCATTTTGTGTTTTGCGCATATTTTAGGAGTAAGATTAAAGATTAAAGAAAGAGTTAAAAAGGACTTATTTATTAATAAATAAGTTGAATATGTGTAGGTTGACTATAAGAAAAGAAAAAAAAAGTATAATGATGAGTATACATTTAAAAAGAAAACAATAAAAGGCAAAAGCATGAGTGGCATAGTGGTAAGACGTGTGCATTCCAATCAAGTGACATAGCTAGGTTCGAGTCTTGCAGAGTACATTTTTTTATGACCACATTTAAACCATGAATAAATGTATAAGAAGGTAAAAGATTAACATAAAATAAGTATGTAAACAAACATATTAATTAATAGGTTCTCTTCCAGGTTTAATAATTCAGATGTGATTGTGTATTACTGATTAAGGGTAGAAAAGAGAAAATTATGTATAAATACATATAGTTGTTTATATATATGTATAAGTTAATTGGTTAGGAAGATTAATATATATTAAGATGTAATTGACTAATTGAATTAAAGAGGATTTAATATCGGTTAAAAAGGGTAACATTTATCTGAATTAGGGAAGCTAATTAATACCAATCAATTTCAAAATTGATTGTGCGGTTAGATAGTAAAGAATATGTTCAATTATATACATACACGTATTTTTTATACCAATTAATTGATTTATTAATAAACTAAATTAAAAGCTTAAACATGTACATACTTTATTTAGAAAAGTGTCTAAGTTCAACGTATCTTATTCGACGCCCCTAATTAATTCCCTCCACCTGAAGCAATTATCCAACGGCGTATATGAATTTACAAATCCTATAAATTCAGCCTAAACCTAACCTAATTCTCATTCTAAAAACTATTATCTATTCTATTTTCTATTCTAGTTTCTCTTCCTCTTCTAAATTTTCATCTTCTTCATAAAATATATTATATACAAAATAAATAAAGTTAGAAGCAGATTAGTGGATAGCAGGGAGGCTTGAAAAGAAGGAGTTAGGTACGCTTATATGCGTTGCAAGGATTCAGGTGAGTGGAATCTAAATTCTTAATATTTGGATTCATATCTTCTTCTACTTCCTCTGATCTAAAATCTATTCTGATTTTAATCTTTATTTTTATCTCTAATTTCAAGTATAATGAAGATTCCTCTTAGATCTAAATTATAAATTGGTTAACTTGGAATTGGATAAAATGTTGACTTGGTTTATATTAAATTTTGGGCTAAATGAATAGATCCTTGGAACTCTAAAACAGATCTAAACAAATCAAAGGAAATTATTTATAAACCATACAAGCAGAAGAATGTGGACTTAAAAAATAGGATTGGTGAATAGAATAAGGGACAAATGAAATTAAATCTAAATAAAAAGAAATAGATCATATCCTTAGTTTTTAATTGTCTTTAAATCAGAAAAAGGATGGCGACTGTTTTTAACACAGCACCAACATAAATAAAAGGAACAGATTAGCCTAATTCTGTTATTAGGCTAACTTATGGATCATTTCAACCCATATATATATATCTGTTTCTGTGAATGAATCCTCCTATGAAGTTAATGGGCTGAAAAGAAAGTTTATGCGCTTAGGTTTTATACCTGTAGGCATTTGGCGAGCCATGTTGTATTTTCTTATACCTGTAGGCATTTGGCGGTCCAGGTTATGTTTTCTTATACCTGTAGGCATTAGGCGGTCCAAGCTACATTTTAATACTTGTAGGTATAAGGCGGTCCAGGTATCGTTGCGGAACCTGTAGGCATCAAGCGGTCCAGGTTCGGGGTTTAATGGGATATTGTTTGGTACTTCACAGTGTAGGCATAAGGCGGACCACTGGCGGAGTCCGCAACGTAGGCATCAGACGGTCCGTTGCGGGATACATGATGTAGGCGAAAGGTAGTCCATCATGTTTTTGGGATTTTTTTCGGTTGGCTGTGATGTAGGCATTTGACGGTGCAGGTTATACCTGTAGGCATTTGGCAGTCCATCGGCAGAAACTGAGGGTACGTTGATAGGAGTCCAGTCTAGCGGTGTTCGCACAATATTGTTGCGGAACAGGGGTAGACATAGGAGACATTTGGTCACGGTACGACTAGAGAAGGGTATGGGTTGTGTCCGATGATCCCTTGGGTAGGCTTCCTCACATGCTCTTCTCGTAGTAGTAACGTGGATAGGTAAGGACAGTAGTTCCGACAGGCCGATCTACGTTTTGACGTCTTTGGTTTGACCTTTTCAGTAGGACCTATATTACATGCTCATTCTTATTAAGAATTATATCTAAGATTGACACTCATATTATCCTACTTTATGGAGTATGGAGTGGCTCTGGCTCTAGATGGTTCACTTTTCTTTTCAACTTAGCTTTCATTCACCAGACTTTATGTCTGACTCATTCATATTTTTCCCACCCACGAGATGACAGGGTTGATTTTCTGAAGTTTGTGGACTTACTCCATTTATCATGTATTCCAGCACTTTTACTTTTAATACCATTTTCTTTTCTATTAAGAGGGACTCTAGACTTTTGTACTTTGATATTTTATTTTGGTACTGATGCTATTTGAGACTTTGGTATTTTTATCGGTGACTATTGTATTAAATTTGAGATTATAGTTTTTAAGCACTATATGTTTCCGCTATGATTATTTATTTACACATTTATACTGATGCCTTAGTCTCTGTATGCTGCTGGGTTGGTTTTTCTTTACTTACCCAACGACCCGTATTCCTAGTCATGGCCTATTTAGGGATGCCTAGGGGTGCGGGTTGTTACAGTTCTTTTAGACGAATAAAAGCTTCTGAGGACGTGCATGAGGCATGATAATTATTAGCGTTCTTTTATTTCCGCTGTATGTTTGTTTGTAAAGGCAAAATGTTTTCTTGCCTGTTTATATACTCTGGTCTACCAAGTGGACCTCTTCATATGTCGCTCTTGACGTATTTTGTAATAATTATATGTTAACGTGTTCTGCGAATTGGGATTATGTAATCAATTTGAAATATTTTGAAATAGTTAGTGGAACTTGTTTTGCTGTTTAATTTTTTTTACATATTCTTGTGTTTCTGTTTATCAATGTATCTGATATCATCGCATTTGGTCGCCGAGTATTAATAACTGTAGATGACTGCAGCATCCGTAGCTGTTAGTTTTGGGTTTTCAAAAAGGGGGATGTTACATAAACTTAGTTAATTTTTATAAAACTGAGTTAACTTGGTTAATACTTTATAATTTATTATTATTATTCAATATTCTAAACTTAGTTAATTGTTATGAAGCTTAGTTAATTTTATAAACTTAGTTTTTTATAGTTATTATTACTATTATGTCTGTTGTTGTTATTTTTGTTATTAGTGCTATTATTATAAACTTAATTAATTTTTATAAACTCGGTTAATTTATTATTGTTGTTGTTGTTATTATTATTATACAAACTTAGTTATGTTTTATAAAACTTAGCTAACTTGATTAATATTTTAGAATTCATAACTTTATTATTATTATTATTATTACAAACTTAGTTAATTTATTATTATTATTATTATTATTATTATAAACTTAGTTTATGTATTGTTATTATTGCTATTATGATTGTTGTTGTTGTTGTTAGTATTATTATTATAAACTTAATTAATTTTTCATAGACATTAGTTAAATTATTATTATTATCATCGTCGTCGTCAACTTAGTTAAATTTTATAAACTTACTTAAATTTTATAAAACTTAATTAACGAAATGATTTTTTATAATCTTAGTTAATTTATTATTGTTATTATTATTATTATATATAAATTTATTTAATTTTTATAAAACTTAGTTAACTTGGTTAATATTTTATAATTTACTACTACTACTACTAGTATTAGTATTATTACAAACTTGGTTAATTTCTGCAAAACTTATTGTTAATTTATTATTATTATATGAACTTAGTTAATTTTTATAAAACTTAGTTAACTTGGTTTATATTTTATAATTTATTATTACTATAAACTCGGTTAATTTTATAAACTTTGTTTATTTGTTGTCATTATTACTATTATGATTGTTGATGTTGTTATTAGTATTATTATTATAAACTTAGTTAATTTTTCATAAACATTAGTCAAATTATTGTCATTATCATCATTAACTTAGTTATTTTTATAAACTTACTTAAATTTTATAAAGCTTAATTAATGAATTGAATTTTTATAATCTTAGTTAATTTATTATTATTATTATATAATTTATTTAATTTTTATAAAACTTAGTTAACTTGGTTAATATTTTATAATTAATTATATTAGTATTAGTATTATTACAAACTTAGTTAATTTCTATAAAACTTGTAGATAATTTATTATTATTATTATTATGATTATTATAAACTTAGTTAATGGAGAAAAATAAAAAGAAATCTGTTGACATAATGAGATCTTGAGCAGTTGGATTAAGGTTGCATTTTTCCCATGGCAACAATCTTAAACTAGCCAACTGCATTATGCAATTAAGTTAATAATTTAATTAGTTACTAAAGTAAAAAAAATTAATTTAAGGGAAAAAAGAATAGAGATAGTGATTAAATACGCTTGGAATGGCAGCAGCAACACTAGGAACAACTCTAGCCTTGGCACCAGCAACAACTCCTTCTACAAGTCAATATTTATTATTTATTATTGACTATTGAATTTAATATACAAGTAAAACTAGGGAAAAGCAAGTTATATTTACTACGAGAGCAGCGCTTAGCAAGAGCAATTTTCAGATAACAAGAGAAGTATATAATATAGAGATTCCTGTACAAAAATATAGCGATTTTGCAATATGTAGACTTGCCAAGTCCAATATATATATTAGAGGGAGGCCATGTGAATCACTAATAGAGTAAACCGATAGTTGTCTGTATCAGTTTGAACTGTGCAGGTTGATAATAATAAAGTATTGTTTAAACAATAAATAAATTGACACTATGAAACTTTGTCCAAATAAGTGAGGGCTGGTTCTTTTGTTAAAAAACCTCAAGATCTTCGTACCCTATCTTTACTTTAGTCCCAAAATTTTCTATTTTCAATCATTGCATGATCTCTACAATTGCATAAGAACAAAAAAATTTAGAAAATTATTTACAAAAGATACATTGTAGCTATAGATTAGTAGTTGATTTGAGCTTATCATGGATTTTAGAACCCACCACGATCAATTTTTATGACTTGAGTTTACCTTAAAAATTGTTAAAACGTTATATCAGCATCGCCAGTCCCACTTGCCTCATTCTTGTATCACCTTCCTTGCAATTTTCCTTGCAGTGTACTCATGTGCAATGTGTACTTTCTTGTGCATGTCTCAACTATGAACAATTTGTTCTGCTTACAACCAACATACACATTGTCACACTTCCTAGCTGCAGCAATCACTCATATAGCACCAGACTGTTGCCATACTTGCTAGCTGTAGCCATTTCATCTTTTGCATGCCTCACTTCCTGTCCAGCCTGCAAACTCATTTTACAGCCTGCATTTCTAAAGCTGATGAAGCCGCCTAGTCCAACCTGTAATCTAGTTGAAACCTCTCCAGCCCACGCACCATCCAACCCGTTGTGCATGCCTAAGAATTGTCTCGTTGTTATTATTACATGAACTTAGTTAACTTGGTTGATATTTCATAAATTTCTATTATTGTTGTTATTATAATTATAAATTTTTATAACTTAAGTTAATTCTCAAAAACATACTGTTTATAAATTTCTATTATTATTGCTGGCTCATAACCACCAATGAACCGTCTTTTTTCAAATGTGGGCTCCTTCGCTTCACTAAACTGACCGGAGAGTATATCCTATCCTTAGCCAGCAAGAGACCAATATTGATTAGTGCACCTCCATGGAACAAGCTCGAGCATTGCTTAAGGTAAGGTGAACAATCAACTCTTTATTATGCCCAAACATATTCACATGTTCACAACCGAGTAAGCATCCCTTAAGCTACTCTCCCTATACTTTTAACTGAACGACACTGAAGTCTCCTCTAAGATTAAATAGTCATTTGGAGCTAGCTGCTTGTTTAGATATACTAGCTAGCTACTTTAGCATTATACTAGCTACTTGTTTCTAGGAAACCATGGTTTTTATTCACTTTTTATGCTCACAACACAAGATGAGGGCAGATGCCTACCCATATGGATATATTGTCGTATGATTCTGTCTTCCACGCTCGTTCCAAACAAATCTTAGGACATTCGTCATACTTCAAATATTTTAGTCACTTTTAGGTAAAATATGACTGAAAAAGGCCAATATATAACAGAGTAGGCTAGTTTTTCTGCTTTTCAAATTTTAATCGACAAAAACAAGTTGTTTCAGCAAAAGACAATACACAAAAGTATAACAAGCAGTAACCTTTATATTTGCTTGTAGGAGAAAGAATTTCACTGTTTTGTTTCTACTTTCTAGTTGCAAATGGGGAGAAAAGAAAACTCAGAGTACATACGGTGGGTGTGCACATGTACATTAGGGACATAAATATGTGTGCAAGACATATTAATTGGTCTCAAATGAATGATAAAATGGGACATTGAACATGTTTTAGGCAAAAGATAAACATAACTAATATCGGGTTGTTAAATAAATGAAATATTCTTTATCTATGCAAGTATACAATCATAAGTCACACCACAATCTTGAGGGATTATTGCCATCAAAGCTATCTATTATTTCAAAATGAGCATACGTGACCCATCATTGTTCAATATTAGCATAAATATAGATGCTTAAAAACATTAGAAAGGTAGTGAGAAACTTACAAACAAAACAGCAAACCGTACTTTATGCAGACTCCTTCAACATCTACCCAGAAAGATAACCATATTTTTTCCATTCAAAACACACATACTGAGATTAATAGGAACCAGAACAATCTTGATTACTATGCAGTTAAAACCGGAAAGAATGAACTCAAAAATATGTGAAGGTAATAGGATACGATAGAGGAATGGAATACAAAGTTGATCATGGGTAAACAAGATAGTCTAACGATTTGGTTGAACAGTGACCACATAAAAAAAAATTATTCATAGGTTTAAGACACAAGTGACACAAACTATACCACTGATAGCTTAAACATATATAAAATCATATAATTTCTAATTGCCAAAGTTTATCTACAATTACATATAGATCAAGTACTATAAAAGAACCCAACAATTAATATAATTTTTGATTGGGTCCCCTAAACTCAAAAACATAACTCTTAATGACTCCTTGGACTTGTTAGCTTTCTCTACCCTCATTAGTTTACCAATTGAAAAAAAAATGCTTGAAAAACCTGAAATGATACTTGGGTTGGAGCACCGTTCATTCGTTTTAGGTGGCTAGATTCAGTAATTCAAAAGAAATCAATACCTCAAGATGCTCTTTGTAACAACCCTGATTTAGATGATTAATTACATGTAATATTAAATTATAACGGTGGTTATAATTTAATATTGTGAAATAAAATTAATTGGAGATTTAAAATTGTTTATTTTAAATAAACAATGGATTTAAAAATGTGAAAATAAAGTTTTAAAACTTTATTTTTGATTGTTTGAGTTAAAATGTGCAAAACATGATTTTAATTTAAAGAAATGCAATAATTTTGATAATTATTGCCAAATGTTTCTTTTATATATTTTTAAAAGAAGCATTTGATTTAATAAGTAATTTATTATAAATAAAAATGATGAAAATACGATTTGTCAAATTTAATCACACAAGGAAATAATTTTTATGTAATTTTTGAAGTTAAAAATGAAGTTTTATGTCATTATTGTGTAATTTGTGCATCTTTATTAAAATAAGAGTTTTATTTATGAAAATAAATTTTTAAAGCTAAATAATCTTTTATTTTGATGTAAAATAAATTTTTGGTACATTAGAATATATTGTATGATTTAATAATGTGAAAACAATTCACATATATTTGTATAACTTGTGCACATTTGTGTATTGGTAGTAATTTAGTGTGTAAATTTCTTTTAGGCTAAATTAATTAATTTTTTGGGCTTAACCCACTTAGAAACTTAACCGGATAGTTTGAGAAACTTCTTTCTCATTTTGATACGTACAGTATTCATCTTCCTCTTCCTAATAGAGGAAAAAAAGATATTAAAAACTCTTTTTCCTCTTTCAAAAACAAGACCAAAATCTCCAACATCCTACTGTAGTTCTCAAATTAAAATCAGGATATTTCAGGTAATCAATTTCTAAACCTAATTCCTTCATCAAATTTCAATTTTTAAAAGAGTTGTTTGCTGTAATTGAAGAATTGTGTTTGCATGGCTCTGTACATTTCATCCTCAGGTTGTCGAAGCCCTTTTGAAGCCATTTCAAAGCAAAAGGTCGCCTCTTTTCACCAATTTGATCTTGGAACTCAGGTATTTTGAAAGGTGAGTATCAATCTCACAAAAGCTAGCTTATGCAATGCAAAAAAACCGCAAGCTGAAGTCAAAAATTTGCTTATTGTAAATCGTTTTTGAATTGTTTTGATTTTGTGTAAACTGTTTTGATTAGCACCTTTGTGCAGTCATATCTCTCTATTCCGCAACGAAATACTGCCGGATTTTCTCTGGTTTGTATACCATGTTCTGTAGATTATACATGCCAAATTTCAGGTCATTTTGACCTATGTAGCTTATATAAATATGCTGCCGAACTTTGATTCGGAGCATGTTTTTGCCCATATTTTCGTAGTGAAATCATTGTCTGGGTCCAACTTTGAGACATCATAACTTTCTCATACTTTCTTCAAATTGTGATTCTTTTTCCAGTTTAAATTATAGTTGTTGAACTTTAAGCATGCCAAATTTTAGATCATTTCGACCTATGTAGCTTATAGAAATATGCTGCCGAACTTTGATTCGGAGCATGTTTTTGCCCAGATTTTCGTAGTGAAATAATTGTCTGGGTACAAATTTGAGACATCATAACTTTCTCATATCTTGTCCAAATCATGTGATTCCTTTTCCAGTTTAAAGTACAGTTGTTGAATTTTATGCATGTCAAATTTTAGGTTATTCCGACCTCTGTAGCCTATAGAAACGTACTGTCAAACTTTGAATCAGAGCATGTTTTGCTCCAGCCGTTTACGGTAAAATCTGGCTGTGAGTTCAACTTTGTGACATTATATCTCTCACGTTTCTTGTCCGATTGTTTCCGTCCTTTTTTCATTCAAATTAGAGTTGTTGAACTCTATTCCAGCAAAATTTCAAGGCTTTAGACCCAAGGTTTTAAATCTCGCTCATCTCGGCTGAGATCTCGTTTTCAAGCCTGGGTGATTCGAAATAGGCTATTTCGTTTGAATCTCGTCTGACCCAAATCTCAGACGATATTTCGGTATCTCGTTCGATATCTCGGACGAGATTTAATAGCGAGATATTGGCCGAGTTGTTTAATTTTGGAAAAAATCAACTCTTCTTCCGTATTGAGCTGGCTCATCCTTTACCTTAATTTAAGCCTTTTTAATTGTACTTTTTTTAACCCTTATTTCTTGTATAAATCTCATTTAATATTCGTCTCTTATTTTGCGGCAGTGACGAATGTAAGAAGATGATAAAATCTTCATCGATTATGGTAAGTATTTCACTTTATGGTTTTCATTTAGGTTTCTGATCCAAATTAATTTACATCCGATTTCAATGTTCTTTTTTCGACACTTTCTTGAGTTTTTTTCCTAACCCTATTTTTTTGTGGCTATAACTTTTAAGCTTCACTTATTTAACTTTATGTTCCAAATGGATTCCCAATTTGATTTCATTTAGTCTTTGCTGCTATAATTTTTTTCCTCAAGGCTTATTTTTAAGTAATAAAGGAATTCTATTTCATCTATTAATTTCATTTGATGATTACATGTTCATTCGTACATCATTTTTTTGTTTTTCTTATAATATTACTAAATGTCTGAAAATTGTTTGTACTATATATGCTATTTTCTAGGTTTGTTTGAAATTTCTATATTATTAGTTGCTTAATGAGATTTTGTTTGCTAATAATTAAATACTATAATCTAACTAGAATATTTTAATTCTACTTGTAGACATTTGTATTTGAAGTTATAAAATTAAGATTTCCCTTGCAGCACTATAAATCATAAAAGGTAGAAATAAGACATTATATTGTGTAGAAAAGTTAAGTGAATGATCAAACAAAGTAAATGTGCATATATTATGGCTTGTTTCTTGTCTACTTTATCTCATATGACATTATATTGAACATTATTCATGAAATCTAGTTATTTGTTTATTTTACATGATACAAGTGATATTTTTCCATACTAAATTACTAATGATAAGCATGTGATATATTCAAGGTAAGTGCATAGTGTTTTCCTTAAGGTAGTGAATAGTATTATAAATTTAGGTGTATGAAAATTAATTTTCGACATGACATATACTCCGAGCTAACTCCGAAATGAATTTTAGAAACCGAGATGTAAATCTGAGATGGACGACCGAGATGCACTCATCTCGTTCGAGATCTCACCCGATACGAGATGAGCTCTCTAAATTCTTCGAGACGAGACGTGACCGAAATCCGAGATTTAAAACCTTGTTTAGACCTTTGTAACTAGTTGAAAATTTGCTTGGAACTTTGAATCGGAGCATGTTTTGCTCCAGCTGAAAATTTCTGAATTGTTTTACATGGATTTCTTTCGATGTTGTTTTTGATCGGCTTGATCCTAAGATGGAAGAGCCAATATTACCACTTATCCGTATTTCGGATCGGTGAGTTTATAAGAAACTTTTGTATGACGATTTTATGATTAATTTCATTGAATTTTGTTATTTCTTTACACGTGCTTTCTAAACCGTTTTCGAAAGATATTCGAAATAAATATTTTACAATATTATAAATATTTTAAAGCTATTAAAATTATTTGTTCTCTATAATAAGAGAATTTCAAAAGTTATTTTCCAAAACGATTTCGAAAATAGTTTTAAAAGCTTGTTTTCTTAAAAATTATTTTCTATATAAAAATACACGTTTTTGCACTATTCGAGCGTATGAGAAGGAGAATTAAACAATTGGGTAAAACACATGGTATGGGACACATGCGTTTACCTTTTTGGTTAATTCCTGACTTGTCTGTTTGAATGTTTTGACCTTCGGTTCGTGTTTGCCGATGAGATGAGGCAAATAATTTTACTGCTTTCTAGTGTGGCATTGACTAGCGGTTAGGAAACCGTTAAGTGAGAACGTGTGATATGGGATGCACTGTTACCACTTTCCGGGTTCCTCTCTGGGAGTTTCTGACACATCCACGAGTGATTGCCAGTACTTAGACTGTTGGGTCGCTTATGGACTGTTGGGTCCTATGCACATATATATAGCTGTTGGGCTTACCATGGACTGTTAGGTCCTACGGTGACTGTTGGGTCTCTTATGCACAAGTACTTGGCAGGCTGTTGGGCCATCTTATGGACTATTGAGTCCTATTTATCTATAGCTGTCGGGCTACATTTTGGACTGTTGGGTCCTTTTCTTATATTGTGTTTTCTAGATTTCTTTATGACGATTTCTAGAATTTTGATGTTTTAAATATGTTTTCATCATAGTCGCCTTCATTGAGATATTTATTTAGCCTGAGTGCTATACTATCGTCTATATGGTGATTACATTTGGAGATTTGAACTCGAAGTCGAGTTCTATTTATATTATGTTTCATATTGCCATACTTTGGTATTTTTGAGATTTATAATCTCCTACTTGGGAGTATAGTTGATGATAGCCATTACATTGGCTATTTGTTTTGCCGATGATATGAGGTGTGAATTTGTAGGTGCTTGATTTGTTATTGATGTTATTTTTGAGCTTACTCACTTAAGACCCTTATGACCTTTAGTACTTAGCACATAACTCATATTATTTCTTCTCATTTGAGAAGAGTTGGTACCCCTTTATCCTTATATCATACTTTATCTTATATATGCTAATTAGTTATTTAAGCTAGACTGACCCATGTATTTTATATACTCGGGTCAAACCGAGTTGCAGGTTAGGGTTTTTGGACTATTACTTAGCAGTACCCTTTTGGACTCTTCTATCGACTCTTTGGATAGGATGCATAGTTTTTGATGTAGTTGCCTTGTAGTTGACTTGTTGTATATATTCTTTTATGGGACTGATGTATGTATATATTGTGGTTGTAATACCGCTTCTGACACTGTGTATTGTATCTGATGTATATGTATGTATTCGACCGTGTTTGCTATTCTATGACCTATATTATCATTTATATTGTGTTTTGTTCTGAATAGATCCTGTAGCCACCATATTTTTGTATTAAGCATTTATTAGATATGTCAAACCACTTGAGGAAGAAAAAAAATGGAGCACCAGATCGATGTATTTAATATATGTTTAAGACAAAGCTATGGATGGTCGCTCCTAACCAGCCCTATTCTCCGCATTAGCAGACAGTATTACTCAGTAATACTCTTTGTTAATGTGGGTCTCGGGGTGGGGTGTCACACTCTTGATTCCAGGTCGCTACAAGATTCCAGTCACATTCAGCACCATCAAAGTCGCCATGAGATTCTAGGGCACGTTCACCGCCATAGAAAACGCTGCAAGATTCCAGGTCAAAGGTAACGCGGTTGAGAAGAGCATCGGGGTGGCGGTGTCGTGCTATGAAAATAATTAGATGTGATTAGGGGATTTAGGATTTAGGAATTTTAAGAGAGAGAATTAATTTTTTTGGTCTGAGAGATGAAAAAAAAGAACGAAAGGGAAGAGGGAAGGGCATAATACTATGAGAAAGGGGTGGCTACGAAAATAGTCGATGGAGATTGCCCACTAAAGGTGTTACCTAGTGAATTCCTATTTTAAATAAAACAAATTAAGACAAACAATAACAATACGAAATAAAGTGTTATCAATTGGCATTATAAAAAATAACTTTTCTTGTAGTGTTTATTCTTCCTTAAGCTAAAATATTCTGAGGCTAATACACTTTTTTGAATTTATATATTATACAAAATAAAGAAGAGATAATTGGAGGAAGGAACAAGGCTAAGGCATGGAATCAAATTTAAGGGAATTCAGTGGGAATCATATGTGAGTGGAAATCTCGTCTTTTCCCATAATAATATATTGTGTAGTGATATTTGGATTTGTTTATGCTTTGGGGAATTTTATTTATGATAATTGTTAATTTAAACCACAAAATTACTCCATAAAATGTAAACTCTGGAATTGATTGGAACTTTGTTGTTTTGTGATGATATAGTAGAATTTAGTCCATATTTATTTGCAATATGAAAGATTTATATTCTATTCAATTTCCACTTCAATTTTTGTTTTGTTATGCCATATGAATTCAAGAGAATTATGAATAAGGATGAAAAGTATGGATTTTCCTTTTCCCATAGTTTGTATTACCTAATTCGATATTATATATATATATATATGATTCCTTTGTTATTTCAATAATATACGCTCTAGTGTTGAATGGAACATAAATGATTTCGATTGTGAATATTTGCTTCCTTGGAAAGGAGGCGCGTTTCTATCATATTAACATAAATTTTCATATTTGGATTCCATATTTGAATATGTGCAGGTCTATTTGTTTGGCTAAATGAATTATTATATCAGTTATTTTGTAAATTGCTATATTGAACCGTGACTTGTTTGGATATTTAAATTTTGATAATAAAATAATGTAATACGACAAATAAAAGAAATGAACAAATTGTCTAAATATTTAGGAAGTTAATTAGTCATGAAGTAAGAACATATTCTTTTAATTAAGAAAATGACTGAATTAACATTATGGACCTATAACGTATGCGATAAATATGGCACGTAAACTGTATGAACAATCCAACAATGAAAGTACTAAAATGGTTAAATATAATTATGGAAATAAATCTGTAATTAGAGGGGGAATAAGGAGTTTACCTTATATGGCATTTTTATGCCTAAACACGGGTGAGATTATATATATTGTATGTTGGCATAATTCAACATTTGAAAGTTTGGAGAAATCAATATGATTAAGTTAAAGGGACGCAATGTCAGTTGAAAGCACATAGAAGCCTGTCCGGCTAATTTGGCTACTAGCAGTGTGACTTTTTCAACTGATGTGAGATATCCTTGTAATAAATACCTACATTGGATGCGAGGTAAGTCCCAATTTTTATAAGGTAAGACTGTCAAGCTAATATGGATACTAGCACCTACAAATAGTCGAACTAATGTGAGACATCACGATTAGGTTACAGGCTGTGCAGTTAAAGCACTTAGCTTTACTATACTGGTGGAGGTGCAAAAAGTTATAGCGAGGATAAAGTGGGGATATAGCAGAATATAATGGAGGTGCAAAAGCTTCGTTAGATATAAAACCAAATATTTTTGAAGTTAATTTACTATCATTCTCAAAACATTTGTGTAGGAAAAAAGATATTATGTAATCTTATATAACAAAACCAAAGAATATCATGATTGATGCGAACTAGATGTAACGACCCGAATTTGTGAATATTTAATTAATTTTAAATATTCAAAAAAATATTAGATTTTATAATCAAAATAAAACTTTTTCTAATAATAAATAATGATGGTGGAAAAGGTTTTCAAATTTGTTTACAAAAATATTTAGTTCAAAGAAAAATTGAAAATGTGACCAAAAATTGTTTTTCGAATTTTCGACTTTTCATCGTCTAAAAGTTGTCCGAAATGTTGTGAATACTTTAGTATACATATAACAAACATTTATAATAAATTAGGATTTAAAGATAGCAATACATATTTAGATATATATATATATATATATATATATATAACTTAAGAATATTAAAAAGCATGATGTGACAATTTCCTAACTTTAAAATCAAAATAAAAAGATGCTTTGTGAAACATTAAGAAATATAAGTACATATGGGAATTAAATGCATGTTGGCTTATAAAATGAAGGGGGAGGGAACCAAGTCATGTGAGCAAGGGAGGAGGAGACATGGAGAGTGATGTGGCATGATATCAGTGGAGGTTATGTACTTGAGGGGTAGTTTAGCAATTTGTTTAGTTTATTTTATATAAAAGCAAATTTATTAATTCTTTTTCTCATTTTCTCATTTCTAATTTCATTTTCAAAACTTCATGCAAGCTTTCTCTAAGTTTCCATGGCTTTCATGAATTCCTAAAATCTAAAAACCTTAGTTTCATTCATTATTAAAAGTCTTAAGTCTTGTTTAAAAGCCTTCCATCCACTTCTACAACAATTCCTTCGTAAAACAAGCACACACACCCCTCATCCATGTTTGATGTGTGTTTATTGTTTGATGATAACAAACATATATATCGATTTTTAGATGTGTTTGCAGATTGTACACATATAGAAATAAATATTGAATAATAATACAATGTTTTCAGTTCACACACTAATTTCATACATTTCATAATTGCATACATTACACTGATTTCATACATTGCACATTTACATTTGTTTCCTCACTACATCACTCATACACTCAGTCTTCTACACATCTGCACTATCCTGCTCCAGTAGTTGTCCTGTCTCCTGTGTATCTGTATAATTAACAACTACAGCAGTAATCTGAAAAGAAACAAATTTTAATTTGCAAAAATATAAAATTTGTTTTTTAAAGCTGTCTCAGATATATGGGTTATCGTCATCATCTTTGATTGTGTAATATCTGTGCATATCAGTATTCATATCAGGGATAGGAAATTACAAGTAGTTGCAGTACACACGTATACACGTGTGCACTGCCTTGCCAACTCGTGTGCACAAGGGCAAATCAAAATCAGATTCAACACAAGTGCAAATGGCCTCGACCAAAATATCAATGATCACTGCAACAATGAAATGTGCATGTACACAGCAACATGATCAAGTACATCAACCCAGTATCAACATATTTGAAGTAAATGCAACCAGGCAATAACAACAACCGATGAACAAAGATGAATCAACTACAAGCCCAAGTGACTACAAGATGAACCAGACAGTGATAAGGAAATATCATAGTCAAGTATGCTACAATAAGAGTGACTTCAGTGATGTATCCAAGTACAAGCAAGGTGTTTGCAAAGTCGAGATAGCATGGCAATGTCGACAGTGAACAAGTAAAACATTTGTGTCGAAGCAAAGCCAATGCCAATAGAGAAGTAAAATCAACAATATCATAAGCTCGAAGTCAAAAACCAAGAAGTAAACAAGTTCGAATTCAATGTAGACGCAAACCAGTCGAAGAATAACAAATGCAGATGTTAAACAAGTCGAATTCAATGCAGCTACAAGCAAATGGACTCATTTGAAACCAGACGCAAACAAAGTCGAGATAAACAAATGGAAGTATTGAAATCGTGATAATATACAGAAGTCAAAATTCAAGTGCGTATTTTTGAAAAAGTCAAAAATCAAAAGAGGAAAGTATTTGCCGTATGAATCAAGCAAAATTGAACGTTCAAGAATCAAAGCCGTGGGTTCAAAGGTCTTTCCAAAAAATATCAAAGCATAAAAACGGAAAGTATCAACAACGTGAGTATCAAGGAAATCAAATCAGATGGCTATATAAACAACCCCAAAATATCGTCATCGACTGTGGGGAAGCAAAGCAGCAAAAATAGAAAACACCAAATCATCATCAACAGAGAACAATCAAGACAACGTTAAACAAAACGAAGAAATCACATTCCAATTCCAGATTCAAGAAGCCGTAGCCCCAAACCAGAATCGCCAGACAACAGGGCAAAGCCCTAATTCTAAACTCGAGGCAAGGAGCATCGAATACAGTATAATGACGCCTCAATTCTAGATTCGCCAGCAACAGAGATTCGAGGAGAACAGAATCGCCGAAGCCCTAGTTTTAGTATAATCGCCATTTTTCTTTCATCGGATAAAAAGGGGGCCGACGTTTTAATTTCGGGCTGAAGTATTAGATCGAAGATAAAGAAAGCGGGCCGGGCCTTATTTTTTCTAGGGGTTTAATTAATGTGGGTCGGGTTATTGTTTTGAGAGCAAAAATAGTTTTGAATTACAATTTAAATTTTTGCTCTTGATTTTCTTTGGGTTTTTAGTTTTCAGTTTGTACTTTTTCAAGTCAAGTCAGGGTAAATCACCACCTAGGGTTTAGGTAGTGTCAGATTGTCTAGTTAGGGTTAGTTCAGTGAGCAGGGTGTGCGAGTTTTCGAAACTCTATAGGCGGAGCAGGGTGTGCGAGTCTGTTAGAGTGTTTGTAAGCGGGATACTGTTTAATCCTAATAGAAATCTGGGAATGCAGCAGTAGGCAGGGGTTGCCGAAGCTGGGTAAATTTTGTGTGTGATTTACTTTTCAGCATATTTACTTCTCTGTAGTTTGTTTGTGTGTTTAATTCGAGAAAATTTGCTATAACCCTATTCACCCCCCCCTCCTCTCTAGGGTTAATCTAGATCCTACAAGTGGTATCAAAGCCTGGTATTTTTTTCTTTAACTCCAGAGTCATGAATCCACCAAATAATGCTTTTTCTGAGGGGCAATCTATTGCTAGGCCACCTATGTTTAATAGGAATGATTATGCTTACTGGAAGGTTAGGATGGGTATTTATCTTAGTTCTGTTGATTATGATGTTTGGGATATTATTGAATCTGGCTATAAATCTCCCACTATAACTGTTGGTGATACTGAGATTCCTAAACCAAAGGATAGGTCGGATGCTAATGATAAGAAATTAAAAACTACTAATGCTAAAGCTATGAATGCTTTGATCTGTGCTCTTGATAAGACTGAATTTAATAGAATTTCTCATTGTAAAACAGCACAAGAAATTTGGCATACCTTGGAGGTGACACACGAAGGAACTTCTCAAGTCAAGGAGTCTCGTCTAGCCCTGTTCAGCAATGAATACGAGAACTTCGTGATGGACAAAGGCGAGAGCATAAAGGATATGTTTGGATGCTTCTCAACCTTGGTGTACAATGCTAGAGCACTTGGGAAGGTATTCACTGAGGTAGAGCTAGTGAGGAAGATACTACGAGTCTTATCGATGAACTTTGAGGCAAAAGTCACAGCAATACAAGAATCCAAAGATCTGAGTAAACTGAGCATGGAAGATTTGATCGGTAACCTGATGACATATGAGCTTGAGCTAAAAGCAAAGGAGGAACGCAACAACTCCGAATCAAAGAAGAAGACAATTGCCTTAAAGAGCAAAGAAGAGAGCGATGATGAAGCAGAAGATCCAATTGAAGAACTTGCAATGGCTGTCAATAATCTTAGAAAATTGTCGAGATTCAGGCCACGCAAGAAGAAAACGAGTGGTAATAGGTCAAAAGATTCTGACAATTCTGAAAATGAATTAACCAGCTATAACTGCAACAAGCCTGGTCACTTCAAACAAAATTGCCCACTTCTCAAAAACACCAAAGGAAAGAAAAAGAAGAAAAAGGCCTTCGCAGCAACTTGGGATGATGAAGAAGGAGAGGAAGTCTCGGATGATAGCTCAGAGGAGGCTAACTTGGGTCTTATGGCAAAATCAGATTCAGGAGCAAGCTCAGAGGAATCTAGTGAGGTTTGTTGGCGGGCTAAGGAGCAACAAGAATGGTATCTAGACTCAGGCTGTTCTAGACATATGACAGGTGACAAATCAAAGTTCCTTAGCCTAGAGAATTTTAAAGGTGGAAACGTGATCATGGGAGACAATAGCAAGTGTAAGATTATTGGTAAAGGTGAAGTAGGTAACGGTACCTTTTCCTTGACTAATGTTTTATACGTCGATAATTTGCATCACAATCTCATTTCTATTAGCCAACTATGTGACAAAGGTATGAATGTGGTTTTTGATAGTGATACTTGCAAAATTATTGATAAATCTTCTAATAACATTGTTTTTATGGGCAAAAGAAAAGGAAATGTTTACACGCTTTCTTTTGATAATCTAAATCTTTCTAGATGTTTGGTAGCCACTGACGAAGAGGCATCCTTATGGCATAGGAGACTTGGGCATGCTAGCATGGGCCTCTTAGAAAAACTTGAAACGAAAGAATTAGTCAGATGGTTACCACATCAGAAATTTAAAAATAATAAAGTGTGTAAAGCATGTTCCTTAGGCAAGCTTAGTTGATCATTATTTCTCCCTAAAAACATTGTTAGCACATCAAGGGTCCTTGAATTAATTCACATGGACTTATTCGGACCAAATGAAATTGCAAGCTTGAATGGAAAACGTTATTGCTATGTATTGGTTGATGATTATTCTAGATTTACATGGGTTTATTTCTTAGCGAAAAAGTCTGAATCTTTTGATTATTTTTCAAAGTTTGCAAAACTTGTTCAAAATGAAAAAGGAGTTTCAATTAAAACTTTGAGAAGTGATCATGGAGGCGAATTTGAAAATTTGGATTTTGAAAGCTTTTGTGAATAAAATGGTTTAAAACATGAATTTTCTGCTCCACGAACACCTCAACAAAATGGGGTGGTTGAAAGGAAAAATCGTACATTGCAAGAATTGGCTAGATCCATAATGAGTGAGTATAAACTACTGAAAGTCTATATGAGTGGATCGTATAGGATATATGTAAGTACAAACAACTAACTATATAATATAGCTCGATAAATGATAGTAGCAAAGTAAATGAAAATAGTCACACCGGTATTTTATACTGGTTCGGACCTCCCGTCCTACGTCCAGTCCCGAAGCTCCTCTTCGGAATTTCCTTTCAACTAACCCTCACTTGACCCGGAGGAACAGGTTTACAATTGCAGAGTTACTTTGTCAAGAATGTGTTCTATAACACGGATGTTGACTATTGAGTACAAGTGCTTCCAATATATCTATCTAGAGAATATTTGAATGAGAAGTTCTAAATATATGGACGAGTTAAATATAGGTAGTTGATTGCTTATAGATCAGGAATTAATCAAAGTACAAGAGATAAGAGTGTAAGTGAGTAAGGTGAGATCTTCTCTTGAATTCCTGATGCTATTTATAGTGATGAAGAGTCTCTATGTGTAGTTGCCTTCATTAACAATCGTTGTATAGTTGCTCCTTTTGGTGATGAAGAGTTGCAGTGAAGAGGAGCGGATGTGTCTCTTCGGATGTGACAGTTGGTGTTTGAATTTACACAGTCGAGCCCATTTTCAGACGTCTGGAAATTAGCCTCGGACGTCTGGCCTTCATATATTTTTTGTGTCTAGTAGCATTTCAGACGTCTGAGTTCTAGATCAGACGTCTGGTTTCTTCTGAGATTGTGAACCAGAGGAATCATTCAGACGTCTAGATAGTGCACTCAGACGTCTGAAAGTGTGCATGTTGCTTTATCTTGTGCATGTCCCATTTCTTTTCAACTTCTACTGATTAGACGTCTTTTGATTCTTCTCTTGAGTGTTGTTTTAGTCTCTTTGGTGATGTTACTCTATCAACTACCAGTAATATAGATCTATATGTACATTCGATTTTCATTGTATAGTTGTTATCATTGAAACCATAGAATTGATTTCCTAACAATCTCCCCCTTTTTGATGATGACAACTATTCAATGTACTTATATATATAGATTAGAAATCTCCCCCTGAATATGTGCTTTAGTTTTATTGTGTTATGATAATAATATTTCTCCCCCTTTGGCATTATCAAAAAGAAATAAACAGGCCAATCGTTTAGGAAAGACAAATTTTCATTAAAGCAGGAAAGGAAGTACATACAAGGATTTTTACAAACAAAAAACAAACAACTAAAAGACCTAAGTTCTAGTGGTCTTTTGGATTTGGATCGTCTTGTTTTGGTGAAGGTTGCTTTGGATCTCCTTTCTTTGGGGAAGCTAGATTTGTATTATCTTCCTTTTGCTCATCTTGTGTAGAAGTGCTAGCTTTTAAGGGAGATGTCAAAGCTTCCTTTGAAGGTTCATCGTTAAAGAATTTGGAATGTTTCGAAGGAGGAGAAGGTACAGGAGTTGGCCAATCCTCAGAGGGTGGTGTTGGACCACGAACTTGCTGTAGAACCTCTTTTAGAACTGATAGGACAGTGGAGAGAGAGTCTTCGACTGTGGCTAGTCGTGTAGCAAATGAAGTTTCAAATTTGTTGATTCGCCTAGCCAAGTACTTTTGATTTTGAGATAATATACGTTGATTTCTGAGTGTAAGATCTCGAATACTTTCATTAGGATCTGTTTCTAGTCGAGTCTCTATAACGTCTTCTTATCCTGGATAGTCAAATGGAGCTGGAGGAGGAGGAGTGATTTCTCTATGTTGTTCTGGCTCTTGAGATGGATTAATGTTTTGTTGAGGAGGAGGCTCAACTCTTCGATGGCGATTGTGTGTCCAATCTTCAAAAGATATATATTCTGGTGGAATTTCAGGTAAGTGCATCAAAGAGAAGAATTTGGTGGAAGCATACTTCGTCGAAATTTCTTCAAAGGTGGATAAATAAGATGGAATATTATGTGCACGAAGTAGCCTCATAATATAAGTAGGGTAGATGATTGATGGCCTCGATCGATTCCAAAATTGTTTTAGTTCATCGAATATGAATTTTGCCCAATTGATTCGAGTTCCGCTAAAGAGAGCATAAAGTGCTTTGTGCTCCAATTCTGTTATTTGCTCGTGACTCCCCATTCGCGGAATAATTGTGTTGATTATCATCCTTGTTAGGAGCCGAGCTTTTGGACGCAAGTACTTTGAGGCAAATTTTGGCATTTCGTCCTCCCATATTTGATGTGTAATACTATTCCGAGGTTTAAATCGCATATCGGGAATGTTGTGTAGGTCTTCGCCGGTGTCGGAGCATCCCAAAGTTCTTCCTATTATTCCTGGAGTTAACCTAATCGTGTTTCCATAAATGCTCGACCATAACCAATTATCTTCGTCCTCTGTATTCCATACCGAAGTGCTATCTAGATTGGCGTAAAATAAGAAGATAGCTAGTTGATCGATTTGAGTATCATTAGATTGAAATGAAATTAGGGTATCTACACCAGAACTTTCACACAATTCATCCAAGTCGTACATAGGAAATTTCAAGAGATTATAAAAGGGTCCTGTGTGAATTTTCTTCTTTTAAATTTCTTCATACCTCTTTATAGAATGAGGAGCTTTATTCATCCAACGTTCGATTTGCTCATCGGAACATACTTGAGGGTTTGAAGATGTCGCAGTTTGATCTTGTTTTCGCTTTGGAGCTTTGATGTTCTTTGTACGAGGAGGCATTCTGAAATCGACGTGATTTAAGGCGGAATTTGAAGTTTATTTGAGAATCGGCAGAGAAGAAATTGTATTTGAATTTGAAAAGTATAAAAAATGACGTTCTTTTTGGGGTTATAGTAAAGGTCGATTGAATTCTAGACGTCTAAAGCTAAAAGCAGACGTCTGGTTTGCCCTAAAGATTATACAGAACAGGCAAACAGACGTCTTGTTGTTATGAATCAGATGTCTGATTTGATATAGATTGAAAATTGTAGAGGCAGAGAGAATAATCAGACGTCTGGATTTGTACACAGACGTCTGTTTTGGTTTAATTGTGAAACAGATAACTAAGTCAGACGTCTGGAAATAAGTTCAGACGTCTGAATTATTCTGAATTTTCTTTTGAAGAAGGCAGACCTTCATTTCAGACGTCTGGGGGCTATATCAGACGTCTGACATATGCACAGTCCTTAAAGTTGTGACATATATCAGTGAATCAGACGTCTAAATACAATAGTCAGACGTCTAAAAGGAGCAATTTTGCTAAAAATAGTATAAAATTGATGGTTATATTTATTTATCAAATGTACATATACATATACAATATAATAACTTATAAAATACGTACAATAATTAATTTTGATTTTATTTATTTAGAAGACGACGGTGTTTTCGGATTTCCTGAGTCGTTATCCTTCCATGGTCTAAGTGGAGACCAAATATTCCTACGTTCGTGAGTCCGTGGGGATCCAGAATATCGTCTTGGGGAAGGATCTGAAGGAGTGCGATACGAAGAAGATGGATCTAATGAACTACAAGGTTTTGGTAGTGGTTCATGTACATCTTTCTTTTGGGACGAGCAAAACTTTAGCGCTACTTGTTCTAGAAAACTAAGCCTTCATGCCGTAACTTTCTGTTCGAAATAAAGTTCTCGTTGAAGATCCATCTGTTGTTTTTGGTAATGATGAATTTCATCAATTTTCTCCTTTGTATTAGGAAAAATAAACAAGGATCTTTTAGTCTTCTTATTGTCTGGAGTAAAACCCGTATGATACGAGGACCACCTATTTGTTGGTTCTTGGTTTGGTGTAGGTGTCGGGAGACGTTGTGGTGTGTCTGCTGAGCTATCCGTTGACGGTGTGGAGACGGAGATAGATATATAGGAACTACCAGAAGACATTGTTTTTCTAAATTTTCAGAATTTGATACTTTGTATTTATTTGTGATATAAATACATGTGTATTTATATATGATGAAAAGTTTATTTATAGGAAAACTAATTTTCTAAAATTTTAACGGTTCAGAAATTCATTAATTTGTGGTAATGAAAAGATGAACTAAATTTAGTTTTTAATTCAATTTTAATTAAGATCTTGAAGTGAACAAATTCCTAAACTTCGTCTGAGTTTTATGAAAGTTTGTTCATTTAATGGTTTTGTAAATATGTCGGCTATCTGATTTTCGGTACTTACATATTCTAAAGATATAGTTCCTTTTTCAACATTGTCTCGTAAAAAATGATGTCGTATATCTATATGTTTGGTTCGTGAGTGATTAACAGGATTTTTGATAAATTTATAGCACTTGTGTTATCACAATATATTGGAGATTTTTTGATAATTTTACCAAAATCCATTAGTGTTTGTTGCATGTATATTACTTGCGCACATGCTAGAGCCGCGGAAATGTATTCAACTTCACAAGTAGATAACGAAACACAGTTTTGCTTTTTACTAAACCACGAAACTAAAGATTGTCCGATAAAATGACATGTTCCACTAGTACTCTTACGGTCTGTTCTACAACCACCAAAATCAGCATCGCTATATGAGACTAGTTCAAAAGGTGATCCTTTAGGGTAGAACAAACCATAATCTGTAGTACTAGATAAATAACGTAAAATGCGCTTAACAGATCGTAGATGAGATTCTTTTGGTTTAGGTTGAAATCGAGCACAAAGTCATACACTCATCATAATATCTGGTCGACTAGCCGTTAAATATAGTAAAGAACCAATCATACTTCGATATAACTTTTCATCAAAATCTTTTCCATTTTCATCTTTTTCTAAGTGAATAGTGGTACTCATTGGCGTTGGTTTGCTTGAAGTTTTATCCATTTTAAATCCATTTAAAAACATGATCGGGATATTCTTCATGAACAAAAAGTGGCGGTTGTTCGACGTATACATTTTGTTTAATAAAACCATTCAAAAAGGCACTTTTGACATCCATTTGAAATAGTTTAAAATTGTTATGAGTTGCAAATGAGAGTAAAGTACGAATGGCTTCTAATCTTGCTACTGGAGCGAAAGTTTCATCATAATCTATGCCTTCTTCTTGATTGTAGCCCTGAGCAACTAATTGTGCTTTATTTCTAACAATATTTCCATTTTCGTCTGCCTTGTTTTTAAATACCCATTTTGTTCCTATTACCGATTGATTTTCAGGTCTCGGTACTAATTCCCATACGTTATTACGTTCAAATTGATGTAGTTCTTTTTGCATAGCTATTATCCAAAAATTATCATTTGAGGCTTCTTTATAATTTTTTGGTTCAAGATTTGATACAAAAGCTACATGACTTATTTGATTGAGTTGATTTCTAGTAACCCTTGAATTAAGATCTCCAATAATATTATCTATTGGATGATTCTTAAGAATTCTAGGAGATGACAAAATATCGTTATTTTGTATACTGGCTTCATTATTACTAGAATTTGTTGAATTTATTAGTGGAATAATTTCTTCTTCATCATCAGTTTGTTGTTTAAAAGGATTTTCGTCGAATGAGACATGTAAACTCTCTTCTATAGTATTATTCTTTTTATTAAAAATTCTATATGCCTTGCTACGATCTGAATACCCAACAAAGATACCTTCATCGGCTTTGGATCAAATTTTCCTAATTTATCTTTTGTATTTAATATAAAACATTTTAAGCCAAAAGTTTTAAAGTATGATACTTTAGGTTTTTTACCAAAAAATATTTCAAAACAAGTTTGTTTAGTCATTGGGCGAATAGTTACTCGATTCAATACATAACAGGATGTAGCAATAGCTTCGGCCCAAAAGTGTTTTGGTAATCCGCTACTATTTAATAGTGTTCGTGCACATTCTTGTAATGTACGATTTTTTCTTTCTACGACACCATTTTGTTGGGGTGTACGAGGAAAAGAAAAATTATGAGTTATCCCTTTTTTATTGCAAAAATTTGAAAAAAGATCATTTTCGAATTCTCCTCCATGATCACTTCTAATATTTTTAATTTTCAAATTCATTTGAGTTTTAATTCGTTTTGCAAATATTTTAAACATACCAAAAGTATCGCTTTTATGTTTTAGAAATAAAGTCCATGTATATCTTGAAAAATCATCGACTATTACGAAAACATATTTGTTATGATTAATAGATCTTATTTGTATTGGACCAAATAAATCTAAATGTAATAATTCTAATGGTTGTTTTGTAGAAATATTATTTTTAGATTTAAACGAGCTTTTCTTTAATTTACCAATTTGACAATCGTCGCATAAATTATCTACTTTGTAACTTATTTTAGGTAACCCTCTTACTAACTCATGTTTAGCCAATTTATTAATATTCTTAAAATTAACATGACAAAATCGTTTATGCCATAACCATGGATCATCATGTTTGGTAGTTAAGCATAAGTTTGAATTTTTATTAATATTCATGTTTAATACATAAATATTTTTGTTTCTAAAACCTTAAAAATGAGTTGCTTGTTATTATCTAAAATATTACATCTATCTTTTTCAAAATTTATTTGGAAACCTTTATCACATAATTGACTAATGCTTAACAAGTTGTGTTTTAAATTTTCTACTAGTAAAATGTTTGTAATAATAGGAGAGTTGGATATACCAGAATTGATGACTTCTCCAATCCCTATGACAAATCCCTTTGAATTGTCTCCAAATGTTACCGTTCCACCATCAATGTATGTTATATTTGATAACATTTTTGAGTTTCCGGTCATATGTTTAGAGCAACCGCTATCTAGTATCCATTTCTCCTTATTTTTTATTTTGGGTACCTGCAAGATAAAAAATGTTTTAATTGGTACCCATATATTTGATTAGGGTCCTAATTGTTAGAAGAAGGTAGCCACACCCAAGATGGTTTGGTACCTTTATAAATATAGTTTTTATTATAGACTACATTTTCTAAGTAATTACTGATATGCTTTTGTCTAATCAAATTATTATTTGTTTTAGGAACCCAAATTTTCATATTTTTGGTATTCAACTTTTGTTTAGATAAACTTCTAGTTTCTATATAATTAATATTTTTAGCATTATTTTCCTTTTGTTTAGAACATTTTTTAAATCCTATTCCATTTCTATTACCTGATGGTTTTGATGTTTTGATAAGATTTTCCAAATCTTGTTTTCCTTTGTTGAATTTTGATACATTATTGGTAATTTTATCTAATTTTTCATTTAATTCTCTATTTTCTGTTTTCAATAATTCAATGCTATTTTTAACATCAACGTTTTCTTTTACTAGAGTACTTTCTATCACATTATTTCTTAAATTTTCTTGAGATATTTCAAGTTCTTCTTCTAAAATAGTTTTTTCATCTTTCAACATTCCTACTTCAAGTTCTAATCTATTTACTTTTACTATATATTCTTTGTTCAATTTTTTAATTTGTCTAAATTTATCATCTAATTCTATGCTAAGTTCAAGTAATTCTTCATAGCTAAGTTCCGGACATACCTCATCTTTTTGTGCCATAAAGCATACATTAGCTTGCTCTCCGTCACTATCGCTTTCACTTTCTGAAGATGAAGAATCGGTATCATCCCATGTTACTTTGAAAGCTTTCTTCTTTTTGAATTTTTCAGATCTGCTCTTCTTTTTATCATTGTTAAGCTTTGGGCAATCCTTTTTCATGTGTCTGTATTGATCACATTCATAACACTTAATTTGAGATAGATTTGTTGAGTTGGTCTTTCCTTCTTTTTGAAACTTGGTCATTTTTCTAAATTTCTTGAATCTATTATAGTTTTTGGCAATAAATACTATCTCATCTTCATCTAAATCTGAGTCATCATTCTTTATTGATGGAAATGCTATGTTCTTCTTCTCCGAAATTAATTCTTTACGTGCCTGCAAATTAGCTTCATAGGACATCAAATTTCCTATCAACTCTTCAACTTTGAGAGCAGAGAGATCATTAGCTTCTTCAATAGCTAATACCTTTCTTTCCCAATCAGGTGTTAAAGAGTTGAGTATTCGAGAAACTAAATCAAAATTAGTAAACTTGACTCCTAATGCCATAAGATCATGTTGAATAGTTTGAAATCTAGAATACATGTCTACTATAGTTTCATTTTGTTTCATTTTAAATGATGAAAATTGATTTTGCAAAATTGAAATTTTAGTTTGTTTGACCTTTGTTGTACCTTCATGTGTAATTTGTAAGGTATGCCAAATATCAAATGCAGTTGTACATAACATGACACGTGAAAATTCATTTTTGTCTAGTGAGCAAAACAGAACATTCATAGCTTTAGCATTATTTGATGCTGATGTTTTTTGTGCATCGGTCCATGTGTTCATAGCAGTAGTTGGTGCTTCATATTTATCTTGAGTGGCTGACCAAATTTCTAAACCATTAGCTTCCATAAAAATTCTCATACGTGTTGACCAATATGAGTAATTAGAACCATTAAAAAGTGGGGGACGTGCTGTGGATTGTCCTTCTTGAAAAATACTTGCCATATTAGAATGATTTAAAAAACGTGTTACTATTCTTTTAAACGAACCTTGCTCTGATACCAATTGAAAGTCTATATGAGTGGATCGTATAGGATATATGAAAGTATAAACAACTAACTATATAATATAGCTCGATAAATGATAGTAGCAAAGTAAATGAAAATAGTCACACCGATATTTTATACTGGTTCGGACCTCCCGTCCTACGTCCAGTCTCGAAGCTCCTCTTCGGAATTTCCTTTCAACTAACCCTCACTTGACCCGGAGGAACAGGTTTACAATTGCAGAGTTACTTTGTCAAGAATGTGTTCTATAACACGGATGTTGACTATTGAGTACAAGTGCTTCCAGTATATCTATCTAAAGAATATTTGAATGAGAAGTTCTAAATATATGGACGAGTTAAATATAGGTAGTTGATTGCTTATAGATCAGGAATTAATCAGAGTACAAGAGATAAGAGTGTAAGTGAGTAAGGTGAGATCTTCTCTTGAATTCCTGATGCTATTTATAGTGATGAAGAGTCTCTATGTGTAGTTGCCTTCATTAACAATCGTTGTATAGTTGCTCCTTTTGGTGATGAAGAGTTGCAGTGAAGAGGAGCGGATGTGTCTCTTCGGATGTGACAGTTGGTGTTTGAATTTACACAGTCGAGCCCATTTTCAGACGTCTGGAAATTAGCCTCGGACGTCTGGCCTTCATATATTTTTTGTGTCTAGTAGCATTTCAGACGTCTGAGTTCTAGATCAGACGTCTGGTTTCTTCTGAGATTGTGAACCAGAGGAATCATTCAGACGTCTGGATAGTGCACTCAGACGTCTGAAAGTGTGCATGTTGCTTTATCTTGTGCATGTCCCATTTCTTTTCAACTTCTACTGATTAGACGTCTTTTGATTCTTCTCTTGAGTGTTGTTTTAGTCTCTTTGGTAATGTTACTCTATCAACTACCTGTAATATAGATCTATATGTACATTCGATTTCCATTGTATAGTTGTTATCATTGAAACCATAGAATTGATTTCCTAACAACTACCTCTAACCTTTTGGGCAGAGGCAGTGAATACTTCGTGCTATATAATGAATAGAGTAATTATTAGACCAATACTTGGCAAAACGTCTTATGAATTATGGCATGAAAGGAAACCTAACATTTCTTATTTTCGTGTATTTGGATGTCCTTGTTTTATTCTTAACACAGGTGATCAACTTGGAAAATTTGAATCAAAGGCTGATGAGGGAATTTTTATGGGCTATTCAACAAGGAGCAAGGCTTACATGATATACAACAAACGAACAAAGACAATTGTTGAATCAATCAATGTGAAATTCGATGAATCTGATCTGGAAAGGACGACTGAAAAGGCGATTGACGATGCGGTAGATCAAGAAGGCATTGAAGAAGGAACATCGAGTGAGAAAGCTGAAAATAGGACTATTGATGCTGATAGACTGAAGTTCAAATCCAATCATCCTCCTGAATTGGTTATAGGGGATCCTACGGAAGGTATACATACTCGCTCTTCATTTGATAAAAATTTGTGTGCATTTTGTTGTCACAGTGGTTTTATTTCTGAGATTGAACCTGATTCTGTTGAAATGGCTCTTAATGATGAAAGTTGGATTTTAGCAATGCAAGATGAACTTAATCAATTTGAGAGAAATAAAGTTTGGAAATTAGTTCCTAGGCCTAATGATTATCCAGTTGTTGGAACTAAATGGGTGTTTAAAAATAAGCTTGATGAATCCGGAAATGTTATTAGAAACAAAGCTAGGTTGGTCGCAAAAGGTTATAACCAGATAGAAGGCATAGATTTTGATGAAACATTTGCTCCAGTTGCTAGGTTAGAAGCCATTAGGATTTTGCTAAGTTTTGCATGTTATAAAGGTTTCAAACTTAAACAAATGGATGTGAAGAGTGCCTTTCTAAATGGTGATTTGAAAGAAGAAGTTTTTGTTGAACAACCCCCTGGTTTTGAAAATCACGATTTTCCAAATCATGTGTATAAGCTAGAAAAAGCATTATATGGTCTTAAGCAAGCTTCTAGAGCGTGGTATGACTGTCTTTGTACATATCTTTTGGAAAATGGCTTTAAAAAGGGAAGTGCTGACACGACACTATTTCTATTACATAAAGAAAGTGATTTTTTGATTGTTCAGATTTATGTGGATGATATTATTTATGGTGCTACTAATGAACTCTTGTGCGAGAAATTTGAACAAGTCATGCAGGCTAAATTCGAGATGAGCTTGGTTGGAGAATTAAAATATTTTCTTGGATTTCAAATCAAGCAAAGCAGTGATGGTATTTTCATTTCACAATCCAAGTATGTGTTGGAACTGTTGAAAAAATTTGGAGTTGAAAACTCTAAACCAATGAAAACTCCTATGAGCCCATCAACAAAGTTGGATAAAGACGAGAAAGGAGTTGCTGTTGATCAGAAGAAATATCGAGGGATAATCGGTTCACTTCTCTATCTTACTGCTTCTAGACCTGATATTATGTTTTCTGTGTGTTTGTGTGCACATTTTCAATCTAACCCTAAAGAATCTCATTTGAAAGCCACTAAACGAATTTTAAGATATCTTTCACACACACACAAATTTGGACTATGGTATCCTTCTTGTGAAAATTTTGATTTAGTTGGTTATTCTGATGCTGATTATGCGGGTTCATTGGGTGACAGGAAAAGCACTACTGGGACATGTTTCATGCTAGGACATTCATTAGTTTCATGGTCTAGTCGAAAACAAAATTATGTTGCATTATCCACCACTGAAGCAGAATATATTGCTTTAGGAAGTTGTTGTGCTCAAATTTTATAGATGATGCAAACTCTTTCTGATTTTGGCTTAGTTTATAAACTAGTTCCATTAAAATGTGATAGTAAAAGTGCAATAGACTTGTCTAATAAACTTGTTCATCATTCACGCACAAAACACATTGATGTGAGACACCACTTTCTTAGAGATCACATTGCTAAGGAAGATATATGCATTGAATTCATTTCAACTGAGGATAAACTTGTTGATATTTTCACAAAACCCCTCCCCGAAGACAGATTTTCCAGATTACGTTTGGATTTGGGGATTATGGAAATTGACTAATCATTTTTCAATTTTTGGTTGAAATATTCTTGGATATTTATTTTCAACTTCAATTTCTAGGATTCAAACCTGTTTTGGATATCATTCAAAGATTGATTCGAATATGGTATTCAGTAGTGGAAATACGTTTGGTTTAAGAAATTTCATAATATGATTAATTTGGTAACTTATTCCACGACCATTTCTATTTCTACCATCTTTCTTTCATTCATAATGGTTTTGAAAAATGAGAAGAGTGAATTACTTTTTAAATTAAAAAGAAAAATAAAGAAATTTTTTAAAATACTTCTCATGCATCCATTCTCATTTAAAAGTCCTTATGGTTATGCATGGATGGATCATGTGAGGTTATCATCACTCCATTCTCATTTAAAAGTCCTTATGGTTATGCATGGATGGAGCGTGATAGCTAATGAGTAACTGCTAATCCCATTTAAAAGTCCTTATGGTTATGCGTGGTTAGTAAGTGCTTATTTTATTTTTGTGCTTAAATGTCAAATTTTTTTAAAATTATAATAAATAAAATAAAACATCCCTCTTCTCATTATATAAAAACCAAAGCATCGATCCATTCTCTAAAATGTGGAAATTGTTATCTTGTTATGATATATTATGGTTTTTCCTTGTTTTTTTTCCATTTGTTTTCCCCTACTGTTCCATTATTTTTTGTCAGTCTTTTGATGATAACAAAAGGGGGAGAAGAAAGAGATTTTGATAAGGAAATAAGTATTTTTGGAATACTTCATCAAATTTGTTAAATGCTGTTAGTTATTTTTCTATAGTTCTTTTATTCTTCTGTAATTTCCTAAATCTTCTAAATAGGGAGTGGTCTCACTTGAAGGGGGAGCATACATATAGGGGGAGCTAAATATTTGCTTAAACACATTTATTAGAATTTCAAAATCTTAGATATATATGTTTGTCATCATCAAAAGGGGGAGATTGTTTGATGTGTGTTTATTGTTTGATGATAACAAACATATATATCGATTTTTAGATGTGTTTGCAGATTGTACACATATAGAAATAAATATTGAATAATAATACAATGTTTTCAGTTCACACACTAATTTCATACATTTCATAATTGCATACATTACACTGATTTCATACATTGCACATTTACATTTGTTTCCTCACTACATCACTCATACACTCAGTCTTCTGCACATCTGTACTGTCCAGCTCCAGTAGTTGTCCTGTCTCCTATGTACCTGTATAATTAACAACTACAGCAGTAATCTGAAAAGAAACAAATTTTAATTTGCAAAAATATAAAATTTGTTTTTTAAAGTTGTCTTAGATATATGGGTTATCGTCATCATCTTTGATTGTGTAATATCTGTGCATATCAGTATTCATATCAGGGACAGGAAATTAAAAGTGGCTGCAGTACACATGTATACATGTGTGCACTGCCTCGCCAACTCGTGTGCACAAGGGCAAATCAAAATCAGATTCAACACAAGTGCAAATGGCCTCGACCAAAATATCAATGATCACTGCAACAATGAAATGTGCATGTACACAGCAACATGATCAAGTACATCAACCCAGTATCAACATATTTGAAGTAAATGCAACCAGACAGTAATAACAACCGATGAACAAAGATGAATCAACTACAAGCCCAAGTGACTACAAGATGAACCAGACAGTGATAAGGAAATATCATAGTCAAGTATGCTACAATAAGAGTGACTACAGTGATGTATCCAAGTACAAGCAAGGTGTTTGCAAAGTCGAGATAGCATGGCAATGTCGACAGTGAACAAGTAAAGCATTTGTGTCGAAGAAAAGCCAATGCCAACAGAGAAGTAAAATCAACAATATCATAAGCTCGAAGTCAAAAACCAAGAAGTAAACAAGTTCGAATTCAATGCAGACGCAAACCAGTCGAAGAATAACAAATGCAGATGTTAAACAAGTCGAATTCAATGCAGCTACAAGCAAATGGACTCATTTGAAACCAGACGCAAACAAAGTCGAGATAAACAAATGGAAGTATTGAAATCGTGATAATATACAGAAGTCAAAATTCAAGTGCGTATTTTTGAAAAAGTCAAAAATCAAAAGAGGAAAGTATTTGCTGTATGAATCAAGCAAAATCGATCGTTCAAGAATCAAAGCCGTGGGTTCAAAGGTCTTTCCAAAAAATATCAAAGCATAAAAACGGAAAGTATCAACAACGTGAGTATCAAGGAAATCAAATCAGACGGCTATATAAACAACCCCAAATATCGTCATCGACTGTGGGGAAGCAGAGCAGCAAAAATAGAAAACCCAAATCATCATCAACAGAGAACAATCAAGACAACGTTAAACAAAACGGAGAAATCACATACCAATTCCAGATTCAAGAAGCCGTAGCCCCAAACCAGAATCGCCAGACAACAGGGCAAAGCCCTAATTCCAGACTCGAGGCAAGGAGCATCGAATACAGTATAACGACGCCTCAATTCTAGATTCGCCAGCAACAGAGATTCGAGGAGAACAGAATCGCCGAAGCCCTAGTTTTAGTATAATCGCCATTTTTCTTTCATCAGATAAAAAGGGAGCTGACGTTTTAATTTCGGGTTGAAGTATTAGATCGAAGATAAAGAAAGAGGGCCGGGCCTTATTTTTTCTAGGGGTTTAATTAATGTGGGCCGGGTTATTGTTTTGAGAGCAAAAATAGTTTTGAATTACAATTTAAAATTTTGCTCTTGATTTTCTTTGGGTTTTTAGTTTTCAGTTTGTACTTTTTCAAGTCAAGTCAGGGTAAATCACCACCTAGGATTTAGGTAGTGTTAGATTGTCTAGTTAGGAATAGTTCAGTGAGCAGGGTGTGCGAGTTTACGAAACTCTATAGGCGGAGCAGGGTGTGCGAGTCTGTCAGAGTGTTTGTAAGCAGGATACTGTTTAATCCTAATAGAAATTTGGGAATGCAGCAGTAGGCAGGGGTTGCCGAAGCTGGGTAAATTTTGTGTGTGATTTACTTTTCAGCATATTTACTTCTCTGCAGTTTGTTTGTGTGTTTAATTCGAGAAAATTTGCTATAACCCTATTCACCCCCCCTCTAGGGTTAATCTAGATCCTACAATCCACTCTTGGCCGAGCCATACATACCCTAGGCTGAACCATATTGCCCTCTAGCCTATAAAAAAATCAAGTCTTTTCAAAGCAAAACTAAGATCTAAGGTCGATCAAAGACTTTGTGAAAGTTCGGTTTGATTTAGTGGACTAATTTAATAATGATTTCAAATTTAATTAATTACTTTAATTAATGAGAATTAAGGTTAATTGATTATCTTAATAACGATGTATTTAAAATTAATTAGTTACTTTGTTAACGATGTTCAAAATTAATTAACCATTTTATCTAATGATGATTAAGTTTAATTAATCTCTTAAATAATGACAGGTTAAAGTTAATTAATTATTTTAATTAATGGTGTTTAAAAATAATTGATCATTTTTATTTAATTACTTTTAAAGTTAATTAATTAGTTTCAATTTAATTAATCTTTTCCATTAATGATATTTAGTTAATCCTTTTTGATAAATAACGCTTTGAAATTAATTAATGAGGTTTGAAATTAATTAATTAATTAAATTAATGATTTTCTAAAGTGATTAACCCCTTTTTAATTATGGGTATTTAAAGTTAATTAGTTAAATTAATCTACAAAGTCTAAAGATAATTAATCATATTAATGACATTTAAAAATGATTACTCAATTTAATAATAATATTTTAGGTTATTAAGTCCTTTTTATAATGGTGTTTTAAAGTTAGTAAACCATTTTTACAAAGATGTTCAAAGTTAAAAACTTGTAATGAGAAGCTCAAGCACGAATTTGGTTTTAACCGTAAAATTTCAATTCGGTTATGGAAAAGAAGTTTCCATAAATGACGTTGCTTATATGGAAATAATTTAACTATACCCTTGATACTAAACGTCGAAGTAACACTACCTTCACTTATCCGACTTTATTTTTAACCAAAAGATAGTACAAGTTTGGAATCGACGAGTAGTGGTAGGAATATGAGGTGAGAAGAGCCCTAGAATGAGTTAATCTTAAGAGGATGGTTTTATCACCCATCCCAAAGATTCATTTTAGATCCTTTGATGTTGTTTCCCTTAAACCATTTTGGTCCTATCTTTGTATTCTAATAATACATGTCATTGTTCAGGTAATTGAAAATGAGTACAAAAGGAAGAAGAAAGGGAGGATATGGAACCAGCATGACTATAAATGGCAGAGCTGCTAGAAATAGACTAGTTATAAAGTTGGTAGATGAAGCAGTAGTACAAGTTCAACTGCCTCATAACTTTGTTACTTTGTGCAAGAATTACACTGCTTTGGGTGGTAAACAATTCTTTGGAACTGAAGGTATTCTAGGAATTCAGAAATGGCTCTGCTCTTGTGAAAGGATATTCGGGGATATTTGGTTGAAGGATGCAAGGAAGCGATCGTTGGCGTCGCGACAACTCCAAAAGTTAGCAATGGATTGGTGGGATTCGGTGACAGTTAATACCCCAAGGGAAGATTTTACTTGGCTCAATTTAAGGAAGTCTTCGAAGTTCGGTTTATTTAAAAGGCGGGGAGGACTTAGTTGTTCAGGAGTTTCATGGATTTGAAGTAGGGAGATATGACAGTGGCGCAGTATGAGCATCGATTCAATGCAATTGTTTCTCTTTGGACCAGGATTAATAAACACGCCACTTAAAAAGAATAAGATGTTTGTGGAAGGACCAAGGCTAGAATTCCATCATGAGATGACCAATCATGTTAATGGTACCTTTACCAATCTGATCAGCATGGCCTTGAGGTTTGAAGCTTTGGATATTAAGCAAGGAGTTCAAAAAGGTGTAGTGCCAGTAGTGAGTGCCCAGCCCTTATATATTATCCCAATTGCAAAAAAGCCGAATTTCAAATGCAAACGAAAGAAGCAGTGGTCGGGAAAGAAACCCGGAGGTGGAATTCCAACTCAGAAGAAGCAGCCTAACTTGGCCAACGTTCTTTGTTTCAAGTGCAACAAGAATGGCCACTTTGCAAATCAGTGTCCAAGTGTCTCCTATTACAACTGCGGTCAGCTGGGACACATGAAGAACAAGTGCCGCTTCCCAAAGAAGAGATCGCAACTTTAGCTATTAAGGAAATACCATCTACTTCTACGGATCAAAAGGGAAAGCATGTGTTGCAAGGTACATTATCCATTTCTGATATTCCCATTAGAGTTATTCAACACGGGTGCTTTATATAGTTTTATTTTAGTTGATCTTGTTGATAAGCTTAACCTTAAATCCTTTTAAATAATCCTCTTTGTGTGTCGAACCCAATTGGGGGTCTGACAAATCTTGACACTATGTGTCTAAGTAGCCCATTCCTTATCGAGATCGGCACTTCTCTTCTAACTTATTCATTCTTGGATTCATGGGTTTTGGGGTATTGTTGGATATGGATTGGTTATCTAAGTTTGAAGTTGTCTTGGATTGTGTTAGAATAGTAATCATAATAAAGGATGCAGTAGGTAGAAGCATTGATATATGATGTAAGAGGCCTAATGAGCTTTTGAGTAGTTTTCTCTATTTGCCTGAAGTGACTAAAGAGGAGATAAGAGATATACCGATTGTCCGAGATTTCAAGGATATTTTTGATGAAGTGCAAGGTTTACCTTCTCATCGTGAAGTGGAGTTCTGTATTGATTTAATTCCAGAAACCAGATCGATTATACAACCTCCTCGAAGGTTGGCCCCAAAAGAGGGAAGGGAATTAGAGAAGCAGACATTTGAATTATTGTAGAAGGGTTTGATCCAGCGTAGCATATCGAGTTGGGGATCGCCAACAGTTTTCGTTACAAAGGCGGATGGTTTTCTTAAGTTATGCATAGACTACCGAGAGTTAAATAGAGAACCATCAATAATAAGTATCCTTTACCTAGGATCGACACATGTTCGATCAACTTCACGGAGCTCAAGTATTTTCTCAACTGGATCTTGCCACTGGTTTTCATTGATTAAGGGTAGCAGATGAGAGTGTGCCTCGACAGCTTTTCATACCCCTGATAGTTTTTATGAGTCGTTAATCATGTCGTTCAAACTGACTAATGCACTCGCTTATTTCGTGGACTTAATGAATCGAGTATTTCGAGATTTTCTTAATAAATTTGTCCTCGTCTTTATTGATGATATTCTTGTTTATTCTAAGACGGAGGAAGAGCACAAGTATCATTTGCGAGTCGTTTTAAATACTTTAAGAAGTCATTGTTGAAAGCAAAGTTTTCTAAGTGCCATTTTTGGAAATCCAAAGTTAGGTTTCTAGGGCACGTACTTTCGGAGAAGGCATATCAATGGACCCAGCTAAAGTAGTTGCGGTTCAAGACTAGAAGAAGCCCAAAAATGCAGCAGAGGCCAGAAGTTTCTTAGGATTGCTGGTTTTTATAAAAGACTCATCAAAGATTTCTCGAATATTGCTTCTCATCTGACGAAGTTGATGAAGAAAGATGCTAAGTTTGTGTGGACACATAATTGCTATCAAGCATTCGATGAATTGAAAGAGAAATTGACCAATGCTCCTGTTTTAACGCTTCCAAATGGAAGCAAAGGGTTAATTGTATGCATAGATGCTTGCGGAACCGGATAGGGAGCAGTTCTGATGCAACATGAAAAGTTATTGCGTATGCAAGTTGAAAGTTGAAACCACATGAGAAGAATTATGATACGCAGTATTTGGAGCTCTTGGTAGTTGTCTTCGCATTAAAGATGTGGAGGCATTATCTTTTGGGTGAAAAGTTCGAGTTATATACGGATCATAAATCTTTAAAGTATCTCTTTACTCAGAAGGACTTGAACTTAAGGCAACAACATTGGCTAGAGGTGTAGATGATGCGCTGAGTAGAAATTATGCAGTTTTGGCTAATTGTAAGTTCGTCCGACTCTTATCCGATGCATTGAAAATAATCAGCAGTGGGACGTTCATCTTTCTCATATAGCTAGAGCTGTTAATGAAAATGTTTTACCAGAGAAGTGGCCAGGATTCATGGTAGATGACCGTGGCGTTCTAAGGATGAATGGTCGATTGTTTGTTCCGGATGTTGATGGAATTAGACAGGAAGTTCCGACATAGTCTCATCATTCTAAACTAACGATACATCCAAGGGTCACTAAGATGTATCAGGACATGAAGCGTACTTTCTGGTGGGAAGGTATGAAAAGAGACGTTGCTATATTTGTAAGTAGATGTGCTAATTGCCAACGGGTAAAGGAAAGTCACCAAAAGACAATCGGACTACATCAGCCACTTGAGATACCAAAGTGTAAGTGGGAGAAGGTTTCTATGGATTCCATCGATAGGTTACCTAGATCAAGGAAAGCTAATGAAGGAATTTGGGTTATCGTTGATAGATTAACCAAAAGCGCTCAGTTCTTACCGGTCAAGGTAACAAGGATGGCTGCTAGTTTGACTCAGTTATATGTTAAAGAGATTGTTAAGCTTCATGGAATTCCATGTGGTATTGTGAGTGATCGGGATCCAATCTTCACAAGTCGGTTCTGGAAAGGTTTGCATGATGCACTTGGGACAGAGCTGAGTTTGAGCACAGTTTGTCACCCTTAGACATATATGCGGACCGAAAGGATGAATCATGTTCTGGAAGATTTACTTCGACCTTTTGTGCTAGACTTTGGAGGTTCATGGGAGAACTACTTGTCATTGGTTGAGTTTGCTTATAACAACAATTTTCAGTCAAGTATTGGGATGACACCTTTTGAGGCACTGTATGGAAGGCCTTGCAGGTCTCCATTTTATTGGGTGGAACCAAGAGACCGCTTAGTACTTGGACCAGATATAATTCATGATGCCACAGATAAGGTAGATTGGATTAGGAAGCACTTATAGACAGCTCAAAGTCGGCATAAGAACTATGCAGATGTGAGACGTCAAGATTTGGAGTTTGTGGTTGGGGACTATGTATTCATCAAAGTTTCTCCGATAAGAGGTGTGATTCGGTTTGGGAAAGGAGGAAAGCTAGCTCCTTGTCTTATTGGACCTTTTAAGATACTCAAGAGGATAGGAACTCTTGCATATAAAGTGGAGTTACTGACTAGATGGTCAGGCGTACATGATGTTGTTCACATATCCCATCTATGTAAGTATGTACATGGTCCTACTTTGATTATTCCGCTATCTCAGCATGAGGATGTGGAAGTTGAGCCTGACTTGACCATTGTAAGACAGCCTATTCGAATTGTTGATCAGGATAAGAAACGATTAAGGACTAAGGTTGTGGAGTTGGTCAAAGTATAGTGAAATGAAGATCCTAGAGATTACTCTTGGGAGACTGTAGATAGTATGAGGGAAGCTTACCCTGAATTGAAGTTAGGAAAGTGTTTGTTTATTTGTATGAATTATGTATGCACCGTTTGTGATATAGTTGCTTAGTTTATATTGGTTGTATGGGTTTCCTGATATAATATATGCCCTTTTTGTGTTATTTGGGTTATCTTATTAAGTGTTAATTTCAAGGACAAAATTCTTTTGAGGGAAGGAGAGCGTAATGACCCGGAATTTCACTGCTTTAATTTGTGAATATTTTAATTTTAAATATTCAAAATAGTTGATTTTATAAACAAAATAAAACTTTTTCTAATAATAAATAATGATGATGAAAAGGTTTTCCAAATTTGTATACAAAAATATATAGTTCGAAGAAAAATTGAAAATGTGACCGGAAATCGTTTTCTGAATTTTCGACTTTTCACCGTCTAAAAGTTGTCTGAAATATTGTGAATACTTTAGTATACATATAGACACACATTTATAACAAATTATGATTTAAAGATGGTAACACACACACACATAACTTAAGAATATTAAAAAGTGTGATGTGAAAATTTCCTAACTTTAAAATCAAAATAAAAAGATGCTTTGTGAAACATTAAGAGACATAAGTACATATGGGAATTAAATGCATGTTGGCTTATAAAATGAAGGGAGAGGGGACCAAGTCACGTGAGCAAGGGAGGAGGAGACATGGAGAGTGATGTGGCATGATATTAGTGGAGGTTATGTACTTGAGGGGTAGTTTAGCAATTTGTTTAGTTTATTTTATATAAAAGCAAATTTCCTGATTTTTTTTTCTCATTTTTTCATTTCTAATTTCATTTTCAAAACTTCATGCAAGCTTTCTCTAAGTTTTCATGGCTTCCATGAATTCCTAAAATCTAAAAACCTTAGTTTCATCCATTTTTAAACTCTTTAGTCTTGTTTAAAAGCCTTTCATCCACTTCTACAACAATTCCTTCACAAAACAAGCACACACACCCCTCATCCACTCTTGGCCGAGCCACACATACCATAGGCCAAACCATATTGCCCTCTAGTCCATAAAAAAAATCAAGTCTTTTCAAAGCAAAATCAAGAACTAATGTCAATCTGAGATTTAGTGAAAGTTCGGTTCGATTTAGTGGACATTTCGGTGAGTAAAGCTCGCCGTTTTAACTAAAATTTTAAACTTTATCTCCTTTACAGTATTGTAACTATTTAAGACACTTGATTATGGATGTTTGGTTGTAATGTTTGTTACTTGTCTTGCTTATTAAAAAATCGACACCTTGAGTAGTTAGTAAGAAATCAAAACTAGTTGTGTAGTTCGAAGTAAATTTGTATAAATGATGCCTTCTTTGTGTTCATAAATGTTGTTTTCTTTGTGTATATTCCATGCTTATGTTATGTGATGTGATGATTGGATGGAATTCAATATGTCATGTAAGTAGTTCTCAAATTGTTCGTATAGTGACTATCGCTGTATCGGCACTTTCGGAAAATACCATCTCATCGACATCTTTTATTTTACTTTCGAGCTTGAATTTACTTTACAAAATTAATTAAGTTTTTGAATAAGGATGGATTTGAAATTAATTTAATAATGATTTTAAATTTAGTTAATTATTTTAATTAATGAGAATTAAGGTTAATTGATTATCTTAATAACGATGTGTTTAAAATTAATTAATTACTTTGTTAATGATGTTTAAAATTAATTAACCATCTTATCTAATTATGATTAAATTTAATTAATCTCCTAAATAATGATAGATTAGAGTTAATTAATTATTTTAATTAATGGTGTTTAAAAATTAATTAATCATTTTTAATAATTACTTTTAAAATTAATTAATTAGTTTCAATTTAATTAATCTTTTCCATTAATGATATATTAAATTAGTTAATCCTTTTTAATAAATGATGTTTTAAAATTAATTAATGACTTTTAAAATTAATTAATTAATTTAATTAATGTTTTAAAGCGATTAACCACTTTTTAATTATGGGTATTTAAAGTTAATTGGTCAAATTAAATAACAAAGTCTAAAGATAATTAATCATTCTTATTAATGATAGTTAAAGATGGTTAATCAATTTAATACTAATGTTTTAGGTTATTAAATCCTTTTTATAATGGTGTTTTAGTAAACTATATTTACAAATATGTTTAAAGTTAAAAACTTGTAATTAAGATTCGGTTATGAAATTTCGGTTCGGTTATGAAAAATAAGTTTTCGTAAACGACATCGTTTATACAGAAAGAATTTAATCATACTCTTGACACTAAACGTCGAGGTATTGAAACTTGTCACTATCTCGAAAGTTAAAATTGACGTCAAGGCAATGCCTAAAAGTAACACTACCTTCACTTGTCCGGCTTCATTTTTAACCAAGAAATAGTACAAGTTTGGAATTGACGAGTAGTGATAGGAATATGAGGTTTACTGTCCATATACGATCATTTTGTTATCTTCGATAGTCGGTTTGTCGAATATCGATTGCCTTAGCCTTCTTTATTTTTCGTCATTCTAAGATGATGCGTTGCTCACTTGAGCTTTGTTATCCTTTATCGAAAATGACTAAATCCAAAGAGCGAGTGGATGCCAAGCTATGTTGGGTTGCTCCTATTAGGGTATTATCACATCTACTATAGATTTGGTTTAGATATTTGTGCACTAAGATGTGAATTACTCGGATTCTCTATAACAGTTGGCGGGGTCCGGCTTGGACGTGTTTGAGAGTCATCGGAGTTCTCAAGTATATATTCTAGAGGCATACTTTCGGTAAGAGGGGTGCACCCTCCTAGTCATTGTTGGTAAATTTCCTTTTCCTTATTGATTCGAACCTTCGATTTTGTTTTACTTAATTGCATCGGGAAGAGTATAGCACTCTTCGCAATGTTAATTATTTGTATCCATTCTTTACGTTTGGATGTTGTTTTCGTGAGAGGAAACTCATTCCGCATTTGGCGGCGTGGTCTCATATGTTATTTAATTACACTTATCGTTTAGATTTTTACTCATACTAGACATATTATCTAACCCGAGTTATTTGTTTCCCTAAACTCTCAGGTACTCATTTATATTTGAGTAGTCTGAGAGTAGCAGGTCTTTTGTGGGCTCTTTTGAAGACAGCGTTCGAGCAGACGGCTTTTATTTGCTTAGCTATCTATTCCGTTGTTTGTTTAGTTTGTGTAAGTGTATTTTGTCTTAGCATATGTAAAGGCAGGTTGTTATACCTGCCTAAGATGATTGTAGTACTTTTGTGTAACTCTGATAACTCCAAGTTAGGAAGTAACCTTATGTACTATATTACTGATAAGTTCTATTTAACAGCTTTCGTTGTGAGATTTTCTGTTCTGTTCTTTATTTTTTACCCCACGACAATTCATCTTTCAGATGCTTGGACAACGACACACGAATATCATGGATGTATTAAGTGTCGTTCACAAGGGTCAGAAAGGTGGACCATCACATTAGATTTGGCGACTACAATGGATTTCTAACTTATATTGAACACTTATGTGGTAAAATTAGGTCTTTAACCTAAATTTGTTCATTTAGGTTAGAAGATAACAAGTAAAATGAACCATTGTATATAAATGTTGCTAAAACGGGTGATAAAAAGCCTTAATTTAGCAGGTGTAGTGGAAAATATCGGGGCTTAAAGCGAATCTACTGTTTAATAGGGTTAAATTGAAATAGCATAGCGATTGAAATGCACTATAGGCCATAGCAGGGATTTTGTGGGGCTTTAGCGGGGCTTTAACTACACAGGTTGCGGGCTATATGTGCGAGGAAATTCCGAGAAAAGTTTGCTTCGGGGTTGAGATATTAAATGGCTATTGTGGGTTCTGCCTCCTCTATATTAAGGAGCATTAAATGACTTGGAAATTTCTTGAAAACATAGTTGGAACGTAGTTGGATAATTCTAGGAGGGTCTACTTCGGGGTTGAGGTATTAAGTGGCTATTGTGGGGTCCGCCTCTTCCCTATTCAAAGAAGTATTAAATGGTTAGAATTATCTTTTAGGTGCGGTCGTGGGAATCTCTTCCTGAGGGGTCCACTTTGGGGTTGAGGTATTAAATGGTGGAGACCCACCTATTCCCTATTTAAAGAAGTATTAAGTGGCTAAAGAGATTCCATACGATGTCGGTTAGGAAGTACCAGGGAGTAGTTCGCCTTGGGTTTGGGTATTAAATGGTGGGACCTACCTTTTCCCTATTTAAAAAGGTATTGAGTAACCCATTGGGTACTTGCCTTTCACATCGTTAAGATGTGACTTGATGGGAGATAGGCTATTGAACCTGATATCTCCATAGTGGCATTGCACTCGCTTTTATAGTTTTGGAGTTACAGTGGAACGATGATTGACCTATGATTGAAGGTATATTCAGAGACGTATAGTTACTATATATAGGACCGGACTAGAAAGACCGTTGGACCATAGTCAGAGAGATACTCGGAAAAATATAGTAAAATGTTAAATATGTAAGACATAATACATATCTAAATGCTAATGTCCAAAATATTATTATCGTAAAATTTGAGGGTTCTATTCACTAAACATTTGTTGTTCTGACTCCCTCCTCATTACAACCTTCAAGTTCGGAGAAAGTTACAGTTGATGATATGACGAGTTTGAAGGAGGTGGTGAATACCCAATGACAGTGTAGCTTTTTATTTATGCTGATTTTTATGTACCTAGATTTTGAGACTTTGATGTACTATTTTAAATAATGTATTCATGGGTATGTGAAACAATGTATTTTTGAGATTTGAATTATGTGAATGGGTACTTATTTTGCTTATTATACTTTTGTCCTTCTGTTGTGAGATTCTAAAAGTATAGATATACAACTCTGTATACTATTAATTTCAATTTTAGCAAACCAACAGCCAAACCCGTAATGGACCTAAGGTTCGATGTGATTTATTAGATCGAAATTAGATCCATTTCAGAGCGGGTTGTTACAATGACGATCTCATATGTTCATTAAATGATTCAGTAACTGATAAACAATCTATCGAATCAACAACCACTAATACCAAATCTACTATGGAAATTCCTTAATTTTAGGATTTAGTTCGTCAATTGGTTACCAATATCAAACTAAAAGAAAAATGTAAGCAATTCTAGTCACTACATATACAAATATAAATTAGGGAACATCTATTTAACACGATTCGATCAAGTTGATTTATATCCGGACCCACCAACTCAATTTAGTACTTTATTATAAATGAGAGAATACAGTGAGACTCATTTACATGATTATACGATTATTACCAACATAGAGTAGAAAATCTTGCATTTCTAGTTTCACCAATAACATTAAGAGTAGATGCAACAGTCATCAAACCTTAAAAATTTGGTAACAAAGGTTTAAATTTTATTTTGCTGTAGACTTGTGGGTTTATCATTTTTTTACTAGAGCGATACTTAATTCAAGCAGAACATCCATTTTGGTGTTTTATAGGATCGAATCCAAGACCTCTAAAACTATCATTTAGAGATCTTATCACTTGAGTTAGTGGTTCTAGATGTGGCAGTCAATTATCTTGGATATGAGCTTTTCTATAAATATGAATGAATACAATAGTTTCATATTTATTTTTCCTTTTTCATTTATTCTCTCACATGAATTTTTTTTTGATGAATTAGGACATACCAATTTAATGCGAAGGGACCATACTTGTTTAACTTGAATTCATATATATTTTTGAATAAATTAATTGAATAATCAAATAATTTAATTTACCTAGTTTTTTTTTAAATTCACTATCTTATTATATATTATGAAAAACTTATTTTTATAAATCGATTTTCCACGTATTTCGCATGTAGTCTCTTCAAAAATAAATATAATATTTTGTTGGATACGAGCGTAACTGTAACGACCCGTATTTTTACGGATCGAAAAGTTTGTCAAATCTGGGATTTTTAGTGTTGTTGAGCCATTTCAAATTTTAGGCAGAATTTTTCTAAGTCCTAGGTCGTAGGGAGTTGGAGCGACCTAAGGAGGTGAATTGATTAAAGTGTTAGGTCGTAGTTGGCGACCTAAGAAGGTGGAGCGACCTAGGAGTCAGGTTGTATGTTAGCTTAGGTCGTGAAGGAAGTTATGTCATAGGCGACCTAAGGGATGGGTTGGTCGTATGCTGGCTTAGGTCGAGGGGAAGGTTAGGTCGAGTGAGCGACCTAAGAGAGTTAGCGTCTTATAGGATTTGGCAACCTAAGATTAGTAAGCGACTTAAGGGGATAGGTCGGCAGCGACCTAAGGAAACTGGTGGTAGTGGTGAGCGACCTATAGGAGTTAGCGACTTAATTGTTAGCGAGTTATGAGGGTTTGCGACCTAGTGGTTATCTAGTTAGGTCGGCAACGACCTAGAGAAGCTGGATAACAGTGAGCGACCTAGTAGTTTGGTGTTAAGTCGCGTGGGTCTAAGTGTTAGGTCGTAACATTTTTAGGTCGCTAGGCTATTACACTGTTAGGTCGCTGGGTCGTTGAGGCGCGTGAGTGTTAGGTCGCATAGGACTTAGCAGTTAGGTCGTGGACCTCTGTAGTTTTTAGGTCGCGAGAAAACACTCATGTGTTAGGTCGTTGAGGAGCTAAGTCGTAGCATTGGTAGGTCGCTGGGTTTTGCTTAAGTTTTAGGTCGTTAGATCGCGCGGTTGCACTAGGTCGTAAGTCGCTGTGGCTTAGGTTGTTAAGTCGAAGTCTTTAGGTCGGTTGGTTTTTAGGTCGTAGGTCGTGGACGACCTAACTCCGAGGCTGCGATTTAAGGAATTTCAGCTATAAATAGGAAGGGTTTTTCTCACTTTTTGGGATCCGGATTTTGAAGCGACGAAGTGCTGCCATTTTGAGAGCTCGACTTCTACACTTCTTCACTTCTTTTCTCCACTCTAATCTAGTGCTTCCATCCATCCAAGTTGAAGATCAAATTGAAGATTCAAGAGCTTAGATTGAAGATCTACATCCATTGAAGTGAGATTTCATCGTTTGAAGCGGATTCGTGATAGATCAAGCTTGATCCTTCGCTGTCCAGATCTGAAGCGTGTTGGTTTGGGTTTGTTTAGGTGATTTGGTGAGTGGTGATTATCTTTCACACGGATCCAAAGGAGTATATCGGATTGTTGGCTCGATTTGGTGTTGAAATAGTGATTTCCATGCATTTTATTCATCCTAAGCGTAGATCCATATAGATTCATTGTTCATGATGATGTTACATCCATTTTATCACATGTTAACCTATGCAAGTTCATTCATTAAGTTTGTAGAGATATTGTTCATGTTTTCATGCTTGTTGGACTTTCAACTCTTTAATTACGAAAATGCCATTATTATTATAATTGTCTACTTAGATCATATTTGAATGCTTGATTGCTTGGATTAATGTTTGACTTGGTTGATTGCTATGAATTAGATGATTGATGGTTTGATTTAGACCAAAGATGATTCAAAAGCTAAGGGGAAGGCTCTTGAATTGGAAAAGCTACTTGTGGCATTTGTAGCGGGTAATGAAGCTCTTATGCATAGATTCGATGATGATGATGTTGAGATGAGACTTTGCGAGGATGTGATGAAGCGAAGTATGATATGAGATAGTCTTGGTCTAATCTAGACGGGATCATTCCAAGCACGTTGGTAACTCGGTGATATGATTCGAGTTAAGGGTAATGGATGCTTGAGAGGCGCTTGAGCTAGTATGGAAATAGTCGTCAAGGAGGATGACTAGGAGGCTTGGATAGCATCATTGTTGAAGGTTCTAGCATGCTCTAAGCAAGAGTACGTTTGGGCAGATTCGATAGTCCCAACGACTAACTGTTGATGGTCGAGTACTCTGGGCAGATTCGGTAGTCCTAGGCACGGGCTGCGACGACGTGCGGGAGTTATGTCTAGAACCGGGGTTTCCATTAGCCCTTGACGGACGGCTGAAAGAATGTGCCGGTCATTGAATTAACGGTGATATCGAAGCAGTGATAACAGTGATAGCCAGAGTCATGGATGTTTGGTTGTATCGTCATTCGGTCTCAAGAGGGGTATTTTCTGGGTGCTTGTCTGATCTTGGTTTAGGCCTTGGGGGTTTGTACTTGGAAAACATCGCCCTTGACTCGAGTGATAATTGCTTTACTTTACTTTGTATGCTCTGCTATGTTTGCTTCTAACTTAGTGTGTGTTTGGGGGCTATCACTGTAGAAAGAGGTTGGAGTGGGAGGGTTGTATTCCTATTCCTTTTCCTTTATGCTCTTTTGGTATGTTGTTAGTTAATTTACCGCTCACTAAGACTGTTGTCTGACTCAAGGCTTTATGTTTTAATTCTTATTGCCTTGGGCTGTTCGTCCATTTTGGGACGGGCAGACTAGGTAGCAGGTGACAGGTGCTGTTCTTGCTTTCCACGATGCTGATGACGGAGACGAGCTGGAGTATTGCATATTACTTTTTACTATATGTACTGGATGTTCCGCTGCTTTGTATTCTCTGAGTGATATGTAGTGAGGCTTGTTGTATTGACTATTCAGATGTTTGTATTCAACTATTATGAAGTTTTATATGATGGGATTCTATTCTGTGAAGCTTCACTATACATATGTTCTATTGTATTTTGTCCATGCGCTGTGAGTAATACGATAGATCTTGTTGTTTTTATCTACCTTGACAATCGTCCATGGTCGCCTGGCACACTTTACAGCGCACTATCTCTAGATTCGGTGCAGGGGTCATGGGCGGTCGTCACATTTGGTATCAGGGCATTGGTTAATCGATCTTACCCAACGCTCGCTGACGTAACTACGTATGAGAGACGTAATTGTATTTTGATGGATGAATACTATATATAATATAGTAGTTTAGTTGAGTTTGAGTCCTTTATGCAGTTGTTTCTCTAGATGTTCTGATCATTCCTTTTTATAGATATTGAGAATGAGTCGAAGAGGGAGACCAGCTGCTAGGGAAGACCATGCTACTGAGGGGACTGTTGATTATGCAGCTATGTTCGAAGCTATGATGACTTCGATCATGAGAAGGATACCAGTTCCGGAGGCAGCAGTTGATGTTGGAGTTCAAGTCCAAACTCCAAAGCCGGTGGATTTTGCTAAGCTGTGTAAGGACTACACTGCTCTTGGAGGGAAGGTTTTCTTGGGAACAGAATCAACTATTGAAGTCCAGAGATGGATCGATGCTTGTAGAAGGATCTTTGGTGATTTGGGAATCGATGATGCAACTAAGAGGAAGTTGGCATCAAGACAGCTTCAAGGGAGAGCCTCTGATTGGTGGAACTCTATTACCTTCAATACTGCGGAGGAAGAGATTACTTGGGAGCAATTCCAAGCTAGATTTGAAGCTAAGTTCATTTCTACAGCTCAGAAGTCTGTTCTGTTCAAGAAGTTTGTAGAGCTCAAGCAAGGTGGAAGACCAGTTCTTGAGTATGTTTCTGAGTTTGAAGCTTTGTCCAAGTATGCCCGGTCATATATTGAATTTGCTTATCAAAAGAACGAGAAGTTTGTGACAGGCTTGGACAGTTATCTTGGGAGACAGTTGGTGGATCATTAGGACGATTCATTTGAGAAACTTGTGGAGAAAGCTCTCAGGCATGAGAGTCTGTTTCCTAAGGAAGGATCTGTTGTTGCTGTGACCAGGGAAGAGTCTAAACCTCAGCAAGGTGGAAACAAGAAGAGGAAGCAACAACAGCAGAAGGGTAAGGATGGCCAGAAGAAGCCGAAGGGCGAAGTGACTTGCTACAATTGTCAGCAGAAGGGCCATTTCTCTAAGGATTGTAAGAATCCGAAGGCACCGGCGAAGTGTCACAACTGTGACAAGCCGGGGCATTTCAGGAAGAATTGTCCAGAACCGAGAAGGGACAAGCAGATTGTGCAAGCTTATGCTTTGGGAGCTATTCCGTCATCTTCGAAAGCTCCTACTGCGGAAGAGAAGGGGAAGAGTGTGGTGGTTCAAGGTACACTTTTCCTATGTGGTGTTCCAGTTAGAGTTCTATTTGATACTGGAGCGTCGCATTCGTTTGTTTGTAGTGAACTTGTAGGCCGGTTGGGTTTGGAACCGGATATTGTTGATAGGCCATTGGTTGTGACTAATCCAGTTGGGGGTTCGTCTTGTTTGTGTATGTTATGCCGTGGTCTGATTGTATCGAGTCATGATTGCTCTTTTGTTTGTGATTGCTTTATTCTGAACTTTGCGGGGTTCGGAATTATTTTGGGTATGGACTGGCTTAGGAAGTATGCGGCAAAGGTTGATTGCGAGAGGTTGGAAGTGACAGTCGAGAATATGGAGGGGCGAAAGGTTGTGATACGATGTAAGCATGAAGAAGGCATCTTCATGAGCTTCATGTATTCGCTGGTTGTTCCACGGGATGGACTGTCATCGGTGCCAATCGCTAATGGATTCGAGGATGTCTTTGACGAAGTCAAAGGGTTGCCGCCGCATAGAGAGATCGAGTTTCGTATAGATCTAGTTGATGGAGCCAGACCTGTTGTGATGCCTCTTAGGCGGATGGCGCCTAGGGAATAGCAGGAGTTGAAGGTGCAGGTTGATGATCTTTTGCAGAAAGGATTCATTCGGCGTAGTGTATCCGAATGGGGTGCACCAGTTGTGTTTGTAACCAAAGCAGATGGATCGCTGAGGTTGTGTGTCGATTATCGTGAGCTGAATAAGGTGACTAAGAAGAACAAGTATCCATTGCCGAGAATAGATGACTTGTTTGATCAGCTTCACGAAGCTAAGGTGTTTTCTTAGATGGATTTGGCAACGGGATTTCACCAGTTGAGAGTAGCTAAGGATAGTGTGCCGAAGACTGCTTTTCGGAAACCATCTGGTTTCTTTGAGTGGCTGGTAATGCCATTCGGATTGACTAACGCGCCAGCATATTTTGTGGATCTTATGAATAGAGTGTTCAAAGATCAGTTGAACAAGTTCGTACTTGTGTTCGTGGATGATATTCTGATTTATTCCAGAACGGAAGAAGAGCACAAGACGCACTTGCGTATTGTTTTGGAAATCTTGCGGAAACATCAGCTGAAGGCTAAGTTTTCGAAGTGTCACTTCTGGAAGAGTGAAGTGAGGTTCTTAGGCCATGTGATTTCTGGAAATGGAATAGCGGTTGATCCCGCTAAGGTGGCAGCAATCCAGGATTGGGTTAGACCTAAGAATGCATCTGATGTGAGAAGTTTTCTTGGATTAGCAGGATATTATCGACGGTTTATCAAGGACTTCTCTAAGGTGGCTGCACCGTTAACTGGATTGACGAAGAAGAACCTAGTGTTCAGATGGGATGATAAGTGTGAGAAAGCTTTCAGAATCCTGAAAGAACGATTGACGAGTGCTCCTGTTTTGACTATTCCTAGTGGGAACGATGCGATGGTGGTTTACACCGACGCATGTGGTACCGGACTCGGAGCAGTATTGATGCAGAGGGATAAAGTTGTTGCGTATGCAAGTCGACAACTGAAGCCGCATGAAAGGAATTATCCGACTCATGACTTGGAGTTGGCGGCGATTGTTTTTGCTCTGAAGATGTGGAGACATTATCTATTGGGAGTTCGATTCGAGTTGTTTACGGATCATAAGTTGTTGAAGTATCTTTTCTCCCAAAGGGATTTGAATCTTCGGCAGCAACGTTGGCTAGAGTTTTTGGCATCATATGATTTTGGTATAGCTTATACTCCGGGAAAAGGTAACGCAGTGGCAGATGCGTTAAGTCGAAGACATGCAGGATTGGGAGCCATGTTTTCAGAATGGAAGAGTCTCGAGTATTTAGCTGGATTTGACTTCAGGCCTAGATGCGAATTGGAACCTGAGATGTTGGCAAACTTATCGATAAGACCGACCCTTGTGGAACGGATTGGCAAGAGTCAAAAGCGAGATGATAAGATTGTCAAGATTATCTGTAATTTGGAATCCGGACTGGATCCAGAAAAGGATAAGGGATTCGAGGTCGATCGAGAGGGTTGGCTTCGGAAGCAAGGATGACTAGTTGTTCCCGATATAGATGGATTGAGAGATGAAGTTCTGAAGGAAAGTCATCACTCGAAGTTGACAATTCATCCAGGTGGAAATAAGATGTATCGGGATATGAAGAGAACCTATTACTGGGAAGGTATGAAGAAGGATGTTGGAAATTTTATTTCCAAATGTATGAACTGCCAGTTGGTAAAAGCCGAGCAGAAGAAGCCAAGTGGATTGCTTCAGCCATTAGAAGTTCCTACATGGAAGTGGGAGCAAGTGTCGATGGATTTTATTGATGGGCTACCTAGAAGCAGAACGGGAAATGAAGGGATTTGGGTCATTATAGATCGTTTGACTAAGAGTGCACGATTCATTCCTGTTCGATCGACTAGGACTGCATCAAAGTTAGCCGAGTTGTATGTTAAGTGGATAGTTCGATTCCATGGTATTCCGAAGAGTATAGTGAGTGATCGAGATCCATTGTTCACTAGTGGATTTTGGAAGAGCTTCCAGGAAGTTTTGGGAACCGAGTTGTGCTTGAGTACAGCTTATCACCCTCAAACAGATGGTCAGACCGAGAGATTCAACCGAGTTTTGGAAGATCTCCTCAGAGCTTGTGTTTTGGACTTCGGGGGATCATGGGAAGATCACCTTCATTTAGTGGAGTTTTCATACAACAATAGTTACCAGTCAAGCATTGGTATGGCACCGTATGAGGCATTGTATGGAAGACCGTGTAACTCTCCGACGTGTTGGATGGAGACTGGAGAAAAGCTGATACTTGGGCCAGAGATGATTCGACAGACTACGGAGTGCATAGAGATCATTCGGCAACGAATGAAGGCAGCCCAAGACCGTCAGAAAAGTTATGCCGATAAGCGTCGTAAAGATTTGGAATTCGACGTTGGTGATTTGGTTTTTGTGAAGATTTCTCCACTGAAGAATGTTATTCGATTCGGAAAGAAAGGGAAATTGACTCCGAGATTTGTTGGACCATTCCCGATCATCGAGCGAATTGGAAAGCTCGCCTATAGATTGGAGTTACCAGAGAAGATGTCGGGTGTGCACAATGTTTTTCACGTATCATATCTACGGAAGTATGTGCACGACTCGAATACAGTGGTTTCTGCTGATAGCTATGAAGATTTCGAAGTTGATCCAGTCGATAGAAGACCTCATAAGCCGCTTCGTGTTGTGGAAACCGACACAAAACAGCTTAGGAGGAAGGTAGTTAAGTTGCTCAAGATACAATGGAGTGACGATGATAACGACTGTACGTGGGAGGTGGAAGAGAGGATGAAGGCAGCTCATCCTGAACTCTTCAAGGTATGGCCCTAAGGTGTCGTGTCATCTCACGATATTGTAACTTGTACTAGTTTTAGAATTCTGCATGCTAAGATAGAATTGGATGCATGGTTTGTTGATTGTTATGGATGGTAGGTGTGGAGAATAGTTTTGATTGCTTTGTTTGTTTGGAATTTCGGGGGCGAAATTCCTAAGGGGGAGAGAATGTAACGACCCGTATTTTTACGGATCGAAAAGTTTGTCAAATCTGGGATTTTTTAGTGTTGTTGAGCCATTTCAGATTTTAGGCAGAATTTTTCTAAGTCCTAGGTCGTAGGGAGTTGGAGCGACCTAAGGAGGTGAATTGATTAAAGTGTTAGGTCGTAGTTGGCGACCTAAGAAGGTGGATCGACCTAGGAGTCAGGTTGTATGTTAGCTTAGGTCGTGAAGGAAGTTATGTCGTAGGCGACCTAAGGGATGGGTTGGTCGTATGCTGGCTTAGGTCGAGGGGAAGGTTAGGTCGAGTGAGCGACCTAAGAGAGTTAGCGTCTTATAGGATTTGGCAACCTAAGATTAGTAAGCGACTTAAGGGGATAGGTCGGCAGCGACCTAAGGAAACTGGTGGTAGTGGTGAGCGACCTATAGGAGTTAGCGACTTAATTGTTAGCGAGTTATGAGGGTTTGCGACCTAGTGGTTATCTAGTTAGGTCGGCAACGACCTAGAGAAGCTGGATAACAGTGAGCGACCTAGTAGTTTGGTGTTAAGTCGCGTGGGTCTAAGTGTTAGGTCGTAACATTTTTAGGTCGCTAGGCTATTACACTGTTAGGTCGCTGGGTCGTTGAGGCGCGTGAGTGTTAGGTCGCATAGGACTTAGCAGTTAGGTCGTGGACCTCTGTAGTTTTTAGGTCGCGAGAAAACACTCATGTGTTAGGTCGCTGAGGAGCTAAGTCGTAGCATTGGTAGGTCGCTGGGTTTTGCTTAAGTTTTAGGTCGTTAGATCGCGCGGTTGCACTAGGTCGTAAGTTGCTGTGGCTTAGGTTGTTAAGTCGAAGTCTTTAGGTCGGTTGGTTTTTAGGTCGTAGGTCGTGGACGACCTAACTCCGAGGCTGCGACTTAAGGAATTTCAGCTATAAATAGGAAGGGTTTTTCTCACTTTTTGGGATCCGGATTTTGAAGCGACGAAGTGCTGCCATTTTGAGAGCTCGACTTCTACACTTCTTCACTTCTTTTCTCCACTCTAATCTAGTGCTTCCATCCATCCAAGTTGAAGATCAAATTGAAGATTCAAGAGCTTAGATTGAAGATCTACATCCATTGAAGTGAGATTTCATCGTTTGAAGCGGATTCGTGATAGATCAAGCTTGATCCTTCGCTGTCCAGATCTGAAGCGTGTTGGTTTGGGTTTGTTTAGGTGATTTGGTGAGTGGTGATTATCTTTCACATGGATCCAAAGGAGTATATCGGATTGTTGGCTCGATTTGGTGTTGAAATAGTGATTTCCATGCATTTTATTCATCCTAAGCGTAGATCCATATAGATTCATTGTTCATGATGATGTTACATCCATTTTATCACATGTTAACCTATGCAAGTTCATTCATCAAGTTTGTAGAGATATTGTTCATGTTTTCATGCTTGTTGGACTTTCAACTCTTTAATTACGAAAATGCCATTATTGTTATAATTGTCTACTTAGATTATATTTGAATGCTTGATTGCTTGGATTAATGTTTGACTTGGTTGATTGCTATGAATTAGATGATTGATGGTTTGATTTAGACCAAAGATGATTCAAAAGCTAAGGGGAAGGCTCTTGAATTGGAAAAGCTGCTTGTGGCATTTGTAGCGGGTAATGAAGCTCTTATGCATAGATTCGATGATGATGATGTTGAGATGAGACTTTGCGAGGATGTGATGAAGCGAAGTATGATATGAGATAGTCTTGGTCTAATCCAGACGGGATCATTCCAAGCACGTTGGTAACTCGGTGATACGGTTCGAGTTAAGGGTAATGGATGCTTGAGAGGCGCTTGAGCTAGTATGAAAATAGTCGTCAAGGAGGATGACTAGGAGGCTTGGATAGCATCGTTGTTGAAGGTTCTAGCATGCTCTAAGCAAGAGTACGTTTGGGCAGATTCGATAGTCCCAACGACTAACTGTTGATGGTCGAGTACTCTGGGCAGATTCGATAGTCCTAGGCACGGGCTGCGACGACGTGCGGGAGTTATGTCTAGAACCGGGGTTTCCATTAGCCCTTGACGGACGGTTGAAAGAATGTGCCGGTCATTCAATTAACGGTGATATCGAAGCAGTGATAACAGTGATAGCCAGAGTCATGGATGTTTGGTTGTATCGTCATTCGGTCTCAAGAGCGGTATTTTCTGGGTGCTTGTCTGATCTTGGTTTAGGCCTTGGGGGTTTGTACTTGGAAAACATCGCCCTTGACTCGAGTGATAATTGCTTTACTTTACTTTGTATGCTCTGCTATGTTTGCTTCTAACTTAGTGTGTGTTTGGGGGCTATCACTGTAGAAAGAGGTTGGAGTGGGAGGGTTGTATTCCTATTCCTTTTCCTTTATGCTCTTTTGGTATGTTGTTAGTTAATTTACCGCTTACTAAGACTGTTGTCTGACTCAAGGCTTTATGTTTTAATTCTTATTGCCTTGGGCTGTTCGTCCATTTTGGGACGGGCATACTAGGTAGCAGGTGACAGGTGCTGTTCTTGCTTTCCACGATGCTGATGACGGAGATGAGCTGGAGTATTGCATATTACTTTTTACTATATGTACTGGATGTTCCGCTGCTTTGTATTCTCTGAGTGATATGCAGTGAGGCTTGTTGTATTGACTATTCAGATGTTTGTATTCAACTATTATGAAGTTTTATATAATGGGATTCTATTCTGTGAAGCTTCACTATACATATGTTCTATTGTATTTTGTCCATGCGCTGTGAGTAATACGATAGATCTTGTTGTTTTTATCTACCTTGACAATCGTCCATGGTCGCCTGGCACACTTTACAGCGCACTATCTCTAGATTCGGTGCAGGAGTCATGGGCGGTCGTCACAGTAACGGTACGCGCATCGTACATGGAATAATTTATTTATACAAATGACATGTGTTTCACACGTGCAAGAGATAGTTCACACAACTATGAAAACCAAAGGTGTTATAGCCATATTAAAAAGAAGAAATATGATGAAATTCCCAATTTTTTAACCAAAAAAAACCATAATTATTCGATCTCATTAAAGATTCGTAACTTTAATATAATATTTTATTGACTATGTATAATAATGTGAAAACTGATAAAAATGAATACTTTTATTTTGCTCAAAGTAAGGATAAAACATTGGAGCAACAATTATGGATTAAAGTTTGACTTTTTAAACCCGTTCGTCTATTTGTTATTTTTAAGGGCATTTTGGGTAGTTCACGTTACACACAAAAATGTGACATTAAAAATACTACAACCATTATTAAAGATTTTTAAAGTTGGCTATATGTTGTACAATGTTAGCATTTAAGAATGATGTAAATTATGCTAGAACTCATAGACTAATGAGTTTGCACCATATTTTTCTTTGGCCAATTCTATTTAAACTCGAAAAGTTGCTGAGTAGCCCCCCCCCACAAAATAGAAAAAAACAATCATATTCATGCTTTTGCTGAGTATACTCATCTTATTTTTAAAATTTCCCTTTATATCTTTCCATAGTAAAAACCAAATCTGCAATATTTGCACCATAAAAAAATCACTCCAACAAAATCACGCAACGACATAAAATTCAAGTTTTGCCTTTTTTGCGAATCGTGAATTTTTAAATGTAAGATAAATCAAAACAACATGAAATTCAAGTTTTACATCTTCTAATTGCATTAGATTTGTATTACCATTATTATAATTCATCGATTAAGGATAAAATTTGATAATTTGCCTAAAATTAAATTCAGGGTTTGTTGAATATAAGGAATAGGAGAAAAAAATATATATGATAAAGAGTAAAAGGTTAGTGAATGACATAAGAGTAATTTTGTCTTTGATTTTTTTTTAAAAATTTAAGAGGATTACTCAACAATATCATGTTTCTAAATAAAATTAGCCTTTTTTAAGGAAACTCCGATTAGAACACCCTCACCATCTTGCCACTTTGTTGCATTAGGTGTTAAAAACTTATTAAAGCTAAACAAAATCAAGACTGAAATCAAATCTAACAACACATTTCATGATTATCGACATCAATATGATCAAGAGGAGAATGAAATTGGATTAAAAGAGACATTATCGTTTTATGTATTGTAAATATCCTATACGTACTGTTAAACATTGCTCATTTTCCGTACTCCGACTCGAGTAAAGTCCATCTTGGCCCAATAACGAAAAACCTATTCATATCTTAGTTCCGCACTCCTACTTCATTTTTGCTTCGTCCCTCTTCTCTCCACTCCACAGCCGCCGCCTATCGTCTCGTCCGAAATTCCTGTGAAAGCGGCGTTGCGGATATCGATATATTATTGAAACGGTGGTTTCCACGAATTCGAATCTGAAATCTTCATTTTGGGGAATCTCAGTTCGTCAGTCTTGCTTCGTGATTTTTTAAGGTATGTCTTTTTCGAAATATCTGTTTAATTTACTCAATTTGTTCTTTCTTATCCAGCATGTCAAGCTTCATGCTGTGAATAATGTAATCGTGGAAGCTGTTTTAAGGGTTTCAGGAAATTGGTGATTAGGTTTCGTAGTTTTTTGAAATAAAAAAAATCATTGTCGATTGTTGGGTTCAAGATGTTGATTGATTTTTAAGTTAGGATTATGCCTTTTAAGGTAGTAAAATGATTTTTTCGTGATTTGTTATAAATTTGAAACTATGAGCATGGATTCATAAGTTAACTTGTATCAGGCTTGAAAATTCTTGAACACGTATATTCATTAAAATACTTACTGGGGTCGAATTTTCACATAATAACATAATATTAGAGCATCCGAATCTACTAGTGAGCATGCACAGTGGGATCAATACTGATGTGGCATGCATTGATCCTGCTTCTCCTCAGCTGCTGGCTGGGAATTAACGCTTGGCCGATTTGCCATGTCAGCAAATCTGTAGGGAACGGAAATAGACCATGGACATTTCTGAATGGCACACAGCAGGGTGGACATCAGCTATCCATCTAACTGAGCTTTTCATGTTCAACCAACTAGTTGCTGCCCGAAATATGAAGCTTGGTTCCGGGTATCAAAAATTAAGTATTAGAACTTAGGTCTGATATCCATTTGGGGAATCAATGTGGAACAATAATTTTTCCTGTTGGGATTACCGAGACACCATAAATCTATCTCGTAACTTCTCATTACCCAAAACACCTTTCTCACCAAAACTCTCTCATAAATATCTTGGCAACACGAACATTTATTGATTATTTTATACAAGATTGATCGTTAATTTAGTTGGGAAGATATTACATGCTAGAAAGAAAAATTCATTCAACATAACATCAGAGAATTTACTATATTGTTCAAAAACACATTGTTGGTTAATTTAATGGATAAGGGGGTATTTTGATAGTGTTATATTTTTGATCGGTCATTATTGAGTGTGAATATTTGTCTTAAGCACTAAGCAGTTATATTTATTTGGTTATATGTAGTCATATCAACATTAATGACTAAAGCACACTTCAGAATTTAAATTGATGTAGTTCAATAAATATTTATAGTAACCTAATCACATAAAAATATAAAATTAATTCCGCATTAGAAGTATAAGAGAAAAATATATCCATCTTAGGAAAATTTAATTAACATAAACTGATTGAGTTACATATCACTTATCGTTTTTCCATCATATATAAGGAGGATGATCATATCTGAATTTTTTTCCAATTGTATACTCATGTAATCTATGCCATCAAAGATTAATTAGGTTTTCTCCAAGCTTTTAAGCTCTATATTTTAGCTCAATGCTCATGCACTTAATTTTTATATAGCGCTCCAGCTCGATATGGCAGCATTGCATACTTGCGTCTTGTATTGTTAGAAATTTAAGTACCTTGCACTTAGCACATAACATCAAAGCATGCAACTAGATTTCACTCATATACCAAAATGGTCTTTATTGCTAAACATTAACTCCATTTGCTTGTTCAAGATATCATTCATGTCTTATCTGGATTGCAAGTCAATCGTATCTTTATTTCCAAAAGTCCCATAATTTTATCAATTCAATCTACATGGTTGCGATTGATTGATTTTATTTTAGTATATCTGTGAACATTACCATCTTTTGGTTGATGGAGATATTAATCAATAAATTGAAGATATAAGTGGTTTGCATATATAAAAACTAATTAACCTTTTTTAACATATATAAGTATGAAGAAAAAAGTCGACGATTTTCCAAAAGTACACCTGATATGTATATAATTAGCTCTTTACTTGTGAATATTTGTGCTATTATCAAGTCATAAATGAAGTTCATGAAAATTGCACAAGGGATGCAAATTATACAAAAAATTACACTTCTACCATCAAAGAACCTCTTTAGTTCCACATCATCCAAATCAATTTTCAATTATCTTTAACCCATGTTTTTATAAATGTAGTTAAGCTCACTAGGCATCATGGCTCTTTATCTTTTAACATAGTTGCTCAATTTCACTTAGTTTTGGGGTCTCGTCTAAACGAGCAAATAGTCGTATGCTTTTAAGGTTTTGTTGGTTGTTTTTGATGTTTGATTTTCATATTTGACTTTTAGTGGACATATATGTAATAATAATATGCTTGTGTTGCTTTATTTCTCTTAGGTAAACATTTTCACATATCACATTTTGAATGTGATGCTAATTATTGCATGTTTGAATAAGTAGTATGTAATGTATAACTTTTGTGGTTTGAATCTCTGGTTGGATCACACTCATCCCAAGAAATTCATGTTAGAGTAAATCAACATTTGGGTACACATGTGAAAAGAAATGTTTCACTTTCTATGTTATATATAAGCCTCATTTAAATGATCAAATAAATGAATGAACGTTCAAGGCTTAAAAGACACAACGGTCTTGGAAAGAATGCGTAGAGACCGGAGGAATTTTTAGTTTGACTATATTAGTGTGATATTTTCAATTTGGTCCTTTAACAAATTGAAAACAACTTTGGTCATTACGCATTCTTTCCCAGACCTTTACAACTATTAAGCGCTGACCGTTTATTTATTTAATCGATCATTTTAATGATGCATATATATATATATATATATATATATATGTATATAACATAGGAAAGACACATTTCGTTTCACATGTGTGACCCCAGAAGTTGATTTGTTCCAACAATGCACGTATGCTTGAATGAAATCTCGCACGAGATGGATATATCTTGAGAGTGCATATTAGATTCTCAATTATGGAAAAATCGATAGAGAAAAAAGCCGGCAATCGGACTCGAACCGATGACCATCGCATTACAAATGCTTAACATGATGAGGTTAAAAAGCACTTCTCAAGATCATCTTAAGGAAACCCGTGTGTCCAATTTGATATTCTTTAAAGAGTTTTCTATGACCGCTACTCAATAAAGTGATAACAAAACAGTAAATTTACTTGATTTTATATTGTATGAAGACTTGTTCTTGTTTAGACTTGTATCCATAAAATTCATGTAGATTCCTTTTTTTTATGTTAGCAAATAAAATTCGGCATGCACTTGGTGCATGCAATTAAAACCAAACAAATATTTTTGTCGACTATATTATAAACATGGAACTATGTAATGAAATTTCGGACACACTTATTGGAGATCATATTTGCATATGTTATTTTCAGTGTCAAACTTAATAATCATGAAGCAAAATCAAAATTTTATTATGTGATCATGGACATATTTGTAATACAAATTCCTTGATAGAAAAACCCTAATTTTATGATAACAGAATGATTTTGTAGTGATTGAATGAATTATGATTTTGTAGTGATTGAATGAATGACTGATTTAGTTTTTCAAATTTAAATCAGAGTTGGAGTTTAGTTGATTTTGTAGCAACTAAATGAATTTTCTCGTTAAAACATTGGTTGTTCAAAAAAGGAATACAATGTGTTTTTGGTGGCACACTTAAGCGAATGATAATTAAGGGTTGGTTAATAGTTATTAGATCATATGGACTCATTTCAAGAATAAATGTAGAAAAAAAGCATTAAGTGTTTTTCAACTCACTCATAAGTAAAAGATAATTGAGGTATAAACTCTTTTGGATGGACTAATTAATTTTTTCAAATTTAAACGAGATTTAGAGCTCGGTTGATTTTGTAGCGACTAAATGATTTTTTTCATTAAAAAATTGATAGTTGAAAAAAAGGAATACGTGTTTTTGGTGGTTCACTTAAAAGTGTGATAATCAAGGGTTAAATATTATTAAATCATCTAGACTCATTTTAAAAGTAAATCTAGAAAAAAAGCATCAAGTGTTTTTCAACCCACTCACAAGTAAGAGACAATTTAGGGTATATTCTTTTGTACTCATGTACATTATAAAAAGTAATTTTTAAGTAAAACAACATAATCTTAGCAAGCTCTTTGTTCAAGATCTTAATGAGAATTTTTACATTTTGATCGAGATGCAGTTCTAAAGAGATTTGAATAAAGTTTGATGTTTTCTCATACAAGCTCCAAAACTAGACCTTGATCGATCATATTTAGTAGTTAGTACCATAGTATGAGGTATCAGACGATACCCCGAAATTTCGGTGGTACCGTACCGGTGCCGTTAAGTAACGATCTGAAACCGACCACGTTTATCGGTTTCGGTTAGGGTTCGACATGAAACCCTAATTGCAACAAAATCGCAATAAATCCAAGCAAAATCAGGAGAAGTCAAGCAAAATCATGAGAAATCAAAGTGAAGTTAATAGAAATCAAATCGAAAAATCGAAGAAAAATTACCCAAGCACGACTTGCCTTCTTCAATCTTACTCATCTTCAGCCATCTTCGTATCGACTGCTGGTTTTTTCTTTTCTTTTTTTTGAGATCTTCGTCTTCTTCGGCGACAACGTCGCGTTTCTTATTTCTGTCCTAGCGTATGTGTTTGAGTAGTATGTGTTCATTTTTTGTTTGAGTACCATGTGTTGTGGGCTGAAAATGCATATTTGATTATCATGAGGACATAAATAACTATAGGCTGAAAATCTGCATGGCTGAAAATTTTAAGTGTGGGTTGGTATTAACTAGAATTAACTAGAAATGTATTGGGTTGGCTTACTATTGTGTCCTGGTATTAATTAGTTTTAGTTAGTATTTAGTGTAACTTAATTTAGTTTTAGTTAGTATTTAGTATGATTTAGTTTTAGGGTTTGACTTAACTTGGTTTATTTAGTATACTTTTCATTAACAAACCAATGTAAAATGAAATCAGTACCGAAACCGAAATCAAAACCGAAATTTTCGAAATCGTCCGAAACTAAAGAAAATTCAAATGACCGAAACCGAGTTCTCGAACCTTGGTTAGTACATCGAGAAGCTTAGAATTTTATAAGTTGAATGTTGGACTATTTATTGTTTTCGATATCTTAATTATGCTAGGTAAAATTTGATGTTACAAACTTATTTCTTAGTTTAACTATTTTCTAAATTAAATTTTAAACACTCTAAATTAAATTTTAAACACACATGTATAATAATACATGTACATGTGGATTTCACCTATGCATCTTTGATGTTACGTCAAATTCGAACAAAGCACATAAAGTAATGAATCATAAATCTAAAACGTTATACCAAGGTATAAGGTTTCGGCCGGAACCACGAGATTCCGACCATCTTGACTCGGTTTCGGCCGAAGACGGGATGAGATTAGGTCAAAATCCCGTCACGTAACTTGTCGATGAAAAAAATATAAAAAACCCGTAATTTTGTCCTAATTGTGAAAGAGGGCTAAACGACGGCTCCAACAATAAAAATCGAATCAAAATTTCGTTTATAAAAACACGTAATTGAAAAATTACTCACCTCAGAATCGATTTCGATCACTACGAGCATCTTCGACGACTTCGACAACGAGAACCTTGAGTTCGACCTCGATTTTGGCTCGACGACTTCGAGCATATTCAAAGAATCGAGCAGTTTTCTTCCTTTCGTTTTTATTTTTTCACAATCTCGTAATTTTTCTTAGGGCTGGGATGATAGTTGGCGTGATATTAGGGTTAGGATGGCTGAATGATAATGGGTTGGCATTTTAGTTTAAAGCTTTGATTTATATGTTTAAATGAATATGGCAATTATAATGGACTGGGTATATTGGATTCTGCAATTATTTAGATGTTCAAATTAACATGACAATGATAATGGGCTGGGTAATTTATTCTATATTAGGGAATTTTAGTTTAGATCTTTAATATGTTTTATATTAGGTTATGTAATATATGTTCAAGAAGCAATGATATTTTAGTTTAGGCCCTTAATATGTTTTTTCATATTCTACAACATATATGTTCAAAAAGCATATTTGCCTTTGACCTATATCATTACTTTTTCATTAAAAATACAAAAATTCGATATCAAGACCGAAATTGAAACAATAACCGGAAATTTCGAAACTAACCGAAACAAATAAAATTTCAAATGACCGAAACCGAAACCGAGTTCTCGAACCTTGCGTTATACTATGTTGTTCGAAATAATCACATTGTGAGCATATAATAAGCTTAGGCATAGAGCCAGCTGATCGTCAAATTGTGTCAAATACACATTGTGAATGGGCCTAACTTCCAAAAATGAAGAAATATCGACTTTTTAGTAGTTTCTCGGTTGCTTTTGTTTGTCGTAGTGCTTTTTACAAATGGTTGTCCTCATAATCACCAATTTATTTATCTATCAACTTGATTTTATTTTTGGGTAGGAGTGTTTTTGTACGAGATATTTTCGTGGGATTAAATAATATATTTTTCACGACCAATTGTTTTTATGTAGCTTATGCACATAGGCCTTTAAAATGGGATAATTCTTTGGGCCAAATTTAACATCTTATGTTGCATAAGTGAGGAATTGACATTGGATGGGCATTAATATATTTTTAACTGAATAAACACACTTCTTTATTTAGTTATTATGCTTTAAAATTGTTTATAGATATTGATCAAAATAGTCGATATCAGTGTACCATATTTTAAAAAAAATATTTCGATAACAATGAATAATACCGATGGTTTGTCAATCAGCAAGCTAAAACAAACAACTAAATGTCGATACCTTTTTAGCACTTAAAAAGCTTTAGGTCCGTTAATAATAGGTCTATAAAGAAAATGTGCATGAACTTTATAATTTTGTTGCTATACAATTTTTTTGGTAATTTTTACAAAATGTTAATTAATTGTTTTCACCAATTTAACTGATGTTTTACAGAAATTGATATCGACAATTTAGGTCATATCAGTTACTAAGATGTATATCATAAATACGAATATTAAAGTGGTTACCGACTACATAGATATGTTTATTAATAGTTGGAATAAAGTAACAATTTTTTGGTCCTATCGTGAAGTTCTGAAAATACTCTTATTAGATATACAGATACAGAGATGGAGACCATGAGATCACAAATTCAAATTCCACTCATCGCAAAAATTAATATGGAGACCATGATATCACAAATTCAAATTCCACTCATCGCAAAAATTTATTTATTTTATTATTGGTGAAGTTTGGAACATTATCGCAGTTATAGGCTCGAATGTTCATAATGACAAATTTTCACACATTTTTTCTATTTATTCTCATTTTGGCCTCTTTTCTGATTTACTTATCAATTAAATGCGACCAGTTTTCATTTATTTCAAAGCTACATTGAATGCACTTTTTATTACAATTTTATATAATTTTAGCATATTTTAAAAACTATTTCACCTAACCATATATAAAATCTTTTTTTAGGTAATATTTTGCATGAAGTTTGATTTTTTCACCACTTTTTCTTCTTCTTTTTTTGAAAATAAGAATATTACAATTGAAAAGTAAGATTACACACACATATGTGCATGTGTGTGTATGTACTTTTACATTATTTTAGTCTAGAATTTGATATTTTGAAATCATTCCTAAAGCATACGTTTTTCAATGAAAAAATTATCAAACTAAAACAACTAAAACTATAGGTAAATGTTTGATTATTTCAATTAAGTATGCATTTTGTTTGAAGGTATTTTATTATATGGAGGGTCGATGCACGTGTCAAAATACTCACAACCTGATGGGAAATATTAACATTCTTTTCAATCTCATTCATAAACAATTTCCAGTTAAATCAGTTTTGCTTTTACAGTTAGTAAACAATGACAAACTATGAGCTACGTCTTATAAAATGAGAAATAATTGTTAAGTCAAATAGTCTGACTAGCGGTACAAGTTACATTAAATGCTCTTTTAAAAGGTTTTAAACTCCGCCATATGCAATCCATTTGCTACTAACATCGATGTGTAGATCGGGAAAAGAAGAAAACAATTGTTATAATGATATTTAATATGTGTTTAACCACCATACTACATTTATATTAATTTTATTTACAAGTTTTCATGTATTGAACTGATGATATGATATTAAAAATTGACGTTTAAGTTTTTAAATTTCAAATTGTAATTTTTCATCTTTCACGTGTAGAGCGTGAACCAAGGTTCGAGAACTCGGTTTCGGTCATTTGAAATTGTCTTGACTTCGATCCGTTTCGAAAATTTCGTAAGTTTCGGTTTTAGTTTCGGTTTCGGGCCCGTATCCATTTTTAATGGAAAAATAATAACAAACGGTGTAGATAAAATACAAAATATTATGTATAAAGAGATAATGATACAACATACAACACTATTACATAGATGAATGTAAACAATATACTAAACAAAGTTTAAAAAATAAATTAAAATCAGCCCAAGTCCATTTAAAGATAGACAAATCTAAATAATTAGCATCCGGCCCACTTATACAATTAGACATTGATAACAAAGTCTTAAAATAAGTCCAGCCCAATTATATTCAGCCCACATTTCATTTTAAATTCAACTTTAGCCCTAAACTCTACCCTAACCCTAATATTGCAACTGCTCTTACTCAGACTAACAATCGAAGAGGGAAAAAAACGAAAGTGAAAATAAAAATTCACGTAGGTCGACGACGACAATCAAGGCAACGAAGCAATTTTGATCTTTAGCTAGATTCGCTCTTTGGTTAAAAGGCGGCGAAGAAGAACGAGGCGATCAGGTTTTGCTTTTTTTTTTTTGGATTCGATTTTTTCTTTCCATTTATCTGTTGTTTACCAATCTTTTCCCTTCCCTACAGCAATTCCCTTTTTTTTTCTTCGACAACACCGGGACGGGATTTTGACCTAATCCCGTCCCGCCTCTGGTCGGAACCGAACCGAGATGGCCGGCATCTCGTGGTTCCGACTAGAACCTGATACCATGGCGTGAACCCTTTTTACCATTTATTATTGTCTTTCATATGCATGTCATTTGTATGATTAATTTTTACATTTTGTCTGAGGAACATTTACAATTTGTACTAATTATTAATTATTTTGTTTTGCACACATGAAGTGCATGCCTTTAGTTCTCGTAAAACATAAATACGGAATCAAATTGGATTCATCATTGATTCATTCTATGCTCTCGTACCCAGGGCCAAGACAGTGATCATTTATTGTATGTCTAGATTCTTAAATGACATTTAGTTGATTTTGATTAGCATTAATGATGTTAATGCAAACTTCTGAATGTTTTTAGATATTCAATTTTTGGTTAACAGATACTCAGTTTTTTGTTTAACAGTAGAATACTAATGTGTTTATGTTTCTATTTTATTCCTGGTGGATGTGTTTATGTTGGACAAGATGATTGAGATATAATCCTCACTTTTCAGAGACATATTTATTAATGGTGAATTTATTTGACAAATCATTATTAAGAGATATTTTTATAGGGATAAATGATGATTATACTCCATTTAGCTTTTGTCTGAACTTGCATGGGTTTCATGTCTATGAAAATCCCAAGTGCAACGCACAATTTCGAACAACATAGAGTTCTGTACTTGGAGTAATAAAAAAACAAGGTACCGTCATTTCTGTTTAAGCTTGTTCAAGCACTAATTCATACATTACGATACATATCAGTTCACTTAGTTTCTAGGACTTTCAACTTTTGATATCGTATAATCAGTCACTATAATATTAAAAAGGTCAAAAAATATTTTTAGTTCTTTCAACACCTTCATACCATCATTTTTACTAGGTGTTACATTAATCGAAATTGAAAAAAAAACTTAAAATTTCAGAAAATTAAAATTGATTTTTTACCATAGTATGAAAATTACAGTAAAATGTCAAAATGTACAAATTATTAAAAAGCCAAAGAATTTTGAAATAATGACACATTTGTTTTTTTGTCCAAATTTCGTTTTCCTATTTGCAAAGAAGTTGGTTTTTTTTAAAGATCAATTATAGAAAAGAAATGCGATTTACCTTCAATAATCCTAAGCTTCACGACTGTTCTTTAGGTCAGTTTGTTTAATTTTTCATTGTGCCTCTAAGTTCAGTCATCAATTAGCGCGTTTTCCTTTTTCTGCGGACGTGTATGTATGTGTGTGTGGAAAGGAGTTTACCCTTGAATTTTTTAACCAAAATCTCACTCAAATTAAATTTAAAGGTTAAAGCTAAGTCTTGTCTTCGATCCCTTGAATTCCTCCCATATTTTTCTGCTTGTAGTAATTGTACCCGTACGATTGCTTTGATCCAATGATTATTGAGGAAGATACCTGGGTAAGAAATTTTGGTGTAAAGTTCATTCCCTATATTTTCATAGGAGATGTATTTGTTGGACTAAATAATCTAGTTTGTACGGCCAAATTTTCTTTCATTGGTTGGGCATCAATATATTTCAACTTGGCAAATAACACACTTTTTTAAAATGGTTTATATGTATAGAACTAAACAGTCAATATCGATTTTTGTAAAAATATCAGTTAAAGATCAATAAACAATTTTTTTGTAAATATTTCAATATATTCAAATTAGAAATCTAAAATGCTTTAATCTGTATCATACAAATTCAAATTTTAAAAGAATCCCACATTGTGAGTATATAATATAATTGGGCAAGTTGTCTCAAATACAAATTTGTGAATGGATCTTTAACTCATTGAAAAATAATAATCAAATATATAAACTTTTTAGTAGTTTTTCTGTTTATTTTGTTTGCTATACTGATATCTACAAATGGTCGGTTATTTATTTATTTATTTATTTTTAACATGATTTTATATTTTTGGGGTTTTTTTTCCTCCCTCGAAGATGTTTTCGTAGGACTAAATGACCTTCAAAATAGGATAATCTTTGGGATCAAATGTAACATCTTATTTTGCAGAAGTGAAGGATTGACATTGGTTGGGCATCAAAATATTTTTAGCTGTGCAAATTCACACACTTCCTTGTCCTTGTATATTTTAAAATTGTTTATATGCGTAGAGAATATTGTCTGATATTGGTTTGGCGATAAGCGATTTTTTATAAATGTTTTGACAATATCGAATAATACTGGTATATTTGTTAGGCAACACGCTATGAAAAAAATAACAAAAGATGTAGATATCCTTATGGTTCTTGAGAAATTTTAGGTTGGCTGTTTATCTTTTATGTTGTTATTATATATAATAATCATAAATAATTTAACATTGGCAAAATTTTATTTTGCAATACCCGAATTACCCTTAGCCGATGTTATTAAGGTGAGCGCCTAGACGCACCTAAGGCGTAGGCATAGGGTTTGCACCTTTATGGGTGTTGAGGCATGCAATCTAATGAAGGCGCCCAAAAAGCACGTTTATTGCTGAGATGTCAAAGCTCCCAAGTGTCTAAAAGCTCATCTTGGGTTGAACTTAAATATCTTTATGATTTCTAGCTTTTAGTTGTAATTTCTATGTTTTCGGTGTTGCAGTCTTGAATTTTGGTCAAGTTTATCATTTGTGACTTCGTATCTATTAGTTAGGGCTTCTTATTTGCAAAAAGTTGGTTATAAACATGTTTTAACATTTAAATTATCTTTAATGGTAATTTATGATGCAGATTTTTAGAGAGAAAAATGCGAAGTTGTATAAACGGCAAAAGCGTACGCAAGGCATTTTCAGGTCTGTGAGACGAGACGTAAGCCTCGAAATGTTGAGGCGTGAGTAAGTTTTTTGGGTTTAAAAAAATGCAAAACATATAATAAATTTTTGCATAAAATAACATTAAATGTCAAATATTAAATACAAAACATAAAGTGTTCGAAGCAATTGAAACCAAGGTTTTAAATCTCGGATTTCGATAACGTTTCGTCTTGAAGATTTTAGGGACCCGATCTCGTATCGGGCGAGATCTCAGATGAGATAAATGTATATCGGGCATCCATCTTGGATTTGCATCTTAGGTCCTGAAGTTCATCTCGGAGCAATATCGGAATATTTGGTATCTTTAATATTAAATTGCGTACAACTAAATGTATAAATACTAATAACAAAATAATAATTTAATTGATTTGAGTTGTAGTAATAACACTTTCGTCATGAGTAACTTAAAAAACATACACACTATATAATGTAAATAAATAATGAGAATTTATGAATTTAACATATAATATCACAGCAAGATGAAGCGAACATGAAACATAACGTCACATAGGCACCCCATTTTCATTTGTTCAAATATTTACTTAACTTCTCTACACTATAAACAAATAATTGTCGATAACATTACTAATGGTTTTCTTACATTGTACATATTTCATAGTAGAAACAAAATATATAACTATCCTACATTTACAAATAAACGTATGGTTAAAACTCCAAGCTCCAAATATGTCAAAGGTGTTGGTAGTCATTAGTCAACAAAATTAAATTAAGCATTCCACTAGTTATCTTTTAATTACAAAAGTGACTGATTTAACCATATGAAATGTAGCTTAAACTAAAAAAAGGATGGAAACACCATTAATTTGTGCATATGAAATGAAATATATTAAGTAGCTTAATAGAATACTATGAATTAAACTGCAATGAAATGCATTCGCGAGTGAAATGAATGTAGAAGATGGAAGAATGTATTATGTTAAGTAAAGGAAAATATTTTACGGACTTCGGGCCAAGCCCACTAAAAAAAATCAAAATTCAAAAAACGCATCATTTTGGTCGGGATCTCGCAAATAGATCTCGGTCGAGATTTGAATATCTCGGCCGAGATTCAGGTCAACCGAGATTAATCTGAATTTTGCTGTTTCGAATCGCTCAAAGTCGAAAACGAGATCTCGGTCGAGATTACCGAGATTTAAAACCTTGATTGAAACAACATACAATCATTCATAAATACTTAAAGTTAAATCCACATAAATTGCAAAAGATCAAATGATATCTTCCTCCTCATCCATAACTATATTGTCATCCAAGCTATCATCACTAGCATGAAAAAGATTTTGCATGTAGTTCAGAAAAAGATCATAATCATTAACATCATCATTCTAACTCTTACACCCTTCCATGCAAGTAAATGTAACACTTGGATTGGCTTATGTACGCTATTTTTTAGCTTTTTAAAAGTCAAAATGAATAGGTTTTGGCTTTCAAAAAGCTAAAAAATAGTTTATACAAGTCAATCCAAACAAGGCAAAAGTATTTTAGATTAGTAGAATCCTATAAATCTTTAACCCGCTTCCACGCAATATCTTTCTCTCATTTTAAATTAACAATCTATGTAAAAAACGACGAACAAATCATTCAGCTCCGACTTTGAACAGATATGCATCTTTTATTTATTTAAAAACAAAAACGAGTAACTAGAATCCATAGGGTTCCAGTTTCGATACCAGTTTTGGAATCGCCTTCGACTCTAGCAGTTTCTATAATTATAATTGTATTTATTTTTTTGAGAAAAGTTACCTGCTTTCTCAAGGTTTTCTTTCTTTTCTTTGTTGGTTGTTGGATTATTTTGTAATGGAATAAAATAGAAGGTAGAGTTTTGGGTGAGAAACATAGCAATTAAATGTATATATATTTTTACTCAAAAGGCTTAAGCCTCATCAACATGATGCGTTGATATTTACATTTTTTTTCATGTTTTTTACGCCTCAAACAGCTGAGTCATACGCCTTCCGGGTAAAATGCCTTTTGAGATTAGCCTTCAGTCTTTTTTGGCTACACATCGCGCTCGTTTTTTAAAAACACCGATAAGAGACGCTAAAAGGCTCAAGCTGCAAGTTTGATGCATTTTTGCACCTTATTGCTGAAACTACCTTGACGTTAACCTAAATTATCTATAAAAACTGAATCTTTCTGGTTAATTCCAAAAAAAAAGTTTTAAGATTTTATTTTGACTCAATTTTCTTTCCCATCCTCTATTCATTAATCAGCCATTCCCATTTGACGCTGAATGCATATATAAATAGTAAAATGTTCAAATCTTATTTTGTTTCTCATTAAAGGACATATTATATTTTATGACATCAATTAATATTTACTTTTTGTGTGCACGTGCATTTCATGTGTCAAAGTACTGATGTCGTACCGTGTATAAAATTCCACTTTTTTTTTGAAATACGTGATATTTATGTAATTAATACAAAAGGATGACAATTGACTGTTTCCACTTATATTTTTACCAATTATCTGTCCAACTTCATCAATGTATACGTTGATCGATATTTTTCAATGCTTTTTTGAAGACCCAGAGAATTAAGCTTCACTTGTAAACTCTACGGAAGATATTCACAAGGATATGTGGTTTACGAGGGTTGAACCCTCGACCTTGAACGTGAACGCCACATGTCCTAACAAACTGCACTACCCCGTGGGTTGATTTTACAATGGTATATTAAAATAAGAACGCTTGAAGTTCGGTGTGATATTTCAATGATATATTATTGATATTAACTAATTAGATATAGAACACAAATAATACAGAAAACCAAAGGGAATATTGACTACCTAGGTATTTACTATGAATCTAAATGGGTTAATTGCTTACTTATTCTATGCTTTAATAGAGACAACTAAGATGGTGATTATTTTGTATGTCTAGTTGCTTAAATGACGTATAGATGATTCTGATTAGCATTACTGATGCTAATGCAAGCTTTTAAATGTTTTTGGATATTCAGTTTTTTGTTTATATGTAGAATATATAAACTATTTATGTTTTTATTTTATTCTAGTTGAATAAGTTTATGTTGGACAAGAATATTGTAATATAATAGTAATGTTTTAAATCTCGCATCTCAATTGCATTTCATGTCAGAAGTATTACACAATATCTTGTATCAGACGTGATCTCGAGCGAGATGAGCGTACATCGAGTGTACATCTTAGATTAACATCTCGAACTTTAAAGTCCATCTTAAGATTATCTCGAAGTAATTTAGCTTCTAAAATTGATATTTCAAAGATTTTTAAAATAATTGTTATCTAAATATATAATTTTTTTAGCATACATAATTTATATAAAACGACAATGTTATTTTTTTAGAGTGCATTGGAATGAAATTTTTTTAGGATCCACATAAGAAGTAAAAGAAACATGTTGACATAAAAAAACATAACTCCCTATAAGACCTGTTTTTTTAATAACACGAGTGATACTTTATTCAAGCAGAACGTTGAACCCATGATCTTTAGAACCACTGTTTAAAGCGCTACATCCATAAGCATTTGAGCTAGAGGTCCTTAACAACTCTCTATAAGATCTATTATTGAATCTTACCTCAAATTTTGCTTGAGATCTTAATATCTTGGACCAGGCAAGTGTTAAATAAGCTGTAAACAAAATTTAATGTCTCGTTTTGTTAGATCTCAGACGAGATCTCGAGTGAGATAAACGAGATTTAAAACAGTGTATAATGGTCACCAGTCCCTTAGGAAATGTAACCGTTGATAATGATTTGAATCAAATCATCATTATTTCAAACCATTATCAACACATACATTTCCTAAGGGACAAAGGATCATTATACTCCTTCTAGGCTTTGTCTGAACTTGCATGGGTTTCATCTAGGGTCGGTAGAAACTAAATGTTTAACACACAATTTCAAACAACGTAGAGTTCATTACTTCGAGTAATAAAAAAGCAAGGTGTCATCATTTCTGTTTAAGCTTGTTCAAGCACTAATTCATATGAGGATTTTTGTTTCATGGTCCTACATTTCAGATTAATTGGTTTTATGACTTTAACTTTTGATACTGTAAATTTAGTCACTGTAAGTGTTGGACCATAATTTTTGCGTAGTTATATTCGATTTCGGCTACATAAGCCGAGGCCCAAAAGGACAATCCTTGGGGATTCTTTGCACACGAATACCAAAAGGCTCAACCCTTTGATTGAAGCCTAAAAGCCCTACTCTCCGTAAGAATTAAATGTCAATCAATACTTTGTATATTTCCTCGCATAGCTCCGTTTGGTATATTTGTCCCGAGGTCAGACACTCATGCCGAAGCATAGACAATGTCCGAGGGTTATATGCCCCTTGAACGACCAAGGTGTCCAAGGCTAGATGCAAAGCCCAAACGACCAACTGAATGGTCCACAATACTATGACCTAAAGAACAAGTCCATAATATAATGAAAACAGAGGAACACGTATGTCACTTGTCTTAAAATATGATACTATGACTTAGGTCAGGCCACTTCGAAAGCATACATGCTAAGGGGTCAATCGAAAGTAAAAGCACTAGACTGGCTATAAACCGAAAATACATGCCATTAGACTGGCTCTAAACTGGAACCATAAGTCACCAGACTGACTTTTAACTGAAAGACGAAAGCATCAAGGTATGCTGCTATTACTCAAATACCGAGGCCACATACAACCTTCAGATCATATACCGAGACCCACAAGTGTTTCTACTTAAAGCAACGGCTCAAGGCAGCCATAACTGAAAGCAAAGGTCCGGGAAGCCTCATCCTACATACGACACTGAAGCTATCTCCACCTAAGGTCGAAAGTGCCTCTATGTGCAACTAGATCAACGACTCAGATAGCCTAAAACTAATGCAAATCATAAAGGTTAAGACACCTAAATCTATATATAGAAGCAACAAGTCATCAACGTCAATCTGCAAGCAAACAGATGATGACACGTGCCCAAATCATAGCCTCCACAGGCGGATCATGTCAGCAATCTGAGACAAACGCTCTCCTCCAATGGTAGAGCTAGAAGACCTTTATGAATAAAGGGCTCCAACCCCAAATATGAGACTATGATTTAAGACGGCAGAAAGAGAACCGAGAACTGAGATGTTCGTAATTTCATTTTCATTTTAAACGTAAGCTTTGAACTAGAGTTCATTAATGGCGTACTTAGCCAAATTAGCATTGTCAAGCCTTTCCGGCCATTTGACCAAATAACTAAAGAACTCTTCAGCACTGGACGTAGGGACCTGACTCATGAACCACTATATTCTTTTGTCTTTATTATTCTGGCACTTTTATTTCATCCTACTTTCAGCCTCGCCCTTTGCCTTCGGTCGAACCATTTTATTTTAAACTCTGGAGTTTTAGCTTTGGACATTTCGGGTGTTGGCAGTGATGAAAATCACACCAACAATAAGTTAGAAAGATCAAAATACTCCCAATCTAAATCTTTTTAATTCTTTTAACACCTTCATACCTTCATTTCCTTATATTCTACAAATTTATCGAAATTGGAAAAAAAAACCTGATTTTTTTGAAAAATAAATAAATGATTTTTTTATTACAGTATGAAAATTATTGGAAAATGTCAAAGTGCACAAATTAGGAAAAAGTTGAAGAATTTAGAAACAACGAAACAATCAATGTTTTTTCTTCTGATTTCGTTTTTCAATTTGTGGAAAAGCTGAATCTTTTGACGCACGCACGCACCGTGAGCATGCCAGTCTGAAACACTACTCTTTGGATCAATTTGTTTCATTTGTCATAGTGCCTCTGAGTTCAGTCATCAGCCATTTGTCCTTTTTCTGTCTACACGCAAGCGCGCACACAATGCTAATTTAAGTGCATGCTAACATTATCACCATAGCACATGCTGTTATGTATGATATACTACCACAAACTGCATAATCATCAGATTGATTTATCTCAAAATCATTTGCTAATCATTGTTGCTGTTTGTCTGCAGGTTTGATTGACCTAAGAACCCATTTGTTAGTTATTTAAAGGACTGCATTCTTATTGAATCCTCTGGTTGCCTCGTACAGTGTACTGTCTGAAGATGATGGGCATGCAGAAAAGTTATCTCCAAATTACTTATTCACCAGAGATAGTCAATGGCGAACCCATATACAGTTCATCGAATGCCCTTCCATTTAAAGCATCGTACTTTGAACCAGCTGGTCATGCCTTTCATTTGGCTGCCCTTAAACTCTCAGGCCATGAAGAAAAGGAAGACACAGACACAGATGATCAAAGCATCATGTCAGACGACAAAGACCAAACTTACATGCCGACTTCAGATTCCTACGGCAGTAAACGCAAAAAGAAATCAGCAGATGGAAGCAAACAACAAGATCATTATGCACTAATAGGGTTAGGGCATTTGCGTTTTTTAGCTACCGAGGATCAGATAAAAAAGTGCTACCGTGAAACTGCTTTAAAGCATCATCCTGACAAGCAAGCTGCTCTTCTTCTTACGGAAACAAATGAAGAAGCAAAGGTGAAAAAGAAGGAAGAAATAGAAAACCATTTCAAAGCCATTCAAGAAGCATACGAGGTACTAAGTGATCCAGCAAAAAGAAGAGTTTACGACTCAACAGATGAGTTCGATGATGAAGTTCCTACTGATTGTGCACCTGAAGATTTCTTCAAGGTATTTGGTCCGGTGTTTATGAGAAATGGAAAATGGTCTGTGAATCAACCTGTGCCTTCTTTAGGAAATGAAAAGACTCTTTATAGTGAAGTGGATAGCTTTTACGATTTTTGGTACACGTTCAAAAGCTGGAGAGAGTTTCCACATGCTGATGAATTTGATCTTGAGGATGCAGAATCTCGTGATCATAAGAGATGGATGGAGAGGCAGAATGCAAAATTAAGAGAAAAGGCAAGAAAAGAAGAGCATACACGTGTTCGAAGCCTCGTCGATAATGCTTACAAGAGAGATCCAAGGATACTAAGAAGGAAGGAAGAGGAGAAGGAAGAAAAAAAGCGGAAGAAGGAAGCAAAAATCATGGCTAAGAGGTTGCAAGAGGAAGAGGTAGCAAAAGCTGCCGAAGAAGAGAAGAAAAAGAAAGAAGAAGAAGAGAAGAGAGCAGCTGAAGCTGCTTTGATTCAGAAGAAGCAAAAGGAGAAGGAAAAGAAACTTCTACGGAAAGTAAGGACTCGCTTTCGTACACTGTCGAAGACATCTGCTTCTGCTATTTCAGAAGAAGATATAGAGGGTTTATGCATGTCGCTCGACCTTGTCAAGCTTCAATGCTTATGTGATGACATGGAAAACAAGGATGAAAGCACTAGAGTTCAACTTCTCAAAGGTGTTTTAAACAAAGAAACCTCAAATGACAGTGTGAAACAGGATGAAGGGAAAAGTTCAAAAGCAAATGGAGCTGTATCTGAAGTCAAGTTAAGCAACTATGAGAAGAAGGAAAAGCCATGGGGGAAGGAAGAAATAGAAATGCTGAGGAAGGGGATACAGAAGTATCCAAAGGGGACTTCTAGAAGATGGGAGGTGATTTCAGAGTATATTGGCACTGGGCGATCGGTTGAAGAGATTCTTAAAGCTACGAAAACCGTTCTGCTTAGAAAACCAGATTCTTCAAAGGCTTTTGATTCGTTTCTGGAGAAAAGAAAGCCTGCACCGACTATTGCTTCGCCACTTTCAACTAGGGAGGAACCCATAGGTATTTCAGCTACACAAGAAACATCTTCTAAGCAGTCTGCTTCAACTAGTAATGTTAATACTCCGCCAGTAGCTGAACAAGCTTCTACAGTTAACACTGGAGTAGCTTCTTCAAATAGTGAGCAAGATGCGTGGTCATCTGTTCAAGAAAGAGCTCTTGTTCAAGCTCTTAAGACATTTCCAAAAGATGCTGCGCAGCGTTGGGAAAGAGTTGCTGCTGCTGTTCCCGGAAAAACTGTTATTCAGTGCAAAAAGAAATTTGCAGCCATGAAGGAGAGTTTCAGGAACAAGAAAAATGCAGATTAGAGATATTTCCAGCATATATCATTCACGGAATGTTAAACTGTCTCTGCAAAGCACCTGCATCATTCTAATAAGCAATACAATCGGCTAATTTGTGCTATGCAGAGAGGGCCTGCTCACACACTCTTGTATATGGATGTCTTGACGTCGAATTATTCGGTTTTAACTGAGTATACCAATTTTGAGCGTCCTTATGTATAATGCATCTTAATAAGGCGATTCTAGACGTAATTTCCATTATTATTATTATTTTCTGTATGATTTGGTAAATTCATAACCTTAAGAACATGGTTTGTTTATTTACTGTAAGCTTTATTACTCTTTGGTGCTCCTTCCTTGCTTTATCGGTTGATACCAGTTTCACCGTGACAGTGCTAAAGTTGGAAGTTCTGTGCTTTACTATTTACTGTTATGTAATGGATAGAAAAAACGCTTCTATTGGATATTTTTGAAATATTTGCGGTGCAATTTGAATGATTTTTGACATACGGTAATTATATCGCAAATTTCTAAAGTTTGGTTACTACAGAACACGCCTAAACAAATGATGTTTCACCATAACTTCCACGAGAAGTTGAAACTACTTATTGTTTATGTTCAGAAAGTAATCTGGCTAAGTCCTGGACTGGATTGCTTCGTAGTTCTACCCGACCGATACAAGGAAGTCTAATAACCACGTCGTTTTTAGGATAAAATAACCCTTTTGAGAATAATTTGGTTTTCGTTTGCACAAGAAAACCGTCTCTGCACCTTTTGTTATTTTTGTTTGCTTGAGTTTGAATTTTAATGGAAGGGAAGATGATGAAGAAGATCTAAGTATGAAAACTCTGTAGTGTTCTTATGCAAAAAAAAAAAAAAAAGACTGGTTGGTCGGACGAATGCAATGGCGCCAGCTTGGGTCAGTCGAACAGCTTAAGATAATATGAAATATGATTTTACTGAAAATATCTGTAAACGATGAATTCGATTAAACTGTCACACCATTAACGAAGGTGACATATGAACGTTGATATTGAATTGTTCAGTGATTGAATTCACACCTCCGAGTCTCACAACCATAGTTGTGAATTCTTCGAAAACCACGAGATTTTATTTGTTTATAAAGTGTAATAAATTAATTCAATTAATTAATATTTAAGAAATGTTAGTTACTGATTTATTCGATGTTTGAGGTGTTTTCGAAAGTGAGGTAGTTTCTAGAAATGCTATGGAGTTATTAGTAATAATATAGATTCGAAAGTGAGGTAGTTTCTAGACACGTATCTATATACAATATATATATATATATATATATATATATATATATATATTTTAAACAGGTTTTAAATATATTTAATTGCTTAATAGGTTTTGGAATTTTTTGTTTCATGAATAGGACCATCTATCTGCCATGCAATGGAGTTAAGTGGTTTATATGTTGATCTAAACATAAATTTATTAAATAATAGTAAAACGGAAGAATTTGAAGCTCTCTTGTTGATTTTAAAAGCTATCTCTATTCTCCTTAATTCTCTCCATGTATAGATATTTTATTTTCAAAATCATATAATTTACTACTTTACAATTATTCTACAAAACTTCTCACGCTATTTACATTCAAATTAATTTTTTTTTGAAAATATATAATTATTTACAAATTTTTCACCATTCTCTCACAAAATTTCACATTAAAGTCCACATATTTAAATTAATTACATAATTCAAAATTTAAACTAATTGTTAAACTCAGTCAACTAATATTTATTAATAAACCTACACGACGAAAGTTTCAATATGTATACTACAGACGCATCAACAAATTGATGAAAAAATCATTTAGATTCAAATATATATAAATCACATAACATAAATTGTACATGTTAATGACAATAATAAATTTATTTCATAATTTATTTAATAAATGATTTTATCAAACATTGCACTATAAAATTTTATTAACTTCAAATACTTGATTTTTTTTTACAATTACGTAGAAATTCTTCTCAGTTATTTCTAATATTTTACATTCAAGTCCATATATTTAACTAATTGGGTAATTGTAAATTTAAACTATAAAAATAAATATGATTAATTAATATTCATTAATTCATCTAATAAATCCTAAAATAAGAGAATTTCAATATGTACAATATTCATATATATGGGAAAAATGATAAAATTATTTCTTCTTTATTCAGATATATAAAAATATTTAAATCACATAACGTAAAATGTATACATAAATAATAATAACTCTTTTAATTTCTAATTCGTTTATCTCAAACAATTATCGTACATTACGTAATATAATTTCATTTTGAACTACTTTTAAAAGATAAATTTATATTTTACAACATTACAATCTAAACGCGTAGATTACACCTGTAACGACCCGTATTTTTACGGATCGAAAAGTTCGTTAAAATCTGGAATTTTCAGCATTTTTAAGTCGTTTCAGATTTTGGCAGATTTTGTTAAGTCCTAAGTCGGTTTGGACGAGTTAAGTAATAAGTCTGGGTCGAGTGGCCGACTTAAGGAGTTAACCGAGTTAAGGAAGTGTAGCTGACGACTTTGTAGACTGGTTAAGTGTTAGATCGGTTGGGACGACTTTTAGAAGTTGGTGAGTTAGTAATCTAAAGGGGTAGGTCGGGTAGACGACTTAAGGAATGGCCGACCTAGTGGAGTTAACGACCTAGGGGATAAGCGGTGAGCAGCTTTGGTTAGTTAAGTCATTCAGACGACTTAAGTGTTAAGTCGTGACCCTGATAGGTCGCGTGAGTGTTGAGTCGTAGGTCGTACCCTGTTGAGTTGTAGGCTGTATGCTATCTATTAAGTCGTATCCCCTATTAGGCCCCAAAGCTGTTAAGTCGTAGAAGGTGCTGATCTGCTAAGTGTTAGGTCGTAGATCGCGCGCATTCTTAAGTCGTAGGTCGGAGACCCAGTTAGGTCGTAGCCTAGTTGAGTCGTGGCCGTGTTAAGGAGATAGCGTTAAGTCGTAGTTGTTATATCGTTAAGGCGTAACTCGGTTGAGCTGTTAAGTCGGAGGCTCTGCTAAGTCGGTAGGTCGTAGAGGCTTTAGGTCGGTAGGGGTTTAGGTCGTAAGTCGGGGACGACCTAATTCCGAGTTACGACTTAGGGATATTTCAGCTATAAATAGAAAGGGTTTTTCTCACATTTTGGGATCCGGATTTCGAAGCGACGAAGTGCTGCCATTTTGAGAGCTCGACTTCTACACTTCTTCACTTCTTTTCTCCACTCTAATCTAGTGATTCCTTCCATCATCAAATCGAAGATCGAAGAGCTTAGATTGAAGATCTACATTCTTCGAAGAGAGATTTCATCGTTTGAAGCGGATTTGTGATAGATCGAGTTAGATCCTTCGCTGTCCAGATCTGAAGCGTGTTGATTTGAGGTTGTTTTGGTGATTTGGTGAGTGGTGATTATCTCTCACACGGATCCAAAGGAGTATATCGGATTGTTGGCTCGATTTGGTGTTAAAATAGTGATTTCCATGCATTTTCTTCATCCTAAGTGTAGATCCATGTAGATCCATTGTTCATGATGATTTGACAACCATTTTACTACATGATAACCTATGCAAGTTCATTCATCAAGATTATAGAGATATTGTTCATGTTTTCATGCTTGTTAGACTTTCAACTCTTTAATTACGAAATTGCCATTATTGTGATAATTGTCTACTTAGATCATATTTGAATGCTTGATTGTTTGGATTAATGTTTGACTTGGTTGATTGCTATGAATTAGATGATTGATGATTTGATTTAGACCGAAGATGATTCAAAGGCTAAGGGAAAGGCTCTTGAATTGGGAAAGCTGCTCGTGGCATATGTAGCGGGATGATGAAGCTCTTATGCATAGATTTGATGATGTGATGTTGGAATGAGGCTTTGCGAGGATGTGATGAAGCGAGGCATCATGTGATGAAGACTTGGTTTAATCCAGACGGGATCATTCCAAGCATGTTGATAACTCGGTGAAATGGTTCGAGTTGAGGATAATGGATGGATATGAGAATGGTCGTCAAGGAGGATGACTAGGAGGCTTGGGTCTCATCGTTGTTGAAGGTTCTAGCATGCTCTAAGCAAGAGTACGTTTGGGCAGATTCGATAGTCCCAACGACCAACTGTTGATGGTCGAGTACTCTGGGCAGATTCGATAGTCCTAGGCACGGGTCACGATGACGTGCAGGAGTTATGTCTAGAACCGGGGTTACCATTAGCCCTTGACGGACGGCTGAAAGAATGTGCCGGTCATTCAATTAACGGTGAAACCAAAGCAATGATAACAGTGATAGCCAGAGTCATGGATGTTTGGTTGTATCGTCATTCGGTCTCAAGAGCGGTATTTTCTGAGTGCTTATCTGATCTTGGTTTAGGCCTTGGGGGTTTGTACTTGGAAAACATCGCCCTTGACTCGAGTGATAATTGCTTTACTTTAAATTGTATGCTCTGCTATGTTTGCTTCTGCTTAGTGTGTGTCTGAGGGCTATCACTGTAGAAAGAGGTTGGAGTGGGAGGGTTGTATTTCTATTTCTTTTCCTTTATGCTCTTTTGGTACGTTGTTAGTTAATTTACTGCTCACTAAGACTGTTGTCTCACTCAAGGCTTTATGTTTTAATTCTTATCGCCTTGGGCTGTTCGTCCATTTTGGGACGGGCAGACTAGGTAGCAGGTGACAGGTGCTGTTCTAGCTTTTCACGTTGCTGATATCGAAGACGAGCTGGAGTATTGCATATTGTTTCCTTCTTACTATATGTACTGTATGTTCCGCTGCTTTGTATTATCTGAGTGATATGTAGTGAGGCTTGTTGTATTGACTTTTCAGATGATGTATTCAACTATTATGAGGTTTTATATGATGAGATTCTATTATGTAAAGCTTCACTATATATATATGTTATATTGTATTTTGTCCATGCGCTGTGAGTAATACGATAGATTCTGTTGTTTTAATTTACCCTGGCAATCGTCCATGGTCGCCTGGCACACTTTACAGCGCACTATCTCTAGATTCAATGCAGGGGTCATGGGCGGTCGTCACATTTGGTATCAGAGCGAGGTTAATCGATTTTACCCAACGCTCGCTGACATAACTACGTATGAGAGACGTAATTGTAATTTTGATGGATGACTACTATATATAATATAGTAGATTAGTAGAGTTTGAGTCCTTTATGCAGTTGTTTCTCTAAGATGTTCTGATCATTCCTTTTTATAGATATTGAGAATGAGTCGAAGAGGGAGACCAGCTGCTAGGGAAGGCCGTGCTGCTGAGGGGACTGTTGATTATGCAGCTATGTTCGAAGCTATGATGACTTCGATCATGAGAAGGATACCAGTTCCGGGGACAGCAGTTGATGTTGGAGTTCAAGTCCAAACTCCAAAGCCGGTGGATTTTGCTAAGCTGTGTAAGGACTACACTGCTCTTGGAGGAAAGGTTTTCTTGAGAACAGAATCAACCATTGAGGTCCAAAGATGGATAGATGCTTGTAGAAGGATTTTTGGTGATTTGGGAATTGAGGATGCAACTAAGAGGAAGTTGGCATCAAGGCAGCTTCAAGGGAGAGCCTCTGATTGGTGGAACTCTATTACCATCAATACTCCGGAGGAAGAGATTACTTGGGAGCAATTCCAAGCTAGATTTGAAGCTAAGTTCATTTCTACAGCTCAGAAGTCTGTTCTGTTCAAGAAGTTTGTGGAGCTCAAGCAGGGTGGAAGACCAGTTCTTGAGTATGTTTCTGAGTTTGAAGCTTTGTCCAAGTATGCCCGGTCGTATATTGAATCTGCTTATCAGAAGAATGAGAAGTTTGTGACAGACTTGGATAGTTATCTTGGGAGGTAGTTAGTGGATCATTTGGACGATTCATTTGAGAAGCTTGTGGAGAAAGCTCTCAGGCATGAGAGTCTGTTTCCTAAGGAAGGATCTGTTGTTGCTGTTACCAAGGGAGAGTCTAAACCACAGCAGGGTGGAAACCAGAAGAGGAAGCAGCAGCAGCAGAAGGGTAAGGATGGCCAGAAGAAGCCGAAAGGCGAGGTGACTTGCTACAATTGTCAGCAGAAGGGCCATTTCTCGAAGGATTGTAAGAATCCGAAGGCACCGATGAAGTGTCACAACTGTGACAAGCCGGGGCATTTCAGGAAGAATTGTCCAGAACCGAGGAGGGACAAGCAGATTGTGCAAGCTTATGCTTTGGGAGCTGTTCCGTCGTCTTCAAAAGCTCCCACTGCTGAAGAGAAAGGAAAGAGTGTGGTGGTTCAAGGTACTCTTTTCCTATGTGGTGTTCCAGTTAGAGTTCTATTTGATATTGGAGCGTCGCATTCGTTCGTTTGTCGTGAACTTGTAGACCGGTTGGGTTTAGAACCGGATATCGTTGATAGGCCATTGGTTGTGACTAATCCAATTGGGGGTTCGTCTTGTTTGTGTATGTTATGCCGTGGTCTGATTGTATCGAGTCATGATTGCTCTTTTGTTTGTGATTGCTTTGTTCTGAACTTTGCGGGGTTCAGAATTATTTTGGGTATGGACTGGCTTAGGAAGTATGCGGCAAAGGTTGATTGTGAGAGGTTGGAGGTGACAGTCGAGAATGTGGAAGGGTGAAGGATTGTGATACGATGTAAGCATGAAGAAGGCGTCTTCATGAGCTTCATGTATTCGCTGGTTGTTCCACGGGATGGACTGTCATAGTGCCAATCGCTAATGGATTCGAGAATGTCTTTGACGAAGTCAAAGGGTTGCCGCCGCATAGAGAGATCGAGTTTCGTATAGATCTAGTTGAAGGAGCCAGACTTGTTGTGATGCCTCTTAGGCGGATGGCGCCTAGGGAACAACAAGAGTTGAGGGTGCAAGTTGATGATCTTTTACAGAAAAGATTCATTCGGCGTAGTGTGTTCGAATGGGGTGCACCAGTTGTGTTTGTTACCAAAGCGGATGGATCGCTGAGGTTGTGTGTAGATTACCGTAAGCTGAATAAGGTGACTAAGAAGAACAAGTATCCATTGCCGAGAATAGATGACTTGTTTGATCAGCTTCACGAAGCTAAGGTGTTTTCTCAGATGGATTTGGCAACGGGATTTCACCAGTTGAGAGTTGCTAAGGATAGTGTGCCAAAGACTGCTTTTAGGACACCATCCGGTTTCTTTGAGTGGCTGGTAATGCCGTTTGGATTGACTAACGCGCCAGCATATTTTGTGGATCTTATGAATAGGGTGTTCAGAGATCAGTTGAACAAGTTCGTACTTGTGTTCGTGGATGATATTCTGATTTATTCCAGAACTGAAGAAGAGCACAAGACGCACTTGCGTATTGTTTTGGAGATCTTACGGAAACATCAGTTGAAGGCTAAGTTTTCGAAGTGTCACTTCTGGAAGAGTGAAGTGAGGTTCTTAGGCCATGTTATTTCTGGAAATGGAATAGCGGTTGATCCCGCTAAGGTGGCAGCAATCCAGGATTGGGTTAGACCTAAGAATGCATCTGATGTGAGAAGTTTTCTTGGATTAGCAGGATATTATCGACGGTTTATCAAAGACTTCTCCAAGGTGGCTGCACCGTTAACAGGATTGACAAAGAAGAACCTAGTGTTCAGATGGGATGATAAGTGTGAGCAAGCTTTCATAATCCTGAAAGAACGATTGACGAGTGCTCCTGTTTTGACTATTCCTAGTGGGAATGAAGAGATGGTGGTTTATACCGACGCATGTGGTACTGGACTTGGAGCAGTGCTGATGCAGAAGGATAAAGTTGTTGCGTATGCAAGTCGACAACTGAAGCCGCATGAAAGGAGTTACCCGACTCATGATTTGGAGTTATCGGCGATTGTTTTTGCTCTGAAGATGTGGAGACGTTATCTATTGGGAGTTCGATTTGAGTTGTTTACAGATCACAAGTCGTTGAAGTATCTTTTCTCCCAAAAGGATTTGAATCTTCGGCAGCAACGATGGTTAGAGTTTTTGGCATCATATGATTTTGGTATAGCTTATACTCCGGGAAAAGGTAACGCAGGGCCGATGCGTTAAGTCGAAAACATGCAGGACTGGGAGCCATGTTTTCTGAATGGAAGAATCTCGAGTATTTAGCTGGATTTGACTTCAGACCTAGATGCGAATTGGAACCTGAGATGTTGGCAAACTCATCGATAAGACCGACTCTTGTGGAAAGGATTGGCAAGAGCCAAAAGCAAGATGATAAGATTGTTAAGATTATTCGTGATTTGGAATCTGGATGGGAACCAGAAAAGGATAAAGGATTCGAGGTCGATCGAGAGGGTTGGCTTCGGAAGCAAGGACGACTAGTTGTTCCCGATATAGATGAATTGAGGAGTGAAGTTCTGAAGGAAAGTCATCACTCGAAGTTGACAATTCATCCAGGTGGAAATAAGATGTATCAGGATATGAAGAGAACCTACTACTGGGAAGGTATGAAGAAGGATGTTGGAAATTTTATTTTCAAGTGCATGAACTGCCAGTTGGTGAAAGCCGAACAGAAGAAGCCAAGTGGATTGCTTCAGCCATTAGAAGTTCCTACATGGAAGTGGGAACAAGTGTCGATGGATTTTATCGATGGATTGCCTAGAACCAGAATGGGAAATGAAGGGATTTGGGTCATTGTAGATCGTTTGACTAAGAGTGCAAGATTCATTCCTGTTTGATCAACTAGGACTGCATCAAAGTTGGTCGAGTTGTATGTTAAGTGGATAGTTCGATTCCATGGTATTCCGAAGAGTATAGTGAGCGATCGAGATCCATTGTTCACTAGTGGATTTTGGAAGAGCTTCCAGGAAGTTTTGGGAACCGAGTTGTGCTTGAGTACAGCTTATCACCCTCAAACAGATGGTCAGACCGAGAGAGTCAACCGAGTTTTGGAAGATCTCCTCAGAGCTTGTGTTTTGGATTTCGGAGGATCATGGGAAGATCACCTTCATTTGGTGGAGTTTTCATACAACAACAGTTACCAGTCAAGCATTGGTATGGCCCCGTATGAGGCATTGTATGGAAGATCGTGTAACTCTCCGACGTGTTGGATAGAAACTGGAGAAAAGCTGATGCTTGGGCCAGAGATGATTCGACAGACTACGGAGTGCATAGAGATCATTTGGCAACGAATGAAGGCAGCCCAAGACCGTCAGAAGAGTTATGCCGATAAGCGTCGAAAGGATTTGGAATTCGACGTAGGAGATATGGTTTTTGTGAAGATTTCTCCACTGAAGAATATTATCCGATTCGGGAAGAAAGGAAAATTGACTCCGAGATTTGTTGGACCATTCCCGATCATCGAGCGAATTGGGAAGCTCGCTTACAGATTGGAGTTACCAGAGAAGATGTCGAATGTGCACAATGTTTTTCATATATCGTATCTACGAAAGTATGTGCACGACTCGAATACAGTGGTTTCTGTCGATAGCTGTGAAGATTTCGAAGTTGATCCAGTCGATAGAAGACCTCGTAAGCCGCTTTGTGTTGTTGAAACCGACACGAAACAGCTTAGGAGGAAGGTAGTTAAGTTGCTCAAGATACAATGGAGTGATGATGATAACGACTGTACGTGGGAGGTGGAAGAGAGGATGAAGGCAGCTCATCCTGAACTCTTCAAGGTATGGCCCTAAGGTGTCGTGTCATCTCACGATATTGTAACTTGTTCTAGTTTTAGAATTCTGTACGCTAAGCTAGAATTGGATGCATGGTTTGTTGATTGCTATGGATGATAGGCGTACAAAATAGTCTTTGATTGCTTTGTTTGCTTGGAATTTCGGGGACGAAATTCCTAAGGGGGAGAGAATGTAACGATACGTATTTTTACGGATCGAAAAGTTCGTTAAAATCTGGAATTTTCAGCATTTTTAAGTCGTTTCAGATTTTGGCAGATTTTGTTAAGTCCTAAGTCGGTTTGGACGAGTTAAGTAATAAGTCTGGGTCGAGTGGCCGACTTAAGGAGTTAACCGAGTTAAGGAAGTGTAGCTGACGACTTTGTAGACTGGTTAAGTGTTAGATCGGTTGGGACGACTTTTAGAAGTTGGCGAGTTAGTAATCTAAGGGGGTAGGTCGGGTAGACGACTTAAGGAATGGCCGACCTAGTGGAGTTAACGACCTAGGGGATAAGCGGTGAGCAGCTTTGGTTAGTTAAGTCGTTCAGACGACTTAAGTGTTAGGTCGTGACCCTGATAGGTCGCGTGAGTGTTGAGTCGTAGGTCGTACCCTGTTGAGTTGTAGGTTGTATGCTATCTATTAAGTTGTATCCCCTATTAGGCCCCAAAGCTGTTAAGTCGTAGAAGGTGCTGATCTGCTAAGTGTTAGGTCGTAGATCGCGCGCATTCTTAAGTCGTAGGTCGGAGACCCAGTTAGGTCGTAGCCTAGTTGAGTCGTGGCCGTGTTAAGGAGATAGCGTTAAGTCGTAGTTGTTATATCGTTAAGGCGTAACTCGGTTGAGCTGTTAAGTCGGAGGCTCTGCTAAGTCGGTAGGTCGTAGAGGCTTTAGGTCGGTAGGGGTTTAGGTCGTAAGTCGGGGACGACCTAATTCCGAGTTACGACTTAGGGATATTTCAGCTATAAATAGAAAGGGTTTTTCTCACTTTTTGGGATCCGGATTTCGAAGCGACGAAGTGCTGCCATTTTGAGAGCTCGACTTCTACACTTCTTCACTTCTTTTCTCCACTCTAATCTAGTGATTCCTTCCATCATCAAATCGAAGATCGAAGAGCTTAGATTGAAGATCTACATTCTTCGAAGAGAGATTTCATCGTTTGAAGCGGATTTGTGATAGATCGAGTTAGATCCTTCGCTGTCCAGATCTGAAGCGTGTTGATTTGAGGTTGTTTTGGTGATTTGGTGAGTGGTGATTATCTCTCACACGGATCCAAAGGAGTATATCGGATTGTTGGCTCGATTTGGTGTTAAAATAGTGATTTCCATGCATTTTCTTCATCCTAAGTGTAGATCCATGTAGATCCATTGTTCATGATGATTTGACAACCATTTTACTACATGATAACCTATGCAAGTTCATTCATCAAGATTATAGAGATATTGTTCATGTTTTCATGCTTGTTAGACTTTCAACTCTTTAATTACGAAATTGCCATTATTGTGATAATTGTCTACTTAGATCATATTTGAATGCTTGATTGTTTGGATTAATGTTTGACTTGGTTGATTGCTATGAATTAGATGATTGATGATTTGATTTAGACCGAAGATGATTCAAAGGCTAAGGGAAAGGCTCTTGAATTGGGAAAGCTGCTCGTGGCATATGTAGCGGGATGATGAAGCTCTTATGCATAGATTTGATGATGTGATGTTGGAATGAGGCTTTGCGAGGATGTGATGAAGCGAGGCATCATGTGATGAGGACTTGGTTTAATCCAGACGGGATCATTCCAAGCATGTTGATAACTCGGTGAAATGGTTCGAGTTGAGGATAATGGATGGATATGAGAATGGTCGTCGAGGAGGATGACTAGGAGGCTTGGGTCTCATCGTTGTTGAAGGTTCTAGCATGCTCTAAGCAAGAGTACGTTTGGGCAGATTCGATAGTCCCAACGACCAACTGTTGATGGTCGAGTACTCTGGGCAGATTCGATAGTCCTAGGCACGGGTCACGATGACGTGCGGGAGTTATGTCTAGAACCGGGGTTACCATTAGCCCTTGACGGACGGCTGAAAGAATGTGCCGGTCATTCAATTAACGGTGAAACCAAAGCAATGATAACAGTGATAGCCAGAGTCATGGATGTTTGGTTGTATCGTCATTCGGTCTCAAGAGTGGTATTTTCTGGGTGCTTATCTGATCTTGGTTTAGGCCTTGGGGGTTTGTACTTGGAAAACATCGCCCTTGACTCGAGTGATAATTGCTTTACTTTAAATTGTATGCTCTGCTATGTTTGCTTCTGCTTAGTGTGTGTCTAGGGGCTATCACTGTAGAAAGAGGTTGGAGTGGGAGGGTTGTATTCCTATTTCTTTTCCTTTATGCTCTTTTGGTATGTTGTTAGTTAATTTACTGCTCACTAAGACTGTTGTCTGACTGAAGGCTTTATGTTTTAATTCTTATCGCCTTGGGTTGTTCGTCCATTTTGGGACGGACAGACTAGGTAGCAGGTGACAGGTGCTATTCTAGCTTTTCACGTTGCTGATATCGAAGACGAGCTGGAGTATTGCATATTGTTTCCTTCTTACTATATGTACTGTATGTTCCGCTGCTTTGTATTCTCTGAGTGATATGTAGTGAGGCTTGTTGTATTGACTTTTCAGATGATGTATTCAACTATTATGAGGTTTTATATGATGAGATTCTATTCTGTGAAGCTTCACTATATATATATGTTCTATTGTATTTTGTCCATGCGCTGTGAGTAATACGATAGATTCTGTTGTTTTAATTTACCCTGGCAATCGTCCATGGTCGCCTGGCACACTTTACAGCGCACTATCTCTAGATTCAGTGCAGGGGTCATGGGCGGTCGTCACAACACCGGTATTAGATTGTATAAACATTCTCACTTTCAACATATTATCAAACATACCCAACTCATAACCTAACTAAATGTTATATAATATTATTTTATGATTATCAAAGTTGTAGGCATGACCCTTCTACACCAATATGAAATATATGGTTAATTACAAGGATAAAATTGTTTAAAAATAAAAAACTAAATAATGAATAAAAGTTCACATGTAGATAAGCTAATCATAAGACCGACGCTCTTCTCAGTTACAAATACGTACAAATCTCTTTTTAGTTTTCTCCAATTTTGTTCAAATTCAACTCCTTATATTTGATTAGTAACGTTGATCACTAATTCAAATTATTTAAATAAATTCAATTATTTGATGTTCATTACTCCATGTATATATCCTTTAAAAAGAATGACAATTCAATATATATACAACAATCATATTAATAAAATGGTAAAGTTACTTATTCACGCATGCATACATACATATGTGTGTATAAATACATACATACATACATATATATGTGTGTGTATAAATACATATATATGTGTGTGTACATACATACATACATATATGTAAGTATATATCAAATAACATAAATTATTTATGTCATCAAGAAAAAACATAAATTATTTATGTCATCCATTTTAACAATTTTAATTTATAATTTTTTTTTGAGTTGAGACATTAATCTACAAGGATATGTAATTAACGAGGATTGAACCCTCAATCTTATATTCGAGCATCGCATGTAATTTTAATTTATGATTAAAATATCAAGATAAATTTATCATTTATTGCATAATAAAATACATTTTAGCTATAATTAAAATACAAGTACTATTTTTTAACAACATTACCTTGTGCAACGCACGGTTACACACTAATGAAATTAATGAAAGGTGGTTTTAAAGAGAGGAAGATGAAATGTCTCCTTTATCTCTTTAAATATAAAAGCTTTCGCATTAATTTTTTTTAACTCCTTCCTCGTCAGCCACATCCATGGTTATTCCTCCCTATGACCAAACTAAAATTCACACAAACAATATAAGATAAAATCAAACAAAAGTGGTTTATTCGATATCAACATTGAGTGGTGACTCAGACAATCTAGAAGACTATTCTCAAATTGAAGTGTCACGAAGGCTAGGTGGATCTAATTAGGTATAATTTTATTTCATATTACGTGTTCATATATATGTTCACCCATGACCCATGTTGATGTATGTGATATGTTTTAATTGCCTTTGAATTTATATAATTTAAAATTGTTATATATGTTGTTTTATAAATAAATTCACAATGAAGTAATACAATTTGATTATACATTATGTTACCACAGTAATTAAGTCATACAAACTGTTTTATTACACTCATGTATGTATGTATACTTGTACGTACGATTATAATGATCTAATGATTCGAACTATACAAATTTTGTATAGGCAAAATTGTTTATATGTATTATTTTAAAATGTATCATCAGCACTCACAAATCTTCTTAATGGCTTCCCAACATGTATACGTAATACAAAGTTTGATTACTACAGAACACACTTAAACAAATGATGTTTCACAATGGCTTCCCAACAACAAAAGAAGGGAGCACAAAATATAAAATCCAAAAACAACAAAAATTCTGGAACAAAATCATACGATATTCACAGCAAATACAGTACGAACCAAATGTGCACCATCGGACCACATCACAAACCCGTATCCGTATCCATTTTTCACACCATCTCCTACCTCAAACTTAACCTCATAAGAAGCCCTCCCTCCTCTCTTTCCAAAATACAACTTATTGGGCCACACAGTAACCGTAAACCCGTTAGGAGATTCGACAGTTGCAGTGTAAGTTGAGTTTGCAGGTCCCACATTAGTAACAGTTCTTGGCACACTTATCACAGACCGTCTATTACTGTCTAGATGTGCGATGGAGATTGAAGGGTAGTTGACGTTGGATATCAAGTTTGGCGTAGAGTTGTTCGGGCAAGTGAAATCGACTCCTGATACCGATCTGATCACCTTGTTTTCATACCCATAGTAGCAGAGAAAGTGCAAGTAGTCTTCGATTGTAGTGTCGAATACTAAGCCTGGGCTTAGTGCTCGTAATGGGCTGATTTCTCCTGAGCCCATGTCATGGTAGTTTGCCTTGCTTCCTGAGCTCGTCGTTAAGGAATCTTCTAGATTGCTCGATATGGTCGCTGCATTACAGTATCATAATGTATGTTTACATGAGTATCATTAATGACACTAGGGAATATCATATCTAAGTGAGCTGGTACTTTTTCTTTTCCCTTTTTCAAAGTGCTCTAATAAAGAATTTTTGTTACTGCTTCGTAGATAGAAGGTGATCTATATTTGTAATGAGTTTTCGAAAGGGTCTAAATGTGTAATTAGTTTACGAAAGGAATTACTTGTTGTCATGAGGGCTGATCTGATCATGGAAGGGCTCCATTTAGGATGAGCTGATCGGACGAATGCAACAGCGCCAGCAACATGGGGACATGCCATGGACGTTCCAGATTTGATCGCGAAATTTGAAATCTTCTTTCCATTTGGAATTTGACTTCCACTTTCTACTATTGGTATTGCTGCTGCCAGTATTCCAACTCCCGGAGCTATGATGTCGGGCTGTTCAGTTACCATGAAAGGTTACATCACCATTTTTTTTAAATGTCATACATAATACTGTTAAATAATACCTTTAGAATGCCTTCAGTTAAACCACCAGGACCCCTTGCAGAAAAATAAGCAACAATTGGTGCAGGTTTGAATCCTTTATAATCTTTTGTCCCAAGAATGCTAGCAGTAGGTGTCCTATATAAATGGTTCAAGCACTTCAGAAAGGAAAAAAGAAGCATATATACTGAAATATTTCTCTTTATCTTACTTGGTAGAGTTGATGTAATCAAGAATCTGGACTCCAACTTTGTTTCCAACTTCGGAAAAAGGAAAGCTACCAGAATCAAAAGGAACTCCTTTTTCTGTTTCATCGATCACTATCAGACCTTTTGCTTTACTGTCTTCAGCCACCAATTTTTTCACTTTTCTGGATACAGATGGATCGGTATCGACACATACAACTATCTTTCCTGCTGTTTTTTCGATATCTAATGACCCAGGGTAGCAGTTGCTGAGATATAAAAGAAAATGTCAAGTAAAAAATACTGCAGAAATGCAACTACTGGAAAAACTGATGCTACCTTGCTTCAGATGCAGGTGTGAAATCAGCAGCTGCATCACGACCAAATATCAGAGGATACGATTGCGAACGAGTGAGATTCGAAAAATTAACGGCAATGCCCTAATAAAAGAAAACATAAATAAAAAACAAAGTAATTTAAACATAATGATCATCTTGCAAATTAATTTTCAATGATTTCTAAAGGGAACTACATATTGAGTCGGCTTGATCTGATAAGAAAATATGTTGAAAAATAATTTCTTTTGGGTAAGGGGAAAATGTATATTTGGATATATTTCCTAATATTATTTAGTATTCTTATTTTCTGAAAGAGCTAAAAATCTGAAAATTAAGAATTTTCAAAAACTTAAAAATTTAATGCTTTCCAAATTTTAAAACTGTTTAAATCCAAGTTTTCGCTCCATATTATTAAATGTTAAAGTTTAAAGTTTAAATTTTCATAATTTATATTGTTTTGAACCAGATTTTTAAAATCAAAGAATTTTAATAATTCAAACCTTTTAGCCTAAAAAAAAATATACTTAAATTTTCTTATAATTCAAGTTTTCCAAAATTAGAAATTTTAAATCTTTTTTTTTTCTTTCAAACTTTGTATTTCAAAATTCAGCATTTTAAAAATAAAAAAACTTAAATCAAAGTATCGAAATTGAAAAAGAAAGCTTCAGATATTGCAAAGATAAGATCTTTTAGTTCCAAAAAAAAAAATTGAAAAGAAAAGGAAAAAAAGAAAAGAGAAAAAGAAGAAGATAGAAGTGTTGATTATATTTTACAGATTAATGTATTGTCCCTTAGTCACTTAGTAATCAACTAATTTATAGAAATGTTTTAACCATCTTATATTCAAAAAAAATAATTTTTTTTTTCATTTCCATTATAAAAGATGATAATGATAGTCACTTAGCAATCAACTAATTTTCTTGCCTACCTTCAAAACCACACCATTCCCCAGTACTATATCAGACTGAAAACTCCTATCAATGCTCGAAGCCCCAACCGTAAAAATCCAAGGAGCAGAATTAACAACAGTATACGGCTCCGGCCCATCATTGCCCCCCGAGCAAACAACGACCACACCTTTCTGATTCGCATGGAACGCTCCAAGAGCGATGGGATCAGCCAAAAAGTCACTCTGAAACACAGAGCTCATCCCTATAGAAACAGAAATGATGTCCACTCCATCACCCACTGCATCGTCCATGGCTTTCAGTACAGCTGAACTCGCACATCCTCCTAAAGAACATGCCTTGTACATTGCTAGCCTGCTTGTAGGGCACCCGCCCTTGGCTGTGCCTTGGGCTAGGCCATAGTAGTCTGCGTTTGGGACTGTAGTGCCTGCTGCTGTTGACGATGTGTGGGTCCCGTGTCCTACGGAGTCTCTAGGTGAGTTTTGGGAACTTATTCTATTTGTGTTGTTTATGTTGGTTGGTAGTGGTATCGATGAGTCGGCCATGTTGTTGTAGTACCTTGCACCTATTAACTTCCTGGTATCAATAAATGAGTGGAATGAATTAGAAAAAATGAAAGACCCAGTATCCTTAACATACATGCAATATTCAAAGTTGTGTTTATACTGCTGTGGTAAAAACTTTATATCTTAGTTTTCTCAGTTTGGTTCTCAAGCACCTGATCATCCTAGAAAGAGCTGACAAGTAGTCTCCAAAGTGAGTGTGTCTGTGTATGTATGTATGTATGTACCCTTTTTAATTGAAGGGTCCCCTCCAAAAAATGTCGTATGCTGCTTAAAAGTGGAGGACACACGGCACAACTAGGCAATGCCAGGGTGCGATCATACCAGCCCGGAAGTGTAATTGGTATATCTACCCTGACATTGCCTAGTTGTGCCGTGTGTCCTCCACTTTTAAGCAGCATACAACATTTTTTGGAGGGGACCTCAGTTTCGACTTTCGTGCGTAGGATGAAGTAATAGTGTAAAGCTGAATCCAGAGAGTATCCAATTTTTAACATAAAAAGTAATCAATAACACTCATTTTAAAAATAATAATATTATGTTGTCAAATACTGAATGTTGATTAGTTTTAAGTGTGTTTGTTTCAATGAAAAATTTATGCTTATTAAGTGTTTTTACAGTGTAATAAAGATTAAGAACTTAAATAAGCACTACAAAAGTGCTTAATCTTTTGTAGTTGTGATTACTGAAAACTACTTATTCTATGACATTGAGCATTTTTTATGTATACTACAAAATTACTTGTTGCAGTTGGACTTTTTGAAATCAGGCCCTTCCATGCAGACACCTTTCCATCTTGAAGGGATTGGACCCATACCAGTGTCATAGAAACTTGGTGATTCAGGCCATACACCTAAATAGTTTGTGAGAAGAACATACATTAAGTTCAAGAGTTATATGACTCTATACTAGTGATAGAAATAATGTTTAAATTATATTAAGGAAATCTCCTTGAGCCAGTGGTACGATGCAAACTCTATACCACTGGTACATAGTCCCTTTTTGCAATTACAAAATAGTAAAACATGAAGTTTTATAATCTACATTGTAATGAAGTACCTGTGTCGACAAGGCCAATTATGATATCACTAGAAGCTCTTTTATGAGCTCGTTCTGATCCAAGACCGGACTGAGCTTCTAAGAAATCCCAAGATCGTGTAGTATGGAGCTGAAGAATGCGATCAGGAAACACTTTCACGACCTTTTCATGTTCTGCTCGCACAAGATCAGTGTAGCCAGTTAAAGTATTTGGACTTATATACACCGTGATTGGAATAATGATGACTTACTGGATAATATTTCAGCTTCTTTCTCTGTCAGCATTGCTGAGAAACCCTTGAATGCATGGCTGTAACTATGGCCAATGTACATTCTTTCTTTCTCCTCTCTACAAGAAAATAGCGTAGTTTAGCAGTGGGAATCGGTGTATTTTAGAAATTTAGATAAATGACTGTGTTAATACTTAATATAACACATGAACATAGATAAATGGCATGTGTACTGAAATATTGCCTTGGAATGATCAATGATAGCATTTGTAGATGAGCTTCATCTCTTGACACTGAATTCATATTTTTATTGCTATCGCTGCTACCCATGTAGACAACATATCCCTGATCAACACAAACATTAATTATGGTATACCTATTAAAAAATGATTTGTATATCAAATAACATGGGTTACAAAAAGACAATGATCATACTACTACCTCTGGGATATGATTTGAAGTTGAATGACTAAAGAATAAAGAAAGAATGACGATTAAGTGCCATATACAGGCCATTGAAGTAGTATAAACAAAGAAGCAGATGGTTCTGATATGACAATGCAAGACTGGAGAAATGGGTTTTTGATGGCTGCATTTGTAGGCATGGTTCTTTGCTAACTTTCTTCTTGTCAATAAAAAATTACATGTGGACTGTTAGCATCTTTTAGTTCCATATGCTCTTTTCAGTATGCTTAGGATGCATGACCTTTGCTTTTCTGTACACTTGTTAATGTTTGCAGATATTCTAATCTTCTATTCTCAGCAATTAGAAGAATCTTATCATTATAAAAATTCAAATCATTTTTTCAGCAATTATTGTTGTTGTATTAAAAACGCCTCAGATGAAAATAGAATATATTCCTTCAGGGGACTTGTTTGAAAAGAAGTCCCATTCCATGTTACTTTATCTCTTGCTTCTTCAATGTTCATAACTGATGCTTCTTTTTTCCATAAGCATTTGTAAAATCATCACTTTAAGAAGTCCAGGATCCAAGTTTTCGATCAAAAGCAAAAAAGAGTTGGACTTAGCATAGAATGTGGTAAACAAGACTCATCAATGCTTGCACATGTCCAAAAAGAGAGTCCCCTCTTGTGTTTTAATTGTCCTTTATTGTGTTTGAAGATTCAATGGCATAACTTTTGCATGGTTGTTCCCACAATGTTTTTTAGTTAATTACTAATGATGCAAGTAACCTATAATATATTATGTTGAATTTGTAATTGATTACTGGACCTGATGATCTTCAGTTTACTTTCTTTTCAGAAGAAGAAAAACTATGTAACACTGTGACTATATCTTCCTTTGATGTTTGCATAATACTTAATGCATGAATAATTGTAGGTTATTATGTTATTGTGTGCAAATTAAATGTCATTGTGGATAAATGTTACTGTGCTGTAAATGTTATCATAGTCCAGTAAATGTCACTTAACAGTAATGATCTGGGTGTGAGAAATCTTTCTCTATGTTCAGAAAGTATAGTTGATGATTGTTTACGATATTTATGAAAATATCAATTGTGAAAACCCAGGTTATCTAATTAGCAAATTAAAACCAAAATAATAAGAACAAGAAATGAAACAAACTTTACCCTACTTAGATCAAAATGTGGGATAATTTGTAGGTGTAGATATGTAAATGCTCAAGAGAACAAAAAGGGAAACCAGGAAATACAATAGTTAAATTTACGAATTTAATTCATCTTCAATTAGGATTGTTATTACAAGGATCAAGCTTCTAATTAGGGTTGAACTGATCATGCAGTCTCACAAGAAACTGACTAAAATCAAGGATAAAACTGAGGATGTGACAACATGCACATGCACATTGTGTACATGCACATCGTGCACATGAACTCTTGTACACTTGCTTCTTATTGCCAACGCCATTCATGCTCCATTCTCTTGCCTTGGACTCCAAACTATCACCTTCAAGCAAGTTTTTAGGATCAATGGAGTTTAGGATTTTATATCTCCAAGCGAGTTTGTAATCTACAATATTATAAAATCTGATATAATTAGACAATTTAAGAAAATAGTGAAAAGAGTAAGAAAAAGAGTTTGTAATGTAATGCTTTTCTGGAATGAAATCGAGGCATATACATGGATTATTCAGGGATGCAATGAAGGGAAGCATCTCTTCAGCAGAAAACCGGCTTTATAAAGAGTCCATATTAAAGATCAATCAATTAATTCTGCTTTGCATTATAATTAAAGGGGAAATTTTAGCATATATTTTTATAATTATAAAAGCTAAGTTTCATGTCCGTTTCAATTTCCTTTTATAAATTACATCCATATTTTTAGAAAAATAGATGTAACTGGGGGTATTCAGAAAATTTTACATAATCGTCTGTAATACACGTCTTGACGGTTTTTTATAAATTTGGAAACAAGAAAGGTAAAAGAGAGAGAATTATATTAAAAAAAATGATGTATAAAATAATTTACAAAAGAATGGGATGAAAATGTGACGATTCAATGAATTTCAATGCAAGTTTCACTTTATAAATAGCAGAATCCAATTAATAAACAAGACTTGCTATGCCAGTATTGACAAAATCACACATCCAATTAATCAAGACCAGACACACATTCACTTTATTTCTCTCTTTTATCAGGAAGAAGAGGACTGTGCTTGGTGAGATAAATTCAATGCTACCACCTAACTGCATTTTCATAATGGATTTAAAAATAGAAAGCAACGTATCCGTTCATATTACTGTACAGACGTTGCTTATATATAAAGAAAAGAGAAATTAAGCTTATGTGTCGGTGTCGTAAAATTAAAAAGCAAAAAAGGAAGATAAAGTCATATCGTAGTATGGGAATAATAACGCTGTTATCTGTGGTTTTTCTTCTCCTATATGTTGCTGCTGTTTCATTTGTTCTGTCCCAGAAGTTTGTTGATCCGAGGAATCAACAACAGAACCTTTATGAACGGGGTTGCAGAACCATTTTTAATTGCCAGGTTGGAGGTGGAGGGCCGCCAGCTGGTTACGGACATGGGCCAGCAGGATATGGACATGGCCCGGTTGAAGGAGTAGGTAAAGGTGGTGGATTTGGCGCAGGGAGTGGTGTGGGAGGAGGAGGTAGTGCTGTAGGTTTAGCAGGTGGCCATTAAGCACAAGTTTTTACCATAATTTACTTGTATTTTTTACCTGCAAGTGTAATTTGTTTATGCATGACACTATATACAGGTGTATACAGATGATACAACCACCTATACACACACACACAAATAATAAGTCCGTTATATGGCGGATACCATCTCCCGTATGTTTTCTATCTAAGCTAAATTTATGTTACTATTCAGCTCTGTTTAAACTTAGGCGTCCTCAACCGATGTTTTGATATCAAGTTGTAATTTTCAAATGAGATTTGAAAATTAACATCGTTTATGCTGCGGTCATCGCTGGAATCATTTTCAAACGATAAAATAAAACCAGTTTATACTTCAAAACATAAGTAAAGAAGGTAACTAAATAACTTTGTATAACATTCAATAAAATTTTAACATCTTTAAACCCATCCAGGCCCGGCCCAAAGCATAGTCGAGCGAGACAAACGACTAGGGCAACAAACCGGAAGGGGCAACAAAAATTAAAATCAAAATTGCATTTCGATCATCGCTTCGTTCTCACATCTCGCTACTGAACCGCGAGATCACCAGCTCCACCACCTCTTGTCCGTCGCTTCTTGAACGCTACTGCGTTCTTCCCTTCCACTATCTCAAGTCGTGCTGCCCCTAGCAGAGTCCAGCACCTCAAAATCAGAAGGTCGACCTAAATTCCTCAACTCAATCAGCTGTCTGCTAACAAATCATGTAAGCGGTACTGAATCAATGATTATTTCTATTATTTTTTAATTGTTTGACAATTAAATTAGTGGTGAACAAGTTAAGTTAACAGATAATGATAAATAAAACATGGACCTTTTGTTGAGAGGAGTGCTATTGCTTCGGTTGCGTAGAACCATATATGCAATATTGTAGATATTGTTGTACCTCGATCGAAGAATGATGAAAGAAGCAAATTTTGTGATTGTAATTTTGTAAAGCTCATGGTAGAAATATAATAGGGTTGTAAGAAAAATTATTGTAGGATTTATCCTCTTCTGCAAACCACAACATCTGAATCACTATTATTAAAATATAAAAAACACATAATTTAGAATTAAAACGTTTGGCTGTGTAGTTTTAGATACGTAATTTTTTTTCCATATTAATAAATATTCATATTGATATCGTATTGCAATTTCATTGAGATATGAATCAAAAACAAAATTTTGGATATCAAAATAGAAAGAAAAAATGAATTCAAAGTTGAAAAAGAAAAATCACTAATGGATTAGATTTCAAATTTATTTCAAGGAAAATATAAAAACTCTCAAACGTCAAATTCATGTCAAATTGAAGAAATAAAAACAAAAAATAACGCCACTTTCTCTTATGCGTGTGCTTCGTATAAATTTACTTTTGCTAGTTAAATAAAGAGGCAACAAAAATCAAAAAATATATTATTCGACTAGGGCATTGAAAACCATTGGACCGGCCCTGAACCCATCAATTCCCATGCAGAGGTAAGTAAAATAAAACATAGATAGAGATAATGTGCCGGCATATGCAGATATCGCACATTTAACATGTTATACAACCTGGTTAAGTACGTAGCAAAAAAAGCTAAATAGCTAAGAGTCTGCTGGTAGGATGCCCATTTTGAAATCCAAAGATGCAACCTCAATGTGCTGAAATCACATTAGAATTATCTTTTGGCGACAGGATGAGATCAATATATTCAACAATTAAAGTAATCAGAGCAATTAAAGAAATTATATAATACAAAATTATCATTAAAATTTTTCCATAAATCCCAAACCGAACTCACGTAGGGGTAAAATATAAGTCATCACATAGTAGCATCAAAGATCCGACATATGATGATGCTGAATTCTTGCCTTGGATTTAACAAATATTTATATTACACAACAGAATTAAAGCTACTACTATGAATAATAATAAGGCCGCCTTCGTCTTCAGCAAAATCTAGGTAATTGTCCTACCTTTGGCTAATTTTATAATCTGAAATTCTATAAACCCAACCTACTCAAATGGATATCCATGAGTTTATAAGGAAAACACTATAAACACACGGGACATGCATAAATATGATATGAATAATATCATTTTCCATCTAAGTTTCTCCGATAGTGAAACCATACTCTTAAAGCACGCAATGGGTTTCCCCTTACAGTAGCCTTGATTACACAATCAATATAAGACTATCATAAGTAACAGTTACAACAAAATATATTAACTCAAACATACATAATAAGTCTCAATAAAATACACCCGAAACTATCTTGGCTTTAGGGCCTTGGAAAGACACAATAATTAACCTAATCATTTTCAGGTTTGAACAACGCTTCTTCCGAAACTATCATTAGTTTTGTGCATTATATCTCTAATGTCATAAGGTACACACCAAACAGTTTCAGTTACTTTTTTTAGGTATATACCGTAAGGTACATTCTCTCACATTCTAAGTGATTTGTTTATTAGATTTATACCGCAAAGTACATCCCACCCAATCTCGGTTATTAGTTTATTCCGCAAGGTACATCTCCAAGCAGCCTTTATAACTTTATCTTTTGAGTATATTCCTAAGTAGTCTCGGTAAATCTTATTTACTTAAGCTTGAAACCCATATGAGAGTTACATCCACTATCGCGAAAGCGTACATCCTGCCTAAATGTCTCATGTCCCTTCAAAAGTCAAATGTCGAACTCTACCCCTTAAAGTAGGCACATTCAAGCGAGCGTCCCCACTCGACGTCAAGAGCCTTCCCAAACCCGCATTATGTAGTAGGTTCTTACTTACTTATAGTTATTTTTAACTTTCAATATTTCACCTAATTATTCATTTATTAAGTTCCGTCTTTGGCTATTCATTAAAATTCGTTAGGCTCCCAGTCTATCTTTGGTTATCTTAAGGCTCGAAATAACTTTCATAGTGTATCATGCTTTAGGAAACTCTAAGTACTATCATTGGCCATCTTAAGGCTTGGATTCAGTATTTGTTTTCCTCTAAAAGCTAATAAGTCTCGATATTGACTTTCCTAGAAAGTCGGTCGGGTCTAAGCATTGACTCTCCTCACAAGTCAATGAGTCTCGACAAACAAATCACTACCTTTGGGTTTCGTATTAGGGAATCTTTGTTTACACACTCTTGTTAGGATACCTTTGGCAATCTCCCTCTATGATCGCCATTGTATGGAAAGCTCACCTAGAACTTTCAGCCCTCACCTTCGGCTTTGCATGTACTTAGAACTTTTCCTTAGTTTTACTTAGTTCATTATAGCTGAAGAGTTATACCCTTGGTATAACTCCTTTCGGTACATGTAATAAGGCCTACATACCTGTACGCACTTGCACATATCTTTCCATGTGTCGTCTCCCTATATGTCCCGCCTCACTCTTTCTCAGTTGGCTACAGTACTATCATCTAACTTTGCAACGGCTACTTTGGATCATGTCTCTTGTTCATTTAGTAAATATATTTTTTGTTAAATACCCTTTGGTAGTAATATTCAAGCTTCGAGTATCATAATTTATGCTTTCAAAAATCATGTTTTCATCTCAGAAATGCATATTTACAGTTAGGAAATAATTTATAAAAATCTTAGAAAATTTATGAATATATTCCATGTGCATATTTACCAAACTTCGTATTTTAGCTATTTTCTCTAAATTTCCAAAATACAAGGGTTCTTCAAAAAATTATTAACAACTTATTTTCACTTGGGAATGTTCTTAAAATTGAAACCTAACTCTAAAAATCCATTTTAAGCGACATATTAAAATTTCACATTATTTCAAAATTATTAGAGTAGAAAATCGTAGAAAAACAACCTCTAGTGAACCCTTTTCAACGCAAAACATTCACTAAAACATCATCAATAATTTATAAACATTTAACACATATGATCTTTATTAACCTAGACAGTATTAAACTAGGAGTGATATTACTCACATAACGTTAATTAGCTTTGATCTTAAGAGCTTTAAGTTTTCGATAGCTTTTTAATCTTTTTCTTCCTTTTTTTCTTTTCTAAGCCATCACCACCACTAACGGCTTCGCAAAACTTTAGTTTTTGTTTTCGAAATGAAGAGAGAATGAATGAATGAAGAGAAGGATACATTTTAGGGTGTAAATATATAGTAATGATTTTGGTTTGGGAATCCTTCTTGCCTAATTTTTGTTAATTTATTTCACTTGATATGTAATCTTCTTCATTCAAATATTTAAATTCATTCTCTTATACATATATGGCGTAATTTAACTATTCCAATTGCACTTGGTCCGTTTAATTGACATATTTAAGTGTCCTATACATAATTAATCAAACTTTCTTTATGTATTTCTTTTAATTAAATTCCCTTGATTTTCATTTAATCATTTCTTATTGTTAATCTAATTCTATATCTTATTATTCCAATATAAACATTCCATAATATTTACTTCGTTAATTCATGCGTTTTCGTACTAAATCTCCATAATTAAGTCAATTATACATTTATTCATATAATTCATTCTTTAATTATAGCATATATTAATTTATAGAGAGTTACAAGTTTCCCGTTTATAGGAATTTTGTCCTCAAAATTCAAATATGGTACAACAATGATTCTCAATCTATATCATGTCCACTCTAGCATAAACACATAAGTTCACAACCCATACGTTGCAAATGTAACGACCACGACTTTCTCTTCATAGAAAGTCGTATCGCTAATAAGAAAGAAAGGGGTAGAAAATAGAAAAGAAGAGAAGAAAGAAAGAAACAACAACAACGATCTCACAGCGGAACGAATAAATTATATTAATAACATATACTATTACATAGTATACAACACTTTACAGAGTTACACAGCATATACATCACTTACTAGACAGTTATAACATCTGTCTAGACATTACAACTCAATACACTACAGAGATACAGACACAGCGGAACTACTATATATATCTACAACGCTGAAGCCTCCTGCTCCATTGCTCCTCCACAATTCGTCAAAGCTAAACCTGAATCCCTTGGCTACTCGTAAAAATTTGAGTACCCAAGAGTTTATAAAACAGAAATAAACAACTTGGGTCAGACATGGGTCTGGTGTGAGTAACAGGTTAAACTTGCTTAACTTCAAAACCTTTAGAAAGAAAAGGTATCACGTAAGACTCCCCACAAATAAACATGGGTAAGTTTTTACCTTACGCTAACCAAAACATTTGATAGGAAATTCGATTGTATTACAATAGGGTCTAGGGTTTTCAAATAAATATGAAATAGCTGAAATTGTTACATTATTAAATTCCAGCATACATAAGTATACAATCAAGTCCGTTATCACTTATTGGAATTTGGATTTCCATACAATGGCAGAGCTACCGGGGTACCGCTCATCACAGTACGGGGCCTAGATCACCGTACCGAGGATCACTCCCAATCCCCTGCAACACAAGGCCGGAACCATCCCTTACTGGATAATTCCGAATAAAATCACCCCACAGATGGCCATCGCCAACTGTACCACTAAGCCGAAATAAAAGAAGGAACTCTCTAGACAGGGATGACCTTACTCTCAGTGGGTGCTACCCACGAAGCCTTGCTGCACCTCCCCTGTTTTAGCCATTCCCGGTTGATGAGGCTTGAGGTTACGATTTACCTTTTTAAATCAGAACACATCACTTAGAATGCTCATCGCCCTCCTGACGATGTGTTGAAAGCATTCAATCCATACAAGTTCGTTCCGGGTTCGAACGAAACCGAAGGCATTATCTCGTTACACTCGTATTGGAATCACCCTCAGAGTTAACGACAATAACCCTTGCACTCTGAATCTTCATCTTCACTTGAGATTCACTACCTATCGTTAATTTGGATCGATGTGGTATTCGGGTCTCCAGACCTGGAATTCCGGTATACGGAAACCCGATCCCGGTCTCATCGAAATCCAAAACGTATCTTTTAAGGGCCAAGTTGTTTTAAGGTTAAAACAATTCAATTCTTATCTATATACACAAAGATAGATAATTCAATAGATAATCTACATTATCATCCCAAACAGATAATTCACCTTACCATTATAATTCAACCAAACATCCATATCATATATCAATCATATCTCATCAGATATATCAAACAAAGAAATACATTCAATCTCATTCATCCATCCTTAAGCAATGATTTATATCATCTAATTAATTTAAAGTGAATTAAACTAATTACTTCATTCTATAAATCCTGCTTACTTAATTATTAATTAAACCAATTAATTAATCATTACTCTAAGTATCCATCTTAATTAATCATACTGATTAATAATCCTTTAATTACTTTAAGTAATTAACTCTTAATTAATTTCACAAATTAATTAACTTAAACCATTTCAGTAATTAATCTTAAATTACTTCATTAATTAATTAATTACTTTAATCCTTTATTATTGATTAATTAATTTTAATTAACCAATCCTTAATTACATCATTTAAATTAATTATACTTAATAATTAATTCTTAATTAAACCACATTTATTAATCACCTTTGATTAATCACATCTAGTAATTAACTACCCTTAATTACACTTCCATAAATTAATTACTTCTTAATTAATTATCTTTTAATTAATCCCTTGATTAATTATTCAAAGTAATTAAACTCAAATTACTTTCATTAAACCATCTTTAGTTAATTACATCCACTAATTAACTTTAATTACTTTCCTAAGTAATTACACTTCACTAATTACATTTAAGTAATTATATTTATCATATCTCTAAATGATTATCTTAAATTAATTTAATTAATTAATTTAACTTAATCAAATTTATTTAATTAATTACCTTAATTACTTCCATTAAGTAATTATACTTAACCCATTTTCATATTAACTAATTAATCTAATTGATTATCAAATTTAATCATGTTAATTAATTAATTAATTAATTATCTAATAATCTCTAATTAATGATCTTTCATTAATTATTAACAATTCTTTAACTACTTCCTAAGTAATTAAACTTTAATCAACTATTTATAAATTACAACTAAATAAATTCTTAATTACCAATTAATTTAACTCTATTACTTAATTAATTGCTAAACAAACCTTTAATCACTTGAGAAATAAATTTCTAATCATTTATTAAAATCTATACTTATCTAAATAAATGATTCTTAATCCCAAATTAATTAACCCTTAATTAATTTAACTTATAATCTTAATTATTTAATTAATTAACACTAAACCATTAATTAATCAAATTATTAAATTATTCTTTAATTATCCTATTAATTTAATGACTCATATATCATTAAACCTTAATTACTTTCTAAATTAAAGTATTAACCTTTAACTACTTTAATTATCATTTACAAAAGGCTTTGAAATCTTTTACTTTTAAACCTTTCTTTTATTTCATTTCAAATTAAAGTTTTAAAATAAATTATAAATTTAACTTTAAGCAAATTTAAATCAAATTTATCAAACCCCTTTTTAAAACCAAATGTTAAAGAAACACTTAACATTTATAAAAGAAAGTTATAAGATTTTTAAACCCATTCATTTAAATTAAAACTCTTTTTAAACTATACTTTAAACATTTTAAAGATGTTTAAATATTATAAAATAAAAACTTATTTATTTTTACAACTGGGATTCAAGTTCAAATTGAATCCATACTTTAAAATTTTATTTTAAACTTTGTTTAAATTTCTGTTTTCAAATTTTAAATCAATTTTAAAATTTAAAAACAAATAGGCTTTTAAACCTGTAACCATTCAATTTACCCGAGCCAACCACTGAAATGCTTCGAGTAAATACCTTAACTGCTTCGAGTCACGCACTCAAAAATCTCGAGTACCACTCTCTGCTTATACCCAAACTAAAACTGACATCCTGACACACGTTCACGTGCACAGGCGAGTCGATCGCCTCCGATCATCGCTGCCATCGCCGGCATATCGTCCACGGCCATCTCTTTCGATCTCGATCACCAGAAACTCGAACAACATCAACAATCGAAATCGAACATTAATCTCGACCTGGAACAAGAAGCTGGAAATCTTCCCAAACCTGTCAACGACTCGTATTCCTTCCTCCGACCACCATCATCGTTGAAACTTCGGTGAAGTACTCGTCAACCCACCATCTTCCAATACCCAAATCCCCAAGCAGTTCGATCAACAGAGCAAAACGAACTCAAACAAACATTGAAACCCCGTAAAACTAGGTTTAGAACAAATCTCGAGCAAATTTAAACTACACAGTGAATTATCATCCCTTCAACCATTTTTTCTATCCTCTCCAATGTTTCACCTAGCTCCATCATCAATCTCGAGCAACCCAGATGCATGGATCAACATAATTAGACCAAAACCCAACTTTCAGGAAACCCCCAAGTACTCACTCAATACAATTTTTAAAATTTTGAATTTCTTTCCAAAATTCATAATTTCCAGTGATACTTTAGTTTATATAATTATTTTAATCAAATTCAACACTTGATTTCAAACATTGATAATAATTTGTTACTGCATTATTTGTTTTCCAGATGAATTTCAAATACCAGCACTTAGTTCTATCCCTGGTTCTTGGTTTGTACTTAATCTAACTTATTTTGCTTGAACCAAAATCCTAACTGTTGTTTAATTAGAAAATAACTTGAAGATTTGGTTTTAACTCAGACTTTACAGAGAGGAAAAGGAAATCAACACACACAGTTTCAAATATATCAAAACCCATAGCATAATTATATCTACAGAGGCAAACTGCTATGCGCATAAAAAAACACCATTTCAAAATCATGCAACAGAAAATTACTACTTAAATTTTTAAATAAATTGTTTACTCACTTGTTTGAAAGAACAGAATACAGGCTTGTTTATGTAAACAGACAGGGTCATATAGTATATTTATACCAATTCACATAAATTCAAATTAAGAACTTCAATACAAGCCAATATCATCACATGCAAACATATATCATAAACTTAAGTTTCAAAAATGAATGTTACTCACCATTTTTAAAAGCAGAGAAATTTCCCAGGCTTTATATTTTGATCTGGCAATTTCTTTTTATTTAAAACTTGAATTGTTTTGATCTGAAAAGCTTGTTGCAGAGATTACTGCTTGATTCCAGACTTGCTTTTGATTATCTGCTACAGGCCCTTTCTCTTAAATTTTTGAAAATGCTTTGCATGCTCCAATTTTGATGTTGAAAAAGAATTGCAGGTTGAAGAAATGTTTACAGACTTGTTTTGAAAATGAATTACAGAGTTGGAAGAAGCTTTTCAGAGGATTGATAATCTCTGGTTTATGAGGAAGGTTTGATTTCAGGTTTCGGTTTTGATAGTTTTGGTTTATAGGAGTGTTTGATTACAGATTGTTTTGAAATTTTGTCTCAGGCTGAAGATTTTGAAAATGAGAAGATAAGGGAAGAAATAGAAGAGAGGGGAGGTGTATTGTTTATATAAGTTAATTTGTAGTTTATTTAAAATAAAAGAAAACTAAAAATTTTAAAAACTTGACATTTGTCCTTCTCATATCCTAATCTTATAACACCTATTATATTAAAGTCTTAGGAACTAACACATGTCCCTTTAATTTATTATTTTTATTTATTTTAAATATAAAAACCTTTTTCTTAACTTATTAAATACATATCTATATTAATTATAAAGAAATAAAACTAATTATTATAAATAAAAGTTTACATATATTTTGAAATCCAAACTATTTGAATATTACCTCTTTTTGAATTCAAAATTAAATCTAAATTCAAATTCAAATTATATTTAAAATTTAAAATCAATTTAAAACAACACATTCAAATTGAAAAAAAACAAATCTTATTTACATTAAAATCTATTTATTTAAAAACAATACACTTATTAATATTGTTTGAAAATAACACATTTATCAATTTAAAAATAATTTATAAAAGAGATTATAAATTTCTATTATTATTAAATTAATTAACATATCATATGTAAATTGTATTTCAAACCAAAGCTTATCTATTTACAATATACACACATATATATACACATTATAAATAGAAATCATTTTATTAGTTTTTAAAAGATAAAATTCACTAATTAAATATTTATTCAATTAGATTATTAAACCAATTCAAATATTTATTATCAAAGATTAACAAATCGATTTAATTATTTAAACAGATTATTAAATTAATATTGCCCCAAATTTCCGGGATATTACAGCAAACAATTGTACTAGTGCATATACTAATACGTAACAAATCAACCATAATAACATGCATTTATATGGTCTATAACACAACATTAGCATGCATACATGCTAAGTCTAAGCAAACAACCCATGATAAATCCCTGTGACTTTATCTTTGGTTTCTCAATTAACACCCTTTCAGTCCTCTCTCCACTGGATCCGTACAAGCTTCAATGCCTTATTCTGAAACTCCATCACATCTTGGTCCACAATCCGAATGGGATTTCTAACATAGGTAAGGTTCAATTGAACAACTAAGTCACCCCTAACTCTTGGGCCTACTTTATCATTTGGGTCTCGAATACACTTCCTTAAATATGATACATGAAACACATTATGGATCCTAGCAAAAGTACTCGACAACTCAATCCTATAGTCTACCTTACTTATCCTCTCCAGTATCGAAAATGGGCTAATATATCTTGGTACTAACTTTCATGCCTCTCTGAACCTCATAGTGTCTCTCATCGGCGAAACTTTAACAAACACATGATCCCTCAGATCAAACTATAAGTCTTTCCGCCCTCTATCGACATAGCTCTTGTTCCTCAATTGAGCTCCCTTCATACTTTGCTGAATCATCTTGACCTTTTCTGAAACTTCTCTTACAATATCTGGTTCCAACATGAGCTTATCTCCCATCTTGCACCACCATACATGTGACTTACAGGGTCTTCTATGCAACGCCTCAAAAGGTGTCATTCTAATACTGGATTGATAACTATTGTTATATAAAAATTCCACTAAGTGTAAGTGATCTTCCCAAGATCCTATGGAGTCTAATACACATTCTCATAACAAATCCTTCTACACTAGGTTGATCCTCTTGGACTATCCATCTATCTGTGGTTGGTATGTTCCACTCATACATAACTATGAATACAAACACTCTGTTAGCTTCGCCAAAACTCACTGGCAATCAATAAGTCTCAATCAGTAACTATAGTACTCGAAACTCTATGTAGTCTCTCTATAGTCTTTATATAAATATCGGTTGACTTTTCTGTCATCCTCGTAGATCCCACTAAGATAAAACAAACATTCTTAGTTAATCTATCTACTATGACCACATATGCTTTCATTTCTAGCCTTAGATCTCTGCGTGCCTTAATTGTTGGCATGTGAAACAACTCTTCACACGCACTTCAATATCTCTCTTCGTTCCTTCTAAGCAAAAGCTTCTCTTCACATCTAAGTGCATCTTAGTACCTTCTGGGTGGAAACCTAATTTGAACGATGACATTCGTTCAAGACTTCCTTTCGAGGGTCTCCCATATCAAGAACATGTATTCTTCCCTTCTTCGAAGCCAACCTCTTTTGTCAACTCCATAGGCCTTTAACTCTTCGGTCTTGGCACCAGTCCTTAGGCACCTAATCCTTTCATCACAAAGTGGATCTTCTTTTGGCTTCTCGGAAATCCTTTCCACGAGAGCTAACCGCACTTTCAAGCATAATGGTGTCCCAAAAATTGTCCTCAAACCAACATTCGACCAAAAGTGAATGTTGCAAGAAACTAATGTCTCTAAAGTATCCACTCTTCAATTATAGCCAAAACACAACTATGTCGCCTCCGTCTTAAGGCATCAACAACCTTATTTCCATTCCTTGGGGGTATACTCTATCCCAGAATCATAAGATGCCAGAAACTCTAACCACCTTTGTTGTCTCATGCTCAACTCCTTTTGAGAGAACAAGTATCTCAAGGACCCATGGTCAGTAAATAATTCAAATCTTTCTTCTAAAAAGTAATGTCCCAAAATCTTTAGTGCAAAGATAACAGTTGCTAACTCCAAGTAATGTGTTGGGTATCGAACCTCATGGGGTTGCAACTGCCTATATGCATAACATATTACTTTGCCTCTGTGCATCAACACTACCCCTAAACCCAAACCCGGAGCTAGCATCACTATACACAATCATATCACCATTACTTTTGGGTATGACCTAAATTGGAGTATTCATCTACCAAAGTTTCAACTCTCGAAATGAAGTCTCATACTCCTTTGTCCAAACATACTTCTCGTTCTTCCGAGTAAGCCTTATTATTGGCACCACTATATAAGAGAAATCTTTAATCAACCTCCGGTAGTAACCTGCCAGCCCTCAGAAACTTCGAACCACCATAACAGTCTTTGATCTCTTACAACTATTCATAGTTTCAACTTTCGAAGGGTCTATGCCTTAACCTCTTTCTGAAACTACATGGCCTATGAACTTAACTACCCTTCTCCAAAAATGACACTTTGACAATTTCACCTTTAATTTACACTGTCGTAGGATCTCCAACACAAGCCTTATGTGAATCTCACAATCACTCTCGTCCTTTGGGTACACCGAGATGTCATCTAAAAGACCAACACATATCGGTCTAATTGGTCTTGGAAGATCTGATTCATCTAGTCTAGAAATTATGTAGGTGCATATGGGTAGTCCAAATGGCATTACTAAACGCTTATATGAATCATACCTTGTTCTAAAAGAAGTCAAAGGAACACTCTCGTCTATAACTCTCAGCTGATGGAATCCCAAAGCCTATTCTAGTTGCGGGAATACCTTAGCTCCATTCAACTGATTATACAAATATTTAATCCTCGATAAGGGGTATTCATTCTTCATGGTCCTCTCAAGCTTCCAATAGTCAATAAATTGTCTCAATGTACCATTAGACTTCTTCACAAACATAACCGAGGTTATGTAAGGTAATCTACATGGATTTACAATACTCTTGCTTTCCAATTCTACTAGTTGCTTCTTCAACTACTTCATATATCTTGGAGGCATTCTACTAAGGGTACGACTAAATGGCTTAGCTCCCAGTACCAACTCGATACGAAACTCAACAACTCTCGGGGTGGCAATCTCGAGACTGGTTCAAAACACATTAAGAAAGTCTCTAACTACTTGCACTTCTCCGATACCTTCTTCCACTGAAGCCAACGTAGATTTTGACTTTTTTAAGCTACAAGTACTCTTGTGTTTCAGTCCAAGCCACTTAGTGCTATAATCCAATATATCCTAGCATCATAGCGCTCCAACCAATCCATTGTTAAAATATCTTCAAAGCCCATGAAGTCAAACGTGCAAAGATCCACAAAAAATTACACCCACCTAACCAAATCTCTAGGTTAGTGCATCTAAATAAAAGAATGGCATATCCTTCTATCAGATTTGCTACACGTATGGAAGTGACTAAACAGGTAACCTCTAACATAAGTCTATCTACAAAGTCTTTAGCTATAAATGAATGTGTAGCACCGGTATTAAGTAGAACTATAACTGAAATACCAGAAATCAAAGTCATACCTTCCAAGATAGCATTCTTGCCTTTCTCTTCGGCAGATGGTCCCCCTACTGGCCCTTCCAAAGCAAATACGCTAGTTCATAACTCTGGAGAATCTTTCTTATGATGTATTATTTTATCGCAGTTAAAATACTTCATCTTTCCTTGGTTCCTCGGCTTCGAACACTAAGATGCATAGTTCTCCTTCTACCCATAATTAAAATAAACAACTTCTGCATTACCAATCTCGACACTCCAGCTCTTTGGCATAATTTTCTTGCTTTTAGCATATGGAGTGAATTTCTTCTTTTGCATTGCATTAGGATTTTCCTTGAGTCTCCTCTTCTCATGATACATTTCATCATATCTTTGGGTTATGTCCACAACACAAAAGGAGATGCCAAGTGTGTCGTCACCTTGTTGTCCAAACCCAGCTTTAAACCCCGGTTGAAATTATTATTCTTCTTTAGTGGGTATTAATTATTTCTCAGCTATACTTAGCCAAAGCATCGAACTTATAGATGTACCCTTCCACCGAAAGGTTTCCCTGCCTCTAGTCAATAAATTCACACAACAACACACTTCATTGATAATCAAATATGAACTGAGCCTCAAACCTTTCCTTAAACTTGTTTCAGGTAATTTCTTCTTCAAGAGTCTTAGAAATCACCGCCTCCCACCAATCCAGAGCATCCTCATGCAACTGCCTCAAAGGCAATATTCTCCTTTGCATATCATTTCAACCCTGGATATTCAAAGATACGCTTGCAAACTCTCAATCTATTCAACACTTCAACTGTGGGCTCCTTCCCCATAACTTCTTGCCTCCTAAGTTTCGGCAGTCTTGGTTCATCTTTGAGAAATCCTCCCTTACTACAGGCTTCAACTCAACAACCTCCGACATATTTTCCATCATCATTTTAATCATAAATTGTCAAAACAAGGCTTTCACATCCATACCCATTGCATCAGCTGGTTGAGCTATTTCGTTTTAAACTACTCATGGCACTCCACCTTCGTTTATCCATTGGTCTAAGTGCTCTTGTTATCTCTTCGCGTGCTTTCTCCTCCTCATACTATAATCCTTCTACTTCTCATTCTTTCTTTTCTATTAAGTAACCATTATTAGAAATGGAAAGAAAGAGAGTGAAACAACAATAGAAGGATAGATATACATACATACATACATATATATATGTATGTTTGTATGTATGTATGTATAAAGCAAAATACAAGTACGTTATCTTATAGCGTATACCCTCCCGAAGATGTTCATTTTTCTACTAAGTACATAACTAATTCTGGCTTTGTTTTATTTTAGTGTCCCCTAACCTAAGCTCTGATACCAACTGTAGCATTTCTTATTCTGAAACTCAAAAATAGAACCCCAATGTGCTTCAGTTACGTTAGCGACAGAACGAGATTAGTATAATCAATAGTTTAAGTAAAGATAACAATTAGAGAAATTACAAAACAAAAAATCGTCATTATACTTTTTTCTGTAAATCCCAAACTATGCCCACATAGAGGTAGAATATAAGTCATTACATAGTAGCATCAAAAATCTAGCATAAAATGATGTCGAACCCTTGTAGTCCCTTGGACTTAACAAGTATTTACATCACGAGATGGATTAGAGATAATACGATGAATAATAATATCAATAATAACAAGGCCTCCTGCTCGTCATCGTCTTTTGCAAAATCATGGTAATTGTCCACCTTTGGATAATTTTCTTTTTCTGACATCCTATCAACTCAACATACTCAAATGAGTACCCATGAGTTTATATGGAAAAAACAATAAAAACAAGGGTCATACATAAGTTTGGTATGAATAATATCATTTCCCATCATAATTCCTTCGCTAGTAGGACCGCATCGCTAAAGAACGAGACGAGTTTCCACCGCACTAGTCTTAGTTACACAATCTATATAAGACTATCATAAGTCATATATCATAATAAAATATATTAACTCAAACATACATAACATGTCTCGATAAAACTACACCCAAAACTATCTTAGGTTTAGAGTCTCGAAAAACACAATAATTATACTATAATAATTTTTATGTTTCAACAATGTTACTTTCGAAACTATCATTAATTTCATGCAATATATCTCTTATGTTGTAAGGTACACCCCAAATGGTCTCAGCTATTCTTTTCTTAGCTATATTCCGATAGTACATCTCCTCAAGGTCTTGTTAATTTGTTTATTAGTTTTATAGGTACATCCTTAAGCAATCTTAGGTATTCCTTAACTTTAGTCTATTCTGCAAGGTACATCTCCAAGATGTCTCTTTATCTTTATCTTTATATCGCAAAGTACGTCCTTAAGCATTCTTAGTAAATTTCATGTATTTAAGCTTAAACCCTACAAGAGATTTAAATCTACTCTTGCAAAAATGTACAGCTTATCTAGACGTCCCCACGTCCCTTCCCAAGTCGAGTGCCCACTTAAAGTAGGCACATTCAAGCAAGCATCTCTACTCAGGTCAATAGCCCTTATGACCTATATTATGTTGTAGGTTTTTACTTATTCTTTAGTTATCTTTAACTTTCAATACTTTATCTGATTATTCATTTATTAGGTCTCCTCTTTAGCTATTCATTGAGCTTTGTTAGGCTCCTACTCCCACACTATATTTAGCTTTCTTAAGCCTTGGAACCACTTTCACAATGCATCGTGCTTGAGGAAAATCTAAGTACTACCTTCGGGCATCCTAAGTCTTGGATTTCGGTATTAGCTTTCCTATGAAAGCTAATATATCTCAAATTGACTTCCCTCGAAGGTTAATTAGGTCTTAGCATTAATACTCCTCATAAGTCAATGAGTCATGACAAACAAATCACTACCTTTGGGTTTCATATTAGGAAAGCCTTCTTTACACAATCTCGTTAGGAACACCTTCAATAATCTCCCTTTGGGATTACCTTCGTCTGGAAACCTCATTTGGAATTTTCAGCCCTCAGCTTTGCCTTTGCATTTACTCAAAAAAAATTCTTAGTCATTCTTTGTTCTTTGTAATCTCGAGAGATATACCCTCGTTATAACCCATTTTGGTACATGTAATAAAGCTTGCATACACACACATGCTTGCATATATCTTTCCATATGTTTCATCCCTATTCGTCCCACCTCACTCTTTTTCAGTTGGCTACAACACTATTTGCTAACTTTGAAACACTTACTTTAGATCTTCTCTCTTATCCATTTATTAAATATTTTATTTCTATTAAATACCCTTCAGTGGTAATATTCACGTTTCGAGTATCATAATTTAAGCTTTCGAAAATCATGTTTTTATTTCCAAAATGCATATTATGGGGAACAACTTATAAAAACCCCTGAAAATTTATGAGTTTACTCTTAGTGCATATTTACCAAACTTTCATATTTTTTCCATTTTCTCTTTATTTAAAAAATACAAGGGTTCTCCAACAATTCTTAATAATTTATTTTCATATAGGAAAATTCTCGAAATTTATACCCTTCTCTAAAAATCCATTTAAGCAACATATTAAAATTTTACACTATTTCAAAATCAATAGAGTAAGGGATCATAGAAAAAAACCTCTAGCGAAACCTTTTCAACCCCCGACCTATATTAAAACACCATTAGTCATTTCAAAGCTAAACCTTTGATTAGCATTGATCTTTAAGAGCTTTATGTTTTTCTTAGCTTTTTAACCTTCTTCTTCTTTACTTTTGTATGCCGTCGCCACCATTAATGGGTTTGCAAAGCTTTTGTTTTTGTTTTTGAAATGAAGAGAGAATGAATGAATGAAGAGAATGATATGTTTTAGAGTACATTTATAGTAATGTTTCTGGTTTGAGAAATCCTCGTTTGCCTAATTTTTATTAATTTATTTCCCTTTTTGTAAAATCTTCTTCATTCAAAAATTTAAATTTATTCCCTTATATGTATATGGACAAATTTATTTATTCTAGTTACTTTCAGTCCATTTAATTAACCGTATTTTAGTGTCCCAAGCTTAATTAAGCAATCTTTTCTTAAGTAATTCTTTTAATTAAATTCTCTTAATTATAATTTGATAATTTTTTATTATTAATTTAACACCAAGTTTTAGTGCTAAAAAATAAACATTACTTAATTCATGCGTTTCCATATTAAATTTCCATAATGAATCAATTAAAACTTTATTTACATAATTAATACCTTAATTGATTATCCATTAACTTATGAGGCATTACATTCATGCTCATTGTTGTCTTCTTTATTTTCAAATCCAAAGAACCTGAACTTGCTAACTTAAATTGTTTGCTCAAGGGAGCACCCATGAGTTTATGGGGAAAACTTATGGATCAGACAATAGTCTAGCATGAATAATATATATTAATCCCTTTTTAAAATACAATAATATAATTGTGAGACACAACGTAGAGCGGAGTGGGATTTTCCCTCACTAACTCAAACTTAACATCATCATTAACATAACATGTATATCATCATGTACAAAAAGGAACAATAACCGTTTAGCCCTTTTTTAGTTAGGATGCTTATATCGACAGCTAGTAACACCAAACACCTCATACCATTTATCATATGTAATTAACTCACAATCATTGTTTGTTCATTCAGTTGTTTATTACTTCTCATAACTCCTTTGTTTTTGGTTACTTCACATTGCCTATTTTGTTTTTGGTTACTTCACATGACCCATTTTGTTGTTGGTTACTTCACGTAACCCAGTTTATTGTTGGTTACTTCACATAACCCATTTAATTTTCTTTCATATATTACATTTTTGGAGTTGGTTACTTCGCATAATCCCGTTGGGTTCACTACCCAATAAGCATCCTTTTCATAAGCTCGTAAAGCTTCTCCTAAACCTCAAAAACCATTGCCTTGTATTACGCGTTATTCATTTTAATTGCAATTACATTCCTTCATTTGAGCCCCTTGATCTTTTTGATGCAATTCAACTCACATGAGAGTCAACCCTAATTATACCCACCGTATAACATTCGTCAGTTACTCATTATCACATAAATAAGTGATTATTGTAAGTGAGTATAATACATACAATCGATCCATCTATCAAATCTCATATTAGTTAATTATAATAAGTAACAGACACGTCCATATGATGTCACGCATAGCAGTGAAGATCATTAACACAAAATTTTAATAATTCGTAATGAAATAATTTTAATCTATAATTTATCGATAAATTATTAGCTTAAACTTAGCTAATATACCATTTTTCACACTTATATAAATTAATTTACTAATATATAACTACCATACCATTTTCAATCATTTATTTATGAACAATTTTCCATAAAAATGATTTTTCAACTTAAATACGTCATCTTGACAAAAAATGCATTATTTACTTTACTTAAAAAAAATTCCTAGGGATTTTAATTTCTTGCTTTGGGTCAGAACTAGTTTACTTTAGACCAAAAATGGTTTACTTCGGGTAAAATTTGGAAAACTTCAAGGCCGCTTCGACCTTATTGATTACATATACCCTCTCCTCATGTTTTAGCATATCAAATAGGAAAGTTAATTAGGGATGATGTAATCAGCAAGAATTTGGGTCTAGGTCATGGTGTCACGTAATGTTTACATAGAAGTGCACGAAAGGGACAACTTTGAGGAAACCAGGGGGTTACTTCATGGAAAATTACATTTATTTCGAGTAGAAACTTGTTATTTTAGGAAAAACTTATTTTTCTTTACGCTTAACCTAGGAAACTTTGGGCCAAATTTTACTTACTCGAGGTATGGCACTGCCGCACCCAGAGTTATAGGGGACATGCCTTTAGTGATAGGGATAAGTTTTTGACGATAGGGACATGTTTTTAACGATATAAACTTGTTTCTAACGATTTGAACATTTTTTTACTATAAGGACATGTTTTTAATGATAAGAGACAATTTTAATGATAGGAACATGCTTTGACGATAGGAACATGTTATTGATGGTAAGGGCATGTCTTTGCTGGTAGGAACATGTTCTTGGCAATAAGAACATGTTTTTGAGGATAAGGACATGTTTACTATAGGAATATGCTTTTGATCATAGGAACATCATAAAATTCATGTTTTATATAGGAATATCATTTTTTGAGAAAAATGAGCGATCCTCCTTGAGGAGGAGAGTAATCATGTAATTTTATTCTACACTTAAAAAAGGAGCTACCAACGAGCTTGGTAGGTGGCTTTTTCTTATGAACCCGTACAAAATAATCCTCCCCAAAATCCCTAGAAAAGGGTTAAAGAGCATGAAAAGAAATAAAAAAACAAAACAGTGATCACAAAGGCCTAAGGTAGCAACGGAGAATAGGCCATGATGAGACAAAGACCTTGTCCAGTCCCCAAAGGGGAAGTGAATAGTATGAATAACCGTCGAGAATGTCTGAAGAATCTGCAGAAGATCCCACAATAAATTGAAACTAAGCACGTCTAAGGAATAAGAACGCCTGAGTCGAATGATCCACCTTAGCAGCTAAAACTTGAAAAACTCAATAGAAAATGTGAGGCATAAACATATATATGTAAAGTCTATTATGTACATATATATGCAAGAGGAGAAGAAGCATATGTAAAGAAATAGCAACCCAAAGGAGCACCATCAAAGACTTACACAATGTGAGAAAGAATACCCCATGTCACCAATGCCGCACCTCATCAATAAAATAAGAGATGTCGGAGACAAGCAAATAGAAGAATATCGAAAAGCGGTAATATAAAGATGTCGTAAGTCATCAATGCGACATGAATACCAAAATTTATCAATGTTCATAGAGGATATCGTCTATCATCGATGAAGCCAGAAGGTTGTATGTCATCGGTATGAGGATTAATGTCATAAAAGTTTAATAAGAAAGGATGCTGCACTTCATCAACCAAACAATAGATGTTAAATATCAGCAACATAAAGAAGTATCGTAAACCACTAACAAGAGGCATAGGCCATATATCGTTAAGATGATAGGAATATCAAATAAATGCATTTCAACAAAGATATCGTAAATCACCAACCCTTATTGATGTTGTGAATCAGCAACTTCCAAAAGGATGCCCAATGCCATAGAAGCAGCTAATGATGCCGAATTCTAGGCATCTCGAAAGCCACATGGCAGTTATGCCGCACATCTCCATCCTTATAAATAGATCCCCAGGGTCACTCAAAAAGGGGTGATTCATTCTTTTGTCTCTCTTACATTTTTAAAGTTTGCAACCTTAAACCAATTTAGGGAATTTTAGTGCAAATTGTAATTTTATGACCCTTTTGCAAATAAGGGCTTGTACAATTGCAATCGCATATCATATTTGTAACGACCCACCTTTTTGAACCCCAGAATTCGACACATACATCCACGGTATTCACGTGCCGAACAACTAAGTACCAGAAAGATAGATTGTTAGGGAAAAGAAAGGAGATAGGAGATAAAAGAAACTAAACAATCACAGAATCTCACAACGCAACGGAATAACATATATTAATCAACATAATACTTTACAAAGTCATTTCAAAAAAGATACATCAGAGTCATACTAATACATATTCTACCCAAAGACGGTTATAACAGCCTGTCACCTAATTGATATAAGATACATATAATACAGTGAAAAATAAGATAATAACTAGCTATCAATGAATCTTCCTGCTCCATGCTCCTCTAAAATGCATTCGTGGGAAACCTGAACTACTTGGTTGCCCATAAAAATTTGAGCACGCAAGAGTTTTAGGAAAAGAAAATAAAAATCTGGGTTAAACATGGGTCTGGTGTGAGTAAACTCAAACAACTGAATTATTATGTTTAAAACCCTTTTAAATTCAAAGGTATGTCGTAAGATCACGCCGCATATAAATATGGACGAGCTTTTACCTTATGATAACCAAAACATTTTCTATAAGAAATCCAGTGATATTATAATAATGTCTAAGCATTCAAAATAAATATATGAAAATAACCGAAATTTTTACCATTATTAAATTCCAGCATACTAGGCTCTACAATCAAAACCATAAAGGCACGTATTGGAGATTGGATTCCATACTATGACAAGGTACCGGGGTACCAACTATCATGGTACACGTCTAGAAAATGTACCGAACCTCGCCAAAATCTCCTGCAAACACTAGACCGGCATACCACTTACTGTATAGTACCGAAATGTCATCACCCTAGTTGCTTTGCAACCCTTTTTATTGAGATCTCATGCACAACCAATCCATAAATATGTAGATGTATCTAGAAAGGTGATGACACACCTTAATGGGAGCGACCCACTTAGCCTTGCTGCATCTCTGGTTGATGAGGCTTGAGGCTACGCTTACCTTTTGAATAGCAATTCCACTTGGAATACTAACACTGCCTTATTGGCAGTAATGCAGTGCCAGCATTCATCAATACAAGTTTTCTAGGATAAGGACAAACCGAAGGCACTACTTCTACTACATCCATTTTGGAATCACCCTCAGGATTAGTAGCAAGCAGCCCTTGCACTTCAAAGCTCCGTCTTCGATTCCCTATTCTTCAAGATGTCTTCAGTTCGAAATGCTTGAGTTGGATCGAAGTGGTTTTCGGATAACATATATGATCCCTATCTCTGGGAAACAACTTTCGATTACTTTGATAAACTCAACCCCGGTTCTTTAGGAAATAAGCAGACAAAAGATAAGAGCAGAGTTCACCTCCTAACCATTAGTGGACGGATTTCCATATCATCTATCTTAGAAGAACGAAATGAAATTTATACCCACAATACAACATCACTGCGGATGACTGTGCCATATAACTTACGTGTTTCTCCTAGATATTTCCAAAGTTACGTTTAGGTCCAGATTTGATAGTCGGTTATTTAGCTATCAAATAAATAATCATTCAACATCGATTTTATTCCATATGGGATCCACTAAGCCTTTATTAATTAATCTTTAATTAATTAAAATCACTTTATATACATTCGACCAAAAGATCTTTTCAAAGCACTATTCCCCAAACCCCTTACATCCCTTTTATGCTTGGAAAAAATTTATACTTATCTTAGGGGTATAAGTATATTATCAAAACATTTGGAAAATTCCTCCCTTTAAATTCCTTTTTGAAAACATTACTTACTATAAACCGATCCACTTATCCTTTATAAAAAGTTCTCTTTTAAAAGCTCACTTCACATTTAAATACCTTTATAAATTTCCAAAATCAATTTATAAAACATTTTTTAAAGTCTACAAGTCAATTTACAAACCCTCTAAATCGTTTACAAAACATTTCCTATTTAAAACTTCTTTGATAAATTTTCTTTAAGAAAAATCCCTTACAAAATATCCTTTGCAACTCATCCTTTTAAATCACTTTATATAAATCTTTTTACTTAGTAAACCCATTTTTATAAACAAGTTATTATTTATAAATACCTTTATAAATTAATAATATAACTTGAAAAATAATTTATAAACCTTAAAAACCAAAATTGATTAAAGAATTGAAGTTAATTCAACACCATGCTTTATAATTTCAAAAAGAGGTTAGCAATCCCAATGGTAGTAATTTAAGTTACTATTTAACATCAATTTCACTTTTAAGTCACTTAACCATTTATTTACATAAGTGAACATATATGCAAATGCAATTCATATCCAAATTAGGGAATAACATGTCAAAACAAACTAACTAGCATATACATTTCCAAATAACATAATAACAGGATGGTGATTTATCCTACTAAATAGATGTCCAAACAGTCAAATAATTAACTTATAGCAGAATGGTGATTTATTCTGCTAACATATATGTTCATATAATCAAACAACCAATCTATAGCATATTAGAGATTTATTTTGCTAATATATGTCCAAATAATCAAATCAATTACAATATAGCAGAATGAGGATTTATTCTGCTATCGAATGTCCACACAATCAAACAATCACATTGTAACTCATTCACATGCATTTGTCTACTTAATAGTAACAACATTTGAATTCCTTGAGTTCAAAACTATCTCTAAAAAAAGCACCTTTAAAATAATTTGATTCTTGAAGACAAAGGATTCAAAACTTAAAACACCCTTTAAAATGATTAATTACAAAATAAACTCTTATTAAATCATAATTAACCTTTAATAAATTTGAACTTAATTTAATTATAAATTAAGAAATAGTTAAACCTTTAATAACTAATTAAATAATGATTAACTATTAAATAAATAATTTAACCTTAATTAATCCTTTATTAATTATTAAATAATAATTTAAACCTTCATTAATAGTTAATATTAAGTAATCTCATTTAATTAATAAAATAATCTTTAACTAAAACTTAATTAATAAATTAAGCCTTAAATAAATAATTTATTTTAAATTTAAGCCTTAATTAGTAAATAATTAAAAATAATTTAACACTAGATTAAATAAATAAATAAATAGTTAACCATATATTAAATTAATAATTTTGTTAAAATTAATCTTACCTTCATAATAATTAGAAACTAAACCTCGTTAATTAAGTTAAATAAACCTTGTTCAATACTTAATTAATAATTTATTATTGAAAACTTAATTAACTTTCTAAGACATCATTGTTAAGTTTATAAAGCATTTTCAAAACCCTTTTAAGTATAATAAACTAAAATTTCAAAAATCTGATTTTATTTATCGAAACTGCATCCATAGCGGCTATCGCTACGGATGCAGCAACTTGAGTTTGTTTTTCCAAGTCACTAACTTTCAAATTCTCCACTTCTATCTTTGTTTCATTTCAAACCATAAAGAAAGGTTTAGAGACTAAAACAATGTTTTACTTTAAAGTTTTAAAAACTTAAATACTTTAAAACCATTTCCTTCCAAGAATCCAAATATTCTTTTAACATCTCAATGTTAACTTATAAACATATCACATCACAATCAATTTCACATTAATACCATATCCAAACTTACAACCAACATCAAATTGAAAGTTTGTAAACTATATCATAACCAAAGTTTACAAATTTACAACAATACTAAGGTAGACTTCATTTCAAGTCCACCTTTTCCATCTCGAATCATTCATATCCAGAAATAACAAACATATAACAACTCAAACATATTTCACACACATCATAAAGCAATTTATGCAAAATATATCAAGTTAAAAACTTTGAAATTTAAAACTAACATTTACTCATCGAAAGCTTGGAAATCAAAAAAATCCACTGGATAATAGGTCACCTTCTCATTGAATTTTGATCATGTTACTCTCGAAATTTGGACATAGAAAGAAAAGTTTTAGAAAATTATTTTCTCTTCAGTTTGAATAAAAGAATCACTTAATTTCGATTAGTTTTGAGGGAGATATAGTCAAAAGAAAGAGTGCTATTTTCAGGTTTGAAAATATGGGTCCAAAAATGAGTTAGAAAGAAATGAAATTTTGATCCAAAAATGTTCAAAATTTAAAAAACTTGTTCAAATAAAAGTTGTAGCCACTAAAATTCTATAAGTTTTGAAAAAAAAAAAATCTTAATTTGGAGTATTATGGTGGAAGTTATGGCCAAATGATGTGTGAGTAAAAATGAAGAAGAAAGAGTTTTAAAACAAGGTTTGAAAACATTTAAAACAAATTTAAAATTATTGATTATTAAAATCTTAAAAACTAACATAAGAAGCCACTAAAATTTCATGAAGCTAAGAAGAAGATAAAGATGCCATGGAAAATAGAAAAGTGAAAATGGAAATGGAACATGAATGAGAATGGAAAAGGAGAAAAAGCTTTTATATAAAATGGTATAAACGAATTACTAAAATACTCCTATGAAAATTACCCTTCATTCAAGCCTTGCCACCTCATCACCATATCTCCTCCATCCTTGAAAATCATAAAAATCTTTTCCCCTCTTTAACACTTTTAGCTAACATACATTTATGTGCATGTGTACCATTTTTAAACATGTTTAAACATAGCTCTCTATGATGTGACACTTATTTTTTACTTTACTTTATTTTATTTTTAGACCCTATACACCTAAGTATAAATAGATATATACATACATTAATACACACATATATATACCCTAACTTTTATATTTATATGTGTTTTATTTACGTAAAAGAGTTTGAAATGTTTATGATAAATTTAGCTGGCGAAAAGTCAAAAATTCGAAAAACGAATTCCGGTTGCATTTTCGATTTCTCTTTGAACTATATATTTTTATAAAAAAATTATGAAAACTATTTCACCATCATGATTTATCATTTAAAAGAGTTTTATTTTCATTATAAAACCTATATATTGAATTTTTAAGTTAATTAAATATTGGCAAATCAAAGCAGTGAAATTCTGGGTCGTTAGAATATTCAGTAAAGAGACTCGACTTGTGACTTATATCGGACTGGCATGCATATGACATTATTTTTTACTTATGATTCTATGATTCCCTTGCATAATGATCATGACATGACTTTGATTCTCGACATGGCTTTGAGTTCACTATTGAACATGTTGACATGGGACTTCCTTAACCAATCTTTAACCAAATTTTGCCTACTATTCACATGTCGAGGTTAAAAAAGAAATTTATTAACATTTTGATGCTAGAAGGAGGGCTCAAACCTCCATTGCCTTGTATATCCCTATAAAGAGGACCATCTTCAGCTTGTATACATAAGGTATAGAGGATGTATCCTAACCCGCATATCTTATATTTGACTTCCCTTGTCTTACATATAAAGGACTTCCCCTAACTTGCATATAAAGGACTTTTTGAATCTAACATAGCCTATTGAACTACAATATGACTATTCCCAAACAAGGGTCTTTTGAACCTCAAGTTTGAACCTCAAGCAAGTAGACTGATTTATCAAGTCGCTTCTGACCCTTGGTTTCGTAAGGAACAAATACTAAGGATGTTGCATCCCAAATTATAAAAGATAAGAAACAAGTGGTAACTTATGATCCTAATAAATGGAGCATGAATACATTCCATATAGGACCCACTCCAATATTTACTTTAGAAATTCTAAAGAAAAATAGTTATTTCTCAAAGATAAGGAGGGTCAACAATGCCAATCAAAGGGGACAATCTTTGAAAAAGAAATAATAAACGATTTCGATTAGTTTGCCCAGAGATGGAAAAGAGTAATAGAACATCCTCCCACACCAGTCAAAGCTCAAAAGAGAAAGATTATAGATGATCCTATTATGTCGATCCAGTGTCACAAGAAAGCTAAATGGGAACAAAAGAGGCTATATCCTAAGAATTCTTAGATCCATTATCTCACTGCTTCTTACGAAAATATCTATCTTTTAACCAAGAGAAAGCTGAATTATTGGCCTTCAAAGAAGAAGCGGTCTAAAATTGAAAGGAATATTGGAGGTGCTTATTGCCAATATCATCAAGCAAATGGACATGAAACCAATCAATGTCATGTCTTAAGGGGAATGATTGGAGATTTCTTAAGAAAGGGAAAACTCAATGAGTTTGTAAGACATGTTTAGGAAAATCTTCAATAAAGTGAAATTCTTATTGGAAATGATTTATAAAATAAAAGGAAAAGCCTAAATCATTACCTATAGGATAATAAGAGGCTAAGAAAACCTTTGATCCCACCACAAGGGCCTAGTCAAAACACCTCCTAGAAGGAGGTTAGAGTAAGGCTCTGGTCCTTCTTATAAGACCTGGCCAGAGCACTGCAAGCCTTTGGTCCTACCTATGTGGCTTGGATAGAGCACCTCCTAGAGGAAGGACGTAGTGAGCCTTTGGTCCCGCCTAAGATAGCCTCACCAAAGCATTGACCAGCCTTAAGACCTACCTATAAAGCCTCTCTGAAGGACCTCATAAAGTAAGGATGGAGTAAGCTTTTAGTCCCCCATAAGATGACCTGGCCAGAGCATCGAACAAGACTTCATTCCCATCTGTAAGGCCTAGCTGAAGTGCCTCTTAGAGGGAGGTTGGGTAAAACTTTGTTTCTGCTTAAGATAGCTAACCAAATATCAGACAAAAGAGCTAAATCATCATCTATGAGAGTGATAAGGGGTTTGATCCAAGTTATGATCATTACCTAAAGATGGTAACAAAGATATCAATTAAATCCTAAATCACTACTTGCAGAGTAGTAAGGGGCAATATTTTAGAGGAAGATCGAATACAAAAGCAATCTGACTCGATCCAAAAGAGAGATCGAGGTAGTCTTTTAGAGGAAGATCAATCAAATTCAAAAGCAAACCAAAATTTATCCTAAATAATGGATAAAAAGCAATCTTCTAGAGGAAGAACAATCAAACACATTCAATTATGCATCCCTCAAAGAAGGGGTCAGGAGCCGTCTATTGCCTAAAGTTGAAAACTTTGATGTCAGATAAGAATATCTAAAAAATTCTGGTTTATTATCTGGGCTCAAAAGCTACTTTCCTAGAAATATTGATTCCTAGATTGGAATTCAAATTATCAAATAATAATGGGAATCTCCATTAATGTTCAAATCATTAATAATGGGAATCTTCGTTAATAGTAAGACTTCTAATCTTCTATCACTATTGTCGGAATGGTTGTCCGGTCTCTTTTCAATTTATTACCGAATGAGTTTCTGATTTTCTATCCAAATGATCTTATTGTTGCCAAAGGATTCATGGTCTTCAATGCAGACGATTATCAAAGGAACTTTTCGATATATACTCTATTGAGACTGAAGCTTTAAGCATCAAGATCTAAGCTTCAAATGATAAAATAAGAAGATGAAGTTATTAAAAGGTCATTCCTTAAAGCACTAGATCAAGTTCTCTTAGTGTTCTAGTAAAGAGAATCTTCGTTATTGAATGAGTTTCTAATTTACTGAAAGGAAGAGTTTTTCTGAATTTTCGATTAGTTAACTTGCTAACTTTTTATCAAAACAAGTTTTAATTTTTTAATTGACAAGGATCATATAGGTCCTGAAAAGAAGACTGCACTTCACAAACAATTCAACAAATTCAGAAAGAAGAATACGAAGTACATTCGAGGTAACAATCATTCAGATGCAAATTTGATTATTTTACATATTATATACAAAAATTACAGGTAACCGAAAGGAAAATATTCCCAAAGACTCATAAGTAAATTTTCATTAAGTATCAAGTTTCTGCATCTCCCTTTTCAAAATTGTAATAACCAAGGAAGGTTCGATGATGTGACGAATTGTTGTATCTAATTGTTTCTTAAGCTTCTTTTCTTTCTTGCAAATGTTATATGTATCATCAATTGAATCAATTTAGATTTCCATTGCATGATTGAGCGTTTTATTGGCTCCTTTAAGGGTCTAAATATTGCTCCTCAATTTCTAAATCTCCTATTCAAGAGCGTATTTTTCACGCCCAAGTTTTCACCTGGTTCTGATAATGTTGAGATGTGAAGAGACTTTATTATCCCATTGTTTATTCAAAAATTGCATGCATTCATAGTTAACCCTTTGACTCCATTGAGCGATTTCATTATTATCTAGACTCGAGAGTGGGTTTATCAAAGCAGAAAACCTTTCTTTGCCGACTAACAAAGTAGTGGTGGGAAGGATGGATTCACCTCCGCTCACGATAAGTTCGAAGGATTGGCAGAATACTTGGCATTTCATTAAGTCTACTTCAAGGTCCATAATTCTTTGGTGGAGACGAGTGATTTCAGCATCAGCATCAAATTTCTAGATTAAAGGTTTAGATTGGCCAACCACGCTCTCGCTCCTTTTTAGCTCTAGAATCTCTCTTTCTTTCTTTTTAACTTCCTCTTCCATGCTGGAAACCATCTTCTTCGTACTAAACCTATTGCTTGATAAAACTTTTTATGCCATTTCTATGCATCCAGATTATCCGAGAACAACATTGTTGAGGCATCTTGAAGGGAACGTATCTCTCCGACTATTGACCTTATTTTGGAAGTGATATTATCCAATCGGGAAAGGATATTTATGCTATTAAGTGTAAGCGCTGATTGTTCCTCCTAAATAAAAATAAATAAAATAAATCAATATAGAGAAAATGCTTTCTTTATTAATAACAAAAGGATTTACAAGCACGCGCAAATTTAAAACTACATCAACTCTTAATACTCAAAGTTTGAAGATAGTAGTTTGAGCCTTTCTAAATGATCCTGCAGAGAAGAAGAGGATGGAGTCAAAAGAAACGTTAAACCATTGAGGAGTATTAACTAGAGGAAAATTGGTGATAGTCCCACTTTTTGACTAAAGGGCTAATTTCGCCACATAATAATTTGGTGTGTTGGCTCGCATCTCGCTAAGCATTTTATCCTTTTCGTCACCTAAGAAATCAAAGCGAAAGCGTAGAAACCATGTACAATATTCTTGAAGATTTCTAAGGAAACAATATTTTGTTAGCTAGGAGGTTTTAAGAATTAATGATTTCTCTTTAAAACCCCTCTTTAATTTGACAAATTTACTCAAGAGTTCTATAGGAACAAGGCTATCCGGTGGTTATTTAATTTGTATAATGTATGAAAAATAAACTAAGTTCCAAAGAAATGACGAATGTAAACACTAAAATTTATAAAATATCTGAATTACATATTAAAGATAAAGTCACCCGAGTTCATACAGTATTGATCCTTTATAAAATTTAGAAATAAATCTCTCATTGTTAAATTTAACTTTCTTAGGAGGAATAGTGTGTGGGGTAATGGGAATGGTCTGCATCCTAATAAGATTCTAATAGTCTTCAGGATAGGGATCGGTTCCAAGCTCATCCAAATATCTACTATGCAAACGCCTAAGCAAGCCCCCAATGTTTTCCCCTATGTATGAAAAATCGACAAAACTAGCTCTAGAAGAAGCTTTGTAGAGAAATTCTACTAAAGCATCCCTGTCCTCAATAAGCATCCAAAAGAGAGTAGTTAGCTCTTCATTTTCTTTTCAGATTCTCTCCCAATGAAGACGAGACTTCTTCAATAATAGTGCTGCTCGTTTCTCTTTAAAGTTCCTCAACCGTTTGGCAAAAAAGAAAGACGTCTATACTTATTGGATAATTTTTTGTGCTCCTTAATTATCCTTTCAAGTTCTGCATCTCTCTCTTGATGTTTTCGTATAAAGTCTCATAGTAATATTTGGATTTCTTCTTTAACTAAAGTGACAAATTATTAAATAAAGGCTAACAGTTAACTTTAAGTACATAAATAATGAATTCCATACCTGAGCGAATGTAACTTGAGGAGATGAGACTTAAGTCTTTTCTTTCGACTGATGACTAGGAGGATTATCATCATTCGAAGAAATGTTTTCTTATGGATCACCCTGAAGGTTGGGTAAGTCTGGAAAATCTACAGCAGATGAATCATGACCACCTGATCCTTTACCTATGCCTTCTGGCCCTGTTGGACCCTTGCCACTACCACTATCCTCTTGTTCATCACCATCATTGCCATTACCGTCACCATTATCATCATCATCTTAGTTGTCATCATCTTCCCCTCTATCGGTTGCTTTATTCCCTTCAAGCGAAGGGTTATTGAAAGATAATAACTTTCTAGGATTGGTAGTTTCTTCTTCAGAAAGTGATCCCTCGGCTCTCTTCATTATGAGGTTAAACTTTCTTTTAAATCTAACATTTAGCTCCAGGGGGGAAGGAAAATCCAAGTTCGGGCATCTGTCAATATTATCGCCTATGCCACGAGAAGAGCATCTTCATAAATTTTTTCTATAAATGTAACAAGAGCTCCGTCGAGGAACAAAGTGACTTTTTCCTTAGCATATTTTATTATATGATTAGCATGAACCAAAGCAGGATCTTTACTTTCAAGTTGGTTCTATAGAGATTTTATTTTGGCAGCCATTTCGATCCTCTCTTTATTGGCACGATCGAGTTCCGTTTACATCTTCTCTTCGAGCAGCAACTTAGCTTTCTTCTCCTCATCAAGGGAGGAGGCAAGCTTCCCTTTCTCGACAATAACATTATCTCTCTCTACAGTAACATCAGTCATTTGAGTCGTAAGAAAGGAGATTTTCTCCTTGAGTTCTGCAATTTGATTAGAAGGATCCTGAGAAGCCTGTTAAAGGAGAAACATGTGCTTGGCCAGCTGAAACACACGATAAACATAAGCTAAGACATACAAAGTTAAAAGTCTGTATTGATTAAAAGAAATCATACCAGTAAGAGCTGCCAAAGGATAATGTAAATATGTTATTTCGCGGAAGTTAAAGACTACAATGGCATAAGAGAAGCCAAAGTCGGAGACTAGGCAGCAAGTGAAGGAGATCCTTAAAGCTAGTTGTGCGAGTCTAAATAGGAGCCTCCGAAGGAAGAGATTCATTAGGGAGAGGAGTCAAGCCAAGCTCCTCAAACAAATGATGGAAGCCGAAGGGAGAAGTAGGAAGCAAAATATTAAGGAAGGAATCAGGACCATGAGTCTCCTCAGTTTGCTTTTGAGCCGTTCGACCTAGAGAGTCAAGATTTATTACATTAAGGCTTTGAGCTGCCAAATTAACATCTACGTTTGACATCTCAACAATGACAATAGAAGTCTGATCATCCCCGAGCTTAGGCTTTTTGCTCGAAGGAAGGGTCGAAATGTCAGCTGGAATGTCAGTGCTCGCCTTCCTTTTAAATTTGTCAACAGCCACAACAATAGATGCCTTGACAGGAGCAGGTTTAGTCGGCTTAGTTAAGGCAGGAGCATGATCTTTGGCCTCCTTCCCCTTAGAAGCAACAATGAGTGCAGACGAGCCTAAATCAAAAGTAGAAGTTTTATGGGATAACAACATTAGAAATTTCATTTAAGCTATACTAAAATTTACTAGGGGGTTTAAGCTGAATAGGAGAATTGGTAGAGAAAACCTTTTGATTACAATGACCAATGATCACTTTCCCTGAGCATTCCACTTCATCATCGAGGGTTCTACCAATATTTTATGGTGGTCCAAAATTAGAGAATAATTACGAAGATTCGCCTCTGTTAAGAGTAAAAGCCTATCACCCATACTCTTAGATGCTCGAGTCAAGGACTTAATAGTATCATATAGAAGAGCTAGTTTGTTTAGGAGCAGAATCTAAAAGAAAGTACTTGTGTTACATAACATAAATTATAGAAAAGAGAAACTTACTAGAAACAAAAACTTACCGATTATAGAGAAGGTGCCCTTAATCTTAGAAGAATAGCATCTATGCAGAAGAATTGTTCTCCCACTCCTTCATTCTATTAATTAGATGAGTAATTAAGCTTTTCATGAATGGACGAAGGCGATACAATGGACGATCTGAAAGTCTATACGGGGTGGATCGTGCAGTGTATATGCAAGTATATGTGGCAAAATATATGATGCAACTAAAACAATATTAATCTAAGTAAATAAGAATAATCACACCAGGAATTTTATACTGGTTCGAACCTTCCGTCCTACGTCCAGTCCCGAAGCTCCTCTTCGGAATTTCCTTTCACCAAATAACCCTCACTTCACCCGGAGGAACAGGTTTACAATAACAGAGTTTTTTTGTCAATTGTGTGTTCTCTATTACACGAATGTTGACTATATAGTACAAAATCTTCCAATATATATCTAGAGAGTATTGTCTATGAGGAACTGTATATTTGGAAGAGTATAATACAAGTATAGATTGCTAGAGATCAAGAGTATATGATAGAGTGTATAATCAGAGAGCATAAGTCAGTAAAGTAGACAGGTTAATCTTTTCTCTTGATTCCTGATGCTATATATAGTTGTAGATAAGTATGTTGAGTAGTTGCATCCATTAATGAGTGCTCTATAGTTGCTTCTGTTGATGAAGAAGAGTTGCGGCGAAGAGAAGCGGATGTGTCTTTTCGGATGTGACAGCTGGACTTTGAAAATACACAATCGAGCCTATAATCAGACGTCTGGAAAGTGACCTCAGACATCTGGCCTTCATATATTTTTTGTGTCTGGTAGCATTTCAGACGTCTGTGTTTATTATCCAGACGTCTGGTCTTCATTTCTGTTTTATGTCTGGATGTCTTTCAGACGTCTGAGTTCAGGATCAGACGTCTGTTTTCTTCTGAATTGTGAAATAGAGGAATCATTCAGACGTCTGGCTAGTGCATTCAGACGTCTGAATGTGTGCATGTTGCTGTATCTGTGTATGTGCAATTCCTTTTCCAATTCTATCGACTTGTAGCCTCTTGTATCGTTCTTTGCACCTTGTTCTTGTCTTTCTAGTGATGTTGCTCTAGCAAGTTCTTCTATATATACATATATATGTACATTTGATTTTCATTGTATAGTTGTTGTCATTAAAACCATGAATTTGATTTTCTAACAATCTCCCCCTTTTTGATGATGACAACTATACAATGTACTTATATGTAATTTTTATAAATCTCCCCCTGAATATGTGCTTTCCATTATCTCTCCCCCTTTGTCATTATCAAAAAAGAATGAGGGAATCATATTTGCAAATACCAAAATCTTTCCTTTTGTTTCTCCGAGTACCTGTAATACAAAAATCATTTTTTGGTACCCACTTACTATGTTAGGGTCCGGGGGGTTAGATCTTTGGAAACCATACCCATTTGGATGTGGTTGAACCTTTATAAATATAATTTTCATTATTAACTATCATATCAAAATAATCATCAATGTATTTTTCTCTATTTTTCCAATTAATAGGAACCCAAATACTTAGATAATTTTTATTCATATTCCCGTTCAATGATTTTGTACTTCTAGAGAAATTATAAATATTATTGGCCATAGCAGTATTTGAATTTCTATAAGAATTTGATTTAGACTTTACTCGAAATTTAGTACTAGTATTAACATTTTTACTATACATGAAAGCGTATCTAGTGCTATTTCTACGATCAATTTTATTATATCCTAAACCACTTTTGTCATGTAAAGGTCTAGAACTAGATAAAATCATGTTTAAATCGTTTTGACCTTTATTAAATTTTTTGACTTCAGTGGTAAGTTTATCAAATTTAGCTTTGAAGTCAAAATTATTATTTTCAAAAGAAATATTACTGTCTTTCAAAATATCAATTTGCTTGTTTAATTCAGAATTCTCCCTTTTTATCGTACAATTCTCATTTTCGAGAAGAAAAATTCGAGATTTTGAATTATCTAAAGATGATTTTAATAAATCATTTTGTCTTTTCAAATCTGTAATTTCTTTTGAAAAAAATTCCTTTTCTTTATCAAAGATAGTATTTTTATTTTGCAAAACATTGATTTCCTCTAAAAGATCATTGTTTTTATCTTCTAACTGCTCATTTTCTTTTTGTAGGAAATCTTTTTGTGAAACAAGTTCTTCTACGGTATTTTCAAAACATTTAGTTTGTTTTATCAAAAATTTATTTTCCTCTTTTAAACTGGAATTTTCTTGCTCACAATCTTTTAACTTTTCTAAAGCAATTCTATTAACTTTATTCAAGGTTTTACAATCTTTTAATAAGTCATCATGTGCTGACAGAAGATCTTTATATAAAGAATCTAAGCATACCAATTGTGATCTGAGTTTAGCCATGAAGCAATTGTTTGTTTTCTCCTTTGATTCTTATTTATTGTTCTTCCTCTTCCTATTGCCTTGAGTAGATCTCTTTATAGCCATTTATTCTAGGATGTTGTTACGATCTCTAGAATCCCAGGCTCTGATACTAATTGAAAGTCTATACGGGGTGGATCGTGCAGTGTATATGCAAGTATATGTGGCAAAATATATGATGCAACTAAAACAATATTAATCTAAGTAAATAAGAATAATCACACCAGGAATTTTATACTGGTTCGGACCTCCCGTCCTACGTCCAGTCCCGAAGCTCCTCTTCGGAATTTCCTTTCACCAAATAACCCTCACTTCACCCGGAGGAACAGGTTTACAATAGCAGAGTTTCTTTGTCAATTGTGTGTTCTCTATTACACGAATGTTGACTATATAGTACAAAAGCTTCCAATATATATCTAGAGAGTATTGTCTATGAGGAACTGTATATTTGGAAGAGTAGAATACAAGTATAGATTGCTAGAGATTAAGAGTATATGATAGAGTGTATAATCAGAGAGCATAAGTCAGTAAAGTAGATAGGTTAATCTTTTCTCTTGATTCCTGATGCTATATATAGTTGTAGATAAGTATGTTGAGTAGTTGCATCCATTAATGAGTGCTCTATAGTTGCTTCTGTTGATGAAGAAGAGTTGCGGCGAAGAGAAGCGGATGTGTCTTTTCGGATGTGACAGTTGGACTTTGAAAATACACAGTCGAGCCTATAATCAGACGTCTGGAAAGTGACCTCAGACGTCTGGCCTTCATATATTTTTTGTGTCTGGTAGCATTTCAGACGTCTGTGTTTATTATCTAGACGTCTGGTCTTCATTTCTGTTTTATGTCTGGATGTCTTTCAGACGTCTGAGTTCAGGATCAGACGTCTATTTTCTTCTGAATTGTGAAACAGAGGAATCATTCAGACGTCTGGCTAGTGCATTCAAACGTCTGAATGTGTGCATGTTGCTGTATCTGTGTATGTGCAATTCCTTTTCCAATTCTATCGACTTGTAGCCTCTTGTATCGTTCTTTGCACCTTGTTCTTGTCTTTCTAGTGATGTTGCTCTAGCAAGTTCTTGTATATATACATATATATGTACATTTGATTTTCATTGTATAGTTGTTGTCATTAAAACCATGAATTTGATTTCCTAACACTATCTTGTTGTTCACTTATCCTCATAGGGTTGGCCTAGATATGTAGAGTCTCAACATTTAATGAAGGGAGTTTATCTTCCCTAGCAAGAACTTCTAGGCATGACAAATAGGTGTATGAGATAGGGGTCAGATGGATTAAAGCAATGTTTAGATATTCCAGGAATTGCAAGAGGAAATTTGGAAATGGAAAATACCCTAACTGCCAAATATGGATAGGAGTAAAGGTAAAGAACCCCTCTAGAGGGTTGTATATCCTGCTAGAGGGACTGATAGACATGGCCTCTACGTTTGTGATCCCAAACTATTGAAGAATCATGTCTACTTCCTTCTTAGTGGTAATATAAGATTGTTTAAGTCGGAAGTCTACTTTCTTTGCAGAAGAAAATGATTTGGAGCTCTTACTTGGTTTCTTGCTTTCTATTTGCCTACTAAGTGAAATTACACAAAGTCAGGGAAGTATTACACATTTTACTAATTTTACAAAGGTCATAAGTATGAAACAAATAAGTAAATGCATAAACAAAGGATAGTTAACCGATTAAAAATTACCTAGGTCATAATATTAAGGTATTAAAATTTGAAATTAGTTATTGCATTTGCAATAAGTCGGTAATCCAATGAGTAGTTCATGTCGAATTAGTGAAGTACTGGAGAAATTTATATATAGAATATACGGACAACTGCTAAATCCATTGTGAGTGTCGTAAGTTCATAGATAGTCAACAAGGATTAAATTAAATATCATGTTAATAGCACCTTAAATGAGATGTTGAATCAATAAATTGATGTCAAATTCATGGGATGTCGCATTAATAGGTGATATTGAAAACCATAATATGATGTCGTAATAATGACTCAATGTCGGATTAAGAGATGGTCGAGATTAATGAACGATGTTGGAATGGTAAAACACACACACACACCCTAACCAATTGTTAAACTCATAACAATATCAAGAATGTTAACAATTCATAAGTCTGCTATACGACATCTACATAGCAAGTTAATAATGTCAAATAAAGTTCAAACAAGAACATTGAATTGCCAAAAAAGGGAAATGACTCACTATAGAGTTGTCAAATCTATACGTCAACCCTTTAAATTCATGTCGGAATACTGAATAATTATTGCACTTATTAATTGCCGACATTATAAGAATCTCGTATTCTAATAACTTCCAAACTTTGAACTAGTTGTCGAAATGGTGATTAAAAGATAAAACCTATTGGATGTTGAACATCAGGATAAGTGATAAATTCTGTAGGACAGTAACTTTGACAACCAAGTGCGTTTTAGGTTCCTTATAAACAAACCCTTTTTAACTCAACCAGAAGCTCCCAGGTTTTTAAATCGATACCAACTATCTTTAATTAATTAATTAAGTCCCAAGCAATATGATAATTCGAAGTTAACTTCATCCTTAAGCATAACAAATCTAAGATTTAACCTATTATTCTAAGATTAACAGTCGAAACCTCAAATATCGATTTGAAATTAAAAACCCTTGAATAAAACCCTAGTTGTAATTTGAATGAAAATTTTCTTAATCTTATTTGTTGACTTGATTAACTAAAACGGAAATTGTACCTTGATTTAAGCTTTAATGCTGAAGGATTTAAGGTTCTTGAATGAAATTTGAGAATGAATTTTTTTATATAGAGTATTGAGTTGCAGGTAAAAGAGAAAACGACGAAGAAGGAGGAGTATTTATAGAGGAAAAGATGAAGCATGGGCGCCGTTGATTTAAATTCAAATAAGCAGTCCAGATTTGAGTGGAATATCAATAGGTGGCAAGCGTTAATACCGAGGAATTGACTTGAAAATTCTTCATGCTAGGGGGCTTCCGGCGAAGTCCAAGGCTATCTTTCAAAGTCCATAGACATGATGATGCTCCAAGAATCCACCTATCGACTAGGATGAGAGGTCTTTCAACAAAGACAAAGGAGAAAGAGCTCAAACCAAACCTTTTGAAGGATTCGAGTGGATGCTACCATCAATATTTAATAGCTTCAAACCTTCTGAAGTAGTCGAAAGGTTCCATTCAGGGAGTTCTTACCTTTCGAAGAAGATAGAGAAATCAAAGCAAGCATGTGCAACTCCATAACGACCTTTTCGAAAGCATAACAAGCCTTTCGAACCAATTGGAGCACATCCAGAATACCTTTCGACTAGGTCGAAAGGTTTTTATGAAGAAAGCAATGCTCACAAGTCAGCAAAGAATGGTAGATAACCATTCGAAAACATTGAAGGGGAACACAATACTCGACAACAATCAAGTAAGAAGCCACTTTCCAACAAGATCGAAAGGTTCATAACAAGCACGTAAAGGGCAACCTTCCAACAAGGTCAAAAGGTTCACAGCAATTAGGAGGAGAGCTACCTTCCGACAAGGTCGAAGGAACACAACAGTAGGAACAAGGCGAGCCTTTCGACAACATCGAAAGGTTCATGAAAGCTTCAAAAAGGCAACCTTTCGACTGAGTCGAAAGGTTCATGAAGACGTCAGAAAAACAACCTTTCGTCAAAGCCGAAAGGTTCATGAAGGCATCGGAAAGACAAACCTTCTGACGGTGTCAAAAGGTTCATTATGGCATATAAGGGGCAAACCTTTCGACAAAGACGAAAGGTTTGTAATTGCATATAAAAGGGAAACCTTCCATCCCAGTCGAGAGCATGGAGTCGAAAGGGGGGCCGTCTGCGTCTATAAATAGGACTCAAGGGGTCATGTTTTGAGGGGATCCGATTTTCTCTTATTCTAACTTTATAACTTCTTGATTAAATGATCGAAACCCTAATTGAGTGTGATTTGGGGAAATTTAATAAAGTGGAGCTTTTTCTTGAATAAAAAGGTAAGTACTTAACTTTGTTAATTACTTTACTGCTTGTATAAATCTTTGTTGGGTTAACCAATATTTGCAGGTTCAACCTCATCGGAAGGTTCTAATCGACAAGGTCGACAACACTCCTAAACAATCAATAACTGCAACCTTTCGAAGTCTTAAACCCTTCAACCTAAACCTTTCGATAAGGTTGACAACCTCTTTGGATTAACATTCACTGAAACTTTTCAAAACTGTTGACTCAACTGTTTTAACCTCTCGACAAGGTTGGAATCTACTCAATATAAGTGATCAAACCTTTCGTCCAGGTCGGAAGCTACTACCTTCTCACCAGAGTAATTGATTTCCTGCCCTAATTCAAGGAAGGCTGTCTCCCTAACCATTCGATAAGATTGAATCCTACCCTTTTAGGACTCAATTCAGGAAAACCTAATCTAATTAAGAAAAGCCTTTGTGGAAGACTTCAAGCAAGCTCAACGAAGCCGGAAGGTCACTTTGTCCAAGCTCTAAACCTTTCGGGCGTCAACGGAAGGTTTGATTCGCAAGATACTTACAAGTGAGGATACAAAAGCAATCCTTAAGGGAATCACATCCTCTGAACTTACCACACTACTTGGAATAACTTTAGGGTGTTGACCATAAATTTGGTTAACACTAGCAAAAACATCGGCCGTTAAGTTGAACAATAGAGGTGACAAAGGATCACCTTACCTAAATCCATGTTTTGATTATATTTTACTATCTGAAACACCATTTACCGTAATACTAGAATTGCTCGTTTTATGAAGAGTCATAATCCAACTTATCCATTTCACGCTAAAACCTCTAGCCACATTAAGTCTTTAAGGAAAGTCCAACCCAACGAATCAAAGCCTTGACGAAATCTAGTTTTAAAAGCGCGCAAGTAATATTATTTTTACAACAATAGTTAATGAACTCTTGAACAACCACAACCTAATCCATGATATTTCCGCCCTTGATAAAGACGGTTTGCGTACTATCGATTAAAGCATTCATTTTAGAGTTAAACCTATTAGCTAAACCTTTGAGATAATTTTAAAGGAGCAATTCAAAAATGAAATAAGTCTGAAATTTTTTAATTCATTCGCACCAACTTTCTAATGTAATAGAATAACATTAATTAAACATATCTAACTACAACGTACCTTTGTAGAATTCGTTAATTTTTTTAATTAGATCTGATTTTATAACATACCAATTTTTTTATAGAATAAAACTAAAAACCCGTCAGGACCTGGTGTCTTGTCGGAAGACATGTCATTAGTAGCACTTAAAATTTCCTCCTCCTTAAAGGAGTCAAAACGGTCTAAATCAATTCGAGAATCCACATGATATAACTCTTCCCAATTAGCCTTAATCTATGGCTTATTCTTGTTCCAATATCTCTTTATAATAGTTAGTAAATGCCTCGGTTAATTCATATTGATCAAATTTCTATTTCATTAATAATAACAGAGTTAATTATGTTACTATGCTTTCTACCGTTAACTACTTTATGGAAAAAATTGTATTTTTATCACCTTCGTCCATTTACTAGATTCTAACCCTTTGTTGCCACATAACTTCTTCCTAAGTTAAAATTTTACTCAATTCTTCATTTAACTTTGAAAGGACATTCTTCTCTGATAAGTTCGGAGATCTAGATTCTTCAATTTATTTAACTTTATAACCTCATAATGTAATCTCTTTTTTTTGAGTCTAGTATTCCCAAAAGTATCCTTACTCCATTTTTTAAGAAAAATTCTTAAAACTCTAAGTTCTCTTACTAACATCTTACCATATTTCTAGAAAACCTAGTATTATAAAAATTTAGGGAAGCCATTTGTTTTTAATTTTATTCCTAAAGTTATCTAGCAACAACATCTTTTCAAATCTGAAAATTTTCTGAAAGCTATTAAGGTTGTTAGAAAGAATATTGGGGCAATGATCCGAGTAGATACTTGTTAGACCAACGACCGTACAGACGAGAAACTTATCATCAATTCATCGCTAATGAAAAACCTATCTAAGAGCGTCATCGAAGGGACTTCTCTAAAATTCAATCAGGTGAAGCGTCGATTTGTTAGTGCTAACTCGATCAAATCACCATCAATGGTAAACTGATCGAACTCTACCATAGTGGTAAAATCTCCTTTTCAATGAGCCCGCTCCATTAAAGACCTAGTAACATTGAAGTCACCACCCAAAACTCATGGGCTTGGAGAGAGCGCTCTAAACTCCAGACATTCATGTCAAAGGGCCCTGCGCTCGACCTTGGAATGAGGCTCATAAGCATTAGAGACATTGAGGATCGAATTGTTAGCGAGGTTTAAAAAGATATGGTGCAGCGAGTGAACGTTAATAACATGCTGTAACAACTGAACGCAACAATCACGTCAACCCACTAATATGCTCCCTGAGCTGCCCCTAGCCGGAAGACAAACCCAATGGCCAAAATGAAAACCTCCTAAGCTCCTGTAAAGAAGATGATTTGGATTTTCTTTTTTTAGTTTCTTGTAATAACACAATGCCAATGTTGTTGCCTTTTAAAAAGTCTTAATTTTGTTACATTTATCTGAAACATGAAGAGCCCTAACGTTCCAACTGAAGTACTTTATGGTCTAAAAATTAGAGCCCTCTCCCGTTCTATACTCCCAATGAATTCAAATTCAATCTAAGTGTCATCAAAGGAAAAACTAGCACTAGATGCTAAGTGACACAAAGCCCGAGTAGATAAGGTACTCGGGGCTCAAGGGCTCTATGTGCTACCGAAGAGAGAATCCATACCTAAGTCCGACCTAACGGTGCTGCCTTCGCCACTCGAGGCAGGGGAAGCGTCCACGAGAACAGAAGTAGAAAGATCTCTACAGCCCCTCTGCCTCACGCTTCTCCTAACAGTGCCATTGCACTGCAATATCTTCACGTGCAGATTTACCATGCACTGCATGTACTACATCCACCGCAAAATGAACTTCACCATCCTGTACACTCTGGAAACGCATGTTACAATCAACTGCAAATTCAGCTTCACCTACAGATTTTTCACACACCAAGAAATCCGAAGCACCCATATTATCAGCAGCAGTAGAACCAATCACCACATTAGCATTTTCTTTATCGATATTGTCAGTATCGTCATCCTCTGTAACCTCGTTAGCATATGAAGCCATGGCCGCAACATCCACGCTAATCACATTATCCGCAGTATCAATTTCAATTACTAAATCATCACAAGCCTTGTTTGTATCTTCACAAGCCTTGACTTCATTATCTTCAAAATTTGAAACATCACAAGACTTGACCGTATTAACCTTGGCAATAACGACATCTGAAACCTCACAGTTGCAATAGTAGAATCTGAATCCTCACAGTTATAAACCCTGACCACATTGCAAGCCCTTATTACTCCATTATCTGCAGTATCATTATCACTCACATTTGCACGAACACTCATAGTATCATCATTGGCAATAACTGAATCGTCAGTAGCTATTTTAACAGCAAGCCTCTTGATTGTAGAAACATTAGAAACAATATCTATATCCTCCCAAACCATTGGCGCATTAATGTCAGAAACTACTTTGACTTGATTAACCTCCTCTGATGCACAATCACTCATAGTTGCAAGATTGAGCCCAAAACACAGTATCTCACCATCTTCCCCATCCAGCATTTCCACTTTCTTTCCTGGTTTGGAAGCCAGACCACCATCCTCACAATGCATCACCTTACCCGCTGCCAAACTATCGTCCAGGCCTTGACCTCCTGCGCAACGCAGAACCCAAGCCTAAATTCAACACAGTTGTCCCAAACTGTTAGTGTTATTTTCACTTAAAAGTACCATCAACGAGATAAGGGCCAACACCATCATATTCATTGTTGCCTTCACACCTCAAACACGTTATGTGTTTCGATTTCAAAACGTTTTAATGAGTTCGAATAAGATAAGTGTTTACAAGCAGGTACAAACAGGGCCATTTCATTTTCATTTGCATTTTCTTTAGCATGTGTAGGCTCTGACAATGAGGTAGAAGGAGAGGTAGTTTTATTGGAGCTTCTAACATTTGCTACCCCTTGACACGCTTCTACATCTGGATCCGGATTCATGGCATCCAGAAAATATTGTGGATTGTATTTAGCAAATGGTTTAACACATAGACTCCCATCATTAATTAGCCTGTTTTCTGCAATGTTTTATACTAACAGCCTTGGCTATTTGGCGCTGGGTGGTAGAAGAAAAGTTGTTGAATACTGCAAACATAGCTTCCATTTTCTGGAGGTAAAAAAATGTGATGTTGAAGGCGATAGACTAGTGCAAATAAGGATTTGGAACTGAAGGAAAATGTTGAAAAGGTCGAACTGCAGCTCATATGAAGATCTGGGCACGGGAGCCAACGGCGACCTGGGTGAAGTTGAAGGTCCACTGGAGCTCTGACGGTGATTTCGCAAGGCACAAACGAGTTGCTTGTGGCCTAGTTTACCACAATAGAAGCAATGAATTGGGTCTCGGTAGGCTTTTGCAAGGTGATTATCTCCGCCGCAGCGAAAACATAGCGTGTTATGGCGAGGAAGTCGGATCCAGGGCATTCTTAATGAGGCAGTTGATTTCTGAATTTGATGAGTGGAAGGTTGACGAAGACCAGATTTGAGATTATATGCGTATGAAGTAAAGGATCCGAGATTAGGTGTTGAAGTCGAAGAGGGGTAAGTCATACGTGGATAAGATTTTACGAGAAGAAAGGTAGAATAGTAACGGTAATTTGTATTCGCAATTGAATTGCATAATCTTTAGTCTTTAATGTGACATTTTTGATAAGTACATCATTTTATTTAATATTTACGATAGGAATGTTACGTGAATGCGTTCTTATCATTTTTTATTACTTTAACTTCAAAATTTTCTAAGTGTTTGCCCTTAACAAATTTTTTCTTATAGTTTGGGTGATTAGGACATCATTCAGACGATAGGAACATTTTCAATTTGGTGATAGGAACATTTTATAACTTAGTGATAAGGACACAATGTCAATTCCACAACTAATTTAAAAATGATTTGGTAGCTTAACAAAGAAGATTCTTTGTCCCCCCTACTTTGCACATGTCATTATTTTATTTGTTCATTTTGATCTTTATACTAAAAGGGTAGTTATGGACTAGAATTTTTCCATATTAATATAGATATTTAGGTAATTAATTTCTTGATTAATTAATTAACGACTCATTTTTATCCGTTTAATAATTCATTTCAATTGGATAAATTACGGGAAAGCCAGTGAAAATATTTACAGGAAATCATAAACACCATTATTTAGCTATAAGAAAAATTTCAAACCGAAATATTAATTTTACTATTTAAAAAAAAATTATTTTAGAGCAAAAAAGGGTATATTTTCACCTTAGAGCATTCGTAAAAATTAATTTGCACATTGAAAAACTATGAAATTTAAAACTCATCTCTTATTTAATATTATAAATAACATATCCAAATTCAGATCGTTCGAAGGTGATTAGCTCAAATTTCCCTTTTAATTATGTAATTATTTTAGCCATTTTCAACACATACCATATTGGATCATTTCATCTTCATAAAAATTAGAGTGAAATCATCCTAAATAGCCAATAACTTATCAAATAAAAAATAAAAATGGTTTGGAATGGTAATGGGATGATATTACTCACCTTGATGAAGAATTTTTTTTGAATTCCTTTGAAAATGAAGCTTAATCGATTAGATTTGTTCATTCCTTTAGTCTGCTTGAAAAGGGTGGTTTATGGATTTTGGTTTGATTTTTTTGGTGAGAGGTATGAAGTGATAGAGGGTTTGTGTCTAGAAATATGAGAAAATGTTATAAGCTTTGGGCCATTTTTATTAGTTCATTAGTTTCCTTTGATATTTGTATTCTCTTCATTCTCTTAGCCTGCTAATATTTTATGTCCTGTAATTAATTACTCAATAATCGATTTAGTCATCTACCGAATATCATTTCACTATTTTAACTAATTTTATCCTTCAATTAATTAACTTTCACATTTCTAAATTAAATCAAACATTTAATTATCTTATTTTCTATAACCTTCCCATATTTGGCCTGCCCCAAAATATGGGTGTTATAATCTCCACTCCTTGTAAGAATTTCGTCCTTGAAATTCGAAAAAGGCAACCAAATGCATATATAAGCACATAAAATGTAGAATATAAGTACATCCATTAATTAGCCAACTACTAGTGTAACAACTCGTAAATTTGACACATTAATTATTAATTAATCATAAATATTTGTTTAAATTTAATTGGCGATAAAAGGCAATTTTAAGCAAAGTTTTCATTTTGGAAATGTTGATATTTTCATTGCATTTGGATGTTCAATAAACGAATTTTGATATATAATATGTTATAGTTTGGACACATTAGTTGAAATGGATATATTTGGGCCCAGAATTGCTTTAGACCCAAAATACCTGAATTTTTGCTATAAGTACTAACCTTCTCCAACCCTAGTCGCCACCTGGCTACTCTCTCTTCTCTAATCAAGAAATTTCTTTTTAATCCTAATTTAATGGGGGGGGGGTTTGAATTAAAATTGTTCTTAAAGTTCAAAGTGTCTAAATACTATCGAATTAATTATATAATTGATTGCCTTGATAATGAGAAGAGATGTCAAGTGTTCGTTTTTGGAGTTGGAGCTTGAGGTAATAAAAAATTAGTGAATAAGTTTGGACTATCTGTTTTAGTGTTTTGCAAACTTTGATGATGCGACCAACCGAGGGCGCAATCGTGTAAAGGATGGTGGGAAGATTTCACCAATGTGGTTGGATCTTTCCAGATTGGGGGTGTGGAGGCTAGAAAATTGGTTTAAGCGGTTGAAATAGGATATGGTAAGGGGTCGTTTTTGGGTGGCAACGATGTTAGGGATGGTTGGGGTTAGCTTGGCCAAGGCAAGAGGGTCAAATATGTTGTCGGACGGTGTCGTGGAGTTCATATAGTGGTGTTATGACAACCTCATGCACAAATGGGGCATTAGAGGAAAAAAATGATGATTTTGATTTTCTCCACTTCGGTTCCTATTAAAATTAATTACATAACAGTCCCTATGATTTCTAACCGCCATATCTTTTGCATATGACCTCCGTTTTATGTGCAATTTATTCCGTTAGGTTCATGATGAGGTTTCATAAAATTTTGCATTTGTTTAATGGTTGTAGGTATTTATATTTCAAAATGTAAAATAAATATTAAATAATAAAATATATATCTGTTGATATGTATTATGCCCTTTCGATGATTTTTTGGTTGTTGTGATGTTTCCGATATGGTATGTGTTCCAATTTAGCTGTTTATTTGTTTAATTTCTACATTATTAGATGATGGATGTTTTATATTTATTAGTAGTGGATTTGGGAAAAATAATAATTAACTGAAAGTAAATAAAAATGTGTATTCATGGAATAAATTGGATCATATACAAATTTTTAATGATATTTGTAGGTAATCATAATTAATAGTTTTTACTGAAATAAATATGTAAATTTTAATAAAGTTATTATTTATAGATTTTTGGAGAAATTCATAAACAATAATGAAAAATCTATTTTAAAATGAATCTTGATAATTATTATTATTTATAAAGTAATGTAGAATTTAATAAATAACAATATTATTTTTGTAAAGACTATACTGTTTTACAGTAAAAATAATAATATAATTGCTTTTTTCAAAAAGTAAGATTTGAGCAAAAAAAACAACTTACTAAAAAATGGCCACCTCCGTTTTAGGCGTCTTCCCATGATCTAGGTCCTTTTTTCCTTCCCTATCCAATGTTCATCTCTACACTCCCATTGCTTTCTCAATCTGACATTCTATCTCGTCGTTAACGCTTTATCGTCATCATCGCTCATCTCTTCCATATCTAGAATGGAAAACATAGAAATGAATCTCATTTTCTTGCTCAATTGAAAAATGCACGATTTAAGTGCTTATACCCATTCTAGTCACGTCATTGTTGCACCGCCTTCTCAAACACCTAGATTTGCAAAAGTTTGTTCAACGTTGCTAGTTTCTCCGCCCTGTGATATTGCTTGTTAAGCTCAAACTACCTTTTAGATATATTAAATGCTCTTGATGAAATGGCATCCTCAGACCCTATCAGTGGCATCACGACATCAGCAGAGTTTCTAATGTCATCTTCGATCCCACATACAATCATTTCTATGTTAGCCCTTTCAATATCATATGTAGTTTTTTTAACATCTTATGTAGTGTTGTTGTCACTGATGAGGTATCTCTTACCGCTCAAGCTTTTGACAATAGTGATAGACAGTAGCTCTATTCTTGCTATGTTGCCTATTCATAATGTAGTTGCTACCTCTATTTTTATGCCTATGTCATGGTCATCCTTTTTCTCTTTTAAACCGCATAATGCAGGGGTTTATTCTCCTAAATAGTTTGAATTAAAGAATGTAAATGGGATTGATATTCTTCCTTCTAAAGTGATTAAAGGAGGAATGACTTTATGGCAAGATCATCTAGTGGGTTTTTTCTTCCTTATGACAATCCCTCTTTATCAGTTATAAAGTAGCACTTAATGAGATTTCGGAAACTAGAAGGTAGAATTACTACGTGATATGACAAAATTATGTTTTTATGTAAATTCACTTTTTTAGAGGATAGCTTAGGATACTTGAAGCAGAACCCATCATTATTTTAGGGAAGCCGTTTATAATAACCAAATGGAGTCCCTTTGTAGACATTGCACGCGATTAGGTACTCTCTAACCTTACTTCAGTCCAATTCCCGATCATTCCATCTGTTTTGTAGTCTATGATTGGTATATATTGGTTGGAAAACTTTATTGGAGAATAGGTTTGCTTTAATGTTGCAACGATTAAGAGGGAAAGGTTGGGTTATGCAAGAGCATTGATTAAGATAAAGCCTGATAAGTTATTGCCGTCAATTTTACCACTAGAGCCGATTGTTAGGCAGGTTGCTTTGGTAGACATTAACTATAAATGGAAACCTCCTATATGCACGAACTGTCCATCCTTTGGTCATCTGGTTGCCACATGCAAGCATTCCCCTAGTTCATTGCCTTTGATAAATGTTTAGAAAGAGGACCACAAGCTCCCTATCTCTCAAAAGATTCTACCGTCAAAAGTGGTGAAGCGCGTATGGGTTCGCAAAGCTCCACCATTTCCTATCCTATCCCCACCATTCTTATGAGGAATGATCGGTTATGTGTGTTCCTTTCCTTCCTGTGACAAGCTCTTGCTCAAGTTCTATTTCCAACCTTATTATATGGTATTCTGATGAGAAGATTTGGGTTCATGAAGTGACGCACTTCCGTTACTCTCCTGTGAATGTCACCTATTTTAAGTATGTTACGGACGAGGAAGGCGAAAATACATTATCATATCTCAAGGGATTCATTATCTCTTTCCGTCGAGGGAAAATATAGGGAGCATAATTGTAAAATTCTTAAAGATGAGACTTTGGATAAGAGTTTTATTTTCCATGAGGAGTCTACTGATTTTGACCGTAACATTTCCAAGATGTTTAGTGACTATGTAAATGTTATTAGGTCTGATTTCTCTAAGGATGAGAGTGAATCCTCTAATAAGGAGGGGGAATAGCATGTTGTACCTATAGTAGTTAGGGTATCCTACTCTACTATTGTATTAAACTTGCTTTTCTATTTATATATATGTAGGGTTCCATATAACCCCTCTTGCCTCGTAAAATAATATAAATATTTTTATAGAGTTTATTGAAGAAATTATTATTATTATCTTCTTCTTCCCCAAACCATGTTAAATCCGAGATCTACTAGATTATGGTTGAATTTGAGTTATAACCTTTGTATTATGTAGAAAAAACATAAGATAATAAAATTAAAGTGGACATAAGCCATAGAATTTGTTAAATCACTATAAAAATTGTGTGTTTCTATTTCTTTTTGATTAGATCTGCTATATATTATCTACTTTGAAGTGTTGTGCCACTTTCCAGCATAATATTTTTGGTGCTTTCATTGAGAAAGAGCTAGACCGAACAACGTAAAGCTTGGATCTAAAGTTTGGAAGAGATAAAGAGGCCTTCTACCAAAGTAATAAAATGACCAAGTCAACGAGGGCATGGGGGCAGCCAGGAGGTATCCTCAATTCAAATCCTATGTGTAAAAACCATGTTTCTTGACTGTAATATTAAACTAAGTTAATTAAAATAGAAGTTTTCGTATTCAATTTTGATAATTATTACTTTGAAATCAAATTATTATTCAATTAAATAATATTTAATAAAATATTTTGATAAAATTGAATTAGTTTATAAATTCCTTTTTAGATATTTCATTAAAATTCAAATAGAACGTTTATAATACATACAAAATATTTAAAATTGTAAATAATTTCTATATGATTGAAATAGTTGGAAAATAAATCCACTTCACGTTAATATGATGAATAATTAAATAAGAATAAAAAATACTTAATAAAATAAAAATTGTCTAGTTGTCGAAATATATTTGTAAAATGAAGTATAGATCAATGTAAATTAGAATGAAACATATTTATAAATAAACGACAAGAATTAATATTTAAATGCAAGAGAAATTAATTAAAAAGCTAGATTGAGTTGGAAACAAGGCCCAAAAGAAATAATAATAATATACCCAGCCCATGTTAAACCGGTCCCTTCTTTCCTTACCCGATTCAAACTCAGGTAACCTCGATCTCGTCTCCTCTGCCCAAACATAACGCCATGCCATAAAAGCCCCAAATTGCAAATTTAAAGAAAAGGACATCGTAAAAAAAATAGCGACCTTGGGTTGATGCTCATCATCGACGACGAACTGAGTCGTGTGCGTGCGGTTGGGGAGTAGGAGATTGATCGAAGGAGATGCTTTAGGAAAGAAGCACGATCATTCCAGACGGTGTTGACATGGAGGCACACACATCTTCATGTGGTGGCTGGCATGGGCGACGTGTGCTAACAACTGGAAGGAGGATGTGAGCTTTGAGGTGGTAGAGGTAGATTGAGGGCAATAGGCTGAAACAGGCAGTGATAGAGGCGTTAACAAGGTGACGGCTAGTTGCGATTGACTTTGGGTAGTGGTGAGCTGAGTTGTTAAACTCATGAATTCTATCTCTAATTAATTGAATTCCTTTGGCATGTCGATATGGTTGATCATGTGATAACTCTTTGTTATTAATGATTAGATTGGCTAAAATGAATTGTTGTTTCCTTTTTGCATCTTGTTGTTAATATATATGGTGTATTCTAGTTTTGCATGTCTTTTAGAGGTAGTTGATTGGTTTGCAGTGTTGATTCATTGCTTGGTTTGATTGTATAAATTTACAAACAAAACTCCTTCCGTTTGTGAATTAAAACCTGATAGTATGTCGATACTTATACATTGTCGTGTGATCGGAGTTGTCGGAAAGCAACTCGAATCGATAAATAATTCCATATTTGGGATAATATTATATAGAGAAGTGTTGGCTTTAGATGATGCTTTTTTAATGGGTTTATCGTTTGAATTGTTTAAATGTTTTCAAAAGATTTTTTTTTGAGATTTATCAATATATATATTCTTATTGGAATTTGATTTACAGAGTACAGTTAAATTATATTATATTCTTAACTTTATTCTTATTTCATAATTTCTGCTCCAAGTTTGAAAGATAAGTAATATTTATTCATAAAACCTTTTTAAATTCACTATTATAAGTATATTATAAATTTGGAAATGCTTTAGTATAAAAAATAAAATAAAATATTTTATTATTGTATAAAGGCTATTATGGAAGCAATAATTTCAATTTCATGTGATTTTAGTTATAAAAGTGGTTTAAATGGTTTTGAAAGAGTTCAAAAGCCTTTGTAAATAAACAACTCTTCCATAAACTGAATTTAAGGATTTAAAATTGATTTTAGGAAATTGTATTCTTGTATATACATAATTAATTTAAAACCCTTTTATTTTATTTATTATGGATAAGGATTCTTGATTTCTTGCTTCTTCTACTTCCTTGATTCCTGATATTTCTGGAATTATGATGATTTCATATTTTGGAAAAGTCTCATTATTCTAAATTATTTAGAATAATATATATATATATATATACATTAGATGCATTATATATGAAAAGAAATCATTTTTGAATAGTTATATTAAATATAATCATTAGAAATCACTTACAGAGCTTATATAAAATATATTAATGATTTCAAAATTGGGGATTCGAAATATGTTTTGAATCTTATATTTGAAAGTATTTTGATGAAATATTATTATATAATTTTTAATAATAATAATGTTTTATAAAGCTGAATATAAAATTATATATATATAAGCTTTATATATGTATATAACAACATATTTTATAAATACAGCTACTTTAGGGTCATTAGACCAATATCTAAATGATTTTAAAAGGAATAATTTCTATCTAAAAATATTACTTCTATTAGACGAGAATTTTAATTAATCAATTTAGTAGTGCTACTGGTATGAAACAATATGTACCACTTTTATCAGTTAATTATTTCACTCTTATGATGGAATATTTTATAGAGTGGAGTTTACGATCTTTTAGTAAACATTCGAGTATTGCCTAGTGGTTATGAGACATTTGGGGCGACACTAGTTTGATTACTAATTGAAAGTATTTAACACTTAAAATTTTAGCTAGGTGGAGTTTACAATCTTTTAGTAAACATTCGAGTATCACCTAGTGGTTATAGGACATTTGTGGCGACACTAGTTTGATTACTAATTGAAAGTATTTAACACTTAATATTTTAGTTAAGTGGAATTTATGATCTCTTTATAAATATTTGAGTATCACCAAGTGGTTATGGGACATTAGGGAAACTCGAGTATTTAACATTAGAAAGTATATAACACTTTAGATGAGAAATGATCATTGAGATATCACGAATTAGGCAAGTACGACAAGTGTCGGCATGTCTTTAAATGGCATGCATCCAGGCGTGATCGGTGAGTATTGGATCGTTTTTTTGGTTGACTCGCTTTCATGCTCGTCTTTTGGTTGACTCCCTTTCATACTTGTTTGTCGGTTGACACACTTTCATTCTTATCTTTTGGTTTTGACTCACTTTTATGCTTGTCTTTTAGTTTTGACTCGATTTCATGCTTGTCTTATTATTTTGACTTGCTTTCATTCTGGTTTATGATTTTGATTTTGTGAGATATTTTGATTCACTGTATTTTGAGATGATTTCTTATGATAAGCATCAAATATTTTATGACATGTGATTTTGGTATTGATGCTTTTTTTGTGATTTGGGCACATTATATAGTTATTACTATATTATTAAGATTCTTGCATGGTTATAATTATGATCTCACCTTTTATGTGATACATTCTTTTGAGGAGATCTTTTGCTTACGTTATAGTGTTCACTATATCATCTTTTCCTATTCATATATATTATGTTATAATGACCTGCATTTTTGAATGGTTTATAATTACATATTGGAATTATTTAAAAAATTGAATCTTGGATTTAATTCGAATAAAAATGATTTCAAAAGCTTATTTAAATTCATTTTAAATAATAAAAGGTTATTATAAATTTTAATTTAGAATTAAAAGTGATTAAAACCGTTTTAATAATAATTTTCTTTAATTAACATGTGAAACTATCATTCCGAGGCACTATCTCAAATTTTGACAAAACTAGTGCCATCAGATCGGGAATAATGAATTATTTTACATCCTCAAGTTTTGTAACGATTAGACGTACTGTGTGGTCATGTAGGCTCAAAACGTATAACATTTGATTTCAGGAATTAAATATAATATAATTTGATTTTAAAAGCTAACTTCTGTATATGATGGAATTGGGTCCTGATACTAGTTCCATTGTGTTTTGGAATGAGAGTAATTAGTAGGAATGCGAGAGTGCATGCCTTGTTTGGAGTTCAAAATTTTGGAGGGTGAATAGTGTCAGAGATTTCTCTATAAAAGCACCTCACTTCTTTCTTTTTGGAGAAACCCTAACCCTAACCATTGTTCCATTCAACGACCGATATTCCTCCGACCTCTAGAGGCCGAACTAGCTGTCAGGATCAACATGAAAAAGATGGACAAGGGGAAGGGGGGTTCATTGGTGGTGGTGGATCGTCAAACAGAGGAGCGTGGTGGTGTGGATCTGGAGAGGTATGTCGACGTTCTCTTAGGTGGATCTCGATGTACATGTGTGCATTTGAGGCGAGGGTGGTGGTGATGGGTGGCTCGTGGTTAGGGCTACGCTTGGTAGTGATGCGGTGGTGACTGGATAAACGTTGCGGTGGCGGTCGTAGGTGAAAGTCACGTGGGTTTTGGGTTCGTGAGTTATGGCCTGGAACGAGATAAAGGGGAGAGGTAATTAACGCTAATTACCTTGATTAATTTGTTAATTACTAACTTAATTAATCTCTAATGTTGTAATGATTGTATCTTGTTGTTATGAGGTCTAATCGAGACATCGATTTCCCCGTTGTGTTCGTATCGAGATTATCTATGCAACGGAGTTGGATTCATCGAGTTTGAAACTTGTTGGAATTTAATCAAAATCGAACGACGTTCGATTTTGGACTATTTGAAAACACGAAAGCATTAACTAGAGCTTGGGTGAGTTTTACTCACTAGTAATTATATATTGTTATATATATAATTGTTATTGTATTAAAAACATAAATTTTATAACGAACAATGCAAGTTATACTTTTGGACCTTGCTTTGTTTTGTAAAACAAATGATAATATTATATTGGAGTATAATCTCCTTTTGACTCTGTAAAAAAAAGTATCATGGCCCTACTAGTTTACATGTTTGATATTGCTTTGTGAAAAGTGATAGTATGTTATGAATGTTAGAAACGATATAGTCATTATAAATGTGCTTTGAAATCCCTGATATTTGACATATGTTAAATTGGATAAATTGGGTAAATTGTGGAAATATATATGTACATATATATTGGGTTGTTCTATACACATTTTGGTGTGTTAGGCATAAATGGAATTGGTTTGGACATTTGTAGAACTTGAAAATGGAAGCTATAAATGTTAGAAGCGAAAATGTCGCGATGGTTGCACTTTGAAATCGTCGTGATATATGATTTTAAAAGTTAACTTTAGAAGATATCATAGGGCTTATTTGTATTTATACTAAGTATGTTAGTGTACTTATTATGGGAAAATAACAAGGCTTAAATATATTTCTAAAAATCATTTATGAATTTATAAAGTGATGGTTTTAAATTATAAAACCGAATTTTTAAACTGGTTTTAAATAAAAGATTTTAAAATTATAGTATAAGTATTTTTAAAGTATGTTTTTATTATATATATGGTTTTAAAAGTTATTAAAGATTTTATCTAGAAAAATAAAAGGATTTATATTATAATACTTTACATATGGTTTATAATAGATTATTAAATATCTTAGTTTTACAAATAAATTAGTATACGTAAATATCTATCTTTTTAAAGATATTTTAATATATAGAGAATTTTTAGAAAAGGAAGTTTGGTATTTGTAAAAGGATATAAATGAGTTTTGGGATTATAACACTTATGTTATAATGGATTATTTTATAAATTGATTTAAAAGGAGTTTTGTGATTATAACACTTATGTTATAATGGATTGTTTTTGTAAATTTATTAAAAAGGTATATAACCTTGTTTAATAAATTGGAGAAGCACTTAGAACTTTAAATGGATATTTTAAAATAAATGGTAAGTATAAAAGTGATTTTAGGTTTATAGTATCGATGTTTGTGCAACATTTGTTTTAATCCATTTAACTATACTTTTGAAAAGTTATTAGATCTTTAAAATGGTATTTTAAAGATAATGGAATAGTAAACGGTTTTGGAGTTTGTCGTAAACAATGTTTAAGTAACATTTGTTTTTGAACCTTTGGACAATACTTTAAAGTGTTAAAATATTGATAAATGAGTTTGGAAAATACTTATATCTTTGATAATGGGAATTTAAAGAGGATAACAAGTATGAAATGGTTTTGGGTTTGTAACGACAGTGTTTGAGTAACGATTGTCTTAAACCCTTTGAAATTGATTTGTGAATATACTTATACGGTTGAGATAAGTATATGAATACATTTGGGAAGTGTTGAAATGTGTTAAAAACGAATAGTAACGTTTTAATCAAATAGTGAAGTTTAATTAACTAATATAGTTACATTTATAAAAGAATTATAGAGTAAAAAGAGGAGTTTTACTAATAAAATAGGATTTTAAATAATAAAGGAAGATTAATTAAAAAGGGTAAGTCGTTTATGAGTTTCAATCGTGCTTATGAGTTTCGATCGTGCTTTGCGTGTTACTTTCTTATGGATAGAATACGGGGACTTGGTTTCCCTTATGCGATTATTCTCATTATATTGGATTGTTTGTTTATTTGATAGTTAAATAACCGACTATCAAATCTTGGCTAAAATATACTCTGGAAATATCTAGAAGAAACACGGAATTATATGGTACAATTGTCTTCGGTGATGCTATACTGTACGTATAAACTCGTCTTGCTTAAACGGTTAGGAGGTGATGCTATACTGTACGTACAATTTTCTAGGGCAAATGATAAGAAAATCTGTCTGCTTAAACGGTTAGGAGGTGATCTCCAATCTTATGTTTAGTCTGTTTATTTCCTACAGAACCGGGGTTGAAGTTCCTAGGAAATCGATCGATTGGTTTTGGAGCATCTAGTAAGCTGGGGAGTGTACTTATAAGAGATGACTTGAAACCGTAACCACTGCAAAACCATATACATGTTCTATGCTTTGGAAGAGGTTCGTGATTGCTTTATGATTGCTTCGATGCTGGAATCTATGTGGAGATTCAAGATTTGTTTGAAATGCTCGAACACATGTAGATGTTCGTGATCTATTCAGGATGTGGGGATCTATATGTGATTCCGAAGCCTATTGAGGTAAGGGAATTCATGTGTGATTCTGAGATCTATTGAGAAATCCATGTATGCTTTCGAGATCTATTGAGATATTGGAATCCACGTGTGGTTCCATGATTTGTTCGAGCCGGAGCTCGTGTGTAAGATTTGTTCGAGTGGTGACTAATGGGCAGGATTGCTGGACATAGCCTCATCAGTGGGTATAACTAAAATCAGAGATATGAGACATAGTCAGTAGGGTTGGAAAACCCGTAGGGTGCATGCGACTCCATTTCTAGAGATACTTATTGGGATATGCATACAGGGGTGATGCATCAGGTCTTAGCAAGACCAGCTATGGTTTTCCTATGGAACATTCACTAGAAATGTATGATGCTTCAAAAGGATGTCTCTAATCCTTCTTTAGTAGTTCGAATTCGACTTCCCCAAAGAGATCTACGTGGAAATCCTATACAATTAGCGAACACGCCTTAGCGGTTGTGATTGTATACCTAATACTGTTGTGATGTACATCACTTGCATCGCAGCTATGTGATTATTTATATTTCACACCTTAGACATTATTATATTATCACTGGATTTTATAATAGAAATGGTTTGCTTATCGTAAGGTACAAACCCTTCTATGTTTATTGGCGGTGTGGTCTTACGAGATACCTTTATTTTGAAGGGTTTTAAGATATGATAAATCTATGTTATTTGAGTTTCTCACGCTGGTTTACCAGACTGATCCAGGTGTTATTTTATTAATGCTCGGGTCAACTCGAGTATGTTTCCAGATTTATCTGTGGTTCATTGGAGCTCTTAAAGAGGAGCTGGATGATTTCTTACCGTATTTATTTTCCGCTGCATTACTTGATTGTATCTATCAGTATTTGTGAGGACATGTTGTTATAATTGTCTAGGCTAATGATATATTAGTTTTCTCTTATTGATGTATGTATATAAAGGTTTTATTTTTGGTAAAGAGCTTTTGAGATATTATAGGTTATCGTTCCACATGTGAGATTATGATATTGCATTCTCTTCTTTCTTGTTCTATATCTTTTTCTTTTTTTACCCTAACAATTTGTCATTCCAACGCTTAGGTGCTCGTCATGTAAATACAATGAATGTATTAGTGTCGACATTCGAGGGTCGAAAAGTCAGATCGTTATATATGTGATCTCACCCAACTTTATTTAGAGATAGTCTGACTTGTTTATTATATAATACTCGGGTCAAACCGAGACTTGTCAGGTACGGGGATTCTACGACCTTGGATGTTGATCTAGCATTGGAGATAGCATATAAATATATATTATATGAATCATTTAGGCTATAGTCCTTGTGTATATGTTTTGTATGACTCGTGAATGGGAGACAATGACTTGCTTGTATGTATGTGAGTTTAGTATCCTCTTTTTTAGACCCACTCTATGTAATAGTTTTAGCATGTATTATAATTTCTACTGTGATCTATGATTCTAATTTCTCTGTTATATAATATATTGTTCTGATTTTTTTTAGCCAACGTGTCTACTACTTTGTGCTAAGACTGGTCACGCCATTATATTTCTTCTGATATAAAGGTAAAAATGTGATAATGTTAGCCCAAGGAAATAAACACGGATGATTGCTCCTATCTAGCCTTATTCTCCGTATTAGTAGACGATATTACTATGTTATATCCTTTGTTAGTATGAATACAAAAGTGGGGCATTACATCTTGGTATCAGAGTAGGTTCAGAACAATATAAAATGAAAGAGACACAAATCTTGGTCTAAACAGACTTAGAGTCCTATCCCTTGGGTGTGTAGGGTAGAACTTAGAATTTATTCCTATTTAGGATAAAAATATAAATGATTATTAGGAATACTCATCGGGACGTATTTGTAAAAAATAAAATGAAATACTTTACAATCTATTATAATGAAAATGATTTTAAAGTTGGAACTCACTTCTGTAAAGAGTGACATTTAATAGATAGCGTAAATGTGACCTTAAATGGCTTAGAATCGAATATTGTTGTGTTCGGATCTGTTAGTGATTAGAGTTGCACCGCGGGAGCTGATTAACTGTCTTCCGCTGAGCACATTAATTGGTTTATCTTATACATGTTTGGTAGGTTGATGAATGCTTGGTTGTGTTAAATTTTTAATAACACTTTAAATTTTATATTGAGTAGGAATCAACATTTGAGAGTTTGAAACCTACTCGATATTAATAATAAGATCTTGCGGTGTCTCCATTGGTATAGCCACTGTAAGGGATATTGGAAGTTTGTTTCTTTTATAAAAATAGAATATTAATCCATATGTATGATTAATTAAATACTAAGATGAAATTAAAATTTTGATGGTTGCTTAATGTATGCATGGATAAATGTATGTCTTATTGGATTAGAAATTTTTTAATGATTTATTTCATGTTAATTAGCCCATTGAGTGAGTTATGGGATCTGGTCGATATGAGTAGCTAACATATTGATAGGAATTTCTAAATGCTTAAACGTGACAAGAATTGGGACAATATTTTTTAAATGCAATAAGAAATGTTTTACTTGGAATCCATAATGTTTTATAAAATAACGTGTTAATCTAGAAAATGAAAACATTGTTTTCTATAGTTAAATATTTTTGAATAATGTATGCAGCCATGAAGTTAGTGGAAAGTTGAGTAATAATGCAGCATTGTTGATGTAAAATTCTAGATAATCAACATTACAGCAAATCGACGAGACGAATCACTAAAAAATTATAGCACAACGATGTTGTATATTTAATTATAAATTAAGTTTAGGAATTATATACATAATAATAAGCCTGTTAAAGTTGTATTTAAAAGGATTTTCTAATGATATATCTATTGATATAATAGATTTTTTGAATTGAGGAAAATAAAAAAGTGAAATTTTCTAGAAGAGAAAAGTATACATAAAGAATAAAATGCTTTGGAATATACTCAAAAGAAATAAACATCCTGGAAAATATAGTTATTTATGGAAATAAAAACAGGTATATGGAATAAAAAGGATGATTGTGTTTGACTTTATAAATTAGATTTGCTAAAATAAATTTGAACTATCGCAACTTTTAGTTTATGGAAATAATATTTTAAAAATATGTAACTTGATTTAGTATTGAAATTGAAATATTATACTCATATGCAATTTTTATAAAGTAGCGTCTTAGATTATATATGAGTTATAAAAGGAAAAAAATGTATATACAAGTTATGGAAGATATTTTTGTATAATGAACGACAAAATAAATTTGGAAAGTTTTTCACAATGAAGTAAGTATGTAATTTTGTGAAAGGAAGGAGATTGAATAATATTTATAAATATAAGTATGAATTGAAATTTCAATCGAAAATCTTTGAATGAGAATTTATAATTTGGCAAAGACTATTGGATGATTGAAAATAATATTACAAGGAAACGTTTTATTATTTGAATATAAATACTTGCTATCTTGAATTTGTCATTAAATATTTGATTTTTGAAAAGTTTTAATTCGAAAAATCATTTTGGAAAAGAAAATTGAATATTATTATGTAAGGAAATATATAATTGAATATTATTATGGGGCAAGAGGATTTGGAAAAAAAAGAGAGTAATAACAATGGTTGTAAAACAATGATTTATTATAACTGTAAATCTCAAACCGTCAACTTATTTTTGATAAATTCACTTTCCTTAAGAGGCTATGTCTTTGGAAAGTGATTTTTCCTTTAAGCACAATGCATAATTTTGAGATTTGTTGATATCAAAACATGAGGCATGAAATAACGTCTTACACTCATTTGATCATAACTTTTGATTTAGCCGTCCGATTGTGACGACTGTTTTTTTTGGAAGATATTTTAATATAGAACAACTTTTGTGTTTTATTTTTTGGAAATTTTTTAGATCTAATTGGTATTAAAATCATTCTGAATTTGAGTCAAAAATCTGGCCGCATTAAGTATTTTCAGGATTTCAAAGCCGAAGCATTTTGGCCATATCTTTTGAACCTGTTGTCCGATTATGACGACCTTGCACTTTCCGAAAAGCTACCGTCATAAGCAACAGCTTTTATGTTAAGATATTTATGAAATTTTAACATCTTCTATGCTAAAAATTCCATTTCGATGGTGGACCTACGTTTTCCATTTAATTTCTGAATTGTATAACGTTAGAAAGAATGCCACAACTTATGTCATACTCTACATTTTGATGATCTGGATAATGCTTTTCAAAGCTTATACATTGTGTAATACCTTTTCTTTGAAAACAACGACTAATTTCGAGATTGTAATCCTTAAAACTTTGTTGAGATTGGCCCCATTATAAGTGATTGTTAAATATATGTATTAAGTTACATGCTTAATAAATCTTCTTTATGCGAGTAATGTTGAAAGTTAAGTTAAGTTCAAGAGCTCTAGATGGCCTATGTGACCATGTGATGACTTTAGATTACTTTTGCTTGCAAATTAGTAAGGTAACTTGCTTTAAAATGCTAAATGAAAGGTACGCCTACGTTTAACGTATAGACATGTTAGATATATTGATATATATATATATATTATGTTTCTGACCATGTGGTCGATTTATATTGGATATATCATATTTGTGAAATTACAAAAGGCTCTCTATACAAGGAGACTCTACCGAAATTTTTTGGAAAATCTAACACTTAGAAAATTTTCAATAATTTTTTGTATGAGAAATAATGAAAGTCAATTAAAGAGTCCATTTAAAATTTATAACATACGATAAGTTTGGTTCTAATGTTAACCACTTTGAGAATTGAGCGAGTTTCAACTTGATTATGCATATGAAAAGAGTTAATGTTTGAGTGTGCGTGTGACGTCTGTTATCCCGCCTTTTGGCAAGGCCGTGATACCAAGGAATTGACCAGAAACTGAAGACGGTCCGTCCTAAAGATCGATTGTACACAGGTTCGCTATGGATGCTGGTAAAATTTTCCCGAGTTCGGATTGAGCCACAATTAACATGACACAACAAGCAAAGCTATGAAAGCCAACGTTCCATTTCAAGTCAATTGGAGTTCATATGCTCAAGTTATGAGTCGATCAAATTCTGGGAGAAGAACGTTATGTTCGTATCCCTCTGTTCGCATCAGTCCATTTCGTATCCATCGGTAAAAAAGCATCTCTTTGTATCCATCCAGGCAAACCCACTTCATATCCATCCAAACTCACCCACTTCGCATCCATCTGCAGTAATACGTGAGTCCACTTCATATCGGTACACCGCCAAAACATGCTTCGTATCGATCGACCATAGATCGATACGAAACCAACACCTCCCCAACAAATAAGCGATATGAAATGGCCTCTGAGTTATCGATATGAAGAACATAAGTTCGTATCGATATGAAGCAATTATAAAGGATCGATACGAAGTTGGGTGCGAGGGATAGATACGAAGTTGAGTGCAATAAAGCGATACGAAAGGAATATCCTGGGTCGATACGAACGAGGCACATTCAAGCGGAAGACACGGTCGCTCGGCATAAAGAGTGGATCGATCCTAAAAGTTAGCGCCACGTCACCTAGCAAGCACATGCCCAGAAGCGATGCGAACAAGAAGCGATGCGAACAGGAAGTGATGCGAACTCAGCAGCCTTCAACAAAGTCAAACTTGCATCGATCATAACTCAAAATATACAAGTCCAAATGCCACCAAATTTTCACAGGAGCTTGCGTGCAACCTCAAGAATATTCATGATCGATCTCGGCTCGATTGGGCCAAATCTTGACCGATGCGAATTTTGTTCGTATCAATCACGGATCGAGTCCAAACAACATGGGATCGATCATGCGGGACCACCCACATGGGAGAAGGGGTCTTCCAAGATCTGAGCGAGATATTTGCTGCCTACGCCTATAAATAGTAGCCCAGAACCTACTGAAAAAGGACTTTTGCCTCTTCTACGTCCAGACTCTGTCGAAATCACTATTGTACTCGAATTTTACTGTTGTAACTCATTGTAACCAACAAGCAAAAATCAATAAAAGTTAGCCAATTCATAGTGGACGTAGGGCATACGCCGAACCACTTTAAATCTGTGTGTTTCTGTGTGATTTTCTTATTTATCAATTGGTGTGTTTGTTAGATCTTCCTCATTTTCCATTTATATTCTTCATTTTATTTCTTCAAACACATCCGAAGAGTGTTGTGCCCAATTTTGGTACAAACACTTTGGTGCTTTCACTGAGAAAACCCAGTTTTTCTCCTGTTCGTTGGATCTACTACCGATATAAGATTGCAAGAATCTAAGGAGAAGATCCAGATTTCAAGTCCAGAAGTTCTTCCATCCTATTCAGATTTGTACTAAGTCTAGGAGAGAGCTTCGCTATCCACCATGGTTTACACTAGGACTACATCAACAGCTGCAGATCCAGAAGGACGGGACAGACAGAACCCCACACAACTTCCTCCTAAAGATTAGAATGCTGCTGGACCTTCCGATCCGCAAGGCCCTGTCACCAGGGAAGAGTTTCAACTGTTAATGTAAGAGCCGACACAGAGTCGTCAATAGCTTACTCAACAACTCCGTGCCAACGTGGAATTGACCAATCAACTGAATCGTCAGAGACGAAGGAGATCCAAATGGAATCAGGCTTCCTGTTCATCCACTGAAAGTTCGGCCTCTTTTGACTTTAATCATAGACCCACATGCCCACGGCTGGATGGAAGCTATACACAGGCTACTGGACATCAACACCTTGAATCTTGGGCAGCCGAGAGTTGGCCCGTCAACCAGCCATCAAAACGGACCCTCCTCCCGAGGAGGTAATGTTCCTATCATACTACTAGCAACCGTGCTACCACCACTGCTACGGAGTTGGAAGTTGATGCTCAAAACCAAACGGATCCGAACCACCATCAATGCAACTATACTCCTGAGCCTTATGTCCCAGAAGACCTAGAACCAAGGAGGCGAGACATGGACCGTCGACCGGCCCATCCTCGCATTGTGGAACCCGACCACACCTTGGCTCAGCATGCCCAGAACGTCCAAAAGTCGGATATCCCGACAATGATCCGCCAGATGATCCATGAAAGTTAGGGCCTCACCAATGACGACCGGGGAATCTCCCGGAGTCATACTCCTTTCACTGATGACATCCTCTACGCTGAACCGCCTCGGCAATTTAGGATGCCGAATTTACCCGTTTATGAGTGGAGATCTAATCCCAACCAGCACATCTTAAAGTACGAATGGTTATTGAATGTCGCACGAGCTGATGATGCGGTCAAGTGTCAAAGTTTCCCGATCTCCCTAGGGGGCATAATAACTATGTGGTTTACCCGTTTACCACCTCGGTCTATCTCGTGTTTTGATCAGTTGGCCACAAAGTTTGTTGAATAGTTCTGCATGCATGTCATAAGACCGAAAGATGTTAACACCTTGTCTAGTGTCACTCAAGCTCCCGGAGAGACACTCAGACGTTATTTGGAGAGGTTCCATGCTGCATGCGCTGAGATTAGTAATCCCAATGACAACTCAATTCTGATGGCACTAACTAAAGGGATTGATCCTGATTCTGAATTTGGCAACTGGTTAGCCGGAAAACCTCCTGCGTCATTGGACCGTTCCTATTCCAAGGCTGCCCGGTTCTTGAGAAGGGAGGATGCGAAATAGTCTAGGAAAAAGGATGACGTAGGACCCAGTGTGGAAGGAATCCAAAGCAATGTCGTTGTTAAACAAACCGGGGAGAGTTTCGAAAAGGTGCAATTGAACATACAGAATAAACATAATCAATAGAAAAGTAATGGAAATCAAAACAGGAAGCGAGATCAGAATTGTGGGCCACGACGTAGGGCTCCTATGTTTGACAATTATACTCCTTTGAATACGTCGCTAGAAAATGTGTACTTGTAGACCTGCAATACTATTCAGTATAAGAAACTGCTCCGATGCAATCATCAGAAAAACAGATTCAAATGGGGAAGTATTGTAGACTTCACGATAGTTATGGCCATAACACGAACGAGTGCCGTCATTTACAGGATATTATTAAGAAATTGAAACGAGAGAGAAAGTTGGAGCAGTTTGTGCGGGCACCATAGTCTGGAGGAGCGGGCCCATCAAACCAAATACCAAATCAGGCGAGACCAGAGGAACCCGCTCGTACCGGTGGGAGGTTGGTGATTAATACTGTTAGTGGTGGTCCCCATCCAGCAGATCGAAGATGGAAGGAAATGGAGTTGTATGCCAGTTCTATTAGGCATGCGAGCTTCGAATGTTGTAGTAATTTGGAAGCCGGGGCTCCGGCCAAGCAATAGAAAACAATGACGGACGACGTCGTATTCCGGAGCAGGGATGTCGATAGAGTCAAAGCCCTGACCATAGATCCACTTGTCATTTCAGCTCAAATAGGTCCTGCTTGGATGAAGTGGATCTTGGTAGACAGTGGAAGTTCGGTGAACATATTGTTTAAGCGAGCTTATGATCAGATGAGGATGGAAAAAAAAAGGCTTGAAGCCTTGTCAGTCTTGTATTCATGGCTTCAATGGGAGTGCAACTATACCCACTGAAGTGGTGGAACTACCAGTGGAGTTGGGAATTAGAGAATGCTGGAGAGTCTGGATATTACAGTTTATTGTGTTGGACATAGACTCGCCATACAACGCTTTCTTGGGCCGACCGGCCCTAGTTGAGTTCAAGGCTGCCATTGCCCCTTGGTGTTTGACTTTAAAATTCCCTACTAACAACGGAGTTGGAGTTGTTCAGGGTGACCAGGCTGCTAGACGAGCCTGTTATATTGCTGAGCTGTGGGAGGCGCAGCGAAAAAAAAAGAAGAAAGGGCGTAGAGGAATCTCTCTGCGTGTTCTTTGCAGAAAATTGAAAGCTAACGCCTGGGCCTAGGCCCGGGCACCCCAACCAATTCCCAAGGGATCTTGACCCGAGAGATGCCGAAAATGAAGACGAAAGTAATGACAGTCAAGCTTCCCTGGCCGAGTTGACGACCGATGTTCCGATCGACGATAATGACGATTCTAAAATCATAAAGATTAGATCCCAGCTAAGCCAATAGATGCAGGAGGAATTGGTTGAATTTCTCTAGGCAAACCTTGACGTGTTTTCCTGGACGCATTCTGACATGTGTGGAATCTCCCCGGACATTGCGAGCCACACATTGAATATTAACCCGTGGCATATCCCAGTCAAGCAAAAAAGGCGTGGTATGGATCCAGAGAGATCTGCCGCCCTTAAGGAAGAGGTAGATAAGCTCAAGTCGAACGGGTTTATCCAAGATGCACTATATCTGGAATGGGTGTCCAATCCTGTACTCATCAGAAAGCCTAACGGAAAATGGAAAACATGCGTTGACTATTCAAACTTGAATAAAGCTTGCCCCAAAGACAGTTTTCCAATTCCCCGAATCGATCAGCTCGTAGACTCAACAGCTGGACATGAACTCTTATCCTTCATGGATGCATATTCTGGCTACAATCAGATACCCATGTACTTGCCCGATCAAGAGCATACCAGCTTCGTCACCGATCTGGGACTTTACTGCTACAAAGTCATGCCCTTTAGACTCAAGAACGCCAGGGTAACCTACCAACGATTAGTTAATCGAATGTTCGCCAACCAGATCGGAAAAACCATGGAGGTATATGTGGACGACATGCTTGTGAAGTCACGGTTCTCCACTGATCATATCAAGGATCTGGAATCAATGTTCAACATCCTCCGAGAGTACAGAATGAAACTCAACCCGTTAAAATGTCACTTTGGGGTCGTGTTTGGAAAATTTCTTGGATTTATCATCAATGTCCGAGGAATTGAAGCCAATCCCGAGAAGATCTGGGCAATCAGAAACCTTGAGACCCTAAGGACTATAAAGCAAGTTCAGAGCCTCAACAAAAAGGTAGCAGCACTGAGCAGGTTCATTTCAAAATCCATCGACAAATGCATTCCCTTCTTCGACCTGATCAGAAAAGGGAAACAAAATTTTGAATGGACTATAGAATGCGAGGGCACATTCCGAGCACTGGTTCAACACCTCTCCACACAACCCATTCTGTCAAAGCCTATTGATCACAAGAGATTGTACATCTACTTGGTGGTGTCAGGAAATGCAGTCAGTGCTGCCTTAATTCGGGAGGAAAATTGGATACAACGGCCAGTCTATTACATTAGCAAACGACTGACCGGAGCAGAGGGAAATTATCCGAAGCTGGAAAAGCTAGAATATTGTCTTGTCATTGCCTCAAGGAAGCTCCGTCCGTATTTCCAGGCTCATCCTATCACCGTTTACACCAACCAGCCATTACGACAAGTCCTTACGCAGCCTGAGACGTTTGGTAGGTTACTCAAATGGAATATCGTGTTGAGTCAGTTCGACATCGTTTACACACCAAGGCGAGCCATTCAAGGACAAGTCCTAGCGGATTTCATCACTGAATTCACTATCCCGGAGGACTTGCCCGAAACCAGTGAATCTCCAAAATATATCTGGAAGCTATATACCGACGGTGCATCAAATGACCGCTGCTCAGGCGCCGGAGTTCTACTTGAAATTCCTGAAGGCCGATCTACATGCTATGATTTAAAGTTCGATTTTCGTGCAACTAACAACGAGGTCGAATATGAAACCCTGCTCGCCGGATTGAAACTCGCCAGAGATTTAAGAATTATTGCTGTAGAGATTTACTGTGATTCACAATTAGTCGTATGTCAAGTTCGGGGAGAGTACCAGGCCAAAGACCGAAGACTGGCTGCTTACCTTGCTCGGGTTCAGAAAATATTGGATCAGTTCAATTATTATGCCATTTATTGCATACCCCGAGAATGCAATCAGAAGGCCAATTCCATAGCAAAGTTAGCCAGTACAGGTGAAGCACAACAAATGGGAATCGTTCCTATAGAGACATTATCCTCCCTTAGCATCGATCAAATGGAGACCGACTGGGTGTATGAAGTCATTCCCGATAAGGAGTCATGGATGACTTCGTTTAGAAAATATCTTGAGCATGGGACCCTGTTGGAGCACAGGAGTGAGAAAAGACAAGTTATCGAAAGGCTTCACAGTTCACTATTCAGAATGGAGTCATGTATAGAAGGGGGTACTCTGTTCCTTTACTCTGGTATATCACTCACGATGAAATCAAACGAGTATTGCATGATGTACATGAAGGAGAGTGTGGCGATTACACTGGTGGGTAAGCTTTTTCCAAGAAAGTGCTCCGATATGGATACTATTGGCCGACTGTAAATTGCGATGCATCGGATTACGCCAGAAAATGTGACAGATGATGAAAACATGCTCGGATTCCAAGAGCCCCACCTACCGAAATAACTCAGATGGTCAGTCCATGGCCGTTTGCAGTATAGGGGATTGACATTATTGGTTCTCTACCTCTGGCCAAAGGTGGTGCGAAGTACGCCATCGTTGCAGTTGATTACTTTACCGAATGGGCGGAAGCTGAGCCCCTTGCTACTATCACAATGAAGAAAGTGATCAACTTTGTAGTATGCAACATTATCTGTCAATTTGGTCTCCCACATACCATCATCACTGACAATGGAGCCTAATTCGATAGTGTTAAATTTAAGAATTTTTGTCAACATTTCCACATCCAGAAGAAATTCTCTGCAGTTGCACACCTTCAAGCAAATGGACAGGTTGAAGCTGTTAATAAAGTTATAAAGTCTATTATGAAGAAATGACTGGAAAAGGCCAGGGAAAAATGGGTCGATGAACTTCCTATGGCTTTATGGGCTTATCGGACAACCCACAAATCCCCCACCGGCTACACTCCATTCTCTCTTTCCTACGGTTCAGAAGCTGTTATTCCAGTCGAGATGGAAGTACCTTCTCATCATGTGACTTATTATGATCTGAAAACAAATGCTATATTACTTGCCGAATCTCTGGATTTATTGGATGAGAAGTGAGAAGAGGCTGATTTGAGGGCAGCCGCATACCGAAGTCGAGTCGCCTGGTTATACAATGCCAAGGTCCGACCCCGAACCTTCGAACTCAGCGGTCTCGTCCTTAAGAGAATTTACCCGGTTCCTTCATATATGAAGCCGACGTGGGAAGGGCCGTATGTCATCAAACAAAAACTCGGAGATGGCACATTTAAATTATCGACCGTTGACGGTCTTACTCTGCCGAGAGCCTGGAACAGTGAGAGTCTTCGTCGCTACTACACATAACAGGCTCTGTTTATTAATTCAATCTTTTGCAATTTTTTATGCATTTCAAAATTTGAATTTGTAATAAGGCAACTGACTTTGCCGTATTTTCTTGTTTCAGCAATAAAATGCATTCACTTTAAGCCAGAGGTGTTATTTTTTAAATGCATCATACGACCATCACTATGCATGGAGAGCTAAGTTCCACCATACGGTGGGATGTATTCAAATAAAGAGTGACTATGATACGACCGGTCACTCACTAAGTGAAACCCGAGCTCGAGGGCAAGTCATCACACTGAAGCCAAAAAAGGGTTGATACATGACAATCCTTTAACTAACTCTAGATTCCCAAAGTGCGAACTGGGGTATAGACTTGCAAATGCGAGCTCGAAGAGGGTGGATCCGTCCACCTAATGACTTCACTCGTATTTAAACCAAGTTCGAGGAGGATGGACCCGTCCATCTAACAACCTCACTTGTTAACTTAGGGTGGGTGTGATTCGACCATCCACGATCCTGATACATCCGCCGTTCCCGAAGTGCGAATGAAATTCTGAAATACACAACAGATGTGACTGACCGTCTGTCAACTAACTCCATATTCCCAGAGTGTGAACTGGAGTATAAACATCAACTAACTCTAAGTCCATAGAGCATGGACTAGAGTATAAACAATGACTAACTCTAAATCCCCGGAGTGCGGATTGGAGTTTAGAAGCAAACCGAGTGTGAATCGACCACCCGTAGAACAACTCCGAGCCCCCAGAGTGCGGGCCGGAGTATAAATGCAAAGTAGGTGTGATTGACCACCCACGAATCAATCTAAGTCCCCAGAGTGCGGACGAAGTCCTAAATATCAAACGGGTATGGCTGACCACCCATAAAATAACTAAAGTCCCCGGGTGTGAACATATCTCAAAACCATAAGCAGGCGCGACCGACCACCGACTTACAAGTGCCATCCCCAGAGTGTGGATGCAACCATCAATTGGTGAGCGAGTGTGATTCGACCACCCGAACTCATCTTGTTTCAGCTTCATTTCACTAAGTTAAGATCGGTGTGTTGAAGGCAAAAAGTGATTGCTGACAAATCTTTTCAATTTATCCCCGAAACTGGGGGCAGAACTTAAGTATCAGCCATTGATCGAGACAGTGCAGTATTGGAACTTGACTTAACGAGTCGATCATGACCCGAAGCCGTAGCTTCAGAACTCAACAACTAAGCTCAGGTCTGACTTGAAGACTGATACTTCACAAGTACATTTAATGGAAGTTCGAACGCTGGAATACTTAAGCGAAATAAACGCAAAACTGTGGTGAAGACAAAATGAGATTTTATTTCAACTATTCTTTGGAAGAGAAGTATAAGTACAAAATTATTCCAAAAAATCCCACTAGCAGGGGCCGAACCTGTATCTATATACGACGTACAAAAAGAAAAAAGAAATTCCTATCTGTCTACCAAAAATTAAGCGAAAAGACATGCCTATTCTTTCGTTTTCTTCTTCTTCCCCCTCGGTGTTGACCCGCTGGAGCTACCGCTTGGATGCCTCTTTGAGCCCTTGCTTTTTGGCGGTTGATCTCCAGCCTGGGGCATTATGGTAACCTCCTCCTTCGAACTCACATGAATCGGAATGCTTCCTAAAGGCGGAGTCGGAGGGATAGGATCGATGATGGAAGGAGCAGGAGGCGCACCAGTGTCGACAATGGTACCCCCGGGAGAAATCATCCGCAAAGGGGCTGGGCCAGGTCCCGCCATTCCACCTCCTCACTGCCTTGTGCAGCTACTTCCATCTCGGCGTTGATTTCAGCTAGTATCTCCTCTTCATGGATTGTTTGGGCATCGCCGGGGATGCTAGCAGTTGGGCCCGAGGAGCTGATCACAGGCGCGCCTCCACCCATGACGAATGGCAGATCGGCAAAAGGGTCACTATGATGACCGAGAAGTTCCTCCATCATCTACTCATCAAAATTAAGCGTGCTCCCCTATGTTCCGTCGGCTGGTGCAGTAGCCGTTGTAGTGGTCGCTTCTGTTATGATGGCCTCTTGCGCGTGGTGCGGCTCTTGAGTTACAAGAGGCGCGACAGATGTAGCTCCTATCACTGAATAGAGACAAAGAAAAAGAGTTAGTGATTACTTCAATCAACGTTTCTAGCTTCGAATGAACACAAAAAATGTTCAGAGTACCTTCCTCGGATTGGCTCACGGGTGGCAGAGCAGCTTCAGAAACATGCTCGTGAGCTAGAGACAACTGCGGTTGATCGGGATTATACGCAGGAACAGACTGAGGATCAACCGTAGGAATAAACTCGGGCAGGGTTGGCACAAGAGTTTCAGAACCCACATCATGGCGCTTAACGCCTGAACTCTCTCCAGTCTCCAAGTGCTGGGTACCGAGTTTCTCCTTTTCATATGTAATAGTGATGTCGTGGAGAACTCTTATCTCATCTTCACTCAGCACCCGGTTCTCTAGTTCAAATTCATCAACAGATTTGGCTTGATGCTCGGCTTTCTCATCTTCCACCAAGAAGCCCCAAGCATTATAGAAATCTGATGGATAGTTATCAAGTCAGGTTAGGTTTCAATGCTTCAACACTTTAGCGTTGTATGTGATAAAAAGATATTCGATGTCAGTCTCTAACCTAGAACCTGGCCTCCGCCGTTTTCACTTCATTCTCAACCCTGGCCTCAGCTTCTCGAACTTTAAGCGCTGCCGCGTCCCTTTTATCCCTAAGCACCATAGCCCGTTCACACGCTTCCTGGGCAGCTTTGTTTGCATCATCTTTTTCTTTGACGATTTCAGCAAATTTGGCCTTAAGCTCCTTCAGCGCAGCATCCCTTTCGGCCATAACAGTGGTGTTTCGATGGCCCATCTCCTCAACCAAGGCAAAATGCATCTGTCACATCCTTCCTATAGACTGATTTGCCTCATCGGCCTTCTTATTGGCCTCTATTTCTGATTTCTTGGAAGATTCGGCCTCATTGTTAAGCACTTGTATTATGCGGTCTTTTTGAGCGAGATCATCTTCTAATTTCTCAATTATTTTCGCCCGCTCAAAGGCCACCACCGATGCTTTGTCCGCGGTCTTCATCCACTCCCGATATTGGATGTAAACGTCATGGATGTAATCGTGCATAGTTTGTTCCACTTCAACTGGAATTCTTTTTAGATGCGGAGGAAAGATGAAGCCGTCAAAGCAGATGTTTGGAAAAATCCTTTTTCAGCTGGGCGATTCTGATCGCTCCCTCCCCAGTGGGTTCGGTGACAGCTTGCTCAATAATAGTGGGAGTTTCGAATTCGGTCCTCCGACGCTATGAATCAGACCTTTGTACTTGAGAAGGCGGCCTTTGACGTGAAGGTTCCAAGGGTTGTTTGCCATGGCCGGAAGGTTGTGTTGGAGCTCGAGGAGGCGGAGAGCATGACCGGGATCGATGTCTATATTCTCTATCTCTGTCCCTCTCCTTTTCATAATGCTCCTAGATAGAATAACCATGATCGGGGTCTCTATCGGCTTCCCTTCTGCGGGACTCATAATATGAGCTGGATGATTGGCGTGACGAGCGAAGGCTTCTTAGCATAGATTCTCGCCTAGTCATCATAGCTATAAAATAGAAAGAGAAGTAGAGTTAATAATCTCCAGAAATGAACAACTTATGATTGGAGATCGTGTAGTGCCGTGAAAATGTATGTATGCATGTGGTAAACCCCTCGACCAACCGGTTATGTTGGCCACACTCATAGGAAGTGACTCGCTTAAATCTAAAGCACTTTGAAGCCTTTCCAATTCGGTGTCATGTTGGAGCAACACATAGTCCGGAATTGGAATGTCGGGGAGTTCTTTTAAAGGATTCTCCATTTGTGAGGGAGAAGCCTTCGAAATTCTAACACCGGAGGCTGGCAGGGACACGACCATGGATTTCCATCTTGAAGACTTATGACGCTTATGGGCAACTACCTTGCCTTTCCTCCTTCCCTCTAAATCCCGAGAACTATCTAGGGGCCCGGCTATGGGCTCGTCTTCAGTGGGCATATCTTCTTCATCGCCCTCCTCAGCTATTACAACCTCGGGCACTTTACGCTTCACCAGCCTCGTCTGGGCTATCCTAAGAGGTCCCTCAAGTCTTATGCTCTGGTCTTGATCAATCAGCCCAAAGACCCTCAAATTTTAATTTGTCAGCACCGAGTCAATCTCTCTCATCTCACCAGGCACCTCTTGAAGGATTCACACTATTCTTTAAAGTGGGCACCTTCGGGTCACGGAATTGCGGCTGTAGAGAAAAGGAAATATTAGATTCAATGTCGATTACAACTATCTCGTAAGCCACTAAAGTAATTGAGACACTTATGTCTAACTAACCCCTTCTAGCAAATCCTGGCGGGCATCGAACATAGAACCATTCCGTCTTGAAGTAGCTAAGCCTAGTCTAGGATTCGGTCACCACTTAGCAATTCCTGACTGCCTCTAAGAATGTGAATGAGGAGTTATCCCCTCGACTCTTGACATTGAACAAGAACTTGACTTCCTTCGGAGTCGGGGGTCGTAAGAGATGCTCCATGAAGACAATAAATAAACTGTTCAACAATGCATATTCGTTTGGATGCAACTGTGACGGAGCGATTCCAAAGTAAGATAACACCTCCCGGATGTATTGGTTAAATGGAGGGAGTGTTCCAACTGTGCACGAATGTCTGTTAAAGGTGGTGAACCCTTCTGGGAGGATATGTGGCCTATCGTTCGGTCCTGGTAACAGAACATCATCTAACAATAAACCATGTCTTAAGCAAATTCTCCCCAACATATCTTCAGAGACGTTAGACGGTACGAAATCTTATGGATTCCCAACAAAGATTGCTCTCGGTAACTCGTCCGGAGCTGGACCTATAACTTCGGCCGCAATGGCCGGCATCTCTATTATCGGAGAAGGTGAACTTTGAGCCTCCTGCTGCTGTGAACTCCCAGATTCCATAGATAATCAACTCAATAAAAACCATCATTAGATGACAATAATCTCGTGTGTGCCCCAGTGTGAAGTGCATGAGTGTGTTGTGCAATGCAATATTGTAAAGCGTTTAAGAAAGTTCTGCAGAATTTGAGAAAATGTTCAAACGATAAGACTTTAAAATTCTATCGGACTGACCGTTATCGCTGACCGTTATAGCCATGCCTTCCTGACTTCGGAAATCGATCCAAGTTAAAATTTGTTAAATTTTGTCAAGTTACAGTTCCATCGACGAGCTTCAAAAGGCGGTTAAATATGCAGTGAAACGATTAAGTCAAATTATGTAAGGCAGAAGCTCGTCGGAGTCAAGTGGTTAGATGTGCAGAGGTTTCCATGTCCATTAAAAGTTAAACTTGGATCGAACCTCAGAAGTATAATTCGTGTCGATCATAAGAGATCGTTCGTAACGTTCATAAGGCATTAGTTCGTATCGATCGAGATTCATTTACTTCGTATCGATAAGGTGATGCTGGTTTCGTATTGCTCCCTGGCATGAAGTTCGTATCGACCATTTGCTTCTTGAATTCATATCGATCACTTCGAATCGATGCGAAATACTTCCACACCAAAACGATACGAACTTCATCTTCACAAGTGCACTTCTGATCGATACGAACTCCCTCGCTTGGAATTGATACGAAGTTTGCTTTTGAACATCCCTTATCGATACAAAATTGAGGCCAATCCTTCTTCCACGAATCACTTCGTATCCCTATGACTTCTTCCCCAATCAACATGAAGGCTATCAGCACTCTTCATCAAACTCCGGCCATCCACGGCCACCACATCGCAAAAATCAGTCACAGATACATGTTGAATGGCAAAGAGTTCAAATCCTTTCGTCCTAAGTCGATTGTTGTGGATTAATTACCTAATTTGAGCAAGGGATTCAAGGAGTTTATGGATTGGTTGGTTTGAAGACGAAGTATCTTCTTTTCTCAAACAGTTGAACGACACGAAGGAAAACTGGAAAGTGAAAGCAAATGAAAAAATTCTAAGTACAAAACATATTTATATGGGTGTATAGCTAGGAAGAAACGATTCGTCTCCCAGCGCCAGTACCGATAGAAGCAGTTTTCACATCACCGATACGAAACCTCATGTTCATATCCACTTACTGTCAACCTGAGGCAAGGCTTCATATCCATCAACACGATTATATCCAATTAGTTCGTGTCCATTTGCACATCGATACGAAAATACAAAAAGGTCTCATTTGCACCACTCAACTCCATCGATACGAAGTGCCAGTTTCGTATCCCACTATTCAAAGACTCTGAGATTCATACCCATCGATACGAATTGCATTGAGAAGCCAACCAAATTCGTGTTGATCACTATCGATACGCAGAAGATTTTTCAACTCCTCAAATTCGATCCAGGAGAGGATCGATACGAGGGGATAATCTAGAAATGACCATCAAGCGTTGTTACAACTCGAATTTCACATCGATTCAGGAGAGGATCGATACGGAATTCGATACAAAAAAAACTGAAAACTGAACTGACAACGACTCGTAAACGTACAAACGTTAACGAGAGTCAGATTAACATACATGCATGTATGTCAGACTAACATTCAAATTTCAAAATTCACAGGGGTTGAATGCTCACCTAGTGGCAATTACGTCAACGAACAACAGTTTGCTATCATTCAACGCTCACCTAGTGTCAATTACGTTAACGAATAACAGTTTGCTATTATTCAACACTCAGTTACAACAGTGCACAGTAAAACAATTGGCAGCCAACAATTTGTTATTTGTATTACAGAAGATCAATCAAAGGTTACATCTTTCGACGAAAAGACAACAACTACTCAACAGATCGAATAGAACTTTTCAAAATGAAGATGGTAGCTTTTCAAAGCATGTCATGTTCACACGGGACGTACTTTGGGAGCAAATGTTATCCCGCCTTTTGGCAAGGCCGTGATACCAAGGAAATGACCGAAAACTGAAGACGGTCCGTCCTGGAGATCGATTGTACACAAGTTCGCTATGGATGCTGGTAAATTTTTCCCTAGTCCGGGTTGACCCACAATTAACATGACATGACAAGCAAAGCTATGAAAGCCAATGTTCCAAATTTCAAGTCAATCGGAGTTCGTATGCTCAAGTTATGAGTCGATCAAATTCTGGGAGAAGAACGTTCTGTTCGTATCCCTCTGTTTGCATCGGCCCATTTCGTATCCATCGGTAGATAAGCTTCTCTTTGTATCCATCTAGGAAAACCCGCTTCGTATCCATCCAAACATACCCACTTTGCATCCATCTGCAGTAACACGTGAGTCCACTTCGTATCGGTCCACCGCCAAAACATGCTTCATATCGATCGGCCATAGATCGATACGAAACCAACACCTCCCCAACCAATAAGCGATATGAAATGGCCTCTGAGTTATCGATACGAAGAACATAAGTCCGTATCGATATGAAGCAATTATAAAGGATCGATACGAAGCGGGGTGCGAGGGATCGATACGAAGTTGAGTGCAATAAAGCAATACGAAAGGAATATCCTGGGTCGATACGAACTAGGCACATTCAAGCGGAAGACGCGGTCGCTCGGCATAAAGAGTGGATCGATCCTAAAAGTTAGCTCCACGTTACCTAGCAAGCATGTGCCCAGAAGCAATGCGAACAAGAAGCGATGTGAACAGGAAGCGATGCGAAATTAGTAGCCTTCAACAAAGTCAAACTTGCATCGATCATAACTCAAAATCTACAAGTCCAAATGCCACCAAATTTTCACAGGAGCTTACGTGCAACCTCAAGAATATTCATGATTGATCTCGGCTCGATTGGGCCAAATCTTGACCGATGCGAATTTCGTTCGTATCGATCACGGATCGAGTCCAAACAACAAAGGATCGATCATGCAGGCCCACCCAGTTGGAAGAAGGGGTCTTTCGAGATCTGAGCAAGATATTTGCTGCCTATGCCTATAAATAGCAGCCCAGAAACCTACTAAAAAAGGACTTTTGCCTCTTCTACGTCCAGACTCTGCCGAAATCAGTATTGTACTCGAATTTTACTGTTGTAACTCGTTGTAACCAGCAAGCAAAAATCAATAAAAGTTAGCCAATTCATAGTGGACCTAGGCCATACGTCGAACCACTCTAAATCTGTGTGTTTCCATGTGATTTTCTTGTTTATCAATTGGTGTGTTTGTTAGATCTTCCTCATTTTCCATTTATATTCTTCATTTTATCTCTTCACATCCGAAGAGTTCTGTACCCAATTTTGGTACAAACAACGTCTCTTTGTAAGAAATTGCAATGACGAAATTTTCATAAGGGGAGGTCTGTAATAACCCTATTTTGTAGATGTAATATTAAAATAATTTAATTAAAATAGAAGTGTTTGTATTCGATTTTGATAATTATTATTTTGAAATCAAATTAATATTCAATTAAAGTCTATTTAATAAATGATTTTGATAAAATTGAATTAGTTTATAAATTTCTTTTTGGATAATATATTAAAATTCGAATAAAATGTTTATAATAACTATAAAATATTTTAAAGTGAAAATAATTTCTACATGATTGAAATAGTTGAAAATAAATCAACTTCATGTTAATACGATGAATAATTAAATAAAAATAAATAAATGTTTAATAAAATAAAAATTGTCTAGTTGTCGAAATATATTTTATAAAATGAACTAAAAGTCAATTTAAATTAGAATGAAACATATTTATAAATAAGCGACAAGAATTAATATTTAAATGCAAGAGAAATTAATTAAAAAGCTAGAACGAGTTGGAAACAAGGCCCAAAAGAAATAATAATAATATACCCAGCCCATGTTAAACTGATCGCCTGTTTCCTTACAAAGTTCAAATCAGATAACCCCGATTATATCTCCTCTGCCCAAACATAACACTGTGTCCTAAAAACACCAAGTTGCAAATTTAAAAAGGACATCATAGAAAAAAATCACGACCCTGGGTTAACGCTCCTCATCGATGACTAACTGGGCCATGTGCGTGCGATTGGGTAGCGGGAGGTCGATCGAAGGAGGCGCTTGAGGGAAGATGCACGATCGTTCTAGGAGGTGTCAACATGGAGGAACATGCATCTTCATGTGGTGGCTGGCGTGGATGACGTGTGCTGATACACCAACTCTTTTGATCGATACCAATCTGATCCAATTGGATCAATACCGATCTCCAATTAGATCGGTACCGATCCAAAAGGTTGGCTTATGGTTTCTTCTAACCACTTGCATCATGATCTTATATCTCTTCTAAGCCTATCTACCAAGTTTGGTGATATACAAAGCATCCGAGTTCAAGAAGCAAACACTTATCTAATTAGGACTACAATTCAGCCAAGTTCATAGGTGAATCGTCATCAAAACAAGTCAACAAGCTATGAAATTATATAGAGCGCATCACAATCAAGCAAGGAAGCTAACTAGATAGAAGTTGGGAAAAAATTGAACGAATATTTGGATCGATACCAATCCGAACCAATTGGATCGGTACCGATCCAAATATTTTGCTCAAAATTGCTCCAAACTTTCTGCATTGCTTCCTATTCACGGCTACAGGCTTCTAGTGCAGTGGTTCTGGCCCAAGAGCTCCCCAAGTCCTATAAATACCATCCCACCTCCAAAAGAAAAGGGGTTCCTAACTTGATCTCTCTTAAAGCTCTGCTATTCCTTCTTCACTCCTCTTCTCCCACACAAAAGCCATTAAGAGACAATTGAGATCCTCCTTTTGTCTTTAGCAATGGTGGCTTGACCTAACTCAAGAAAGAAAAATCATATTGTAATTAAAACTGTCTTGTAATAGCAGTTGATCAAATAAAAGCTATAAAATGAACATAGGCTTCGTTAACAGTCGAAACACTATAAAAATATCTTATTTCTTTATTTTTCTAGAATTTACTATTGTTTTTCATATTTTATTTGCTTTGATAAACATGGTTGTTACTTTCACACTCAATCCAGGGTGTTGATCCATTTTTTGGGTTAACATTTAGGTGATTTCACTGAGAACCCAACTCAGGCTTAGATCTAATTATCTACTTTGGATCAGACAGATTCAGAAGTTAGATCCCCAATCTGCTGCTTAGAAAATTAGCTGTTGAGAATCAACGGCACCAGGAAAAAAGAGAACTGCTCTGGAAGATCCATAGGAGCTGTAATAGCTGGAGATGAAATCAATCCCCATCAAGGTTAAGTCAATGGCACCGATATAGGAGACCAGGTGCTAGGATCTTCTATCCAGTACTAAGTTGTCATTAGAGAGGAGTTAAACAAGATGGTGGATGAAATCAATCAAAAGATGGAAAACAGCCAAAAAGGCACTTATGGAAAAATTAATTTCCCTCCTGACCTTGCAATCACTTGCTACTCCGAGAGCCATGCCACAGCCTGCGGCTGCCACAAAGCATGAAAACTCTTCTGTTTCTAGCCTAAACAGGAGAAACGGAAAGCAGCAACAAAAGGGAGTAGTAGGTGGAGCTGCAAAAATCATCATAGAAGGAAATGCAAGCAATCCACCAACTGCAAAGCATCCCGCCATAAACTTGAATCTGGGGACGAAAACCCCACGGGAAAATATAGTATTGGATCTCTCTGACTTTGAAGATGGAGAACAACTTGACGACAATGAGTTGAAAGAGAACACTAACGTACTAAATTTCGGCAGAGAGGTCCAAACTGCCCCCATACGACAATCACAAGCCAACTGAACTCCGAGGGAGTGGCTCTCCAGAAGATAGAGAGCCTAGGCTTCAGCCTACTAACCAAGACCATTTTCAAAATCAAACACTTGGTATAGTCACTGACAACCAACCCACGGATTACCCAACATTCAAGGCATATATCGCGAACATGGTCAAACACCTAACGAATGAAAGTAAGAATAGGAGAGGTGATGAATGCGGATCTGCTCCAAGCTGGATCCTCTTCACTAACGTCATTTTAAATGAATGATATCCTAAAAAGTTCACTATACCAACCATCCCGTCCTATGATGGAACTAGGGACTCAGAATTGCACTTGTATAAGTACAGTTGGTACATGGATGGAGCGACTGCTTCAAATGCTATTTGGTGTAAATGTTTTCCAATCTTTCTAGAGGGATTCGCTTCCATGTGGTTCACCAGGCTCCCACCTAAATCCATCTCCACTTTCGATGAATAAGCAACAAGGTTCCTTGATCAGTTTAGGCTTTACACGGCGCAACCAAAAACCATGATGTCCTTATCAGGCCTATTCCAAGGGTGAAATGAATCTTTGAAATCCTTCATGAGTCGGTTTAACACCGCAATCACTGAAGTAAGTAATCCAAATGAAGATATGGTCTTCATAGCTCTGGTCCGCGCTATCCATCCCGACACTGAATTCGAGAAATGGATCAAAATGAAGCAACCAACCACCAGGAAGGACTTTAATTGAAAGGCGAGCCAGTACTTGAGATTGGAAGAAGCAGAAGAGCTGAAGGAAGACTTGCTAATCTATAACGAACCAACATTGGGCAGAATGGTATGGCGGCAAACCAAGACGCAAATAACTATGGTACAGCTGCAGGAAACGTGGAAAAGACAGGAAATCAGAATTCCAACAAGCGAACGAAATTAGCAAGCGACTTAAAGGCTTCAGGCCCAAAGACTAAACCCCACTCAATGATACTCCAAAGAACATCTATCTTGCGACACAAGGCATGGAGGAGTACAGGAGATGGTCTAAAAAGGAAGCGACTTAATAACAAAAGCGCTCTGGAAAGTACGTCCGTTTCCATGAAACTCATGGTCACAACACGAATGAGTGCCGTCACTTAAAGAACCTGATTGAAGAATTGATTCAGGAAACAAGCTTCAACAGTGAGGAAGCTGCAAAATCCTGACCAGCCTACAGCACTCTAAGCTCCCAGAGATCAGGGAAACCAAACTGGAATCAGCGAAGAGGGATCCAGACGGACTGACCAGAGACTTACTATCGGAACAATATCTAAAGGACCGGTTGAAAGTGGAAATAGCAAGAGTAGTAAGAAAATAATAGAATGGAAGTTGTCATTGTCTACCGCAATTTTTTTTCTTCTTAAAATTTATAAACGACGTTGTACAAACACCGTAATGGTGCATTTTTCAAAAATGGTTTGGTAACAGAATTTAGTTGTTGAATGCAAAACTTAATAAATGGTTTGAGTTCAAAATCCTACCTTTTAAGAAGTAAATCTCTGTTGTAAAAAAAGACCTTAAAGGGTAATTTGATTTGATGACTATTCATAATAAAAACTTGACACTTACTATTTGAAAAGAATAAAATAATGTGTTGTTTTAAGGAAATGATCATTTTGAATTAAATTGCTAACATTGAATTTTAAACTTAGTAAATAAATTTACTTCATAAATCCTAAAATGTAGTTTTAAAAGTTATGACACCGATAGTTAAAGTTGATTAAATTAACGGGTTTTTCATGGCTTCTTTTGGAAACCAAGCAATTGTTGAATCTAATATAAAGTTTCTAAGTTTATATTTTTAAAGATGACAGTTTTGCGTTAAGTATTTCATGAATGTGAAGTTTAATAATTTTATAAAGTGTGGTGAAAATGAAACTAACTTTGATATGGAGTAGGTAGGGATGACTGCCTATGTAAGACAGGGTAGAAGTCAAGGTTATGAATAAAATAGCTATGAATACTCGTAGAGTAGCAACAAGGAACCCCCGTTGAATATAAGAAATATTGGTATGAACCTAGTAATGTTTTTTAGACATGTGTGAAAGCCATACGAAGAACCCAAAAAGGAATGAGGAATCATATCAAATTATACTTCTATTATTTCTAGAGTATACTCGCATGAAAGATAAAAATAAGAAAATAAATACTGAACTTTGAGAATACTATCAAGATATTTTGGTTGAAAGAAAGATAGTAATATAATTAGAGAAGAGGGAAGTGAGACAGAAAACACACATAGAGGAAGTTGGTTGACTTAGGATTTAAGATGGCAAGATGGGGGTGGAAAGTTATTCCATTAAGCTAATTTTTCGATGAGTTATTCTAAATGTGCATAATTTATATTTCTTACCCACTGCAGTTTATCCTATAATTGGTTGTAATAATTGAAGTAATGGATAGACCTTTTTAATTAGAATCCAAAAATGTAAGCTAAGACGTGTGGATTATAGTAGAATGACATACTAAAAATGTCCATTTTATTTGAGTAAGAAGTAATAGGGTCACACATCATTAGTACCAGTTGATGTTGAAAGGCAGCTTCTAACAATTGTTTCTTTGATGTTATTTGGGTTGTAATCCCTATTATCTCCTTTTGAGTATTGGAAATGCATACATTATGATATGAGATATGTTTCTATTTTATTACAGTGTTGATTTTCTAGGTGAGTTTGACCGCTATAAAACACAAATAAGGAAATCTCATTGTTAACCCGCTTTTGAGCCAAAGAAAATTTCAACAAGACTTAGAAGATTCAAAAAAGAATGAAACGACTTGAAAGTTGGAGGCACGATTAAAAGGACTAGAGAATTGAACTCAAAATTTTTTATGAAAAATTAGCTAAGAAAACATGTAGGTACCGACATGTTCGGGAAAATAGGTTGGTACCAAGCTGTTTTGGACAACAAGTAGGCACTAACTTGTTTTGGATGACCAGCGATCGATGGAAACAACATGGGACATATTAAAATGAAGTAAGAAGAAGGATGCAAGAAGTTTCAAAATGATTCAAACTAAGAAAACATGTAGGTACCGACATGCTTAAGTAGGTACCGACATGTTTGGTTAACTCGGGAGATTTTGCAATTTTGCACATGTTGAATAACGGTGGAATTTTCTATCGAGTTGGAAAACCGCCATTAAAAATTGTAATAAAAATAACCACAAGCGCATGGCGTACAATTTTAGTACGTGGCGAGTACGGGTCGATCCGCAGGGAATTGAATGATTTAAAAATTATACTCAATCTAATTAACCAAGTGTTTGAAGTTGTTTAAGCTAAAAATGTAAAAAAAACTAACAAAAAGAAAGTGAATAAAAATATGAGATAAAAGAGACAATTTAGAGGCAATTCCCATCTCATGATCACATAAATCAACATAATAAAATTGTGATCTCTTTTTTTGTCATTAGTGAATTTATGATGTGTTTATCATAAGTATGGCCTAATTGTGCTATTAATTAGCCCAACATAAACCATCCAACTTTAACACACCCTCCAAACCACTTGTTAACTCTCATGAAAATTGTTAATGAAATTAAAAATAAAATATATTCTAAGCATAATTTATTTACTATTGATTAGTAATATAGACCATCAAATTTTGATTCTAAAATCCACTTCATTACCAACATCATATGTGAATAAAGATGTAATTTGTGTTTATGTTTGTTTAAGCATAGACTATTTGGTGTCAACAACATAGGCTATCAAATTCAAAGCTAAACAATAAATATTTTACCACATCAAACATTCCATTAAGCATAAAAAGAGATCATTAATTAGCAAATATGTTGAATCTACATGATTAAGAGAGCTTCATTACCCCTAAATTGAAGGGGTTTAGCTTCTCATATTTGTTATCATTTCAACAAATGTAGATTTCAACATGAACATAAACAAGAGGAAAACGAGAGCTAATTAAAATAAACTAAAAGCTAATCTACTTGCATAAAAGAAAGAGAACTAAACTACTAACATAAGAAGAAATAAACAAGAAAAGAACATGAATTAAAATTTCATATAAGAAAAATACATGAAGAAAAGGCTAAGAAGCCATTAAAAAGAGAAAGAGAGTTTATGTTTATTTTTGTGGCTACCACTAAACTAACTACAAGGTTTTGCTAAGAGCTCATTACATGAAACATAAGGGGTATTTATACATGCCTAAAACCCTAATCATATTTTAGGGGACTACCCAAATTGCCCTTGAGGAAGTATGGCAACCAAGTTATCATTAGCTTCTAATTAATCCTCCATTAAGTGTGCATATGCTTTTCATCTCCACTAAAATGTGCATTAGCTTCTAATTGAAGATCATGGTAAGTGGGTAGGTGAGGTCCTCCATGTTGAATGAATTGATTTATTTCTTCATTCTCTTGTCTTCCTTCACTTGTGCATGCATGAATACATGAGGCCTCTTCCATATTTCCATCCAAATTCCTACAAATAAAAATAAAATATGCAAATAAATATTCTCAAAATTAATACATGCAAAAAATGACCATTTTGCCCCCATATGAAGATGAATAAATGATGATTTGAAAATAATTGAAATTTTGATTTAAACATGTTAAAATACCATATATGCTCATTTATTTAATTAAATTAGATTAAATATGGAAGTAAATATGCACATTTACGTGCACATCAAATACCCCACACTTATCTTTTTATTCATCCTCGAATAAACTATAACTAAGATAAATCCGTTTTCATAGGAAACACGACTGCATTGAGCATATGCAATAAGCCGTTAAACCTCTAGGTGTCCCCAGTAGGATGAGAGTGGTCTCGTGAGGGTTTTCAGCGGATACTACCCACAATATCCAAATGCAACATGAAAAATTCCTAAATGCAAGATTTATTTACAAAGATATGGATGCAAGTTTTGAAAATATTTACAAATGAAGAATTTACTTTTAAATTGACACGAATAAATTAATTTATAAGTTTTGGTCATTATTGAGAAATTTAAGTCATTTTACTTGTCAAAATTTCCAACAAAAATTAAGTTATCATCACAATTAAACTCTAGTTTGGCTAATTGTTTTGGTTGATAACATAGTGCAACTATGAAATGGAATTTTAGTTGATTATCAAAGTTTTTCAAAGTGGTATTTTCATTTCTTTTAAATAACAAGTCAAATCAAATAAGTAAAAATAGTGCTTGGATTTCAATTGCTTACTCTCTCTTTATTTGAATATTTTATTGATATTAACAATATTTACATATGCCTAACTCAGATAAACTGATGCCAGATATACTACCCATGCACTGCCTTGCGGGCTTACGTGAGAGGAATATAGAACATGGCGGGTGTACACACAAGTGTGTACACCTATCGAATGTAGGCATTATGAATGAAAGAATTTTTTATATACATACACCTAACTCGGATAAACTGAGGCCAGATATACCGATCAAGCACCGCCTTTCGGTCTTACGTGAGAAGGGTACAGAGCATAGCGAGTGCACACACTTGCGTATGAACACATGACTCTAGGTGTTTCTTATTTTTATAAAAACTAAATTGTTTTAATGTTTTTATAGAAGAGAGAGTTTTGCAATATCATCTTAGCACCATTTAATTTAGAAGATCAAAATGTTATATCCTTTACTTTAAATCCACCACTTTATTAAACAAAGATTTTCAATTAGGATATACTTCATAATTATCACCTATAAATCTTCCTAAATACTAGTTAAACCATCGTTAATTGTAATCAAACTTTATTTTTATTTTTGTTAAGACAAATAAATTTTCAAAAATTTCAATTTAATAACCAAAATCCTATACTTATCCTATAGTGTTTCTTTAAAAGTAAATCAACATGCTGAAAATAAAAAAAAATTGGAATTTTTGTTTTTGTTTTTGTTTTTAAGTTTTGGAAAGAAAATGCAAAAAATAAACCGTGAAAAATAAAAAATGAAGATGATACTTCCCCTCACACTTGATTTTGACTGTGTCCCCACAGTTAACCCAAGTGAAAGGAGATTAATAAAATAAAAATATGGCCTATATTTTCATGAAAATGAAATGATTCTTATTTACATGACATCAGAAAATATACTGTTAAAGGGTAAATGAAACGGTCTTTCAAAGACCAATTCATTTTTCTCATCAAGTATGAGAGACATGGCTTAAGCATGGAAAACCAAACTATAAAAGATTTCAAAGTTGAATGTTGATTTGGAAAAACGAATGTCGTTTTATTAAAAATCATGTGAGTTGTTTTATTTTGAATGATTTTTGGGGTTGATAGAACAATTGGTTGAAGTTCAAGTTTATTTTCACCAAATTTAAATTTAAACTTATCATTGAAAACTTCTTTAGAATTATTGATTTCAAAATCAAAATGGTGATTTAAATCTACCTCTTTAGAATTCAACAACTCATCTTCGAAAAGTCTAAGAAATTTGTGTTCACTAAATTTGTCTTCCGTTGTTAGATTATCAACAACTTCACTGCATGTATCAATTTCAAAATCTAAAATTGTTGTACTTAATTTTTCAAAATCAAAAAGGAAGATCGAATTTTAATTTTTGTTCCACACCCTCAAAAGAATTGAAATCCAACTCAATCACCACATTTTCAACAACTTCATTAAGATTGTCATTTTCAATTTCAAAAGTTGTTATTTGAAAATCGTCGATTTTGGTAAAAGATGGATTATTATTTGACTCGTCAAATGTTCAGATTTGATTTTGTTGCTCACGTCGTCTCATATATGTTTCAAACAATAAATCGTGTGATTTTAGTGCATTTCTTCCATTTTCTCCACAACATCAAATTTATAATTATTAATTTGAGGATTTTCAATTTGAAATTGTTGAGAGTAAACATTTTCACAATCGTTAAAACAACTCCCATTGCCAAAATCATTTAAACAGTTGTTTCCATTTTCGTTTTGACTTTGAAATTCATTTTGGAGTTCGAAGTTGAATTGGCATGGGTTATAATCAAAATTATTTGATTTTTGAAGTGAATTCATATTTTGATCATTTTGAAATCCTTGACTTGAGTTATTGCACAAATATGAATTACATAATACATTTATCACTTGATATTTTTGTGTAGAGAGTTCAAGTAAAGACGAAATTGTTTTAATACTATTTTCAAGAGTTGAGGATTAGTCATCATTTCGAAAATTTCGTGGTGCAAAATTCGAATTGTTTACAATAATTGTCATTGAAATATCCATAAGAATTTTGTGTGAAATTATATGGATTATATTGATTTTCACAACTATTGTAAAATTCATGTTAATAGGGAAATTTAGACATTTTCAAAAGTATTTTTTTATATAAAGGAAAAAATATTTACCAAGAAGGATTTATTTTTCAAAAGGAAGATTGATTTTTGGATTTTCAAATTCTTTTCTTTTGTATGTTTTTTTTGATTTTGAAAAGATTATATTTTTTGGATTTTTGTTTTTCTAAAAAAACTAACTTAATTTTTTTTTGGATTTTTTATTATGATTGAAAATTTTCAAATGAAAAGATTTAAAAACTAAGTTAAGGAGAATTTTCAATTTTTTTAGTTTTGGATTTTGAATTTTTTTTAAAATATGCATGAACTAATGCAACTAAATGAATGCAAGGACTTAATTACAAATTTTCTATCCTAAGTAGCTCCTAATCCAAAATTGTATAATTACACTTTGTCTTAATCCAATAAAATATTTCTTAGCCAGTTAACGGGCAGGGGTTATCGGTGCACCACGAATCACCGTAGCAATCCAGCCGAAGGTTTAAGTACCTTCAGAAAACAATCAGTATAATATCTATGAATCACCGTAAAATTTATAATTGATTATTGCTCTGTTGTAGCCTAGACTCCAAAAAATAAAATTGTTCAAAGAAGACAACTGTCAAGATACAATTAAACCCTAGATGAGCTCGCAATACCCTTAAGTCTGATGTCTAACTGTTATTATTAGTCAAAATTTTAAAATGAAATGTGATTGGTAGGCCAAGGAAGGGGTGATGAAATCCCCCACCTTATATGAATTTTGGAATTGCCCTTAAAAAAGAAAATAAGATGAAATGAATGCAAAGAAAAAATTTAAACGTGAATTAACAATGCAACTACAAAAAAAATGCAAGCATCCAACAATGCAAAGCAAATAAAAACAAGAGATGAGAGCACGATACTAAAGCGTGCAGAATTGTTAGCAATTTTATTTTAAAGCGGAATTTTTTTTTAAAGCAAGCAAGCAGAGCAATTATTTTTAGCAAGCACTTCTGCTTTTTTATATTCTGCTTTTGCAACCTGAAAATGAGAATGAAAAAAAATAGAAATGAAAGCAAACACAATTTTTCTTTTTTTCTTTTATTAAGAGAGAACTTTAAAAGGATGATTTTTTTCCTTTTACTTCATTAGGGCCCGACCCACTAAAGTATATAAAACGAATTTCCACTTTCTCAATCGAAACAACGAAATAAAACAAACAGAACACCCCATCCAAAATCTCAAATCGATACCAATTTCACAAATCAAAAGCTTCCTTCTTCTTTTTTATTAAGGGAGTCGGTTCGTGGCTCGAGAATTTAAGTGGATTTAGGGAGTATGAATTAAAAAAAAGGAGGAAGTGGTTGCGGCTCATAGTGGAGATGTTGTAGTGGTTTCGAGTTACAGGTGGATGTTTGGGTGCTGGAGTGTTTTTTTGGTTGATGGAAGTAGTTGTTGTATTGATTTTTGGTTGGAATTTGTTTTGCAGTAGAGTGGTAGTGAAGAGGTAGAGGGGACAACAACAAGTTAATGGAGGAAAGGTTATGCCGTGAGTTTGTAGGCAGTAAGTTGCAATGTTGTAGGATGTATATTGGTGAAGGAGTAGTGTAGAAGTGAATGGCAGTTGGTTGTATCGGATATGTGGTTGAGTATGTGTTGACAGGGAATGATTTTGTGGGTGGAGGAAGTCAGGGAGGAAGAAGTGGATGGTCGGCAGTGAACAAGGCAAGTTGATGGTGTTTGGCCTGGTGGCTGATCAAAAGTTATGTGGTGAGGAGGTTGATGATGGTGGAGAGGATGGCTGTGCTTGGTTAATGCAGAGGACGGTATGGAGGTGGGGAAGTTGAAGTATATGAAGTGTATTGTGTTTATTGGCAGTGTTGATTGTATGTTTGCTAAGGTAAGTGAAAGTAGGCAACAAGGTTACAGCAGTTGGATAGGTGTGTTAGAAGAGAAGTATGCAGAGAGTTTTGTATGACAGTGAAATGGTTTGCAAGTGAAATGGTGAAGTTTACAATTGAAATGGTTTGCAATGATGTTTATACTGGTGGGTTGTGTTTGTTGGAGTTGAACAGTGGGGAGATGGTTGGTATATATGGCAATGTGGTTATCTGGGTTGTTGTCTGGTAATAGAGTGGACTGGTTTATGTGGCTGGGAAGTGGTATGGAAAGGCAGGTTGTTAAAATGAGGCGGTGATATAATGTGGCAAGGTAGGTGTTGTGATCAGTATGTAACAGAGGTGTGAGGAGCAGGAATTCAGTTGTATTTGGTGGATGGTTAAAGGGGCAGAGGGCATGTGCATAGCAGTTTTATGGAGTGGTGTGTTGCATTTTGTAGGTGATTAGGATGTTGATGGGTGGAGCACTGGTGGCTGTGTAGGTGATGTATGTTGTTATGATATGGTGATATGAAGATTGAAGAATGATTGCGGAGTTTTCACTGTTTTGTGAATGGTTAAGTATGGGTTTGAGATATGAAGTAGTGAGGTTGATGTAGTAGTGCTTCAGTGGTGATGGTCAGGGGAAGGGGTCAGGTGATGGCAGTGTGATGAACAGTCGAGTATGGAGGAAGTTTGCATACAAGTTTGCAGACAAGTGGTTTGGCAGATGTAGTGTGATGGTTGTTTATATATGTAGAGGTAGTAATATGTTGTGTAGCAGAGATGATAGTGTTGAATGATGAAGATATGTGCAGTGGATATGTGAAAGTTGAGTTACAAGTCAGTAAGGCAAGTGATGGTGCATAAGGTATGTGTGCAGGCAGAAATGGCTGAAGTATATAATGTTTGACAGTGTTATGAAGTATGAAGTATGAAGTATATGAAGTATGAGGATGGTGGTAGGTGCAGTAAGATGTGCAGTAGTTAAAAGAGGTGAAAGCAGTAGACGTGCATAGTTTTTTGCACTGTGTAGTGGAGTGATGTTAGCAGGTGGTGTTTGTGATGTTGATGCACTGTTGTGGTTGGACTGACAGCAATTGGGTGTAAGAGGATAAGAGATGGAAGTGGTTAAATGATGCAATGGTGGGTAGGAAAGGAATGGTCAAGTGATAATGGCAAGTCAGTGATGAAGTAACGGGAGTTGGTTGCAACAGTGTTAAGTATGGTAGTGGGGAATGTTGGTCAGGGGTGATTGAACTGGGCACATGCACAGTGAAGTTCAAAATTGTAAATTGAAAATGCAAATTGAAAAGAAAATGAAAAATTGTAAAGAAAATGAAATGCAAATTGTAAATGAAAAGGAAATAAAATGTTATTGTTTTTGTTTTGAAATTGTGTATGTTTTTTTAATAAAGAAATGCAAATGAAAATAGAAAAACACAAACACATAAACAAAATGAAAACAAAAATTACACACAAACAAAAAAAATTAAATGCAAATTAACACACAAAAATCAAAACAAAAAGAATTCGAAGTAATAAAATCAAATTAATTCCCCAGCAATAGCGCTAAAAACTTGTTGATTAACAGTGGAATTTTCTATCAGTGTAGAAAATCACTGTTAAAAATTGTAATAAAAATAACCGCAAGCGCACAGCATACAATTTTAGTACATGGTGAGTACGAGTCGATCCGTAGGGAATTGAATTAATTTAAAATTCTACTGAATCAAATTAAATAAAGATTTGAAGTTACTTTAAGCTAAAAATGTAAAAAAAACTAACAAAAAGAAAGTGAATAAAAATATGAGATAAAAGAGACAATTTAGAGGCAATTCCCTTCTCATGATCACATAAATCAACTCTATAACGACCTGGTATTTCGAACCATTCGCTTCCACACATGTCAGACTTGAATTGCTCAAAACAACAGATTGTTAATTTATATTTGGCAAAACTCAGCATATACAGTAAATAAATCAATCACAGAATCACAGACACAGAGTAATATAACAATAAGCAGCGGAATAGATAAATAGTAGTTCATGAAGCTACTATAAAACATCAGAGTCTAAAACAAAATACAACAGAATCTCAAATACAATTGAATCTCAAAAACATAAGCAACTGACGAGTCTGAACATAGATGACTGGAATAAACTGGAATAACTGAAAGCTGGATAGATAGATCTTCAAACAAAACTCCAATCTCCAAAGATGAGTCTCAAATGCTGTGACACTTAGTCTGACCCGAGCGTAAAGCAAAACACAAAACACTTAAGTCAAGATTAACATTTTTATATTAATAAATTCAACTCAAGTGAAATGTCAACTGAAATACAAGTAACTTAAAGGATGTTTGGGATTTCCATCCTCTAAGGATCCATGGAACTATCTACTATGTAGTAATATACGCTATTATAATATGTCTATAGTAAAGTAAACTATTAAAATAGCGTTAAGGCGTTACCCATATCCCCCTTAACACATTTTTATATATTCCCATAGTCTATACAATACCGTAATTCCTCCATAAACTGGAGGGCTATCAGAGGGCACTCCATAGGTATGGTACAAACCAAACTCGTAGAAGGCGCGATAAGGCATGTGACACAACACTCGTGGCAATGTCAGGGTAGATATACCGTTTGCACTCTCGGACTGGTGGTAACGCATAGCAGCTACTACCGCCCACCTCGTGACACACTCCCAAATCAAAGGTGCACCCAATCAAATCACAAAAGCAATAGAATGGTATCGACGAAATGTGTCCGATAGGGGAAATGACCCCACTTGGCCCGGTATAGCTCCTGTTTTAGCCACATCAAGCTGACTCATGGGAGTCAGGGATATGTAAATACCATATAGAATCGTCACCAAACCATCCTACTTCATTCTGGAATCTCCACCACCTACACAGTTGTTAAAGTGGTTTTCAGTATTGGCAGAGAGTATGACAACATCCAATTCCGGTCTCTTTAACAACCAAACGCTTATTTCACACCATGGCCATTTCTTTTCAAATAGTTCATACTTCATATCAATATATCATATTCATTTCAAACCGTATCAATTCGATATCATTATTCACCTTAAAAATATCCATTTCTAGAATCGTAACACTTTCAAAATTTATAACACTTTCGAAATCATAACACTTTGGAAATCATAACACCTTTTAAATCATAATACTTTGGAAATCATAACACTTTTGAAATCATAACACTTTGGAAATCATAACACTTTCAAAATCAGAACACTTCCAACTTAAACAATTTAGATATTGAAAATAATATATATATTAAAATAATTATAATTTAAAATAGTTTATAAATAAAAATAATCTATATATTAAAATAGTTTATATATTAAAAATACTTTATATAATAAAATTAGTTTCCTCCAATTTCGCCAGTCAATTCAAATCATCTTAAATTCCAAAATTTCAATTTAAATCAATTCCAGTTTAACCATTTCAATTTAAAGGTCAAAGATTCAATTAAAATTCTCAATAAACCATTCCAATTTCTGTCGATTTCAAATCCAAGTTTGAACTATCACTTCAATTCCAATAAGATTCAAGTTTAAATATTCGAACATTTACAATAGAATTTTCATTTATATTTTAACATTTAACTTTTAAATTTATTCAAATTGGAAAGTATTTCCTTAATCATTTTGATAACAATTTATTAAAATCCCACTCCATGAATTTAAATCAATATTAAATATCCAGTCTCAATTTTATTTAAAATATGAGAATATTCCTTTAATCACTTTTTATCAAATCAAGTTATAAATAATATTTTTCAAGAATCTCAAAATCAATGAATTCAAATAAATCCTTATTTGAATTCAATTATTAACCAATTAAATTTCAAGTCAATTTTTTATTATTTTTCCAACCTTTATTTATTAAAGTTATAAAATCTATTTTTAAAATATTAATATTAATTTAAATAAATACTTAAACATATTATAAACCAATTAAATTAAATTTAGTAAATTAAATATTATTTTATATATATTTTATGAAAATAAAATTATAAGAAAAATCTTAAAAGTTATAATTTCAAAACTAATTTATAAATTCAAAATTCCTAAAACATAAAATTTTAAAAATCTATAATTTGTACATATTATATTTTAAAAATCAAATTTATTAAAACCCATATATTTTCTTTCAAAACTTTGGAAATCATTTTCAAAATATAGACCAACAGTGTCTGTATATAATTTTCTATCCTATGGTCAAGTGATACAGATATTTATCATTTCAATCCGCAATTTAAATATTTACGGGTATATATCATTTCAACCCGCAATCCCAAAAATTTAAATAAATGAAAATCGCTTGGGTTTATTATTTCAACCCATAATGATTTTCTCCTATTCTACAAGATCATTCGGGTATGTATCATTTCAACCCATAGGGAATTCTAAATTAACAGGGAACTTGCAGAGTGAGAACAAATGTGATAATAATAATAATATCAACAATAGGCATATATCATCAGTAACAAATTAAATATATACAACAGGATATGGTGTCATACATCATGGGTGAACAATTGCAGATAATGGCATATCATATTTAAAATTTAAATAACTAGCAATTCAACTTTTAACAGCATATTTCAATTGTCGTTTCAAGTGAAATCAAATTTACTAACTATAAGAATGTTAATCGTGAGTGATTGCTCACCTTTCGAGGCTAGAGAGACAAGAAGATGAGAAGCAACTGATACAGATACGCACACGGACATGGGCACGACCCGGGACACGACACTCTAGTAATTGCTGCGATAAATCGATTTGAGAAGATAAGTCAAGATGGACTAGAGATCAATGAACAAGATATATTTCATATATATAAATTTTCAAAAATCAATTAAAAATATACATTAAAAATAATATATATATATATATATATATAATTTGAAAACCAAACCCATGCATGTTATATATACACATATGTTAATATGAATTTACATTATATAGCTTTATATATACACACACAATGAAAAATCAATATTATTATAAACATATATACAAGTATATTTTGAAATCAACAATATATATAGCTAATATATAAGCTGATATGTAACTTACTTCTATATATATACTTATATAACTTAAATTTTGTTGTAATAGATGGTATACAACTTTATACAACTCTATATATATTCAACAGATTGCGGTTCATATACCATTTATATAAACAGAACTTAATAAAATAAAGTATAACTAAATATAGTACATGTATTTCTACTATTATATACAAATAAACAGAAATGTGCAAACTTACCTTATATACAGCTGTGAGAAAATAAATATAAACACAGTATATACTAAAATCAATATATATGTAAAATATATATATAAAATAAAATTAAATAAACCAAGATCAATGCATACAAAATATGAAGACTTATGATATTATATGTTCAAAACCAAACTCAGGTATATATAAACTAATATATATACTTATACATATAAACTAACACATAATATATATCTTATATAACCTATATTTATATATACAAACTGTAATGACCCGACCTTCTATCACTAGAAAGTCGCATCATCTATAAGAAAGAAAGGGATAAAAGAGAAAAGATAGAGAAGAAAGAACTAAACAACATCAGAATCTCACAGCGGAAACAGAACAAAATATAATACATCACATAACTATTACATAGTATCATATACATCAGAGATACACAGCTTATACATCACAAATTAGACAGTTATAAACACTTGTCTTTCATACAACTCAAAACATCATAGAGATACAACACAGCAGAAATACACATAAACACTAACACAACAGAACCAATATATATCTACGCTGAAGCCTCCTGCTCCATTGCTCCTCCAGAATTCGTCAAAGCTAACCGGAATCCCTTGGCTACTCGTAAAAATTTGAGTACCCGAGAGTTTAAGAAAAACAGAAATAAACTCCGGGTCAGACATGGGTCTGGTATGAGTAAACGGCTAAAGTTGCTTAACTTTAAAAAGCCTTTGAAAACAAAGGGTATCACGTAAGACTCCCCACACATAAACATAGGTAAGTTTTTACCTTACGCTAACCAAACATTTGATAGGAAATTCAGTGATATTATAATAGGTCTAGGGTTTTCAAGTAAATATAATCATAGCCGAAATTGTTACATCTATTAAATTCCAACATACTAGCCAACAAGTGGGTAATACAATCAAATCTGATGGCACTTATTGGAGATTGGATTCCATACAATGGCAGGGCTACTAGGGTACCGCCCGTCACAGTACCTGGCCTAGATCAGCGTACCGAGGAGTATGCCTGCTCCCCTGCAACACAAAGCCGGAACCATCCCTTACTGGATAATTCCGAATAAAATCACCCCACAGTTGTGATCAGCAACCGCACCACTAAGCCGAAATAAAAAGGGACATCTAGACAGGGATGACCTTACTCTCAAGTGGGTGCGACTCACGAAGCCTTGCTGCACCTCCCCTGTTTTAGCCATTCCCGGTTGATGAGGCTTGAGGCTACGATTACCTTTATAGAACACATCTATCTTAGAATGCTCATCGTCCACCTGACGATGTACTGAAAGCATTCAATCCATACAAGTTCGTTCCGGGTTCGAACGAAATCGAAGGCATTATCTCGTTACACTCATTTTGGAATCATCCTCAGAGTTAACGACAATAACCTTTGGACTCTAAATCTTCATCTTCACCTGAGATTCACGACCTATCGTTAATTTGGAACGATGTGGTTTTCGGATATCCAAATCTGGAAACCCGATCCCGGTCTCATTGAAATCCAAAACGTATCTTTTAAGGCCAAGTTGTTTTAAAGTTAAAACAATTAAATTTTATTATCTATATACACAGAGATAAATAATTCATATCATCATCACAAACAAATAATTCACATTATCATAATAAACAGATAATTCACATTATCATCATATTCAACCAAAACATCCATATCACACAGCATCACTTATCTCATATCTGAGATCTCAAATCATTCAAGACAATCAATATCATTCAACATCCATAAGCAATGATTTATTAATCACCTTCTGTAATTAATTTAAAGTGAATTAAATTAATTACTTCCATTTCTAATTAATTTAAATAAATTAAATTAATTACTTTCATCACATAAATCTTGCTTACTTAAACATTAATTAATTACAAATCAATTAAACAATTATCATCTACTTATCCATCTTAATTAATCATCTTGATTAGTTATTCTTAATTACCTTAAGTAATTAGACTTTAATTAATTTCACAAATTAATTATTTTTAAGCATTCACAGAAATTAACCATTAATTTCTTCATTTATTAATGATCCTTAATTAATTACTTTCATTAATTAATTAACTATAATTAATTACATTAATCCTTAATTAATTACATTAATTAATTAAACTTTAAATTAATCACTTTCATTTGTCAACCTTAATCACAAACAGTAATTATCATCCTGTAATTATTTACCTTAATTAATTATATAAACCCTTTGATTAATTACACTAAGTAATAAATCTTTAATTACCTCTTCTAAGTAATTATACTTTAATTACTTCCCATTAAGTAATCCCCTTTAATTAATTACATCCAGTAATTATACATTAATTACTTTGCTAAGTAATTATACTTATCAATCTTATTAAGTATTCATACTTAATCAACCATCAAATGATTATCTTTAATTAATCAATCAATTAATTATCTCAAATTAATCATATTCATTTGATTTATTACAATTGGGTAATTCATTCCTAAATTAACTTAAAACAAATTAATTAATCTTAACTGTAGATTAATTATCCTTTAATTATTAATTTATAAATCTTAATTATCAATTAATAAAACTCAATAACAAATTAATTACTTCTTAATTACCAGTTAATCAACCTCTACTTAACATTTAATTAACCCTTAATTAATCTTTAATTATAGATTAATTATCTCTTAATTATCTCTTAATTATTAACTAATAAAACTTAATCATTAATTAATCAATCATAATTATTAGTTAATTTAATAAATTAATTATTCTTAAATTAATTACTTAATTAATCCTTTATCCTTAATTAATTAAATTAATTAATTATACCTAAGTTTATTAATTAACTTAATTAATCTCAAGACATTAAAACTATAATTATCTTAAGATAAACTTTTATTTTACAAAACCTTAATTACCATAAACATATTAAAACCCTTTATCTTTATAATTAACTTTACTTAACAAAATTTAGATTAAATAAATTTTAAAACTCCTTAACAAATGTTAAGAAACAATTTGATATTTATAAAGTAATGTTATAAAGAAAGTTTTAACCAATTTGTTTTTAAATTTTCAAAAATCTTATTTTAAAAACTTTTATAAAAACTGGATTTTGGCTACTTCGGGTCATGCTTGAATGCTACTCGGGTTTAAACCCGAGTTCTCCCCTATTTCCCATTTTCAAAACTTAAGCTTAAATTTTACAGTTTAAAAACTTACAGGCCTAACTCCCATAAATTTACTCGAGTACAACCCCGAGTCTTTTGCCCAAACACTCGATCATCCCTTCGAGTCTCAAGCCTCTCCACCCAACCAACACAGCAACTAAAAACACTGATATCATATACGCCGTGCACCTACACCGGAGTTCGCCAGAGCTCCGACCTCCTCGACCAGCCTCAATCAGTCACCGATCGCCATCTCTTCCCATCCAAACACCCAGATTACAACCTATGCTCAAAAATCAAAATCGAGCCTACCATTTCAAAACTAGACTAACAGTTCGATCCAAACTCGCCTCGTAACCACGTCGCCGACCACCGGAAGACCCCAGACTCCGACCACACACTCTCTAACCATCTACGAAGCCATCCACAGAGTCCCATCGCACTCAAAACAACAGAGAAGATGCATCATGTAAATTCCAGACTCGACCAAATTTAGGATTAGAAACCTAAATCTATTCGCCGCCGACGCCTCGATGATCAGACAACACACCCTCTATTTTTGCCGTACTCCCCGTACCTTCACCTAACTTCAACCAAGATCCCGACCATCCCAGTCACTTAGATCATCAGAAAACTCTCTAAAACCCATTTCCAGTTATCCCTAAAATTCACATTCATTACTTCATTTAAAATTGTGATTTTGATTTTAAAAATCATATTTTCCCAGGCCATTTCAAGTTATATACTTGAATTAGAGAATTTTAACGATTAGTTTTTAACATGTTTGTAATTTAATTTCTTATTTTACTGTAAAGCTTGATTTCCAGACACTATATAAATATAAACATGTTTAAACTATTTTTAGTTCCAAGTACAAGTTTAAACAACTAAATTTGTTTGAAACTAAGGCCTATCACAGATCAGAGGAGAAAGAAAAATGGAATTTGAATTAAATTTAAACTCTGTAATATAAAACAGAGAAGAACATAAATATAACAGACATGTACACATGAATACAATCATATATCAGAATTCTACATTTATTCTTACACATGCAGGCATCATTATCATAGAGATTTCATAGCAACCTTTATTTACCTACTTAACTTTTAGATTAAAAAGTTTACTCACCTGTTTTTGAAAAGGCAGAGAGCATGAAACTGGATTTGAAACTTTGCATACTTTTGTTGTTTTGATTCCAGAAAGCAATGTCTTGCTTGTAACTTAAAAACTGAAAAGCTTTAAAACTGGAAACTTGAAAGTTTAACTGGAACAAAATGATGATGATGACTCAAGACTTGATTCCAGGCTTTTGATCACAAGGTTTGATTTCAGGAAAGTAGAAAAATGCTTACAGGCTTTTGAAAAGGTTTGAAACAGAGGTGAATTTGGTTTACAGGTTAAAGAATAAATTTGAAGAGAAGATTTCAAGTTTTGTTTTCTGGTTTTGCATTGTTTGAATGAACGAAAATGAAAAGGAAACTTGATATATATAATAAAACAAGTAGGCAGAGGCTAAGTTGTATTTGTGCAAAAAAAATAAATCTTAGCTGGTACCATATGATCAGAGAGTTTCTTATACATGGGGATGATATGAAAACATTTTGTACAAGCATTTATTAACATTGTCCTACTAATCCCCTTATTTCAATTCGTATGTACTTATATGTTAGTTTTATATTTTTTTCTTTCCTTTCAAGTGTACATACTCATCCTATACAAATCTCTATGTTCATAAATACTTATATATATATATATATATCTGTACAAACAATGAAGATATCTTTTTCCTTATGTCTTTCAGCCTTGCATATCTACATGTTTACAATACCATTTCTTTTCATTTTATTTTGTACATCTTATATGTATTTTTGTCTTGGTTTTTGAATTATTCCTTTGCATACATATGGTGATAGTATATATATATATATATATATATATACAATTCTAGACTTAACTTAAGTGTCAAATTTTAAAGTTGTTATATTTATTTTTATTATGTTAGCTTGTGCATTTATTCCTATTTTTACATGACTACTTATTATAAACTTAATTTACAATTATTTATTTATTTTATTTTCACTTATGTTTAATATGTACATTTATGACCATATATTTGTTTTATATTTATATTTAATATTGACAAGATTTATTTTAATTTAAACATTATTACCAAAATTACATCAAATATATATAGATCAAAAGTGAATAAGTAGAGCTTTACTTTAAATATTTTTGAAAGACTTTATTTTAAATTTTTAAATCATAGCTTCCTTCTAAAATACATACATATGTATATACACTTATTTGAAAACAATAAGTATATTAAAAATCTATTTTTAAAGTAACACAATTTAAATAATTATTCTTATTTAAAATCAATCTATATCCATAATTTAAAACATCACATTATTAATTTATTGGTTATTTATAACTAAAATTAACAATTTTATCAAATTTTAAATAATTTAATTAAGAGATTATCACATTTTAAATTCCTCGAAATTCCGGGATATCACATTCCTTCCCCCTTAAAAGAATTTCATCCTCGAAATTTAAAACAAAAGATAATCCAAAGTTTTATTTTATTTTCAACCAATTCAACATACATATCAACCATACACAACCAAACAAACAATTTCAATCAAACAAACAACACTAGCTATTCGGACACAGATCCAGATAAGCTTCCTAAAAATTTCCCGAGTTTCCCAGGTACAGATACTGGAATACTCGCTCTATTGAATCCAAACTAGCTACACTACTAAGCTACTGATCTCCTACTCATCTAGATCTACAATCTACCCAAGAGATCTGACCACACTCAAGACCTGATCAACAACCAAACTCTTCTGAACTGCTGGTTCCAAAACCAATGATGGATCATACATGTATTCCCTCAGAGATACGTGAAATACCTTGAATCCCAGTCTTCCAAACTGGCAATTCACTCCTGTGATCCAAAACACTTATCCTGACAAAGAATACAGAAAGATCCAATATACTTCGGAGCTAACCTCACAGTCTTACCCAATCTTATTGCTCCTTTTACCGAAGAAAATCTCAACAACAACGAAGTCTCCAACTTCGAATTCCAAATTCTTCCATTTCTTATCCACATAACTCCTTTGACAATCCTGGACTGCCTACAACCTTTCCTGACCAGCGCAATCTTCGCTGATGCTTCAATAAACAAACTGGATCAAAATAACTCAACCAAAAGATCCTCTCCAGATTTACCCAAAATCTAGAATACAACTCTACTCCACCATCATCAGTAGATTACAACTTACTTCTCCTATCCGGAAAAGACAAAACAAAACACTTGCCAAATCTGTCCTCAAATCCAGAAAAATTCCTATGGAAATTCTCTAATCCCAAAACATTGCAACTTCCGGTTGCTTCCACTCTAGAATAGCTGCCACCCTGCTTCCACTGCACAACTCTGATCTGAAGTAGATGAGAATGTCGATGAATTCAAACAAAATCTTAACCAACACCTCCTGGGCACACAATTCAATAGATCCACCACAATCGGAAACGAACTGCTCAAAGAAACAGATGAGTCCTTAGTCAAGGGTACTGTCTTCAGCTACCCTTAGCTGGAAGAAACTCAAAACTAGATACAGAAGAGAAAACTCAAATGCTCCACCAAATCTCCTTTAGAAACCATCCATCTCCTTAGCTGAACCATCTGTACCACTTCTGAAATCCATTTGATACCAAACTCAATCTCCAGATGGTGACAAAACTCTGACTTCCTGAAGACATCCAGAAAAAAAATCTCTGAAACACAAGAGAACACTCAGACTATCGCAAGTCACTTTTGCGATCAATCCGGCCTAATTCCAAAGAAAAACTGTTCTCTCTTTACCAAACAGAACAGCTTACGCTTATGAAGCCAATCCATCGAAGAAACGGAACCACTCTGCTGCTTCTGAAATTACCTCAAGAAATTCTGCCAAGCCAGAAGACTTCCTTGACGGCACATAGAACACTCCGAGCAACATTACTGACCCAGATGACCAAAGACTTTCTATCCAAAGCTCTTCGAGAACTCGGACCACAAACCAAACAAAAACACCCTGCTGAACACAGCCACAACACCGAAGCAGGCACACTTCCTTAACTTGTTCCAAAGAAACATCTTCGGAGACATCCATAGTCACTGTGTCTCATCACACAGCCACTACATCCTGAGGTATCAAGATATCATGACTTACTTCTGTCCAACCGATAGATCCAAACTCTCAAAAATCCGCTCACACGAGCGCGATCAAACTTGCACTTCAAAAATGGACTTCGAACCCTAACAGGTTTCCTTCAAAGATCAATAAAATTTCTTACATCAAACAAAGCTCACTTGAGACGGTATTAGGTCTACAGTCTCGACATATACACTTCCAACCTCAAACATTCAAACTCCAACCATTGGTAGTCGTGTTACTCACCCCACTACCCTATCTACCTTTATAACTTATATTGGAAAACCCGAACCGATAACCCAACAGATAGGTAGAAATATAGATATATGTATATATATATATATATAAATTACTAGTACGCTCTCTCAATGAAGACACCACTCCAGAGCTTAGGTATTCGCTCAACCTCGCTCTGATACCACTGTAATGACCCGACCTTCTATCACTAGAAAGTCGCATCATCTATAAGAAAGAAAGAGATAGAAAAGAGAAAAGATAGAGAAGAAAGAACTAAACAACATCAGAATCTCACAGCGGAAACGGAACAAAATATAATACATCACATAACTATTACATAGTATTATTACATCAGAGATACACAGCTTATACATCACAAATTAGACGGTTATAAACACTTGTCTTTCATACAACTCAAAACATCACAGAGATACAACACAGCGGAAATACACATAAACACTAACACAGCAGAACCAATATATATCTACGCTGAAGCCTCCTGTTCCATTGCTCCTCCAGAATTCGTCAAAGCTAACCTGAATCCCTTGGCTACTCGTAAAAATTTGAGTACCCGAGAGTTTAAGTAAAACAGAAATAAACTCCGGCTCAGACATGGGTCTGGTATGAGTAAACGGGTAAAGTTGCTTAACTTTAAAAAGCCTTTGAAAACAAAGGGTATCACGTAAGACTCCCCACACATAAACATGGGTAAGTTTTTACCTTACGCTAACCAAACATTTGATAGGAAATTCAGTGATATTATAATAGGTCTAGGGTTTTCAAGTAAATATAATCATAGCCGAAATTGTTACATCTATTAAATTCCAGCATACTAGCCAACAAGTGGGTAATACAATCAAATCCGATGGCACTTATTGGAGATTGGATTCCATACAATGGCAGGGCTACTGGGGTACCGCCCATCACAGTACCTGGCCTAGATCAGCGTACCGAGGAGTACGCCCGCTCCCCTGCAACACAAAGCCGGAACCATCCCTTACTGGATAATTCCGAATAAAATCACCCCACGATTGTGATCAGCAACCGCACCACTAAGCCGAAATAAAAAGGGGCATCTAGACAGGGATGACCTTACTCTCAAGTGAGTGCGACCCACGAAGCCTTGCTGCACCTCCCCTGTTTTATCCATTCCCGGTTGATGAGGCTTGAGGCTACGATTACCTTTATAGAACACATCTATCTTAGAATGCTCATCGTCCACCTGACGATGTACTGAAAGCATTCAATCCATACAAGTTCGTTCCGGGTTCGAACGAAACCGAAGGCATTATCTCGTTACACTCATTTTGGAATCATCCTCAGAGTTAACGACAATAACCCTTGCACTTTGAATCTTCATCTTCACTTGAGATTCACGACCTATCGTTAATTTGGAACGATGTGGTTTTCGGATATCCAAATCTGGAAACCCGATCCCGGTCTCATTGAAATCCAAAACGTATCTTTTAAGGCCAAGTTGTTTTAAAGTTAAAACAATTAAATTTTATTATCTATATACACAGAGATAGATAATTCATATCATCGTCACAAACAGATAATTCACATTATCATAATAAACAGATAATTCACATTATCATCATATTCAACCAAAACATCCATATCACACAGCATCACTTATCTCATATCTGAGATCTCAAATCATTCAAGACAATCAATATCATTCAACATCCATAAGAAATGATTTGTTAATCACCTTCTGTAATTAATTTAAAGTGAATTAAATTAATTACTTCCATTTCTAATTAATTTAAATAAATTAAATTAATTACTTTCATCACATAAATCTTGCTTACTTAATCATTAATTAATTACAAATCAATTAAACAATTATCATCTACTTATCCATCTTAATTAATCATCTTGATTAGTTATTCTTAATTACCTAAAGTAATTAGACTTTAATTAATTTCACAAATTAATTATTTTTAACCATTCACAGAAATTAACCATTAATTTCTTCATTTATAAATGATCCTTAATTAATTACTTTCATTAATTAATTAACTATAATTAATTACATTAATCCTTAATTAATTACATTAATTAATTAAACTTTAAATTAACCACTTTCATTTGTCAACCTTAATCACAAACAGTAATTATCATCCTGTAATTATTTACCTTAATTAATTAACTTCTTAATTAATTATATAAACCCTTTGATTAATTACACTAAGTAATAAATCTTTAATTACCTCTTCCAAGTAATTATACTTTAATTACTTCCCATTAAGCAATCCCCTTTAATTAATTACATCCAGTAATTATACATTAATTACTTTACTAAGTAATTATACTTATCAATCTTATTAAGTATTCATACTTAATCAACTATCAAATGATTATCTTTAATCAATCAATCAATTAATTATCTCAAATTAATCATATTCATTTGATTTATTACAATTGGGTAATTCATTCCTAAATTAACTTAAAACAAATTAATTAATCTTAACTATAGATTAATTATCCTTTAATTATTAATTTATAAATCTTAATTATCAATTAATAAAACTCAATAACAAATTAATTACTTCTTAATTACCAGTTAATCAACCTCTACTTAACATTTAATTAACCCTTAATTAATCTTTAATTATAGATTAATTATCTCTTAATTATTAACTAATAAAACTTAATTATTAATTAATCAATCATAATTATTAGTTAATTTAATAAATTAATTATTCTTAAATTAATTACTTAATTAATCCTTTACCCTTAATTAATTAAATTAATTATTTATACTTAAGTTTATTAATTAACTTAATTAATCTCAAGACATTAAAACTATAATTATCTTAAGATAAACTTTTATTTTACAAATACCTTAATTACCATAAACATATTAAAACCCTTTATCTTTATAATTAACTTTACTTAACAAAATTAAGATTAAATAAATTTTAAAACTCCTTAACAAATGTTAAGAAACAATTTGATATTTATAAAGTAATGTTATAAAGAAAGTTTTAACCAATTTGTTTTTAAATTTTCAAAAATCTTATTTTAAAAACTTTTATAAAAACTGGATTTTGGCTACTTCGGGTCATACCCGAATGCTACTCGGGTTTAAACCCGAGTTCTCCCCTATTTCCCATTTTCAAAACTTAAGCTTAAATTTTACATTTTTAAAAACTTACAGGCCTAACTCCCATAAATTTACTCGAGTACAACCCCGAGTCTTTTGCCCAAACACTCGATCATCCCTTCGAGTCCCAAGCCTCTCCACCCAACCAACACAGCAACCAAAAACACTGACATCAGATACACCGTGCACCTGCACCGGAGTTCGCCAGAGCTCCGAACTCCTCGACCAGCCTCAACCATTCACCGATCGCCATCTCTTCCCATCCAAACACCCAGATTACAACCTATGCTCGAAAATCAAAATTGAGCCTACCAGTTCAAAACTGGACTAACAGTTCGATCCAAACTCGCCTCGTAACCACGTCGCCGACCATCGGAAGACCCCAGACTCCGACCACACACTCTCCGACCATCTACGAAGCCATCCCCAGCCTATCGCACTCGAAACAACAGAGAAGATGCATCATGCAAATTCCAGACTCGACCAAATTTAGGGTTAGAAACCTAAATCTATTCGCCGCCGACACCTCGATGATTAGACAACGCACCCTCTATTTTTGCCGTACTCCCCGTACCTTCACCTAACTTCAACCAAGATCCCGACCATCCCAGTCACTTAGATCATCAGAAAACTCTCGAAAACCCATTTCCAGTTATCCCTAAAATTCACATTCATTACTTCATTTAAAATTGTGATTTTGATTTTAAAAATCATATTTTCCCAGGCCATTTCAAGTTATATACTTGAATTAGAGAATTTTAACCATTAGTTTTTAACATGTTTGTAATTTAATTTCTTATTTTACTGTAAAGCTTGATTTCTAGACACTATATAAATATAAACATGTTTAAACTATTTTTAGTTCCAAGTACAAGTTTAAACAACTAAATTTGTTTGAAACTAAGGCCTATCACAGATCAGAGGAGAAAGAAAAATGGAATTTGAATTAAATTTAAACTCTGTAATATAAAACAGAGAAGAACATAAATATAACAAACATGTACACATGAATACACTCATATATCAGAATTCTACATTTATTCTTACACATGCAGGCATCATTATCATAGAGATTTCAAAGCAACCTTTATTTACCTACTTAACTTTTAGATTAAAAAGTTTACTCACCTGTTTTTGAAAACGCAGAGAGCATGAAACTGGATTTGAAACTTTGCATACTTTTGTTGTTTTGATTCCAGAGAGCAATGTCTTGCTTGTAACTTAAAAACTGAAAAGCTTTAAAACTGGAAACTTGGAAGTTTAACTGGAACAAAATGATGATGATGACTCAAGACTTGATTCCAGGCTTTTGATCACAAGGTTTGATTTCAGGAAAGTAGAAAAATGCTTACAGGCTTTTGAAAAGGTTTGAAACAGAGGTGAATTTGGTTTACAGGTTAAAGAATAAATTTGAAGAGAAGCTTTCAGGTTTTGTTTTCTGGTTTTGCATTGTTTGAATGAACGAAAATGAAAAGGAAACTTGATATATAATAAAACAAGTAGGCAGAGGCTAAGTTGTATTTGTACAAAAAAAAATCTTAGCTGGTACCATATGATCAGAGATTTTCTTATACATGAGGCTGATATGAAAACATTTTGTACAAGCATTTATTAACATTGTCCTACTAATCCCCTTATTTCAATTTGTATGTACTTATATGTTAGTTTTGTATTTTTTTCTTTCCTTTCAAGTGTACATACTCATCCTATACAAATCTCTATGTTCATAAATACTTATATATATATCTGTACAAACAATGAAGATATCTTTTTCCTTATGTCTTTCAGCATTGCATATCTACATGTTTACAATACCATTTCTTTTCATTTTATTTTGTACATCTTATATGTATTTTTGTCTTGGTTTTTGACTTATTCCTTTGTATACATATGGTGATAGTATATATATATATATACAATTCTAGACTTAACTTAAGTGTCAAATTTTAAAGTTGTTATATTTATTTTTATTATGTTATCTTGTGCATTTATTCCTATTTTTACATGACTACTTATTATAAACTTAATTTACAATTATTTATTTATTTATTTTATTTTCACTTATGTTTAATATGTTTATATATATTAATACTTACATTTATGACCATATATTTGTTTTATATTTATATTTAATATTGACAAGATTTATTTTAATTTAAACATTTTTACCAAAATTACATCAAATATTAATAGATCAAAAGTGAATAAGTTGAGCTTTACTTTAAATATTTTTGAAAGACTTTATTTTAAATTTTTAAATCATAGCTTCCTTCTAAAATACACACATATATATACACACTTATTTGAAAACAATAAGTATATTATGTTATCCCGCCTTTTGGCAAGGCCGTGACACCAAGGACTTGACTAGATACCGATGACGGGTCATCTCGGAAGTCGATTACACGTAAGGATCGCTACGGATATCGGTGAATTTTGTTCGAGTCCGGATCGGGCTGCAATTGATAAGATATGCCAAGCAAGGCCAGAGGAAACGACGTTCCAATTTTCAAGCCAATCCGAGTTCGTATGCTCAAGATATCGCCGATGGAAGATGGAGGAAACAACCTTGTATTCGAATCCATTAAGGTCGACTCGATCATCTTCGAATCCATCCCCTTGGCCTGACTTCGAATCCATCGTGGAAGCTACCTTCGAATCCATCCCCTTGGCCTACTTCGAATCCATCGTGGAAGCTACCTTCGAATCCATCCCCTTGGCCTACTTCGAATCCATCGTGGAAGCTACCTTCGAATCCATCCCCTTGGCCTACTTCGAATCCATCGTGGAAGCTTACAATCGATTCGAAGAAAGCGCACCACGTCACCATCTTCACGAACAGGAAGATCGATTCGAACGAATCGATTTGAGCAGATCGATTCGAACGACTCCAGAATACGAAAAACACCAACTTGAATCGATCATAACTCGAGTTCTACAAGTCCAAATCCCATGAAATTTTCACAGAAGCTCAAACACATGATGAAGAATGTGCACACCAAATTTCAGCTCAATTGGACGATTTCTTGATCGATTCGAACCAAGGGTCGAATCGATCCCAAAGTGGGCCCGGGTCTCCAGATTTCGGCCATGTGGGCCCCCTGACGTATCAGAACTGGTCTCCCCACATTTTAGGCGAAATACCAGCCTCCTACACCTATAAATAGACCCCCTGGTCATTCAGAAAAGGGGTCGGAGAATTCTAAGTACTGAAGAGCGCCCAGATTCTGCCAGATTCACTCCAGAACACCGCCGCTGCTTTAGATTGACACTTAGCATTTGAATTCAGTTGTATTACATTATCAACTACTGTAATCTTCAAGTAATCGAGCAATAAAATCATCAAACTTCATAGTGGACGTAGGCAAAACGCCGAACCACTCTAAATCGCTTGTCTTTGCAATTTACTTTCTGTTATTTGGAGTTTTTGTTAGATAACCCACAGTTTTAATTTTCATTCTTCACTTTTATCTCTTCAAAAACTTCCGAAGAGTGTAGTGCCCATTTTTGGTACAAACACTTTGGTGCTTTCACTGAGAAAAAACCAGCTTTTTTCTCCCGCTCCTTGGATCTACCATCGATACCGGATTGCACAAATCCAAGAGGAAGATCCAGATCTTCGATTCATAGTCCTTCCATTCTACTCAGATTTGCATAAAATCTAGGAAAAGGATTCATCATTCAAAATGGTTAGCACGAGAACCACTTCTGCAGCTCCAGGACAAGAAGGTAGGGATGGACAAAATCCTGCTCAACAGCAGCCACCCAACCAAGACAACACTGCCCGCTCAGATCCGTCTGGGGCAGTCACTAGACAAGAATTTCAGATGTTACTCCAAGAGTTGACTCAGAGTCGGCAACAGTTAGCCGAACAGTTGCGAGCTAATATTGAGTTGACAAATCAACTGAATCGCCAGGGCCGTAGGAGGTCCAGGAGGGATGATGTCTCCCGCTCACCCACTGAAAGTTCTGCCTCGTCTGACTATCATCGTAGATCTACCCGTCCCCGATTAGACGGAGATTATGCTCAGACTACGGGATATCAGCCCGCCCTGACTGTCGGGCAATTGAGGGTAGGACCATCAACCAGCTTCCAGGCTGGGCCATCAGCACGGGGTGGCCGCACTTCACAATATACTACGGACAATCATGTCACAGCTGCAACAGCGGAAACAAGGGTCGATACCCGATATCTCCCAGATTCGGGTAATCAACAACAAGGACGTACTTCTGAACCATACGTCCCGGAAGACGCTGAGCCGAGGAGGCGAAACTTGGACCGTCGACAGCGCCCGGTCCAAACTCGCATTGTGGAACCCGACCACACCTTAGCTCAGCAGGCTCAAAATGTAGCAATGCCAGACATCTCGACTATGATACGTCAGATGATCCGTGAAAGCCAAGGACTTACCAATGACGATTGGGGAATTTCTCGAAGCCATACTCCTTTCACGGACGAAATACTATACGCTGAACCTCCTCGGCGATTCAGAATGCCAACTCTCCCTATGTACGAAGGCAGTTCTGATCCCAATCAGCACATACTGAAATACGAATGGTCAATGAGCGCCGCAAGGGCCGACGATGCAGTGAAATGCCGCAGCTTCCCCATTTCACTAGGAGGAATTGCAACAATGTGGTTTACAAGACTACCTCCAAGATCTATTTCGTCATTTGACCAGTTGGCTAAGAAATTTGTTGAACAGTTCCGTATGCATGTTGCCAGACCCAAAGATGTTAACACCCTGTCCAATGTTACCCAGGCTCGTGGGGAAACATTAAGGCGTTACTTGGAGAGATTCCATGCGACATGCGTGGAAATTAGTAATCCCAACGACAACTCAATTCTAATGGCATTGACAAAGGGAATTGATCCCGATTCTGAATTTGGAAACTGGTTAGCCGGAAAACCCCCTGCATCGTTGGACCGTTTCTACTCCAAAGCCGCTCAGTTCTTACGGCAGGAGGACGCGAAACAGTCTAGGAAGCAGGACGATGCAAAACCCGGGAGTGAGGGAATACAAAGCAATGTCGCAGTTAAACAGTCCGGTGACAATTCCGGAAAAGTCCAGTTAAACATACAGAACAAACAAACTCAGCCAAGAGGTGGCAATGGTCAGAATAAGAAGAGAGACCCGAATCCGGGCCCACGGCGTAGGGCTCCGATGTTTGAAAGTTATACACCGTTAAACACATCACTGGAGAATGTGTACTTGCAAACTTGCAACACAGAACAGTATAAGAAACCCGCTCCGAAGCGGTCGTCAGAAAGGCAGATTCAGACGGGAAAGTTTTGTAGGTTTCATGAGAGATATGGCCACAATACTTCGCCACTTGCAAGATCTCATAGAAAAGTTGATCAGGGAGAGAAAGTTAGATCAATTCGTGCGGGCGCCGCAGTCTGGTGGTGCGGGCCCATCGAATCCAAACCGTGCGCAAGATCAGGAAAGACAAGAGGAACCCGCTCGTATAGGCGGGAGGCTAGTTATCAATACCATAAGTGGTGGTCCTCATCCAGCGGACAGGAGCTGGAGGGAAATGGAGTCGTATGCCAGCTCTATCAGGCATGCGAGCTTCGAATGCTGCAGTAATTGTGAGGATGGAACCCCGGCTAAGCAACAAAAAACGATGTCTGACGATATCATATTCAGAAGCAGGGATGCTGACAAAATCGAAGCTCCAACGATTGATCCACTGGTCATATCTGCCCAGGTTGGTCCTGCTTGGATGAAGAGGATCCTGGTTGACAGTGGGAGTTCTGTAAACATTCTATTCAAGCGAGCTTACGATTTAATGAAGATGGAAGCAAAGGACCTGAAACCCTGCCAATCCCGGGTTCATGGCTTCAATGGCAGTGCGACAATACCTACTGGAATAGTGGAACTACCAGTGGAACTGGGGATCGGAGAGCGCAGGAGAGTCCGACTGCTGCAATTCGTTGTTCTTGACATTGCTTCACCGTACAACGCATTCCTGGGTCGACCAGCCCTTGCTGAATTCAGGGCAGCCATTGCCCCGTGGTGTTTGACTTTAAAATTCCCAACCGATCATGGTATAGGAATCATTCAAGGAGATCAGGCAGCAGGAAGAGCCTGTTATGTTGCTGAGTTGCGAGAAGCACAGAAGAAGGAGAAAGGAAAGGGCGTAGAGGAATCTCTCTGCGTCCGTTTTTCTGATAATTGACAGCTAACGCCTGGGCCCCGGCCCGAGCACCACTACCAATTCCTTAGAGATCTTGACCCTAGAGATAGCGAAGATAAAGATGAAGTAGAAGAGAGTCAAGCGTCTCCAGCCGAACTGACTGTGGACGTCCCGGTCAGTGAGGATGACAACTCGAAAGTACTGAAAGTTGGATCTCAACTGGGAAAACAGATACAACAGGAATTGGTTGAATTTCTTCAGGCGAATCTTGATGTCTTTGCCTGGACGCACTCCGACATGTGCGGAATCTCACCGAACATTGCAAGTCACTCTTTAAATATTGATCCGCGACATGTTCCGGTCAAGCAAAAGAGGCGTGGTATGGATCCAGAGAGATCTGCCGCCCTTAAAGAAGAAATTGACAAATTACATTCAAATGGTTTCATCCGAGATGCTCTATACCCAGAGTGGGTGTCAAATCCGGTAATGGTTCGGAAACCGAACGGGAAATGGAGAACTTGTGTCGATTACTCTGATTTAAACAAAGCCTGTCCAAAAGATAGTTTTCCACTTCCCCGAATTGACCAACTCGTTGACTCAACTGCAGGTCACGAATTGTTATCCTTTATGGATGCTTATTCCGGTTATAATCAGATACCCATGCATCTACCCGATCAAGAACATACTAGTTTCGTAACCGATCTGGGACTCTACTGTTACAGAGTCATGCCCTTTGGTTTAAAGAATGCCGGAGCAACTTACCAACGCTTGGTTAATCGAATGTTCGCTGATCAGATCGGGAAGACCATGGAAGTCTATGTGGATGACATGTTAGTTAAGTCCCGATTTTCCACAGATCACGTCAAGGATTTAAATTCAATGTTCCGCATCCTACGAGAGTATGGAATGAAGCTTAACCCGTTAAAATGCCACTTCGGCGTCGCATCCGGAAAATTTTTAGGGTTCATCGTTAACGCTCGTGGGATAGAGGCAAACCCCGAAAAGATCTGGGCAATAAGGAATTTGCAAACCCCGAAGACCATAAAGCAAGTACAGAGCCTCAACGGGAAGGTAGCAGCGCTAAGCAGGTTCATCTCGAAATCCACTGATAAATGCATTCCTTTCTTTGATCTAATCCGGAAAGGGAAACGAAACTTTGAATGGACCATAGAATGTGAAGGCGCATTCCGATCGCTGGTTCAGCATCTCTCTACGCCACCGATTTTGTCGAAACCAATTGATCACGAACAATTATACCTTTATCTGGCGGTATCAGAGCATGCGATCAGTGCTGCTTTGGTCCGGGAAGAAGATCGAGTGCAGAAACCGGTCTATTATGTCAGTAAACGATTGACCGGAGCTGAGAGAAATTACCCCAGGTTGGAGAAACTGGCTTACTGCTTGGTCATTGCCTCGAGAAAGCTTCGTCCTTATTTTCAAGCACATCCGCTTACTGTGTATACCGATCAGCCGTTACGACAGGTCCTCACGCGGCCTGAGACGTCTGGAAGGTTACTCAAGTGGAATATTGAACTGAGCCAATTTGACATTACTTATGCTCCGCGGAGAGCCATTCAAGGGCAAGTCCTAGCTGACTTCATAGCTGAATTTACTGTTCCTGACGAATTACCTGAAACCAGCGAGTCTCCTGAATATGTATGGAAACTTTATACAGATGGTGCATCAAACGATCGATGTTCGGGCGCTGGAGTTGTACTAGAAACCCCCGAAGGTCGATCCATATGTTATGCTTTGAAGTTTGATTTTCACGCAACCAACAATGAAGCCGAGTATGAAGCCCTGTTGGCTGGGTTAAAGCTTGCCAGAGATCTGAAAATTATCGCTATAGAAGTTTATTGTGACTCGCAGTTGGTTGTGTGTCAAGTACGAGGAGAATATCAAGCGAGAGATCGAAGGTTAGCTGCTTATCTAGCCCGAGTTCAGGAAGCGCTGGATCAGTTTGATTATTATGCTATTTACTACATACCACGAGATCGCAATCAAAAGGCCGATTCATTGGCAAAGTTGGCCAGCACAGGTGAAGCACAGCAAATGGGACTCGTCCCGGTCGAAACATTGCCTTTCCCAAGCATCGATCAAATCAAAACGAATGATGTGTTAGAGACCTTTCCCAGCAGAGAATCATGGATGACTCCATATCGAAATTATATTGAGAATGGGATATTGCCTGAACACCGAAATGAGAAAAGGCAAATTCTACGAAAAGCTTCGCGGTTCATCATTCAGGACGGGATCATGTATAGAAAAGGTTATTCTGTTCCACTCCTCCGGTGTATCGCTCACGACGAAGTCAAACGAGTGTTACATGATGTACATGAGGGAGAATGCGGCGATCACACCGGTGGACAAGCGCTTGCTAAGAAGATACTCCGATATGGATATTACTGGCCGACAGTAAATCGAGATGCTGCCAATTACGCCAGGAAGTGCGACAAGTGCCAAAAACACGCTCGAATTCCAAGAGCCCCGCCTACCGAGTTAACTCAAATGGTCAGTCCCTGGCCGTTCGCTATGTGGGGTATCGATATCATTGGCGCTTTGCCTCTGGCAAAAGGTGGTGCGAAGTATGCCATCGTTGCAGTTGATTACTTCACGAAATGGGCTGAAGCCGAAGCTCTCGCAACGATTACGTCAAAGAAAGTGATAAACTTTGTGGTCCGCAATATCATTTGCCGATTTGGACTCCCGCACACCATCATCACCGATAACGGGACCCAATTCGAAAGTTCAGAGTTCAAGAGTTTCTGCCAACGATTTCATATTCATAAAAAGTTCTCTGCAGTCGCACATCCACAAGCAAATGGTCAGGTCGAAGCTGTTAACAAAGTCATCAAATCCATCTTAAAGAAACGACTGGAAAAGGCTGGTGGTAAATGGGTCGATGAACTTCCTATGGCATTATGGGCTTATCGAACAACTCACAAGACCGCGACTGGACACACCCCATTTTCCTTATCCTATGGCTCGGAGGCAGTCATTCCAGTTGAGACAGAAGTATTTTCTCACCGCGTAACTTATTACGATCCGAAAACAAACGCTATATTACTCGCTGAGTCTTTGGATCCGTTGGACGAGAAACGAGAAGAAGCTGATTTAAGAGCGGCCGCTTACCGAAGTCGGGTCGCCCGATTATATAACACCAAAGTTCGCCCCCGAACCTTTGATCTCGGCGATCTGGTCCTCAAGAGAGTATACCCGGTTCCTTCACACATGAAACCAAATTGGGAAGGACCGTACGTGATTACGCAACGACTTGGAGATGGCACATTCAAACTATCAACAGTGGACGGTCTAGTTTTACCGAGAGCCTGGAACAGCGAGAGTCTCCGTCGCTATTACATATGACAGGCTTTATTTATTTCATTATGTTTTTTATTCAGCAATTTACTTTTGCATTTCGAAATTAGAATTTGTAATAAGGCAACTGATTCGCCATATTTTCTTATTTCAGCAATAAAATGCCATCTCTTCGAGCCAGAGCTGTGATTCATTAAATACAATGTACAACATCACGATGCACGAAGAGCTAAGTTCCATCACACAGTGGAATTTATTCAAGTAGGGAGTGGCTGTGAAGCAATCAACCACTCGCTAAATGAAACCCGAGCTCGGGGGCAAGCCATCACATCAGGCCACGAAAATGGGCTGATACACGACAACCCTTCATTCAACTCCGTACTCCCAGAGTGCGAGGCGGAGTATAAACATTTTACTAAACTCCGTGCTCCCAGAGCGCGAGGCGGAGTATAAACTTACATCTAACTCCGTACTCCCAGAGTGCGAGGCGGAGTATAAACATATTTTCTAAACCCCAGAGTACTCCGAGAGCGCGAGCTGGGTACAAGCTTTTTACTTAACTCCGTGCTCCCAGAGCGCGAGGCGGAGTATAAACATTCTTTTAACTCCGTGCTCCCAGAGCGCGAGGCGGAGTATAAACATTCTTCTAACTCCGTACTCCCAGAGTGCGAGACGGAGCATAAACATTCATCTAACTCCGTGCTCCCAGAGCGCGAGGCGGAGTATAAACGTTCTTCTAACTCCGTACTCCCAGAGTGCGAGACGGAGTATAACATTCATCTAACTCCGTGCTCCCAGAGCGCGAGGCGGAGTATAAACGTTCTTCTAACTCCGTACTCCCAGAGTGCGAGACGGAGTATAACATTCATCTAACTCCGTGCTCCCAGAGCGCGAGGCGGAGTATAAACGTTCTTCTAACTCCGTGTTCCCAGAGTGCAAGACGGAGTATAAACATTCATCCTACCCCGAACTCCGGAGCGCGAAACGGGGTATAAACATGCGTCAACTCCACACTTCTCTCCAATACAGGGGGCAAAACCATAACACATAACAAGTTGAAGACAGAAAGGGAATAGATTTTCATTTCCATTATCAACAAAAAGAATCTGATTACAAAGTGTTTATGAAAAATTCTGCTAGTGGGAGCCGAATCCACATCTATACACGGCTATAGAAAAATCAACAAAATGCTACCCTACGCAACAGAGATTTAAAGAAAGAAGTTCATTCTTTCTTCTTCCTTATCTTCTTCTTCGGGGTAGCTCCACCCGATCCGCTGCCCGACTTCTTCCTCAATCGCTTGCTCTTTTCAGGCTTGTCCTCCGGCAGCGATATAATGTCGACATCTTCCTCAGAGCTGGAGGCGACGGAAGTTCTTCTAGGAGGACGAACTGGAGGCATAGGAGTAGTAGCAGGAGGAGGGGCAGGAGCGGTCTCGATCAATACAGTACCACCCGGCGAAATCACCATTAACGGGGCAGGCCCGGGCGGACTAGAACCTACATTCCCTGCTGCCATCTCGGCGGCAATCTCGGCTAAAACGTCGTCCTCACGAGATGCTTGGGCCGCATCGGATGTGCCAATAGCTGGCATAGATAAACTAGCGGCCGGAGCAGCCTCATTCACAACATCGGACGGGTTGGCAGAGGGATCGATGGGTTCATTAAGAAGCTCCTCAATCATTTGAGCGCTGAAAGAAAACATATTTGCATCTCCCTCCTCGCCAATCAAAGTAGAAGTCGTGATGGCTTCAGAAAAAACAACCCCTTGTGTTTGATGAGGGACTGATAGAGCAAGGGGCGCAGAAACGATGGCTTCGGTCACTGAAATACGACAAAACGAAGATTGTTAGCCAAGTGTGTTGCTTAAGGTCCTTCACCACTAAACTACGAGAAGCGTTCAAATACCTTCCTTAGTCTGGACCGAAACATGGGTAGAATCATCGGCGGAAGATAATAACGGTTGGTCAGGATTATATGCAGGAACAGATTGGGGGTCTACCGCACCAGTGGTTTCGGGCAATGTTGGGATTACGGCTCCAACACTTGCCTCGTGATGCACGGTCCCCGAACCTTCGCCTGTCTCTAGAGATTGGACGCCGAGTTTTTCTTTCGCCATAGAGATTACCACCTCATGAAGGGTCTTCCTCTCATCCTCAGTAAGCAGACGCATCTCCAGTTCAAAGTCGTCAAGTGCTCCATCTGGATGCGCTGCTCTCTTCTCATTCACCAGCCGGGTCCAGGCATTATACAAGATCATGGAGTCATCTCCCAGCCACGCTAGATTTCTGTGTTCCAGCACGTTAGCGTTATACGTGACTAAGAGATCGTCAAACTCTGCATCTAGCCTAGACCTCTCCTCCAAGATTTTTCCCTGAATCTCCGCTTCCACAGACTTAGCCTTGACCGCCGCCGCAGCAAGTTCGGCCCTGAGGGATACTGCTTGGTCGCAAGCCTCTTGAGTAGTAGCGTTCGCATCGTCCTTCTCCTTCACCATTTCAGCGAATTTGGCCTTGAGCTCGTTCAGCTCTTTAACGGCTAAGTCTCGCTCAGCTGCAACGGTGGTATTACGATGGCCCATCTCTTCCACTGTGGCGCAATGTTCTTGCTGCATCCTCGCTAATTTGGCCACGACATCCTCGTGCTTCTTAAGTGTTTCAAGCTCTGACTTTCGGGACGTTTCTACTTCGGATTGAAGAACTTGAATGATGCGTTTCTGCTTCGCAATGTCAACATCGCGTTCAGCGATGACTTTCGCCCTGTCGAAAGCTACTCTAGATGCCTTCACGGCTGCCTTATACCACTCCTTGTACTGAGCATAGAAGTCGTGGATGTAATTATGGGCAGTGGTCTCGGCTTCCGGAGGGATTCTTTTGAAGTTAGGAGGGAAGATATAGCCATCCATGCAAATTTCCGGGTAGTCGTTTTTCATTTGGGCGAGTTTAGCAGCTCCCTCGCTTGTCAACTCAGCCGGAACTTGTTCAATTATAGCGGCTGCCGTTGGTTCCACTCTTGGCCGTTGAGCGTCAAGCCGAGAAGATTGAGAAGGCAACTGTTGCTGATGAGATGGCCCTGGGAGGTCTACTGGAGCCCTGGGAGGCGGAGGAGAACGGGATCGGGGTCGGTGCTGGTATCCCCGGTCTCTATCAGAGTAATCATAACCAGAACGGTTACGCGAGTAATCTCTGTCTCTGTCGTAACGTTCTTGACTCGAGTAGCCTCGCACATGGTCCCTATCTGTCTCTCTCCTACGGGAATCATAAAATGGAGAAGATTGGCGCACGTTCCGAAGCCTATCTAGAGTGGAGCCACGTCCTGACATCTCACCTGCGATAAGAAAGAATTACGGATTAAAATCCCATAAAGCAATGTTTACTATGCAGAAGTCATGAAGTGCCGTGGAAGTGTGTGTAAATGTGTAAACCCCCAAACCGACCGGAAGTGTTGACCGCACTTAAAGGAAAGGGCTCGTTCATATTTAGGACATCTTGTAATTCCTCCAACCCAGGATTATGAGAGATTGATATATAATCTGGGATAGGAATATCGTCAAGCCCTTTGAGAGAATCTCTCGAATGAGAAGGGGCGGCCTCAGAAATCGTAACTCCGGAAGCGGGAAGAAACACATCTATAGATTTTCCCCCCTTTGACTTAAGTTTTTTGGAAACGGCGGCCTTGCCTTTCCGTTTTTCTCCCGATTCCTCCAAGTTTCCCGAAAGGTCAGCCATTGGCTCTGAATCCGTCTGGGTTCTTTCTTCGTCACTCGCCTCGATTATTCTGATCCCGAGTGACCTCTTCGCTTTACTCTTCTTGGGTTTCTTCTTATTTTCCTTCTTGGAGACGGACTTTGAAAATCCTTCAACAACTATGCTTTGATTAATGTCGATCAAACCCAGAACTCTTAAGTTGTAGTCGTTCAGCACCGAGTCAATATGCCTCAGCTCGCTTGGGACTTCTTGAAGACTCCGGACGGTACCCTTGAAACGCCCTCCATCGGGCCTAGAGATAATAGCTGTAAAAGGAATGAAATGTCAATTTTAACACCGAAGAGCTATTGATAAAAGAGACAGGTTAAGGCGCTTACGTCTAGACAACCATCGCCTAGCGAAACCCGGAGGGCATCGAACGTAGAACCATTCGTTCTTGAAGTAGCTCAGTCGCGTCCAAGCTCCAACTACAACTTGGCAATTTCTGACTGCCTCCAAAAATGTAAACGACGGGCTATCACCCCTGCTCTTGAAGTTAAATATGTGTCTGATCTCGGAGGGCCTCGGCGGGCGGAAGAGACAGTCCATAAATATTACGAAGACACTATTCAGCAACGCGTGCCCGTTGGGATGAAGTTGTGAAGGAGCGATCCCTAAATATGATAGCATCCTTCTGATATATTGATTAAAGGGAGGAAGAGTTCCAGCCGCACAAGCATGACGGTAGAATGCCGTATATCCTTCAGGAGGATTGTGCGGTCTATCGGTGGTGCTGGGCAATAGTACGTCACCAAGAGATATGTTATGCTTTAAGCATATTCGCCCCAGTAAGGATTCAGAAATGTTGGACTGAACCGAGTCAACAGGGTCCTCAATAAATATCGCCTCCGGCAATTCGTCTGGAGCTGGATCGATTATATCGGCAGGGATATCGGGAATCTCCAGCACCGGAGGAGTCGAGCTCTGTACCTCTTGTTGTTGAGAGCTCGAAGATTCCATAATTAGCTAACTCATTAGAAAGCAACATTAAGTTTATGAACAAGCCCGTGCATGCCCCAGTGTAGTGTGTGTGAGCGTGTCGTGCAGTGCAAGTATTATACATCACTCGAGCAAATTCTACAGACTGAAACAAGATGTACGAACGACGAAACTCTGGAAATCGAGACTGAGAATGACCGTCATCGCTGACCGTCATGTCTACGCCGTCCAAATGCTGCCGACCAATTCAAATGTAAATTTGTTGTGTTTTTAGCTAAGTCATGGTTCCATCGACGAACTTCAAAAGGCAGGCCAACGTACAGTTCTACAATCAAGTTCAAATATGCAAGGCCGAAGCTCGTCTGAATTAAGTGTTCACGTGTGTTAAAGTTTATTAAGTTCATCAAATTTCAGCTCGAAATCGGCTAGAGCGAGTCAGAGATATCACATTCTCCAAGTTAAGGACGATCGAATCGATTACTCCGAATCGATCAACATCAACAGGGGTACTTCGAATCGATCAGCATCGACTCGAATGCACTTCGTATCGATATGGACATTGGAACGATATCTCGTACCGATCAAGGAAACACTTCGAATCGATCAAGATAGCCTTCACATCAGTCACGGGCGACTAATTCGAATCAATTAGGTAAGGCATCTTCGAATCGATTGTAGTGTCATGGAATCGAGTCGATCGATTCGAACCGCCTCATCCCGCAAGCCTCGAGTCGAAGCCACATACAATCGAGATCGATTCGAACTATTCCATCCCGAATCGATACGGAGCATAGAGATGGATCAATCTCTCGGACACTTCTTGTCCAAGAAACTTCAAACACGTTATCAATCCATCGATTCAATTTCGTTTGGATCTTAAGAACCCTTCGAAACCGATCTGACGATTCCAGTATAAGTCATCTCTGACTTGATTTTCATCCATTAACTACCTGATTTATTGAGATCGTGATTGAAAGATCAAAATTTTCTATCGAGTCGAAGGAGCTTTTTTCTCGGCTCTGAAGGATCGATTCGAAGAAGCGGCTACAGCAACAGTAAAAAGTAAAAAAGGAAAGTGACACCGGCCTCGCGTATTTATATGGACTTCACAAAGAAAATGGGACGATTCGCCTCCCGGTTAACATTGACCGATACTTACCGGTCAACCGCTGATCGATTCGAACGTCCACGTTCGAATCCATCGACTCTTCGAATCCATCAAAACGACATTTCCACGAGGCTCATCGATACGAAGCTGCACCGATTCGAACTTCTATCGATACGAAGGAGTTAGCAAAAACAGAATTGAAGCCGTCATGTACCTATCGATTCGGAGTGCCAACCTCGTATCCCTCGACTCGCAGCGGTTCGAAGGTCATCGATTCGAATGGGCACTTCGAATCCATCAAAACCATCTATAAAAATGAACACATCGCTTCGACATGAAAAGATTACTGGATTACCTTTTTACCTCGATTCAGGAGAGGATCGATACAAGAAGATAATCATAGGCAATCATAAAAACAATGTTTTAACTCGAATCTCAAACCGGTCTAGGAGAGGACCGATGCAGAATTCGATAGCAAACCGAACTGACAACGACTTGCGATCGCGCAACGTTAACCAAGGGATCAAATGTTCATCCCGTCATAACTCAAAAGCCTAACAGTCAATCATGATCATACAACGATTGATTACGACAGCAAGGAAGACAATTTTTCGACAAAGCATGTGATCATTGTTCAGCAAGGGACTGTAGCTTTTCAAAGCACGTCATGTTTACACAAGACGTACTTTGGGGGGCAAATGTTATCCCGCCTTTTGGCAAGGCCGTGACACCAAGGACTTGACTAGATACCGATGACGGGTCATCTCGGAAGTCGATTACACGTAAGGATCGCTACGGATATCGGTGAATTTTGTTCGAGTCCGGATCGGGCTGCGATTGATAAGATATGCCAAGCAAGGCCAGAGGAAACGACGTTCCAATTTTCAAGCCAATCCGAGTTCGTATGCTCAAGATATCGCCGATGGAAGATGGAGGAAACAACCTTGTATTCGAATCCATTAAGGTCGACTCGATCATCTTCGAATCCATCCCCTTGGCCTGACTTCGAATCCATCGTGGAAGCTACCTTCGAATCCATCCCCTTGGCCTACTTCGAATCCATCGTGGAAGCTACCTTCGAATCCATCCCCTTGGCCTACTTCGAATCCATCGTGGAAGCTACCTTCGAATCCATCCCCTTGGCCTACTTCGAATCCATCGTGGAAGCTTACAATCGATTCGAAGAAAGCGCACCACGTCACCATCTTCACGAACAGGAAGATCGATTCGAACGAATCGATTTGAGCAGATCGATTCGAACGACTCCAGAATACGAAAAACACCAACTTGAATCGATCATAACTCGAGTTCTACAAGTCCAAATCCCATGAAATTTTCACAGAAGCTCAAACACATGATGAAGAATGTGCACACCAAATTTTAGCTCAATTGGACGATTTCTTGATCGATTCGAACCAAGGGTCGAATCGATCCCAAAGTGGGCCCGGGTCTCCAGATTTCGGCCATGTGGGCCCCCTGACGTATCAGAACTGGTCTCCCCACATTTTAGGCGAAATACCAGCCTCCTACACCTATAAATAGACCCCCTGGTCATTCAGAAAAGGGGTCGGAGAATTCTAAGTACTGAAGAGCGCCCAGATTCTGCCAGATTCACTCCAGAACACCGCCGCTGCTTTAGATTGACACTTAGCATTTGAATTCAGTTGTATTACATTATCAACTACTGTAATCTTCAAGTAATCGAGCAATAAAATCATCAAACTTCATAGTGGACGTAGGCAAAACGCCGAACCACTCTAAATCGCTTGTCTTTGCAATTTACTTTCTGTTATTTGGAGTTTTTGTTAGATAACCCACAGTTTTAATTTTCATTCTTCACTTTTATCTCTTCAAAAACTTCCGAAGAGTGTAGTGCCCATTTTTGGTACAAACATATTAAAAATCTATTTTTAAAATAACACAATTTAAATAATTATTCTTATTTAAAATCAATCTATAACCATAACTTAAAACATCACATTATTAATTTATTGGTTATTTATATCTAAAAATAACAATTTTATCAAATTTTAAATAATTTAATTAAGAGATTATCACATTTTAAATTCCTCGAAATTCCGGGATATCACACAAACAGTATATAAATAGCTTATACATACAAAACTCACATAAAGAAGTAAATTCCTCAAAGCAAAGAAAGCTAGACAGGACAGAGAAGTAGGTATTGCGACATAAATGAAAAAGCTTGAATAAGCAGACATGGCATGCACGCATGGGCTCGGCCTGGCTGTTGCTTGGTGCTATTGATAATGGTGAAGGTCGCGCTCAGGTGGAGGAGCGGAGATATGGCTGCGGGTGAGTTTGGGAGCTCGGTGGATTTGGGAAGGTGGTCATTCGGGAAGGAGGCAAGGAGAATGAAGTGGCATCGGGTTTCGAAGCAGGAGGGAGGTCGTAGGCGAGAGGTGGATGGGTTTTGGCGTATGGTGGTGTTTATCTCGGCCATGGATGGTGAAGGGAAGTAGGCGCAAGGAGGAGGGGAAGCTTTGGCTACTGGGTATTGGCTGGGGTCGGTGGCACAAGAGTGAAGGCCTAAGGCTAGGAGAAACGAGCAGCGGCAGAGGGTGGCACATGTTGGAGGCGTGGAAATGCAAGCAAACATATGAGCACGTGGTTCAAATTTACAGCTTTATATAACAAATTTTGTTCCTCTTTTTTTCTTTCCAAGAGCTAGCAACTGAAAGGAAAATGAAGTAGGAGAAAAGGAAGTAGATTAGGCAAAAGGTGAATGAACCGGTTCAAGGCAAAATAGAAAGACCACGTATCAGTTTCCCAGGAAATAAATACAACCTTTTATATTATATTGTTGTAATATGTTTCTCAAATTGAAACCGAGGCCAAAAGAAAATATAATTTAATGTTGGGAAAACAGAAACCCAAAAGATAGTTAAATTCTGGAAATATAAAACGTTAGTGGCTATTGGTTTGCATGGTGGAATATGGAAAGTAAGAGAAGCTAAAAGGTCGAATGCGGAACCGATACGAAGTCGTTTTGCAGATTTTGCCGCGTACTGGACGCCGAACAGCACAAACGAATATAGTGCGGAGATCAGCACGACAAGACGATCAAAACGGTATATAGATATCAGTGGTATGACCATCCTATCAAAAGTCGATGTTCGGTACCCAAAATGTTGCAAATCTGTCGAAAATAAGATAAACGGGGCTAGAGAAGTCCAAATTTGGCAAAACGAAGTATGACGTCTCACTCAGAAGATGATAAACATTTTTTATTATATAAAATATTCAGGTTTGAAAAATATTTTTTCTTCATCAAATATTAACTAATTAAATTTAAATAAAATTACACAACAAAATAGACTTCTATATTATCTGATGAAAATTTACCCTTTGCTATGTTAAAATTGACGTATTCCAAATATCAAATTTTTATTTCCAAATTCAATAATTTAAAATTTCAAAAAAAAATAGTTAATTACGTTATTTAAACTGTTAAAATTTACGGGTCGTTATAAACACAATGAAATTATGATCTTTTTTTGGGTCATTAGTGAATTTAGTTGATGTGTTTATCATAAGTATGGCCTATTTGTGCTATTAATTAGCCCAACATAAACCACCAAACTTTAATACACCCTTCAAATCACTTGTTAACTCTCATGAAAATTGATAATGAAATTAAAAATAAAATCTATTCTAAGCATGATCTATTTACTATTGATTAGTAATATAGACCATCAAATTTTAAATCTAAAATCTACTTCATTACCAACATCATATGTAGATAAAGAGGTAATTTGTATTCATATTTGTTTAAGCATAGCCTATTTGGTGTCAACAACATAGGTTATCAAATTCAAAGCTAAATAACAAAAATTTTACCACATCAAACATTCCATTGAGCACAAAAATAGATCATAAATTAGCAAATATGTTGAATCTACATGATTAAGAGAGCTTCATTACCCCTAAATTGAAGGGGTTTAGCTTTTCATATTTGTTATCATTTCAACAAATGTAGATTTCAACATGAACATGAACAAAAGGAAAAGAAGAGCTAATTAAAATAAACTTAAAGCTAATCTACTTGCATAAAAGAATGAGAACTAAAGTACTAACATAAGAAGAAATAAACAAGAAAAGAACATGAATTAAAATTGCATATAAGAAAATTACATGAAGAAAAGGCTTAGAAGCCATTAAAAAGAGAAAGAGAGTTTATGTTTGTTTTTGTGGCTACCACTAAACTAACTACAAGGTGGTGCTAAGTGCTCATTACATGAAACATAAAGGGTATTTATACATTTCTAAGACCCTAATAATATTTTAGGGGACTACCCAAATTGCCCTTGAGGAAGTGTGATCACCAAGTTATCCTTAGCTTCTAATTAATCCTCCATTAAGTGTGCATGTGCTTTTAATTTCCACTAACATGTGCATTTGCTTCTAATTGGTAAGTGGGTAGGTGGGGTCCTCCATGTTGCATAAATTGATTTATTTCTTTATTCTCTTGTCTTCCTTTACTTGTGCATGCATGAATACATGAGGTCTCTTCCATATTTCCATCCAAATTCCTACAATTAAAAATAAAATGTGCAAATAAATATTCTCAAAATTATACATGCACAAAATGACCATTTGGCCCCCATATGAAGGTGAATAAATGATGATTTGAAAATAATTAAAATTTTAGTCTAAACATGTTAAAATACCCTATATGCTCATTTATTTAATTAAATTAGATTAAATATGGAAGTAAAAATATGCACATTTACATGCACATCAGCACATGACTTCGGGCCAATGTATAGACTCTGCTCCAGGTGGATTTCTGGCCCAACACGATTGTTTCCTCTATAAATACAACCCTAGCTGCAACCAGAAAAGGATCTTCTTTCTGCCTCATCTCCTCCATCTCTAACTTCTAGACCTGATCTCTCATCTATTGGAGACTTCTTCTTCTTCACTCCTATCTTCTACTTCTAAAACACTTAGAAATTCTATTGTAAATCCAGGAACCACTAGATTGTGGCTAGATCTGAGATAAATAGTTGTAATCCAAAGAGAGAACAACTGATAACAGAGATTAAAATAGAAGTAGGCCAGAGATTATGCCGAACCACTATAAAAATTCTTTTGTGTTCTTTACTTTTCGATTATCTTTACTTGCTTGATTTGGGATTTCTACATTTTTTACATCTATTTTAAAAGAATGCCGCTTTCAACTGATTTCTGGGTGTTGATCCAATTTTTAGGTTAATATTTTGGTACTTTCATTAAGAAAAAGAGCTAGATCTGAAGACGTGAAGCTTAAATCTGAGATTTGGGGAGATGAAAAAACCATATACTAGATCCAAAACCGGAGCAAGTCAACTAGACACTACAACAAAAAGACCTTACGATAGCGCCAAAAAAACGCTATTAAACCCTATAATAGCGATTTAATAAACGATGTATAACAACATGTTATTAAAAACAGCGACCAATTTATAGCGCATAAATAGTATTCTTATAATAGCGCAAATAATCCGCTATTTTAAACATTTTTATAGCAGCAAATTATGTGTTATTGATTACTATAATAGTGCTATTTGTCCGCTTGAAATTCGTTATTAGCCACAAAATACTTTTTGTTTTTTCTAAGATAGCACTAATAATTCGCTATAAAAAATATTAATAACGGATTAGAAGCGCTGTATATGGACACGTTATTGTAGATGTTGACTTGTCACAACACCAATATACCGCTATAAAGATTCAGCTACAATAGCGCTTATACTCTGTAATGATATGTTCTTTTATAGCGCTTTTTCTATTGTGCATCTGTAATACTGACAGATTTAATAGCGGTCATTCGGCGCTATTAAATATTATTGCAGTTTTCAAGTGCTATGGTTTAGTTTCTCAATTCAAATATTTTCTGCATCTTATTCATAAACTACAATATTAAATACCAATATCAAAATGCACGATAATAATCATTTTAAACATAAAATCATTAAAATAACGCAAGAATCATAAAAGATAATAAATATAGAGATGTAACACATTACATTAAACATATCAAATATCCATACACATAATATCTTATAGCTTAAACCACATAAATCAAAACATAGTAGCAAATGTTTTAAGCACACCCCAAAAAATAGTAGCAAAGTTTAACAAAAAACAAGTACATATTTTGTTGTTTGCATTAAAATGAAGACCACAACTTTCGCATCCTTCTTCTTTCACACACCTGCAAATAAGACAAATATCTACATTAGGAACGAATATGAATAAAACACTGACGAAATTTGATTTTTAGACATCATAGTGCAGTATGTGTGCATAAAGAGCTGATAAGTTGAAACTAAGGCCTTTTTTAACTTGACTACAAAATACATCCAAGCCACAGAAAATCAAAGCAATCTTGAAGAATTTGAAATGAAGTGACAATAACAAAACCAAAATCAAGGGAAGAAAAATTCAACATAAACATACTAACTAAAAAGACACATGCACAGCAACACAAGGAAATAGTGTCGAAACATCCTATCATGCTTGAATCCTACATCCAATAGCATAAGGAAATATTTAGGAGCATGGAAGGTGAAACAATTGGTGGCAGTAGTTGAAATATGACACTAAAAATTATAAGTACTTGAACTTCTAACATTGGTGGCAGTAGTTAACTACAAACAATTGTTGTTCATCATTAATTCATAATGGTACAATCTGTCTCTAAATGTTGATTTCTATTTTTTTTAATTTATCTCCAGATCCTCAAATCCTCATTCCACATACAAGATTTCTATTTGTAGGCTACTTTTGGGTTCAAAGACTATTGCAATTCATTATAGTGATACAGTAAGAAAGTATCTATCTACACAGAAAGTAAAGAACGAAAAAGAAAGTAAATACCATGAATTAAGTAATGTTAATCTATGCTACTTCACTTTAATTAAAGAAGTTGCCAAAATAATTCCAAGCCTAAAATAAAATTTTGAACCTTTCAAAATTTCATCTGCATGACCTAAATAGTTAGGCATCACCAATTATTGAGCAATATCAATGATCATATGTATGGAAGTACAAATGTTAGGTGGATTTGTAGATACTATAAAAGATGCACAGTTAAATCATTTCAATTGGTACAAGGCAAAGAAAAACTTGAATATGAATATTTGTTCATATATGCAATGAATTTGAAAAACTCAAGCAACAAAATAAATTAGAACAATAACGAAAATCACTACTGACCTTATCCTATTTCTTTATGTAAGACTCCATATTCTTTAGCCATCTAGTTCATGTTTATGCTTTACCTCCATGTAATCGTGCAAGAAAAGTGCAAGTTCATCATTCACACCCCTCTCTTCCAATTACTCCTATACTGCTTTTTGAAGATCTTCATCCATTTCACTAAGAATAATTAAAAAACGAACAAAAAAACAAAACACAAGACAAGGTTTGGTTTACCAAAGATAAGAGAAAGGGATATAACTTATTATAAGTATCAGTATTATTATTATTATTTTAAACTTAGTTAATTTTTATAAAACTTAGTTTATTTATTGTTATTATGATTGTTGTTGTTGTTTGTATTATTAGTATAAACTTAGTTAATTTTCATAAACATTAGTTAAATTATTATTATTATTATCAACTTAGTTAATTTTTATAAGCTTATTTAATTCTTATATAACTTAATAAACAAAGTTAATTTTTACAATCTTAGATAATTTATTATTGTTGTTGTTATTATTGTTATTATTATTATTTTATAAATAAATTTAGTTATTTTTTATAAAACTTAGTTAACTTGGTTAATATTTTATAATTTACTATTATTATTATAAACTTAGTTAAGTTTTATATAACTTATAATTAATTTTTTATTATTATCATTTATGATTGTTGTTGTTATTAGTAATATTATTATAAAATTAGTTAATCTTCATAAACATTATTTATTATTGTTATTATATAAATTTAGTTAATTTTTATTAAACTTAGTTAATTTGGTTAATATTTTATAATTCATCATAAGTATTAGCATTAGTATTATTATTGTAAACTTAGTTAACTTTCATGAACTTAACTAATTTATTTTGATAATAATAATTATTTCTATTATTTAAATTTAGTTAGTTTTGATAAAACTTAGCTAAACCTTGTTAATATTTTATAATTTATTATTATTGTTAGCACTAGTATTGTTTTTTGAATATACTCGGAAGATACTCATCCGACTTCTACTCAATTCGTCACACCGACTAATGGTATGAGATCAAACCATGCAACCCCGAACTTGGCAAGAGTTTAGTACAACGGACTTATCCAGCGATCAACCAAATCTCAGGTTTTAGATTGGCACTCCTTACTTTGAATCTACATATAAGGGTTCATGTAGACCTATAACCCATACTAGTAGACATCGTGATTTATTGATGTATAGGTTGTTTGAGTCGCGGTGATGATTCCTTTATCGTAGATTTAGTGTGCCCAACAGGTATGTAGCATGATAAATATAAACAGAAACAATGGTTTTCCCTTGAAAATATAAACACAGGGATACTGATAAAGCATATAGTAATTGAAAATCCCTTGACTTGATAATTGAACAAAATGGCCTTTGATGTGGTATTTACAAGATCAGAAACGCCAGTGATATGCAAATCAAAGTAATATATACAAAATTGACATTAGATTTCCAGACCCTAGTTTATCTAATTACCAAATCATAAACTCCAGAGTTGATTTGTAGGGATGTTATCCAATCCCCATCGAAGTCGATTTATGGAACATTTCCAATATGGAACAGCGCCGAACTCGTGTATTAGAAAAGCATAGGCATATGATTTAACCAATCAGAAACACCACTAATACATTTAATTTCTAGATCCTAGGCACTAATAGATCGTTGTTGTGCCTACAAATTTCATGCATGCCCAAAATGTTACTTTGAATCCTTACGGGCTTCCAAACCAACTAATCACCAAATCTAGAAATTGAAATCAATTTCAGTAATCTTACCTAGAGAGTGTATCTAACAATCGGAATATGATTTTATAAGGCATAACGATCACCACTAACACATGCATTCTAGAGCCAGATCCCCAATTCAAAGTTGATCACAAGATGAATCGGTATAATAATTTCAGAAATGAAGACGCGTTTCCCTTGTGACTCTTGAATGGTTGTATTGGCATACGATTTTGTAACGATATAAATTTTTTTAGGCTTTTACTAGAATTGACACGGTTAAATCACCAATCATTGTTAATTCTCTCCCTATGGGAGAGAAAACTGTTTTATATGGTTATTATAAGTAATGTTTTTGATTTAAAATAACTTATATATGTGAAGATTTTAATTTACAGTATATGTATATATCAATTTGATTTTAAAGTCAACAATTTAAAACAAACCTTTAATATATTGACTATTTAATTCAGAAATATATGACTATTGAAAATAATCTTGATAGATTAGCTGAAATGTATAAAAAAGATAGAAGCATATAAAACGAAACGTTCAAGAAAGATATGTCACCTGAATGCTTTCCCATAAAACATCTCTCAAATCATCACTAAGGTGCCTCCAATCGTTTAATGTGACCAGAACCACTTCTCGTACAAGCAACCCTAAAAAGGTAGATAACTCATTAGTGATATTTGATCCTAATACTTTATCTGAGTTCCAAGAAATGGTATCAGTTTGAGAACTCTGATAAATAGGTTCACTTCGCATATTTGATAAATTAGAGGTGGAACTTGTAAAGTATTCCTGTGAAGAAAAGGATTGACTTCCAGTTTCAAGCTTCTCCCTTTCATACTGACTTGTAACTGAAAGGAAACAAAGGTCCGAAGTCATATGTTACATGATTGTGTTAAAATTTACTTTAAATACGATAATTTTATTTATCAGAGTGTTCCCTTGAAGACTGACTAAAACTGCTGCTGCATGAAGTAATACTCGAAGCTGCTCCATGCAATCTGTAGCTATCAATCTTCGATGTTGAAGCATGTATTGACTTTAACTTTCTTTTGAAATGACATGCATCGTACAGAATCTGGGAATGCATTCTGAGAGTCTAGATGAAACTTTGGTGCCTTTGAATTGGCTATAAAGTATAAATATAACCTAGTCAGTTAAACACCATAAGAATAAGGCGGTACAGATGATAAGAAACTAATACCTAATAAAAATATTTCTAGAAGAAGCTCCTATAACAAATAAACCGATCGAACAACAAATGAACTTTCATATAATAAAAAAATCTAATTCATTAATTCTATTGAAATTACATTAATAAAAAAGCTAAAAAGAGAGAGGAACATAATATATTTTTTCTGTTGAAATTACATTAATGAAAAGGCCAAAAAGAAAGAGGAACATAATAGTATTAGTGCTTAATAATAATTAACTATAAAAACAACCATAATAAATGCTTCATACAATTAATAAATGAGCACAATATAACAGTGCCAAATCAGTTTATTCAGTGACAGATGCATTATACTCAAATTTGATCCACTGCTTAATTCATTCAGTGATAGAAATGCAATAAGTAAACTAAAGTACACAAAATAAGTTTATCGTCTCTGGTCATAGTTTTTGAAACATTTTATTTGCAAGAGAAATGTGGCCTAATTTGAAAATAACTCTCACCTATTTATAACAATGTTATCGATGAATTAAGAGCTGCCAAAGCATAGTTAGATACCCTGTAACGGATTAATATTGTTGGTGTATACAGGTATATAACTTTGTCAGACATGTTTATACTCATTCTGTTGTAGTGACGTTGTATGTATATAGCTACATTATATTTGCACATATATACATGGAAAATTGAAAATTGTCCATTAATTTCGGATAATTTTGTTGTCAAAAGGAAAGGGTGTCTCTGGTAATAGATTAAATTAGCTACTGCGAATTTCCCGGGATTATATTTCTGTCCATATTAATTTTTGTCAGTTAACTAATACCTTTTGATAAATGCTCGTTAAATTCTAATAAATAGATTATTTTCATTTTATTTATTTATTTTTGTTGTTGTATATATAAAATTTATGTCGGTAACTAGGATTATATGAATGGAAGAAAAATGAACAGCTAGGGGTACACTAAGTACACAAAATAATTTGTTATCGTCGTCTTCTAAATTTTGGACATATTTCTGGAAACATCATGTTACAAGCAGAATGTGGTTCAATTGAGAAGAACTTACGTCTATCAATAACAATGTTTTTGGTGAATTAAGAACTCCTAAAAAATATATATGTATATGTATGTATGTATGTATGTATGTATGTATGTATATTGCACGTTAATGTTGTTATTGTATAAGGTTAATTATGATTTTTAAGATTCTACTAAAATAGCATTTTGAGAGATATTTATACTTTTTTTATAGTGACTTTGTTTGTATATAGCAACGTTACATCGACATATATACACATGGAAAATCTACCAATTATCCACTATGTAACGACCCTGAATTTTTGATATTGGAAATCAGAATATTTAATTGATTTTAAAAATCTGGAAGTTAGTTTAACTTGAAATTCAAATATCAGAATGAATTTGGCAATTAAAATTTTTGAATTTAATTTATTGCAATTGGGTAAAAATTTGAATCTTCAATTTTAAGCCTGTTAAAAATGATTTGATGGATTAGAAAATTCTTATGGATTATACTGAAGGTAATAAAAGCTTCAGAATTGAATTTGGAACTATTTTGTTCAGTTTTGAAATTTTATCGTTTAAATCGATATTTGAAAATAGCTTTCCGAGGCACAGTCTCGGAATTCGATGAAACCAGTTCCATTGGATCCGTAATATTGTATTATTATCGGATTTCAATTTTCATAATGTTTGGAGTGATCGTTTGGCCATACGATAAGCAAACGCGCTGAAATTAAATCGAAAATTTAATATTATAACTGGTTCAAAAAGCTATCTTCTTCATACGATCGAGTTAGGACTTGAAACCTTTTCCATTGCGTTCGTAATAGGGGTTTAACATTATAAACACCTAGCGGCACGTCTCGATAGGAAGTCAAGAATGTCGTGTTGTATTTGTCGAGATAATTTGAATTTGAATATAAATTAAAATATATTTATACCCTAAGTCAAATAGAAGCCTACTTTCTTTCCATATCAGAACTTTCTGTCTGAAGCACTGCAGCCTTCCTCCATACGCCAACGTCTTGTCCTTGTCTCCCCATTTCCATACAAATCTCACGCGAATCATTTCAAGAGCAGAAAAAAGAAAAATCTCGTTCAAAGATAAACAATGGTCGCGTTCCTCTATATTCTCGAAATTGAAATTAAAACGAAAATCTCGTTCAAAAAATAAAGCAATGGTCATGCTCCCCTCTTTTTAAAATTTCAAATTGAAACCCTATAAATCAATTTCGAAATCATGGTCGAAGGGGAGCAGCCTTCTCTTCAAATTGTTGTCTCACGTTCGTTAATCGGGGGGAGGTTGGCGATACCTATGCGAGGCCGATGGAGGCTCGTGAGAGGATTCCTATAGCACGATGGGGCGAAGCGCGTTCGATTTTGGGAAGGCTCGATTCACTATCGAGCTACGGTGGTCGCGCGATCGAATTTTAGGGCACATTGATCTCGAGTTCGAACGGCACACGATGGCGATGCAGTGAGGAGGGTTTCGACAGGGGGACCTCGGGTTTGGGTTCGCGTGCGATGATCGTCTCCGTAGTGAAGTCGCGAGAAGCATCTCGTGTGGTTCTGGATTTTAGTTGGAGGCAGTGAGGTATACATCCGGTTTAATTTCGTTTCAATTTAAATTCAAATAATGTGTATATATATATATATAGAGGAAGAAGAAGAAATTTTAAAATCAGATTTTTTTCAGATCTACATATCAAAGAAAAGTTTTTCAGTGAATTTTAGACCTCTCTGTTTTGATTTGAACACTTATATAGAGTTTAAGATATATATATATATAATGATTGTTCAAGGTTGGAATTTGAAAAGAAACAAACTTGGTTTAAATTAACTAATTTAATTATTTGGTTACTAAAAATAATTTAAAGGAAATTTGTTTGAAATTAAATTGATTAGATAAAGTAAAATTTTACTAAATGAAATTTAATTATTCGATTGGTTCGAATATTAATAATTGTATAAAATATTTATACAAGGTCTAATACAATGAAGAAAATAATCTGGAATGGAAATGGGATTGCAAAATAAAAGCAAAGGTGAGATCTTCTCACTCAAATTAAAATTGAATTGCAGTTATTGATTGATTGCCTGATAGTGATAGTATATATAATAGTATATAGCAATATATATATATATATATTGGAATATATATATATATATATATATTGGAGTTGTTGATTTCCCGCATTATATAGCGAATGAGACCCTATGCGCCGCATAATAGAGGATGATATTTTATAAATCCCTTATACCGCGATATTCCACCTTGAATTGGAATTGGTATTTAATTGTTGTGCTAACATCTGTGGATGCAGGGAAACAGGTTGGAGGGATCTAACAGGATTCCTCAAACATTTGAATTGGTTTCATATGTTGTGTGTTGATTATTTATAATCTCCGTGTGATTATATTTGTGATTGAAATTGTTAAAGGCTATATTTTAGCCGAATATATTTTTGGTATGGTTGGATACCAGAAATAAATAAAATTGGATTTTTGAATTTAAAAGAAGTTTGAAAAAGATAAAGTTTTATTTTCGTAATCTTATCGAATTAATTCCAAAATATGGAAAAGGATTTTTTATAAATGGATTTGTAGAAATATTGGTTGAAGAATTTATTTGAAATGGAATTTTAAATAATTTGGAAAGAGATAAAGGAATTTATTTTAAAAAGTGATAAATTTGTGTGAAATCTAATTGATAATTGATTTGGTATTTGAAAATAAATCTTTGGAAAATCGATATGAAAATTTATTTGATGTTGAATGGAAAAAATTGATTTGTGTTGAAATAAATTTAGAAATCAATTTGTAATTGATTTGGTGTTGAAATAAATTTAGAAATCAATTTGGAATTTGATTTGGTGTTTGAAAGTGAATATTTGGAAAATGACTTGAAAATCGTGTATGAGTGAATATTTGGAAATTTAAATTCACAATGAAATTTATAAAGGAAAAGGGAAATAAATAATATCTGGAATTTTTATTCCAAGAGTGAAAAATGATTTGAAATTTGTTTTCAAAGTGATGAAGTGTGGAAAATATATATATCTTACGAAGATATTTGAAATTTAATAATTTGGGAAAATTATTTAAATTGGTTGATTGTGGTGAATGTTGTTTGATAGTTAAATAACCGACTATCAATATTTTCCTTTGAAATGGCACTTGAATTTGTTTTTAAAACAAGCACTCATTATTCGATTTAGCCGGGAGAGGACTTTGTGTCATATAACCCATTCCGAATAATGATCCGACGTGAATGGATAACATTTAAAGACCGGTGTGAAGACCGGGTATTTTCAAAAATGAAAGGACAACCTGTCGAATGTCTCTGCACCGAGTTGCTCCGGTATAGAGATTTATATCACTCTTCTTGTGATGGGAAGTCCGATCGGGATTGTGAATACCCGGATTGTAAGGGCTTCTTCGAAAGTGCCTTCGGTTCTGTACGAACCCGGAACAGACTTGTATGGTTGTATGTCTGACATTACACTTTGAGATATAAAGCTGATTTCTTTCAAATACATTTCTGTTGGTGGCGGAGAATTTATTCTCTTAGCTTAACACCCTTCTCTGAGACGTATGAGCTCAGAGGTTATGTAGTTGAAGGTTATCAGTGATATACTCCCAATTTGGTAGTGTGGCATGCTAAGTGTTGCTGTGTGTTGCTGATCATTTGTTGATCAGTTGTTGATCAAAGCATGGCTTTGTGAAAAAGCGTAGCTTTGTGGACGAGACCTCATCGAACCTCACAACCCGGAAATGGGTCGAAACAGGAAAATGCGACAAGGTTATGAGGGTCGCTCCCATTAGGGTATGTCATTTCCTTCTGGAAAAAGGTGATATTATGGTATGGAGCCCAGATATTTACCTGTGTGGTTGCTCCAATCTCATTTACTGTGTGATTGTTGCTTTGTGATCGAGGGCCCTCGGATAAAGGTCCTAAAGGACCGGGGGGTGGCATACTCGAGTAGTAGTTACCTAGTGGAGAGGTAACCCGGCCTTGTGTTGGCAGAGATCCGGGTAGGTTCTCGGGACGTCCATCCAGTGGCATACCCATTGACAATGGGAAGTTCCTTAGCCTGACCATTTGTTGGAAATCCAAAGAAACAATATGAACCTTGTACGGTTTTAGTTGTATAACCTGCTATGGAATGTGGCGGTAACCTACTATTGAACATAGTAGCTATAGTAGGCATAAGTGCGGAATGCCTATGCTAGCTAAGATTAATATTATACTTTTGAAATAGTTTTCTACACTACGCACTAATAGTAATAATATCAAATGATTTTGCGTAGTAAGCATGTTTGACTATCATAAGAAGAAATCTCCTCCAATTCTGCATTTGCATTGTGTGTGTGGCGGGAGGTCTTATGGTAGTTTCATTTTCCAAAAGCATTGCGAATTTGTTTTATTTTCTTTGTGAAAATAACTGTTTTACGATCTCACACCAGTCACCATGACTGACTCGGAGTTTATTGTTCCCTTTCTAAACTCTGGGTGCCCATAATTTTTCACACGGGCAGCCTAGAGTTATGTTATCAGGATATTCTGGAGCTTTGGAGATGAGATGGATGGCGAGACGTACACTCGTACCTGTTTATTTATTCCGCTGTGTATTCTGTATGAGACAAGTTTATATAACTGTCCATTGTTGTATTGAGTTGTATATTGACTCTCATTGTTGTATTGTATAAACTGATATAGTTCTTTGTTTAAAAGACTAGTGATTATCTATTATATATTGTTCCACTGCGAATGTGAGATTCTGATATTGTTTCTGTTTCTGTTTTTCTATTCTTTCTTTTCTTATGTCTTCTTCTACCTCTTCTTTTTAACCCTAATGGTTCGGTTTTCCGGCATTCGATTGCGCGGCATTTGATATAGTGGACGTATTAATGTCGACTTTCGAGCGTCGAAAAGTCGCAACTGTTACACACTATTTTCGGATAATTTTGTTGTCAAAAGGAATGGCTCATCCTAGGAACAAATCAAATTAGCCATTGCTAATCACCCGGAAATATACACATTTACTTATATGACAAAGACAATAATATTTAATTTTGGTTTGCTAACTTAATACACTTACCGTTGTGCACTTCTCATAATTTCTGCTCTTTTAGGTCCAATGTTTTGTCCAGCACTGCCTTCAGATATATTTGAGTAAGGAAGAAACAATCTACACCCTGGAGGAGGAGGAAAATATTAATCCATATTTTACCAGAATTGGTTGTTATCTCATTTTAACAAAAGATATATGTATAAGTGCAAAAATGTTAAGTCTATTACAATTTATACATACATATAGAATCAATAATGATATTCTAAGGCCGGGCCATTAGCTTAGTTGCATACTTCCTTAACCCCAGATCGAACGAAGACAGTATTTCATTTGCCTATTTGGAAATTACACCTATAAATCAGTTTCCAGTTTACCTGGATATTCATGAAACATCAATATAGAGATGCATGGTTTACCTCAATCAGAGTGACATGAATGTGGTCACTGACGTGAGAATAACTTTCGCGCACGTCTTTCATAATGAAGTCGCTCAATTCACCACTGAATTCTACGCCTGTAGGGCAACCTCCAATGACCATGTAGTTTAAAAGGCGTTTCTTCTCTTCTTCTGAAAATGCCTAAACTAACAAGAAAAAAATGTTAAATATTACATGTAGGAGAACATTGAATGGAATGGAATAATCTGATTCATAAATTACCAGGATTTTCTGACAACATCAAGTTTGAATGTAGCTTCTTCCTTATTGCATGTGCATCATTTACTTCATGAAGAAAGAAAGCATGCTCCTTTACCCCTTTAATATTAAAGGTCAATGGCTCAGCGCCAGATGTAATGACAAGCTTATCGTATGCAACCTTAAAACGATGTGCATCTTTTGGTACCCCAGAAGTTATTGCAGCTTCACGGTATACCTAAAAGTCATGTCAAAAAGTTCACAGAAAACAAGTTAGGCTTACAAAACTTTGCTCTACTTGCGAACTAAATACGCTAACTAAGGTAGCATTAACAAATATCTCAAAGGATAGTTCATACAAGCAAAGCATTGAGTTGTCATGTTTTGGTAAACAGCGTAATAGACAGTCCACGGTTCAAAACATCACTGTATGTCCAAAGGTAACTTATTGGTCAGAACATGAATACGTTGCATAATATGAGGTTTAATGCTCTATTTACTAAAAGAAAAGCATTCTGTTTTATTGCAACTGATCCCTAATGAGTGTCTATGGGTCCTAAAGCACCCATAATTTAGAAACAATGTCTCTGTTTTGTTAAGCTTTTTAATACTAAATAAGCTTTTACATCTACTTTTAGCCAGCATTTTAACAGTGTCTCTATGGAAGGTGAGGAAGTTTGAAGGTGATTGGACATTTAAATCAGAGGCAAGCTGGTCAGATTCAAGTGCAGGTTCCAAAGGCTTGGAAATCCACCGCCTAACTGGATTATGAGGTAAAGGAATTTTGGAGGGAATAGGTAATAAAGACTGAACATTGAGGAGTTGTAATGGTTGTGGACCATGCTTGCATAATGAATCAAAATGTCCAACAGAGTAACCAAATGATTTTAGATCTTATCGAAACAAATTTCTAGTATAGGATTTCCATAAATGACTGTCTCTACGTTATTTAGTTGAAAGGCATGAGCTGGTGTGACCATGAAGCTTAGAGCCCCTGTTGTTTTAGTTTAACTATGTAGGATTTTATATTCTTTGTTGTTATTTGATCCATACACTGGTTAGTACAAATGTATCAAACCTAGAGATACATACCAAGTCTCATGAGGCATCAGTAGTTGAAAAATTGACAAAAAAACTGTCTTTAGATCACATAGAAAAGCATAATTTGAATGTAGAAAAGCATGAACTTGTCTCGACTTCCATAGAACAGCAGCCATAAAATTAATGTATCTATTTTGCTAACACCATTGCAAATAATACCAAAGTTTTGATGGAAAAAAGGTTTCACTAATTTTCTTGGAAATCAAAGCTAAACCTAAAAATGATTCTATGCCTGTACAGAGCTATTATAGCCAATTTACCCACGAAAGGTTGATTGCTCAGACACGTAATGACAATGGATCCAAAATGTACGTTCTGTAGTATCAAGAGGAGAGCATAGATCATACTCCCATTGCTTGTCCATTCAACATCATTCTAAATTGGGTTAGGAACACATTTAATGACCCAATCCTACCAATTCAAATCATCCTAAATTGAGAAATGGAAATCTAGCACTTAACTAGCAGTTACAAATCAGTCTAGAATCAAAGATTTATCAAAATGTTATAATCAACACTAACATGTGCCAACATTTTCCTCATACAAAAATAAATAAGAGCAATGCTATCAGCATCACCTGTTGCAAGAAATTGAAGAAACTTTTTTACAATTGGTTGAATTCAACTTAGTTTGTCTTGCATTAACCGAACAATGGATCCCACTACCAATTACTCTCAATCAATTTTTAAGCAAGTATTTGCAAGGTTTCTCTCTAAGCAACTGATGCAAGCCAAGTTCAAACAGCTAAAAAAATCAATCATTCAAGACAGTTCCACTAGGTTTTAGGATAAGTAATCAAACGTGCAAGGATTGACAGCCGTGATATCTATAGAAAGATGTGCTGTATTTTTTATTTCTGTGAAATAAAGCTAAAACCTTTAAAAATCAAAAAATATGAAAAGATTTATCAGTATGTCAAACACTTCAATAAACATTAGCATGCAATTTTGAATCGACATATCTTTGTAAAGATTTAAAGAAGTTCATCGTGTGGTCATTTGAGCCTACCATTGTAATTTTAATTTCCCTTTTCAATATCATTTTAACACATATAAAAAATAAACTAGAAATGTGTTACCTATCCATTCTTGTTTCAAGAAATCTCTAAAACAAACTTCTTCTGGCCATTGGCAGCATTTCCATATTCATGGCGCTATCTTTTATTAAGACCACTTCAGATAAAACAGTAGAGCTTGTACATTTTTTGGCAAAATTGATCAAATGCAGCATTTTCCGAGGGTATTTTATCAAAAGTGAGCACATCTCCACTGTAAAATACTATCATTTGATCTCTAGTTGCTACATTTTTTGGTAATAGAGCATGATCTCTCATGGGCTCGTTTTGGTCAAGTTCTGGAAACAATAAGTTATTCTATATTCCCAAAGATTGAAATTTGAGCTTTACCCATATGCATTCTTTTCCGTTCCCATGTTGAATCCAGCTATACGCTTTCTGGCATTGGTTCTGTAAGAAAATAAATCAGATCAGGAGAAGGAACAGCTATATGTGTTACCATATTTAAATCACTCCAGAATTAAAGCAAGCACTATTATCTCTGCAATATTGATGCATCTAATTTCTTTAGGGTGTTACCAATCCTACCAATGAGACCCCAAGAATATATTAGATATTCATTTACCGGTACCAATGTGCCTTGCACACGGTTACATATGACATGGTTGGTACTTGGTACATGTATACATCTTCCGATATCATGGGACGACATATGGAAACATACAATCAATGGAAGCACTGGTTGTTTTTTATACCAAAATAAGAAGAATAATAAATTATCGCCAGTGCTAGCAAAGTTGTAATATTGTAATGATCTGCATTTTTCAATACTACGACCAGGCAACTAAATAGGCATCTATTGACTTGACTTGGGCGGAGACAATTTATGCTTTCAGTATATGCAGATTGTCAAATGATGACACATAAAAGTCTAAACCAATTTTTTAGCAAGTACAAATGTAATAACAACTCTTCTTCACAAAAATAGTTATACTTGATTAAATTAAACAACATAACAGGTGGGAATTATACACGTGCAAAGGAATAATAATTGGTGACAGGTGAATTCTGGCATGGAAGGAAAACAATATTAAGAAAATGATAATAAAGAAAGAAGTTTAAGAGCATGACTTGTCATGTTTTAGGTTTACTTCAAGGAGGAATAGATCCTGGAACAAAAATATTAACAATCAAGATATTATATATGTTACTAGGCGTAGTTTGTTGGTTATATATATTTTGTATTTCTTATGCAAGGAACTTGTTATAAGAGTATGCTGAATTTGTAAAACCACTTCTATTCCAAACATTTTATTGAAAATAAAATCTCATACGTACGCACGCAAATAGGCTTAAAGAACAACTTTAACCTCAAGGACACGAAGGATAACTTTTTGCAATATTTTAGCACATGAGAAAACATCATACAGCTCAAATCGTACAGTAGCGACGAGAAAGTTGAGCGAGCGACGGTTGTGATTGGCGGATGCGGCTAGAGAGATGATGCGACAGCTTGGGAGTGACATGATGGTGATAGTCATCAGAATTCGCAGTAAGTATTATCAGAATTCAGAAGATGGTAGATAAAATCGAATTACCCTATGCTTGGTTAGGAACCCTAGACATAGACTTGGAAGGAAGAGGAAATTATCTGAAGCGGCAGGTAGCTGAAGAAGAAAAGAGAGAATAAAATTTGAGTAAATAATTGGGGAAGAGGGAAATAAACGAGGAAGAGGGAAAGTGAAATAATTAGAGGAAGCCGCGACCACCAAAATAATTCCCGCTTTGTAAGAGCGTTACATATGTAGTGCCTACCGAAGATGAACAAATTAAAGCAAATAATAACACCGCAAAATAAAGCGTTATCTATTGCCGTTATAAAACCAACTTTTCTTGTAGTGAGAGCATGGGGCAGTCCGGAGGTGTCTTTAAATTCTCATCTATCCATCTACGTAACCAGAAAAGAGATAGAGAGAATGATTAAGGAGATGCAGGATGGAATAATAACTAGACAACAGGAAATGCTAGAGGGATTTTTCCCGAAGGATGGGACAACAATGAATAGTTGGAACTACAAAAATTCAAAAAAAAAGACCAGAAACCAATGAAGGAGCATATAGAGATAGAGCAAAGCAAACTGAAATAATGCCCCCATGACTCAAGGGCACGATCGATTTGGATCTAGGATGAGCTTTAATGCCTGGAACAGGAGATGTTAGAGCCAGAGTGGCAAGTCAAAATTAGAATTAATGACAACAGAAGCTGGAATCAGAAGCTCATCGTTGGAACAGGGGGTAGAATGAAATTATGGATCATAGACTTCCATTAGATGACAAACCTATAATCGGGATGGATTGAGGTCAGGTTTGATTCCTTTACCCTAACTTTAAATAAATAATGCAATATAATTGCAAGTCGCTTACATGTGTACAGGATTCCAAACGGTCCCTAGGCATGCTCTAACTTGGATTCCTAAGATGGCTATTTTGGATGATAATAACCTCGGATCGCTTACATATGTACGAGACCTAGATTGGTCTCTAGGTACACTCTGAGTTAGATATCCGATATGAACACCTAGAATTTTCGCTTTTTTGACTTTTTAAAAATCCATATTGAATGTGCTGACTGATATTCATCTCTTTAAGTACCGTCTAGAGAGACAGGACCAAAGTGCAGGGTTCAAGTCCCTTTGCCAAAGAGTGAGTGGATGGACTTATACGATATTGATCGCTTTATGTCATCCGAAGAGACGAGACTGGAGTGCAAGGTGCAAGCTCCCTTGCTAGAGAGTAAGTGGATGGGTTGTACAAAAAGTAAGTTCCCTCGTCGGAGAGTGAGCTGATAGACTTTCTTGGTCATTGAGTTCCTTTGCTAGAGAGCAAGCGGACTTAGAAAGGATTTGGAGAGATCGAAACTCTAGATTGGGCAATAAACGATCTGAAGAGATCGAACCCTTAACTAGTATCAAAAGATTCGGAGAGATCTCCTCCCAAATAGAATGCCAAACGATCCCAAAAGATCAATTCCTAGACTGGATTATGAATGATTCATAGAGATCGCATGCTAAATCGAATACAAAACGATCCGGAGAGATCAAACCTTAGAACGAATACAGATTTGATAAAATGACTTGAATGCCTTATAGTTAGAGTAAAACGGATAAATCCCAGATGAACACGGGATGATTTTGATATGTGATGTAATAACTCTGAATGAAATCAGAATGATAATGATGTATAAACAACACTTAAGCAAGAGCTGTAGTTCTTAGCTAAATCGAGTCTGGAGTGACCTCTGATTTGCTTGAGAATCCAAAGGAATTGGATCATTCACCAAGATTAAGATCAACGGATAACTGAAGAGCTCAACTATCGAAGACTGATTACTGGAACTTGTTCTTGAGCGAAGCACACCTTACATTCGAAAGCGTACTTTGTGGGCAAATGTTAACCCACTTTTGCATCAAAGCAGATTTCAACAGGACTTAGAAGATTCAAACAAGAATGAAATGACTTGAAAATTTGAAAGCACACTTAAAAGGACTAGAGAATTGAACTCAAGAAATTTGGTTGAAAAATTATCTAACGAAACATGTAGGTACTGACATGTTTGGGCAAATAGATTGGTACCAAGATGTTTTGGACAACAAGTAGGTGCCCACTTGTTTTGACAACTTGCTAGATATTGCGACTTTTTAGGACACTTCAACATGGAATTATTAGAATGTTGCAAAAGAGTACAAGTTATTTCGAACTAAGGAAACATGTAGGTACTAACATGTTTGGGCAAATAGGTTGGTACCAAGCTGTTTTGGACAACAACTAGGTACCGACTTGTTTTGGACGACCAACGATCGATGGAAACAACATGGGACACATTAAAGTGAAGTAAGAAGAAGGATGCAAGAAGATTTGAAGTGATTCTAACTAAGGAAACATGTAGCTACCGACATGTCTAAGCAGGTACCGGCATTTTGGTTAACTCAGGAGATTCTGCAATTTGGCACATAACTTCAAGCCAATGTCTAGACTCTTCTCCAATGGGATTTCTGACCCAACAGGACCGTTTCCTATATAAATACAAGCCTAAATGAAGGACCTTCTTTCTGCCTTTTTTCCTCTATCTGGATTAGATCTCTCTACCATTGAAAACTTCTTCTTCTTCTTCACTCTTATCTTTTACCTCTAAAACACTTAGAAATTCCATTATAAATCTGAGATCCACTAGATTGTGGCCAAATCTGAGAAAAATATTTGTAATTCAGGGAGAGAACAACTAATAACAGAGGTTAAAGTAGACGCATGCGGGAGATTACGTCGAACCACCATAAAAATTCTTATGTGTTGTTTATTTTTCTATTATCTTTACTTGCTTGATCTGGGATTTCTACAGCTTTTACACCTATTTTGAAAGAACCGACGCTTTCCACAGATTTATGGGTGTTGATCTGTTTTTAGGGTTAACACTCAAAGGGACGCTTAACTAGCGATTAATGTAAAGTAGGGCTGGAAGTTTATAAAATAAATTAGGAAATTAATTAAATTAGAAACTAAAAATAAAAAGAATGCTTAAATCCCAAAAACTTTAGAATTTCGAAAAAAATAAATTTTAGCAAGTGAATGACAGAGAAGGTTTGTTACAAAACCCACGAGTAACTATCCTATGCCTTAAAAGCTAAAAATTTATAAATATACTCGTGTGTTAATTTTTGTTCTAAAATAAAAAAGAGGTTTTCAAAAATTTAATCTTAATTATTAATATGCTAGGATCAATCATATGTACTCACTCATTGACTGAATCCCGATTATATTAAGATGTGGCCTGATTTTTTTAAAAAATGTAAAGACAAATGCTTTTGAAAAATGGAAAATTCTAATTGAAAGGAAAAAAGAATTTTGTATGGAAAATAAAAAAAATTCTAATTTTCAAATGTCACATCCTTGGTGTAGAATGGGTCGATGTGCTAGTGAATATGAATTTTACTGTTCAATAAGTGTGATTGTATATAAAACATGAGTAATAACAAGGGAAAAGGTTGTTTAGCTTTGGAATTTCTATTTTCATACATTGCTGATAATAAAAAAACTCATTTTTAAAATAATTCTGTCTTAAAATTTAAAAATAAACCTCCATATGCGAACCATACTTGGAGAAGTTGGGAAAGATTCGGTGTTAAAAGAGAAAGTTCCAAGGTACGATGGAATTGGTATACAAAAGAAAGGTGAAAATATATAATTCTCCATCTAAATTTCTTTTTCGGCATAAGGGTATAGAACTGGATTTTCAAACTTTTGTATGTTAGAAATTATGTGTTACGTATCGGATGGTAGGAGTTGGATGCAAAATTGGTTGAACCATACTCCTATTCATTGGAGCGTGGAATTGTTGTGTGACAACAAAGATTTCGATTTTTGAAAAGTTGCATACATATAGAATTGCCAGTATATATAGGTTGTTTGCAACATATTTTCAAAATTGTTTTTAAAGAATGCATTTATATAGAAGGCGCTGATTTAGTATTATTTAGCATACATATCATATGTGTTGTGATATACTGTGCACTTGTACATAATTTGCCATAAAATTGGTTGTACACAGATTGGTTGGATAGTCGGACTAGTTGCGTGCTATGTTATATGATTCAATTCTTGAGGAATTTTGAGGATGAAATTATTTTATGGGGGAAGAATGTAACACCCCGTAAAATAAACAGTAATTAAATAAAAAAATTATTAAATAATTATTAAAGCTCAAAAATGGAATTTGACCAAACGTTAGAATTTGGCTTCGAAACTTACACCATTATGTTTGTAATGCTTTTCTGATCAACTTTTATAAATAAAGCCTTACGATCGAAGTTCAAACAAAGAAGTTATCGATGTTTGAAGATTTTGGATCGAAAATAATTCAAAACATATTAAGGTAATAATTATTGTTAAACTTAACGTTAAAGTAATAGTTAAATAATAAAAATGAACAGTCCGGATTTAATATATTATAATCTAACGAATAGAATTGATTCCAACATTATAAATAAAGGCCTAGCTCCTCACTTTTCTTCTCATATTTTCTGAACTGAGCAACAGAGCTCTACCATTTCTCCTTCTCTACTATTTCTAGAAATTATAAAAAAATACTATATATACATATACTGGAGGATAGAAAATAAAAGAGAAGAAGAGAAGTAGTGAATCAATTCTACGAAGATGTAAGTTTAGAAATTATAAATTTAGATTCCATCTAACACAAATCTTCTATCAGATCTATAATTCTAATGAGTATATATACATATTTTTGGTTGAAAAGAAAAAGGAGTTAAATAAGAAGAATGGATTTAGATCTAGAGATTTGAAAGACAAAAGTTGAGTGGAAAATTCTGTAATTTACATAATACTACATTTATATCATTGAAATTCTATTTTTCTTACTATGGCTATGTGAAAATCATTGAATTGTAAGTTTAAATAAATGAAACTAACTTGAAATCCTTGCCTACTTGTTCAGAAACTGTTTAACTTTGATGAATGATATATACACAGTCTAGATCTGCAAGTTTGAGACAATTGTCCCTAAAATTTATGAAACATAACATTCATAGAATTACATATTTACTTCCAAAATTTTGTTATTTAGGTGGTAAATTATTAAACTTGATAATAATCAATTAAAGATGCTTTAATTTGATTTGGGATTTAAAATTTCTAGTATTTAATTTATTGGAATTATAGAATAGTACAATCTAATTGTATTGATTACCATGTGAATTTCCATAATCTGTCCAACTTTACAGTTATATATGAAAAATGTATCGTTTGAACTAACAAGGAATATTCATATATTCAATGGAAAGAGATGTGAAAAGTAGGGATATTTTTCATAATTTACTATATCTATTTCAATAAAAATGAAAAGAGATAATTCCTTGCAATTGCAAACGCCGTACAATCCCATAGAAAGTTGCAACGGTAACATTTCTTTCGTGGTAAAGATATGATTCCAATGCATTAGAATTTAGAAATAAATATTTCTAGGAAATTTACGCATAAATTTATTTTTAGAAATCCCTAAATGTAAAAACTAAAAGGTTATAAATAAAAATATAAATAATCTCATTTACCAATTATGGATATATATAAAGTAAAGTATAAGTGTGACGACCTACCTTTTCGACCCTCGAAAGTTGACACTAATACATCCACGGTATTCATGTGCTAAGCATCCAGGTGCTAGAAAGATAGATTGTTAGGGTGAAAAAAAAGAAAAAACAAAACAGAAACTCACATCGTGATGAGTAATATATAATATCCAAATGATCTTTATAAAGAAAAATTTAATATTCATACAATAAATCAGTGTAACTAACCTATTATCAACCTAGACAGTTATAACAACCTTTCTTTACAATTACTAATAAATACAAAAAAAGAAATACAGCTGAAAATGAAGTATGTCAGGTCTTGGAAGCATCTGCATTGTCTCCTGAAGCTCTAAGCGTCCAAAGCTAACTTTGGAAAAATACATGGTTTTGACCCGAGTATTATGAGAAAATAACACCTGAATAGTCTGGTAAACCAGCATTAGAAACTCAAATCATATGGATTGTTATATTTGTAAAACCCTTTCAAAAATAAAGGTATCTCGTAAGACCACACCGCATATAAACACGGATGAGTTTTTACCTTATGATACCCAAACCATTTCAAATAGAAAATCTAGTAATATTTTAATAATGTCTAGGATTTAAAATAAATATATAACATAGCTGAAATGCTTGCATCTCACGTCCCAACATATTTGCTATATAACTAAGTCCATAAAGCACTTATTGGAGAATGTATTCCATACAATGACAGGGCTACTGGAGTACTGTCCACTACAGTACACCTCTAGAAAATGTACTGAGGGCCTCACATGGACCCCCGACCAACACAGAACAAGCCTACCCCTTCCTGGATAGTACTGAATATGTCACCACTACAGTTGTGACCAACAACCGTAACGGGCCTCGAGCATACATAAATATATGAATACTGATCTAGATCGGATGATAACCAAACCATAATGGTAGGAACCACATAGCCCTACTGCATATCCCTTGTTTTAGTCATTACCGAGAGTGAGGCTTAAAGCTATATTTTACCTATTTAGCAAATCCCACTTGAAATGCTAACACTGCCCTCCGAGCAACAATGCAATGCCAACATTCATCCATACAAGTTATTTGGGATATGAACGAACCAAAGGCATTACTTCTACTACATCCTTAGGATTAGTAGTAAGTAGCCCTTGCACTTCAAAGAACTTTGTTTTTGATTCCATTATCTTCAAAGACGTCTTCAATTCAAGCGCTTATGCCGGTTCGAATATTTTCGGATAACTCATGCTTATCAAATCTCGGTCTCTCCAAACCAACAATTTATAGATTCCAGTTGACTCAATCTCGGTTCTTTTAGAAGTAAGTGAATTATAGAAGAGTCCTATGTGGATCTCTAATATACCCCTTAAAACGAGAAATGTTTCATCGAATGAGTTCTCCCAAGGGAATCTCAATCCTTATGAAATCACGAAGCTTTCATATACCTCCCAAGTCAAAATTGGTCAAGTTATCTATAGTGGACAAGCCACTATCTGGGTGCAAGTATAGTTTGCGTATGAAAAATCGAACATCTTATACTCATCACTACTTTTCGATTTCAAATAGTACCATCCCTCGGTTAACAATGTAATCAGACAAGTTAGAAAAACTAACCTTGCCTCGACATACATTTTTAATTCTCAAGATAGAGATGACTTTCCATACCTCAGAATTTGGTGACAAGTATACAATGAAGTACCTTCCATATACTTAATTAATCATGAACTATTTATCAAAATTAACCTTCTTATACTTGTCATATTTCTCACATCTCTATCCCTCATCTAGAATCAAAGTTTAGTAAGTTAGGTAAATGGATTGCACCTGGTCTTACCTTAGTTGAAACACTTCGATTGTAGATCTCACAAATAAATGAAAGCCTACTCGTCGGCTTTTAGTGCTAAATATAAGATGACTTACTTTCCATAAATGTGTCAACATCTTAGCACTATTTTATCATATTTATGGCACTAATAAAGAAATCCTTGCTTAAAACAAAGTCTCTTTAATACAATTGGAAAACCAACCCCAAAAACTTATTACTAAAATATTTTTCAAAATTACTTATTTAAACCAAAGTTTGATTTTAAAAGGACAACATCCTTTCTTTATATAAAAGGAAGTACATTTTAATCGATGAATTCCAAACCAGTTTAAACAATTTTTTATAAAAGTAAACAACTTGTATAATAATAACAAAATTGTTATAAATTAACTTTCTTTCTAATTTTTCGAAACCATGCACTATAACAAAAATGTCATAATCCATAATATCTTTCCCTTTCTCGAAAACATTTATTACAATAATAGTGTTGTAATCTATGACTCCTTTCTCTTTTAAAGTTACTTTTAGAACTCTTTAAAACTCTGTAAAACAAGTTTGAGAGTTGAACTTAAACATCCCCTTTAAAGATAGTCGCTTTTAACAAAACTTGACTTTTGAAATAAAGGAGTTAAATTTAAACAACTTGTTTAAATAATTAAATAAATTCTTAAAAATATATTTAAGACTTCAAACTTTATTTTATATGCTTATAAACAATTTTGAAAAGACTTTTCAAAATATCTAAGAAAGATAACTCTTTTTATTTTACGAACATAAAAGATTTCCAAAACTGCATCCATAGCGACTATCGCTATATGGACCGTAACTTTTAAAACTTGTTTATGTAAATAAAATAAATTTTAAGCCACATTTCTTTCTATATTTAAACTACTTTAATACCTTTGCTAAAGGTTTGAAAACAAAAGTCGAGTTCGGAAACCATTTCAAAACATATTAGAAAACAAGTAATAAATCGCTAAAAACAAGCATGGGATTTCAACATCGTAATAAAACCAACAAGTAAATTAACTATAACTAAGCAACACTCACTTTCTACAAACACAACCAATTACATAAACAGTAATATATGTAAATAAAAATTAAGAAGGCGAGGAATCCTTTAGGCTCCCTCTACAACATTTTTATTCTTCAAAGTGCTTCCGTAATGACCTATTCGCTATGAAGAAACTTCAATTTCCATTTACTTTGCTTTTGTCCCATGCAACAAAATGGTTATTTATGTCATCTGCATCCAAGCAGGAATCATAATTCGAATAAGCAATAAAAATATTACACACAACATAAACAAGCAACTACCAAATTTTTAAAACATTTTATTGATTTCAAAATAGATTTTAAAGTGAGAAGTTTCACATTCAAAACAACCTAGACTTTGGGAAAAGTTCATCATTCCTTGCTTCTACCCACCAAACCCTACTACTTGCAACTACTAGCTTAAAAATTCCAAGATAACTTTAGATGGGCTCGTCTATGAAGGAAAGGAGGGCTTTGGGGTTTAAGTTTTTGCTTTAAAAACAGGGTTAGAGAATGATTGATCAACATTAAAAAAAAGTATTTTTAGGGTCATAAATTTTGATGGAAAGGAAGTTATGGCCAAATGAAGAGGGGGTATTTTTGGGGTTATAAATTTGGGACAGCGAACGACTTTAGTAAAAAAAAATGGGATTTTGACATGTTTACTCTAAAAATAAAAAAAAGTAATCAACATTAAAGTTATTGCTTATTTAATTATCTTTGGTTTCAAAAATGAATCACTCGATTTGGAGTAATTTTGTGGAAGTTAAAGCTAAATGAAGAGGAAGAAGGAAGAAGATAGGAAAACTAAAGTAAAAAATGGAAATGAAAGTGTAAACTAAAGTGGTGCTTTCTTTGTTTGGACTTAAGAATTTATAATGGAGGAGATGAAGAATAAGGAAGTCATAAAAAAGAAAATGCAACAAATGGTTTTTGGAACTACTTATTTTTGTGAACAAACGTCCAAAATGAGTTTACTATCATTACTTATTAATTTAAAGAGGGTTATTTGACCATTAAAAACTATAAATTGAGTATTTAAAATTAATTAAATATTCACAATCGAAGCGATAAAATTCCGATTCATTACAATAAGTTTGAAAAATAAATAAATGTATGTTACAACATTAATACATATGGAAACATGCAATTAATTGTACATTATCATATTAATGGTAAATAAAACGCTAAAATACGAATAATGCAATAAATTAAGAAGTTAATCCGAAGTTACAGTAATCCGGCCAATATAGGTATAAACACATTCAATAAATTTAATTACCAAGGTAAATATGGCAATCATAAAGGAAATTAAATAGGCACGATAAATAAATGTCATTAATAACATTAATGGAAAGGAGAAATAAAGGTAGTAAACGTACAAAATAAGAAGAAGTCATAACAAGTATATAATTGAATACGAACAAATAATGAACTTAAGAGGCGTAATAATTTCTATAATTGAAACTATATAGCCTCAATAATGCGTTTGGGACAGTTATGAATTAGTGAGCCTAGCCTAATATTTAGATTAATAATAAATGATTTGATTAGTATGGGTTGAGTGCGAGGTCATTAGAGTTACACAATGGAAGTCTGCCCCTCATAAAGGGCTGGCACTAGTTGTGTATACGTACTACTGATGTGGGACATCTCCAACTATAGGACCCGTGGGGATATATATTCGCATATGGGTTTGGGGTAATTCCAGGAAGGGCTTGCTTCGAGTTTGGGGTATTAAATTGACGTTGAGTCTGCCTCTTCCTTATTTAAGAAGCATTAAATGGTCGGGAATATCATTTAGGTATGTTAGTGAAAATCTCTTGAGGGAGGTCTGCTTTAGGATTGAGGTATTATATAGCCGTTAGGTCCGCCTCTTCCTTATATAAGAAACATTAAGTGGACTAGAAGAGATTTTATATGATGTCAGTTAAGGAGTACCAATAGGGGTTTGCCTTGAGTTTAGGTATTAAATGGCTAGAGAGTCTGCCAATGTCTAGTTATTAAATGGCTAGGGAGTCTGTATATTCCCTATTTAAAAGGTCTTAAGAGACCCAGTGCTTTCTCTCACATCATTAAGATATGATTGGAAGGGAGATAGGTTGTTGAACCTAATATAATCCATAGTTACCAGAGGCAACAGGATTGAGGATTTAAATGGTCGCTGGGTCTACCTCTTCCCTGTTTAAGGAATATTAAGTGGCTAAGGTTTTCTTTTGGGAAGTACAGTGATGCACCTATATATATATATATATATATATATATATATACCTGGAGTAAGTTATGCATAGATACTTATACCTCGGAGTTGGGTATGCATACATGTACTTAGCTCGGAGTGCGTTGAACATATCGTACAAGCATATAAAATTAAATAACTAATCCATGAATAGTAGATATAATACCTAAATGGAAATCAATCGATATAAACTAGTGTTATGGATAAATTATGTAATTTACCAATCACTAGAATATTATTCTGACCCCTCCTAATTACAATCTAAATGACAGATTTAGAGGGACATGATATAGTACAGGACTGGAACGATAGGTGGACATGTCTTCTCATTCATGCTATGCACTGATAGGGCGACTAAATATCCAAGGTAGTAGCCTTAGTCAGTATATATGTTTGATTATATTTTGTTATTCCGCTGCGAATTTACATTGAAAGCTCTCTGATATGTTTATTAAAGGTTACTAACACTAACGATCCGAAGCCTAATGGACTTAGGCTTTTGATTTAGTTGAAAAATTAGGCCTATTAAGGTATGGGTTGTTGCATTTGGTATCAGAGCTTAGGTTAATCAATCATAAGAATTAGAATATGTCGTGTAACACCCCGTAATATAAAAAAGAAATCAATAACTAAGTAATTACTAAAGCTCGAAAATAGAATTTTGTAAATGCTATAATTTGACTACGAAATTTACATTGTTGGGTTTTAGCGATTTTTTAATCAATTTTCATAAATAAAGTTTTACAATCGGAGTTCAAACAGAAAAGTTATTAATGTTTAAAATTTTCGGATCGAAAACAATTCAAAATCAATTAAAGAAATAAATGTTAATAAGTTAACATTAAAATGGACATTAAATATAAATGTCAATGTTAAAGGAAATGAATATGGTAAATTCAATTAAATCAGCATTGAAAAGGAATTAAATAAGAATTTAGGGGGGTGAAGATAATGAATGTTAGCATTTAAAAATAAAGGAGGCAATAAATATTATCAGCTTAGCATTTAAGCAATCGTTAATTATAAATGTAAATTAATAGCTTTCAATTAAATAAATATAATTAATCAAGCGTGGAAGAAAATGAGTAAATTAAACGCAAAAGGAAATAAATATTGTAATTAATGACAAACTAATACTTCATCCCTAAGTAACGTTAAAAATTAACTTTAACGTTATAATAAACAAAAGAAACCCTAACTAATGTTAATATTAATATATTAAAAGCGGTAATAAATGGAAGAAATTGGGCAACAAATTATAAAGCAAACCTTGACACCATAAAGCCTACCAATTGACACCTAGTAGTCAATTGGTGGAGATTGGGCAGTCGACCAGTCAGCTAGGTTTGGGCGATAATGAACCTAGGCCCAATAGCCCAGATTTAATAACTTAAAATGTAACTGATGGAATTAATTTGTGCATCTATAAATACAGGCCTAACTCATCACGTTTCTTCTTATATTTTCTGAATCAAAGAGTGAAGCTCTGCCATTTTCTTTTCTCCGCAAATTCAAGGAAATGTAGAAATTATAAATTAGTATATTACATATATGTGTGTAAATATATGTATACATATATATGTATATATATATATATATCTGTGTGTGTGTGTGGAATAGTGGAAAATAAAAGAGAAGAAGAGTAAATGGTAAACCAATATTGCGAATAAGAGGTAAATCTAAATCCAAATCTAAATTAAATTCAAATCTCTTTTCAGATCTAAATTTCTAATACGTATGTATACGCTTGCAATACATATTCCATTAGGGAGAAAAAGGGAGTCAAGTCGAAATAATAGGATTTAGATCTGAAGATTTGGAAAGCTTAAAGGTGAGTGGGAAATTATATATTCTTATGTAATATTAGATTTATATTGTTGTAAATCTATTCCTTATATGCCTAACTATAATTATTTTAGAGTTGTGGGCTTAAAAATATACATGGAATGAATTTGAAAACTATGCCAACATATTCTGTGAATTGTTAACTTGAATTAAATATTATATGTACTTGAATATATGAAGTAAGGGTGAAAGTTGTCCCTAAGTTAATGAGTTGTATAGTAATTCCAGATTTGTTGGGTAAACGACACATGTTATTAAATATGAATTAGAGGTTATTATAAGATGAATCAGGATTTAAGTAGTATTTTAGTTCATTTGAATGAAATGTGTTGCAATGTAAATTTTTATAAATTATCTTGTTTTATGAATATGAATAAAAGTGTAACGTTTGAAATAACAAGGGATATAATTTACAGTGTTACATTTCCTTTTGGAGGATGTAATTCCAACACATTAAAATACAGTAATCCCTAAGTATAAACAAAGTATTGTAAATAGAGATAATAATAATAACTAGATTATAAAATCTAATATATGTAATAAAAGACAAGTTAGAAACTAAACAATAAGCGACAAAATGTAGGAAAATTAATGAATGAGTAAGTAATGAAGTTAGTAGCCAATGGAAGATAGTAAGAGATAAAAAAACAATAAATAGACCAAATAATAAAAAAGGGAAGTAAACAGTAAAAGATATTTAAATCTTTTAAGTTAAAATGTAAGCGGTAAATGACATTAACAAAATAAGGAGTCAGTTATGTAAGAATAACTAAATATTAACAGTTGAACCTTGGATGTGTAATAAATAACTAAGTATGAATATATATACAGCATCAAGTATGAATTTATGATGGGTGTGATTTATCGAATGTGCCAATAGCTTAGATTAGATAAGAATGACATGACTCATTAAAATGGGTTGAAATGCGAGGTCAGTAGTATTACACAATAGAGGTCTGCCCATCGCAAGGGTCTACCAACAGTTGTGTATACATTATACAGATGTGGGACATATCCAACTATAGGACCCATGGGATTATACGTTCGCATATAGGTAAAGGGAATACCCAAGTTAGGATGATTCATCCCAGTCGAAGTGTCAAAGGACAAGTAGAGTTTTCTTTAACCTTTTAAAGGGTACATTTTAAGTAAGAAAATGGGCATTTTCTTAATTGCATTAGGCAATCTAAATGGGACGATAATCTAGGTTCCACGCTATGATAGTGAGATTGGTACCATATATGAGGAGTATAAGCTATTTACATAGGTTGAGATCATCATCGGTCTTGAGCGGTCAACGGAAAGATAAGGGTTACGCCTAAATGGCTACAGCTCCTACTAGTGTAGATCATGTCTAGGACATGCACCACCTCACAATTGTTTGTTAGTTAGTTTGTTTTTTCGAAGGCAAAGCTAGATAACCTTTTTAATGGAGGTCTTTCAAATGAATAGGATAGTCCGAGGAGCTAAATCCTTAATAGTCCGTAGAGCTGAGTCCATGGTTAGTTCGAGGAATGGAGTTCTCAATATGAAATGAGCAGAATATGACTAAACAGTTGTAATGCCAGTTCCTTGGTATGCACGATGACGAGGACGTGATACCGCGTTGACGATGGATCTTGATGAGGTGCTGGGTTATGATACTAGCAGGGAGAGTATCTTAGTCCAAAGAGGTGACTGTAGTACTTAAATATATAGACACACACACACAAACGGTTGCAATATTTTCTACATCAAGTATATGGGGCGTATCATACGTGCAATTGAAGTCAAGGCGACTAAGTAAAATCATAGACATAGCATGTAATGGAAAGCAATCGGCATAAACTAGTGTTATGTATAAAGTGTGTAATTTACCAGTCACCAGAATGTGGTACTAACCCCTTCCTTATTACAAACCACCAAATAGCTTCGGAGAGAAGTACTGGTACAAGGCGGGAACGATAGAAGCACGGGTCTCCTTATGCCTGCATGACACTGACAAGGACACTAAAGATTAAAGGTGTCACCCATGATCAGCAATCATATGTTTTATTATACTTTACTATTTCATTGTGAGATTTATCTATATTGCTTTGATATACTTTTGTTTATTTACATGATACCAATACCAACAATTCATACATTGGTGAACTTGGGTTTTCGATTAGTGAAAATACGAGCCCATTGAGATGCGTGTTGTTAAATGCTGAGTGAACAAATTTTATTTTTACGCGGTATTATATATATTACAGGCCAAACTATACATATCTTGATCATAGAAGTAGTTGAGGCCATATTTTGTAAAGATGGATAATGCAACTATGAGTTGGAATAATAAATCGAGTTAAATTTATACACTTAGTACCCCATGGGATGTTGGCTGTATCGTAAGGCTAGACTTAAAAAGAGTATATGCATGACATATAGAAGGGTCCTTGAAGCTGGATGGTACTTGACTCCTTTTACTGAGTCTAGACTCAGGCCCGGCCCTTCCCCAAAGCGGGGGAAGCGACCGCTTAGGGCACCCATTCTTCTGGGGCACCAAAAATTTTCGACCAGTATAGCATTCGCCCAAAAAAAAGCAGATCTCAAATTCTCAATCGCGATTCGTCCAAGGCTCCGCCTCCAAGCAATAGCATTCCCGTTCCGTTCATCTCGTCTACGATTTCGAGTTGTCGTCGTCGATCTGACAAGGCGGCTCCAGGCTTCCAACCTCCAACGGCACGGCACGGTAGTGGCACGAAGTCGACAGCTCCAAGGGCACGGCAGCGGCAGCGTGCCAGCGGCAGTGGGCGGCGGCTCCAGTCCAGTGGCAGTGACCAGTCTCTGAGCTCTGACTCTCGCGTTCAGGCTTCAGCCTTTCACTACTCAGTGCTCACACATTTGTACATTACAATTTTGAAGCTTCAAAAGAAAAAGGTACCATTTTGATTTTACAATTTTGAAGTTCACAGTATTCAATTTGATAATTTGATAATTCAATTCAATTCAATTTACTACTGGACTGAATTAAATTACTGTCTACTGATTACTGTAAGTATATACATATATAAATTCAATTACAATTAGTAATGTTAAATTGTTAATTAACTTAATTTGATAATTCAATTCAATTTACAATACCATAATTCAATTTGATAATTGTTTGATAATTTGATAATTCAGTTTAATAATTTACAGTACAAATTCAATTCAATTTACAGGCTGTAAATTAAATTATAGTACCGTAATTCAGTTGGATAATTTGTATTGTCGTGTTCAATTACAATGAAATGTAAAATCAAAATTCAATTACTGAAATCAATTGTATAACAGCTATTTATTTGAACTTTTATAGTGTTTAGAAATGCATAAACAAGAATCTGGACACGCTAAAAGGGCTAGAAAAAGAAGGCTAGAGGGACTCACTAATTCGCAGAAAGGCGTTCTTAATAAATTTTTCATCAAAAGTAGTCCAGTAGAAAGTTCGAGTTTGAATGTGGATAATGCTCCTGTTATTGATGAGAATGATGATAATGTTGATGATGATATTCTAATGAACAAACATGACAATGAAAATATGAGCGAGGAGGAAGCAAATATTGATTCATCATCACATGTGGAGAATGTTAGTTTAGTATCAAATGATCCCGGTACATGGAAAAAAATTGATCAAAAATTGAGAGACTTGCTAGTTGAAAGAGGTCCTTCTAGAGTACTAAAAGATAATGACTCTGATTTTCCAAAAGATGCTATTAATAGACATTTTTCTTCCACATTATATGTCAGACATTTGCCTAACGGGGATAAACAAGATAGAAAATGGTTGGTATATTCAAATTCACTTGATAAAGTATTTTGTTTCTGTTGCAAATTATTCACAAATCAAACAACAGCTAGTCATCTTGCTAATGAAGGAATTAATGATTGGCGCAACCTTAGTACTAAGCTGAAACAACATGAAAGTAGTAAAGATCATCTTCTGAATATGAGCAGCTGGATTGAGTTGGAAACAAGATTGAAAGCCAAAGCAACTATAGATCAAAGTGTAATAGATCAAATACAGAAGGAAAAAGAATGTTGGAAGAAAGTGTTGATAAGAATAATTGTTGTTGTGAAAACACTTGCTTCCAATAATTTAGCATTTCGTGGAACGAATGAAAGGCTTTATGAACAAAATAATGGTCTTTTTTGTAAATTAATTGAAATGATAGCAGAATTTGATCCAGTAATGCAGGAACATGTTCGACGGGTTGAACAAAAAGAAATTCACATACATTACCTTGGAAACAAAATTCAAAATGAGTTAATACTCACATTGGCGAATGAAATTAAAAATAAAATTATTATAAAAATAAAAAAGGCCAAGTATTTTTCAGTTATATTAGACTGCCCTCCAGATATTAGTCGTGTTGAACATATGTCTCTTGTAATAAGATGTGTTAATGTTTCAACTAATCCCGTAAAGGTGGAAGAGTTTTTTATTGAATTTCTAAAAGTGGATGATACTATTGGACTTGGAATTTTTAACAAGCTTAAAGAAGCATTAGAGGATATTAAGCTTGATATTTATGATATTAGAGGACAAGGTTATGATAATGGATCAAATATGAAAGGAAAACACCAAGGGGTGCAACAAAGACTGTTAGAAATTAATCCAAGAGCTTTCTACACACCTTGTGGTTGTCATAGTCTTAATCTTGTGCTGTGTGATTTGGCTAAATCGTGTCCTAAAGCGTCAAACTTTTTTGGGGTGATCCAACGGATATTTAATGTATTTTCTTCATCCACACAGAGATGGCAAGTTTTTAAAAATCATGTATCAGGTTGTACTGTTAAACCATTATCAGACACACGTTGGGAAAGTCACATTGAAGCAGTAAAATCTATAAGATATCAAAGCATGGAGATAAGAGACGCTCTAATTTTCTTGTCAAATAGCACCAAGGATTCTATGGCGAAGAGTGAAGCTAGAAGTCTTGTAACAAATGAGATTGAAAATTTTGAATTCTTATTCGGATTGTGCATTTGGTATGAAATGTTGAAAAATGTAAACACTGTTAGCAAGATTCTTCAAACTGAAGATATGCAAATTGATGTTGTTATCGCTAGATTGCAAGAGCTTTTTGATTTTTTTGAAGATTTCAGAAACAGAGGATTTAATTCTACGATGACTGATGCTAAAGAGATAGCTTATATGTTGGATATTGAACCCATTTTTCCTCAAAAAAGAATTATTCGTAGAAAGAAACAGTTTAATGAAGATACGATTGTTGAAGAACCGATGCAAACATCAGAAGAATCATTTCGAATCAATTACTTTCTGCAGATTGTGGATAAAGCACGTGTTTCGTTAGTGACTCGATTTGAGCAATTCAAAGAATATGATGATAAGTTTGGTTCTTATTTGATTTAAAAAAATTCACTTCTATAGATGATGAGAAACTGAAAAGTCATTGTTTAAAACTTGAGGAATATTTAACACATGATTTCCACTCTGATATTGATGGAAGAGAGTTATTTTCAGAGTTAAAAGTATTGAAAGTTATCTTGCCAAAGGAAAAAACAAAAGCAATTGAATTGCTGAATTTCATAAATTCTTGTTCAAAAGAGTTAAATTTTCCTAATGCTTGGATAGCATATAGAATAATTTTGACCATACCAGTTACAGTTGCCTCAGCCGAAAGAAGTTTTTCAAAGCTAAAGTTGATAAAGTCTTATCTTCGCTCCACTATGTCACAAGAAAGATTAAACGGTTTGGCACTTTTGTCGATTGAACAAGATATGGTCAATGAACTTGAATATGATAATATTATAAGTAATTTTGCAAGTCAGAAGGCTAGAAAAATGTTCATCGATAGTTGATATTAATTTTGGTGTACAACTTGAATTATTATCATGGATAAAGTTATTTTCTTTTTTTCTCTGCTCATTATTTATGAACAATATAAATTTTAATGATTTAATTAATGGTCATAATATCAGTTTCTGTATAGGGGCCTTGTTTTCACTTTTGGCTTTAGGTACCAAAACTCATAAGACCGGCCCTGTCTAGACTGTCCTACGATTGTATTAACAACCCTCTCTGGAACAGGCCCAACTTTTGACCTAATAAAGGCCATCGAATCTTAGGTCCATTCCAAAGCTGGCCATTGGTTGGTAAAATTGATACAATGAACAATATACAGAGTTATTTGTCAATGTTTTCAAAATTTCACAATGGAAATGATAAAATATGATAAATGAAATAAGTACCCATTTCATAAAAATCAAATCTTAGAAAGACAATATCCTAAAATATTCCTAATACAATATCTTAAAATAAAACATCAACAAGTTTGAAATATGGGTACATCAGAATTCATCAAAAACATAGATAAATAAGTAAACTACCACAAATCTTCACTGCCATCTTCGTCTTCTTCATCAGTGTCTTTTCCCCCTAACCTATGGGTTGTAATGAGGAGGGAGTCAGAACAATAATGTCTGGTGAATGAAAATCTCAAATCGTACCATAATTGTATTTGGGCAGTATAATTTAGATAAGTAATATTTCTTATGCATCCTACGCTTCATCCTACTAAGTATACCTCCACTATAAGCCAAAGGCTTTTCTAGTCCAACTCCATAACGTACCGTTAATTGTAGGCCAACGGCCCTTTCCAGTCCATCTTCACAACTACCATAAATCATGCCCTAATGATGTGAGAGAAAGATCATGCGCCACTTAATACCTCTTTAACGGGAATTATGCAGACTCTAACCATTTAATATCCATACCGTAGGTAGATCCCCATTATCGAATACCTAAACCCAAGGCGGACCCCTGTTTGGTACTTCCTAACTGGCAACGTAAGAAATCCCATCAGGTCATTTAATATTCCTTCTATGGAAAGAGGAAGATGCTATAATAGCCACTTAATATCTCAACCCTGAAGCAGATCCCTACTATAAATTTCCCACTACCGCACCTAAAAGATAATCCCGATCATTTAATACTTCTTAAGTGGGAAGGAGATGGACCCTGCAAGGCCACTTAATACCTTCAACCCAGAAGCAGGTTCATATTGGGATATCCGTCTTATGACCGGTAACCCAAACTGTGACGTCTCACATTAGTATGACTATTCGTAGGTATTGGTAGCCAGATTAGCTAACTAGACTTACCCTATAGAATTGAGACAACCCCATGCCCACCGTGGGTACTTATTATAGAAGATTTCTCACATCAGTTCTAAAGTCACACTATTGGTAGCCAGATTAGCTGGGAAGACTTTTATGTGCTTTTGACTAACCTCGCGTCCCTATAACTTAGTCATATTTCCACTCTCCTAGTTTACTACCATACACACACACACTACATATGTGTGTGTGTGTGTGTGTATAATATCTCACCGCATTTACGACTTAAGGCCATATAAGGAAAACTCCTTATTTCGCCTTTAATTAAAGATTAATTTACATAATTAACCTTAATTTCCTTCCTAAAGATTTAGTAATATTTATTAACCTATTTATTCTATGCGATACGATTTATACATTACTTTTTTTAGCAAGGCCAGCTAAATTTAGAGTGGGTCATCCACTTTTATTAAAAGATATATGAAAAACAGGTATTTTGCATATGCGTAAGAACAGTTAATACAATAAAGTACAGGAGCTAGATAAGAAGATCAAAGCTACTAAAGAAACCGAAGGCGAGTAGTCCCCTCTGAAGAGGAGGAACCACTGCCATCATCCTCAGAATCTGACCCTGTAACATGTAAATACCCTAAAAGGGGTTGCCAGGTTAGGAATATAATTGATACGATTCATACGTTACTTTTTATACACTATTAATACATTTATACGTACATAAAATTTTAGGCTAACTAAGTATCCCTAAGCATGCGTAGAAATAATTCTATTCTAAGATTTTTCTCTTCATATACTAATTGCTAAAATGTCAAAACTTTCATATTCACACAACCTCAGTTCCAGACAATAATTCACAAAATAGCTAATATCCTTAGCCGGACAAAATAGACATGAATATAAAAAAATGGAATCAGAGTACCAAACTTATTTTAGATTAATATAATAAAATCACCGCCTCTATTTCAAGGAAACAAAACTTTACAATTTAAACACTTTATATTCTGTTCAAATTTTATATATACAAATTTGAAGCAGAAAAAGGGATTCATATTTGTCTGAATTTCGGAAATAGGCAGTGTAAACTACAAATAGGAAAATCCATACTTTGCATACCATTTCCTAATAATTTTCTTTTTGAACCCTTTTGTCGCAATAACATAAATCATAAATGGAAGTTGAATAGAACATAAATTATTCAAATTGCAGACAACGGATTAAATTGTACTATATTAATGCAAAACAATTGAAATTCCAATTAACCCAAGAATTGACCTTTTATTTGGGGGAATTTTGGGGTTTTAAGGTTTAGGGTTTTTGTATACAAAATTTCCCAATGCATAAAACAAATCAAAACTTTTACTACACAAATTAATAAAAGTTGAAAAACTAAGATTTCCACAGGCACACATAAATAGTTTCCTTGCTTTCCCTTGGATTTGATTCATGCCTACGCCTAACTCTACCTTCGGGTTTCTTTTATTTGGAATATACAACAATTCAATTGTATATAAATTAGGTTCAGAATTTGGAGATTAAAAAAGAATAAAAATAGAAATATATATATATATATATATATAAACCTATTACCTTTTTACCTTGGATTTGAATTCTTAAATCTAATTGAAGAATCGAGGAAGAAAACTCATGGAGTTTCGCTAATGTTCCAAATATTTTATGAATAAAGTGAAGGGGCTAGCCTTTTATTTATAATGGTTAGAAGGCGCCTGGACCATAGGATTTAATTCATTTTAAAATAATAAAATCTGGGCCATTCGCAGCCTAACCAAACCCTAGCTACCTTTAACTGACCGATCGACAGGCCTACCATGGGCAGTCGACCGCTAGCGGTCAACTGACCTAGTATATGCTATTGATCGGCCTCCTACCATGTTCCCTATATAATTAGTTGCTGTTATATTTTTATTTTCTCCTATTTTCACAAATAATGTTAACGTTTTCTAAACCTTAAGTCCCTATTAATGTTAAAATATTTATTACCATTTTAACGTTATTTAAATTTTAAATTTAAATTCATTTGAATTAATTTAAATACGAAAACTTCAAACGTCAATAACTTTTATGTTTGAGCTTTGATCGTAGAACTTTATATATGAAAGTTGATCAACAAATTGTCACAAACACAATGATGTAATATTTGTAGCCAGATTTTGACGTTTGCGAAATTTCTATTTTAGCCTTATTTTAATTAATTCTTATTAATTTTTACGGGGTGTTACATTCTCGCCCTTAAAAAGGATTTCGTCCCCGAAATCCCTAAGGGACAAATAGTGTAATGTGCACTTTACAATCAAGTTATCTACTTAACCAAATGTAATATGATTATATATGCAATATACTATGGGTGAGCTCAATCCTAGCGTGAATGCAAGATCGTAACATATAGGCATGTATGCAAGCTATCTAGATATGCATAAGATCTATATGAGTAATGAGTGCAAAAATAACAGTAAAAAGTGTGGAAACATCTCCTACCATCCAATCTACCAACCATGATGCAACCAAAACCTATACAATACTAAATTTAGAAGAGAGAAAATTTACTGGAGAAAAGCTCTGGATGAGAAGCCTTCATCATCTCTTCAGTTTCCCACGTGCTTTCCACTGGAATACCTCCTCATTGTAATCGGACCAGCTATATGTGTGGTGACACAGGGTGCTATTACCGTCTTTATATCTGCTAACTGATAAATACCATGTCTTTAACCAAAAAATCCAACTCCTTCCTTCGCCTGTCAGCATAGGACTTCTGATGGTCTTATGCAGCCTTCATTCATCATCTAATCGTCTCTACCTTTTTCGAGGTCTCACAGATCAAATCTGATCTAAGTAGAATTTTGTCAGTAGTTTCCCATCAATAATTAGGTGACTTGCATGGCCTTCCATATAAGGCTTCAAAGGGTGTCATGCCAATCGTCGCTTGGTAACTATTATTGTACGCGAACTCTACCAAAGGTAAATGCTGCTTACAGTGTCCTCCAAAATTCATGATGCAAGCACTCAAGAAATCTTCCAAAATCATCTTCACCCTTCTCATCCAATAGTCAGTCTATGGGTGATAAGCAGCACCAAAGATTCAACGTCGTTCCTAAGGCTGATTGCAAACTCCTCCAAAATTCACTAGTGAATAAGGGGTGTCTATCACTAACAATACTGACACGAACTTCATGCAGTTATGGCACTTCTTTGATATAAACCTACATTAGATATATTGCAGTCCTATTACTCCTTATAGGAATAAAGTGGGCACTTTTAGTGAGCCTATCCACTATAAACCAAATTGCCTCATTGCCTCTTTAACTCCTAGGCAACCCCTATAAACTCCATCGATATATGCTCCAACATCAAAGTCGGCACTTCTAGCAGTAATAACAATCCTCCAGGATTCCTTTGTTCCACCTTTATCTTTTGGGGCGTCAAACACTTAGAGATATACTTCGCTGCCCTTTTCTTCATCCTCCAGCCAATAGAAAATTCGCTTTATATCCCTATACATTTTATCTCCATTGGGATGAATAGTCATCCTAGAAATGGTGACATTCTGTTAGCACTTCCTTTAAGACTTCCTCTACCATTGGAACACATAGGCGTCCATCTCTCCTCAGCCATCCATTTTTGTCTAATGCATACTTACGAACATGGGGTAAATATTCTCCTCTACTTAGCTTGCATAAAATATCTACTATTGTCGCATCTTTCATCTGTTCTACCCCGATGTGACCTAATAATGCTAGCCTAACTTCCATCGCTGTCAAATAACCTAGAGTGGTTTTTGATGGCGATTGAAATTAAAATTGAGAGAAAATCCAACTACCTCCACTCGTGCATAGCACCAAGAGTAACATGCCTCCGGCTAAGGGAATCGACAACAACATTCCCTTTTCCGGTGATATACTGTATCTCAAAGTTATATGATACTATGAACTCGATCCACTTGTGCTACCTAAGATTCAAATATTTTTGGCAAAACAGATATTCAAAGGAATTATGGTTAGTAAATAACTTAAACTTTTCTCCTAAAAGATAGTGCTTCCATATCTTCAAAGTGAAAATGATAGCTGCCCACTCTAAGTCATGAGTGGTGTACCTTTTCTCGTGGTCCGTCAGCTGCCTGCTTGGATAAGCTATCACCTTACCTTCTTGCATAAGAACAACTCCTAAAGCAATACCACATGCGTCGGTATAAACAGTGAAATGCTTCGCCCCATTCGGTATAAACCAGTACCACATGCTTGGGTATAAACTAGTCAACAGCTCCTTCGGCTTCTAAAATGCTTCAGTGCATTTCTCATCCTATGCAAAAGCTGAATTTTTATTGGTTAAGCGAGTCAGTGGAACTGCTATCTTTGCAAAGTCTTTGATGGATTTCCTATAGTAACCTTCCAAACCAAGAAAACTCCTAACTTACATTGTGTTCTTTAAAATCTTTAGTCTAATAGCTTCCACCTTTGCAGAATCAATTGACAACTTCTTAGAGACAATATGATAGAGAATCTCACCTCCTTCTTCCAAAAGTGTAACTTTGAGAATTTGGCTTTTAGTTGGTGCGTTCTCAAGGTTCTTACTATCTCCCTTAAGTGATTACCATGTTTGCCTTCACCTTTAGAGAATACTATAATATCATCCACAAATACTATGATGAACTTATTTAACTGCCCCTAAAGACTCTACTCATCAAATCGACAAAGTATGTAGGAGCATTCATCAACCCAAAAGGCATTACCTCACATTCATACGGTCCGTTTGAAGTGTGAAAAGAGGTCTTCTTCTTGCTATCCTCGACTATTCTCAATTGGTGGAATCCAGCTGCTAAGTCCAACTGGGGAAACATTTTAGTTACAAAAAGCTGGCCAAAAGTCATCTATTCTAGGTTAGGGATATCTATTCTTCTTGCTCAGCTTGCTAAGCTCTTTATAGTCAGTGCATAGCCTTAAAGAGTCGTCTGCCTTAGTGGCGAATACAACTGGTGCTCCCTATTCTAAAGTACTACGGTGAATAAAGCCCTTTTGCAATAGCTCCCAAATCTGTTTATACAATTCTCTCCTTTCCTTGGGGACCATATGCCTTAATGGAAGCACGATAGGCCTAGCGTCCTTCTCTAAATCAATCTTAAACTCAATTTCCTTTCGAGATGGAAGACCTAAGACTTCTTCAAATACATCTGGAAAGTCTCTTAAACACCCCACCTCTATACCCATACTATCCGAGGGTATTACTGAGTAATACTGTTAGATAATATGGAGAATGAGGCTATATAAGGTACACACGTGAATATTCTCTTGGGCTAACACCGGTACGTATTTAAACATTGAATAAATAACCCAGCTATACGTACACAGTATCGGCACAAAACAATAAACATATGTGCCTCCAAAGTAGAACAATATATAATATATAATAAATATCGGAGATCACAGAGTCAATTGTATCGATAATATATAACACAAAAATATACAGGGTATGTCTAATATAGAATACAAGGATATATGTATATATATATACATGAAACTACATAATTCTCTATGCCTAACACAACATACTAATCTCCTCTATGCCTAACACACCAACTGGTCTCACTGTCCTTGAACCTAAAATGTCTCGGACTGACCTGAGTATTACATAATAACACATGGATCAGACTAAATCTAAATTTAGAGGTCAATATATATATATATAGAAAATGCATAAAATAATAATAATGACATATAAACAATAGTATAACAAAATAGCAACAACCATGAAACTAAGCACAGAGATGTCATCACCCATATAAAATCACATCAAACATTATACAATTGATACAATATCAATGGTTGAATCATCCATATCTAGAATCATCATCAAAGTCCATTAATCATCAAATATGAGATATCATCAAGTATAATTAGGCTAACAAACAGCAATCCCCAAGTATATCTCTCAATCTCAAGTAATAGAATACCAACATCAATATAGAATATAGGCCGCCTATATGAAAAATCATATACAATAAAATATATGAGAATCCACTATACTTTGGACAGCTATCCAAGTATAATCTCTCTCCTTATATATGAACATATCAATATAAATCATGACGGGTGAATGACTGTATGACAGACACGAAGTTCCAAGTACAGTCATATATACATCAATATGTTGGTCACCTAACATTGGGTTGCCTAACCCATATCTATATTTAAGTGAGGTGTATAAATGGTATATGTCAATCTACCACTCCATTAGAACTAGAAGGGAGATTGATGGTTGTATGCCCGCTCCAGGAGCTCAGGGTCACCTAACCGAATATGCTTCTATAGTTTTTAGATACCTCAAACGTCGTGACTCATATCCACCAATGGCTTGTCAACGTGTAGCCTTAGTCACAAAACTACTTTGCCCCTATAGGTAACAAACTACTGACCTATGCGATGGAAAGGGGCTATAGAGCACCTACCCTATTATTCACCAAACCCAAATCCAATGATATAGGGCACCTACCCTATCGGTCACCAAACCCAAATCCTATGATGCACATCAAATAAAATATCCAATAAAGGTGTCGTGAATCTGGGGCATGACCCTAAGCTCAGGCAGATAAAGTGGATTCTAGCCATCTAGTCCTCTCCAATGCCAATAAAAGGAATACATCATGATAGTGGCACATAATATCAATAAATATAAGGGAACCTACCCTGCTCACAACTATGAGCATTTCACGTAAGTATAATCTTGTAATACTGCTCCTATTATGTGAGTACCATCTACTCAAAATGAATAATCGATTAAATATCACAATAGTGTCCCATACCACTGTGTGATACTCAATCGTTTATTCATTGATCATAAACTACACTCAACCTCCATAATATTCTATATGATGAGTCTAAAGAATAACTGAAGAAATATTACCGAATTCCCCATCCCAAACAGTATATAACTCCATTTATTCAGATTTCTCACTACATAGAATTAAAATCATCTAAACAAAAATTTCACAAAATAAAAATATCATAAATCCATACAGAAGGACATCATTACCATACCATATCAAAACACTAATTAAATAAATACCAATAGTGAATCATTCATGACATCAAAATCGGTATAAAAAAATGAGAAATCATAAAATATAGAAATCATACATAAAAATCCCAATTTACTTCAGAAATGAAATAATAATAATGTTCAACAAAATCTTTCTTAAAACATTTAAATTAAATATTCAAAATATATATATATACATATATATGTACGTACGTATGTATGTGTGTATGTATGTATGTATAGAGAGCACACTATAATAATTCATAAGTAATCATCTTATTAGTGAAATGCACTTGAAAATACCTAAAATATTAATTAGAAAACTTGAAAACCAAGTATAAAAATTTCTTTTCAATAAATTACTAATTTTAAGTAAAACTTTTCTTCAATCATTTTATTATAAAACTTATAAAACTAGTAAAACATTTATATATTAAATAATTTCACATTGTGTAGTTAAAGTGCTCAGCGGATTCAATGTCGTGGAGGTGCGAAAAGTCATAGCGGGGATACAGCGATAATATAGCGGGGATATAGCGGATGACTCTAAAATATCATATAAATTTAATGTTTTTTACAAATATATGAATGGTAATTAAATGCATAATCAAAATTAAATTAAATTATAATTAATACATATTTAATTTAAATAAATACATGTGTAAACATATTGTAGATAAACATAAACTGATATTTAACACAATTAAATTTAATAGAATATTAGAATACTTTTGTTTACGAAAATATGTTAAAAAATTCAATTAAAAAAATAATTTAATTATTTTTATAATGTACAAATGTCATTTTTCAATTCAGTTTTTTATAGTAGATATAGCGGGATATAGTGGGAATAGCGGAAATAGTGGGATTAAAGTGAAAAGGCTATTTGGAAAAATCATAGCGGTAGAAATCCACTATGGGATATAGCGGGGCATTAACTACACAGATTTCACACTATTTATATAATATCAAAAATAAAGACTTACCACTATAATGTACTTTCAAATCCTTGTTTATATACATATAAAACATTCATAATCACATTACCAATTAAATGTAATTCATAGAGATTACCATAATGAAATTCTAGTTTGAAATAAATTTATAAACTTCCAAAATAAATTACAATTATTTCAAAACATCGAATATAATTCAAAATCTTCATTTTATACTAAACTAATTAGAATTAAAACATTTTCCTTTATATTATACCATATTTGAAATTCTCATACTATAAAAAGAGATTTTTACATATTCAAAATATATCCAAAACCTTATAATTATTTCATAAAATAAAATTCTATATTTTTTTGCAAGGTTTGAAAACTCTATCAATAATATTTTAATAACCTTTATAATAAAATCACTTAAAACAATATTATTTTCATAATATATTTATAAAATAGCAAAATATTATAATTTTTCTTTAAAACAATTCCAAACCTATAATTTACTATAATATTGATTTTAAAAAGAGTTCTATAACCTAAATAAAGCTATATTTATATTTATAATTTGAATTAAATTTGTAAGTATAAAAATAGCTAATTGAATAAAATTTAGTAAATTATTCATAAAATACTTTTAATAAAATTTCAAAACCCTTAAATAAAATTTCAAAACTTTTCAAACAGCTTTTTAAAATGAGAAAATGAATAAATATCTAAATATAAAAATTATGGAATAAAATTACTCCACAAAATATTAATCAAACGTCACAATAAATAAATCGCATGACTCGAGTCGGGTTCCGTCGAACTTCGGTCTTTCATAAATACACATATATCAACATACAAATACATACACACACACACACACATATATATATATATATAGTTCAATTTGAAATCAGACAGAGTTCCGTTTGCAAATGGACACCTCTAACCAACACAAACAATCGACTATCTCAATCATCATACAATTCCAATTAATATACGAAAGAACAACAATCATAAACAATCAATCAAACTAATCAATTCAACCAAATAATTCAAACGATATATGGGATAAATATGTAATATGAATGGCTATAACGATATAGTTGTGAGTGTAGAAAGCTCACCTTCGGCGATGCTTACCTAATCTTTCGGTAATACTTCAACCTTTAACATCAAACAGCAAACGCGTCGACTCTCCAACCATCGCCAACCGCCTTCCGGTCGTCAACTTCGGGAGTCTCAATACCATTTCCTTCCTTTACAAGCTCCTGCTCAAATTGAACTTCAACACCGCTAAAAACTCACGCCTCCATCACCTCAGTTCACATAGACAATCACCTAATACCCCACACCTTCGACATCGTCACCTAGTCGCTTTCCTCCGGGTGTACAATCGCACGTTTTCCAAAATTGTGACTCCTCCACCAGGTCGCACGAACTTTGTAACGACCCGTATTTTTAATAATTAAAAACTATTAAATTAAATAAGATTTTGAAATTTAATATTGTGAGAAATTTAAAATTTATGATTTATTAATGGGAAAATAATTTGAATATGATTTAATAATGTTGTTTGAATGTTATTGACAACTATTTTAATGTAATGTCAATCAATTGAAATAATTTTAAAGTTAATTTGGTAATAATTATAAATAAGGAATAAATTCAATGTTGTATTAATAATGAAATTGTATGTTATTTTATTAAATTGGTGTTAGTATAGAATGTGAAATCAATTATTTGTACGTAAATTTATAATCCTTGTTTGTAAAGAATAAGTGAATAAAGTGAATTATTAATGTATAAAGTTTGATTTATTATCATCTTGATATTTAATCAATTTGAAATTAATTGTAAATCAATTGAAATTAATGAAATTAAATATTGCAGTTAATGTGAATTGACGTAGCAGCGGAAATAACAAAATGATGATTCTGTGAAAGTAGCAATCGATGGAATGAAGAATACTGAAAGGCCCAAATTCGTTGATCCGAAGATACTGAATTCTAGCTATCCCAAACACGTTGATCGCGCACGATACCGTGTTTAAAGATCTGCGATTCTTCGCACGTTTATCTAGCGCACTAGATTCCGTGAATCGGCTTCAACAGTCGTTGAATCGAGCGCACTTGATTAACCGAAAGTGGAGATAGGAGATTACACTCAACTACCAATTTAAGAAGAGGCACAAAGCTCTCAAACAAGAATTTTATTCAAAAATCAACAACCTTACAATGTACAACGCACCCCCCTATTTATAGCATTTTCACACCCTGACCCTTAGGTCGTTACACGACCTACGACTCACTTAGGTCGTACGCGACTTAACAGACTCACACGGTTCAACATTACAACACAATTACACGACCTATACAACCCATACGACCTAAAAAACATACGACTTATCAACATATGGCATTACAACGACTTAAAAAGACACAACAAAAGTACATAGCAACTTAACAAAGCAACACATACAACACATAGGTCGGCAGCGACCTAAAAATATAAACGACTCAACACACATCTCAGCAGCATCTTCACGCGACCTAACTCTTCAACGACTTAAGACAGCAGCGACCCAAGAGATAAACTTCGGTACAACTCCACGCGACTTAACAGATGGAGCGACTTAACTAGGTCATGAGCGACCTAAGGTCTCGCGAACTAAGGACACATCATCTTCTCGCGACTTAAGAATATCATCCCTTGGAGCCTCTTCACACGACCTAACTAGGTCGTAGATCGTTGAACGACTTAAGAGTTCTCTAAGTAACTTGTTTCCACTGCCCTCTTCCTGTACTTTGTTAGGTCGTTCCCCATACGTCGTGCGCGACCCAAAATGCTTCGACTTACCGAATGATGCGCCTTGCCTCCCCTTATTCTTCTCCCTAGGTCGTGGACGACCTATAGCTGCTCCGTTAGGTCGTGGACGACCTAAATTTGCTTCCTTAGGTCGTGGCCGACCTAAATCTTGTAAATTTGTAGATCGCACTACTTCGACTTTGGACTGGGCTGCATCATCCTCCCCGGGTTGAGAAATATTCGTCCTCGAATTTGTAAGCTCTTCCCTATCAGATTGTTCGTCCCCATAATAAGGTACGATATGCTTAACATTGAACACATCCGAAGTGTGTACATCCTCCGGCAGCTCCAACCTATAAGCATTTTCATTGATCCGTTTCACAATCTTCACAGGACCAATCTTTCTGGCTTTCAACTTGTTATAAACACCTACTGGAAAACGATCCTTTGTCAACACAACATATACCAAATCTCCTTCATTAAACTCAACACTCCTTCGTTTCAGATCTGCAGATTGTTTGTACTTCTCATTCGCCTTTCTCAATCGTTCTTGAACGATTCTATGACACTCTGTCAATCCTTCAACAAAATCAACAGCTCGTTTAACCATCCCCTTTGGTTGTGGTACTACCGTTAAATCCAACGGTCCCTTTGGCAAACTAGAATATACAACCTGAAATGGGCTGAATCCAGTACTCCGGTTCACTGCATGGTTATGAGCAAATTCTGCTTGACATAGCTTCATATCCCAACTCTTCAGATTATCTTTCACAAGGCACCGCAACAAATTTCCCAAAGATCGGTTAACAACTTCTGTCTGACCATCGGACTGCGGATGGTAAGCACTACTGAAATTTAGCTTTGTTCCCACCATCTTCCACAAACTTAGCCAAAAATGACTTAAAAATCTAGTATCCCGATCAGAAACAACGGATTCTGGTAAACCATGTAAACGATATACTTCTTTAAAGAATAACTCGGCAACACGGACGACATCAGCTGTCTTCTTGCAAGCGATGAAATGTGCCATCTTCGAGAACCTGTCCACTACAACATATATCGAATCATTCCCCCTCTGAGTTCTCGGTAATCCCAAAACAAAATCCATACTGATATCAACCCATGGTCTAATCGGCATGGGTAACGGCATATACAATCCCGCATTCGTCGCTGTTCCCTTGGAAACTTGGCAAATATGACATCTTTCCACAAACTTTCCAACTTCCCGCTTCATCGACGGCCAATAATAAGATTGAGAAATCAATTGTAAAGTACGATCTCTGCCCACGTGTCCTTCCTCATGCAACTCCTTCACAATCTTCAATCGTAAGCTGCAGTCTGGTATGCACAATCGATTCCCTTTAAAAAGAAAACCATCCACCATAACAAACTCATCCGTCTTCCCCTCCTTGACTTCATCTACATACTTCGCAAAGTAATGATCATCAACAAATAATTCAGGTAATACATCAAACCCCGTCACTTCAACTTTCATTGTAGTCAACACATGATTCCTTCTGCTAAATGCATCTGCAACTCGATTTGTAATTCCTGATTTATGCTTCACCACAAATGTAAATTGGTGTAAGTACGCAATCCACGAAGCATGCCTTGCTGCAATCTTGTCCTGTCCCTGCATATGCTTCAATGCTTCATGATCGGTATACAAAACAAATTCTTTATGAAACAAGTAATGTCTCCAGTGTTTCACGGCTTGCACGATAACATAAAACTCCACATCATATGTACTATATCTCATCTTCGCTCCTGAAAGCTTGTCACTGAAATATGCAATAGGATGTCCTTTCTGACTCAACACCCCTCTAATTCCAACCTTCGATGCATCAGTATGTAATTCAAACAACAACTGAAAATTCGGCAACACTAGAATCGGTGCTGTCGTCAAAAGTTCTTTGATTCTATCAAAAGCGAATCCTACTTCCTCCGTCCATGAAAATTGCTTCCCCTTCATACAATCAGTAACAGGTGCCATCACGCTACTGAAGTGTGGAATAAACCTTCGGTAGAATGATGCCAAACCATGAAAACTTCTAACATCGGTTATCGTTCTGGGTTGTGGCCAATTTCTGACTGCTTTAACTTTATTCTGATCCACCTGGATGCCTCCTCCCGAAATAACATATCCCAAGAATAAAACACTATGCGTCATGAACACGCATTTCTTTGTTGCAGCTTAAAATTGTTCTTGTCGCAATACCATCAACACTTCCCTCAGATGTTGCAAATGTTCTTCTGAGCTTCTACTATATATCAGTATATCATCAAAATACACCACCACGAACTTCCCAATAAAAGGTCTAAAGATTTGATTCATCACCCGCATGAATGTACTAGGTGCATTCGAAAGACCAAACGGCATGACCAGCCATTCATATAATCCTTCTCTCGTCTTAAATGTTGTCTTCCACTCATCCCCTGGTCTGATTCGAATCTGATGATAACCACTCTTCAAATCAATCATCGAAAAGATAGTAGCCCCGCTCAACTGATCCAACAAATCATCAAGCCTCGGCATCGGAAATCTGTATCTTACCGTTATCTTATTGAGTGCCCTGCTATCCGTACACATCCTCCACGTCCCATCCTTCTTCGGCACTAACAAAGCTGGCATCGCACAAGGACTTAGACTTTCCTGTACACGCCCCTGTTCAAGCAACTCTTCCACTTGTCTTCTCAACTCTTCATGTTCCCTTGGACTCATTCTGTAATGTGGTCTATGAGGTAACACAGTTCTTGGAACAAGGTCAATTTGATGTTGAATGTCCCTCAACGGTGGTAACTCCGTTGGTAGCTCCTCAGGAAATACATCGCCAAAGTCTCCCAGTACTGGTTTTACTTCTTCAGGAATCTCAACCACTTCACTACTTTCACGTCCAATCAACAAGAATACTTCAGGCTCCTCTTCTACCTCCTTAACAAACTCCTTCAAAGATAGCAACGTTTTAAGTTCTTCAATCTCCTCCAACTTGCTTTCTTCTTGCTGTCGTTTCTCAGGAACTAGAGTGATTTTAGTACCTTCAAATATGAAACTGTAACTGTTAGCTCGTCCATCATGTCGCACCGCCCGATCATACTGCCATGGTCTTCCCAGCAACAGATGACATACATCCATATCCACAACATCACACCAGATTTCATCCTTGTATTTCTTCCCAATTGAAAAGTTAACACAAGCCCTTCGTCCAACTTTCACCTCCCCACCTTTCCTCAACCAAGCTAACTTGTAAGGTTTCGGATGTTTCTCTGTCTTCAATGATAACTTCTTCACAGCCTCTGTAGAGATAATATTATCACAGCTTCCCGCATCGATGACAAACTTACGAACCCTTCCCAAGATAATACATGTTGATTGAAAGATGTTACTCCTCAACCAGCTAGTTTCCTCCTCCTGTTTTGGTGTTAAACATGACCTCTTCATCATCAATGAATACCCTTCATCTCCCGACACATTTTCTTCCTCCTCATCGTGTGGTGAATTGGAACATTCAACTTCTACATCCTCTTCTTCAACCTCAGCAATCATCGTTCGCTTCTTCGGCTTTGTACATTCATTGCTCTTATGACCCAACTCCTGACAATTGAAACATTTGATACCACTATTGACCTTGGTCTTAGAAATTTCATTAACAACTGGTATTGCAACAGCCTTCGAAACATTCACACTGCTACTAGCCCCTTTCATTGGATTGTTAGAATTTGTAAACACACCACCTCCTCTCCTTCCTTGTTTCTCCCAAGCTAGAGCTTTCTGATGTGCTTCAGCGACAGATCTGGGATCAAACATATTCACCATATCCTGTATCTGCATTCTTAACCCTCCAACAAATCTAGCTGTCAGCTGCTCCTCCGTCTCCATGATATCGTTTCGTGCAATCAGCTGATAGAACTCATCTGTATAATCATTCACTGACTTCGTCCCTTGCCTCAAGTTCTGCAAACGTTGATACATAAGAGATTGATAGTTGTAAGGTAAGAACGTAGCTTTCATCAATTTCTTCATCTTATCCCATGATTCAATCTTTGACTTCCCCATTCTCTCCCATGTTAGTTTAGTTTGCTGCCACCATGTCATAGCTCTCCCTTTCAAACGGGTAGCAACCAACTTAACTCTTCGATGTTCTGGAACTTCCTTGAAGTCAAAAATTTCCTCTACATTAGACAACCAATCCAAAAATTCTTCAGCCACCAATCCACCCTTGAATTCTGGCATTTCAGTTTTCATCCCCGACTCCCATCGACGGTCATCGTCAAAATCTCGATCTCGATTCCGTCCTTGGCCATGATCTCGATAATGAAAACTTCTTCTATCACCATCTTCATCAACAACAGATGTACTTCGATATCGACCTCGACCACCCTCATCTCTACGATCTCGCATATCTCTTCTACTTTGTCTATCATCATCTCGATATGGTTCTTCTTCGAATTCTCTATGACTTCTTCTTCCTTGATGAGATTGTGGCGATATTCTCCTTCCTCCCGAAACCGATGGTGAAACCCTGTTTCCACCTCGGTTTGAAATTGGCGATGTTCTTCTTTGGGGTTGATTCATATCCATCATAAGCTTCTCTAACCTCCCAATACCTTCATCCAACTTCTCATTGAATTTGTTACTAATGCGTTGTTCCATTTGTTCAGCGTCCTCTCGCTTATACAAATCTTCAACATTTTGATAGCGGTTAGCTCTTCTCGGCGGCATACTTGAAAACTTCACAAACACTTCAATTCTCGGCTTGGACAAATCAAAAGATACCAAATGATGTACACGACTTAACCCGTCCTCGCGACTCAACTTGGCTCGGCTCAATTCCAATTTCTCTTGGCGCGCAAAACAATCCCACGCAAATCCAAACACTTTTCCAACTTTGATCTAAAATGAAATGGATCAAAATCTTCCAATTCGTTGCAACTTTTGCGATGAACACGATGAACACCAAACTCCTCAAAATGATGTACGGCTTCACTTAATTTCTCAAACTCTTCGATAAGAATTGGATCCAAGACTCGGCTTAGCTATGATTGGCTAAGTCTAGCTTTGATACCAAAATGATGTAGCAGTGGAAATAACAAAATGATGATTCTGTGAAAGTAGCAATCGATGGAATGAAGAATACTGAAAGGCCCAAATTTGTTGATCCGAAGATACTGAATTCTAGCTATCCCAAACACGTTGATTGCGCACGATACCGTGTTTAAAGATCTGCGATTCTTCGCACGTTGATCTAGCGCACTAGATTCCGTGAATCGGCTTCAGCAGTCGTTGAATCGAGCGCACTCGATTAACCGAAAGTGGAGATAGGAGATTACACTCAACTACCAATTTAAGAAGAGGCACAAAGCTCTCAAACAAGAATTTTATTCAAAAATCAACAACCTTACAATGTACAACGCACCCCCCTATTTATAGCATTTTCACACCCTGACCCTTAGGTCGTTACACGACCTACGACTCACTTAGGTCGTACACGACTTAACAGACTCACACGGTTCAACATTATAACACAGTTACACGACCTATACAACCCATACGACCTAAAAAACATACGACTTATCAACATATGGCTTACAACGACTTAAAAAGACACAACAAAAGTACATAGCGACTTAACAAAGCAACACATACAACACATAGGTCGGCAGCGACCTAAAAATATAAATGACTCAACACACATCTCAGCAGCATCTTCACGCGACCTAACTCTTCAACGACTTAAGACAGCAGCGACCCAAGAGATAAACTTTGGTACAACTCCACGCGACTTAACAGATTGAGCGACTTAACTAGGTCGTGAGCGACCTAAGGTCTCGCGAACTAAGGACACATCATCTTCTCACGACTTAAGAATATCATCCCCTGGAGCCTCTTCACACGACCTAACTAGGTCGTAGATCGCTGAACGACTTAAGAGTTCTCTGCGTAACTTGTTTCCACTGCCCTCTTCCTGTACTTTGTTAGGTCGTTCCCCATAGGTCGTGCGCGACCCAAAATGCTTCGACTTACCGAATGACGCGCCTTGCCTCCCCTTATTCTTCTCCCTAGGTCGTGGACGACCTATAGCTGCTCCGTTAGGTCGTGGACGACCTAAATTTGCTTCCTTAGGTCGTGGCCGACCTAAATCCTGTAAATTTGTAGATCGCACTACTTCGAATTTGGACTGGGCTGCACCATCATCAAGATGGTAACGGTAGAATATGAATGTAATAAAATGTAAACTAATGTTAATTATATTCATAAGATAATAGTTGATTTAATTTAAGAATTCAAATCAAAATAAAAGAATATGTTGGGAATTAAATTATAATAAACTTATTTCTATTGTAATTTAATGTTGAAATTAATGTAATATTTAAGTATTGGATTTAACATGGAAAATTTAACTTTAAAAGATTATAAATTTCTGTGTAAGCAAGAATGATAAAATTGTTAACTTTTAAATTTGAATTTAAAAGTGATTAAATCAATTTAATAATAACTTATTTAATTAACGTGTAAATTTAGCCTTTTTGGGCACTGTCTCGGATTTAGACGAAACTAGTTTCATCGGATCCGTAATAGTGAATTATTATAGGATTTCAAGTTTCGTAGCGATCAGACTTATCGTTTGATTGTGCGAGCCCGAAACGCGTAGAAATCAAATAAAAGAATTTAAATGTATATAATTTGATTTTGAAAGCTAACTTCTTTATACGATGGAATTAGGGTTTGAAACTAGTTCCATTGAGTTTAAAATACCGAAAACCTATATTTTGATATATGGGATGACCTCCTTTCATTTTGGGAACGAAACGGGCTTTTCGAGTTCTTGTTATCATTTCGACCCAATTTGATATGCCATTCGTTCTTATCCGTCTATATGAATGGATATCTCTTGAAACTCTAGCTGTCTATTCCAATTTCTGTACATATCTGTTCAATTATCTCCTTCCTTCCGTCCCAATGTTAGACAATTCCAAAACCCTAATTCCCAAATTCAAAATCAAACTCCAAAGATTCAAACTCCTCAAACCCCGTCGAATTTTATATCGTTGGAAATCTCTCAACGAACGTAGTCTCTCTCTGCAATTTGTTTTTGCAATCGAATCTTGGTTTGGCCAAAAATCAATAGTTTATTCTCAGCCGTCTGTTCTTGAGATGATAGTTTTAATGACAACACCTTAGGACTTGTTATAAAATATAAATACTAATATCTTTGTCTAGATATATATGTATATGCAGGATATATATATATATATATATGTAGGGACTGAGAACGAAGACTGTACAGTATAGAGATTCAAGACTGATGAATTCAAGATTGTAGAAATCAAGACTGAAGACTCATGAGTATAAAGATTACCAAGAGTTCAAGAGTTCAAGATATCAAGATAAGTAATAGAATCTAGATTTATGTTAAAACTTCATAATAAGACTAAAATCTTTATTTGGATTTTAATTATAGAATGGAATCCACCTTCTTGCTTTAATAGTGGGATGGAACCCACGACCTCTTTAGTGAATGGAACCCACGACCTTCTCTAGTGGAATGGAATCCACGAAATTTTCAAAATGACTTATTTTTAGATTTTTTCAATACTATCTTTTTAAAAAAAGACATCTCTCTCTCCGTTTAAATATTTTAGCGTTAATTCAAAAACTATTTTTAATCATATTAATTTCGAAATCATTTCTTGTTTTTAAACTATCTCCTGGTTTTAATGTTTTAGCTATAATCTAAAAATATTTATATATTTAGTTTTTATTACTTTTATATTTTGTAAGATCACTTTCCAAAGGTTTTTATAATCATAAAGTATATTCAAAATAGTTTACAAAGTTCTAAGATTGTTTCGAAATACTTTAGAAAGAAAATCTCTTTTAAAACAAAAATCAATTTTCAAAAATTACTAGGGGATGTCTACATGCCTATACCCCCATGTCGACATGGTAGCCGTAGATTTTAAAATTCGAATTTTCAAAAGAAGTGTTTATTCAGCATAACCTTTCATGAATAGACATGACCGTTATTCTCCTATATATACTAGTAGTTTTCAATGAATTTTCACTTAAGATTTCTTTGTTTTCTCTCCTCTTTCTCTTCCATTCTTATTTTCAAACATTCTTAACAAAAATCCACCAAAATCCTAAGGGAATCAAACTCGATCGCCTTTAGTTTGATTCTCTACCAATCTCTCTCAAAGATCTCAGTGCTATTCAGAGTTATAGGATCATTTGTAATCAAAGATCGAAAGATCGAAGTGTATCGAGTCTCTCTATCAAAGTGTGATTGGAAACGGTGTGATTGTGACCCGTAAATCAATTGGGTGTGATTGTAGCCCGTAAATCAATTAGGCGATCTTATAGCCTGGTTAAATCAAGAGAGTTTGCCCTAGACTCGGAGACAGGAGGGTGTATCTCGTGGCCTTGAAATCGAGGTTGTAATATCGACATTAAATTTGAAAAGAAATATGCACAAGAAATTATGTGGGACTGGATGTAGGGTAACTCCGAACTAGTATAAAATTCCGGTGTGTTCTTTCCTTTACTGGTTTTTTACTATTTGCATCTGTGTTTGGTTCTATGATTGTCTCTGTGTTTGGAATTGCATCTGTTTGAGTTTAATTTGAAAAGATTTCAAAAAGATTCTTTAAATTAATTAAACACTATTCACCCCCCCCCCTCTAGTGTTAATTCTGCCTTAAGATCTGTAATCCGCATTTCCTACAATTAGGGTCTCATGATCGACGGTGGATCGTCGACCATTCGATGATCAGGGAGCGGCGTTTGGAAGAGGATGGTGAGCAGAGGCGATCGGTGGTGTTCGTTCGTCGTGGATTGGCACGAAATCGCCAGAAAACAGCAGAGAACGGTGGCGGTGGAGGAGCTCGCTTGGGGTGTCGCGTAGCCGCGCGTGGTGGGAGGTGAGGCGTCTTGACACGACGAGGCTCGAGGCGAAGTCTGATGTGGTCGAAGGCGTGCCAAGCGGTGGCGGCAAGTGCTGTTGTAGTATTGGGCCATATTTTGGAAATTTAAAAATATTAAATTGATGATTTCAATTTAATAATGATTTCAAAGTGAATTTGAAAGTATATGATTTTTAAATTGTTAAAGTAAATGATATATTTTAAAAAATAAAAAGTTATAATTTTTATGTTATAAAAATTATGGCTTTGTGAATTATAATCAAAATGTGATTTTTGAAATATGAAGTTAACTATTTTGTAAAAAAATAAGTTAAATTGGGATTTTGAACTTATTATAAATTGTTTATACATTAGATTTATAAATTTGATATTTCATAAATAAAAGTAGTGGAATTATAAACGGTGTTTTTTAAATATTAGAAATGGATTTATAATCAAATTTGTAAATGGATTTGTAAGAAAATTTTAGAAATGAATTTATAATGGATTTTATAAATAATAAGATTTGAAAAGAATGAATTTGTAAATAAGAGAATTATATGTAATAAACTTATAATTGGATTTTGGCATATAAATGAGATATAAATGGAATTGGTTATTAAAGAAATTTTATATATGGAAGTTTTTATAAAATAATAAATGGAATTTATAAACATTGTTTTATAAATGTGAAATCAATTAAATTTGATCAGTTAAATATAGAAGTTTATTAAAGGAAATATATTCATGATTTTGGACAGTGGATAATCCTTTAATAAATGTGTAGAAGTAATAAATTTGGTTAGAGAATATATTCACGATTTTGGACAGTGGATAATCCTTTAAATAAAATGGATGTTTTGGAATGTGATATTATAAAAAGGGAATTTAAATGGTTTGAAAATAAGATGATTTATAAATTTACTTATTACTAAAATAAGTATATGAAAATGTTTTCCAAATATCCAATAAGGGAAATGGTTTTGAATATTATCTTTTTAAAAGATATTTTGAAGTGAATAATTGGGAAGTGTTTTGAATTATAAACGATAAATGAAATCAGGCCCAGTGATTACTTAAGTGCTAGATTTTGTTTGTTTGCTTTGGTAGTAAAATAACCGACTATCAAATTTGGCCATTTTAGTTCCTCGACTTGACGTGTAAACTATTTATTCGTACAATCACTACGTAGCCATCTGTGTAGTTTTGATTATCGTTTGTGTTGAGGATGTTGATTCGTATAGTGCGGAATGATTACTCCAATCTATCGAGCTTCCTTCTTAGCCGAAGGATAGCAAGTTGAAAGTTGGAGTGTGATAAGTCTATGAGACTTAGTTTCTACGTGAGGTTGATAAATGCTTTTGCGTTGTTGGTGCGAAGGGATCGGGATCAGATTTATCTAGAACCACTTCGGACCAACATATATACGACGATTGTGCAGGTTGGCCGATGATATTGATGTTTAGGATTTCATAGTGAAGGACTGCTTGTTGATCATTTGGGGTTAAAATCCCAATATACATATAGTAGCAGTAGTCTCTTCATTATGAAATATCCAATGCATGGACTATTTGCTACTAATCCTAGGAATTTTCCGACAGGATGTGGTAGGAAAGTACCTTCGGTTTGTCTTGTTCCTGGATAACTTGTATGGACGAGTATCTGACATTGCATTTCTAATGATTACGTACATTGGTTTTTACAAACGTACATCTGTTTGGTGGCGGAGAAGGCAACTTCTTTTAGCTTAACACCCTTCCTTAAGGCGTACAAGCTCAAGGGTTGTATTTTTGTGAAAGGCAATTAGTAGTCAATGGAAATGGCAAATGTGGCATTCAAAGATGATGTGATATGTGATATGTGAAAGGTAATCGATACCTTTTTGGCCTCACTCCTCGAAAAATGACTGAAACAAGGATAGAAGCAACAAGGCTAAAATGGGTCGCTCCCATTAAGAGATGTAATCACTCTTCTAGATATATCTTTACATGCTATGACGTCATGTATCTGATTATTGTTGTGTATGCTCGTGGCCACGAATAAAGGTCGGTAACAACCGGAGTGATGACATATTCGGTACTATCCAGGTAGGGGTAGGCCGGTCTTGTGTTGATTTAGGCGCCCGGTATCTAGACCCTAGGTACATCCCTCTAGAGGTGTACCGAGTTTTCGAAAAGGTAATTCCTTTACCTAGTTATTTGTATGGAAATCCAAAATCCAATACGTGCCTGCCATTTTCTATTGTAAAAAGCCTTGTATTACAAGGTGTATGCTGGAATTTAATAATGTAACAGTTTCATCTATTTTAATATTATTTGTGTGCAATAGACACTATTATAATATAATGAGAATTTGATATGAGATGTTTTGGTTACCGTAAGGTAAAAACCTTGTCGGTATTTATTTGTGACTCGGTCTTACGAGATACCTTTTGATTTGATAATGGAAAAGTTTTGATAACTTTATAAATTCAGTTGAGATGTGTTTTCTCACGCTGGTTTACCAGACTGATCCGAGCATTCTTCCCTTTCAATACTCGGGTCAGACCGAGTATATTTACAGGTTCAGTTTTGGTGCTTTTGGAGCTTCAGTAGGCGAGCTGGAGATCTTGATGTCTTATACACGTATCTATTTATTATTCCGCTGCATTACTTTGCATTGTTGTTGTTGTAAATTGTCAGCATTTGTGAGGATAGGTTATTATAACTGTCCAAGTTGATGATTATTTATTGTGTACTCTGAAATTGGTTTATGTATATTACAGTTTCTCTTTGAAAAGATTATTGATCTTTATTATATGTTATTCCGCTGCGATGTGAGATTCTGTATTGTTTTGGTTCTGCTTCTCCCTTTTTCTTCTCTTCTCTTCTTCTTTCTTCTCTCTTTCTTCTCATCCTCTCTTTTCTTTCTCACGATTATCTGCAATCGGTGCACTCTGGTTCGGACATGTGTGGTTTATTGTCGGATTCAGAGGGTATTGATTTTGGGTCGTCACAGTAAGTAATGAAGGAAAATTAATAAAAGATAATTATTGTATGAATGTATTAAAACAAATGAAAAGTACAAAATGATGTGAAAGGAAACTAATAGAATAAAATATGCAATTGTGCATAAATCATTTTATTCGCATGACAGCTCTGATTCAGATTTGAATACAAGATCTGTAGTAATTCACACCTATTCGAATTAGGATTTTTCGCTCGATTCTTAACGGCGAACAATTGATACGAATTTTTGATATGAATTTGAAGTTTTCTATCATGGTTTACGGCTATGCAAGAAAAACGAAAATTTCGAATCAAGAAACCGGATCACGGTCTGCACTAGAGTGGTCCGGTTAACAATACTAGTTCGAAAGTGGAATGTGTATATTCAAGCAAGCGATTAGAATTGATATTGTATATAAAAGATATATATACATCATGCAAATTTAAATAATACTTAAATTCTTTGTTGTTTTGGATGATGGGAAGTTTGGGAAATGATACTTCAAATTGTTTAAGGTTGTATGAATAATCTATTAAGAAATTACCTAAGGGCTATTGAGCATAAGGTACACTTGGTAGTTTATTTATCACTCTTGGATGATGAAAAGTTTCTAAACCTGGACAAACCATTAGTTTGGTTGCTATAAGTGGTTGATGGATTCTTTTGTTGCATATAATGGTTGTACTACTTTCGTTTGCATATGATTATTATATATTGTGTGTTGCTTATGCTATTAATTGAAACAACTAAAATATTATTCATTCACATCATTTTAACTCTTTCTGGATTATATAAGTGGAATACAGGTTTATGGAAGCAATAGTTACTTCTTTTGGTTTCATAAATAAAGTTATTTGCCCGACAAATAGGTACGTTTTCAGATTATGGTTTTTGAAATGATATTTTATTGTTTTTCCCATGGTATGGGATGTTTTATTATTGAAATAAATAAATATATATATATATTGTAATTACTGATATTATTTTTTTCGGACCTAACCGCGCAAAGGAGACTCTGCCGAAATTTTTCGTAAATTTAGGACTTAGAAAATTTTGTAAAAGTTGAGTTATTTTCAAAATTTTGTTAAACTTAAATATGTAAGTTAAATTGTTATAAATTGAATAATTTGAATAAAAATATATCAAACTTCTTAGTTCCTTCTTGTTTCTTTTTGAGGATGAAAAGTTTTGGGTGGGGGAGAGTGTAACGACCCATATTTTTGATAATTAAAAACTATTAAATTAAATAAGATTTTGAAATTTAATATTGTGAGAAATATAAAATTTATGATTTATTAATGAGAAAATAATTTGAATATATTTAATAATGTTGTTTGAATGTTAGTGACAACTATTTTAATGTAATTTCAATCAATTTAAATAATTGTAAAGTTAATTTGGTTATAATTGTAAATAAGGAATAAATTCAATGTTGTATTAATACTGAAATTGTATGTTATTTTATTAAATTGGTTAATATAGAATGTGAAATCAATTATTTGTACGTAAATTTATAATCCTTGTTTGTAAACAATAAGTGAATAAAGTGAGTTATTAATGTATAACAATTGATTTATTATCATCTTGATATTTAATCAATTCGAAATTAATTGTAAATCAATTAAAATTAATGAAATTAAATATTGCATTTAATGTGAATTAAGATGATAATGGTAGAATATGAATGTAATAAAATCTAAACTAATGTTAATTATATTCATAAGATAATAGTTGATTTAATTTAAGAATGTAAATCAAAATAAAAGAATATGTTGGGAATTAAATTATAATAAACTTATTTCTATTGTAATTTAATGTTGAAATTAATGTGATATTTAAGTATTGGATTTAACATGGAAAATTTATCTTTAAAAGATTATAAATTTCTGTGTAATCAAGAATGATAAAATGGTTAACTTTTAAATTTGAATTTAAAAGTGATTAAATCAATTTAATAATAATTTTTTAATTAACGTGTAAATTTAGCCTTTTTAGGCACTGTCTCGGGTTTCGACGAAACCAGTTTCGTCGGATTTGTAACAGTGAATTATTATAGGATTTTAAGTTTCGTAGCGATCGAACTTATCGTTTGATCGTGCGAGCCCGAAACGCGTAGAAACTAATTAAAAGAATTTAAATGAATATAATTTGATTTTGAAAGCTAACTTCTATATACGATGGAATTATGGTTTGAAACTAGTTCCATTGAGTTTAAAAATATCGAAACCCTATATTTTGATATATGGGATGACCTGCTTTCTTTTCAAGAACAAAACGGGCTTTTCGGGTCGTTGTTATCATTTCGACCCAATTTGATATGTCCATTTGTTCTTATCCTTCTCTATCTATATAAATGGATATTTCTTGAAATCCTAGCTATCCATTCCAATTTCTATATGTATCTGTTCAATTATTTCCTTCCTTCCTTCCTAATGTCAGACAATTCAAAAACCCTAATTCGCAAATTCAAAATCAAACTCCAAAAATTCAAACTCCTCAAACCCTATCGAATTTTATATCGTTGGAAAATTTTGACGAACGTAGTTCTCTCTACAATTCATTTTTGCAATCGAATCTTGGTTTGGCCAGAAATCAACAGTTTATTCTTGACCACCATATTAGGGTCTCGTGATCGACGGTGGATCGTCGACCATTCGACGATCAGGGAGTGGCGTTTGGAAGAGGATGGTGAGCAGAGGCGATCAGTGGTGTTCGTTCGTCGTGGATTGGCACGAAATTGCCAGAAAATGGCAGAGAATGGCGACGGTGGCAGAGCTCGCCTGGGGTGTCGTGCGGCCGCACGTGGTGGAAGGTGAGGCGTCTGGCCACGGCGAGGCTCGAGGCGAAGTCTGATGTGATCGAAGGCATGCCTAGTTGTGGCAACAAGTGATTGAAGAACGGTGGCTGAAGACCTTTGCGTGGGGTTTGATCTCATGACGAGTGCACTAGAGTTTGGGTTGAGGGGTAATTACCTTTTTACCCTTTTGTTTTATTTTAATTTAAAATTAATTTTTCAAACTTCTAACGATAATAACTTTTTCATACGAGCTCGGATTTGGACGCTGTTTTTTGCATTGGGTTCGTATCGAAATTTCGGATAGCATAGAACTAGTTTAGTTAGATTCTAAGACTGTTCAAATTTTGGGCTTTATTTGGATTTTAAATCGACGATAAATCAAAGGTGGGTGATTTAACCCACTCACAAATACTAAACCTTCTTATATTAGTTGAATTAAATTTATGATGTGATAAGAATATTATTGGTTATTGTTTGGTAGTTCAATTTGACATTTTAATTGAAATTGAATTTTATGGAATTAAATCGCCATTTAAATTAATATTGAATTTAAATTGTTAGTTAAATACCTGATAATGATAACCAATTAATTGTTGTGATTTATAGGCTTATTTGGATGTTGATTGTGATGGATGTTTATTTGTTGACATTTTGGATTATTGGATGTTTATATACATGTTATCACTATGGGTTGAAATGATACATACCTGAATATCTTATAGATTGGGAAAAATCGTTATGGGTTGAAATGATAAACCTGAGCGATTTTATTGATTTGGAAATTGTTGATTCGGGGTACGGGTTGAAATGATATATACTCGGGAAATTTAACTATTTGGGTTGAAATGATACATATCCAATCACTTGACCATAGGGTAGAAAATTAATACGGACAGCGTTAGTCGGTTTTAAATTATTTTCAAAATGGTAAAGTATGTTTGATTTTTAAATTTAATTTAATGATTTTATTTAAAGAAAAATTATTTGGAAAATAATATATTTTATATGTTTTAAAGTTTCAAATTATAAGTTAATATATGGTTTAAAAGTAAATTTTAGTTTTTAACTTAAAATTTTATTTAGTTTTAAAATTATTTTTAAATGGTTTGAGATTTAATTTAACAAAATATTTAATATAATAAATATAGTTTTGATTTAAGATAATAAATATAGATTTTATAATAACTTTAATAAATAAAAATGTAAGGAGTTTTGTAAGGAATTTATAAAAGTTTTATAAGTGATTTTATAATGGATTTTATAAAAGTTTTTTTATAAAGGATTTTATAATGGTTTTATAAAGGAGTTATAAAGGTTTTAAAGGATTTTATAAAGGGTTTATAAAAAAACATGTATATAGAGATTTGGAAGCATTTTAAAGGAATTTGCGTAGAAGTTTATGAAAGAAGAAGATTTGTAAACTGTTTTGGAATTTATAAATAGCTTTATAAATAGTTTTAAAGCATATAAATAGTTTATAAATGGTTTAAGAGAGATTTATAAATTATTTTCGAAATTGATTGAAAGAAATCTTCCTCGGTATTTATGAATATATTTATACTTTTGGAATAAGTATATGGATATCTTGATATGAAGGTATAAACTGTTTTGGATTTTTAAAACGACCACGGTGTGAAAAATATAACGATTGGTTGTTAAAGAGACCGGGGTTGGATATTGTCGTACTCTCTGGCAATTCTGAAACCACTTTAACAACTGTGCACGTGGTGGAGAATCCATAACGAAATAGGATGGTTTAGCGAATTCTACTGGTATGAGGTAAGAACGTAGCCCTAACCTTCGGGTCAGCTTGATATGACTAAAATCAGGAGCCATAACCAGGCCAAGTGAGGTCGTTCCTCCGATCGGACATGCTTCTTCGATACCAAATCTGTTACTTTGTGATTGATTGGTGGCCACTTCGATTTGATTATGGGAGTGTTGTTCGAGGTGGGTGGTAGCTACGGCTATGCGTTACCAATAGCCTGGTTCCGCAATCCAGTAGAATCCTACCGTGGGTATAGCCTCGTGTGCCCTGTCATATGCCTTATCGAGTCCACTACGATTTTGGTTTGTGTCGTACCTATGAAGTGCTCCCTGATAGCCCACCAGTTTAGTGGAGTTTGCAGTACTGTATAGACTACGACATTTATAAAATGTGTTAAGGGGGATATGGGTAACGCCTTAATGCTATTTAATACTTTACTTTACTGATAGACACTACATATATAGCGTATATTGCTACATATAGATAGTTTAATGGATCCTTAGGAGATGGAAAATCACGAAACATCTCTTAAGTTGTTGCACGCACGTTATACATTGGATATGAGATGTAAAATCCCGTAAACATCTTTGAAGCCATTACACTCATATTTACTTGATGTTGATTTAACGTACATAAGATCTTTTAGTTCTGACTTGAGTGTTTTGTCTTTTCATTACGCTTGGGTCAGTCTGAGTTTTTCAGTGTTGAAGACTCTATTTATGGAGGACGAAGACGAAGTTTGATATATATTATATTATTAGTAATTTTTCCGCTGCATCATTTTTGTATGTCATTGTTTGTATCTGATTGTTGTAAAAATTGTATAATCAAATGTGTATTATAAACAGCTTCGTGAACTGTTTATTTGAGTATTATATTTTGTCATTTCGTTGTGAGATTCTGTGTTTTGTTTTTCCTTCTTTTCTATTATTTTCTTATTTACTCCATTGACAATCCTCCCTTTTGAATAGTTTGAGTTGACATGTGTGGTTTCTTGTCAATTTAAACCATCCAAAAAGGTAGGTCATTACAAACTTCGACCACTTACTGTAAATACGACACCCCTCCTCTCGCACTGATTGCCAATGCTAGGCTCGCGATGCCTTGGACAATGTGTCTTTTTTCTTTTGCTGAAGTCATTATTTCGATTTGAAAATTCTAGAGAGGGTTAGAGCTAAGCATTAGGAATGTTTTTAATTTTAGATTGAGAGAATTATATTGGCTTGTGCTTAGGCTTGGGCTTGGTTTAAGGCAAATAAAGGAGGGTGTGAGATAGAAAACAGTGAGCTTGATTATTCATGGGCTTTAGTTTATTAAGAAATAGTTTTAGATTTGTATTTTACCCATATATTTTTTCTTTCTTTTCTTCTAAATAATTTTTTTAACTTAATATTTATTTATTTTATTTTATAACTATTTTAGTCATATAAGTTTATTCACTTTATATAATTTCATATTTATTAAAACATGTTATTCTATTTAAATATATTATTCAAAAGGAATTTATTAATCAATTCAATTCATTAAAAAAAGTCTTTTATTAACTAGACAACAACGAAGAATTAATTTTCAAAATAATAATTTTTAAAATCAAATTCAAATATTTTTATTTTAATTAAATATATTTATTACTATGCGTAGAAGCAGAGTTGTTATAGACTCTCCCCATACAAAAATTGCATCCTCGCGGTTTCTTATAGGGAGATGTCATAAAACTCATACCCTGACTTACTTTGTATCTATGATTATCCATCAAACTTAACTACTAAATCTTCTATGTTGCCATTTCTTCATTTTCTCTTATCGTATGCTAAAATTTAAATAGATTCAATTCAATGACTTTCTATTTTTGCATACGATAAAAAAATTTCAAAATTTCCAAATGTCAGATTTTTCTGAAAATTTCAGCAAAGTCTCATTTATACGAAGAGCGTTTCGAAAAGTCAAAACATAATATATCATAATATATATACATCCCATTTAACGGCGCATCCTGAAACACGGGAAAACAATATAATATCACATCAAATATTCGTATATCGTAAATACTTATCGTTTTATTAGCGTTTGAAGTGAGCTGTTAACTCTTATGCAAGCAAAAACAAGCCAAAGCCATCAATAAGTTCCAATATGCTTCAAATGTACCTATTCTTAACTCATATTAAATAGTAGTCGCATATATAAAGAAGTATGATAAGTATGAAACCATCTAATATAAAAGTAACATAAGGTTCATATTTAAACCACTTTTCGATAAATTTTAAAAGATCAAAAACACCAAATCAAGTTATAGTTCCAAAGAATGATTGTTACAATGTGTTAGCTTTTCAAAATAACTTCCAAAAGAAAAAATATGGACTACTAATCGAGTTGTGGGGAATTTTCTAAAGATAACCATAGCATATTTTCCTATATGCACGCATGCCCACTTCAGTAATTTGCATTTATCCTAGAAAACATTAAAATTTTGTGAAACACTTAAAATAAAAGTTGCTGCTTAGATTCTTAGCTTCCTAAAGTGCAAAATCGTCGAATTCGGACCAACTGTTTGAAAGTTACGATTAATTGAAGTCGGAGCTGTTTATTCAAAGTTTGCCTTTCGAGACAACAAAGTCCTTTTTCTTTAATTCAAATTCAAATCATATATAACTTCAAAATTTATCATTTCATTTCAAATAAAAATGGTTCACTAACAACATATCTTTCCAATGAATTCAAAACCATGGAAAACGAATCAATGGTTCGAGGTTTATGATCGAAACAATCCATTGCTTCAACTTTGCAATTTCCCACATATTGTCAAAGTCCTTTAACTAATTTTCAAATTAGATTTTTAAGATCTCAAAATTAGAAATTCATTCAACGTTTATCATGAAATGTTTCTTATCAAGGACCAATATTTTTCTTGAAAACTTCAAAAATATTGCACAAAGACCTTTAAACCATTGATATAGCATTTTCTTTGAATTATTTCTTCTCATTTTTTCTCCAAATCCTTTACTTCATATTTGAAAATTTTAAATCTCTTCTTTATTTTACCAATACTTATATAAAATATTGCTTTCTTACTCATATATGCATTTTCACATTATATATATTTTTCTTCAAAACATGTTTTAAATACTTAACATTCTCTCATATTTTCTTGACGATTCTTTATTAATAAAGTAGATAACATATTTATTTTCATTTTTTCTCTTTTGAAAATCTAGTTTTAACTCAAAACAAATATATATATATATATATATATCGTTAGTAAATTCTTTTAATACAGTCTTAAACAAATATTTATGTTTATATACATTGATCTATAAATTAATTTGTATTAATGTATACAACGATGCTACACCATTAATTTAGTGATTTGTTTTGCCAATTGGCTGCAATGTTAACTACCTTGGATAATATATCAACATTACCTCGCCAATGACCTCAACATCACACTAATATCTCCAATGGCTGCATACATTGTTTAAAAATATTTAAATCAAGAAAAATAATATTCTCAATTTTCTAAAACAATATATTACTTTATAAAACAATGCATAATTACAAGTAAAATATTTCTTATACCATTTCTAAAATACTGTATGTCAGAGTGCTTAGTATAAGCGTTTATGAATCCCTATCGATAACGATGATCAAACATATTAACCATAATTGTTAAATCACTCTATAGACAGCTAACACCAAAATAAACTACTAAAATATTTCTAATCACTTTATAAAACAATCTTCATATTTTATTAAATCATTTGCATGTTTAAAATACAATATTAAATTTCAAAATTCTTATATCTATTCAATTCAACAATCATTAATAACAATACAAATCATCACATATCTATAATATCAATCAAGCATTCAATTAATTTAATTTAATTTTTCTTTCCACATCTTTAATTATATGCTGTTATGATTGTTGTTGTTGTTATTTCTTAAACATATATTATTCGATAACGGTTCGGACTTGGACAAACCACAAGCTTCTATTAATATTTGGCTCTGTCTAGATTCAAGTAGGTTTTTAAATATTTGAGTGATAATTACTACTCAATTCACACATTCTAGGCTAGGCCAAATGAAAACAAAATTAATACAACCAAACACACATTGAAAAATCAAACAAACAAATGCCTTCAGTGGAAAGATATCTACCAGCATCCGCTGCACACTCTAATCTCTACTAGATCCTTCTACTCAACTTGTCACACAGACGTTTATTCAACAACATCAATGTCGACACTACTGGTATGGCTAACAACTCTTTATTTCACTACCTCCATTCATAACTTAAATTCAACATGGAGATTAACACACAAAAGTGATAGGGATAAAATAATATATATTGTAGGAAAAATAACAAGTACATCCTCATATGATTACCCTAGTAGTCATCGTATACTCCTACTATCCCTTTAATATAGGGTAAATACCCCACACACCCAAGAGGACAGGGACTCTAAGTCTTATCTAAGGTCAAGACTCGTGTATCTTATATATAATGCATTGTTTTGAACTTGCTTTGAAACCAAATTGAAACACCCTACCTTTATACACATATCATCCAAGAGTATTACTGAGTAATACTGTTAGATAATACAAAGAATGAGGTTTTATGGGGTACACACATAAGTACAATCTCATAATACTACTCTCGTCACGTGAGTGCCATCTTCTTATAATGAATAACCGAATAAATATCACAACAGCGTCTCATACCTCTACATGATACTCAATCATTTATTCACTGCTCATCAACTACACTCAACCTCCATAATATTCTATATAACATGTCCAAAGAATAACCGGAGAAATATTACCAAATGCCCTATCCCAAACAGTATTATAGCTCCAATTATTCAGATTTCTCGCTATACATAATTAAAATCATCTAAACAAAAATATCACAAAAAGAAATATCACGGATCCATACATAAGGACGTTATCACTGTATCATATCAAAACACTAATTAAATTAATATAAATGGTGAATCATGCATGATATCTAAATCAATATATGAAAATGACAAAACAAAAAATATAGAAATCATACGTAAAAATCCTAATTTAATTCAGAAATGAAATAATAATTATGCTCAACAAAATCTTTCTTAAAACATTTAAATTAAATATTCAAATATATATATATATATATTTGTGTGTGTATATAGCACAGTTTAATAATTCATAAGTAATCATATTATTTGTGAAAAACGCTAGAAAATACCTAAAACATCAATCAAAAAACATTTTATATTTTCTATATTATAATCTTTAAATAATTAATTAAAACCAAATATAAAATTTTCTTCGTAAATTAATAATTTTAAGTAAAAGATTTCTTTAATCAATTTTATTATTTTAAAACGAATAATATTAGCAAAACATTTATATATTAAATAATTTCAAGCTATTTATGTAGTACCAAAAATAAAGATTTACTAGTATAATGTACTTTCAAATCCTGGTTTATATCATATAAAAAATTCATAATCACTTCATCAATTAAATGTAACTCGTAGAGATTATGATAGTGAAATTCTATTTTGAGATAAACTTATAAACTTCCAAAACAAATTATAATTGTTTCAAACCACCGAATATAATTCAAAATCTTCACTTTATACTAAACTAATTAGAATTAAAACATTTTCCTTTATATTATACCATATTTGAAATTCTTATATTATAAAAAGAGATTTTATATATTCAAACACATCCAAAACCTTATAATTATATTTCATAAAATTAAATTTTGTATTATTTTCCAATGTTTGAAAACCCTTCCAATAATATTTTAATAACCTTTATAATAACAATCACTTAAAACAATATTATATATTATAATATTGATTTAAAAAAGAGTTTTATGACCAAAAGAAAGCTATATTTATATTTGTAATTCGAATTATATTTGTAAGTATAAAAAAGCTAATTGAATAAAATTTAGTAAATTATTTATAAGGTACTTTTAATAAAATTTCAAAACCCTTAAATAAATTTTTCAGAACATTTCAAATATCTTTTAAAATAAGAAAATAAATAAATATCTAAATGTTAAAATTAAGTACTAAAATTACTCCACAAACATATCAACCAAACATCACTATAAATAAATCATGTGACTTGTGTCGAGTTCCATCGAACTCCAGTCTTCCATAAATACGCACATATCAACATATAAATACATACATACATACATACATACATATATATATATATATATATATTTCAATTTGCAATTGGTTAAAGTTCCATTTGCAAATTAATGCCTCCAACTAACACAAAAAATCGACTATCTCAATCATCATCCAATACCAACCAATATACCCAACAATGCAAATAATCAATCAAACCAATCAATTCAACCGAACAATTCAAATGATATATGGGATAAATATCTAATATGAATAGCTATAACGATATAGTTGTGAGCATAGAAGACCCACCTACGCCGATGCTCGCCTAATCTTTAATCAATACTTCAACCTTCGACATCAAACAACAAATGCATTGACGCTCCAACCATCGACAACCGCCTTCTGGTCGTCAACTTCAAGAGTCTCAAAACCATCACCTTCCTTCACAAGCTCCTACTCGAATCAAACTTCAATGTCACCAAAAACCCACCCTCCATCACCTCAGTCCACATCAACAAACGTCTAAAACCCTACACCTTCAACATCAGCACCTCATCCCCTTCCTCCGAGTGAACACGATTGCACATTCTACCAGATTGCGATGCCTCCACCAGGTTGCAAGAAGTTCGATAGGTTGCCACAAATGCGACACCCCCTCCTCTCGCATCGATTTCCATTGCTAGGCTCTCAAAGTTTTTTTTCTTTTGCTGAAGTCGCGATTTCAATTCAAAAATTCTGGAGAGGGTTAGGGCTAGGCATTGGAATGTGTTTAACTTAGGATTGGGAGAATTATATGGGCTTGGGATTGGTTTGAAGTAAATAAAGAAGGTGGGAAAGAAAAGAGCGAGCTTGTTTATTCTTGGGCTTTAGTTTATTAAGAAATAGTTTTAGATTTGTATTTTTCCCATATATTTACTCTTTCTTTTCTTCTAAATAATTTCTTTAATTCAGTATTTATTTATTCTATTTTTCAACTATTCCAATCATATAAAATTATTCACTATATAAAATATTTCATATTTGTTAAAACATTTTATTCGATTTTGATATATTGTTCAAATAGAATTTATTAACCAATTCAATTCAAATCTTTTATTAACTAGACTTCAACAAATAGGAATTTATTTTCAAAACAATAATTATTAAAATCAAATTCGAATATTTTTATTTTAGTTAAATTATTTTATTATTACGACGTAGAAAGCAGGGTTGTTATATTCTCGGACTACGGGCACAGATAAAAGCTCATCTTGTGATAGACTAAGAGAATATAAATAAATTAATTCAGCTGAGTTTTGGTGTGCACAATGAACATCGATATCTCATCCTTTACAACTCCTTAACCAAATGATCCTCCTATCACAATCTAAGACATCCCCACAGTAAGATAACCTATCCATCCCTAGGATTAGTCCATACCCCTCAAAACCTAGAACATATGTATTACAAGTAAAATCAATGTTACATATATCCACTACGAGGTCTTTACATATCAAAGAAAAATGAGTCGACCCCCAATAGGATTTGATATGACTATTGGGTTGGTGACAACTTTGGTTTTTAGAATCAAGAAGTTGACTACATTTCTAGCTATGAATGAATGTGATGCTCCTGAGTCAAATAAGATACAAATAGTATTTTTGGAGACAATAGTTGTACCTTCTAATGCGGCTTTTCCTTTGTCTCTGGGAGGAGGACTACTTGAGACAAATATAGCTTCGATGGCATAAGGTTGTCCACCTTGTCCCTCATTTGCTAGCTTCGGCATCGATTCTTGTAGTGCCCTTCCTTATGGAAGTGATAGCATCTCCCCTTGAGTTCTTTCCTCATCAAAATCACTTTGTAGTCCTTAGCTAGATGACTTTTCTTCTGACACCTACGACATGTCTCACTTCTTTTCTTAATATTCCCATTGGCTTTCTTATCATCCCATAATCCCCTTTTCTTTGCTCTACATGATTTTGCGCCTGTACTATCTTCTTTTTTTCCTCAATACCAACAGTCGAAAGTAGGGATACTTCAAGTATCATCTCATAAGTGGTGCATGTGGGTACTTGGGTCAAAAGCAGCTCCCTAAGTGGAGAATTTGGGCCAACTAACTTCACAGCCTTCTTTGTAGGAGTGTCAATCAAACACAGTCCAAACTTCGCTAGTTCCGTGAACTTATTGATATACTCCTTCAACGTGTAGTCTTCTTGCCTCAGTTGTATAGACTTCTACCATTACAAACTTATTTTAGCTTTAGACATGAATTGTGACTCGAAGTGAGCTCGGAATTCAACCCAAGTAATTCTTTCCTCGGCATTCTCTTCGACTACTATAGTCCAGCAATCCAATGTCTCCCCCTTTAAATGCCATGTAGCCATCCTCCTCTTGATATGGTCTTCCCATCACAACTCTTGAAATATACATTCACAGTTGTAAATCTAAGCCTTTGTTTCAACAAAATTTTCAACCCCCATATACGCCCATCCTCCCATATTCTAAAAGTCTTTGCACATTTTGGGAAAGTCTACTAAGCGGGCTGCTACTTCATTGAGCGGAGCAACTGGTGCCACCGGTGTAGCTTGTTGGGGAATGAGAACTTGGCTCCACATGCCTTAGGTATTGCTTGAACCAATTTGGCATACCTCGTACAGTGGGTATTTCTTAGGTGGTGGGTTCCCAGCATCCAAACAATTGTTTTCAACTATAATCAACTACCTATAGGTTTGAGCCTTTAGTCACAACTTCCTAAGATGGTGTTATTTGCTAAAATAAAATTTTGCCTAGTGTGTTTACGTATGTTTATCAAAGTATGCGTGCATACATAGTAGGGTTTTCTTTTTAAATATTTCAAAAATAACAAATATGCACTCTTACGTATACTTATTCCCGCTGATTGGGTATCCTAAGCTCTGATACCAAATGTAACAACCCTCTTTGAAATGGACCTAATTTTCGATTCAATAAAAGCCCATCGAACCTTAGGCCCATTCCAAAGTTGGTTGGTAAAATTGATACAATGAACAATATACAGAGCTATCTATACATGCTTTCTGAATCTCATGGTAAAATGTAATAATATAAATAAGTACCCATTTCATAAAAATCAAATCTCAGAAATACAATATCCTAAAATATACATAATACATATCTCAAAATAAAATATCAACATGTCTGAAATATAAGTACAGCCGAATACATCAAAAACTTAGATAAATAAGTAAACTGCCATAAATCTTCACCTCCATCTCTGTCTTCTTCATCAGCATCATTTCCCCTAACTTATGGGTTGAATGAGGAGGGAGAGGGAGTTAGAACAACAACGTCCGGTGAATGAAAATATCAAGTCTTACCATAATAGTATGTGGGCAGTATCATTTAGATAACTAATATGTCTTACGCATCCTATACTTCATCCTACCAAGTATACCTCCAATATATGCCAAAGGCTTTTCCAGTCCAACTCCATAACATATTTTAACGTAGGCCTAGGGCCGTTTCTAGTCCATCTTTGTAACTACCATAAATCATGCCCCAACGAGGTGAAAAAAAGCACCCGAGCCACTTAATACCTCTTTAATGGAAATTAGACAGACTCTAACCATTTAATACCTATACCCTAGGCAGGTCCCTTCATTTAATACCTAAACCTAAGGCAGACTCCCCTCTGGTACTTCCCAACCGACATCATAAGTAATCCCTTCAGGCCACTTAATTCTTCTTTTATGGGAGAGGCGGGGCCTACAATAGCCACTTATTACCTTAACCCAAAAGCAGTCCCCTACATAGATTTCCCACCAGCGCGCCTAAAAGAAAATCTCGACCATTAAATACTTCTTAAGTGGGAAGGAGGCAGACCTTACAACAGCCATTTAATACCTCCAACCTAGAAGCAGGCCTGTACTGGGATATCCGTCATACGGTCTGTAACCCAAACCCTGATGTCTCACACTAGTCCGACTATTTGTACATACTGGTAGCCAGGTTAGTTAAGCAGACTTACCCTACAAAATTCGGACTAATCTCTCGTCAGCCATGAATACTTATTATAGGCGATGTCTCACATCGTTCCTAAAGTCATACTACTGGTAGTCAAATAAGCTAGGCAGACTTCTATGTGCTTTTGACTGACTTTGCATCCCTATAACTTGGTCATATTTCTCCTCTCCTAACATACTACTGTGTATATACTATATAATATCACACTGCATTTATGATTTAAGGCCATATATGGAAAGCTTCTTATTTCCCCTTTAATTATGGATTGATTTCCATAATTAACTTCATTCCTAAAGGGTTTAATACTATTATTAACCTATTTATTCTATGTGATATGATTTTTACGTTAATCTTTATACGCTATTAATATATTTGTACGTATGTAAATTTTTAAGTCCCTAAGCATGCATAGAAATATTCATATTCTAAGATTTTTGCTTCCTATACTAATTGTCAAAATGTCAAAACTTCCATATTCATACAAGCCTTGGTTCCATACAATAATTTACAAAATAGCTAATATCCTTAGCCAGGCAAAAAGACTTGTATATAAAAAATGGAATCAAAGTACCAAATTGTTTTACATTAATATAGTAGAATCAACACCTCTTCTTCAAGGAAATGAAACTTTACAATTTAAACCCTTTATATTCTATTAAAATTATATATATATAAACTTAAAGAGGAAAAAGGGATTCATATTTATCTAAAGTACGGAAATAGGCGGTGCAAACTATAAATAGGAAAACCCATACTTTACACACCATTTCCTAATAATTTTTGTAACCCTTTTACCGCAACAACTGAAACTAGAAGTGAAAGTTCAATCAAATATAAATTATTCAAATTGCAAACGTTTTTTTATATTCTACAATATTAATATAAAACAATTGGAATTCCAATTAATACAAGAATTGACATTTAATTTGATTGAAATGTTGGGGTTTTAGGGTTTTCATATACAAAATTCCCAAGGCATAACACAAATCTAAAGTTTTACTGCACAAATTACTAAAATGTGAAAAACTAAGATTTCCACTCATAGACAGTTTCCTTTTTTCCTTAGATTTGATTCATGCCTATGCGCAACTCTTCCTTCAGGTTCCTCCCTTTTAGAATATATAATAATTCAAGCGTACATAAATTAGATTCATAATTTGGAGATTAGAGAGGAATATAAATAGAAAAATTTGGATATATGTAATGACCTAACCTAAATATCAGGTATGAGAAGTTTGTAGAAATTTTTATAATGACCGTATGTAAAATTATATCAAGGTATATCAGTGTGCAATGAAATAACTTTGTTTAGTGTTTATATTAATAAGTGTAGTGTGTTGATCTGCTATCGAGCATCTATTGAAATCTTGAGTGTGTGTATTCATACACTGTATACTTTTATATACAAAACCAATGGTGCATGTATATTTATATTTATGAACATAAAAGTTAGTTGTATAAAGTAATAAAGAAAATAATGTTCATGTGTACAAAAATGACAAGTAGAAATAAGCTAATGTATTACCTAAATTTAGTACATGCATAAATTTTTCATATTAGTAAGTGGCTTGAGATGGAAGGAGTTAGATGGCTTGATATGGCTCGGGATAGAGGGAGACATGTGGCTTGAGATGGAAGGAGTTAAGTGGCTTATGATGGAAGGAACATATGGCTTAGCATGAAAGAAGTGGCTTTGTTGCAAATAAGATTATCAAGGGTTCTACATAAAAAATATTACACTTATAAGTAAAGGGACATTCTCTCCATTTGGGAAAAGTAACAAAGTGCTTCTTTCCTAAATCACTTTACATCTTTTCTTTTCTCTTAGTTTTAAACAAATTCCCACCATAAAAATAAATTTAGTAAAGGCATACAAGGCTAAGGAAAATAAAAAAGATCAAGAGGGTTAAATCAAAGACTACACTCATACAACATTGGAGTGAAACAAGCTGTTTAAGTAATGTTTTCATGTTATTCCATGATATGATAATAAAATTGTTTAGTATGGATAGTGGTAGCTCAAAATTGATTGAACACCTCTTAGTAATTTGGCCATAACTTTTGCAAATCTAAGCGGATTTTAGATTTATTTAATATTTTAAAAAGCTAACTCAAAGATCTACAACTTTCATTTATATGCCTTTCTCAAATTCAAAAGATTTAAAATTGAAATCGAGTTGCAAAGTAAGTCAGGTTCTCAGGCCGAAATGAATATGATACCATCCAAAAACACCTTGCTGTATATTGACTACAACTTTTGATTTTGTGAATAGATTTTATTGAAATTTAACTTGTTAGAAAGATAGTTTAAATATCTACAACTTTATTTTATGCACCTTTTAAATTTTGAATGTTTACTGCTAAAAAAAACCGATTGCGAAGTGGCATATGTTTTGGATATAATTTTTTAATTCAAATTCGACATCTTTCAATGCAAACACCATAACTTTTGAATCATATAACATTTTTGGGATCCGTCAAATGATTCGAAGAGATAATTTTGTTGGCTAAAACTTTTATACTTAATACCTTCTAAATAATTTCCTAAGTTGAAAGTTTGGGTTTTCAAAAGAAAAGAGTTACCTATAATGGAAGATGATTACAAAATGTAAAAGTATTTTGAGAGAATACTTTGCTTATACTTATGAAATAATTTTTTAGATCATTTCATAAATGATGGTTACCTTTGGATGTGCGGTATAAGATAATAGATCTTAGGTAGTACACTATTACTATATGATACATATTGGTACTACAAGAAGTAGAGTACATCCTTACTTGGTGTTCAAATGTCGGTCGCAATAGGATAAAATATACTAAGATCTAATCCAAACTGAGTGTACAGTTTAGATTCATGGCTGAGTGTCACTATTAATTTGGATGAATATGATCTTGGGTTTGATAAAAGAACTTCATACCAAAATTATTATTGAATTTTTTTTTGGTTTAATCATAGATAATATTTGGAAATTCACCTTGAATATCGTCTTGAACTTTGATAGAGTATTATGTCGAAGAAATAATTTTATGATAAAATTTGAAAATCCTTATAATACAACCCATTATAGCAAGACTTGAAAACTATATATTAGATAGCTATATCACTGGGTCTGTATTGCACATGATGCTACACTTAAACCTTTCTGATTTAGATGGTTAGTAATTTGACACTAAAAGTTAGATGGATGCACTGAAGTGAAGACTTATATTATATATGTTATCTTTTTTATGTACTTATATGTTTAAATATGTGATGGCTAGACTGTTGAATCTTATATAATCATGTTATATGAGGATATGAATGTATATTACCACTTTCGCTTAAAATCATGTACTATAAATGATTTTATATTCTGATATACTCTTATTGAGTTGTAACCTATTGTGATAGCACCATGTTTTGGATGTAGGAGCCTTCACTTCGGACAACTGTGCTGGAGCGGGGTGTTACAGAAAGTGGTATCAGAGCTTAGGTTTAAGGGGTGCTTTCTTGAGAACTTTATAATGTCACAATTGACTTTATCGAAATAAGAAGTTTATACATTTCATTGACATATTTATAACTATTCGTAGTTATAAATTATGGTAAGCGAACAAACCTAGGATACGAGAGATTCATGGGGTAGTGTTAAGTGCACCACTAAACCTAACGAACGATTGATTGCTATTTATCCAACGGTGGAAAAAAGTACCCAAGAGGAGGGCAAGGAGGATTCTCCTTGATGAGATGTATGAACTATTTGATAGGGAAAATAATTATGGAGTAGTTTTACAAAAGGGTTTTAGTTGTCTACCATCTAGGACATAATAAGAAGCAATTAGAGAAGGTGATAAAGATGGCAGAAAGGATCGACTATCGTAAAGCTCAATAATTTCTATGACGGAAAGGAGCACTTCCACCACCGGTAGAAAATGTCAAATGTAAAAAGTTGCCAACTATGATAGTGACATAATATGATGAGAAGGAGTTTGAATCAGTTGGCTCCAATAATTACTCTCAATAAGTTAACGGACCCACTCATGCAATGGACAATATAGAAGACCCTTTTTCATCGACACATGGATGGATAGACTAGAAAGAGTATGAATTAAGAAATAAAATCTAGTCAATAGTTTTGAGTAGGTATGGTGCAAGCTATATTTGGGGAGGTTTTGAATTAACACCTAAATTTTGTTTGTAGATAAAAGGGTTATAAGTAAAATAATAAGGTTGTGTGTACTTGACTTGAGTGTGCTATTAAATGTCTTTTGTCTAGAATAATTAATACTTGATTCTTATTCAAGATCGTAACAAGAATTTTTAAAATTGAAGGTCGTAACAAATTAAAATAACTCAACAACTCAAAGTCAAGAGGCTTAATCCTCCACACAACCAAACGCTATGGAGTTGTTTGTATCTTTTATCAAGAAAATGCAACATGTCTCCTTGACATCTTCATCCAACAGTCTATTGAGCCATTTCAAAAGTTTGCAACTAGAGAAATTTGTTCGAGACGCTGATCCAGTAAAAGCGGAGCAATGGGACCAACATTTGAAAGATATTTTTGAAGTTTTGGAGTGTAGTGAAGTTGATAAAAGGAAGCTAGTAGTTTTTCAATTATCAGAAGAAGCCCGAAATTGGTGGGAACTAGTTCGAACCACCTTTCATCCGAGGGAGGTGGAAAGGATGAAATGGGGAAGTTTTAAGAAAAAATTCTTGGATAATATTTTTCAGAAAAATGAAAGAGAGAAAACAAAAACAAAATTTCAAAGTCTTACACAAGAAGGTGTGTCGGTGGCTCGATACCAGAATAAATTTGAAGCATTATCCCAATATGGAAACAATTTGATTAAAACACCTGAAAAGCGAGCAAGAAGGTTTGCAAAGGGATTAATCCCTCCAATAAGAAGGCATGTTATTGGTGATCGGCTCCAGACATATGAGATGATAGTCGTTGAAGCTCTAAATCTGGAAGAGGATTATATCGTATTTCAGCAAGAAAGAAATAATTCAAATAAGAGGAAACCAAATAGTCAAAGGTGGTCTAGTAATCAAAATTAGGGACTAGATTGGAAGAAGCAGAAACAAAATGGAGGAAGTAAAGGATCAATGGGATCAGAAAAGGAACTTGACAAAATGTTACCGGTGCAATAAGAAAGGTCATATTGCCTCCAACTTTCCAAGAAAGGCAATAGTGCGTTACAATTGCAATGAACATGAACATATTAGTAGAAACTACAAGAAGCCAAACAAGGAAAATATGATGCAACAAGAAAATCAAGGAAGAGTATATGCAATAGTTTTTGAACAAGCTCATGTGGAAGGTACCATGCTTCATTTTGACTTTCAAGCTAAATTTTTATTTGATACTGGTGCTACACACTATCTTATATATGTAGTACGTTCTACTAAGATAGGATTACCTATTGAGCAACTACTAAGCCCATTGGTAGTAGACAATTTAGTAAGAGGAAATACTAAACTTAAAAGTATGTGTAAGAACTGTGTCCTTAACATTGGGGGTAAGGAGATGATGGCTAATTTAATCATCTTCCCAGTGGTACATTTTGATATCATCCTTGAGATGGATTGGCTTTCCAAATATCGAGCCATCTTGAATTGCCATGACAAAACCATAAGTTTTACTATTCGCGAACATGAAACTTTTGTTTTCTTATGCGATAAATTTAGAGATGCTTTTATGTCTATATATATAGCACATATCAATATTGATGATACGACTCAATTTGTAAAACAAATCCCTATGGTAAAGGAATTCAAAGAAGTCTTTCAAGATGTACCAAGATTACCAACAAAAAGAGAAATTGATTTTTATATCGACTTAGTCCCAAGTGTTACCCTATTACTAAAGCATCTTATTGTATGGCTCTTGTGGAAAATCAAGAATTAAAGAAATAAATTAAGGATATGGAGGATCAAAGATTTATAAGTCTAAGTAAATATCCTTGGAGAGCATCGATGTTATTTGTAAAGAAACATGATGGAACACTTCACTTATGTGTTGAATAACGAGAGCTTAATAAGGTAATAATTAATAACAAATACCCATTACCTCGAATCAATGATTTGTTTTATCAACTCTAAGGTGCTATAGTATTTTTAAAAATTGATTTAAGGTCTGGATATCATCAATTAAGAATAAAAGAGGAAAACATTCCAAAGATATCTTTCCAAACACGGTATGGACACTATGAATGCTTGGTAATGCCTTTTGGCCTTATTAATTCCCCAGCGGTATTCATGGATCTAATGAATTGTGTGTTCCACCCATACCTTGACCAATTTGTCATTGTATTTATTGATGATATCCTAATCTACTCTAGGATGAAGGAAGAACATGAATGCCATTTGCGTTCGTGTCTCCAAACATTAAAAGAGCATCAACTATACGCAAAACTAAGTAAATGTGAATTCTAGTTGGAGGAAGTGAAATTTCTTAGACATGTTGTCTTAGAGGATGGGATAGGAGTGGACCCATCAAAAGTTGAAGCTGCGTTGAAATGGAACCCTCTGATAACCCCATCAAAGGTTCAAAGTTTTATGAGATTAGCTAGTTATTACTGACGATCCATTCAAGATTTTTCAAAAATAGCATCTCCACTAACCAAGTTAACTCGTAAGAAAACCAAGTTTATATGGAATGGAAAATATGAGATGACATTTGCAACACTAAAGAAAAGGTTGATTGAAGCATAGGTCTTGCCTTTTCCAAGGAGTGGAGTCTTATGTAAAATATATTATAATGCATAGGTCAAGGATTAGAATGTGTACTAATGTAGAGGACAAAGTTATCGCTTCTGGCTCTCGCTAACTAAAGCCACATGAAGTAAACTATCCACTTGGAATTGGCCGCAATTATATTTGCTTTAAAATTTTGGAGGTGTAACGACCCGGAATTTTGGACCATTCGCATCCATTATAAGTGTATAGGTAGACACTCATGCCGGAGTTGAATTGCTCAAAATACCGCGTTGTTAATTTAAATTTGGCAAAACTGAACATATATAGTAAATAAAATATCACAGATCACAGACACAGAGTAATAAATGCAGCGGAAATAAAAGAGATAGTAGTTCATGAAGCTACTATATGAATATATAAAATACATCAGAGTTTACAATAGAAGAGAAATACGATACATCAGAGTTAAACCAAATACAACGGAAGAGTAACACGATACATCAGATTCAAGTTAGAATACATCACTGGAATCATCGAATACTGAAAGCAGAATAAATGGCTGGATCTTCAAGCAAAGCTCTAACTCCAAAGGTGAGTCTCGAAGGCTGAACCACTCAGTCTGACCCGAGCGTAAAGCAAAATACAAAACACTCGAGTCAGGATTAACATTCTTATATTAATAAATCCAACTCAAGTGAAATAGCAATTGAAATACAAGTAACTCAAAGGATGTTTGGAATAACCATCCTTTAAGGATCCGTCAAACTATCTACTATGTAGTAATGTACGATAAGTAGATAATGTCTATCAGTAATATAAAGATATCAAAATAGCGTTAAGTCATGGCCCATTCCACCCTTAACACATTTTTATTCCCAAAAGCATATACAAGACCGTAGTTTCCCCAAAACCGGAAGTCACCAGAGGGCAATCCATATACTAAAGGTACAAATCAAAATCGTAGTGGTCGTGCATAAATGGAATACAAGTATGACAAGGCACATGAGGCTATACCCAAGGTAGTGATACTACCGTTCGCCTGATCCGGACTGGTGAGAACGCAACGCCGCAGCGCCCGCAACACCGTGAGACAACACTCCCAAAATCAAGGGTGCACCAATCGACAACAAGTATAAGTAGTTCGAAGAAGTGTGTCCACTTGAGGTAGCTAATCCTCCATTGGCCCGGCACAGCTCCTGTTTTAGTCATTTCCAATTTGACACAAGTGTCAAGGCTATCCATCGTCGTTCTCTTTCTTCAGTCAACACGAATACCATTCCAACCACTTCATTCTGGATCATCACTCCGCGTATAGTTATTAAAGTGGTTTCGGTTCAGATAGAGAGTATATCCATTACCGATCCCGGTCTCTTTAATAACTTTCGTAATTATTACACCGATTGGTCGTTTGTATATTTCAAAAACCAAATCATATTCAATTTCAATTCGAATTCGTAAATCAACATTTCATTTGACTTTCAAAACCAGTTTCCATACTTTACGTTTCAAAACTTCCAAATTACCATTTCAAAATCTTATAATACAATTTCGATCTTTATTTAAAACAATTCAAAATTGATTCAAGTTCGTATATCAGTTTCATTCCGAAAATCTTTTAAATTAAATCTTATTTAACCTTCAAATCAATTTAAAATCATTTATCGATTTCATTCAATATTCGTTAAGTTACTATGCCATTCAAACCAATTTCCATTAAATTTCCAATTCATTAAATCCATTATTTAAATTCAACTTCATTATATCAAAACTTACAAATTTAATTAAATTAAATTCATCAAATCAAATTCTTTACATTTCAAGTCTTACATTAATTCCAAAATATCACATTTTCATTTCTTGTTAAAGAAAATTCTATTTCAATTATTTATTTACTTACTTTAAATAATTTCCAAAACTTAATTAATAAAGAAATCTCAATTTCAATTATTACGAAGTAAAATTCACTTATTCAAAAATTCAATTTAATTTAATCATTAAATAATTCAATCTTATTTAATTATTAAATAATTCAAACTTAATTATTACATAATTTCAAAGTTTAATAATTTCAACTTAATTATAATTTCCAACTTAATTATTAAATCATTTCAAAGTTTAATAATTTCCAACTTAATTATAATTTCAAACTTAATCCAATCATTTCTCAGATTAACAACATTCTTTCATCAATTGCATTGTTAATATTTTGTTTCAGATTATTAAAAATTTACATTTTCCTTTCATTAAAAATTCAAATTTCAACTCCATTTCAAAACCATATTATTTATTCAAGTAAAATCTTCGTTTTATTTTAAATCAAATTATTGACCAATCGGGTTTTTATTTAATTTCCTATCCTAGGTCAAAGTTCAATTTGGGTATTTATCATTTCAACCCGATTCCAATTCAATTCAAAAATCAAAGCATAACAAAGGGAACTTGCAGTGTGATAACTGGGATGGTGTCAAAGTAAATAAACAAGCAATAACAACAAACAATAACAATTCAATAATCAATTCAAATAATCCCGAAATAACCGTATTAATTTGCATTGTTATTTGTATGAATTAATATAATTATTTCTAGAATCTACACTATCATTTCATGTAGATTAAAGATTATTACATTACGGTTTTCACTTGTCATTCAATTTACAATTTCATACATCATCAATTTAACAACATACATTTGATGGTTCAAGGTGTAGTTAAACAATCCTACGTGTCAATAAATTTAACAGTTTAAAGGGGTCATATTATACAAATGTCAGTTAATCAAATTTAACATTTAACTATCCTATATCAAGTTCAATTTCATACTATTTATCATTTTTAACATTAACGATTTAACGTCTAATATAAACATCAACAATCAATCAATTATCAGCCAAACTGTATTATCATCGCATAAAAAAATTAACAGATAATGGTGTCAGGTGTCACAGGTAAACCGATACAGGTAATAGCATATATAACAGTGTAATTAACTAACAGCAGTATATTTCAATTGTCGTTTCAATTGAAATCAAATCTAATAAATAAAAGAACGTTAATCATGAGTGATTGCTCACCTTTCGAGGATAGAGAAGATAGACACGGAATGAGATGAGATATGAATCCAAGCACGGATTTCGAGGCAAAGCAAAATTTGCACGAATTCGACGGACAACTGATAAATTGGAAATCAAGAATCGAAATCAGTTTTGATATAACAAAACAAAATGTATATTGTATTATTATTATTTCTTTTTAAAAAAAAACAATACAACCACATTAGAATAAATATATATGTGATTCAACTTATTATACTTAAAACAAATTAAGACTCAAATATAAACAACTTAGATAAACCCGCATATACAAAATTTTTAGTTTAAAGTCTATATATGTTTCAGAATTAAAATTACTGTATATGTACAGTTTAAGATCAATAATTAAAACAAATACAAGTTAAAAATACTGTCATCAACATATAACCTATTCGTGGATGTGACATAAATTTACATATTGCTAAAAAACTACTACATGAATGACTCGCAACATATTACACATACAGCTATTATATACCTACATACCCATTTTGCATAACATAATATAAAATCAACTGATTATAAACTAGTACACTTCTTTAAATATCCTTACCATGAACATATATGCAGGCTGTCCTATGATATACTTCATATATATATATATATGTATGATGTGAAACCCAAACTCAGTTCACTTTAAAATAAAACATAATATAGTACGGTAGACTTTAAAATACTGAAACAATCGTAAATATATATATATGTCATCCATATAACAACTAATCGACCATAAATGAATATTTATACATAACTTACTGTAAACAATGTATATATATAAACCTTTTAAACATATTATAAAACATGTAACTTACACATATATATACACAATAATCATTAAATATATATATAGTTAACATATATAACAATATCACACATATTATATAGACTGGTCCAATGCATACTATATAGAAAACAACACGTATTATAACTTAGAAACTTTTAAATAGCAGATCTATACGACATAGATAAGTAGATTTATACAAAATATATATATAAGCAGATTTGTAAAATATAACAAAAGACAAATTTTTCTTTCCTTTTAACTTATATACATAAATAGGGTTATATATTACGGAACAGTCAACATAACAGAGGTTTAGAACATATTATATATTATACCTTTTAACATGTTACAAAATACTATACAGCACTTATATATAAATAAGGCAACAAAGAGGCTATAGAAAATATAACTATGGGTATTGCTATATTATATGTTTACTTTATAAAACAATATATAGCAGATCGTACCAAACTATATGCAAAAACTTTAAATATAACCCACCTGTGCAGAAAAGAAAAGAGGATAGAGAGCTCGGCAAGGAGTGGGAAGAGGAGGAGACCAGTCGAAGGCTGGCGCTCGGTGTGTGGATGGTAGAGGTGGATCTGACTGGTGAGGTGGTCGAGGCGGAGGTTGCGGTGATGGGTTCGGCACTTGGTGAGTGGGGTGGTGCTGCCTAAGGCCACTCGGCAATAAGAGGGAGAGGGGGAAAGCTTGAACACGTTTGTAGGCTGCTGAGGGTAGTGGCATGGAGGTGGCTGCAAGGCAAGGCGGTGAGAGGATGGGTTGAGCAATGGGAAGGCGGGCCTGCGATCAAGGCTATCGGCAGTGGGTTGTTGAAGCCTTGAAGGGTTTGGTGATTCAAAGGGGTGAGGCACTCTCAGAGGCAATGTATGCGTTTTGTTTAATGAATGAACAGTATGACTTCATTCTCTTTTTTTTAGGGAAGAGGAACAATTGGGTTATGAAGCAACAGTAAAGAGACAGGCAAAAGTTTGGTGGAGAAGGGGACAGTTACAATTAAGTTTTCATTGTTATAATAGGAAGCGAAGAAGAAAATTTTCCAAATGTAAACAAGTGAACCGGATGATAAGGTTAAACGTTGGAAATAGCTAAAGTCAGAAATAATAATAACTTCTGAAAATTTTGAAAAGTAGCGTCCAACTTCTTTCAGCTGCTTGGAAAAACTGAATGGTCACCGAATATCAAAAGCTTCCAAAAGGGTACCGATACGAATGTTCGTTTCGCAAAGTGCAACGTACACCGACTCCGAATTTGACAATCGAATATATCGCGTAGATCAGTACGACGAGACGGTCAAAACGGTATACAGATATCAGTGGTTCGATCGAATTATAAAAATTCGAATTTTCTAATAGCGGAAAATACAAGAAAAACGCTGAAAAATAAGATCGACGGAGCCAAAGATGTCCGAATTTGGAAAAACGACAAACTGACATCTTGCTCAGAAGATGGTTTAGAATTTTTCTATGTAAAAATATTTAGGTTTCGAAAACATTTTATTTTCAACGCTTTTTAACTGATTAAATTGAAGTAAATTTATGCGCGAAATAAACTTTCATATTTTCGGACGAAAATTTACCAGTTGCTATGTTTAACTAAACGCATTCCAAATATCTAATTTTTATTTCAAAATTTTATCGTTTAAAATTTCATAAAATTTCAGTTAATTACGTTATTAAAACAGTTAAAATTTACGGGTCGTTACATTCTCCCCCACTCAAAACTTTTCGTCCCCGAAAAGGAACGAGGTAGTAGAATAGAAACAACCAGGAAGAAAACAGATTTGAAATACAAAATAACAATTAATTTAAACCATATAAATTCAAATTTAAATAAATTGAATTCAATAATTGATATAATCCATTTGATTTTACTAAAAATCAATCTCACTATTTCCAAATTTATTATCTTATTATCCAATTTTCATAAATTTACAATTTCTAAAACCATAAATTTGAATAATCTTTTATTATAATCATATTTTATTTTCAACAGATTAAATTCTTTAATTTCAATCAATTTTTTTTAAGTTTATTCTACTTAATATATATAATCTCATATATTTAACCCATATAAATTAATTTAAACCATAAAAGTTTCGATTTAAATAAATTTATATTCACTAATTGCCTTTAAATTCAAAGTATTTCCATAAGTTGATCAAATTTCAATTTATTAATTCTTTCAAAACAAATTTATTTCATTATTATCTGAATTTTACTTATTATCATATCTAACTTTATTTACATCTTTATAATCAAAATTTAGTGTATAACATTTATTATAAACACTCAAATTTTATTTATAAATTCAATTTATCTTATATATTATCCAATTACATATTCAATTTCTGAATGATTTAGGTAAGTTGTATTAGAATGCAGTTGAACAATATACAAATAAAATTTTCCCAATTCAATTATTCAAGTTTAAATATTTATTCCAAATTTTGGTTTTATTTATAATTAAAATCATCCTTTAACAAAATTTAAGAATTAGATTTCCGATTAAATTTACACAATTTAGAGATATATAATATATTTATATCAAATCAAATTAAATTTTAAAATAGGATACTTATATATATATATAAATCAAATTATACTGAAGAAATTCAAATCAAAATATTTTTCAAACAAAACCGTAGCAAAGCTACAAAATGGTTTTTCCACTTCGAAACTCGAAAATGAATGTCGATGATGCGGCCGCCATCACCGAAATTATTTTCCAGCGATAAAGAGAAGAGTACTGATTTCAATATTTTAAAAATTCTTTGAAAACGATTTTTATTCGAAAATATTTTGAATAGTATATACTTTTAAAATTTTAAACCAAAATTCCAGATCACCGGAAACTAAATTCTCAAATTTCTGAATTAAATTCATTTCAAATTCCAAATCAAATTATAACTAAGTTTATAAATTCATTTATTTATTATGCAATAGTCAATGGTTTACAAAACAATAAATGAAAATCAAATATTATTATTTCAGACAACAAATTCATTAAAATTTTATTTCAGAAAACTTATATTTATATATAATATAATCATTCAAAACTATTTTGTTTATCAAATTTGAAAACAGCATTTTAATATAAATTTAGAAATACATTTCTTTGCTCGACGATACAGGAATGGATTTTCAAGATAAGGATAGGGATTCAATTTTTTTTTTTGACTCAAATCAAAGAGAATTTTGATTCGAAAATAAGTTTGAAACAGAAGATAAGATAATTCAATTACCACAATCGGGAGATGGATGAGTTTATTTAATTCACGGGCAACCTTAACCGGGTCGTCCGTAACTTCAAGAATACGATCGATGCTGAATTCCAAGGTAAATCAACACTCGATCTCACGAGATGGAATTCAGGTATAGCATGGAATAGATAGCAACGTAAACCGATGATACAGAAATCTCCGGTAAATCAATGCCTATTGTAAAGGAGTTTTGCTCCTTTAGGAATCATTCGAAGATTGGCGAGGCCGCCGATCTATTATAGATATCATTTAGAATGGAGTTATGGGGTGCTCCATGATTGAAAGAAGACGAATAGTGAGGGACACGAATGAATTTTCGGAACCGCAGGGGAACATTCCAAAATTCAAAGGAATTGAGTCAAAGGAAGAGGTTGAAACTCGAATGAGAGTGATTCTGTAAATACATTTACCCTATATGTTGAGTTTTGCCTAGAGCTACCAAAGCTCTGATACCAACTGTAACGACCCGGAATTTTGGACCATTCGCATCCATTATAAGTGTATAGGTAGACACTCATGCCGGAGTTGAATTGCTCAAAATACCGCGTTGTTAATTTAAATTTGGCAAAACTGAACATATATAGTAAATAAAATATCACAGATCACAGACACAGAGTAATAAATGCAGCGGAAATAAAAGAGATAGTAGTTCATGAAGCTACTATATGAATATATAAAATACATCAGAGTTTACAACAGAAGAGAAATACGATACATCAGAGTTAAACCAAATACAACGGAAGAGTAACACGATACATCAGATTCAAGTTAGAATACATCACTGGAATCATCGAATACTGAAAGCAGAATAGATGGCTGGATCTTCAAGCAAAGCTCTAACTCCAAAGGTGAGTCTCGAAGGCTGAACCACTCAGTCTGACCCGAGCGTAAAGCAAAATACAAAACACTCGAGTCAGGATTAACATTCTTATATTAATAAATCCAACTCAAGTGAAATAGCAATTGAAATACAAGTAACTCAAAGGATGTTTGGAATAACCATCCTTTAAGGATCCGTCAAACTATCTACTATGTAGTAATGTACGATAAGTAGATAATGTCTATCAGTAATATAAAGATATCAAAATAGCGTTAAGTCATGGCCCATTCCACCCTTAACACATTTTTATTCCCAAAAGCATATACAAGACCGTAGTTTCCCCAAAACCGGAAGTCACCAGAGGGCAATCCATATACTAAAGGTACAAATCAAAATCGTAGTGGTCGCGCATAAATGGAATACAAGTATGACAAGGCACATGAGGCTATACCCAAGGTAGTGATACTACCGTTCGCCTGATCCGGACTGGTGAGAACGCAACGCCGCAGCGCCCGCAACACCGTGAGACAACACTCCCAAAATCAAGGGTGCACCAATCGACAACAAGTATAAGTAGTTCGAAGAAGTGTGTCCACTTGAGGTAGCTAATCCTCCATTGGCCCGGCACAGCTCTTGTTTTAGTCATTTCCAATTTGACACAAGTGTCAAGGCTATCCATCGTCGTTCTCTTTCTTCAGTCAACACGAATACCATTCCAACCACTTCATTCTGGATCATCACTCCGCGTATAGTTATTAAAGTGGTTTCGGTTCAGATAGAGAGTATATCCATTACCGATCCCGGTCTCTTTAATAACTTTCGTAATTATAACACCGATTGGTCGTTTGTATATTTCAAAAACCAAATCATATTCAATTTCAATTCGAATTCGTAAATCAACATTTCATTTGACTTTCAAAACCAGTTTCCATACTTTACGTTTCAAAACTTCCAAATTACCATTTCAAAATCTTATAATACAATTTCGATCTTTATTTAAAACAATTCAAAATTGATTCAAGTTCGTATATCAGTTTCATTCCGAAAATCTTTTAAATTAAATCTTATTTAACCTTCAAATCAATTTAAAATCATTTATCGATTTCATTCAATATTCGTTAAGTTACTATGCCATTCAAAACAATTTCCATTAAATTTCCAATTCATTAAATCCATTATTTAAATTCAACTTCATTATATCAAAACTTACAAATTTAATTAAATTAAATTCATCAAATCAAATTCTTTACATTTCAAGTCTTACATTAATTCCAAAATATCACATTTTCATTTCTTGTTAAAGAAAATTCTATTTCAATTATTTATTTACTTACTTTAAATAATTTCCAAAACTTAATTAATAAAGAAATCTCAATTTCAATTATTACGAAGTAAAATTCACTTATTCAAAAATTCAATTTAATTTAATCATTAAATAATTCAATCTTATTTAATTATTAAATAATTCAAACTTAATTATTACATAATTTCAAAGTTTAATAATTTCAACTTAATTATAATTTCCAACTTAATTATTAAATCATTTCAAAGTTTAATAATTTCCAACTTAATTATAATTTCAAACTTAATCCAATCATTTCTCAGATTAACAACATTCTTTCATCAACTGCATTGTTAATATTTTGTTTCAGATTATTAAAAATTTACATTTTCCTTTCATTAAAAATTCAAATTTCAACTCCATTTCAAAACCATATTATTTATTCAAGTAAAATCTTCGTTTTATTTTAAATCAAATTATTGACCAATCGGGTTTTTATTTAATTTCCTATCCTAGGTCAAAGTTCAATTTGGGTATTTATCATTTCAACCCGATTCCAATTCAATTCAAAAATCAAAGCATAACAAAGGGAACTTGCAGTGTGATAACTGGGATGGTGTCAAAGTAAATAAATAAGCAATAACAACAAACAATAACAATTCAATAATCAATTCAAATAATCCCGAAATAACCGTATTAATTCGCATTGTTATTTGTATGAATTAATATAATTATTTCTAGAATCTACACTATCATTTCATGTAGATTAAAGATTATTACATTACGGTTTTCACTTGTCATTCAATTTACAATTTCATACATCATCAATTTAACAACATACATTTGATGGTTCAAGGTGTAGTTAAACAATCCTACGTGTCAATAAATTTAACAGTTTAAAGGGGTCATATTATACAAATGTCAGTTAATCAAATTTAACATTTAACTATCCTATATCAAGTTCAATTTCATACTATTTATCATTTTTAACATTAACAATTTAACGTCTAATATAAACATCAACAATCAATCAATTATCAGCCAAACTGTATTATCATCGCATAAAAAAATTAACAGATAATGGTGTCAGGTGTCACAGGTAAACTGATACAGGTAATAGCATATATAACAGTGTAATTAACTAACAACAGTATATTTCAATTGTCGTTTCAATTGAAATCAAATCTAATAAATAAAAGAACGTTAATCATGAGTGATTGCTCACCTTTCGAGGATAGAGAAGATAGACACGGAATGAGATGAGATATGAATCCAAGCACGGATTTCGAGGCAAAGCAAAATTTGCACGAATTCGACGGACAACTGATAAATTGGAAATCAAGAATCGAAATCAGTTTTGATATAACAAAACAAAATGTATATTGTATTATTATTATTTCTTTTTTAAGAAAAAACAATACAACCACATTAGAATAAATATATATGTGATTCAACTTATTATACTTAAAACAAATTAAGACTCAAATATAAACAACTTAGATAAACCCGCATATACAAAATTTTTAGTTTAAAGTCTATATATGTTTCAGAATTAAAATTTCTGTATATGTACAGTTTAAGATCAATAATTAAAACAAATACAAGTTAAAAATACTGTCATCAACATATAACCTATTCGTGGATGTGACATAAATTTACACATTGCTAAAAAACTACTACATGAATGACTCGCAACATATTACACATACAGCTATTATATACCAACATACCCATTTTGCATAACATAATATAAAATCAACTGATTATAAACTAGTACACTTCTTTAAATATCCTTACCATGAACATATATGCAGGCTGTCCTATGATATACTTCATATATATATATATATATGTATGATGTGAAACCCAAACTCAGTTCACTTTAAAATAAAACATAATATAGTACGGTAGACTTTAAAATACTGAAACAATCGTAAATATATATATATGTCATCCATATAACAACTAATCGACCATAAATGAATATTTATACATAACTTACTGTAAACAATGTATATATATAAACCTTTTAAACATATTATAAAACATGTAACTTACACATATATATACACAATAATCATTAAATATATATATAGTTAACATATATAACAATATCACACATATTATATAGACTGGTCCAATGCATACTATATAGAAAACAACACGTATTATAACTTAGAAACTTTTAAATAGCAGATCTATACGACATAGATAAGTAGATTTATACAAAATATATATATAAGCAGATTTGTAAAATATAACAAAAGACAAATTTTTCTTTCCTTTTAACTTATATACATAAATAGGGTTATATATTACGGAACAGTCAACATAACAGAGGTTTAGAACATATTATATATTATACCTTTTAACATGTTACAAAATACTATACAACACTTATATATAAATAAGGCAACAAAGAGGCTATAGAAAATATAACTATGGGTATTGCTATATTATATGTTTACTTTATAAAACAATATATAGCAGATCGTACCAAACTATATGCAAAAACTTTAAATATAACCCACCTGTACAGAAAAGAAAAGAGGATAGAGAGCTCGGCAAGGAGTGGGAAGAGGAGGAGACCAGTCGGAGGCTGGCGCTCGGTGCGTGGATGGTAGAGGTGGATCTGACTGGTGAGGTGGTCGAGGCGGAGGTTGCGGTGATGGGTTCGGCACTTGGTGAGTGGGGTGGTGCTGCCTAAGGCCACTCGGCAATAAGAGGGAGAGGGGGAAAGCTTGAACACGTTTGTAGGCTGCTGAGGGTAGTGGCATGGAGGTGGCTGCAAGGCAAGGCGGTGAGAGGATGGGTTGAGCAATGGGAAGGCGGGCCTGCGATCAAGGCTATCGGCAGTGGGTTGTTGAAGCCTTGAAGGGTTTGGTGATTCAAAGGGGTGAGGCACTCTCAGAGGCAATGTATGCGTTTTGTTTAATGAATGAACAGTATGACTTCATTCTCTTTTTTTTAGGGAAGAGGAACAATTGGGTTATGAAGCAACAGTAAAGAGACAGGCAAAAGTTTGATGGAGAAGGGGACAGTTACAATTAAGTTTTCATTGTTATAATAGGAAGCGAAGAAGAAAATTTTCCAAATGTAAACAAGTGAACCGGATGATAAGGTTAAACGTTGGAAATAGCTAAAGTCAGAAATAATAATAACTTCTGAAAATTTTGAAAAGTAGCGTCCAACTTCTTTCAGCTGCTTGGAAAAACTGAATGGTCACCGAATATCAAAAGCTTCCAAAAGGGTACCGATACGAATGTTCGTTTCGCAAAGTGCAACGTACACCGACTCCGAATTTGACAATCGAATATATCGCGTAGATCAGTACGACGAGACGGTCAAAACGGTATACAGATATCAGTGGTTCGATCGAATTATAAAAATTCGAATTTTCTAATAGCGGAAAATACAAGAAAAACGCTGAAAAATAAGATCGACGGAGCCAAAGATGTCCGAATTTGGAAAAACGACAAACTGACATCTTGCTCAGAAGATGGTTTAGAATTTTTCTATGTAAAAATATTTAGGTTTCGAAAACATTTTATTTTCAACGCTTTTTAACTGATTAAATTGAAGTAAATTTACGCGCGAAATAAACTTTCATATTTTCGGACGAAAATTTACCAGTTGCTATGTTTAACTAAACGCATTCCAAATATCTAATTTTTATTTCAAAATTTTATCGTTTAAAATTTCATAAAATTTCAGTTAATTACGTTATTAAAACAGTTAAAATTTACGGGTCGTTACAGGAGGCATTATCTATATAGGGAACAATTTCATGTTTACTTAGACCATAAGAGTTCAAAATATTTGTTCTCTCAAAATGAATTAAAATGAATTAAATACAAGACAAAGGAGATGGTTGGAATTTCTAAAGGACTATGACTTTACATTGCATTATCATCTAGAAGAGGCGAACATAGTTACGGATGCATCGTCGAAAATCATATGGCATAGTAGCTAGTTTAATGATAAGAGAATGAAGAATTTTAGAGACCCTAGCTGAAATGAATGCTTGCATAAGGACGATTAATGGAGCAATGGTTAATAATGCATCTATTTTATGTAGTTTTATTATTCAACCAACTCTAGTAAGTAGAATCTAATATACCTAAGAGCATGACAATGATCTGAAAGAATTATTTATGAAGACGATGGACAAAGTACCTGTAGATTGGAACATTGGTAAAGATGGAGGTTTTAGATTCAGGAATCGACTTTATGTTCCAAATCAGGCTAAATTAAAAATGAAATTCTAAGTGAAGTGCATCAATCAAGGCTCACGGTACACCCCGAAAGCATAAAGATGTTTATGGATCTTAAGCGTCAATTTTGATGGAATGAAATGAAAAAGGGTGTTGCTGAATTTGTGGCAAGATGTTTTACATGCCAACAAATAAAATCTAAGCAGTAACGACTCACAGGACTTCTACAACCACTTCCTATTGCTTAATGGAAATGAGAACATAAAACAATGAACTTTATCCTTGGATTATCAATGGCAAAGAAAGGTCATGATGCGATATGGGTAGTGGCGGATTGTTTAACAAAATCAACACATTTCATACCTTATAGCAAGACCTACTCAAAGGAGAAAATGAGTAGAATCTATGTGAAAGTAATAGTTCGACTACATGGTATTCCAATCACCATTGTTTCAGATAGAGACTCACGATTCACTTCAATATTTTGGAAAGGTCTTTAAAAAGCATTAGGTAAATTACAAAACCTAAGCATGACCTTTCATCTTCAAACGGATGGATTGAGTGAAAGGGTAAACCGAGTCATAGAAGATATGTTAAGATGTTGTATAATGGAATTTTAAACCAAATGGGAAACTTACATACCATTAACATAATTTGCATATAATAATAGTTATCATGCGGGTATTGGTATAGCCCTATATGAAGCTCTGTATGGAAGACCTTGTCATTCACCACTATGTTGGGTAGAAGTTGGAGATATGAACTTCTCGGCCCAGATTTCGTAACAGAAACAATGGAGAAAATTTCAATCATAAGGGAATGATTACAAGCTGCACAATGTAGACAAAGAGTTATGCAGATCATAAAAGAAAGAATTTGGAATTCGAAGAGGGAGATCAAGTTCTTCTATAGGTTTCTCCAATACGAGGGGTGATGTGATTTGGAAAGAAGAAGGCAAAGTTATCACCAAGATTTATTAGACCATTTCATATTATCGAAAGAGTTGGTAGTGTCACATACCAACTCGATTTACCTGAGAAATTAACAAATATTAATAATGTTTTTCATATATCAGTGTTGTAGAAATATATTCCTGGTCCATCTCATGTGATTGATTTAAGCGGCACTGAAGTTAAAAGTGGTACGAAGTACATTAAAAGACCAGTTTAAATTCTTGACAGGAAAGTTAAGAAGTTACGGACGAAGGAAATTCCCTTAGTAAAAGTATAGTGGAACCATCATAATGAAGACAAAGCATCTTAGGAGGTTGAGTCGGAAATCTGTAGAGATTATCTAGAACTGTTTGAAACTTATATTTCGAGGACAAAATCCTTTTTTAAGGGGGTGGAATGTACGACCTCATCTGAATATCAGGTAGGAGAAGTTTGTAGAAATTTTTATAATGATCGTATGAAAAGTTATATCAAGGTATATCCGCATGTGATGAAACAACTTTATTTAGTGTTTATACTAATCAGTATAATGTGTTGATCCGCTATCGAGTATCTATTGAAATCTTAAGTACATATAATGTGTGCGTGTGTATATATATTCGTACATTATATACTTTATATACAACCAATGGTGCATATATATTCATATTTATAAACATAAAGGTTAGGTATATAAAGTAATAAAGAAAATATTGTTCTTGTGTACAAAAATTACAATGGAAATAAGCTAATGTATTACCTAAATTTAGCACATGCATACAATTGTCATATTAACAAGTGGCTTGAGATGGAAGGTGTTAAGTGGCTTGAAATGGAAGGAGACATGTGGCTTGAAATGACTTATGATGGAAGGAGACAAGTGGCTTATAATGAAAGGTGTTAAGTGGCTTATGATGGAAGGAACTAGATGGATTAAAATGAAAGAAATGGATTTGTTGTGAATAATATTATCAAGGGTTCTAAGTGAAAAATATTACACTCATAAGTAAAGGGCATTCTCTCCATTTTGGAAAAGTAGTAAAGCACTTCTTTCCTGAATCGCCTTACATCTTTTCTTTTCTCTTAGTTTTAAACAATTCCCACCATAAAAATAAATTTAGTAAAGGAATGCAAAGCTGAGGAAAATAAGGAGGATCAAGAGGATTAAATCAAAGACTACACTCAAGCAATATTGGAGTGAGAAAAGCTATTTAAGTATAAGTTTCCATGTAATTCCATGATGTGATAATAAAATTGTTTAGTATGGATAGTGGTAGCTCGTAATTGATTGAATTTGGCCATAAATCAAAATGAATTTTATATTTCTTTAATGTTATGGAAAGCTAACTCAAAGATCTACAACTTTAATTTTTATGCCTATTCCAAATTCAAACATTTTCATAACTGAAATCGAATAGCAAAGTTGGTCAAGTTCTTGAGCCAAAATCAATATGATGACCATCCAAAAACACCTTGCAGCATATTGACCATAACTTTTGATTTTTGAACGGATTTTATCGAGATTTTTCTTGTTGAAAAGATAGTTTAAACATTCACAAGTTTTATTTTATGTACTTTTTAAATTTCAAATATTTTCTACTACATAAACCTGTTACAAAGTGGTCTATGTTTTGGACATAATTTATAATTCAAATTCGACACCTTTCAATGCAAACGCCACAACTTTTGACTCGTATAATATTTTTGAGATTCGTCAAATGATTCTAAAAGATAATTTTTTTAGCTAAAGCTTTCATACTTAATACATCCTAAATAATTTTCTAAGTTGAAAGTTTGGGTTTTTCAAAAGAAAAGAGTTACCTATACTGGAAGATGATTACAAAATATAAAAGTATTTTGAGAGAATGCTTTGCTTATACTTATAAAAGAGTTTTTATATGTCATTTGATCAATGATGGTTACCTTCGAATGTGCGGTATAGGACAATAGTCTTAGGTTGTGCACTATTACTCTACGGTACATATTGGTACCACAACAAGTAGAGTACGTCTTTACTTGGTGTTAGGGTGCTGGCCGTAATCGGATAAAATATAATAGGATCTAATCCAAACTGAGTGCGTGGTTTAGATTAATAATGGAGTTTCAATATGGATTTGGATGAATATGATCTTAGGTTTAATAAAAGAACTTCATACCAAAATTACTATCAAAAATTTGTTTTGGTTTGATCATAGATAATATTTGAAAATTTATCTTGAATATCATCTTAAACTTTGGTATAGTATTATCTTGAAAAAATAATTTTATCACAAAACTTGAAAATCCATATAGCACAGCCATTACGACATGACTTGAAAACTATTGATTAGATAGCTATCTTGCCAGGTCTGTATTGCTCATGATGCTGCACATAAATATTTCAGGTTTAGGCGGTTAGTAATTCCACCCTAGAAGTTAGATGGATGCACTGAAGTGAAGATTTATATTATGTCTGTTATCTCTTTTATGTGCATATATGTATAAATATGTGATGGCTAGACTTTTGGATCTTTGGGTTATATGAAGATATGAATGTATATTATCACTTTTGCTTAAAATAGTGTAGTCTAAATGATTTTTTATTCCGATATACTCTTGTTAATTTGTGACACTACTATGATGGCACCATGTTTTGGATGTAACAACTTCGACTCCATACAAGGGTGTTCGAGCGGGGTTTTACAAAACTCACACACACACATACATATATATATATATATATATTAACATATTACCTTTTTGTCTTGGATTTGAATTCTTGAATCTAATTGAAGAATCGAGGAAAAAGACTGATGGAGTTTTGCTAGCATTCCGAATATTCTGTGAATAAAATGAGGGGACTAGCCTCTTATTTATAGTAATGTAACACCTCGGGAATTTTAATAGTCGATTAAAATATTAATAAGGGTAAAAATGTAATTTCACATAAAAGAATGAAATGGTAAATTTCCATAAACAAAGAAATTTAGAAAATCTGACTTTTCATTATATAAAGTAGATTTTCTAGCCTAAACCTATATATAAAGTGTTAGAAATAGATACCATATGAAGAAGATATGAAATGTTTACCATAGCGCGTATTTCGTGTTTTATGTCTATTTTGAAAGACTAAGTTTAAGAATTAATGCAAGAATAAAGAAAAACTTATTTATTAAGAAATAAGTTGAATATGTATGAATTACTTCAAGAAAAGAAAAGAGAGAGGTACAATGATATATGTGCATTTAAAGGAGAAGAAGGAAAAATATTTATGCATAAAATGTGAAAATGATTCAATGGGAAAGCATTAATGATGAAATTATTGCATACTTAATAGGTTGAGTGTACTAAAAAAAGAGAGAAAGAAAAAATAATATATGTAAATATAAATAGTGAATATGCTATATACTGTTTTGTATTTAGTCCCACATCGTGGGATTAGTTCTATACCAAGCTCCTAGGCCTTTATATAAAGGTGCTAATGTAATGAGAATGAATTACTAATCTCTGAATGAATAAAATTGTTCTCTCTAATGGCTTCTGCTTTCTTTATTTTATAACACGTTATCAGCACGAAGCTCTTATAAATCTTCTAAACGGTAAGCTATCTTTCTAATCTAATTGATCAAATCTTTCAGATCTCATTCTATTAATTTTTTCTTCTTTTATATCTCATTGTATCATTGATCTAATTATTCGGATCTGATTATATTTGTACATCTTATTTTTTTTTGTCCATGTATTTCAGATTTTGTTTTGTTGAAGATCTTATTTTTTTTAGTTCTAATTTTTCAGATCTCTTGTAGATTTTAATATCATGTTCAAACGATATTTTTTTTAGATCTGTAGATTTTAATCATCGGATCTCTTATTTAATTGTCATTCATGTATATCCATTTTTTATGATAATTTTAAATTTGATATAAGACTAATGTTGTTCCATACACTAAAATGTAATTTCTGACCTTATTATGTTAATTTTCCTTTTAGATCTTATCTATCATAGATCTAATTTTCCAGATTTTATTATATACATACACATACATACATACATACATACATACATACATATATATATATATATATATATATCTTACCTCATAGATCTTGCTCTATTAATCTTATCATTTTAGATCTCATTTTATTGTAGATCTAAACTTCTACATCTCATTCCATTGTTTGGTGAAAAAGAAAAGGGTTTCCATTTTGAAACTTTTTTGTTTGGATTTCGATTTGAATGAGGACTATAGAAATGATTTTGCTACATGATTTATATTTCCAGAAGAAATATTTTATTGTTTCTTAGAGAAACAAATATAAGGATAATACGTATCTAGAAGATTGTATTAAGTTTATATAAAAGAATAGGAACCTGAAGTTCATATATGCGAAGGAGAAAGATTAAAGTTTTCATAAGCTGAAATAAAGCCTTGAAAAAAAAATGAGCAATTCTGAAAGAAGATATTAATATGTCCAGAAAACATAACATAAAAACAAAATATTGGAATAACATTACAAATATGGTAAATACTATTTCCCGAAGAGAAATAGTATTACGATTCTCATGTTCGAATATAATTATGAATAGTCCTCTTGTTTCATTGTGTTTTTTTTAATATTGGAGACCTGAAGTTCTCAAATAAAAATTATGCATATAAGTTTGTATTCCTAAAAAAAGGGGATTATATATCAAAACTCAAATATATAAATTTGAGATGTGAAGCTTTGAATTATTAGAAAAGCTAATTCAGATTATGGTAAATTCCAACCATGTTTGCAATCAACCTGAAGTTTGATAATGAAAACAAGTTGTACCACTTAGGATCTAAAGTACTAAACAAAGACTTTATTTTAAAGTAAAATTGGAACCCGAAGTTCTAAAATATTTGCCAATAGTATTAACTACTAAACTAAATAAATGTATAGAAATTTGTTCACTCCAGAAGTGGTGATAATAATAATAAAAAAATCTCTAGAAGAGATTTGTATATTTAGTAATGATAAAATATCTCCAGAAGAGATTGTTGATATATTTGGTGCTTTTATTAAACCAAATAAATACATAGATACTCTCTTGCTCTCTTTCTTTTTAATAGAAAATAAGGTATTCTAACAGGAAGTTTATTTCCTAAATTTCTTTCCTTCTTCCATGCATCCAATTATGCCACAACAATGGTTAGATTGATTTATTTGTTTGTAAAGAAATCAATTCGTTGTGATAATATTTTATATTTTATGCCACAACAATGGTAAATTGCATTCATTTTCTGTAATCATAAATGCATTAAATGTTGTCGTCATGGTAATAAATTAAATTACCTTATCATCATAAATGCACTGGCTACAGTAAATTAAATGATGTTGTATTTTTATGTTTTGGAATAAGAATAGACATATGGTTTATTATATGGTGTATTCATTTTGGCAAACAATGCTCGATATAATGAAAGAAATAAGTTTGAACAACAACTTGAAGTTGTGCAAAGATTTTTTTTTCAATCAGAAGTTGTATAACTTAAAGTCTAAGACCTGAAGTCTTGAATTATGAAAAGTCTTTCTAATAAAGTTTACAAGTTTGAATTCTTATCAGTATGTTTTTTTTAATTTGTCAAAATATATAAGCTTCCAAAAAAAGAAGAAGTTTACACAAAATTTGAGATCCTGAAGTTCTTGAATTAGAAGCCCGAAGCTCTATTGAAATTATGTAAAATGATAAGGTTGTACTTCTTGAAGAAGTTAAAGGAAATTAATAAATCATCATATGAGATAATGATGCTGCATTCAGAAGATTACAAAAATCTCCAAATAAGTTATACCTTACCTCATATCTTCACATTTACATTATATTAATCAAATATCCTGAAGATATTATGTTATATGATATTTCAAATATCATCCGATGTGTGTATGTGCGCATTAATCTCCTGTAGAGATTTTTTTAGAGATTTATTTAAATTTTTTTTATTGCTAAATCCAACATCCCCGAAGAGATGTTATAGGAATTTTATTTTTATTGCATTATAATTCCTTAAAAGGAAACACTATATTCCCTAAAGGAATAACCATATAATTTTTTTGAAGTAATGAAAATAATTTATCCAAAAAAAATGATATTGTATACCAATATTACACTCCAGAAGTAGTGGTTTTATCTCTTGCATCTTACTTTCATTTAGTGAATCTAATTTTGTTACTGTATTTAAAGTTTAATATGCCATTTCAAAAGACGTTACAACAAAAATCTCCAGCAGGGATATTTTATGCTACTGTAAAAATAGTAATTATGTAGTTTGTATAAAAGAAATATTGTATATTTATATGGCATTCCAATAGCGCATATATATATATATATATATATATCTAAAAGAGATAAGTTCGCTCCAGAAGCGGTGATACTAAAATATCTCTAGAAGTGATTTATAAATTTGGAAATGATAACATATCTCTAGAAGATATTTGTTTATATATTTGGTAATTTTATTAAACCAAATAAATGCATAGAAATTTGATTATGAAGGATCCTAATTTAGTTTAGATTAGATCCTAAAAGTTTGAGAGCTATGCAACATGTATCATATATTTCATTATAATTATATCAAACCTCTTAAATAGAACTCTCAAGAGAGATGTGTAGAAATGTCTACATGCAATTTCAAATTATTCTTTGATATGTAATCATAATTAATGTTCAGAACTGATATTTGAGATATAATTGAGGAATATAACTTAACAACTTGAAGTTGTGTGTATTTTGTTCGAACCAGAAGTTCGATATGGTTCCAAACCAGAAGTTTTCCTCTGAACTATATGAAAACATTTTAGCTAAAAATTTCAACCATAGCAAATCTGCTAATATAATTGAAGGGTCCGGAAGAGCCCATATAGTATTAACAAATGGTACATATATCTTAATTCAAAGTACATTATACTCAAGCAAATTTAAAAGAAATTTGTTGAGTTTTGAGGATATATAAATGAATGGCTACCATATTGGAACTATAATGAAAACGTCAAAGAATATCTTTGCGTTATTTCTAAAATTGAAAGTTGGAAGCTTATTTTAGAAAAAAATTGGTACAATTTCAACTGGATTATATTTCACAAAATTTGGCATAATTGAATCCCATATTTAAACATGAGCCAGAAGCTCACAAATATCACTTGAATGCATTTTATCAACTGATAAAAGAATTATCCTCCTATTATTAATATGTATGGTGTATTTGCTAGTAGCAATATCACAATGGATCAAAATGAGAATCCAAAGATGATTATTATTTAATGTGACAATGTTTGTCAACATTGAGGGGGAGGATAAAGGGATTGTAATGACCCAGAATTTTGAACAATTTAAATTGAAAATATTTAATTAATTTTAAATATTTGAATGATGGTTTGATTTGAATTTCAAATTATCAAAATAAATTGGCGATTAAATTATAGAATTTAATCTATTGTAAGTTGAATAAAAATTTGAATCTTCAGTTTTAAGCTGAAGAAAAATATTTCAAAATCTTTTTAAAATTTATATTGATGATACTGAAGATAATAGAAGCTTCAGAATGGAATTTGAAACTGCTTTGTTCAGTTTTGAAATTCTATCGTTTGAATCGATATTTAAAAATAGCGTTCCGGGGCATAGTCTCGGAATTCGACGAAACCAATTTCATTGGGTCTGTAATATTGTATTATTACCGGATTTCAAATTTCGTATTGATCGGAGTTGTTATGTGAGCACACGGTGAGTAAACGCGTTGAAATTTTAAAACGAATTCAATTTAAAATTTAAATTTAAATTGGTCAACGTCTGCACGTTTCGTTCCTTTAATCACGCGCTTGAATTACGCCTAAAATCACGCAGAGGATCCCTCTCTCAATTTTTAAATATTCACGTCCTCTCCTCTTTCCAGTTTTAAATCAAACGAAGAAAAAAATGGCTAACGGAACAAAGTATTCGACTGCGAATTTATATTCTTCGTTCCTCTTTCCATCTCGTTCAAAAGAAAACTATTTCATTCAAAATCAAACGAAATAAAATGGCGTCTCCCTCCATTCACCGTTTCTTCCTATTTCAAAACAAAATTCACGAAATCAATTTATGGCTGCTCTCCTCTACTACTTGGAGCCTCGTTCGAGAATTTTTCCAAATCGCGATTCGATTTTGGGATTGGTGATGAACGCGATGATGGCGGCGAAGTGGGTTATCGTGGGCAGGCGACTGCGAGGGGGGTGCGATCGTTTGTAGGCGAGGGCGAACGTGGATGGGGTCACATCGCGAGTTGTTCGCGTGGAGGCCGGAGGCGGATAGATTCGAGCTCGCGAACGCAGGCGAAGTCGTGATGGCGACTCTGGCGATCTCGTGTGGGATCGGCGAAGACGTGGTTGAAGGCCTGGGAGTTGCGATGGAATTTTGGAGGCTCGCGATGCTCGTCTCAGGCGAATACAGTGAGGTAGATCTACTTAATTTTTAAAAAAAATTACAGTTGTTTAAAATTTTATTTAAAACAAGATGATATAAATACAAACATGTATACAGGGATTTCAGGAATGTTAAAGTTATATATATGTGTGCATGAAAAAAAATATATAATTTTTATAGTAAAGAAATCTGATGTGCTATGCAGTTCTAAATTTTAAGTTAATTGTAATATAAGTAGAAACAGAAAATTTATTTTCAGAGAAAATTTTTATTGGAATAAAAGCAGTGAATATATGAGTTAAAGAAATTTTTTTTATTAATAGTAGGGTTTTAAATTAAGCTGTTTTAAACTTTAATACATATATAAGTGTATGTATGCAGAATTTTTACAGCGAAGGATTTTATACAGATAGATTTTGGAATTTTATACATATAAGAATTTTAAATACGAAGAGTTTATGTAACTTTATATATATTATGAGGATTAATTAGCTTAACAAAATTTATTTGTTTGTTTTAGTGACTAAAGGATATTTTATTAAAGGAAAATATAGAAATCTGAAATTTAAAACAGTAAATATATGTATATATAGGATTTTGAAAGTATAGGGAATTTTAAAACAATATAGAGTTTATAAAGACTCGATTTTTAAAGAATGGAATTAGTTTAAAACAAATTATTAGTTAAGTCTTTTTAAAGAATGGAATTAGTTTAAAACAAATTATTAGTTAAGTCAAACTTTAAATGGAAATTGATTTGTTCGATTTAATTCGAATATTGATAAATTGTATAAATTGTTATACAAGGTCAAAACCGTGAAGAAATGGTCAAAATGGAAATGGATTGCAAAATTAAAGCTAAGGTGAGATTTTCTCACTCGAAGGAAAATTTAATATTGCAGTTATTGATTGATTGATTTCTATTTGGATGTGATACTATATATATAGTAGTATATAGCAATATATATATATATATTGGCATATGTATATATTGCAGTTGTTGATATTTCCCGTATTATATAGCGGATGAGACCTTATTGCGACGCATAATAGCGGATTGATATTTTTATAAATCCCATATACCGTGATATTCCACCTCGAAGTGGAATGGGTATTGTGCTAACGTCTGTGGATGCAGGGAAACAGGTTGGAGGGATTCAACTAGATTCCTCACGAGTATTTATTTATTTACAGATATTGTTATATATTCTGTTGTCATATTGATATATGATGTTTGGATGTCGTGTTTGATTATTTGGTGCTGTGGCATCATCGGATCCAATTTTAAAGTTATAAAAATTATGATTTTTGTGAAATATAACCGAAAGGTGATTTTTGTGAAATATAACCGAAAGGTAATTTTTTTGAAATAAATGGTTAAGTAATTTATAAAAGGTTTGAATTGGGATTTTTGAATTATTAAAAACGATGTATATAAAAGATGTACAAAAAAAATTGATATTTATAAATATCAAATATTGGGATTATCAAACGAGTTTTATAAATGTTAAAATGAAGTATAAATGGATTTTATAAGTGAACGAAATTTTATATTTATAAATTGGGAAGTTACAAAATGAATAGATTTTGTAAAACAAAAGATTTATAAGTAATAATCTTATAAATCGGATTTTGTCATTTAAATGAGATATGAATGGAATTTGTTAATAAGGAGATTTATAAGTTGAAGTTTTTATAAATAGGAATGGAATTTATAAACATTGTTTGTAAATTCGAAATCAATTGAATTTGATAAATTAAACGTATAAGTTATTAAAGGAGATATATTTGTGATTTTGGACAGTGAATTATCCTTTAAGTTAAATGTTGTAAATAATAAGAGCTGGTTGGGAATTTTATTCGCGATTTTGGATAGTGGATAATTCTTGAAATAAAATGTGTAGAAAATAGTGAAATTTGGTTAGTGAAGTATATTCACGATTTTGGACAGTGAATATATTATTAAGTAAAATGGATCTGTTTGGGAAAGTGATATTGGAATAGAATGAAAACGATTTAACGATGTTTTAAAATGTGTTAAATATCGAAACCATAGATTTCAACATTCATTGTTGAAATAGACGTTTTCGAGAAATAAGGAAATGGTGGACTATAACACTATTGTTATTGTAAATGATTTTCGAAAGGAAATGTTTTTTTATCTAGTATTGGGATTTATATATCTATCTTAATTTCGAATCCCTATACTAGTGATTTTGAGTCGTCGTAACGATGTTTTACGTAACATTCGTTTTGACTCAAATAGATGTTGTTATAGTAAATGATTTCCTTAAAGAATGAAATTTATACTTAATTTTGATTTAAGTATATCGAATATTTTCAAATGTTGAAAATAAATAGATTTGTGAATTACTTATTATTAATTAAGTATGGAAATGTTTTCCAAAATGAAATGAAACGTTTTGAGATTTTATCTTCTTAGAGATAAATCGAAAGTGAATATTGAAATCGATTGAAAATCGTATACCAGTAGATATTTTGAAATATAAATTCACAATGGAATTTATAGCCGAAAAGGGAAATTGTTTAGAAAAATAAATATTGATTTTATTTTAGAAGTGTGGAAAGTATATATCTAGTAAAGATATTTTGGAAAATAAATTATTTGGAATCTGATGATGTTGCGCATCTCTATTGATAGTTAAATAACCGACTATCAATAATCACCTTGAATGGGTATTTGTTGTGATTTGCTTGAATTTGAATGCCACACTTATTTTTGAATAATTCGCTCACTATTCGGGTTAGCCGGGAAAGGACCATGGGGTCGTATAACCCATTCCGAATATGTGATACGTCATAATGAATTGCATTTGATGACCGGGGTTGAAGACCGAATATTTTTGAAAACGGAAGGATTACCGTCGAGTTACTCTGCATCGGCTGATCTCCGATATAGAGGTTTTATCACCCTTAGTGACGGGAAGTCCGGACGTGATTTGAAAATTATCCGGATTTGCAAGGCTTCGTGAGAAGTGCCTTCGGTTCTGTTCGAGCCCGGAACAGACTTGTATGGATTGTATGTCTGACATTACAAATTGAGATGTAAAGCTGATTTCTTTCAAAATACATATCTGTTGGTGGCGGAGAATTTATTCTCTTAGCTTAACACCCTTCTATGAGACGTACGAGCTCAGAGGTTATGTAGTTGAAATTTATCAGCGATATACTCCTAATTTGGTAATGTGACTTGCTGAGTGTTGCTGTGAAATGATCATTGTTTGATCATTTGTGATATGATCATTTGTTTGATCATCTATCTTTGTGATCATTTCTTTGATCATTTGTTTGACCCGAAGCATGGCTTTGTGAAAAGCGTAGCTTTGTGGACGAGACTTCGTCGGACCTCACACCCCGGAATGGTCAAAACAGGAAGGATGCAGCAAGGTTCTAGGGAGTAGCGCCCCTTAGTGTATGTCATTCCTTCTGGATAGAGGTGGTATCATGGTATGGAGCCCAGATATTTAACATATGTTGTTACTGCAAATTTATTATGTGGTTGTTGGAAATCGAGGATCCTTGGGAAGATCGGTTACGATCGGGGGATGGCATACGCGTGTCAGTAGTTACCTATTTTTGCAGAGGTAACCCGGCCTTGTGTTGGCAGAGATCTAACCGTAATGTTAGGTTATTTCTCGGGACGTCTTTCCAGAGGCGTTTCCATGTGGCAATGGGAAGTTCCTTGGCCTGACCATTTATTGGAAATCCAAAGAAACAATACGAGCCTTGTACGGTTTTAGTTGTAGAACCTGCCATTTAATATGGTAGCTATAGTAAGCATACTATAATGGTACCTATGCTGGCTAAGATTTATATTGTACTTTCGAAATGTTTTCTACACTATGCACTAATAATAATATCAAAAAGAATTTGATTTTGCGTAGTAAGCATCTTTGACTATCATAAGAAGAAATCTCCTCCAATTCTGCGTTTGCATTATGTGTGTGGCGGGAGGTCTTATGGTAGTTTCATTTTCCAAAAGCATTTCGAATTGACTTTAAAATTATCCCATTGTTGTTGTAAAGATAAACTGTTTTACGATCTCACACCAGTCACCATGACTGACTCGGAGTTTATTGTTTCCCTTCTAAACTCTGGGTGCCCATTATTTTCCACACGGGCAGCCTAGAGTTATGTTATCAGGATATTCTGGATATTCTGGAGCTTTGGAAGCAAGCTGGATGGCGAAACGTATCACCTATATTTTGTATTATTCCGTTGTGTATTCTGTATGAGGACAAGTTTATATAACTGTCCATTGTTGTATTGAGTTGTATATTGACTCTGATTGATGTATGTATAAACTGATATAGTTCTTTGTTTTAAAAGACTAGTGATTATCTATTATATATTGTTTCGCTGCGAATGTGAGATTCTGATATTGTTTTTGTTCTGTGTTTTCTGTTGTTGTTCTTCTTTTCTTTTTCTTCTACCTCTTCTTTTAAACCCTAAGAATTCGGTTTTTCGGCATTCGTTTGCTCAGCAGTTGATACAATGGACGTATCGATGTCAATTTTTGGAAGTCGAAGAATCGGGTCCTTACAACATGGTATCAGAGCATATGGTTAAGCGACAACCCTGCTCTGTTGGGTGTTACTCATTAGAGATAGAGTCAGTAGTACTCTAGAATGAGTGTGAGTGTAATAATAGATATGAGCGCGTATTTGTTAGTGAATATGAAATTGTTCTGTATTGTGTTGACTTATCGGTTGATTGTTTATAGATTCTGGTCGGTGCAGTCTAGCTAACTGAAATCGATAGGGGTTTCTAAACTCTTAAACAAGGTAAACCGACACAGTATTGTTTTAGAAATAGGGTAAATGAGATAATTTTGCCCAAAACTATTTTTGTATAGAAAAGAAATCATTTTCTGTAAATTATTACAATATATGTTTGCATGGTTGTTGGGAAGCAATACTATTAAATTATTATCATTGAAATTAAATAAGAAATTGAAATCGTAACTCCAAAGTTAAGAAATAAATTCACATACAAATGAAATTTAAGAATGTAAATTATAAATGTGACTTATAATTGGAAACGGAATTCCAGAGAAGTATTTGGAAATGTTTTGAAAAGAATTTGAAAATTTTGGAGATTTGGAAAGTTTAAATCCTTTTTGGAGTTGAAAATGAATTTCGAAGGTTTGAAAAGTATTCTGAAGGGATAGAAGATCTAAACTCTTTTCGGTCGCTGGAAAATAACTTCGGTAATGACTACAGCATCATCGATGTTCATTTTCGGGTTTCCAAAAGAGGAATTGCTGCCAAATTGTTTTAAATGGAAGTTGTTTGGAAAATTTGGGTTTTGTTTTGGAAATTCAAAGGATAATTTGAATTGTTTTCAAAAATGATTTTTGAATGTTGGTAAGACTCTGGAATACTATATAAAAATATTTATGAAATATTATTAAGTTGATAACTTATACAAATTGAATCTTGATAGAATAAATTTAACTTAAAGAATGGAGTTAAATTAAAGTAAATACAAGTGAATCAATTAAATGAAAGTGAGATTGAATGTTGAAATTCATTTCGAATTTGTAAGCAATAGAATTGAATTGAATAGTTATAAATAAAAGATGAATTAAAATTCATATGGAATTTAAAATCCAGTTTAATATAAGTGGTTATAAACCAAAATAGTGAATTGAAAATAAATTTTGGGAATGAACAAAAGAATAAAACTGGAATTGAAACTGAATGTTGAAAACAAATTTGAATAAAGTAAATTATAATTTGTGATGAATTAGTAATTGGAACTAATTTAAAATAGTGCAGTTGTGAATGAAAAAATAATCGATAAAATTCAATATTCAGAAGTTAAACTGAATCCAAATTAAATTGAAATTGTAAATTGAATTCAAATGAAATTTGAAATGTAAAATTGAATGATAATGGATATAACTTCAATAGTAAATTAAAGATGATATAAGAAGTATCGAAATTTTGTAATAGAATTTGCAAAATGGTTTGAATATTGTAATTGGATATTATGGCTAGTAGATATACAGGTGTTATAATGGAATTGGAATTTTGATTTCAAAAATAAATTTGAATTGCTCGAAAAAGGTATGTATTTGAATTTCAATATGAGATTTGCTAATTTCTTGTCTAGCTGCTTGGCTTTTTCTTTTCTTTTTGAAATTTGAGAGTCCGTAGAGACGTTTTGTAGTCGTACCGTGTTAGCCGCGCAAAGGAGACGCTGGCGAAATTTTTCGAAAATTTAGAGTGTTAGAAAATTTTTGAGAAAATTTTGAAAGTTTAAATTTGAATTTGAATTTTGAAGTAAACAATGTTGTTTGAAACTTATAACTGAAGTTAGAAATTTAGTTGAATTAATAACGAATCTTTAGTAGAAATATTTGTTTTGAAAATTTGATAAAACTATTGGATGTTGAAAAATAGTAGACGAGTTAAGGACCATTTTTCCTAACTTGTAATTTCGGGACGAAATTCTTTTAAGGTGGGAAGATTGTAACGACCCAGAATTTTGAACAATTTAAATTGAAAATATTTAATTAATTTTAAATATTTGAATGATGGTTTGATTTCAATTTCAAATTATCAAAATAAATTGGCGATTAAATTATAGAATTTAATCTATTGTAAGTTGAATAAAAATTTGAATCTTCAGTTTTAAGCTGAAGAAAAATATTTCAAAAGCTTTTTAAAATTTATATTGATGATACTGAAGATAATAGAAGCTTCAGAATGGAATTTGAAACTGCTATGTTCAGTTTTGAAATTCTATCGTTTGAATCGATATTTAAAAATAGCGTTCCGGGGCGTAGTCTCGGAATTCGACGAAACCAATTTCATTGGGTCCGTAATATTGTATTATTAGCGGATTCCAAATTTCGTATTGATCGAAGTTGTTATGTGAGCACACGGTGAGTAAACGCGTTGAAATTTTAAAACGAATTCAATTTAAAATTTAAATTTAAATTGGTCAACGTCTGCACGTTTCGTTCCTTTAATCACGCGCTTGAATTACGCCTAAAATCACGCAGAGGATTCCTCTCTCAATTTTTAAATATTCACGTCCTCTCCTCTTTCCAGTTTTAAATCAAACGAAGAAAAAAATGGCTAACGGAACAAAGTATTCGACTGCGAATTTATATTCTTCGTTCCTCTTTCCATCTCGTTCAAAATAAAACTATTTCGTTCAAAATCAAACGAAATAAAATGGCGTCTCACTCCATTCACCGTTTCTTCCTATTTTAAAACAAAATTCATGAAATCAATTTATGGCTGCTCTCCTCTATTGCTTGGAGCCTCGTTCGAGAATTTTTCCAAATCGCGATTCGATTTTGGGATTGGTGATGAACGCGACGACGGCGGCGAAGTGGGTTATCGTGGGCTGGCGACTGCGAGGGGGGTGCGATCGTTTGTAGGCGAGGGCGAACGTGGATGGGGTCGCATCGCGAGTTGTTCGCGTGGAGGCCGGAGGCGGATGGATTCGAGCTCGCGAACGCAGGCGAAGTCGCGATGGCGACTCTGGCGATCTCGCGTGGGATCGGCGAAGACGTGGTTGAAGGCCTGGGAGTTGCGATGGAATTTTGGAGGCTCGCGATGCTCGTCTCAAGCGAATACAGTGAGGTAGATCTACTTAATTTTAAAAAAAAATTACAGTTGTTTAAAATTTTATTTAAAACAAGATGATATAAATACAAACATGTATACAGGGATTTCAGGAATGTTAAAGTTATATATATGTGTGCATGAAAAAAAAAATATAATTTTTATAGTAAAGAAATCTGATGTGCTATGCAGTTCTAAATTTTAAGTTAATTGTAATATAAGTAGAAATAGAAAATTTATTTTCAGAGAAAATGTTTATTTGAATAAAAGCAGTGAATATATGAGTTAAAGAAATTTTTTTTTATTAACAGTAGGGTTTTAAATTAAGCTGTTTTAAACTTTAATACATATATAAGTGTATGTATGCAGAATTTTTACAGCGAAGGGTTTTATACAGATAGATTTTGAATTTTATACATATAAGAATTTTAAATACGAAGAGTTTATGTAACTTTATATATATTATGAGGATTAATTAGCTTAACAAAATTTATTTGTTTGTTTTAGTGACTAAAGGATATTTTATTAAAGGAAAATATAGATATTTGAAATTTAAAACAGTAAATATATGTGTATATAGGATTTTGAAAGTATAGGGAATTTTAAAACAATATAGAGTTTATAAGGACTTGATTTTTAAAGAAAGGAATTAGTTTAAAACAAATTATTAGTTAAGTCAAACTTTAAATGGAAATTGATTTGTTCGATTTAATTCGAATATTGATAAATTGTATAAATTGTTATACAAGGTCAAAACCGTGAAGAAATGGTCAAAATGGAAATGGATTGCAAAATTAAAGCTAAGGTGAGATTTTCTCACTCGAAGGAAAATTTAATATTGCAGTTATTGATTGATTGATTTCTATTTGGATGTGATACTATATATATAGTAGTATATAGCAATATATATATATATATTGGCATATGTATATATTGCAGTTGTTGATATTTCCCGCATTATATAGCGGATGAGACCCTATTGCGCCGCATAATAGCGGATTGATATTTTTATAAATCCCATATACCGCGATATTCCACCTCGAAGTGGAATGGGTATTGTGCTAACGTCTGTGGATGAAGGGAAACAGGTTGGAGGGATCCAACTGGATTCCTCACCAGTATTTATTTATTTACAGATATTGTTATATATTCTGTTGTCATATTGATATATGATGTTTGGATGTCGTGTTTGATTATTTGGTGCTGTGGCATCATCGGATCCAATTTTAAAGTTATAAAAATTATGATTTTTGTGAAATATAACCGAAAGGTAATTTTTTTGAAATAAATGGTTAAGTAATTTATAAAAGGTTTGAATTGGGATTTTTGAATTATTAAATACGATGTATATAAAAGATGTACAAAAAAAATTGATATTTATAAATATCAAATATTGGGATTATCAAACGAGTTTTATAAATGTTAAAATGAAGTATAAATGGATTTTATAAGTGAACGAAATTTTATATTTATAAATTGCGAAGTTACAAAATGAATAGATTTTGTAAAACAAAAGATTTATAAGTAATAATCTTATAAATCGGATTTTGGCATTTAAATGAGATATGAATGGAATTTGTTAATAAGGAGATTTTGTAATATCCCGGAAATTTTGACAATATCAATTTAATAATCTGTTAATAATTAAATTGATATGGATAATCTTTGATAATAAGATTTGAATTTAATTTAATAATCTGATTAAATTAGTATTAATTGATGATTTTATCTTTTAAAAGTTAATAAGATATTTCTATTTGGATATATATATATATATTTATTTATATATATTGTAAATAGAAGCTTTGGTAAATTGGAAATTTAGATTTAGTTTAATCTGGACTTTTCAAAATTATTTAAATAAATAACATTTTAGTTTTAAATATACTTTAGATAAATCTTTTAATTGGTTTTATTTTCTTTAAAGAAATTTATATATATATAGATAAGCATTTATAAAATAATAAATTAAGTAAAAGCCTTTATTAACATTTATATTAAATAAGTAGTAATTACTTAAATGACATGTGTAAATCTCTAAAGGCTTGTTTTACCAAGTGTTAACTAATAAAACAATATAGTGACAAATGTCATTTTTTAAAATTAGTTTTCTTTTTTATTTTTAATAAATCATTTTACCATTATAAACATATGCCTTCTTCTCCTCATTTCTTTTGCTATTTCTCTTTTCTAATACAAAGAAAACTTCAGCCTGTAAACCATTCTCAAAACAAATCTGAAATCAATACTTCTCAAACCAAATCTAATTCAATAACCTGAAACCACTTCCTCAAACCCCTGTAAACACATTTCCAAATCAAGAGCCTGTAACATTTTCAAACATTCATCTCCTGTTTCAAAACTCTAAAGCCATCATTTCCAAATTAAAGCAAACCTGCACGTTTTCAAACAATGGCAACTGCATTCATTATCTTCAACCTGAGATGATTAGGATGCATTTTCTTTTAATCTGGAAGTATGCAAAGCAAATCTGAAGCCAGCATTTTCTTTCCAAAATCTGGAATCATCTCAAGCCTACCTGCAATTCTTTTCATCTCTGGAAGGAATTCATACTGTCTGCATTCATTCTTCAAACTGGAAGCAACATGCATGTGTTAAAATCAATTTAAAGCTTCAACAACTAAAGTTTAAAAATCAAATTCAAACAAGCATGCAAGTTTACAGCCTTCAGAAGCTAAACTGCCTCTGTTTCATCTTTGAACAGGTGAGTAACTTTTCTTTAAAAAGCTTAAGTATAAATCTGGTCGCATGAGAATTTCTGAAACAAAGTATGCTTTGTACATATGCATTATCTGTGTATATATGACTGTATGGATGTATGCATGCCTGTGGTATCAATGACATTACTGTTGTTAGTTTCAAACTAGGATTTCAAACAAAATCCATTATCACTTGATCTGTTTATTGTTAGGATTTAAAAATTCAAACAAAAGTGTTTGTTTCAGTATATAGATTAATGTTTAAATTATGATTAAGTTAAATAAATTTTGAATGACTTGTGAAAACAAAAACAACAGAGAAAACTTAAAATAAGTAAAAATTAAAATATCTCAATTCGTTGATTCAAGAATATTAGTGGAATATTTAAACTAAAACATGATTTTTAGAACAGAAATCATGATTTTTAGTAATGGGATTTTGGAGCGGTTTGGGTTTGTCTAAATTTTATAGTTTGGGTGTTTTATGGTGATCTCTATGGTCTGGGAAGTAGGGGTTCTTTCTGGTGATAGAAGGATGATCGGGGAGGTCAGTAAAAATGGTGGAAGTAGGGGCAGATGACCGTGGCGATGGTGGTTGGGCGATTGGGTTTGTAAACCTAGTTTTGGCTGGGTTTTGATGTTCGATCGGCATTGTCTCTCTAGTGTATCGAGTCTAACGAAACTCGAGGGAATGGTAGCAGGGAGGTTGGCGATGGTGTGGCAGGAATTCCGGAGTCGTTGATGGTCGGAGTGTTGTGGATGAGGTGGGTTCCAGATTTCCGATGATGATTCCAGTTTGGGTGTTTTAGCTCGAATTCGATTTTGACTTAGGAATGACGATCTAATGATCGAGTTGGGGTGGTGGAGTGGTTTTGGATGTGGAACGATCATCATTGATGATCGGAGGTGACTGAGGGCAACGTGCACGTGCACATGTACGTCTCGTACAACTGGAAGAATTTAAAGTTTAGGAAGATGAAGTCTGGGTTTGGTTCGAAGTTTTAGTGTGAGAGACTCGAAGTCGTACTCGAGGAATTGGGGACCGGGCTCGGGGTTTCGAAGGAGAGGCTCGTGTAGTTATCACGGTTTTAAATTTTAAAACTTAGCAAAGTTAAAAAGAAAAGGAAGGGGAAACTCGGAGTTGTCTTGGGGTTTTTAGGTTTTGGCACGGGAGAAAATATTGATGGTCTCGGGTCAATTACCTGTTGCAGTTTTCTTTTTAATCTGTTTGATTTTAAAACTTTAAACTTATTTTAAAATTTGAAAGCAAGATTTAAATCTAGTTTTAAATCAAATATAAAGTATGGATTCAAGTTAATTTGTATCTTAATTCAAATAAATAAGTTTTTATTAAATTTATAATGTTTAACAAATGAAAAATGTTAAAAATATAATTTTATAAAGGTTTGAATTTAAAAATCTTTAAATGTTAAGTGTTTCTTAACATTTGAATTTAAGAAGATTTTATAAATTTGATTTAAATTTGGTTAAAGTTAAATTTGTAATTTATTTTAAATCTTTAATTTAAAATGAATTAAAAAGAAACTTTTAAAGTAAAATGTTTTAAAGTCTTTGTTAATGATAATTAGAGTAGTTAAAGGGTTAATACTTTAAATTAGAAGTAATTAAGATTTAATGATGTAGGATTCATTAAATTAATAAGATAATTAAAGAATAATTTGATAATTTAATTAATTAATGATTTAGTGTTAATTAATTAAATAATTAGGATTATAAGTTGATTAATTAAGAATTAAGGATCATTTATTTAAATAAGTATAGATTTTTAATAAATGATTAGAAATTAATTAATCAAGTGATTAAAGATTAATTAGCAATTAATTTAATTAGAAATTAATTAAATGGTAATTAAGAATTTATTAATTGGTAATTAATAATGATTGATTTAAGTTTAATTACTTAAATAAGAATTGTTAATAATGAATGAGGGTTCATTAATTAGGAATTATTGAATAATTAATTAATGTGATTAATCTTGATAATCAATTAGATTAATTAACTAATGATAAGCATTTATAAATTGGTTAAGTATAATTTACTTAATGGAATTAATTAAATGAATTAATTACTTAAGGTAATTAATTAAATAAATTTGATAAGTTTAAATTAATTTGTTTAATTAATTTAAGGAATCACTTGGTGATTTGATAATTACTTAAATGTAATTAGTGGAAGTATAAATTACTTAGGAAAGTAATTAAAGTTAATTAGTGGATGTAATTAACTAAAGATGGATTAATAAAAGTAATTTGAGTTTAATTACCTTGAATAATTAATCAAGGGATTAATTAAAGGATAATTAATTAAGAAGTAAATTAATTAAGGGAAGAGTAATTAAGGGTAGTTAATTACTAAATGTGATTAATCAAAGGTGATTAATAATTAAAGATTAATTATGAAATATAATTAATTTAAATGGAGAAATAAATTAAAGAAGTAATTAGAATCATTAATTAATATGATTAATGATGTAATTAAGGATTGAGTAATTAAGATTAATTAATCAATAATAAGTGATTAAAGTAATTAATTAATTATAATTAATTAAAGATTAATGTAATTAAGTATGGTTAATTAATTATGAAGTAATTAAAGATTAATTACTTAATGGTTTAAGATAATTAATTTTTGAAATTAATTAAGTATTAATTACTTAAAGTAATTAAAGGGTAATTAATCAGGAATGATTAATTAAGATGGATACTTAGAGTATGATTAATTAATTGGTTTAATTAATGATTAAGTAAGAAGGATTTATAAAATGAAGTAATTAATTTAATTCACTTTAAATTAATTAGATGATATAAATCATTGCTTAAGGATGGATGAATGAGATTGAATGTATTTCATTGTTTGATATCTCTGATGAGATATGATTGATATATGATATGGATGTTTGGTTGAATTGAAATGATAATATGAATTATCTGTTGTGATGATAATGTAGATTATCTATTGAATTATCTATCTGTGTGTAGTATAGACAAGAATTGAATTGTTTTAACCTTAAAACAACTTGGCCCTTAAAAGATACGTTTTGGATTTCGATGAGACCGGGATCGGGTTTCCGTATACCGGATTTCCAGGTCTGGAGACCCGAATACCACATCGATCCAAATTAACGATAGGTCGTGAATCAAGTGAAGATGAAGATTCAGAGTGCAAGGGTTATTGTCGTTAACTCTAAGGGTGATTCCAAAACGAGTGTAACGAGATAATGCCTTCGGTTTCGTTCGAACCCGGAACGAACTTGTATGGATTGAATGCTTTCAGCACATCGTCAGGTGGACGATGAGCATTCTAAGATAGATGTGTTCTTTTTAAAGGTAATCGTGACCTCAAGCCTCACAAACCGGGAATGGCTAAAACAGGGGAGGTGCAGCAAGGTTAGTGGGTAGCACCCAAGTAGGACAAGGTTACCTCTGTCTAGATGTCCCTTTCTATTTTCGACTTAGTGGTGCGGTTGCTGATCCCAACCATGAGGTATCTTGTGCGGGAATTATCCAGTAAGGGATGTTCCGACCTTGTGTTGCAGGGGATTGGGAGTGATCCTCGGTACGGTGATCTAGGCCACGTACTGTGACGGGCGGTACCCCGGTAGCCCTGCCATTGTATGGAATCCAATTTCCAATAAGTGATAACGGACTTGATTGTATAACCCACTTTGTTGGCTAGTATGCTGGAATTTAATAATGTAACAATTTCAGCTATTTCATATTTATTTGAAAACCCTAGACCCTATTATAATACAATCGAATTTCCTATCAAATGTTTTGGTTAGCGTAAGGTAAAAACTTACCCATATTTATTTTTGGGAAGTCTTACGTGATACTTTTTCTTTCAAAAGGTTTTGAAGTTAAACAAGTTTAACCTGTTACTCACACCAGACCCATGTCTGACCCAAGTTGTTTATTTCTGTTTTATAAACTCTTGGGTACTCAAATTTTTACGAGTAGCCAAGGGATTCAGGTTAGCCTTGACGAATTGTGGAGGAGCAATGGAGCAGGAGGCTTCAGCGTTGTAGATATATATAGTAATTCCGCTGTGCCTGTATCTCTGTAGTGTATTGAGTTGTAATGTCTAGACAGATGTTTATAACTGTCTAGTAAGTGATGTATATGCTGTGTAACTCTGTAAAGTGTTGTATACTATGTAATAGTTTATGTTATTAATATAATTTATTCGTTCCGCTGTGAGATCGTTGTTGTTGTTTCTTTCTTTCTTCTCTTCTTTTCTATTTTCTACCCCTTTCTTTCTTATTAGCGATACGACTTTCTATGGAGAGAAAGTCGTGGTCGTTACAGATTTATAAGTTGAAGTTTTTATAAATAGGAATGGAATTTATAAACATTGTTTGTAAATTCGAAATCAATTGAATTTGATAAATTAAACGTAGAAGTTATTAAAGGAGATATATTCGTGATTTTGGACAGCGAATTATCCTTTAAGTTAAATGTTGTAAATAATAAGAGTTGGTTGGGAATTTTATTCACGATTTTGGATAGTGGATAATTCTTGAAATAAAATGTGTAGAAAATAGTGAAATTTGGTTAGTGAAGTATATTCACGATTTTGGACAGTGAATATATTATTAAGTAAAATGGATCTGTTTGGGAAAGTGATATTGGAATAGAATGAAAACGATTTAACGATGTTTTAAAATGTGTTAAATATCAAAACCATGGATTTCAACATTCATTGTTGAAATAGACGTTTTCGAGAAATAAAGAAACAGTGGACTATAACACTATTGTTATAGTAAATGATTTTCAAAAGGAAATGTTTTTTTTATCTAGTATTGGGATTTATATATCTATCTTAATTCCGAATCCCTATACTAGTGATTTTGAGTCGTCGTAACGATGTTTTACGTAACATTCGTTTTGACTCAAATAGATGTTGTTATAGTAAATGATTTCCTTAAAGAATGAAATTTATACTTAATTTTGATTTAAGTATATCGAATATTTTCAAATGTTGAAAATAAATAGATTTGTGAATTACTTATTATTAATTAAGTGTGGAAATGTTTTCCAAAATGAAATGAAACGTTTTGAGATTTTATCTTCTTAGAGATAAATCGAAAGTGAATATTGAAATCGATTGAAAATCGTATATCAGTAGATATTTTGAAATATAAATTCACAATGGAATTTATAGCCGAAAAGGGAAATTGTTTAGAAAAATAAATATTGATTTTATTTTAGAAGTGTGGAAAGTATATATCTAGTAAAGATATTTTGGAAAATAAATAATTTGGAAAATTATTTGGAATCTGATGATGTTGCGCATCTCTATTGATAGTTAAATAACCGACTATCAATAATCACCTTGAATGGGTATTTGTTGTGATTTGCTTGAATTTGAATGCCACACTTATTTTTGAATAATTCGCTCACTATTCGGGTTAGCCGGGAAAGGACCATGGGGTCGTATAACCCATTCCGAATATGTGATACGTCGTAATGAATTGCATTTGATGACCGGTGTTGAAGACCGGATATTTTTGAAAACGGAAGGATTACCGTCGAGTTACTCTGCATCGGCTGATCTCCGATATAGAGGTTTTATCACCCTTAGTGACGGGAAGTCCAGACGTGATTTGAAAATTATCCGGATTTGCAAGGGCTTCGTGAGAAGTGCCTTCGGTTCTGTTCGAGCCCGTAACAGACTTGTATGGATTGTATGTCTGACATTACAAATTGAGATATAAAGCTGATTTCTTTCAAAATACATATCTGTTGGTGGCGGAGAATTTATTCTCTTAGCTTAACACCCTTCTCTGAGATGTACGAGCTCAGAGGTTATGTAGTTGAAATTTATCAGCGATATACTCCCAATTTGGTAAAGTGACATGCGGAGTGTTGCTGTGAAATGATCATTGTTTGATCACTTGTGATATGATCATTTGTTTGATCATCTATCTTTGTGATCATTTCTTTGATCATTTGTTTGACCCGAAGCATGGCTTTGTGAAAAGCGTAGCTTTGTGGACGAGACTTCGTCGGACCTCACACCCCGGAATGGTCGAAACAGGAAGGATGCAGCAAGATTCTAGGGAGTAGCGCCCCTTAGTGTATGTCATTCCTTCTGGATAGAGGTGGTATCATGGTATGGAGCCCAAATATTTAACCTATGTTGTTACTGCAAATTTATTATGTGGTTGTTGGAAATCGAGGATCCTCGGGAAGATCGGTTACGATCGGGGGATGGCATACGCGTGTCAGTAGTTACCTATTTTTGCAGAGGTAACCCGGCCTTGTGTTGGCAGAGATCTAACCGTAATGTTAGGTTATTTCTCGGGACGTCTTTCCAGAGGCATTTCCATGTGACAATGGGAAGTTCCTTGGCCTGGCCATTTATTGGAAATCCAAAGAAACAATACGAGCCTTGTACGGTTTTAGTTGTAGAACCTGCCATTTAATAAGGTAGCTATAGTAAGCATACTATAATGGTACCTATGCTGGCTAAGATTTATATTGTACTTTCGAAATGTTTTCTACACTATGCACTAATAATAATATCAAAAAGGATTTGATTTTGCGTAGTAAGCATCTTTGACTATCATAAGAAGAAATCTCCTCCAATTCTGCGTTTGCATTGTGTGTGTGGCGGGAGGTCTTATGGTAGTTTCATTTTCCAAAAGCATTTCGAATTGACTTTAAAATTATCCCATTGTTGTTGTAAAGATAAAATGTTTTACGATCTCACACCAGTCACCATGACTGACTCGGAGTTTATTGTTTCCCTTCTAAACTCTGGGTACCCATTATTTTCCACACGGGCAGCCTAGAGTTATGTTATCAGGATATTTTGGATATTCTGGAGCTTTGGAAGCAAGCTGGATGGCGAAACGTATCACCTATATTTTGTATTATTCCGCTGTGTATTCTGTATGAGGACAAGTTTATACAACTGTCCATTGTTGTATTGAGTTGTATATTGACTCTGATTGATGTATGTATAAACTGATATAGTTCTTTGTTTTAAAAGACTAGTGATTATCTATTATATATTGTTCCGCTGCGAATGTGAGATTCTGATATTGTTTTTGTTCTGTGTTTTCTGTTGTTGTTCTTCTTTTCTTTTTCTTCTATCTTTTCTTCTACCTCTTCTTTTAAACCCTAAGAATTCGGTTTTTTGGCATTCGTTTGCTCGGCAGTTGATACAGTGGACGTATCGATGTCGATTTTCAGAAGTCGAAGAATCGGGTCCTTACAGGGATACAAGCTCATTTTGATCATCAGTGTTAAATATTTGTTAAAATATGCAATGATGCAAAATATTAAGTAACTTGAATAAATTATCAATAATATCCCTAATAGACTTTCTCCAATATAGATTTGAATCCCTGAAGGATCAAAATTTGTAAACTACATCTGAAATATGGTTCAAAATTCTGTTCAAAATATTTTTGGAGTAAGTAATAAAGATGCCAAATAAAGGAGGTGAGTGTTCTTGAAGAAACACTTAAGGATGCTCTGAAAGAGATCCATGACATGATTGTCAAATAACCCTAAAAGTGGGTTAAGTACCTAAAACATGATAATTAAAGAGATCTCAATAAATCATGTCTGGAACTGACAAGAAATAAACATCGATGATAAATTTGTAAATAATAAAGCACTTAAATTTATAAATAGATTAAAGATCTTGAATTAGAGGAAAACGTGACTGGCCATCATGAATCCTTTAATAGTAGAGAAATATGGTCCGCAAAGTACCGAAAGTACTTGAAATGCTTAATATACCCCGAAGGTATAAATGTGGTTTAAATCATATTAAATAATGAAAGTATACAAATTCCTAAAGAATATAAATAACTTTCATTGTTATAAAGAATGCAAAGAACAAGGAGAGTAGACTTCAACCTACTTTTAAGTATTGTTGTAATGAAAATCTTGATATAATTCATGATGAGTAGATTACTTCCTATTTTTAAGTATTGTTGTATTGAAACTCTTAACATCCATTGAAGTGTTAGTTGTGATATGTAAAACTTATTAAAATATATAAGTTCCTGAAAAATTTAAATAACTTTGATGATTATAAAGAATGGAATGTTGATTACAACCTTCTTCTAAGTATTATTGTAATGAAAATCTTGATGCACTTCAAGATGAGTAGATTACTTCCTGCTTTTAAGTATCGTTGGAATAAAACTTTTAATATTCATCAAAGATGTAGTTGTAATATGCAAAATTGATTTGAAGCACAAGAATGAAAGCACATGATGTGTGTTTCATAAAGGTAGCGAACAAAATACATAAAATGCAAATCATATTTGGAAGAAATAATCTTGGAAAATTTGATTGTATTGGAGGAAACTATTAATAAATTGTATTATTAATGAGATTTATATTTATGAATCCAGAAGTATCTATAACCAATTTGAGTTACCGAAAGATGAATATGAATTTAGAAGAAAATTTTAAATCAAAGGAGAGCATCCATAAGTATTTTATAATGCACTCTTTTTCCTTAACTAAGATTTTTCCCATTGGGTTTTTATTAGTAAGGTTTTAACGAGGTATTATCTTGATCTAGAAGTATCAACTCCCCAGTAACATTTGAAATAAGCTATAATGTACTCTTTTTCCTTTTTTTAAGATTTTTCCCATTGGGTTTTTCTTATTAAGGTTTTAATGAGGCATTATCTTGATCTAGAAGAATCAAACGTCTTTTCAAGAAATAACATCTCAAATATGTTATTTAAGTTAAATTATATTTTTATCCTTGACTAAGGTTTTTCCCATCGGGTTTTCCTTTGTAAGGTTTTTAATGAAGTATTAAATTGATCCAGAAGTATCAAACTCTATTTGATGCAGTAAATTATTGAAATATGACATACTATACTGTACTCTTTTTCCTTCACTAAGATTTTTCCCATAGGGTTTTACTTAGTAAGGTTTTAATGAGGCATTAGTTTGATCCAAAAGTATCAAGCTTCATTTAAAGAAATAAAAAATAAAATATGTCATTGTACTCGTTTTCCTTCACTAAGATTTTTCCCATAGGGTTTTTCTTAGTAAGGTTTTAATGAGGCATTGTTTTGATCCCGAAGTATCAAACCCTTAGAAAGAATATCATTTTTAATATGATTTTACAAGTTGCACTCTTTTCCTCGTTCAAGGCTTTTTCCCACTGGGTTTTCCTAACAGAGGTTTTTAATGAGGCAATGGACATTATCTATATCGATTGAATGGATAAATGCAAGCAAGATAATAATGAGGAGGAGTAATCATCATACACGTGTCAAAAGGGACAATTTCAAGTTATCAGAGGATTCAAGATTTTGAAGACGCATATTCAAGGGAGAGTGTAACAGCCCGCATATTTATCGATTTTATATTTAAATGTTTTATTTAAATATTTTATCGTTAGTCGGATGTTAGTCCGAAAAGCTACTTTTTGCATACGGTCAAATTTGGACTCGAGACCACCTCCGTTGAGTTCAAAATGACGTTTACGATCTTTTTGAGTGTAAACTTCGATATGTTTGGAGTAAGTGGAATTTTCGTCACTTTTTCCCGCCTTTGACTTTGGTTGGACTGCATCTTCTTTAACTCAGCCCCAACCCACCTCCTCTTCCTCACTTTATCAAACACTTCAAGCTTTGTCAAAAATGGAGGAGGGAATGGGAAATTAAAACTCCAAACTCAAATTCAATTGCAAATCCAACATTCAACTCCAAATTCAAGTAGAAGATATTGGATTCAAGCCTTGGATTGCTTCTCCTTGCTTTCAAGCTTCATCTTCATCACATCTTGCCTATATCTGTCATTGGACTGTTGGGGATGATTCCCTATCACTTGTGCATATGTATTTGCATTTGGATTGGATTGAATTGGTGAAAAACCCAATTTTTAGTGTTTTGGCAAAATTCTGGGATTAGGTCGTTCGGGTTTTGAGAAGACAGGCCTGCAAATTGCCGTTCTGGGCTTAGGTCGTTCGCCTCGAGTTAGGTCGCTTGGCACTTAGGTCGTAGGTCGTTCTGCACTAGGTCGTTGGCCCTAGGTCGCTCGATCTTACCTACCCATTAGGTCGCACCTCTTTAGGTCGCGCCTTACCTTAACTCGACCGTGTTAGGTCGCTCACCCCACTAGGTCGCACCACTGATAGGTCGCGTGCTTGGTAGGTCGTTCCATTTTAGGTCGTTTGGCTTTAAGTCGTTTGCAGTTAGGTCGTTCGACCTTATATGCTCACATTAGCTCGTTCGGAGATAGGTCGTTCGTTTTAGGTCGCGAGTCTTTAGGTCGCGAGTCTTTAGGTCGCGATTTTTAGGTCGCGAGTCCATAGGTCGCGAGTTTTAGGTCGCGAGTCCTTAGGTCGCGAGTTTTAGGTCGTGAGTCCTTAGGTCGCGAGTCTCTTTTCCTTAGGTCGTTAGACCTTATTTTCCTTAGGTCGCTAGGCCTTGCTTCACTTAGGTCGTTGGACCTTATATCCATTTGGTCGCTGGACCTCATATCCCTTAGGTCGTAGGTCGCATGGCCCCTTAGGTCGAACACCGTAGCGGGGGCTTTGCCCCCGCACCCCCACCTAGGGGGTTGCCACCCCCTGGACCCTCCTCCGTAGGGGATCTTATTTGAAAAACATTCAACAGAACTTCCACTGTGATGCATTTTGAGCTGATTTCCTTGGATTTTGTTCACGTCTTCGAATGTGAATTTATGTGATAGATTGTTTCTACAATCATTTTTGTGATTTGTCACTTTAAAAATATGAAGGTTTCAATACTAGTAGTAAATGTCAAAATTCTTTCATTAAAGCGATTTCAACTCTATTTTATTACAAAGCTCTTTTTCCTAAACCGTTTTCCAACCTATTAGTATATACAAGCCTTTACTTCACTCGGATGAGAAATCGAATTAAACGACTTAGTAAAACGAGTGGTATGAAACGCTTGCGTTCACTTCGTCGGTTAGCTCTTGGACTTGTTCGATTGAACCCTTTTGTGACAATTTTCTAGTGAAGATCTACAGTTTGTTCGTAAATATTTAAGTTAAGCTTGTGGTTATGGGACATGAAGCTAAACTCATATATTTACTGGCTTGGTGTAATCGACACTTCCTTATGATCATGACGATCATTTTTGTGATTTAGACTAGCGATTGAGCAATGTCTCTTTGTCTGCGAGGGAGACTAGACCCCGCTTTTGTGATGTTTCTCCATCACATATATGGGATAGCACCCCATGGTCTTCGAGCCGTTCATGTGTTAAAATTTAATGGATAGCTTCCATGAGATAGCTTCTCGTTCATGTGTTATACGCGTTGGTGAGTTTTCATGCTCCCGTTCATGTGTTAGGCCTCCCCCTTTTTATGTGTTTTTCTGGATTTCTTGTGATGATTTCTGGAATTTGTGCTTCACCAATTTTCATGATTTTCATTGATATGATATCATTTTTTGTGCATTGGTGAATTCATGTGTTATTAACTTGTTATGAATACAAGTTTAGGGTATGATACCCTATTTTATCTTTGAGAAGATTCTTGTGATATTGATTAATCTTTTGTTGATTATCATTTACATACTTATAGTAGTATGCCGTTATGGTTGTTACATGTTCATGCCATATTATTTATCCTATACCTTATCATCTGATATTTATAGCTAGACTGATCCGTTTATTATTTTCTTATGAATAATACTCGGGTCATACCGAGATGTTACAGGTGCTTTTGCTTGACTTCTCTTCAGGATTATTCTGACTTTTGGCTAACTACATCGATTAGTAGTTTTTGGATGTACACATTTGAGATATAGACTCTATGTTGTGTACTTATTCTTTTGTATAGCACGTGTTGCTATTCTTTTGTATTATCGTGGATCTTTCTGACCACTACTCTGATGTACACTTTCATGTGATATACATTTATTCATATCTTCTTCCGCCTTTGTGATATGGATGTCTGTGACTGATTTATGTTATGATTATTTCTATGTTTGTTTCCGAAGATTATATATAGCCACCGTGTGATAGCTTTGAGTTTGTATCGGTATGTCGGATTTCCTCCTTAAATGATATGCATTCTATTCTATCTGACATATCGGAGCTCGCACAAAGAAGTTACATGGATGGTCGCTCCTCTACAGCCTTATTCTCCGTGCTAATTGACAACACTACATCGTAGTGTTCTTGGTTAGCATGGGTATAGAGGTGGGGCGTCACAGCTGAGTGTTATAATATATGTAAATATAAATAGTGAATATGCTATAAACTGTTTTGTATTTAGTCCCACATCGTGGGATTAGTTCTATCCCAAGCTCTTAGGCCTTTATATAAAGGTGCTGATGTAATGAGAATGAATTACTAATCTCTGAATGAATAAAATTGTTCTCTCTAATGGCTTCTGCTTTCTTTATTTTATAACATATCAATGTATTTCAAAAGAATGCAATTTTGTCGATGAACATTAAAGAATAAGAAGAATATATTTAATGCAAAGAGAGAACATTAGTTACCCTTTTATAGAATTTGTTGTTGTAATTAATATCGTTACATGTGTTAGAAAGAGAATATAACAAAATATTTTAAAGGAAAATAATATATCTAATATTATATTTTTGGAAAGTGAATATACATGGAAGTAAAAGGTTATTCTAAAAGAAATTCATTTATATGCACAGAGGTAAAGATATTAACCGGATTGATGGAGCAATTTATTACTAAATGTACGATGCTAATGTTAAAAGTGAGAGACAATAGTATGTTTAAAAAAAATAAGGATGCATGTAATGTTGTAGAAATAGAGGTAACAAAATAGCAAAATAAACCATTATTTTAAAAAGGAATGTGGAATACGCTATCTCCTTGTTAGTAAAAATAAAAAGGGTGAATCTAATTTCAAATTGGAAGCATAAATATTAATCAATTAAAAATTGATGATGCAATTAAGTAGTAGAGAATAAGGTTTTTAATTATTGTAAATAATTACACATACATATACACATATTGTTTCTTTCTTTATAAAGAAATATCAATTAAGTAGTAATGAAATTTATTGTTAAATAGGTATGTTTTTTCTTTCCATGTAAAGGATAAGGGAAAATGTAATAACCTGGATTTGGAAAGGTAAATACCAGCTAAGTATTATATAAAAAAGTAAAGTTCATAATCATTGTCAAGATATATAAATGTGTGTGTATATATATGTATATGTGTATATATCTTTATTTATGCAAAAGATTCCATATAATGGTTAATAATATATGTATACATATAAATCGATGAATTGATTAGAATTAGGATGACATAAATTAGGATAATGAAAAGGTTATATTTTTAACATAGAAAGAAGAAAAGGAGTTAAATAAAATTTAACAATTAAGGAAGCTTTAACTAAATGACCATCCGGATTTAATATATCAGTCCAATGGTCCAGAATTAACCAAATATCTTCACTTGGAAATGAATTAATCAATTAGCGTATAGGATAAAAACAAAGATTCTCCTAGGGTTAATCGGCGGTTAGAATTGATTCAAATCCCCTATAGATATACGCCTAATCTAAATCTTAATTCATCACAAAATTAGACGATATATCAAAACTCTATCACTTTCTCTTCTCCTCTACAAACTAAAAATTCTTTAAAACCAAATCAAAATCAAACTAGAAGAAATACAACTAATTGGATATAGGAGAAGCAAGCATACATATGGCGATTCTCAAGCGAAGCAAGTTGGAAGAGCTTAGGCATAAGGTGAGTGAGAATAGGTTTAATAAGATGATTATTTATAGTTAATTTAACCAATTTTATCTATTCTAGCGTGTTAGTCAATAAATCTGAAAGCTATAAACCCTAATTCTTAGATCTAACTTCCAAACCTGAAATCCAATTTAAACTGGAATTGATATGAATTGGTTAATCTCTTCTAAACCCTAGTTAAACCCTGTTTTTCTCTCATTGAATTATAATCCTAGAATTGGTTAACTAGTAGTATTTTAAAATTTAAACTGTAAATTGAAACATATAATCTAGGTTAGAAATTGAAGTGATAGTAATTTTATAAATCTGACATTGGTGCTATCATAACCCTGAATTGTTTAACTAAAATCACCGTGAATTGTCAGATCAGATGCCTATGCACCCTTTTAATTACAAACGCTAAACATGTAAACTCTAGATTTAATAATTGAAATTAAAATTGAGAAATTTGGACTGGTCGAATTAGTGCTTAGGGTTCACTGTAAACTGAAATCTACAACCGAAATTAACGACAATAAAATTGACATCAAAATCGATAACAGAAAATACTGGAACCCTAATTTTAGCCTACGACCGGTTGACCACTGATCCCCAATGATCGACCAGTAGCGGTCGACTGGTTAGGATTAGCAGTCGGCCGATCGACACTAACATGCAAAATCCGAACCTCGGCCTAAGGCCCAGGTTAATATAATTTAAGATAAAAATTAAGTAAATGTTAACTGTTTGTTTGAGCCTATTTTTGGTGCTAAGTGTATGTGCTAGAGATAGTTCGGAAGCTAGTTTCCTATTAGAGGAGGCTAGATCATTTCGGTGTTGGGTAAAATGTTGTTTACCCAACTAAGAGTCGATGATTGACTAGGGGCGATGTATTTTCGATATATAGGAACTTATGAGGAGGTTCTATAGTTGACGCAGAGTACTGACGGATGTCGGTGAGTGAGCCCGGTGCTAATGGGAATGTTATACGGATAGTCGGGCCTAACGTAGCACGATAAGTGACAATATAGGTAAAGAAGTGGCCCGGTACTAATGGGAGTTCTTGTATACACAGTTCTGACCTGACGTGATACATGTGGACATCGGTGCAGTACGATAAAAGCATTACATTACGATCGAGAGGTGAACAAGTGTACAGACGATGAGACACACCGCTGAGTTGGTATATCGGGTTCTCCCTCTCCAGACGTAGTTATGGGTTATGGGTATTATAGGAAAGCAGTTCCCACGGTAGCATTAGGCGATGATATTAGTGGAAATTGGGTTCCATAATAGCCTACGGGCAATATTTCTTATTGGGCAGCTCTAGGAGCGTTGGTCGATCGTTAGTTGTGAGGTTCGACCCGTAGTTCGATCCTTGTAATTGCCTACGCAAGTTGTAGTGTAGGTGTGTATTAGACAAGAACCCTTAGGTAATGGACCTTAAGAATTCACAAACACTTGTAGCATACCCTATGCCATCTAGAATAAGTTTAAAGCTAACTACACATGATTACAACATGTTAAACTTGTACTCATTCACCAGACTTTTGTCTGACCTACCCCTTCTTTCCATTTTTCCTACCATAGAATGACTGGTTAGCAGTTGCTTGGACATAGTACATGGACAAAAGAGCTTTATTTTGGTGTTCTCATATTATTTATTGTTCACTACATAGTTACTTATTGTATTAAAATCTATAAAACTTATATTGTACTTTGAAAATAACATGTATGTAAAACAAATATTTTTGGAGACTATTTTTTTGAAATGTCTATTTTCTATACTTATATTTTAATTCCTACCGCCGAGAGATCTAATGTATAGAATGTTTTATAATTTACCCTCATAATCATGCTCTGTAATGTATTAAAAACCCCAACATCTCGTGACGCGAGTTCGAAAGTCACCTTAGGCTTTGGGTCAATCTATCGGGAGGTGCGGGTTGTTACATTTGGTATCAGAACTTGGGTTTAAGATCCCCTAATATTTAGGCACGTATTGAGAGAACGTTTTTGAAAAAAAGTGGTTTTTTAAAATGTTTTTCAAAATTTTGTCCAAAAAGTTTCAAAAATGAATTTTGAGAATATATATATATATATACAAGTTTTCAAAAAGCTTTCCAAAGATTTTATCTATATATCGTAGTTCCCTTTATTCGTGCCTATATTATCTTTAAGAAAGTTGAAAATAATTCCCAATCTCAGATTGTAAGAATGAGTACAAGTTTTAGAGGAATGGCTCTAGAAATGCCAGTAGAGGATTTCTATACCAACTACCAGTAGAAAGTAAATTATGGATTTAAGGGTGGATGAAGAAGACCAGTACTATAAGACCCATATAATAAGAATATGATGTTGACAATATAAGGGGGACATGAGGATGACTTTACAAATTTAAGATAGATTCCCCAGTTAAAGTAGAACCCTTCTATTGGTAGTAGTTACAAAGACTCTTATTCACTTAAAGGTATGGTTAGAGTATTTCCATGTTAAAGTTGGACGTTATATTGGAAAATAAACTTGAGTTAACCATCTTTGAAAAGGAAGACGGAAATCTTATGCACTTAAAACATTGTTTGGTATAAGTGGGCTTAGATTTAGGTTGCTATTATCTACTCCAATTTAAGTGATAAACCAATAAAAATGCTTTCTAAAAAGTCAGAAACAGTGGGTGTTTAATATTTTAAATAGTAATTTTGTTTTTGTTTATGATTTTATATAAAATAATCAGATGAACTTTATAAAATTTGTTTAAAAAGACAAATTAGAGAATAGATGAAAAGCGATTTTTTAATAACTGCTATAAAGCTTTTTTTGTATTTTAGGAACATTGTTACACTTATCTTCATTGTGTACTTTGTTTTGAATAATAAAACTTTTGAAATAAATTGAGAAGTATGTAAGACTTAATTTTTGGACTTCTTTTATAAATAAGAAATGGTTAGTACTTGAAAACGTCCTTTATCGATGGCTTTTTTCAAACTCTAAAATAATAATAATAAGTTAAAAATACCACATTATCTTTAAAAATGCGCTTTCGTGAAATTTTTTGTTTATGAAAGGATTATTTTTTAAAATGATGTGTTTTATATACATTTTGGGTTAAGCTTCACCGTTTTGGTAATTTAACTAAAGAAAATGTCATGGTCTTAGTAAAAGCGGAAAGTTTGTTAAAAATAAAAAGAGATCTTTATAGTTTTAAAAATCATAATAGTTTTGTAGAAATGATGTTAAAATAAAAAGGTTTTGATTTAAAAGGCAAAATGAAAGTACTATGATTATCACTTAAACTTAAAAGAAAAGAGTTAAATTGGAGTTAGATAAATATGATTAAACAACCCACTAAGACAAAATTATAACTATGGAAATATGGAAGCATTGGAATGGTTGGGACAGAGATAAAAAGGTAAAATGAGAATTTAGTGACCTTTTCAATCAATGGTTGAATTGGGGGGATATGACACTAGGTAAAACTTCTTATAATAGTAAAGAACGAAAGCCATACTGTGTCTTTCTACCCAAGTATAGTTTAGGTTGTAAAAGCTTAGCATAAAAAAGTAGGAACGCATGATTTGGGTAAACATATTTCAGAATAAGGAAAGAGAAAGTCAAGATGTTTTAGTTGTATCAAAGAATACTGGGGATGCAAAAAGTTTTTTGGTTTAAAGTGTAAAAGGGCTAAGTAGGTCTACTTCAATCCTTATAAGGAGTGTTAAGTAACAAATGAGCATTTCCTTGATTACATTAGACAATCTAAATGGAATGGTAAATGTAGGCTTGGTGTTATAGCATCAAGGTTGGTACCATATAGGTGATGATAGGATACCTATAGGCTACGGACGATTTAGGTATTGTGTTGTTCCCCTGAAGGCTACATGCGGACCAGATGGACATGAGTGGGAAAATATATGTTGTTAGATTTATATCATAGTAGATGTGTTCTACGTAGGCCTGTGTAAATCTTGGAATTGGAGAGTTGAGTATTGCACTTGAATACAGAAAATATGGGAGAAGTAATCCTTAAATTAATGAAAATACAGAACCTTAATTTTAGCCTACGATCGGCCAATCGCTGATCCCCAACGGTGGACCGATAGCGGTCGACCGATCAAAACGTAAAATGTAGAATCCGAACCTCGGTCTAAGACACGATTTAGTAATAGTTTAAGATAAAAATTATATAAATGTTAGTTATTTTTTTGAGCCTGTTTTGAGGCTAAGTGTGTACGCTAGAGATGATAGGGAAGCTAGTTCCCTATCAGAGGACACTAGGTCATTTCGGTGTTGGGTAAAATGTTGTTTACCCAATTGAGAGTCGAGTGATCAACTAGACGCGATGTATTTTCATAATATAAGCACTCACGGGGAGGTTCTGCAGTGGAAACGCAGCACTGACGGATGTCAGTGAGTGAGCCCGGTGCTAACGGGGAATTATATACAAATAGTTAGGGCCGACGCAACACAATAAATGGTAATATAGGTAAAGAAGCGACCCGGTACTAACGTGAGTTCTTGTATGCATGGTTCTGACGCGACGTGATATAGATGGACACCAACGTAGTACAATGAGAGGTATTACACTACGATTGAAAGGTGAACACGGGTGGAGACGATGAGACACACTGGGGAGTCAGTATCTCAAGTTCTCCTTCTCCAGGCGTAGTTATAGGTTATGGGTATTTATGGGAGAGCAGTTCCCACAGTAGCATTAGGCAGTGATATTAGTGGAAACTGAGTTCTACGGTAGCCTACGGACGGTGTTTCCTTATTGGATAACTCTAGGAGCGTTAGTCGATCGTTAGTTGTGCGGTTCAACTTGTAGTTTGATCCTTGTAGTAGCCTATGCAAGTTGTAGTATGGGTGTGTATTAGACAAGAACATTTAGGTAACGTACCATAGGAATTCACAAACACTTGTAGCACACCCTATGTCGTCTAGAGTAGGTTTAAAGCTAATTGCACATGATCGCCATATGTTAAACCTGTACTCTTTCACCAGACTTTTGTCTGACCCACCCTATTCTTTCCATTTTTCCCACCACGGGATGATAGGTTAATAGTTGATTAGGCATAGTACACGGAAAAAGGAGCTTCACGTTGGAGTTCTCATATTATTTATTGTTCATCATGTAGTTACTTATTGTATTAAAAGTTTGTAAAGCTATATTGTACTTTGAAAACAGTGTATATGTAAAACAAGTATTTTGAAGATCGTTTTTCTAAAATGTCTATTTTCCGTACTTATATTTTAATTCCTTCCGATGTGAAATTTGAAAGTGTAGAATGTGTTAGAATTTACCCTTAAAATTATGTTCTGTAATGTTTTAAAAACCAAACAGCTCGTATTTCTTGGCATGACGCGAGTTTGAAAGTCACCCTAGGATTTGTATCGGTGCGTCAGGGAGGTGTGGGTTGTCATAATAATGGTTAGAAGGCATCTGGACCGTCCTGACCAAACCCTAGCTGCCTTCAGCTAAAGGGTCTACCAGCCTACCATGAGCAGTCAACTGCTAGTGGTCGACCGACCCAGTATAGGCGATCGAACGACCTCCTACCATTTGCCCCATATAATTACTTGACGTTATATTTTATTTGTTTCCTCTTTTTACAAATAACATTAACATTTATTAAATGTTAATCCCTTAACGTTAAAATATTTATTACCGTTTTAACGTTATTTAATTTTTAAATTTAAATTCGTTTGAGTTATTTTAAACTCGAAAACTTCAAACGTCAGTAATTTTTCTGTTAGAGCTCCGATTGCAAAACTTTATATATGAAAGTTCATAAGAAAATTATCATGAGCACAATGGTGTAACTTTCCTAACCAAATTCCAACGTTTACGAAATTTCCATTTTTACCTTATTTTAATTAATTTCTTATTAATTTTTACAGGCTGTTACATTGTAGATTTTGCTGAATTGTCGATTGATGCCATATATTTCATATAGATGGATGGGGAGCAAGAACCTATGTGTTGCAAATATCCAAAGGTAAGGTATAAATAGGAATGAGTAAGTTCCCGCAAGAAGGTGTGCATTAACCATCACGAGACGATAGCCATGTTTTAATATGTTCTTAGTGAAGATAAGTTAAGAATAATTGAAAAGGAAGAAAAGTCCAGAAGAAAGGATAAATAAAATTAATTTCTTAGTCCGACCCCATGCGAATGAATTTAATAAAAGATTTTAAGTTTTCTTAAAATATTTAAGATAACTTTCAAAGAATTTATTTAAAAATAAATGGCCCTATCACTAAAATGTTATTATTTTTAAAAAGTAAGTAAACACTAAATTTTTTGCCATATAAAATATCCTTTAAAAATAGGTTCTTGAAAAACTAAATTATATAGGGAAAGTTAAGAACCATTATTTTAGAAATAAATGAAAAATAGAGCATATGTTTGGCTAGATGATTTTTCTAATATGTAAATTTAAAAGTTTAATTTTTTTTAAGGGATGGGTAAATGGAAATGATACTTGATTTAAATAGGGTAAAGAGAATGGAAGGGTAAAAATGCTTGATAATGAAGATAGGAAAAATATTCCCGTATAAGAAAAATATGGAGAAAACAACTTAAATAGATTTACACATAAAAAGTGAACAATTTCATGTTAATTGAGAAAAGACCAATGACTAAAGTAGTAGGTGAATGTACTGCAATGATCCAATAAATAAAACAGTCAAAGAGAAAAAGAGCTATATAAGGAGAAGTCATTTAAATAAGAAAAATTTAGGTAGACGAAATTTAAATAGTAGCAATATTAGAAAATTTAAATAGAAACAATGTTTGAAATGGTGTATGTCCAATTTTAGATTTTTGGGTCGTCCGATATGCACACAATGCTAGTGGTAACTCATCAACCCAGTTTCCTTTCACTTGTTTCAACCGCTTTTTGATGATGATCCTGTTCACCTTCTCCACCCGTCTATTCGCCTATGGATGTGCTACCACTGTGAAACTTTTTTGAACTCGATTATGCAGAATTTATAGAATTTTGCATGCTAGAATTGAGTTGCATTGTCGATGATGATCTTTTGTGTTACTCTGAACATGCACAAAATATGCTTAACTACGAAGTCAATCACTTCCACTGAAGTGATTGTGGTGAAGGGCTTTGCCTAAACCCATGTAGTAAAATAGTCCACCACAACAATCATATTAATCTTCTTCTCATGCCATCGGTAGCATTCCAACAATGTTTACCATAACTGACCACGAGCTAATCATCTGCGTCAACTTGTCTGATGTGGCTCTTGGTAACTTCGCAAATCTTTGGCACTTGTCACATCATTTGGAAAGTTCCATCGCATCTGCGTTATCTATAACGCAATATATTCTTTGCTAATTTCCCCTAATGTAATCTTCGCAGCTTCTTCGATGGATGTCCTTAAGGATTTTCTTTACTTCGTTTTTTTCGATACATCTTAGCAAGGTGGTTGAAAATCTCCTCTAAAACATAATTCCATTCTGTACAATATAACGCGTTACCTTGCGTAAGAGCTTCCGCATTTCATTCCTACTTTTCGAAATAATTCCCTTCAGTCAGCATTCTTTGAATGGAGTCATCCATGACTCCTCTTCTATCTCCATGACGATATCCATATATTCGATGCTTTGAGCCTTCAACGCCTCTACTAGAACGATTCCAAATAAGCACGCATCTCAAGAACTAGTCAATCTGGCCAATGAATCTGCATTGTGGATGTGAGTAATCGTATAACGCTCAATCTTATTCAGTAGTTCCAACATTTTCGACGAGTAAGCGGCCAATCGTGCATCCTTAGCTTTAATTTCTCTCTTAACATGAGTATTAATAAGAACTGTTGTGTCAAACCTTTTATGTTGAGGTATGTTGTTTTGATCTGAATTAAGTTGTTGGTATTATATGCTGGATTGATAAAATGGGTTGGTAATATACTTCTGAATTTTTTCCTCCTATAGGAAATGGTATTAGACTATTAGAGCATTCTCAACCATCATGGTTGCTAAACGTCAGTTCCAATAAAATCAACTAAAAGTCATCCCCAATGGGGAAAAAATACAAACCTTTTTAATCGGCTAAATTAAAACCGGTTAAGGTATATGCTGTGAATTGCAATTCATAGCCGTTAGATTGCTATCCACATGCTCACAGCAAATTAATTTGAACCGTCTCCTTAAATTTTTTTTATAAAGCCGGTCAAGGGAACAGTAAAAAAATGTTTTTGACCGGTTAAGAAGCAACTTCAAGGTTGCTTTGGCAAGCAACTCTAAAGTGGCCAATTGACCCATAGTTGGGAATGGTCTTAGTATATGGAAGGTCTTGTGTGTTTCATAAGTAAATAAAGAGGCCGAAGTAAAACGTATCATCAATATAATAAGATCTCTTTATCTGACAGTGACCAAATTTAACTAAAAGTTGTTTTTTTATCAATATTAAATGCATCTTGGAATATTACAGTTTGCACATCATTTAATTCACTTAAATTAGTTTTTATTTCAGCAGCTAGTGGAGTGAGTAGGCCCCACACACTCTCTCCTCCTAAATTTCTGCATGCAATAATTATCCCTTCTAATTCATACAGAACTTTAGATTCTCTGCGCTTCTCCTATATAAAAAAGCTGTTTGATTCCGCTCAATTCGATTTCAGGTATGCTAATTTCACTCCTTGTTCAGCTTATTTCATCCAAAATTGATTTAAAATATGCTTTTTTTTTTCCTTTTTCATAGCTTAGACATTCGAGTTGGACCTTTTTAGGCATTTTCTCCCTATCTTTACTGGAAACTCTCTTATCTGTTAGATCGATCTGAATTTTTGATTAATTGAGCTGATTCTGATCCTGTTCGCTGTTCGAAGTTTCTTGAAGTTTGTGTATGCATTTCTCACGCTCTAATTTGATTTCCTAATTATTCAATTTTTATTCTACTGTTTGCTAAATTGATCAGTACTATCTCTGTGGATGTAATTGCTACTCTTATAGATATTAGCTCTCTACTCCCGTTAAATTTAATTTGGATTATGTCAATTAATACAGTGTTTAATTTTATTGCCATTTTGTTACTCTGTTCAATGCAGATTATGTATGCTAATATCCTTCTCAATACAGATGATAAAGTTAGTTTCTGTCATGCAAAGTTATATATTAAAATTTACATATTGTCCTGAAAAGGTTATTTATGAGTGTTGTACCGACAAACCCATTCTCATTTACTTTGGTTGCCAGTTTGTTTATAGATTTTAATTTCTGATTATGTAAACCAATTTCCTGAGTGTTCAATTTGTTAAAACAAACAATACAAGTTATACACTTCAGTATACTTGCTTGTTTTAACAACATAATCTTTGTAAAATTATTTATTAAAAAACTCAAATTGATGATTTCAGTAGCATTTTAGATGCAGAGACATCAGATGATGATAAATCACCATAAAAGACTGATGTTTACATATTTATTGCAATGCAGGATTATGCTGTGAGTGGTAAATTCATGTTTTTGTAACATAAAAATGGGGGCTGCCAGTTCAAAAATTGAAGACGACAAATCCTTAATATTGTGTCGTGAGAGAAAGCGATTTGTTAAACACGCAATAGAGAATAGATGCACACTAGCAGCTACTCATGTTGCATACATTCAGTCTCTTAGAAATACTGGGACAGCCCTTAGTAACTTTGTACAGCCTGAAATTCATTCTGAATCGTCACTGTATACAACATCAACTTCTGCAACAACTGAACCATTAGCTTTAACTGAAAAGTCAGCTTCTCAATTCTCGAACTCATCGCCATCTCCTTCTCAACATGTAGAAAACAGTTTTGTTTACTCTCCAACTCCATCTCCGCCTCCTTCACAAAGATTTCGTGTTAACCATATGAAAGCTGGAAAAAATAATTCAAGAACTGTTGAAGAGAGACTACCTGTTTCGCAGAGAGTACAAAGTTCTTTAAATTTTGATGACTCGATATTTGAAGCTCCACCACCTCCTGGTACTCCACCACCTCCTGGTACTCCACCACCTCCTGGTACTCCACCATGGGATTATTTTGATTTCTTTAATCCGATAGATAGACAATTTTCATTTCAAGACGATAAAGATATGAGTACTAGTTTTCAAAATAATATTGATATTAGTAGGCTTAGAGAAGAGGAGGGCATTCCTGAACTTGAAGATGAAGTTGACAAGTCTTCTGTACATGAAAGAGAGAGCAATGGCGATCATTTTGAAGATACAGATGATGAATTTGATAATCCATCTAGCGAACCACTTGTTAAAATGTTTAAGAATAGAAATGCAGCAATGAATAATAAACCATCTGATCAAAATGTTGGAGATGTGAACTTAAATTTAGAAGGGCATACTGTGGATATAATAACTGCTCGCAGTAGCAGATACGAAAGTGATAAAACTTCTGATGTGACACCAGCTAAAGACACATCTTCGGCGATTACAGTCTCCGTCAATGGAAAATATAAGGAATTTGGTTCGGAAACTAAGCTTCGGACAAAGGATTTCTTTTCTTGTGTAAAAGAAATTGAAAATTTGTTTCTAAATGCTTCTGAATCTGGAAGAGAGATTCCTATGATGTTAGAAGCAAATAAAGTTCCTTTTCGCCCTTTATTCCGTGGTGGAATAGGTAAGTACATGATTAACTTTTTTTATGTAACATATGATTAGTTTGCATACGTTGTAAATGCCTTGCCCACTAAAAGTTATTACCATCATAATTATGCAGTGCATAAGCCCAAGCTCTCAGAATATCTTACTGCATGGTTTACTTGTTGCATAGAAGAACCAAAACTTCCACAAGGTAGTCTTCTATCAAATTATTCAGTCATTGAATTTTTCATAGCCAGCTTACTTTATGAACAATTGAACATAACATGTTAACATTCATAGTGTCAGCATTTTTTGCACCAATTTTAAAGTTTAGGTTCAAACATGCATCTGCTACTGCTCTTTCATCACAATATTATTCATTTTACGATTATAGTTTTCACTGACAAATGCTTGGGTCTAGTGAAGGATTAAGTGGTCAATACCATGAAAAGCTGGAATGCCCATGGGATTATGGTTCATGAGGAGTTGCTGATTCATTTTGATAGAAAATATGCATAGATAAGATGATAATGAAAGATACGCCTTTATTAGGAAGGTTGGTGCAGGATTTTTTTCTGCTCTACATCAAAATAAAAAGATGGAATCCAGTGCACGAGGCTCCCGCACGATAGCGGGCTCTGGGGAGGTCGATAATGTTCACAGCATTTCCTTCGCATTGCGAAGAGGCTGTTTCCTATTCCTAGAAAAATTGTTTTTATTGAAATTGACTGGAAATATTTTGATGCTAGTATGCTACACATGTAGCATCAAACTATACAATCCAAGCTTCTATATGTTGACAATGTTATTTTTGATGGGGTAATTTTCAAATTCTTATTGATTTTTATGTAATATTAACTTTAATTTGAGTTTTATTTGAAAATCTTGGGCATAATAGGCTATTTACATGATACATGGCGGATGCTGAGGGTTGAATCTTGAACTGTGATGCTACAAGTGTAGCATCAAAAATATTCCCAACATTAGTGTGTCAAATAATTAATTAACATCTTGATGAACCAATTAAGGCCTGCTCCACCAATGTGTATATGTATATGTATGTATAACGCTACAATGGCTGTACCTTATTCGATCAAGTAGTCATTATTTTTGATGATATATTATCAACCATAGATTAAACTGATATTTTATCTAACTACTTGTTTACCCACAGCTCCTCCTGCCACAAATGAAGTAAAGTATATGACATGGCATAGATCGGCATCATCACGTTCTTCATCCTCAAGAAATCCTCTTGGCCCAACATCAAAAGATGAGGCTGATAACATCGGCAGTAATTTATTTGGTAGTATATGTATGAATTCTGGAAGTCATGCATCAACTCTAGATAGGTTGTTTGCTTGGGAAAAAAAGCTCTATGATGAAATCAAGGTAAGTTATAATCTTCTTTTTTCCTATCTTTGTTATTTATACGTGCTCGGTTTTATTCTGTGGGTGTGTACCTTGAACTACCTTAAACTACATAACAAGTAAAATAATGGCACAGTACTTTGAATTATGTACATGAGCAAACTGGGTTGTCTGGTGGTTGTCTAAAACTAGAAGTTAATAAATCGCAAGTCATGTGATTGAATGACAGTTGTTGCAGGATGCAAGTGAAACTAGCTCAATTTAACAACGTTTGGCAAATATTATTAAAAGTGCTTGATCAAATTTAAAGCGGTTTCTGCGTGCAATTTTTCATAGATATAGCTAGTAAAAACATAATTCTTAGTACGTTATCTACATTATGAAGTCAAAATGTTATATTGTTAGGTTTTGGCATGCTATTGGACATTCACATGCATTACCGAGTGCAAGTGTAACCATTAAACAAAACCTCCACTCACACCCTATGGCTCTACCACATGCATGCAAGCTTGTGATTGAACATCTACATTGCCCCTTCAAGCATAAATGATATGATTGGCAATGTTGTTGTAACAAAAGTAAATACAAGCACACACACACACATATACATATTATTATTATTATTATTATTATATATATATATATATGTTTATATACATATTATTACGAAATGCATGTCCGTTGGACATATCCAAAGAAAAATGTGTGTTAACTTCTATTTGTTGATAATTAGTATAAATAACCGTGCATGAAAACTAAAATTAAAATGATCATGGATGTTTTAGTTTAGAAATCAAAGTGACTATTCCATAAGTTTAATAGGATAGTTGGTTTATAAATTAAACATGGAATGGGAAGAGAGTTGAAGTATTGAGGTATTAATTTTGCAAGAGTAAAGCAAAACGTCGGTAAGAAAAAGTAACTAAAATGGCCTTTGTGCTATTTGTCTTATTTTACTACTGGAGAAGGGTAATTTTGTAAATTCAAAAGCTTCAAATCAAGGTATTACTATTATATGTAGATATATGTATGTTTGTATAAGCAAAATTCTATTGGGGCATAAGTTGATTATACAATTGATAACACAATGGATCATAACCATTGAATTGGTCCTTGATTTCAATCCAAAATGTGAACACGATGGGATCCAATGGTCAAGATACATATATGTGTGTGCATGAATGTGTGTACATACATAGGTAATAAGTGTGCGTGTTAAGTCAATATCAACTGCTAAAACATTTATTTTAATTGCCGATTTGAAATTTTATTTTGAATATATTAGGATCGTTCAAATTGAACAAAATTTTGTGAAAATGATCGAGTCATGAATGACCTTTTCTGCAAAGTTTTATTTCATTTCAAATTGTGTAACTAAAGAAAATGTTGGTATGCGGATGGGATGTAGCGGGGAGAGGTATAACCGAACCCTTTACCCACAGATATATGTTTGTCTATGTCTGTGTATATGTATGGCGATTTTTATCAGTCTTGTGATGTGAGACTGTTCTTCATTCAACCAGTGCTACTTAATTCTATATAATGCAATCCACACTAAATATCTATATTAACTTCCAGTCAAGTACTGAGAATTTGCTACTCATCCCACATTCCATGCGGATAAATTGTTCTGTATGTATTTTGTGTTGATAGGCAACCTCGACAAAGAAATGGGATCAACACGTCAGTTCATGTTACAGTCGCACTTTCACTTAGGTCAAAATTCGACTTTTAAAAGTCATGTTTTACTTATTCAAAATGACTAATCAACTTTTGTGTTTATAAAAAGGAAAAACTTTTAGACTGTTAGCCAGAGGGTGTACTTAGATGGCTTTTAGTTCAGTGTTGCACCTTATTTATATCTGTAAAAAATTTGTGCTAATTATATATACTTTAGGTTAGTGGTATCATCAGAAGGGAGTATGACTTGAAGTGTAAGCTTTTGAGGGATCAGGACTCGAGAGAAGAAGATCGATACAAGGTTGAAAAAACTCGTGCTTCTGTAAAGGATTTGCACTCTAGAATTCGAGTTGCAATTCACAGAATTGACTCCATATCAAAGAGAATTGAAGAAATAAGAGACAGAGAATTACAACCGCAGCTTGAGGAGCTAATTGAAGGGTATTGTTTTCTGACCACAAGTACTCCGTGCTCAGTATGTCCAGTTATGCAATCTGGAACATAATAAGTTACGTTTACACAAGACATGCTATGCTATATTCTAAAGTACATGCCTTTCAATTTTAAAAGCAGAGAGCGAATATATCTTTGTTACAACACAACTACATATGTTGCAACACAATTTATTACTGAAAAAGCTCTATACCTCCAGTTGAGTTTTATTTACAATTCAGTTTTCTGGATATGGTGGGAAAAAACCGGGCTTTAATCTAACACTGGTAAATACCATTTACAACTTATAATCAGGGGTGGAGCCAGAGGCTCCCATGAGGGAGTGGGGGGGAGGGGGGTGGTGGTGGGGGGTGCGAATATTTTGAGGTAGACCTTTTCTCATGTGATATTTTTCCCAATTAGAAATATGATTATTATAGGTGATATTATAGCACTTTTTATTACAATAGCGTATATTTGTAACATACATACATAGATATATGTGTATATATGCATATACATATATACACATATATGCATATACATATATACAAACATATATATATGCTTTAGCTAATTGGTTGTTTAGCTAAAGATCATTCTAATCATAATAAATGGACTTATAAGCATAACACCATGGATTTGGTTTTACCTAATTGTTTGTTGATCAGCCTACACTTTTACTTGTTAAGACAAAACTAATTTTCAATAACACTGGAAATAATATAAAAGAAGGAAAAATTGTTATAGTTCCATTGAGAAAAATATAGAGGGATTAACTTAAAAAGAACACGCTAGTATAATTAAATAAAATAAGTTGAGGGAAACTTCCTTTACTGTTATTGGCTTAGCCTGTGCTGATAATGTGGATTCTTGTATAAACAATTATATTACTCATGTCCCACTCTACTCAAATGTATATAAGGAACTAATATTGTAATTATTTCTTTAACTGAAGAACCTGAATTTTTAATGTTACATTTGATTGTGTGTTATGTCTGATGACAACCGTGTAATATTTCCAATTCTTGCTCATCTACCTAAAAAAGGAAACTCAGATATCTGATAAGGAAACTTTTCAAAATGAGATATTTCCTGCTCTTATGACAGAAATGACTGATTTTATCGATTAAGTTCATTCATTTGTTTTGTATTTAGCCATTTATGTTGATCGGCAATTTATGCGATAGGTCTTGCCACCACTGTGTCTATATACCTGTGTATTTATTTTGTGTTATTAGAGTCAAGCATTTCAACTATATACACATTTTCATCTTTAATATCACGTATTTTTAGACAGAAATAATATATAAACATAACATATACCTAGAAAAAAAAACTGAGTTTGTCTCATATGTTTGAATAACACATGCCCTTCACACAGTAAAATATGACGAACTGACGAACTAATTTGTGTAAATTTCTATTAGAAGAAAGTTATATGAGATCGAGAGAAGAAATTGGGGAGAACCACAAAAAATTTTGGGTTCCAAGAAATTTTAAAGAAGGTGAAAGCAAACTCTTGAAAAATAATTTGAATTATCTTTTTGTGAAGTTGTAATAGGATACTCCTTTTTAAAAAGAATTGTGTTTTTAGTTGGACTTCGTACAAGGTTTGAAAGTGTGAATCATAAATCAACAGTTACAGACAGATCTGGATAGTTTTGTATCCAGATCCATATCCATATCCAAAATCATTTTCGAACGTTGGGTGTTCATATTTGTATACATCAAACATATACCTAATTTTTGGATATTCGTTAATTGGTAATCCTCGTTAAAGAGCGAACTCCTTCCTTTAGAACATATATCAAATTTTCGAACAGTGTCAGTTCCATTTTTTGTCTAATGTGTTCTCACTGATCGACACCAGCAATACATTTTCTGAAACCGGTGCAATTTTTTTTCCAAAAACTGCACTGATGTAATTTCACCAGCACAAAAATTCAGTTTCTGTAAGCAACAAGTGTCTTGTTTTCTAATTAGTTTCCAGAAGGGTCTTAATGAGAAATAAGTTTTGCCCAAATGGGTCAAATATTTCCTCTTGGTGGACAAATTTTATTAGACCTGATATAAAAACTTATTTCAATTTTACATCTTGAAAAATTATTAAAAAATTATAATAGATGTGGTTTTCACCAGACCAAGTCTAAACTTAAAATAAGTTTTTCTCAAACCTAATATTTCAACACTTCCTGATTTATTTATTTATTATTTGTTTTTGACTTCTATTGCAATACAGCTTGGCTAAGATGTGGAGGATGATGCTAGAGTCCCACAAGAGTCAATACAACATCATCACATCCGCATCAAACAACGGCATCACCAAACTCTCATTGACACGCTCCGAAATCCACAAGCAAGCCGCACTTCTCCTCCAAGCCGAACTCAACTCCCTATGCACGAGCTTCACCAAATGGATCTCGACTCACAAATCATATCTCAACTCCATCAATGGCTGGCTTCTGAAGTGCATTTTCCTAACCCCTACAAGGCAAAATAAGTCTTTTAGAAAGAACACACCTTCATTCTCGCCTAAAAGAAGCCTTGCTCCTCCTATTTTCGTAACTTGCAGAGATTGGTTGAGACTGATAGACGAATTACCTACAAAGGAAGTCGAAAAAGCCATTAACGATTTGGTCGATATTACCGCTCATTTCTTGCCTAGACAGGAGAAAAGAAATGGTTCAAAAAGAACAGGGTTAAGTTATGAGGAATTGCATGAAATCGAATCCCCCGTTATTATAAATTATGATAATTTGCAGGCGGGCTTGGTGGTGTTTTTCGATAAACTAAAGTTGTTTGCAGAAAAATCTGTTTTTAAGTATGAAGAATTGCAAAAGGAGATTGGTGAGGTTAAAATTTCTTATGATAGAGATGGCAATGGTAGAGCAAGTTGATTATTATGTGTTATGTCTGCTGAACTTATTTGAATGACAATTGAAACGAATAAGAGTTTTTGAACTGGTAGCTGGATAAGGGACAATAAACAGCTATGGAATGGACAAAATAAGGTAATACATATAGTTTTATACTTGTAGATGGTTTTTATTGATGTTTTGTAATGTGTAAATTTTGGCACATTGTATGCTGGGAAGTTGTATGAGGAAGATTCTTGTGATGATAAGTTTTATATTCTTTTGTTTCTATAAACGGGAAAATCAGTTTATGTGCTGTTCTGTAGTTGTAATACATGAAATGGAATTATCACCAATGTTAACAAAATTGCACTTTGTATGATGAGAGAAATGGATTTTTCTATATGATTCTGAATGTTCCAATGCATGCTGGACTCGCTCAGATTGATTTATTTCATTGGTTTCACTGCCAGTTTATTTCATTGGTTTCACTGCCAGTTTATTTCGTTGGTTTCATTGCTTTATTTGCTAGTTTATTTTACTCGTTAGATTAGATTTGAACAATTTCACTGGTTTCTATATGATTCTGACTGTTCCAGTGCACACTGACTGTTCCAATGCACTCTAACCTCGACTTGAAGGTATAACTCAGCGGCGAAAGGGAGGGACGATACAGATTGTTTAGAAAGGGGGGGGGGGGGGGGGGATAACATCATGATTTTATCTATAAATAAAAGAGGGCTGAATGAATCTGGACACATTTAGGTACTGTTTGGTTTAAAAATGAATTTGTGTTTTCGGTTTTCAATGTGTATCTCAAATATGAGAAGAATGGAGGGACGACGGAGGGGGTGAACTAGACCTGTCAAACAGGTTGGGTTGAATTAAAATGGATTGGGTCGAGTTTGACCCAACTCATTTATGACCTATTCTTTTTTACTTATTTATGACCCGACCCATTTAATAAGCGGGTTACCCATTTAACCCATTTGAATATTTAAATTTGATTTGATTAATAAAAAACAAATAAATATAAACTAATTCTAATTTCAATTTTTACGTTTTGAATTTGGATAAAAATCGAAATTTAAAATTTTTAAATTTTAATTTTAATTTTCATCAAAATTCAAATATGGGGATGTGGTAGCCGGTTATTTTCAAAGTACAACTGTCAGCTTCCGTGGAGAACTACAGTGTGCATTAACAATATGAAGTATCCGGGTGTTTCATATTATCCGTAATTTAGGTGGGAGTTAATCGGTTGAAGTCCCGTTCGATTTCGAGTTAGTATGAAGAAGTTATTGCAGTCTGAACAAAAAAAATAGCGGCTTCTGCACTAGGCAGAGTTCAAATATGGGGATGTGGTAGCCTGTTATTTTCTAAGTACAACTGTCAGTCTCCATGGAGAACTACAGTGTGCGTCAACAATATAAAATATCTGAGTGTTCCATATTGTCCGTAATTTAGATGGGAGTTAATCGGTCGAAGTTCGCCCGATTCCGAGTTAATATGAAGAAGTAATTGCAGTCTGGACAAAAAAATAGCGGCTTCTGCACTAGGCGGAGAATATGAGGATGTGGTAGCCTGTTATTTTCTAAATACAACTGTTAGTCTTCATGGAGAACTACAGTGTGCGTCAACAATATAAAGTATCCGAGTGTTCCATATTGTCCGTAGTTTAGGTGGGAGTTAATCGGTCGAAGTCTCGTCCGATTCCAAGTTAGTATGAAGAAGTTATTGCAGTCCGAACAAAAAAAAATAGTGGCTTCTACACTAGGCGGAGTTCAAATATGAGGATGGGGTAGCCTGTAATTTTCTAAGTACAACTGTCAGTCTCCATGGAGAACTACAGTGTGCGTTGACAATATGAAGTATCAGAGTATTCGATATTGTCCGTAATTTAGGTGGGAGTTAATCGGTCGAAGTCTCGCCCGATACCGAGTTGATATGAAGAAGTTATTGCAGTCTGAACAAAAAAAATAGCGGCTTCTCTATTAGGCGAAGTTCAAATATGGGGATATGGTAGCCTGTTATTTTCTAAGTACAATTGTCAGTCTCCATGGAAAACTACAGTGTGCGTTAACAATATGAAGTATCTGAGCGTTCCATATTGTCCGTAATTAAGGTGGGAGTCAATCGGTCGAAGTCTCGCCCGATACCGAGTTGATATGAAGAAGTTATTGCAGTCTGAACAAAAATATAGCGGCTTCTGCACTAGGTGGAGTTCAAATATGGGGATGTGGTAGCCTGTTATTTTCTAAGTACAACTGTCAGTCTCCATGGAGAACTACAATGTGCGTTAACAATATGAAGTATCTGAGTGTTTCATATTGTCCGTAATTTAGGTGGTAGTTAATCGGTCGAAGTCTCCCCTGATTCCGAGTTAGTATAAAGAAGTTATTGCAGTGTGAACAAAAAAATAACGGCTTCTGTACTAGGCGGAGTTCAAATATGAGAATGTAATTTTAAATGGGTAAATGGGCTATCCATTTATAACTCATTTAAAAATGGGTCAACCCAACCCATAACCCATTTAATAAAATTCATAAATGGGTTAACTCAACCCATTTATAAATAAGGTAAATGAGTTGGGTTAACGGGTTGGGTCATATTTTGACAGGTCTAGGATGAACGAAAGACAGATGGGAGGACGAAGGGGATAGAGAGACGACGGAAGAATGGATTGTTTCACGTGCTTGTTGTTAGGAAATCCAATCTACGGTTTCGATGACAACAACTATACAATGGAAATCGAATATACATATATATTTATATATACAGGTACTTGCTAGAACAACATCACTAGAAAGACAAGAACGAGGCTCAAAGGACACTACAAGAGACTACAAGTCGATAGGTATAAGGAAATAAAAGTAAGGATGCACAAAAACTGACATGCACCATATCAGACGTCTGGGTGCACAAGCTAGACGTCTGAAATAGTTCTCTGGAATAACAAACAGGCTAAACCAGACGTATGGTAATAGCACTCAAACGTCTGATCCTCTACTATATTCAAAAAATATATAGTATCAGACGTCTGAAACAAATACCAGACGTCTGAATTCAAACTCGAACTTCAGAAATGAACTGCAACTGCCACATGTGAATGGACATCTCCGCTTCTCTTCGCCACAACTCTTCATCATCAACAGAAGCAACCTTAGAGGATTCATTAATGGATGTAACTACTCAAGATACCTATCTACAACTATATATAGCATCAAGAATCAAGAGAACACTAACTTACTTCACTTACTTACGCTTACTAATTCTGTACTTTATTCTATATTCTTGATCTCTGCACTTTAGCAATCTTTACTTGTATTCACTCTTCCATATACTCAGTTCTTCATAGAAAATATTCCATAGAAATATATTGGAAGCAATTATACTAATTAATCAACATCCGTGTTATATTAGAACACACATTTGACAAGAACAACTCATTGTAACCAAGCCTATTCCTCCGGGCGAAGCGAGGGTTTTTGATAGTCGAATTCCGAAGGGGAGCTTCGGGACTGGACGTAGGACGGGAGGTCTGAACCAGTATAAAATTTTGGTGTGCTTATTCTATATTTACTTAGATTAATATTATTTTAGTTGCATCATATATTTTGTCACATATACTTGCATATACACTACACGATCCACCCCGTAGACTTTCACTTGTGTTATTTCCCAAAATGCAGAAAATAAAAAAAATTATTTTCTATTTTGTATGTTAACTTCGTTTTCCAGATTGGTCGTTTTCAACAATATAAATGCGTCATGTGCATTTTTATATGAACGAAAACTCAAAACTAAATATAACAAACCAAACACTGTTTTAGAATTTTGGATAATGCGTCTATTGATACCTCCATATTTGCTTTTTCCATCCCGATTATAATATTAAAATTTCAATTCCATTTTTATTCTATGGTGATTAATTTGATATTTGTTTTCCAAACCATCTTTTAGTGGTTGAAACATCGAAAGAGATATTGAAATTTCCATGAAGAAGGAAAGTGGTGATTCAATGACAAACTCTACCGACTTCGTTCAGCAAAGTCAGATATGGTTTTTGTGTTAGCTCGTAACATACTAAGAATTGGTATAATCAAAGTGCTATGTACCCTAGGAATTGTTCAAAACGTACTGTATCGAGTACTAGAAATCAATGAAAACATAGTTCAACAAATCCTAGGTTTGTTTCAAACCACTTCCGTTTGTTTTTTATTTTTCGGACTTTTTAGATTGCAATGGCGGAAGAAGAAGAAGAAAAAGAAGAAATGGCTATGGATTATAGCAACAAATTTACAACATATAATGTATGTAATTTATTTTAATATTTTGTGAATGAACATGTACTATTTATTTCACTTTTTTGTATTATATAAAGATATTTCCAAATAGATACAAAATGAAAGAATGCAAAGATAGCACAGGTATAAGAAATGCAATGGTAGTGGTGATTGTAAAATTGGATATTAGTTATGCCGATAAAAATCCAAGAATCACATGTGGATGTGAGAGAAGCGAAGCACATAAAGAGTAAAAAGATAAAAATGATAGAGTTAGGGGTATGCCCTATAGCCAATTATGTATCTTGTTACATATATCGAACCTTGTGATCAATCTTGTTCATACTAAATATATTTGATTTCTATTGTATTTTTTTATATAGTGATATAATTAATTAAGTAATTAATTTAAAGTATATAAATAAGAAAATCCTTAAATAAAATTGTATGTGATTGTGGTTGTAAATAGTTGCAATCGTGAGTAATTAACCATAATATACTTAAATGTTTCTGCTCGAGATGTATCGAGAAAGGATATCGATATATCCGTTGAGACCAGAATATGTAACGCTCTCCAAATGTTGGACAGTGTATTACAAATGGTTATTGGAGGCACCAAGGGATTACGTAGTAATAGTTATTGGATAACTATGGAATGACTCATTCGAGAGTTTCCTATTGGTTAATAATAACTAAGGTCAAACATGAAATCTTGAAGTGACGATATTACACAGTTCTCTCGACTTGAGAATATCGTTGAACTTCAATGTGGACACTCTACTTTAATTATAGTTAAATCATGACATGACGTCCATCGAACGACTATAGTTGGATCTAAGTTGAAGCGTTGGAAGTGAAATACTATTCAATAGAGAATTCGTCTCCTTAGTTATATGAGGTTAGTATCACGGTCAACTGTAGTAAACTCAAAGTCAAAATCTATGGTTAGAGTGTTACGATTAATAATAAGTATTATTATTATTGAACCAAAGTGTGACGACCCGGAATTTTAGATATTTGAAAATGAAATATTTAATTAATTTTAAATATTCGAAAGGTAGTTTTAACTTGAATTTCAAATATCACTGTTTATTTGGTAATTAAATTATTAAGTTAAATAATTTGAAGTTGGGTAAAATGTTGAATCTGGAGTTTTAAGCCTGTTAAAAATAAGTTGAAGGCTTGGAAAATTTACATTGTTAATACTGAAGATAGTAAAAGTGTTAAACTTGAATTTGAAAGCGTTTTGTTAAGTTTTGAAATTTTATCGTTTAAGTTGATATCTAAAAATAGCCTTCCGAGGCACAGTCTCGGAATTGGATGAAACTAGTTCCACTGGATCCGTAATAGTGTATTATTATCGAATTCCAAATTTCGTAGTGTTTGGAGTTGTCGTGTGATCGTAGGATAGATAAACACGCTGAAATATATATCGAAAATTTAATATAATAACTGGTTCAAAAGGCTATCTTCTCCATACGATCGAAGTTGGACTCGGAACCTTTTCCATTGCGTTCGGAATAGGGGCATAACCTTATAAATGCCTAGCGGCATGTCTCGATAGGAGGTCGAGATTTTGAGTTGCAAATTTAGAGACAATTTGAATTTAAATTTAAAATATATATATTTTTATAATGGTCAACTACAGCTGAATTTCTATCACATCAAAGCTTTTTCGTTTCTCTTCAAATCACTGCAGCAATTCCTTCTTCAACACGCCAACATCCCATTTTTTTAAAAGCAGAGCGGCATCTCCTTTTCATTCATTAAATCGAAAAGCATCAGAGAGAAAAATAAAATCAATGGCCGAACGATTTCATTCCCCTCTTCATTTCAGATAAACGAAATCGAATTAACCTTTTAAAAAAATGGAGGCAGCAACCCAAAATCAAATTCGCATCTGTCTTCCTTCTCTCCCTCAATCGAGATCGCCTATTCAATCAAATTATGGGGGAAAAAGGGCACCGCATCTGAGGCACGCGAGTTTGAGATCGCGTTCGTATGGCCATCAATTCGAACGAAAATGGGGGGAGCTCGATCAGTAAGCACTTTTCGTGGTTCAAATTCGAATTGAAAACGAAGCAAGGGGTTGCGACCTGGCAGCGTGCGAAGGGGATGGCGTGCTCGCAAATGAGGCTGGCATGGTGATGGAGACGTAGCATGCTCAATTTGGAAGTGATGATGCTCGCGAGTCGACTGAGTGGTGGTGTTCAAGCTCGTGTTGCGTTGGGCATTGCGTGATGGCGATTTGCGTTCGAGGGTTGGGCGAAGCCTAGTTCGTTTGTTTGCAGTGAGGTAATCGTTTCATTTTAAATTCGAAACTCGTATTCATGGATAAATCACAGAGGAAGAAATAATATTATCTCTGAGATGTGGAACAGGAAAGTATAATAAAAATAAATATCATTTTTACAGTGAATTTTTATATAACAGTTTTGTTTAAATTATTCAGCTATATAAAGCAGCAAGGTATATTATTTCACTTATTAAATACTAATTGAGATTAGTATATATATATATATACAGGGTTGAAAAGAATTTTTATTTAATATATATATATATAAATATAAGATTTTGGAAGTTAAATAGAAAATTTAAATGTTTAAAGTAGTTTATATAAAATCAAAATTTTAAATCTATACAGATTATTTTATAAGTGTGTATATATATATATGAAGTTCGCAAAAGAAAATAAATATATATTTTAAATTTACCAATTTATTAATATATTAAGTAAATAATTTGTTTAACTGGTTAACCAATTATTTTGGTTACTAAAGGTAAATTTGTTAAAGGAAATCAGTTTTAAACCAAAATCATTAGTTAATTAATTTTTAAAATGGTAATTAATTGTTCGATTCTTTCGAATATTTATAAACTGTATAAATATTTATACAAGGTCCAAAAATTGTGAAAACAAGCTGGAATGGAAATGGATTGCAAAATAAAAATAAAGGTGAGTTAATCTCACTCATCTGGGTTTTATTTAAATTTAAATAAGTTAAATTTAAATATTTGGTTGAATGATTGAATTGTTTGGATGTGATATATTATATATAGTATATATATTGGAGTGATTGATTTCCCGCATTATATAGCGGATGAGACCCTATGCGCCGCATAATAGCAGATGATATTATATTAATCCTATATACCGTGATATTCCACTTCGAAGTGGGATTGGTATTGTGCTAACATCTGTGGATGCAGGGAAACAGGTTGGAGGGATCCAACTGGATTCCTCAAAATATTTAGATTTGTCTTAAATATTCTATGATATGATTATTTGATATCCTGTGATGAATTATATTGATAATTGGAGTATTGGATGTTATGGTTTGATTGAATATATTTGGGTATAATGAGTTACCAAAAATATATAAATTGAATTTTTGGAAAGAAAATAAAAGAGTGAATTTTTAAGTAAGTAATTATAGAGAATTTGAATAAATTTAAGAATGAATTGGAAAAGAATAAAGGTGATTTTAAAATTCTAATAAATAAAAATTCCGAGTATGGAAGAGGGAATTTAAATAAACAAAGGAATAATGAATTTTAAACTTAAGTGATATTACTTAAAAGAATAAAGAATTTATTCTAATTCAAGGTTTAAATTTAATCAAAAGGGAAAAGAAGGAATTCGGGAAATCTGGAATTTAAATTTTCATTTTAAAGATTTTAAATCATAATAAAGAAATAAAATCTGAAAGTTAATGGATTTTGAAATAAATGGAGTAAGTAAGGAAATTTATTTAAAAATGAAGTAAATTGGAAATCAATTGTAAATTGATTTAAGTGTTTGGAATTGGAATTTTAAAAGGGAAATGAGACTATGGAATTTATAAAGTGGGTTTAAAAGGGGAAGTGATATATTAGTAGATATTTGGAAGAATAAATTCACGGTGGGAATTTGTTAAAGGAATGGGTAAATTAATTTTAAAAATAAATAGTGATTTATTTTTAAAGATGTGAGAGAGAATTGTATTTCCCTGGATAACCGAGTACGTTTTCAAAGCAAATATTTAAGTATAGGTTAAAAGTTTTAAAGTTGTTTTAAAAGCATGTTAAGAAAATTTATTATTTTTAAATGTTAAAATTTTAAAGTAAGTATTTTTCAAATTTACTTTAGTAGTAAATATTTAAAGGTGACTTGGTATTATGTTTTTTTAAAGATAAGAATTTAGTTTTTTATTTTATGAAGTAGCTTTATTTTAAATATTCTTAAAGTATATATATTTTTAAATAAAGTATTAAGTAGTTTTTAATTTAAATGTTTTAAGTGTATTTTATAATAAAGTGTTTTAAATGATTTTAAAATCTAAGTATTGTACTTGGTGATTTCAGTGGAAATAGAAAATATTTGGGTAATTTATTCCATGAGAGGAAGATGGTTTGAAAACTGTTTTCAAAGGATTGAAATGGAAATATATCTTGCGAAGATATTTTGAGGTTAATAAATAATTTGGGAGAAATTATTTATTGTTTGATGGTTGTTGTGAACGTTATTTGATAGTTAAATAACCGACTATCAATACTGGCCAAATGCGCTGATCGTTTCGAAGAGACCGGGATCGGGATTTATTTTCCAAAAATCACTTCGATCCGGTTTGTACGTTTCCGTGGGGAAGACGAGTTTGGAGTCGAAGATGGTACAGTGAAGTGCAAGGGCTAGTCGCTACTAATCCTGAGGGTGACTCCAAAATGGATGTAGTAGGAATAGTGCCTTCGGTTCCGTTCGAACCCGGAACGGACTTGTATGGATGAATGCTTTCAGAACATCATCAGGAGGACGATGAGCATTCCAAGGGATATGTTCTAAAAAGGTAACGCTTAGCCTCGAGCCTCATCAACCGGGAATGACTGAAAATCAGGGGTTATGCAGCAAGGCTATGTGGGTAGCACCCATTAGGGTGAGGTCATCCCTGTCTAGATGTCCCTTTTTATTCGGCTTAGTGGTGCGGTTGCTGATCCCAACCGTGGGGTGATCTTACTCGGAATTATCCAGTAAGGGGTAGTTCCGGCCTTGTGTTGCAGGGGATCGGGCGTGGTCCTCGGTACGCTGATCTAGACCAGGTACTGTGACAGGTGGTACCTCAGTGCCTAGTCATTAGTTGGAAATCCATTCTCCCTACGTGCCTTTTACGGTTTTTGTTTGTAGAACCCACTTTGTGGCTAGTATGCTGGAATTTAATCATGTAACAATTTCAGCTATTTGAATAAGTATTTGTATATACACACTATTATAATAGCAGACGGATTTGATAAAAAGTGTTTTGGCTATCGTAAGGTAAAAACCCGACATGTTTATATGTGGCGTGGTCTTACGAGATGCTTTTGATTTCAAAGGGTTTGGAAAACTTTAATAATCCAATGGAGTGTGTTTTCTCACGCTGGTTTTCCAGACTGACTCGGGTGTTATTTTATTATAATGTTCGGGTCAAACCGAGTATTATAGAGTACAGATTCTAGATGGATTGCTGTGGAGCTCAGGAGACGAGCTGGATGGCGAGGCGTAGCATACGTACTTGATGTATTATTCCGCTGTGTTGTAAGTTGTATTGTCTGTTGGTGAGGACAAGTTAATATAACTGTCCAGTTGTGTGTTATTGATTGTGTGTACTCTGATGATGTAATGTATAAACAGATTTGCTTTTATGTAAAGATCGGTTATTAACTATTATATATTATTCCGCTGCGATTGTGAGATTCTGATGTTGATTTTCTATTTTCTTCTTCTACCTCCTTCTTCTTTAGCCCTCATGGTCCGTATTTCCGTTCTTTTTGAGTTGATCTGATGGAGATTAGTGTCAACTTAAGGGGTACAGATTTGTGGGCCGTCACACAAAGACTACATTTATGGACTAACCAAGTTGAATATGGATAAGAATGGAATTTTGACCAAAACCAGATTCCATAAGTCCTAATATATGATATAGTGTTGACGAAGAGAATTGGTGTAAATAAGCGTTACTAATTGGTACCGCTTAAGAAAATATAAAATGTGATTTTACTTAAAAGGTCTTTAAGCGATGAATTTGGTCAAACTATCACACTACTAGCCAAGGTGACGTGTGAATGTTAATATTTGAATTGTTCAATATTAATTGCTAACTGAATTCACACCTCTGAGCCACATAATCGTATTTGGGAATTCTCAAAAAAACACATGATTTAATTAATTTATACAATGTTGTAAATTAATTAAATTAATTAATATTTGAGGAACATTGATTGTTATTTAATTTATTTGATGTTTTGGCATTGTTAGTAATTATTTGGATGTATAAAAGTTATATATGTGCATTGATATACGATATCGATATATATTTAAACGAGTTTTAAATATAGTCACTAGCTTAACAAGCTTTTGGATATATAATCCATGTGATGGAATGATGTGGCCTGCTATAGTAAAGACTAAAAGAAAGGAATATGGATGAGATTTGATTGAAATTTTATTTAGAATTAAAAGTAGAAGTTTTAAAGAGAGAATAAGAAAGTTTTTATTCTCTTATTAAAACATATTCCCTCATTCATTTTCTTGCACGTATTCATTCTTTCATTCACTTTTCTTTTTTCCTCCTCCTCTTCCCGCTATGTTCGAATTTTCATCATCCCTTTTTCAAAATATTTTCAACTCCAAATAAAAATTAAAACATCAGCTGAAATAAACATAAGTGGTTCATCCATCCCTTGTAAGAATTGAGTGTGGATTTTGGAGATCTGAGAAGAAATCTCAAATCAAGATATCACAAAGGGCTGATCTACAAGGTAAATTCATATTTGTTTTACACACTTAAACATGTTTACCCTTGACCCAAATTTACGTATGCGATATATATTTAAATTTTCATTGTGTTTTAATTGAATTTTTATTTATTACATATGTTGTTTACAAATTATATATATGTATATATATAGATATAATCAAACATATATATATATATATATTAATGTGAATTTAAAATTATTGTATTAAGTCATGATAATTTGTTGTCAACCAAGGAATAATTTTGAGATTTATTTTGTTAATTATTTTGACTACTATATATATATATATTATAATCATGAAGTTTTTTATATCACATGCGCATACATATATATATTAAAAATGTTTTTTCTACACAAGGTTAAATTTAAACATATATGTATTTTATAGTATGTTTATCTATTTATTCTATACAAATATCGGTTAATCTTTTCATGCAAGTTGCAATTATATAAGTTCATATACACTATCTCTCTTTTGACTATGAATAAATTGTGGAATTTACAAATTACTTTATCTGAATTGGATTTAAACTTAATTAGGATTATAAATGAGAAGTTGGAAAACTTTCCAAAATTTCAGATGTCAATTAGATCTTTTCTTAATCAAAAATTTTAATTTGGAATTTATTACATTAATTGCTCTTGAATCATTATTTACATAAACATAATTTAATGGCAATATATATATATATATACATACATAAAATTTGGAATTTGAAATGGAAATGTTGAAGTTATCACCAATGTCAACAAAATTACACTTCCTATGATAAGCAGAAATGGAATTTTCTATATAGTTCTGACTGTTCCAATGCACACTGAACTTACTCAGACCGATTTATTTCACTGATTTCATTGCTTTATTTGCTAGTTTATTTCACTAGTTTCATTTCTTTTATTTTTTAATTTATTTTAGTCATTAGATTATATTTGAAAATTTTCGTTGGTTTCTATATGATTTCGACTGTTCCAATGATTACTGACCTCGAGTTGGAGTTGCAAAGTCCAAACGAGATGAATGTATAATTTAATGGAGGAGAGGAATGAGATATTTTTTGTGTAAAAAAATGATGTTCATGATTTTATTCATAAGAGGGTCGAATGAACCTAGACACATTTCATTCCACAAAAATCTGAACTTGATTAAAAAATTTATCCTCAACAACAATTCAACCACTTTATCCACTCTAATCTTAACCCCAAGGCCAACCAATAATTGTTGCTTAATATTTATTATTTTAAATTATTATATTGGGCCAATAAATAATTAAATAAATATATAACGTTTGTATATTTATTAGTAAATTTCAGACCCTTAAATAATAATAATAAACAATAAATATATTAATACAACCTTTATATGATTTCTCCACGATAATATATAACTTTTACAAATTATTTCATTAATTCAATTGAAAGTTGAGAGCTATAATTGTGAGACTGCTACATGTGAACTCAACCCTTAGTAATATTTAAACAATTTAAATATTAAAGCATGTACGATTTTGATGAAGCACAGTAGTAAACACGAGTTCAGTTTATTATAGATCATAGTCAAAGTAAGGCTTCCTGTAATATGCCATGATTTGGATAACTAAAATAAGTAAGGGTATTTCAGTATTTTCAAATCAAGGGGTAAAATGATAATTTTACAAATGATGCGCCATTGCGCTTTTTTTTGATCGTTTTTTACTATAAATTTGTCCAGAACGGAGTTAGGACGAGAGAGATAAGATCTTTTTCGTAAATAGGTTTTGCATGATTTAATGGGCTTGTCCTAATAATTTGAAAGAACATTTCAAATTTTGTATTTAAGGGCAGCATCACTTTCTAAATTTCAAAATTAAGAAACTTACGCTCTTTTCCTTCTTCTTCCTCCTCTCTCACGGACCCGTTCTCAAATAACCTAATTTCAACATATCTTTGAAATACAACTTTGATTTGAACAAATCATATACCGAGATGAAGAGCACAAGGAGGGCTACGTACTGATACTAATCTGGATGGAATAATGGAATTTTTAGCACATCTAAATCCAAAAAAGGGAGAAATAGTGAAGGTTTTGGCATAGATTTACACTTTAATCGTTTGTTGTTGTATGGAATTCTTCTATTTTGATATATACTTGCCTATACCCTATTTAAAATATTACAATTGGCTGTGATTAAGAGGATGAAATTAAATGATAAAATTTATTATTATAAAATAATATAAAATGATTAACTATGAATTATAATGTTTATTTATGGATATAGAGCCTAAGAATGGAGTATAAGATGATACATACATTGTTTTGGGTTAAAATGGATACTTCAATATAAAATGATACATACATTTTTTGGGTTAATATGGATACTTTGATATATATATATATATGTGTGTGTGTGTGTGTGTGTGTGTGTGTGTGTTTGTGTGTGTATATGTGTATATATATGTGTGAGTGTATATATGGCTTGAATTATGTATAAATATAAGATTAGAACTTATAAAACTTATTTCTAGGACTAAAGTGTCTAAGCTTGTTTCCCTTGATCTAATATTTCTCACAAAGTAGTAGGCTTTTACATAGATTTTTTAATGAAGAAATGTTATTGGAGGTTTAAAGTTGTTTTTAAATATGAAAATAAGTGATATGATGGATTCTCTAACCCTCATGTACTCATGAAACCTAAAAATTAACAAATATGCAAAAATAAACGGGTTTTTTTGAATTAGTTATAAATCTCCATAGTCAGGCTAAAAATGTAAAACTATCATAACAAACAGTTGATTCAAATCGCTTCTACGACCAATTTCGAAGTTCGGATATGCTAAATATTCTATCTAAAACAAGAATCAACTAAAAGTTCGGTCCCTATAAATAGTTATGGACGCTGCAAGTTTTCATTCCCGAAAATGAACACATTTAGCCTAAAGTCCAAAAATGTCAAATTACAACATTTTCCAAAGTTTTAACTCATTTTAAGGTCATTTGGTTATGTAAATAATTTATACCTATGTAACTCTATGTAAAAGTGTGTGTCGTTACATTCTCTCCCCCTCATTTAAGAATTTCACTCCTGAAATTCCAATGTCAGACAAATGCATAACCAAAACATCAAGCAACTAAGCATACATAACATAAAAGCATGATAGCCAATCTGGATTATCATCCTATCATACATGGTATACTAGCGACCAAATAAAAAAATGTAAAGGTTCATTTACCAAGCGAAGAGCTCCGGATAAGCAGTTCTTATGCTCTCCTTGCTCTCCCAAGTACCATTACCTACATTCTTACTCCATTGAACCATGAACTTTGCGATCTTCCTCCTAAATTCCTTCATACTCTGCTAAACTATACGAATATGCCTATGAGGTCTCGCCCCTTCTAGTTCAACTTCCAAGTCATATAGCTGATTAGGTCCAATAATCATGTTCGAGTCATGCACAAACTTCTTAAGATGTGAAATATGGAAGAGCGCACACCTGCCATCTTCTAAGGTAAGTGTAGTGTCTCGTATTTTACGTAGTGAAGGATCATAAAATATTATTTTTAAATTCATATTGGGTCATATGACACTATAACTTTGGATGGTGTTGGTCTGAGACCATATCCATTGTTAAGATATGATGGTTTCACTTTCTAAAGAGTGGTCATAATAGCAATTTGGACTTATCATTTGGGAGATATGCCTATTTGAAGTTAGATAGTTTTTAGGACAACTTAATGGGTAATTAGTGAGGTTTAAGATAGGCCTAATAGCCCATTTTGGATTTAAGGGTTATTTTGGCTGAAATGGTCATTCCCAAATCATTTTCCCAACTTTCCAACTAGTTCTAAACCTCTATTAAGCTTCTTTTTAGCTAAAACCTTCTCCAATCTCTTTCAAATCAAGCAGAATTCATATATTAAGGGTAAATTAGCTAGAGACTTCAAAATCTACATTTTTGAAGAGGAAATTTTGGGGCTATGCTGTCTATTACTGGATTCGCCTTGTTTTGCAAGCAAATCTTTGATTTTTGGGTGTTTTGCGAATGATATCATCTCACAACATATTATATATGTACCTATATATTTTGACATGTTTTGGATCTATATTTAAAGTCAAATTTATGTTTTTATGCTGTTTTGACACCTAATCTAAAGTGAAAACGAATTTAAAATGATTTAGAGCGGTTTAATCATGTTGCTTTGATGTGTGATAGCTTGTGTAGATGTTATGTAATGTTGTAGATGTATTTTGAGATTATTTTCCATGTTTCGGATGTATTGTTGTATTTTTAAATGTTGGTTGATGCATGTTTGGATGGTGTTTGTATGCTTGGTTGTAAACGCTTATCGAAGTGAAATAGAGATGGTGATCGATTCTATGGTCGAGAGTCTTCATGTAGGAGTAACGATGTGCCCTTCGATTAGATACACAAAGGATGGAGGATCCGTAAAGATGGAATCAGACTTCGATGGATAGGCTTTAGAGTGTTTGGAGTCATATCGATTCATAGGGACGTACGCAGGTCGAAGTTGCAAATGTAGTGATTGAGTCAGGGCAAAAGTTGGAGTTGCTGGAAATGCTAATGGCTTTGGTTTAGGCTTGGGGTGTTCGATGCAAAGCTTCATGCTAGAGGTGAAAATGCTTTAGATCAATTCTTGTTCGGTGGTGGGAGACTAGATAAAAAATGCTATCTGGTGGTGCTTTGGGTCGAGCATGGTAAAAGGTGGAGGGTGCTTTGGTCTGGGTTGTGTATGTTAAAACCTTGTATTTTGATGTTTTGATCGTGACAATTATATAAGTAAATATCATGTAAACTAACCGTATTTTCAGGAAAAGATACTATTCTACTCGACAATAGATTGCAGACCAAGAATTCAGAGAGAAAATTTCAATATTATTAATGGATTGTCTATAGTCTAGTCTAGTAGTTGATTATTGTTAAAATCTCTGCTAGGTGGTATATGCATACACACAAGTACTCAAAATTATTTTCAAATCATATACACACAAAGTACTTCATTTATTTCAAGTTCCACTTAAATTTTTTTTCACAAGTACCTTTAATATGGTAGAAATATAGAATTCAGCCGACTGAACCAGGGGGTTCAGTCGACTGAATACCTATGCACGTGCACAGTGCACTTGAAGATTCAGTCGACTGAACCACCCTATTCAGTCGACTGAATTATGGGTCTTTTTAAAATAACTCTTTTAATTTGAAATTTTTTAAATATTCAGTAGACTGAAATCTTTTCCTTGGTCGATTGAAAATGCATAACGGTTATTTTCTGAATGGTTAACTCCATTCAACGAACAAAAACAACCCTTGATTCAAGAGTTGTTTCCGTATCTTCTGACCGTAACTTTTCATGAAGAATTGCAACACTTAAACTCTATATATAGCCTTCATTTCAGTTGTTTTAATCACCTAATTTCTGATTCTATTCTTACATACTTACTATCTAAAATATTATGCCATTTTCTTTCAAATCTCGTTCTAATCACTTGCACATTCAAGCACAAATTCATTTGTGATTAAATTAACTTCCAATCTTCACGAACTACACTATATACCACAAAACAGAAGATTATAGGAAGGGTGTACTCTAAGACTTATCCGTGCTATCAAAAGAGCACAATTAGTCAAGAAAATTCTCTGTATTGTTGAAGTCATGTTCGGTTGCTCAAGCGGTAGTAGTCCTATTCAGTTGTCTAGGCGGTAGAAGTCATGTTCAGTTGCTTAGGGGGTGTAATACCTATTCCTCCGGGTTAAGGTTGATAGTTAAATTACAGAAGGAGTCTGGGACTGGACGTAGAACGGGAGTTCGAACCAGTTTAAAAATCCCTGATGTCATTTACTTTACTATTTACTTTTTATATTCATATTCCGCACTAGTAGATAACTTAGATTATATTCCATATTACGATCCTTAGCAGCACTTTCATTTGGTATTAGAGCAGAGCCATCATATAACCATAACACGGTTATTTGATATTCAGTTAATATGAAAAATAACACTAACACAAGTTTTGTTGAAGGTCAATCCACTGCTTGACCACCACTATTTAACGGTTTGAATTACAATTATTGGTCAACTCGAATGAGAATCTTTATGCAAGCAAATGGATATAATACTTGGAATATTACTCAAAGTGAATACACTATACCTACTACACCATTTGCGGAATGGTCAAATACACAAAAGTTAGATGCTACATCGAATGCAAAAGCCATGAATATGTTATTTTGTGCCTTAGATAAAAATGAATTTAATAGAGTTAGCATGTGTACAACTGCTTATGAAATTTGGAGAACTCTTAAAGTCACACACAAAAGAACTAACAAAGTTAAGCAAAGCAAGATTTCTATGCGCAAAAACCAGTTCCAAAATTTCGAAATGAGACCAGATGAAACTATAAATGACATGTATTCTAGATTCCAAGTTCACTATTAACACTAGGAGAAATTTTTCAGATTTTGATGTTATCTCAAAAATTCTAAATTCTTTAACGGATGAATGGGAATGAAAAGTCTTAGCTATTGAAGAAGCTAATGACATTTCTACCATCAAACCTGAAGAGTTAATTGGAAATCTTATGTCATATGAAGTTAATTTGCAGGCAAAATGAGATCATGCCCAAGATAAAAAGAATATTGCCTTCAAAGCTAAACAAGAAGATTCAGATTCAGATGACGTGGCATTGGTTGCAAAAAAATTCAAAAAGTTTTAAAATTTAGAAAGAACAAGAAGTTTGGAAACAACAGGAGTGACAATTCCAGTAAACCGCTAGTTTCGAATCTCGAATGTTATGAATGTCATAAGAAGGGTCACATGAAGAAAGATTGTCCCGATAGAAAGAAAGATAGAATCAAGAATAAGAAGAACAAGTACAAAAAGAAGCAAGCATTCTCTGTTACATGGGATGATTCGGAATCGTCTTGCCAACGTCTGTTTTATGGCTTCGACTAACGATGTAAGTGATTTAACTTTTGATGATTTAATTGATATAAATTCAGAGCTGTTACATAAACTCGAAGAAGTTAAAAAGAAATATAAAGATGCACTCAAAAAATTAAACAGAAATGAAATAGAAGTTGATATGCTAAGAGATGAAAAGAAAATTCTAGAAGAAGAACTTGTTAATACACAATAATCTTTGTCTAACATTTTTTCTCAACTCACTGTGATATCAAATGAAGTAGAAGTGCAAAAAGAAAAGAATATGACATTAGCTTCAGAAAATCATGATTTAAAATCAAATGTCAAAATTCTTGAAATTAAAAATACCAGTCTTAAAGCTGAGTTAGAGAATATCACTAAAAATGTATATAACTTTAATAAAGGAAGAGAAAATCTTTCTAAAATTATCGGTAATTCTCAAACTACGTCTAATAAAAAGGGGTTAGGATACACAAATTCTTCAAAGACTAGCTCAAAGAAGAATAACATATCTAATAAAAATTTCAATTTACATAAGAATTTTGTAAAACCAAAACCAAAGGTTCTCACTCAAAAGAAAGATATTTGCAACACAAATACTATAAATATTTAGGTACCAAAAACTAATAACAATTTAATCTGAAATAAGTATATTAAATCTTTTATAAATTCAGTTCATAAAAATAAAATTTTTACTTATAAAGGGAATTCTAAACCCACTTGGGTTTGGCTTCCTAAGACCTAACTCTTAGGACCCTAATAAAAAGTGGGTACTAACATCATTTCTATATTTTTGGCAGGTACCAACTAAGAAAAGAGGAAAGTGGATACTTGACAGTGGTTGCTCAAAACATATGATAGGAAACAAAGATATGCTGACTAACATTATCTACTCAGATGGAGGATCTATCACATTTGGAGATAATTTCAAAGGCTATTTCATCGGCAAAGGAGATGTGAGAAATGACGGTACATATAACTTACCTCTTATTACAAATGTCTTATTAGTTAAGAATTTAAAACATAATTTACTCAGTATAAGTCAACTATGTGATAAAGGTTTTAATATAACTTTTTTAGAAAATAAATGCAACATATTTGATCAAAATAATAATCTTATATTTGAAGGAACTAGTGAAAGAAATATTTACATATTAAATATTAAAGTCAATCATAATTCAAATATGTGTCTAGTAGCCAAAGAGAATGATCCTTGGTTATGGCACAAAAGATTTTGTCATATAAATTTTAAAGCAATAAACAAAATATCTAAGAATAATTTAGTTAAAGGTCTACCAAAAATGAATTTCAAAGTAAAAAGTATTTGTGATGCTTGTCAATTAGGAAAATTAACAAAATCTTTTTTTAATTCAAAGAAAATGATTTCTACATTACAATCGCCTAAACTATTACATTTGGATCATTTTGGACCAACTCAAGTTCAGTCCATAAACCATAATAGATATGTTTTGGTAATAGTAGATGATTTTTCAAGATTTACTTGGACAATATTTTTGAAAAATAAAAGTGATACTTTTGAAAATTTTATAATGTTTGCTAAAAGATCCAAAATATTAAAGATTTAAAAATTAAAAACATTCGGAGCGATCATGGTGGTGAATTTGAGAATGAATGTTTTGAAAATTATTGCAATAAGAAAGGAATTGTTCACAATTTTTCATTTCTTAGAACTCTGCAACAAAATGGAGTTGTAGAAAGGAAAAATAGAACACTTCAAGAGTGTGCTAGAACCTGTGTAGTTAATGCCCCGCTATTACCCCGCTATAACCCCGCTATATCTCATAGCGGATTTCTACCGCTACGATATTTCCATATAGCCCCAAAATATAGCCTTTCTGCTTTAAGCCCCGCTATTTCCGATATATCCCGTTATTCCCGCTATATTCCGCTATTTCCACTATATCCTCTTTAATAAAATGAATTGAAAAATTGCATTTATACATTATAAAAATTATGAAACTAATTTATTTGATTTAATTTTTAATATATTTTCAGAAATGAAAATAATCTAATATTCTACTAAATTCAATTATGTTATATAACAGTTTTACGTTTATTTAAAGTATATTCGCACATTTTTTATTTAAAATTATTTATGTATTAATTATAATTCAATTGAATGATAATTTTTCATTTGATTACCATTTATATATTTGTAAAAACATTAAGTACGAGTTTTATATGCTATTTTAGAGCCATCCGATATATCCCGCTATATCCTCGCTGTATCCCCGCTATGACTTTTTGCACCTCCACCGCTTTGAATCTGCCGAGCGCTTTAACTGCACAGGCTAGAACTTTATTAAATGGAAGTATATTACCAAAAAAAAGGGCAGAAGCTGTGGCAACTGCTTGTTATGTTTTAAATAGAGTTTCCATTAGACCATTAACAAAACATACTCCATATGAGCTTTTTAATGGAAGAAAACCCGACATATCATATTTTAAAGTTTTTGGTCCAAAATGTTTCATATTAAATACAAAAGATAAACTTGGTAAATTCGATCCAAAATCTGATGAAGGAATACTCATTGGATATTCAAAACGAAGCAAAGCTTACATAATTTATAATAAAAGAACTAAAATTATCGAAGAAACACTTCATGTGTCATTCGATGAAAATTTTGAATTTAATCATAAAATTAAAGGTGAAGAAATTATTTCTAAATCAAATAACTCAGATGATGATTTTGAAAATATTGAAAATAATATAGACAACAACAATAATGAAATAAGAACTCCACCAAGACTTCTAAGAAATCATCCTTTTGAAAATATCATTGGAGAAATAAATACTAACGTAAGAACACGAAATCAACTAAATCAAATGGGTCATGTAGCATTTCTTTCAAATATTGAACCCAAAAATTCTAAAGAAGCCTCAACTGATGATTACTGGATTATAGCTATGCAAGACGAATTAAATCAATTTGAACATAATGACGTTTGGGACTTAGTTCCTAGAACAAGTGATCAAGCGGTTATCGGTACAAAATGGGTTTTCAAAAATAAAGCTGATGAGCAAGGAAATATTATTAGATATAAAGCTAGGCTAGTTGCTCAAGGTTATAATCAAGAAGAAGGAATAGACTATGATGAAACATTTGCAATTGTAGCTCGTCTAAAAGCTATACGTATTTTATTAACTTACGCGTGTTTTAATAATTTTAAACTATATCAAATGGATGTAAAAAGTGCTTTCTTAAATGGTTTTATAAAAGAAAATGTATATGTAGAACAACCTCCTCTATTCGCACATAAAATTTTCCAAATCATGTTTATAAATTAAAAAAAGCTTTATACGGTCTAAAACAGGCACCTCGTGCTTGGTATGAGCGTCTTAAAATTTATTTAATTAATTATAGTTTTAAAATTGGAAGAGTAGATCAAACTTTATTTATAAAACAAGATAAAAATGATATTTCAATAATTCAAATCTATGTAGATGAAATTATTTTTGGTTCTACAAACAAAAATTATGTCAAGAATTTTCAGAAATTATGACAAAAGAATTTGAAATATCTCACATGGGAGAGCTTTCATATTTTCTTGGTTTACGAATTAAACAATTAAGTAATGGAATTTTTATTAATCAAGAAAAATATTGTAATAATCTCATAAAACAATTTGGTATGGAAAACACTTCTGTTAAACCAACTCCTATGAGTACTACAGTACATCTCGATAGAGATGAAAATGGCAAAAGTGTTGACCAAAAACTATATTGTAGTATGATTGGTTCATTACTATATTTAACTACTAGTCGACCGGATATAATGATGAGTGTATGCTTGTGTGCACGATTTCAAGCAAATCCCAAAGAATCACATTTGCGGGCATTGAAGCGAATTTTGCGATACTTAAGCAAGACTAAAGACTACAGTATCTTTTATCCAAAAGAATATCATTTTGAATTAGTATCATATAGTGATGAAGATTTTGGAGGATGTCGAACGAATCGAAAGAGTACTATTGGTACTTGTCATTTTATTGGACGATCTTTAGTATGGTTTCGTAAGGAACAAAATTGCATTTCACTTTTGACGTGTGAAGCAGAGTATATCTCTGCTGCTTTGGCATGTGCTCAAGTAACCTACATGCGGTAAACACTACAAGATTTTGGAATACATATTTCAAATTCAACAATTTTCTATGATAATACAAGTGCAATAAATTTATTAAAAAATCCAATAAATCATTCTAGAACTAAACACATTGATATTAGACATCACTTTCTTCGAGATAATATAGAAAAAGGAAACATTTCATTAGATTTTGTTCCTTTAGAAAATCAGTAGCTGATATATTTACTGTTAACCCGCCTTTTGGCAAGGCTGTAGGCAGGCGGATTTAACTAAATCGACTACTCGTTTGTCGAGATTGGAATACGATAGGTTTAAGTCGACTGGACGGATAGATGATGTAGTGCGCTTGGAAGATGGATATTGGATTGGATGAAGTGGATCTGCATAGGCTAGTGGCTCGATGTTGGAGTCTCGAGGGAGTCGGGATGTCAGAGTCTCGAGGGAGTCGGGATGTTGGAGTCTCGAGGGAGTCTCGAGTGAGTCGAGATGTTGGAGTCTCGAGGGAGTCGGGATGTCGGAGTCTCGAGGGAGTCGGGATGTCGGAGTCTCGAGGGAGTCTCGAGGAAGTCGGGATGTTGGATTCTCAAGGGAGTCAGGATGTTGGAGTCTCGAGGGAGTCGGGATGTTGGAGTCTTGAGGGAGTCTCGAGTTAGTCGCTTGGCACAGGAAGTCGCTTGGCACATGAAGTCGTTCGGCACAGGAAGTCGCTCGGCACAGGAAGTCGCTCGGCACAGGAAGTCGCTCGGTACAGGAAGTCGCTCGGCACAGGAAGTCGCTCGGCACTGGAAGTCATTCGGCACTGGAAGTCGCTCGGCACAGGAAGTTGTTTGGCACAGGAAGTTGCTCGGCACAGGAAGTCATTCGGCATTGGAAGTCGCTCGGCATTGTACCTCGCTCGGCATTATACCTCTCTCGGCATTGGAAGGCGTTCGGCATCGAACCTCGCTCGGCGTTGGACATCGCTCGGCATCGAACCTCGCTCGGCATTGTGGTGAGGCTGGTGCGGCTCGGCATTATGGTGAGGTTGGTGTGGTTCGGTATTGTGGAGGTATGTGGCTCAGTGGAAGGCTTTGATGGGCCCGGATCATTCAGAAAGCCCAACAACTCAGGATTTGCCTATAAATACAACATGTGAGGGTTCAGAAAAGGGATCTTCTTTCTGCTCTCTTACTTTCTATTTTCTAAGGCTGAGGCTACTCTGCCATTTTGTAACTGTAATTGATTCGAATATCAATAAAAAAGAAACTTCTGGAGTGGACGTAGGCCGGAGTTAGCCGAACCACTATAAAATCTGTTGTTCTTTACTGCTTTCATTTTAATTTTTACCGTTCTTTACTTCATCACTCTCTACACATATTCTGTTTGTGAGTTGTGACTGGTATTTGGTGCTTTCAACTGGATTTGGGTATCAGTGACCAATTTTGACGCTAACACTTTGGTGCTTTCACTGAGAACGCAAGCACTTAGGAATTTTGGAGTTAGGAACTTGGATCCTAGAAAGCAATGGCTAGACCACCAACAAGGAAGCAAGCAGCGGAAAGAAGCAATCAGGAAGGAAGTCAAGCGACCTCTTCTAGAGCTGGAGAGAAACATGCATCCATCTACATAACTCGGGACGAGATGTAGGTGATGATGAATTCTATGCAGGAGCAGATGATGAAACGGCAAGAGGAGATGATGCAGGCTCTTCTTAGGCAATTTGGACAACCAGAAACTGCAGGTGCTTAAGTTCTTGGAACTGGTCTAAGGGAACTCAACCAGCAGACAGATGGAGTGATTCAGCAGGGGGCAACTCCTAATCAACAAACAGCTAACAATCTAGATGGACCTAGACTCAGGGGCACACCACCAGGTGATGCTGGACCAGTTCATGGAGGGATATCGGATGACGCTACGCGGCCTGGCGTCGATAAGAATATAGGAGTACGTGATGAAGAATATGTGCCAGAATTTCCTCGGGGACTTGGGGGGCAGTCTGGAAACATGGATAGGGGGCAACCCTTGGTTGGAAATACTGGATTGGCTGACATTATTAGGCGGACTATTCGCGGAGGTCTGACAAACAGGGATTCAGAGGGAGTTAACAAAAGTCCATTTACCCGGAACATCAGGACAGCTAGGAATCCGCCCGATTTCAAACTACCCACTCTGGAAGTATACAACGGGAAGACGGATCCCACCGACCACTTGATGAGGTACACTAGGCATATGGAAGTTCTAGGGGCAACGGAGGAGGTTATGGTCCGATGTTTCCCCCTATACTTGACTGATATTGCTGCTATGTGGTTCAGACAGCTGGAGGATGGATCCATTGGAACATGGACAGAACTGGTGGACAAGTTCTTAAGTCATTTTCGAGTTCACATGAAAAGGCCAAAGAACGTGATGATGCTAACGTTAGTCAAACAGGGGGCGGATGAATCGCTCAGGACATTCTTAACTCGATTTAATGCAGCAGTTGCTTCGGTGGATCGGCCAGATCCATCAATGGTTCTGATGGGTGCGGTATCAGGATTCAGAGATAATTCAGATTTCAAAGTATCATTGGTACGGGACCCACCGTTGGATCTTGGGGAATTCTTTTATGAAGCTGAAAGATTTCTTCGACAAGAGGATGCATGTTTGGACATGAGGTCAAAGGAAGTAAACATGACTAAGGATGGACGACTACCCGACGAAAGCTCGGGTGGGGGCAAGGATAAAGGGAAAAGGAAGCGCTGGGGAGAACCAAAGTTCTCCACTTACACAGGATTGAACGCAACGTTGGAGCGGATTTTCTTGGATACTCGGGATCGCCTTCCCTATCGAAGGCCAGCAAGGAGGGAACCCACAGAACGTGAAAGGGCATCAGGAAGGCACTGTCTCTTTCATGACCTGGACGGGCATGATACTAACAGCTGCCGACATCTAAAGGATATAATCGAGGAGCATGTAAGGAATGGTCAGTAGCGGCAATAAGTCAAAAATCGTAATGCGATGGTGGAACAGGAGCAGCCACTGCCTACCTTGAGCGATGATGGCCCGAGGCTCGGGAACGATAACCGGTTGGTCATCAACTAATCGTGATGGTTTGGAATAAGTAGCAAACTTCGGGTAAACGGCTAAATCACTTACTCATGTATGGGGTTGGAGATAACCCTTAGGCATGCTCTGAGATGATGGTTTGCCGAGATGCTCCAGTTTGTGAAATCTATTTTTTCCTTTTGGATTGGACATTTGCTTTTTCCGCTTTGGTTTTGGAGTTTGGTTTGAACTCCCGGTTTTGTTGGTTTCTTTGGTTTGGATGTTTGGTTTTTGATTTGGATTTTGATTAGGATTTTTTATATGGATCTCTGGTTTTCTGGATGGATTTGGATTTCGGATTGGATTTTGATTTGATTTTCCTCTGGATTTTGGCTAAAAGGTCGTCGAGCATGGACTATGCTCGGCAAGAGTCCGGAGTGACTAGGATTCGGCTTAGGACTTAAGCCATGGCATTACTCAATGTTCAGGGATACTGAACCAGGAACACCATGGCATTACTTCACATAGGTCGTCAGGTGCAAGTTGCGCTTGGCAAGAACCCGGAGAGGTTACGGATTTGGATATTAGCTATGAATAGCTAAGGATTCGGACAAGGACCCGGAGCGGTCCCGGATTTGGATATCGACCCGGAGAGGTCACGGATATGGTTATAGGTTATTGGATATGGATGGATTGGAACTCGGTAGTCGGGTTCAGATGGATGTGGAATTGGATAAGGACTTGGTTACTGGATAGGAATCAGATGTAGACTCGGAACAGTCGTGGATTTGGATAAGCATGCGGCAGCGGCACTTGGATAGAATGGATTGGATAATGGATCGGATGGTACGGCTATGGATGACGTATGGACTTCGGATATCGGGTTTGAGGCTATTCAAAACACACCTTCTAATAGCAAGGCATGTTTTGGGGGGCAAAGTGTTAACCTGCCTTTTGGCAAGGCTGTAGGCAGGCAGATTTAACTAAATCGACTACTCGTTTGTCGAGACTGGAATACGACAGGTTTAAGTCGACTGGATGGATAGATGATGTTGTGCGCTTGGAAGATGGATATTGGATTGGATGAAGTGGATCTGCATAGGCTAGTGGCTCGATGTTGGAGTCTCGAGGGAGTCGGGATGTCGGAATCTCGAGGGAGTCGGGATGTTGGAGTCTCGACGGAGTCTCGAGTGAGTCGAGATGTTGGAGTTTCGAGGGAGTCGGGATGTCGGAGTCTCGAGTCTCGAAGGAGTCGGGATGTTGGAGTCTCGATGGAGTCTCGAGGGAGTCGGGATGTTGGAGTCTCGAGGAAGTCAGGATGTTGGAGTCTTGAGGGAGTCTCGAGTTAGTCACTCGGCACAGAGTCTCGAGGGAGTCGGATGTTGGAGTCTCGAGGGAGTCGGGATGTTGGAGTCTTGAGGGAGTCTCGAGTTAGTCGCTCGGCACAGGAAGTCGCTCGGCATAGGAAGTCGTTCGGCACAAGAAGTCGCTCGGCACAGGAAGTCGCTCGGCACAGGAAATCATTCGGCACTGGAAGTCGCTCGGCACAGGAAGTCATTCGGCACAGGAAGTCGCTCGGCACAGGAAGTCATTCGGCATTGGAAGTCGCTCGGCATTGTACCTCGCTCAGCATTATACCTCGCTCGGCATTGGAAGGCGTTCGGCATCGAACCTCGCTCGGCATTGGACATCGCTCGGTATCGAACCTCGCTCGGCATTGTGGTGAGGTTGGTGTGGCTCGGCATTGTGGTGAGGTTGGTGTGGTTCGGCATTTTGGAGGTATGTGGCTCGGTGGAAGGCCTTGATGGGCCCGGATCATTCAGAAAGCCCAACAACTCAGGATTTGCCTATAAATACAGCATGTGAGGGTTCAGAAAAGGGATCTTCTTTCTGCTCTCTTACTTTCTATTTTCTAAGGCTGAGGCTACTCTACCATTTTGTAACTGTAATTGATTCAAATATCAATAAAAAGGAAACTTCTGAAGTGGACGTAGGCCGGAGTTAGCCGACCACTATAAAATCTGTTGTTCTTTACTGCTTTCATTTTAATTTTTAATGTTCTTCACTTCATCACTCTCTACACACATTCTATTTGTCAGCTGTGACTGGTATTTGGTGCTTTCAGCTGGCACTCGATCTCAGGTCACTAGTAAGGAAGTTGTATGGTATTCCGTTATGCTATGACGTTTCTTGTTTTTAACAGCATTTATCCATCTATAATTTCTTGTCTGGTCATTATTCTTTAAGTTTATCTACCTCTCTTTTTTTCTTTGGTTAAGAACATTCAAACATTCTGCACCCTACCTTGCTCAAACCTGGAAATAGAGTTTACAAACAATATATAAAGGCTTCATTTTTTTCTTTTATCAACCCACCTTTGTCTCTCAAATTCACACTTTGGCTCAGTCTTTTTCAAACTCTTGTAAAATCTTCAAAATGTCTTCTCAAGAAGGATCTAATCAATCTTCTATAGTTCTCAACACTTCAACTTCTGAATCATCAAAAAATTCCAACAACTCAACTCCTGTGTATATCCCAATTAAGATCACACCTTCTCCAAAACATCACACTGGGTATACGTGTAACACTCCGGATTTTTGATAACATTATTTAGGAGATTTAGTTAGATAAACTAAATAAAATAATGTGTTGATTAGGAGATTGAGATTTGATTTATTTAAGGTAGCCGTGCTTTTTAAAATAATGAATTAAAAAGGGTTTAAAATGTATTAGAGGAGGGGTATTATGGGAAAGAAGTCATTCCTATATTTCCTTCCTTAGGCCGTGTATTATGTACACATTCATTCCATTTCATAATTTTCAAAAATCAAGGTCGGCCACCATTAATAAGGAAAGAGGAAGAACTAAGGAAAAGCTTAAGGAAAAGCAAATTCAAATCAAAACTCATTCAAATCTCAAGCTCCTTAATCTCTAAAGCAAAGGTGAATAATGTTTACATCTTAAAATTTTTATGTTTTCGGTTTAAGATTAAATCCGAATGATTTTGCAAAGATTTGCCATGTTTTTGAATGATAAAATGACTATACATACATGCTGATGATTTATGAATGTTCATATAGATTTTTATGACATGTTTTAAGATAAAAACCTTATTAAATGACATCCGTTAGCCTTGCAAATTTTTATGGTGATCTAAAATGATGCTTTAGAGATGGGTTTCAATTTTCAAATTTTTCTAAATTTTTTTAGAATTATTAAGAATTTTCTAAGGAAGAAAATGGTATTTTGGATTATAAAATTTTTTACAGGAAAATAAATATTGCTTGGATCCGGAAATTTTATATGTTGAAAGGAACATATTAATTGATTTTTTGGAATTTTTCCAGAATTTTCTAAGATGATTTAATAGTTATATAAAATTATTTAAGGTACGATATTTAAATGTTTTATATAATTATAAAGGAGAAAGGGGCTTTTTCAAAATTGTTTAAATTTATAAATTAGGAAAGTCGATAGCATTTTTGAATATAAAAATCTGGCAATCAATCAGATTTAGACAAATAAGGCAGGTTGGGTACAAAAGAACTATTTTAAAGTACAAATAAATAGTTTTTCTACTATTTCAACTCTTTCGGCAAGAGGTTCCTTGTCCATTCCAAACCTTCCGACTAAGTCGAAAGGTATCAAACCTTTTGACTAGGTCAAATAACCAATGCACATGGTATCAGGCAACTGGTGTGTAGTGAATTGAAAGGAGTCAAAAGGTTTAGGGACGAAAGGTTAGAGCTTTCGAAAGAGATGAAACTTTGTTTTGGTTTTAAAGAAAATACGCCTAATAGCTTTCGACAAAGAGCTTTCGACATTGTCAAATGGTTTAAAAGAAAAAGGTTCCAATTGGTTTGCTTTCTTGTTTTAATTGAAACCTTTCGACCCAGATGGAGTCGGAGGTAATCTTTTGTTTTCTAAAATTGTTGCCTCTCCATTAATTTCGAAAGGTCGGTTCCAACACCAACACTTCATTATTTTTGAAAGGTTTTATAAAGGTTTCGAAGCAGTTACTTTCGACTCTAATGTTTTTCTGATCTTTTTGCTCTACTTGAAGGCATAATCCAAATGTTTTAAGCTGAAACGTTTTAAAAGGTTTTGAAGTAGTCAACTTCAAATGGTTTCGAAAGGTTTCCACTTGTTTTTAAATTGAACCCAATGACTTTGAAAGGTTTTAAGTTTCAATGCTTTCGAAAGTTTTTCAATGATTTCATAAGGGTGGTTCCCTAGGCTTTCGACAAAGTTGAAAGGTGAGACCTTTCGACAAGGTCAAAAGGTATGGTTTTTAAATGTTTTTCGAAGGCAAAGGCTAAAGGGTTTTAAAGGTGGATGTCATATGTTTTAAAGCTTATAAAGGAAAGGCTTTTTCAATGGTTTTGAAGATGTTACCTTCAATGATTTCAAAGGGTTTTATTAATGGTTTTGAAGGGGTTACCTTCATTGTTTTTGAAAGGTTTTTTAAATGTTTTAAACAAAGGATTCGAATAATATGATTAGGTAGATAGCCTAAGTGTTTTAAGTTATAAAGGACTTTAACTTATTTTAGAAGGATAGATAATTCTTATTGAACATCATCAACATTATTTTGAGTAAAGTATATATAACATGGAAAAAATAGCTTAGAGTAAAGCTAAAGATATATTTTCCTTGTATATATATGATTTGACGGACTAAATAATTTTGAAAAGGTTTTCAGGGAAAATTTAAAGGGTAGTTACCCCAAAAGAAAATTCGGGCAGTCAGCTCATTTAAATTCGTACAGTCAGTCCATTTTGAGGGCAGTCATCCCAGAGGACAGTTAGTACAGATAAGCACAGTTAGCCTAGATATGAATAGTTAGTTCAGTTGTTAGAATAACGAACCTTGCTACTTCTTAAGGACAGTTGGTCCACCCTTTTTTATCCTGTTTTATGGACTGATAGTCCATTATTTAGCATAAAGGATATTGCTATTTTGGTATAACATATTTAGGACAGTTAGTCCAGAAAGGAGAAATCGGCTCAGAATTAGGACAGATACTCCATTTATTTCGTATTTTAGCATAATGGATCTTGCTATATTATTATTATTATAATTAGTCGATTAACTAGTTTGGTTGCAGGAAAGGATTTGCAAAATATATGTTCTGAAAAGAGATAGTGAGGGGAAATCCGTTCCGCTAAGCGGCGTGGTCTCACTATATATATCAGTAAATAGAGATGTAACAGAAATTATTCATACTAGGTTTTATGTCTGAATCGAAGTTTTTGTTTCCCCTTAAACTCTCGGTTGCTCAAAATTGATTGGAGTAGGCTGAGGGTTTAGGTTTTCAGGATTTAGCAGATTTTGGCGAATAAGCTTTTGAAGACGAGCAGGTGGCTGATAAATAGCTAAATTAGGAATTCTATTTTTATTTCTGTTGTGTATTAAGATAATTATGTGTATATTGCTTTGATCGTCCATGGGGCATCTTCATATGTCGCTCTTGGTGTATTGTTGTAATTATGTTTGCTCATTGCTTGGGAATACGTTTGGAGATTTTTGTAACTTGGATATGATATTATTTTAAATGTAATCACTAAAATTATTGTTTTTTGGAAATCCGCGATTCTGTTCATATTCAAGTGCTTCTGATATTATGAATACTATTAACATTAATGTATTTCGTCATTAGAAGTTAATACTGTGGATGACTGCAGCATCCATAGTGCTTAGTTTTGACCTCTAAATACGGGATGTTACAACTTGGTATCAGAGCATAGGTTTATGAAAAATTTAACTAAAAATTGGTTTTGAAAACAAAAATCCAAAGAAATTGGAGTAAGATTTGGGATTGGGTTAACGCTATAGTGACGTTCTTGTATTTGTTATATATGAGTATGCATTTTATCTCCATTCAACTATCTTTGATTAGGTTATCTTTCTGTATCTCATGAGGTTTGAATTTAGATATGGATGGTAGAAGAAGCAGAGTTAACCCAGCAGGAGGAAGCACCGAAAGGAATGCCGGACCCAATGCAGGGAGAAACCAAGGTCAGGCAGAGAATGTTGGTGTTGAGGTCCCGCAAGTCGGAATGGAAGCCATGTATCAGTTTTTCAGGAATATGATGTAGGCAAGAGTTGCAACCAGAGTGTTAGGAGAAAATGTTGCAGGAGCAGGGGTTCTAGAAGTTTCGGTAGTTAATCATTTCGCTAAGATGAGCGGTGATTATGTGAAGCTAGGAGGGAAGCCGTTTGTGGGAACAGAGGATGCCATTGGAGTTGAGAACTGATTGTTGCACTACGAAAGGATTTTTGCAAATCTAGGGCTCAATGATGAGCAGAAGAGAAGGTTGGCGTCCAAGTAGCTTCAGGGAGCCGCACTGTTTTGGTGGAATAGTGTGACAATGACAGTTGATGAGGAGGCAGTAACCTAGGAGGATTTCAAGAGGCGATTCTAGGAGAGGTTTATGTCTGTGATGGCACAGTCAGCTTTGATTAGGCAGTTTGCTGAGCTGGTGTAGGGTAAGATGTCGGTTGTCGAGTATGCCAGGAAGTTTGAAGAATTGGCCCGGTATGGTATGCTTCTGTAGATACAGTGTTGAAACGGAACGAGAAGTTCATCAGAGGATTGAAGCCAGAATTGGCTAGTGCTACTTTGTCCCATCTTAGAGCTTCTTCTGATATTGTTGTGGAGATGGCTTTGAGGCAGGAAGAGGTCCTTGAGTCTCTGGAGAAGAGCAAGGCAAAAGGGGTCCAGGTTGGGTAGGGCCAGAAGAGGAAGTTCTTTCCCATGAAAGGTGCTCAGAAGGGTGGAGCAGTCAAGAAAGCGAAGTCTGAGGTTATCTGCTATAAATGCGACAAGAAAGGGCACTTTGCTAATGAGTGTCGCTCAGGGAAGATAAAGGATGTGGCTAAGGGGAAGAATGTCATGTGCTACAACTATGACCAGATAAGCCATTACAAGAACCAGTGCAAGGAGCCCATTAGAGATGGTAAGGGCATGGTGTATGCATTGGAGCCTGCTGCTTATAAGCCAACAGCCTAGGAGAAGGGAAAGGTAGTTCTTGGAGGAATGCTTCAGATTCATGGTATGTCTGTTAGCAATTTATTTGATACTGGTGCATCACATTCTTTTATATCTAGATGTTTGATAGATAAGCTTAACCTTGAACCCACAAATTTAGTTACTTCCTTACGGGTTGCGAATCCAATAGGACAGTATGCAACTCTAGGGTTGAGGTGTGATCGGTTTAAGTTTGACCTGTTAGGTCATACTTTTGTGTGCAGTTTGCATGTGTTTGATTTTATGGGGTTCGGGATTATCCTTGGTATGGATTGGTTAAGTGAGTACGATGCTAAGATATTTTGCAAAGGTTGGAAGATATCTCTTAGACACTCGGATAGTAGCGATCGGATTGTTTTCACCGTAGGAGGTTCTAGCGGTGCAGTGTTTGCTTTGTTGGTTGCTTTGGATTCAAAAGATGAGTTGAGCCGAGTTTTCATGGTTAGAGAATTTGCATATATGTTTGAGCCTATAGTTGGATTGCCGCCGAAACGGGCCATTAAGTTTCGGATAGATTTGGTTCTGGGAGCCAAACCAGTGAGTAGGCCGCTAAGCAGGATGACCCGTTCAGAGATGAGGGAGTTGAAGGTGCAATTAGTGGATTTAGAGGGCAAGAATTTTATCAGGCCGAGCAGTTCACCGTGGGGTGCAGCGGCAGTGTTTTCTAAGAAGCCGAATAGATCGTTGAGGCTATGTATCGATTATCAAAAGTTGAATGAGAGGACGATGATTGACGATTTGTTCGACCAACTAAGTGGAGCAAAGGTATTTTCCCAATTGGATTTGGCAACAGGCTTCCATCAGCTCAGGGTAGCAGAGGATAGTATACCTTTGACGGCGTTCGGGACCAAATATGGGTCGTACGAATGGTCAGTCATGCCGTTTTGACTGACGAATGCTTCAGCTTTCTTTGTGGATTTGATGAACCGGATTTTCCGAGAGCACTTGGATAGGTTCGTGCTGGTTTTCATATATGATATCTTGATTTACTCTAAGGATGAAAGAGAGCATGAGGTTCAACTTAGAGTGGTGCTTGAGATGCTGTGGCAGCATCAGCTGAAAGCGAAGTTTTTGAAGTGTCACTTCTGGAAGAAGGAGGTGAAGTTTCTTGGTGATGTAGTCTCAAAAGAAGGGCTGTCAGTGGATCCGACTAAGATCGAGGTAGTGAACAGTTAGAAGAAACCCGAGATAGTTACCGAGATTAAGAGTTTTCTTGGGTTGGCTGGTTATTATCGGAGATTCATTAAGGATTTTTCATGGATAGCAGCACCGATGACTAGGCTGACGAGAAAGGATGTGAAGTTTGTATGAACCGATAAGTGTGAGGAAGAATTTCAGAGTTTGAAACACTTATTGACCCATGCACCGGTGTTGGTTGTTTTAGAAGGGAATCAGGACGTGGTAGTTTATACCGCGTGTGGAACAGGATTAGAAGCTGTGTTAACGTATAGAGGTAAAGTGATTGTCTACGCTTCTAGATAGCTTAGACCACATGAGGTCAGATACCCGACGCATGATTTAGAATTGGCTGTAGTGATTTTTGTTTTGAAGGTGTGGAGGCATTACCTTCTGGGAAAAAGGTTTGAGCTGTATACAGATCATAAGTCGCTGAAGTATTTGTTATCTCAGAAGGAGCTGAACATGAGATAGCAGAGGTGGTTAGAGTTCTTAGTCGCTTATGATTTTAGGATTGAGTACACACCAGAGATGGGCAACAAGGTTGCAGATGCGCTTAGCAGGAAGCATCAGAATGCAGTGTTAGCAATGATGGCTGAGTGGAAAGATTTAGAAACATTAGCAGATTGCAGAGTGCAATGGAGATCCGAGGCTGGGTCTAGTGGAAATTCAGTTGTATTGTCTTGTTTGGAAGTTCGACCAGTGTTGATCGAACGGATTGCTTCTAAGCAGATAGAGGATCCTGTGTTAGCTGAACGGATCAGAAAGCTAAAGGAAGGAACCAAGAGCGATGACTTGAAAGATTTCAGTCTTGACCAGAATGGGTGGTTGAGAAAGAAAGGAAGATTATGTGTTCCAAATGTGGGAAACATAAGGAAGGAAGTCTTAGCAGAATGCCATCGTTCGAAGTTCACCATACATCCCGGAGGTACCAAGATGTATTAGGATATGAAGAGGAGTTTCTTCTGTGAAGGTATGAAGCGGGATATTGGTTTTGTTATCCATTTCCAATTTATTGACTCAAGTGTCATTTACTATTTCTCTTTCATTTAACATTATTGGATGAAATCTCCTACTTCCTTTTTAACTAATAACTCTCTTTAGTTTCCTATTTAGACTTATGACTTCCCTATTCGTTTTGTTGTATCTTCTTTGCTTACCTTTATTTTATACACTGTCTTAAATTATATACTTTAGGTTTTTCCATTTAAATTATTGTTATTATTCCTACTTACATTACTTTAGTTATACTTAAGATTTTTTTGCAAGCAAAACCAAATATAATTATTTTGCACAGGCAACCAAATTATAGTGGTTGTACCATAATTACAACAAGTATTACAGGTATAATGCAAAGATGCCTCAACAACTGTAACTCGAGCACGACGTAGGGTGCGGACATACAGATCAACACTGCACAAGCAGACACAATAAAATGCACCACGCTGGGTGCACAATAACATTGCATTACGATATAGAAATATTCCTATGTGGAAACAATTGACATTCATAAAACTTATTAAGACAAGAAAACATGCCTACAATTACCAAGCAAACAAATGGCCACAACAACCGAATAACCAATTCTAAGAGTCCGCTAGCTCAAAATTCTACTCCAAAGCTAATTAGATGAAACTCCAATAATGGAGGATTGATTCCACCTAGTAAATCATAATAAACAAGAACCTAGATCAAATCACCAAAACATGGCATATAACCATAACAGCCTGATGAAAAGCTTCAAAAAAATCACAAAGGAGAACTTCTTATAAGAGCGCAATTTCCATTAGAAAGTACAAAGGCTGGCCCAACATTCTATAAATATCTATACCAAAATAACACAGTTGAGAATAGAAACATATTCCATCAAAATCTCGAAGGCAAGGCTTGACAAAAATATAAGGCCACAACCAATCAAAAAGAACTAATTGGCACCAAAACAATTCAGGCATTAACGCAAAGGGCAGAGGATTTGATAATAGAAAACAAGTGACCCAAAGTAAAAAAATTACCACGAGCAAAATTCAAAAGATGGATAAGGCAGAAGCAAGAGCAGGAGACGAGGATAAGAAAAATGAAAATGTAAGCTTGCAACGAAAAGGGTGAGCTAGGGTTGATAAGAAGTGGAGGAAAAAGAGCGATAAGGAGGGATGATAGCTGCAATGGATTGAGGATTAAGAATGAAACGTATTAGTGGCTGAAGAAAAAAGAAAAAAGGCAACCCTATTCCCCATTGATGCATGCTTACAACTAAGAATGATTTGTTTAGTCTTCTTTTCCCAAAGGAAATTGTTAAATAATGATTCTCTATAATTTACTTGAAAGTGGACTTGTGTAATGTATGAAATAATAAGGAAGTATCTTTTATTTTTCTATTGGAATAGACAGTACAAAGTACGGTGATTTCCTTTTTTTGTACGGTGATTTTCTTTTTTTGTATGTCTCTTCCTTTTTGTTTACGTTCTTTGTTATTTCAACCAATACACTTTTATTTGTCTTTTTAGACAATTTATAGAAATTCACGTTTGTTACACAATTCATTCCCAGATATTAAAATATTATTATACCTAGTCTAATTTATAATCAATTCTAATTTATGTTCAACAATCTATATAAACTAACCAAATCTGAGATCCCAATATGATTTCATTAACAAGTTATTTACAAATCTAGGGACTATTTATACCCCTAACTTTCCAAATCAAAACGTATACAATAGCTATCAAGTTTAGGGTTTCTATAACATATAGGCATATTTTCCATGCATATATAATTAAATATCTCATTCGTGATTTATATCAATTCCTTACGCATATGAAATTTAATATCCAAATCACAATTTGTATCTAGGCATAAATGAAATAGATCTACAACGATATAAACCCAATATTATTATAAAATATGTAATTTCCCACTCACCTTGCTTTAGCTTTCCAATTCTCCAAATCTAGATCAATTCCCTTTTTATTTGACTCCATTTTATTTTAAATTCAAAATATAAAATGGGTATACAACCTATTAGAATTACAAATTTGAGGAAAAGATCGAATTAAATTTAGATATGAGTTTAAGATTCACGGTTTACTTTGTTTTAGTGTTTTGAATCGATCATATTCTTCTCTTATTCTCCACTTTCTCCATTTATATATATCCGTGTGTGTGTGTGTGTAAATAATATAATGGTTTTACTACATTTTAGAATTCTTGAAATTGTAGAGAAAAGAGAATGACAGTGCTCCACTCTATGACCTAGAATATATGAGAGGAGAAGTGAGAAACTAAGCATGTATTTATAGGTTGTAGAATCAATCATATCCGTTAATAAAAGATTTGTTAAACCCAGGCCGTTAGGTCATAATTTACTGTCGACTTTACATCTGAACCGATCGTTCACCATTAACCTATGGTCGACAACTACCGTTCGACCGTGAGGGACCTAGGGTCGACTATTCGTATGTCGACCATTCGTTTGTGTTTGTAGTGAATTATTTTCGTTCCTTGATTTGTTTGGTTTCATTGCATTTTAAAATTGATTGCAATAATTTGTTTCCACTTATATATATTCTCTGAGATTTGATTTAATGTTAACATTTCTGAATGTCTAAGCTTCCACTATTCCACTAACGTTAGTAATTAACATTAATTGACTTTTATTACCATAATTACATATATAGTTTATGATTCAAAAACTTCTAACGTTAATAACTTTTTCGTTTTGAACTTCAATCATAAAGCATAATGTATGAAAATTAATCATAAAATTGCCACGAACCCAATGGTGCAAGTTTGCACCCAAATTCTGACGTTTGTAAAAGTTCTCTTTTTGGCATTTTTATTTATTAATTATTTCTTTTAATTAATTGTCGTAAAAATTATGGGGTGTTACATTCTCCCCCTTAAAAAAATTTCATCCCTGAAATTCCTCAAGGACCGAATAATGTAACATAACATACAATCATTCTAAACTAACCAATCAATTTGCGTGCAATCAATTTTGCAACCATTTTGTACCAGTACACGGTGTATCACAACATGTTTCAACTAGAATTAGAACGTTAATATAAAAACAAAATGATTCGCGGACTTGGGAACATGTTTGGAAAAGCAAGAAGATCGTGCTCAACAAGTTTCAAGGGAAAAGGAATAAGGTGGACCACTCGGTACCGAGAGAAACCACTCAGTACAGAGAGGTTTTTACTCCACTTTAGACCTGCTAAACCACTTGTACTTGTAGCACTACCTTAAGTGATTGCCATGGAGTACTTTTCTTAAAGAATAGACGAGCAACTCTAAGGATTTCTTGAGAAGAAAGCAAAGAATGCAGGAAAATATAACCAATATCAAAGAAATTATCAAAATAAACAAATCTTCAAGGAAAAGTGTTTGGAACGTAGTGAATCAGATATAGGAAGCAGAATGGAAGAAGAAAATGGAAACTTCCACCAACACAGACCTCTCCGTAGTGAGAGGAACCTCTTGATATCGAGTGGTTTCAATTGATGATTGAGCCTGCTGCTACTATCCTACACCTTTGGGCTTGCATCTGGACCTTAGACTTCGTGGGCTTCTAAGTCTACTGGTGAATTCCTCTAGAAATACCAACCCTATAGCTACTAAGAGAGGACTTTTAATCACTTCTTCTTCATCTCATGTTCCTCCTCCATTAAAGTCACTAAGGAAGCGGATGTTTGTTGTTCTAGGCTTTAGATCAGTAAATCCCCTATACTAGTGACTCTCAAACCTCTGATAAACAAAATATGAAGTGGTAGGCCAGAGATTTCTGAACCACTATAAAAATTCTTGTGTCTCCTTTAATTTTCTTACAGTATTTTCTAGATTTCACAATTTCAACGGATTTTTGGGCGTTGTGTCATTTTTGGCATCAACATTGGGAAAACAAAGTATTTGTTTGAATGTGTGAATTAATTGAAATAGTGAGGATAACCCATACTAAAAGTAAACGTACTGAAATAGTAAATAACAAAATGATTTACGTGGTATGGACATTTCTACATACACAGGGAAGAAGTAAATGTTTTCCTTTTATTGAGAGGACAAGTAAATTTTCCACTATTGATTGCAATAATTCAATCATTAGTATTATTTTGAGGGAAAGTAAAAGAATAAGATGCCCTCCTCTACTACAATAATTTTCTTTTTATATCATATTTCTATCACGTGAATTGCACATGCGACATATATAATTTATCGATATGCAACATTAGATTCGGCCCACGTGTCATTCATCCTTTGGCTCTAAATAGAATTAGATGTGGATTGCTAAATGTTTGGCCAGTTGTCCAATTATATTAGCGAAAATGTCATTTTCCAAGGTGGTAAATTAAATTTAAACTTAAATTTCCTCGAGATTGACATGAACACTTTGGATGTTTGAAGCATGTGCTAATTGATATCCCTTTATACCAAGTTTGTATCACGTTCCTCTAGGCAAGTATTTGATGAGCTGATGGGTTTGGCATATGTAGGCATTTGCTATTATGCATTTGTGGTTTTTTCCTTATGGTTTCTTCATGAGTGAAATTTAGGATATAGAAGCTTAGGCCTCAGCATAGATCAATACCTTTCCTTCGTAATATTATCAAAGCCGGCCCAAGGCCCAAGCAACCTAGACATATGTCTAGGGCAGAAAACGGCCTGGGGCAACAAAAAAACGTTGTGAATAGTTTTAGTATTCAGCTATGCCCTCTCAACTCACGAAGAAAGCTGAATAAAATCGATGTGCCCTCCCTCTCAGCTCACGCGCATGCAATTGGCGATCGACAATCAGGTAGCCTCATTCAATCAGATAATCCCATTTCCATAGCCCTAACTTTTGTTCGAATTTTTTAATTTGAAATTAGTTTTGATTTTGATTTGTAAACAAAATAGATAGGAACACACATTCATCTACCACAAAATATAAAAATCAGATTGAAATCGTGAATGGGTTTAGATACATTTATTTGTCGAAATAAATCGTTACCTTATTGTTTAAATCCATAGGTTGATTTGAATGTCGACTATGACGGTTAATTGGTCTCTCGACTGATGTGGCTGAGTGGCTCGATGATGAAATAGGGAAATTAGAATAAAGAGTATGATTAGATGCTGAATGAACTAGAGGTAGGAACAAATTAGTTGATGACAATCCATCGACGTTGACAATTGAGGAAGAAGATGAGGACCAATTCAGCGCGAATTTACAAATTAGGTTAATTAGCCGTGGTTAATTTGGATCGGTTACCTTTCCTATTTAGGTGTTTGCCCCTTTTTTCTCTCACGTTTATGAGTAACCTACTTTTACTGCGCTGCTGTTCCTGCAACATATGGGTTGGGGAGTTGAAGCAAAAGCGAGGAAGAACCAAATTTCATACTTTTGAAATGAAAGTATAATGATGATGCTATGTAAACAACAGAAGTTCCTTATTTTAAGTTTAATTAATAGAATAGATTAATAGAAGATAGAATAGATAATTAAGAACTGTGTGAAAACAATAACCATATATCTTACAAATCAGTTGTTAAGGTAAGTTTAAACGACAAGAACACACATTCATATATAAATTTGATTTTCCAACTTTAACTTGTTTCTTGTATGTATCTGTTAGTTACTGTGTTACAAATAATCTTTGAAATGAAAGCTGCAATTTTAATTGTTAAATTATTAGAAGCATGCTTGCATTTTTTTTCTTTCTTTTTTCTTTTTCAAAAATGCATGCTGATTCATATAACTTATGCTATGTTGTGTGTCTGACTTACTGATTTGTATCATGAATTTCAATGCAACTCATGCTATGTTGTGTCTCCATTGACTTTTTTTGTTAACAGGCATAACTTTTGAAGATTGAGAAAGAGTGAAGTTGCTAGATTTGATCTTTGAAGACTAAAAAATATAAGGGTTTTAAAATTTTAAATCAACAGTTTATTATTCATTGAAAAATCGACAAATTCTTTCATCATTGTTAATTTAATTCTCTACGTTTTAAAGATTATTTCCTTTATTTAATAAATATATGTTGATTACATAACTAATTAAATTTTGATTGACAGAAATTGTGGTTGATTAAATGAAATGTGCTAACTTTTGAATGAATAAGAAATCATTAAAAGCTAGTTTTACTGTTGCTAGTATTTATACATTGAAACTATTATGGTGAATTTAAAATTGAGACAGGAGTCGAAAACAAAATTTCGAATTTCAAAATAGGAAGAAAAAGCAACGCAAAGATGACGAAGCAAAATCGTTAGCTGGTTCTATTTCGAATTTATTTGAAGCAAGGAATAAAAGAACTCAAACTTCAAATTCAAGTCAAGTTGGAGAAGCTACATTGACAAATGAGAACAATGATTTTAATATTGATATCCACGAAGACAATGAGCCTATAAATGAAATTGTGGAAGTAGAGATTGAAGATCAACATATGGAGGATGCGAATGATGTAAATGTTATTGCTATTGATGAAGGTGTTGATGATGTAGTTACACTTGATCTTGAGAAGGATGTTGATATCAACTATGATCCAGGTTTATGGGGAAAAATTACGGATGCAAAAAGAATTATGTTAATTCAACGTGGTCCCATTAAGATTTTGAAAGAAAATGATGCATTTCCAAGAAATAAAGTTAATGGCAGACACTTTACTTCTAAACATTATATTGGTGGCTATCCACGTGTAGAAGAGCATGAACGGAAGTGGCTTGTGTATTCAAATGAATACGATAAAGTTTATTGTTTCTGTTGCAAATTATTTAAGAGTACACAATTCACATCGAAACTAGCCGATGAAGGAATTAATTATTGGAAAAATTTATCTACTAAGCTAAGAGAGCATGAAAGTAACCCATTGCACAATGTCAATGTTATCAAATGGGTCGATTTTCTTAGAGGACTTCAACAGAAAGCGACAATTGATAAAGCTATGGAAGCTCAAATTGATCAAGAGAAGCAACTTTGGAAAAAAGTACTTGTGCTGATAATTGGTGTTGTCAAAATACTTTCTAGGAATAATTTACCATTCCGTGGATCAAATGAGAAGATTTATGAGAAGAATAATGGACTTTTTTGTCAACTTATTGAATTCATAGCTGAGTTTGATCCAATTATGGAAGAACATCTTAGGCGGGTGAAAAATAATGAAATTAATAATCATTATCTTAGTTATAAAATTCAAAATGAATTAATAAGTTTATTGGCTAACAAGATCAAAGTGACAATGCTTATGAAAATAAAGAAAGCAAAGTACTTCTCTGTTATCCTTGCTTGTACTCCAAATTTGAGCCATAAGGAGCAAATGTCCATTGTCATTAGATGTGTGAATGTTGACGATGTAAATGATATTAAAGTAAAAGAATATTTTCTTGGTTTCATTACGGTTGATGATACATCTGGGTTTGGTCTTTTTATGGAACTTAAAAATATTTTGGTTGATTTCAAACTTGATATTAATGATGTGAGAGGTCAAGGAGACGATAATGGTTCAAACATGAAAGATATAATTTTAAATTAAAATTTATCTTATTCTTGATAAAGGCTATTGATTATATTATTATATATTCGATTAAATCTTATGTAGGTAAACATCAAGGTGTACAAAAAAGACTACTTGATATAAATCCTAGAGCTTTTTACATCTCATGCGGGTGCCATAGTCTCAAACCTTTATATGATATGGAAAAATCGTGTATGAAAGCTAGGAATTTTTCTGCATATGTGCAAAAAATTTATACATTGTTTTCTAGTTCAGTTCAATGATGGGAAATACTTCGAAGCTATGTGAAGGGTTTAACTCCCAAACCATTATCGGCAACACGTTGGGAAAGCCATATTGAAAGTGTTAAAGCAATAAGAACTCAAACTTATGAGCTAAGGGATGCTTTAATTGATATTGCAAATAATTCAAAAGATGATGCCGTGATGATGGAGGCCAAAGGATTGTGTCAAAATGCATTGGAAAATTTTGAGTTCTTAATTAGTTTGTGTATTTGGTACACAATATTAGAAAATATAAATCAAGTAAGTAAAATACTTCAACGAGAGGAGATTGATGTTGAAGATGCAATTAAAAAAATTGAAGGGCTTGTAGAAATTTTTGAAGAATTTAGAGAAGAAGGATTTGAAACCATGATGAAGGAGGCAAAAGAAATTACAGATGAAGTTGGCATTGATCCAAAGTTTCTTGAAAAGAGGGTCGTACGAAGAAAAAGGCAATTTGATGAAGATATTGTTGAGAATGACAATAGACAATCTCCTGAAGAAAATTTTAGAGTTGCTTATTTTCTTCTCATAATAGATCAAGCTTTAACTTCACTTAAAGACCGATTTGAGCAATTCAAACTTTATGAAGAAACTTTTGGCTTTTTGTTAAACTCAAGATTTAGGAATATTGATGATAAAGATTTGAAGCAACGTTGCATGAAATTAGGATTTTTGGGACACAATGAAGAACAAGATATTTGTGGTAAAGAATTATTTTTTGAGCTTCGACAATTAAAAAATATTCTACCATCGGGGATGACTAGATCAATTGATATTCTTAATTTCTTGAGGTCTTACCATGATGTTAGTGGATTTTTTAATGCTTGGGTTGCTTATCGAATTTTGTTAACTATCCCGGTCACAGTTGCTTCTGCGGAAAGAAGTTTTTTAAAATTGAAGTTGATAAAAACATATCTTCGAACCACTATGTCACAAGAGAGATTAAGTGGATTAGCTATTATTTCAATTGAAAATGAGTATTTGGATACACTCAATTATGAAGAGATAATAGATGAGTTTGCTTCGAAGAATGCACGAAGAAGTTGCTTCCGTTAGTGCGTGTTAATTTTTATGATATCATGTCGGATTTCAATTTATTTTGAGATGTAATTGAAATGACTACTTGAACAATGTTTTGTGATCAATGAACAATATTTTGTGATCAATGTTAAATTTTGTTATTAAAAGTATATTTGATTTTTTGCATATAATTTATGTAAATGGGGCAACAAAAATGCAAGAATAAATTTTTTTTCGTCTAGGGCATTAGTTACCCTTGGGCCGGCCCTGAATATTGTTAAGCCAGAATTTTGTGTTACAGTTTTTCATTTTAGGTCGAACTAAGTAAAAAAATTGGTTTTTTTTGAGGTTATAGTTAAGAGAAAAGAATAAATATAAAGTCCAAGTAATGCCTTTTCTTTACCTTGGTTTTTGGTATCTAATCCATGGACATATAATAAAATCATATTACATGCAATACGATTTGCTTTGATTATGTAAGTTCACTCTAAGCTTTATTCATGCATCGTTGACCGGTTTTTGTGGGAATTTGGTTTATTGATCAAGTTTCAAGAAGAGTATCTAGAGTAAAGGGAGTCTTGTGCTTTGGACAGATGTTGATGGTGATGATGAGGAGTTTGAAACTAATGAGAGAGTTTAGATCTTCTATTTTAGAAAGTTGTTTTCATTCATACGTCAAAGCAATTTTAATAACCATACACAATTTTGGTTTACACTAAAAAAGGATGTATATATTGAAAATTTAATAATTGAAATCGACTGATTTAGGGATTAATTATAAAAGGAAAGGAAAAATATACATTAATCTTTTTTTTTGAAGACCTAGAGAACCAAACTTTGCTTGTAAACTCTAAAGAAGTATGCACCGAACCCACAATATACATTAATCATTTGAAATGGGCAAAGGAAGAGATACTTGAAGAAAGATGACACATCCTACTTCATTAATTTTTTCCTTGAATTTGCACACCAATGTTCTCTTAAAAGCTCCCAAACTAATTACTTGTAGTTTCTTTTACAAATAAGTAGAGATAATTTTAAAAGAACTGCAGTTTAACATAAACATTGGTTTCTTCGAAAACAAAGTATTGTTTTTTAGAATAATTATATTTCTCTTGCACATCAATCATTTTTAGAGAAAAGCTCATGCATATGCCGATCACAACATTTAATTTAGAACACCAACTATCTAACACATAACAACCTTGAATTTATTCTCTAATGGTTTGAATATCTCTTTCGTCTATCAATGAATTTCCATACAAGTTGTACCACCATGTAGGTTCTAAGCATGAAATTGGAGAAGTTGTTGCTAAAATGTAATTTTCTCCATAAATCAGCTAGGAATCGCTATAAGGCCTATTGAACTTCATCATTATGACCAAGGTGCTTTCATTAACATGATTTCTAGAAGCATGATGATTCTTTGACAAATACAATTTTTTTAGGTGAAACAAAGGATATCTTGATCGATGGAGAAATGGGAAATTATATATGACACAAATGAAATTGTAATGAAATATATGAATGTGAGTTATCAACCTATTGGGACGGCTCATACAAATTTTGTAACATTCCATCTTTTCATCATATTTTATTGGATTATCAATATTTTTACTTATCAAAATATGATAACTTCCCATTTGATGTTTTTTACGCAATTGACGTAAAATTTGAAAGTCGATAAATTAAAATAAACCATGTAGAATTATAATCAGTACACTGAGTTAAGTAAAACATATTTTTGTTTTAATAAACAGGAAATTATTGTCAAGGACAAAATTTCTCAGCGTTTTAGCCTCAAAGACAGACATTCGGTATTTTAGCATGAATGACAACTTTCTTTAGGTATCAGTTTTCAGTTATTGATAGCAGTTTTTAGGTATCAGTTTGTAGTTATCGGTAGCAGTTTTTAGGTATCAGTTTTTAGTTCGGTAGCAGTTTTGGAAGAATGTTTGTCCTTATGAATAATTTTAAAAGAATGTTTGTCCTTATGAATAATTTTTAGAAAAATGTTTGTCCTTGTGAATAATTTTGGAAGAATGTTTGTCCTTATGAATAATTTTTAGAAAAATGTTTGTCCTTGTCATTAAAATATTGAGGTCGTGTCCTTGAGGCTAAAAATATACAAATTTTTGTCCTTTAAATTAATTCCCCCATTACAGGAAATTATTGTCAAGAACAAAATTTCTCACCGTTTTAGCCTCAAGGACAGACCTTTAGTTTTAGTCTGAAAGGCAACTTTCTTTAGGTATCAGTTTTTAGTTATTGATAGCAGTTTTTAGGTATCGGTTTGTAGTTATCAGTAGCAGTTTTTAGGTATCAGTTTTTAGTTCGGTAGCATTTTTGGAAGAATGTTTTTCTTTATGAATAATTTTGAAAGAATATTTGTCCTTATGATTAGTTTTTAGGAGAATGTTTGTCTTTGCGGTTAAAATATTGAGGTCGTGTCCTTGGGGCTAAAAATATACCAAATTTTGTCCTTTAAATTAATTTCCCCTATCAATTAACAACTCAAATTTAAATATGTGATAACTTCTTCATATGAGATCCATTCGGGATGCAGTTCATATCATTAGGTTCGTTGTGAAATATAAATCATTTTGGTTTAACTTACTCACGCATTCGAAGAAGTATTGAATTATGGGTTAAAATGAAAATTAGTATATATAATCCCTTAACTAATTAATCAATGACCTTTTAATGGTGTATAAAGTGACCCATTTATTTTATAACGATGATTAGTTATCCCTAAAACCTTTGACTAAAATTTAGAGAATATTTATGTTGTTCCGTAATTTGGTGAATAGTTATAATGGGACAATATAAATATATTGGTAGGATTAATCTCTTATTTTTAATAAAAGTATGTCTATCCATGTGGCTACCAATATCTACAGTTGTAATAAAAGTCTGCCCACCAATATAGCTGCTAGCAAATATAGATATTCATAGATTATCCCTTAGGTGAGTATTCATTATTTATCGCTTGAAAATGTTTAATTAATAATTTGATAAAAGAGAATATTATTCTAAGTGGTACTGAAACCCCATAAGCTACTCTTATTAAAAATATCGATTCAAGACATTTGTACACATTGCCAGTTTAAATTGTGTGCATTCGATGTATTTTATAATAAACACATTTGCCAGTTTTATTTGTATAAATAATAGCTAAGGAATATTTACACATTTGTGGATTTTATGGTGCACAAATGGTAGTTAAGGATTAAATAAGCATTCGCCACTACAAAAAGGCATTCAATTAGAGACTGTAAATTAAAGACAGACAATTTTCAGTTTTTAATTATAAACTGCTTAATGACTTCAGTCTTTAGTTTTTGAATGTCAGAAACCGAAACCGAATAGAAGTCTTAAATCGGTTTATATGTATTGAGACAGTATAAATATTGAATTTCAGTCTTTAATCGGTGTTTAAGTTTGTAACAACCAGAATTCCAGTGGGTCTGGATTTTTCACAAAAATGCTAAAATCCAAGCCCATAGAAGCCCAAGTTGGGTATCTGGTATCCTGCAAATAGGCAAAGATAAATATATCAGAGCTCAAATAAATATCTCACAGCGGAACTGACTAAAATATAATAGTAAGTAAATACTCACCAATGTAATAACACTTTCTAAACAAGTGTCACAAAGTTGGAAAATCTCTGACTTCTATCTAACCTGTGGGATGATATGAGGAGGGGGTCAGAACAAAAGTTCTGGTGAATGGACAAATTATACCCTTCTAAGCATAATTCTACATATACCGTTCTATTTCCATTTTTTGTTATATTAGGTTTATTGGGTTCATAATACTCTCGCCTCTGTGCGTGAATCATACCCATCTACTCCCTAGTAGATTAAGACCTAATAACCAAAATAAATATGTAGCTACATGCCCAAAGACCGCATCAGTCCTAGGTACTACCCATAGTACCTTCCATATCCTCCTCGAAAAGGAATCCATTGTCTTGCTACTAGAGCGTACTGTAACTACATCTGTAAAAGACAGCTTTTTGAGGCCTACAATACAGATGTTCCGTCGTTTGCTATGAAAACGTGAAACTGCATCCGCACTAGCTTATACTAGTGCTCGGACATCCACAATGTACCATCCAGTGCGTACCTTAAGGACTACACGTAATCGTTCTTTCTACTCCCTGAATTCCGCCAACAAGGTCTACCTTGTACGGAACTCAGTCGGGGATTTTCTATATTTGTAAGGTCCGCTTCGTTAGGACTACAATACAGATATTCTACTTGGTCTGTCTCTTTTCTCATCGTGGTTATGTCCCCACGCAAGCCCCCCTTAACTAATCGAAAGATCTTTCAAGAGCTAAGTGGTTGTTCCATACTGCAAACAATATAAACATCCAATTGGCTGTGCCCCTCATCCAGTGTCTCGATAGTGAAAGAATCATTGGCCTATTGGTTTAACTCTAGTCTTTCCTGAACTTGCTCTAACTGATGATGGCTGATCTCCGCATGCAACTATCCTTTTGGGTCCTGCCCACTATAACCTACTCGCAAACTAGAGTACGGTGTCATACGAATATCCTACTCCATCATCAACCTTTTGACTGGCTACAAAGGTCCGCTTCGTTAGGCCTGCAATGCAAAAGCGGTCAAGGCATACTCTCTTGATGGAACACCTACAGACCTGCCTCCGGGGGTGCATCTTCGTTAGGCCTACCCTAGAGGGCCATCCTAGAGTATCCTCACGTCCCATTGAAGTCTCATACTTCCTTCTAGCCCAAAATAACTAAGTTGGATGTGCTCTTTCTGTACTAAAAATCTGCAATGAACTGCATTGTTAGGCTCCTTAACCAAATTCTCTTGGGCTACTCCAAACGCACTTTACCATTTTATTAAACCCTACGTCTAATCTTTTATTATGCGTTTAGTTTACTTTTCTTATTTTTTTGGCTATTTATTTACCCTAATCAACATGCCTGGCCCTACCCACATGTGAGACCAACAATCATAGACCTGAAAGGGAATGCTAACGGTACGGACCACTGCTATTATTCTTGCTTATTAACTTAATCCAAGATCTAAGTTTGATAAAATAAGCATCTTCTATTTCTTTCTTTTTAATTATAACGTACATGTTACAATTATATTGCAATTATCACTTCTATATTCTTTTCTTTCTTTTATAACCTATATGTTATAAATGTAATTGCAAGTGTCTCTTTTCTACTCTAGTTTGTCTTCTTTTATTATGATACTAAATTCTTTTTAGTTTTCTTATATTATATGACAGTCTTAGCTTAGGACTACGTCCAACCGTCACAAATTATTATTATAATAACTGCTTTACTTTTTATTCTACTATCTGTGTAGTAAATGCAGATCTAGTCACATTTTCTGTTTATTATTTCTAGTCCTGTCAAATATTTAACTTGATTATTTCCTCTTCTTTAATTTTTTTAACGCTTCACGTTATTCTCTTTTATTATAGGAAGTAGTTTTATTCTATTTGGTTGGTTACAAAAAACTGTGCTAAAAATCCATTTCCATATTTTAATATTAAATAATGCTATAAAAAATAACTCGTAACCGTACGATATTTCTTTTATTGTTTTTTAATTGTTGGGTAATGCAAAATACAATAATGTCTCTATTTTGCACTAATTCCACTTTTCTTGCTTTTAATCTTACAATTACGTTTATCGTTATTCTTACAATATTAAACTATGGAGATGTATTCTCTTTTCTAAACCAACCAACTAATCTATCACTAACTTCCAAATCAAGTTATTACATTTTCCCCTTTTTAATTCATTTCTCCCGTTATAACATAATTTTACTTTAAATGTCTCACTTTTAGGCTTATGCCTTTCTTTACAACTTTTAAGCCTAATATTACTTATATTTAATTGGATTCCTTTCTTTTTCTATATAAATAACATTTAGATATAAGTACACTTCTCTTACAAAATTTACAGTCTCAACATAAATAACTAGTAGAACTAATTATTGAAATTAGTTCAAATACTGAATTAAAATATTTAATGGGAATCTAACGATAATATATATCATAAACATAAAAGATATATAATTTAAATCTACTCACCCGTCGTCCTTAGCTTTACTCCATGGCTTTTCTGGATCCCTTCTAAGGCGTCTGATATTTTTATTAAAAGGATATTCTCCCTAGAAATATTTTCTATTTAGGGTTCAGCCTCAGGCAATGAACCCAACTGGGAGAAAATCTGATTGTGAGAAAATACCTAGGCCTAGGGTCCTATTTGTAGTAGTGTTTAGGGATCTTACACCATCAGATTTTTGGATTGAATCTGGTGCGACCACGTCACAGGCTCGCTGTGAATCATTGGATCCAGAAAACAACGCTTCAGATCGCACGAAAATCAAAATTTATAAACTCGGCACGTCCCTGGACAATTTCTTGTCCGGGGCAAAACGCGGGTCGACCTATAGGTCGACCTGTGTGTTTTGCGGATCGACCTATAGGTCGACCCTTGATCTTTGTCGGTCGACCTATTGGTCGACCGGTAGGGTCTTGCCCTTTTTTCCATTTAATTCTGATTTCTTATTCTCTCGTAACTTCTTCATATTAACTCGGATTTCGACAGGTTATATATGAAAATTGATCAGAAAATCACCATGAACACAATGGTATAAGTTTCAAGGCCATATTTCGATAATTCAAAAATTGCTTATTTTCACCGTTTATCGTTATTTGATTGTTTAATTATCTAAAAATGCGGGGTGTTACATTCTCCCATCGTTTAGGAAATTTCGTCCCTGAAATTCGACAAGGGTAAAACTATGTAATTCCTCGCATCAAACACATCCATCTTGTGTACATCCAATTTAGCGACCATCCGTGTCCTTGTGCAAAGTGAAGTTTTCACCTAGAAATTAATTCTAGCGAACTGTGCTCATAGCGATAGTCACTATGGATGTAGTTCGGGAAATTTCGCGATTTCAAGTTTTAAAGCAATTTCTTTTAAATTTTTTTAAAAACTTATTTCGAACTAAATTAAGTAAGTCAAAAGTTTAAGTTTTAATTAATTTATTTATTTATTAATTAGGGTAATTATTAATTAATTAATTAATTAATTTGGTTATGTAATAAGGGTTTAAGGAATTATTTATCAAGTTAAGTTTTAAATAATGATTAATTAAGATGAAATATTAATTTTTATTTAATCAATTTTATTTATTTAATTAATTATTTAATTAGAGTGAATTATTTAATTAATTTTTATTCAATTAAGGGTTAATTACCTACGTAATTTGGGTTTAATTTCTTAAATGAGTGTTATTTAACTTAAAGTTTAATTATAAATAATTTTGAATTAATTAAATTTCAAAGTATGAATTTTCATTTAATAAAGGTTAATTAAAGTTGAATTAAGTTTTAAACTCATGATTTGGTATAGGTTAATTTATTTTAAAGTTTCTTTCAAAACTCTATCGGTCATTTATTTTTTAACTAATTTTCTTTTTAAGTAAAAAGTTCTAAAACCTAGGATCTCTTGTTTATGCTATTAAGTAGCCAAATGAATTAAAGTAGTTGTAATAAAACAATGACGCATTTTATTGAAAGTAAGTCGACTCGTACTTATCACAAATACCGCACTTCGAGAACGTGATAAATACGAGGGGGTTAATTTCGATAAGCGGGTCATGATAAGCTAAGCATATAGAATGTATGTTCTTATGTAAATTTTTACACCTTGATAGTGGAATAGTCCACTATATACAACTTGACCTTTTAAAATTATAGAACCTTGGTTTGGAGAAACCGGGATTGGATATTAGTTGTTATTCGAAAACCACTTCGAACCAACGTAAACGTTTGAATTGAAAATAGTAAAGGAAAGGTCCAAGATGAAGACTTTGAAGTGCAAGGGTTGTTTGCTACTAACCCTAAGGGTGGTTCCAAAATGGGTGTAGTGGAAGTAGTGCTTTCGGTTCGTTCGTCTCCTGAACAACTTGTATGGATTAGTGCTGACATTGTGTCAACATATGGAAGGCAATGTTAGCATTCCAAGTGGCAATGCTATAATAAAGTTAAACGTAGCCTCAGGTCTCTTCAACTAGGAATGACTAAAATAGGGAAGATGCGCAAGGCTAGGTGGGTCGCTCCCATGAGGGTAAGGTCATTCCTATCTAGTGTCCCTACTATTAACTCATTTATGCTTTGGTATAGTTGCTGATCCCAACCGAGGGGTGATCTTATTCGGTACTATCCAGTAAAGGGTAGGTTGATCTTTTGTTGGCAGGGGTTGACAGGATCGACCTCGGATTTATTTTATCTAGAGATGCACCGTGACAAGTGGTACCCCTGTAGCTCAGTCATTTTATAGAATCCATTTCCCAATAAGTGCCTTCGGTCTTAGTTGTATAGCTATTATACTGGAATTTAATTAATGTAATTTTTTTGGCTATGTGAATTATTTATTTGGAAACCCTAGAATTTATGGTGATATCACTGGATTTCTATATAAAGTGTTTTGGTTATCGTAAGGTAAAAACTCGTCCGTGTTTATGTGTGGCATGGTATTACGAGATACCTTTGATTTTCAAAATGTTTTATAAAAGTAAGAATAAAGTCATTTGAGTTTACTCACACCAGACACATGTTTGACCCATGGTTTTCTTTTCTTTTCCTAAAACTCTCGGGTACTTAAATTTTTATTATAGCCAAGTGATCCAGGTTTCTTATGGAAACATTTTGAAGGAGCTAGAGCAGATGGCTTCACCGTTAGATAGTTATTGTCTTATTCCTTTGTGTTTTATGTAGTATCTATGTACCTTGTATGGATAAGTAGTTATAACTGTCCAGTTGAAGTTGTAATGTAAAGACTTTGATGTATTATTATTATGGGAATGACTATGTAATGCCCTATGTTATCTAGTATATGTTGTTCTAATTTGTGATGAGATTCTATGATTGTGTAGTTTCTTCTTATCTTTCTTTTTCTTCTACCCTTAATTGCTCGTCTTTCGATGCAAGAAAGGCGATCGTTGCAACATTTGATTGAGATTTCGTTGCGATTATGAGTATTATTTAAGGTAGCAAAGAGACTATATGTGTGGGGGGACACCCACCATTTGTATAACTGGGTACTTTCTTCTATTTGCATACTCAGCTTCTAATACAAATTTATATATTTCTAATAAATATGATTTTGTATAGATTTTGAAAAAGGTGATTTTGGAGAAATATAAGGAATACGTTTTGGAAATCCTTTGGAAATGATTATGAAGATAACAGAGTAAATGAAACAAGAAAACCCAAATGTATAGGTGTGGACATAGAGACAATAAATGAGTATTATGAGATAAGTGGGATAGAATAATGTGCTGTGTGACATTTACCTGTGTACCCTGATAATTTGAATATGCATTAATAATACCAGCATCATTATAGTGCCAAATCGGACTAGAGTGAAATGTTAAGATATAGTTACTCATGTTCTGTCCATGCTACTGAGTGTGACTTCTATATTGCATCGACATACTTCTTAGTTATAGAAGTCATATGATTGTACAAAGCACAATAGCTTTACTTAAACCGTGTTGAGAGCTCAAATTGCCTTTGTATTCCAGGCATATTTTTAAAACCTCATATTTTGATAGTTACAACTATATAAGAAATTGAATATAGTATCGACATTTGCAGAAAATTAGCTATTCAAAGAGATCTACATGACGAAGAAGATGATGATGACACAAAACTATAATATCAGTCATAGAGTTATTAGTCTAGAGTATATACATGTTCAAATCTCTTCAAAATGGTATACACACACATATACACTATTAAATAGTTTCAAAGTTTTGAATACAAAAGGAATACAGAATCAGTCGACTGAAATGATTGATTTAACTGGCCGAAATAATAATATACACTTACTTTTCACACGGTATTAACTTACCAATTCAATCGACTGAATCTGATGTTTTTTTAACTATTTCCCTACGGAATAAAAATCCCTGTAATTCAGTCAACTAACAAAGCTATTTCAATCGACTAAACATCGTAACATCTATTTTTAAACTCAAATTTCCAAAGAGATGCTTTTCTCCATGAAGAGTTACTTCTCTTCAATAATGGCTACAACTTTTCTTTTGGTCATCTCTCTTCACTAAAAGTTGCATCCAATTGTTTTCTATATAAAGCAATCCGTTTTATAAATTCAATAACAATTCCATTCTTTCTTCTCTACATCTTTGATTTGAATTCTCAATGCATTCAATGATTTACATTGCTTTTACTCTATGATATCTTGCACTTTCAAGAATATTTTTCTTATGATAAAAAATACTATCTCTTCGCGAACACACATTATACCATCAAGAAGAAGATTATAAGAAGGTTGTACATATTGGCTCATTCGTGCTATTCAAATAGTACACAAAGTTACAAATCAACTATTTGTAATAATTAAAGTCATGTTGGAGATCTTCGGACATGAAGTCCTATTTAACAGCTCAAGCGGTCTGTAATACCTATTCCTCTAGGTTAAGTAGGGGCGTCGTTTAAATCCAGAAGGAGTTTGGGACTAGACATAGAATAGAAAGTTCGAACCAGTATAAAAATTTATAGTGTGATCGTTTTATTACTTTCTATACTTTATTTCGCTACTTATTTCTAATAATTAGATATGTAGACTTTATTGATACATAAGTCTCATTTTAGCAGAATATTTCATATTACTAGATCCATAGCGACATTCATTTGGTATCGGAGAAAGGCCAACAAATAACCGTAACAAAGTTTTTGATATTTCAAGTAATATGGATAGTACTACATCAAGTTTTGTTGAAGGTCGATCTACTGCACGACCACCACTATTTAAAGGACTAAATTATAATTATTGGTCAACTAGGATGAGGATATATGTATGTATGTATGCATGTATGTATATGCAAGCTAATGGTTATGACACTTGGAATATCATTTAACAAAAATACTTTGTCCCTGCCAGTACTTATGCACAATGGTCAAACATCGAAAAACTAGATGGTACTACTAATGCTAAAGCTACGAACATGTTGTTTTGTTCTCTAAAAAAATGAGTTTAATAGAGTTAGTATGTGCACATCCGCACATGAAATTTGGCGTACTCTGAAAATAATTCACGAAGATACAAACAAGGTCAAACAAAGAAAGATTACCATACTTAAAAATCAATTTCAAAACTTTAGAATGAAGCAAGATGAAACTATAAATGATATGTACTCTAGATTTCAAGAAATATATCAGTCACTTCTAGCACTAGGAGAAAATATACTAGTTTTGATATTGTTTTAAAAATTCTAAGCTCTTTAAAGATGAATGGGAATGAAAGGTCTTAGCTATTGAAGAAGCTAATGGCATTCCAACCATTAAACCAGAAGAGTTAATAAGAAATCTCATATCCTATGAAGTGAATTTGCAAGCAAATCGGTTACAAGCTCAAGATAGGAAAATAATCGTCTTCCAAGCATAGAATGAGGAATTTGATGAAAATAATGATAACATTGCATTTTAGCTAAAAATTTCAAAAAGTTTCTGAAGTTCAAAAAGAATAAGAAGTTTGGCAAAAATAGGAATAACAACAATAATCCGTCAACTTCCTCACTCAAGTGCTATGAATGTGACAAGATAGGTCATATAAAGAAAGACTGACCAGAACGAAAGAAGAATAATTTCAAGAATAAGAGCAAGAAATTTCATAAAAAGGAGAAGCAGGCCTTTTGGATAACTTGGGATGGTTCAGACTCATCCTCTTCGTCAGATAGTGATAGCGACTCTGAATAAGCAAATATATGTTTCATGGCTACTAATGATGATGTAAGTGAACTCTCATTCGATGATTTATTTGAAATAAATTCTGAGTTATTAGATAAACTAAAAGATATGAAAAGAAAATATAAAGATGCATTAGGAAAGTTGAATAGAAGTAAACTAGAAGTCTATATGCTAAAAGATGAAAAGAAAATTTTAGAAGTGGAATTAGTAAAATCACAGGATTTATGTGTTAATATAACATCTCAACTTACTATGCTAAGTAATGAAATAAAAACTCAAAAAAATAAGAATGATATATTAACAAAAGAGAATCATAATTTAAATCCTAGTGTTAAAATATTATAATTGGAAGTAGTAAGACTTAAAACCAAGTTAGAAAACATTACTAAAAATATTTTGAATTTTAATAAATATAGAGAAAAACTTTCTAAAATTATTGACAACTCTCAATCATCTTTTAATAAAAAAGGTCTAGGTTGTCAATAAACAAATAAAGAAGTAAAGACTTGTTCTAAAAGATATAGCTCACTACATACAAATTTCAAAAAGAAGGATAATAGTTAAAAGAAACTGAATAAATCTATTAAGATTTGAGTTCTAGAGACTAATAATCACTTGATAAGAAACAAGTATATAAATACATTTATGTCCGCTACTCACAAAAATTCTAATTATATTTTCAAAGGGAACACCAAACCCTCTTGGGTTTGGCTTCCTAAGACCTAACTCTTAGGACCCTAACGAAGAAAGTAGGTACCAATACACTTTAATATTTTTTGCAAGTACCAAATGCAAATAGAGGAAAATGGATACTCGACATGGTTGCCCCAAGCATATGACGGGCAATGAAGATATGCTAACAAATATTATCTACTTAGATGGAGGATCCATTACTTTTGGAGGTAACTCTAAAGGATACATCAGGAAAAGGAGACGTGAGCAATAATTATATGTCTAATTAACCTCTTATTACTAATGTTTTATTAGTTAAAAATTTAAAACATAATTTACTATGTATTAGTCAATTATGCGATAAAGGGAATTAGAGAAAGTAATATTTATATTTTAGATATGAAAATTAATCATAATATAGACATGTGATTAATAGCCAAATAATGATTCTTAGTTATGGCATAAAAGATTTTGTCACATAAATTTTAAGGCTATTAGTAAACTATCTAAAAACAATTTAGTAAAAGGTCTACCAAAGATGAATTATAAAGTAAATAATATTTGTGATGCATGCCAATTAGGAAAATTAATTAAATCACCTTTTAAGTCTAAAAAAATGATCTCTATGTTACAACCTCTCGAACTACTACATTTGGATCCATTTGGTCTCACTTAAGTTTAACCAGTAAACCATAACAAATTTATTTTTGTAATCGTAAATGATTTCTCTAGATATACATGGACATTATTTTTGAAAAAAAAGTGATACTTTTGAAGCATTTAAAAATTTTGCTAAAATAATTCAAAATTTAAAAAGTTTAAAAATTAAAAATATTAGAAGTGATCATGATGGCGAATTTGAAAACGAACTATTTGACAACTTTTGTAACAAAAAGGGTATTAGTCACAACTTCTCATTTCCTAGAACTCCACAACAAAATTGAGTTTTAGAAAGAAATAATTGAACGTTACAGGAATGTTTTAGGACTCTATAACTACCAAAACATTTAAGCGTAGAAGTCGTGTCTACTGCATGCTACGTCTTAAATCGTGTCACTATGCAACCCTTAACTAAACATACACCATACGAACTTTTTAACGGTAGAAAACCTAATATATCATATCTAAGAATTTTTGGATCAAAATATTTTATATTAAATATAAAAGGTCAACTAGGAAACTTCGATCCGAAATCCGATGAAGAAATATTTATTGGATATTCGGAATGAAGCAAAGCATATAGAATATACAATAAACGTACAAAAATAATAGAAGAAACTTTACACGTTTCATTTGATGAAAATTTCAAAAATAATAATGATGAAAAAGAAATAATAAATTCAAATCAACATATATTAGAAAATAATTCTATAGAAAATCCAATTGAAAATAATCCACATGTGGAAAATGAGTTAAAATCACCTCCACGTATACTAAAAAATCATCCAATAGAAAATATAATCGGTGAAGTAAATGCAAATATAAAAACAAGACACTAATTAATTCAAATGGGTCATATCGAGTTTATATCCAATATAGAACCTAAAAATCCTAAGGAAGCTTGAATTGATGACTTGGATTTTAGCTGTGCACATTACAAGAAAGTAAGTTATTAATAGCGCCAATTAATAACACTTTATTCTAAAGCGTTATTGTTTATGCTTAATTATTTACCCTTTAAAACTTTATTTGCTCCGTTTACACACGTAACGCTTGCGCAAGAAGAGCTAAATCAATTCGAACAAAATGACATTTGGGAATTGGTTCCAAGACCAAATGATCGAATAGTCATTGTTACGAAATGAGTATATAAAAATAAAGCTTATGAAAATGGTAATATAACTCGAAATAAGGCCAGATTAGTTGTAAAAGGTTATAATTAAGAAGAGGGGATAGAGTATGAAGAAACTTTTGCTCCTATCGCAAGATTAGAAGTGATACATATCTTGCTAGCCTTCTCCTGTCATCATAACTTCAAACTTTATCAAATGGATGTTAAAAGTTCATTCTTAAATGGTTTTATTAAAGAAAACATTTTTGTATAACAACCACCACTTTTCACTCATGAAAAGTTTTTGGATCATGTCTATAAACTTAAGAAAGCTCTTTGCGATCTAAAGCAAGCACCACGTCCTTGGTATGTACATTTTAAAAGCTATCTTATAGTTTTTGGATTTGAGATTGGAAAAGTTGATCAAACAATATTTATCAAAAGGGATCGAAAAGATATACTAATTATACAAATTTATGTAAATGATATCATATTCGGATCTACAAATGAAAATTTGTGTACTGAATTTTCAAATATAATGAAAAGTGAATCTGAGATGTCTCATGTGGGAGAACTCTCATATTTTCTCTGGTTACAAATTAAACAGTTAAGTAATGGAATTTTTATTAATTAAGAAAAATATTGCAATAACTTTATAAAACGATTTGGAATGGAAAATACATCAAGTAAACCGACACCTATGAGCACTACGGTTCATATTGACAAAGAAGAAAACAAAAGGAGTATGGATCAAAAACTCTATAGAAGTATAATTGGCTCTTTATTATACTTAATCTCTAGTCGCCCTGATATTATGATGAGTGTCTGCTTGTGTGCAAAATTTCAAGCAAATCCCAAAGAATCACATTTACGAGATGTTAAACGAATTATGTGTTACTTAAGCAACATTAGAGACTACGGACTCTTTTATCCAAAAAAAATTCTCTCGAGTTAGTATCCTATAGTGGTGTTGACTTTGGAGGATGTCGAACAGATAGAAAGAGTATGAGCGGTACTTGTCACTTTATCGAACGGTTTCTAGTATTGTGGTTTAATGAAGAGCAAAATTGTGTTTCGCTCTCGACTTATGAAGCAGAATATATCTCTACTGCTTTGGTATGTGCACAATTCATTTACATGCAGCAATCTCTTCAAGATTTCGAAATCTTTCTTCAAAAATATTCAATTTATTGTGATAATACAAGTGCTATAAACTTGTCAGAAAATCCAATAAATCATTCTTCTACCAAACACATTGATATTTGTTATCATTTTCTACGTAACAACATAGAAAAAGATGTGATATTACTTGATTTCATATCTTCTAAAAATCAAATAGCAGATATATTTACAAAACCTCTAAATGAAAACATTTTCATCAAGTACATCGTGAACTTGGCATTGTGTCTCTATAATATTTAAATTAATACAAAAACATACATATTTTCTATTAAAACTTTTTACACTGCTTCTCAGAATGATAATTATATAAACTATTCTTAGAAAAAATAATAAGTAAAAGTATTCACTACCATAAATAAATGCTTAAATTTTATACGGTTAAAATAATATAAGCCTTAAATTCACTTACTAAATATATCATTATAGTTTATATATAAACCAAGCTTTTACAAATAAAAATACATAAAAAATATATATTTTTTAGTAAATCTTCCTAAAATCTCCCAAAATAACTTCCAACAACACGATTCAACCTAATCATTATTCAATCATAGCTCACCTTCTCATATTTGTCACCATAAAAAACAACTCCTCCTTCAAATAAATCATCTTCTCTAAACATCATTCCATTACCTACATACCACACTGGTTAGTCGCCAAAAGGAAAGAAAGTAAGATGATCAATTAACTTAGTATCATCATCTACCAATAACAAAAATATTGATGAGATTCTTCAATATCAACAAGAAATGATTGGACTATAGAAAGAAATGTATTGGGAACAACGCAGACAAGGAGCACATCTTAATTTTCTTGAAAGATGTATTTTGGCAATTTATGGATATTCACTAACAAAAAATAGTATACATAAAAACTCTCCTTATCTAACAGAAACTCCGGTCAAAAATTACGACTTAACTCCAAGAAACTCTTAGTAACCGGGGCCATCAAACTAACATCGGGATCCAACTCCAGTTTGTACAAATAGGTGGTCTCCACTTATTCCTTCGAATGAGCAAACTAAAATTGAAGAACCGAACTCATGGGAATAGTTTCCTGCATAAGAGTCCGATCCCAATAAAGAAAGTTAAATAAATATGATTATTGTTTATTTATCTCTTCATATTTAATTTATATATAAAACTTTGTATTTGTTTACATTCTTATTGAAATAAATAATTTTATCATAAAAACATGACACATCCAAGCATAATAGAAGGTCCAAAATAAAATCATGAACAAGTCTCAACTCAAAACCTTGAAAACTTAAATTTTTTAAAGAGACAATAGATTCAGTCGACTGAACGCCCTACTTTAGTCGATTGGTTGAGAGTCAAAAATTTAACAAGCAACAGGTTCAGTCAACTGAACGCCCTAGTTCAATCGACTGAACAAGAGCAATAAGTAGTAAAAACACAAGTTCAGTCAACGGAAACAAGAAAATTAGTCAACTGAAAACACCAAATTTACACTAAAAACTTTCGGTTTATGATTCTTTGAAATTCAGTCGACTGGTAGCGTAGAATCCTATTTTAAAAAAAGGAGGACCGGTCAAACGTACACACCTTTGAGATATCTACCCATTCACACCATTTACACCTCTTGAAACCCTATATATTGACTTGACTACGCCTTACTCCTTCAACTTCTTCTCTAAAGAAAAAGCAAAACAAAACCAATTTTTTAAAAAAAACTTTACTCTCAAATCTCTCCATACAAATCAATGGCACCAAAGAAGAGAAAGGATCAACCTTCATCATCAGCAAGTGAACCATCCAAAGCTCTAATCCACAACTGGCTCTACAGTGACATACTTGTTCATCGCTTTAACAAGATGAAAAACATGTGAGTCTTCGAGGGAGCTTTCATCAAGTTTGAAGATTTTAACGACTACACTATTCGATAATTTGTACGGGCTAATGAGATTGATTCCCTAATTAGCTATGATGCCAACAGTTTCAAAATCCATCCACTGTTGGTAAAAAACTTTTATGCTAATCTTAATCTTGATTTTTCTAAACCGCAAAACCATGAAGATATCATTTGGAGTATAGTTTGTGAGGTTATGATTGTTTTACTCATTCAACGAATAGGGAAGATTTTACATTGTTCACCGGATGGTGAAGATTTAGATACTATTGAAGTTAACATGCTAGAACATGATGAAATTAGTCATCAATTTCTTGTCGGCTACCTCATAGCCTTAAAAGCCAAGTTCTTGTGTCCCAAAGCTAGGATAATGCATAGGGTTCTCACTCACTCTCTACTACCTAGAACTGGTAGTTATGAAATTATACGTAAGCATAACTACTAATGCCTCTATGCCTTATGGGGTGAAATTCGTGTAAATTGGTCTAAGGTAATCATGGATGAAATTGGGCCATTTCATAATCATAATGCTAAAACAATTCATTATGGTGAATATATAATGAGGATCCTAATGAACTTTCAAGTCTCCCAATATTGAATATACCACTGTTAGTTGCCTCAACTCCAAAACTTTAAGTCTTATGTCACTTCCACCAAGAGTTGAACGCCATAATATCATTTCATTTGAACTATGGCAATCAAATAAAGCTTCTGGAGGTCCACAACCACCCAAACTAAAAGCCACTTCCTCTTAAACACGATGTCTTGAACAAAGTGATGACGATGCCATAAAAGAGTTAACAATGGATTCAAATGCACGACAATCTTTTGTTACTTTATCTAGAAACCAAAGCAAGCTAGAGCGTCGCTTAAGTCGTGTCGATAGCACGGTGATTTGAGTGAATTGTAAGCTCGACAAAATCAAAGGTTTCTTGGGCAAAATTTGGAACAAAATGTATTGTTCAAAATCTATGCTCATACTTCTCCTCTTTATTCAAATGAAAATGTTCCAACTACTTCAGATGGTTTTAGATGGGAAACCTTTGAGGAAGGAGAAGAAGAAGAAATTGCTAAGGATAGTAAAGAAAGTGGAGACTTTTAAAGGGTGGTAAGTTTAATTAACTATGTTTACTTTTAATTGCTCATGTGTTATGTTATTTTGAAAATTATTTAGTATTATATGGTTTTGATCGTTATGTGTTTTGTGACTTGTTTGTTCCATGTCTGTTATGTGTGCATTCCATGTTAGTGTGTTATAACTTTTCTTGTTCATGTCTAGTGTTATAATGTTTTATTATTAGTGGATATGTTGTTGTAATATGTATTATTGGTGACTTTCCTTGTTCATGTCTACTGTTCCTAATGCTTTATTGTTAGTAGATATGTTGTAATGTGTTAGTATGTGGATAGTGTTTGTGTTTTTGTTATTATGTGATGTCCAAGTATATATGTGTGCTACCACTTTTAATGTTTATATTACTCCTATCTACTTCCTTTTTGTGAATGATAAAGGGGGAGAAAAGTTTATAGGGGGAGGATTATCTATTGCTCTATTTTTAAAATCTTTACTCGTATAACTATCATTATCAAAAAGGAGCAGAATGTTGGAATCTCATATTTTGACGGTGACAACTATACAAGAAAGTATTGCGTATTTATCAATATTTGGAGGAAATTAGCTATTCAAAGAGATCTACATGAGGAAGACAAGACGATGATGGCACAAAACTATAATATCAGTCATAAAGTCATTAGTCTAGAGTATATACATATTAAAATCTCTTTGAAATGGTACACACACATATACATTGTCAAATAGTTTCAAAGTTTTGAAAACAAAAGGAACACATAACCAGTCGACTGAAATGATTGATTCACTCGACTGAAATAACAATATACACTTATTGTTCACATAATATTTAGTTGTCTTATGTTTTTTTAAACTATTTCCCTACGGGATAAAAATCGCTATAATCCAGTCTACTAACATATCTATTTCAATCGACTCAACGTCATAATGGCTATTTTTTAAATTCAGATTTCTGAAAAGATGCTCTTCTCGATGAAGAGTTACTTCTATTTGGCAATGGTTACAACTTTTCTTTTGGTCATCTCTCTTCACTAAAAGGTGCATCCAATTGCTTTCTATATAAAGCAATCTGCTTTATGAATTCAATAACAATTCCATTCTTTCTTCTCTACATCTTTGATTTGAATTGTCAACGATTTGCATCGCTTTTACTCTTTGATCACTTGCACTTTCAAGAAAACTTTTCTTGTGATAAAAAATACTTCCATCTTTTCATGAACACACATTATACCATCAAGAAGAAGATTATAAGAAGGTTGTACGTATTGGCTCAATCGTGTTATTCACAGTGCACACAAAGTTACAAACTCAACTATTTGTAATAGTCAAAGTCATGTTGGAGATCTTCAGGCATGAAATCCTATTCGGCAACTCAGGCAGTCTGTAATACCTCTTCCTTCAGATTAAGTGAGGGTGTTGTTTAAATCCAAAAGGAGTATGGGACTGGACATAGAACGGGAAGTTCAAACCGGTATAAAAATCTCTGGTGTGATCGTTTATAATTTCTTTACTTTATTTTGCTGCTTATTACTAATAATTAGATATATAGACTTTGTTGATATACAATTCTCAATTTAGTAAAATATTTCATATTACTTGATCCATAGCAACTTTCACATATCACATCGAGAAAGAATGTAGATATGAGCTTTATATGTAGCATTATTGTTGTGTACTTTATGGTAATGATATGTTATATATTATTATTGTGTATGAGCTAACTCTAAGATGAACGCGAGGAGCATGAAATCTTATACTAATGAGCTTTCTAGCTCATTTATTTTTAATTTCCTTGTATGTTATGTTGATTATCATTATATATTATGGTAGTAACTTTGTGGTTGCAGGTAATACTTTTATATAATTACCCATAATTGGGATTTGTAAAATAGTAGTAAAAAACTAAGTGGGGATTTATCCTTTAATTGGTATATAGGCAGTCATATTAGTATCGTGACACAGTCCACTTTCTATCCATTTAATATCTAGTATTTGTATATATATTTGTATAATGAGATTGTGGGATAATGGATATTGATTTCTACTTTAGGAAAAGATAAGCAGCAAACAGTGATATGGGTTTTACTAGTGATTTCATATAAGTACGTCAGTTGAGTCAACAACTATACACCACTTTAATATATTTAATATTATTGATTATTTGAATCCTATCACATCTTATGTGATCACTTTATAAGTTTGCTATATCTCACATTTATAATATGAGATTAATGGGTAGTTAGACGACTATTTTGGTTATCGCTTCGATTTATGGTGCTTCAAATAGGGGTCGAAAATTAGGGTGTTACAAATTCCCACAACAGTTCTCACTAGTAAGAATATATTTTATTCCTAGGAAGGTTTATTAATTTTCAAAGCTAGCATACTTGTCTTAACCAATTATATCCACTCTTCCTCACCAACCTTTTGGATGTCCTATAAATTTCCCGATTGAGTTATAAATAATATTGACAAGATTAAAGGAGGCTTCCTTTGGAGTGGTAGTGACAAAGCAACCTTATTTTGTTGCCTTGTTTCCATGTTGCCTCAAAAATATAAAGTGGGTTGGGGTGATTAACCTTAGACAATTCAACCAAACCTTCTCGCTAAATGGATCTAAGAGATGATCATTGAAAAAACAAATTTTTGAGACAATGGATTAACAACAGTGTAACACCCTATATTTTTACAACATTATTTAGAATAATTAATTGGGTAAATTAAATAAATAATGTGGAGATTAATAAGTTGATAATTGATTAGCTAAGGGTAGCCGTGCTATGTTAATGTTCAAACTAAAATAAAATAACCTAAACAAAGGTGTTAGGAAATAACAAGGGCAATATGGGAAATAGGTGGAGTTTATACCATAAACCCTTAAGAGATAGAAACTCATGTTCATTTCATTTTTCTCAAACTAAAAACACTAAGGCCGGCCACCATTTTCACTCTCAAGAAGAATGTTAAAGCTAGGAATCAAGAGAAGGAAGATAATCAACTTAATCAACATCTAATCTCACATCTTATATCTCAAAGCTAAGGTGAATAATCACTACATCCCATTTTATTTTAGTTTCAGTTTTAAGATTAGATCCGAAATGTTTTTGCAAGTATATGCCTTGTTTTGATGATTAAAGTTACATATATGCTTGTTGATGGATTATATATGTTCACGTTAAATTTTTTTATGATATGTTTGATATGAAAACCCTATTTAATGACATCCAAATGCCTTGAAAATTTAAATATAGGTCAGAAATGATATTTTAGATATGGGTTTCGATTCTCATAATTTTCTAAATTAATATGGATTTTATAATAATTTTCTAGTGAAAGAAATTGTTTATTGGGTTATAAATTACTTTCAGCTAAAATAATAATTTTTTGGGGTTGAAATTTTTATATGTTAGGCAACAATTAAAATAGATTTTCTGGGATTTTTCTAGATTTTTGCTAAGTGTTTTGATGAATATATAAAATTATTTAAGGTATGGGACTTAAATGTTTTATATATTTAATTAAGGAGAAGGGGCATTTTGTAAAACAAAATAATTATTTAAATTTGAAAATAGTGGCAGCACATTTCTGAAAAGAATTTGTTAACCAATGAGGATTTGATAAACAAAGGCAGGTTAGTTGAAAAATTATCATTTTTAAGTTAAAAATAAAGAAATAATACTTTTAGCATGTTTCATCCTATTATAGCAGAAACCTTCCGGCCCAGACCTTCTGACCATGTCGAGAGGTTCAAAGCTTTCGGCAAGGTCAAACCAATGCATATGGTATCAAGTAACTTAGTACTTAATGAATTGGACAAGGTCGAAAGTTTCTTAGTCGAAAGGTTAATGGCCAAAGAGGTTGGGGTATGTTTGTTTTATAAACCAAAGGCTTTCACCTGCTTTGCTTTCGAATTAGAGCTTCAACTTGGTTACTTTCGACCAGGTCAAATGTTTAAACAAAGGTTTCTAAACCTTTCGACACAGTCGAAAGGTTGATGTCGCTTTGTTTTGTTTTGAACCTTTCGGCCAAGACGAAAGGTATACTTGTTTTAAAACCAACCGCTTCTCCCAATGCTTTCAAAAGGAAGCTTTCGATTTAGGTGACTTACCCTTGTTTTATAAATTGAAGTATAACCCAAAGCTTTCAATAGAGTTGTTTTAAAAGGATATGTTTAAAGCTTTTGAAGCAGAGCTTTCGACTTAATCGGAAGGTTGCTTCCAATAACTTCGAAAGGTTTTAAAAGAAGGTTTTCCATTTGTTCTAAATTGAAACTAGTAAGACTTCGAAAGGTTTAAGTAAATAATTTCGAAAGGTTTTATTTAAATGATTTCGAAAGGTTGAAGATTGATTTTGAAAGGTTAAACTCAATGGTTTCGAAAGGTTTTAGTTGAATGATTTCGAAAGGTTTGAAGATTGATTTCGAAAGGTTTGGTTTAATGGTTTCGAAAGGTTTTGGCTAAATGATTTCGAAAGGTTTGATGATCAACCACGAAAGGTTTAAGTTCAATGGTTTTGAAAGATTTAAATGAGTGATTGCGAAAGTTTCTAGTTGAATGACTTCGAAAGATTTAAGTGAATGGTTTTGAAAGGTTTGAGATGGAAGGTTTTCCAAGGTTTTCTAAGGCAATGTTTTAAAGAGATTTTAAAGAAGGATGTCCAAAGTTTTATTTTTTTCGAAAGGCTCGATTTCGAAAGGTTTGATATTTGAGTTTGAAATAGATGATTTCAAAAGTGTAGAAAGAGGTTCTTTCAAATGGCTAAGTGTTTTCATCAATTAAAGTTTGATTAGAGAGGATATATAACATGGTGACATGATTTGAGTAAAGTATATAGATTATATACTATTCCTTGTTTAGATTTGATTTAAAGGTTAAAATAAGTTTGAAAATGTTTTCAAGGAAAATTATGGGAGGGGATCCTTAAGTGAAAATGACTCAGATATTAGAATACCAAATGAGACTAGTATTGGGTCGTGCCCTATACATTAGCTATTAGCCCCAGCTAATTGTTGTCCAAAATTCCAGTGTGTAGGGCTTGGTCATAGGTAAGCTAAAATTATGATTACACACCGAAAGGAATATATGTTGTATACAGATAGGTTATTTGTGAGCCTGAAGAACCATTAGGATCGGGAAGACCTGGGAGATGATTAAGTTAAAATTATGATAACAGGTGTTAGGTTAATTTTGATTATATTGTCTGGTAGGCTCGAGTCAGCCAAAGGTTAAAAGTTATCCAAACAAAAATTATGTATTTGAACAAATAGTTCATTATTACCTGAGATTTATGTATGTTTACATAATGATTACTTTACAGTTTTTAACCATTGTGATGCAGGAGCACAATATGTGGTTTTATAAAAGATTTTGCAAAGATATGTTTTAAAAAGGATGTTAGTGAGGGGAAACCGGTTCTGCTAAGCGGCGTGGTCTCACTTAACATGTTTAACCGGGATGTATAGTATTATTCATACCAGGATTAATTTCTGACTCGAAGTTTATGTTTTCCCCTCAAACTCTTGGGTGCTCAAAATTAATTTGAGTAGGTTGTGGGATTAAGGTCTTTTTAGATTCAGTAGAATGACGAATAAGGCTATTAGAGGCATGCAGGAGGCAAACGGATAGCTATTTAGGATTTGCAGTTCTTGTTATATTATGATGTATTTCCGATGTGATTGTATTAGGTCTATTATGAGCATATGACTCTGATCAACCAAGGGGGTATCATCATATACCGCTCTTGGCTTATTTTGTAATAACTATATTTTATCTGTGCCTGGGAACGATTTGGGGTTGCGTGTTGTGAATTTGGAACATTTGGTTTTGAAATGTAATGAAGTAAAAGTGTTTTTTTTAAATCCGTTTTTTGTTTCATATTCAAGTGCTTTTGATATTATTGATACCATTAACATAGCCGTATTTAGCCGCCGAAAGCTAATACTATTGATGACTTCAACATCTGTAGCGCTTAGTTTTGGGCCTCTAGATAGGGGATGTTACAACTTAGTATCAGAGCATGGTTTATGAAATACTTTAACTAAAAAATGATTTTTGGAAACATAATCCTTAGAAATTAGATTTAAGACCGGCGTATGGGATAACGCTATAGTAACGTACTTGTATTTGCTATATATATATAAGTATATGCTATATCTCTAAACTCCTATCTTAGTTAGGCTATTCATCTGTAGCTCACGAAGTTTGAATACAAATATGGAAGGAACAAGAGGCAGAGTTAATCTCAGAGGAGGTAGCACCACCACCAATGGAAATGCCCGACCAAACACTAGGAGAGGTCCCAGTCAGGCACAAGCAAAAACTGTTGGTGCAGGAGTTCCCCAGATGGACATGGGAGCAATGTATTAGTTCTTTGTAAACATGATGCAAGCTGGAATTGCAGTCGGAGTTGTCGGAGGTAATGTAGCTAGAGGAGGAGTTCAGGAAGTTCCGATGGTCAATCAGTATACTAACCTGAGTAGGGATTACACCAAGCTTGGAGGAAAGCCATTTATTGGTACTGAAGGTGCGATCGAGGTGGAAAATTGGCTACTGCATTGCGAGAGAATTTTTGCTAACTTAGGATTGAATGATGCACAAAAGAGGAGATAGGCTTTGAGGCAGTTGCAGGGAGCTGCTCTATTCTAGTGCAATACTATCACTACTGGGGTTGATGAGGAAAACATAACTTGGGAGGAGTGTAGGAGAAGGTTTTCAGAAAGATTTATGTCTGTAATGGCGCAGTCGGCGTTGGTGAGGAAGTTTGCAGAATTGGAACAAGGGGACATGTCCGTTTGGGAGTATGCGAGAAAGTTTGAGGAGTTAGCCCGATATGGGTATGCTTTAGTGGACACCATGATCAAGAGGAATGAAAAGTTTATAAGGGGCTTAAGGCCAGAGTTGATAAGTGCCACTTTGCCGCATTTGAGAGATCCCAGTGATGTTGTAGTTGAAATGGCATTAAGACAGGAAGAGGCGTTGGCTTAATTGGGGAAGAAGATGAAGGAGGCCCAGATGGGATAGGGCCAGAAAAGGAAGTTTTTCCAGAAAAAGAATGCTTAGAAAGGGGGAGCACAGAAGAAAGGAGAGGTTGAAGTAGTTTGCTACAAATGCAACAAAAAAGGACACTATGCTAATGAGTGTCAAACCGGTAAAGGAAAAGGAAAAGAGGCTGGTGGAAAGAAGAATGTTAGATGTTTTTTATTGTGATCAGATCGGTCATTACAAGAACAAGTGCCCAGAGCCTACAAGAGAAGGAAAGGGGCAAGTTTATGCTTAGGAGCCCACAATCTCAAGGCTAGTTGTGTAGGACAAAGGGAAGGCTGTTTCGGGAGGCTCGCTGCAGATTCACGATATGCCTGTTAGCGTTCTATTTGATGCTAGAGCATCTCATTCATTTATTTCTTGATGTTCGGTAGACAGGCTTAACCTAGAACCCTCATATCTAGTTACTTCCTTAAGGGTTGCAAATCCGATCGGAGGATATGCAATGCTTGGGATGAGGTGTGACCATTTAGAGTTTGATTTGCTAGGCCATACTTTTGAGTGTTGTTTGCATGTGTTTGACTTTGGGGGATTTGGGATCATCCTTGGGATGGATTGGTTAAGTAAATATGATGCTAGGATATTTTTCCATGATAGGAAAATATCACTTAGTCACCTAGATTGTAGTGATCAGATAGTTTATACCATGGAGAACCCTAGTTGTGAAATGTATGCTTTGTTAGGTACTATGGAGTTGGAGGATGAGTTACATCGAGTCTTTGTAGTTAGAGAATTTGCAGATGTGTTTGACCCGGTAACTGGGTTGCCACTGAAACGAGCCATTGAGTTTCGAATTAATTTAGTGACTGAAGCAAAGTCGGTGAGTAGACCGCCAAGTATAATGACTCCCACCGAGATGAGAGAGTTGAAGGTGCAGTTGGTTGATTTGGAAGGCAAGAGTTTTATCCGACCAAGTAGTTCTCCATGAGGAGCTACCACTGTATTTGCTAAGAAGCCGGACGGATCGTTAAGGCTGTGTATCGATTATCGTAAGTTGAATGAGAAGACGATAAAGAACCGATATCCATTGTCGAGAATTGATGATTTGTTCGATCAGTTAAGTGGAGCCAAGGTATTCACTCAGCTAGATTTGACGACGGGATTCCATCAGCTTAGTGTGGCGGAGGATAACATTCCTTTGACGGCGTTTAGGACGGATATGGATCGTACGATGGTTAGTTATGCCATTCGGACTAACTAATGCGTCGGCATTCTTTGTGGAATCTGATGAATATGATTTTCTGAGAACACTTGGATAGACTTGTATTGGTCTTCATAGATGACATTTTAGTATACTCTAAGGATGAGAAGGAACATGAAGTTCATCTTAGAGTTGTGCTCGAAATGTTGAGTGAGCATCGGTTGAAGGCTAAGTTTTCGAAGTGTCATTTTTGGAAGAAGGAAGTGAAGTTCCTTGGTTATGTCGTCTCAAAGAAAGGGTTGTCTGTAGATCCAACTAATATTGAGGTGGTGAATAATTGGAAGAGACCCGAGACGGTGACCGAGATTAAGAGCTTTTCTTGGATTGGCTGGATATTATCGAAGGTTTATAAAGGATTTTTTGCGGATAGCTGCATCGATGACTAAGCTTACACGAAAAGATATGTAGTTCGTATGAACCGATAAGTGTAAGGAAGCATTCCAGACCTTGAAACACTTATTGACCCATGCACCGGTGTTAGTGGTTCCAGAGGGGAATCAAGATTTGGTTGTTTATACTGATGCGTGTGGAACTGGATTGGGAGCTGTGTTGATGCAAAGAGGTAAAGTGATTGCTTATGCTTCTAGACAGCTCAGACCACATGAAGTTAGGTATCCAACGCATGACTTGGACTTAGCTGCCATCATATTTTCTTTCAAGGTGTGGAGGTATTATCTTTTGGGATAGCAGTTTGAGCTTTATACTGATCATAAGTCATTGAAATACTTGTTCTCTCAGAAGGAGCTAAACATGAGACAGCAGAGATGGGTGGAGTTTATTGATGCTTATGATTTTGGAATTGAGGACACACCCGGAAAAGGAAACAAGGTGGCGGATGCGCTCAGCTAGAAACATCAGAATGCAGTATTGGCTATGATTGCTGAGTGGAAAGATTTGGAAGCATTATCAGCTTGTAATGTGCAGTTTAGATCCGGGGAAGGTTTTAGTACCGGAAGTGCCGTATTGTCTTGTTTACAAGTTAGACCGGTAATGATTGAGAAGATAGCTTCTAAGCAAGAGGAAGATCCAATTTTGGCTGAACGGATCAAAAGGTTGAGGGAAGGAACAGAGAGCGATGACCTAAAGGATTTCAGTCTTGACCAATATGGGTGGTTGAGAAAAAGAGGAATTTTGTGTGTTCCGAATGTAGAAAACATGAGGAGGGAAGTTTTGGATGAATGCCATCGTTCGAAGTTCACTATCTATCCAGGAGTAATGAAGATGTATCGGGATATGAATATAAGTTTCTTCTGGAAGGTATGAAACGGGACATTGGTTTGTGTGTTAAGTAGTGCTTGAATTGCCAACAGGCAAAGGCTGAACATCAAAAACCAAGCAGATTGCTTCAACCATTGGAAGTTCCATTGTGGAAGTGGGATTCTATCTCTATGGATTTCATTGATGGGTTTCCAAGATCTAGTAGAGGTAATGACAGCATATGGGTCGTGTTAACCCGCCTTTTGGCAAGGCCGCGGACAGACGGATTTAACTTAAACAACTTCTCAACTATCGAGACTAAAGTGTGATGGGTTCGGTTTAAAATGATGATAGGCAGTTTGGCAGATGTCGCTCGGCATTGGGATGGTTCGGCGTTGGAGGCTGTTCGGCATAGAGAGATCGTCATTCGACATAAAGGGATCGTTCGGCATCCAGGAGCGCTCGGCATTTAGAGGCGCTCGGCATTAGAGATCGTTCGGCATGATGGGCGCTCGGCATTAGAAACTGTTCGGCATCAGACATGGTTCGGCATGACGGAGGTTTGGCATTAAGTATCGTTCGACATTGGATGGAGCACTCGGCATAAATCTCGTTCGGCATTGGATGGATCGTTCGGCATTAGGGAGCGTTCGACATTGGATGGGTCGTTCGGCATACCTCACCTCGCTCGGCATACCTCACCTCGCTCGGCATTGCACCTCGCACCTCCATACCCCGGTACCTCGCACCTCGATACCTCTGCACCTCGCACCTCCATACCTCGCACCTCCATGTCTCGGTACCTCGCACCTCCATACCCCGGTACCTCGCACCTCGATACCTCTGCACCTCGCACCTCCATGTCTCGGTACCTTGCACCTCCATGTCTCGGTACCTTGCACCTCCGTACCTCGATACCTCGGTACCTCGCACCTCCCAACGTTCGGTATGAGGAGATCGTTCGGCATTCACACCTTGTTCGGCATTCAGCGTTCGGCATCTATGGTTCGGCATATGGAGACCACTCCATTTGGGCTAAGGTACTCGGCTGCCAGGCCCACCAGGGAAGTCCAACCCATCTTTGTCTATAAATAGAGAGGCAGGGGCACAGTAAAAGGGGATCTTCTTTCTGCTCTCTTACTTTCTCTTTTCTAAGGCTAAGGCAACTCTGCCATTTTGTAACTGTAATCGATTATTACAGCAATAAAAAGCAAACTTCTGGAGTGGACGTAGGCCGGAGTTAGCCGAACCACTATAAAATCTGTTGTTCTTTACTGCTTTCATTTCAGTTTTAACTGTTCTTCACATTATTACTCTCTACATACATTCTATCTCTGAGCTGTGATTGGTATTTGGTGCTTTCATCTGGATTTGGGGGTTAGTGACCAATTTTGGCGCTAACACTTTGGTGCTTTCACTGAGAATTGAAACACTCAGGAATTTTGGAGTTAGGAACTTGGATCTTAGAAAGCAATGGCAAGACCACCAACGAAGAGGCAAGCAGTGGAAAGGAGCAATCATGAAGGAAGTCAAGCGGCATCTTCTGGAGCTGGGGAGGGTCATGCATCCATCTACATAACTCGGGACGAGATGTAAGTGATGATGAATTCTATGCAAGAGCAGATGATGAAACGGCAAGAGGAGATGATGCAGGCTCTTCTTAGGCAATTTGGACAACCAGGAACTACAGTTGCTCAAGATCGTGGAGCTGGACCAGAGGAACTCAACCAACGGACAGATGGAGTGAATCAGCAGGGGGCGGCTCCCAATCAACAAACAGTTAACAATCTAGATGGACCTAGACTCGGGGGCACACCACCAGGTGATGTTGGACCAGTTAATGGAGGGATACCGGATAACGCTACGCGACCTGGCATCGATAGGAATACAGGAGTACGTGATGAAGAATATGTGCCAGAATTTCCTCGGGGACTTGGGGGGCAGTCTGGATTGGTTGGAAACACTGGATTGGCTGACATTATTAGGCGGACTATTCGCGGAGGTTTGACAAACAGGGATTCAGAAGGAGTTAACAAAAGTCCGTTTACCCGGAACATCAGGACAGCTAGGAATCCGTCCGATTTCAAACTACCCACTCTAGAAGTATACAACGAGAAGACGGATCCCACCGACCACTTGATGAGGTACACTAGGCATATGGAAGTGCTGGGGGCAACGGAGGAGGTTATGTCCCGATGTTCCCCCCTGTACTTGACTGAAATTGCTGCTATGTGGTTTAGACAGCTGGAGGATGGATCCATTGGAACATGGACAGAACTGGTGGACAAGTTCTTAAGTCAGTTTCGAGTTCACATAAAAAGGCCAAAGAACGTGATGACGCTAACGTCAGTCAAACAGGGGGCAGATGAATCGCTCAGGACATTCTTAACTCGATTTAATGCAGCAGTTGCCTCGGTGGATCGGCCAGATCCATCAATGGTTCTGATGGCCGTGGTATCAGGAGTCAGAGATAATTCGGATTTCAAAGTATCGTTGATACGGGACCCACCGTTGGATCTTGGGGAATTCTTTCATGAAGCTGAAAGATTTCTTCGACAAGAAGATGCATGTTTGGACATGCGGCCAAAGGAAGTAAACACGACTAAGGATGGAGGACTACCCGGTAAAAGCTCGGGTGGGGGTGAGGATAAAGGTAAAAGGAAGCGCTGGGGAGAACCAAAGTTCTCCACTTACACAGGATTGAACGCAACGTTAGAGCGGATTTTCTTAGATACTCAAGATCGCCTTTCTTATCGAAGGCCAGCAAGGAGGGAACCCTCAGAACGAGAAAGGGCGTCAGGAAGGCACTGTCTTTTTCATGACCTGGACGGGCATGACACTAACAGCTGCCGGCATTTGAAGGACATAATCGAGGAGCATATAAGGAATGGTCAGTTGCGACAGTATGTCGGAACTCAGAATGCGGCGGTGGAACAGGAGCAGCCACCGCCTGCCTTGAACGACGAGGGCATGAGGCCCAGGAATGGTGGCCGATTGGTCATCAACTAATCTTGGTGGTTTGGAATAAGTAACAAACTCCGGGCAAACGGTTAAATCACTTACTCATGTACGGGGTCGGAGATAACCCTCAGGCATGCTCTGAGATGATGGCTTATCGAAACGCCTGGGTTTGCGAAAACTGTTTTTTCCTTTGACTTGGACATTTGCTTTTTCTGGTTTGGTTTTGGAGTTTGGTTTGAACTCCCTGTTTTGCTCATTTTCTGGTTTGGATTCTAGTTTGGATGTTTGTTTTTTGGTATGGATTTTTGATATGGGTTTCTGGTTTTCTATTTGGATTTGGATTTCGGATCGGATTTTGATTGGATTTTCTCTGGATTTTGGCTAAAAGGTCATCGAGTATGGACTATGCTCGGCAAGGGTCCGAAGAGACCGGGATTCGGCCTAGGACTTCAGCCATATATTATCGGTTACTATTTTAGGTCGTCGAGTATGGACTATGCTCAGCAAGGGTCCGGAGTGACCAGGATTCGGCTCAGGACTTAAGCCACGGCATTCTTCGACGTTCAGGGACACTGAACCATGAACACCATGGAATTACTTAACGTAGGTCGTCAAGTGTGGATTGCGCTTGGCAAGAGCCCGGAGAGGTTACGGATTTGGATATTGGCTATGAATAGCTAAGGATTCGGAGAAGGACCCGGAGTGGTCCCGTATTTGGATATCGACCCGGAGAGGTCATGGATATGGTTATAGGTTATTGGATATGGATGGATTGGAACTCGGTAGTCGGGTTCAGATGGATGTGGAATTGGGTAAGGACTTGGTTACTGGATAAGAATCAGACATCGACTCGGAACAGTCGCGGAAATGGATCAAGATATGGCCGTGGTACTCGGATAAGATGGCTTGGTAATGGATTGGGTTATGAATCGGAAAGTATGGATGTAGATAACATACATACTTGGGATATTGGACTTGAGGCTATTCAAAACACACCTTTCACAGCAAGGCATATTTTGGGGGGCAAGTGTTAACCCGCCTTTTGGCAAGGCCGCGGACAGACGGATTTAACTTAAACAACTTCACAACTATCGAGACTAAAGTATGATGGGTTCGGTTTAAAATGATGATAGGCAGTTTGGCAGATGACGCTCGGCATTGGGATGGTTCGGCGTTGGAGGCTGTTCGGCATAGAGAGATCGTCATTCGACATAGAGGGATCGTTCGGCATCCAGGAGCGCTCGGCATTTAGAGGCGCTCGGCATTAGAGATCTTTCGGCATGATGGGCGCTCGGCATTAGAAACTGTTCGGCATCAGACATGGTTCGGCATGACGGAGGTTCGGCATTAAGTATCGTTCGGCATTGGATGGAGCACTCGGCATAAATCTCGTTCGGCATTGGATGGATCGTTCGGCATTAGGGAGCGTTCGACATTGGATGGGTCGTTCGGCATACCTCACCTCGCTCGGCATACCTCACCTCGCTCGGCATTGCACCTCGCACCTCCATACCCCGGTACCTCGCACCTCGATACCTCTGCACCTCGCACCTCCATACCTCGCACCTCCATGTCTCGGTACCTCGCACCTCCATACCCCGGTACCTCGCACCTCGATACCTCTGCACCTCGCACCTCCATACCTCGCACCTCCATGTCTCGGTACCTCGCACCTCCATGTCTCGGTACCTCGCACCTCCATACCTCGGTACCTCGCACCTCCGTACCTCGATACCTCGGTACCTCGCACCTCCCAACGTTCGGTATGAGGAGATCGTTTGGCATTCACACCTTGTTCGACATTCAGCGTTCGGCATCTATGGTTCGGCATATGGAGACCACTCCATTTGGGCTGAGGTACTCGGCTGCCAGGCCCACCAGGGAAGTCCAACCCATCTTTGTCTATAAATAGAGAGGTAGGGGCACAGTAAAAGGGGATCTTCTTTCTGCTCTCTTACTTTCTCTTTTCTAAGGCTAAGGCAACTTTGCCATTTTGTAACTGTAATCGATTATTACAGCAATAAAAAGCAAACTTCTGGAGTGGACGTAGGCCGGAGTTAGCCGAACCACTATAAAATCTGTTGTTCTTTACTGCTTTCATTTCAGTTTTAACTGTTCTTCAAATTATTACTCTCTACATACATTCTATCTCTGAGCTGTGATTGGTATTTGGTGCTTTCATCTGGATTTGGGGGTTAGTGACCAATTTTGGCGCTAACAGGTCATAGTAGATAGACTGACTAAGAGTGCCCATTTCATTTCAGTAAGGTCAAATAGGATAGTACCCATTTTGGCGAAGTTATTTATGAAGAACGTAGTTAGACTACACGAGATTCCTAGTAGTATTGTCAGTGATAGAGATTCTTTGTTTATTAGTGAGTTCTGGAAAAGTCTCCAAGAAGCATTAGGAACCAAGCTCAACATGAGTACCACTTACCATCCACAGACTGATGGGCAAACGAAAATAATAAAATTGGAGATTAATATATAACGTGTGTGTATATATATATCAGATCCCTCAATTTAAAGAGGTCTACATATAAATGCAACAAATAAATGTTCAAATTCAAATCTGGATAAAAGAATATATGCATATTAAATATATATATATATATTGTTAATTGAATGGTGGAATTAATTGACATGCCAATTAATGATACGTTACAATGTGTAAAATATTAATTAGGGAAATTAACTAATAGAGGTGACATGTTAATCTATTAATGGGGCTATTAATTAGGATTGTAACATAATCAGTAGAAAATGTCAATTAATAAGGAAAAGAAATAATAGTTGACCTAGATCTGAATGTGTACATAAAGGCAGTATATTGCTACACATAAAAATTAGTTGAAGGATCAATTAAATAGAGGATTAATTAGATAATTGGTGCGTTACGTCTATATAAGAGAGAATGTAATGTAATTCGTTCTATCAGCCGTCACTTTCTTCATCCCTCTCTTACTGTAAACAATGGCTTCTTTCTTCATTCTTTTCTTCTATTTCTCACAAATCTTCACCAAACAAACCCAAATAAAATATATGTGAACAAAATAGAGAAATTGCAACAAATTAAAGGAGAGAAGTTGTAGAACGGCGTAATAATTTTAGAAGATAGAGATTTAAAGCTAAGGACGACAGGTGAGTGGATTAATTATATATCTTTTACATTTATGATATATTATCGTTAGATTCCTGTTGAATAATTTTATTCAGTATTTATTTTAGTAATTAATTCTGTTAATTAGTTATGGTGAGACTGTAAATTGTATAAGAGAGCTTATATTTAATTAATATTAGGCATGACAGGTAGAGAAAGGCATAAGCCTAAAAGTAAGAAATTTACAGTTATTTACATCTATTTTAAAGTTGAAATTTAGCATGTAATGTTAGCTTCTTTTTATCCCTTTTTACGCAAATAAAATAGTAAAGAGAAGGATTCGCAAATACGGACTAAAATAAAAGAACACTAGATTTATAGAAATTAGATGTAAAATAAGAAAAGCTGAAATAAAAAGAGAAAAATAGAAATTTGCAGTAAATTATGCTAAAACAGGGAAAAATAAATAAAAAGGGAAAAATCTAATAACTTGATTTGGAAGTAAGTGATAGATTAATTGGTTGGTTTAGAAAAGAGAATACATTTCTATAGTTTAATATTTAAAAGATAATGATAAACGTAATTGTAAGAATAAAAAGAAAGAAAAACGGAATTAGTGTAAAATAAAGAAATTACTGTATTTTGCACTATCCAACAAGTAAAGAAATAATAAAAGAAATATCTTGTAGTTACGGATTATTGTTTATAGCATTATTTAGTATTAAAACGTGGAAATGGATTTTTTGCACAGCCTTTTGTAACCAACCAAATAGAATAGAACTACTTCTTAGAATATAAGAAAATGAAGTGAAGAATTAAAGGAATTAAAGAAGGAATCAAGTTAATTATTAGACAATACTATAAGCTATAGACAGATATGTAACAAGATCTGCATTTACTGCGCAGATAATAGAATAAAAGCAAAGCAGTTATTATGATAAGTAAATTCGTGACAGTCGGACGTAGTCCGAAGCCAAGATTGTCATATAATATAAGAGAAATAAAGAGAATTCTATATCATAATAAAAGAAGATAGACTAGAATAGAAAAGAGACACTTGTAATTATATTTATAATATACAGATTATAAAAGAGAATAAAAGTGACAATTGCAAGTAAAATTATAACATAGGTTATAATTAAGTAGAAAGAACAGAAAAGGCTTATTTTAAGACTTAAATTAAGTTAATAAGCAAATAGAGCAGAAATAACAGAAGAGACTTATTTTAATAAACTTAGATCTTGGATTAAGTTAATAAGCAAGATAATAGAAGTGGCTCATACCAACAACATTTCCTTTTAGTCGGGAACTGATGGTCTCACAATAGTTAGGTAAGGCTGGGACCGGATTATGCTAATTAGGGTAAATAAGTAGCCAACAGAATAAGAAAAGTAAACTAAACGCAAAATAAAAGATTAGACTTAGGGTCTAACAAAAGAGTGAGATGCGTTTGGAGCAGCTTAAAGGATGAAGAGCCTAACGAAGCAGTTCATCATAGATTTCAGCACAGAAGAAGCACGTTCAACTTCGTTATTTTGGGCTAGAGGAAGTACGAGACTTCAACGGGACGTGAAGGTACTCTAGGATGGCCTTCTGGAGTAGGCATAACGGAGAAGTCCCCCGGAGGCAGTCTGTAGGTGTTCCATCAAAAGAGTATGCCTTGACTGCTTTTTGCATGGCAGGACCATTGTAGGCAGTCAATAGGGGTTGATGTTTGGAGTAGGATATTCGTATGTCCCAGTACTTGCAAGTAAGTTTTAGTGGGCAGGACCCAAAAGGATAGTCGCATGCGGATATCGAGCCAGCATCAAAACCAAGAAGCGAGTTCGGGAAAGACTAGAGTTAAACCAATAGTCCAATGTACATTTCACTATCGAGACATTGGATGAGGAGCGCAGCTAATTAGATGTTTAGATTGTTTGCAGTAGGGCACAGCCACTTAGCTCTTTAGAGGTCTTCCGATTAGTTGAGGGGTGGCTGCGTGGGGCCATAGCCACGATAAGAAAAGAGACAGACCAAATAGAATATATGTATTATATGCCTAATAGCGCAGTCCTTTACAGACACAGAAAATCCCCACTGAGTTTCGTACAAGGTAGACCTTGTTAAGCGGGATTCAGGGCGTAGACAGAACGATTACGTATAGTCCTCAAGGTACACACCGGTTGGTATATTGTGGATGTCCAAGCATTAGTATAGATCAGTGCAGATGCAATTTTACGTTTTCATAGTAGACGACGAAACATCTGTATTGTAAGCCTTACGAGGCAGTCCTTTTTAGATGTAGTCACGGAACGTCATAGAAGTAAGACGATGGAGTCCTTTGTGAGGAGGATACGGAAGGTACTATAGGTGGTACCTAGGACCAATGCGATCATTGGGCATATTGCTATATATATATATATATCAGTTATTAGGTTTTAATCTACTAGGGAGTAGGTGGGCACGATTCACGCACAGAGGCGAGAGTATTATAAACCCAATGAACCTAATATAACAGTAAATGGAAATAAAATGGTATATGTTGAATTAAGCTTAGAAGTGTATAATTTGTCCATTCACCAGAACTTAGTTCGAACCCCCTCCTCGTAACATCCTACAAGTTAGGTAGATGGCAGAGACTTTCCAGCTTTGAGACACTTGTTTAGAAAATGTTATTATATTAGTGAGTATTTACTTACTATTATATTTTAGTCAGTTCCGCTAAGAGATATTTATCTGAGCTCTGATATATTTGTCTTTTCCTATTTGCAGGATACCAGAAACCCATCTCGGGCTTCAGTGGGCTTGGATTTTAGCATTTTTGCGAAAATCCGGACCCACTGGAATTCGGGCTATTACATAACAAAATCTTGGAAGATTTGTTAAGAGCTTGTGTATTGGATTTCGAGGGTTCATGGGAGGACCATCTTCATCTAATCGAGTTCTCGTATAACAATAGTTATCAGACTAGTATTGGGATGACACCGTTTGAAGCTTTGTGTGGAAGACCATGCAAGTCTCCCGTATGTTGGTTAGAGACCCGAGATAGATTGGTTCTTGGCCTGGATTTGGTGAAGGAAGCTGCGGAGAAGATTGAGTTGATCCGAGTTAGGATGAAGGAAGCTCAATCTAGGCAGAAAAGTTATGCTGATAGAAGAAGGAAAGATTTGGAATTTTCTGTCGGAGACTAAGTATTCATTAGGGTTTCACCGATGAAGGGTGTGATTGGATTTGGGAAATCAGGAAAGTTAGCACCTAGATTCGTTGGACCATTCCGCATTGTTGATAGGACCGGGAAACTCGCTTATAGAATAGAGTTACTGTGTATTTTGACTGGAGTCCATGATTTTTTTCCATGTTTCTCATGTTAGGAAATGTGTTCGAGACCCGGACACTACCATAGCACCTATAGTGTTAGAAGATTTAGTAGTAGAACCGAATTTGACCATAGTTAGAAAACCGATTCAGATTGTGGCTAGAGATGAGAAGAAGTTGAGGAACAAGACAGTCAAGTTAGTAAAGGTTCAGTGGAGTGACAATGCTAGAGACTGTACTTGGGAGACAGAGAGCAGGATTAGGGATACTTATCCTGACTTGTTTGATGGTACGTTTTACCTTTGATTGTTTTGTAGTGTACCTTATCGCAATTTCGAGGAGGAAATTCTTTAAGGTGGGGAGTCTGTAACACCCTATATTTTTTCAACATTATTTAGAATAATTAATTAGGTAAATTAAATATATAATGTGGAGATTAATAAGTTGATAATTGGTAAGCTAAGGGTAGCTGTGCCATGTTAATGTGCAAACTTAAATGAAATAACCTAAACAAAGGTGTTAGGAAATAACAAGGGCAATATGGAAAATAGGTGGAGTTTATACCCTAAACACTTAAGAGATAGAAACTCACGTTCATTTCATTTTTCTCAAACTAAAAACACTAAGGCTGGCCACCATTTTCACTCTCAAGAAGAAGATTAAAGTTAGGAATCAAGAGGAGGAAGATAATCAACTTAACCAACATCTAATCTCATATCTCAAAGCTAAGTTGAATAATCACTACATCCCATTTTCTTTTAGTTTCAGTTTTAAAATTAGATCCGAAATGTTTTTGCAAGTATATGCCATGTTTTGATGATTAAAGTTATATATATGCTTGTTGATGGATTATATATGTTCATGTTAATTTTTTTTATGATATGTTTGATATGAAAGCTCTATTTAATGACATCCAAATGCCTTGAAAACTTAAATATAGGTCAGAAATGATATTTTAGATATGGGTTTCGATTCTCATAATTTTCTGAATTAATATGGATTTTATAATAATTTTCTAGTGAAAGAAATAGTTTAAATTATTTTCGGCTAAAATAATAATTTTTTGGGGTTGAAATTTTTATATGGTAGGCAACATATTAAAATAGATTTTCAGAGATTTTTCCTGATTTTTCCTTGGTGTTTTGATGAATATATAAAATTATTTAAGGTATGGGACTTAAATGTTTTATATATTTAATTAAGGGGAAGGGGCATTTTATAAAACAAAATAATTATTTAAATTTGAAAATAGTGGCACCACATTTCTGAAAAGAATTTGTTAACCAATGCGAATTTGACAAACAAAGGCAGGTTAGTTGAAATGTTATCATTTTAAGTTAAAACAAAGAAATCATACTTTTAGCATGTTTCAACCTATTATAGCAGAAACCTTCCGGCCCAGACCTTCCGACCAGGTCGAGAGAATCAAGTAAATAATGTAGAAAGGTTTTAGTTAAATGATTTCAAAAGGTTGAAGATTGATTTCGAAAGGTTAAACTCAATGGTTTCGAAAGGTTTTAGTTGAATGATTTCGAAAGGTTTGAAGATTGATTTCGAAAGGTTTGGTTTAATGGTTTCGAAAGGTTTTGACTGAATGATTTCGAAAGGTTTGATGATCAACCACGAAAGGTTTAAGTTCAATGGTTTCGAAAGATTTAAATGAGTGATTGCGAAAGGTTCTAGTTGAATGACTTCGAAAGATTTAAGTGAATGGTTTCGAAAGGTTTGAGATGGAAGGTTTTCTAAGGCAATGTTTTAAAGAGTTTTTAAAGAAGGATGTCCAAAGTTTTATTGTTTTCGAAAGGCTTGATTTCGAAAGGTTTAATACTTGAGTTTGAAATAGATGATTTCAAAAGTGTAGAAAGAAGTTATTTCAAATGGCTAAGTGTTTTCATCAACTAAAGTTTGATTAGAGAAGATATATAACATGGTGACATGATTTTGAGTAAAGTATATGGATTATATACTATTCCTTGTTTAAATTTGATTTAAAGGTTTAAATCAGTTTGAAAATGTTTTCAAGGAAAATTAGGGAAGGGATCCTTAAGTGAAAATGACTTAGATATTAGAATACCATATGAGACTAGTATGGGGTCGCGCCCTATACATTAGCTATTAGCTCCAGCTAATTGTTGTCCAAAATTCCAGTGTGTGGGGCTTAGTCATGGGTAGGCTAAAATTATGATTACACACCGAAAGGAATATATGTTGTATACATATAGGTTATTGGTGAGCCTAAAGAACCATTAGGATCGGGAAGACCTGGGAGATGATTAAGTTAGGGACAGACCATCCAAAAGTGAAGTATTTAACAAATAGTTAACGGTAGATAATCTAGAAGAAGAATACCTAATAGGTGTTAGGTTAATTTTGATTATATTGTCTGGTAGGCCCGAGTCAGCCAAATGTTAAAAGTTATCCATACAAAACATATGTATTTGAACAGATAGTTCATCATTACCTGAGATTTATGTATGTTTACATAATGATTACTTTACAGTATTTAACAATAGTGGATGTAGGAGCACAATATGTGGTTTTATAGAAGGTTTTGCAAAGATATGTTTTAAAAAGGATGTTAGTGAGGGGAAACCTATTCCGCTAAGCGGCGTGGTCGCACTTAACATGTTTAACCGGGATGTATAATATTATTCTTACCAGGCTTAATGTCTGACTCGAAGTTTATGTTTTCCCCTTAAACTCTCGGGTGCTCAAAATTAATTTGAGCAGGTTGAGGGATTTAGGTCTTTTTAGGTTCAGTAGAATGACGAATAAGGCTACCAGAGGCATGCAGGAGGCAAATGGATAGCTATTTAGGATTGGCAGTTCTTGTTATGTTTTGATGTATTTCCGCTGTGATTGTATTAGGTCTATTATGACCATATGACTCTGATCAACCAAGGGGGTATCATCATATACCGCTCTTGGCGTATTTTGTAATAACTATATTTTATCTGTGCCTGTGAACGATTTGAGGTTACGTGTCGTGAATGTGAAACATTTGGTTTTGAAATGTAATGAAGTAAAAGTGTTTTTTAGAAATCTGTGTTTTGTTTCATATTCAAATGCTTCTGATATTATTGATACCATTAACATAGCCGTATTTAATCGCCGAAAGCTAATACTATAGACGACTGCAGCATCTGTAGCGCTTAGTTTTGGGCCTCGAGTTAGGGGATGTTACAAACAGATACTATGGTGGGGATTTAAATATTGTTAACCTAAAATACATGCCACACTGCAAAGTTTTGAGTTTTTGGAAGGGAATCGTGGTCAGCTTTGAAGATCAGCATCGAAATGCAACTATGTACTCTTAGGTGCAACAAATCTTCCTTTTTGATTGATCATGGAAAACCTCAGTATTTTTCTCCTCACTTTTGCCTAACTTGTTTTCCATCGTCGATGACAAACATATAAAGGTAAAACTATCATTCAATCATGTTAATTTAATGTTAATTACACCATAACCTTCAATAGAATTATGATAGGTAATTTACTCAATTAGTTTCTTAAATTCATGGAGCTTTCATAAAATTATGATGCCAGCCCTGAGGCCGACACTTTCAAGTGAGGATTGGAAATAACTAAAGTGTTTTCTATAAAATATTTGTAAAGCACGTCAACTTCTTGGGTAAAATTTTCAATTTTCACAAACTTTAGAAGTCCAAAGTACCTCCAAATGTGGCATTTCACATATGGTTGCTCGTCCATGGTAAGATATATAGCCTTGCACATCACGATAGGAAAAATATTTACACTGACTAAAACTCAAACACCCCACCTCTATGCCCACACTCTCCAAGAGTATTACTAAGTAATAATGTCGGATAATACGGAGAATGAGGCTATATAGGGTGCGCATATGAATATTCCTTGGTCTAACACTAGTACGTATTTCAAAATTGAATAAATAACTCACATATATGTACTCAGTATCAGCACAAAGCAATAAACACTTGAGTCTCCAGAATAAAAAATACACAATATACAATGAATTATAGATAACATAGAGTCAGTATAGCGACACAAGATATAATATGAAATATATAAGAGACGGTGTGAATACAAAACACCTCAAATGTCCATTATCTCAAATAATATACAATGTGTGTACGATATATACAACATAACGGTATGCATACAATGGATCTATATCACACAAATAATATATATCAAATCCTAGGTATATAACATTGTATATGCATGATATGATAATAACAAAAAAACATCATCAAAGCATCTCTAAAATGAAAGTCATCAACCATAGCATGCATAAAGACGTCATCACCCATATAAAATCACATTAATAGGAAATCATAGAACTAATGGGTGAATCATCGATATTCAGATTCATAATCGAACTCTATATATCATCATCAAAAGCTATAAATCACTTATACAAGAGATATCATCAAGTATAGTTAGGCTAGAATACATCAATGCCCAAGTATATCTCCTAGTCTCAAATAATAAAATATCATCAATATAAAATATAGACCGTCTGACAATAAATATAGGGCACCTACCCTCAGTTAGATATAATAAAAGATACGAGAATCAACTATACTTTGAACACCTATCACAAGTATAATCTCTTCTCCTCATATCGAAATATTATATAAAAAAATGGTGATAGGAATTGACTATAGGACAAACACGAAGTCCGCGATAGAGTCATATTTCAATATGTGGGTCACCTAACCTTGTGGCGCCTATCCCATATCAATACTTAGGTGATGTATATCAATAATATATGCCAATTTATCACTCCATTAGCACCAAAAGGGAGACCGATTGCAATCCACCTGCTCCAAAGTCACACACATGGGTCACCTAACCCGACTCTATAGTCTTGGTTACCTCGATGGTCATCGTGACACATATCCACCAATTGCTCGTCTACATGAAGCCTCAGTCACGACCCTACAATTACCCTGATAGGTAACAGACATCTAGCCTTAAGTGACACGGGGGCTAAATGGCACCTACCCGATAATTCAACTAACCCAGCAATACTCGTTAAGGTGTCACAGATCTGGAGCACGACCCCATGGTCGGGCCACTAGGATGGATGCTAGCCATCTGGTCCTCTCCAATGCTAATAATAGGAGGACATCATGATAGACGACACATATTATCATTAAATACATTGCTCACACCTATGAGCATCACCTCACATAAGTATTATCTCAGCATCTCTATTCTTGTCACGTGAGTGTTATCTACTTACAAAGAATAACTGAATAAATATCACAATGGCATCCCATAACACTACACGATACTCAATCCTTTATTCACTACTCATAAACTACACTCAGTCTCCACAGTATTCTATATCGTGAGCCATAGAAGCAACCAGAAGTATTACCAAATGACCCATACCAAATGGTATTACTAATCCGTTTACTCAAAATCCTCACAATCTAGAATCTCCATAATATTATTCTATATAACGAGTCCAGAGAATAACTAGAGAAATATTACCAAAAGTACCCTACGGTATTATAACTTCTTTTATTCAAATTCCTCGTTATACATAATTAACATCATCCATAATATAACTATCACAAAAATGGCAATATCACGAATCCATGCAGAAGGATGTCATCACCGTATAAAATCACGTAAAAAACAATTAATCAAAACAATATCTAATGGTGAATCATCCATGACATCCAAAATCAATGTAAAAGAAATGGGAAATCAGAAAAGCATGGAAAAAATATCATAAATCAGACATGTAGAACATACTTCTATAATTCTTAATTAAACATCTAAATTATACCATATACTTTAAAATGCTTAGATTATTAACTATAAAATACTTCTTATTTTTCAGAAATTAAATAAAACTTTTGAACAATTATTTAAAACCAAAATAGATTTCCTTTCAGTAAATTAATAACTTTTAAATATAAAGAAATACTAAATTTTAATAAATCTTTACTTCATAAAATCACATAATTACTTTATACAAATTACCAACATCACTTTCAATAAAAATATGTTTATTTATCTATTTTATATATTATTTTATTTTTATTACTATATATATATTAAATAAACATGCACATATTTTGTGCACCGAGGTGCACCATAGGTCGACCTCTAGCGGTCGATCAGTTAGCAGTTGATCGGTGGTCACCGATGTCGCAACACCCAGATGCCCTTATTCAATCTTTGGATCGAATTCTAGCCTCCTATCTCCTTCTTCTTGCCATCTTCTTCTCCAATTCAATGCACACGAATGATATAGGCATATAAAATATGCTTCATACATGATTATATCAAAATAGACATAGGTTCGTGAGTTAAGTTACTCACATGAAGTAGCGTGCACATCCCTTCTTCTTTACTACTACTTCCTCTCACTAACAAATTCTAATCTAAAGAAATAATGATCAAAGGTTCGATTTCTCTTTATCCAGCGATTGATATAGTGTTGCAAAGCTTATTTTCTTGATTTGGGAATTTATATGATTTTATTTCATTTTATTTCATTTTAGAAAAGGAAATTAGGTTTTGAGTTTTTTACCAGAAAATGATAAAAATGAATTCCAGGAACCAAAGTGAGATGCGAGATATTATTCTTCGTGTTGGAAATGAAGTCTTTGGATTAAGAATAATCTAGAAATTATAAAATTATGGTTTGGGCTAAATGGACTTAGTTTTATAAATATTCCCTTCTTTCTTTCTTTTCTTTTCTTTTATCAAACTATTTTCTACACAACCCTAATCACTTTAAAATTTCAATAAAAATCACATTTACATCACTTATGTGATTATACAATATTATAAAATAAGTTCTTCTATTTTAGTTATTTATTCAAAATATCATAATTAGCTCACTTTATTAAAAATTTATATATTGATTCAATTCAACTTCAATTTCCACTTTATGAAATTATTTCTTACTCGACTCAACATTATTTATTCCATATATAATTTTTCAAAATATTATTTCCATATTTTAATTTATTTTAATTTAATTATCATATATTAACATTTTAATCCCATTTATTAAACTAATTCCAAAATTATTCTCGTTTAATCTTTAAAAATCTATTTTAATTAATTTAACCACCATTAATTACCTCTCAACACCCAGTTTTTACATACTTCTTCCTTAAGAAAATTGCTTGCTCGCAATTTCTTCTTAAGAAAAATCTATAACCAAGCTGATGACTCCTGGCTTAACTACACCATCTTCAATTTATATTTAAATACAAAACAAACAACCATCAAAACAAATTCACTATACTCTATCTTTACTATCTTGAGTCAGTAAGTATAGAGATCTACATCGACCTTTCAAGTATTAAAGAGAGTAGCACAAAATCCATTATTAGATTTTTCATTGGTGGCTTATCAAAAGACTCAAATTTATCTTCCTCGTTCATAGTTTAAAATCATGGGATTTGAGTTCAAATGAACTCATTTGGAAGATATCAATATTTTCATAAACAATCAAAATATATCTCATATATTAGAATTTTCGAGATGCTTTAGAGTAATCTCTATAGCACGAAGATGTCCGTAATTCACAGCACTCAAAACAACATAAAACTTTCCTCTTTGACTTATAATTAAATTCCTTTATATTCATGAATATAAAACATCTCAATTATCTTTAGAATATCGAAATACTTAATTCATAAGTTATTTTTAAAACATGTTAATAACTATAATAGTCTGTAAAAAAATTTCTATTTCAAATATATTTACCAAATTAGAAATTACTTTCCATAATTATAGAATGTTTTATTTTAATAAGTTCCCTTTTTTAAATACTTTTCCAAAAATTCTCATTTCATAAATAATCACTTTCCAAAATTTGGAATTCCTTCAACCAAATTTTAAAATAGTTCACAAAATAATATACTTATCAAATTGTTTTCTTTAAAATTTGCAATTCGCAATCTGATATAAATATTTTTCAAAATATTACTTCCAAACTTACTAATATCAATTAATAAAACTACTCTTATTTACAGATTTGAGAACTAGTTCACATAAATACTCTCTATATATTTAGGAAACAAATGCATTTTTAAAAAAATACTAAAATTCCAATATATCTAAATATTTAACTTCTTTTCAAACTTTCAAATATATATTTCTACTCCATGTACTATTAAACACACTTATAAATTTAACACTTCAAAATTAGATAAACTATGCTTCTTTCAAAAAATAAGCCTTCCAATAAATATTTCTATTATCTATTATAGACATTACAATATTTAAAATATTTTATCACAAAAATCTATTTCACAAAAATTTCTTCTCCATTCAACTAAAAAATTATTAAATTCTAATCACTAGTAACCTTTTAATTTCCTTCCAAATTAAATCTCACTTCAAATTCAAAATCAACGAAATGCTATCTTTTAGTAATTAGTAATGTTCATAAAAAAGGAAACTTTCTTTTCCTTAAACATTTTATTATATCAAACTTTAATTTAAGTACTTTTCCAAAGTTTCTTTTCATATTAACTTTACAAATCCATTTTAAAATATAACATATCTTATATCACTATAATATAATCTTTATTAACACTTATAATAACATGCACTTTCTTCACAATTTTTTTCCAAATCCTAAAATATTAACTTTTGAAAATTATACTTCTCTAGAATATTTAACATCCTCATAAATCAAAATATCAACATTATATAAATACCTTATATTCACATAAATTAAAATATCCAAAATCTATAAATTTGTTTAAACATAAATATAAATAATTTGTAATTTCTTTTATCCTAAACTTCTTTCTATTGGAAACACACACACATAATATATATATATATATAAGTTTTATTTATCACTACACACTATTATACTCAAATTTTAACATCCATAGAAACCAATTCAAGTCATACACAAACATTTGAAAACTTCAAACACGATTTAACATAACATACACTGCATATACATATATACATATACATACATACATATATATATATAATTACAAAATATTTTCTTTATTTTAAACAACTCGTTACTATATAAAAATAATAATTAATAGTATCTCATCTTAAAACATTTATAAAAATATTTTTGCAAATAATACTTTTCTTTTCCATGTAATATACACATTTTCAAACTACTTGATACAATTTGCCAAATCATTATATATAAAAAAATCTAAAAATATAACACATAATATTTCTTTTAAAATTCAACTTTATCTTCAAAACATTTTTCCAAAATTATACTACTAGCTCTCTTCAAAACAATAATGCTTATAAGAATTTTAATATTTTGAAAGGATTAAAATTGTTTTAAAAGATTTAGATATCACAGATCTGGGGCGCAACCCCATGACCAACCCGCTAGGATGGATAACAGCCATTCGGTCCTCTCCAATGCTAATAATTGGAATACATCATGATAGATGACACATAGTATCAATAAATATAGTCAATGATCTTGCTCACACCTATGAACATCACCTCACGTAAGTATTATCTTAACATCTATATTCCCGTCACGTGAGTGTCTTCTAGTTATAAAGAATAACCGAATAAATATCACAATGGCATCCCATATGACCATGCGATACTTAATCATTTGTTCACGGCTCATAAACTACACTCAATCTCCATAATATTATATATTGTGAGTCGTAGAAGTAACCAGAAAAGCATTACCAATTGTCCCATATCAAATGGTATTACTAATCCGTTTATTCAAATTCCTCACAATCTAGAATCTCCATAATATTATTTTACATAACAAGTCCAAAGAATAACAAGAGAAATATTGCCAAAGGTCCTATACCATATGATATTATAACTCCGTTTATTCAAATTTTTTATTACCCAAATTTAAATCATCCATAATATAAATATCACAAAAGTGGCAATATCAAGAATCCATGTAGAAGCGTAGCGATCCAAAACTCAGCCTTCGAAAATCGGCACCCGTACTTCACTTGTACTCAAGATGCCGCAGATTCAAACGCCGAATCTGGCTCACCGGAGCTTATAACACCATTAAGTATAACAACACAGCGGAATAAAAATAGATGATATCATATACAACTCAAATGAATACAATATCCAGTATGATATACAACAATGATATCAATATGATACAACAATATCAGAGATATGATAATAATACAGTGGAAATAACAGCACTGATAACTCCAAATGATCCTCGAAAGAGAATAAGTCCAATGACTCCAACATCAAGCTCGGACCATCATCACGTAAGACAAAGGTAAGCAATGTCAGTCGTGATCTCCAAAACTGAACTAGCTCCAATGTCAACTGAACCTGATTATCTGAAAAACCCAACTCTAGACTGCCCGTGTGGAAATTTATGAGCACCCAAAGTTTAGGAAAGGAACAATAAACTCCGAGTCAGTCGTGGGACTGGTGTGAGTAACAAAAACAATTTATCTTTAAACAACACAAAAGGATTTTAACATTGAAATCCGTAATGCTTTTGGAAAATGAAACTACCATAAGACCTCCCGCCACACACACAATGCAATCGCAGACTTGGAGGAGATTTCTTCTTATGATAGTCAAACATGCTTACTACGCAAGAAAACTCTTTTGATATTATTACCTGTGCATAGTGTACAAAATCATTTCGAAAATACAATATTAATCTTAGCCAGCATAGGTACCATTATATTATGCCTACTATAGCTGCTATGTTAAATAGCAGGTTCTACAACTAAAACCGTACAAGGTTCGTATTGGAAGATGGATTTCCAACAAATGATCAGGCTAAGGAACTTCCCACTGTCAATGGGTACACCTCTGGATGGACGTCCCGAGAGACAACTGCTCTCTGCCAACACAAGGCCGGGTTACCTCTGTAACTAGGTAACTACTACACGAATATGCCACCCCCGGTCCTTTGGGACCTTTATCCGAGGGCCCTCGATCATAAAGCAACAACCATAAAGAAATGAGATTTGAGCAACCACATAGGTTAAATATCAGAGCTCCATATCTGATACCACCCTTTTCCAGAAGGAAATGACATACCCTAAAGGGCGCGACCCTCATAACCTTGCCGCATCTTTCCTGTTTCGACCATTTTCGGTCTGTGAGGTTCGATGAGGTCTCGTCCACAAAGCTACGCTTTTTCACAAAGCCATGCTTTGATCACAAATGATCAATACACAGCAACACTCAGCATGCCACATTACCAAATTAGGAGTATATCGCGGATAACCTTCAACTACATAACCTCTGAGCTCGTACGTCTCAGAAAAGGATGTTAAGCTAAGAGAATAAATTCTCCGCCACCAACAGAAATGTATTTGAAAGAAATCTACTTTATATCTCAAAATGTAATGTCAGACATGTAACCATACAAGTCTGTTCCGGGTTCGAACAGAACCGAAGGCACTTCCGAAGAAGCCCTTGCAATCCGGGTATTTACAATCCCGATCGGACTTCCCATCACTTAGGAAATCTCTATACCGGGAGCTACCCAGTGCAGAGACAATCGATAGGTTATCCTATCGTTTTCGCAAACATCCGGTCTTCAAATGCTATCCATATACGACGTATCACTATTCGGAATGGGTTATGTGACACAAAGGTCCTCTCCCGGCTAAACCGAATAATGAGCGCAATATTTAAAAACATATGGATATTGGGATTTCAATTAAGTCACAACTTATTACCCAAAACCTTTCTTTTAAATGGTTTAAACACATTACCATTTTAATCTTTTTAAACAAAAAGATTTATATCACAAAGTTCACTCAGTTTCACAAAAATTCATTCATAGATTTTCCAAATCGATTTCCATTTCAATTGGACTAACTCATTAAATCTTTAAATCAAAGATTTAACTTATAGCTTTCAAAACAATTTCATTTCGAATGGTTTAAACAAATCACCATTTTAAATCTGTTAAAATAAACAGATTCAATTCATAGCTTTCAAAAAGAATTCACTCATAACTTGGAAAACCATTTTTCAATTCAACTTGAAATTCCTTTAACTTAAATTAGAATTTCATTTCTTATATGAAAGCTTTTATCATTTGAAAACAAACAGTTTTCATTTCGGAAAATCTGATTCATTTATACGAGTTAAAGTTCATGGGTTAAATTCAAACTATCAAAACATACTTTTAAAATGGTTCAAATTCATATAAACACATTTATAACTTGTATCACATTTTTAAACCAAAATCTTTAATATAGAATTCAATTCCTTTATTTTGAATTCAAATTCAATTTGAATTATTTAAATTTCAAGATATTCAAAATATCTTTAAAACTCCTTTCAAAAGCTTTAACATTTAACCCAAATCCATTTCCAAAATCAATTGAAATTAAAATTTTAATTTCAAAAACATTAATTTTAAATCATCTGTGACTTAACAGATTTCCACGTGAAATCCATATTTGTGTTTGTAAAAGTGTGGTCCAGGGGTTTTACACAGTAGTGCATCATCATTCAATCATCACAGATCAGAATACAGAAATATAGTTGATAAGCGGTATAACTATAACGCTTATCTTTTATTCACAGATCACAGATATATGAGTTACAGATAATAATTTACATTCATCCCAGATAAATGAACTACAGTAAAGATCACACACAAATCAGAATATATATCACACAACATCACAGATCAGAGATATCAACAATTCAATCATCTAGTCAAGTCCAAACATTCACAAGTAAATTTATTAATCAACTGATTAATTTAAATCAGATGTATTAATTTTTAATCCGGGTTAATTATCATACGTTAATTACAAATTATTTGAAATAAATCCCTTCATCATTTATTAGTTAACCTTTACTTATTAACTAATCATTCTTAATTAATGAATCAATTAATCTTTAATTATTAATTTAATCTTAATTAATCACCATTATTAATTAATCCTTTAATTTATTAACAAATAATTTACTCAAATTTCAAATTATCATTCAATTAATTACATTCAGTAATTATCTATTAATTACTTTTCTAAGTAATTATATTTTCCCAAATTATCAAGTGATTATTCTGAATTAATTAACTTAAGTAACCAACTTGAACAAATTCGATTTACTCAATTAATTATGCTAAATAATTAATTCCACAACTACTGTCACTAAGTAATTATATTTAATTGTTTCCACAACTGATTATTATTAATTTAATTAATCTAAATTTATTGTTAAAATTGATCACATTAATTAATTATTCAAATAAATTTAGTTAATGATTTCATTAACGATTAAATTTCTTTAATCACCTTTTTAAAGAAAATTTCTGATATTAATCATTTTTTATTATAATTTTAATTAACCATTAAAACTCATTTGTTAATGAATTTTAAATCATAAATCTTCATTACTTGAAGTCACTCATTCATATTTATAATTTAATTATTATTCACAATATGTTTGAAACATTGTTTCAAATTTTCTTTTAAATTTCAATTTAGATTTAAATCTATTTTAAACACTTAAGTTATAAAACTTAATTAAATTTCAAAACCTTGAAATCAGATTTAGAGTTAATTCTAGATTTAAACTTTTAGTTTCAACTTGCTTAAATTTTTTTCATTTTAAATCTCAAATCTATTTCAAACTCAAATCTCTTTAATATATTAAATTGCTTTTAAGTTATTAAAACAATTTTGATTTTTAAAACTTATTCATGTTCAAACTAAACTCCCAATTCAACTTGAATTTATATTAACATTTTAATTTTGAACTCAGGTTTAAAACTTTGGTTTAAAATTTAAATTTAGTTTTAAAATTTTCAAAATAGAAAAAAATAGGTTCCAGGTTAAAAACTGGAACAATCTTTTGACCCGAGAACTTTCCTCCTTTGCTTCGAGTAAATGACTCGATTTACTCGAGTTCGACGCGAGGACTTCCCCATCACTTCCAAGCAAATACCCAGGCTGATACCCCCAATCTCGTGCACGTGCACATCGACTCTGGCGATCTTCCGGCACCGCCACTACGTCGAGCAAGTCGATGCTCAACCCCAGATCGATTCGCGACCACCTAATCGACGTCATCGCCTCGAAAACGAAATCGAGTTGAAACTCGAAACCTGGAACACTCGAACCCGTACGACCCCATCCCTATCGACATCACGTACTCATGACTTCGACCACGAGAATTCAAGCAACTCCGGTCATCGACGCGTCAACGACCCAGCCTCCATTTCCCAAATTCTCGCGACACTCGATCCAACGATGGTGACGAACGAAACGAATTCGTGAACTCACCTAAAACTAGGTTTAAAAATAAAACCTCCTCACCGCCGTCGCCACAGTCCTCTTCGCCACCTCCGGCCATTTTTCCTGGCAACCCCGTAGCCTCCTCCATCTCCACAACCAACCCCGACATCCGCAAATAAATCGATCATCGGAAATTGATAGAAATTTCGAACAAAAGCAAACTGCCCTTAGATCACACAGTTAAAAAGCATCAAACAAATCTTAAAAACCCTAACTTTCAATAAGAATTTAAGTTATATTCTTGAACCAGTAATTCATGATATTCGAAATTTCCAAGGACTTAAGTTTTTACTGTAAAAACTTGTTCTTTCACTCTATATACCTTTATTCTTCACACAACCATTTTTAGATGATAAATCATACTTAAACACAACTATTTTGTGTTGAAACCCAAGCCTCATATAGATTAGAAAAAGAGAAATTGAGTTTTCTTTGTTGTGTGTTACTCTGTAAATCAAACAGGGAAGAGATGCACTGATACATACATATGTACACAGAACAAATTCACATATATATATATATATATATTCCAGTAAAAAAACTATAAGTTACTCACTTTGAACATTTTATTTCCTAGAAAATTTGAAGTTGAAAAGTTGTAGTCTTTTTGGATTTAAATTGTGAAAACTGGGTTGAAGTTTGATACTGGAAATCTTCTCTTCTAGTCAGGCTTCTTTGATTGTTTGATTGTTTAAAGTAGATGTTTGTTTGAGTTTGATTCTTACTTCAGTTTTCTTTTCTTTTGCTCAGTTTAAAATGAACGAAAACTGAAATGAAGTTGTTTTGTAATGTATTGAAATGTATATAGAAAGAAATGAAGTGTACAGGTTATAACAATTTGTACAAAGTGATGATTTTTCATGTACAAGTTAGCAGGGATTTCTCTTGTTTGTAGGCTGAATTGATTTTTTAAACAATTTGAATTGACAAAAGTATTGCTAGCATTTAATGCCTTGTACCAGGTTTATATTTTCTTTTCCTTCTTTAGTTCGGCTGAGAGGATCTTGTATTAATTGCCTTGTACCAGGTTATATTTTTTTCTTCCTCCTTTAGTTCGGCCGTACAAAAAATATTAGAGATAGTGATGGCTTCTTTGGGAATATTTTATACACTTGTATTTTATTTTGTTTTTGTTTCATATGTATTTGGTTTTGTTTTGAATTTCCTTTTATTATTTGAATGTGTATTTATTTTGTTTTGTTGTGCTTATAATTTATTTAATGTATTTACTATATGTATTTTTCTATAATTTATCTCTATCTCTATTATCTATTTCTAACTTAAATACTAATTATTTTTATATTCATTTGGTAATATTAGTGAATTTCTAGATTTTAATTTGTTATTAAATTTTATCCAATGTATTTATCCTATACTTTTATATATATTTTTTTTCATTTTTTATTTTTAAACCATTTATTTTCAATTTAAATTCAAATCAAACATATATACATATATTTATAATTTCAAATCGACTCCTATATACCCAAATATATATATTTTAAAGTTTAAATGATTTTTTAAAAAAATTATTTGGATCCGGGGAAACTCGCATCACTTTTATCAATTTATTTTACAATTTTTATTCAAAATTTAAATTAATTATTAATTTAAATATATAGAAAATTTGGGGTCGTTACAGACTTCCCCCTTAAAAGAATTTCGTCCTCGAAATTGCACAGGAGACACAAAGATAGATGAAAAATATTTCATCAAATCAAATTGAACATCTATTCTGCATTTGGCTTACCAAACCAGAATATCAATAATAGATACAAGAACGAATCTGTTTAACACTTCACAAAATACTCGGGTTATCTAGATCTACGAAATATGCAGTGGCATTGGTTAGTTCGAAGGGATAACTAACCATTCGTAGAATATATTGGGAATCCCAAAGAAATAGATATATAGATGGATACAATTTCGGAATTTTAGTTTAGAACTAAAGTATACCTATCCACCATAGCAAACAAAGCAATCAATTCATCCAAACAAACAATTTTTTGGTCCATCCGGAGTTTATGTCCCACATTAAAATATCGAATCTCCTTCCTGGATCTACCAGGAACTATCAAAGAATTGAGAAAAGATGTTGAACAAAAGAGATTGATAGAGAAAAGATTGTTTCCTTGTTGTTATAGGGTATTGACCATTTATAGTCGTATTCCCCTGTCCCCTATCTCATCCTCTTCTTGCACTCATACTTACTATCAGTGGATAGCAAGAGAATTTACTGAGTTATACGGACGAATATCTTAGAGATTACTCATTCTAGGGTATACTTCACCCTATCTCTAATGAGCTACTTAATGTGTTATACTCCTGAACTAAAGTTTTACCCTCAGCTCTGATACCAAAATATAGCGACCCACACGAGGCAGTGGCAACCGGTAGGCTTTGCAACCATCCCAGTCCCACCGTGGCATACACTGGTACCTCGCATTTACCTTTACGGCCAGCCTCTCAACTGCAACCAACCCATCCCACTCAGGGACATGTAGGGGTAAGAGTCTCCCATTCGCCACCAAACCGCGAAGCGAGAATCCCCCATCATGTTGTAATATAGCAAATGCGATCCATATACGACGTATCACTATTCGGAATGGGTTATATGACACAAAGGTCCTTTCCCGGCTAAACCGAATAATGAGCGCAATATTTAAAAACATATGGATATTGGGATTTCAATTAAGTCACAACTTATTACCCAAAACCTTTCTTTTAAATGGTTTAAACACATTACCATTTTAATCTTTTTAAACAAAAAGATTTATCTCACAAAGTTCACTCAGTTTCACAAAAATTCATTCATAGATTTTCCAAATCGATTTCCATTTCAGTTGGACTAACTCATTAAATCTTTAAATCAAAGATTTAACTTATAGCTTTCAAAACAATTTCATTTCAAATGGTTTAAACAAATCACCATTTTAAATCTGTTAAAATAAACAGATTCAATTCATAGCTTTCAAAAAGAATTCACTCATAACTTGGAAAACCAATTTTCAATTCAACTTGAAATTCCTTTAACTTAAATTGGAATTTCATTTCCTATATGAAAGCTTTTATCATTTGAAAACAAACAGTTTTCATTTCGGAAAATCTGATTCAGTTATACGAGTTAAAGTTCTTGGGTTAAATTCAAACTCTCAAAACATACTTTTAAAATGGTTCAAATTCATATAAACACATTTATAACTTGTATCACATGTTTAAACCAAAATCTTCAATATAGAATTCAATTCCTTTATTTTGAATTCAAATTCAATTTGAATTATTTAAATTTCAAGGTATTCAAAATATCTTTAAAACTCCTTTCAAAAGCTTTAACATTTAACCCAAATCCATTTCAAAAATCAATTGAAATTAAAATTTTAATTTCAAAAACATTAATTTTAAATCATCTGTGACTTAACCGATTTCCACGTGAAATCCATATTTGTGTTTGTAAAAGTGGGGTACAGGGGTTTTACACAGTAGTGCATCATCATTCAATCATCACAGATCAGAATACAGAAATATAGTTGATAAGCGGTATAACTATAACGCTTATCTTTTATTCACAGATCACAGATATATGAGTTACAGATAATAATTTACATTCATCCCAGATAAATGAACTACAGTAAAGATCACACACAAATCAGAATATATATCACACAGCATCACAGATCAGAGATATCAACAATTCAATCATCCAGTCAAGTCCAAACATTCACAAGTAAATTTATTAATCAACTGATTAATTTAAATCAGATGTATCAATTTTTAATCCGGGTTAATTATCATAAGTTAATTACAAATTATTTGAAATAAATTCCCTTCATCATTTATTAGTTAACCTTTACTTATTAACTAATCATTCTTAATTAATGAATCAATTAATCTTTAATTATTAATTTAATCTTAATTAATCACCATTATTAATTAATCCTTTAATTTATTAACAAATAATTTACTCAAATTTCAAATTATCATTCAATTAATTACATTCAGTAATTATCTATTAATTACTTTTCTAAGTAATTATATTTTCCCAAATTATCAAGTGATTATTCTGAATTAATTAACTTAAGTAACCAACTTGAACAAATTCGATTAACTCAATTAATTATGCTGAATAATTAATTCCATAATTACTGTCACTAAGTAATTATATTTAATAGTTTCCACAACTGATTATTATTAATTTAATCAATCTAAATTTATTGTTAAAATTTATCACATTAATTAATTATTCAAATAATTTTAGTTAATGATTTCATTAACGATTAAATTTCTTTAATCACCTTTTTAAAGAAAATTTCTTATATTAATCATTTTTTATTATAATTTTAATTAACCATTAAAACTCATTCGTTAATGAATTTTAAATCATAAATCTTCATTACTTGAAGTCACTCATTCATATTTATAATTTAATTATTATTCACAATATGTTTGAAACATTGTTTCAAATTTTCTTTTAAATTTCAATTTAGATTTAAATCTATTTTAAACACTTAAGTTATAAAACTTAATTAAATTTCAATACCTTGAAATCAGATTTAGAGTTAATTCCAGATTTAAACTTTTGGTTTCAACTTGCTTAAATTTTTTTCATTTTAAATCTCAAATCTATTTCAAACTCAAATCTCTTTAATATATTAAATTGCTTTTAAGTTATTAAAACAATTTTGATTTTTAAAACTTATTTATGTTCAAACTAAACTCCCAATTCAACTTGAATTTATATTAACATTTTAATTTTGAACTCAGCTTTAAAACTTTGGTTTAAAATTTAAATTTAGTTTTAAAATTTTCAAAACAGAAAAAAAATAGGTTCCAGGTTAAAAACTGGAACAATCTTTTGACCCGAGAACTTTCCTCCTTTGCTTCGAGTAAATGACTTGATTTACTCAAGTTCGACGCGAGGACTTCCCCATCACTTCCAGGCAAATACCCAGGCTGATACCCCCAATCTCGTGCACGTGCACATCGCCTCTGGCGATCTTCCGGCACCGCCACTACGTCGAGCAAGTCGACGCTCAACCCCAGATCGATTCGCGACCACCTAATCGACGTCATCGCCTCGAAAACGAAATCGAGTTGAAACTCGAAACCAGGAACACTCGAACCCGTACGACCCCATCCCTGTCAACGCCACATACTCATGACTCCGACCACGAGAATTCAAGAAACTCCGATCATCGACGCGTCAACGACCCAGCCTCCATTTCCCAAATTCTCGCGACACTCGATCCAACGATGGTGACGAACGAAACGAATTCGTGAACTCACCTAAAACTAGGTTTAAAAATAAAACCTCCTCACCGCCGTCACCACAGTCCTCTTCGCCACCTCCGTCCATTTTTCCTGGCAACCCCGTAGCCTCCTCCATCTCCACAACCAACCCCGACATCCACAAATAAATCGATCATCGAAAATTGATCGAAATCGAAATTTCGAACAAAAGCAAACTGCCCTTAGATCACACAGTTAAAAAGCATCAAACAAATCTTAAAAATCCTAACTTTCAATAAGAATTTAAGTTATATTCTTGAACCAGTAATTCATGATATTCGAAATTTCCAAAGACTTAAGTTTTTACTGTAAAAACTTGTTCTTTCACTCTATATACCTTTATTCTTCACAACCATTTTTAGATGATAAATCATACTTAAACACAACTATTTTGTGTTGAAACCCAAGCCTCATATAGATTAGAAAAAGAGAAATTGAGTTTTCTTTGTTGTGTGTTACTCTGTAAATCAAACAGGGAAGAGATGCACTGATACATACATATGTACACAGAACAAATTCACATATATATATATATATATATATTCCAGTAAAAAAACTATAAGTTACTCACTTTGAACATTTTGTTTCCCAGAAAATTTGAAGTTGAAAAGTTGTAGTCCTTTTGGATTTGAATTGTGAAAACTGGGTTGAAGTTTGATACTGGAAATCTTCTCTTCTAGTCAGGCTTCTTTGATTGTTTGATTGTTTAAAGTAGATGTTTGTTTGAGTTTGATTCTTACTTCAGTTTTCTTTTCTTTTGCTCAGTTTAAAATGAACGAAAACTGAAATGAAGTTGTTTTGTAATGTATTGAAATGTATATAGAAAGAAATGAAGTGTACAGGTTATAACAATTTGTACAAAGTGATGATTTTTCATGTACAAGTTAGCAGGGATTTCTCTTGTTTGTAGGCTGAGTTGATATTTTAAACAATTTGAATTGACAAAAGTATTGCTAGCATTTAATGCCTTGTACCAGGTTTATATTTTCTTTTCCTTCTTTAGTTCGGCTGAGAGGATCTTGTATTAATTGCCTTGTACCAGGTTATATTTTTTTCTTCCACCTTTAGTTCGGCTGTACAAAAAATATTAGAGATAGTGATGGCTCCTTTGGGAATATTTTATACACTTGTATTTTATTTTGTTTTTGTTTCATATGTATTTAGTTTTGTTTTGAATTTCCTTTTATTATTTGAATGTGTATTTATTTTGTTTTGTTGTGGTTATAATTTATTTAATGTATTTACTATATGTATTTTTCTATAATTTATCTCTATCTCCATTATCTATTTCTAACTTAAATACTAATTATTTTTATATTCATTTGGTAATATTAGTGAATTTCTGGATTTTAATTTGTTATTAAATTTTATCCAATGTATTTATCTTATACTTTTATATATATATATATATATATTCATTTTTTTATTTTTAAACCATTTATTTACAATTTAAATTCAAATCAAACATATATACATATATTTATAATTTCAAATCGACTCATATATACCCAAATATATATATTTTATAGTTTAAATGATTTTAAAAAAAATGATTTAAAAAAAATTATTTGGATCCGGGGAAACTCGCATCACTTTTATCAATTTATTTTACAATTTTTATTCAAAATTTAAATTAATTATTAATTTAAATATATAGAAAATTTGGGGTCGTTACAAGAAGGATGTCATCAGTGTATAAAATCACATCAGAAACAATCAATCAAAATAATATCCAATGATGAATCATCCATGACATTCAAAAACAATATAAAAGAATTAGAAAAGCATGGAAAAATCTCTTAAATCAAATACGTAGAACATACTTCTATAATTCTTAATTAAACATTTTATTTATGACATATACTTTAAAATGCTTAGATTATTAATTAGACAATACTCCTTAATTTTCAGAAATTAAATAAACTTTTGAGTAATTATTTAAAACCAAAATAGATTTCCTTTCAATAAATTGATAGCTTTTACATGTAATGAAATACTAAATTTCAATAAATCTTTACTTCATAAAATCACATATTAACTTTATATAAATTATCGATTTTATTTTCAATAAAAATATTTTTGTTTGTCTATTTTATTTTTATTATTATTACTATTTATTTATATATATTTTTAAATAAACGCTCATAGACTTTGTTCACCGAGGTGCACCGTCGGTCGACCCCCAACAGTTAATCGGTGGTCCCCTTGTGTCGCAACACCCAGACGCCCTATTCGATCTTTTGATCAAATTCCATCCTCCTATCTCCCTCTTCTTGCCATCTTCTTATCTAATTCAATGCACACAAATGATATAGGGACATAAATGATAGTTCATACATGATTATATCAAAATAGACATAGGTTCATGAGTTAAATTACTCACCTGAAGTAGCCTGCACATCCCTACTTATTCTTCCACTACTTCCTCATACCGACGAATTCTGATCCATAAAAATAATGATCAAAACTTCAATTTCACTTTATCCAGTGATTGATATAGTATTGAGAAGCTTATTTTCTTGATATGGGAATTTATATGATTATGTTTCATTTTATTTGATTTTAGAAGAGGAAACTGAGTTTTGAGCTTTTTATTGGAAAATGATAAAAATGAAGTCCGAGAATCAAAAGAGATAGGATACATTATTCTTAGTGTTGGAAATGAAGTCTTTAGATACATTATTCTTTCTTTCTTTTATTTTATCAAACTATTTTCTACACAACCCTAATCTCTTTAAAATTTCAATAGAAATCGCATTTACACCACTTAAGTGGTTATATAATATTATGACATGAATACTTTTATTTTAATTATTTATTCAAAATATCATAGTTAGCCCACTTTATTAAAATTTTATTTATTAATTCAATTCAATTCAATGCCAATTTCTACTTTTTAAAATCATTTCATAATCAACTCAAGATTTATTCCATATACAATTTTACAAAATATTATTTTCATATTTTAACTTATTTTAATTTAATTACCACGTACTAACATTTTAAACCTATTTATTAAACCAATTCCAAAATTATTCTCGTTTAATCTTTAATAATCTATTTTATTTAATTAATCCACCATTAATAATTTTTAATTAATTACCTCCCAACACTAGGTTGGTGCAATAACTGCTTTATGTCTGGCTCTACTAAATAATGCATCAAGCATCTTACTTTGGCTATAACACATGTTATAATATCTGGATCCTATTTTCTTTGAATTTACCTTAAAGAACCATCTTCTTTACTGAAGCTTCTTCGAGTGTAGCTTCTTCGAGTATTAAGAAAATGGTAGGCCCAAAATTTGTATAGATAAATATTTATGTGATTTTGAATTTAACATTTAGCATATTTGATTAAAGATAAAATGTATATAGAAAAATTGTTTTTATTTTAGTAGAAATTTAAAAATAACGTTTTTATATTATATTGTAACAAATTGTAACAACCCATACTTTAATGGATCTAAATTTTGACTAAATCAAAAACCTAAGTCCATTAGAGTACAGATCGTTGGTGTTGGTAACCTATAATAAACATAAGTATATCAAAGAGCTCTCTATACAAACTCACAGCAAAATAATAAAATATATATACCAACTAAGGCTACTACCTTAAAACCAATATTATTCCTTGAATATCTAATTGCCATGTCAGTGCAGAGCATGAATCAGGAGACCTATCCACCTATCAGTCCTATCTTGTACTAGTATCATGTCCCTCTAAATCTATCGTGTGAGTTGTAATGAGAAGGGGGTCAGAACAACGTTCCGGTGACTAGTAAATTACATACTTTATGCATAACACTAGTTTATGTCAATTTATTTCCATTCAAGTGTTATGTCTACTATTTATGGATTAGTCGTTTGACTCTATATGTGTATGATATGTCCAACCTACTCCGAGGTATAAGTATGTACATGTGTGTGTGTGTGAGCATCACTGTAATGACCAGCCTTTTCGATGCTCAAAAGTCGATACTAATACATCCACGGTATTCACGTGCCAAGCATCCTCGTGCCGGATAGACAGATTATTAGGGTGAAAGAAAATAAAAGACATAACAGAATCTCACACCGCGACGAGTAATATATTGCATACTCGTGATCTTTGCAAAAGAAAATTGTAATATACATACTTCAATTAGAGAAACTAACCTATCATCAGCCTTGGACAGTTATAACAGCTTGTCCTTAAAAATGTTGATAAATACAAACAAGTAATGCAGTGGAAAACAAAATACGTGAATAGGTCTTGGAGGCATCCAACTTGCCTCATAAAACTCTAAAGCATCCATAGCTAAATCTAAAATATACTTGGGGCTGACCCGAGCATTATAAGAAAATAACGCCTGGATCAGTCTAGTAAACCATGAAAGTGACTGTGCTATAGGATCATGTAATATGGATAAACTACTTATGCGGAATAAGTAAGTAAATAGTAAAAGCAGTAAAGTAAATGACACCAGAGATTTTGATACTGGTTCAAACTCCCATTCTACGTCCAGTCCCAGAATCCTTCTGGAATTAAACTAGCAACCCTCACTTAACCCGGAGGAATAGGTTTACACTGCATGAGCAACCGAACATGACTTCTACCGCCTAAGCAACCGAATAGGACTTCTACCGCCTGAGCAACCGAACAGGACTTCTTTACAAATAACAAAAAGTATCTGACTGTAGTATGCTCTTTAAATAGCACTGATAAGTCAATTAAGTACAATATTCCTATAATCTTCTCCTTTATGATATTTAGTGTAATGTGCTTGAGAATTGTGGAAGGTAGAATGATCAACGATCAGAGAATGTATGCAGTTTGAGTGCAGTTTGAAAATAGAGAATAAGAATTCAAGAGTATTAAAATCAGTTAAGTTAATTGTTTGTTGAATTCTGAAATCTATTTATAGAGATTAAAAAGTTGCAACCATTGATGAAAGGCAACGTTGAAAAGAACAGGTGCAACTGTTGGTTTGAAGATGTTTCTCTTCGATGAAGAGAAGTGTATTTTCATACAATAGCTTTTGAAAAGATTCAGCCGGCTGAAATTATTTATTCAGCCTTCTGAATTTGATAAAATTGTAAACAACAAGGAAATAGGCAATTTTTGGCCTAAAACAACCGGCTGAATAAAGTCATTCAGCCGGCTGAATATTGTGAAACAATAAAATTGTTTCAGCAATCAGACGGGTGAATGAATCCATTTAGCCGGCTGTTTCAGCCTTTTGTGCAGGGTAGTGCATGTGTGTATATGTTTTATATATATATATCATTTCAGGAGAGATTTTAACATATTTCTAAATAATATAAAGACTCTAGACAAAGGACTACCAGCTTCAAAATATTCTGAATGTGAATCTGCAACGAATCTCCTGCATAATTGATTAGTACACACAAATATTTATTTATATAGTTTGTCACAATCAAAACGATGTAAAATCAAGATTCCAACAAACCAGCGTGGGAACTCAAATCGTATGGATTTTAATGTTATAAAACCTTTCAAAAATAAAGGTATCTAGTAAGACCACACCGCACATAAATACAGATGGGTTACGATAACCAAACCATTTTATTAGAAAATCCAGCGATATTATAATAACTTCTGGGGTTTAAAATAAATATTCAACATAGCCGGAATGGTTACATTAATTACATTCAATAAGATATTTAGTATACAACTAAGTCCACAAGGCATGTATTAGAAAATGGATTTCGACAATGACAAGGTAAGGACTACCTCCCGTAATGTACACCTCTAGAGAAAATGTACCAAGGCAACAAATACATTGCACCTCTACTAACATAGAACCGACCTACCCTCACATGATAGTATCAAATATGATCGTCACCTTGGTTGCTAACTTGACAAACCATTTCCATGGCTACAAGCATACATAATCCATAAATATCGATTTAGATACAAATGATGACTAAACTCTAATGGTAGCGAACCAAGTAGCCCTACCGCATAGACCATGTTTTAGTCATTTTTGGGTGTGAGGTTTGAGTTTATGTTTTACCTTTTAGTAAATCCCACTTGGAATGCTAACACTGCCCTCCAAACAAGAATGCAATGCCATCATTCATCCATACAAGTTGTTCTGGGACTGAATAAACCGAAGGCACTACTTCTAGTACATCCATCTTGGAATTAGCCTAAGGATTATTAGCAAATAGACCTTTAACTTCAAAGAACTCCATCTTCGATTTCTATCATCTTCAAGATGTCTTCAACTCAAATGCTTATGCCAGTTCAAAGTGTTTTTCAGATAACATATCCGATCTCAGTCACTTTGAACCAACATTCGATAGTTTGAAAGCTGGCCAAGGTTTGATAATCGGTTATTTAACACTATCAAACAAGCAAAACAATCCAATTAGAGATTTAACTTCATATGGAAACCAAGCATGATTAAGCACATAAGCAACCACTAAGCCTCTTTAATTAATCCTTTTATTAATTAAAATCACTTTGTAAATACTTGTATCAAAATACTTTTACAAAGATATACATATGTATACTACTCATTCACTATTCATTTATACTCTTCCAATGCTTGGAAATATCCATATACTTATCTCATCGGTATAAGTATATTCACAAAACACTACACTTTCAATACTTAGAAAATGTATCCATATACTTATCTTAATTATATAAGTATATTCACAAAACATTATGAAAGATTTCATATTTCAAAAGCATACTTAAATGGGTCAAAACAAATGTCATTAAAACATTATTTACTATAAACCCAAACCACTTTTCTTTTGGTGTAAGTAAATAGGTCGTAGGGAAATTAGACTAAATATACTTAAGACCACCTCCCAATTTCAAACTTGTGCTATCCCTAGACTAACAATGAAGTCGGACAAGTTAGCGTACTATCCTTGCCTCAACGTACATTCTCAAAGTCTCACAGATAGAGATGAGTTTCCATACCTCGAAATTTGGTGTTAAGTATGATAAGAATACTTTCCATACCACCATAATTTAAAATGGTCATTTATAGAAATCAAATCTCGTTCTTTATATAAAACTCCTTTTTATTAATCTCCATTATATTTACAAAACTCCTTTATAAGTCTCCTTTATATTTACAGAAATACTTTCATAAATCTCATTTCTATTTATAAAACTTCTTTTATAATCTTCGTTCTATTTATAAAACTTCTCATATACTTATCACAAATCTTTGGTTTTAAGATCGGACTAAATACTTTTCATAAAATGATCATTCCATATATCACTATAAATTCAAAAATGTGATTTATTATTCCAATTTATCTAAATGATGTCATTTCCCTATTTATAAAATCTCATTTATAAATCTATTCTTTTATTTATAAAATACCATTTACCAAACTATCCTTCCATACAACATTTTATATAAAGCGTTCCACAGATATTTATTCCAAAATATTTATATCTTCTTCAAAAACAGAATTACATCATTATAAAGGATAAATTTCCTTTTCTTTTATTTATAATAAACATCTATTATTATATCAACTTTTCTGTAAAATAAATACTTCCCGAAATACTTTTGAAACATTCCCATGTAAATTAGAAGAAACTAACAAAAAGGTTGGAGTATAATAGAGAAGTTTAGAACCATTTCGATATAAAATGCCACAGAAAATTCCAAAAGTCACATTTAAAATCATCCACCGGATCAAAACCATTTTCAAATCAAAAATAGTAATTAATAGTATTCCAAAATACTATAATGAGGCCTGAAGCTAACATAGTGCTTAACAAGTGCTTTCATAGATCTACACTAAAAGAGTTCAACTTTTCAACATATAAAAGTTATATCCAATATAGCCAAGCTACCAAGCTTTTGGCATTCAACAATACAACTAGTATATAAATGGAATTAAAATCAATAGTGGCTAGGAATCCCTTAGGATTCCTCTACAAAATTTCCTGAGTTCCCTATATTTTATTTCATATGTCATCCGCTTTCCAAAGTGGAAATTTAATTCAACCTAAACAACCAAACAAATCATTCAAGCACACAAACAGTAATGTATATCAACACACACACACACACACACACAAACACACAGATATATATATATATATATATCATATAATGTTCATCCAAAGGTGAGTTAACTCACCAAAAATTCCAACCATCGCTTATGCGTTCCTACTCAATCTAAAATGGAATGACATTAAATTTTAGCTCAAAATCCTACTTACTTCAAATGTGATGAAATCAGCTGCAATGCATAGATAACACTCCTATAAGCGCACCGCAAAAGACCACGTTCGATTTGGACCTTGTATGCAAAAGTTTTTATTTTTATAAGATTTTGAGATTAATTAAATTGATTAATTAATTAGCCACTAATTACCTTATCCTTCTTTATTAATCATCTTTCCCTAATTTAAACTCCTCCCTGTACGTGCACCCAATGCACACTTTCCAGGCCGTGCATTTCCTCCTCTAACTTGCGCAATACTCCACAAAATAACACACCACCGCCTTCGATGAACTCCACATCATACGAGCTTCGCGTCCAACCACCTGAAATCAAGCTCGACGCCGCCCATAAAATCACAGTCTGCTCCCTGCTAATCGACAAATTAAATGTAATGATTTCCAATACCACGCCACACCACTCAAAATAGCTTCCATCCACTCGTTTGTGCAAGAGAAGCACCACCCCACCATCAGCTTAGCCAATCACCACCCCTAGCTCCTCCATGACCAAACCCTGGTTCGGCCATGTGATGTCGATCACGACTAACATCTCCATACCCATTACTGCCTACCCCAAATCGAAGATTTCCTTTCCCTAAGCACAAGGAATCCAACTTCAAAATTTATCGCCACTTATAGCTCCAGGAAGAATTGGATGAAGATGGTGGCTCACTTTATTTACATCGGAAAAAGAAAGAAAAAGGAAAAGAGGAGAAGTGTGAGAGAGAGGAGGTATGTTGTGTATTTATAATACAATTATGTTGTTACTTTAATTATATTTTTAATCGTTACGCGTTTCGAGCTTGCACGATCACACGGCACGTCCGATCGTCACAAAAATCGTCGGAGTACATCATCTTATTATTCTAGTTATGATGGCACTAGTTTTGTCAAAATCCAAGACAGTGCCTCGGGATAATAATTTCACGCATTCGAGACTGTTTATGGATAAAACGGTTTTTGGTCGCATTATCGATATTTATTCGAACTATATATTTTTATAAATATTTTTCTATAACAAGTTCACCATTATTATTTATTAATTAAAAGGAGTTATTAACCTTTCAAATCAATTAGTTAGATATTTAAAATTAATTAAATATTCAAAAAAAATGATAAATTTCCAGATCATTACATCCTTCCCCCCTTAAAAGAATTTCATCATAGAAATTCTCAAAGGAAGAAAATGCCTTTTCACTCATAGGCTTATAATGTCCATTATGTTACTGAAAATTTCGGCAGCACCTCCTCAACGCGGGTAGGTCCAAAAAAATCATAACACGATATAAGCCCATATCTGGGACCTCACATAACTAGGAACAACACAACAACAATATATACGTATGATATACCTTATAGAGTGTGTATGTCAAATAGAAAACACACTCATTAAGCATAAACACGTACCAATTGGCGAGAAAGCTAACTCTACTCATGAAACCAAAAGCAACTGGTAAGCCTTTGTTACCATGTACCTGTATCTCACTTAAATATCCCAAAAAGAGAGTAAAACATGATAAATGAAACAATACAGCAACTCATTCATCATATCATGAATCTAAGCCTGCTAAATCATATATAGAAATCATCACACATAAACGTGCCATATTAAACCATGTTGCTTGCATTTCTAATGTAAAAAACATACTAATACATTAAAGCCCGTATGATGTACATATGCCATCCGTACGCAATATTAAATTCGATTACTACTTGATCACATAAACTTCTCTTTTGAACTAGTATCACTCACTCGGCTTCCCTAGTGCAGACTCCGATCTGGTTCCTTGATTAGAAACCTCCATCCTCATTACATAGTCATATATTATGATAGAAAACTTCAGAATCATATCAAGAATCCATATCAACTGTTCGCCGTCAAGAATCGAGCGAAATATCGTTATTCGGATCGGTGTAAATCACCTCAAAATCATGTACTTGAATCTGGATCAAGAACAGTTATGCGAATAAAATGATCTACGTACAACTTATGTATTTATCCTTATTGGTTCTTACTTATACCAATTTATTTTTACTTTCCAAAATTATTTAAGAAAATATTACAAAAAACATAACTTAAGTTTTAACATTGTATAATACCCTGCTATGTCCTAAGAGTATATACAACTATGTGGTTTAATCTTATCCTTATTAAATTCAGATGTAGCCCTAAAATAAATTTGGGTCTTAAAACTGAGTTGACCTCTTCGACCTCTTTATCTATCTGTTCTGGTAAGTAACTAAGAAGAGTAGGATGTTGATATCCAACTTAGTTCTAGAGTCTACTTTTTCTTAGACACCTCCAAGGTAAAAACATTTATTAGTCGGTCCAATAACATCAAATAGTTTACACAACTTAGATGTCCAAACAAAAGACATGGCTTTAATAAAACAAAAATTATTAAAACCTTCCTATCGAATTTAACCCATTAAACTTGTATTAAATTATTTCACCTCTATCCAAGAGTTATAAAAACTTACATTAAAATTTTCATTTATCAACACACTCTTTTATCAAAATACCTTTTTATTTGAATCCATTTTCTTTAAGGAAACTTAAGAGCTAAATACCCGGTTTTTATTTCAAAACCCTTTTGAAATGATACTACATATTTTAATTCATAGAAAATATACATATAGATCAAGTAACCCCAAAATAATACTAAGTAGCTGGGTCCTACCAAATAGTATCATAGATCCCCTTACCAAGCAGGGTAATACTTAAAAGAAGTGTTTACCATCTGAACACATCTTCTGCCCATGTTTAGTCACTTTTGAGCCACTCGAACTAGATAACGAAAAATATACTTCTTATTTTTGAAATCATATTTCGAAACAATATAGTATATACTTCCAGATAAATAGTTTTAAAAAAATATCTATTACTACTTGCTTTGGGTTCATTCGGATTCGAACTCGTTTCGATCGTCCAATGATAGAAAATATAATTTACTAAGGGCACTACAACATTCGCCTAAGGAAACATCCGATTGTCACTTAGAATATTATTTAGATTACCACAAAACCAATCGAGACTCATTCCCCAAACTAGAAAATCTTCCTTACTTTAAATTCTCTTTGAAATATTTATACTTATAAATACTTTCAAGTAGTCCTATTATTACTTTTTCCAAAAATCATTTGAAATCTTTTTCAAAAACACTGGGATTTAAATTATAAAATATCCTCCTTATTTTAAAACATACTTTATGAACCTAATTTATAAAATCATTCCTACTTGTCACAGAATTAACTTTAATACATTACTGCTGAACACCTTATAGTCAAATTGTGAAACTAAATTCACAAGGTATTCGTAATTAATCTAAATCAAAACAATAAATGCTCGTAAATAAGTTGATCACAGTAATCAAAAAATAATAGCCAATGCTCCTAACTAGATAAGCATGACTAATTAAACAAAAAATGATAAAAATTGAATATTATCATTTTCTAACAAACAAACACATCATAAATAACTATATCCATTTTTGAAAATTATTCTTTTATATATAAAATATAATCCTAGGAAAAATTACTTCATTTACCAAATTTTCAAAAAATACCATGTCGGTTTGCCTTGTCCAAGTGTTTAGAAGCCTCTATCGATACAGTTGTACCTTCCGCGTCGATTGGAATTCATAAATCGCTCAACAGATCAACCAACACAATAAAAAACATTTTTATAGTACTAACAAATACACTCACTCAAATACACACACACATACTCAAACTCATTCTAGGGTGTTACTAACTCTATCTCTATTGAGTCTACCCCACTAAGACCTAGGTGTTCGCTCAACCTAAGCTCTGATACCATATAGTAATGACCTTCCTTTTCGACTCTCAAAAGTCGACACTAATACATCCATGATATTCACGTGTCGAGCATCCGAGTGTCGGAAAGACAAATTTTTGGAATGAAAGAAAATAAAAGATAGAACAGAATCTCACATCGTAACGAGTAATATATAATATACACATGATCTTTACAAAAGAAAACTAAAATATGCATGTATCAATTAAAGAAACTAACCCCATCGGCCTCGGACAGTTATAATAGCATGTACTTACAAATGCAGGTAAATACAAACAAGTAATGCGATGGAAAATAAAATACGTGAATAGGTCTTAGAGGCATCCAACTCGTCTCCTGGAGCTCCAAAGCATCCATAACTAAATTTGAAATATACTTGGGGCTAACCCAAGCATTATAAGAAAATAATGCCCGGACCAGTCTGGTAAACCAGCGTAAGAACTCAAATCATATAGAATTTAATATTGTAAAACCTTTCCAAAATAAAAGTGTCTTGTAAGACCATGTCGCACATAAACACGGACATGTTTTTACCTTATGATAACCAAACCATTTTATTAGAAAATCCAGTGATATTATAATAACGTCTAAGGTTTAAAATAAATATTTAACATAGTCGGAATAATTAAATTCAATAGCATATTTAGTATACAACTAAGTCCATAAGGCACGTATTGGAAAATGGATTCAAACAATGACAAAGTAAGGGACTATCTTCCTTATAGTACACCTCTAGAGAAAATGTACCGAGGCTGAAAACACATTGCACCTCTACCAACACTGAACCAGCCAACCCCTTACTGGATAGAATCAAATATGATCATCACCCCGGCTGCCAACTTAACAAACCATTTCTGTGGCCACAAGCAACATGATCCATAAATATCGATCTAGATTCAAGTGATGACCATACCCTAATGGTAGTAAACGACATAGCCTTACCACATCTACCATGTTTTAGTCATTTTTAGGTGTGAAGCTTGAGTTTACATTTTACCTTTTAGCAATTCCCACTTGGAATGCTAACACTGCCCTCCAAGCAATAATGCAATGCCAACATTTATCCATACAAGTTGTTCTAGAATTGATCAAACCGAAGGCACTACTTTTACTACATCCATCTTGGAATCACCGACGGGATTATGTAGCAAGTAGCCCTTGCACTTCAAAGAAACTCCCTCTTCACTTCTATCATTTTCAGATGTCATCAATTTGAACGCTTATGCCAGTTTGAAGTGGTTTTTAGATAACATATTCGGTCTCGGTCTCTCTGAACCAATAATCAATAGTTCCAAAACTGACCAAGATTTGATAGTTGGTTATTTCACTGTCAAATAAAGAAAACAATCCAATCAGAGATTTAACTTCATGTAGAAACCAAGCATGATTAAGCACATAAGCAACCACTAAGACTCTTTCATTAGTTAAAATCACTTCAAAATACTTTTATAGAGATATACATATATATACTACCCATTCACAATTCAATTATACTCTTTCAATGCTTGGAAATATATCCATATATTTATCTCATCGGTATAAGTATATTCACAAAATACTAAACTTTCAATACTTAGAAAATGTATCAATATACTTATCTCAAAGGTGTAAGTATATTCACAAAACATTATGAATGATTTCATATTTCAAAAGCATACTTAAATGGGTCAAAACAAATGTCACTTAAAAACATTGTTTACTATAAACCCAAACCACTTTTCTTTTGGTGTATGTAAATAGATCGTATGGAAACTAGACCAAATATAATTACCACCACTTCTCTATTTCAAACTTATTCTTTCACTCGATTAACAAGTCGGACAAGTCAGCGTACTATCCTAGCCTTGATGTACATTCTTAATCTCTCACAGATAGAGATGAGTTTCCATACCTCAAAATTTGGTGGTAAGTATGAAAAGAATACTTCCTATACCACCATAGTTTAAAATGATCATTTATAAAATTCAAATCTCATTCCTTTTATAAAACTCCTTTTTATAAACCACTTTTATATTTACAAAACAACTTTATAAAACTCCTTTATATTCATAGAACTCCTTTATAAGTCTCCTTCATATTTATAAAACTTCTTTCATAATTCTCCTTTCTGTTTATAAAACTTCTTTTATAAATCTCCTTTCTATTTATAAAACTTCACATATTCTTATCACAAATATTCGGTTTCAAGATTGGAGTAAATAGTTTCCATAAAACGATCATTCCATGTATCACTATAAATTCACAATGTGATTTATTATTCCAATTTATCAAATTGATATCATTTCTTTTTTATAAAATCTCATTTATAAATCTATTCCTTTATTTATAAAATACCATTTATAAATCTATCTTTTCATATAATATTTTATATAAAGTGTTCCACAAATATTTATTCCAAAATATTACTATTTTCTTCAAAAATAGAATCATTTCACTATAAAGGATAAATTTCCCCTTTTTCTTTATAATAAACATCCGTTATGTCAACTTTTCTGTAAATTAAATACTTCTCAGAATACTTTTAAAACATTTCAATATAAATTAGAAGAAATTAACATAAAGGTAGGAGTAAAATAGCGAGGCTCAAAACTCATTTCTAAATGAAATGCCATAGAAAATTCCAAAAGTCACATTCAAAGTCATCCTTCAAATCCAAACCATTTTCAAATCAAAAATAGCAATTAATAGTTTTTCCAAAGTACTATAATGAGGCATGGAGCTAACATAGTGCTTAACAAGTGCTTTCATTGATATACACAAAAAGAGTTCAACCTTTTGACCTATCAAAGTATATCCAACATAGCCAAGCTGCCAAGATTTTGGCATTCAATTGTTTATACAACAAGTATATAAATAAAATTAAAATCGATAGTGGGGGGGAATCCCTTAGGATACCTCTACAAAATTTCCTAAGTTTCTTGTATTTCATTTTATATGTCATTCACCTTCCAAAAGGACAATTCAACCTAGCAAACCAAAGAAATCATTCAAGCATACAAACAATAGTTTATATCAACACATATATCATATAGTGTTCATCCAAAGATGAGTTAACTCACCAAAAATTCCATCCATCGCTTATGCATTCCTGCTCGATCTAAAATCGAAGGGCTTTCGATTTTAGTTCCTACTTACTCCAAACTTGATGAAATTAGCTTCAGTGCATAAATAACACTCCTATGAGCGTAATGCAAAAAAACCGCGTTTGATTTGGTCCTCTATGCAAAAGTCATTGATTTTATAAGATTTTGAGAATAATTAAATTAATTAATTACTTAATTAGACATTAGTTACCTTATCCTCCTTTATTAATTACCTTCCCTAATTTAAACTCCTCCATGTACACGTGCACACTTTCCAGGCCATGCATCTCCTCCTCTAACTTGTGCAATGCTCCATAAAACAATGCACCATCACCTCTGATGAACTCCACTTCGTACGAGCTTCGTGACCAACCACCTGAATTGAGCTTGACAACACTATAAAATCGAGACCTGCTCCTTGCTAATCAACAATTGAAAAATCACGATTTCCAATACCATGTCGCACTGCCCTAAATCGCTTCCATCCACTCGCTTGTGCAAGAGAAGCACCACCCTACCATCGCATCGACCAATCATCGCCCCTATCTCCTTTACAACCAAATCTTAGTTCGGCCACGTGACATCGATCATGACCCAACGTTTCCACACCAATTTCCGTCTACCCCAAATTGAAGATCTCCTTTCCCCGAGCATGACGGATCCAACCTCAACATTTATAAACGCCTATAGCTCTGGGAAGAATTGGATGACGGTGGCGGCTCACTTTATTTACACAGGAGAAAGAAAGAAAGAGGAAAGGATGAGAAGTGTGAGATGGAGAGGTGGGTATGTTGTGTATTTATAATATAATTACATTATTATTTTAATTATCATTTTAATCGTTACGCGTTTAGAGCTCGCACGATCACATAGCACGTCCGATCGCCACGAAACTCATCGCCATACATCACCTTATTATTCTGGTTCCAATGGCAATAGTTTCGTCAAAATTCGAGACAGTGCCCTGGGATGATAATTTCATGCATTTCAAGACCGTTTATCGATAACATAACTTTCGGTCGCATCATCAATATGTATTTAAACTATTTATTTTGGTAAATATTTTTCTATAACAAGTTCACCATTATTATTTATTAATTAAAAGAAGTTATTAAGCTTTTAAAATCAATTATTTAAATAATCAAAATTAATTAAATAATCAACTAGAAACAATAAAATTCTGGGCCATTACAGTCACTATATCCCCAAAAAGGAAACCTTTTCACAACGCAACTGATGGTTAACTGCCCTAACTATGAAGGCCGATTACTCCATGATATAGCTTTATAATTAAACTAGTTATATTACTAATGCATCTCAAAGACTTATCTAAGAGTTAACTAGCCAATCTTCAAGCAAACAAACAAACAACCAAATTTGTGGTTAGTGCATATCTCATAAAGACTCTACACCAATAGGAAGTGTAATCCGTACAAGCTTAACCCAAGTCTTTTCTAACGACCACTTAGGACCGTTGATGGTCTAACCTATGCTTAACCCTTCTCCACAATATTGTTGCACCAACAATGTTGACATAGCATCGACCACCGAACCCAAATCTCGTTTAGACTTGCCTAATGCAAATCAAGGAAAATGCCCACTCCCGGTTACTTAATATCTCTGATTTGGAATATAAACAGACTCCACTTTCCCAATTAGGCACTGTCATAGGTTATTTAAGACTTCTTACATAGGGAAGAGGTAGACCCAACGACCATTTAATACATCAACCCCAAAGTAAACCTCTTGACCATCACAAAGTTACTTGTCATTTAATACTTCAAATCTGAGGCGAACCCCATAGTATATTTTCTCCAAACCTATACGCGAACGTATATCTCCGATGGGTCCTATAGTTGGAGATGTCCCACATTAGTAGTAAATATACACAATTGTCGGTAGCCATTTGTGGTGGACAGACTTCTGTTGTGTAACTCTATCGACCTCGCATCACAACCCATACTAAACCAACTCATTTATAATTAATCTAAATATTAGGCTAGGCCCACTAATTCCTATCCATCACAAACGTATTATCGAGGCCATATAATTTCAACTATGGAAATTATTACACCTTCTAAGTTCATTTATTTACTTTCTTTGAATTTTCCTTTTGTTTTATATGCTTACTATCTTTAACTTGTTATTTCATTAATGTTATTAAATGTCATTTACTATTTCTTTTACCTCCAATTAGTGCCTTTTATAAATGGTCTTTTATATTCAAATTGGACTAGCATTAGTGAAATAATATTTGCATGTTTAATAATTAATTTACCATGCCTATTTAATTTCTTTCGCCGATGTCATATTTGATATTTGTAGTTAAATTCATTAAATGGGTTAATAACCATATTGGCTTGATTAGTGTAACTTCTCATTAATTGTATAATTATTGTCCATTAACATTATGACTTTCATAAATCCTTAATTTATTACATTTTTGTAACGACCCGCCATTTTGGACCATTCAAATCGACAATAAATCCACACATGTCGGACTTGAATAATTCAAAATATCAGATTGTTATTTAAATTTGGCAAAACTCAGCATATGCAGTAAATAAATCAATCACAGAATCACAGACACAGAGTAATACAATAATACGCAGCGGAATAGATAAAATAGTAGTTCATGAAGCTACTATATACAACATCAGAGTTAAATAAAATACAACAGAATATCTCAAATGCAGTGAAGTCTTCAGTACAACAGATGACTTCTCTGAACAAATCAACTAGAAGAGCTGAAAGCTAAGGCGATAGTTGGATCTCCAAAGGAAGCTCCAAACTCCAAAGGTGAGTCTCGAATGCTGTATCACTCAGTCTGACCCGAGCGTAAAGCAAAACACAAAACACTCGAGTCAGGATTAACATTCTTATATAAATAAATCCAACTCAAGTGAAATATCAACTGAAATACAAGTAACTTAAAGGATGTTGGGATAACCATTCTCTAAGGATCCGTGAAACTATCTACAATGTAGAGATATACACTATAACACCGTGGTCATTTAAATTAAATTTATACTTCAAAACCCAAATATCATTTCATTTCAAATATATCTATTTTACAAATAGTATATATATAGGTTAAATAATTTATAAAGTAAAGTATTTATAATTTCCTCAAGTCTCACAAATCGATTCATATTAACTCAGATTCCAAATTCAAATTTATTCAAAGCTCAATTCATCAATTCAATTCAGTTCTAAATATACCATTTAAATTTTCAATATATTTCAAAGCTTTAATATTCAACATTTCAAAGTTAAATTTAACAGTTTCATATAGCACTTGTTTTAACTTTATTATTATTTGATCAGGGAATATTCACTTAATAAATTCAATATCATTTAACTAGCCTTAAATTTCATTTTTACTAAATATTTCCTTAAATTTATTTAAACAAGAAATATTCATTAAATTATTTAAATCAAACTCAAGTTATAAATCATATCTTAAATTCCAATTTCAATAAGCTTTATATTGGTTTAAATAAATAAAATTCTTTACTAAATTCAAATTTATCATCCCTACCTTAACTTATTCAAATTTTTACCAAAATCTATTTTGAAATATAAATTTTATACTTAACATATTATATGTATTAAATCCATCTTAATTAAATTAAATATCATTATTAAATCTATATATATCATTTCCATTTATATATAAAAATTTAAGAATCAACATTTGTTAAAACCATATATTTCTTTCCAAAACCATAGAATTCAATTTCAAAATATTTATATATATATGGACCAACGGTGTTTGTATATATATTTATCATATGGTTAAGTGATACGGATATTTATCATTTCAATCCGAAATTTAAATATATATACGGGTAGATATCATTTCGACCCGTAATCCCAATTTCAATTCAAATGAAAATCGCTTGGGTTTATCATTTCAACCCATAACGATTTTCTCCTATTCTAAAGTCCGTTCGGGTATGTATCATTTCAACCCATAGTGAATTCTATACTAACAGGGAACTTGCAGGGTGATAACAGATAATATAAAATATAACAACAGGCATATATCATCAATATAAATAACAGATACTGGTGTCAGATGTCATAGGTGAACATATACAGATAATAGTAATAACAGGCATATAAATACTAGATACTGGTGTCAGATGTCACAGGTGAACATATACAGATAATAGTAATACAGGCATATAAATACTAGATACTGGTGTCAGATGTCACAGGTGAACATATACAGATAATAGCATATATAACAATTTAAATAACTACAATATCATATTTCAATTGTCGTTTCAATTGAAATCAAATTTAATAAATACAAGAATGTTAATCGTGAGTGATTGCTCACCTTTCGAGGCTAGAGAAAAGAACAGAATGAGATGAGTCATGAATCCAAGCACGAATTCCAAACAAAGCAAAATTGGCCCGAATTCAACGATTAAAGCTGATAACAAGAATTTGACGAAGTCGAATTGGGAGCTGGATCGATGAGAATAAATGGTATGAGTGAACTTATGTCTATATATGTGCATACTATGTATATAACAATTTATGAATCAAAATCATATTCTACATTCAAACGCAAATTTACTTATATATATATATATATATACGTATATTTTTTTTATTGCTTTAAAATCATTGTTTAGATCGATACACATAAATAACTAACATATCTACCAAATGCAAATTTGAAATGAATACACATATAAACCTATTATAAACCGCCTAAACCATGTAGCTTTTTTTTTATATAAATCAAAATTGATATATCATAACCATGACAGCAAATGCAAGCATGTTATCAAACTTTACTAAATACTTAAATGCGTATAAGTATATGCAGACACAATAGATTGAAAAAAAAAAAATTTCTTTATAACCAAATCTATTTCTTTAAAATATGCGTATCTACCATCATAGCAAAATAAAATATACCAATAAACTGTGCAGCCGAATAGATAAACTAATAAATATATGTAAAGGGTTTTGTACAGACTAATCTATATATATATATATACAGGTTTCGAAACTTATACAAAACAGGACATAAGCTTAAATTATAAGACAAAGAACAAGAAGCATTAGGAAGAAACAATGACAGGCTTCAAATCAACAGGGATGGCAAGGCATGTAAGGTAGAAATATAATTGCATAGGACCCAACAGATTATTATATACACATGGACAGCCAAGTACTTAGTAACCACTAGTTCATATAACATAAAATATATAAAGGGTTACCCTTGGCTGTCTACAAATATAGCTTTATATGCCAAAAATTTATACTACATATTCATATATATAACTAACAGTAGACAAATAATAAATATATAAAATATGTAACTTATAAACCGTCCAACATAATAAAAAGTATATATATAACGTTTAAACCAATACATTGAAATCAAATGCTAATACAAAAAGTAAGTATAACATAATATATACGAATACCTTTAAACAAAATATCATATCCCAAACAATATATACTTCGAAATTCTATCTTCATATATGTATGCGACTGGTATATATAACTATAAAATATATAAATACTAAACACAAATTTACCTATACAAGTGAGAAGAAGTGATGGGCACGATGGCTATCGGGATGGTTGCTTGGAGGGGAAGGGAAGCACGGAACAGAATTGGAGGAAGTGTGTTGGCTTGCGTCGGTGACAAGGTGGCTGAGGCGGGGAGTTGTGTCAGGTTCGGCTGCTCTATTATGCATGCCGAGGAGGAGAGGGGAGAAAGGAGGGATCTGACGTCAGGGTGGAAGCGGGTGCGGTGGTTGCATCAGTGGTGGAGGTGGAAGGTACGGCAGGGCTGAGGGCATATGGTGAGGGCATGGCCGGAGAGGACTGGGTCGGAGACGAGGGGTTGGATTCGGGGAGATGGGTTCGAAAAAAAAAAGGAAGAAAAGAAAAGGAAGATGTTGCGTCAGGGAAGAAAATGCAAAGGCAGTGAAATATATACTTTAAATAAGAGGAATAGGAAAGGAAATAGCTGTCCACCATAAATGAAAGAAAAAAATATATCACGTATTATATCATACGTTTCATCAAGTGGAATGTGTAGAACCAGATCTGCGGCTTTTCAAACAATGAACGGTTATAATAAAAGAAAAGGAAATAGTGAAGGGTAGGAAAGGAAAGGTTAGAAATAGACATTTGTCACCCTTATATTCCGGAGAATATAAAAGTAACGGCTACCTATTGATTCAGAAAACAATTGGAGCAATTAAAGCAATTTATTCGATACGTTTCGAATTTCGAAACGGAAGGAAATTAACGGTCATAATTAAAGCTACCGTTACAGCGTACAGTTTATCATTCCCGTCGCGTACCGGACCTCAAAATACAAAAATAAATATACCGTGGTGATCAGCGCGACGAGACGATCAAAATGGTATACAGATACTAGTGGTACGATCATCCGATCGAAAGTCGATAATCGGTACCAGAAATGCTGCTATTTTGCCAGAATTAAGATAAACGGAGCAATAGAAATCCAAATTTGGAAAACGAATTTCGTAGTCTGATTCAGAATAATCTGAATAATTTTTCTCCTGTTGACATATTTTGGTTTCGAAAAACTTTTAAATTCACTGTTATTAACCGGTTTGATTTGAAATAACATTTCACAGAAAAATAAACTTCAATATTATCAGATGAAAATTTACCAGTTGCTATATTAAAATAGACGTATTCCAAATAATAAATTTTTAAATTTCAAATTTTATTGTTTAAAATTTCACAAATTTCCAGTTAAATATATTTTTAAAACCGTTAAATTTTACGGGTCGTTACACTCTCCCCCACTCAAAACTTTTCGTCCCCGAAAAGGAAGGAGGTAGAAGAATAGAAACAACCAGATAGAAAAGATAGATTGAAAGTCAAGATTAAACAATTAATTTAACTATATAAATTTTACTTGAAATATTCATTTGAAAACTTCATTTGCAATTTAATTATCTTTAATACTTTAATATCTTTCAAAAACCCATTTGTAAATTTCTTGTTTCCTTTACAATTACCATTTATATGCTTAAATAACAACTTTATAAATATATGAAAACTACTTGAAAACAGTTATTTACATTATTACTTATATTTACAAAGAAGCTATTTGAAAACATTAAATCCATAATTCATAATTTATTAATTTTTTTTATCTCAAGATACTTTTCAAATATTATTAATAATCAATAATCATTTACTTTAAATATGTATTATTAAATAAATAATTTCAAAAGTATTCATAATTTACTATTAAACCATGTAGTATATAAATAAACAATATTTAAGAAGGATATAGTCAACAAGAAAAAGGAGGACTTGGAAAAACAGAATATAGGTGAATAAATAAAGCTGAGCAGATAAGGTAGATTCAAAAGAATAGTATCGGGCACGAATAATTAATTTAGGACCATAAGAATTTCAATTTCAAATATTAATACAAAATTTCTTTGTTGGAAATACTTTTATAATAAAATACCTTTATAATAAAATACGTTTACATCGAAACAAATTTTCCTTTCGAAAATACTTTTATAACTCGATGTCTTAACAAGTTTATCCTCGTTCCTGTAGACTCTGGCAGTGCGTTGATCAGGCGCAAAGCTAGAATTCTCCAGGTACTTAGTAGACTTGTTTCAACACCCAGTGAAAATACTGGAAAAACTTTTAAAAACAGATATGGAAAGTACAATCCAAACAAAACGAACAAAACCTTTGTCTAACCATGGTTCGCAGATACACAATGGTTACGCCTGGATCCCCCAGGAAACAATCCATATCCGTAGGCTTTCTCAGCCCTGCGAGTTTCGCCATGATGACTAGTAGAATGCAGGATACACAATGGTTACGCCTGGATCCCCCAGGAAACAATCCGTACCCCCAGGCAAGACTCAGCCAAGCATTTGCGCTACTATTCGCGACCTACACAGATTGCAGGATACACAATGGTTACGCCTGGATCCCCCAGGAAACAATCCGTACCCCTAGGCAAGACTCAGCCAGGCAGTTGCGCTATGCAGTCACGAGAGAAACATAAGACCATGGGTAACGCCATGGAATTCGAAGGACACTCGAGTATCATATCCGGAAAACCAAAATCAGAGAGAATAATATCGATAGAATGAATCCAAGATGTGGCCACAAATCGGATATCAAGCAGAAGGCACTTTCCATATCTTTACTTCGAAAATATGTATCATATAGTACCTTTTCAAATCACTTTCAAATATCGTACTTATATAAAATCCATTATATATAAGATTAAATTTTCAAATCAAATACTTTCCAAATCAATAGTATATCAAATCATACTTATATAGACTTTAATTATATAAGATTTCACTTTTCAAATTGAGTACCTTTTCAAATCCATAGTTTTCGAATCAACATCATACTTATACAAATCAAATTTATATAGGTTCGACAACTCCCAAATCAAGTATTTAATAACACAAGGTTCTCAAATTTCAATTTGTTTCAATATCAGTTCAATTTCAAAATCATATACAATTTTACCAAATTATTTCTTCTCAAATTAATTATCTTTAGTTTCAAAGTTTCCAAAATAATAGATTTAGAAAATAGATCCAAATTTCCAAATCAAAAATTTAAGTCAACTAATTCATTTCCAAAATCAAATGTTTTCAAAATCATCTTATACTTATGTAAGGTCTATCTTACATAAGGATCAAATTTTCAAAATAAATTTCGCTGTATGAAGAGCCATATGGGATTGAATATCTTTGCTTTTATGGGTTATATATCTTTGTAATTTAAATTGGAAATTTTCTTTTAGTAAGCAAAAGATATTCTAACATGATAGCTTTCAATTTCAGCGTCAAAATATATCAATAATATTAGAATATAAGATGTACATACGTCATCATTTCGCAGAATCTCATTTGATCGTTCGCTCGATCACACAAGTTCGCTTTCGAACTAGTATTGTCCATTCGACTTCCCTAATGCGGATTTCGATATGGTTTCTCGACTAGAAGCCGTCAGTCTCCTTGCATAGTCATATACTATGATAGAGAATTCTAGAATCAAGCCCAAACTCCATATCAAATATTCGCCATCAAGAATCAAATGAAAAATCCTAACACGAAATGGTGTAATTCACCTCGAACTGGTGTACTCAAACTTGGATCAATTCAATTATGCGAAATAAACAGCATACGTACAACTTATATATTTATTCTAACTTGTTAAATATATAGTTTCATAAAGATGTTACTAAGTTAAAACATTTAAACTAAATTTTATTCAAAATATTTTGAAGACCAAATTCTTTTCAAAACATTTCAAATCTAAATTTCATATTAGAAAAAAATTTAAAATTTCCTTATTCGTTTACTTAACAAAACAGTTTCAACTTATTAAATCATATTACTACATTCTTAAACATTCAAAACAAACTTATATACTTTATACTTCAAAATTTCTTAGCTTTTGAAAAGTTAACCTTGATTTGGAAGTGCTCGAACCTTCAAAATAGTTGAAGAAATCATTTTCAAATTCAAGAGTTGGAAATCAGCAACAAATTAGTAAATCAATTTTAATAGATGGGGTTATATCAAATCTGAAACTCGAGGACTGAACAACGGCTTACTTCAAATCATTTCAAATATATATACATATATCCTTTGAATATCAAATCTTATTTCGGAATTTGAAATCAAAATTGGTTTCGCAAAAATCACTCGCGTAGCAATGCTACTAAAGTGGCCTCTCCCCCACTCTGAAACTCGAAAATCAATGTCGATGATGCGTGCACTCATCACCGAAATTATTTTCCAGCGACATAAGTGAGTTCTGGGCTTCTATTTTCTCAAACTTCTTTTGAAATTTCTTCGAAACTCATTGGAACTCATTTGAAGTCATTTGAAACATTTCTTATTCGGAAAATACTTTCAAACCGTATTATTATATATTTACAAAACCTTAAAACCAATTTCAAAATATCGGAGTTCAATTCTCGAATTTCAAATTTAAAGTCCTTTAGTTATAAATCATTTTTATATAAATCAATTTCTTATATAACTTTTCAAAATTACAAATCCTTTCGAAACCTCAAATTCTCATTTTAAAAAGGGTATATAATCTTTATCGAAAATATTTCACTTTTATATATAGAATATAAGCATACTTATAAAAATAATAATTTCGATTTAGAAAACAATTTCTCAAAATACAAACAAACCCGATTTCAAAGGATGATTTAAGAATGGATTTCAAACAAAGATAGAGATTCAAATTAGAGGGACTCTAATTGATTAGGATTTCTGATTCGAAGATAGGCTCGAACGAAGATGAGATAATTAAATTTCAAAATAGAAGATAGATATACTTATATAAATCGCGGGCGACCTTAACCGGTCAACCGTGATTTCAAAATAAGATCAGTGTAGAATTCTGAGGCGAATCGACATTCGATCGCCAGAGATAGAAATCGACATATCAAGAGATAGCAGCATCCAAACCGAGTGATATATAAATCTTCGGTGAATCAATGCCAATTGTAAAGGAGTTTCACCCCTTTACACAACATTCAAAGATCGGCGGAATCCTATTCTTATAGAGATCATTCGAAGTGGTGCTATGGGATACTCCAGAATCAAAAGGATACCAATAGAGAGAAACAAGAATGAATTTTGGAACCGTAGGGAACGTTCCAAAGTTCAAAGGAAATCGAGTCAAAAGGAAGAGATTAAACTCGAACGAATGTGATTCTGTAAATAAATTTACAATATATGCTAAGTTTCGCCTAGAGCCAAAGCTCTGATACCAACTGTAACGACCCGCCATTTTGGACCATTCAAATCGACAATAAATCCACACATGTCGGACTTGAATAATTCAAAATATCAGATTGTTATTTAAATTTGGCAAAACTCAGCATATGCAGTAAATAAATCAATCACAGAATCACAGACACAGAGTAATACAATAATACGCAGCGGAATAGATAAAATAGTAGTTCATGAAGCTACTATATACAACATCAGAGTTAAATAAAATACAACAGAATATCTCAAATGCAGTGAAGTCTTCAGTACAACAGATGACTTCTCTGAACAAATCAACTAGAAGAGCTGAAAGCTAAGGCGATAGTTGGATCTCCAAAGGAAGCTCCAAACTCCAAAGGTGAGTCTCGAATGCTGTATCACTCAGTCTGACCCGAGCGTAAAGCAAAACACAAAACACTCGAGTCAGGATTAACATTCTTATATAAATAAATCCAACTCAAGTGAAATATCAACTGAAATACAAGTAACTTAAAGGATGTTGGGATAACCATTCTCTAAGGATCCGTGAAACTATCTACAATGTAGAGATATACACTATAACACCGTGGTCATTTAAATTAAATTTATACTTCAAAACCCAAATATCATTTCATTTCAAATATATCTATTTTACAAATAGTATATATATAGGTTAAATAATTTATAAAGTAAAGTATTTATAATTTCCTCAAGTCTCACAAATCGATTCATATTAACTCAGATTCCAAATTCAAATTTATTCAAAGCTCAATTCATCAATTCAATTCAGTTCTAAATATACCATTTAAATTTTCAATATATTTCAAAGCTTTAATATTCAACATTTCAAAGTTAAATTTAACAGTTTCATATAGCACTTGTTTTAACTTTATTATTATTTGATCAGGGAATATTCACTTAATAAATTCAATATCATTTAACTAGCCTTAAATTTCATTTTTACTAAATATTTCCTTAAATTTATTTAAACAAGAAATATTCATTAAATTATTTAAATCAAACTCAAGTTATAAATCATATCTTAAATTCCAATTTCAATAAGCTTTATATTGGTTTAAATAAATAAAATTCTTTACTAAATTCAAATTTATCATCCCTACCTTAACTTATTCAAATTTTTACCAAAATCTATTTTGAAATATAAATTTTATACTTAACATATTATATGTATTAAATCCATCTTAATTAAATTAAATATCATTATTAAATCTATATATATCATTTCCATTTATATATAAAAATTTAAGAATCAACATTTGTTAAAACCATATATTTCTTTCCAAAACCATAGAATTCAATTTCAAAATATTTATATATATATGGACCAACGGTGTTTGTATATATATTTATCATATGGTTAAGTGATACGGATATTTATCATTTCAATCCGAAATTTAAATATATATACGGGTAGATATCATTTCGACCCGTAATCCCAATTTCAATTCAAATGAAAATCGCTTGGGTTTATCATTTCAACCCATAACGATTTTCTCCTATTCTAAAGTCCGTTCGGGTATGTATCATTTCAACCCATAGTGAATTCTATACTAACAGGGAACTTGCAGGGTGATAACAGATAATATAAAATATAACAACAGGCATATATCATCAATATAAATAACAGATACTGGTGTCAGATGTCATAGGTGAACATATACAGATAATAGTAATAACAGGCATATAAATACTAGATACTGGTGTCAGATGTCACAGGTGAACATATACAGATAATAGTAATACAGGCATATAAATACTAGATACTGGTGTCAGATGTCACAGGTGAACATATACAGATAATAGCATATATAACAATTTAAATAACTACAATATCATATTTCAATTGTCGTTTCAATTGAAATCAAATTTAATAAATACAAGAATGTTAATCGTGAGTGATTGCTCACCTTTCGAGGCTAGAGAAAAGAACAGAATGAGATGAGTCATGAATCCAAGCACGAATTCCAAACAAAGCAAAATTGGCCCGAATTCAACGATTAAAGCTGATAACAAGAATTTGACGAAGTCGAATTGGGAGCTGGATCGATGAGAATAAATGGTATGAGTGAACTTATGTCTATATATGTGCATACTATGTATATAACAATTTATGAATCAAAATCATATTCTACATTCAAACGCAAATTTACTTATATATATATATATATATACGTATATTTTTTTTATTGCTTTAAAATCATTGTTTAGATCGATACACATAAATAACTAACATATCTACCAAATGCAAATTTGAAATGAATACACATATAAACCTATTATAAACCGCCTAAACCATGTAGCTTTTTTTTTATATAAATCAAAATTGATATATCATAACCATGACAGCAAATGCAAGCATGTTATCAAACTTTACTAAATACTTAAATGCGTATAAGTATATGCAGACACAATAGATTGAAAAAAAAAAAATTTCTTTATAACCAAATCTATTTCTTTAAAATATGCGTATCTACCATCATAGCAAAATAAAATATACCAATAAACTGTGCAGCCGAATAGATAAACTAATAAATATATGTAAAGGGTTTTGTACAGACTAATCTATATATATATATATACAGGTTTCGAAACTTATACAAAACAGGACATAAGCTTAAATTATAAGACAAAGAACAAGAAGCATTAGGAAGAAACAATGACAGGCTTCAAATCAACAGGGATGGCAAGGCATGTAAGGTAGAAATATAATTGCATAGGACCCAACAGATTATTATATACACATGGACAGCCAAGTACTTAGTAACCACTAGTTCATATAACATAAAATATATAAAGGGTTACCCTTGGCTGTCTACAAATATAGCTTTATATGCCAAAAATTTATACTACATATTCATATATATAACTAACAGTAGACAAATAATAAATATATAAAATATGTAACTTATAAACCGTCCAACATAATAAAAAGTATATATATAACGTTTAAACCAATACATTGAAATCAAATGCTAATACAAAAAGTAAGTATAACATAATATATACGAATACCTTTAAACAAAATATCATATCCCAAACAATATATACTTCGAAATTCTATCTTCATATATGTATGCGACTGGTATATATAACTATAAAATATATAAATACTAAACACAAATTTACCTATACAAGTGAGAAGAAGTGATGGGCACGATGGCTATCGGGATGGTTGCTTGGAGGGGAAGGGAAGCACGGAACAGAATTGGAGGAAGTGTGTTGGCTTGCGTCGGTGACAAGGTGGCTGAGGCGGGGAGTTGTGTCAGGTTCGGCTGCTCTATTATGCATGCCGAGGAGGAGAGGGGAGAAAGGAGGGATCTGACGTCAGGGTGGAAGCGGGTGCGGTGGTTGCATCAGTGGTGGAGGTGGAAGGTACGGCAGGGCTGAGGGCATATGGTGAGGGCATGGCCGGAGAGGACTGGGTCGGAGACGAGGGGTTGGATTCGGGGAGATGGGTTCGAAAAAAAAAAGGAAGAAAAGAAAAGGAAGATGTTGCGTCAGGGAAGAAAATGCAAAGGCAGTGAAATATATACTTTAAATAAGAGGAATAGGAAAGGAAATAGCTGTCCACCATAAATGAAAGAAAAAAATATATCACGTATTATATCATACGTTTCATCAAGTGGAATGTGTAGAACCAGATCTGCGGCTTTTCAAACAATGAACGGTTATAATAAAAGAAAAGGAAATAGTGAAGGGTAGGAAAGGAAAGGTTAGAAATAGACATTTGTCACCCTTATATTCCGGAGAATATAAAAGTAACGGCTACCTATTGATTCAGAAAACAATTGGAGCAATTAAAGCAATTTATTCGATACGTTTCGAATTTCGAAACGGAAGGAAATTAACGGTCATAATTAAAGCTACCGTTACAGCGTACAGTTTATCATTCCCGTCGCGTACCGGACCTCAAAATACAAAAATAAATATACCGTGGTGATCAGCGCGACGAGACGATCAAAATGGTATACAGATACTAGTGGTACGATCATCCGATCGAAAGTCGATAATCGGTACCAGAAATGCTGCTATTTTGCCAGAATTAAGATAAACGGAGCAATAGAAATCCAAATTTGGAAAACGAATTTCGTAGTCTGATTCAGAATAATCTGAATAATTTTTCTCCTGTTGACATATTTTGGTTTCGAAAAACTTTTAAATTCACTGTTATTAACCGGTTTGATTTGAAATAACATTTCACAGAAAAATAAACTTCAATATTATCAGATGAAAATTTACCAGTTGCTATATTAAAATAGACGTATTCCAAATAATAAATTTTTAATTTCAAATTTTATTGTTTAAAATTTCACAAATTTCCAGTTAAATATATTTTTAAAACCGTTAAATTTTACGGGTCGTTACAATTTTATTATTTTAGCATTTTATTTGTAATTAATATGATAATGTACAATTAATTGCACGTTACCATATATATGGATATAAAGTATAAGTTTAAGAAATAAATAAATAAAAGTCAGTTATAACATATATATATATATATATAATTGGTATACAAGATTATTTATATTTATATTCGTAACTTTTTAGTTTCCACATTAGGGATTTCTGGATATACACTTTTGTGTCAAATTTACAAAAATATTTATTTCTATGTTTTAATGCATTGGAACTGTATCTTTTCCAAAAAGGAAATGTTACTGTTGCAAATCTTCCATAAACTACCAAAAATGGTATTGTGTTGCATTTGTAATTACAAGAAATAATTTCTTTTTATTTTTAACAAATTTCTTGTTATTTCAAACGATACACTTTTCATATATAATTGTGAGGTTGGACAGTTTATGGTAATTCACATGGCAATCATACAAATAAATTGTACGTTCTACAAATCCAGTAAATTAAAACATAGAAAATTTATATCACAAATCAAATTAGAGCATTCTGAATGAATGATTAACAGTTTACAACCCAAATAACAAAAATATGGAATAAGCTACACAATTCTACCGATATCGTATTTCTTAATTTTTAGGGACTATTCTACCTAAATTCCAAATACAGGGAGTATGTGTAATTTCATCAAAATTAAATATTTTACTGAATATGTAGGCAAGGATTCCAAATTAGATTTATTCGTTTAAGCTTGCAATTCAATGCTTTTCACATATGCATAATAACAAAAAAGAATTTCAATGGTATAAATTTAGTGTGATGTAAATCACATAATTTTCCACTCACTTTTTGGTTTTCAAATCTCCAGATCCAAATTCATTCCTCATACTTGACTTGTTTTCTTTTCAACAAAAAAATATTTATTTAAAATAATATATATACCCATTAGAATTATAGATCTGATAGGAGATTTGAGTTAAGTGGAACCTAAATTCATAATTATAGAATTTACCTTTTCCACGAAATTTATTCACTCTTTCTTTTCTTCTCTTTTATTTTATGTCCTTCTCCAATATATATATATATATATAACATATACATATAATATTTTTAAATTTCTAGAAGTAGTGGAGAAGTAAGAACGGTAGAGCTTCGCTGCTCAGTTCAGAAAATATAAGAAGAAAAGTAAGAGGCTGGGCCTGTATTTATATGCACTTGAATCAATTCTGTCCGTTAGATTATTATTTATTAAATACGGGCCATTAGGCCGAGGTTCAACTTGCCAGACCTAACCCACCCGTCAACCTACTGGCCCTAACCCACCCGTCAACCGGTCAAATATAGTGGTTAACCGCTAATGGTCGACCAGCTAAGTTGTCAACGGTGGGGACCGATGATTTAATCCTCATTAATGTAGCAGTGATGTTAGTTATATTATTATTTAAATCATTTCGAATTCTTTTTAATTATTTTTGATCCGAAGACTTCAAACATTGATAACTTCTTCATTTGAACTTCGATCATGAAGCTTTGTATATAAAAGTTGATTAGAAGAGTGTCATGAACACAATGATATAAGTTTTTTGACCAAATTCCGATGTTTTCTAGAATTCCATTTTTGAGCTTTATAAATCGTTTATTAACACTTTTTAATTAGTTACTTTTTATTTTACGGGATGTCACATTCTCCCATCCTTAAAAGAATTTTATCCCCGAGATTCCTCAATGACTAAACAATGTAACATAGCAACCATTCTAAACTATCCAACCAATTAATGTACAACCAATTTTGCAGCCAATCGTGTACAAGTACACGGCGTATCACAGCACATATGGTATGAGCTGAATAATACTAATTCGGCGTTCCCTATATGAATGCATTCTTTAAAACGATTTTGAACATATGGTGCAAACAACCTATATATACTAGCAGTTCTATATGTATGTAAGTTTTCAAAAATTAATTTTTTTTTACGCTCAACATTTTCCATACTTCTATGAATAGGAGTATGATTCATCCAATTCTGCATCCAATCCCTACCATCCAATACCTAAAACACAATTTACAACATCCATAATTTTAAAAGTTGATGTTTTCTTAAATCTACACTCTTAGCAGGAAAAGAAATTTAGATGGAAAATTTAATGTTTTCACCCTTCTTTGTATACCAATTTCGTTATACCTTGGAACTTTCCTTTTGCCCCACATTTTTTCAACTTTTCCAAGTACAGTTCACATAAGGAGGTTCATTTTTAAATTTAAATTAAATTATTTTAAAAACAAATATTGTTTACTATCAATAAGGTATGGAAATAGAAATTCCAAAGATAAAACAACCTTTTCCCTTCTTGTTATCCGTGTTTTATATACTGTCACACTTACTGAAAAGTAAAATTTATATTTACGAACACATCGGCCCTTCCCACACTAACATTGTGGCATTTAAAAATCAGAGATTTTCTCATTTTCCATTCAAAATCTTTTTCCCTTTTAATTAAATTCACAAAATAGTTTAAATTTCTATAACTTTTTTTATAAAACAATTTTTCAAAAGCATTTGCCTTTACACCCATAAAATAAATCAAGTCATGTCTTAAAGTAATCAGAATTCAATCAAGGAGTTAACATACATGATTGACCCTAGCATATTACACGGTTAGTATTAAATTCTGAAAACCTTATCTTATATTTCAGGACAACAAATAACACACAAGTACAATTATAAATTTTAGCTTCTAAGGCACAAAGATATTGATCTGTGAGTTTCGCAACAACCATTCCCTGTCCTTTACTTGCTAAAATTTATTTTTCTCAAAATTTTAAAGTTTTTGAGATTTAACCATTCTTTGTTTTTAGTTGCTAATTTAATTAATTTCCTAGTTTATTTTATAAATTTTCAGTCTTATTTTACATTCATTGCTAGTTAAGTGTCCTTATGAGATTTCCTTATTTATACTGTTTTTCAATATATAGCGGTCAAAGCTCATCCACAAAATCAACACAGTAATAAAATAGGAACATATCTCATACCATATCTATTTATTTCCAGTACTAGAAAAGAGGCAACTAACGATTACAATCGAAATAACCTAATAGAAATAATTGTTGGAAGCCGCCCTTCAACTAGTATTAATGATGTTGTGGCCATCACTTCTTATTTAAATAAAATGCACACTTTTAGTATGTCATTGTAATATAACTCACATGTCTTGACTTACCGTTTTGGCTTCTAATAAATAAGTTTCATCTAATAGTTCAGTTATTACAACTAATTACAGGATAAACTGTGCATTTTGACACTACTGTGAGTAAGAAATATAAACTATGTACATTTAGAATAACTCGTCGGAAAATTGACTTGGCGGAATAACTTTCCTACCTATCCTGCCTTTTTTAATCTTGAGTCAACCAACGTCCTCTTGTGTTTATTGTCTCATCACCCTCTTCTCCAGTTATATTACTATCTTTTTTTAATCAAAATCTCTTAATAGTATTCTCAAATTTCGGCATTTATTTTCTTTATCTTTGATCTTTCATGCGAGTATACTCTAGAACTTGCATAAGTGTACTTTGAAACCATTTATCATTCCTTTGTGGGTTTTCTTATGGCTTCCGCTCATGTCTAAAAAAATATTCCTAGGTTCATGCTAATATTCCTTATATTCAACGAGGATTTATTGTTGTTAATCTACAAGCATTCGTAGCTATTTTATTCATATCCTTAACTTTTACCTCATCTTACCTAGGCAATCATCCCTATCAAATCCATATCAAAGTTGGTTTATTTTCACCACTTTTTATAAAATTATTAAACTTTAGAGCCATGAAGTACTTAACCTAAATTTTTATCTTTAAATATAAACTTAGAAACTTTTTATTAAATTCAACAATTGCTTGGTATTCAAAAGGAGCTATTAAAAACTCCTCAATTTCACCAACGTTAATTGCAGGTGTCATAACTTTCAAAACAATAGTTTATGATTTATGAAATAAATATATTTATTAAGTTTAAAAGCCAGTGTTAGCAATTTAATTTAAAAAGATCCTTTCCTTTAAATAACACATTATTTCCTTCCTTTCAAATAATAAGAGTCAAGTTTTTATTACGAATAGATATGATTTATCATTAGTAATAGAAACAATAATGCCTAGGTCTCAACCTGCTAGAGGGGAACACTCACGACTATACCGACTCGCTATTATTATTAGGTAACTAACCCTTTTCTGGAGTTATTGCCGCATAGCTTTCATGTCACACTTTGGTTAGTTTATCCTATACATATTCCTTCTTCTCCTATTGCATATATATGTAGATATTCAACTTATATACATATGTCTCACATTTTCTGTTTAGTTTTTGTAGTTCTAGCTATTGAAGTGGGCAGTTCGACTAGACTTTCCTCATTCCCAGGACGAATTGAGTTTTGATTTGATATTGGGACTTTAACACCTTCTTGGACTTTCTTGACAGTCATTTATACGTTTCACCCCCTATTCGGGACTAAATGAGGCCTTTCTTGCATTTTGGCCTCATCTTTGTTGCCGCCAACAGCTTCCGCTACTTCAGATTTGTCAACTTATTCATTTTCATGCATTTTATTTTTTTCCTAGGGTTTTTAGGGAAGGTATTTTTTTCATTGTACAAGGCCATAGGGAAGAGTTACCTACAAGGATTGTTGGTAGCTCCTTTTTAAGTGTAGAATAAAATTACATGGGTGCTCTCCTCCTCACAGAGGATCACTCATTTTTTTTCAAAAAACTGGAGTAGACAAGAGCAACTTTCATTCTTTTATTTTTCTCCTGTTATTTCCACTTTCAACCTTAGCTGAGTCTCTAATAGCATATGAGGGGGACTTTTTAAAGATATGTGCAATTACTGCACATATTTATGGAAACTATCCATTTTCCTCTGTTTTGCCTTTAATTCCTTACTTTGTTTCTAATTAGATTGTTTTAATCTAAATTTTGAATGTTGTTTCTATTTAAATTTCCTAATGTTGCTACTATTTAAATTCCTTCTACCTAAGTTGCTTTTTTTTAAGTTACTCCTCCATATATAGCTCTTTTTCTCTTTTATTTGCTCGTTTTCTTCATTGGATCATTGCAGTGTGTTCGCCTACTACTTTAGCCATTGAGCTTTTCTTAATTAACATGAAACTATTTGCTTTTTATGTATAAATCTATTTCCGTTGTTTTTTCCAGTATTTTCCTTATATGGGAATATTTTTCCTATCTTCATTATCGGCATTTTTACCCTTCCATTCTCTTTACCCTAGTTAAATCAAGTACCATTTCCATTTATTCACCCCTTTAAAAAAATTTAAAAATTCAAAATTTACAAAAATAGAGATATCGAGTCGGATGTACGTCATATTTTCTGTCTGTTATTTAAAAAGATATATCATCGGTTTCTCCTTATTCTTTACCAAAAGCCATTTTACTTGGAATTTTAGTCTAATCGATTTTAGCACCAACTAAATTTTTCTAAATAACTCATTTAGTTAAAATTTCGTAAATTTTCTAGTTTTCCAAGAATATATTTTTGAAAGATATTTTATATGGTGAAATTTTTTGTATTTACTTGCTTTTCAAAAATAAAAACTTTTTAGTGGTAATGCTCTTTTATTTAAATAAATTTTTTGAAAGCTATTTCAAATAATTTAAGAAAAAATAAAATCTTTTATTAAATTCTTTCACATGAGATTGGATGTAGAAATGGCTTTTATTTGTCCTTTATTTTGGACTTTTCTTCTTTCCAAATTATTCTTAACTTATCAATAAGAATATATTAAAATATTACTGTCATCTTGTGGCGGTTAACTCACACCTTCTTCCTGGAACTTGCTCATTTCTATTTATATCTTACTTTCAGATATTACAACATATATGTTCTTACTTTCCATCTACCTGGATGAAATGTACATCATCAATCGGCAATCCTGCGAAATCCACAATCATAGGGCAGTCTAGGCCTCGCAAAAGGAGTCAAGTACCATCAATCTTCAGGGATCCTTCTATATGCCATGCTCATGCTCTTCTTAAGTCAATGCTTTATGGAATGGCCTATATCCCGTGAGGTAATCAGGGTAGGTGTATAAATTTAACTCCGTTTATTTTTCCAACTCATACTTGCCTTATTCATCTTTTCAGAATATGGTCGCAACTACTTCTATAGTCAGAATTTGTAGAGTTTGGCATATAATATATACATACAAACATATATATATATATATATATATATATATATATAATTATAGATAGAAATACAAATAGCGTATCATAATGCTTATGATCGACTAACCTAAGCTATGATACCAAATGCAATAACCCGCATCTTAATGCGCCCGAATTTCGACTAAATCGAAACCCCAAGTCCATAAGGGTATGGATCGTTGGTGTTAGATAAACATAAGTATACCAGAGAGCTACCTATACGAACTCACAGTGGAATAATAAAATATAATAAAACATATACCTCGACTAAGGTTACCACATTGGAACCAATATTATTCCTTGGATATCCAGTTGCCTTGTCGGTGCAAAGCATGAATGAGAAAACATGTTCACCTATCGTTTCTATCTTGTACCAGTATCAAGTCCCTCAAAATCTATCTTATGGGTTTAATGGGATGGGGGTTAGAACAATGTTTATGCCGATTGATTTCCATTTAAGTTTTATGTCTACAATTTATGGATTAATCATTTAATTTCATATATATGCATTGTTGTACTCCCCAAAAGGAAATCCTTTCGCAACGCAATCGATGGTCAACCGGCCCTAATTATGAAAGCCGGTGACTCCTAGGTACAGCTCTATAATTTAATTAGCCGTATTACTAATGCATCTCAAAGACTCGTCTAAGGGTTAAGCAGCCAACCTATAACCAAACAAACAAACAACCAAACTTTAAGGTCAGTGCATATCCCATATAGATTCTACACCAGTAGGAAGTGTAATCTATATAGGCTTAACCCAAGTCTTTGTTAATGACTGCTCGGGACCGCTGGCGGTCTGACCTAAGCTCAGCCCTACTCCATAAATACTAGTTTACCAACAATGTTGACATAGCGCTAACCTTCGAACCCAAATCCCATTTAGACTTGCCTAATGCAAATCAAGGAAAATGCCCATTTTCGATCACTTAATACCTTTGATTTGGAATTGAAGCAGACTGCACTTTTCCAATTGGGCACTATCGTAGGTTATTTAAGACTTCTTAAATATGGAAGAGGCAGGCCCAACAGCCATTTAATACCTCAACCCCAAAGTAAACTCCATGACCACCTTAAAAGTACTTAGCCATGCAATACTTAAAATCTAAGGTGAACCCTTTGGTATGTTATCTCCAAACTTATACGCAAACTACATCCCCATGAGTTATATGGTTAGAGATATCCCACATCAGTAGTACGTATGTATAAATGCTGGTAGCCCCTTGCGGGGGGCAGACTTCCATTGTGTAACTCTATTGACCTCACATCTCAGTCCATACTAAACCAAGTCATTTATAATTAATCTAAATATTGGGTTAGGCCCACTAATTCTCACCTGTCATAAATGTATTATTGAGGCCATATAATTTCAACTGTGGAAATTATTACGCCTTCTAAGTCCATTTATTAGTATGCATTTATTTACTTTCTATGAACTTCCCTTTTATTTTATATGCTTACTATCTTTACCTTCTTATTTCATTAATGTTACTGCTTCTTTCACCTGCAATTAACGCTCTTTTGTAAATGGTCTTTTATATTCAAATTGGACAAGTATTGATGATATTTATTTATATGTTTCAAAATTAATTTACCATGTTTATTTAATTTTATTTAATTTCCTTCATCAATGTCATATTTGGTCCCTATAGTTAAATTCATTAAATAGGTTAATACCTATTTTAGCTTTATTAGCATAACCTCCCATTAACTGTGTAATTATTGCCCACTAACATTGTAACTTTCATATCTCCTTAATTTATTAAATTATTCTTATTTTGGCATTTTATTTGTAATTAATACGATAACTTACAATTAGTCGTAAGTTACCATATTATATATATATATATAATTTGGGAATGTTTCAGTTAGTTGTTGAAGAATGTTTTTATGATAACTGAGTTTGTGTTTTAACTTCGGTTGTAAACTATCAGCTTGCGCCGCATAGCACAGTAATAAAATATTAACTAATTTTCGAAAAAAAAATCTTTATGTTGTATCCGACGTTTATTTGTTTATTTCTTAAACTTATGCTTTAATTTATGTATATTCTTGTGTGTGTTTATTTAATGGGTAAACGCGGTTAATTATATTTCTATTTGTATCTTTTTAGTTTCTACATTCAGGAACTTCTAGATATACATATTTGTGTAAATTCCACAAAAATATTTATTTCTGGATATACACTTTTATGTCACTATTGCAAATCTTCCATACCCTAGGGGGTCTTCCTCCACTAGCAGGGTTTTTCGGAAAACTCCATCTATTCTGGTGTGGATGGCAGGCAGGCCTATATTTCTTGGTTTCAATAGGACTCCTTACGAGCGTTGTTTCCATCTACTATTATCTAAAAATAATCAAAAAATGACCAAAAGTAGTATTGTGCTGCGTTTATAATAATAAGAAATTATCTCTTTTTTATTTTGGAGATATTCCCTGTTATTTCAAACGACATACTTTTCATATGTGATTGTGAGGTTTGATAGTTTATATAAATTCACATGGCAATCAATACAACTAAATTGTACATTCTACAAATTCAATGACTTAAAATATAGAAGATTTATATTCCAAATCAAATAAGAGCATTCCAAATGAATGATTAACAGTTTACAACCTTAATAACAAAAATTTGGAATAAGCTACAAAATTCTATAAATATCAAATTTCACAAATTTTAAGGACTATTCTCCCAGAATTCCAGATCTAGGGGGTATATGTCATTGCATCAAAGTTGAATAATTTACTGAATATGTAGGCAAGCATTTCTAACTAGATTTATTCAATTAAGTCTATAATTTAATGGTTTTCACATAGACGTAGTAACAAAATAGAATTTCAATGACATAAATTTAGTATTTTGTGAATCACATAATTTTGCACTTAAACTTTAGTGCTTAGATCTCTTGATCCAAATCCATTTCTCTTACTTGAATCCTTTTCTTTTCAACCAAAAATGATCTGATAGGAGATTTGAGTTAAGTGGAGTATAAATTTATAATTCTGGAATTTACCTTTTTCGCAAAATTGATTCACTCCTTCCTTTCTTTTCTTTTTATTTTCTGTCATTCTCTATTATATAAATATATATATATATATAGTATTTCTATAATTTCTAAAAGTAATGGAGAAGAAAGAATGGCAGAGCTCCGCTGCTCAGTTCAGAAAATATGAGAAGAAAAGTGAGGGGCTATGCCTATATTTATAGGCACTTGAATCAATTTTGTCCGTTAGATTATTATTTACTAAATCCGAACCATTTAAACCGAGGTTTAAACGACACCGTCCCTAGCCGATCGATGACCGATCAAATATAGCTATCAACCGCTAGCGGTCGACTGGCTATACCCAGTTGTCGATAGGTGGAGACCAGTGATTTAAGTTCAATTAATGTTGTAACGCATTAGTTATATTATTATTCAAAACATTTTGAATTCCTTTTAATTATTTTCAATATGAAAACTCTAAACACTAATATCTTTTTCGTCTGAACTCTAATCACGAAGCTTTATATATGAAAGTTGATCAGAAAAGTTCCACGAACTCAATGGTATAAGTTTTATAGCCAAATTATAACATTTTCTCAAATTCTATTTTTGAGCCTTATATATTATTTATTAACTCGTTTTAATTAATTACTCTTTATTTTAGGAGCATTACACTAACTAAACTAGTGCGTAACTCGTGCATTGCATAAGATATGTTGTAAAAAATAATTAATAAATATTTTTAAAAAATCAAATTTATTATGCAATATATGATTAAGTTTGTTATAATAAATGAGATATAGGCTAAACCTTTTGTTTTCTTAAGTATGTAGCTTTTGTAATATGGTTTGTGTATTTTTATATTTAAATAAAACTATAATTATCATTTGTGTTGATAAAGATAATTTGTACAACAATTTATTATTTTTAGGATTAAATAATAGTTAAGTAAATAAATGAAAGTTAGTATCCTTAAATAATTTTTAATTTTTTTATACTCTACAAAAGATATTTATGCATATAGAGTTTGAATTTAACGTTTAGATTTAGTACATTTGATTAAAACATAAATGATACACAGACTGAATTTCAAATATTACCAAAGAGATCGACGAAAATACCGAAGAATGAAAACGTGATAGTCACTACTAAAAAACTTGCAATTTACCTACTTGACATTACCGACGACCCACCCTCTGTTTATAGCGTCGGCGTTACATCGGTCAGTCATAGGTAACTCATTATTAACACAAAATTACTGATGTCATGCCAATACCAATCTTATAGCATCGGCGGGGCATTGACAATGCGTCGTCCCAATCCATGCGTACCCCAGCCAATTTCCTGTAACGAACGGGATTTTCAACCCTCGAAAATCAATGCTAATACATCCTCGGTATTCACGTACCGCAAATTCAAGTGCCGGTAAACCCGACCGTTAAGGATAGAAAGAAAATAAAGACAGAACATAATCATATACGAATAGAATAACATATATTATTTCAATATATAGTCTTTACAGTGGAAATTTTAAATACATTTATCAGAGTTAAACATGGACAGTTATAAATATCTATCCTTATATATTCGGAATGCAATAGTACACAAGCATGGTGAAAAAGAGGTAATAGTCCATCGAAGAATCTTTTATTTCCATGATCCGAGCTCTTACAGATTGCTCTAAACAAAACCTGACTACTAGGCTGCTCAAAAAAATAGGGCACGCAGAGTTTAAGGAAAAAGAAATAAACTCCGGGTCAGTCATGGGACTGGTGTAAGAAATCAAAATATGGGTTTTGAAAACAAAAGGGTATCTCATAAAACCACGCCGCACATAAACAGGGAACGGGTTTTTACCTTATGACAACCAAAACATTTCTACATGAAATCCATTGATATTATTTCTAATGACTTTCTTTAAAAAATGTTTTTCAAATAAACATATTAAAATAGTCAAAATTATTAAATTAGTTAAGTTTGACAGCATAATAGGTTTACAACTAAGTCCAAAGGCACTTATTGGAGAATGGGTTCCATACAATGAAGTGTTAAAGGACTACCTTTCGTACAGTACACCTCTAGAGGGATGTACCTAGGGTCCTGATACTGGGCGCCTAAACCAACACAGGACCGGCCTACCACTTCCTTGATAGTACCGAATATGTCCTCACCCCGGTCGTTCCCGACATTTACCGGGATCCCAAAGCATACATAACAACCCGAATTATAAAGGGTATCTAGAAAGGTGACAACATCTCCTAATAGGTGCGACCAACATAGCCCTGCTGCTTCTACCTAGTTTTTGTCATTTCCGGGGGCGAGGCTTATGGCAACGTTTACCTTTCATAGCATACATTTCACTTTGACTGCCATATTGCCATACCACAATCACACAACTAATTACTACAAATTTATAACTCCTGAACTCATACGTCTCGGAAAAGGGTGTTAAGCTAAGAGAAGTTGCGTTATCCACCACCAAACAGATGATACGTTTATAGAGATCAATCAATGTGATCTCGAAATGTAACGTCAGACATTCGTCCATACAAGTTGTCCAGGAACAAGACAAACCGAAGGCACTCTCCTACCACATCCTATCGGGCACTACCCCTAGGATTAGTAGCGAGTTAATCCCTACATACGAAGATCAAATGAAGATACCACTGCCACATATATATGATATGGGAAATTTCCCCTAAGGTCGATGATAAGAAGCCCTTCATTCCATTTATTATCATTCCATGTCTTCACTTTGAATACGTAAATTGGTTCGAAGTGGTTTTCGAATAAGAATCACTCAAATCCGACCCTGGTTCCTTCGAACCAATCATCGATAAAAAGATATTAAGTAAATAGGTGCTTATGATTTGATTGATTACTTTCTTTTTATCAAAGATATCTTCTAGAGATATGTATCTTTAGAACATTTCTTTCCGGTATATAGGAATCATTAAACCTCTCTTTAACTTTGGAAATACAAAATCATTTTCATAAGTCATATTGGAAAACATTATCGAGTAAAAAAAGTTCGATAGAAATTTTACTAATTCTACTCAACATAAATTTCCGTAGTCAACCTTTACTATCCGTCGAATAACAGCGAAACCACGTTTTGTATTCACACAAATAGTGCAGGTTCCCTCCTGGAATTTAATACTAAGTGTAAGAAGATTATCTCTATACAATCCAAGTTATATTAAATTAAATTTGTAAATTTGAATCTTTTATACTTGCCTCGTTTTCGACATTTCCACCTTATCTATTACTCATCGAGGAAAGAGGCCGGGTGAGCCAGGGCACTGGTTTCTCCTGAACATCTCCTTAGTTTAAGCACCTCACATCCCGATCTCGCGAATAGAAAAATCCAGTCTACTAGTCGGCTTTTAGATCCAAGATTAAATCATTTTATTTTAACAGCTTTTTTAAATCATTTATTTATACTTTTTAAAATAAATTATAAAACCTTCAAATCATCTTTAAAATAATTAATTATTTTAAAACATTTATAAAAGATTTGGGAAAGAAGACTTAAGTTTAAAGTCATATTTCAAAAGATATTATAAGTGCTGTAAAAAGTGTTGCGAATAGTGCTTTTAAGGCTTATTTGATCAAAAAACTTTTCGATCGTTTAGAAATCCATTTTTATAACTCAAATCTAAATATTAATATAATTTATTTCATATGTTTAAAAAAATTGTCGCTCTAGTTTCCGAACTGCCAAACCGCGACTATTTTGAAAACTTGTTTTGCTCATATTTCAAAATCTATTAAATGAAATCTCAATCGTTTTCTTTTGTTTGAAAACTATGATTTAAGATCTTGGAAAATTCATATTACAAAGAATTCTGACTTTGAATCCATCATATACATGGATTTAACTTTCTACGGCGCGGAATCGCGAACTACCATTACGCGACGTGCCTATTTTTGACTCAATTTTCACAACTTGTCAAAACTTCACCAAAATGGATCTTAGGGTTTATAAATCATTTTAAAACATTTTCAAGAGGTTTAACAATCTCATATACACCATTTCGTTTATTAAAGGAAAGTGATTTCCTTTGTGATATTCGATGTGTATTTAACGTGACTTATTTGAATATCAAAATAAACATATAATCAACATCCAAACTTGATGATCAAAGCATAGTAAACATCCATAACAATCATATCACATCATATATATATATATATAGGGTTTCACACAATTTCAAGCCAAACTTTCTACCAACATTCAATCGAATCAACACTTCACTAATACACACCTAAATAACTCCCCTTTTCCTGGTTGCTCTTGGCTCTAGACTTCCTTCACCCATAATGCTCACGGCTTTGCTTTGGAGATGGTGAACCTCATAGCTAATGGTAATGGAGGTGGTGGCCGAAAATATAGAAGAGAAATAGGGGAGCTTCGACTTGAATTCACAAAACTAGACCTGAAAATAGGTCATTTTCTCCCGGCTTTATGACCATGTTGCTCTCAAAATTTGGGAATTTTATAAAAAGAAAAGTTCTAGAAATTTCTCTCCTCTTGCATTTGAAAAAAATAATTATTAAATTTCGAGTTGTTTTGATGGAGATAATGTTAAAACAAGAAGAGGCATTCTCGAATTCACAAAAAAGCCAAACCCGAAAATAGGTCATCTTCTAACTTATTTTTAGACATGTTGCTCAAGGAATTTTAAAATGTTGTGATGTGCACGTAAATGTACATATTTTAATTCCATATTTAATCTAATTAAATTAAATAAATGATCATATTAGGTATTTTAACATGTTTAAACAAAAATTCAAATTATTTTCAAATCATCGTATATTCATCTTCATATAGGGGAAAAATGGTCATTTTTGTGCATATATTAATTTGAGAAAATTTACTTGGAAATTTCTATATTATTTTGTAGGAATTTGCCTTCAAATGGAAGAGGTTTTCATGAAAAATATGCATGCACAAGAAGATACAAAGTAATGAAGATGGAAATAATTTATTTCATGAAACATGGAGGACCTCACCTACCCACTTACCATGATGTACACTTAACCATGATGGATTAAGGCTTCATACATGTATAAATACCCAATATGTTCATGTAATTAGTCTCTCCTCTCTTCTCTTAGTCTCTTAGCCTCCATTTAGTTTAGTTTGAGGCTCACAAATAAATCAAAGCTCTCTTTTCTTTTTCATGGCTACTTAGCCATTTTTCCTTTCATGTATTTTTCTTTTTATGCAATGTTAATTAATGTTCTTTTCTACTTACATGCTCTCTTTCTTCTTATGTTAGTATCTTAGTTTCATTTCTTATGCAAGTAGATTAATTTTTATTTCATTTTAATTAGCTCTCTTTTTCATTAGCCTGCATTTTCCTCTTCTTTTTGTTTCATGTTGCAATCTGTATTTGTTGAAGTGATAACAAATATGAGAGGCTAAACCCTTTCAATTTAGGGGTAATGAAGCTCTCTTATCATGTAGATTCAACACTTTGATAATTTTTTATCTCTTTCTATGCTTAATGACAATGTTTGAATTGGTTTAACTTATTGTTTTAGCTTTGAATTTGATAGCCTATGTTGTTGACACCAAATAGGCTATGCTTAAACAAACACAAACACAAATTACCTTTTCATCTGCATATGATTATGGTAATGAAGTGAATGTTGAAATCAAAATTTGATGGTCTATATTTCTAATCAATAGTTAATAGGCCATGCTTAAAATAGATTTTATTTTCTACTTCATTGTCATTTTTTATGAAAGTTAGCAAGTGGTTTAATAGAGTGTGTTATAGTTTGATGGCTTATGTTGAGCTAATTAATAACACAAATAGACCATACTTATAATAAACACATCAAAGAAACTCACTAATGACCCAAAAAAGAGAGATCATAATTTCATGTTGTGTTGATTTATGTGATCAAGAGGTGGATTTACCTCTAAATTGCCTTCTACTCTCATATTTTTATCAATTTTCTTTTGCTAGTTTTTCTACATTTTTAGCTTAAAACAATTTCAAACTCTTGGTCAATTTGATTGAATAGAATTTTAAATCAACACAATTCCCTATGAATCGACCCGTACTCGCCACATACTATAATTGTACACCATGCGCTTGCGGTTATTTTTAATTTAAATTCGATCGGCTTTTGTCTAATCTGATAGAGATTTGGCCGTCGAACAAGTTTTTGGCGCTGTTGCCAGGGAATAGTTTTGATTTTATTTTCTATTCTTCGAATTATTTGTTGTTTGATTTTTGTGTGTTTTAATTTTGTGTGTTGAGTGCGTTTAAAAAAACAATTGTTGTGTTGTGTGATTGTTGTTTGATTTTTTCTTGCATTTGTTTGTGTGTTTGTTTTCTAGTTTTGTTTGTTTGCATTTCTATTTAAAAAAAGATTCGCAATTTAAAAAAAAACAAAAATATTTTATTGCATTTACAGTTTTACATTACAATTACATTTTTCATTTTCTTCTTGTGGTTACATTTACAAACATATACACTATGCATACATTTGCACATCAACCTGCCATTCCCACTGTCGACATTACTGTATCACAGTGCCACAACAACATCACTTCCATAATCTACAGTTCTTGAAACCCCATTTCAACAAACATCTACCTGAAACCACCCATAAACCATCAACTTACAGCCTTCATCACTGTCAACTCCACCATTGTACATCACCAACCAATTAACAACAATTCATTGCCCCTGCCACCATTCTTAAAACACTGCACTGCCTTGCAACTCTGTGCACTGCTTCTCCTCATCACTTATCACAACATCTGCCCATCATAGTGTGTAACAACCCAAAATTTAAGCTATAGTAATTAATTAACGAATTAATTAAATAATAAAATAACTTTATGAAATTATCAGAATTGGACCACGGGAGTTGCACCATTGTGTCTGTGGTAATTTTCTGGTCAATTTCCATATATAGATTGTCAAAATCGGAGCTAGAACGAAGAAGTTATGGAATAAACAAGAAACGGGAATATATATATATATATGCAAGGTCGATCTTCACCATGGCTAGGTTGATCCTAGCAAGTGGTAGGTCGACACCCAGGTCGACCCGCATGCATTCTTTTACTGGCTTCGTCCAGTTCGATTTCAACACGTCATTTTGCTATTGTTACTCCATCTCATGTGTCCATGCTTCCATCCGATGGTTCCCATCGAGCCTATGACGTGGTTGCACCAGATTTAATCTCCAAATCCAACGGTCTGAGATCTATAAGTGACACTATAAATAAGATCCCAGACCTAGCTATTTTTCTCATTCATATTTTCTCCATCTGGGTTCATTGCTTGAGGCTGGACCCTAAAGGAATATTTTTTCGAGGAGAAGATTTTTTAATTAAAATATTTTATACCCCTCAAGTTGATCGAGGAAGGCCAAAGGAAAGAGCTAAGGACCACAGGTGAGTGTTTAAGTAATTATTTTAGATTTTTAAGTAACTTAAAATAATAAGGTTTCCAATAGTTGTAGTTTTTCTACAATTTGGGGATAACCTTTATGCAAGTTTATTTACAGTTTATTTTTAAGTAAATTTTAGACTTGTTTTCCAGTCTATTTTCTTTTAGCTATTCTATTTCAGTTATTTGCAATTATTTACTGTTAATTATAGCTTTCCCAATTATTTACAGTTATTTATGGTATTTACAATTATTTACTGTTATTTACGTTTTATTTACATCTATTCTACATTGGGATTTATTCTGTAAATGTTACTTTCTTTTTAATTCCCTTTTTACGTGAATGAAATAAATAGAAGAAAATAATTTGTTAATATGGACTAAAATATAAGAACACTAAATTTACAGAAAATGGGATGTAAAATAAGAAGAACTGTAATAAATTGGACTTAGACTAAAATAGGCAAATTTAAGACATTTCCAAGCATAGTTATAAAATGTAATTATAATTAAAAAGAGAAACTAGAAGAAATAGCAGAAGTAGCTTATTTTTAAACTTAGGCCTTGGATTAAGTAAATAAGCAAAGTTATAACACACATGTTATAATTAGAGACAAAATAGAAAAGGCTTATTTTAAAGACTTATACTAAGTTATTAAGCAAAGATAGAAGTAGGACCCGTACCGGTAGCATTTCCCTTGGGACACGCTTATGCTGTTTAGGGTAGATAAGTGGTCAATAATTAGAAGTTCAAATCAGGAGATTTGGACAAAGGGCGCAGCTAGATTTTGTTTGTTAGGACTCGTATCAGAAGCATTCCCCTTTAGTCAGGAACTGGTGGTCTCACAACACACGGAGGTGAGGCTGGGCACGCTTATGCTATTCAGGGTAAATAAGAGGTCCAAAGAGGGAGCAACAGGTTGCGCGATCCTAACGGTGGTCGAGCGTGCAGCCTCGGTGCAAGGAGATAAGTCGCTATTGAGTTCCAAGCGCTAAATAGGTGTCTTTTGCTGTGGGACCCACAGGATGGGACTAGCCCGCAGTAGGCACAACAGAGGTAGAAGGCCGATCAAAGGGTATAATTAGGAATTCGGCCTAATTAAACTAGGATTGGGATTTTAGCCTAATCAAAGCAGTTTTAGAAAAGTGCAAACAATCCAATCCAACTATCTAAGCAAAGCAAACAGTTAAACCGTATTTTATTCCAGCTTTATCTTTTCCTTTATTTCCTTTTATACTAAAAATTTGCAAAGCCTATTATATTTACCTTGCCTAAGAATACTAGTAATTACTTTCATTCACCAAACCTTTAGTCTGACCCACTCCTCTATTTCCCCTTTTCCGCCATAGGCCAACAGAGGCAGGGACAGTAGATTTCGGATTTTCTTGGAGATTCAACTACAGAGTTTTTCTTCATGTATTCTTCTTCTTTTCAGTTTTATTTTCATGTACTGGCACTTGTTGAGAGGGATGGTTTTATGTATGTACTCTGATATTATGACTGAGATGATGTTTTCCATAAGACATATGTATTTGGTATTTTGAGACTTATTTTGGTTATGACTTATTTTATGAAGTTTGATTTTTAATAAGTTATTGTTTTTAAATGTTTCTGCTGTTTTATTTATTTTATCTTATGAATCTTAGTCTTTGTAAGTTTTTAGCTATACCTAAAACGCACCATATTCCTTAGTGTGCCCTTTTTGGGTATATTAAGGGGTGTGAGGTGTTTCACTTGGTATCAGAGCCTAAGGTTACAAGATTCCTAAAAATTTGTTTAAAAAGTAAAGTATTTTTCAAAAATAACTTGTTTTAATATAATTTTTAAAAAATAAACTCTTAGAAAAAGTTTTCAAGTATAAAAGAGAGTTTTTATAAAAATCCCCTCAAAGTCCAGTTCAATCTTCCTACGATTCTTTCGAGCCTAAATTCTCTTTTTCTTTGCATAGAATGGCGGATACCCCTAATCTTCCTGTAGGTATCCAAGTCCCAGGCTGGTTTCGTAGATACCTTCAAGCTAAGACTCCAAAGGTGCAAGGGCAAGCGACCATTCTAGCACCAGCTGGTGGAAATCCCATCAATCCACCCGTAGGAGCCAATTTCTCTAAGTTATGCAAGGACTTCGCCAATTTAGGAGGCAAGACATTTTCCAGTACAGAGGATTTTGTGGAGGCGAGAGCTTGGTTAAGGAGTACAGAGAGGATATTTGGGCTATTGGGACTGGAGGATCAGCAGAGAGTTCAGCTTGCATCTTGGCAGCTCAAAGGAGAGGCTTCTTATTGGTGGTAGGTTGTTGAGTTGGAAGGAAGAGACATTGGATGGTTTGGATTCCGAGAGAGGTTTGAAAGGAAGTTTTTGTCACAAGCAGAAGAGAGTATGCAGTTGGAAAGGTTTATTAGCTTGAAGCAAGGAAGTCTTTCAATAAAGGAGTATGCCAACTAATTTAATGAGTTGTCGCGGTTTAGGATCGAGTTAGTGAATACACCGCACAAGAAGGCCATGAAGTTCGCGAAGGGATTTAATCAGCCCCTTCAAGGGTTGTTATTGACTCACGTACCAATGGGAGCTACCTATGAGTCACTGGTCGAGATGGCGCTTATGTCTGATGCAGCTAAGGAAGGAGAATCTAAGGAGGTCCCTAAGACGGAAGGTTCTAAGAAGAAATGGTGGAATAACAATAAAGATAAGAAGAAAGGAGAAGGCCCTCGGAAGTAGATTAAGAATGGAGGGAAGTGCAATAGTTTTGGGATTGTTAGTCATTATGCAAAAGACTGTAAGAAGGCAGGGATGAAGGGAAAGTGTTATAATTGTGGACAACTCGGTCACATTAGTAGATTTTGCCCTCAGAAGACGAGGCAGGGAGCGGGTGCACCGGCAGCACAGATTCAGGCATTGGATGCAGTACCTTCCAGCGGTGGACCAAATAGAGGTAGGAAAGTTACCATGGAAGGTTTGATTTCTATTTCTGATTTTCCCATTTGGACCCTTTTCGATTCTGAAGCATCACACTCTTTCAACTCTAGTTCTTTGGTTGATTGTTTGCACTTAGATATCTCCTTAGTAGTGGACCCCATAGTTGTTTCAAACCCCATAGGAGGATCGGCACATTTATCTATGATTTGTAGGGGTTTGAAAATTTTTATCCTAGGCGTAGAGTTTGATTGTGACGCCTATGTATTGGGATTTTTGGGGTATGGGATGATTTTGAGGATGGATTGGCTATCCACATATGGAGTGATATTGGACCGCAATAGGAGAGTCGTTAGACTAGAGACATGCAGCGGTAGGACTCTCGAGGTTTCTTGCGACCCACAGGGGTCAGTCATGTTGAGTTTCCTTTATTCCCTCGATTCGTCATCAGCAGAGTTAGATTCAGTTCCGGTCGTCAGAGATTTCCCGGACGTCTTTGAGGAGGTTAGGGGACTACCTCCTAAGAAAGAGAACGACTTCAGAATTTATTTGAATGACAATGCTAAGCCAGTGGCATTGCCTGTGAGACACATGGCACCTAGGGAGAGGAAGGAGTTAAGCAAGCAGATTCATGAGCTATTGGAGAAAGGCTTCATCAGAAGGAGCATATTTGAGTGGGGAGCACTAGTCATCTTCGCTACTAAGGTGGATGGTTCCCTTCGACTTTGCATAGACTATAGAGAGTTGAATAAGCTCACAAAGAAGAACCGTTATCCACTTCCTAGGATAGATGATCTTTTCGACCAGTTAGTTGGCTCTTTAGTATTTCCTCAGCATGATTTAGCCACTAGATTTCATCAGCTTAGGGTTATTGACGATAGCATTGATAAGACGGCATTTAGGACACCCAACGGATTCTTTGAGTGGTTGTTATGCTTTTTGGGTTAACCAATGCCCCGGCCTATTTTGTGGATTTGATGAGCCGTATTTTTAGAGATGTCCTAAATAAGTTCGTAGTAGTGTTTGTGGATGACATTTTTGTGTTTTCCAAGAGTTTGGAGGAGCATGCTGTTCATCTAGAGGAGGTTCTTCGTACACTTCGTGTTCATCAGTTGAGGGCAAAGTTCTCGAAGTGTCACTTTTGGCGAGGGAAGGTATGTTTCTTGGGGCATGTAGTCTTAAGAGAGGGTTTAGCCGTTGATCCCGCTAAAGTAGTTGCAGTGCAAGATTGGAAGGCCCCAAAGAACGTTACCGAAGTTAGAAGCTTCCTAGGATTAGCTGGCTATTATAGGAAGTTCATCAAAGATTTTGCCAAGATTTCAGCACCGCTTACTCGCCTCACTAAGAAGAATAAAGCATTCGTGTGGGATGTGGATTGTGAGGATTCCTTCACGATGCTAAAGAGAGCCCTTACTAGTCCACCAGTGTTAGTTTTACCCGATGGAGCTAAGCCTTTTACAGTATACACTGATGCATGTGGGACGGGTCTAGGAGCAGTGTTGATGCAAGAAGTGAGGGTGGTATGTTATGGGAGTAGACAGTTGAGGACGCATGAGAAGAACTACCGTACCCATGATTTGGAGTTAGCTGCTATAGATTTTGCACTCAAGTCTTGGAGGCATTACTTGCTAGGAGAGAGGTTCAAGCTTTTAACTGACCATAAGTCATTGAAGTACCTATTCTCATAGAAGGATTTGAACTTGAGGTAGCAGTGATGGATGGAGTTTTTGGCATCGTACAACTTTGAGATAGCTTATACCCCTGGCAAAGGAAGCGTGGTTGCGGATGCGTTGAGTAGGAAGAAAGCAACCCTTAGTCCTATGTTCGTGGAGTGGAAGAGCCTAGTGTTTATTTCCACCTTTGATTTTAAGCCCTCTACGGACATTACCCCGGGATTGTTGGCAGCACTTGAGGTTAAGCCTACCCTCATAGATCAGATTTTCTCAAGATAGCGAGAGGATTCAGAGCTTATGGATATTTTAGAGAGGATTAGCAGAGGAGAGGTCTCTAGACATCTTCAATGTTATCCATAGATAGCAAAGGGTGGCTAAGAAAAGATGGAAGACTTTGTGTCCCCCGCAGTAGTGATTTGTTGAGAGCAGTTCTAAAGGAAGCACACCATTCTCGAATGACCATTCATTCGGGTGGTGATAAGATGTATAGGGACATGAAGAGAATGTTTTATTGGAGTAGCATGAAAAAGGATGTGGCGGAGTTTGTAGCTAAGTGTCTTGTGTGCCAAAGAGTTAAGGCGGAGCAGTAGAAGCCCGGTGGATTACTTCAGTCATTGGATGTACCCGAATGGAAGTGGGATAGTGTTTCGATGGACTTCATAAATGGTTTGCCCCGGTTTGGGAATGGGAATACTAGCATTTGGATGATTGTAGATCGATTGACTAAGAGCACCCACTTCATTCTGGTCAAGAGTAAGAGGATGACATCTTATTTGGCATCCTTATATGTTCGTGAGATAGTCTGACTTCATGGAGTTCCCTCTAGCATAGTAAGCGATAGAGATTCTACTTTTACTAGCGAGTTTTGGAGAAGCTTGCAAGAGGCTTTAGGGACGTAGCTTAGATTGAGTACGACCTATCACCCTCAGACCGATGGCCAAACGGAGAGAGTTAATAGAGTGCTTGAGGATTTGTTGAGGATGTGCATTCTTGATTTGGAGGAACTTGGGAGGAGCATCTTCCTTTGGTGGAGTTCGCATATAACAATAGTTTTCAAGCTAGCATTGGGATGGCACCTTTCGTAGCTCTTTATGGGAGACCTTGCAAGTTACCTTCATGTTGGGTGGAGTCTACAGAGAGATTGCTACTTGGTCCTGACATGGTTAGGGAGACTTCAGAGAAGGTTGATTTGATTAGAAGGAGGATGAAAACAGCCCAAGATAAACAGAAATCTTATGCAGACAAGCGGAGAAGGGACATTGAGTTTGAGGTAGGAGACTTAGTTTTCATTAAAGTATCCCTGCTAAGGAAGGTGGTGAGGTTTGGATCGAGTGGGAAACTAGCTCCTAGATTCGTAGGACCGTTCCTCATTATAGAGAGAGTAGGGAAGATGGCGTATCGAGTAAAGCTACCGGAGAGGCTCGTGGGAGTACACGATGTTTTTCATGGTTCGCACTTGAGAAAGTGCTTACATGACTCAGCGGAGATTGTGGAGCCTAGTCAACTGGAGGAGGTTGAAGTGGAGAGAGAAGCATCGGTTCGTCGTATTTCTACCAAGATCATTAGACGTGACATCAAGAAGCTTAGGAATAAAGAAGCCCCGTTAGTGAAAGTGCAGTGGGGAGATGATGTTGAAGACGCTATGTGAGAAGCTGAAGAGAAGATTCGTACCTCTTATCCACATCTCTTTGATAGTAAGTTTTAGAATTTCCTTTTTCCATCTTTAGTTTTGAATAGGTTCTTTCCTTTATTATTCTTTGGGAGGGTAGAACTTAGGATTTAACCTATGGATGGTAGTATTTGATGTAAACATGTTATTAGAACATGTTATGTATGATGGATACTAGTGGTTGCTAGTGGATGTTAATGGACGCACATACTTACACTAGGCACTATTATCTCTTAGGGATCGGCCTAACTAGGACACTAGGGCATATGCGTATGGATGTGTGCGCATTTGCATTTTTATTTTATTCCATGGTTGCTATAAATGGATGATTATCACATGATTGTTTCATTTGGATGATGATTGTAGCATGCATATAGAACTATCAGTTATCATTAGGGAATTTTCATTCATTTGGATACATGACACAGACATGATTGCATAAAAGGAGATCAACTGAATCAGTAGACCGCCTAATCATTTGCATTAGTTAGGGACATTGACACTACACTAATTGCATATGTATCATAAATCGCATTAGAAAAACTTAAGGACAATGGATGTAGTGGATGATGGTTGAGTAGTTGGTTGTAGAACGTGGATGAAAACATTTATTTTATTCTTCTACCCTTAGAGATTTCGGGGATGAAATCCCCTAAGGAGGGGAGAATGTAACAACCCAAAATTTAAGTGATAGTAATTAATTAACGAATTAATTAACCAATAAAATAACTTTGTGAAATTATCAGAATTGGACCACAGAAGTTGCACCATTGTGTCCGTGGTAATTTTCTGGTCAATTTCCATGTATAGATTGTCAAAATCGGAGCTAGAACGAAGAAGTTACGGAATAAACAAGAAACGAGAATATATATATACACATATATATATATATGCAAGGTCGACCCTAGGGTCGACCCTCACCATGGCTAGGTCGACCTATAGGTCGACCCTAGCAAGTGGTGGTAGGTCGACACCCAGGTCGACCTGCGTGCATTCTTTTGTTGCCTTCGTCCAGTTCGATTTCAACACGTCATTTTGCTATTTTTACTCCTCGTGCGTCCGTGCTTCCATCTGACGGTTCCCATCGAGCCTATGACGTGGTTGCACCAGATTTAATCTCCAAATCCAATGGTCTGAGATCCACAAGTGCCACTATAAATAAGACCCTAGGCCTAGTTATTTTTCTCATTCAGATTTTCTCTATCTGGGTTCATTGCTTGAGGCTGGACCCTAAAAGAAATATTTTTCCAAGGAGAAGATCTTTTTAATTAAAATATTTTATACCCCTCAACTGAATTTGGACAAGGGGCGCAACTAGATTTTGTTTGTTAAGACCCGTATCGTCAGCATTCTCCTTCAGTCAGGAACTGGTGGTCTCACAACACACGGAGGTGAGGCTGGGCATGCTTATGTTGTTTTGGGTAAATAAGAGGTCCAAAGAGGGAGCAACAGGTAGCGCGAGCCTAACGGTGGTCGAGCGTGCGGCCTCGGTGCAGGGAGATAAGTCGCTATTGAGTTCCAAGCGCTAAACAGGTGTCTTTTGTTGTGGGACCCACAGGATGGGACTAGCCTGCAGTAGGCACAACAGAGATAGAAGGCCGATCAGAGGGTAGAATTAGGGCTTCGGCCTAATTAAACTAGGATTAGGATTTTAGCCTAATCAAAGCAGTTTTAGAAAAGTGCAAACAATCCAATCGAACTATCTAAGCAAAGCAAACATTTAAACCGTATTTTATTCCAGCTTTATCTTTTCCTTTATTTCCTTTTATACTAGAACTGTTGCAAAGGCTATTTTATCTTTACCTTGCTTAAGAATACTAGTAATTACTTTCATTCACCAGACTTTTATTCTGACCCACTCCTCTATTTCCCTTTTTCCCCCATAGGCCAGCAAAGGCAGGGATGGTAGATTTTGGATTTTCTTGGAGATTCAGCTGCGGAGTTTTTCTTCATGTATTCTTCTTCTTCTTTTCAGTTTTATTTTCATGTACTGGCACTTGTTGAGAGGGATGGTTTTATGTATGTACTCTGATATTGTGACTGAGATGATGTTTTCCATAAGACATATATAGTTGGTATTTTGAGACTTATTTTGGTTATGACTTATTTTATGAAGTTTGATTTTTAATAAGTTATTATTTTTAAATGTTTCCGCTGTTTTATTTATTTTGTCTTGTGAATCTTAGTCTGTGTAAGTTTTTAGCTATACCTAAAATGCACTATATTCTTTAGTGTGCCCTTTTTTAGTATATCAAGGGGTGTGGGGTGTTTCACAGTGAACAACCACTTTCCCCATTCTGTTAGATCTTTATTTTGATTGCTAATAAGTATTTCAAGAGACAAAACGATTCATGAATCTGTGACTACTACGACGACCGGACTCAACGGCTCGATGTATGGTTCGTATATTCTATATATTTAAACTAGAGTCGTGTATTATGTATATAGAGTCAAGTTTAGTCAAGTCTAGTTGCTTTGTTAAGATCTTTCCTCAAGAATCATCACTATCATTCATATATTCACAAACATTTGCACTCGATTTGAAACTTATCATTTTCTAACTCACAAGCACTCAGGCTTCACGAAATACACAGTTCAGTCGACTGAACTGATGCCCTCAGTCGACTGAACCTGTGCATAAATTTTTAAAAAAAGTTTACACGGACCAGTCGACTGAATCTATACATTTTCAAATACTTGTGCACCTTTTAAATTCAGTCGACTGAACACTACATAACTGTCATCTTTTTGAAAAGACACTTCCTTTTTGAATGGCCTTCTCCTTTACGAAGAGCTGTAGCCATTGCCATTCGCTGAGATCTCTTCACCAGCAGTTGCAACTCCTTATCTACTATATATATACTTGAGACTCATTGATCAAATAACTTAATTTTTCTTCTCTCTCTTGATCTAACTTGAATAGCATTCTTCGAACCTATTGCTTACTTGATTTCATACATTCATTGCTTATAATCTCACTTCCATATCTTTCAAGCAATTCTAAACTTTCTATTACTCATACACAAAAAATCATGCACAACATTCTTAAGGAAAAGATTATAGGAAGGGTATACTACAAGTGACAAATTCATGTTATTAGAACACACAAAGTCAAAACAATCTATTTTGTAATCAAGTCATGTTCGGTTGCTCAGGCGGTCAAGTCATGTTTTGTTGCTCAGGCAGTCAAGTCATGTTCGATCGCTCAGGCGGTCAAGTCCTATTCGGTTGCTCAGGCGGTGTAAACCTATTCCTCCGGGTTAAGTGACGGCTGCTAGTTTAAATTCCAGAAGGAGTCTGGGACTAGACGTAGAACGGGAGTTCGACCCAGTATACAAATTCCTTGTGTCTTTTTACTTCACTGCTATTGTTATTTTACAGTTATTTTCCGCACTAGTTATTTATTATATATTCCATATTACACGATCCTATAGCACAGACACTTTCACTTTCCACTTCCCTGCATCCACCATTACATTTGCTAAATAACTGCTTCTCTGTGCACATTCCAGTGTGCACATTACACATTCTACATTACTGCACATCCTCTATAAGAAATACTTCATCCACTTCATACACCCATCCATACTAACATATCATCAACAATCATCACATAACTCACATCACGCCACCATCTCAAGCAACTACATACTGCATACTATCCATCCATCAACAACCTACCACTCTGAAACCAAAAACAAAACTGTTGCTCACCTCTGTCTCACCGGCTTTTCAATCTCTAACCTGAATTACAAACTGCAATTGCTCACTCCATCCATTAACCAAGCACCCACTTTACATTCACCTCTGTCAAAATGGTGCACACCTCCTTCACAATACTATCTCGACCATCCACTACCACCATCATCTTCCTGCAATCAACTGTCAACATACCCTAACTACCACTTCTACATCCCTTTACCCATTCTCTAGCCATATTAAAGCATAAACTATTGCCATACAACCACATTCATCATAACATTCACTGTCCATACACCAAGCTTCAACATCTCTTTCCTCAACCATTCACAGTTCATCACCACCATTCCTCTACTCACTACCAAACAATCACATTCTCCATTACTTCATCTCAGATACAGTTCCAAGCACAGACCAACTCCCCAAGAATAGACACTACAAGTTCAACTTACATCTACCATCAACCATCAGGCCAAAAACTGCATCCCTCTTCCAGTCACCATTCAACACTCTACATATCAAACTGCAACAACCTCGCCATCATAAACCATTCATAAACACTCCACTGTTACAGCATCCATCAACAGCAACAAACCCACCATCCACTCAAAAGACCACTTATGTCATACAACAGCCTCCTCCATTACAGTCCCACAACACTTCTTCCCTTACTGCCACCAAACAGTTCACTTCAACAGCCACCACCAAATCCCGCAATTGCGTTGAAAAAATATATCAGAAAACAACAAACTCACGAACCCATGAACCAATTCACTGCCCAAAAACCAACATTCGACTGCACATCCGCCATCATAACCATCTCCTCCCCCAATCACCACCGCGACCCCGTAACTACCAGCCACAACGGCATCGCCTCCCTCAGTTCTATATCCAGATCGATTTTTCCTCTCTTTTAATTCAACTTAAAAAAATTCGATTTGTGAAATTTGACTCAATTTGATTTGTGAAATTCGATTTAGGAGGAAATGTTTGGTGCACTGCATCGATTTTTAATTGTGAGAATTGTGAGAAGTTTATGAAAATAAAAAATACTGGTAGTGGGCCGGGTTAGACTTTTAAGGCCTGAGTAATTTTTTTTAATTAGTTTACTTTTGTTTTGTTTTAAGTTGTTCTGTTGAATTAGTTTTTAAGTCCATCCTTATTAAAAAAAGAGTTTCTAAATTTGTTTTCTTTAAATTTTTTTTAGTTTTTTTCGTTTTATCCTTAAAAAAAATTAATTTTAAATTGTTTTAAGTTCCATCCTTATATATTTAAGAAACAAAACTTGTATATATATCTTTGTTCTATTTTCCGGTTGCTAAAGTAGAAAATCGCAAAAAGAGAGGGCCCGCTTTCTAAAAAAATTGCTTGTTGATAAAAAAAAATTGCCGATTTAAAATAATTTGCTAATAATTCTGCACGCTCTAGTATCGTGCCCTCATCTCCACTTTTTATTGCATTGTTGGTTGCTTGCATTTGCATTTATATACAAAAAAAATTCAAAAACAAAAACAAAAATCCATCCGTGGTTGCATTTTTAACACACATTTAATTTCTGTTTTGCATTTCATCCTAGAAATTTGACTAATAAAAACGGTTAGACATCGATAACGCTTAATTGTATATTGACAAGTTTTCCTCTTTCGACAATTTAATTTCTTGGTGTCTAGGTTACGGTAGAGCAATAGCCATTTATAAATATTACGGTGATTCGTAAATATTATAGTGTTTGTTTTTCTGAGGGTACTTAAACCTTCGGCTGCATTACTACGGTGATTCGTGGTGCACCGATAAATCATGTCCGTTACCTGGTTGAGAACTATCTTGTTGGATTAAGACAAAGTGCGATTATACAATTTTGGGTTAGGAGCAACTTAGGATAGGAATTTGTAATTAAACCCTTGCATTCATTTAGTTGCATTAGTTCATGCATATTTAAAAAAAATTCAAAATCCAAAACTAGAAAAAATTGTAAATATTCCTTAACTTAGTTTTTTAAACCCTTTCATTTGAAAATTTTCAATCCAAAATTTAAAAATCCAAAAAAAATTATAAAACCTTTTCAAAAACAAAAAAAAATTGAAAAACCAAAAACAAAACAAAAATCAAATTTTCCTTTAGAAAATTAAATTCCTTTTGGACGATAATTTCCTTAAAAAATCCAAAAAAAAGAAAAAAACATTCTTGAAAATGTCCGAGTTTCACTACTTACATGAATTTTACGATAGTTATGAAAATCAATATAATCCATATAATTTCACTTCAAATTCCTATGGATATTTTAACAACAACTATTGTATAAATAATTCGAATTTTGAAAAAAAAAATTCAAAATAATGAGCAACCCTCAAATCTCGAACATAGCATTGGAATGATTTCGTCTTTACTTGAACTCTCTACACAACAAAATCAAATGATAAATGAATTGTGTACTTCATATTTGTGCAATAACTCGAGTCAAGGATTTCAAAATTTGAATTCAATTCAAAATTCAAATGATTTCAAGTATAACCCATGCCAATTCAATTTTGAACTTCAAAATGAATTTCAAAATCAAAACGAAAATGGAAACAACTATTTAAACGATTTTGGCAATGGGAATTGTTTCAATGATGGTGAAAATTTTTACTCTCAAACATTTCAAATTAAAAATCCTCAAATTAATAATTATAAATTGGTTTTTGTTGAGCAAATGGACAAAATTTACAAAGATCACACATATTTGTTGTTTGAAACATATATGAAACAACGTAAGCAACAAAATCAAATCCCATTTTGTGACGAGTCAAGTGATAATGCACCTTTTAACCAAATCGATGATTTTCAAATAACAAATTTTGAAATTGAAAAAGAAAATCTTAATGAAGTTGTTGAAAATTCGGCAATTGAGTTGGATTTCAATTCTTTTGACGGTGAGAAACTCGATTTAAAATTCGATCTTCCTTTTTCCGATTTTGAAAATTTGAACACAACAGCTTTGGATTTTGAAATTGATACATGCAATGAAGTTGTTGATAATCCAACAAAAGAAGACGGATTTAATGAATATAATTTTTTGGATTTTTCGAAAATGAGTTGTTATTCTGAAAGGGAAGATTTAAATCGCCATTTAGATTTTGAAATTAATAATTCTAAAGAAGTTTCCAATGATAAGTTTAAAATTCAATTTGGTGAAAATAAACTTGAATGTCAACCAATCATTCTATTTACCCCGAAAATCATCGAACATAAAACAATTCATACGATTTTTAATAAAATGACATTTGTTTTCCCAAATCAACATTCAACTTTGAAATCTTTATGATTTGGTTTTTCGAGCTTCAGCTGTGTCTCGCATACTTGACGAGACAAATGAATTGGTCTTTGGAAGACCGTTTCATTTACACTTTAACAGTTTATTTTCTAATGTCTTGTAAATAATAATCTTTTCATTTTCATGTAAATGTAGGTCATGTTTTTGTTTTTATTTTACTTTTCTCCTTTCACTTGGGTTGACTATGGGGACACGGTCAAAATCAAGTGTAGAAGGGAGTCTCATCTCCATTTTCAATTTTTCATAATTTATTTATTAATTTTCTTTCAAAAACAAAAAAAAATTAAAAAAACAAAAAATCCCAAAAAAAATTCTTTTTAAGCATTTGGATTTATTTTTAAAGAAACGCTATAGGAAAAATATAGGATTTTGGATATTAAATTAAAATTTTTGAAAATTTATTTGTCTTGAAAAAAATTAAAATGAAGTTTGATTACAAGTAACGATGGTTTAACTAGTATATAAGAAGATTCATGGTGGTAATTATGAAGTATATCCTAATTGGAAATCTTTGTTTAAATAAATGGTGAATTTAAAGTAAAGGCTATAACATTTTTTATCTTTTAAGTTAAACGATGCTAAGATGATTTTACAAAACTCTCTCTTCAAAAAAAATAAACAAAAAAAAATATATATTTGTATATATATATATATTATTAACACCTAGAGTCATGTGTTCACATGCAAGTGTGTACACTCGCCATGCTCTATACCCTTCTCATGTAAGCCCGAAATGCATTGCACGATTGGTATATCTGGCCTCAGTTTATCTGAGTTAGGTGTATGTATATTAAAATTCTTCCATTAATAACGCGTACAGTCGATAGGTGTTCACACTTGTGTGTTCACTCGCCACGCTCTATATTCCTCTCACATAAGCCCGCAAGGCAGTGCATGGGTAATATAGTTGGCCTCGGCTTTCTGAGTTAGGCATATGTAAATACTGTTAATATCAATAAAATTTTGAAATAAGAGAGAGTAAGCAATTGAAACCCAAGCACTATTTTTACTTATTTGATTTAACTTGTTATTTAAAAGAATAGAAAATACCACTTTGATAAACTCTGAAAATAAACTAAGGATCCATTTCATAGTTACATTGTGTTATCAACCGAAACAACTAGCTAAACTATAGTCTATTTGTTATGATAACTTAATTTTTTTTGGAAATTTTGACAAGTAAAAAAACTTAAATTTCTTGATAATGACCAAAACTTATATTTAATTTATTCATGTCGATTTAAAAGTAAATCCTTCATTTGTAAATATTTTCAAAAACTTGCATTCATCTCTTTGTAAATAAATCTTGCATTTAGAAATTTTTCATTTCGCATTTGGATTTTATGGGTAGTATCCGCTGGAAACCCTCACGAGACAACACTCGTCCTACTAGGGACACCTAGAGGTTTAACGGCTTGTTGCATACGCTCAATGCAATCGTGCTCCCTACGAAAATGGATTTATCTTAGTTTTAGTTTATTCGAGGATGAATAAAGATAAGTGTAGGGGTATTTGATGTGCACGTAAATGTGCATATTACTTCCATATTAAATCTAATTAAATTAAATAAATGATTATATTGGGTATTTTAACATGTTTAAACCAAAATTCAAATTATTTCAAATCACCGTATATTCATCTTCATATAGGGGCAAAATGGTCATTTTTGTGCATATATTAATTTGAGAAAATTTATTTGAAAATTTCTATATTATTTTGTAGGAATTTGGCTTCAAATGGAAGAGGTTTTCATGGAAAATAGGCATGCACAAGAAGATACAAAGGAATGAAGATGGAAATAATTCATTTCATGAAACATGAACGACCCTACCTACCCACTTACCATGATGTGCACTTAGGAGCTAATGCACATGCTAATGGAGATTAAAGCTACATGTACATTTAAGTGGAGGATTAACACATGTTAATGATTACTTGGTGGTCACACTACCTCAAAGGCAATTTGGGTAGTCTCAAAAAATATGGATTAGGGTTTCATACATGTATAAATACTCCATATGTTTATGTAATTAGTTTCTCCTCTCCTCTTAGTCTCTTAGCCTCCATTTAGTTTAGTCTGAGGCTCACAAATAGATTAAAACTCTCTTTCCTTTTCATGGCTGCTTAGCATTTTTTCCTTTCATGTATTTTTCTTTTTTATGCAATGTAAATTAATGTTATTTTCTACTTACATGCTCTCTTTCTTCTTATGTTAGTGACATAGTTTCATTTCTTATGCAAGTAGATTAGTTTTTATTTCATTTTAATTAGCACTCTTTTTCATTGGCTTGCATTTTCCTCTTCTTTTTGTTTCATGTTGCAATCTACATTTACTGAAGTGATAAAAATATGAGAGGCTAAACCCCTTTAATTTAGGGGTAATAAAGCTCTCTTATCATGTAGATTCAACACTTTGATAAATTTTGATCTCTTTTTGTGCTTAATGGCAATGTTTGAATTGGTTTAATTTGTTATTTTAGCTTTGAATTTGATAGCCTATGTTATTGACACAAAATAGGCTATGCTTAAACAAACACAAAAACAAATTACCTTTTCATCTACATATGATTATGCTAATGAAGTGAATGTTGAAATGAAAATTTGATGGTCTATATTTCTAATCAATTGTTAATAGGCCGTGCTTAAAATAGATTTTATTTTCTACTTCATTGTTATTTTTCATGAGAGTCAGCAAGTGGTTTAATGGGTGTGTTATATTTTGATGGCTTATGTTGAGCTAATTAATAGCACAAATAGGCCATACTTATAATAAACACATCAATTAAACTCACTAATGACCAAAAAAAGAGAGATCATAATTTCATTTTGTGTTAATTTATGTGATCAAGAGGTGGATTTATCTCTAAATTGCCTTCTACTTTTATATTTTTATCAATTTTCTTTTTCTAGTTTTTCTACGTTTTTAGCTTAAAACAATTTCAAACTCTTGGTTAATTTGATTGAAAATTTTAAATCAACATAATTCCCTGCGGATCGATCTGTATTCGCCACGTACTAGAATTGTACGTCTTGCGCTTGCAGTTATTTTTAATTTAAATTTGATCGGCTATTCTCTAATCCGATAAAGATTTGGTCATCGAACAAGTTTTTGAAATTAAATTGTTAAAAACCGCAAGCGCACGGCGCACAATTTCTAGTATGTGGTGAGTACGGGTCGATCCGTAGGGAATTGTGTTGATTTGAAATTCTATTCAATCAAATTAGCCAAGAGTTTGAAATTGTTTTAAGCTAAAAATATAGAAAAACTAGCAAAAGAAAATTGATAAAAATATGAGAGTAGAAGGCAATTTAGAGGTAAATCCACCTTTTGATCACATAAATCAACACAACATGAAATTAATATCTCTTTTTTGTCATTAGTGAGTTTAATTGATGTGTTTATTATAAGTATGGCCTATTTGTGCTATTAATTAGCTCAATATAAGCCATCAAACTATAACACACCCATTAAACCACTTGCTAACTCTCATGAAAAATTACAATGAAGTAGAAAATAAAATCTACTTTAAGCATGGCCTATTAACTATTGATGAAATATAGACCATCAAATTTTGATTTCAACATTCACTACATTACCATAATCATATGTAACGACCCGTATTTTTACGGATCGACAAGTTCGTCAAAATCTGGAATTTTTAGCATTTTAAGTCGTTTCAGATTTTAGGCAGAATTTGCTAAGTCCTAAGTCATGAACGACTTAGTGTAAGTCATAAGTCGTATACGACTTAGGGGATAGGAGTGTCTCTGGGATTTGGCGAGTTAAGGGTTTGAAGATAGGTCGTTTGAGCGACCAAAGTGTATTGGTGAGTTAAGTGTTAGGTCGGCAGGGCGAGTTAGCAACCTAAGAACTGACCGACTTAGTAGAGTTAGCGACCTAGCGGTTACCGGGTTAGCATAGTTAGGTCGGTTAGACGACTTAAGAGGTTGACCGACTTATAGGGTAGGCGACCTAGTAGAGTGAGCGACTTATGGGATTGACCGACCTAAGAGATAAGCTAGTTAACGACTTAGTAGTTAAGTCGTTAGAACGACCTAAGGGGTTAAGTATTAGGTCGTGTGGACTGAGTCGGAGTGGTTGGCTAAGTCTTAGGTCGCGTGTTGGCTTAAGTGTTAGGTCGCGTGATTCTTAAGTCATAAGTCGTGTCTAGTTGTGAGCTGTTAAGTCGCGTGGACCTATAGGTCGTATGGATACGGTTCTGCTAAGTGTTAAGTCGTAGGTCACGCGCATTCTTAAGTCGTAGGTCGTTGAGTCGTAGGATGGCATAGTAGTTGAGTCGTTAAGTCGTATAGGAGCGGGTGTTAAGTCGCAACCGACTTAAGGGTTAGCTGCTAAGTCTTATGTCGAAAGTTCACTAAGTCGTAGTCTGTTAGGTTGGAGGCTTTGTTAAGTCGGAGGTGTCTTAGGTCGTAAGTCGGAGACGACTTAGGAGATAGCCGAGTTACGACTTAGTGAATTTTCAGCTATAAATAGGAAGGGTTTTTCTCACTTTTTGGGATCCGGATTTCGAAGCGACGAAGTGCTGCCATTTTGAGAGCTCGACTTCTACACTTCTTCACTTCTTTTCTCCACTCTAATCTAGTGCTTCCATTCATCCAAGTTGAAGATCAAATTGAAGATTCAAGAGCTTAGATTGAAGATCTTCATCCTTTGAAGCGAGATTTCATCGTTTGAAGCGAATTCGTGATAGATCAAGCTTGATCCTTCGCTGTCCAGATCTGAAGCGTGTTGTTTTGAGGTTGTTTTGGTGATTTGGTGAGTGGTGATTATCTCTCACACGGATCCAAAGGAGTATATCGGATTGTTGGCTCGATTTGGTGTTAAAATAGTGATTTCCATGCATTTTCTTCATCCTATGTGTAGATCCATATAGATTCATTGTTCATGATGATTTGACAACCATTTTTACTAAGTGTTAACCTATGCAAGTTCATTCATCAAGATTGTAGAGATAATTCTCATGATTTCATGCTTGTTAGACTTTCAACACTTTATTTACGAAATTGCCATTATTGTGATAATTGTCTATTTAGATCTCATTTGAATGCTTGATTGTTTGGATTAATGTTTGACTTGGTTGATTGCTATGAATTAGATGATTGATGATTTGCTTTAGACCGAAGATGATTCAAAAGCTAAGGGAAAGGCTCTTGAATTGGGAAAGCTGCTCGTGGCATATGTAGCGGGATGATGAAGCTCTTATGCATAGATTCGATGATGATGATGTTGAGATGAGACTTTGCGAGGATGTGATGAAGCGAAGTATGATATGAGATAGTCTTGGTCTAATCCAGACGGGATCATTCCAAGCACGTTGGTAACTCGGTGATATGATTCGAGTTAAGGGTAATGGATGCTTGAGAGGCGCTTGAGCTAGTATGGAAATAGTCGTCAAGGAGGATGACTAGGAGGCTTGGATAGCATCGTTGTTGAAGGTTCTAGCATGCTCTAAGCAAGAGTACGTTTGGGCAGATTCGATAGTCCCAACGGCCAACTGTTGATGGTCGAGTACTCTGGGCAGATTCGATAGTCCTAGGCACGGGCTGCGACGACGTGCGGGAGTTATGTCTAGAACCGGGGTTTCCATTAGCCCTTGACGGACGGCTGAAAGAATGTGCCGGTCATTCAATTAACGGTGATATCGAAGCAATGGTAACAGTGATAGCCAGAGTCATGGATGTTTGGTTGTATCGTCATTCGGTCTCAAGAGCAGTGTTTTCTGGGTGCTTATCTGATCTTGGTTTAGGCCTTGGGGGTTTGTGCTTGGAAAACATCGCCCTTGACTCGAGTGATAATTTCTTTACTTTACATTGTATGCTCTGTTATGTTTGCTTCTGCTTAGTGTGTGTCTGGGGGCTATCACTGTAGAAAGAGGTTGGAGTGGGAGGGTTGTATTCCTATTCCTTTTCCTTTATGCTCTTTTGGTATGTTGTTAGTTAATTTACTGCTCACTAAGACTGTTGTCTGACTCAAGGCTTTATGTTTTAACTCTTATTGCCTTGGGCTGTTCGTCCATTTTTGGGACGGGCAGACTAGGTATCAGGTGACAGGTGCTGTTCTCTTCTCACGATGCTGATATCGAAGACGAGCTGGAGGGTTGCATATTATCTTCTTATTATATGTACTGGATGTTCCACTGTTTTGTATTCTCTGAGTGATATGTAGTGAGGCTTATTGTATTGACTATTCAGATGTTTGTATTCAACTCCTACGAAGTTTTATTGATGGGATTCTATTCTGTGAAGCTTCACTATATATATGTTCTATTGTAATTTGTCCATGCGCTGTGAGTAATACGATAGATCTTGTTGTTTTTATCTACCTTGACAATCGTCCATGGTCGCCTGGCACACTTTACAGCGTACTATCTCCAGATTCGGTGCAGGGGTCATGGGCGGTCGTCACATCATATGTAGATAAAAAGGTAATTTGTGTTTTTGTTTGTTTAAGCATAGCCTATTTGGTGTCAACAACATAGGCTATCAAATTCAAAGCTAAAACAACAAGTTAAACCAATTCAAACATTGCCATTAAGCACAAAAAGAGATCAAAATTTATCAAAGTGTTGAATCTACATGATAAGAGAGCTTTATTACCCCTAAATTAAAGGGGTTTAGCCTCTCATATTTTTATCACTTCAGTAAATGTAGATTGCAACATGAAACAAAAAGAAGAGGAAAATGCAAGCCAATGAAAAAGAGTGCTAATTAAAATGAAATAAAAACTAATCTACTTGCATAAGAAATGAAACTAAGCTACTAAGATAAGAAGAAAGAGAGCATGTAAGTAGAAAAGAACATTAATTAACATTGCATAAAAAAGAAAAATACATGAAAGGAAAAAATGGCTAAGTAGCCATGAAAAAGAAAAAAGAGCTTTGATTTATTTGTGAGCCTCAAACTAAACTAAATGGAGGCTAAGAGACTAAGAGAAGAGAGGAGAGACTAATTACATGAACATATTGGGTATTTATACATGTATGAAGCCTTAATCCATATTTTTGGAGACTACCCAAATTTCCTTTGAGGTAGTGTGGCCACTAAGTAATCATTAGCATGTATTAATCCTCCACTTAAATGGACATGTAGCTTTAATCTCCATTAGCATGTGCATTAGCTCCTAAGTACACATAATGGTAAGTGGGTAGGTGGGGTCCTCCACGTTTCATGAAATGGATTATTTCCATCTCCATTCCTTTGTATCTTCTTGTGCATGCATATTTTCGATGAAAACCTCTTACATTTGAAGCCAAATTCCTACAAAATAATATAGAAATTTCCAAATAAATTTTTTCAAATTAATATATGCCCAAAAACGACCATTTTGCCCCTATATGAAGATGAATATATGATGATTTGAAAATAATTTGAATTTTGGTTTAAACATGCTAAAATACCCAATATGATCATTTATTTAATTTAATTAGATTAAATATGGAAGTAAAAATATGCACATTTACGTGCACATCAAATACCCCTACACTTATCTTTTAATTCGTCCTCGAATAAACTAAAACTAAGATAAATCTATTTTCCTAGGGAGCATGATTGCATTGAGCATATGCAACAAGCCATTAAACCTCTAGGTGTCCCTAGTAGGATGAGTGTTGTTTCGTGAGGGTTTTGAGTGGATACTACCCATAAAATCCAAATGCGAAATGAAAAATTTCTAAATGCAAGATTTATTTACAAAGAGATGAATGCAAGTTTTTGAAAATATTTACAAATGAAGGATTTACTTTTAGATCGACATGAATAAGTTAAATATAAGTTTTGGTCATTATCAAGAAATTTAAGTCTTTTTACTTGTCAACATTTCCAACAAAAATTAAGTTATCGTAACAAATAGACTATAGTTTGGCTAGTTGTTTCTGTTGATAACGCAACGTAACTATGAAATGGATCCTTAGTTGATTTTCAAAGTTTATCAAAGTGGTGTTTTCTATTCTTTTGAATAACAAGTTAAATCAAATAAGTAAAAATACTGGTTGGATTTTAATTGCTCGCTCTCTCTTATTTGAAAATTTTATCGATATTAATAGTATTTACATATGCCTAACTCAGAAAACAGAGGCCAGATATATTACCCATGCACTGCCTTACGGGCTTATATGAGGGGAATACAGAGCGTGGCGAGTGAACACATAAGTGTGAACACCTATCGACTGTAGGCGTTATTAATGAAAGAATTTTTAAATACATACACCTAACTCAGATAAACTGAGGCCAGATATACCGATCGTGAACTGCCTTTCGGGCTTACGTGAGAAAGCTACAGAGCATGGCGAGTGTACACACTTACGTGTTAACACATGACTCTAGGTGTTAATAAAAATATATACATATATATATATATTGTTTATTTTTTTGTAAAGAGAGAGTTTTGCAAAATCATCTTAGCACCGTTTAACTTAGAAGATAAAAAATGTAATAGCCTTTACTTTAAATCCACCACTTTTTTAAACAAAGATTTTCAATTAGGATATACTTCATAATTACCACAATGAATCTTCTTATATACTAGTTAAACTATCGTTCCTTGTAATCAAACTTCATTTTTTATTTTTTGTTAAGACAAATAAATTTTCAAAATTTTCAATTTAATATCCAAAATCCTATAGTGTTTCTTTAAAAATAAATCCAAATGCTTAAAAAGAATTTTTTTTTGGGATTTTTTGTTTTTGTTTTTAAATTTAAAATCTTTTTTAGAGTTTTGGAAAGAAAATAAATAAATATACTACGAAAAATCGAAAATGAAGACGTTGTCAAAGGGAAAGTTCCTAAAAATTATTTTCTATACAATTTGAAAAAAAGAAACACTTAATTCGATTTGTTTTGAGGGAGATATGTCAAAAGAAAAGGAGGTATACTCGGACCTAAAATCTGGGTCCGAATATGCACTGCAAAGAAGTGAGATTTTGACATGACTAAGCTCAAAATTGGAAAAAGTGGTACACATGAAAGTTGTAGCCATTGAAATTTTACATGATTTGAAAAAATGAATTGGTCCATTTGGTTCGGTTTTGAAGAAGTTACAATTGAATGAAGAAGATGGAAAAAATGAGTTGTGAAGGTGGGTATTTAGCCAAAGTTTGAAACAATTATCTACAAGTCATTTACCTTCCTACCCTTAACCCACACCCCTCCTTTCCCATCACCTTACACACCCTAACCCCCCTCCCATGTGCCACCATCACTTCATTTCACTCCCAAGCCATGTGCATTGACTTATGGATGCTTAAGTATTAAGTTTTCTAAAATATCTTAGATATTTTTAACAAATATGTATATATATATATATGTATATATATGTATACATATAAATTTGTATGTTTATATATGTTAGTGTATGCATGTAACATGTATATACATGTACATGTATGTGCACAAGAGAATAAACAACGTTGCACCGACTTTGAAAAACTTCCGTTCGTTAAACCGTTGAAAATCGAGAAACTGATCCCCAGTCACATTTTCACTTATTAATTAATGTACATATAATTGTAAACAAAATTTTAAAGCTAATCTCTTATTATTATTAATAAATTAAAATGACCTCATTTGAATTATAAAACCATATAAATAAATATTAAACAATTGTTTACAAAAAGTGTTGTTATATCGATAAAGCGATACAAATTTTCTTATATTTTCAAATCAAGCATATATCTTTATAAAATTATTATAAATGATTTATTATCATTTTATAACTATTTAAAATGAATTATTATCATTTAAAACAATTATTAGAATAATTAAAATGATTATTAAATCCTTGAATCTCAATTTAAGATCATAAATCAATTATTAAATATGATGTCATTATTGATAATGTCATAAATACATTTTATTTCCAAAAATAAAATAAATTATTTTACATCATATTCTTATTTAAACAGATAGATAATTGTATGTATCTAGCTCCGTGCATGATGTTTTATAATTTTAGAGTTGTTTATTGATAAAACGGTTTTCAGCTATTTTATCGGTATTTTTCCAAAGGAAATATATTTTCGTAAATGCTTATTCAAAAATAAGATTACCAATATTATTGTTCAAAACATCATAATCTATGCTAAAAAATATTAGATGGAATATTTTAAAAATACTTATAATTTATCAAAGTGATAAATTTGCAGGTCGTTACATACTTCCTCCCTTAAAAGAATTTCGTCCTCGAAATTACAATGCAAAACCCAAAGGTGTTTGCCTAAAATATTTATTTTTAAACTCACACTCGTATGTTGCATATAGATAATCCGTACGCAATATCTGATTGGATCTACTATTCAAATCCATAACTTTACTTCCAAATAGTATTGAACCCCTGATCCTCAAGTGCAGACTCCGATTAGGTATCCAATCAGAATTTTAGTTTTCCTTGCATAGGTCTCAACAATGATAGAAAACTCAAGTATCCTACCACTAACCCTCATCAATGTTCATCGTCAAGAATCAAGTGATAAATCCTTTTTTGGATTGGTGTAAACACCTCAAAGTTCCATACTCGAATGTTAGATCAAAATCGTGCGACAAAATGATTTACGTACCTCATACATACCTAATAACCTTCCCAAAAAAAATTATGAAAATGTTTCATAAAAACTTTATTCAAACATTTTTATAAAGATGCTTCATTATATATAATTACCTTAAAATAATTTATTCACCAAAAATTTCTATCTTCTTTCGAAAGACACTATTTCAATTTTAACACATAGAAAATATCTTTATATACTTAAATCCGTAGTAAGTACATTTGCTAATCTTTAACGAAAGCTTCATATTTTTCCAAAACATGCTCTATTGGTTCAAAATGAATATTGCATAAAATATCATTATGACAACCCAAAAAATAATATAGGGATTCGACTATTTATATTTATATAAATCCTGTATACTATATAAAACACTTCCTTTTAGAAATCACTTACTATAGCAACAGTGTTATTAGTCTATGCCTTTCTCATTTTTTTCGAAAACATTTATTACAACAATAAATGTTGAAATCTATGTTTTCATCACTAGTACATTTTAAATCGCTTTTTAAAGTCATTAATCATCATTTGAAAAATATCACTTTTAAAACTTTGCTTTAAAATATTATTTTAACTTTTAAAATGTGAATGTATTTTCTCTATAAAATCCTTACTTAAATCTCAACACAAATCATTTCCATGTTTATAAAACTATATTTATAAATTTCCTTTCTATTTTATAAAACTTCTTCTTATAAAATCTCTTTATTTATAAAATCCGATTTATAAATCCATTTACAAAATATCAATTACAAATCCATTTTTTAATATTTTTAAAACACCGTTTATAAATCTATTACTTTATTTATAAAATATCACATTTATAAATTTTGCTCTTAATATATATATATATATATATCCCTTTATATAAAACATTTAATTTCTTTATATTAGACTTTTCTCCAATTTCTTTATACTTTGCCAAAAAAATTCAAAACACTAGGATTTAAATTCTCAAAATCCCTTTTATAAAACATATCTTCCAAATTCATCTTTTAAAAAATCATTTGATTTTCTTGTGAAACACACTTCTATACAACATGCTCATTTATTATCTTATAAATTCATCAAGCTTAACCTAATATTATTTGTAGGATTGATTTCACCCTAGAGGGGGGGTGGTAAATAGGGTGATACTAATAATAATAAAAATTAATGCGGAAATATATAAAATAATTATAGCATAGATAATAGCAGAATAATAAAAACAGAAATATAACAACACAGATTTACCCAGCTTCGGCAAAACCTTGCCTACGTGATGCCCCCAAGGTTTCTACTAGAAATTAAGTAGTCAGACACTTACACACGTAAACTCGCGACATCCGCTATCGACTAACCTAACTCTATGCTAAAAACCCTGCCACAACTCAACCACTGAGTTGCGAATTCTCGAACTACGCCCCGTAGTTTGTCCCTAGTCACACGACTAGAATTGTTACACAATTTAAAAAGGAAAATTACAAATGAAATAATAACTAAAGCAAAAACAAAACCCTAATTGAATAATTTGAAGCCCAAATAAAAGTGACCGGTCCAATTGAAATAAACGTAAATGTCCCTTTTTTTTATCCGTCGATCCCTTTTGCTTTCGTTCAGTCCTTATGTCGTCCGTTCCTCTTTCAAAATTTAGGGCTTTGCGATTTGAAGCCGCCGCTTGTTCTTTTGCTTCGATTGAAATATGTGTTTGCTTTGGATTAATTGTTGCTTTGTTCGACTTCGGCTGCTCTAATTTGTCGAGATCGAATGGTACTTTGAATTGGTACGTTTGTCCCCTTTTTCGATTTATAATTATACTCGACTGATTCGAGTTCTGGATTGATACTTGCTCTTTGATGTTTTTCTTGAACTCGGATGATTTTTTTTGTCGATGATGTTACCAGGTTATATAGGGATGAAATCCCTTAGTTTTCGTTCGTATAATTTTGGTTTGAATATTTCGTGATTTTATTTTCTGCATTGATTTTTGATCGTACGATCTTGAGACCTCTGACTGGTTCGTTCCTTGATTGTAGCTTGGTATTTGAATTTGATATATATATATATATATATATATATTTGTTATTTGCTGACTTGTTCGATTCTACCTTGGTCACCACGGCTTTGATTCTTTAACTGCTTCTTTTAATAATTGAACTTGGTAGCCTTGCATTCCATTTATGTGTAGAACTGTTGTCCACCTTGATTTGTTGTTGCCTCTGGTTGTGATTTACTCGAGTCTGATCTTGTAACATGTCTGGTGTTGTTCCACTTGCATGCTGTCATTGAGTTCATGCTATATTCATTTTCGTTGATGATGACTGGTATCATTTGAACGCTTGTATACTTCATATATTGTGTGAAGTCTAGTCTGGTTTCCACTGCATATATATATATATATATATATATATATATATGTATACATGTGTATTCATGTATATATGTATGTTGAGGCTTTTCTATTTTCATGATCTGGTTGCCTTTGATTTTGTTTCAGAGCTTTACTGCATTGTGTTGTCTATTTCACATGCTTCAAGCTTCATCTATTTTCTCTGTTGTCATGTTGTATTCTCTGGTTTACCTGAACTTGTGCTAATATGTGTATGTATATAATTGCATATATGCATACATATAGATTTTGTAGCTCTGGCCAGTTAGTCCACTGCTTCATTTTTTGGTCTTCATGTTGTACTGGCTTGCGAACTATTTAAGCGTGTTCCGTTGAAGTCTGGTTGCATGCCTGTCTTTGTGCACTTGTTTGGTGTGTACATTTGAGCACTTTGAACATGTGATCTGGTTTAGTTCATCATGCTCATCCATGCTTCTGTTTTGTACTTGATTGGAACCACTTGTGTTTGTATGTATGTCACCATGTATATACATACATACATATGTATGTGTGTATATATGTGTTGCGCATTTTCATTGGTCTGTTGATGTATGTGCATGCTCCATTCATTTTGTATTATTCACTGCCCTGGTTCTTGTTCATTTATCTGGTCTTCATGAAGTTCATTTTGTATTGTGTTCACCACTGGTTATGCATTAATACATTTTTGGTTTAGCTTCTGAACTTCATGTGTACATCCATTTGCTATGTTGTTTTGTACTGAGCCTTATAGATGTGCAATCTAATTCATTGCATTGTAGTCTTGTTTTCTCTGGTCTTCACTGTTGTGTAGTGGTCATTCCCAGTTTCAATCAAGTCTTCATTGATCACTTATTATAACTGTTATGTGAAATTCATGTGTACTGTTCTGGTTCAAGTATGTTGGAGTTTGTTCTAGTCATTAAAACTTGTACTTGACCATTCTATTTTTGTTTTTTTATTGCACCTGAGTTGAATCTAGCCTCGGCTCGGGTTTGACCTTGTGCTCACATGTCCTTGTATTTTATTAAGTGTATATCGGTGTGCACGGCCTTGTGGCATGTACAGTGATACATTGTGCATGTCACAAGTTGTTCGTGTAGATGAATTCCAAAGAAGTAAATGACGAACAACCCAAATAACTGTGGCAAATAACATTTTCAACACACACACTATTATTTTACACTACAAAATATTTCTTTTTCAATTCTACTACGTCAGTGTTTATTTTGCAGATAATTCAGATGCTGGATACAGGCTGGAAAAAAGTTGGAGATAAAATACGAGTGTGAGTGAATATATGTAGTGAGGTCAAAATTGTAAATTGAAATTTGTGATGAAATCGAAATTGTAATGTAATTGAAAAATGTATATATGTAGTGAGAGCTCAAATTTGTGCTATTTGAATTTGTAATAAAATATTTGTTTGAATAAAATATTGGTTTGAATTTGAATTCTGTGTTATTTATTTTATCCAACAAATATTTATTTAATTATGTGAAAAATAAAGAGGGAATTAGGCATAAGGACAAACTTTGAAAAAAATTTAGGCTCAAGGACACAAAGTTTCATTTTTGGGCTGAAGGACAAACTTTGAAAGAAAATTAGGCCGAAGGAAAATGCTAAATACAGTTAGCATTTTGTACAGTGCAAACATTGTACAAAATGCTAATTATAACTAGCATTATATCCAGTTTTACATTGTACAAAATGCTAGTTGTATTAGCATTGTCCTTCAGCCTAATTATCTTTCAAAGTTTGTCTTTCAGCCTAAAAATAAAACTTGTTGTCCTTCAGCCAAAAATTTTATGAAAATTTGTCCTTGTACCTATTTTCCACAAAAATAAAATAGTACAATATCAAATGCATTTAAACGAATATATATATGTTTATTATCATCAAACAAAAATCATATACTAGCATATTCAACATTATTATCAAACATCTTATAGTCAAATCATGAAACTTAATTCACAAGGTGTTTGTATTAAAACTTTTAAATCAAAAACTAATCACTGTATAAATAACTATATCATTTGAAAGATATTACTTTATATTCAAAATACAACCATAGGTAAAATTATTTCATTTACCAAATTTTCCTAAACAAAAATCATTTGTATATCATTGATAAATACACACTCATATATAATACTCTCAACACATTCTAGGGTGTCACTTACCCTAGCTTTAATGAGTAACTCATCCTAGGGTATTACTAACCCTATCTTTGATGACACTTTTACCCCTATCAGACTCAGGTGTTTACTCAACCATAAGCTCTAATACTAAATGTAACAACAAGATTTTCTGTCACGTACCGAATTTTTCGACTTTCGAAAATTCGACATCGATACTCACTTTATCGACTGCCGAGAAATCGAACGCCGGAAACTCCAATAGTGAGGGTTTTAGAAAGAAGAAGTAGAAGAAAAAGAGAAGAAGAAGAAAGAAGAACAACAGAACAACATCAGAACAGAAAACAATATCAGAATCTTACACATCGCAGCGGAACAATATACAATAGATAATTACTAGTCCTTTAAAAACAAAGAACTATATCATTTTATTCATACATCAATCAGAGTAAATATACAACAATGGACAGTTATATAAACTTGTCCTCATACAGAATACACAGCGGAATAAATATATCAGATACAAATACTACGACTCGCCATCCAGCTTATCTCCAAAGCTCCAAAATATCCAGACTATCCTGATAACATAACTCTAGGCTGCCCGTGTGGAAATTGGTGGGCACCCAGAGTTTAGAAGGGAACAATAAACTCCGAGTCAGTCATGGTGACTGGTGTGAGATCGTAAAACAGTTATTCTTTATAACAACAAAATAATTTTAAAGTCAATTCGAAATGCTTTTGGAAAATGAAACTACCATAAGACCTCCCACCACACACACAATGCAAACGCAGAATTGGAGGAGATTTCTTCTTATGATAGTCAAAGATGCTTACTATGCAAAATCAAATCATTTTTGATATTATTATTAGTGCATAGTGTAGAAATCATTTCGAAAGTATAATATTAATCTTAGCCAGCATAGGCATTCCGCACTTATGCCTACTATAGCTACTATGTTCAATAGCAGGTTACCGCCACATTCCATAGCAGGTAATACAACTAAAACCGTACACGTCACGTATTGTTTCTTTGGATTTCCAACAAATGGTCAGGCTAAGGAACTTCCTATCCACGATGGGTACGTCCCTGGAATAGACGACCCGAGAACCTAACCGGATCTCTGCCAACACAAGGCCGGGTTACCTCTGCAAAAATAGGTAACTACTGACACGCGTATGCCATCCCCCGATCGTAACCGATCTTCCCGAGGATCCCCGATTTCCAACAAACCACATAGTAATAATAATGCAGTAACCACAGAGGTTAAGTATCTGGGCTCCATACCATGATACCACCTTTATCCAGAAGGAATGACATACACTAAGGGGCGCTACTCCCTAGAACCTTGCCGCATCCTTCCTGTTTCGACCATTTCCGGGGTGTGAGGCTCGACGAAGTCTCGTCCACAAAGCTACGCTTTCTACAAAGCCCTGCTTCGGGTCAAACAAAATGATCAACCTATGATCACAAAGATATAAGATCAAACAAATGATAATATTGCAAATGATCAAACACTGATCACTTCACAGCAACACTCAGTATGCCACGTTACCAAATTGGGATATATCGCTGATAAATTTCAACTACATAACCTCTGAGCTCGTACGTCTCAGAGAAGGGTGTTAAGCTAAGAGAATAAATTCTCCGCCACCAACAGAAATGTATTTGAAAGAAATCAGCTTTATATCTCAAATTGTAACGTCAGACACACAATCCATACAAGTCTGTTCCGGGATCGAACAGAACCGAAGGCACTTCTCACGAAGCCCTTGCATATCCGGATAAATTTCTAATCACGTCCGGACTTCCCGTCACTAAGGGTGATAAAACCTCTAAATCGGAGATCAGCCGATGTAGAGTAACTCGACGGTAATCCTTCCGTTTTCAAAAATATCCGGTCTTCAACACCGGTCTTCGAATGCAATTCATAACGACGTATCACATATTCGGAATGGGTTATACGACCCCATGGTCCTTTCCCGGCTAACCCGAATAGTGAGCGATTATTCAAAAATAAGCGTGGCATTCAAATTCATCCAATTCACAACAAATACCTATTCAGGGTAATTATTGATAGTCGGTTATTTAACTATCAATAAAGATGCGCAACATCATCAGATTCCAAATAATTTTCCAAATTATTTCATCTTCAAAAATATCTTTACTAGATATAAAATTTCCACACTTCAAAAATAAATCAATATTTATTTTTAAACAGATTCCCTTTTCTTTTATAAATTCCATATTGAATTTATATCTTTCAAAATATCTACTGATATACGATTCTCAAATCGATTTCAAATATTCGATTTCATTTTATCTTTAAGAAGATAAAATCTCAAAACGTTTCATTTCATATTGGAAAAGCAATTCCATACTTATTTAATAATAAGTAGTTCACAAATCTTTTATTTTCAACATTTGGAAATATTCGATATACTTAAATCAATATTAAGTATATATTCATTCTTTAAGGAAGACATTTGAGTCAAAACGAATGTTACGTAAAACATCGTTACGACGACTCAAAATCACTAGTATAGGGATTCGGATTTTAAGATAGATATATAAATCCCAATACTATATAAAAAAACATTTCCTTTCGGAAATCATTTACTATAACAACAGTGTGTTATAGTCCACCATTTCCTTAAATTTCTCGAAAACGTCTATTTCAATAACAAGTGTTTAAATCTTTGCTTTCGATTCATAATACATTTTAAAACATTTTTAAAATGTTTAACTTCATTTTTAATATCACTTCTTCAAAAACGTATCCATTTTACTTAAAAATATATTCACTGTCCAAAATCGTGAATATAATTCACTTAACCAAATTTCAATCATCTCTACACATTTTATCTTAATAATAATTCGCTATCCAAAATCGCGAATATATCTCCTTTAACAATCTTCTATATTTAATTTATCAAATCCAATTGATTTCGAATTTATAAAACAACGTTTATAAATCACATTTCTATTTATAAAAACTTCAATTTATAAATCTCCTTTATAAATCAATTTGATAAAATATTCCATTTAAAGGCAAAAATCCCCTTTATAAGTTAATCTCTTATAAACCTTTTATTCTACAGTTTCATCCATTTTATAACTTCACAATTTATAAATCTATAAATTCCATATCAATTTAACTTCACAATTTATAAATCTATAAATTTCATTCAATTTAACTTCACAATTTATAAATCTATAAATTCCATATCAATTTTCCCATTTCATTTCAATTTGCCAATTAAATTTCAAATTGGACTTCTCACTTATTTCTTTTTAAATAAATCCCTTTTTAAAGAAAATAAATTTCTTTGTCTCTTCCAATCTATTTAAAAATCCAGATTTTAAATTAATTTCCTCAATTTAAAATCACTATTACACGAAATTCATTTATTTAACATTTTCACTTTATTCTGGAAATAAATTCGATAATATTATAAAAATTAACTTTTTATACTTTAAAATTCCTTTCTTCGAATTTATTCAATTTCTAAAAAAATTTATTTACTTAAAAATTTCTATTTTGATTTCAAAAATTCAATTTCATTTATTTTTGGAATCCAGTGATATCAAACATCCATTCAGCTAAATTTTAGCATTCAAATAATTTCCAGATATCAATATGATTAATAACATCAATATAATCATTCACAGATTCATACCACAGTATAAATAGAATCAAACAATGTGAGGGGTCCAGTTGGATCCCTCCAACCTGTTTCCCTGCATCCAAAGACGTTAGCACAATACCAATTCCGCTCCAGTACGGAATTATCGCGGTATATGGGTTTTATAAAAATCCGCTTACTAACGGCGCAATAGGGTCTCATCCGCTATACGAGGCGGGAAATCATCAATCCAATATATACATATGCCAATATGTATATATTGCTATATATATAGATACATCCTACTATATCTAATACCACATTCAATAGCAATCAAATCAATCAATAAATAACTGAAAATTCCACTTTTCAATTTTTTGACTGAGAAGATCTCACCTTAGCTTTTTTTATTTTGCAATCCGTTTTCCATTTTGGCCATTCCTTCACGGTTTTGACCTTGTATAAATAATATACAAATTTATTAATACTTGAACCATTTAAATAACCAATTTCCATTTTTAATTGTTTTCACGATGATTTTAGACCTTGTATAAAACAATTATACAATTTTATTAAACATTCGAATAAATCGAACTATTACATTTTCATTTGAAAATTTAATTAACTTATGATTTTATTTTGACTAACAAATTCTTTTTAACAATAATCCACTACTGTTAATATTAAACTAATCCCTTTTAATTTTTATACAGATTATTCTTAACAAATTTATCTAATAAAATTTAAATCCCAACCAAATTTTTTTCTTAAAAACTGCATATATCTGTTTTACTATTTCCATATATTATAGATTACTTTAAACTAAAATAAAATCAGAATATCTTACTGAAATAATCAAATCTTACCAAACTGGGCTTTACCCCACTGTGTTCTATCGAACTCGACGTTTGCCAGAGACCAGCACCCCCAAACACGTCGCCAGATCACCGCTTCCCCACCGATGATGAGTCGCGACCCAATTCCCTCCATGCGAGACCATCTCGAGTCGCCCCATCGGCTACATCACGAAAACGACGACGCCGTGACTAATTTGACTACGCTTCAAACGAAACCCATCCCCCAATCTACTGCTCTGACGCGACTTCGGCCTCGCGAAACCCACGCGATTCGCCGCCTCGACCATGCCGCTTCCGACCTCTGCCTTGCGCACACGAGAAGCCTCGCGTCGCCCTTCCATCATCCTCTTCGATTACCACCCCGCGACGCCTGCCCACGTGAGATCGCGCTACCACCCAGTCGCTACCCTAGCTCGCGAATCCCCCCAACACCAATCGAGCGCCACTGCGTCGCAAGCGCCTGCCTCCCATCGAGCTTCGAACCACGAAGATGCTCACCAGGAACCACTCGCGATTTAAATTCGATTGCGATATAATTCGATTACTGGAGTGGAAAAGAAATTTGGGGAAAGAAGATTTTGTTCGACCCCTCTAATTCAAAATTTTATTGCACCATTTTTTCTTCTCGTTCGAGATATTGAGCTGAAGTCTCGGTTTTGATTTTTGTTGTTCATTTGAACTGAAATGTTCTCGTGGGATTTGTAATGAACGGGGGAGACAAAGGTACGCGATATTTCAGAGAGTAGGTCTGCTTAGAAAACTTAGGGTGGCTGATGTTGACAAATTTTAAAATTTAAATTCAAATTGAATTCGATAAAGATTCAATGCGTTTACACGTCGTGTGCTCACATATAAACTCCGAAAAATACGAAATTTGAAATCCGACAATAATACAATATTACGGACCCAATGGAACTAGTTTCGTTGAATTCCGAGACTGTGCCTCGGACGGCTATTTTTAAATATCGATACGAACGATATAATTTCAAAACTGAACGAAACAGTTTGAAATACAATTCTGAAGCTTCGATTATCTTCGGTATTATCAATACGAATTTTAAAAGCTTTCGAAATATTTTTCTTCAACTTTAAATTGAATGTTCAAATTTTTACTCAGCATTCAATAGATTAAATTTTTAAAGTTAAATCGCAAATTTCAAAATTATATCGGGGTTTCAAATTAAATTATCGTTCAAACATTTAAAATTAATTAAATATTTCCAATTTAATTTGTTCGAAATTCAGGGTCGTTACAGACTTCCCCCCTTAAAAGAATTTCGTCCTCGAAATTACAAGTTAAGAAAAAATGCCCTTAACTCGTCTATCATTATTCAACATCTAATAGTTTTATCAATTTATCAAAACAAATCTTTCTACTAAAGATTCGTTATTATTTCTACTAACTTTCCAACTTCAATTACAGATTTCAAACAACGTTGTTTTCTTAACAATTCAATTTTAAGTTTAAATTCAAATTTAAACTTCCAAATTTTCTCAAAATTTTTCTAACGCCCTAAATTTTCAAAAAGTTTCGCCAACGTCTCCTTTGCGCGGCTAATACGGCACGACTACAAAACGTCCCTACGGACTCTTAGATTTCAAAAAGAAAAAGAAAAAGCCAAGCGGCTAGAGAAATAAGTCATCAAATCTCATATTCGAATTCAAATACTTACCTTTTGTCGAGCCATTCAAATTTATCTTCGAAATTAAATTCCAATTCCTTTATACCTGTATATCCTACTAGCCATAATATCTAGTTGCATATATTCAAACCATTTCGTACATTCAATTACAAAATTTTCAATATAACTTCTTATACCATCTCTAATTCACTATTGAAGTTACACATATTCATTTATTCAATTTTACATTTCCAATTCATTTGAATTCAATTCACAATTCCAATCTAATTTGGATTTGGTTTATCTCCTGAATATTGAATTTTATCAGCTTTCATTCATAACTGATTATTTTTAGATTAGTTTCAGTTACTAATTCATTTCAATTCTAATTCATTTATTCACATTCGTTTTCAACATTCAGTTCTAATTCCAGTTTTATTCACTTTTGTTCGTTCCCAAAATTTATTTACAATTCACTATTTTGGTTTACAATCACTTATATTAAACTGGATTTCAATTCGAATTCAATTTACATTCATGTACTTGCAATTGCAAATTGATTCATTCATTCACAATTTTATTTTCATAATTCAATACTCAATTCCAGAGTCTTTTCAACCTTTTCAAAACCATTTTTGAAAACAATTCAAATTTATCTTTTGAATTTTCAAAACAAAACTCAATTTTTTCAAACAACTTCCATTTAAAACAATTTGGCAGCAATTCCTCTTTTGGAAACCCGAAAATGAACATCGATAATGCTGCAGTCATTACCGAAGTTATTTTCCAGCGACCGAAAAGAGTTTAGAGCTTTTATCCTTCCAAAATGCTTTTCAAAACCTTTGAAATTCATTTCCAAGCCAAAAAGAATTTAAACTTTTCAAATCTCCAAAATTTACAAATTCTTTTCAAACATTTCCAAAAACTTCTCTGGAATTCCTTAACTTGGGAGTTATGATTTCAATTTCTTATTCAATTTCATATAATAATGATAACATTTCAATATTATCGCTTCCTAACAACCAAACATCCATTTACTATAATAATTCATAGAAAATTATTTCTTTTCTATACAAAAAATAGTTTTGGGCAAAATTATTTCATTCACCCTATTTAAAACAATACTGTGCCGAATTGTTCTATTCGAGCGTTTAGAAACCCCTTCGATCCAGTTTTGCAGACTGTGCCGACGAAGGTTCATATGCCACTTAATAACCCAATCATCACAATACAAAACAATTTTATATTCAATAACAAATACGTGCTCATATCTATTATTACACTCAAACTCATTCTAGAGTACTACTGACTCTATCTCTAATGAGTAACACCCAACAGAGCAGGGTTGTCGCTTAACCATATGCTCTGATACCACGCTGTCACGTACCGAATTTTTCGACTTTCGAAAATTCGACATCGATACTCACTTTATCGACTGCCGAGAAATCGAACGCCGGAAACTCCAATAGTGAGGGTTTTAGAAAGAAGAAGTAGAAGAAAAAGAGAAGAAGAAGAAAGAAGAACAACAGAACAACATCAGAACAGAAAACAATATCAGAATCTTACACATCGCAGCGGAACAATATACAATAGATAATTACTAGTCCTTTAAAAACAAAGAACTATATCATTTTATTCATACATCAATCAGAGTAAATATACAACAATGGACAGTTATATAAACTTGTCCTCATACAGAATACACAGTGGAATAAATATATCAGATACAAATACTACGACTCGCCATCCAGCTTATCTCCAAAGCTCCAGAATATCCAGACTATCCTGATAACATAACTCTAGGCTGCCCGTGTGGAAATTGGTGGGCACCCAGAGTTTAGAAGGGAACAATAAACTCCGAGTCAGTCATGGTGACTGGTGTGAGATCGTAAAACAGTTATTCTTTATAACAACAAAATAATTTTAAAGTCAATTCGAAATGCTTTTGGAAAATGAAACTACCATAAGACCTCCCACCACACACACAATGCAAACGCAGAATTGGAGGAGATTTCTTCTTATGATAGTCAAAGATGCTTACTACGCAAAATCAAATCATTTTTGATATTATTATTAGTGCATAGTGTAGAAATCATTTCGAAAGTATAATATTAATCTTAGCCAGCATAGGCATTCCGCACTTATGCCTACTATAGCTACTATGTTCAATAGCAGGTTACCGCCACATTCCATAGCAGGTAATACAACTAAAACCGTACACGTCACGTATTGTTTATTTGGATTTCCAACAAATGGTCAGGCTAAGGAACTTCCTATCCACGATGGGTACGTCCCTGGAATAGACGACCCGAGAACCTAACCGGATCTCTGCCAACACAAGGCCGGGTTACCTCTGCAAAAATAGGTAACTACTGACACGCGTATGCCATCCCCCGATCGTAACCGATCTTCCCGAGGATCCCCGATTTCCAACAAACCACATAGTAATAATAATGCAGTAACCACAGAGGTTAAGTATCTGGGCTCCATACCATGATACCACCTTTATCCAGAAGGAATGACATACACTAAGGGGCGCTACTCCCTAGAACCTTGCCGCATCCTTCCTGTTTCGACCATTTCCGGGGTGTGAGGCTCGACGAAGTCTCGTCCACAAAGCTACGCTTTCTACAAAGCCCTGCTTCGGGTCAAACAAAATGATCAACCTATGATCACAAAGATATAAGATCAAACAAATGATCATATCGCAAATGATCAAACACTGATCACTTCACAGCAACACTCAGTATGCCACGTTACCAAATTGGGATATATCGCTGATAAATTTCAACTACATAACCTCTGAGCTCGTACGTCTCAGAGAAGGGTGTTAAGCTAAGAGAATAAATTCTCCGCCACCAACAGAAATGTATTTGAAAGAAATCAGCTTTATATCTCAAATTGTAACGTCAGACACACAATCCATACAAGTCTGTTCCGGGATCGAACAGAACCGAAGGCACTTCTCACGAAGCCCTTGCATATCCGGATAAATTTCTAATCACGTCCGGACTTCCCGTCACTAAGGGTGATAAAACCTCTAAATCGAAGATCAGCCGATGTAGAGTAACTCGACGGTAATCCTTCCGTTTTCAAAAATATCCGGTCTTCAACACCGGTCTTCGAATGCAATTCATAACGACGTATCACATATTCGGAATGGGTTATACGACCCCATGGTCCTTTCCCGGCTAACCCGAATAGTGAGCGATTATTCAAAAATAAGCGTGGCATTCAAATTCATCCAATTCACAACAAATACCTTTTCAGGGTAATTATTGATAGTCGGTTATTTAACTATCAATAAAGATGCGCAACATCATCAGATTCCAAATAATTTTCCAAATTATTTCATCTTCAAAAATATCTTTACTAGATATAAAATTTCCACACTTCAAAAATAAATCAATATTTATTTTTAAACAGATTCCCTTTTCTTTTATAAATTCCATATTGAATTTATATCTTTCAAAATATCTACTGATATACGATTCTCAAATCGATTTCAAATATTCGATTTCATTTTATCTTTAAGAAGATAAAATCTCAAAACATTTCATTTCATATTGGAAAAGCAATTCCATACTTATTTAATAATAAGTAGTTCACAAATCTTTTTATTTTCAACATTTGAAAATATTCGATATACTTAAATCAATATTAAGTATATATTCATTCTTTAAGGAAGACATTTGAGTCAAAACGAATGTTACGTAAAACATCGTTACGACGACTCAAAATCACTAGTATAGGGATTCGGATTTTAAGATAGATATATAAATCCCAATACTATATAAAAAAACATTTCCTTTCGGAAATCATTTACTATAACAACAGTGTGTTATAGTCCACCATTTCCTTAAATTTCTCGAAAACATCTATTTCAATAACAAGTGTTTAAATCTTTGCTTTCGATTCATAATACATTTTAAAACATTTTTAAAATGTTTAACTTCATTTTTAATATCACTTCTTCAAAAACGTATCCATTTTACTTAAAAATATATTCACTGTCCAAAATCGTGAATATAATTCACTTAACCAAATTTCAATCATCTCTACACATTTTATCTTAATAATAATTCGCTATCCAAAATCGCGAATATATCTCCTTTAACAATCTTCTATATTTAATTTATCAAATCCAATTGATTTCGAATTTATAAAACAACGTTTATAAATCACATTTCTATTTATAAAAACTTCAATTTATAAATCTCCTTTATAAATCAATTTGATAAAATATTCCATTTAAAGGCAAAAATCCCCTTTATAAGTTAATCTCTTATAAACCTTTTATTCTACAGTTTCATCCATTTTATAACTTCACAATTTATAAATCTATAAATTCCATATCAATTTAACTTCACAATTTATAAATCTATAAATTTCATTCAATTTAACTTCACAATTTATAAATCTATAAATTCCATATCAATTTTCCCATTTCGTTTCAATTTGCCAATTAAATTTCAAATTGGACTTCTCACTTATTTCTTTTTAAATAAATCCCTTTTTAAAGAAAATAAATTTCTTTGTCTCTTCCAATCTATTTAAAAATCCAGATTTTAAATTAATTTCCTCAATTTAAAATCACTATTACACGAAATTCATTTATTTAACATTTTCACTTTATTCTGGAAATAAATTCGATAAGATTATAAAAATTAACTTTTTATACTTTAAAATTCCTTTCTTCGAATTTATTCAATTTCTAAAAAAATTTATTTACTTAAAAATTTCTATTTTGATTTCAAAAATTCAATTTCATTTATTTTTGGAATCCAATGATATCAAACATCCATTCAGCTAAATTTTAGCATTCAAATAATTTCCAGATATCAATATGATTAATAATATCAATATAATCATTCACAGATTCATACCACAGTATAAATAGAATCAAACAATGTGAGGGGTCCAGTTGGATCCCTCCAACCTGTTTCCCTGCATTCAAAGACGTTAGCACAATACCAATTCCGCTCCAGTACGGAATTATCGCGGTATATGGGTTTTATAAAAATCCGCTTACTAACGGCGCAATAGGGTCTCATCCGCTATACGAGGCGGGAAATCATCAATCCAATATATACATATGCCAATATGTATATATTGCTATATATATAGATACATCCTACTATATCTAATACCACATTCAATAGCAATCAAATCAATCAATAAATAACTGAAAATTCCACTTTTCAATTTTTTGACTGAGAAGATCTCACCTTAGCTTTTTTTTATTTTGCAATCCGTTTTCCATTTTGGCCATTCCTTCACGGTTTTGACCTTGTATAAATAATATACAAATTTATTAATACTTGAACCATTTAAATAACCAATTTCCATTTTTAATTGTTTTCACGATGATTTTAGACCTTGTATAAAACAATTATACAATTTTATTAAACATTCGAATAAATCGAACTATTACATTTTCATTTGAAAATTTAATTAACTTATGATTTTATTTTGACTAACAAATTCTTTTTAACAATAATCCACTACTGTTAATATTAAACTAATCCCTTTTAATTTTTATACAGATTATTCTTAACAAATTTATCTAATAAAATTTAAATCCCAACCAAATTTTTTTCTTAAAAACTGCATATATCTGTTTTACTATTTCCATATATTATAGATTACTTTAAACTAAAATAAAATCAGAATATCTTACTGAAATAATCAAATCTTACCAAACTGGGCTTTACCCCACTGTGTTCTATCGAACTCGACGTTTGCCAGAGACCAGCACCCCCAAACACGTCGCCAGATCACCGCTTCCCCACCGATGATGAGTCGCGACCCAATTCCCTCCATGCGAGACCATCTCGAGTCGCCCCATCGGCTACATCACGAAAACGACGACGCCGTGACTAATTTGACTACGCTTCAGACGAAACCCATCCCCCAATCTACTGCTCTGACGCGACTTCGGCCTCGCGAAACCCACGCGATTCGCCGCCTCGACCATGCCGCTTCCGACCTCTGCCTTGCGCACACGAGAAGCCTCGCGTCGCCCTTCCATCATCCTCTTCGATTACCACCCCGCGACGCCTACCCACGTGAGATCGCGCTACCACCCAGTCGCTACCCTAGCTCGCGAATCCCCCCAACACCAATCGAGCGCCACTGCGTCGCGAGCGCCTGCCTCCCATCGAGCTTCGAACCACGAAGATGCTCACCAGGAACCACTCGCGATTTAAATTCGATTGCGATATAATTCGATTACTGGAGTAGAAAAGAAATTTGGGGAAAGAAGATTTTGTTCGACCCCTCTAATTCAAAATTTTATTGCACCATTTTTTCTTCTCGTTCGAGATATTGAGCTGAAGTCTCGGTTTTGATTTTTGTTGTTCATTTGAACTGAAATGTTCTCGTGGGATTTGTAATGAACGGGGGAGACAAAGGTACGCGATATTTCAGAGAGTAGGTCTGCTTAGAAAACTTAGGGTGGCTGATGTTGACAAATTTTAAAATTTAAATTCAAATTGAATTCGATAAAGATTCAATGCGTTTACACGTCGTGTGCTCACATATAAACTCCGAAAAATACGAAATTTGAAATCCGACAATAATACAATATTACGGACCCAATGGAACTGGTTTCGTTGAATTCCGAGACTGTGCCTCGGACGGCTATTTTTAAATATCGATACGAACGATATAATTTCAAAACTGAACGAAACAGTTTGAAATACAATTCTGAAGCTTCGATTATCTTCGGTATTATCAATACGAATTTTAAAAGCTTTCGAAATATTTTTCTTCAACTTTAAATTGAATGTTCAAATTTTTACTCAGCATTCAATAGATTAAATTTTTAAAGTTAAATCGCAAATTTCAAAATTATATCGGGGTTTCAAATTAAATTATCGTTCAAACATTTAAAATTAATTAAATATTTCCAATTTAATTTGTTCGAAATTCAGGGTCGTTACATTTTCAACCCTCGAAAATCGATATTAATATATCCTCGGTATTCACATACCGCAAATTCTAGTGCTGGAAAACCCGACCGTTAAGGGTAGAAAAAAATAAGGATAGAACATAATCTTACATGAATTGAATAACATATATTATTTCAATATATAGTCTTTACAACGGAAATTTTAAATGCATTTATCAGAATTAAATTTGGACAATTATAAATATATGTCCTTACAAATGCGGAATACAATAATAGTCCACGGAAGAATCTTCTAGCTCCATGCTCCGAGCCCTTCTAGATTGCTCTAAACAAAATCTAACTACTAGGCTGTCCGGAAAAATAGGGCACCCAGAGTGTAAGGAAAAGGAAATAAACTCCGGGTCAGTCATGAGACTAGTGTGAGAACTCAAAATATGGGTTTTGAAAATAAAAGATATCTCATAAGACCATGCCGCACATAAACACAGAATGAGTTTTTATATTATGATAATCAAAACATTTCTATGTGAAATCCACTAATATTATTTCTAATGACTTTCTTTGAAAAACGTTTTTCAAATAAACATATTAAAATAGCCGAAAATTTTACATTGGTTAAATTTGACAGCATAATAGGGTTTACAACTAAGTCCGGAGGCACTTTATTGGAGAATGGATTCCATACAATGACAAGGTAGGGGACTACCTTCCGTACAATCATCTTTAGAGGGATGTACCTAAGGTCCAAATACTGGGTGCCTAAACCAACACAAGACCAACCTACCACTTCCTTGATAGTACCAAATATGTCCTCACCCCAGTCGTTCTTGACCTTTACCGAGATCCTGAAGTAAACATAACAACCTGAATTATATAGGGTATCTTGAAAAGTAATGACGTCTCCTAATGGGTGCGACTCACATAACCCAGCTACTTCTACCCTATTTTTGTCATTCCCGAGGTGCAAGGCTTAAGGCAATGTCTACCTTTCATAGCATACATTTCACTTTGAATGGCACATTGCCATTCCATAATCACACAACTGATTTCTACAAATGTATAACTCCTGAACTCATATGTCTTAGGAAAGGGTGTTAAGTTGAGGGAAGTTGCCTTCTCCGCCACCAAACAGATGATGCGTTTATAGAGATCAATCAATGTGATCTTAAAATGCAATGTCAGACATTCGTCCATACAAGTTGTCCAGGAACAGGACAAACCGAAGGCACTCTCCTACTACATCCTATCGGGAATTACCCATAGGATTAATAGCGAGTTAGTCCTTGCATATGAAGATCAAATGAAGATACTATTGTTATATATATACACACACACACACACGATATGGGAAATTTCCTCCGAGGGTCAGTGACAAGCAGCCCTTCATTCCATTTATTATCATTTCATGTCTTCACTTCGAATATGTAAATTAGTTCGAAGTGGTTTTCAGATAAGAATCACTTAAATCCGATCCCGGTTTCTTTGAACCAATCATCGATAAAAATATATTAAGTAAATAAGTGCTTATCATTTGATTAATTACTTTCTTTTTATCAAAAATATCTTCTAGAGATATGTATCTTTAAAACATTTCTTTTTGGTATATACAGAATCATTAAACCTCTCTTTAACTTTGGAAATGCCAAATCATTTTCATAAGTCATATTGGAAAAACATTATTGAGTTAAAAATGGTCAATAGAAATTATACTAATTCTACTCAACAGCAATTTATGTATTCAACATTTACTATCTGTCGAATAACATTGAAATCACCTTTTAAATTCACACGGATAGTATGGGTCCCTCCTTGAAATTTAATACCAAGTGTAAGAAGATTATCTCTATACAATCCAAGTTATATTAAACTAAATTTGTAAATTTGAATCTTTTATACTTGCCTCGTTTCTGACATTTCTACATTATCTATTCCTCGTCCAAGAAAGAAGCCAAGTGAGCCAGAGCATCGGTTGCTTCTGAACACCTCCTTAGTTTAACACCTCACATACGGATCTCATGAATATAAAAATCTAGTCTACTCGTCGGCTTTTAGAGCCAAGATTAAATCACTTGATTTAACAGCTTTTCTTTAAATCATTTATTTATATTTTTTAAAATAAAATATAAAATCTTCAAATCATCTTTAAAATATTTAGTTATTAATTTGAAAACATTTATAAAATATTTGGGAAAGAATACTTAAATTCAAAGTCATATTTCAAAAGTTATTACAGGTGTTGCAAAAAGTGCTGCGAATAGTGCATTTAAGGCTTATTTGATCAAAATAACTTTTCGATCATTTAGAAATCCATTTTTATAACTCAAATATGTTTCAAAACATTTTAAAAAATTTATAGAATTTATTTCATATTTTAAAGAATTAAAATATCATTTTTATAGAATTTCTCGCTTTGGTTTCCGAGCTACCAAACCGCGACTATTTTGAAAACTTGTTTTGCTCATATTTCAAAAATACTAAACGAAATCTTTCATTTTTTGAAAACTATGATTATAAGAGCTTGGAAAATTCTTATTACAAAGAATTCTGACTCTGAATCCATCGTATACATGGATTTAACTTTCTACGACGCGAAAGCGTGAACTGCCGTTACACGACGCACCTATTTTTGACTCAATTTTCACAACTGTCAAAACTTCACCCAACTAGATTTTAGATTTTATAAAACAGTTATAAAGCAATTTAAACCAATTTTCAAGAGGTTTAACAATCTCATATACATCATTTCATTTATTAATGGAAAGTGATTTTCTTTGTAATATTCGACGTGTATTTAACGTGACTTGTTTCAATATCAAAATAAACATATAATCAACATCCAAACTTGATGATCAAAGCATAGTAAACATCCATAACAATCATATCACACCATATATATATATATATATATAGTTTCTTACCATCTCAAACCAAACTTCCTACCAACATTCAATCAATCAATACTTCACTAATACACTACCTAAACAACTCCCCCTTGCCTAGTTGCTCTTGGCCCTAGAATTCCTTCACCCCTAAAGCTTAAGGCTTTGATTTGGAAATGGTGGAGCTCATGGTCAATGGTGATAGAGGTGGTGGCCGAAAGTATAGAACAAAAGTGGTGGAGCTTCGACCTTGAATTCACAAATCTAGACCTGAAAAGAGGTATTCTCGGACCTAAAATCTGGGCCTGAAAATGTACTGCAATGAAGTGAGATTTTGACATGGCCAAGCTCAAAATTGGAAGAAGTGGTACACATGAAAGTTGTAGCCACTAAAATTTTACATGGTTGTCAAAAAATAATTACTTCATCTGGTTCACATTTGAAAAAGTTATGATAAAATGAAGAAGATGGAAAAATGAGTTGTGAAGGTGGGTATTTATAGCCAAAGTTTGGAAACAAATACTACAAGTGCATTTACCTTCCTACCCTTAATCTACACCCCTCTTTTCTCATCACCTTACATAGCCTAACACCCCTCTCATGTGCCACCATCGCTTCATTGCACTCCCAAGCCATGTGCATTGACTTATGGATGCTTAAGTATATATTTCTAAAATATCTTAGATATTTTTAACATATATGTATATATGTGTGTACATGTATATTTGTATGTTTATATATGTTCATGTGTGCATGTGACATGTATATATATGTACATGTATGTACACAAGAGAATGAACAACGTTGCACCGACTTTGAACAACTTCTGTTCGTTAAACAGTTGAAAACTAGGAAACCAATCCCCCTGCCACATTTTCACTTGTTAATTAAAGTACATATAATTGTAAACAAAATTTGAAAACTAATTTCTTATCATTATTAATAAATTAAAATGATCTCATTTGAATTATAAAACCATATAAATAAATATTAAACAATTGTTTACAAAAAGTGCTGTTATATCGATAAAGCGATACAAATTATCTTATATTTTCAAATCAAGCATATATCTTTATAAAATTATTATAAATGATTTATTATCACTTTATAACTATTTAAAATGAATTATTATCATTTAAAACAATTAAGAATAATTAAAATGATTCTTAAGTCCTTGAATCTCAATTTAATATCATAAATTAATTATTAAATATGATGCCATTATTGATGATGTCATAAATACTTTTTATTTCCAAAAATAAAATAAATTATTTTACATCATATTCTTGTTTAAACATATAGGTAAGTGTATTTATCTAGCTCCATGCACAATGTTTTATAATTTTAGAGCTGTTTATTGATAAAACGGTTTTCGGCTATTTTATCGGTATTTTTCCAAAGGAAATATATTTTCGTAAATACTTATTCAAAAATAAGATTACCAATATTATTGTTCAAAACATCATAATCTATGTTAAAAAAAATCTTATATTCGAATATTGTAAATATAATTATAATTTATCAAAGTGATAAATTTATGGGTCGTTACATGTCCCTTCTTCATCACCATATGAATTAAGAAATAAATAAATCACTCCATGTTGCCTCTCCTCCTGCTGCCTCCTCCTCCCTCCATGCCGGCGCAAGCCAAAACCTCTCCACAAGCCCCTCGCCACCTCCTTCCCTAACCTATCATGATACATTCCTTGCCCGAGCTGCCACCTCCCAAGCCCCACTGCCACCTCATCGCCACAAGCCCAAGCCGCCACCTCCCAAGCCCATCCGCCTAAGCCACCACCTTCCAAGCCTAACCGCTACCTCGTCGCCTAAGCTCAAATTGCCACCTCCCAAGCTCAAATCCTCCTCCTAGTCGCCGCACAAGGTTCCAAGCTATCACCAGCCAGCCAATCATCATCACAAGCCCAAGCCTCTAAGTCACCGCATGTACCGCGCTCCGTTGGTTTGATTAATTGCTCTAATTCATTTTTTATTCGATGTTATGATATATATATATATATATATTCATTGGTATATGATCGTTGACTTAGGTTTATTGGTATAATAATTCGTATATGATTTGAGATATTGTTGGAATTGTTTTTAGATTGTTCGATAATTCATTGTCATTGACATTGTATTATTATTTAAATGCCATAGGTGTTTAATTTAGCCCTATTACCATATATGATTGTTATATAGATATTCCTTTTTTCAATAAAACAGAAATTGATAATCATCTGATACGTTATTTGTCAGATTTTTCATAGTATTCGAAGAACTATAAATGCAATGATATTTATGTTTTATAAATCAATATTTCAAATTGAATGGTTAATGAAATTTCAACGGCACTTTCTTCTTGTTCCTCGTGTATGCTCTTTTGCGTATGATATGTGGAACAAGGGATGGAAGTGCTGCCGAAATTTGATTAATCGTTCGATCTGAAATAATTTACAAAACGTAAATTTAATTGCATTTCTAATAGAAAGTTTTATAAAATGAGATTGTTTTTAAGTTTTTGAAAGTATGTTATTTATATTTAACCAAAACAAAAATTGTTCATAGAGTTTAGTAACCAGGAAAATGATGGTTATAAGTATAATTCATCCACCATATATTCAAGCTCTTCACCTTAGTCCCAGCACTTGTAGCATTATTGCACATATACGAGTTTGTGAATAAACTAATTGATACATAAATTGTAGGTTATTTACAGCAACAATAAGTTGATTAAGTTTTCAGTTTTGGTGTTTATCTCTAAAATAATTAATGCATTTATTAATATGTAAATTCTGAGTTTATATTTCTTATTAATTTTAGATGAATGGATGTACACAATATGTTCTAGACGATTGTAGTACAAGTGATGCATGCACTTTTTTTTTTGAAAAAAGGTAAATTTTATTGATGCCTCAAAGACCGAAACAAACTTACAAAGTCTTGATACAAAAAGACAAAGACATGAAGCCTAACCGGCAAAAGTAAAACATATATCCCTCAGAAAGCTAAAAGGTAGGCTCTACTTCATAACTCAACCTCGAAAGCTCAGAGACAAATAATCATGGCGGATCCACTTTCCAGTTTTGAAGGATACTTCTCTCAAGCTCTGTCGCACAGGTAAAAAGCTTTCCTTTAATTCTTTTTACAAGAATTCTAACATCTTGTTCAATTGCAATCTGAATCTGGTGATGGTTCTTAGCAGTTTTATGGAAGACTCGTCGATTCCTTTCTTTCCAGAGATGATAAACAGTAGTTGTGAGGCAAATAAGCTGCAGTTGGGTCAACAAATCTTCTTTCTTGCGGGAACTCAGGTACATTAATTCATCTTCTAGGGAAGAAGTTGCATGCAAGACTTGATTTTTATTCTTAATTTGACTTAAAACACGAGTAGAGTATTCGCATTCAAAAAAAAGATGTTTGTGAGATTCAGGGTGGGAATTACATAGTTGACAGTTGAGGTTGACTTCCATACCCCATCTGGCAAGTCTGTCAGCCGTGGGGAGTCTTAGATTAATGGCTTTGAAAGTCGTGAACGCCATCTTTGGGTTGTTAGATCGAGACCATATAGGATCTGCCCAAAATCTGATAGTATGCTTAGTACGGAGAGCTTCCCAAGCACTGTTAGTAGTAAAAATACCATCTTTAGTGTAGTTCCAGGTCCAAGTATCATTAGATTCAGAAGAGTAGATAGGAACAAACTTAACATCCTCAGCAATAACATGGAGGCCTTTCTGATCCGGAATCCATTTATTATGCTGAATAATGGATGCTACAAGATCATCATACTCACCAATACATGAAACCATACCCCAGCCATATTTGGCAGCAAGGGAATGACCATTTATCCAAGGGTCCCTCCAGAGATAAGTATCCCTACCATTTGCTATTTTCCTTGAGATGCAAGTTTTCAAAAGGTCTCTGCTCCTTAAAATGCATTTCCAAACCCCAGATGAGTTAATATCCTCATGCATAGTCCAAAAACTCCCTTTTAAATATCTACTCCTCATCCACCTAGCCCAGAGAGTGTCAGAGGTAATAATTTTCCATCCATGTTTAACTTGATATGTCTTCCGTAGGTCTTTGAGGTTGACAAGTCCAACTCCTCCTTCAGATTTTGGTCTGGAAAGTATATCATAACTAACTTTATGTAATCCCCCCCTCCAAATGAAATTAGCACAAGCTGAATTAATTTTCTCAATTGAGCTGTCAGGGATGTGAAAAGTTTGAAGCCAAAATCTAACTTTAGCAGTAATAACTGTATGAACCAATTCAATTCGACCAGCAAATGAGAGTAATTTAGAACTCCAGCCATTAAGTTTGTCTCTGATCTTTCCAACTAGTTCACCACATTCTCTGTCAGTAATGACATTAGTTGAGAGAGGGACCCCAAGATACTTGACAGGAAGTAAACCCTCCTTAATTTGCAAAATCTCCAAAATTGCTGTTTTGGAAGTACAATATTTGCTAAAATAGCATTTGGACTTTGTAGTATTTAACTCTAGACCCACATATAAATGCATTTGCTTGAAAATATGAATTAAACACTGAGCAGCAGTTGGGGTGGCTCTTACAGCAATAATCAAATCATCAGCATATATCAAATGATTGACAATAGGATCAAGTTTAAAAAGAGGTTGAACCAATGAGTTATTACAAGCTAATTCCATTTGTAATGAGAAATATTCCATGGAAACTGTAAATAGGTAGGGGGATAGGGGGTCACCTTGTCTTAAACCCCTATTACTAGTTATGTAACCTTTAGGTGTACCATTAATGATAATGGAATATGTGGGGGTAGAGATGCATTCCTCAATAAGATTAATCAGTGAAGTAGGGAATTCCATACATTGTAAAACATGAATGATAAATTGTCTGTTAATTTTGTCATAGGCCTTATGAAGATCAATTTTTAGACACATCTTATCAGCTCCAGGTTTATTGAATTTCCTAATCAGTTCATGAGCTAGTAATGAATTCTCAGATATGTGTCTTCCTTTAATGAAAGCAGATTGACATTCAGATATTAGGTCAGGGAGAACCTTTGTAAGTCTATTACATATCACCTTACTGAGAATCTTATATAGCACATTACAACAAGCAATTGGCCTAAAGTCTTCAATCCTTGAAGGACTTTCCACCTTTGGTATTAGAGTGATAAATGTGTGGTTTAGTTCATGAAGAATTTTACCAGTATTAAAAGATTCTTGAATAGCTTCTAACAAGTGGTTTTTCAGGTGATGCCAATGGAGTTGATAGAATTTAGAGTTCCACCCATCTGGCCCTGGGGAGGAATCAGTATGAATCGAGAATACAGCAGCTCTTACTTCCTCTTCAGTGACTGTCTCTTGCAGCATCTGCCTGCCCACATCAGTTACAATTGCCCTGCAATTAATTTGAGGTAATGTTATCTTATTTTCACCATTATATAAATTTGTGAAATAAGAAATGGCTCCCTGTTCAAATTGAGCAATATCAGTAGCTAAGTCCCCTTGATCATTCATTGAATTAATAAGAGCATTACAGTTCCTCCTGAAAGACATCTTAGCATAAAAAAATTTAGTACAGTCATCCCCTTGAGTGAGCCATTTTTCCTTAGCCATTTGTTTTGCTTGTATAGCCTGTAAATGAAAGGCCTCTTTGAGTTGCTCCTGAGTAGAGTAATAATTAGAGAGTAGATTATCATTTAGAGGGTCTGCATCGAGGAGAGTCTGCATCTTTTCACACCTCTGTTGAAGTTGACTTATAGTGTCCTGAGTTTTTGTTCTATCTCTATGCCAACTTTTTAGTTTAATCTTTAGCTCCTTTAACATCATAACCATGGAGAACCAACTATTACCATCAGTTTTAGGGATTAACTTGAAATCAACAACATCAGCATAACCTTCAATTAAGTGCCAGTGATTACCATATCTGAAAGGCTTTCCTTTAGTAAAATTCATATGTTGATTAAATTGAATATATAAAGGAGAGTGGTCACTTGTTGAACTCGGGAGAACAGAGATTTTCAAGTTAGGGATATTGGATAAAATTTTGTCATTAATAAGCACTCTATCAAGTCTACATGCAATTCTTTTGACTTCACCACTAAACCAAGTAAATTTCAGGCCCGAGTGGATTGCTTCAGCAAGGCCAGCTGCTACAATACATTTATTGAATTCCTCCGTTTGGGATAGTCTAAGGGTATTTCCTCCTCTTTTTTCATTTGTTTTTAGAACAGCATTGAAATCTCCCATGACCATCCAGTTATGACTAATATGCTTGGAAGTGTGTATTAAATAGGACCATAATTGTCTACGATGAGAAGCCCAATTATGTGCATAAACAAAAGTGCATATGAAACTCAAACCACCCACATTTGTACAGTTAACAGTAATGAATTGTTCAGCTTTATCTTTAATAGAAAGGTCCCATATGGATTTATGCCAAGTGATGAGGATACGACCTTTAGAAGAAGCCGAATTATTGTCTATCCATCCCCAATCATCACCAAATAGTGTAGCAAACAGATTAATATTATGATCCCCCATCTTATTTTCAAGAAAGGCAATTATAGTAGGGTTAAATTTATTTCTAAGTTTGAAGAGGTCTAATCTTCTAACGTCCCCATTTAGACCCCTAACATTCCAGCAAATAATAGACATTAAGAGTGTCGAGATTGGCTCCTCGTAACACGAGCCAATGTGTTTCTTCCTTTCCCTTTTTTATCTGTATTGGTATTAAATTGTTCCATATATTTTGGGTTTTCTTTGGTATACTGCTCAGATAAATAATTTTCCTCTTCTGAGTTTATGGATTCAACTTCTAATTCAATTCCCAACTGATTTATTTCCTGAATGTTGTTAGGTGTATCATCATTCTCCAAATGAGATGGGGTTTGGACAGCATGTGGGGCTTCATGCTGTACCACACTATTTGCAGGGGACTTATCTTGTTGAACCGCAGGATGCTCAATACCAGCCTTTGGAGGGGAATCAAACTTGGATTGATCATGTTGAGGTGAATGTGCAGCAACAGCTGCTGAGCACTCAGGGGAATCCTCAGCCGCACCAGCATTACTCAGCACTGTTTCATTCAGACGGGCAAGCTTATCCAATGGAAACTCATTCTGTTGCTCAAGATTATGAAATGGAGAACGATTTTTCTACTTTGTTGAATCATTCTGTTCCTCCAGAATGGAATGACTTCTCTCAGGAGTGAGGCTTCCAGTACTAACACAAGCTTCTGAATTGTTTTGTTGTACATCTATGTGAATATGGTCTAGGTTATTTTTTGGTACTGAGCTGCTAGGGTTAAAGTCTGTACCCTGGTCATCAGTATGCTCAGGTAGTGTAGTGGTAGTATTAGTATGTCCTGATGTTGAAGCTTTGGGGATCCACTTTTGTGTAGTTGGGTTTGGACATTGTGTATCACTGTGACCAAAACAACTGCAAGTCTTACATAGAGGTGGGATAAACTCATATTCCACCTCTTGCTCGTAAACACGACCTTTGTTATCTTTTGCTCTAATTATTTTGGGAAAAGTGGCATCAGCTGTTACCTCTATTAATACTCTTGCAAATTTTAGGCGTTTAACTTTTCTAGTAAACTCATCAATGTCCAACGGTTTACCAATAATGCTAGCAAGTTTACTAATGCCCCTAGCATTCCACAAAGATAGGTGTAAATTATTTAATCTCACCCAGATAGGATAAGTGTCTAACATGTCTCTTTCAAATTGAAAATTAGCATCCCATTTTTTCATAAAAATAAGTCTGCTATCCATAAACCAGGGACCCCCATTTAGAATTCTGTCAAAGTCAGTTTGATTTTCAAATTTTACCAAGAAGAACCCATTATCCCTAGAATAAATTTCCCAAGATCCTTCAGGCTTCCAGACTCTTTTAATGTAAGCATTGAAATGAACATAGTAAGGTCGTTTACCCGTTAGATAGATAAATATTGAGTTATTCCACATCTCATTTGATAACTGGTAATCCAGATCATCTATATTAGCGAAGTTACCTGAGTTATCAATTGCCGGCTGATGAAAAGTAATATCTTCTTTGATCGTAACCTGTTTGTCGAATAGATCTGACCAAGATCTAATACCCTGAGCCTTATTCAGTTTAAAAAGAGATGCAGTGGTTTTAGGGTTAGACCAAGGATTAGAAGCCGATTGTTTTTGCTTCCCACGACGGCGAACTTCCTGCCAACCCTCCCGATCTTCATCATCGGTAGCAGCTGTAGGAGAAGTAGGTGCGACGGCGGCCATGGATACTGAAAGTATTTAAATTGAATTAATAATACTATCGTGTGAAAGATACTGAATATTTTTTTACATGTAGAAAGGATTCTATTGCACTTAAAGGTGTTACATTTGAAGGTTTAGATGGTTTTCACTATATAATTCAATGATATGTTTTTCCGATGATGGTTGTCGCTCCTTTTTTGCAGATTCTACCGATGTTTCATTCATATCCATCTGATGATAGTATGGATATGATCAAAAGGTTGGTAGAATCTGCAAAATGGAGCGACGCCCGTCATTAGGAAAATCTATCATTGTATTAGATGGTGAAAAACTAAGACGGTCTAAAGCCATAGCGGTGGTGACATGGCATGCGTAGTAGTGCTGTTATAACTGGTGATGGTGGATTGGGGAAGTATTAGGGGGTTCCTGTTAACACAGGAGTTGTTGACCATTAGTAATGGTGGTTGTTGGCACCAGTGGTAGCAGTATCGCCACCAGCACTTCCCCATCCACCATCACTAGTTATAAAAGCACTACCATGCATGTCTTTGGTCACTACCTCGGTTGCACGGCATTGCAACATGGTAGTATTAATAGAAGAGGCATTAGGGCTTACGTAGTAGTACGGTTATACCTGGTGGTGGTTGGTTGGGATAGCGTTGAAGGGGATGTTATTAATACTAGAGTCATTGACCATCAGTGTGGTGATTGTTGCCACTAGTGTTAACGGTACGACCGCCAGCACCACCCTAACCACACTACCTATTATAACAGCACTACCACGCAAGTCTTTTGGCACCTCATTCTACCCATATTACCACGTTGCCATGATGTGCAACCAGTATGGGTGTTTGAGTTTCATAGGAATGAGAGCTTGAAAAATGAGCTTGAGGATAGGTCCACCGCCAGTAGCTGGGTAATGCTTTCACCGAGTTTGCGGTATGCATACATGTATTTGCATAATATTTACGTATATTTACATGTATAAAAATCTAATGAATACGTAAAAAGCAAAAATAGGTGAATATATACGTATACATGCAATATATATGTAAATATACTATATGTATGTATATAATGGTTTTAAATCACAAGAACCACATGTATATATATGTATTTTATTCAAATACTTAGTATAATTAAGTTTGAGTTATTTTAAATTCCAAGAACCACATGTATGCTATATGTATCCCAAAAATCATCATTTTAAAAATAAATTGAGTTTGAGTAAAATATATAAGTTAAGACACTCAATACATTAAAAAAATTAGCTTAAATTATAATTTTGTTCCAATATATTAAACAACAGATATAGATTTTTTTTATCACACAATAAGTTAAACAAATATATAAGTTAAATCACTTAATAAATCAAACAAATGTATATATAATTGACTCAAATTATAAATTTTATTTGAAAATTAAACAAGAGTATGCTTGCATAAGTTAAATCACTCAATAAATTATATATATATATAAATACACACACACACTTAGGTTAAATTATAAATTTTATTTTAATAATTATACAATAGTCACTACAAGAAAATGGGGTCTTTACCTACCAATTGTAAGTGTAGGTAAAACTAGCCTAATGGTGGGTAATATGTTTTAGCTACCAATATTTAATTGGTAGACACTGGTAGGTAAAGGTTAGTGGGGAAAAAGTCTTTACCTACACATATTAGTACTGGTAGGTAAAAGAATCCATGGACCCTACTAAGTTGTGAATCAAATGATGAGTCATCGACTGATGTGTTTGATGATGTATCATCCTACGTGGCTGCTGACATGGTTGCCACGGTAATGTGACACCCCGAACCTCTACGCACCACGAAAATCGGACATGACTAGAAGCACGGGTGGTCGGGTGAAATAAAAATCCATAATATAGCATAGAGACTAAGGCAACGTCATAAAATGATTAAAATATTACAGCGGAAAAAAACTTTCACTAATTATAAATTAATAGCAAAACAGCTTCATTAAAAACAACATTATCCCAAATTTATTTCTGAAACCAAAAGTACCAAGTAGTCTCCACCAAAACATAAAACATAATAAAGTTCTCAATATAGGTCCCTATATATAGAGTAAAGTATGAAAAAGAGAAACAAAGTACATGAAACAAAGAAACAAAAGTTGAAGATAACAACTGCTCCAATGACCCTCCAAGCTGCAAAGAAGTGCAATCTAGACATGCCCTCTTGTGATTTGGGGAAAATAGGAAAAATAGGAATGGGTCAGACATAAAGTCTGGTGAATGAGAAATAAAATGAAGCAGAAAGAATAAAACAGTTTAATTCCAGGTCTTCCCCGGATATCGCAGAGGGTGAATAATATAATGCAGTGAATCCTTCTTAGATACAGTTCCTAAGAAGCCAAAGTCTGTGGTCACTCTAGGGAAGTCAACCATGCAGTAATACTAAATGTCAATTGGTCTGTCGGACCTGCTGCCCTTACCTATCCACGTGCTACAGCGTGAAAGTCATGCTCTTCACCCGTGCACTGTGGCTAAGTGTTTATTACGTCTGACCGGCACCGACTCAAACAACCTCGCAGGACCCCGAAGTTGCGCTCAAGCTCCGCCAAACTGGACTTCTATCCTCCTGTCTCCTCGGTCACCAACATGGACTTACCCCTATCCAAAGTGTCGGTCCTCCGAAAGGGCGCCCGCAGCTGGGTCGGCTGCGCAAAATCATCTAACGATCTACCTAAAGAAGCCTACATCGGAGCACACTTGTCCTGTTCCATCCGCATCGATTTGCCTGAAGAAGCCTACGATTGCAGATGTTATCTATCCTACGTACTAGCAACCTATGAAAGGTAACAAACATCCTTGCAAACTTACTTGCCCGCTCCTAGTACGTACAACCAAAACTATATTTTGGTCTTAACTGCATGAAACACCTATCCAGACCTTTACAAGGTCTGCCTACCAAATAACTTCCAGATTAATTAATTTTATCGTTACAGTTTACATACTATTTATTTCCATTAATATGCTTTAGGCCGTTTTTACATCCGATTTGGTTATTTCACAATTTTCGTTTTTCTTACATAAATGGTATTTCAATTTCACGTCCGTTCAGTCCGTATGGTTTGTCTGTAATTTTTAGGCCATTTTGTTACAGATTTACACTAGCCTTTAGGATCCATTTAATTTACATTTTTTTCCATCCTAATTTACGTTCTCCTTTTAGAGATTTAATATGTACAAAAAATTTATCCAATAGCCACAAACCATTTAATTACACAAAATTCCACTTTTACATTTTTAGGCCACATATGAAACAAACAATTATGCCAATTAGACTTTCCAATTTTGTTCCAAAACCATATTCAAAATTATGTAATTATATCAATCAAAACCATAATTTTATTCAAGTAACATATTCTAAATTTATTCAACTAACTTGTTCTACCATTAGAAATTGAATGAAAATTCTAATTCAATTTAATTAAACCAATCTTATTTACGCCATGAAACGTGAATAACAATTTGTTTGTTCAAAATTTCAACCCAAACATGAATTAGAATTGAGGAGTGGAAGAAGAAGAAGATACAATAATTTACATAAATTTCAATCTTATTTATGCCATAAAACATGAATAGACAATTTATATGTCCCATATTTTAAACCAAACATGAATTAGATTTGAGAAGTGGAAGAAGAAGAAGAAGAAGTTGCAATAATTTACATCTATTCTCAATTAATAATAGAAATTAATTCATATTAACGTGTCAGAAAAGAACTGAAATTGAACTACTTTAATTTTCTATTTCATATTAATTCCCACTCATCTAGCACTTGAGCTTGCATAAATTTGAAAAAAGCTTTGCTTTAATCTTTCTCCCTTTTATTCTTATAAATTCTCTAAATTGCTTGAATATATATATATATATATATAATTTAATTTGGTAGAGATTTGTTTATTTAGTCGAGAAAAGGAGGAAGAATAATACACACTAATTTTACTGTAGAATTATGGCGACGGCTGAATAAGAGATTAGGTTTAGGTTAGATGGTTTATTTATAGATTGTTTGAGTGGATATAATCCATTAGATTATTTTAGATTAAATCTGGTTCTTTCATACACTTAATGGTTAAGTTCTAGCCCATATACATCACTCAACCAATAAAGCCATCTCATCCTATTACATCACTGGAGCGAATGGGAAGCCGCCATATGTCAGAAACAACGCTGAAATACGTAGGAAAAAAATCGCTGGAAACGAACTAGCCAAAAAAAACATCGCTCCAGATTTTGGATGACAACGGGACTTGATCCCTGGTCACTAAGGAAGTCAACATGCGCATTTACCACTGTACCAAATGCGCTTTTAATTTTTTTTAATTATATTTCCCATAAAATATCTGGGTGTTACAAGTAGCATACACATAGCATACATCAATGCTGCCACTTGGCATCTTGTGGTTGGTCCATGTGTCAAACAACAATTTGTCCACGTGTCATCATTTGATTAGTACATTGGCATCATTTTTCTTAGGCCATATGGCATCATTTCATTAGTCTGCATGGCATTATCTAATTTGCCATGTGGCATCATTTTATTGGTCTACGTTGCACAATATTATTGGACTACGTGGCATTATTTTATTCGCCCTGTGGCATCATTTTATTGGTCTATTACACAATTCATATTTTGGTCAAATTTAATGGTTATGTGTAGGTAAAAGATAATAATAATTGTTTATAAATGTTCAATATTAGAAATAAACAAGGAAAAAACATACATTATTATTATCTACAAAACTAATATATCGACAAACCAAATAACCAAATCAAAACAGTTGTAGTCATTGTGATATTCAATCAAATGTATATGTATGTAGACAACCACCATTGTCCAAGTGGTTAAATGATTGACTTTGGTGCGAGAGGTAACAAGTTCGAAACTTGCGTAGCATGATTCGAACCTTTATTGACATGTGATATATTATCTCAGTGACATGTATTGTAAAGACCCAAAAGTTGGCCTTCGAAAATCGGCACCCGTACTCCACTTGTACTCAAGATGCCGAAGATTCAAATGCCAAATCTGGTTCTCCGGAGCTATAACACAATTAAGTAAATAACACAGCGGAAGAAAAGAATAATACATTGATATACAATATCTGATACAACAGAGTGATACAATGAATATCAATATACATCAGAGATATGATACAAGAAATAGCAGCGGAAAAGAAAACGATAACATCAGCAGTGGAACAATATCAATAGAAATGATAACTCCAAAATGATCTTCAGACAAGAATGAATCCACAACTCCAAGATAAGCAACTCCGATGAATGAACTAGCTCCAGATAATCTACTAAACCTGAATATCTGAAAAGAAACCCAACTCTAAACTGCTCGTGTGGAAAATTATGAGCACCCAGAGTTTAGGACAGGAACAATAAACTCCAGATCAGTCATGGGACTGGTGTGAGCAACAAAAACAGTTTATCTTTAAACAATCAACAAAAGGATTTAAAACATTGAAATCCGCAATGCTTTTGGAAAATGAAACTACCATAAGACCTCCCGCCACACACACAATGCAAACGCAGAATTGGAGGAGATTTCTTCTTATGATAGTCAAACATGCTTACTACGCAAAATCAATTGGATATTATTATTAGTGCATAGTGGAAACCATTTTGAAAGTATAATATTAATCTTAGCCAGCATAGACATTCCGAACTATGCCTACTATAGCTACCATCCAAACAGTGGGGCGCCACCATAAGTAGATGGCAGGTTCTACAACTAAAACCGTACTGGTTCGTATTGGAAGAATGGATTTCCAACAAATGGTCAGGCTAAGGAACTTCCTATGCCACGAAGGAAACGCCTCTGGCGGGACGTCCCGAGAGACAAACTGCTCTCTGCCAACAAAGCCGGGTTACCCCTGTAACAGGTAACTCACGAATATGCCACCTCCCGGTCCTTTGGGACCTTTATCCGAGCGCTCGATATCCAACATCACACATCATAAAGAAAGTGTATCCACATGAGTAAGTATCTGGGCTCCATACCATGATACCACCCCTTTCCAGAAGGAAATGACATACCCTAAAGGGCGCGACCCTCATAACCTTGCCGCAACGATCCTGTTTCGACCATTTCCGGGTAGTGAGGTCCTGACGAAGTCTCGTCCACAAAGCTACGCTTTTTCAAAAAGCCACGCTTTGGGTCAACAGATGATCAACCTATGATCACAAAGATAAATGATCAAACAAATGATCATATCACAAATGATCAAACACTGATCATCACACAGCAACACTCAGCATGCCACATTACCAAATTGGGAATATATCGCTGATAAATTTCAACTACATAACCTCTGAGCTCGTACGTCTCAGAGAAGGGTGTTAAGCTAAGAGAATAAATTCTCCGCCACCAACAGAGATGTATTTGAAAGAAATCGGCTTTATATCTCAAAGTGTAATGTCAGACATGTATCCATACAAGTCTGTTCCGGGTTCGAACAGAACCGAAGGCACTTCTCACGAAGCCCTTGCAAATCCGGATAATTTCCAATCACGTCCGGACTTCCCGTCACTAAGGGTGATAAAACCTCTATATCGGGGATCAGCCGATGCAGAGTAACTCGACGGTAATCCTTCCGTTTTCAAAAATATCCGGTCTTCAACACCGGTCTTCAAATGCCATCCATATCGACGTATCACATATTCGGAATGGGTTATACGACCCAAAGGTCCTCTCCCGGCTAAACCGAATAGTGAGCGTAATATTTAAAAACATATGGATATGAGATTTCAATTAAGTCACAACTTAATACCCAAAATCTTTCTTTTCAAATGGTTTAACAAATTACCATTTTAAATCTTTAAACAAAAAGATTCAATCTTTACGGTTTAAACAGTTTCCACACTTTAATCTTTTAAACAAAAGATTCATTCACAGATTTTCCAAATTAATTCCCATTTCAATTTGATTAACTCGTTAAATCTTTAAATCAAGATTTAACTTATAGCTTTCAAAACAATCCCATTTCAAATGATTTAAACCAATCATTATTTTAAATCTGTTAAAATAAACAGATTCAATTCATAGCTTTTCAAAACAATTCATTCATAACTTGGAAACCCATTTTCACTTCAATATTGAAATTCCTTTAATTAAATTAGAATTTCATTTCTTATATGAAAGCTTTTATCATTAAAAACAAACAGTTCCATTTCAGAAAATCTGATTCATTCATACGAGTTAAAGTCTTTGGGTTAAATCCAAATTCTCAAACCAATATTTTAAAAGTGGTTTAAATTCATATAAAACACATTTATAATATCTTTAATCCCTAGTTTCAAATCATAGGATTCAATTCCAAACTTGAATTCAAATTTAAATCAAATTATTTAAATTTTCAAAACTCGATTAAGTTATTCAAAATAACTTTTATCTTTGAAATTCTATTTCAAAAGCTTTTCACTTTAAACCCAAATTTCCAATTTCAAAATCAATTGAAATTAAAATTTCAATTTCAAAAACATTGAATTTACATTATCTGTGACTTAACCGATTTCCACGTGAAATCCATATTTGTGTGTGTAAAGGTGTAGTCCAGGGGTTTCACACAATAGTGCAACATCATACAATCATCACATATCAGAATACAGAAATATAATTGATAAGCGGTATAACGATAACGCTTATCTTTTATTCACAGTTCTTAGATATATAAATATCACAGATAATAAATTACATCACAGAGAATTAACTACATCACGGTTCACAGCATAGATCAGAATAATTCATATCACAAAGCATCAGACATCGGGAATATCAAATAATTCACCTATTTAATAAAATTCAAACATCCATAAGTAAGATCAATTAATCCCTTGATTAATTTTAAATCATATTAGTTACTTATGAATAAATTACTAATTCTGGTTAATAAACATTAATTAATTACAAATCATTTTAATTAATTAACCTTTAATCATTTATTAATTAACTTTTAATAATAAATTAATTAACCTTAAATTAATCTTTAATCATTTATAAACATGATTAAATTAATAGTTCAATCCTAATAAATTCATTTTATTTCCAAATTAAATTTATAACTTATGAATTGATTATCAAATTCTGATTTATTAATTACGAATCATTTGATTAATTTATCAAACACTTTAATAAATTAAATTATTCTTGATTTATCATATCAATTTAATTACTTAATAATTCCTAGTTAATTACCTTCATTAACAAATAACATTTTTATTTATTACTTTCCGAAGAAATTATCTTAGATTAAATCATTATTAATCATTTCTAATTATTAATAAATCTAAATTATTTATTCATGATTTAAATAAATCATTATATTAATTATTTATTAATATCTAATTCAAAATCCTTAACTTATAAATTAATCATTCCTTTCTTAATAAATCTTTACCTCTTGATCATTTAATTAATCTTAATTAATCACATTTAATAATTAATTCTTAATTAATTACCATTTTTAATCTTTTATTTTCACTTACTTGCTTAAACACTTTTAAGTTATTTAAACAATTTAAATTTTAAAACTTCTTTGATTTCAGAACAAGGATTCAAATTATATTTGAATCCAAATTTAGATTTGACTTAAAACTTATTTACAATTAAAAACTTTATTTCTTTCAAATTCAATTATTTAAACCTTTTAAGGTTGTTTACTAAAAAAATTAAATTTAAAACTTAATCTTTTTTTTCTTTTTTTCTTTTTTTTCCAAAACTGGGATTTAACTTCACTCGAAGTCAAACTTAACTTTGATTTAAAATTTAAATCTTATTTTATAAATTTAAATCTCAGTTTTAAACTCAGGCAACCAAACAGAGATGTAAACCTGAAACAACCATTTGACTCGAGTGTCACCATACCCTGCTTCGAGTCCTACCGCCCAAAATCTCGAGTAAAGCTTCGAGTCAACACACGCGAGTTCACCCTGCTTCTTCCCCACTATATAAATTCCAGAACTTCCAAAACTCGTGCACTAGTGCACGGTGCACATGCTCACCGTCTCTGATCGCCGACGAACTCCACTCTGGCCTCCAACGAATCGACCTTGAACTCGACAACACCTCGCGATCACGCAAATGCCACGATTCGATCGAGAATCGAATTCGACGAAAATACACTTAACCTGGTAACAAGCATCGCCAGGAAAACGACCACCTCCGATGATCCCTACCTCGAGAGACCCTGCTATCCTCACCGTATCTCCGCCACCTCTTCCAGCATCTCCAGAACTGCTCGCGATCGTCTCCAGCTGTGCCTCGACGCCACGATTCCCGTTTGAACTTCGACGATAACCACAGGGTGTTAAACCCTACTTCTACTCCGATCACCCACTATAGTGATCTGAAAATTTAGCGAGTATTTTTCCTAGACTCTACGACCTCTCAGCTAGCTACAGTTCCATTCACGAGATCAAACGTTTAGCCGATCACCAGAATTTTACGAAACTCGTGATTCCGTTCATCCATGCATTTCTCATTCGATACTAAACAAAAAATCTTGAATTTTATTTTAAAAATCATAGCTTTTGATGTCGAACACGATGATGTAGGTGAATCAAGAAGATGTAACACTTGAATTTCGACATGATTTTGAATTTCACTGCGTATTTTATTCTCAGTCAAATTTTCTTCATTTTTAATCTTAAAAACATTCCTTTTTGAACTTTGATTTTGATCATATAAACATAACTGGTTTAGATCTTAAAGCCATGAATCAGATGAAGGGAATTTAATTTTTTTTTTTTTGATTTTGAATAGGTTTAAATTCTTTTTATAAACCTGGAAACAGAGATGTATGCACAAACATATCCACCACATATATATGATTTTGTATACATTCAACTAGATTTCAAAACTTCATTTCAATATAAATCACCATATCAATTCAAAGATCAGATCAAAGAAGCTTGCTCACAAACAACAACATATAAACAGAAAGATGCTACTCACATGGTTTCAAAGTAAACAGAGTTTGCTTTTCTTGGATCAGCTTGAGAAACTGCTTGCTAAAGCTCTTATCTTCAATTCTCTAGTTTGTAGTTGATATATTTTGTTGTTTAATATGTATTCTGTTTCAAGTTTGAATGATGCTCATTTTCAAATTTTTGTCAGCTTGAAATGATCGAACTGAGGTGAGGAAGACTTGATAAAAAAATGAGTTTACAGGGTGATAAAATTTGTTTAAGCTGAAATGAAATGCTTACAGGAGATGATGATATTTGTACAAGGTGATATACAGGTTTGTACAATGTTTAACAGAGATTTTTCTTGTACTATAGCCAGTGATATTTCTTGTTTGTAGGCTGAGAGGAAATCGTTTGGTGGCTGATATATTATGTATTGTGTACTAGTGATATAGCATTAAATGCTTGTCTCCTTTGCAAACACTCTTATATACTTTTGTCTCTTCATTTTGCAGGCTTTGATTTTCTTTGCTTTTTGTTTACATCTTGCTTTATACTTCAAGTATTTTCTTTAATTCTTTTTAATGATCGAACTAAGGAAAAGAAGCTCCCAAGATGATATGTATAAAGTTGAGTTTGCAGGTGATATAATTTCTTTTTTTTGTTTTGTTGACAAATAATTTACTTGCTTTGTACATGAATACATATTGTTTCTTTACTTTTGCTTCATACTTTCTAGTTAACATGTTGTTGTATTTTTAGCTAATGTATTCACTTATATCATAACTACATAACTTATCTTATATAAATTTATTTATATTCCAATTATAACCCATCAGATTCAAATTTAAATTATTTGTTTTACTTACTTTTTTTACTTGTGTCAAATATCTATATATTTTATAATTATTTTTAAACCATTTATTTTAGATTTTAAACTTAAATTCAATATATAAAATTTCAAATTTTCTCATATATACTTAAATATACACACATTCACATATGTACATATATATACAATATTTAATTTTAAATGATTTAACCCATTTTTATTTGATCTCGGGGAAACTCGCTTCCATTTATAATAAATTATACAAATTTTAATTCAATATTTCAATAAATTATTAATTAAATTTAAATAAAAATCTAGGGTCGTTACAAACTTCCCCCCTTAAAAGAATTTCGTCCTCGAAATTACCAAGGAGACAAAAAGATAGATGAAAAATATCTTATCAAATCGAACTGAACAGCTATTCTGCATTTGGCTTACCAAATCAGAATATCAATAACAGATACAAGAACGAATCTGTTTAACACTTCACAAAATACTCGGGTTATCCAGATCTACGAAGTATGCAATGGCATCGGTTAGTCCGAAGTGATAACTAACCATTCATAGAATATACTGGGACCCAAAGAATAGATAGATACATGGATACGATTTCAAAATTTTTAGTTTAGAACTAAAGTATACCTATCAACCATAGCAAACAAAGCAACCAATACATCCAAACAAACAATTTTGGTCTATCCGGAGTTTATGTCCCATTTTAATACATCGAATCTTCTTCCTGGATTTACCAGAAACTATCGAAGAATTGAGAAAGATGCTGAACAAAAGAGATTGATCGAGAAAAGATTGCTTCCTTATTGTTACAGAGTATTGACCATTTATAGTCGTATTCCCCTGTCCCCTATCTCGTCCTCTTCTTACACTCATACTCACTATCAGTGGATAGCAAGAGAATTTACTGAGGTATACGGACAGATATCTGAGAATTACTCATTCTAGGATATATTTCACCCTATCTCTAATGAGCTACTTAATGTGTTAATACTCCTGAGCTAAAGTTTAACCTTAGCTCTGATACCACATGTAAAGACCCAAAAGTTGGCCTTCGAAAATCGGCACCCGTACTCCACTTGTACTCAAGATGCCGAAGATTCAAATGCCAAATCTGGTTCTCCGGAGCTATAACACAATTAAGTAAATAACACAGTGGAAGAAAAGAATAATACATTGATATACAATATCTGATACAACAGAGTGATACAATGAATATCAATATACATCAGAGATATGATACAAGAAATAGCAGCAGAAAAGAAAACGATAACATCAGCAGCGGAACAATATCAATAGAAATGATAACTCCAAAATGATCTTCAGACAAGAATGAATCCACAACTCCAAGATAAGCAACTCCGATGAATGAACTAGCTCCAGATAATCTACTAAACCTGAATATCTGAAAAGAAACCCAACTCTAGACTGCTCGTGTGGAAAATTATGAGCACCCAGAGTTTAGGACAGGAACAATAAACTCCAGATCAGTCATGGGACTGGTGTGAGCAACAAAAACAGTTTATCTTTAAACAATCAACAAAAGGATTTAAAACATTGAAATCCGCAATGCTTTTGGAAAATGAAACTACCATAAGACCTCCCGCCACACACACAATGCAAACGCAGAATTGGAGGAGATTTCTTCTTATGATAGTCAAACATGCTTACTACGCAAAATCAATTGGATATTATTATTAGTGCATAGTGGAAACCATTTTGAAAGTATAATATTAATCTTAGCCAGCATAGACATTCCGAACTATGCCTACTATAGCTACCATCCAAACAGTGGGGCGCCACCATAAGTAGATGGCAGGTTCTACAACTAAAACCGTACTGGTTCGTATTGGAAGAATGGATTTCCAACAAATGGTCAGGCTAAGGAACTTCCTATGCCACGAAGGAAACACCTCTGGCGGGACGTCCCGAGAGACAAACTGCTCTCTGCCAACAAAGCCGGGTTACCCCTGTAACAGGTAACTCACGAATATGCCACCTCCCGGTCCTTTGGGACCTTTATCCGAGCGCTCGATATCCAACATCACACATCATAAAGAAAGTGTATCCACATGAGTAAGTATCTGGGCTCCATACCATGATACCACCCCTTTCCAGAAGGAAATGACATACCCTAAAGGGCGCGACCCTCATAACCTTGCCGCAACGATCCTGTTTCGACCATTTCCGGGTAGTGAGGTCCTGACGAAGTCTCGTCCACAAAGCTACGCTTTTTCAAAAAGCCACGCTTTGGGTCAACAGATGATCAACCTATGATCACAAAGATAAATGATCAAACAAATGATCATATCACAAATGATCAAACACTGATCATCACACAGCAACACTCAGCATGCCACATTACCAAATTGGGAATATATCGCTGATAAATTTCAACTACATAACCTCTGAGCTCGTACGTCTCAGAGAAGGGTGTTAAGCTAAGAGAATAAATTCTCCGCCACCAACAGAGATGTATTTGAAAGAAATCGGCTTTATATCTCAAAGTGTAATGTCAGACATGTATCCATACAAGTCTGTTCCGGGTTCGAACAGAACCGAAGGCACTTCTCACGAAGCCCTTGCAAATCCGGATAATTTCCAATCACGTCCGGACTTCCCGTCACTAAGGGTGATAAAACCTCTATATCGGGGATCAGCCGATGCAGAGTAACTCGACGGTAATCCTTCCGTTTTCAAAAATATCCGGTCTTCAACACCGGTCTTCAAATGCCATCCATATCGACGTATCACATATTCGGAATGGGTTATACGACCCAAAGGTCCTCTCCCGGCTAAACCGAATAGTGAGCGTAATATTTAAAAACATATGGATATGAGATTTCAATTAAGTCACAACTTAATACCCAAAATCTTTCTTTTCAAATGGTTTAACAAATTACCATTTTAAATCTTTAAACAAAAAGATTCAATCTTTACGGTTTAAACAGTTTCCACACTTTAATCTTTTAAACAAAAGATTCATTCACAGATTTTCCAAATTAATTCCCATTTCAATTTGATTAACTCGTTAAATCTTTAAATCAAGATTTAACTTATAGCTTTCAAAACAATCCCATTTCAAATGATTTAAACCAATCATTATTTTAAATCTGTTAAAATAAACAGATTCAATTCATAGCTTTTCAAAACAATTCATTCATAACTTGGAAACCCATTTTCACTTCAATATTGAAATTCCTTTAATTAAATTAGAATTTCATTTCTTATATGAAAGCTTTTATCATTAAAAACAAACAGTTCCATTTCAGAAAATCTGATTCATTCATACGAGTTAAAGTCTTTGGGTTAAATCCAAATTCTCAAACCAATATTTTAAAAGTGGTTTAAATTCATATAAAACACATTTATAATATCTTTAATCCCTAGTTTCAAATCATAGGATTCAATTCCAAACTTGAATTCAAATTTAAATCAAATTATTTAAATTTTCAAAACTCGATTAAGTTATTCAAAATAACTTTTATCTTTGAAATTCTATTTCAAAAGCTTTTCACTTTAAACCCAAATTTCCAATTTCAAAATCAATTGAAATTAAAATTTCAATTTCAAAAACATTGAATTTACATTATCTGTGACTTAACCGATTTCCACGTGAAATCCATATTTGTGTGTGTAAAGGTGTAGTCCAGGGGTTTCACACAATAGTGCAACATCATACAATCATCACATATCAGAATACAGAAATATAATTGATAAGCGGTATAACGATAACGCTTATCTTTTATTCACAGTTCTTAGATATATAAATATCACAGATAATAAATTACATCACAGAGAATTAACTACATCACGGTTCACAGCATAGATCAGAATAATTCATATCACAAAGCATCAGACATCGGGAATATCAAATAATTCACCTATTTAATAAAATTCAAACATCCATAAGTAAAATCAATTAATCCCTTGATTAATTTTAAATCATATTAGTTACTTATGAATAAATTACTAATTCTGGTTAATAAACATTAATTAATTACAAATCATTTTAATTAATTAACCTTTAATCATTTATTAATTAACTTTTAATAATAAATTAATTAACCTTAAATTAATCTTTAATCATTTATAAACATGATTAAATTAATAGTTCAATCCTAATAAATTCATTTTATTTCCAAATTAAATTTATAACTTATGAATTGATTATCAAATTCTGATTTATTAATTACGAATCATTTGATTAATTTATCAAACACTTTAATAAATTAAATTATTCTTGATTTATCATATCAATTTAATTACTTAATAATTCCTAGTTAATTACCTTCATTAACAAATAACATTTTTATTTATTACTTTCCTAAGAAATTATCTTAGATTAAATCATTATTAATCATTTCTAATTATTAATAAATCTAAATTATTTATTCATGATTTAAATAAATCATTATATTAATTATTTATTAATATCTAATTCAAAATCCTTAACTTATAAATTAATCATTCCTTTCTTAATAAATCTTTACCTCTTGATCATTTAATTAATCTTAATTAATCACATTTAATAATTAATTCTTAATTAATTACCATTTTTAATCTTTTATTTTCACTTACTTGCTTAAACACTTTTAAGTTATTTAAACAATTTAAATTTTAAAACTTCTTTGATTTCAGAACAAGGATTCAAATTATATTTGAATCCAAATTTAGATTTGACTTAAAACTTATTTACAATTAAAAACTTTATTTCTTTCAAATTCAATTATTTAAACCTTTTAAGGTTGTTTACTAAAAAAAATTAAATTTAAAACTTAATCTTTTTTTTTCCAAAACTGGGATTTAACTTCACTCAAAGTCAAACTTAACTTTGATTTAAAATTTAAATCTTATTTTATAAATTTAAATCTCAGTTTTAAACTCAGGCAACCAAACAGAGATGTAAACCTGAAACAACCATTTGACTCGAGTGTCACCATACCCTGCTTCGAGTCCTACCCCCCAAAATCTCGAGTAAAGCTTCGAGTCAACACACGCGAGTTCACCCTGCTTCTTCCCCACTATATAAATTCCAGAACTTCCAAAACTCGTGCACTAGTGCACGGTGCACATGCTCACCGTCTCTAATCGCCGACGAACTCCACTCTGGCCTCCAACGAATCGACCTTGAACTCGACAACACCTCGCGATCACGCAAATGCCACGATTCGATCGAGAATCGAATTCGACGAAAATACACTTAACCTGGTAACAAGCATCGCCAGGAAAACGACCACCTCCGATGATCCCTACCTCGAGAGACCCTGCTATCCTCACCGTATCTCCGCCACCTCTTCCAGCATCTCCAGAACTGCTCGCGATCGTCTCCAGCTGTGCCTCGACGCCGCGATTCCCGTTTGAACTTCGACGATAACCACAGGGTGTTAAACCCTACTTCTACTCCGATCACCCACTATAGTGATCTGAAAATTTAGCGAGTATTTTTCCTAGACTCTACGACCTCTCAGCTAGCTACAGTTCCATTCACGAGATCAAACGTTTAGCCGATCACCAGAATTTTACGAAACTCGTGATTCCGTTCATCCATGCATTTCTCATTCGATACTAAACAAAAAATCTTGAATTTTATTTTAAAAATCATAGCTTTTGATGTCGAACACGATAATGTAGGTGAATCAAGAAGATGTAACACTTGAATTTCGACATGATTTTGAATTTCACTGCGTATTTTATTCTCAGTCAAATTTTCTTCATTTTTAATCTTAAAAACATTCCTTTTTGAACTTTGATTTTGATCATATAAACATAACTGGTTTAGATCTTAAAGCCATGAATCAGATGAAGGGAATTTAATTATTTTTTTTTTTGATTTTGAATAGGTTTAAATTCTTTTTATAAACCTGGAAACAGAGATGTATGCACAAACATATCCACCACATATATATGATTTTGTATACATTCAACTAGATTTCAAAACTTCATTTCAATATAAATCACCATATCAATTCAAAGATAAGATCAAAGAAGCTTGCTCACAAACAACAACATATAAACAGAAAGATGCTACTCACATGGTTTCAAAGTAAACAGAGTTTGCTTTTCTTGGATCAGCTTGAGAAACTGCTTGCTAAAGCTCTTATCTTCAATTCTCTAGTTTGTAGTTGATATATTTTGTTGTTTAATATGTATTCTGTTTCAAGTTTGAATGATGCTCATTTTCAAATTTTTGTCAGCTTGAAATGATCGAACTGTGGTGAGGAAGACTTGATAAAAAAATGAGTTTACAGGGTGATAAAATTTGTTTAAGCTGAAATGAAATGCTTACAGGAGATGATGATATTTGTACAAGGTGATATACGGGTTTGTACAATGTTTAACAGAGATTTTTCTTGTACTATAGCCAGTGATATTTCTTGTTTGTAGGCTGAGAGGAAATCGTTTGGTGGCTGATATATTATGTATTGTGTACTAGTGATATAGCATTAAATGCTTGTCTCCTTTGCAAACACTCTTATATACTTTTGTCTCTTCATTTTGCAGGCTTTGATTTTCTTTGCTTTTTGTTTACATCTTGCTTCATACTTCAAGTATTTTCTTTAATTCTTTTTAATGATCGAACTAAGGAAAAGAAGCTCCCAAGATGATATGTATAAAGTTGAGTTTGCAGGTGATATAATTTCTTTTTTTTGTTTTGTTGACAAATAATTTACTTGCTTTGTACATGAATACAAATTGTTTCTTTACTTTTGCTTCATACTTTCTAGTTAACATGTTGTTGTATTTTTAGCTAATGTATTCACTTATATCATAACTACATAACTTATCTTATATAAATTTATTTATATTCCAATTATAACCCATCAGATTCAAATTTAAATTATTTGTTTTACTTACTTTTTTTTACTTGTGTCAAATATCTATATATTTTATAATTATTTTTAAACCATTTATTTTAGATTTTAAACTTAAATTCAATATATAAAATTTCAAATTTTCTCATATATACTTAAATATACACACATTCACATATGTACATATATATACAATATTTAATTTTAAATGATTTAACCCATTTTTATTTGATCTCGGGGAAACTCGCTTCCATTTATAATAAATTATACAAATTTTAATTCAAAATTTCAATAAATTATTAATTAAATTTAAATAAAAATCTAGGGTCGTTACATGTATATAAAGTACCATTTCAAAAAAAAGTATATGTAGTGTACATAAAATCCGCACTTATATATGTACAAACATCTTATGCCCATGTATATATAATTTATAGAAAATAACTTGAAATTATTAGATGTCTCTCTTACACAATTGACATAAAGCATGCCTGATGAACCAGCTATCGATACACTGCACGTGAAAAACATATTTACATTGGTAGACTCCTCGTGCTTTCTTCGATTTCAAAATCATGCAAAAAAATTGAACACTTCGTTAATCATCAATTAATAATTAGGCTTAACATATCAAGAAAATATTTTGCAATAGAAGTCATACCTGAAGGCAAATTGAGCACCATACTGACTCTGATGCATATGAACTATTCTCCATTGATATCTTAATTGTTCCAATTTTTATCAACTGTATCTTATGATATGCCTTTTGTGCCTTCTATATCGAATATGTCGAGGAATTTGATTACTGGGGAGTCTCCTGCGTTCATCTACATAGAACATATATATGATCTAAATATCAATTTCAATTTTATGAAATATCAGTCTATAATATAATGATTTGACTGTATGTTACCTGACTTTGTACTGCATGTCCTATCTTCTCTCTAACGAGTCTTCCGCTCAAAAGACTAGTAGGGACATTGATCGGTGGTCAATTGAACAACGATTGTAAGAATGTTAGGTCTTAAAATTGAATGTATTACGTGTCTACATATTGTTATGTTAATATTATTGTTGTTTCTATTAATTTGATTCCTTTATTCTTGTAATATTATTTTAAAATATTTGAACATTTATAATTACAGTTGAGGTGATACGATGACTTTTATAGAGTAGTCATAATTTAAAATGGTCAGTGTAATACACTGTGTTGTTCATCTTATGATCCATTTGTCATGTACCATGAATACTAAGTATATATATAAGCACTACTGAAGCGCAGTTGTTTCAAGTTGCATTTTTGTATTTGGTCATACATGTATTAAATTTCATTGCAATTTTATTTAATGTGTATTTGACACTTACATATAGTTGTGATAAGTTGGTCTATTCTGAAGCAAGACCTAACTATCTAGTAATTATGTGTATCTAATACTATAGCGGTTATTCAGACATAAAATCTAACACAAAATATGACATTATATACCTTAACCATCAGATCTCGATGTGGTTACACAAAGGGTTGAATTCAGAAGGGAATCTAATTGTTCATATTTGTTTTGTCATCAACTATGCCACAAACTTGTGTTCCAATAGAATTTCCCATTATATAAATTGGATTTTTTTCTCTTAAGTTTAAATCATTTAGAAAAACAAAGAATGCTACACATAAAGTCAGTACATTGATTACTTCAATTACTAACAAACATTTTTTATGGAAAAAAAGATGGACAAATAATTATATTTCAAATGGTAAAGCTCTCAAACATTTAGTAAGTTAAATATAAAATTTGCAATTATTTTCAAATTGATAATAAAACTTGGATGAAAAAAATAAAAAAACATGTAAATATTTTCTATTCAAATATCAAATGGTCGGTCCTATTAATCAGCCTATTAATGTTGAATTTAACCTCAACATCCACTTTTGTGCTAATATATGCAAGTCAAGGACTTTCAAACGTGTAATCATAATCATACAAAGAAATAGTAATCTAAAAACTGAAAATTAATTGAAACACGCAAGTAAACACATGATAATTATGTGATTTCTTAAACTTACTTGAAGCAGATGGTAAGAATAATAGACCAAAATTTCATATCTAATTAATCACTGAAGCCGCTTTATGGTATCTGTATACTTGCAACTCTTTTTTTTTCTTCATCGTCTCCTATTTTCGCTTCAATAAATACACCATATCAAATTAGAGCATAGCACAATAGAGTTTCTTCATACTCTAGCCACCTATATATCAATAGTTAGTCCTCGGGTGCTTTTTTCAACTTACACGCCACAATAGAGAAACGGCTAATTGGTACATTTATGTATAGAGTGAAAAATATTCAAGTGATTAATACTTATCCGAACTGACTTAAATACCTTACATTCAAAAATCATTAAGGCCAAATTATGCAATTTTCTTGGTAGAGAAGCCAAAGCTTTTTTATTAATATTCTTACAGATAAATAGATCTTCATCATCATCCATGTTCATGTGCTCGATTCTCATTTCAAAATGTCCCACTAAGCTACATTAACTTGCAATGCTATAGTATATTTTCTAGATCAGTCACATTAACTTCCAATGCTACAACATATTTTCAAAACCATCAATATTTGTTAACCTTACTTATTTCCGATCAACTAATCAACTTTTCTTAAAGTCCATGTGGATAAGTATTCAATGTGCCTACACTGCTCAAATTAATTTCATTAAGCCGTCGGGTACTCTTCAACTTTTCTTCACCTTATATGAAAATATAAAAGAATAAAACAAAGATTTTATTCTATCGACGAAAAAGTCTAAAGTTAAATTATGTTATTTGTCTAAAATAGCAATTAGAAAGGAATCTAAAGAAAGAATTATACATAATTAGTTTTAACAATAAACATATAATCTAATATACAACAAAAAATTTGAAAACTAAAACCTAAGAATAAAGTTTGATTCAATTAAATAATTTATTCCAAATGAATTGGAAAAATATACCTTATGGAGTGTACTGTATGGATGAAGCTCTAGGTTTGAAAATAGATTTAGGGTAATTGCGAAATAGAGTTCAGTGATCTCAGGTTGAAAGGGTATAATAATTTGAGAATGGCCTTAATGAGAGGATATGAAAGGGGAATTAGTTTCAAGACCTAAATTGGCGGAGCTAAAATGGTGGAGAAGAACTGATGGTTGATAGGCGACATGAAATATTATGGAGGAGGTGAAGAGAAATAATATAGCATAAAAGAAAAATAAAAGGACAATAATGATTAAGAGATAATACGGTTGTATTAACGCTGGTTTTGAAAATGAAGAAACAAATAATTAGGAAAGAAATAAACAAACGATTAGAGAAAGAAATAAACAAACGATTAGGGAAAGAAATCTGAAGAAGTTTAGAAAAGAAGAGGAAGGTTTTGGCGATGATAGAGTGGCTGAATAAAAATTAAAGGAGACAACTGCAAAAATGTAACTCAAATCAATGAGAGAGTAGTATTTCAACCGAGGTTAATTGAGAATGGAGGATACAATTTATTCTATCGGTGAAAAAGTCTAAAATTAAATTATGTTATTTGTCTAAAATAGCAATTAGAAAGGAACCTAAAGAAAGAATTACACATAATTAGTTTTGATGATAAACATATTATCTAATATACAATAAAAAACTTGAAAACTAAAACCTAAGAATAAAGTTTGATTCAATTAAATAATTTATTCCAAATGAATTGGAAAAATATACCTTATGGAGTGTACTAAATGGATGAAGCTCTAGGTTTGAAAATAGATCTAAGGTGATTGCGAAATAGTGTCTAGTGATCTTAGGTTGAATGGGTACAACAATTTGAGAATGGCTTTAATGAGAGGATATGAAAGAGGAGATAGTTTTCATGACCTAAGTTGGTGGAGCTAAAATGGTGGAGGAGAACTGATGGTTGATAGGCGACATGAAATATTATGGAGGAGGTGAAGAGAAACAATATAGCATGAAAGAAAAATAAAAGGACAATAATGAATAAGAGATAATATGTTTTTATTAACGCTGGTTTTGAAAATGAAGGGATAAACAATTAGGGAAAGAAACAAACGATTAGGGAAAGAAACAAACAAACGATTAGGGAAAGAAACCTGAAGAAGTTTAGAAAAGAAGGGGAAGAGTTTGGCGATAATAGAGTGGCGAATAAAATTAAAGGGGACAACTGCAAAAATGTAACTCAAATCAATGAGAGAGTAGTATTTCAACTGAGGTTAATTGTGACGCCCCACCTCTATACCCATGCTAGCCAAGGACACTACGGTGTAGTGTTGTCAACTAGCACGGAGAATAAGGCTGTTGAGGAGCGACCATCTATGTAATTGCTTTGTGCGAGCACCGATATGTCAGATAATAAAACATTGCATTTCATTTTTAGAGGAAACCCGACATACCAATACAAACTCAAAGCTACTACACAGTGGCTATAATAGTTTAGGACAATAAATATAAAAATAACACAGAAAACATAAATGCGAAATACAGATGGAACGAAAAGTCTCATATATATAATAACTGATATCAGTTACAATACATTTGACACAATACAAATGATACAACTACAATTGTCGACTCAAGAAGTTATATATACAAGTACATTATCGACTAATATACATGAATACATTATCATCTTAAAACAGACACACTGACTACTGCAACAAGACGAAGACCACTTCAAATAATATAAAAAGTCTTCATAGCTCTAGCAGCAACCCAAAGCTAAAAATCTACAACCTGTAAATACTCGGTCTGACCCGAGTATTAAATTCAAAAGAAAATAATACCCGGGTCAGTCTAATTCAAACTCAGTTATTAATGCACAGGAGCAATAATAATCAATATCGAATAGACGACAGTCACAATAATTCCCGTCTATCCGACTCTTTAAACAAAGAAATCGGATGACGGTCGATATAACACTTAATAGTGTTAAAAAAAGATCAGCAGATTTAAATCATCAACAGAGATAAATAAACAATTTATCAAATCAACTAAATCAATTCAAAACTGTCAATTCTGGGTGGTTGCAGTGCACGCACGCGTGCACTGCCTCGCCACCACCGAATATAAAGTCACCACCACAATGAAACTGCAGTGGCAAACATATGTAAGGACAAAGGCAGGCTGCAACTAAACTGCAGAAAAGTCATCAACAGTTCAAGCATATACAGCAATAGAGACGAATTCGAGTACATCATGAAGCAGAACCAAGTGCAGTTCAACTGAGATGGACAACTCGAGAATAAACATGTACAAATGAACGAGTGATCAATATGGCAACACAGATGTGCAAATGAAGAAGTCTCGAACTCAAGACAATATGGAAGGCAAAAAATACAGAACCAACAAACAAGATCATGACAGAATAGTAAAGAGCAATAACAAGAGAGGCGAGTGCTGCACTGATAAATGAAGTGCAGCCACAAACGCATAGGTTCAAAGACACATGCATATAAGTCGAGTAACATAAACAACATGTAGTGGTATATAAGTAGGAACCAAGTGAAGAAACTGTAGTGTCAACAAATGGTCAAGTGAAATGCAGACAACACCAAGTAATGGTGAAGTAAGTGAAACGGGCTCAGTAATGAAGCAAATGTGATAAACAAACAGGCTGGTCAAAGTGATACTACAAGTGCAACAGGACAGGGTACACTACAATGAAACAGTGGACAGTATCATCAAGAAACAACAAGACCAGACTTACAAAGAATATCAACATAAATGGGCAGTGACAGTATGCAATGCAACACAAAGCAAACCCATGTGAACATGTACACAAGAACACAAATCTGGACCAATTTCCATCAAATGAATAAGAAACAAAGACCAGGCTCAACACAACAGAGTGGCAACATATAGGTATGCAAACTAGTTTAATGATTCGACCCTGAACCAATAGCCAGATTTAATTAACAAATGCACTCGATACAAAGACACAACTGTACGGAATGTACACATGACAGCATCCCTACCAAAAGACTACACCTATACATGAACAAGTGCACATGTAAACAGTGACATGAGGAAACAATGCAACCCAATGAATAAGGGCATAACATGGTCAACCCAACTTCAACAACAACTTCAAATGAGAATGATGTCACCAGTGAATTACAGTGACCAAATGCAAATGAGTACAGTGCATCAATGCAATGTATCAGACTCGAGCACAAACAAAGGCAATATAAGCCTAACAGTGCAAAATGGCGGTGGTACAACTAATGGAGTATACAAGCTACAGAACCCTAAGCAAAATTCAAAGGCAAGCATACACATATAGTTGCAGTGAAACTACAATGTTGACCAAGGCAACAATACAACACATAACAGGTACAACATAAATGGAGCAACATCAATATGCAATTATGCACTCCAGCCCTGAGACAGATTGGAAGTGAACCCAACAGATGTAAACTTAAAAAGGTGCAGACAACAGAGGTGATATCGTACACGAGTTTACAAAAGCACATATGCACAGCATCACGAATACAAGAGATTGGGGATAAATAGTGCAGACTATACCAAAGCTACAATGACCAAAGTAATATCGAGACTTCACTCCAGAAATAAAAGGAAATTCAAAAACAGTTCAAATTAGAGTCCAAGTGGTTAAAGTCGAAAAGAATCATCTTCACAGTCAACTCAGTGCCGAAGACAACAAGAACAAAATCACAAAGCATAAGAGAATCAACCGATGATAGTAAATTCAAACGAAACCAAATCAAGCAGCAGTCTTAGCAAAATCAAACACGAAACATAGTACTGAATTAGATGTGAGGGTCACTCACCTTGTCGCCGAATATAGAAGAAGTTGAGCACTAAGGGAACGAAGCCCCAAATCAGAAAGACCCTAAAATTTGGTAAGCCTCCACGAACAAGCAAGACGATAGTATCTCAAGGCTATCGAGAAGCACAAGGCTCCAGACAGAAAGCACAAAATAAATCGAAAGCCCTAATTCAGATTGCAAGAGGAAATCGTCGCCATTTCTAATCTCCAGAGATAGATAAAGAAACGGGTTAACGAATGGAGGAAGGGGGATTTGGGTTGTCTTTGATGAATACCGCACCAAGAAAGAATGGATCAAGATGATTTGTAAAGCCCACAACCTTTTTAAATTCAATTTTATAATTGAATCTCAATCCAATTTGAAAAGAATTCAAACCGGATAAGAAGAGAATTTCAATTCGATCAAAATGCCGATAGCTATTAGCAACCAGATTAGATTGTCAAGAGGCGATAATTAAATGGGTACGAAATGTCGGGTTGTTACAGACTTCCCTCCTTAAAGAAATTGCGTCCTCGCAATCCTAAGGGATAATTGGGAAAAAGGTAACAACCATAAGAACATAACAATGTCGAATGCATAAGCAAAGCAAAGGTCAACAGGGAAGTATTAGATATAAAATCAAAAGGTTCGACTGCTTCAAACCAAAAGAATCAACATCGTGGGGGTCAAGGAATCAAAATCAGACGACTATCAAAAGCAAGAATCAATCGAGTTCCAGCATTTAATAGAAAAGGAAAAACAGAGCAGGATTCACGTACTGCACGAATTGAATGTGAGTAAATCAAATTACTCACCTGAATTGCCAGAGAAAAAGACGAAGCTCGAATCTCAAAATCGCAAATATTCAATCATCAAAAACGATAATCGAATTTCACAAATATTTGATTATCAAAAACGATAATCAGAAACACAAACATTCGATTAGACAAATCGAAAAATATTTAATTATCTCAAACGATAATCAAATTTCACAAATATCTGATTATCAAAAACGATAATCAAAAATCACAAATCAAATGTCTAATTATCTCAAACGATAATCAGAAAACAAATCAAATATCTAATTATCTCAAACGATAATCAGAAAACAAATCAAATATCTAATTGTCTCAAACGATAATCAGGAACACAAATATTTAATTATCACAAATGATAATCAAATCTCACAAATATCTGATTATCAAAAACAATAATCAGAAATCATAAATATTCGATAAATCAAATCGAAAAATATTTAATTATCTCAAATGATAATTAAATCGGAAAATATTTAATTATCACAAATGATAATCAAATTTCACAAATATCTGATTATCAAAAACGATAATCAGAAGTCGTAAATATTCAATTAACGAGTCCGGAATTAACCGAAGTAGTAAAAGTATGGTTCCATACTCCTTACTTTTGCTAAATCGTTTAAATCTCTTTATCGTTTCCTTGAAAGTGCAGAATTGTGTGTTTTAAAAATAACATTTCACATTCTCAAACGGACAAGTCCGGAATTAAGCGAATCAGTAAAAGAAAGGGGTCATAGTCCTCGATTTTTCTGAAACGTTTAAATCGCTTCCTCGTTCTTCTGAAAATGTAAACTGTAAAAATTTTGAAAACAATTTTAATTTATATTTTTGAAACAACTTTTTAAAAATAAAGAATTTTGAAAACACGTGATTAAATTAACAATATCAGTAGCAACTTAGATAAGGAAATTGCACTTCTCAAAGTACAGTAAAACGGACAACAAATTCAGCATTGTGGGAGAACCGCTTGTAAATCCATTTTAAAATTGACGGTTACTGAAGTTAACACGTCAAATTTTCATTAAAATAACTGGCATCAAAGTATAATACCAATGAATTTTCATTCATAAAAAAAAATGTCACAAGAATCTTCTCAAAGATAGAAAGGGATATCATACCCTAAACTTGTATTCATAACAAGTCAATAACACATGAATTCACCAATGCACAAAAATTGATAAGCATATCAATAGAAATCACGAAAATTGGTGAAGCACAAAATTCCAGAAATCATCACAAGAAATCCAGAAAATACCAGAAGGGGGGAGGCCTATCACAAAATGGGAGTATGGAAACTCCAAAACACCGGTATCACAAGACGAGACGCTATCTCATGGTGGCTAACCATTAAAGTTTCACACAGGAATGGTTCGAAGACCGTGGGTCGCTATCCCACACGTGTGAGTCGGAATCACACAGATTGAGGTCTAGGCTAACCTCGCAGAGAAAGAGACATCGCACATTTGCTAGTCTAAATCATAAAAAGGAAAAGGGGAAGGCCTATCACAAAATGGGAGCATGAAAACTCCAAAACACCGGTATCACAAGACGAGATGCTATCTCATGGAAGCCATCCATTAAATTTTCACACAGGAATGGTCCGAAGACCGTGGGTCGCTATCCCACATGTGTGAGTCGGAATCACACAGATTGAGGTCTAGGCTAACCTCGCAGAGAAAAAGATATGTGTGAGTGGAATCACACAAATTAAGGTCTAGACTAACCAAAAAGCAAAAAGGTATGTGTGAATGGAATCACACAAGTGGTGTCTAGTCTAACCTCGCAAACAAAAAGATATGTGTGAGTGGAATCACACAAGTTAAGGTCTAGACTAACCAAAAAGCAAAAAGGTATGTGTGAATGGAATCACACAAGTGGTGTCTAGTCTAACCTCGCAAACAAAAAGATATGTGTGAGTGGAATCACACAAGTTAAGGTCCAGACTAACCAAAAAGCAAAAAGGTATGTGTGAATGGAATCACACAAGTGGTGTCTAGTCTAACCTTGCAAACAAAAAGATATGTGTGAGTGGAATCACACAAATTTAAGGTCTAGACTAACCAAAAAGCAAAAAGGTATGTGTGAATGGAATCACACAAGTGGTGTCTAGTCTAACCTTGCAAACAAAAAGATATGTGTGAGTGGAATCACACAAATTTAAGGTCTAGACTAACCAAAAAGCAAAAAGGTATGTGTGAATGGAATCACACAAGTGGTGTCTAGTCTAACCTTGCAAACAAAAAGATATGTGTGAGTCGGAATCACACTACTGCGGTCTAGACTAACCTTGCGAACAAAGAGATATGTGTGAGTCGGAATCACACCACTGCGGTCTAGTCTAACCTTGCAAACAAAGAGACATCGCACAATTGCTAGTCTAAATCATAAAATGATCGTCATGATCAACGAGAAGTGTCAATTACACTAAGCTAGTAAATATAAAAGTTTAGCTTCATGTCCCATAACCACTTGCTTAACTTAAATATTTACGAACAAACTGTAAATCTACACTAGAAAATTGTCACAAAAGGTTCAATCGAACAAGTCCAGGAGTTAACCGACGAAGTAAACGCAAGCGTTTCATACCACTTGTTTTACTAGGCCGTTTAATTCAATTTCTCATACGAGTGAAATAAAGGCTTGTATATACTAATAGATTGGAAAACGGTTTAAGAAAAAGAGCTTTGTAGTAAAATAGTTTTGAAATCGTTTGGAAAAAAGGATTTTAATATTTACTACTAGTATAGAAAACCTTTATATTTTTAAAGTGACAAATCACAAAAATGATTGTAGAAACAATCAATCACAAGAATTCACATACGAAGATGTGAATGGAATCCAAAGAAATCGATACTGAATCCATCAGAAAGTATGTTCACAAAAATCCCGAAGAAAATGTCATCAAAGTTGCTAATAAATGATAGCAACAAATTGGGGAAATGATCAAGAATCGATTAAATTAGGAAACCAAGTCAGTTCACTAAAATTTCACATTCGAAGACGTGAATAAAATCCAAAGAATTCGATTCCAAATTCATCAAAGTAGGAATACCCAAAAATTCCAGAAATAGAAGTTATCAAAATCGACAAAGGTGATAACAACTAATTAGAAAAGAAGAATCGATTATCAACTGGAAAAACAAAGCAAAACGAGCAGAAATGCATAAATGACTTCAACAAAAGTAAGAATCAAGTCAATGTCGAAGTCAACAATTAATAGCCGCAGTCGAGTACAAAATGATTCAATCATCATTATCAAAGAAACCAACGGCAAACAAAATCAGAGTCTTAAAAATCAAGAAATTAGCAATTTCTCAAAAACAAAGTGACCGAAGTCGAATGGAATTCAAGATGAGGAAAACACAAAATATCAAGTTCAAAATCGCTGAGATTCAAACTAGATGTGAATGAGAAATCAAAATTACTCAATTTGCAATTGGTCCAGCTATTTTTTCATCACAGTGTAACAGGTACACAATGACACTCATAGCATAGAACAAAAGTGGAACAAAGTCCAAAAGTCAAAATGGCTTTAATTTGCCAAATTAAAACAAAATCAACATCGGCTAAATCAATTCAAAGCCGAAAACACAAGAATAAGCGTTAGGAATTCATACCTAACAGTCAAAAATAATCATATGTAAAGATGAGAGATAAACATCGACAAATAGTTGTAACACATGCTCCATCTAAGTTATGTTTTATAATTGTCCTAAACCCCAGGCTCTGATACCAAGCTGTGACGCCCCACCTCTATACCCACGCTAGCCAAGGACACTACGGTGTAGTGTTGTCAACTAGCACGGAGAATAAGGCTGTTGAGGAGCGACCATCTATGTAATTGCTTTGTGCGAGCACTGATATGTCAGATAATAAAACATTGCATTTCATTTTTAGAGGAAACCCGACATACCGATACAAACTCAAAGCTACTACACAGTGGCTATAATAGTTTAGGACAATAGATATAAAAATAACACAGAAAACATAAATGCGGAATACAGATGGAACGAAAAGTCTCATATATATAATAACTGATATCAGTTACAATACATTTGACATAATACAAATGATACAACTACAATTGTCGACTCAAGAAGTTATATATACAAGTACATTATCGACTAATATACATGAATACATTATCATCTTAAAACAGACACACTGACTACTGCAAGAAGACGAAGACCACTTCAAATAATATAAAAAGTCTTCATAGCTCTAGCAGCAATCCAAAGCTAAAAATCTACAACCTGTAAATACTCGGTCTGACCCGAGTATTAAATTCAAAAGAAAATAATACCCGGGTCAGTCTAATTCAAACTCAGTTATTAATGCACATGAGCAATAATAATCAATATCGAATAGACGACAGTCACAATAATTCCCGTCTATCCGACTCTTTAAACAAAGAAATCGGATGACGGTCGATATAACACTTAATAGTGTTAAACAAAGATCAGCAGATTTAAATCATCAACAGAGATAAATAAACAATTTATCAAATCGACTAAATCAATTAAAAACTGTCAATTCTGGGTGGCTGCAGTGCACGCACGCGTGCACTGCCTCGCCACCACCGAATATAAAGTCACCACCACAATGAAACTGCAGTGGCAAACAGATGTAAGGACAAAGGCAGGCTGCAACTAAACTACAGAAAAGTCATCAACAGTTCAAGCATATACAGCAATAGAGACGAATTCGAGTACATCATGAAGCAGAACCAAGTGCAGTTCAACTGAGATGGACAACTCGAGAATAAACATGTACAAATGAACGAGTGATCAATATGGCAACACAGATGTGCAAATGAAGAAGTCTCGAACTCAAGACAATATGGAAGGCAAAAAATACAGAACCAACAAACAAGATCATGACAGATTAGTAAAGAGCAATAACAAGAGAGGCGAGTGCTGCACTGATAAATGAAGTGCAGCCACAAACGCATAGGTTCAAAGACACATGCACATAAGTCGAGTAACATAAACAACATGTAGTGGTATATAAGTAGGAACCAAGTGAAGAAACTGCAGTGTCAACAAATGGTCAAGTGAAATGCAGACAACACCAAGTAATGGTGAAGTAAGTGAAACGGGCTCAGTAATGAAGCAAATGTGATAAACAAACAGGCTGGTCAAAGTGATACTACAAGTGCAACAGGACAGGGTACACTACAATGAAACAGTGGACAGTATCATCAAGAAATAACAAGACCAGACTTACAAAGAATATCAACATAAATGGGCAGTGATAGTATGCAATGCAACACAAAGCAAACCCATGTGAACATGTACACAGGAACACAAATCTGGACCAATTTCCATCAAATGAATAAGAAACAAAGACCAGGCTCAACACAACAGAGTGGCAACATATAGGTATGCAAACTAGTTTAATGATTCGACCCTGAACCAATAGCCAGATTTAATTAACAAATGCACTCGATACAAAGACACAACTGTACAGAATGTACACATGACAGCATCCCTACCAAAAGACTACACCTATACATGAACCAGTGCACATGTAAACAGTGACATGAGGAAACAATGCAACCCAATGAATAAGGGCAGAACATGGTCAACCCAACTTCAACAACAACTTCAAATGAGAATGATGTCACCAGTGAATTACAGTGACCAAATGCAAATGAGTACAGTGCATCAATGCAATGTATCAGACTCGAGCACAAACAAAGGCAATATAAGCCTAACAGTGCAAAATGGCGGTGGTACAACTAATGGAGTATACAAGCTACAGAACCCTAAGCAAAATTCAAAGGCAAGCATACACATATAGTTGCAGTGAAACTACAATGTTGACCAAGGCAACAATACAACACATAACAGGTACAACATAAATGGAGCAACATCAATATGCAATTATGCACTCCAGCCCTGAGACAGATTGGAAGTGAACCCAACAGATGTAAACTTAAAAAGGTGCAGACAACAGAGGTGATATCGTACACGAGGTTACAAAAGCACATATGCACAGCATCACGAATACAAGAGATTGGGGATAAATAGTGCAGACTATACCAAAGCTACAATGACCAAAGTAATATCGATACTTCACTCCAGAAATAAAAGGAAATTCAAAAACAGTTCAAATTAGAGTCCAAGTGGTTGAAGTCGAAAAGAATCATCTTCACAGTCAACTCAGTGCCGAAGACAACAAGAACAAAATCAGAAAGCATAAGAGAATCAACCGATGATAGTAAATTCAAACGAAACAAAATCAAGCAGCAGTCTTAGCAAAATCAAACACGAAACATAGTACTGAATTAGATGTGAGGGTCACTCACCTTGTCGCCGAATATAGAAGAAGCCGAGCACTAAGGGAACGAAGCCCCAAATCAGAAAGACCCTAAAATTTGGTAAGCCTCCACGAACAAGCAAGACGATAGTATCTCAAGGCTATCGAGAAGCACAAGGCTCCAGACAGAAAGAACAAAATAAATCGAAAGCCCTAATTCAGATTGCAAGAGGAAATCGTCGCCATTTCTAATCTCCAGAGATAGATAAAGAAACGGGTTAACGAATGGAGGAAGGGGGATTTGGGTTGTCTTTGATGAATACCGCACCAAGAAAGAATGGATCAAGATGATTTGTAAAGCCCACAACCTTTTTAAATTCAATTTTATAATTGAATCTCAATCCAATTTGAAAAGAATTCAAACCGGATAAGAAGAGAATTTCAATTCGATCAAAATGCCGATAGCTATTAGCAACCAGATTAGATTGTCAAGAGGCGATAATTAAATGGGTACGAAATGTCGGGTTGTTACATTAATTGAGAATGGAGGATACAAAAGGTCTAATATTCGATTTTATATATAATAGCATATATTATCAAATTTTGCCTCTAAATTTACATTATTAGAGGCAGTTATCTTATTTTTCCCTTAATTAAGTGCCTCTAATACTCTTAATTTTGGTAGTGTACGCGGATTGAGATTTGTACCGTTAGATTTGATTTAAAATAAACGGTTAGATCTGTAGCTGGAGGGGATGATACAGATTGTGTTTCACTAATAAACTAAGGAGAATATGTTTTAGCCATTTTGGATGATGACATATTAGTATGAAATTGTGAAACTTTTTAGAAAAATTGCAACACTTACATTTTAATAGTCAATTGTTTGGAAAAAAAATTGCAATATATGAAAAGTTATCAGTAAATGATTAGTTATTAATAAATGATTATTTAATATTTAATATTAATTATTTAAAATTTAAAATTTAATTACTATTTATTAATAATTAATTGCTAATTATTTCATATTTCAAAATAATTATTAATAATTAATAAATAAGTGATTTTACAAGAAACATTGCTAGGATATGCAAACGAATCTTCATTCGAAAAACAAAATTGCTAGGATAGGGTTTTTTTGACACATCATCACACAACTCAGCGTCATTTTTAATGAAAAGTTAAATAGGAGGGAAATATATGCACCAATTGCAAAAAACTTTCCCTTCGGTATATGCATACGTAACACTTTTTACTTACTCATATTTATTGGTAGATAATCATCCTTCCAAAATTTTATAATATTGACAATATTTACCTACTAATAAATCTTACCATTAAATATTGTTAGATAAAGGTTATCTTTACCTACCCATATATATTGTAGGCAAAATATTGGTAGGTAAAGGTCAGATTTCTTGTAGTGAGTTCATTCGAGTAAAATTATAGGTTTTTTACATCGCACAATAAATTAAACAAATATATAAGTTAAACCACTCAATAATTAAACAAATGTAGGGAAAAAAATTTTAAGGACAAATTATAGTAAATATTTAGTCAGAAGGACACGCGCATAAAAATTTTACCGTAAGGACAAAGCCCAAAGTCCAGATACAATTTTAAACAAAACAAAGCATTCTGTTCGTCTTCCTCCTCCTTCCTTACACTCAGAATTTCACGAAAAATTTTCTCGAAAGAAAAAATAGCACCGCAAGCTAGAAACAAATCTACATCTCCAATAGAACCTCAGAAATCGACTATAGATGAACAATGAGCACAACAATCGACAGTCGATAAAAACCTAACTAAGTCGGAAGTGAATCAACAAAATGAAAATCGAAATGTCGACGCAGCAGATGTTCAAAAAGAAAGTGCAATGATATAAGTGGAAAACCTACCTCTAGCGCAAACGTTAGCGTCGACATTAAAGGGGAAAAGCAACAAATTAAAGCTTGAAAAACCTACATCAACAGAAGAGGAAAAGCAAAATATATAAAAAAGAAGGAAGAGAAGAGACGAAAAAATTACAGCAAGTGGAAGCAGACCAGAAATAAGCGAAAGTATACCAAAGAAGGTAACTGATAATATAAAATCAAACATAACAAAGTTAGTATAGTTTTGTTATAGTAACATTGAATTTTTTTGCATAGAACAAAGAAGAGAACATGCAGCAACAAATATCTGCAGAGAAAAAAGTTGAAGACAATATGCAAAAAAGAGAACAACGAACAAAAAGAAGAAATGAAAAAATGATTCAAAACAAAATACAAAAAGAAACAGAGGTAACTGAAATTGCAAAATTATAAAACTTACTAATAATTTCATTCTGTTAAATGTATTCTAATGTTACCAAAAGTGTTAAACAGGAAAAATCTCAGCAAAAAGAAGGGAAAAAAGCTGCGGATGAAGAATCAGATGAAGAACAACTATATTTGGTAAAATAAAAAACATCATAACTTTATACCATGATAAATATTTCAAAAATATTACTTGTAAATCATTTGGTAAAAGAAAAGGCTGATAAGTACAACAAACTGATACATAATTACAAGTAATAATTGTCATTATCATTAAGCGTAAATTGTTTGATAAAATAATAGTCAGTATCATTTAGTTGAAACATGATACAAACAAAAAACTGATACCTATTTACAAAAAACCGATACCTATTTACAAAAATCGATACCTAGTTATAAAAAACTGATACCTACTTGAAAAAATGATACCTGGTTACAGAATACTGATACCTACTTAGTATCAACTGATACCTAGTTACTGCAAACTGATACCTAGTTACTACAAACTTGAAATTGTTACATATTTGACAGAAGATATTTCACTGCAGCTAATACCCAAATCTATTGTTGTTTTTAAACATAATTTGTTTCACAAATAACTTATTGTCTTTATTTTGAAATAATAGGATGATGATGATTTTGTTGATCCACATCCAAAATGCATAAAAGAAAGATCACAAACAAAACAGCAATCTGAAGATAAAAAGCATGAAACTGCTTACAGATGTGGATTACAGGCAGTATTCAAAATGGTAAAACTGATAAAACAAAATGCTCTATCCAAGAAGCAGATGGACATAATGAAGAGCACTCCTTTTTACAACTTCTTTAGCGTTTTCTACGAAGAGAAAATTTTGATGAAAGAATGCAAAAAGCATCAACATAATTTGGATGCTTTATACAAATGCTACTCAGTTGTGGAAGATGCATTCTTATTTTCCAAAGAAAGGATGAAAGTTACAGCAACGGATATAAGTTTGATTTTTGGCCTACCACTAAAAGGAATTAACATTGAGCCAACTCAGAAAATGACAAACAGAACAATTCCAATGCAGTGTAGGGAATTTGCAAACATAAACTTCGGCAATTGCACTTATATAACAAGAAATGTTGTGGAAAAAAGAATAAAGCAAGAAGTTGCAAAAAAGAAAAAAGAGTATGAAGAAGACTTGCCAATGTTAATAGTAATTGAAATACTATTAACATTCTTCATTCCAAACAACCAGCAAAAATTAAGATGTGGACTTCTACCATACTTAATTAATGTAGAGACAATGCAATTGGTTTCTTGGCCACTAACGATAGAAAAGAATTTCAATAAATTTGTTAAGAAGTTCATCCATAATCCAAGAAATATGTCGGGATGCTCCATGCTTCCATCGGTAAGATAAGTTAATCAAAAATTTATTACTTAATTTTTTTTAACAAACATATCTAATCAATTCTTTTTATGTTAACAGTATTGCATTTGTGAGAAACTGAATCTCATTCAACAAAGACAATAATATACTCCAGCTTTACCAAGATTTGCAAAATGGGATTTAAGGAAACTCAAAGACAAAGCAATCAAAGCAGTTTTTGATAACGTGAAAGAGGGTGATGTAAGTAAAAATTCCATTTCATTTTTTGTTAATCAATATGCTTTAACTCTTATGTAGAATAAAGTTTTATTGTCTATCCTTTCTTCTATAACATAAAACTGATACTACAGTGATCAAAAACTGATAGCATATCATTACGTAGTAAATAGTATCAAAAACAAAAAATAGAATGCAAAAAATTGATACCGTATGTTTACTTGCTTGAAACGAATACTAATAGTATCATAAACTGATACAAAATTGCAAAAACTGATACCAAATGAGTACATGCTTGAAACTAATTGTGGATGTATTCAAAACTGATACTAGAATGCAAAAACTGATACCTTATAATTTCACAATTTACACTGATACTACAATCCAATAACTAATACCATAGTTGTACATCTTTGAAACTGATACTTATATTATAAGAAACTGATACTAATATTATTAGAAACTGATACTAGAATTCGAAAACTGATACCAGTTTTACATGATTGAACCCGATACTAATAGTACCAGAAAATAAAAAAATAGCTATTTGTTTTATTGCATACAGTTTTCTTTTTTCATTATAGTAAAAATTCAATTATCATTGCAAATTGATATCATAGCTTAAAACTGAAACAAATTTTCCAATACCAATTTTCTAGGTGAAAGAAATCACAAATCTCAGCCCATATGAAGAATGTCTACTTCAAACAGAGATTGTTGAACACAATTTCCCTAAAATTCAAAAAGAAAAGCATGGAAAGAAAAGAAAGTTTGAAGAAACCAAAGAAAGTGCACATTCATTTGAGGAAGACATAAGCATCAGGATCTTCCAAATGCATATAAAAGATTTGGAAGAAGAAACAAAGAAAACAAAAAAAGAATTGGATGTAGAAAAAAAAAGAAAGAGTTAAAGCAGAGCAAGAAGTTTTCAGGTTGAAAGAAGAGTTAAAAGAAATTAAGTTGAAGCTGAAAGATAATGAAGAGAAAAGATCACAGGCTGAAGACAATACCAATAAATTTGAAGATGATTTGAATGACAGTGAAGAAAACGATGAAAATAAAAAAGAAAGTTTCAATGTACAAAGCGACATTTTACAAACTGAACTAAATGCAGATACTTTTATAGAAATGGAAATAGAAAAAATGAAGAAAAAGCTGAAGAGTGTGCACAAAAAAGAGCAGATAAAACAGAAGAAATGAAGAAACATATGCCCATCGAAATAGAAAGTGAATTGGGTAAAAAAACGAGCAGTGAAGAAATACAATGTGAACATGAAGAAAAAAACAGACTCCAACTGAAGTACATCAAAAAGAAGAGTTGGAAAAACAAAGTAAAGTGCAGAGAGACAACTCAGAAGATAATCAAAATCTTCAAGAGGATACAGATGTAAAAAACCAAAGTATACCATATGTCGCTTCAGTGCTTGACTTTACCCCTCCATCTTTCAAACTTTACGACACACAAGACTTTGAAAGTGAAAAAACTGAAGAAAAAAAGATGCAGAAGAACATGTGCAAACAGCTGTTAGAAAAGGGAAACAAACAGTCACAAAATCAAGTGACAAAAAAATCAAAGCAACACAAAAAGAGACAACTTCTTATATTCAAAGGTTAAAGGCAAGAACAAGAGTGAAAACACAACGTCATAGCTTTGAATATGGGATGAAACAAAAGAAAGTTGCAAATAAGCCAAAACCTGAAGAAAAAAAAAGAAGATGTTGAAAACAAAAGTGAAAAAGACAACAGTCCAAAGCCACTTGCAGTAATAGAGCCAACACTTTCAGAGATAGGGCTTGGACATTGCAAATGTTTGATCTATCTCAATGTTGAGCAACAAAATGTGATCAAAACTTTCTTTTCATTAACGATATCATCACAAAAGTAAGTGTACAAATATGTATATTAATTTTAAATATGAAATTAAGTTTATCTAACATATACAAATTGTTTTTATCAAAATAGTGTAGTGGCATGGGAAGACAACGACACAATCAGAGGATGTTGTGTCATAACAAAGAATGCACTAAAACATCTACTAGAAGGAAACGACACAGACGGGCAGGTACATAATATTTTTTTTCTTTACATCAACACTAATACCAAAATAAAAATAAAAATGATACCCAAATCCACAACATGCTTAAATTGACTTGATGCTTTATTATTTTTATACTTATCAACATACACAGCAACTATTAACATTACTGATACTATTAACAATTTAATATTGCTTTACCAATAAAAAAACTTATACTTTTCTGATTTTAATATAGATTATAGATTGGTATATTTCAAAATGTGGACCGGAAGAACACAACTATGCTTTCACAACTACAATGACGGTAAATAAAACTTTAATATTCAAGTACATAATAATTGCTTCATTTATTAAATCATAACTTATTTTCATATTAAACAGAAAGCAATTGTGTGTGATATAAAGGGTGTGAAAAAAAGTCTTGTCCTCCCTACGCTAGAATCTATTGTACAGGACAAATTTGCTGAAAGTATATATATTTTCCTTTGCATTGTGAGAACCACTGGACATTAGTGACTTTAACATACCCAACAATGCAATGGTGCCATGTTGACTCTAACCGCCCTAGAAGATCAAACGAAAGAAACAATTCCAGTTTAAAAGAAGCTATAAAATTGGTATGAGATTTATCTTTCTTTTAAAAAAAATACTTATCACGGTGAATATGAGCTAAATTTTTAATATATTACCTGTTTTAGAGACATGAAATAGAGGACATGCTCCAAGAAATCTGGAAAAGCAATAACATAACAGACATGGTGGTGAAACCAAATGATATGCATCAAATAAAGTGTGCACAGCAAGCAGAAGACTCGTAAGTTTTTTTCCATTATAATCTATGTTTTTGCATTATAATTTTCCATACATACTTCTATACATCATTGTATACCTTTTATATTTAATTGAATTTGATTCTTAATAAAAATATTGAAAATTATTATCTCTCAATTTAATAAACTTTTAATTCAGATAAACAGTTACTACAGGGAAAAAACTGATACCTACATAAAAGAAACCGATACCTACAGAAACAAAACTGATACCTACATAAAAGAAACTGATACCTACAGAAACAAAACTGACACCTACAAAAAAACAAACTGATACCTGTAGAAATTAATACGTAGTGTCCTAGTAAAACTGCTAAATGATTTAATTCAAAGCATACTGTATGCTTGTACCATTATCTCTGAAATTTAAATTTTTGTATTAATTATAAACCTGTTAATACAGCAGATGAAAATTGATACTAATATTACATTTTGGTTTCAACAAGCTTGACTGTAGGATATTTGTAATGATATTTATCATCTCGTTGAACAAAAGCAGGATACCAATAAAAATTGAAAAGAAAGAAATATTATCAACAAGAGCAAGGATTGTACATGCAATATTAATAGATGATGAACACTGCTGGAGTCTGTCTAAATACATGTCAAGCCTAGAAGAACAAAGAAAAAAAAGGAAATGAATTCACATTGCGTTATTTCACAATTAAATTTGGTACCTGTAAAGTAATGTTGTTCTGTTGAAATGTGTACTTGTGAAGTAATGATGTTCTGTTGCAATTTCATACATATGAAGTAATGTTGTTCTGTTATTAAAACAATGCTGCTTTTACTTGTAAAAACAATACTGATCTCCTGGAATGATATGTTGTGGTTGATGTTCTTTTCTTTTCCTGTTGTTTATATTATAACAAGATTAACTACTGTATTTTCTATCATCCAACTATGGATCCCACATAATATTATCAGCTTTATGATGCAACTATCAGTTGTAAAATGATATTATCAAATTTCATATAATATTTCAATACAAAACAGTAACTAGGCATCAGTTCTTATGACTGATAGTATCAGTTTTGTTAAAACTTACACTCAACATACTTTATGAAACAACAATTAGTGCAGGTATCAGGTTTTGCAAACACCAGATATCATTCTAATTATTTAGTAGTACTGATGTCAATTCTAGCATGTATTATAATACACAAAACTGATACTAAAAACAAACCAAAACTGATAATAAAGCCGTTTATATCCAATCAACCAAACATTATCTCCAACCAAGCTAACTGATACCGAAACTGTAAAAAATGATACCAAAACTTATAAAAACTGATACGTGTAAAAACTTATAAAAACTGGTACTGTAAAAAATAATATGGTAAAAATGATACTGGTACCAAAACTTGAAAAAACAAACAACAGAACTGATACTACAAAAACAAATAACTGATACTATCATCTATACTAAAATAGCTGAAATTAAAATCAATTTCATAATATGCTATACTAAATACAATTTAATAATAAATGGTTCAATTACTATAGACCACTGAAACAAGTCTCACATACACTTATTACTCTGAACAAATTAAAAATGTAAAATCAAATCATATCCTCTTTGAAGCTTGACAATTCCGTTTATTATGACCAAATTGCTTGCACTCGCCACATCTATTTTTCTTGTTATGAAAATATGAAAATCCTCCTTTGCGCTTCACTGATGGTCTGCCAGCGCCACGTTTCTCCTTTGGTGGCTTGATAACATCTTGAATGCTACCATCAACAATAGGCCTATCATAATTTGGAATATGATTTATAGCGTTGGCATAAGAACATCGATAAGCATCAACAGTGAAATACTTCTCGATAAAATCATATACAGACAACTTAGATTTGTTCATACACTTTATAACATGAGCACAAGGAAATCCCGTAATTTTCCATTGGTTGCAACTACAAACCCGCTCCTTCAAATCAACACAATGAGAGTTTGGAGATTTCACTTCAAAAGCAAAATCAGAAGATTTACATACATCCCATCCAAATCCTTCTTCAATCAATTCATCTAAACGTAACTCCATAGAAGGACATAGACTTGTTCTCCACAAACGACATTCTTCTCTTCTTCTAGCCATTTGTTCCATAATCTTAACATGAATACCATCTAAACACAAAGTAATAGGCAATGCTCGTTCATTTAAAATCCATCTGTTAAAACTTTCTGCAACATTGGAACTATATTCACCATAATGTTTCCCTGGAAAAAATAAATCCACCCACTTATCAAATGGCTTATCCTTTAAAAAATTAACACCAGCAACACCACCAATTTGACAAAACTTAGAATATGCTCCTTCAAATTCATATAGATTTGAAGCTCTAGAACACATTTTGAATAGATCAACAATAGACACATTTGCATTTTTGGCTTTCACTGCTGAAAGAAGATTTTGTTCCATATGCAAAGAGCAATAACTGTGATAATCTGAAGGAAAAACATCACGAACACCTGAAAGCAAACCTTGGTGGCGATCTGACATAAAAACTAAAGTACGCTCTTCTTGAAGCATTTGTTTTAAATGGTTCAAAAACCATGTCCAGTTATCCACATTTTCTACAGAAACTACACTCATAGCTAAAGGGAAGAAACCTGTAAATGCAAAAATAATTAGTAAAAAAAACTATAAGTAATTACGACCATAAATATAAAACAATTCATAAAACTGATACTGACAGTAACAAAACTGATACCTAAAACCTGATATGACCATTATAAAAATCTTGATAACCACAACATTATGCACATTAATCTTCATTCTAAAACAACAAAGAAACAAAAATTGACATATATTATGATACAAAGGAAATTTCAATATTACATAACTATAAATGATACCATATATGAACATACTTGAAACTGATACTAAGATTATACACAAACTGATACTAATCTCCTGTTTAGCAGTATGAAATTATTATACCAAATACAAACTTACAATTCAATACAATGAAAATTCTGATACTAGAAACTTGCTACTTATAAACTACATTTCTTAAAACTGATACCAACAGAATACAAATTATGATAAAAAATGTATATTAATGATTATGCCAAGTATTATGATCTCAATACAAATAACTCAAATCTGAAAACAAAGACATACCTTGATCACCATTTTTTGCAGTAGCACCCATCAACACACCAGGACGTCCCTTCAAGTGAGTAGCATCTAAGAATATCATAGGACGACAAGACTTGAAACCAAGTAAACAAGCGCCAAAAGCAATAACCACCCTTTCAAATTCATTACTACAAGGATCAACATCCATATCAACATAACTATCTGGATTAGATTTCTTCACTGCTTCCAAATACCAACTCAAATCGTTATAAGACAAAGCATCATTACCGTGCAACTCCATCAATGCAAGTTGTTTTCCATGATAAGCATAACCATAAGACAACTGAAAATTGTATTCTCTTTTAAAATCAAGTATAATATCCTTAAGCTTTTTACTTGGACAATCGCGGATCTCATCAATAATCATCGATTTAATAAACAAACTAGATATATGTGGATTATTCACTTATCTAAGACCAGCCCCACAAGAATGATCAGGAACCAAATTTCTCATAAAGAACCTTTTCAATTCTCCAGAATCACAGGAACCATGGACTTTGAAAAGACAACCATCCTTATATGAAGAGCAAATCACAGTAACCTTGTAGCACAATTCTTTAAAAATACTAATTCATACCCCTTTTGAATTTGATATGCCATCAAAAACTCTCTAAAATGTTCAGCTCCTCCAAAACAAAAACCAACAAAATTGGAAATGCTTAATGTCAACCCTCTCCTCAACATATCTTTTAAATAACTTTTACCATTAACAACAACATTTGAATAGACAGATACAGTAGAAGATGAAGAAGCACGAACAACGGATGAACTTGAAATAGAAGCACCATAAAGATATTCCAATTCAGAACCCTTAACCTTAACAGTAAAACCAAAGAAAGAACTTTTCTTGTATAACTGAAAACAAATTATACTCCGAATATCAGAATCAGTGTCAACCATAATAACTTTGTCCTCAAGTACATAAGAAATCTGAATAGAAGAAGGAGTTAATTGAGACCAACATCGACATATCTCATTCTTCAAATCATACAAAGAGCAATCAATAGACAATCGAGTGCTAAAAGTGTTATTATTCAACACAAACAGACAAAGAAGACTGTTATCCCCACTGTCAAAAAAAATAAAAAATAAACATTAGTAAAAATACATTCAATTTAGAACATTAATTATTCAATTTCACAAAACTGATACCTATATACAAAACTGATACCTAGTTGCTGATAATAAAAAAATGATACTAAGAAAAAATAAAAATGATACCCAGAAACTAAACCTAAAATACGATAGTTTTCCACTTTATCACAACTTTATATACAACCCAAGCAACGATACTTTTCCAATCATCCCAACATCAATGCAAGAAAATGCAAGATAAATTAAATGAAAAGCTAACTAGAATACAACACTGCATAAAGAATCAAATATAATAATAAAAAACCTGCTGCTACTTCCACAATTTTCCATCGACGAACGAACAAACAATGAGAAGAAAAACACTGCATATCATTCATAAAAATGAACACAAATAGAAAGCACAGACAAATTTTTTTAACTCAAATAGAAAAACAACAAAAAATAGAATAATATAAGCATACCTAAGAAGAACGAGATCATGGTACAAATAAGAAAAAAAATGATCGATGAAGTACAATTTTCAGAAGGACGGAATTGAAATAAACGAACGAAGTTGATCGGTATTATAATTGGGAGAAAGATATTTGATCGCGACTGAAAAATTCGATCGAAAGAAAGAAGAAGAATAAGCGCGTGAAATTGGGCTGGAAAGGGAAAAACGATAATTTGTCCTTTGGAGAAAAATATTAGCGGGCCGTCCTTCATCCAAAAAAGCCCTAAAACGTGTCCTTGAGGAAAATTTCGTGACAAATGTATACATAATTGAGTTAAATTATAAATTTTGTTTTAATAAATTAGATAAAAATATGTTTGTATAAGTTAAATTTCTCAATAAATTATATATATATATATAATTATGCTAAATTATAAATTTTGTTTCAATAATTATACAAGAGTTTATTCGAGTTAAATTATAGATTTTTTTTAAATCACATAATAAATTAAACAATTATTTAAGTTAAATCACTCAATAAATTAAAAAAATGTATATATAATTGAGTTAAATTATAAATTTTGTTTTAATAAATTAAACAAGAGTATGTTTGTATAAGTTCAAGTGCTCAATAAATTACATATATATATGTATGTATGAATGCATAATTAGGTTAAATTTCAAACTTTATTTCAATAAATTATACAAGAGTTTATTTGTTATTAATTTTTTAAATCACATAATAGATTAAGTAAATATATATAAGTTAAACCACTCAATAAATTAAACAAATGTATATATAATTGAGTTAAATTGTAAATTTTGTTTCAATAAATTATACAAGAGTTTATTCGAGTTAAATTATCTTTTTTCTAAATCACCAAAAAATTAAACAAATATATAAGTCAAATCACTTAATTAATTAAATAAATAAATGGTTAAAGCAAATTTAAATTTTTTGTTTCAATAAATAAATACAATAGTTGAAATATAAAATTACTCGTTATTAATAAAAAAAAATTGGTTAAAATGTAGAGATCATCATTAGATAGAGGTTCTATAGTTGTAATGCTGTTGAAGAAGAAAACTGGTGGTTGAAGTCACACATCAATAAGCTAGAGAAGAAGCTTGGATTGCTTACAGATGCATTTTTGCGATGCTTTCCAAACAAGGACATTTTTGGTGATGGTAATGGTGATGGAGATGGTGGGCATGATATGGGGGAGTAGGAAATATTTATGTTGTTATTATTTGGATGTTTGGTTTGTATATATTGATGATAGTGCTTAGATATTTGCTTTGTATTGTGATGGTATTGCTTAGATATTTGGTTTGTATTATGATGGTATTGTTTGGATATTATGATGTCAGATAATATTTATGATATTATTATGTTGGGTAACATGTTTTGATATATGAATTTGGTGGTATGTGATAGTATAGTAAATGAATTTGTGATATCAATATGTTATGTTGAGGTGAATATATTGTTGGAACTGGGCCAGCCCGCGGCGAAAGTTATGGGTTAATTTCAATTTTTTTACCCTATTAGATCTTTATTGAACTTATGAAGTTTAATTTATTTAGAACATTTTTAAATTTAATTTGAATTAATCTTTATTTGATTTAACTTTATAATTAATGGATTGAATTTTATTTAATTTATTTTAAATTAAGTATAACGGTACACATATGTATCATATGCATATATGTATGTGTGTGCATGTATAACATAATAATCCGTGTATGGTATAACATGCTCGTATATAAATGTTGGTATTTGCATCGCAATAGACATGTTAGCTCATCCTATTTGTATTATATGTTGTCCAAATATATGTATGTGCACGTGTGTATATATGTTTGTGTGTGTGTATATGTACACACACACAAAAACTTATTATTTATATGAGTATCAAAACAATATAAATATTTACACATATACATATACATATATATATACATATATATACATACAATATATGTATTGTATAAACGTAAAATATTAATATACTAGTAACTAGTAGCCTGTGCCGATGGCACGGGTTCAGGTTTTGCTTAACATAACATATAATATAATATGTTGGATATGTACAATTTGATCGGTGCTAAATTTATTCACAATATGATCAGTAATATTTTTTTGTAATTTTAAAATGTGAACATGCACCTAAGATTTTTATTTCTATTTTTGTATAACATGAGTATCAATAGAGTATACCAATAAAGTGAATTCACTCATTTGGGAATAATAAAATAAAAATGGATGGACAATAAAAATTTAACACCATAAAACTGTCTTTTCTTTTACAATGACACCTTTTAACTAACAATTAAAAAAATCACAAAGATTTAGCTATAACAATTGTGTTATTACAGTAATGAAAATGTAGACTTGTAGTTAATTAAAGTGAACAGGATCTTGATGACTATATCTATAGCAAGAGAAATATTTTGCTCCAAATCCTCTTTAGTGGAAATGAAAACCTAATAATAATAAATGTTTATACTATTTTATAGAAAAATACATAAAAGGTTTAGTAAAAGTGAACTTTTGAGTAAACGACTATGTACATTTTTTAGTTTAACCTTTCATGGGGAACCACAATAAAACCTCTGGGTAAGCGACATTTATAGTAGTTGTTGCTTTGGTTGATGGTAATAGGATTGAAATTCTACTGAACATAGTACATCTAGATAGAGCAACATACAATTGTCCATGACTAAACACTTTAGTGCATAATTCAATACTGACGTACTTTATGGATTGACCTTGTGCTTTATTGATAGTCAATGCACACGTAAGCTTAATAGGAAACCGATGTCTTGACATGTTTATAGTTAATTCTGAGGATGATGGTTGAAGAGATATTCTGGGTATAAAAACAAAATTACTAGCTTTATCCGCAATAAGTATTTGAGCTTTAATTATCTATGTGGCACAATGGACTACTATTAGCCTTATTCCATTACCGAGTCCTTCTTTTGGAGCTAGGTTTCTAATTAGAATAATTGGGCATCCAGCTTTAAGTTCAAATTTGAATGATGGTAATCCAGTACATTCTAATGAATCTAGGAACTTGCTTGGAAAACGATCATTTTCCTCATTTTCCATTTACTTGTCTGCAATAAGGAAAATGTTGGCATCACCTAGGCATTTTTGTAGACATGCATAATTTATTACGCTCACATCTTCATTGCGTGTTGAGGGAATAGTTCTCTCCTTTAAAAAGGTTGGAGATCCTTCTTCAACATTAAGTTGTGGGTAAATAGTGCTAATTAATTTAGCAAGGCTACTGCATTTGTGCATCATTAACAGATCAATGTTTTGTTCAGGTGTTGATCCAATCTATATAAGAGTAAAATTGAAAAAATAGATTATATTAAACATTATATCAAGATAATAATAAGTAATGAGAAAAATAGTACCTTGTTTAAATATTCAGCAAAAGCACGACTCTCAACCTCTTTAGACTTTAGCCGCATGTTTTTATTCAGTGATAACACATGAATAACATGCCACAATGTCGATCTTCTTAATGTTGATGCAACCATATCTTCATGTGTTCCCTTTGGGATAACTGGTAAAGTTTGGTGACTGCAGCATCAAAGTTCTATTTGCACACACCATTAGTTTGGCCAGCATCGCAGTTCCAGCAGCACCGAGACATGCCCCTGTTCATTAGTTCAGTTTGCTCACACCCCCACTTCAGTTTCCAGCTTGGTTTGCACACAACAGTTCATGCATCAATCACACACATATAACCTTTGCCGCTCAGTTTGCATTAGTCTCGTCTATATGTTATAGTAGTTCAGATGGCTCATGTCGTCTTCAACTTTCAATAGCATGCAGCAGGTTACCCATCAAACAACATGCATCAACATGCACTAGCTTTCCTCGCTCTTGCTAAGCCATCTATATTGGTGTCACTATATCTATATTATATGTTGCATGATGCAATGTTTGTTTGGCATTGCATAAAATATTCAGAAGAAATATGAGTTAATAATGTACCCATTAATGGTGATGGCCTATTTATTTACCCATTAATTATGAGTTAATAATGTACGTATCTTCCAGGCACATCTCCTTCTATATCCACATAAATTGCTTTAGCTAATAAATACATAGATACACTTCCATGTATACATAGATAAAGTTAGGCCATAAAGAATGGTTTGCCTTTAAGAAAATATATTGATGGCTTTAAGCATAACCGCAATAGTTGTACATTCTCTATTGATCTTATCCTCATATTCTCTATCTAACCATAAATCTAATAATAATATAATCATATTCCCAAGTTAGCCACATTACCATTTATATGTATATATGCGTATATACATATAATTTCATGCAAAAAGCAAGTTTATTGTTATATAGGTATAAGCATAAACATATTCAACTAAGGCAATCAGAGCTTCTTTACCATGCTCCTTCTTCAGCACATCTTGCAATTCTGCTACTTCATGCCCGCCACAACATGAACATTTTCAACTTAGCAGTCAGAGCTTCTACACCATGCACGCTCCTTACTTCAGTGCATCTTGCACTATGTCTACTATATTATGCATGTTCCATGCCTGCTACAACATGAACATACTCCTTTCTCCAGTGCATCTGTCTTCCTTTGCTGGAGTATATCACTTCCTCCAACATCATGCCTGCTACAACATGCCTGTTCCGATATGCTTCACTATCAACTAGCTGCAACACGTCTCTAGTCTCTCAGATCGTTAGCATTGCTTTGTTCATTGCATCACTTCCTCCACCAACTCACTCTACGACCTCATCTCTCTTCGTTTGCATTTCAGTACACTGCATGTTGCTTTTTGCACAATCTCAGCTCCACTTTGCAGTGTGTTCCCGTCGCCTTAATACTCCTCTGAACTACTTCCTTATGTTGCTTCGGCACTCATCACGATCCATCAGCAAGCAGCAGCACCTGTCCCTTCTACTACAACACCTGAAATTCAACCACAGTGCCTTCAACACCATTGCTCGACCTTGCATTTGACACCACTCTAGCTGTTCCTTACAACTAAGCTATTCTGCATCTTAACTGCTTCCAATAGATTTAATTGCTGGTTGTTGTTGTCAACAGAAATGTAATCATATTATTTTGTCATTTTACCATTTTATTATTGTTGATCATCATAGTGATGATCATCCACATCCATAACAACTAATTCTCATCGAACCTATGTACGAACTTTGATTTATGATTAATAAAATAGGAGCGCTCTCCTCTTATGAGAACCACTCTTTCATCAAAAAAATAATGTACATATTATCCAAATGAGAGAACATGAATGAATAACACGGACATCCATTACATGTAACAAATAATTGAACCTGATTTCCACTGAACAAAGTTTTACTTTTATCATATCCCTGTATCTATAGGAATTACTTTTTATGCATTTATCATTCACATGCATATAGGAGGAGCAATATTATGTAACAAACTGATAATATTTGAGCTAGAATTGACAAAATATTATGTAACAAACTGATAATAGTTAGAGGCAAAAACAAACCTCATGTCATGTAATTTAGATCCACTACCAACATGGTACTAAACTGAATAACCATACATATTGCTACACTATGTACCTCATGTATGTTTTATATAAAATCACTTGCATGCCACAACTAAGAAATAACATACAATGCAAACTATTACTCAAGCAACACTCAAGTTTACACCAAATATGAAATATCATGTCCAAACTTCATATAGACAAATAAAAATGGAACTAGTTTGCATTGTGTGAATAGTTTTTTTAAATATTTATTATGTATATAAATTTTGAACATAAATTAAGAACTTATAGATTTTGAGCAAAAATGCTACATTATGGCAAGTAGAAAACATATGCAAATGTAGTAAAGAGGGAAAAAATTGGAAAGTGCACAAATGTTAAGACATTATAGATTTTGAACAGAAATACTTCATTAACATAAATGCTCACATTGAACACAAATAATACATAAAAGGGAATACATACAACCAAAAGTTACAACATGTAAAAAGAAAATAAGTGAAACAAAGTACAACTGAGACTATGTTAAAATAAAGATGTGAACATAATGATCGGAAGACAAACATGTGAAGATCAAATATTATCGGTAGCTATTTTGTATTGCCCATTCGATCTGCAAATGTAAAGAATTAAAACCCGTTAGAACTATTTGTTCCATTGTCAATTCAGGAAAATAAATACATATTACCACTGCCTTAATGAACTCGTCATCTGAATCAATCCAATCATAAAACATGGTTTTCTACTGCTCTGCCGGATCAATCTCTTCTGAATCATTTAGCCAAGAAAACATGGTATTCTACCGATCTTGTGCAACAATGTCAACCGAATAATTGGTGTCATTTCATTGTAGGAAGAAAAGTGGTAGTTTGACCACTCTCATTTGGTTCAACCTTAATCATGGCTAGTGGCAAGGAGTTGGCGGCAGTTTTGATCACACCTCCGGGTGGCATAAAGTTAGTGGTTGGAACTTGAACAATGCCCTTGGTTTCAATGGTCAGTGGTGCTACTGCTGCTTTTGCTTCCATATTAGCAACCTTATTTTTTTTAGTTGCATCATTTGTATATCTCTGTCTGCTTCCAAGTTGACTGCAGTAAGTGATTCAGTATATTTTGTTATGGTCGACTCTTCCCTTTTAGCTACTACTCTTTTCTGCAAATAATACAATAATTACATTCAAAATAATATGTGATAATAATTAAAAGGGTAAAGAAAGTTGTAGATATTAGGATACCCGTTTCATATTAGTGGTGGTTCTCTATAATAGTTAAAGCCATGTTATATGCTGAAAATAAAACAATATCATGTTAGCATGATACGATACATAATGGTTATAACATTCTAACAAACATTTCATATGCAAGATAGTGAAAAAGGAAAAAAAAGTAAATTATATCAGTATGCAGTATACAAAGAAAAACATGGAGGAAGAAGTGAAGATAAAGCAAGAAAGGATGATTAGGTACATGTCGGTTATAACATTTTGACAAACAATCCATATGCAGGATAGCGAAAAGGGAAAAAATGTAAATTGGATAAATTCGTATCAGTATACAATATGAAAAGAAAAACGTAGAAGAAGGAAGGAGAAAGCATGGAAGGAAAAAAATACATACAGTTTGTTTAATAAATGATTGCGTGTGAAATAATAAAATGGAGAAAGGTATAAATAGAGGAAGACAAAGTGGGTTGTAAAACGTGTGCTAAAACGTGATGTGTGAAAGTAGTGGGAACCTTAGTTGTTTGAGGAAACGATGGCAATCCTCAACTTTGTATATATGTTTCGTTTATAGCCATTTGATGTCTTACTTTAAAAATAAATCTCAACCATTCTTTGTCTCCTGTTTATCCACCAAGGGATGATATTATATAGATACACACACACACACACACACATATATATATTTATATTTATTAAATTAGATATTAATTTGATGAATGACTATATATATAATGCAAATTTATTTGTTTTTAAAATATACTATACATTTATATTTTACAGAAATAAAAATAATATATATACATACATACATACATACATATGTATGTATTTATTTATAACTATATTTTTAATGTCTAAAATATTTATAAATATGTGAATTTAAATGTATATATTTATATTATATAGCTATATCAATTATAAAATTAATTAAAATTATACATATATATTATAACATTCCAATCTGATACACAACATAAAAAATATTTTATTATTATTTTATATTATTAAATTATTTATATATAAATATATTAGCTGAAAAACATTAAAATAGTATTAAAAATAATTTAGTAACATACTTTTCAGATTTTAAATTTCCCTAAATTCAAATATAATATTGTAAGGTCATGGAAAAATATCCATAATTTTCTGAGTTAAAATTATATTTTTTATTATTTAATTAGTTTCGGTCGTTATTATAAATGATTTTTCAAAAATAATAAATTTATTTTTAAATTATGGAATTTTGATCGGAAGGTAATATGATGATGGAATTTCTTTTATAAAATTTAAAATATAATTTTCAAAACATATATTATTTTATATTAATTATATAACATTCATTTCGATTTAAATAATATTGAAAATAGTAAATAATTACTAAAAAATATTTTTCTGTTACCTAAAATTATATTTAGTATAAATTTGCATATATAAAATATAAGGTTAATTTTTGACATAATATGGTGGCATAGTGAATTATAGTTTATTTAAATTTATGTTATATGACTTATTAATATAAATATAATTAATCAATAAATTTATATAAATTAAAATAAAGTGTTTCAGATGTGTATGCATCAGACCTAAATAAAAAATTATCTGTTTTATTATATATATACACATAACCATTCAATATGTGATAATATTCATACACATGGGTGTAACACCCAATAATTTGACGTTAGTTATTTAATTAGTTAATTAATTAGGCTCCAAAAATAGAATTTGTGCAAAAGACAGAACTTACCTACGAAACATGCACCATTGCTTTCGTGGCGAAATTCTGAGCAACTTTCATATTTGGAGTTTTCTGATTGGAGTCCAAACAAAGAAGTTACAGATGAAAAACGAATTCGAAATGGAAATAATTCGAATAGGAAAATTAATGTTTTATATTAATTAACCGAGGCCCACAGGTCGACCCGCCACTATGTGCAGTCGACTAGGAACGGTCGACCTCTAGGTAGGGAGCGACCGACCGCTTCCTGTGTGGCGGCTAGGGTTAGCTTAGGCTTAACGGTCCAGATTTAATATATTTCGATCTGACGGTTGAGGTTGATTCTTACGCCTATAAATTCAGGCTTAACCTTCCATTCTCTTCTCATATTTTTTGGAGGTAGTAGCGAAGCTTTGCCATTTCATCTTCTCCACTTTCTTTCTAAATTATAAAAATAAAATATTTATATCTAATAAAAAGGAGAAGAGAAGAGAATCATCTATACGTGTATTTGAGGTAATTAATATATAATTGTATATTTGTATCTATTTTCTCTCCCAATCCCAAATCTCTTCTCAGATTTGTAGTTCTAATATATGTATATACCCTTTTTATACATATTTCTTGGATTAAAAAGGATTTGGAGATAATTTAAGGTTTTACTTCGGATTTGAAGGTTTAGATCGCTTTTAAAAGGTGAGTGGGAAATTTTATATATTGTTTGTGATTTTAAATCTATTCCATTGGCATACGTTTGATTATTATGCCTAAATAAATTTTATTTGTGAATTGTAGACTTAAATTAATGTAGAAAAATATTGCCTACATATTTTTTTTAGATCTAATTTGAAATATGTTTACACTTAAATCTGAAAACCAGTCCCAAAGATTTTATAATCTGAATGTTATATATTTTTATTCTAGATCTATACTTGGGTGTAAAACAGGACTTTTAAATTATTGCTCGAATTTATGTTAAGTTATAGATTTTCCATAGTTTAATTTGTGGAAAGAACATCCGTTTAATTTTTATAAATTTGTTTACTTTTTCCACTTTTCATTTAAAAGGGCGACGTTTAATTTAATAAGGAATAAGAAATTATCCATTCCTTGTAATTTTAAACAGAGTCAATCTTTCCTTTTTGTGTTAAACCAATTTATGGAAATCATAACAGAAAATCTTCCTAAGGAATTTAATTGCAGCAAATTAAATATGGAAAGCATATTCTAGTTACATATTTATGATTAGAATATATTTGGTTACAAATAGGTAGTTTATTAGGCAGTTTATATGTATTTATTGCGTTAATAAAGAAGAACAACGTTTATTCGTGCATTATTTATGCGTAACGTTCGTTAGTTACTATTATATTTAGGGAGGGAATGGTTAAACTTAGAAAATATAGTAATTCATATTAATGGGAAATAAATTAGGAATTCTTATTAATTAATTAATAGAAAATGAAACATTGTAACTTAAATTAATGGGCAATTAATGAGAAATAATGGATAGTATTAAATTAAGAGTTACAATTAACAGAGACAAATGGATTAATGATACTGATAAAAATGGAATATATATAAAAATGTTACTAACTTGAAATTAGTAATCATGCATAAATGTCTTAGGAAATGTCCGTTAGGATTTTATGGACAAATCGACATTTATAAACATTAAAAGAGGATTTATGGGTGGATATCTATTTAAGGTAAATCTTATTGTCTTAAATAAAAAGGGAATTAGTAAGTTAAGCATAATGTCAATATAAGATAATATAAGTAAATAATTAAGATGGTTAATTGTCCTAATATGTTAGTGATGCGAGGTACGGTAGAGTCAGTCAATGGAAGACTATCCTTCACTTTGAGGATACCAATAGTCAGATGCACTTACTACTAATGTAAGATATCACTAATCCTAAGACCCGTGATGGCGTAAGAGATTGGACTTACTTTCTTAATTGAAAAGTATTAAATGGTCCAACTTTGGAATTAGGAGTAGTGAGGGATATCTTCATAGGGGTTCGCTTCTGGTTTGAGGTATTAAGTAACTGTAGGGCCCGTCTCCCTCCTAAAATAAAGTATTAAGTAACATAGTGGGATTCCAAATAAATAAGGATGTCTCTAAAAAGGTTTACTTCAGTGTTGAGGTATTAAGTGGCTATCTTAGGGCCCGCCTCCTTGTCGAAAGAAGTAACCTAATGAGATTCCATATTTGTAATTAAGAGCGATGATGGATATCTCGAAAAGGGTTCACTTCAGATTTGAGGTACTAAGCGACTGATCTAGGGTTCGTCTCTCTTATATAAAATAAGTACTAAGTAGCCTAATGAGATTTTCAATCAATGTCAACTAGATAGTACCGGTAAGGAGTCCTTCTTGGGGTTAGGTATTAAATGGCAAAGGCCTACCTATAAATAGGTGTTAAATGGTCAGAGGAATGCCTAGTCCTTGTTAATGAGGTATTAAGTGGCTTGGGTATAGTCGCTTACATTGCTAAGACTTTATTAACGATTAATGCGCTAATGTATGGCTATTATAAATTATAAGGCCATAGATGATGGTTAAAGAACTCTGTAGCTAGGACCAATAGACCATTAATGACGATGCTAGGAGTTTACCTTAGAGATAGATCTTAAATAATGGGGTCTACCTCAATTGAGATCTTAAATGGCCAGGGTCTGTTTATTTCTCTTTTATAATATTAAGTAGTTGATAGACTGGAGGATAATAGGAGCCCACTTCATATTTGGAAGTATTAAGTGGCTAATGGGTATGGAAGTAATTGGGTGGTTGTTAAAGCTTCATCAGTATTTTGTACCTTGGAAATGGGTAGGTAAGTAATCGTGTGTGCAATGCAAAGTTAGATATTGCTAGCCTTAATTGACATAACAATTAAATGAAAACCAATCGGTATAAATTTATGTTATGGACAGTTTATAGATTTTCCAATCACCAAAACGTTGTTCTGACCCCCTCTCATTACAATTCACAAGATAAATTTAGAGGAATAAGTCACTGGAGCTGGATGTGTTTTGCTATTAGAGAAGCTTTCTTTTCTTTCATGCTCGATGCTGATATGACAATCTTCTATCTAAGGAGTACCATTAATTCTAAGCTAGTAGTAATAATCAGTATTCTTATCCTATTATTGTTTCCACCGTGAGTTTAGGTTTCTATCGATCTCTGATGATGCTCATGCTTATTTGCATGTACAAAATCCAACGATCTAAGCTTTGATGGACTTGGGTTTCGATTTTTATTGAAATTTAGGGCCATTAAGGTATGAGTTTTTATAATAGGAATCTTGCCTAACTAACAATATAATTATGATACACACATACACATAGACACATACATACAAGCAATGGAATATTATACATAAATTATAAGTTATATGAAATAATAAAACATATCAAAACTATGCCTTGAAGTACACCTTGCTATGATGAATATCCCTCGTTAGAACTCTTCTCAATTCGACAGACTGTAATATTTGAATTGTAGACCATTGACTATCCAATAGTTGTTGATTTGAAATTGATTTGAGATGAACTTTGATGGAGCTTTGTGCAGGTGTGATCGCCCGGTAAGGAGATGAAAGTGGCGGCCAAAAAAAAACTATGATGCATTAGGGTTATGAGTTCTTTTATAGTGGAAGGAAAAGAGAGAAAAGTGGATCATATCTCTTACTCATGCTCCCTAAATCTGAGCCGTCCATCTAAAATACCCCTAGCCCATTTTTAGCCGCCCCTACATCCTTTTAGTCGAAATTTTCAGCCCCTTTTATGGGCTTTAAACCTATTTTAAGCCCAAAAAAATATTATTAATTAAATTTAATTGAATTACCTGTCAATATCGCATATCGATCGATATATTTTAAACTATTATAAATATACAATAATATTTATTCCTCAAATCATATTCAAAATTTTATAATTAATATTTCATAAATATTAATTAATTTATAACAATTATAAATTAACTAAATTGTTTGGTCTAAAGAGAATTCATCATATCCGTTGTGTGACTCGTCAGGTGTAAATTTGATGAGCGATTGATGTTGTACTATTTGAATGTTAACGTTCATACGTCACTTAGCGGTTGATGTGATATTATTGCTCACTTAATTTCGGTAAAATCCAATTCCACTTTATTATTAAGCGTTACCCGGTTGTGACATTTATTTACACCAATTATCTTCGTCAAAATTATATTTTGTTTATTGTAAAAATTCCAATATCGTCCATATTCAACTCTATAGTCCAAACACAAAGTCCTTGCTTCAATAATAACAATTATTATTAACTGAAATGCTCTAACCAAAAACTTTGACTTTGAGTTGACTCGAGTTGACTCGAGTTGACCGTGATACTAACCTCATATAACTAAAAAGACGAATTCTCTCTTGAATGGTGCTTTACTTCCAATACTTCCACTCGACTCAAGCATAGTCACTCAATGGACGTCATGCCATGATTTGGCTATAATCAAAGCGGGAGCTTTCATATTGAAGATCTACAGTGTTCTCAAGTCGAAAGAACTATGTAAATTAATCACATCGATATTTTCTGTTTGACCTTGGTTATATTAACCAATAGAAAACTATCGAGTGAATCGTTTCATAGTTATTCAATAAATATCAGTGTGTAACCTCTTAGTGTCCCTATTAGTCATGAGTAATACACTGTCCAATACTTGGAGAGCATATATACTCTAATCTCAATAGATACATCGATATCTAGTCTCGATGCATCTTGACTAGGAACATTTAAAATGGTATATTTATTTTTATTGTGATAAATTACTCATGGTTATAACACTTTGTAACTACTATTATAAAACATACAATCTATTGATATTCTATTAAATATACTTTTAATTAAATTAATTAATTAATATAACACATTATATCAAGTATATAATAGAAAGAAAACACATTTTATTTTGATCAAGATTGGTTATCGAGTTAGATCTATGTAACAGATTACATAATTTTCCTTAGGGCATAACCCTAACTCTATTACATATATATTTTTGTGTATGTGTGTATGTGTGTGTGTGTGTGTTTGAGTGTGATTGAGGTTAGAAATGCATCAGAAATGCTTCAACAATGACGTTGGTAGGGCGTCTGAATGATGTTGGAAAATCCATTTTAACAATTTAATTGGGCATCGCTATGGCGTTAGAAAGTCGTCGAAATGGCATCAAAAAATCCAAATTGCACAATTTTAATAGTGGTCGTAGAGCATCGCAGTGGCATCGGAAAGTCGTCGAAAAAGGCTTTTGAATGGAGCCGGTAAAAATCTCACATCAGTAAAACTTTTTTCATTTAGTTTTTCACAAACGCAATTGAGTGTATGGGTAGAAATAAAGATATTTCATTGAATTATAAATTCAAAATAATTTTTGGGTATATCATTAAGAGACTATTATTTTAATAGTCATATTGAAGTAAGTTACTTAGGAAAACTCTTTTTTCCATGACGTCTTCAAGGCATTAGAATACTTTTCCTGACCTACTTTTTATCGATGCCTTTTAGGACATCGGCGACGCGTCGGTAGAACGTTTACCAACACATTAGTAAATTGCCTTATTTTTGTAGTGAGTAATAAATCGATGTATTTTATGCATTTAAAGCCACTATAGAAAATATCAAAATAAAATAAGTATATGATATTGTCAAATTGATAAAATATATATATATATATATATATATCTATTTAACATGATAAACCATACTATTATTTTAAAATTGTAAAAAAAGTTGATTTTTAATCCATTGTTTCATACCTCAATTATTTTAGTTTATAATTGAATTTTAAAAAGTAATTAATACTTGTCTCAAAATGACAATAAAACACAAAAGAAAAATATTTCTAGTCAAAATATTGTATAATTTTATCCATTAATTGATGTAAATTACTCACATAATTAATTAAAATTTAACATTTTCACGAAACACTAATTAACTAATTTTTTTTATTATTTTGCAGAATTACAAAATAAAAATATTCAACTCTTATAATTACTTTTGATGATGTCATTCTTAACAAAAATAAATCCATTAATGATAAAGAATTCATTTGACTACCAATTTTACAAAACAAAACATTGTATATGTTTGTAATAATATACCAATTAAGCACCATTGTCCCAGTGGTTAAATGATTCGGCTTTGGTGCGAGAGGTCACAAGTTCGAAACTTGCGTAGCGTAATTCGAACGTTTATTGACACATGATATGTTGTCCTAGTGACATGTTGTATATAAAGTACCATTTCAAAAAATAAAAATATACCAATTTCAAAAAGAAAAAATTGCATATAGATTTGTTTGCAATGAAACACCTACTTTAGAATGAAAAATTATGTACATGTTTATTCGTAATAAAATACTAATTTTATAAAGAAAAAATTATATGAACTTGAATGTAGAATAATATAAAAGAATTGAAAATAGATTTGCATATAATCGTGGAAATTATAACGTATATGGACTTGAATGAAAAATTATTTTTACTATTTTTGTCGATATGAATATGTATACGCATTGAATTGACATTTGTAAGGACTTATTAGACCAATTAATAAATACAGGAAATTATTGTCAAGGACAAAATTTCTCAGAATTTTAGCCTCAAGGACAGACCTTCAGTATTTTAGCCTAAAGGACAACTTTCTTTAGGTATCAGTTTTTAGTTATTGATAGCAGTTTTTAGGTATCAGTTTTTAGGTATCAGTTTGTAGTTATCGGTAGCAGTTTGTAGGTATCAGTTTTTAGTTCAGTAGCAGTTTTAGGAAAATGTTTGTTCTTATGAATAATTTTGGAAGAATGTTTGTCCTTGTGAATAATTTTTACGAGAATGTTTGTCCTTGTGGTTAAAATATTGAAGTCGTGTCCTTGAGGCTAAAAATATATAAATTTTTGTCCTTTAAATTAATTCCCACCAATAAATATTAATTAATTCGATTTATTTAAAAAGGTTAAATTTGAATTCACTTAATTAATGAAAATATACGGATTTGACTGCAAATAATAGACAAAAAGTTGAAAGAATTTTGTAAATAGTTGTAGAAATGATTAAACGTTGGTGTATATAAAAAAATGTAAAATTGTAAAAGAGAATTAGTGGAAAATTGTACTGGTTGCAATAATAATAAATTGTAGAGATCCGGAGAGAAAAAGAGAAATACAACATGACATTCTTAAGCATTAATATTATTATTTAGTTAATAGATAGAAGTTTAATTAATAGATAGAAAATAGAAAACTAGTTTTCCATTTATGTAGTAGAAGGTAGAACCGGTAGGAGGTTGTATCTAGAGCCGAGAGCTGTCCCTTTTGTACGCGTGCACCATGTGCAAAGAAGGGAGAAGGGAGTCGGTAAATCCCGTACCAAACTGTACCAAAAGATTAAACAATGTGATGCCAGAACTTTCTTGTCATGCTATGCAAATTATACAGATTTGCCTTCTTAATAGTAGAAAGATTATAGGTAAAATCTGTTAATTTTGCAAAAATAGATTTTCAACTATTCTATAAAAGGACTGCCGCCGTAGAAATCGAGCGTCAACACCGATCTCCCCATCAGTTTTCTCCTTTTAACTTCTTTCCTCACCATTCTGCGAATTGAGCACCCGAAGAAACCCTAAAAGTCAAATCTTTTTAGGGTTTCTCAATTCAGGGCTCCGATCCTTATAAAAATCTGATCTTTTGATACCGTAGTCGTTTCTGGTGATAAAAATGTTCAACAAGCTGCGGAATCTGGACGCGTATCCGAAAGTTAATGAGGATTTTTATAGCAGGACGTTATCAGGAGGATTGATTACTATTATTTCTTCCATCGTTATATTCTTCCTATTCGTTTCGGAAGTCAGTAAGTTCATTTGGATTTTCTTTTTCTTTTTCTTTTCTTGGACAACTTTTCATGTTGTGTGGGCAAGATCAGGACTTTGTGTTGTTTCCTTCATGAATGGAATCATCACAAATTACATTTTTAAGTTTGATATATTATAAGATAGCTCCAATTATATTTGATAATTACATGGTAGATTAGGCATTAGCTTTCGTAATAGCTTTTGGAACAACCAGTTTCTAATTCTGTACGATGTCATGCAATCTAATTTTAGTATGCATGGTTTACTCAAAGTGCTAGAGTTTATGTAAGCAAAGTTTTATAAAATACAGCTTAAAGTTTCCAAAACCTTAGCAGTGTAATATATCCATGGGAAGCCTTAATTATAAGTGTGTGAGTTGTATTTGTTATAACAGTCATTGATCTTAACTATATTCTGTTGGGCAAGTTCAGCTGATTAGAACTACTGGACTAAAAAGAACCTTTATAAGAGAAATATATTATCCACTTATTATATTCTGTTATACACCTTATATATGTGCTAAACTAAGTGAGTGTTTGTCATATTCCCATATTGCTAATTATTCAAAATAACAATATAATGAGAGGCAAAGTGTGTGTCTTGAAATCTCGATTGTACCATCTGTCTTTTGCTCTTGCTCCCAAGGCTTGTTCCCTAAGTGATTTTGCCTATTTCTTGGCTCTTGACTAGTCTATGCACATGCGTGCAGGTCTATATATCTACTCAGGAACAGAGACAAAACTGGTGGTAGATACTTCAAGAGGAGAAAGATTGCGTGCAAATGTTAGTGCCCAACTACAATTTCATTTTACAGTTTGATTCTAAACTTGCATTGAATGGAGAACTTTAGTTGTATCTTTATGCTTACTTAATACCCTTTTTGACAGTTCGATATAACTTTCCCATCACTTCCTTGTTCTCTAATAGCCGTTGATACTGTGGATATTAGTGGCGAGCAACATTATGACATTGTAAGATTCAAACTTCAAAATCCTTAGTCTACATTTTATTTTTGCTTTGCGTATTGCCTAAAAGTTAGCTACTGCTTATCGTATTCTTATGCATGATAATATATGTTCCAATTTATGCAGTTGCACGACATACATAAAAAACGAATTGATCGACATGGTAATGTAATTGGGTCAAGACAAGATGGTATTGGTGCACCAAAGGTTAATATTAATTTGCATTTGAATTCAGGTTAACTATGAATTTTACTCATTCTCAATATTGACAACTCTCCTGTTCATTTTCTCTCTCTGCGGCTTCAGATTGAAAGACCTTTGCAGAGGCATGGTGGAAGGCTTGATCATAATGAGACCTATTGTGGTTCTTGTTACGGTGCTGAAGTTGTACGTATTTCTCTCTCCGGTATACTTGTTAGATAAAACTATGTATGCCAATCACTTCTTCTCTATAGTTTAAAAATAACTAATAACATGTGAACGTCATTCGAGGGGTCACCAAGCGTATTTGCATGGTGAAAACATATCTCCATTTTAAGTTTATCAAGGAAAGATATTGCATTCAAAATTTTCATTTGTTAAAGTATTTTCTCTGTAATAGCTTTAGAGCAGATATGAGTATTTTTGGAATGAGAAAAGATGCAACTATTCTTGTTTGTAAATTAGAATTTTACATACAAATTTCAGCTACAATATTGCGTGCGACAATTTTGTCAGAGAATTTCACTGATATTTTTGGAACTTTTTGACTCATTTTTGCACTGTTAGCAGAAGTTGAAATTGTACTCGGTTATCATATGTGCTGTATTGTTATTTCTTGAATACAGGCTGACGATGACTGTTGTAATTCATGTGAAGAAGTCAAGGAAGCATATAGGAAGAAAGGGTGGGGTTTATCAAATCCTGAATTGATTGATCAGGTTTGTGAAACTTCCTCTAATTCTTTGATTTGTTCTCGGAACACTTGATGATGCTAAAAATCTTTTCAGTGCACAAGAGAAGGATTTTTTACCAAGGTCAAAGAAGAAGAAGGGGAAGGATGTAATATTAAGGGATTTGTGGATGTTAGCAAAGTAGCTGGAAACTTTCACTTTGCCGCTGGAAAAGCTGTGCATCACTCTCAAAATTTTCTTTCTGATTTGCTGGAGATTCCACTTGGAAATTACAATGCAAGTTTTTTTAAGATAAAATAAAATTGTATTATAGGGCGTATATAACATGCACTTGTGTTGCTTACTATATATGTTTATTTTCTTGTGATCAGATAAGCCACAAAATTAACGAGTTGTCTTTTGGTGATTTCTTCCCGGGTGCTATCAATCCACTTGACAGGTATGTTTGCTCCTCGAAAGAAAAGAAAAAACAATTTTGTCATTTTATTTTACAGTTCAATTCTATGATTCTTTCCTTTGCATGATGATTATTTCTGTGTAATATTAGGGCTCAATGGACGCAACATTCTACATCCGGGATGTATCAGTATTTCATTAAAGTAAGCATCTTGATCTTAATTTTTTTGTATGTTATGTTTGTATTCTCGCTTAATTATTTCTGGTAAAAGGCTGGAGTGATAAATCAATGATTATTTATTTTGCTCAGGTTGTTCCTACAATATATGTCGACTTGAAAGGGCGCAGAACTTACACCAATCAGGTGATGAATTTTTCACATTTACCCCCATATATATATGTGTGTGTGTATGTATATGTATATATGTATCTCAATCTCATGTGTAAATATTGCATTGTGGTACTTGCAGTTTTCTGTGACTGAATACTTTAGAGGTGAACACCTTCAGCATAAAAGTCAGCCTGGGGTATACTTCATTTATGACTTCTCTCCAATCAAGGTAAATGGATTACATCTTAATTGGTTGTTGGAATATTTAATGTTAATAGGTATTGATGCAAGTATTAAGTTTGTCTGTTTCATTTTACGACTGCAACTAAAATTGTGTTCTCTCCATTTGTGTTTCTGGGTTATAGTTTTCTCTTATATTAATGTCTGGCCATCCTTTACAACTTTCTCTAGTTTCAAGTTTGTTTCACATACAAACAAAAATTGAAATGGGAAAATGATTATAGCTATAGAGCAAGATAACTATGCAAAAGTGCAAACACCGGATGTGTTTCACAATAGCAGTTTCAAATAGGATTTGTCAATTGCTTAAAAACTCCTTCCATATCTGTTTTCAAAAGCACAATCTGATATGAAATTTCATGATTTATCATGTTACATTGGTTGGTCATAGGAGAAGAGATGCACGCACAAAGGGTACCGTTGTTTATTGCATATAAGAACACACATATTTGATCATTTACTGTTTATATGCATCAACAGATGATTTGGTTTGGACTGATTACGATGAAGAAGAAAAAAGAAGCTATCTCGAGTTTAGTAAAAAAAAAAAAAGCTATCTCGAGTTTAGTAAAAAAAAAGAAGAAGAAAGAGAATAGAAATCGTTTGAGATTTTACCTTTTTCATTTTATATTATAATCTTTTCTTTCAAATGTGAATTGACATGACACAATAAGAGTAGCCAAGTCTTCTTGGGCAACTAATTAACGCATCTTATTTTTCTCTGAATACATATTGTAAATAAATTTGACAAAATGCTTGTATTACTTAAATGACAACTGCTTTGCCCTTCTTGAGAATGCTGTTAGCAATAATTTTTACCCTAAAGTTGAGCAGCAATTTAGGGACTTTAGTTACATTAACAATATACTATATACTATCATCAACTAAATTGAGTAAATTAACTTCTTCATTGTTTTGGATGATTCCGCAGGTGATTTACAAAGAAGGCAGTACTCCATTCCTCCATTTCCTAACAAACATCTGTGCAATACTGGGAGGTATCTTTTATGCTTCCCTTTCTTACTTCCAATGCATTTTCTTTTATTTAATCTCTTCTTGTGATATAGGATCACCGATTATCTCATTGTGCTTGAGTTTTGCTAATGTCTGGTTGTACATTGCCTTCTTCAAACAAATATAATTGATTTATTCCAATTTATTTCCATAATGATCCTTTTCTAGTCAAATAGATCTAATCTAGTTGCTGAACACGTCCCTTCTCATCTCTATCATTAAAGCTCTACCTTATTCTTGGTTTCCTTCACCTGTTGTTTTATCAAATTCAAAATCGTTGTTAAGAAGAAAATGCAAGTTATGATATTTCTGGTTAACAAACAAATAACCTTGTGTTTTCTTAGTTGAAGCAAAATTTTGCTTTGTTTAATCAGATTTGCCATATTAGATTTTCGAACAATGAGTTATTGATACATAAGATAGGGAGGAAGCTTTGTAAACATTGTCCATACAGTATTTTAAACATTACATAATATTATTCTAGATTCTTCTATATTACTTTCTTTTTAATTTTGTTTTTATCATTTTTTTTTCAAAATAATAATCAAGAAAGCATTAAGCCCTTAATTCATTGGTTTTAATATATGGATCCATGGTAAAATTTCTGTTGAAATCTAGTCCGCACATCCCTCCTTGGGGGCGACGTATGAGTTTGGCCAACACCTTTTAACAAAAGGAATCCCTTGTTACATGCGACCAAACTCATTTATATACCACTCTACCTCCATAATTTTTCACGATGTGGGACTATTCTTCTTTTCAATGTGCGCCCATTACCCACACACAATGAGAGACATCCCAACAATTTCACTATAGAAACATCTGCATTATAGAAACATCTGCATTATACGCATTACTTGGGGTACAATAACAAAATCTTCAAGCTTACTATTGTTTATTTTTGTTGATAACATTTTATAAAGAGTAATTTATTTATTATCCTTATTACAGTAACAATTCCTGAGAAACATAACGACTTGACTGAATCAAGGGGGCAAAAAAAAAGAAAATTTTGGCCACTTCTTTTAACTCCCCCTCAACTCACAACATATAGACGTTGTATGTATAAGTTAAACCACTTTTACCACATGAGTTAAAGCAAGCTTTGGGTTTGTTTCTCATATTTTCTTTGTTCAATACTCAAAATATTTGCTTATGTTTTCTCACTGTCAATCATCTCAATTGCATAAAAATTGTTGGATGTATAAGAATGTGTAACAAAATATAATAAGGCAACCCGAGTACCCAAGTATAGTTGAAAAGTCAAATGCAATAATTTAGTTATGGTAGAACTCTTGGAGAGTCATTGCAAATGCATAAACTGATACATTTTTCGTTTTTTTATATGATGCATAATCAAATTAATCCGTGAATTGTGGAAATATATTCAGGTGTGTTTACAGTAGCTGGAATCGTTGACTCGTTTGTATACCATGGGCAAAAGGCAATCAAGAAAAAGATGGAACTTGGAAAATACAGATGATTCTCCAATTTACAAATGCTAATATGAAGTACAGACAAAGTAAATCATGGTAGCAGCAGGGCAAGATGATGGAATTGGATTAATCTTCAAGATAGATGGCCATAAAAACATGCATCATGTTCTTTTTGGTATACTGAGAATCTTTGTAATTTATATGGGTGTTTATATGGCACAATATCTTTCTTCCTCTATATGGAATGGTTCTCCTGTGTATACCACTGTTCTTCCACTGCAATTCTTTTTAGTTTGTGGTTTTATTTTAGTGTTCCTTTGATATTAATTATTTTAGTTTATGGTTTTTGAATGTTTGGTATACAAAAAATTACCCACTAAAATTATTTTAGTGCTCCTTTTTTTGCTTAGATTCAATCTTGGTCTGAGTATACAAAAAATTACCCACTGAGGTTTTGGGAATGATACTACGGATAATTCTTTGTACTTTCTGACTTCTTATTAGTACTTTTCGACCTTCGTAGTCCAAAATGGAAATCTTAGTACTTTCTGACTTTTTTTTTCTTGCTTTGTCAACAAATTAACAAATGAGACTTTGATCATTAATCCATATTTATATGAATGTAACAAAAGCCTCTATACCAATGAATATATAAATTATTACTATTTTTTTAAATGGAAAGTTTAAGATAGTGTTCTTTTTGATCGATTGTTACAAATTAAATTGAGATTTTTGAAAAGCATTCAAAAATCAAAATATTGAATTTCAGTATTTAGATATATATGTTTTTAACAAATAAAAACATTTTTTTTTAACTCTTATCAAATTTTATATATATTTTGAATTTTTTTCGAAACTTGAAAGGTAGTTTTTTTTATTATCAATGCAAGTTAGCTTGAACTTTCTATTTAAAAAAAATAATGATTTGATGTAACATATTTAGTCGCAAATAAAATATAATCTATGATCTGCTCAGGCATGAAGGAAATTGCCAAATAGCCTCCGACCAAGGATCATATTAGGAACCTTGTCCCCAAAGAAAATCTTGGAATTGTTCACGGCACTCTTAATATATTTATGTTCCAGAAATAGGTGTAAGCCTATGAGCTCCAACTTCCTTCATCACTCTATAATAACTCTCTCTACCCAAACACATTTCATTCTCAATCTGCTCTTTGCTGTTTTAAGCTATCCTTCTCCATCATCTAAAAAGGTGGTCATTTAAGATGAGGTTCTATTCTATTCATAAACCAAAGTTTGCTTAACATTTTGAAAATAAAATTCAAAAGGAACTAGTATGCATAAAAAATTACTCAGTGTACATCCATTTTTTACAAAATTACACCTACCTTTATCTTCCATTATCTTTCTCTTTTTAAAATTAAAAATACATTTACAGAGAAACTCTAGAATCTTTTAATGCTAAATCAAATTGAAATTCAACAAAAAATTGTAGCATCTTTGTTTATTTATGAATACATTCATTTTCTATAAAAGTGATTACAATTTTCGAAAAAAAGGGTTGGATTAGTTTGAAATCGAGAGTCATCTGTGGAAGTTGTCTTAGCTAATATTTGGAATTTTTCATCAAAACATTCATCAACTTGTTTTTTAAAAAGCTGATTCGATTAATCTCTCTAGATATTAGGTTGGCAGGGTTGTCTTGCATGTAAGAAATAGGAACAACGATTTGAAAAGAAGGGAGAGTTGTTTATGTAATTAAAATTGACTGTTATTAGCATGAAATAGAGTAATTAACAACCAAAAGAGGAAGGTTGTTACTTACCAAATAGTTCGAAGACTCACTTGAATGGGCTCTAACTTGGTTATGAAATGATGAGATTTTATGGCACGTGCAACGCACGTGCATTAAAAAATTTCTTATAAAATTAAAAATTTCCGCGTAGTTTTGATAAAAATAAATTGAAAATATAAAGAAAAAATCATAATTTTTCGTTGAAACGGAGTTTCGAACTTATAAATTTATTTACATTTCAAAATTTCCATTTGAAAATATATGTTAATATTTGTTTTTGGTGGAATTTGAACTCCTAATCTGTTGTTTGTATATAAGAGTATTTTTGGAATTTTATGGTCGGACTAAGAGACTGTTTCTATTCCAACTATTAATAAAGATAACTATAAAAATGTTAATAATTTGATAATGCATATCTTTTTTTTCTTTCAATGTAAGTAGGTAAAAATAGGAAGATTGATTATCTCTTTGAAAAGAGCACCACCTCTTCAGTAACAACCTACACGACCTTTAGGAACTTGGTGCAGTATTAGAAACTCAAAGTTGGAGGACATGAGAAAAATAGAAACAAGGATGGCGAAGATGATTGTCGTGGATAGGATTTTGGCATCGTCCCCTTCAGGAGGAGGGGTTGGACAATTGATCAGTCTTTATCGGTTCCGATCCATTACAACCACAACCCACCAACCCTAAAAAATTAATTAAAAGTGAATGGAAAGACAAATCAAAATGAATATTTGATGTATTTATAAGGCAAATGAATTTATATCAGGAAAATAAATGATTTTAACATAAGACCGTATGCATTTGATTCAATATGACATTGAACGAAAGAATACTAGGAAAATAAGTGCAATAACGTCTATCTATTTATTCATCAAGTTTTGTATTAAATTCTGTTTTAAACTTATTAAAAAAAATAGCTCATTTATTCATCAAGCCAACTTTTGTATTTGTGCATTTTTAAAGAAGCATAAATTTGTAATTTATGCTTACATCCGTTAAAATTTGCAAGCACCTTTTTTTTAAAATTTGTATTTACGCACTTTTTTAAAGTACACAAACACAAATTTCTAGTATTACGAAAAACATATTTATTTTTGTAATAAATTTTGAACGGATCCATTTTTAAAATAAGCTTTTGTTTGAAGTCTAATTTGAAATTTTTTTCATTCTATTATATATAAAGAAGAATATGTAACCACCGTTTATCCTTTTTCCTATTAATCACTCATCCCAAAATCCAAAATTTTATACTTAGGCTATCTCTTGAAAAAAATAACTTATAAATTTCATCGTTTGTGTCAAAAATGATCGAACATTAAATAATAGAGTTCTGATAGAGCCTAGGATCCTGAGTGTGATCCCAGTGATTGTTTCTAGGAGGTGAGATCTTTGTCTGTCAAGTATGTTAAGTTCCTACTCTAGTTTAGATCATAAATCATAGACAAATATATTATAGAAAGTATAAAGTGCATAAAAAGTAAACACACAAATTTTTTATGGTGATTCGACAATCCTTGGCTACATCCATTTTATAATTTTATTACGATTCTTCGATTTAAAATTGCTATAAAGCTTTCTAAATCTCTTCGGATCGGCTACAACAACTGCAAACTTTCAATTCATTAGGTGGGCAGGGTTCTCTGTGACTTCCCTAGATCTTAAAGAGATCGATCAAATCTCTAGTGGTTGTTGCTGGACGATGGATCTGATCGATTTAGATCTGTAGTGCTGTGTTTGCATGGTCCATTGTCGTCCGGTAGTACTTCAAGTGCTCTTAGGATCTAATAAGCAAGCTATGTGGTATCATAGAAAATCCGGATTCTGTACAAGTAATGTTGGAGACTATCTATAAATGTAAAATATTTTGTTCAACTAGGTAAATTTTGTTTGGCTAATTATGTTCGAGTATGAACAGGTTCAGGCCCAACACACCGTTCTCATGGTTTGACATATTCTGATCGGTTATTTTTGTTCAGTATAATTCTATTCGGTATAATTATGTGAGTACCTAACAAAACCATCAAGGTCGAACCGAATTCTTTATGCCAGCGAAACTTCGGCCGATAGATTCGTATTATCGAGTAAAATGCTCAAGTGCATTCCAATGTTTCATTTAGGTGACGTTTCTAGTAGATCTCCAAAGTGGGTCCAAAGGTTAGGTAGAGGATCGAAGACAACTGTATCTTTCAATCCATAGTTTGGATTGAGATGCGGTTTCAACAAGGTGCATTTCCTGACCTTAAGCATATGTTCCAACTAGTTTGGTCCTATTCCAAGAATATTTCAAATTTACCCTTAACACTTTTCCGTCAAAGTATGCTTCATAGCTAGAAAGCATCCTTTGTTCGAGATCCAATCGTAGTGGAGGAATGGTGTAGTAAAGGCAGAATTCTACAGTTCTCGGTTGCGAACATGCATCCAACTTGTAAATCCAGATGTTTATTGGACATGTAGTGGTGATGGACATCCGTTATTGTTCAATCACAAGTCATTTCTTTTGCAACTATGGGTTTCACGTATTCGAGTTACAAGGTGCCATCAACACCCTAAGCATTTCTATCAAACATCAATTAGAATTTATTCCACTAAGCTATACCTTTGCGTTACAGCCCCATAATGCATGAGGCTGCGCAGTTTCTGGAGTATCCTATTACATGTTTAGATGAAGATGATCCTATATCTGGGTTGTCTTGGAAAAAATACACCCCACTGTCTTTGGGGAGCGGAGTCCTATCTTTTGGTCTTATAAGAGTCATATCGCACCGTCTCTCAAGCTAAGAAATTTGATACTTCACTGTCTCTGGTAAACCTATACCTTATCTCTAAAATCAAGCAACATTATACTCTATTATCTATGATGGAGTTGAAAACTCCGAGGCTAATAATTTTATACTCTGTTATCTCTAGCAGAGTTAGGTTAGTTTTGTACTCCACTATTTCTGACAGAGTTGGATGATTTTATACTCCGATGTCTTTGGTAGAGTTGAATGAGCTTATACTACGTCGTGCCTAGCAGAGTTGAATGAGTTTATACTCTTTTGTCTCTTCCAGGGTTAAATGAGTTTATACCACGCTATCTTTGGAGAATTGAAAAATAACCACTAGGTAATCTCAAGCATTTGGAAATGAGAGGGTTCATGACTTCTAGCTCAAAAAGCATCCAACAAGTCTGGTCATTCACTCGTCAACAAAAGGGACTTGTGTTTTTAAAACCGAGAGTTATTCAATGAACCCATCTAGTCACTCGTCAAATGGAAAGGACTTATGGCTACTCACTGTATCACAATTTGCACAAACACATATCTATGCTTAATAGGAGATGTACATGCTCTGACGTCTATGGGATATCTAACATAATTGTGCCCCATCAGTATTCTGCTAACCTGAGCATTCTTCTCAACCTCTATTAGCGCAACCATCTTCTTCATTTTTGCTTCTTTTTCTTCCACATTTTACTTTTCAATGACTATTAAAGCATTATTTCTCTTCCTCCATTTTCTTATAGTTTCTCTCAATGCTGATGGAAATATCTGGCTTTGTAACATGGACATTAATGATTTCCAAGCTTGAAGTATATTTTTTGCAGTCGACATAAATTGCTTCTTTCATTTTTTCATCGTTTTGATTGAACATGTCGATGAAAACTTGTTGCATAGTGCGAGGACAACAAAATTGGTAGATCTCATGATGAATTTTGTCATAAATCCATGTTTTGTCATAGTCCACCCCGTAGTTTGGCAGTGTCTTGTAATCGTACTCCTTGTGAAGATGATTTAAAACCTATGTTTGGATCACATATCATGGTCATGTGCTATATTGTAAGGAAAAACTGCAATAGTCTAAAAGGATTTTTGTTGAATGTACTTTTCGTCAACCTTGGAATTGCACCACGAAAAGAAAAGGTCACTTGCTAATCATCTGGTTTAAGAGTTAAAATGAACATTTAGTGGGTAAATGACACCAGATATAGAGTGATTCAGCAGAGCTGCCTACATCCACTGTGAATTCCTCTTATATAGGCTCTCTTATAATTAGAAGGAATTACAAGAGATACAACAAGATAAAAGGAGTAGCTCAAGACTAATGTTGCAGCTAATCTTAAGGGCTTGTTGAGCTTAGAACTGCGAATGATGAGTTGCTGTGGGAATCAATTGCTTGACGTTAAGCTAAGGACGTGGAATTGTGAGTGCACGATGGGTCTTTTGAATAAATGGACCCTTGATGGCAACCTACAACCGAATAGTCAATCTTGGTCGGTGGCGACCAACAACCGAATAGTCGACCCTTAGCGGGTGGCAACCAACCTTTGAATAATCGACCATTGGCGGGTGACGACCAACAATCGAATAGTCAATCCTTGATGGGTGATGACCAACAATCGAATAGTCAACCAATGGTGGATGGCGACCAACCTTTGAATAGTCGACTCTTGGTGGGTGGCGACCAATAACTGAATAGTCGATCCTGGACGGGTGGGGACTAACAACCGAATAGTCGACCCTTGGTGGGTGGTGATCAACCTTTGAATAGTCAAACTTTAGTGGCTGGCAACCAACAATCGAATAGTCAACTCTTGGCGGGTAGCAACCCACAACCGAATAGTCGATCCTTGGCAGGTGATGACCAACCTTTGTATAGTCGAATCTTGGTGGGTGGCGACCAACAACCCCTTTGAAGTTTCCATATATGGAGTATTTATAGTGGTTTAAACTGATATTGTAACGGCTGAGATGATGCCGTAAAACCTACTGGAAAGGCATTACGATGTAGATTAGATTTGACGGATTTAATGAGGGACAGCTATCGACGTGAAGGGAATTAGCGGCCGAGGTCAACATTAATAGGAAAAACCCTATAAGATACATGACCTGCTCTTACTGTTTAGGTAATGTTCATGCATAGTGGTAGCATGTTGCATAGCATGCTCTATGCCAGAAGAGGACACACTTGGTTGTACTTCTTTGTCAGTCTTTCATACATGCTGATATAGTGAGGCGGTCTAGGCAGGCTAGCCTTTTCCCAAGGATATGGAAAGAGGTAGGAAATTAGCAGGAGTAGTGCTGAAGGAGTGAGCCAAGCCGGGCAGGTCCGGCTGTACTGAGCAGAATTATATAGAGGACCAACTCTAAGGTTGCTTGCGAGGGCCTACATCGAAGTCGGGTTGGCGATAGCCCATGCCCGAGGCAATCTAGAGACAGGTTGATCGATAGACGGTTGAGGGAGGTACTCAAGTAGACGGGCTATCTGGGAGCCAGTCGTTTGTAAGAGGGGGTCCTACGATGAAGGCCAAGGCAATGCAGATGCTTTGCTTTGCTTAATGAGATGGTTGTTGTTGCTTCGAGGTGCACTGGCCGAGGGCCGACCTGAAGCGCCATGGAGAGAATGGGCTAGCAGAGGTCTAACCTAGACGGTAGTCAAGGGATACTTGCTAGCATATTTCCGATTCTCGATTAACTTGCGGTAGGCTAGCTTAGGCAAAAGCCAGCCCAAACCAAAGCGGATTCAGCTAAGAAACCTTAATTAGCCTACTTTCTTGTTTATTGACTAATAATGGCCATTTAAGATGAGGTTCTAAACCATTGTTTTTTTAACGCTCTATAAAACATTTGGAAGAAACAAATATAACTAAAAAATCACTTAGTATACATCAGCTTTTACAAAATTACAGACATCTTCATGTTCCATTATTTTTTCCCTTTCAAATTTAAAATCCATTTACCCAGAAACTCTAAGATCTTTTAGTTCCAAGTCAAATTAAAATTCAACAAAAAATTATAGAATATTTATTTATCTATGTTAATATCTTCATTTTTAATAGAAGTTATTACAATTTTTTGGAAAAAGGGTTGAATTAATTTCAAATCAAAAGGGTCATTTGTGGAATTGTCTTAGCTAATATTTGAGATTTCTTTACTAAAATATTAATTAACTCATTTATCAAAGTGCAGTGATTGATTAACCTTTTCTAATTTTAGACCTTTTGTTTCATGGATTATGAAAAGAAATATTAGAAGTGGAATCAAGAAAAAACATCAATTTAACCATAGAATTATCAAAAATGAATATTGTATGTTAGTAACTTTTGATTTTCAAGTAAACTACAATTTTCGTATTAAAGAACCAATGTATACCTCAATCTTAGCAAAATTGATAATCACACCTCCTTTAGTACCACATGGAATATCCCTTACTAGATCACAATTCATAAAGGAAAGGGAGTTTATATAATTAAACTTGACTATTATTAGCATGAAATAGAGTGATTAGCAATAAAATGAGTGGAGATTATCACCTACCATATTAGTCTGAAGAGTCTCTTGAATGAGCTCAAAATTGGTTATGAATGGTAAGTTTAAATGAAAACCTAACACAAAGAAGTTTAGTTGATAACTACAGATAATAATAATAAGTTGGTAATGCACACATATTTTTTCCAATGTAAGCAATTAAAAATACCCAGATCAATTATCACTTTCGAAAGAACACTACCTCTCCGGTAACAAGCAACATGGTCTTTAGGAACTTGGTGCAGTATCAAAAACTTAGAGTTGGAGGACATAAGAAAAAAAGCAACAAGTATGATGGAGATAATGGCCATAGAGAGGATTCCGACATCGTCTCCTCCAGGACAAAGGGCATGACGATTGATCAATCTTTTTTGGTTCTGATCCATTGCCTTCCGTCCTTATCTCTAAAACCTATATAGTAAGCAAATAATACTTTGATGGTTGAAAAACATCCGGTTCAATGACACAACAAAATTCTTAGAATTACGCTATAGATAAGACAAGGGAAGATTTATTATACTTTTATCCATATAGATTATAATAAATGAAAAAACATTTGGGAAAAAAGTTAAGGTAAATTTACCTCAAGCGAGTAGGATTACTATAGAGTCTATAGCGATCTAGCATAATGACAATTGAATGAGATAGTTTAATTTTGGAAAAAGCTTAATTTAATACAATTCTATGCAACGAGCATAAGAGTAGAGAGTTGAAAGAGAAATGAGAAGGTATGTGAAGACTTTTAATTTGAAATGGGATAAAATGAACCATGAGAGGAAAGTCGATTAAAATTATTTGATGTCAACTAAAACATGGATATTAAGTGTTAAGTGAAAATTTTGGTCATGGAATAAACCTAAAATATTTGCAAACATGGCCAATGTCGAGACAGACACCTAGGCCGAAATTGCACCTCGACCTGAGCTACAGGCTGGAAGCTACGAGGGCATGAAATTTCATTCTCCGCCTAACCGATCCCCCCCAATTTGGAGATCTATGAAATTTCATTCTCTGCCTAACCGATTTGGCCCCCGTTGGAGATCTACTTGCTATGTTCCCCAAATGGTACATCCAAAGACATTAGAGTTTCTACTTGGGATACAAATCTATTGGTCGAAGTTTCATCCCATTCCGACTTAAAATAAGAAAATTATGACTCTAAAATAATGGTTCACCCTTCTTCTACTTATAAAATGGCTAAGTGTGAAACTCTAAACCCAACAAAGTAGTGCACTAGAGCATCATACATAAAAAGCAAGATGAAGCATAGGACAACAAATATCGAAAGAAATGCCGAGGCGCCAAAATCAACCAAAATAAATCTGGTTGGTAAAAATGTGCTTGGTATTGAACTGAAAAATAAGTTTGGCAAGTAAGCACATTGTAGACTATTGTGCCATAAAAATGGTCTGGTAGGGTTTTTCTTGATAGCATACCATACCATAAAAACGGTCCAGTAGGGTCCTGGTTGGAATAATGGTACTGACCAAATTATGCCTGCTTATAACCAGGACCAAATGGACCTGGCCTTCCTCCTAGGTTTTAGGGTTCGAACGTGGACGACTTCCCATATCCATTCAGCAAATTCGTACTCCTACCCCTAGCATCATCATTTGGGAAGAGGAATCAAAGATCACCTAGATTCCATAGAATCAAAGAGGGAAGCTTTTGGAGCACTTTTGGACAATAAGGAAACATCCAAAAACTCTTCTACATATTTGAACCGATCAAGTCTACCATTGGGAAACAACCATTAGAGATTGAATTTATATCTTTCAAGATCTAAGGAAGCCATAGTCTTGGAAACATAGGGAATTGACTATTTGCAATTGTTGTAAGTTGTAACCAATCGAGAGAGATTTAGCAAACTTATAGCAATTATAAACAAAGAATCATAAAAGATATGAAGTGGATGTGGGCAGAGATTGCCAAACCACTTTAAAAAGTTCATGCGTCTTTTAATCGTTCAGCTTCTTGTTTTCTACTTTCTATATATTGGTGTGTGACTTGTAATCTAAATTAGAGTAATAACTTAATATAGTTTATGAATAGAGATTCCACCTTCTAGAAACAAGTACTAGGTCACATTTAGGATCCTAGGCTCTTCTAGATCTCTGCTTTGGGGTGTTTGATCATTTTTGATGCAAACATTTTTGGTGATTTCATTGGGAACTTGATTTAATCATGAATCCACCAGCTAGAAAGTAATGATCAAGGAAGATGCTATTGGATGGAGAGCAGTTTGCATGTGGAAGCAGTCAGGAGGCAAAGTCCGGTCCGAGCCAATCGATCAACTATCTTACCAAGAAAGAGGTGTAGACAATGATGGCAAATATGGAAGCTTTATTCTTAGCTAAACAATAGGGTATGGTGGATGGGTTCCTTAGAAGCACAGAGCAAGCAGAACCAATATAGGTCCAGATAGATGGAATTAGGAATTTTGTTGGCAACCTATCATAAGTGGATACCAGGGAAAGAGCAAGGTAGAAAGCAACCATTGAGATGCAAACTTCCATACAGCTGAACAAGCCAAGGCTTGAACTGGTTCTATTTGGTTTCTATCGGGTTGATGTCGAATCAAACAGTGTAGCCCCTACCGGTCCAATGAAGCGTTTCCATCAAAAGTCAACATTGCTATTGGAATTACATGCTTGGCTGCCAAAATAGGGCCGCCAAAGTTTGGACCAATTGGTTCATGGGTTGTAAATCCATTTCCTAAGGGGCATCGAGTGGTTTACTAAGCAGCTCGAGTAAACATTCCAATGATGGAGGAGTGAGTCACTGAGATAATACATCGAGTGTTAGGCAAGCAGAACAGGATACTAGATATTGGCGGGATACCGGGTCCCGTTCACTTCATACATTTGATACTCAATCAACCCATCAAGTTTAAGATGCCATTATGGATCAATATGTAGGAAAAAATTGATCGAACACCACACTTGAGATGCTACATTTTGCATATAGAGATGGTTTTAGCTACGAAAGAAGTGACATGTCATTGATTTCCTTTATTCCTGTTAGATTTAGAGACTATGTGATTTAGTCATTTGGAGAATGAATCTGTTAGCACTTGAGTTGTGTTGAAGGAAAATTTCATGAATTAGTTTAGGGTTTATGTCATTTAGCCCAAATATTGAAAGTTCTTAGAAAACATTAAGCAAAAGGATGGTGAAACTTTATGGAGTTATCTTGTACGATTCAATGCTATAACAACTGCTATACATCAACCAAACAAATGAATTATCTCTGTGCTTATCGTTTCAGGAATCAACAGGAAAATAGAGTTCTACGAAGAACATAACAAGAATCCAACCACTAACTTGGAGGACTTCTACTATCAACCCAATGATTGGAACAACTACCGAAGGTTTTTGGGATGATTCAATAAGTGGAAATTTGGTTGTCTCCTCGACCGGGAGATCGACTGGGGCTCGATAGCAATCTACAGTGCCTCTTCTATAGCACATAGTTGCTTGTCCTCCTCTAGGGATCCAAATCTATGAAAATCAAAATATTTAGTAATGACATAACCCTCAACGAAGGGGACTCCCATTCTTTCTGCTCTCTCCTTTTCTTCTTCTATTATATTACCATAAATGTCCATCAGAACCCGGAGGTGGAGTCATCCAACCATTTTAAGCCTTAATTCCGAAGAATTCGACATAAAACTTAGAAGCGGTAGAGTCGACTACCGCAACTGTGTACTTTTGGTCAGCAAATGCCTTAGCTAATTTCTCTTTAAATTCTGCAATCGTATCTTTGAGCCTTTCATTTTTGGACTAAAGCTTTGGGACTTTACTTGTCTCGGCTTTTGATTTTTCGATACCATCCTGTGGCTGGGCTATTTCTATGTTGGCTGCTATAAGTTGAGCTTTATTACTATTGACATTGGAATTTAACTGTTCGACTTCTTTTGCTAAGTTTCCACTTCAGATATGGGCCTGCTCAATTTGCTGCCCAAGGATTTCAATTTTAGCTTTGTGCCCTCGAAACTCTTCCTGGAGCTTTTCCTTTTCAAGACCCCAAGCCTTTTCCCTTTCTTCCATGCATCCTTAATTAGTTCTATCTCCTTTTTAGTGTATTGATCAACTTTTGGTCATCCTCCATTTAATTAGTTCAATTTTAGCTTTGTAACACACATATATCTTAATACATGTATATTATATTATTTCTTAATTAACATTTAATTAATTTATTTAATTAAAATAATTTTAATTGATTTCAAAAATTAAATATATATTAATTACCTTAAACATTTAAGATAATTCTACAAATATAAATATATATATATGTTATTTGCTTTAATTAACTAACTTTTAATTAATTAGTTATTTAATTAATCAAATTAATTATTATTAATTTTTGAAAATAATTATCTAATTTTCAATACGATTTTGAAAATATTATTTTAACATTTATAATTTTTTACTTACTTTAAACTAAAACCTTTTATATTCAAAATATAATTTAAAATTTCAAAACAGATTTTGAAAATTAGCCCAAGGACCATATTCAATTTGGGCCTTTATAAGAAGTTAGTATTACAGTCAGCTATTATCAACTCAAAGTCAAAATCTATGGCCAAAGCAGTACGGTTAATAATAAATATTATTATTGAACTAAGAACTTTGTTTATGGACAAACCAAGTAAAATGTAGATGGTATTGGAGTTTTGACCAAGACCAAATCTCATAAGTCCTAATATGATATAACATTGACAAAGAGATTGGTGTAATAATCGTTACTAAATAGTGTCGCTTTAGAAATTACAAAATATGATTTTACTAAAAAGGTTTATAAGCGATGAATTAGGCCAAACTATCACACCACTAGCTAAGAACATATATGAATGTTAATATTTGAATTGTTCAAAATTGATCGCTGACAGAATTCACAACTCCGAGTTACAGAGCCGTATTTGCGAACTTTTTGAAAAACCAGATGATTTAATTAATTTACAAAATGTTGTAAATTAATTAATATATGAGAAATATTAATAATTATTTGATCGATTTGATGTTTTGGCGTTGTTATATCTATTTGAATGTATATTTAGAAGTTATATATGCAAAGTATCCATATATGATGTTGGTATATATTTAAACGGGTTTTAAATATAGTTAATTGCTTAACAAGCTTTTTGAAATAATTATTCATGTGATGGAATGATTTGGCTTGCAATGCTAGATAGAGGAAGGTGCATGGATGATATTTAATGTTAATTGAAAATTAAAAATGGAAGTTTTAAAGAGAGAATAGGAAAAGTTTTTATTCTCTCATTAAAACAAATCCGCTCATTCATTTCCTTACATGAATTTTTTCTCTTTTCCTCTCGTCTCTCTTGCCATGGCCGAAATTTCCTCCTCTATTTTATGAAAACCACAACTCCAAAACTAATAAAAACATCAAATAAAATTAAAGATAAGCGCTTCATCGTTCTCCTATGAAGCTGGGTGTTGATCTAATTAGAGATCCGAGGAAAATCTCAAATCAAGGTGTTACAAAGGACAAGGTTTTCAGGATTGATTTCCGTTTAAAATTCATTTATGATGTTTATATCTAATATAGTTCACATATTTATGTGTTCATTTCCACTTATTGAATCTATTTTAAAATTATGTTGTGTATTGTGATTAAATGCAAAATCCACCTTATGTACGTTTTTACTTTAAGTGTTGATATTATTTTGATTGGATCTGAAATAATTAGTTGTTACTGGTTTGTTTTTGTTATAAAATTCTTCTTATTACCACAATTGTTTAGTTAGCTATCTAACTAAAACCTATTAATAATTGATTTATTTGTGCTCTAAAATAAATTTTCTTATTTGTTGGATCTAAAATTGTTTATTGTTGTAGATTTGATTTGTAGCAATGAAATTTACAATTGGTGTTTCAATTTAGTTCTTTTATAATTAAGGTGTAAATATTTTGGTTAATTGAATCTTTTTTACATGTATATAATTATTAAATTTTATTTAATTGTAAGCTAATATTAAGTTAAACCTTCTGTTAGTAAATTTGTTTTAAATTAATTTGCCAAGTGTCATTGCTTTGTCGAGTATATGTTTTAAAATTATATTCAGTTTACCATATACATAAATGCATATAAATATATACGTGTTGTTGTTGAATTAATTGTGTCATTGAAACACAAATTATGACAAATATTCTAAGTTTTCTTTATGTTGATTATGTGAATTTTCAAATCTACAAATTTTAAAGGTTTGCCTTTTCATCCAGATCGGGTATGTAATTTTGTATGGTATTAAATCTATTATTATAATATCACTTTTTAAAAAAGTTTAAGTTATTACTTTTGTTATTTCCTTTTAATTCTGATTTGATTAGATCTAAATCTAATGTAAAATTTCATTTCCATCTTCATCTTTCTGATTATCACTTATTTTGAAATGTTTAATTTTATGTAGATTTATGTTCGCAATTTCGTATATGTACTTATATTAAAATATATATATGGCAATAAAATATCACATATATGTCTAAATCGTGTGTGTGTATATATAATACTATCAATATGTGCATACAAACTATATACACATATCGTAATATATCCAAATATGTGTATATATTTGGGAATTTATATTTCCCATATGCATGTAGATTTATTACATGTATATGTAAGTATAGTATGTACGTATATACAATAGATATAAATCCCTATACACACACATGTTTATATTATATTTTGTTATGTGTTTATTAAATGTATACACGATACATTCAAAATTAAAATATTTAGTTGAATTGATTAATATGATTAATTAACAAATATAAAATAAAGTTAAATAAAATATGATTCATTTAATAACTAGATTGGATCTAGTGAAACCATTAGACTTATGGGCCCACTATGATCCAAATAGGGAAAATATTTGAAATCTACCATTTCACTCACTATAGAATGGCCCGTTTCCTTGTTTGGTAACAGAATTCAAATGATCTATGCCATTTAATTAGCAACTTTAGAACCAACCATTTAAGCCTACAAATTACATGGGTGTCTAGGAAAGTAGTGTCTAGGCTTGGGGTTTAGTAATCAAGTATTGGCCCCTTCCTAACTACTGCCCTAGCCCAATGGGTGGAGTAAGTCAATAAGATCAGCCTACTTGTAAAGGCCTAAATTGATTTGGGCTTTGCTCTGATTTTCAAAATTAAGGTTGCAAATTTAATATATATTTTATAATTAAAAGTTAAGTTTAAAACATAATATGATTTTTACAGATATTATAAAATATTTTTCAAATTTGTTTTGAAAATGAATTTTAATAACTTCAAAAATTATTTAATTTTACTTAATTGGATTAATTAAATAATAAATTAATTTAAAGTTAGATCATCAAAATAATATATGTGTGTATTGAAGTGACAATTCTCCAGACTTGAGAGTATAGTTGAACTTCACTGTGGACGCTCCACTTTGATTTAAAACCATATTTAATTACTCTTCTAAATACATATTAAAATATAACCATTTTATTTAAAAATAAATCAAGTTTATACTTTTCAAAACTACATTTTCAAATTCCATGAATCCTATATTATTTATTTAATAAAATCGTAATATTTATATTCGAAATCCATAGTAACTTTTATGTAAAAATAGATTAGATTTGCATTTCCAAAGTCATTTTCCAAATACATAAATATTTTACTACACATGCTTAATATACAAAATAACTTGCTAAAAAAATCATTTTTAATATTTATTAACTTAATATAGAAATAATTCTAAGATTTATCAATATAAATAATTCTCTTTGTAGAATTACTTGTATACAAAGGTTATCTATTTATTTCATTTAACTCAAATTTATGATTTAAAGGTCTGCGATTTCGACCACCTAAATCTCATAATTTTACAAAACTTAAAACATAAAAGCTACAAACAAAAGTCTCAGTTTTTAAAAAAAAATGATCGTCCAATTTGGATTTACGATTCAAAAGTTATGACCGAAAAACTTTTTAGATTTTAATTTATTAACTCTGTCTTTTATTGACAGGGCAGCGACAAAGAAACAAATTGTTGACCATTTAAACTTCAAAATTATGCAAAACACAAAACATGAAAGTTATAGCACAAAGCCCATGCTTTCCAGAAGATTAAAAGTTATCTAAATTCGACAAAAACGAGAAAGATATGCCTAATTTACTAACTGTTTAGTTTAGAGAATGTAATTATCACAATGACAGAGCTGAGAGTTTGCAACAGGATTTCGATCAACCTATATTCAAAATTTGCAAATATGTTAAACATGAAAGTTGTCATAAAAAAATAAGCTTTCCATAACATTAAAAATTATCTAAATCCAATAAGAAATGATAGATATGCCTAATTTACTAACTATTTAGTTTAGAGAATGTAGTTATCACATTGACAGAGCTAAGAGTTTGCAACAGGATTTCGATCAACCTATGTTCAAAAGTTGCAAATATGTTCAACATGAAAGTTGTCACATACAAAATAAGCTTTTCGAAACATTAATAATCATCTAAATCCAACAAGAAATGAGAAAGATATGCCCAATTTACTAACTATGTTTAGTTTTCAACAGAGACTAAACAATAACATTGCAACTACAAAACACCAATTCATCAACTAAATTCACAATCAATTATTATGAAATCAAAAGCATACAAATAAAAAATTAGAGATAGGTTTTATGAGGCTTAACTCACCTTTTCCCCTCAATTCAGCAACGAAGATTGTCACTTCAGCCCAAGATTTCAAACCACCAAACCCTAGAACTCAATTCATACAAACACAACAAAAACCCAAATTTAATTACTGTAAAAACTAAAATTAAATAGTCTAGATGATAGAATAGGGTTCCAAAGTCATTACCTTATTTCCTCAGATTTTCTAGGAATTTATTCCCATTTTTTAAATTTGATAATTTGCACTTTGGTTTAAGAGGAACTAGGTTTTCTTGTTTTTTTTCTGAACTGAGAAAGATACATACTGTTTTATGGAAAATAAGAAGAAGATTTCTCCTTTACTAATTATATTTGGGCTTTAGTTTTTAATTTTCAACCCAATAAGAATTAATTTACCATTTTGATTTAATTACTTAATAATAGCCTCTCAAATCAAAAGATTAAGTAATCAAACCATATCCGAACGAACAAAATGACTTCTTAAATTATTTAAACAATAAACAACATTTTTATAAAGGAGTCTATTAACCTCAAATTCTTATTTTATTTAAAAAGGAGAAGAAGGTTAAAAAAAAAATATTCTTGACCAAACTCTAATTCCAATTATCTTTAAATAAAACTCCAAAATTCTAATTTCTCTATTTCACAAATTATTAGAATTAATTATTCCAAAACAAATTAACTTTTATAAAAGACTACAAATTCCAAATTAATGATTTAAATTCTCCAAATTAAATCATTATTTATTGTATGTAATTTTAATATAAACCAATTCTAAAATTTAAAACGTTTTCCTTAACTTATCTCATTATATAAAATAATATTAAACCACGAAATTTAGTGATTCATTTCGTCACTTGGCTGCAAAATTGATTATGTAAAATATCAACATTGCCTCGCCATGCACTCCACTTCTCATAATTTATTTGATGGCTAAAATCACATTTTAAATTATTTTAAACTCAAATATTTATCCAAATTTCCAAATTAATTATTTCTCATTATTTTTGATAATAAATCTCAATATTAACCCTTAACTGAATTTACATCATTTCCAAAGTTATCTTAAGATTTATTAAGATAAACAAATCAATTATTTACCAAACTAGGTTTAATTTCATAATTAAATTTTACAAATCACAATTAAGAATTAATTATCCCTAACTAGATTTAATTAATCAAGTAACTAACAACAGGGTTGTTACAGACTTTCCTCCTTAACGAAATTGTGTCCCCGCAATTTCCTTAAAGAAAGAAATCCATAATATAAATTTTCTCTTGAAACAATTATTTTGATAACTGGTTTTTAATTTTATTTCTAAATATTCAATTAATATCACTCCAAATTATTACACTATACTCAAATTTTTAGTTATCAAAATTTCTCAAAATTCTCAAAAATATTCTAACGCATCAAATTTATGGAAAATTTTGCCAACGTCTCCTTTGCGCAGTTAGAGTTTCAAAAATTTACAATAGGTATATAATTACACAATATACATCTCATCTCAAGTTGAGACATCCTGTAGGGAAAACAAAAAATGCGATATGTAATCCGAGATACGTACCTTATATTTGGAATATTAGGGAGTCTGCTAATATTCCTTAAGCAAAAAATTTATAGTCTTTTAAACGATATCTATTTAACTTCAGATACCTGCAACTATCTCAAAAATTCATATTAGTATTTAATATCAAATTCATATATCATATAGGATATATTAACAATTCATGATTACACTTTAGTTAGACTGACATCATAATATTCCATAATGAAAGAAATCCGTACTTAAATTTCCAAGTTTTAATTATTACTTATGTCAAAATATCACAGTCGATGTTTAGGAACCCCAATCGATAACATGGCATCCCATATATTGATCAGAATCCTTAAACCACGTCCGGATAAGTCAACACAATAGTTTAGATGCATTTATCACTAATATCCATGCATCCAATTTTAAATAAATGCAAGCAATAAGCAATTCTTAGCAATCAATCAACCAAAACATATGTAATCACCTACAGCGGAACAATTCAATGTCGGAAATTCCGCTGTGCAACTCTGATTAGTTCTAGATCATTTAACTCTTAAACTTATTTACTCAATTTCTCTAATTCTCTTATTTAAAAGAAAATTTGTTTACTTTAAAATTGATTCATTCTAGTTTAATTTCCAAAAATTTCTAAACTCTAAAATATTTTACTTATTAATTTTCAAAAGTTTTAATGTCACAAATTCCAATTTATCAATTTAAAATTTTCAAATTAATTTACGCCCCAAATGATTATCCCGATAATCACTTTATATTCATATCCCTAATTGGAAAATTAATATAACTATCTACCACACATCCCAAGGGTAGGACTCTAAGTCATCTAGGTCTCGGATCCATAATATTATATGTTATAATATTCTGACACAGCTCTGATACCAACTATAACGACCCCACCGCGATACCAGTTTAGCAAAGAACATTACAAGTAATGTTGTTTGCTAATCCGGAGAATACGGCTTGTTAAGGGCGATCGAATGTGAATATAGCTTTATACTAACACTGACACATCATTTATACCTTTTTACTTAATATTTGAACTAAATTTGACATGTACAGTATTAATACAAAGTAATAGACACATTGATTTCTCAAAATCAGAACAATATATCGTATAAATAACAGTCACAGATCACAGCGGAATAAATCTCAACTTATACATATACAAATTTTTAGTTTACAAAATGAAATACTAAACTCGATTGTTATACAGTTTTACAATTCTCTAATCTCAATTGTACATCTTATAAACATATTCACAAATTTTCAAAATGAGATAAACTAAAAAGTCAAAAGTGTTTATCTCCTTCCTAGCCCAAACATCCAAAGGTCAACTTGTCCTGTAACCTGAAAAGTCTCGGGCTGACCTGAGCAAAATAACACCCGGGTCAGACTATCTCTAAGTATCTAATAGGATGAGAACAAAATATAACACAAAAATAAACAACATATAAGTAAATAAAGATGTCCATGAAATAACAAGTCACGGGAATTAATTTAACTTAGAGTTCACCACAAGGCACATGGTTATACATTTAAGTCACAAACACACAATAGTCACTAAACATTGAATTAAAAGAACAAAACACAATATCTCTAAGCACGAAAATATCAATGATTAACTTAGAACATGGTTATAAGTTCAAGTCACAAACACGAACTAGTCCCTAAACACAGAATAACATAATTAACTTAACATACATCACAATACACAAGAATATATATTTATTTCACGAACACAGAATAGTCATAGAATCAAAATATCCAGAATCCAAGAGATCTTAATCCAAACCGATCGTAATGATCGTCCAAAACAATCGCAATGATTGTACTCAAAACTCATGGCAAATAAACAAACAAATTGGTATCACTCGAACCGATACTAAGGATCATACTCAGACCGGGAATACATAATCACAGAATGATCTCAAGGATAGTCCATACCGATCAAGGTGATCGTAGAAACCATGACTTGATGAATCTATATTTATTTAATAATATTATGTTCGAAAAGAAATCCAAGAGTAACTTCTTAAAGATCCAGCAGCCACTTGCCACACACGAAAAGAGAATAAACTCTAAAGTGCCAAATACTATCACCTTCAGTAATCACTAGAATTTAACCAATACGTCCCATACCGAATGATGAAATCCAAGTATTTACTAAAAGCTAGAAAATATCACTTATTACGGATACCACTGGAAAACCTAAACTATATTATCTTAAGGATCTAGTAACCATGTGTCGCACACCAGAAGAGAATACAACTCTAAAGTGTTAAGTACTTTCCCAAATATGATCACAAGAACTTAACCAAGGCATCCCATACTACCCGGTGGAATTCGAGTATTTGCTAATGGGTTAGTAAGTTCCACTCAAACATTCTATTTAATGAGTTATACCATATCCGACGAAGTGTTATTCGAAAGCACTTAAACCAATCAATAATACTAAGTCGATTATTAGTACTCCTCAAATGATAGAATTAAGGTTCTCAAAACATTTTTCTCTTTTGAGTTTATTATTTAAAACACATATTATAATTTTCCATAAATCCGTTTATTATTCAACTTTATAAAAATATTCATAGATTTGCTAAAATATTCCACAACTCTGAATTTTTCAAGATTTATTTATATACACAAAGTTGTCTCAAATTTCCATTTGTTATATTATTCACAAAACTATATTTTAAAACCATATTTAATTACACTTCTAAATACGCATTAAAATATAACCATTTTATTTAAAAATAAATCAAGTTCATACTTTTCAAAACTACATTTCCAAATTCCATGAATCCTATATTTTTTATTTAATAAAATTGTAATACTTATATTCGAAATCCATAATAACTTTTATGTAAATGTAGATTAGATTTGTATTTCCAAAGTCATATTCCAAATCCATAAATATTTTACTAAACATGCTTAATATACAAAATAACTTGCTAAAAAAATCATTTTTAATATTTATTAACTTAATTTAGAAATAATTCTAAGATTTATCTGTTAGGAAATCAATTCCTTAGTTTCGATGATCACAACTATGCAATGGAAAACAAATGTACATATATATCTACTTTTACAAGAAGTTGATATAGTAACATCACCAAAGAGACAAGAACAAGACTCAAAAGAAGTATCAAGAGGCTACAAGTCGAGAGAATCGGAAAAGGAATGATATAGGCACAAGAAACGCAACATGCACTAATCCAGACATCTGAGTGCACTGACCAGACGTCTGGTTAAGTTCTCTGGTTCACAACTCAGAAAAAAACAGACGTCTGATCCTGAACTCAGACGTCTGAAAGACATCCAAACTTAAAACAGAAATGAAGACCAGACGTCTGGTTAATAAACACAAACGTCTGATATGCTACCAGACACAACAAATATATGAAGGCCAGACGTCTGAGGTCACTTTCCAGACGTCTGATTATAGGCTCAACTGTGTATTTTCAAACTCCAACTGTCACATCCGAACAGACACATCCGCTGCTTTTCACTGCAACTCTTCATCACCAACAGGAGCAACTATACAACGATTGTTAATGGAGGCAACTACACATAGAAACTCTTCACCACTATAAATAGCATCAGGAATTCAAAAGAAAGATTAATCTTACTCACTTACGCTCTTATCTCTTATACTCTGATTTATTCCTGATCTCTAAGCAATCAACTACCTGTATTTAAATCTTCCATATATAGAACTTCCCATTCAAATATTCTCTAGATAGATATATATATATTGGAAGCATTTGTACTCAATAGTCAACATCCGTGTTATAGAACACATTCTTGACAAAGAAACTCTGCTATTGTAAACCTGTTCCTCCGGGTCAAGTGAGGGTTACTTGAAAGGAAATTCCGAAGAGGAGCTTCGGGACTGGACGTGAGGTCCGAACCAGTATAAAATCCCGGTGTGATTATTTCCATTTACTTTGCTACTATCATTTATCAAGTTATATTATATAGTTAGTTGTTTATACTTGCATATATATATCCTATACGATCCACTCATATAGACTTTCAATTGGTATCAGAGCAAGGTTTGTTTAAAAGAACAGTAACACGTTTTTAATCATTCTAATATGGCAAATATTTTTCAAGAAGGACAATCCACAGCACGACCCCCACTTTTTAATGGCTCTAATTATTCATATTGGTCAACACGTATGAGAATTTTTATGGAAGCTAATGGTATAGAAATTTGGTCAGCCACTCAAGATAAATATGAAACTCCAACTACTGCTATGAACACATGGACCGATGTACAAAAGACCTCAGCATCAAATAATGCTAAAGCTATGAATGTTTTGTTTTGCTCACTAGACAAAAATGAATTTTCACGTGTCATGTTATGTACAACTGCATTTGATATTTGGCGTACCTTACAAATTACACATGAAGGTACAACAAAGGTCAAACAAACTAAAATTTCAATTTTGCAAAACCAATTTTCATCATTTAAAATGAAACAAAATGAAACCATAGTAGACATGTATTCTAGATTTCAAACTATTCAACATGATCTTATGGCATTAGGAGTTAAGTTTACTGATTTTGATTTAGTTTCTCGAATACTCAACTCTTTAACACCTGATTGGGAAAGAAAGGTATTAGCTATTGAAGAAGCTAATGATCTCTCTACTCTCAAAGTTGAAGAGTTGATAGGAAATTTGATGTCCTATGAAGCTAATTTGCAGGCACGTAAAGAATTAAATTCGGAAAAGAAGAACATAGCATTTCCATCAATAAAGAATGATGACTCAGATTTAGATGAAGATGAGATAGTATTTATTGCCAAAAACTATAATAGATTCAAGAAATTTAGAAAGATGACCAAGTTTCAAAAAGAAGGAAAGACCAACTCAACAAATCTATCTCAAATTAAGTGTTATGAATGTGATCAATACGGACACATGAAAAAGGATTGCCCAAAACTGAACAATGATAAAAAGAAGAGCAAATTTGATAAACTCAAAAAGAAGAAAGCCCTCAAAGTAACATGGGATGACACCGATTCTTCATCTTCAGAAAGTGATAGCGATAGTGACGGAGAACAAGCTAATGTATGTTTTATGGCACAAAATGATGAGGTATGTCCGGAACTTAGCTATGAAGAATTATTTGAACTTAGTATGGAATTAGATGATAAATTTAGACAAATTAAAAAATTGAACAAAGAATATATAGTAGAAATAAATAGATTAGAACTTGAAGTAGGAATGTTGAAAGATGAAAAAGTTATTTTAGAAGAAGAACTTGAAATATCTCAAGAAAAATTAAGAAATAATGTGATAGAAAGTGAGAACATTACTCTAGAAAAAGGAAATTTGCTTAAAACAAATATTGATTTTAAAAATAGTATTGAATTATTGAAAACAGAAAATAGAGAATTAAAAGAAAAATTAGATAAAATTACCAATAATGTGTCAAAATTCAACAAAGGAAAACAAGATTTGGAAAATCTTATCAAAACATCAAAATCATCAGGTAATAGAAATGGAATAAGATTTAAAAAATGTTCTAAACAAAAAGAAAATAGTGCTAAAAATATTAGTTATATAAGAACTAGAAGTTTATCTAAACAAAAATTGAATACCAAAAATATGAAAATTTGGGTTCCTAAAACAAATAATAATTTGATTAGACAAAAGCATATTAATAATTACTTAGAGAATGTAGTCTATAATAAAAATTATATTTATAAAGGTACCAAACCATCTTGGGTGTGGCTACCTTCTTCTAACAATTAGGACCCTAATAAAATATATGGGTACCAATTAAAACATTTTTTATCTTGCAGGTACTCAAAATAAAAAATAAGGAGAAATGGATACTAGATAGCGGTTGCTCCAAACATATGACCGGAAATTAAAAAATGTTATCAAATATAACATACATCGATGGTGGAACGGTAACATTTGGAGACAATTCAAAGGGATTTGTCATAGGCATTGGAGAAGTCATCAACTCTGGTATATCTAACTCTCCTATTATTACAAATGTTTTATTAGTAGAAAATTTAAAACACAATTTGTTAAGCATTAGTCAATTATGTGATAAAGGTTTTCAAATAAATTTTGAAAAAGATAGATGTAATATTTTAGATAATAACAAACAACTCATTTTTGAAGGTTTTAGAAACAAAAATATTTATGTATTAAAAATGAATATTAATAAAAATTCAAACTTATGCTTAACTGCCAAACATGATGATCCATGGTTATGGCATAAACGATTTTGTCATATTAATTTTAAAAATATTAATAAGTTAGCTAAATATGAGTTAGTAAGAGGGTTACCTAAAATAAGTTACAAAGTAGAAAATTTATGTGACGATTGTCAAATTGGTAAACTAAAGAAAAGCTCGTTTAAATCTAAAAATAATATTTCTACAAAACAACCATTAGAATTATTACATTTAGATTTATTTGGTCCAACACAAATAAGATCTATTAATCACAATAAATATGTTTTTGTAATAGTCGATGATTTTTCGAGATATACATGGACTTTATTTCTAAAACATAAAAGCGATACTTTTGGTATGTTTAAAATATTTGCGAAACGAATTAAAACTCAAATGAATTTGAAAATTAAAAATATTAGAAGTGATCATGGAGGAGAATTTGAAAATGATCTTTTTTCAAATTTTTGCAATAAAAAAGGAATAACTCATAATTCTTCTTTTCCTCGTACACCCCAACAAAATGGTGTCGTAGAAAGAAAAAATCGTACATTACAAGAATGCACACGAACATTATTAAATAGTAGCGGATTACCAAAACATTTTTGGGCCGAAGCTATTGCTACATCTTGTTATGTATTAAATCGAGTAACTATTCGTCCAATGACTAAACAAACTTGTTTTGAAATAATTTTTGGTAAAAAACCTAAAGTGTCATACTTTTAAACTTTTGGCTCAAAATGTTTTATATTAAATACAAAAGATAAATTAGGAAAATTTGATCCAAAAACCGATGAGGGTATCTTTGTTGGGTATTCAGATCGTAGCAAGGCATATAGAATTTTTAATAAAAGGAATAATACTATAGAAGAGAGCTTACATGTCTCATTTGATGAAAATCCTTTCAAACATCAGACTGATGATGAAGAAGAAACTATTCCACTAACAAATTCAACAAATTCTATTAATAATGAAGCCAATATACAAAATAACACTCTTGTATCATCTCCTAGAATTCTTAAGAATCATCCAATAGATAATATTATTGGAGATCTTAATTCAAGAGTTACTAGAAATCAACTCAATCAAATAAGTCATATAGCGTTTGTATCAAACTTTGAACCAAAGAATTATAAAGAAGCCTCAGATGATAATTTTTGGATAATAGCTATGCAAGAAGAATTACATCAATTTGAACGTAATAACGTATGGGAATTAGTACCAAGACCTGAAGATCAATCGGTAATAGGAACAAAATGGGTATTTAAAAACAAGGCGGACAAAAATGGAAATATTGTTAGAAATAAAGCACGATTAGTTGCTCAGGGCTACAATCAAGAAGAAGGCATAGATTACGATGAAAATTTTGCTCCGATAGCAAGATTAGAAGCCATTCGTACTTTACTCTCCTTTGCAACTCATAACAATTTCAAAATATTTCAAATGGATGTCAAAAGTGCCTTTTTGAATAGTTTTATTAAAGAAAATGTATACGTCGAACAACCACCACTTTTTGTTCATGAAAAATATCCCGATCATGTTTTAAAATTACATAAAGCACTATATGGATTAAAACAAACACCTCGTGCATGGTACGAACGTCTTAAAAATCACCTAATAACATCCGGTTTCCATATAGGAAAAATAGATACAACTTTATTTATTAAAAGAGAAAATAACGATATTTTGGTTGTACAAATTTATGTTGATGATATCATCTTTGGTTCGACTAACGAAAATCTATGTAATAATTTTTCAAATATTATGAAAAATGAATTTGAAATGTCACACATGGGAGAATTAAATTTCTTCTTAGGATTACAAATAAAACAACTCGAAAATGGAATTTTTATTCACCAACAAAAATATTGTAACGATTTATTACATCGATTTAAAATGGATAAAACTTCAAGCAAACCAACGCCAATGAGTACCACTATTCACTTAGAAAAAGATGAAAATGGAAAAGATTTTGATGAAAAGTTATATCGAAGCATGATTGGCTCTTTACTATATTTAACGGCTAGTCGACCGGATATTATGATGAGTGTATGTCTTTGTGCTCGATTTCAAGCAAAACCAAAAGAATCTCATCTACGAGCTGTTAAGCGCATTTTACGTTATTTATCTAGTACTAAAGATTATGGTTTGTTTTATCCTAAAGGATCATCGTTTGAACTTGTCTCATATAGCGATGCAGATTTTGGTAGTTGTAGAACAGATCGTAAGAGTACTAGTGGAACATGTCATTTTATCGGACAATCTTTAGTTTCATGGTTTAGCAAAAAGCAAAATTGTGTTTCTTTATCTACTTGTGAAGCCGAATACATCTCCGCAGCTCTAGCATGTGCGCAAGTAATATACATGCAACAAACACTAATGGACTTTGGTAAAATTATCAAAAAATCTCCAATATATTGTGATAAACAAGCGCTATAAATTTATCAAAAAATCCTGTTAATCACTCACGAACCAAACATATAGATATACGACATCATTTTTTGCGAGACAATGTTGAAAAAGGAACCATCACTTTAGAATACGTAAGTACTGAAAATCAAGTAGCCGACATATTTACAAAACCATTAAACGAACAAACTTTCATTAAACTCAGACGAAGTTTGGGAATTTGTTCACTTCAAGATCTTAACTAAAATTGAATTAAATACTAAATTTAGTTCACCTCTTCATTACCACAAATTGATGAATTTCTGAACCATTAAAATTTTAGAAAATTAGTTGTTCTATAAATAACGTTTTCATCATATATATATACACATATCTACATCACAATTATATACAAAATATCAAATTCTTAAATTTTTGAAAAACAATGTCTTCAGGGAGTTCTTATATATCTATCTCCGTCTCCACACCATCGACGGACAGCTCAGGAGACACACCACAACGCCTTCCGACACCTACAGCAAAGCAAGAACCAACAAATAGGTGGTCCTCGTATCATACGGGTTTTACTCCAGAGAATAAGAAAACTAAAAGATCCTTGTTTATCTCTCCTAATACAAAGGAGAAAATTGATGAAATTCATCATTACCAAAAACAACAGATGGATCTTCAACGAGAGCTTTATTTCGAACAAAAAGTTACAGCACGAAGGCTAAGTTTTCTAGAACAAGTGGTGATGAAGTTTTGCTCGTCACGAAAGAAAGATGTACATGAACCGCTACCAAAACCTTGTAGTTCATTCGACCCATCTTCTTCGTATCGCACTCCTTCAGATCCTTCCCCAAGACGATATTCTGGCTCCCCACGGACCCACGAACGTAGGAATATATGGTCTCCACTTAAACCATGGAAGGATAACGACTCGGGAAATCCTAAAACTCTGTCGCCTACTAAATAAATAAATCAAATTAATTATTGTATGTATTTATATGTTATTATATTTTACAATAATAAAGATCTCTATTATCAACATTTGATAAATAAATTTAACCATCAATTTTAGGCTATTTTTAGCAAAACTGCTCCTTTCAGACGTCTGACTATGGTCTTCAGACGTCTGATCCACTGATATATATCGCAGTTTTTAAGCAATGTGCATATGTCAGACGTCTGATATACCCCTCAGACGTCTGGAATGAAGATCTGCCCTCTCCAAATTACATTCAGAATATTTCAGACGTCTGTGTTTAATTCCAGACGTCTGATAAATCTCTTTGCCTCTAAATTTTTCAAAATATGTCAAACCAAACGTCTAACACATATAAAACAGACGTCTGTTTGAATCTTCTATATAATTTTTAGGGCAAACCATACGTCTGTTTTCAAATCCAGACGTCTGGAATTTAATCGACCTTTATAATACCCCCAAAATAACGTCGTTTTTTCACTTTTTAAACTCAAAATTCCTCCCTGCCGATTTGCAATTCAACTTCAAATTCCACATTATTTCAAACCGAAATCAAAATGCCTCCTCGTACAAAGAACATCAAAGCTCCAAAACGCAAACAAGATCAACCACCGTCATCTTCAAACCCTCAGGTGTGTTCAGATGATCAAATCGAATGATGGATGCACAAGGCACCTCATTCGATTAAAAGGTATCAAGATATTCAAAAGAAAAAACTTCATTTAGGACCTTTCTATAATCTACTTAAGTTTCCTATGTGTGATCTCGATGAACTTTGTGAGAATGCTGGATTGGAAACTTTAATTTCTTTTACATCCAATGATGTTCAAATAGACCAACTGGCTATATTCTTATTCTACGCCAATCTAGATAGCACTGCAGTTTGGAATACCGAAAAAGAGGACAACTGGCTATGGTCAAGCATTTATGGAAATACTATTCGTTTAACTCCGGTAATAATAGGAAGAACTTTGGGATGCTCCGACACCGGCGAGGATCTACACAACATCCCGGATATGCGCTTTAAGTCCAGGAATAATACCACTCATCAAATATGGGAGGACGACATGCCGAAATTTGCTTCAAAACACTTACGTCCAAAAGCTCAACTCTTGACAAGAATGATAATAAATACAATTGTTCCACGCTTGGGTAGTCACGAACAAATCACCGAATTGGAACACAAAGCTCTCTATGCCCTTTTTAGTGGAACTCGAGTTAATTGGGCCAAATTCATATTCGATGAACTCAAGCAATTTTGGAATCGATCGCGACCATCGATCATTTACCCAACTTATATTATGAAACTTCTTCGTGCAAACAATATTCCGTCTTATCTATCGACCTTCGAAGAAATTTCACCTAAGTATGCCTCCACCAAATTCTTCTCCTTGATGCACTTACCCGAAATTCCACCGGAATTCATGTCCTTCGACGATTGGACTCACCATCAACAATCTAGAAGGGTTGAGCCTCCTCCTCAAACCCATATTGGTCCATCTCAAGAAGAAGAACAAAATCGGGAAATCACTCCCCCACCTCCCGCTTCATTCGACTATCCGGGACAAGATGACATTTTGGAAACTCGAACGAAAACAAATCAAAATGAAAGCATTCGCGATCTAGTGCTTCGAAATCAACATATCTTGTCTCAGAATCAAAAAATTCTAGCAAAACGAATCAACAGCTTCGAGATGTCTTTTGCTACAAGACTAGCCACAGTCGAAGAATCTCTTTCGACTGTTTTATCAGTTCTCAAGGAGGTACTTCAAAAAGTACGTGGTCAATCTCCACCCTCAGAAGATTGGACAACTCCTGTGCCTTCTCCTCCTGCAAAACATTCCAAACTATTTGACGATGAACCTTCCAAAGAAGCTTTGACATCTCCTTCAAAGGCTAGCACTTCTGACAAAATAGAACCAAAGGAAGATGATCCAAAACAAGCTTCTCCTAAGAAACTCTAGAATTTAGGTTTTGTTGTCTTTTTGTTCAAATCTATGAATGTAACTCCTTCGTGTTATTAATGAAAATCTTTTTTTAATGGCTTGAACTTTTATATTATTTTTGATAATGTCAAAGGGGGAGAAATACAGAAATAAACTTAAAACAAAACTAAGCACATATTCAAGGGGAGATTTAGAATATATATATAAGTACATTAAATAGTTGTCATCATCAAAAAGGGGGAGATTGTTAGGAAATCAATTCCTTGGTTTCGATGATCACAACTATGCAATGGAAAACAAATGTACATATATATCTACTTTTACAGGAAGTTGATATAGTAATATCACCAAAGAGACAAGAACAAGACTCAAAAGAAGTATCAAGAGGCTACAAGTTGAGAGAATCGGAAAAGGAATGATACAGGCACAAGAAAAGCAACATGCACTAATCCAGACGTCTGAGTGCACTGACCAGACGTTTGGTTAAGTTCTCTGGTTCACAACTCAGAAGAAAACAGACGTCTGATCCTGAACTCAGACGTCTGAAAGACATCCAGACTTAAAACAGAAATGAAGACCAGACGTCTGGTTAATAAACACAGACGTCTGATATGCTACCAGACATAAAAAATATATGAAGGCCAGACGTCTAAGGTCACTTTCCAGACGTCTGATTATAGGCTCGACTGTGTATTTTCAAACTCCAACTGTCACATCCGAAAAGACACATCCGCTCCTTTTCACTGCAACTCTTCATCACCAACATGAGCAACTATACAACGATTGTTAATGGAGGAAACTACACATAGAAACTCTTCACCCCTATAAATAGCATCAGGAATTCAAAAGAAAGATTGATCTTACTCACTTACGCTCTTATCTCTTATACTCTGATTTATTCCTGATCTCTAAGCAATCAACTACCTGTATTTAAATCTTCCATATATAGAACTTCCCATTCAAATATTCTCTAGATAGATATATATATTGGAAGCATTTGTACTCAATAGTCAACATCCGTGTTATAGAACACATTCTTGACAAAGAAACTCTGCTATTGTAAACCTGTTCCTCCGGGTCAAGTGAGGGTCAGTTGAAAGGAAATTCCGAAAAGGAGCTTCGGGACTGGACGTAGGACGGGAGGTCCGAACCAGTATAAAATCCTGGTGTGATTATTTCCATTTACTTTGCTACTATCATTTATCAAGTTATATTATATAGTTAGTTGTTTATACTTGCATATATATATATATATATATATATATATATATCCTATACGATCCACTCATATAGACTTTCATTATCAATATAAATAATTCTCTTTCGTAGAATTACTTGTATATGAAGGTAATCTACTTATTTCATTTAACTCAAATTTACGATTTAAAGATATGCAGTTTCAACCACCTAAATCTCATAATTTTACAAAACTTAAAACATGAAAGCTGTAGACAAAAGTCTCAGTTTTCAAAAAAAAAATGATCATCCAATTTGGATTTACATTCAAAAGTTATGACCGAAAAACTTTTCAGATTTTAATTTATTAACTCTGTCTTTTATTGACAGGGCAGCGACAAAGAAACAAATGTTGACCATATAAACATCAAAATTATGCAAAACACAAAACATGAAAGTTATAACACAAAGCCCATGCTTTCCAAAACATTAAAAGTTATCTAAATCCAACAAGAAACGAGAAAGATATGCCTAATTTACTAATTGTTTAGTTTAGAGAATGTAATTATCACAGTGACAGAGCTGAGAGTTTGCAATAGGATTTCGATCAACCTATGTTCAAAATTTGCAAATATGTTCAACATCAAAGTTGTCACACATAAAATAAGGTTTCCAGAATATTAAAAATTATCCAAATCTGATAAGAAACGAGAGAGATATGCCTAATTTACTAACTATTTAGTTTAGAGAATGTAATTATCACAGTGACAGAGCTGAGAGTTTGCAATAGGATTTCGATCAACCTATGTTCAAATTTGCAAATATATTCAACATGAAAGTTGTCACATACAAAATAAGCTTTCGGGAACATTAAAAATCATCTAAATCCGACAAAAAACGAGAAAGATATGCTCAATTTACTAACCGTGTTTAGTTTTCAACAAAGACTAAACAATAAAATTGCAACTACAAAACACCAATTCATCAACTAAATTCACAATCAATTATTATGAAATCAAAAGCATGCAAATAAGAAATTAGGGATAGGTTTTGTGAGGTTTAACTCACCTTTTCTCCTCAATTCAGCAACGAAGATTATCACTTCATCCCAAAAGTTCAAACCACCAAACCCTAGAACTCAATTCATACAAACACAACAAAAACCCAAATTTAACTACTGTAAAAGCTGAAATTAAATAGTCCAGATGATAGAATAGGATTCCAAAGTCATTACCTTATTTCCTCAGATTTTCTAGGAATTTATTCCCATTTTAAATTTGATAATTTGCACTTTGGTTTTAGAGGAACTAGGTTTTCTTGTTTTTTTTCTGAACTGAGAAAGATACGTACTATTTTATGAAAAATGAGAAGAAGCTTTCTCCTTTACTAATTATATTTGGGCCTTAGTTTTTAGTTTGCAACCCAATAAGAATTAATTTACCATTTTCATTTAATTACTTACTAATAGCCTCTTAAATCAAAAGATTAAGTAATCAAACCATATCCGAATAAGCAAAATGACTTCTTAAATTATTTAAACAATAAACAACATTTTTTATAAAGGAGTCTATTAACCTCAAATTCTTCTTTTATTTAAAAAAAAGAAGAAGGTTCAAGCAAAATAAATCTTGACCAAACTCTAATTCCAATTATCTTTAAATAAAACTCCAAAATTCTAATTTCTCTATTTCACAAATTTTTAGAATTAATTATTCCAAAACAAATTAAGTTTTATAAAAGACTACAAATTCCAAACTAATGATTTAAATTCTCCAAATTAAATCATTATTTATTTTATTTAATTTTAATATAAACCAATTCTAAAATTTAAAACATTTTCCTTAACTTATCTCATTATATAAAATAATTTTAAACCACAAAATTTAGTGATTCATTTCGTCACTTGGTTGCAAAGTTGATTATGTAGAATATCAACATTGCCTCGCCATGCACTCCACTTCTCACAATTTATTCGATGGTTAAAATCTCATTTTAAATTATTTTAAACTCAAATATTTATCCAAATTTCCAAATTAATTATTTCTCATTATTTTTGATGATAAATCCCAATATTAACCCTTAACTGAATTTACATCATTTCCAAAGTTATCTTAAGATTTATTAAGATAAACAAATCAATTATTTACCAAACTAGGTTTAATTTCATAATTAAATTTTACAAATCACAATTAAGAATTAATTATCCCTAACTAGATTTAATTAATCAAGCAACATACAACAGAGTTGTTATAGGGGTTATGTACTAATAGTTATTGGATGACTATGTAATGAGTCACTCGAGAGTTTTTTGTTAGTTAATATAACCATGGTAAAACAAAGACTCTCGAAGTGACGATGTTACATAGTTGCCTCGACTTGAGAATACCATGAAATTTCAATATGGACACTCTGCTTTGATTATAGTTAAATCTTGGCATGTCGTCCATCGAATGACAATAGTTTGGTTTGAGTTGAAGAAATGGAAGAAAAACGCTATTCAATAGAGAACTCGTTTCCTCGGTATATAAGATTAGTATCAAAGTCAACTGTGGTCAAAAGTCAAATTCTGGCCAAGGTAGTATACTTAATAATAATTGTTATTATTGAACCAAAGGCATTTTGTTTAGGCTATTCAAGTTGAATGTGGGCGATGTTGGAATTTTGACCAAAACCAAATTCAATAAGTCCTAATGTGATATCGTGTTGACGAAGAGAATTGGTGTAAATAATTGTTACTACCACATATCACTTATAATAAATAAAATGGGATTTTACTTAAAGATGGTAAATGATAAATTAAGCCAAAATATCACACCACTAGCTAAGGTGATGTTTAAACATCAATATTCGAATTGTTTGATAATAATCGTCGACTGAATTTAAACCTTTGAATCGCACAACTGAAATGATGAATAATCAAAATAAACTGAATGATTTATTTAATTTATAATCATTGTGCATTAATTAAATTAATTAATATTTATGAAATATTAATTATTAAATTTTATTTGATGTTTGAATATCATTAGTATTTAATAAAGTATGTGTATAAAAGTTATAAACGCGTGTATCGATTTACGATATCGATAAAATAGTTAGATTGGATTTAAATTGAAAAAATGCTGAATGGATTTTGAAATTTATTAGGCCCACTATACCTCATTCTATAACCGACCATACATGTTAAGGGGATGATTTGATGAGATTTAAATGGGAATTAAATAGGGAATGTTTCAAAGGTGGGAATTGAAATATTTCAATATTCCTTTAAAATATATTCTCTCTCTTATTCATTCATCATTATTCTCTCTTGACAAAATTTTCTCTCTTCCTCCCGTCAAGCAATGGCCGAATTTTTCATGGTGGTATAGGGATAAATGTTCCAAAATCAAATACAAATTTAATCAATTTACCAAAGTTTTGCAACATCTGGAGGTTGGTTCAAAAATATAGATACTTTTGATTTCTCATTCTAGGTATGATTTTTGGCAACTTCCTAAGGTAATTATCTAATTAATTTATTTATGTTTATTCATTTTTTTGGATTCCATATGATTTTTTTGGGGTTTTAATAGTTCATCTTGCAATAAGTAATTCAAACCCTTTTATGTTCATCTTTGTTGAAAATATGTCAAATATGTTTATTTAATTCAGATTTAATTTTGCCCTTCACTCTATTCTAAACATGATCATTAGTAGTGAATGATTTTGACTTTCTTTCTTCTTATTAATTCTATAGTTGTTCTTTATTGTTTTGATGTGAATACTCTATCATGACTTTATATATGCCCAAGTTGTCAAAATCCATATTGTTTTTCCTATTATTATGTTTTTCTTTAAAATACCTAATTTCGATTGGAAACCATATTTATAATATTATACTATATATATATTAATCAGTTATATTTTTAGCAAAAAATAGTTTATTTTGTTACTTTGATCGATGTTTAAATATAGCTGCTTTAAGTAAGTTTTTCATTAAAAAAAGGAGAATTTTTTTGTATTCATATGTGGACGTTTGTGCAAAATCCAACATCTTTATTTCCTTTCTAAATTTAAATTATTATATAAAAATTTATATCTATTGTTTCTCTTCTAAATTAAATGTTTTTTTAATATAGGTACCTTTAAATTTTAACAAATTTACACACACACATACATACATCAAATTAGATGTTTACATAAATAAGTTAACTTAATATTTAAAACATGACATGCTATTTTATGTATATGGAAACATATTTGTGTTGTCCTATTTCAAGTTAACAAGATGGATTCTATGCATTAATGTAATTCTTGATTTCAAATTTTTCCATAATAGGAAGTTAATTCATCAATGTGATTTTAGATTTCAAATTATAAGTTTACCAGATGTAATACATACATACATGCATACGTACATACATATATACATACATAGTTGCAAACTATTGTACATCTTGTATTATGTATATTTTTTATTCAAAACCATGGACGACAATGACATATATAAAGGGGAAATGAGTTCGTTCGGTATAAATTCCAACACCTACATACGGTCAGATTAATTATATACACTTCTTATGCGTTCAACTTTCATAATATACACTAGAGTATATTTAGATATTCTCACAATTTATGTTGTGTGCAAATTCCTCATTAGTGACACTTAATAAATCAATCAATTTAATTAAAAAGTGAGAAAAGAAAGTTTTTTGCCTCCAACTAAAGCAAAATCTTCCCTTAATTAATTGCATTAGTTTTAGAGAGAGAGAAACGAACGGTTTCCTTCTCTAAATTAACTTTAACTAGTAAATGTTACATCCATGGATGTATTTGATACACTCAAACATATTAAAAATCTTCCAAACAAAATTTAATAAAATAATGATTTTATTTAAAATATATAGATTGGACCTAAAATCCATTTAAGCTTCATAAACTTAACAAAGATTAAAATGGATTTTTTTTAAATTCACTCATTTAACCTACTTTCGACTGGCCTGGTTCCATTAGTGGTATCAGAGCCATGTATTCCACGCAGGCTAAATTAGCAATATCAGGGCTAACTGATTAAAGCTTACCTATCTAGTGGGGTGTCTAGAATGGTAGTGTTGAAGGATTGGATTTGGGTAGTCAAGTACTCTACCCTACCTGACTATTGGCCTGGCCCGAAGGATGAAGTCAGCCTAAAAGTTATCCCCAATATAAATGCCTACATTGATTTTGATGCATGGGCTAACTTCTCAAAATATGTTTGAAATTTAAAAAAATTATATTTTAAATTTTAAGGTTCAATTTAAAATATGAATGTTGTAAGTGTTATAAAATTTCAAAATTTGTTTTGAAAGTTAATATATTAATTTCAATATTCTTTTATCTTCATTATTTATTTAATTAGATTAAATCAATAAATATGTAAATAATTAATTAAAAGTTAATTGATTAAATTAAAACATATATTATGATATGTGTATTACCTTAAAATGTTTAAGGTAAATGAGGATAAAATTTCGAAGTTATGTTATTTTAATTACAAACTATTTTAATTAATTAAATTAATAAAAAAATAATTAATAAATAATATACATGTATAATGATGTATGTACATAATTACTATGAATGTTATAGTCAATGTTCATCTTTAAATTGTTAAGGATGAATAAACTAAAATTCAATAGTTAAAATTTAAGTTCAATTAATTAAATGTTAAATAAATAAATTAAATATGATTTCTTTAATAAAATTAAGTAAATAGGATTTAATTAATAAGATGCATGTATATATTATATAAGTATATTTAATTATAAAAGTTCTAAATAAATTAATACTTATATTACTATATATGTATAACATTAAGTGGAAATGGAAAGAAACACAAAATAGATTTAGTGAGTAAATATATGTGTATACTGTGATTTTAGATGTGTTTGATACTTGAATCATGAGGGTATTTATTAAGAAATACATTATTTCCTAAATAGATATCTCTTAAATAAATATATTAAAGATCATGAATCTATAATATAAAAGTTTTCCTCTACTATTTATATGTTAATAAACTACTTGCATACCCTTTAGTTATCGAGCAAACTTGAGCTGGAGATGTTATATGTAGTACTATTAATATATTGATAGACGGGTGAGGTACATGTATGTATTTGTTGATCAAACTCAAGGTACGTACATCTATACTTAGGCTATCATGAAATGGTGAGTATGAGTGAATGATCTCTTTCGATTTGTTGAGAAAATTCAAGGTCAAGATTGAGATAGGACAAAAACCACTGGCTAGGAGTTGTATACGATACAATCGATAAAGTGTCATTCATCATTTATGATCCTATGATTTGTTGCGTACTCAAGGTCAGAATACCAAGGCAACCTGAGTTCCAATGCCTACTTGAGAAATTGAAAATTTTCTTTGTTTTTCCTTAAGGTCTTGAGAAACATAAAAATCTGGTGAGAGCCTTATTAAAAAAGTGAAATGTAACATTTCTAATATTTTAAAAACATTTTCTTTATAAAGTTAAAATAATCTACATCGATAAATTTGTGCAACTAACAAAATTTGGTAAAATATTTATCAAATAAGATATAAAAATGAACTAAATTAAAGGTTGATAAAGAAATATAAATGTACTTACCTTAAATCTTTTGGCATGTTGTTGCTTCAAGAGCCTTGCAAAGCCAAACTATACACCACTTAACTCATTCATAACTTGGTCACTTAAGCATTTATTTGCCCAAGACTTTGTGTTGTTTCCATGGAGGTGCTATTTATAGGTATGGAGCTGGAAATATCCAGTCACATAAATCCTCAATATCCAGTCACAGATCATAGATCCAGATAATGTAGAGAGTAAAAATGAAGAAATAGTAAATGAAAAATGAAAGCAAGTAAAGAACACAATATAATTGTAGTGGTTCGGCTATCTCCGGCCTACGTCCACTTGGAATTTATCCTTTTATTTCCTTTATACCGTGATTACAGTTACAATCCTTTGAATATCAATAGTCAAAAATGGCAGAGTCTAGCCAAAAGAGAAGGAGATAAAGAGGAGCCGAGAGAAAGGGCCCCTTTTTAGTTGCAATGGAGGTTCTATTTATAGGTGTGGAGCTGGAAATATCTTCCTTGAACCTCAGAATACTCCTTCTCAAGTACAGATGGGCCCACAAGATCTATCTAGAGTCATTTGGGATCGATCCTTGATCGATCCATAGTGAGTTCGTATCGATCATAAACTGCTCCAATTGAGCTGCGATCGATCATGAATGTTCCCTATGTGTTGTGCAACCTGCTATGAAAATCTCATTGTATTTGGAATTGTAGATTGTGAGATATGATCGATCTAAGATCGAGTTTACATGAGTAGACTGAAACTTTCGTATCCATCACATCCCGTATCCATAGCTTTTGCATCGATCCGAGTCTTATACAATGATCCATGTTTTACGCTCCATCCTGTGACCGCTTCTTTCGTATCGATCGATATGAAATATGCCTCTGAATCCATCCAGTGCCATATCCTTCGTATCGATCCCATGCTTGCTCGATCGATACAAAATGTATCGAGACGAAGTTTGATCGATCCAAACCAAAAGTGCAGTGAATTATCCAAACCATATCCATATTGGATTTGCCAGATTGATATGTATTGTACCGATACAAGACATATCGATACAAATATCGATCGATACGAACCAAATGCCATAATGATCGATACAGAAGTATCGATTAGAAACCATTTTTTACCAATATTGATCCATCCATTACTTGAGCGTATGAACTCCGATTGACCTGAAACTCGAAACGTAGCCTCACCGGGCCTTGTTTATCATTCCCGATCGATCCCACCTTGATTCGAGCTTAGTCCAATTTTGACGGTGCCGATCATAGCCTTGTTTCCAATCGATCTCCAATCCTAGTATCCATCCTTTTTAGCCAATTTGTTGATATCCCAGCCTTGACCAAAAGGCGTGGTAACATTTGCCCCCTAAAACATGCCTGCGGTAGGAAGGCGTGTTCTGAATAGCTTTAAATCTGACATCCAAAATCCATACTCCATTGATAGCCATATCATCCAATCCATTACCAAGCAATTCCATCCAAGTCCGATAGCCAAATCCGCGACTGTTCCGAGGCGATATCCAAATCCGGGACCACTTCGGGTCCTTAGACAAATCCTTAGCTATTCAAAGCCACTATCTGAATCCATAATCATAACCAAATCCATATCCAAATCCATGACCTTTCCAGGTCGTCAACCGAATCCAAGACTGCTTCAGGTCCATGTCCAATCCTCAGCCATTCAAAGCTGAATCAATATCCATTTCACATCTTGGAAGCCAGTAACTGAATCCTACGATCTCTCCGGATCATCGATGGCCTTCTCTGGACCCTTTCTAAGCTCGATCCAAACTTAACGATTGAATAGGTAGATTCTATCGTGCTCTGGTGAAGTAACCTATCCCTTGCACTCCGGCCCCGATGGGGGCATATAGCGATGTCCTGGTCCTCCTAGACCGATCATTGCCTCTCCGGGCTCTTGTTGGATCACATCCTATCACTCTCCGGTGAAGGGGAAACAACGTCGAGCGAACCGATCTTGTTTCTCTTCGGCGAAGCGGCATCACCCCCTGCACTCCAGTTCAGTATCCCTGAACATTAAGTGATGCCATGGCCTAAGTCCTAGACTGATTACAGCCACTCTAGGCTCTTGTCGAACCCCGATCCAATCATTCTCCGTTGATTGGGGAACAACGTCAAATGAGTCGATCCTGTCGCTCTTCGATGAAGCAACTCACTTCTTGCGCTCCGGTCCCTGTCTCTCCAGACAGGGTCATAAAGCGATCAATTTCCAACTGACTTCCAGTATCCATCCCTTAACTCTCCGGTCAAGGATTTGTTTCATAAAATCCAAATCCATTTATTAAATCCAAATTCCAAATGTTCAATGAAAAAAAAATAGTAAACGCTAAGTGCTGCCTCTCCGAGCAGAGCGGTCTATTACCATCTTAGAGCATGCCTAGGAATCACTCCGGTTTCCTTACATGTGTAAGTGGCATAGCCGCTTTATTTTTAGAAACAAAACCAGAAAGATTATTTGACGATCGAAGTTCAAATCCTGAACTCGACCCTTGCCATCACGATCAGTTGATGACGAGTCGTGACCCCGATCCAAGGTCATTCCGTTTGGTGCAGGCGGTAGCTGCTCGTATTCTACCGCTGTTGTCCGGTTCCTCACATACTGTGGCAATCTGCCACTCTTGATGTGTTCTTCCACCATGTCCTTCAAGTGGCGGCATTCATCTTTGGTATGCCCCTCCAGCTCATGAAATAGGCAACACCTCTCGCTCCAACGCTCCCACTCTATGGGATTCCTTATGGGAGGTTTTCGATAGGGGAGTCGCCCCCGTGTTTCCAAGTAAATTCGTTCCAGATTCTCCGTCAAGTCTGTGTATGTGGTGAATTGGGTTCCCGATCTCTCCTCCATTTGTTAGAACCATCATATCCATCATCCTGCTTTCGCTTTCCTTTATCTATCCCACGTCCTTCTCCAAACGTTCCTTTGCCTCATGCGACGTTCACCTCCAGCCATTCGGCGCGTGCGTTCTCTAATCGTATAAACCTTTCTACCTTGCGGTAGAACTCTTTGAGATCCTGTGGTGGATCCCATGCTAATGAATCTTTGAACTCAGTGCCTTCTGCAAATCCTGCTACCGCCGTCATCAAAATCATTGATGGATCCGGACGATCCACCGAAGCCACGTCTGCATTGAACCGCATTAGAAAATTCCTTAATTACGGACTCTCATGTCCTTTGCTTCATCGATGCCAATCTCATTACGTTCTTGGGTCGTGTAACATGGACCCTGAATTGTCTCATGAAGCGTTCCACTAGTTCGCCTCATGTCCTGATCGATCCACTCTCTAGCTGCTTGAACCAGAGCGCAGCCAAATCCATCAAGTATAAAGGGAAGCACCTTGCCATAACATCCTCAGATGCCCCCAGCACTTCCATATTCCTAATGTATCTGGTTACATGCATAGTTGGGTTTGACTTCCACCATAGGCCTCCAGCATTGGTAGTTTGAATTTTGGAGGGTTCCTTGTGTTTTTGATATGCGGAGTGAACGAACTCCGACTAACTTCCTCCAAGCCTCCGCTTGGTAATCCACCTCTCATAATCCTACGTATTAACCTAGCCATCCGCTCGTCTTCATCCGGGGGTGGCCTCCTATATGCATTTCCATCCTGCCCCCCTACGTCCTAGAGGATATTCTGGGTAGTACTCTTCATGTTGCTCATTCACATTTTCGTTGGCCCCAACCCGTTGAGCTTCACTCACGGGCCTTCCAGTATCTAATCCCGAGGGTCTGCCCCCAAGCCTTTGCTGATTCCCTTCACGTTCTCCATTCTGGTTCTGGATCTGACCTCCAGAGATTTCTACAGCTCCGACTACTTGTTCTATATTTTCGGCAGATGCGGTTGCTCCATTTCCTAGGTTCTGGGTTCCAGCTGTGCCCATTTGCTTGAAGAGATTCTACATCATCTCCCGTTGGCTCTTCAATAATCTCTCCTGCATGGAATCCATCATTGTCCACATCTCATCCCTTGTGATGTAGATGGATGCCTGATCTGCTCCAGCTCCAGAGGAAGCCCCTTGACTTCCCTCCTGATGGCTCCTTTCTGGTAATGTCCTTCTAGCTGATTGCCTAACCATGGTTCCTCCTAGATCCGATCCTTTAGCTTTCCAAATATGAACTCCAAATCCGATGTAGCGGGTGCTAGTCTTCTCAGTGAAAGCACCAAAGTGTTTGCGCCAAAAATGGTCACAAACCCAAAAGTAGTGAAAGCATAAATGTTTACACACAAATCCTCAATATCCAGTCACAAATCACAGATCCAGATAATGTAGAGAGTAAAAATGAAGAAATAGTAAATGAAAAATGAAAGCAAGTAAAAAACACAAGAGAATTATAGTGGTTCGGCTATCTCCGGCCTACGTCCACTTTGAATCGATCCTTTTATTTCCTTTATACTGTGATTTCAGTTACAATCCTTTGAATATCAATAGTCAAAAATGGCAGAGTCTAGCCAAAAGAGAAGGAGATAAAGAGAAGCCGAGAGAAAGGGCCCTCTTTTAGTTGCAATGGAGGTGCTATTTATAGGTGTGGAGCTGGAAATATTTGTCTTGAACCTCGGATTACTCCTTTTCAAGTCCAGATGGGCCCACATGATCATTTGGAGTCCTTTGGAATCGATCCTTGATCGATCCATAGTGAGTTCATATCGATCATAAACTGCTCCAATTGAGCTGCGATCGATCATGGATGTTCCCTATGTGTTGTGCAACTTGCTATGAAAATCTCATTGTATTTGGAGGTGTAGATTGTGAGATATGATCGATCCAAGATCGAGTCTACAAGTGTAGGCTAAAACTTTTGTATCCATCGCCTTGTATCCATCACATCCCGTATCCATAGCTTTCGCATCGATCCGAGTCTTATGCAATGATCCATGTTTTGTGCTCCATCCCCTGACCGCTTCTTTCGTATCGATCAATATGAATGATCGATACGAAATATGCCTTCGAATCCATCCAGTGCCCTATCCTTCATATCGATCCCATGCTTGCTCGATTGATACGAAATGTATTGAGACGAAGTTTAATCGATCCAAACCAAAAGTACAGTGCATCATCCAAACCATATCCATCCTGGATTTGCCAGATCGATACGAATTGTATCAATACGAGACGTATCGATACGAACCAAACACCGTAATGATCGATACGTAAGTATCGAAACAAAACCATTTTTCACCAATATTGATCCATCCATAACTTGAGCGTATGAACTCCGATTGACTTGAAACTCGAAACGTAGCCTCACCGGGCCTTGTTTATCATTCTCGATCGATCCCACCTTGATTGGAGCTTGGTCCAATTTTGATGGCATCGATCATAGCCTTGTTTCCAATCGATCTCCAATCCCTATATCCACCCTTTTTAGCTAATTTGTGGATATCTCAGCCTTGACCAAAAGGCGGGGTAACAATACTTAATATGAAATAAGAAATGTAATTTTTTATTCCAATTTTGTTTTTCCATATAGAATTTTTTTCTATAAATGACATTACTATGAGTTTAAAATATTAGATCGAAACTTTCGATTATAAACTAGTTACAGTAAAAGAAATAAATAGCTCATAATAAGTAATTGAATGGAACTTCATATTTCATATGCTATTATAGTAATGGAAAATAATAGTGGGAGCATGCCATATAATACTTATCAGTGGATGCATCAAGATACGAAGAATTGTTTTCATAAATATATAAAATATTATTTATGTAATAATAATTGTTTTTGGTATTGATTGAAAGCGAATATAGTGTTATTTTGTAATGAATATTTTGAATATTCGTTATGAAATAAAATAATGGTATTTTTTGCATTAGCCATAACACAAAAATATTTGTAATTTTTTACAACTATTTTGGAATTAGGGAAATGCATCCATTTAGTAGAATCGGCATAAGAGTTGGTGAACTCTTCAAATTGATACATAAAGATGTATGTAGTCGAAAGTCCATTGGTGCCAAAGACGATTCCACATAGATTGTTTAGTTCACATATGAATTGTCATAAAATAAACATGTGTATTTGATACATATGTAGTATGTCTATGATAAGTTCATTAAATATAAACGAAGTAGAAAATGTAATGTATAAAAGAAACAAGAAAATTCTATTTGATAGAATAAGTGAGTATACAGGAAAACATTTCCAAAATACCTAAAAATGAATATGATTCTATCTCAAAAGTCGCTTCTCCCTGTGATGCGTAATGATGTTTCAATAGGGAGTAGTCGGACTTTGTTGGACAAAATACGATCGATGATAAGTAAAATTGAGTTAAATTCTATCTATAAGGTCGAATATTTAAAAGTAGGTACATATGGTTAAGTTTAATTTCATCTAAAACAAAGTTTACAAAATCATACAAGATAAGAGTTGATGAAACAACCCGTACATATCCTAGGTTAAGGAATTCAAAGGTTGTGGGAGTCGAGAGGTTGCACAAAATATTTTCCACTGAGGGATCATATATGAACCACCTTAAAGCAGTTTGGGACCAATCAATGTTGATTGACCAATTTATGTTTTGAACATAAGTTCATAAGCCTAAAACCAAATCAGTTTTATACATATATATAGGCAACTCATAAAATGTTTATGAATACCTATTCTGTTGCATGGAGAAACAATTATTATTTCAAGAAACGCTAGCTTTATGATGAATGAATTTCTTTTAGAAATTATTAGTAGTAAAATGGATCTGGATACGGTCCAAAGATAAAACTGATTACAAAGGATTGAATGAACTTGACCAAACCTAAACAGACATAACTAATTATAACGTCTAATAAGATCTCTCACACATTAAAGAGAAACTATTCCTTATCAATGTTGAGAAAAGAATTTCTTCAACTGTCAATAAACCATTAAGAATATTAACTCTACCATATGGCATGATGCGTGGATCCAAAATGGATTCCAAGTAACATGATTTTGTTGGGTGTACCTAAAGGATATAATGTAACGACCCACATTATTAATGATATGATATTTAAATAATTAACTTAAATATTGAATCGTTATTGAATTGAAGGTCCAAAATATGACTTTTGTGTACTGTCGAATTAGGACTCGTGACCACCTCCATTGAGTCTTGGTCGAAGTTGCAAATCAAAATGATTATAAATATCACTATATTTGAAATTGAGTAATCCGATGGCCAAAACGACATCGAGATGCAATAATTACCATTTCGAAGCGCTATCTCGGATAGTGACGAAATTTATACCATTAGGACCAAAAAAATAAGGTGATGTGCGTCGATGAGTTTCGTAGAGATCCAACGTGCTATGTTTGTAAGAGGTCAAAATGTGTGGAAATTTATCTAAGAAATTAAATAACATATATATATATATATACTATGTATATATTCCCCTACACAGGACTTTTCTCCTCATTTTCCCCTATACTTCTTTTCGTTTTGCTCACCACAACAACTCAAGATACGAAAATGCCTCCATATTCAAAAATCTAAATCGAGAGCTTCGATCAATAATAAATGACGAGGCTAGATCTATTGAACTTATGGAGAGGAGGGCTTCACATTCGTATTGACTATAGGGGGTGCAGCTCCGTTTGGGCTGGCCGTCATTTTCATTGTTGCACCTGGGGTTTGAGTTGGTCGCCGTTGGAAGGGGAATGTCGAGGAACGGATAGTGTCGTTGTGTTCGCCTTGTCAAAGTGCACCTTCCCAAACCATTTGCTCAAGCTCCAGAGTGCCTAAGCCATTCACGATATTTCACATCATGGGGGAGGAGTAGGTGTCATTTTTTGGTTGGGGCATGCGGTCATGAAGTGCTTAGCGCCAGCGAGGTCGCTCCAGAAGTTGATCGCAAGTGGTTTTGGTCGATTTCGTCGACCATAGCTCTATTGGTGGTGCACATGCATGGTGGGATTGGGTTCGTGCATGTACATGGATTGCTTTTGTGGATTTAGGAAGATGATTAAAAGGGGGTAAAGGTAATTAATTTATTTAATTATCTAAATTAATCTCGTTTCGAATTTAATTCGTATCTATTCCATATGAGGTCTAATCGAGATGCGTTTTTCGCCGTTGCACTCGTAGTGTGATTATCTACAATATGGTATGGGCTTGGATTAGGTTAGGACACTTGAGAATTTATGGTTCAGGTGAGTGGAATTATAACTTTGGATTTGTACTTAGGTATAAATCCTTGCAATTTTATATATTGAAAAATATCACCCAATAGATATATATATATATATATAATTATTTCCCCATTTAATTGGATTTGTTAGAAGTAAATATCCATGATAGTTGATTAGAATCCCGTATATTTATATTGTGTTCTATACGTATTGACTAGAGCTGGATAGCGATGATATTAATTTAAAGTGTGATTATAAACTAATTAATCTCTAATTCATCGTTATAACTATGATAAAAATATTACTATATATTATATTACTTATTGATGATAAGAGTATGACTATTAAAATGGTTTAAAGGGCTTAAAATGTTTATAAGCTAGTTTTATATTTTATAAAGTAATGAAATGGTTTTATAAAATAATAGAAAAGAGATTGGAGATTTATTGAAAAGATTTAGTAAATAAAAGCAAGACTTGATTTAAGTAATAATTCAATTATTTACTTGAATATACATGTACGTATATGTGCATGAGCGGGTATGCGTATACGTGTATTAAGGTTATATAATAATCAATACAACTCTTGTATTGAAATTTAGAATTTGTGTGTACAATTATATGTATACATGTATGGAAATATCCATATGTGTATATCATCAAGTTGCGGGCCATCTCAGGTAGCCATAGCGACCACCGGCTGCGCTAAGTTAGGTGATATAATACCGGGTTGAGTAATCGCTTTGGTGAAGCCTAAAATTTGATTCATATAATAGTGGTAGGTTTGTGGATACATGTGTGCATAGGCTTGTATGAATAGGTGCATCGACACACGTGCGAACAACACACAAGGTAAGAAGCCAGCCACCGGTCGACCAGTAGTAGACCACTGGTGGACCGATGGTGCACTGAGCCGGGCAATAAAGCCTAAGTCATGTGCCATTTTATGATAGCTTCTTCCCTTCATTCGGGTGCGGGTTCGTGTGGAGCTTTGGCGAAACTTCGGGGAAGACCTTAGGCTGCTCGGGCGAGGGGGGTGCGGAATGCAAGACGAAGCTCGAGATCCGGATGTGAAAGCTAAGTAATTATTATGGGAACAACAATGATCAGGCAAGGGATTGGTACGACGATTGGTCACACGATCATGTCCGACTAGTGTGCACGATCGAACAAAGAAAATCCGTACCTTCGAGCTTTGAACTCGAGGTACATACAGTTTGATAAATTGTATCAGTCTTATATTAGTGACCATACATAGTATTGATCTTATATTAGTCATCATACATCATATTGGCCTTATATTAGTGGTCCTGCATATTATTAGTCTTTCAGTAATGACCATCCGTTTAGGTAGACAATGACTCATTCATTATAGAAGAAGAGCAAGCCATGGTATGATTTCCTATCTTTTGGATAGGTTTACTTTACTTGTATAAGGACAGTTCGGATTACCCCTGAGCTACGATTGTGGAGAGGACTAGCTATACCTTAGTAATTCCTGTTTATTTGTATATAATTTTAATATAAATTATTTTGAGATAGTTCCCCTTACACCAGGCTATATATCTGATCCACGTTTTGTCTTTGTCTGTTTACGTCATGACAACTCTCTGGTACTCGATTGAGTAGTTTGAGAGTCCTATGCCTTTGGGGATACGCTTTCAGGATAGCTGGAGCATTCTATGAAAGTGATGTCGATACTTTGTATATATACTTGATATTGTAGTAGTACATGACATATATGTATTTATATATGAGACTTGATGTATTAGATATTATATTCAGGACTCTGTCTCTATGGAGTTTGATGTATTCTAACTTTCTGTATTGATATTCATTTATTAGTTATTTCTGATAATGCAGTCTCTTATATATAAATTGATATCTTGTTCTATTCATGTATATTTAGTATATTACATATTATCATTTCGCTCTGAGATTCTATCGATAGCCATAACATAGTGTTTGTTTTAATTTTACCCCAACGATCCATCCTTTTTGGTATTCGAGGGTCAAGCGACGTTGTAAGGTGGAGATTTTTGGGTATTACAAGGGAGGGTTGTTATTATTGGTATTAAAGCATAGGCTCATCACTTAAGGCCAAGTATACCGGTTTAGGTTAAATAAATTAACTTGTAGAGGAAGATACATTAAGGGAGCATACTTGCATTTTTCTATTATATTGATTGTATACACTACTTATCCTCTAGACTTTGATTTATTTTTTCGATAGCTGCTGGGATACCTTCGTTTCGGCTACCCTTATGAGTGGACGGAGTACAAAAGCAACTACAGACATGTAGTATGGGATGCTTGATTTTTCCAGAGACTATTTGACTATCGCATGGGATGTTCCACCATACATGAACATTCCAGTATCAGTGATATGTGATAAAGGTGGTGTAGCTTTAGAGGCACCAGTATTTCTAGCTCCACTAACTTTTAACTTCCCAAAGTTATGCTAGGATTCTTTTAGCCCTGGTGGGAAGCCATTTCCGAGTTTCGAGGTTGTGCTGTGAACTAGCTAAGACATGGATTTACGATATGGCTCTTGCCAATATGATTTATGGGATGTTCTCTTATAGAGGATTGTCTTCAAGCATCTTAAGGAGGGAGGTTTTGACTTGGTAGGATATAATAGTAGAGGGAGATGATGAGCAAGCCATGCCTTAGATTGATTCTGAGTGTTGCCTTGAGCTTCGGTTTATTTTTAAGACCGAGAGGGGCACGTGATTTGAGTGTTTCATCTACTAGAAGCATGGAAGCTTGTCGGTGAAGGAGTATGTTGACCAATTCAATCTTTTGTATGTAGGGATTGAGGTGGTTGGTACTTTGTTGGTATGGACAATGGGTATTTCCTTGGGTCTTAAAGCATCAGTTGGGGATTCATCGCTTAGTCTTATCTCTATTAGGGGCCACTCTGTAAATTCTCGTTGGGATGGTTCTCCTCCATGAGAGGACCTGCGAGGTACCATTGGAGATAGCGAGAGTGGAAAGCAAATCGAAGCTCCAACCGAGGCATAAAGACTATGATGCAAGGAAAGATCGAGCTTATGCGAAGAAGAAAGCTGGCCTAGTTTGTCACTCACATGGCATATGGGGACATTTTGCCATGAGATATCATCCAGTTGAAGAGAAGCGTAAGTGCTTCAATTGCGATTAGCTTGATCACTTGAAGAAGGATTTTCCTATATTTTCAATGGGTGAGCAAATGATGATGACTTATGTCTTGTAGGCATTATCGGGTCCTAGCAAACCTACTACTCAAGTGAAATAAGAGGAGCTTATGTAGTGGAGTACGCTTTATATTACTCACTTCTATTCCTTTCGATACTTGAGCAGTATATTTATCTATTGCTAATTACTTGGTAGACAGGATAAACTTGACAGCTTTCATAGTAGGTAAATTCTTGGGTAAAGATAAAACCTTGTATGAGTAACCTTAGTTGCAAAGCTGAGGTGAAGTGATCGAGGGTACTACCATTCGAATGAGCTTTCAAGTAGAGTGGGGTTGGTCGATGAAGTGTGGCTTGGATTTGCATCCAAGTAGAGTTCGGTGGATGCTCAGTAATGAGAAAAGATCGAGCAATTGAGTTGTAGGCGTTTACCTAGAAGTCATTCACGTACGAAGTGTATTTCCTTATGTTAGTAAACCTTAGGTGATGGGAGTAATCCCATGCGCCAAAAGGAATATTTTCTAAAGATTAATTCATTCATGTACCAATCCCTAATCAATAGTTGAGTGCAGGGTTTCTAGGTGATTTTCATCAGTTAGGCAAGGGTTTTCACCTGATTCTCAAAGGCGAGCACTTGAGTTGGGTTCTTGAGGAGACTGAGAAATTTCCGAAGCATGATTCCATTCATGGGAGGAGATTTCAATGGTCCAACTAAGGAGCCAGATCGGAGTTCGCATAAGAGGAGTCAAGTGGCCGACCTTGGTCTAACAAAGAAATCGTGAGAGCGAACAAAGAATTAGATCGGGTATCATATATTATTTTGGATAATCTTTATTCCTCGTAAATTTATTTATAGTATAATATAGTTTGGAATGCTTGTGATAGTTCGAGGAAGGACTCCTCGGCTAGTTCTAAGGCGATTCAGATAATCTTCTAAGTGGCAATATGATACTTGCGAGCATCGTGGTACATTTAGTATATTATCATTATCAATATTGTGCAGTTGAAATGAGTTTGAACCCAAGCGAACTAGGAATTTATAGATCTTCGTTAAATAATGATTTGATTAGTAGAATTTTCTCTTTTAGAGAATGAGGTCTGTTCGGAAGGGAAGGAAAGATTGAGACTTAATTCGTTAGATTTATTCAAGAATGAGACTCAATGATCCTGCATATCGTGTAAGTTTTCCTTCTTGTAGTGGGAGGTGTAATAATCTTTCATGTATCGCATTCATGAAAGGAGTTACACCACTTAAGCATTTTATCCATCTTGGATGATGAGTAGATTTGTTAGAATTTATTATTTTCCATGCATGTTTAGACTATTGTTTGTCACCGTGCGTGTCAATATAGACTCATTAGTTTATTTCATTGCTTTGCATGCTTCTTATTGTTCATTGTTGCTTGCTATTGTTTGATTGTTGTTTCTCATTGCTTGTTGTTTATTTGTTATTTTGAGCTATTGTTTATTGTTGTTTGTTCTTGATTGATTTTCATTTTTGTTTATCTATTGTTGTTTCTTGTTTTGTATGATTGGTGGTTTGTATGCTAGTTATTATTGCTTGTTGAATTTTCATTATTACTCATTGTTGATTTCTTGTTGTTTCTTATCGTTGCTTGCTGTTGTTTGAGTATTCATTTTTATTGATTTTTATTGCTTGTTCTTGCTTGCTTTGTATGATTAGTAGTATGTTTGTAAATTTTTGTTGTCTGTTGCTACTTGTTGTGTATTTGGTTGCTTGTATTCTAATTATAATTACCTGTTAAAGTTGTTTGGAGAGAGATAGTGATAACTATCTAAAATAGATCACTTGTCATCCATGGCCATTTTAGGGGTTGAGGTGAGATCTATACGAGTCCATTGCCTGTTGATATGACTCGAAGTCGATGGTATACTTAGATACCGACTCATTTGTGCTTACCTCCAACTAATAGTCATGTATGATTGCGGTGGTATCAATTGCTATGCTTTGATCATACATGTTTTAATATCGCATTGTTGCAATAGAGATGCTTGTTGCATAGATTGTTATAGTATGTTTATTTGACATGTTTGTTGCATGAGAAATGCTAGTTCTATGGTTTAATATAACATATTTATTTGAGATGATTCCTATATATGAGTTAGCATGTAGAAATCCATGATGACTAAGGGAGAGATGATGATGATCATCTACGGGCAGATCATTTATCAATTATGCTCGATATGGGATGCGGTGAGATCCAAACAAGTTTTAGATATCTAGAGCACATCATATATCGCACTTATGCTCGATATGGGGTACAGTGAGATCTGCACGATTTTAATCAATTAAGATGCTACTCGAGGTTTATGGTATAATTAGGTATTGACTCTATTTATTTTTGACCCTCAATGAGAAACATTGGATTACAATGAGATCTATATAGGTGTCATATATCTAGAGTATATCATATATCACTTATGCTCGATATGAGGTATAGTGAGATTTACACGAGTTCGATCACAATGGATTTGGTTGGGGGTGTATGGTACAATTAGGTACCAACTCTATTTATTTTGGACCTTACATAAGGATCAATGAATCATGGTTGATGCCCACCTCGGACGTCACCCATCACCAATGATGAGTATCGATTTACAGGCACCATTCGTCATGTATCGTTATTATTGTGCATGCTATATTTTTAGTTGATAATGTTGTGTATTCTAAGATAGGCTTATATTATGATACTTATATTGTCTCGGCATTTGTATATTGGATTATTTTATCATGATATACTATTTTATATCAATCACATTATATTAGTTGTGCTGACTCATTCATTACAGAAGAAGAGCAAGATATTGTATGATTTTCTATCTTTTGAATAGGTTTACTTTACTTGTCTAAGGACAGTCCGGATTACCTCTGGGCCACGATTGTGAAGGACCGTTTGTGCCTTAGTAATTCTTGTTTATTTGTATATAATTTTTATATATAGTATTTTTAGATAGTTTCCCTCACACCAGGCTTTATGTCTGACCCACGTTTTGTCTTTGTTTATTTCATGATAACTCTCAGGTACTTGATTGAGTAGTTTGAGTGTCCTGTGCTTTTTGGGATACATTTTCAGGACAGTTGGAGCATTCTATGGAGGCTATGTCGATACTTCGTATATATACTTGTTATTTTAGTAGTACATGATAGATATATATTTATATACGAGACTTGATGTATCAGATATTATATTCAGGACTCCGTATGTATGAAGTTTGATTTATTCTGACTATCTATATTGATATTCATTTATCAGTTATTTCTGCTAGTGCGGTCTCTTATATATAAATTGTTATCATGTTTTGTTCATGTATATTTAGTATATTATATATTGTCATTTCGCTGTGAGATTCTATCGATATGCCTTAGTATAGTGTTTGTTTTAATTTTATCCCGACGATCCGTCTTTTGTGGTATTCGAGAGTCGAGTGATGTAGTAAGGCGTCGATTTTTAGATATTACGAAGGGCGGGTTGTTACATATGACCTATCGGCTGTAAATGTGTTTTTGAGAAAAAGAGCAATGTAGTTGGAAAATAGTAAGCCATGTTGAAAAGAATAACAATGTAAGTTTCAATTGTTGAAGTTAATGTAACTGATCCGTCGTTCAATGTGCTTAAGTTAATTTGGATTTTATTCACAAGATTATTGCTCGATATGATTTAGAGTTTTGGTATATGAAGCAGAAATTCTAAATAATGATTTAGAATGTGTTGTTTGTGTTTATCAACCAAAAGTGTCTCGAAGTCAATGGGAGCAATTCTGAATTTGTGGGTTATTGGATATGATCCAAGGAGTAATACAAAAGTATTATTCGATTAGCATTGGAATTAAGTAAGTATTTTGAAAAAGAAATCAAATAGTTTGATTTTCAGTCAAAAGTAGAGTAAACATGTGTCTACAAGAAAGAATATTAACAAATACAATATATTTCTAAAACTACAAGTAAACAACAAACTTATGATTATTAATGATGCATTAAATTAAAATTATGTTAGTTTGGTTGTTTACCACTCAACATTGGATTTGAAAATAAAATCATTTATAATCAGTATAAAAGGATATTAGGATTGTCCAAAATGATATATGCAAACACGATTATAGAAATGTTTAATATAGAGCATGTAAGATGATTTTTTTATGCATTGGCAATAGGAATTATCATATATGCTATATTGTCTACAATGTCACACTTCACTTATGTATTTGATATATATATAAAGTATGTGAATTAATATTACTAAATGAAAATCGAGTGCGTTCTCGAGTATTTATGAAGTGCTAGAGAGTTGTTTATAGAAATAACAAACTCCTTATGAAGGAGTGCGCGGACTCGAACTTCGTAAGTAATATCGAGTAAAGTGTGTCACTCCTAAGCTCTTGTTCAATCTTAACTTAAGAACTTTAAGTTGTAAATGTTTTAAACAATAAGTAGTAGCTAACTCAACAAAGGCTGAGTGCGTCGTCTTAAATAACACTACAATAAAAGAAGTAAAAATAAATTCACAAATTTATAACCGAGCTATAGGTGATTCTAAAAGTAGAGAATCCCATGACATTATTATATTATAACAATGCTGCGATATTGTTTGTAAAAGAACCTAGAGCTCACTAGAAGTTGAAAGACATACTTCAAAAAGTTCCACTTGATAAAGATAGTTTATCATCGTCGGAGAGAGTTGATTAACATAGTATATAACTAAAATAATATAGCATATCCATTCACTAAGCGACTGACCAGATTAGTCTTTTGAGAAAACCAATCAAAGGGGTTGGATTAAGATTCCATAATTGACACCAACTACAAGTAGGAGATTGATAGAGTTATGGGTATGCCTTAGAGGCAATTATGTAATCTGTTACGTATATCTAACTCAATAACAATCTTGTTCAAAGTAAAATGTGTTTTCTTTCTATTACATACTTGTTATATTGTGATATAATTAATTAAGTATTAATTTCAGTATATTAAATAGAAAATCCTTTGAAAATTAACACTAGAGGGGGGTGAATAGTGTTTAATGGATTTTATGGAATTTTTGAAATCTTTTGAAATTAAACACAGATAGATGCAATTTACAAACACAAATACAATCACAGAATCAGACACAGATGCAAATAGTACCGAAATTTCATACTAGTTCAGAGTTACCCTACATACAGTCCCACACAATTTCTTGTGCAGATTTCTTTTCAAATATAATGTCGATATTACAACCTCGATTTCAAGGCCTCGAGATACACCCTCCTGTCTTCGAGTCCAGGGCAAACTCTCTTGATTTAACCAGGCTACAAGATCACCTAATTGATTTACGGGCTATAATCACACTCAATTGATTTACAGGCCACAATCACACCATTTCTAATCACACTTAGATAGAGAGAGACTCGATACACTTCGATCTTTGATTACAAATGATCCTATAACTCTGAGTAGCATTGAGATCTTTGAGAGAAAGTGGCAAGGGATCAAACTAGAGATGATCAAGTTTGATTCACTTAGGATTTCGGCAGAGTTTTGTTAAAACATTTGAAAATTAAGAGAATATTTGTGTGGAGAAGAAGGAGTGAAGAAATGAAGAAAACTTATGTCAAAATTTGTTCAAAACATCAGGTATTTATAGAGGAACAACAGTCGTGTCCATTCACGAAAGGTTATGACGAATAGACACTTCTTTTGAAAATTTAAATTTTGAAATAAACGGCCACCATGTCGACATGGGGGGATGGGGTATGTTGACAGGCCCCTTTGAATTTTGAAAATTGAATTTTCTTTTAAAAAGCGATTTCTATTCTAAAACTTATCAAAACAATTTCTGAAGTTTATAAACCATTTTGAATATAGTTTAAACTTATAAAAGAGATTAAAAGGCAATTTTAAAAATATATAATCTATAATATAAAAGTAATAATAAAAAATAAGTATAGAATATATTTCTGAGATTTTAAAACTTATAATATTAAAACCAGGAGATAGTTTAAAAATAAAAGATGATTTTGAAATAAAATAAAAAAGATGATAAAAATAGTTTAAGGCTAAAATATATAAACCGGGAGAGATTACTTTTAAAAAGTTTTTGAAAAATATTTAAAATAAGTCATTTTGAAAATTTCGTGGATTCCATTCCACTAGAGAAGGTCGTGTGTTCCATCCCACTAAAGAGGTCGTGAGTTCCATCCCACTATTAAAGCGAGAAGTTGGATTCCATTCCATAATTAAAATCCGAATAAATATTTTAGTGCTATTATGAAGTTTTAATATGAATTTAGACACTATTACTTATCTTGATATCTTGAACTCTTGAAATCTTAAACTCTTGATAATCATGAGTCTTCAGTCTTGGTTTCTTCAATCTTGAATTCATTAGTCTTGAATCTATATATTGTACAGTCTTCATTCTTTAGTACCTGCATATATATATATATATATATCCTGCATATACATATATATCTAGACAAGAATATTAGTATTTATATTTTATAACAAGTCCTAAGGTTGTTGTCATCAAAACCATCATCTCAGGAACTAACAATCTCCCCCTTTTTGATGATGACAACCCGTGTTTATAAAATTTACTCCACAAAACTCCGACCTTTGTTTATAAAATCTACTCCACAAAACTCTGATTCTACTCTAACTCCCCTTATTCCAACAACTCCCTTTTAATCTACTAACTACCCCTTAATCTAAGCCTATCTAACCTATTTTATAATTCTCCCATTTTTTCATCAACAACTAATCCTAAACTACATAACTCCCCCTTAAACTAATACTATAACACTATATAGGATAATAATACAGTATAGTAGAATATAAATGAGATAGATAATAATATGAGTAAAATATAGTAAGGTAAATGTTAGAGATATGAAAATTTCAAACATAATCAATCAGTATATTTATCAAACCACACCATTTCAATCATATATTATACCATGTTCAAATCAATTCAAACAATTCAAGTCAAACCAAACAATTCATACCACATCAAACCAAATCAGATCAAAGTAAATCAAACCATACAAGTCAAATCAAACATTTCTTGGAACTTCAACCCATCCTTCTTCACCGAAGATAGGATCTGACTTTATAGCATCCCATTCGTCATTATCCTTGTTCAGAGTTCCTTCTGGATTCACTTCGAGTTCTTCTTTGTTGTGGGCTTAAAACATCCATCGAATGGCATCAAAGTGCCTTTCTTGTTCCTTTACCATCTGCATTTGGCTTAATTCTAAATGACGTTGATTGTGAAGGATAAAAGTAAGTATGTTCTTGAAAGATTTGAGAGTTTCTTCAAGATTCTCACTTAGATTATGAATAGGAGAGGCCATTATTTGATAGAATATGAAGAAATTCATAGAAAATAAGGAGAACTGAAAATATGCATTTTTTTGGAAGAAACAGGTATTTATAGGGTTAGAAAGTCGTTTGAAATAAATAGACACAAGGTAATTATGTCAATTTCAATTTCAAAACAAAAACCACTTTTTGGCCGTTACATGTCGACATGAGGGGTAGGGGGTGTCGACATGCCTCTGTTGAATTTGGCAATTTGCTTTGTTTCTTAATATTATGTACAAGTCTATATATATAAACTTATATAATATAGTAACAAGCACTCCAGAGATATTTTAGAGTTAATGGACAAAAATAAAAGATTTCTCATTGATAAATTTAGTTAATATTACATAAGAAATACATAACATTAACTAAACGAAAGATACAAACTAATAAAATCATGAAATGAAACTAGAACTTGGTAGAGGATGATGAAGATGATGACAATCCAAGCTTGCGACTCACTTTCCCAAAGAACTTATTCATTTTAGTGGAAATTTTATCCAACTTTTTACTAAAGGGTCTCTTGAGAATCCTTTGATTTTCCACTATTATCTTTTGAATTTTGAGATGTGTCTTGTTTGATGGATTGTTAGGAGTGATAGGGTATTCAATACTTTCCAATGGTGTCTCTTCCTCCTTCTCCTCCTCTTCTTCTTAAATCTCCGTCTCCTCCCCTTCCTCCTCCTCCTCCTCTTCTTCTTCCATTTCTTCATGAGCCAACCTTTCATCTTTTTCGGTAAGCGTTTCATATGGTTGAAACACAAGTGGGATTTTCATAAGAGCGACATTTGCATGGTTAAACACTTTTCAAGAAACAAACTCCTCTCTCTTATAATCAACTCCAAAATAGTTAAAAATCCAAGTAAGATAAATTCTGTGATACAAAGTGTTTTCTCCTAAAGTAAAATTTTTAGGACGAAGTTCATCCAAAATTACTTGCGCCTAATTAATGTCATAGTGCCCATAAATAGAAAAGAGAGCCTTACAAACTTTTAAGGTCGGGTGATTGAAATTTCCCGATCTTGGAGTAATGGTATGTTGCAAAAGAAGATTAACAATTCTTGCTTTTGGATGAAAATTTTGATTTATAAATTCAAAGTTATCATCTCCTTCAAAAATGTGATGAAATGTCTCACGATCATGTTCATCAATTTGAATATCCGAAATATTCATTCCCGTATACTTACAACCCAAAATATTTCCCAAAATCTCACTATTTAAAAAAATTTGTGTTCCTTTAACACTACTCCAAACTTTCCCTTCATTACCATTATAAAAACCACGATTCAAATTAGCATAAAACATTTTAACAATATTTGGATAACAAACAAAATCATTTTGAGAATCATCAATTAAACTAAGAATTTGATTCTCTTCGAAAAGAAAATTGAGTTCATATGAAGGAAAATCACTAAAGATAGCAAATTTTCCCGTATGGACTTTTCCAAAGTTTGCTTAGCTTATGTAAGCTTTGATAGCTTCCGGGTCATTGTAAAGGAATTCTTTGATGGCTTTGGACAACCTAATGGTGGAGGGAGTGCTTGAGGAAGCCATTTTTGAAGGGAGTAGAGAGCTTGAGAGTTTGAAAGAGAGTTTGAATTTTGAAATGAAAGTGAAAAGATAGGATAAAGTTGAGGAGATAAATAGATATTCAATAGTCATGTTCTATGGTCAGGTTACACCTTTTTAGAGCTTTGGAGTTGGTGAAAAGATGGAGGGAAATTCAAGTTTTGAATTCAAATTCAAATTTCAAAATTCTGGTAGGGATGTCGACATAGGGGGTAGGGCCATGTCGACATGGGTCCTATAATACATGTGACTAATTTTTTCTAATTTGTTTAATATATATATATATATATCATATAATCTAATTTATATTTTATCTGAAATAATATAAATATAATAACACATTAATATTAATATTTTAATATTTAAAATATTATTAAAATAATATCATTTTGAAAATCAAAATTTTAAATTAAAACAACAAGCAATTTCAAAACATACGATCAATCAAACATTCAAGCAAGTAATTTCAACCAATATAATTTAAACGCATACCTATTTTTAGATCCATATTCTTGAGATCATCAGATTCGTGAATAGCTGTAAAACACATATTTGAATTTTCCGTCTTCTGATCTTCATCACTGGAGGATGAGTCTGAATCGTCCAGTGTAACAGTATACGCTCTCTTCCTTTTCTTTGACGAATCATTACTTGGAGGAAATTTTTGCTTATCCGAATTGGGACAATCTCTTTTTAAGTGGCCTGGCTCACATCACAATTGTAACATCTGACGTTGTTGAGAGTCTCATTATTATCTCCAGAATTCTTGTGATTATTTCTCTTGTAGTTGTTCATCTTTCTGTATTTCAGATTCTTTCTAAAATTTCTTGTCCTCAAGGCTATTTCTTCATCGTCGTCACTGTTTAAGTCTGAACCATATGTTATTGCATTAAACGCTATTGACTTCTTTTCCGAGGCCTTGCTTTCTCTTCTCCCTTGCATTTGTACATCAAACGACATCAAATTCCTAATTAATTCTTTAATTTTCAGCGCACTGATATCATTAGCCTCTTCAATTGCTAGTGACTTCTGATCTCATTCCGGAGTGAGTGAATTTAGAATTTTTCCAACTTGATCTTCTTCGGAAAGTTCTTTCCTAATGCAATTAGTGAGTGCACAATGTCTTGAAACCGACTGTACATGTCTGAAATGGACTCATTTGGATTCATCTTGAATAATTGAAACTGATTGGTCAAGATGGATATTTTGGTATGTTTAACTTTGCTTGTTCCTTCATGAGTAACTTGCAAAGTTTTCCAGATCTCATATGCAAACTTATAGACAAACACTCTATTGAACTCATTCCTATCAAGTGAATAAAATAGAACATTCATGGCTATGGAATTTTTTTGTGCAACAGTCTTTTGCTCAGCGGTCCACTGTGCAAAATTAGTTGTGGGTTCAATGTGCTCAGTTTGTGTGATATTCCAAGTGTCTAATCCTATTGGTTATAAATAGATTTTCATCCTACATGCCCAATATGCATAGTTACTGCCATTAAAAAATGGTGGTCTGGGACTGACCTTCTACAAATGGACTAGTGATAGTGTTGACATTACCAGTGTTGGCAGCCATTTGAAAAACTTTTCAAAAAATCAGATTATGAAAACTTTGAAAACCTGGCTCCGATACCAAATGTTGGAAATGCGGATTACGGATCTTAAAGCTGGATTAACACTAGAGAGGGGTGAATAGTGTTTAATGGATTTTATGGAATTTTTGAAATCTTTTGAAATTAAACACAGATAGATGCAATTCACAAACACAGAGACAATCACAAAATCAGACACAGATGCAAATAGTAAATAAAAAGCAGTAAAGGAAAGAACACACCAGATTTTTATACCGGTTTGGAGTTACCCTACATCTAGTCCTGCATAATTTCTTGTGCAGATTTCTTTTCAAATATAATGTCGATATTACAATCTCGATTTCAAGGCCACGAGGTACACCCTCCTGTCTTCGAGTCCAGGGCAAACCCTCATGATTTAACCAGGATATAAGATCACCTAATTGATTTATGGGCTACAATCACACCCAATTGATTTACAGGCCACAATCACATCGTTTCCAATCACACTTTGATAGAGAGACTCAATACACTTCGATCTTTGATTACAAATGATCCTATAACTCTGAATAGCACCGAGATCTTTGAGAGAAAGTGGCAGAGAATCAAACTAGAGAAGATCAAGTTTGATTCACTTAGGATTTCGGTAGAGTTTTGTTAAAACATTTGAAAATTAAGAGAATATTTGTGTGGAGAAGAAGGAGTGAAGAAATGAAGAAAAATTATGTTAAAATTCGTTCAAAACATCAGGTATTTATAGAGGAACAACAGTCGTGTCCATTCACGAAAGGTTATGACGAATAGACACTTCTTTTGAAATGTATTATTATTGAGCCAACACTGTTTATTTGGACTATTTATGTTGAATGTAGGCAAAGGAATTTTGACCAAAACAAAATTTCATAAGTTCTAATGTTATATGGTGTTGATGAAGAGAATTGGTGTGGATAATGGTTACTACAAGGTACCGCTTATAATAAATAAAGTTGGATTTTACCAAAAGATGGTAAGCGATAAATTCAAACCAAAATATCACACCACTAGCTAAGGTGATATGTGAACGTTAATATTCGAATTATGCGATGTTAATCGCTGAATGAATTTACACCTTTGAGTCACATAACCGAAATGATGAATAATCCAAATAAACCACGTAATTTAATTAATTTATAATCGCTATGAATTAATTAAATTAATTAATATTTATGAAATATTAATTATTATAACTTTTTTGATGTTTGAATGCCATTAGTATTTAATAAAGTGCGTGTATAAAAGTTATAAGTGTGCGTAACAGCTTTCCCATTCACTCATACTTATTATCCCATAACAAAATTTTCTCTCTTCCTTCCATCAAGTAATGGCCGAATTTTTCAGGGTGGTATAGGACTAAAAATTCCAAAATCAAATACAAATTAAATTAATTTATCAAAGGTGGTTTATACCTTCTGAACTCGCAACATCTGGAGGTTAATTCAAAAATATATGAGCTTTCGATTCATTATTCAAGGTGTGATTTTTGACAACTTCCGGAGGTAATTATCCGATTTGATTTCATTATGATTACCGTATGTTTGGATTCCATATGATTTATTTGGGGTTTTAATGGTTCATCTTGCAATAAGTAATTCGAACCCTTTATGTTTATCTTTGCTAAAAGTATGTCAAATATGTTTATTTAATTCAGATCTATTTTTTCCCTTCACTCTTTTCTAAATATGTTCATTATTATTGATATGATTTAGACCTTTCTCCTTGTTAATTCCATAGATGTTATGTTGTTTTAATGTGAATATTCTACCACGAATTTACATACGCCTAAGTTGTCCAAATCGTTATTGTTTTTTCTTTTGTCGTATTTAAAAAAATAAAAGTCTAATTTCAATTGGGAACCATCTTTTTAATATTAAACTGTATATATTATCATTTATAATTGTATTGAAAACTAATTTGTTTTGTTACATTGATTGAGGTTTTGAATAGAATTGTTTCGAGTATTGTTTTGACTTTTGTGTAAAATCCAACATCTTTATTTCCTTTCTAAATTTAAAGTACCATATAAATTCTATATCTATTATTTCTTTTCTAAATTAAATGTTTGTTTCAATATCGTTACCTTTAAGTTTAAAAAAAATCTATACACACAGATATATATATATATATATATATAATTATATGTTTACATAAATAAGTTAATTTAAGATTTAAAACATCATATGCTATTTTATGTGTATGGAAACATATTTGTTGCCCCATTTGACATTAATAAGATGGATTCTATGCATTAATATAATTTTTGGTTTCAAATCTTTTCTTGACAGAAAGTTAATTCATTAACGTTATTTTTAGATTTCAAATTATATATAAGTTTACCAAATTTAATTTATGTATGTGTATATATATATATATTTGTAAACTATTGTACATCTTTTACTATGTATGTTTTTGTTATCCCGCCTTTTGGTAAGGCCGGGACACCAAGGACTTGGGTGGAAACCAAAGATGGTCCGTCCCGAAGATTGGATAAATATGGGTTAACTATGGATACTGGTAAATTTTTCCTGAGTCCGTATCGAGCTACAATCGATATGGTACAACGAGCGAAGCCATGGAAGCCAACGTTCCAAATTTCAAGTCAATCATAGTTCGTATGCCCGAGTTATGAACCGATCAAGTTTTATAGGAAAGGTGGTTATTTCATATCCCTTCAGTTTCATATCCATCAAGTGCCAAAGGAAAAACCTCTGCAATTCGTACCCATGGAGGGAGCAATGTTCTCATTCGTATCCATGGAGAGAAGCAGTGATTCGTATCCATAGGAAGCAACATCGCGTTCGTATCCATGAAAGATTGCCTCGTTCGTATCTACCTCACTCCTACAATTCATATCCATCACATAAACTCAGCCTCGTATCGATCAGCCCAAAGGCGCTTCGTATTGTTCCCTCATTATACCATTTGTATTGCTCAGATCCCCCAACAACTTGCATCGATTGACTAGAGAATCGATCTGATCGATACAACCCTCGAGTGATACGAAGGCGTCTTTCCTCCATTGCTACGAAGTGATACAAACTATCGATACGAGGTGAGCCGTGGTCCATGGATACGAATGAGCCCATACCTACGGATACGAACGAGGCACAATCAAGAGAGAGACTCAGTCACTGGGCATGAAAAGTGGATCGATCCTAAAATGTAGCGCCACATCATCTGGTCAGCACGTGCAAGCATGGATGCGAACAGAACGATACGAACACGTATCGATACAAAGTCGACAGCATATTGAAAATCCAAATTTGCATCGATCATAACTCGATATCTACAAGCCCAAATGCTACCAAATTTTCATAGGAGCTTGCCTACAACCTCAAGAATGTACCTAATCAATTTCAGCCAAAAAGGATCAGTTCTTGATCGATACGAATTCCATTCATATCGCTCTGATATCGAGTCGAAATCACCTAAACTCGATCCCGTGGGCCCACCCATGTGAGAGAAGAAGTCCTCCGAGATATGGGCGAGATATTTGCGGCCTACGCCTATAAATAGTGACCCTAGACCTACAGAAAATGAACTTTTGGCTTCTCTACGTCGATACTCTACCGAAATTCTATCATACTTTGATTTTAGTGTTGTAATCCACTTGTAACCAACAAGTTATAATCAATAAACATCAATCATTTCATAGTGGACGTAGGCCATACCTCGAACCACTCTAAAATTGTGTGTTTCTGTACTTTTTCTTATCTGTTGATTGGTGTGTTTGTTAGATCTGCCTCATTTTACATTTACTTTCTTCATTTTATCTCTTCAAACACATCCGAAGAGTGTTGTGCCCAATTTTGGTACAAACACTTTGGTGCTTTCACTGAGAACACCTAGCTTTTCTCCTCCTCGTTGGATCTACTACCGATATCGGATTGCAAGAATCTAAGGTGAAGATCCAGATCTCAAGCCTAGAAGTTCTTCCATCCTATTTAGATTTGCACCAAGTCTAGGAGAAAACTTTGCTATTCACCATGGTCGTTACTAGGACTACCTCAACCGCTGTAGTTCCAAAAGGACGGGATAGGCAGAACCCCGCACAACTTCCCTCTACAGACCAGAACGCTGTTGGACCTTCGGATCCACAAGGCCCTGTCACCAGGGAGGAGTTCTAGCTATTGATGCAAGAGCTGACCCAAAGCCGCTAGCAGCTTACCCAGCAGCTCCGTGCCAACACGGAGTTAACTAATCAGCTGAACCGAGAGAGACAAAGAAGATCTAGACGAGAGCAGGCTTCCTACTCATCTACTGAAAGTTTAGCTTCCTATGATTACAATCATAGGTCCACACGCCCACGGCTGGATGGAAGCTATGCATGGGCTACCAAGCATCATCGCACTTTGAATCTTGGACAAGCGAGAGTTGGTCCCTCAACCAGCCACCGGACTGGACCCTCCTCCCAAGGAGGGACTGTTCCCTATCATGCTACTGACAACCGCGCTGCTTCCACTGCGATCTACTTGAAAGTTGACACTCGAAACCAATCGGATCCAACCCTTCGTCAATGCGATCACACTCCTGAACCTTATATACCCGAAGACCTGGAGCCAAGGAGGCAAGGTATGGACCGTCGACCGCGCCCAGACCGTCCTCGCATTGTGGAACCCGACCACAACTTGGCCCAGCATGCCCAGAATGTTCAAATGCCAGATATCTTGACTATGATCCGCGAGAGCTAGGGCCTCACCAACAATGACTAGGGAATCTCCCAGAGTCATACCCTTTTCACCGATGACATCCTCCACGCTGAACCGCCTCGGCGATTTAGAATTCCAATTCTGCCTGTTTATGAAGGGAGCTCTGACCCTAACTAGCACATTTTGAAGTACGAATGGTTGATGAATGCCGCGCAGGCTAATGATGCGATCAAGTGCCGAAGTTTCCCAATTTCCATAGGGCGCATCGCGACTATGTGGTTTACTCACCTGCCAACCCGATCTATTTCATGTTTCGACCAGTTGGCTACGAAGTTTGTCAAGCAGCTTCGCATGCATATCACAAGGCCCAAAGATGTTAATACCTTTTCCAGTGTAAATCAAGCTCCTAGAGAGACACTCAGACGATACTTGGAAAGGTTCTATGCCGGCACCACAACCAATTCCCAAGAGACCTTGACTCAAGAGATAATGAAAGCAAGGATGAAGTCAAAGACAGTCAGGCTTCTCTGGCAGAGCTGACGAACGATGTTTCGATCGATAATGATGACGATTCCAGAATGATAAAGATTGGATCTCTGCTAAGCCAACAGATGAAGGAGGAATTGGTTGAATTTCTTCGGGAAAACCTCGACGTGTTTGCTTGGATGTACTCTGACATGTGTGGGATCTCGTCGGACATCGCGAGCCACACATTGAATATTGACCCGCGGCATGTCCCGGTCAAGCAAAAAAGGCATGGTATGGATCCAAAGAGATCTGCTGCCCTAAAGGAAGAGGTAGGTAAACTCAAGTCGAACGGGTTTATCCGAGATGCGCTATATCCAGAATGGGTGTCCAACCTTGTACTTGTCAGGAAACCTAACGGGAAATGGAGAACTTGCATTGACTACTCAGACTTGAATAAAGCTAGCCCTAAAGACAGTTTTCCACTTTCCCAGATTGATCAACTTGTAGACTCAACAGCCGGGCACAAGCTCTTATCTTTCATGGATGCATATTCCGACTACAATCAGATTCCCATGCACCTACCCGATCAAGAGCACACAAGCTTCGTCATCGATCTGGGACTTTACTGCTACAAAGTCATGCCGTTTGGACTCAAAAACGCTGGAGCAACTTACCAACGGCTAGTCAATCGAATGTTTGCTAATTTGATCGGAAAAACTATGGAGGTATATGTGGACGACATGCTTGTAAAGTCACGATTCTCCACCGATCATATCAAAGACCTGGAAATGATGTTCAACGTCCTCCGAGAGTATAGAATGAAGCTCAACCCGTTGAAGTGTCACTTTGGGGTCGCGTCCGGAAAGTTCATTGGATTCATCGTTAATGCTCGGGGAATCGAAGCCAATCCCGAGAAGATCTGGGCAACTAGGAATCTTGAGACTCCAAGGACCATAAATCTAGTTCAGAGCCTCAACGGGAAGGTATCAACACTGAGCAGGTTCATCTCAAAATCCACCGACAAAAGCATTCCCTTCTTCGACCTAATCAGGAAAGGGAAACAGAACTTTGAATGGACTACAGAGTGTGAAGGCGCATTCCGAGCACTGGTTCAACACCTATCCACACCACCTATTCTGTCAAAGCTTATTGATCATGAGAGATTGTACATCTACTTGGCGGTGTCAGAAAACGCAATCAGTGCTACTTTGATTCGACAGGAGGATCGGATACAACGACCAGTCTATTACATCAGCAAACGACTGACCGGAGCAAAGAGAAATTATTCGAATTTGGAGAAATTAGCTTACTGTCTTGTCATTTCCTCGAGGAAGCTTCGCCTGTATTTCCAGGCTCATTCTATCATTATCTACACCGACCAGCTGTTACGACAGGTCCTTATGTGGCCTGAGACGTCTGGTAGGTTACTCAAGTGGAATATCGAGTTGAGTCGGTTCGACATCACTTACACACTGAGGCGAGCTATTCAAGGACAAGTCCTAGCAGACTTATTCATCAAATTCACTATCCCAGAGGAATCGCCTGAAACCAGTGAATCTCCCAAATATGTTTGGAAGCTGCATAATGATGGCGCATCAAATGACCGCTGATCAGGTGCTGGAGTTTGCTCGAGACTCCTGAAGGTCGATCTATATGCTATGCTTTGAAGTTTGATTTCCGTGCGACCAACAACGAGGCTGAATACGAAGCCCTGCTCACTAGACTCAGGCTTGCCAGAGATTTAAGAATTATTATTGTGGAGATTTACTGCGATTTATAATTGGTCGTGTGCCAAGTTCAGGGGGAATACTAGGCCAAAGACCGGAGACTGGCTGCTTATCTTGCTCAGGTCCAGGAAATATTGAATCAGTTCGATTATTATGCCATCTATTGCATACCCCGAGAACACAATCAGAAGGCTGATTCTTTGGCAAAATTATCCAGCACCGATGAGGCACAACAAATGAGACTCGTTCCCCTTGAGACACTATCTTCCCCGAGTATTGATAATATGGAGACAGACTGGGTACATGAAATCATACCCGATAAGGAATCATGGATGACTCCGTTCAAGAACTATCTCGAGCATGGGACCCTGCCAGAGCGCAGGAGTGAGAAAAGACAAGTTCTCCGGAAGGCTTTGCGATCCACTATTCAGAATGGAGTCATGTATAGAAGAGGATACTTTGTTCCTTTACTTCGGTGTATCGCCCACGATGAAATCAAACGAGTATTACATGATGTGCACGAAGGAGAATGTGGCGATCACACCGGGGGGCAAGCACTCGCTAAGAAAATACTTCGATATGGATATTATTGGCCAACTGTGAATCAAGACGCGTCAGATTATGCCAGGAAATGTGGCAGATGTCAGAAGCATGCTCGGATTCGAAGAGCCCCGTCTACTGAAATAACTCAAATGGTCAGTCCATAGCCTTTTGCAATATGGGGTATCGATATTATTGGGTCTCTACCTCTGGCTAAAGGTGGTGCGAAGTACGCCATCGTTGCATTTTATTACTTTACCAAATAGGCAGAAGCCGAGTCCCTTGCTACTATCACGATGAAGAAAGGGATCAACTTTGTGGTATGCAACATTATCTGTCGATTTGGTCTCCCACATACCATCATCACTGACAGCAGAGCCCAATTCGATAGTGTTGAGTTCAAGAATTTCTGTCAGCGATTCCATATCCAAAAGAATTTCTCTGCAGTTGCACACCCTCAAGCGAATGGATAGGTCGAAGCTGTTAACAAAGTTATAAAGTCCATTCTGAAGAAATGATTGGAAAAAGCCGAGGGCAAATGGGTCGATGAACATCCTTTGGCCCTATGGGCATATCGAACAACCCGTAAGTCCGCGACCGACCACACTCCATTTTCACTTTCCTACGGCTCAGAAGCCGTTATTCCAGTCGAGTTCGAAGTGCCTTCTCATCGTGTGACATACTATGATCTGAAGACAAATGTTATATTGCTAGCCGAATCTCTGGACTTATTAAATGAGAAGGTGAAGAGGCTGATTTGAGGGCGGCCGGGCACCGAAGTTGAGTCTCCCGGTTGTACAATGCTAAGGTTCGACCCCAAACCTTTGAACTTGGCGATCTCGTGTTCAAGAGGATTTACCCGGTCCCTTCGCATATGAAGCCAACGTGGGAAGGACCGTATGTTATTGAACGAAGACTTGGAAGACGGGACATCCAAATTATCAACCGTCGATGGTCTCACTTTGCCGAGAGCTTGGAATAGCAAAAGTCTTCATCGCTACTACACATAACAGGCTTTGTTTACTCATTTAGTCTGCTTTTCATTTGCAATTTAATTATGCATTTCGAAATTTGAACTTGTAATAAGGCAACTAACTTTGCCGTACTTTCTTATTTCAGCAATAAAATGCAATCTCTTCGAGCCAGAGCAGTGATTCTTAAAATGCATCATGCGACCATCACAATGCACGGAGAGCTAAGTTCCACCCTACGATGGGACTTATTCAAATGGGGAGTGACTGTGATACGACCGGTGACTCACTAAGTGAAACCCGAGCTCAGGGGCAAGCTATCACGCTAAAGCCAAAAAGGATTGATACATGACAATCCTCTAACTAACTCTGGCTCCCAAAGTGCGAGCTGGAGTATAAACTTACAAATGTGGGCTCAAAGAGGGTGGATCCGTCCACCTAACAACTTCGCCCGTATTTAATATAAGCTCGAGGAGGGCGGATCCATCCACCTAACGACCTCTCTTGTTAACTCAAGGTGGATGTGACCCGACCATCCACGATCCTGACAAATCTATCGTTCCTAGAGTCTTAACGAAATCCTCAAACTTAAAACAGATGTGATCGGCCGTCTGTTGGCTAACTCTCACTACGCCATAAATGGCCTACTGCAACAGATTTGCAAGGTGTTGCCAGCTAAAATGTTGCGACAGCTATAAAATTTTGGTCCTACTGCAACGTTGTATTTTTGGTGTTACCTTAGCCATAAAAATGTGTTGCTCTAGCTAAACAAGTGTAACACGATGCAACATTTTGATATAGTGTTGCTATAGATATATTCTAATTAAAAAAAATTACACTTCAGCGATCCACACCATTAGTTAAAACAAAATCTCAACCATTCATCCACTATCATCTACGCGTCCTCTCATTCCCGCTAACATTTTCATTCACGCGCTTCTTTTTCATTTCTTTCTCCTCCAAATCGCGCAGAATCAAAAAATTAGGGCTTCTCCCCCAATTCCAATTCTCATAATCGGATCCTGTCTCCCACCTCTCTTCCCTTCCCATGGCAAGCGCTTGTAAATATAAGCCCTTGTCTAGCCATCCTACAGAAGCAACCTCGCCGACCAGATCTGGTTGACAGTTCATAGCTTCATCTAATGCCTAGATTATTTTGCTAGTTGCTCCTTTGTCTAATGTTGAATTTGATCGAGAATTTCCCACCCTAATCTGGTGGCCGCACCATCGTCATCCTCTCCTATTTGCGACTTGACTTCTTCGCTTATGGATCTGGTAGATACCATGATCGAATGTCTTCTCCTTTGTCGCCTATTTTCAGTATTAAAACAAAGCCCAATACTCCAGTTCGTGATTTTTCCTGCGCGCGTCTTGCCTTTTTGAACACAGGCCCTTTGTCTGTTGAGTTGGATGTATCAGCATTGGCTGTTGGTGTTTTGGTTTGTGATAATATAGGTGATTTTGTTTTTAATATTAACTATGTCATGGTTATAAGTTTTGATGCACAGATTTCTGCAGAAGTCGGTTTGGGTTGTGAGCGGGCTCAAGATGTTCGACAATATGCCTCTATTAGTGCTACTGATAATTCTGATTTATACTGGACAGCTGCTTCCCCTGGCCTCTAACAAATGGACCTTGCTATTCACATCGTTGCCAACAAATGTGAGTGTGTACACACCTCATTCTTTTGAAACTTCTGTTATTGATGGAGTGATGGTGTTGTTGGTTGAAATTATTCAAGCAGGAATGGACTATTGGTCGGAATACTTGGTTGGACCTTTTCTCGATTCTAATCCCCCGTATCATGTTGTAAAAGATCACTACAAAAATGTATGGAGACTTAGGAGTGGACTTCAAGTACACTATGATAATTCAATGTTCTATTTTAAGTTCACTATTTTCTTCCAAGATTTGTCTAATTTAGCTGATATTTTCTTCACTTTTTTTTTATGCTCGTAGGTGAACCTGACCTTGAAATAAAAATAACATGCCGTCAAATATCACAATTTATTCCTCAACTATCAGCAAAGTAGTTTGCCCGTTTCAGCGTTTACCTACACAGTGAGAAAATTACTTACTGAACTATTCTTGTTACAACAGTGTCACTATTTGTGGATTTACTTACAATTATTTGCTTGATGATTATTACAGCTAAGTTTGGTGAGTGTTCTAGTGTTTATAGAGTATTGAAGGTTGGTGAAATTTGGGAAGTTTGGGAAAGTTGTAATATGGTGAAGGGTGGTTTCAAAGAAGGCTCGATCTTCATTTGTGCATCATTTTACGTCGTTTCAAAGAAGGCTCGATCTTCCGATCGGATGAATCGGGCGGTGCCCCGGACCCCCGCTGGCGCTGCGCCCGGACCCGCTTCTTGGCTCGCCTTTGGCTCGGCATTGGGCTCATCATATATTTGTCAGTGTCGGTGTCTGTATAAATTGAAACTGCATATGTAATGAGTGAACTGAGTGATGTAGCGAGGAATATCTGTATATATGAATATCAATGTTATGTATCATTGAATTGTAAAATAGTGGAGTTAGGAATTTGTACTATTTCAAATGTTGAAATAAAATATTTATTTAAATAAATTACTGTTTAAATATCAAATTCTATGCAATAGCATTTTATTAAATAAATATTTATTTTTATTAAAAAATCAAATATGCTCTACATTGTGGGCCCCACAAATAATAAAGTTAATATCTATAGCAACATTTTGGAATGTTGCTACAGATACCTATGGGTGTTGCCATAGACCCAAATAGGGTTCTATTGCAACAATATTACTTATGTTGCCTTAGATAGTCAAAATGTTGCCTTTGAGGTCTAAGACAACGGCAAAAATTGCATCACCCTAAAAGTGTTACCATAGACCTATGGCAACATTTTTCGGGCCTGAGCCAACATTTTTTTTGTGTTGCAGAAGGTCATTTATGGCGTAGTGTCTAAGTCCCCAAAGCACAGACTGGAGTATAAACTTCAACTGGGTGTGATTGACCACCCACCACTAACTCTAAGTCCCCAGAGTGCGGACTATAATATAAACTTCAACTGGGCGCTACTGACAGCCCACAAATCAACCTAAGTCCCCAGAGTGTGGACACGGACCTGATCATTAAAACGGGCGTGACTGACCGCCCGTGAGACAGCTTAAGTCCTCAGAGTGTGGACGTGATTTTAGACATCAGGCGAGCATGACCGACCGTCAACGCCCGAGCTCAGTCCCTAGAGTGTGGATGTGATTGCCAATAAGTGAGCGAGTGTAACCTGACCACTCGAACTCATCTCTCTACCACTTAGTTCCAACTAAGTGAAGCTAAAAATGTCGAAAGTGAAAATAAACCACCGTCCAACCACTTCGACTCATCCCCAAGACTGGGGGCATGACTCTAGCACCAACTACTAATCGAGACAGCACAATGTCGAGGATCAGCTTGACGTTTGGTTACGACCCAAAGCCATGACTCCGGGACTTAATGACCGAACACAAGTCCGATCCAGAGACTGATGCTTTGCAAGTGTGTCAAAAGAAAACTCGAGCGATGCAACATTTAAACAAATAAACTCAGAGTTGTGCAAAGAGAAAAGGAAAGTCTATTTCATTTATCCTTTAAAAGCAAATTAGATACATGGAGTCCATGCCAATAAATCCTACTAGCAGGGGCCGAAGCCGCATCTATACACGACCTACAAGAACAAAAAGAAAGCTCCTAACTATCTGCCAAAAAAGGGATGCCAAGATACACGCCTACTCCTTGGGCTTCTTCTTATGCTTCTTCTCCTTCGGCATCGACCCACTGGAGCTGCCACTATGATGCCGCTTCGAGCTTTTGCCTTTACTAGGATTGTCCCCGGCCGGGGGAAGTATCGTGGTCTCCTCCTTCGAACTCACCAGAATCGAGATGCTTTCAGAGTGCGTGGTCGGAGGGACGGGGGCACTTTCCATGTGAGAAGATACAGGGAGAACCCCAGTAGCGATAATCGTGCCACCTGGAGAGATCACGAGTAAAGGGGCCGGGCCAGGTCCTACCATTCCACCTCCTATGATGCTACCCATTGTTGCGCTCGCCATCTCAGTGCTAATTTCTGCCATTATTGCGCCATCATGAGCTGCTTGAGTATCAGGCGGGACGTTGGCGGTCGAAGCCGAAGAGCTGGCCGCGAACGCACTTCCACTCATAACAAATAGCAAGTCAGAAAGTGGATTGTTATCGGTGCTTAGGAGCTCATCCACCATTTTCTCATTAAAGTTGAAAGTGCTCACATCAACTTCCTCGGCCGTAGCAGTAGTGGTGGTCGTCGTCGCCTCCGTTATGATAGCCTCATGCTTTTAGTTTTGTTCTCGGGTTGTATGGGGCATGGTCGGTGCTGTATCTATAACTGAATGGAGATAAGAGAAAATGTTAGAAATTTCCTTTGATAGTACTCCAGACTTTGAATGAGTTCGATAAGTGTTCAGAATACCTTCCTCGGGTTGGCTCGCGGTGGGAGCCGGGGTTCCTTCGGACACGTGCTCGCAGGCCAGAGATAGCTGTGGCTGATCCGGATCATAGGCCAGCACAGGTAGAGGATCAACCGTAGGAGTGGATTCAGGCTGGGTTGGCACAGGGATCTCAGAGCTTGTATCATGATGCTCAACACTAGAGCCCTCTCCAACCTCCAAGTTCTAAGTAGCGAGCTTCTCTTTCTCAAATGCGACAGTGGCGTCATGAAGAACTCTCCTCTCTTCTTCATTCAACACTTATTTTCCAGTTCGAATTCATCGAGGGATTCAGTATGATGCTCTGCCTTCTCATCATCCAGAAAACGGCTCCAAGTACTATGTAGGTGAGTTGGATAATCACCGAGCCAGCTCAAGTCACGGTATTTCAGAACGTTGACATTATAGGTGATTAAAAGATCTTCAATTTCACTCTCAAGTCTGGCCTCCGCCTGGCCTCAACCTCAACCCTAGCCTCGGCCTCTTGAGCCTTCAACTTTGCTGCATCCCGCTTGTTCCGAGCCTCCATAGTTTGGTCACAGGCCTCCTGAGCGATCTTGTTAGCTTTCTGTTTTTCCTTAACGACTTCGTCATATTTGGCTTTAAGCTCTGCCAGCTCTTGGAGTGCTTTATCTTTTTTAGTAGTGATTATGGCGCTCCTGTGGCCCATATCATCTACTAACTTTAAATGCTCCTGCCTCATCCGCTCCAACTCGTTATTGGCCTCGTCAACCTTTTCATCCGTTTCAGTATTCCTTAAAGTGTCGTTTTCGCCAGTCAGCACCATGACTATTCTATCTTTTTGGGCAATGGTTTCTTGTAATTCTTCGATTTTCTTTGCCCGCTCAAATGCCACAGCTGAAACTTTCTCGGCGGTATTCTTCCATTCTCGATACTGGCCAAAAGCGTGATAGACATGATCATAAACAATTTTTTCTGCTCCATCTGGCAGCACCATCAAATTTGGAGGGAAATGGAAGCCATCAAAGCATATATTCGGAAACTCTCTTTTCAGTTGGACTATTCGAGCGGCTCCCTCGTCTGTTAATTCTGTAACCGCCGAGGTAGTTGCAATAGAGGCATCCACCCCAGTCGTACGGCGCTGTTCGCTAGGTCTTGGAACTCCCGGGGGCACCAGTTGGCGCGAAGTCACAATAGTTTGTGTCCCTGAACTGGGAGGTGGCAACGAAACTTGGGTGGAGGAGTGCGTGATCGGGAGTGGTGTCTATCTCACCTCTCTTTTTCTCTTTCTCATTCCCTCTCCCTTTCCTTGGCTCTCTCTCTCTATCGTAATAATCCCTTGCTTGGCTGGAATGGCGATGGTCATAATCAGAGTCGTGCCTGCGGGATCTTCTGTATGAGCTGGAGGATTGACGCGTGTCATGGAGGTTGCCAAGCATTGACGGTTTCTTCGACATTGAATCTGTAAAGTGAAAAGAGAAACGGAGTTAGTCATCTCCAGAGATTGAACAACTTGTGGATATTAGTTATGATGTGCCGTGAAGTGTATGCATGCATGTGTAAACCCCCCGACCAACCGAAAGTTGCTGCCGTATTTGGAGAGGTTGGCCCTCCTAAATCTAGAGCACTTTGAAGCCCTTCCAATCTGGTATCTTATTGGAGTGACACATCGCCCGGAATTGGGATATTTGCAAGTCCTTCGAAGGGGTTCTCCATGTGCGAGGGAGGAGCCTCTGAAATGATAACACCAGCAGCTGGCAGAGACACGACCATGGATTTCCGTCTCTTAGCTTTGTGAAGTTTATAAGCAACCGCCTTGCCTTTCCTTATCCTTTCTGAATGTCGAGGACTATCTGAAGGCCCGGCTGCGGGTTCGTCTTCGGTGGGCGTGTCCTCTTCGCCACCCCACTCAGAGATTATTATACCATGACTTCTCCTCCTAACTCGCCTCGCCGAGATGGCCCTGAGAGATCCCTCAAGCCCGATGCTTTGATCCTCATCAATCAGGCCAACGGCCCTCAAGTTCTCATCAGTGAGGACCTCTTCAATTTCTCTATCTGCGGCAGGTACCCTTTGGAGAGCCTGTACAATTTCCCTGAATCGTTCGCCTTCGGGCCGCGGAATCGAAGCTGTGAATGGAAGAAAGTGTTAGATTGTACATTAAGAAAAATAATCCGGTAGATTGACGCAAAAGTTGAAGCACTTATGCCTTACTAGCCACCGCCTAGCAAAATCCGATGGACATCAGACATAAAACCATTCGGTTTTAAAGTAACTCAGCTTGGTCCATGCCCCAAATATGACTTGGCAGTGCCTAACTGCCTCCAGAAAAGTGAAAGACGGGTTATTCTCTTAGCTCTTGATATTGAACAAGTACCGGACTTCTTCTGTTGTTGGGGGACGATAGAGATGCTCCATGAAGATGATGTATAGGCTGTTCAGTGAAGCATACCTGTTCGGGTGCATCTATGACGGGGAAATCCTTAAATAAGATAACACCTCCCGGATGTAATGATTGAATGGTGGGAGTGTCCCGACTGTGCAGGAAAATCTATTGAAATCGATATACTCTTCTGGAGGAGTATGCGGCATATCGCTTGGCCCTGGTAGCAGGACATCATTAACAATAGCCCGTGTCTTAAACAAATCCTTCCTAACATTTCTTCGGAAATATTAGATGGAACCGAGTCTTGTGGATTCCAGATGAAAGCTGCTCCTGATACCTCGTCCGGGGCTGGACTTATAACTTCGGCTACGATAGCCGGCATCTTTGTTATGGGGAGAGGTGGACTCTGAACCTCTTGTTGCTGCGAACTTTCGGGTTCCATCGCTAATCAACTTAGTAAAAACCATCGTTAGGTGACAATAATCCCGTGTGTTCCCCAGTGTGAAATGCATGAATGCGTTGTGCAGTGCAGTGCTATGAGTTACTTAAGAAAATTCTACGAAGATTAGCAAAGTGTTTGAATGACGAGACTTCAGAATTCAACCGGAGTGACCGTCATCACTGACCGTCCCAACCGTGCCATCTAGGTTCTGGAGATCGGTCCATGTCGAGATTCACTAAATGTTGTCAGTTATAGTTCCATCGACGAGCTTCGAAAGGCATTCAAATATGCAGCGGAGCATTTAAAGTCAAATTATGCAAGGCCGAAGCTCGTCGGAGTCATATGTTCAAATGTACAAGAGACTTCGAATTCGTCAAGGTTTAACTCGAATCGATCACCAAAAACTCTAATTCGTACCGGTCGAGGAGGCTATTCTTATCCATCAAATCTACGAGTTCGTATCAATCATAAAGAGTGCATTCGTATCGATACCCTAACAAGTAATTCGTATCGATCTAGTACGTTCAATTTCGTAACGATCAAGTGCGACACCTTCATATCGATCACCTTGGATCGATACGAAATTTTACCATCAATCGACACGAAGATCTCCACTTCACCGTTACGAAATCCCATCACCCAGATCGATACGAATGCTTTCAAACAGGATCGATACGACTAACCTTTCCTCCTTCATCGATATGAAGCAAAAATCAAACCATCCCTCCACAAGACCTTCGTATCCCAAACTCCATCTTCTCCAAAAAGCTTCGAAGGAACCAGCTCTTCGACCCTCAACCTCACTCCAGTCATCTATGGCAACAACCTCACCGGAATCATTCAAGAACACGTATAAAATGGCGTGAAAATTCAAGTCTCATCATTTTATGTTGGTTCTTTATCGATTAGTTACCTAGTTCGAGCAAATGATTCAAGGAGTTAATGGGTTGATTAGGTTCGAAAATGAGGGATTTCTTTTCTCTGGCGGAGCGATACGAAGATGAGGATGAAGACAGGAAACAAGAAAGTAAACAAATTTCTAAGTGATAGGCCTTATATACGTAGGGAGATGACCGTTCGTCTCCCGGTGGCTTTTACCAATTGGAACGGTCAATCACGAGAGCGATACAAAACTGTCCATGCGTATCCAATAGCTCGATCGAGGCGAATCTGACACTGCCAATGTGAAAATCTCTTCGTAACCATGCTCTGCCTAAATGATTCCCTATCTGTATCTATCATACGACCGAGACAAAGCAAATGCACAGCGAGCCTTTCGTATCCATCAGTTCCTATCAATACGAAATGCTCCATTCGTGTCGACCGACATCGATACGAACACAGCTTTCAAACCTTTTACATCGATCTAGGAGAGGATCGGTACGAAGAGAAACTCTGGAAACAACCATCAAGCATCGTCATAACTCGAATTTCACATCAATTCAGGAGAGAATCGATACGGGATTCGATACAAGAAAAATGACAACGACCCGTGAACATACGGATGTTAATGGGAGTCCGGTTAACATGCATCTATGTGTATGATGAATTAACATTCAACTTTTAAAATTCACATGAATCGAATGCTCACCTGATGACAATCGCAACAATGAACAACAGATTTCTAGTGCTCAACACTCAATTACAACAATGCACGGTACAATCGTTGGCAGTCAACAATTCAATATTTATATTACCGAGAAACGATCGAGGGTTGCATCTTTTGACGAAAAGACAACAACTATACATCGAATCAGATAGAACTTTTCAGACAAAAGGTTACAGCTTTTCAAAGCACGTCATGTCCACACAAGACGTACTTTGATGGGAAAATGTTATCCCGCCTTTTGGCAAGGCTGGGACACCAAGGACTTGGCTGGAAACCAAAGATGGTTCATCCCGAAGATTAGATAAATATGGGTTAACTATGGATACTAGTAAATTTTTCCCGAGTCCGAATCGAGGTACAATCGATATGGTACAACGAGCGAAGCCATGGAAGCCAACATTCCAAATTTCAAGTCAATCGGAGTTCGTATACTCGAGTTATGAACCGATCAAGTTTCATAGGAAAGGTGGTTATTTCGTATCTCTTTAGTTTCGTATCCATCAAGTGCCAAAGGAAAATCCTCTACAATTCGTACCCATGGAGGGAGCAATGTTCTCATTCGTATCCATGGAGAGAAGTAGTGATTCGTATCCATGGAAAGCAACATCGCGTTCGTATCCATGAAAGATTACCTCGTTCGTATCCACCTCACTCTTACAATTCCTATCCATCACATAAACTCAGCCTCGTATCGATCAGCCCAGAGGCGCTTCGTATCATTCCCTCATTATACCATTCGTATCGCTTAGATCCCCCAACAACTCGTATGATCGATACAACCCTCGAGCGATACGAAGGCATCTTTCCTCCATCATTACGAAGTGAACAAGAACGTATCGATACAAAGTGGTCCCAATACGAAACTATCGATCGAGGTGAGGTGTGGTCGATGGATACGAACGAGGCACAATCAAGAGAGAGACTCGGTCACTCGGCATGAAAAGTGGATCGATTCTAAAATGTAGCACCACATCATCTGGTTAGCAGTGCAAGCATGGATGCGAGCAGAACGATACGAACACGTATTGATACGAAGTCGACAGCACATTGAAAATCTAAATTTGCATCGATCATAACTCGAGATCTACAAGCCCAAATGCCACCAAATTTTCACAGGAGCTTGCCTACAACCTCAAGAATGTCCCTGATCAATTTCAGCCAAAAAGAATCAGTTCTTGATCGATACGAATTCCATTCGTATCGCTCTAATATCGAGTCGAAATCACCTGATCTCAATCCCATGGGCCCACCTACGTGAGAGAAGAAGTCCTCCGAGATCTGCGTGAGATATTTGCTGCCTACGCCTATAAATAGTGACCCTAGACCTACAGAAAATGGACTTTTGGCTTCTCTACGTCGATACTCTACCGAAATTCTATCGTAATTTGATTGTACTATTGTAGTTCACTTGTAACCAGCGAGTTATAATCAATAAACATCAATCATTTCATAGTGGACATAGGCCATACGCCGAACCACTCTAAAATTGTGTGTTTCTGTACTTTTTCTTATCTGTTGATTGGTGTGTTTGTTAGATCTGCCTCATTTTACATTTACTTTCTTTATTTTATCTCTTCAAACACATTCGAAGAGTGTTGTGCCCAATTTTGTTACAAACACTTTTAACTCAAAACCCTGGACAACAAAGGAACACATAGAGGGAAAATGGGTCTGTTGTAGTGTAAATCTCAGCACCTATATATGATCACATTAACTATGTATAGTTCTTACCTATTGCACTTTCACATTATACAGTAGAGTATATATGGATATGCTCACAATTAATGCTATGTATAAATTGATTATTAATGACATTTAATAAATCAATCAATTTAATTAAAGAGAGAAATGAAAGGTTTCTCCCTCCAATTAATGCAAAATCTTCCCTTAATTTACTGCATAAGTTTTAGAGGGAAACAATAGGTTTCCTTCTCTAGGTTAACTTTAACCATTAAATATTACACACATGGTATATTGATACACTCATACATCAAAAAAAGCTTCCAAACCAAATTCAATAATGATTTTATTTAAAATATTTAGATTGGATCAAAACTATTTAGACTTCGTAGACTTAACAAAGATCAAAATGGATTTTTTTTTGAAATTCACTCATTTAATCTATTTCGACTGGCCCGGTTCTTTCAAAATCATGGTACATCCATCGAACGACCATAGTTAGGTTAGAGTTGAAGCATTAGAGGTGAAACACTATTCAATAGAGAATTAATCTCCTCGATTATATGATATTAGTACAAGATCTACTGTAATAAACTCAAAGTTAAAGTCTCCAGCCAGAAGATTTTGGTTAGTAATAATCGTAATTATTGAACCCAGAACTATGTGTTTGGATTATACAAGTTGAATGTGGATGATATTGGAATTTAAACAAAATTAAATTCACTAAGTTTTAATGTGATATAATTTTGAAGAAGAGAACTGGTGTAACTAATCGTCACTTCTAGAGACCAAATAGAATTGGATTTTACTGAAAATTGTGCAAGTAATAAATTCAACCAAACTGTCACACCACTAGCTAAGGCGACGTCTGAACATTAATATTCGAATTGTTCGATATAAATCGCTAACTAAATTTACACTCATGAGTTGGACAACCACAATGTTGAATTCCCCAAATTACTACATGATTTTGTTAACAATACTAACCAGTATTATAGTGGGCCATCCACTTTTATAAATGAAATTTAAACAGGTGTTCTACACATACACAGAATAGCTATAGACCATTTAACATAGGAATTCGAAAAAAGGCTACTAACTAATACAGACTAGTTACCTTCCAAAGAAGAGGAACCACTATTTTCATCCAATGAAACAGGCCCAATAACGTTGAAGTACCCTGAGAACAAAGTAACTAAGGAAGGAACATAATCAATCGAATCAAAGCTCTATGGAAATTTCCTATCCCAAGGGTATCCGTCAAAAGTGTCATATTCCTCTCGCCAAGTTTGTCTAGAATGTAAAGTGATAAATCATCATCCACCGCCTGATAATAAAGATGCATATACTCTCCATCATCGCCTATGTACTTACCAAAAGTGGCATACTTCAGATTATATCGCATTTCTAAAATCCAAGGTTGCTCAGTCAAACTCCAAAACAAAACATCAATGAAAGGTTTTGGATCCGGAGCTAATATAACAGGAACATCTAAATTACGAGCAGAGGATGCAAGGATCTCATAAGGGGAAATAACAATAATAGAGTCTGAAAGGGGGATGGCAACATCCGCCAGCACTTTAGGAATGGGAGAAGTACACATAGGCTTTGGAACCCACTTTCTGATAAGGGGACATGAATGATGAATTTTAGTAGGACGACTAAGAGGTTCAACATGCTTATAGAATTCCTCATTGTTCCATATCATGCATATGTCGTTTAGTGGTGTTTTGACTTTGTTTGATATGGTTTTGAAAAAGTTAGTAAGGAAATGGAAGAGAAGAAGCCATTAGAGAAGCTTTTAGAAAGCTTGAGAAAGGAAGAAGAAGAAAATATAGAAATGATGGAGGAAGGGATGGAATAGGGTGAGGTCGAACTATCAAGAAGGAGGAGCAAGTTTGTGAAGCTCCGGAGCAAGAAAAAGAGAAGGAAGTGCCACCGATTCATTCCAAGGAGGTTGGAGCAAATTCAAGGTGCTGCGGAAGCTCTGCCAGATTTTCGGGAGTTTGGAAGAAGAGGTCTATAGCATAAAGCAAAAGAAATGGAGTAGAAGTTGATTAGTTGAAGTAGTTAGCGAAGTGTTGTTAGTAAAAATGTTGGTAGGAAGTTAATCGGTTTGGTTAAAGGTGAGTACTCAAAATCTTAGTTTGTTTAAATAAAACTTAAGTTGATAATACACATGTTAAATTAATAATTAATATGTTAAATATTGGTTGATATTATGGTTGATTATATGTTTGTGATATGGATGATAACTTGGTTTGATAAATGATAAGAGAAATGATTAGTAATTAACCATAGTTAATTAAATGAGAAATTCTCATCGCTTTTTGAATTTATATTTTGGTTATGTTAAAACAATCATATTTATATCCTTATGACATATGAATGTTTATTTGATTGTCAATATGGATGATTTGATAGTTGGTTGATAATTGCATGAATGTGCGTTAGCATAGTAATTGTTGAAATAATATTGAGTAGGTGATATAATTGAGAGTTAGAAACCTACTCAATGCAAATGATAAGAACTTGCGGTGTCTTCAAGTTGTAGGTACCGCAAGAATTATTAGAAAGATTAAATTTTGAAAATGAAATTTAATTCATAAGTGGTATTTAACCAAAGGTTAAAATGAAATAAAAATTTAATGTTTAAGAATTTCATGCATGCATTTTAAAGAAGTAAAATTACTAAAAGAATTTTTGGGAAAGAAAGCTTCCATGTGAATGGAAAATCTTTCTAACAAGAGATATACTTATGTATATAACTTGATTGTTTTATGAACTGATTGTACGGTTGTATAATTAGAAAATGTTTTATGTTTTGAAAATAAACATTGTTACAACCAAGTTTAAGATTCCTTAAGAAATCAAAACAGGTTTTATAATTTCTTGTGTCAATTGGCTAATAAGTATTTTAAGAATTCTGGTCGATGCGTCTGATCAGCGTTATCGATAGGGATTCCTAAACACTTACGGGGTGATGTGATACTTGCTTTTGAAATGGCAATAAATAGTATTTACTAGTATGGATGTTGAATGCAAGAATATATAGATATTGCAAAGATTTTTAAAATTCTAAATTGCCATTTAAGATAAGTATTTTATATATACTTAAGGACTTATGAAGATAGTGTGACATAGAGGGCAATGGAGAGGCAATGTTGATTTTGGTCAACTTTGCAGTCCTTGATAATGTCATTCACTATAAATGTATTAGTTAGATGTTATCATTTTATAAATTGATAATTGGAAAATTTGAATATGGTTTCATTTAAATAAATTGTATTCATTATTGGTTATATTACTTGTTTGTGAAAGTTTACATACATGGAAAATTTAAAATGCTTAAGTAAGCTTTTGGGTAAAGTATTTTGGAAAATATTACCTTATGGTAATTCATTTATATGGCAAATAATTTTAATTAAGGAAATACCTTAATTGGATGAAACTATCATATGATAGTGATTAATAAAACAAAGTATTCAAATTAAGAAAATGAATTGTTTAGAAAACTAAAATATTGATTAGAATGAGGTATAGTAAGTAAAAGGATAGTTATGAAGATTAGTTTAAACATTTAATCATTTGATTAATAACAAGTGGAAAAAAAGAAAGAAGTATGCCTTTGGGAAAATTTAAGAAAATGCTAATTTGGTGCTTTTGAATTAGCATGAAATTTAATAAGGAGCAAAACCATTAGAGTAAGTTTGGTTATGAATTTAAATAGTGTTAAAAACTTGTTAATTATGTATTTGTGAAGTTCAATTGAAATCAAGTTTGAATTAAGTATCAACCTTGGCTAATTCTAAGTGATAATAAAATAAATGTTTAGCTTTGTGGATTAAGAGAAAATTGAATATAAAAGATTCATTTATTATAAAATGCAAATTTTTGTGAAAATCTAGAAATAATAATAAATAGAGCAACACGATAAGATTTTTAATTGTGAAAGCAATTTAAAAAAAATTCAATATGTAATTCCAAAGTCTAGTTTGGATAGATAATTGTTTCTTACTAATATAAGAAAGTAATTATCTTAATTAAAATATGAGTCTTCTTTTAAAAGACTTGTTTGTTAATTGGAAAAAAGTTTTCTTTGTAAACCATTTTGAAAGTTTGTTGTATGTATTATAGTGTAATTCTAGATGTCTTGGCTTTCCGGAGAAAAGGATCATGTAATAAATGTTCTAGAGAAAAGATTTTTGATCTAAAGTTATGTAGTTGGATTTAATAATGGGTTGAAAATTTTGACAATAAAAGGTCTTGTGTCGGAAAATTTTGATTGAAAAGTGTTGTTTTAAAATAGCGATAACTTGTGATTTACAAATCCAAATGAGTCCATTCTTTTTGGAAAAGAGAGTGCTTTCAGTAAGCTAGAAATCATCTTTGTAACATTTTTGAAAATTTTGCAGTTTGGTTATTCAAAAATGAGTTTGAGAACTGATGGACATCTCTATCCTCTTTTATAATTTCTGAAATTAAAGCTGAAAGTAAATTGGGCATAACTTTGAAAACGTAAATTCGATTTTGATGATCTTTATATCGCTGGAAAGCTTGGACTGAGTAGAATAACTTTTACTTTATGAGTATTTTTAGATTATAGTTTTAAAATAAAATAAATTGAAATAAAATCCAGTAAAATCCAGGCAAACTTCTTAACAATATCCTCATCTTATTCTGAATTTGTAGGTTTGATTGTTGAGGGAAATTTCATTTTTGTGTTTTGGGTAAATTAAGTTTTAGGATAAAAATTGAGGAAGGAGAAGAGCAATAGCAAGGCTATAAGGTTTCTAGCACCAAATCAAGGCCAAAGCTCCTTACTTTACTTGCTAAATCTACTAGTTTTCTACCAATAAATCCTAAGGTGAGTTGAAAACTCACATTTCCTAGCTTAAATTGAGATTTCAAGGTAAGAAATCTCAATTGTGTTTGTTGCATGTTCATTTGCGATTTGCTGTTAGTAAATTGCACATATCTCTTTCGTTTTAAATCGGAATTCTGATTTTTTTGAAATTCTGGAAAGCTTAAAAATAGTGTGAAAACTTTTTCGTTAAACACATTCGAAAATACTGAGCATAGAGGGTAGAAAAACCTGATGTAAACTTGCTGCCCTGTCACTGTAAAACCGTAATTTTCTGTGCTAAATGTCATTGGTAATTTGAGCATATCTTTCTCGTTTGATGTCCAAATTTGACGATTCTTGATGATTTGGAAAGCATAGATTGTCTACTATAACTTTTGTGCTTTGAGTTTTGTTAAATTTTGAAGTTTACATGGTCAAAAGTTCATTCTAGTGTCACTGTCCCGAGACTAAAACGACAGCCGTAGTGAACTTCAGATCTGAAAATTGTTTTGGTCATAACCTTTTCATTTCTTATTGGAATTAGATAATTTTTGATGTTCTGGAAAGCTTAGAATATCCTCTATAAGTTTCAGGTTTCATGCTTTCTCAAATTTTGGGTTGAATAGAGGCGAACTGGCTAAACAAGCCGCTGGCTTTTGTTTTTCCTATGTATTCACTTCCTGGCATGAGTCCGACTTTGAGACGTCGCAGTTTCTTCGTCTCTTATCAGAACTCAGCAATTCTTTTTGCAGTTTACAGTACAAATGTTGATCTTTATTTCTACAAATTTTCAGGTCATTCCAACCATGTTAACTTATATATATCTGCTGTTGAAATTGCACTCACAGCTTGTTTTTATCAGAATTTTATAAGTTTAAACTTCTGATATTTTTCTGCATTTCTTGATGATTCTTTCTGGATTTCGTACACGGGTTTTATAAATAAGTTTTGAAATGTTTTTCAAGTAAATTGATTTTTGGAATAATTATTATATATTATTTTCAAGTATAAAATTTTAGTATCTCTATAATAAGATAGATTACAAAAGCGGTTTATAAAGTGATTTTAAATTGTTTTAAAAGCTCGTTTTCTCCAACTTATAATTTCTATACAAAATACACATTTTTGCACTATCGAGCGAATGAGAAGGAGAGTTAAACGATTAGGTAAAACGCGTAGTATGAGATACATGCGTTTATCCTTTCGGTTAATTCCTAACCTGTCTGTTTGATCGTTTTGGCCTACGGGTCTAGTTTACCGATGATATGAGGTGAGCCTTTTACTGCTTTGAGTGTGAAATTTACCAGCGGTTAGTCAACTGTTTAGTGCGAATGGATGTTATGGGACACACGTTAACACTTTTCGGGTTCCTTTCCTGAGTTTGTGACGCATTTGCCTATTGGCGTACCAGTACTGGACCATCGGGTCATTTTCCATTGCGGCGTATTTGTCTTTGGACATTTGTCATTGTGGCGTATTTGTCTTCGGATGTTTGCTATTATGGCGTATTTGCCATTGCGGCGTATTTGTTTTTTGACGTTTGCCTTTGGGCGAGGTACCTATTATGTGAAACAGTACTCGACAAAAATAGCACGTGCAAAACCTTTTTGAGATGATTTTTACCCTTGTGTGTCGTCATTTTGGAATCGGTCCTTTGAACCATTCGGTGGCGATTACTTCGGGATTTATGGACTCTTGGAAGTTCTTTTGAGATTTTCATTGCCTACACTGGCGTGTTGAGATTTGCCTTTTGGCGTATATTTATATTAAGATTGCCTATTGGCGCTATTTATGGGATTTTCCTTTTGGTGTTGTATGAGATTTTTATCCCTTGTTGACATTATCCTTATGGCTTATGCCGATATGGCTTTTGCTTATGTTTCCTTGGAGTTGCCGATATGGCGGGTGTGGGAATTACTCTTTTAGGAGTTTACATTATACTATTCCCTAAACCATTCTTATTTGATTTATGATTGCCGATGATATGAGGCAGGCTACATTTTAGTGATTCATGAGGTTTTTCATCTCCTTTGTGTTTTATGCTTATTGAAGCAATAGTGTTCTATCACCTAGTGGAACCATATATGCCATACATGATGCGTATCCTCCATATGTCTATGGTTAGTTTTCTTATTATTTATTCTTGTTGAAGAAGAACATCACTATGCTCTTATGCTCTATTATTATGCTATCACCTTTTACTGATTTGTTTAGCTAGACTGACCCGTGTATTTTATACTCGGGTTAGACCGAGGTGTTTCAGGTTAGGTACATTTAGACTTAGCCTATTCTGCTTCTGCAAGGACTATTCTGCTAGCTCTTTTTGTTATAGCTTTTTTGTGTAGTCCTTTTTGGTTTGCTACTCTGATATGTATATTCTTTTGACTCATGTTTGGGTTGTGGTCGTCATACCACTTTGATGTATCATTTTGGATTGTACTAGTGATTGTATCTGTACATTTGAGTTGTTATGTTTTGTTCTGATAGATCAGTTAGCTATTATAGTTTTGTATTAAATATTTATTGGATATGTCGATCCACTTGAGAAGAAAAAAAATAGATAGTACTTATCGACATATTCAGTAGATAGTTAAGACAAGGCTATAGATGGTCGCTCCTAACCAGCTCTATTCTCCGCATTAACAGACGGTATTACCTCATAATACTCTTTGTTAATATGGGTCTCAGAGTGGGGCGTCACAACTTGGTATCAGAGCTTAGGTTAGGTGCCTAAGTAAAATTCATCTAGGGTTAGTATATCAACCTAGGAAAAATGTTGCCGGATTTCTTGCATTTGGTAGCTTGCATGTTGAACTTCATTTCTGCAAATTTTGGTTGAAAAAACGTGTGACAACCCGGATTTTCGGACCAGTTAAAATTGCCAAAAATCCGTCCAAAAATCATTTTATATCCCGAAGCGATAAATCATTTCACACTAATATTCACAAGTACTTTCAAATCTATAATAATTTTCATTTTTTCCCAAATCCGTTTCATAAACACAGAACAGAAACAGAAACACATATTATGAAACGGATTTGGGGAAAAATGAAAATTATTATAGATTTGAAAGTACTTGTGAATATTAGTGTGAAATTATTTATCGTTTCGGGATATAAAATGATTTTTGGACGGATTTTTGGCAATTTTAACTGGTCCAAAAATCCGGGTCGTCACACGTGGTATCGGAGCTGAGCTTAGAGCAAAATATGATAAACACAGAACAGAAACACATACTCATGATATGTTCCAGGTAACCCAATTAGATAGGGGTACGTAGGCAGTCACAAGTGGTAGTGATGCAGCCCCTAAAATAAAATTGTTTGTTGCATCGTAGGCTCCATGAGTCCTATTTGCGGTAGGAGAACTACGTTGGCTTGATCCTTGTAACGACCCGTATTTTTACGGATCGACAAGTTCGTCAAAATCTGGAAAATTTAGCATTGTTAAGTCATTTCAGATTTTGGGCATGATTTTTCTAAGTCCTAGGTCGTGAACGACCCAAGAAATAAGTCGTAACCGACTTATAGATTGAACGACTTAAGAGAGCGTTTGGAAGCTTAAGTCGTATAGGAATTAAGTCGTGGTAGCTTAGGTCGTAGGGTATTGGATCTAAAGTCGTGACCGAGTTAAGAGATAGGTCGTAGGCGAGTTAAGAAGGTTTTACGACCTAAGGAAGTTGGGGTAGCAGTAAGCGACCTAGTATTTTGGAGCGACCTATAAGATGTTAGCGACCTAAGAGTTAGCGAGTTAACAACCCAGTATTTAGCGACCTAGTAGTTAGCATGGTAGAGTAGTTAGGTCATAGACGACTTAAGGAGTTAAGTCGTACGATTTAAGTCGTAAGTCTCTGTGTTGAATTAGGTCATATGCAGTCTAAGTGTTAGGTCGCGTGGGTATGTTAAGTCGTAAGTTTGTTAGGTCGCGAGGTAGTGTACCTGTTAAGTCGTTGGGTTGCTGTAGCATGTGTTTTGGTTTAAGTCGTAGGTCGCAGGACTATTAAGTCGTAAGTCGTAACATGTTTTAATTCGCGTGAAGACTTAAGGTGTTAGGTCGCTGGGTTTTTGCCTAAGTGTTAGGTCGTGAGCGACTTAGTAGTTGTTAGGTCGCGAGCGACTTAAGAGTTGATCTGCTAAGTCGTAGAAGCATAGATATGTTAAGTCGTGGCCTACCAGTTAAGTCGCGAACGACTTAGGAGTGGTTGAGTCGCATGTGTGTGTTAAGTTGGCCATAGTTAAGTCGTAAGTCGTGTCCCCAGGTAAGTCGCGTGTAAGTTAAGTCGCGCGCTTGAGATTTCCTTAAGTCGTAGGTTGGCATAACAGTTAAGTCGTAGGTCGTATGGGGTGTTAAGTCGTGAAGGTTATAAGTTGGAGACGACTTATGGAGTTAGCCGAGTTACGACTTAGTGAATTTTCAGCTATAAATAGGAGGGGTTTTTCTCACTTTTTGGGATCCGGATTTCGAAGCGACGAAGTGCTGCCATTTTGAGAGCTCGACTACCACACTTCTTCACTTCTTTTCTCCACTCTAATCTAGTGCTTCCATCCACCCAAGTTGAAGATCAAATTGAAGATTCAAGAGCTTAGATTGAAGATCTTCATCCTTTGAAGTGAGATTTCTTCGTTTGAAGCGGATTCGTGATAGATCAAGCTTGATCCTTCGCTGTCCAGATCTGAAGTGTGTTGATTTGAGGTTGTTTAGTTGATTCGGTGAGTGGTGATTATCTCTCACACGGATCCAAAGGAGTAGATCGGATTGTTGGCTTGATTTGGTGTTAAAATAGTGATTTCTATGCATTTTTGTAAACCTAAGTATAGATCCATGTAGATCCATTGTTCATGATGATTTGACAACCATTTTTGTACATGATTAACCTATGCAAGTTCATTCATCAAGTTGTAGAGATAATTCTCATGTTTTCATGCTTGTTAGACTTTCAACTCTTTAATTACGAAATTGCCATTATTGTTATAATTGTCCATTTTGCTTATATTTGAATGCTTAATTACTTGGATTGATGTTTGACATGATTGATTGCTGTGAATTAGATAATTGTTGATTGATTTTAGACAAGATGGTCGAAGATGATTCAAAAGCTAAGGGAAAGGCTCTTGAATTGGGAAAGCTGCTCGTGGCATATGTAGCGTGATGATGAAGCTCTTATGCATAGATTTGATGATGTAATGATGAGATGAGGCTTTGCGAGGATGTGATGAAGCGAAGTATCATGTGATGAAGACTTGGTTTAATCCAGACGGGATCATCCCAAGCATGTTGATAACTCGGTGAAATGGTTCGAGTTGAGGATAATGGATGGTTATGGGAATAGTCGTCGAGGAGGATGACTAGGAGGTTTGGGTCTCATCGTTGTTGAAGGTTCTAGCATGCTCAAAGCAAGAGTACGTTTGGGCAGATTCGATAGTCCCAACGGCTAAATGTTGATGGTCGAGTACTCTGGGCAGATTTGATAGTCCTAGGCACGGGTCACGATGACGTGCGGGAGTTATGTCTAGAACCGGGGTTTCCCTTAGCCCTTGACGGACGGCTGAAAGAATGAGCCAGTCATTCAATTTATGGTGATACCGAAGCAGTGATAACAGTGATAGCCGGAGTCATGGATGTTTGGTTGTATCGTCATTCGGACTCAAGAGCGGTATTTTCTGGGTGCTTATCTGATTTAGGCCTTGGTACTTGGAGAACATCGCCCTTGACTCGAATGATTATTACTTTACTTTAAATTGTATGCTCTGCTATGTTAGCTTCTGCTTAGTGTGTGTCTGGGGGCTATCACTGTAGAAAGAGGTGGAGTGGGAGGGTTGTATTCCTATTCCTTTTCCTTTATGCTCTTTTGGTATGTTGATTGTTAATTTACTGCTCACTAAGACTGTTGTCTGACTCAAGGCTTTATGTTTTAATTCTTATTGCCTTGGGTTGTTCGTCCATTTTGGGACGGGCAGACTAGGTAGCAGGTGACAGGTGTTGTTCTAGCTTTCCACGGTATTGATATCGAAGACGAGCTGGAGTATTGCATATTGTTTCTTTCTTACTATATGTACTGGATGTTCCGCTGCTTTGTAATCTCTGAGTGTTGTAGTGAGGCTTGTTGTATTGACTATTCAGATGCTTGTATCCAACTATTATGAAGTTTTATAAGATGTCATTTTGTTCTGTAAAGCTTCACTATACATATGTTCTATTGTATTTTATCCATGCGCTGTGAGTAATACGATAGATTCTGCTGTTTTAATTTACCTTGACAATCATCCATGGTCGCCTGGCACACTTTACAACGCACTTTCTCTAAGATTCAGTGCAGGGGTCATGGGCGGTCGTCACATTTGGTATCAGAGCATTGGTTAATCGATTTTACCCAACGCTCGCTGACGTAACTACGTATGAGAGACGTAATTGTAATTTTGATGGATGACTACTACATATAATATAGTAGATTAGTAGAGCTTGAGTCCTTTGTGCAGTTGTTCTCCAAGATGTTCTAATCATTCTCTTTTTATAGATACTGAGAATGAGTCGAAGAGGGAGACCAGCTGCTAGGGAAGGCCGTGCTGCTGAAGGAACTACTGATTATACAGCTATGTTCGAAGCTATGATGACTTCGATCATGAGAAGGATACCAGTTCCGGGGACAGCAGTTGATGTTGGAGTTCAAGTCCAAACTCCAAAGCCGGTGGATTTTGCTAAGCTGAGTAAGGACTACACTGCTCTTGGAGGGAAGGTTTTCTTGGGAACAGAATCAACTATCGAGGTCCAAAGATGGATAGATGCCTGTAGAAGGATCTTTGGTGATTTGGGAATTGATGATGCAACTAAGAGGAAGTTGGCATCAAGGCAGCTTCAAGGGAGAGCTTCTGATTGGTGGAACTCTATTACCATCAATACTGCGGAGGAAGAGATTACTTGGGAGCAATTCCAAGTCAGATTTGAAGCTAAGTTCATTTCTACAGCTCAGAAGTCTGTTCTGTTCAAGAAGTTTGTGGAGCTCAAGCAAAATGGAAGACCAGTTCTTGAGTATGTTTCTGAGTTCGAAGCTCTGTCCAAGTATGCCCGATCGTATATTGAATCTGCTTATCAGAAGAATGAGAAGTTTGTGACAGGCTTGGACAGTTATCTTGGGAGACAGTTGGTGGATCATTTGGACGATTCATTTGAGAAGCTTGTGGAGAAAGCTCTCAGGCATGAGAGTCTGTTTCCTAAGGAAGGATCTGTTGTTGCTGTGACCAAGGGAGAGTCTAAACCACAGCAGGGTGGAAACCAGAAGAGGAAGCAGCAGCAGCAGAAGGGTAAGGATGGCCAGAAGAAGCCGAAAGGCGAGGTGACTTGCTACAATTGTCAGCAGAAGGGCCATTTCTCTAAGGATTGTAAGAATCCGAAGGCACCGATGAAGTGTCACGACTGTGACAAGCCATGGCATTTCAGGAAGAATTGTCCGGAACCGAGGAGGGACAAGCAGATTGTGCAAGCTTATGCTTTGGGAGCTGTTCCGTCGTCTTCAAAAGCTCCTACTGCGGAAGAGAAGGGGAAGAGTGTTGTGGTCCAAGGTACTCTTTTCCTATGTGGTGTTCCAGTTAGAGTTCTGTTTGATACTGGAGCGTCGCATTCGTTTGTTTGTAGTGAACTTGTAGACCGGTTGGGTTTGGAACCGGATATTATTGATAGGCCATTGGTTGTGACTAATCCAGTTGGGGGTTCGTCTTGTTTGTGTATGATATGCTGTGGTCTAGTTGTATCGAGTCATGGTTGCTCTTTTGTTTGTGATTGTTTTGTTCTAAACTTTGCGGGGTTCGGAATTATTTTGGGTATGGACTGGCTTAGGAAGTATGCGGCAAAGGTTGATTGTGAGAGGTTGGAGGTGACAGTCGAGAATGTGGAGGGGCGAAAGGTTGTGATACGATGTAAGCATGAAGAAGGCGTCTTCATGAGCTTCATGTATTCGCTGGTTGTTCCACGGGATGGACTGTCATCGTTGCCAATCGTTAATGGATTTGAGGATGTCTTTGACGAAGTCAAAGTGTTGCCGCCGCATAGAGAGATCGAGTTTCGTATAGATCTAGTTGAAGGAGCCAGACCTGTTGTGATGCCTCTTAGGCGGATGGCGCCTAGGGAACAGCAAGAGTTGAGGGTGCAAGTTGATGATCTTTTACAAAAAGGATTCATTCGGCGTAGTGTGTCTGAATGGGGTGCACCAGTTGTGTTTGTTACCAAAGCGGATGGATCGCTGAGGTTGTGTGTGGATTATCGTGAGCTGAATAAGGTGACTAAGAAGAACAAGTATCCATTACCGAGAATAGATGACTTGTTTGATCAGCTTCACGAAGCTAAGGTGTTTTCTCAGATGGATTTGGCAACGGGATTTCACCAGTTGAGAGTTGCTAGGGATAGTGTGCCGAAGACTGCTTTCAGGACACCATCTGGTTTCTTTGAGTGGCTGGTGATGCCGTTTGGATTGACTAACGCGCCAGCATATTTTGTGGATCTTATGAATAGGGTGTTCAGAGATCAGTTGAACAAGTTCGTGCTTGTGTTCGTGGATGATATTCTGATTTATTCCAGAACTGAAGAAGAGCACAAGACACACTTACGTATTGTTTTGGAAATCTTGCGGAAACATCAGCTGAAGGCTAAGTTTTCAAAGTGTCACTTCTGGAAGAGCGAAGTGAGGTTCTTAGGCCATGTGATTTCTGGAAATGGAATAGCGGTTGATCCCGCTAAGGTGGCAGCAATCCAGGATTGGGTTAGACCTAAGAATGCATCTGATGTGAGAAGTTTTCTTGGATTAGCAGGATATTATCGACGGTTTATCAAAGACTTCTCCAAGGTGGCTGCACCGTTAACAGGATTGACGAAGAAGAACCAAGTGTTCAAGTGGGAAGATAAGTGTGAGCAAGCTTTCAGAATCCTGAAAGGGCGATTGATAAGTGCTCCTGTTCTGACTATTCCAAGTGGGAATGAGGAGATGGTGGTTTACACCGATGCCTGTGGTACTGGACTTGGAGCAGTGCTGATGCAGAGAGATAAAGTTGTTGCGTATGCAAGTCGACAACTGAAGCCGCATGAAAGGAATTACCCGACTCATGACTTGGAGTTAGCGGCGATTGTATTTGCTCTGAAGATGTGGAGACATTATCTATTGGGAGTTCGGTTCGAGTTGTTTACAGATCATAAGTCGTTGAAGTATCTTTTCTCCCAAAAGGATTTGAATCTTCGGCAGCAACGATGGTTAGAGTTTTTAGCATCATATGATTTTGGTATAGCTTATACTCCGGGAAAAGGTAACGCAGTGGCAGATGCGTTAAGTCGAAGACATGCAGGACTGGGAGCCATGTTTTCAGAATGGAAGAATCTCGAGTATTTAGCTGGATTTGACTTCATGCCTAGATGTGAATTGGAACCTGAGATGTTGGCAAACTTATCAATAAGACCGACTCTTGTGGAAAGGATTGGCAAGAGTCAAAAGCGAGACGATAAGCTTGTCAAGATTATCCGTGATTTGGAATCTGGATTGGATCCAGAAAAGGATAAAGGATTCGAGGTCGATCGAGAGGGTTGGCTTCGAAAGCAAGGACGACTAGTTGTTCCCGATATAGATGAATTGAGAAAGGAGGTTCTGAAGGAAAGTCATCACTCGAAGCTGACAATTCATCCAGGAGGAAATAAGATGTATCGGGATATGAAGAGAACCTATTACTGGGAAGGTATGAAGAAGGATGTTGGAAATTTTATTTCCAAGTGCATGAACTGCCAGTTGGTAAAAGCTGAACAAAAGAAGCCAAGTGGATTGCTTCAGCCATTAGAAGTTCCTACATGGAAGTGGGAGCAAGTGTCAATGGATTTTATTGATGGATTGCCTAGAACAAGAACGGGAAATGAAGGGATTTGGGTCATTGTAGATCGTTTGACTTAGAGTGCAAGATTCATTCCTGTTCGATCGACTAGGACTGCATCAAAGTTGGCTGAGTTGTATGTTAAGTGGATAGTTCGATTCCATGGTATTCCGAAGAGTATAGTGAGCGATCGAGATCCATTGTTCACTAGTGGATTTTGGAAGAGCTTCCAGAAAGTTTTGGGAACCGAGTTATGTTTGAGTACAGCTTATCACCCTCAAACAGATGGTCAGACCGAGAGAGTCAACCGAGTTTTGGAAGATCTCCTCAGAGCTTGTGTTTTGGATTTCGGAGGATCATGGGAAGATCACCTTCATTTGGTGGAGTTTGCATATAACAACAGTTACCAATCAAGCATTGGTATGGCACCGTATGAGGCATTGTATGGAAGACCGTGTAACTCTCCGACGTGTTGGATAGAAACTGGAGAAAAGCTGATGCTTGGGCTAGAGATGATTCGACAGACTACGGAGTGCATAGAGATCATTCGGCAACGAATGAAGGCAGCCCAAGATCGTCAGAAAAGTTATGCCGATAAGCGTCGTAAGGATTTGGAATTTGACGCTGGTGATATGGTTTTTGTGAAGATTTCTCCACTGAAGAATGTTATCCGATTCGAGAAGAAAGGGAAGTTGACTCCGAGATTTGTTGGACCATTCCCGATCATCGAGCGAATTGGAAAGCTCGCCTATAGATTGGAGTTACCGGAGAAGATGTCGAGTGTGCACAATGTTTTTCACGTATCGTATCTACGGAAGTATGTGCACGACTCGAGTACGGTGGTTTCTGCTGATAGCCGTGAAGATTTTGAAGTTGATCCAGTCAATAGAAGACCTCGTAGGCCGCTTCGTGTTGTGGGAACCGACATGAAACAGCTTAGGAGGAAGGTAGTTAAGTTGCTCAAGATACAATGGAGTGACGATGATAACGACTGTACGTGGGAGGTGGAAGAGAGGATGAAGGCAGCTCATCATGAACTCTTCAAGGTATGGCCCTAAGGTGTCGTGTCATCTCGCGATATTGTAACTTGTTCTAGTTTTAGAATTCGGTACGCTAAGCTAGAATTGGATGCATGGTTTGTTGATTGCTATGGATGGTAGGCGTACAGAATAGTCTTTGATTGTTTTGATTGCTTGGAATTTCGGGGACGAAATTCCTAAGGGGGAGAGAATGTAACGACCCGTATTTTTACGGATCGACAAGTTCGTCAAAATCTGGAAAATTTAGCATTGTTAAGTCATTTCAGATTTTGGGCATGATTTTTCTAAGTCCTAGGTCGTGAACGACGCAAGAAATAAGTCGTAACCGACTTATAGATTGAACGACTTAAGAGAGCGTTTGGAAGCTTAAGTCGTATAGGAATTAAGTCATGGTAGCTTAAGTCGTAGGGTATTGGAGCGATCTAAAGTCGTGACCGAGTTAAGAGATAGGTCGTAGGCGAGTTAAGAAGGTTTTACGACCTAAGGAAGTTGGGGTAGCAGTAAGCGACCTAGTATTTTGGAGCGACCTATAAGATGTTAGCGACCTAAGAGTTAGCGAGTTAACAACCCAGTATTTAGCGACCTAGTAGTTAGCATGGTAGAGTAGTTAGGTCGTAGACGACTTAAGGAGTTAAGTCGTACGATTTAAGTCGTAAGTCTCTGTGTTGAATTAGGTCGTATGCAGTCTAAGTGTTAGGTCGCGTGGGTATGTTAAGTCGTAAGTTTGTTAGGTCGCGAGGTAGTGTACCTGTTAAGTCGTTGGGTTGCTGTAGCATGTGTTTTGGTTTAAGTCGTAGGTCGCAGGACTATTAAGTCGTAAGTCGTAACATGTTTTAAGTCGCGTGAAGACTTAAGGTGTTAGGTCGCTGGGTTTTTGCCTAAGTGTTAGGTCGTGAGCGACTTAGTAGTTGTTAGGTCGCGAGCGACTTAAGAGTTGATCTGCTAAGTCGTAGAAGCATAGATATGTTAAGTCGTGGCCTACCAGTTAAGTCGCGAACGACTTAGGAGTGGTTGAGTCGCATGTGTGTGTTAAGTTGGCCATAGTTAAGTCGTAAGTCGTGTCCCCAGGTAAGTCGCGTGTAAGTTAAGTCGTGCGCTTGAGATTTCCTTAAGTCATAGGTTGGCATAACAGTTAAGTCGTAGGTCGTATGGGGTGTTAAGTCGTGAAGGTTATAAGTCGGAGACGACTTATGGAGTTAGCCGAGTTCCGACTTAGTGAATTTTCAGCTATAAATAGGAGGGGTTTTTCTCACTTTTTGGGATCCGGATTTCGAAGCGACGAAGTGCTGCCATTTTGAGAGCTCGACTACCACACTTCTTCACTTCTTTTCTCCACTCTAATCTAGTGCTTCCATCCACCCAAGTTGAAGATCAAATTGAAGATTCAAGAGTTTAGATTGAAGATCTTCATCCTTTGAAGTGAGATTTCTTCGTTTGAAGCAGATTCGTGATAGATCAAGCTTGATCCTTCGCTGTCCAGATCTGAAGTGTGTTGATTTGAGGTTGTTTAGGTGATTTGGTGAGTGGTGATTATCTCTCACACGGATCCAAAGGAGTAGATCGGATTGTTGGCTTGATTTGGTGTTAAAATAGTGATTTCTATGCATTTTTGTAAACCTAAGTATAGATCCATGTAGATCCATTGTTCATGATGATTTGACAACCATTTTTGTACATGATTAACCTATGCAAGTTCATTCATCAAGTTGTAGAGATAATTCTCATGTTTTCATGCTTGTTAGACTTTCAACTCTTTAATTACGAAATTGCCATTATTGTTATAATTGTCCATTTTGCTTATATTTGAATGCTTAATTACTTGGATTGATGTTTGACATGATTGATTGCTGTGAATTAGATAATTGTTGATTGGTTTTAGACAAGATGGTCGAAGATGATTCAAAAGCTAAGGGAAAGGCTCTTGAATTGGGAAAGCTGCTCGTGGCATATGTAGCGTGATGATGAAGCTCTTATGCATAGATTTGATGATGTAATGATGAGATGAGGCTTTGCGAGGATGTGATGAAGCGAAGTATCATGTGATGAAGACTTGGTTTAATCCAGACGGGATCATCCCAAGCATGTTGATAACTCGGTGAAATGGTTCGAGTTGAGGATAATGGATGGTTATGGGAATAGTCGTCGAGGAGGATGACTAGGAGGTTTGGGTCTCATCGTTGTTGAAGGTTCTAGCATGCTCAAAGCAAGAGTACGTTTGGGCAGATTCGATAGTCCCAACGGCTAAATGTTGATGGTCGAGTACTCTGGGCAGATTCGATAGTCCTAGGCACGGGTCACGATGACGTGCGGGAGTTATGTCTAGAACCGGGGTTTCCCTTAGCCCTTGACGGACGGCTGAAAGAATGAGCCAGTCATTCAATTTACGGTGATACCGAAGCAGTGATAACAGTGATAGCCGGAGTCATGGATGTTTGGTTGTATCGTCATTCAGACTCAAGAGCGGTATTTTCTGGGTGCTTATCTGATTTAGGCCTTGGTACTTGGAGAACATCGCCCTTGACTCGAATGATTATTACTTTACTTTAAATTGTATGCTCTGCTATGTTAGCTTCTGCTTAGTGTGTGTCTGGGGGCTATCACTGTAGAAAGAGGTGGAGTGGGAGGGTTGTATTCCTATTCCTTTTCCTTTATGCTCTTTTGGTATGTTGATTGTTAATTTACTGCTCACTAAGACTGTTGTCTGACTCAAGACTTTATGTTTTAATTCTTATTGCCTTGGGCTGTTCGTCCATTTTAGGACGGGCAGACTAGGTAGCAGGTGACAGGTGCTGTTCTAGCTTTCCACGGTATTGATATCGAAGACGAGCTGGAGTATTGCATATTGTTTCCTTCTTACTATATGTACTGGATGTTCCGCTGCTTTGTAATCTCTGAGTGTTGTAGTGAGGCTTGTTGTATTGACTATTCAGATGCTTGTATCCAACTATTATGAAGTTTTATAAGATGTCATTTTGTTCTGTAAAGCTTCACTATACATATGTTCTATTGTATTTTATCCATGCGTTGTGAGTAATACGATAGATTCTGCTGTTTTAATTTACTTTGACAATCGTCCATGGTCGCCTGGCACACTTTACAGCGCACTTTCTCTAAGATTCAGTGCAGGGGTCATGGGCGGTCGTCACAATCCTATATATTGAGCTCAAAATTGGTAGACATATATCTGAAATTAGCCTTGTGAATGAACTGTACGTTCATTCTTTCTATCCTCCTCATTCTCTTCTTCTAACCTAGAAAGCTCTGATACCAAGCTGTGACGCCCCACCCCGAGACCTACATTAACAAAGAGTATTACTAGGTAATATTGTCTGCTAATGCAGAGAATAGGGCTGGATAGGAGTGACCATCTATAGCCTTGTCTTAAATATCTATTGAATACGTCGACAAATGCCATACTTTTTTTTTAATTTTCTATCTCAAGTGGATCGACATATTCAATATATACTTAATACAAAGCCATAGGTGGCTATATAATCTATCAGAACAATATACAACAACTTGAATGTAAAACACATCACAGAACAGTAGATCATCACATATACAGATACATATACAGATACATCACAGAGTATACAAAATGATACATGTCAAGTGGTATAGCAACTACAAAATACAAGCGAGTCAAAAGAATATACATATCGGAGTAGTAACCCAAAAAGGACTACACAAAAAGCTATAACAAAAAGAGCTAGCAGAATAGAGTCCATGCGGAAGCAGAATATGCTAAGTCCAAGTGTACCTAACCTGAAACATCTCGGTCTGACCCGAGTATAAAATACACGGGTCAGTCTAGCTAAACAAATCAGTTAACAGAGATAAGCGATAATATGATAAAATTCTCGAGTGAGGAGAGACAACTAAAGTGTATGATTACACCAAGTGATAATATGGTATCACTACACAAACTTATAATCTCAAAAGTGATAAAATAACCCATAAAACGCAAAAAGTAGCGAGCCTCATATCATCGGCATTCATAAAACATCAAATATGGTTTAGGGGAAAACCTAAACCTGCCATCTTGGCAAACCCAAAACATGCATAAAGAGATCCCATCTCAACCACGCCATAAGGCAAAATATATCTCCAAAGAGGAGAATAAAATCTCAAGTAAACGCCAAAAGGCAAATATCATATAATGCCAGTGTAGGCAATTCAAATCTCAAAAATAGAACTTCCAAGAGTTCAAATTTCCAAAAGGTAATCGCCACAAAGATATATCGAACGGTTCAAAGGACCAATTCCGGAAAGGGGCGATACACTAGGGAAAATAGTCAAAGAAATCATCTCAAAAGTTTAGCACGCGCATGTGGCCGAAGCCTTGCCGAGTACTGTTATCTCAAATAGGTACCTCGCCCGAAGGCAAAACGTCACAATGACAAATACGCCGCAATGGCAAATACGCCGCAATGGCAAATACGCTGCAATGGCAAACGCCGCAATGGCAAAAGTCTCGAAGACAATTATGCCGCAATGGCAAACGCCGCAATGGCAATGGCCTAAAGGTCTAGTACTGGCACGTCGCAATGGCAAATGTGTCACAAACTCTTGGATAGAAACCCGAACAGTGTTAACGTATGTCCCATACCACACGGTCGCACTAAACGGTTTACTAACCGCTAGTAAATTTCACACTCAAAGCAATAAAAAGCTTACCTCATCTCATCGGTAAACTCGACTCGAAGGTCAAAACGATCAAACGGACAAGTCGGGAATTAACTGATAAGATAAACGCACGTGTCTCATACCACATATTTTACCAAACCCTTTAATTCTCCTTCTCATTCACTCGAAATGTGCAAAAACGTGTAATTTAAATATAAAAATCCATTCTTTGAAGTTTGTCTTGCCTTGGTGCAATTATCTAGCGACTTGCATTTATGCATTCGTTTGGGTCAGTGGTATTGAGGAAACCAATTTTATAATCGATTCAGGCCTGGAAATAAATTCTTACTTATAAAATCGATTTGGAAAAATATTTATTTCAAATCCGGTTTTTAAATCGAAAAATCACCTTAAAATCGATTATAAAATCCGTGCACGAAATCATCGAAATCAATTCAAATTCAATGGAGTTTTCTTAAATAGAACTCGAATAAATCAACAACATTGCAACTTAAAATCATCACAGAATGACGACTTTCTAATGTATAGAAATAGCCTTTTGAAAGCATCATAATTCATCTCTGAAAATACAGAAGAAAATAGTGCAAAACAACAGAATAAAGGTCAGGATAACACACAGTTAAACGCACTTAGGCAAGTGACTCAAACTTTTTATAGTAGCTTTGAATGTCAGTTTATTTGAATAAACAATGAATTTGAGCAAAAATCTATTTTTGGTGTTTATGGAAATTTTGTTTGAAACAAATAATAAAATGTTGTTCATAAAATTGTAATGGTTTAAAATGTAGAAAATATTTTAATTTATAGTGTAACATAATTTATTTTATGATATGTTCATTTTACAAAATTGTATGTAAAAATTTGGTAGAGTAAAGCTTTTTAAAACATAGAAAAATGGTTGTTAAAGAATATGAAATTTGTACTAATTGGTTAGGATTTTGGCTTTGAAATTATGAACATATATTTTAGACTGATATTCAAAGCTACTGTAAAAAGTTTGAGTGAAAAAGATTAAATTTCGAATTTATATGATTTTTGCAAAGTGGGTATATGTAAATTGAGATTTACAAATCTGGGTTTAAAATGGTTGTTAAAGAATATATCCAGTTGTAATGAACATCCACAACCGCAATGTGCCCCTCGGTAGTTGATCTCTAATCTTGGTAGGCAATGGTTTATCCAGAGTAATTTCAATCAAAGCTTTAGCATAAATGAGCCTCTTTCTAGCAATATTGTTAACATCAAAATAGTTTAGCTTACCAACAAGGCTTGCTAACTAATCCAACCCAATCATGGGTTACAAAATAGATGAAATATGGGGAAATGAGCAAAGACTGGAATAGATAAGACCCGCTCTCTAGCTATATCAATAATGGGATTCTAAGTAGTAACAATAAAAGGCTTACCCTCGATGAATGATGGACCAGCTTCAAGGACACGAAGCCTTTCGTTGGGTCTAGAGAACTTGAAATAAAACATAGAGTTGTCAAAATGGACTTGAAGACCACCCCTGAGCTTCCAAACATTACAACAGTGTTCTCTAACAACATGATATGAAGGATTGGAATCTAGGAAGAAATCAACTAAGTAATCAGATCAAAAATGTACCCTTGCTTGAATAACCGCCACCAGAGGCACCATTACACCATCAATTTCCGAAATTTCAAAGGAATGGGGAACATACACAACCACATTTCTAGGAAAAGTAGGGAACTGAGAGGAACACTTGATATCCTTAGAAGGCGAAGTAGCAACATAATTAATACTAGTACCATTCTCATTAATAATTGAAGCAGGGGCATGGGCACTTAAAAGAGCAGGGGAACTAACATATTTATTCAGTGCATCAGTCGCAACGAAGCAGCTGCAAAAGGACTCACCTTGGCATTCACACAAGCACTTAGAGAGTATTGTGAAGCAGGAGGCATAACACCCAAATCGTCAACAGTAGCTCCTATAGCTCCTTCAATATCCATATATCATTAACACGACATTGAGAGTTAACCCAACACCTTCGCCTTGTTAGGAAGACATAAGCAAGGAGGAAATCTCAGAGGCAATATCAATATTTTAAATACCAGAAATAGGCCCAACTGCGTTTGGAGAAGAATCAATTTCAGCAACTAAATCTTTGAATGAGTTCGACCTGCTAATAGGGGAAACGATTGTAGAACTATCAACTGCGTTTGGCAATATCGATACTGGAGGAGTTTTATCACGAGCATAAGAAAAAATAACAAGCACTATTCCAGCATTAACGACAACTAAACGATGGGTAGGCAACTCAGTGCTTCTAGTGACCAAGTTAGTCATATCTAAAGACGATGGTAGTTTAGGAAATTGCAACGTCGAAGGCGTTTGCTTGGAGGCAAAAGATTGAGGAAGGTTCGAAGACTGAAGAGAAGTCGTGTATGGACGACTGGATTTGGTTTGTGAGGAAGGACGAGGCTCGGTCAACGTAGCAGATCTTGTTTTTGATTTGCAGTTCTTCATCGCCAGATCTAAGAGACGACTAGGAGATGATGAGATATGGAAAGGGGATGGTAGACGAAATTGGGAGATGGAGAGAAGATGCAAAGAAATGAAAATCAGATCTAAAAAGGAGGGTCTCCATTATCTTTATTATAGTATTATTTAAAAAAAATTAAATACTACATGATTTAATTTAACTATAAACTAATTAACTTATTTACAATTTATGAAATATTAATTATAAAAGTTTATTTTATTTATTTAAACTGATATTTAATATAGTATGTATATAAAAGTTATATATATGCGCACACACACATGTACTGATATACAATATATGATACCGATAAATATTTAAATTGAATTTAAAATGTATAAGTATTGGTTGAGCTTGAAAATATATGGGTCCAAATTTTCATGAGTATGACTGGCCATGGCTTGGATGGGAGGGGGTGTGATATATATTTGAAATATGGGTTTTGAAATGGCAAGGAGAAGAGGTAAAAAAAGGCGATCTAGATCCCTTTTTTACCCCTTTCGTTTGCCAATTTAAACTCACCATCTCCCTTTATTGCTTATTATTGTTTACCTCCTCCATATTTTTGGCCGTAAGATATAAACCTCGTCTTCTCAAGTTTTCAAAGAAAATTAAATCAAATCAAATCTACTTCAAAAGGTGTGGTGAACTCTTCAGTTAACTGCGTTTTTGGAAGAGTAAGGATTTGATTCAAGAGCTTTCATTTTAACATTCAAGGTGTAATATCAAGGCTACATTATAGTTAATATCTAAGAAATATTTACTTGTATATATGTTCATATATGTCATTATATATGTATAGATTATAACCATATATTATCAAAAATTTCTATGTTTATTTTCTATCAAATTTGTATACGTATATATTCATACACTTTTAAAAAATTATTACATATATGTGTGTTTTATTTTCGACCATAAAAAAGTTTTAAAAAAAAATTTAAAAAAAAATTAAATTAAATTTTGAGTTTTATAATTTGTAGTTGTCTATATTGCCTATTCCATCTTAGTGTCTGTCCGCCTCAACGTCTCTGCAAAAGTTACGGATGGGCAATATTGAAACCGTACTTTCTAGTAGTATCGCTGCTGTTTTTTTTTGCAGCTTTTGTTGTTGTTGGAACTATGTGGTATGGTTCGACAATAACCCCAATCGAGTTATTTGGTCCCACTCGCTATCTGTGGGATCAGGGATACTTCTTGCAAGAGATATAGTTTATATAAATTTATTCATTAAATCTTACTTATATATACATATACATATACATATATATATATATATGTACAATTTTAAAAAATTTATACATATAATTATGTATATATATTAAAAACAAAATCAAAATATTAATTATATATATATTAAATATTTTCAAATGTTATGTATTAATATATACATATAGATTATTAAATATAAATTTTATTCTGAATTTATAATTTTTTAAAAAATAAATTTTGAAATCCGTATGGAATTTTACTTGCACGGGTTTGAAATTAAAAAATGTTTTCGTAAAAATGTATTTTGGGTGAGAAAATTTAATAATAAAATTTTAGTTTTAATGTTTAAGCATATTATCATTTATAAAAATTAGTATTTTATAAATAAAATTTAAAATATACATTAAGGTACATATATTTTCAAAAAAACTATATCTTTTCCATATATATATACATAGAATTTTTTTAAAAATTCAAATAGATTTATATATTAGATATGTTTCCAAATTTGAATCTATCATTTGTTATCTCAAGTATTAAATTTTAAAATTTTGAATTAGTCAACATATTCAAATTTAAATTTATACATAAATATTTTGTATATTTATATATATATATATATATATCTCTTTGTATGTGTATAAATATATATAATAAAAAATTAATATTAAAATAATAATAGATAGCAAATATGTATATAAGGGGCTAATGTGTCTGTTAAGTGTAAATCCCAACACTTATATATGGACATATTAAACCATGTATACATTTATATGTTGCAAGTGCACTTACACGTATGTGTGTTTTTGATACATGTATGCAATCTAAATTAGCAGTATTAGAGCCACCTTATTAAAACCTATCAATTTAGTAGGGTGTCTAGAAAAGTAGTGTCAAGGCTAGGTTTTTGGGTAATTAACACTATGGGAAAAAAGGAATCAGAGGACAGATATGCTCCGTTGTCTGATTGCATACTTATCTGTCGTTAAATCCTGTGCCGTCTCATTGCACATCAGACCACAAAGATGCCCCGTCGTCTGATATGTACCAGCACAATAAAAAAAAACAATATGTTGTCTGATGTTATAATATCATTTTTAGAAATTTCTATTGGACAACATATAAATATTGAGTAATATGAATAATTGTTCACAGAATTCAAATAATTTATTTAAACAATTTTTTTATTTCAAATTCAAATATAATACCACTTTCATTATCACTCTACTTACATTTTCAAATACAACTTTCACTATTACTCTCATATATACAACATTTCTCTACTCTCCTATACCACAATTTTCTTACTCACACTCACATGAGTTTGTTTTTGATGTTGATCTTATTTGTTTGCTCCAGTTTGTGTCCAGCCATCTCCTATACATGTCAAATAAACAATGCAGTAAAATAGAAAAGGAAACAAACCTAAATTGCAAAAATAAAATTGAATTAAATATTAATATTATTTTAGTTTATAGTTTTGTTTTCTCATGTTTTAGACGAGGACAAATATATATGTGCACAAACAACTTATTATATGCACAGTGTATCACTGTGAATATCATAAGGTCGGGCATCGATTAAATCTCACGGACAACAAACCAAACATGAGCATAACAAGAAACACCCTCAAGGCACATTCACATGAAAAACAAAATAAGGTTCAGCCAATAATGCACTGGAACAATATGGAACAAAATCGGTTTCAGGCAGCAAACTTAACAAGTATCAGTTTCAGGTAAAACAACAAGTGTTGAATCTCTTATATGTGAGTAACAAGTGCACATACAAGTTCAGAGATTCAACTAACAACAAGCTTTAGGGAGTCAATCAAAACATATCAAGCACATATACAAGTACAAGTACAAGCAAACAAAACAGCAAGCTTCAAAGCTCAAGTAATATACATATATACACATATGTATATATACATGTATATATGTACATACTCAAAATGGTTCAAGCTCAAGTACATACAAGTATATGTGAGAACTAAACATAAACATATTTGCAATTGAAAGTGTAATAAGAAATCACAGTGCACATAAACAAGCTCAAGCAAACAACAAGCGCTATAGCAACACACATATACACATATGTATATACATGCATACATGTATATATGCAGCACATGTTCATAGATTCAACCAACAGCAAGCATCAGGGAGTCAATCAAAACAAACCACACACATATACAAGTACAAGTGCAAGCAAACTAAGTAGCAAGCTTTAGAGATCAAGTAATATACATATATGTATATACATGTATATATGTACATACTCAAAATGGTTCAAGCTCAAGTAATTCAAAATTGGTTCATCTCATAAGTATCAAAAGTATCTCAACACTGCCTTGAACCAGGCAGCAAAACCAAGCACACACATTGACTCAAATGCAATTCAAAATGGTTCAAAACTGAAAACAATTTCAACTAAACCTCAAAATGGTTCAAGCATGGAAGCTCGCACATTAAAACAGCAAATTGAAAGTGTAACAAGAAATCACAGTGCAAAAGCAAGTGCCATAAATTAATACATATATATGCAGATATAAGAACATTCACACATATATACATACATATGTATGTATGTATATACATGGAAGTTCACACATATACACACACATTTTTAATGATATATAAATATGTAGTGATATGCAAATATAAACATACACACACATATATACACATATGTATATACAAGTGCCGGTGTAAATGCAGTAAACAAGGGACAATTTCGACATAACCAAGCACACACATTTCGACATAACCAGACACACTAATATACATATATACACATATGTGTTCAGATTTATATATGTACATAGTAAGTAGAAAGGCAACTCAACAACATGTATGGATGAACCAAGACAGCAAAAGCAACATGGACCATCAAAGTGCACCAAGGTGAACAAGAAAATTAAAACAGCAGAGAAATCCACATTCGAGAAAGATCCTATAAATATACCCAAATAACAGCCAACATAAGTATAAACATAATTAAATGTACTCAGACACAAGCAAGCTCCAAGAAAATCGAATTCAACACAGCAAACAACTCAAACAACAGCCAATATAAGCATTAAAGCAAGAACCAACCAAACTGCCTTCATCATCAACTAAGCATGAAATATAACATTATACAGCAAGTACAAGCAACACACATGAGTGTGACATGGAACAACAGAAATCATAGCATGAAATTTTCAAAACAGAAAATATAGGGAATAAAACCCTATAAATATACCCAAATCATCATTGGCTTTAGACGTAGAAGTCGAGAACAATATAAATCGAAGGGGGCAGAAATCGTACCAATTTAAATCGAAGAACTCTCGATAAGAAGCAGCTACAACATAAATTACCTACTAATAGATGAACGCGAGCATCGATTAAAAAAAAGGCGATTCATTTCAACAATTTCAAAGCAGTATTTCAAATCAGAAAGCCTAAATCAAAGCACGCAATCAACTTAGTAACGAGCCTGCAAAGAAAGGTGATTGAAAGAGCAAGACGATTCAAATGAATTTCAAAGCGGCTAAAACCCTAATTCCAGAAATAGCCAAATTTTTGATATGGATTGAAAGAAAGAAATGAGTAAAAAATAGAATAGAAAGAAAGGGGGAACAAAATATACATGGAAGAAACAAAATAAAAAGAGCGGCCACGAAATAATTAAGAGGGAAAAGATGGAGCCAAAAATAATAATTTTGATAACTTAAATTAGACGGCATATAAAATGTTGTCTAAAAACAAGCTTATTCAAAGAGATTTCACGGGCTATTCAAACAACAGATGAAAGATTCTGTGGCTCTTCAGACAACAAATGGTTTTGTCATGTATTGTGTGAAAAAGTGGGATAATAGAAAATCTACCTTATGTCGTGTGATCACTGTTATCTGATTCACTTTATGGCATAGTGTAAATACCATGCCTTATATATCTACTAGCCTGGCCAAAATGGTGAGACAAGCCCAATGGTTATCCTTGACAGAAAGGCCCAATTTGAATTTGGGCCTTGGGCTAATTTTCAGACTCTGTTTGAAATTAAAATAATATTTTAAATTTAAAAGGTTAAATTTAGAATAAGCTAAAATTTTCATAATGTTATAAAATAATTTTCAATATTGTTTTGAAACTTAAATAATTATTTTTGAAAATAATTAGTTGGATTAACTAAAAAGATAATTAATTAAAAGTTAATTAATTAAATTAAATTACATATATATACTTATATATGCAAAGTTATCTAAATTTTTTAAGGTAACACATATACATATGTGTGTGTGTATAATTTTTGAAATTAATTATAATTAAATAAAATTGTTTTAATTAAATTAATTAATTGTTAATTAATAAAAAATATAATACATATATACTAAGATATATGTGTATAACTATAAATGTTATAATATACATATTCAGTTTAAAATGTTTAAATAAATAAAATTAAATCAATTAAAATGTTAATTAATTAGTTGATTAAATTAATTAAATAAGATTTAATCAACAAAATTAATATAAGACTATATATAATATTATTATATAAGTTTAATTAAAATTATAAAATGTTATATAAGAATTAAACTTATATAATATGAATGTATAATAAATGTATAATAAACTTATATAATAAATGTTTTTAAGGATTAAATACATACATATAGCACGTATACCGTGATTTTAGATGCGCGTGACACTTGAATTACGAGGGTATTTCATAAAAAATGCATTATTACATAAGTCGATATCACTCAATTAGAAATATTAATGATTATTAATCATAAATATAAATGTTGGTCTTTACCATTTATATATTAATAAATTACTTGCATACTCTCTGGTTATTAAGCAAACTCAAGTTAGAGGTGTTATGTGTAGTATTATTAATATAAAGACTAGATGAGGTAAGATAGCTATATGTATTTGTTGAGCAGACTCAAGGTACATAAACTATACATAGGCCGTCGCAAAATGGTATGTATGAGTGAATAATCTCTTTCGGTTTGTTGAGCAAACTCAAGGCCGAAATGAATTTATGACAAAGGCCATGGGTTAGGAGTCGTGTATGGTACACAATATAGTGTTATCAATCATTTGTGGGCCTATGATTTGTTAAGCAAACTCAAGGTCAGAATCCTAAGGCAAGCTAGTCTTAATATCCACTAGAGAAATTGAAAGATTTGTTTGTTTCTTCTTTGGGTTTTAAGAAACATAAAAGCCTAGTGGGAGCTTATTCGTATAATCAAATGTATTGTTTAACCTTAATAATATTATAAGAACATCTACTATGAATCCCAATCTACTAAATTAAATTTTTAGAAAAATGTCTGCACCAAAATTGTTTTCTAAAAATGACAAACTCTCGGACCTAACTACATAGACTAGCTAAGAGCGAATGGGATATCATTTACATATGAATGCTATGGTCATCGATAACTGAACCTCAAAGGGAAAACCTACTGATGATGCAGACCCCAAACTAATAATAGCCTATAACAAATGGGTTGTGGACTTAGAAATCACCAAGGTTTATATGCTATCTACGTTAGACAAATCATTGTAGAGACAGCATGAAACATGTTCCGCAAGGTACAAGATTATGAAGAAACTATTCAACACGAAGATGTCAAAATACGTGAAAGTAGACGATTATGCCTTAATGATGTAGGGTTATACCGATAGACTTTCTCAATTAGATGTTACGATGGGCAACGAGATGCAAGTGGATTTGATCCTAGGGTCTCTTACTCCATAATTAGAGCCGTTCATATTAAATTATAATATGAACTAGTTAAATGTAAGCCTCATGGAGCTGCTCAATATGTTGAGATCAACCGAATCTTCATCCAAGGATCAAGGCATAGTGCTTGCGGTTAAGGGTAAAGCGTCATCTTCAAATCGTTTTAAGAAGAAGAAATGGGGAAATAAAAAGAATAAGAAGACTGCTCCGAATAACAAAGGTGGGTGTCACCACTATCACAAGAACGTTCATTGGAAACAAAACTGTTCGGATGACCTAAAGATTGTCGAAGAGAAGAAATAGAATAGTTATACCGCTCCTACAAGTGTATTTATGATAGAAAATTATTTTGAAATTAATAAATTATCTTGGGTTTTAGATACTGGATCTGGAACTCATATATGTAATTCATTAAAGGGACTTAGGAACAGGCGTTATGTGGTAAAGGGTGAGACAAGACTTCAAGTTGCCGATGAATCTCAAGTAGATGCAACTGTAGTTGGAGACTATCACTTGTCTTTGCATAATGGATTAGTTTTAAGTTTAAATAGTTGCTATTATGCGAAAAACTTTATTTGTGGAATAATTCAATATTTAGAATGTTTGAGACTAGATATATTTTTCATTGTATTGACAATGTTATGAACATTATATTGAGTGGAAATAGAATTTGCAATGGTGTTTTGGATAATGGCATTTACGTATTAATACTAATTATGTCTATGCCGTGAATATTTCTTCTAATGTTTGCATTAATAATATTTATCTATGGTATTGTAGGCTAGGTCATATAAGTGAGAAACGACTGCGTAAATTGAAAACAAAAGGTTTTCTACCATCATTTGATTGTGAGTCATTTGATACGTATAATTCGTGTATTAAAGGAAAAATTACCATGCACCCATTTAGTGGGAGCAATGAAAGAGTTATGAATTCGTAGGTGTCATACATACCGATGCATGGGGCCAATGCCTATAGTTATCAAAGATAATTTTTCTAATTTTGTTACTTTTATCTATGATTTCTCGAGACTAGGATATGTGTATGTTATGAAGAACAAATCAGATATCTAAGAGAAGTTTAAAAATTATAAGAACGAGGTCAAAAATCAGACGAACCATAAGATTAAAATACTTCGATCTAATCGAAGAGGTGAATATGTTGGACAAGGACTCCAAAAATACTTAAACGATAATGGGTTTATCTCCTAAAGTAATCCACTATATACTTCACAAAACAATGGTGTTTCTAAGAGAAAGAATCGAACCCTAATAGATATGGTTCATTTCATGATGAGTATATGTGAGTTACCTCTTTCCTATTGGGGATATATGCTGAAACCGCATCCCATATATCGAATTTGATGCCTACTAAATTTGTGCCTAGGACTCCATATGAGATGTGGTTTGGGAAGAAACTTTAACTCAAATAATTGAAGGTGTAAGGTTGTCCAGCCTACATTAAGGATGTTGGTTCCAGTAAACTTGAGGCAAGATTCGCATTGTGTAAATTTATAGGATATCCCCAAGAATTCAATGGTATACATTTTCTACAATACTGAAGACCAAAACATTATTGTTTCTCGATATATTGTCTATTGGAAAAAGGAATTTCTTATGAAAGAAATCGATAGTGAGATTATGACTTGGATGAGATTCGAGAAATTAACACAGAGGCCAAACTAGTAGAAGAACCAAATTCACCAATATAGGATACACGCAGCATATTAGAAGATCTAATAAGGAATCTCACATACCAGAGAGATACTAAGATTTTCTTGTGGACGGCGAGAAAGAGGACTATGTCTTAGAAGATGACACTCCTCTCTCATTCAAACAAGCACTACGGAGTAAAGGCTCTACACTTCGGCTTGGAGCTATGAAATCTAAAATGGATTCCATGTATGAAAACAAAGCATGGACTATGGATAACATACCCTGTAACAACCCGAAAGTTTGTCGCTTGATTTTGAATATTTAATTAATTTTAAGCATTGAAATAATTAGTTTTTAAAGTTTAAAAACTTGAATTCAAATATAGGGATTATTTAAAATGTTTGAATTGTGATTTAATATTTGAATAGTGATTTAAATATCTGGATTGTGAATTAATTTAATGGTCTTATTTAACTTCTTTTAATTAATAAATAACAACGGTGAAGTCATTTTGTAAATTCATTTGCAAATATAAATAATAAGAATTTTTTTATATAACTACTCAATTTTAATTGACGTATTTTTAATTTAATTTATTTGATATTTCCATAATTTTTAATTTAGGAAATATTTAACTTTTCGTTTGATGATTTTTCGACAAACGATAATATTTCTGTGATTTTAAAAAATCATATAATCAGTGTATATTATTACTATTTAGAGATCATGTCGCAATAAGAGTGTGACTGTATTTTTGTTTTGCCGTTTGGTGTTTGTATGCGAATGAAATTCTATGCGGTGAGATGCCAGAAATTGCAAAGTAAATATATCCTAAAACTCAAGATAATTCAACATTTCTTTCTCTCTTTTTATTGTTCCGTCCAATTTTCCTTGTAAGTTCAAAACAGAAAAAGAAAGTAAGCTTTTTAATTTTCAAAAATCAAAATCTAAAGATCCACTCAATGGAATTTTTTATAACAAGTTTCTTTGAGCTCGTCTTGCCTATATCTACGATTCCATACCCGTTTTGATGGTTGCAAGGGTGTTGGGTAAAGTCCGACAGTATTGACGTGAGTATTAGTGAACTAGGGGTGATGATTGTTGGAGTTGTGGTGGACGATCGGACGAGGTGAATTTGGATTCGAGTATGGCATGGAAAAAAGCACCTCGTCGCTAAAAATTTGGGTGTACAATGCCCTATTAGAGAACATGACTTGATGGGGTCGCGTAGGAAGACTGTCAGGTCGGGGAATGTTGCGTTTTTCCTAGGGAAGGAGGAGATGATGTTGTGGTTTCTAAGGAGTCGAGTTTGAGCTGAGGAGTTTGTTGGCGTTGTCCATTCGCCAATCTGTTGACCGAAGCTTCATATCATCTTAGTGGCATGCACGGTGGACATGTACATGAGGGAGTCTGATTTGAGAAGAAGAGGGATTTGTATTAGGAAGGGTAATTATATTTAATTAGGTGATTAGTGTGCAAATTAATGTAATTTAAAATCGGAATCTTATAAATTATATAACTTTTCCATACAAGGTCCAATCGAGACACGATCTTTTGCGTTGCGCTTGCAATAGCATTAGTTGCATTGCGGAATTGGTTTGGTCGAGTTTGGAGCAAGTGAAATTTTGGGCTAAAATCAAACGTCGTTGATTTTAGTTCAAACTAGAACGCCTAAGCGTCCGTTGGAATTTCGGTGAGTTGACCTCACCATTTGGGACAATCAGTGATAAAATTTACCGTTTGTGTTTGGATGAACTATTGGTTGGTTTGTTTAAATATCCGCTTTTGAAAAGCGATTGCATTTAAATTGAAAATACAGGAATTTAGTAGAGAAATCCGGATTTCTTGACATTGTGATTTTTAATTTCCATTTATATTCTTTTAGATTTTATTTCAGTTATATACCATGATATAGATTGTTAAATATCAATTGATAGTTTCGCCATATTGGATGTAACACCGACATATGTAAAAAGTTGTACCTTTTTAAGGAAAAATGGTAGTAATAGCATCGGTGAAGTGCTATAGTAGCTATTGGCCTCGATATAGTATTTTAGAAATACTATAAATTGTTATTTTGATCTAGAAGTGGTTTTCGATTTGAAAGATGATTTTTAGTCTGCCCTTTTGGATTTTCTATGATATTTTCGTTTAAAATAAATATATAGTTTTTGAACTTCTTTATTTTAACTTCTTTATTTATTCTTTTCTAAATTATGTATATATGTAAATGTTTAAAATTTATTTTGGAAAGTATTTATCTTTATAGGAAAATTATTATAATAATGAATTTTTATTTTTAAAGGAAATAAAAAGGGATTATATTTTATTTTTAATGTGATTTTGTGTTAAAATAAGATAGGAATATTTTGGAAAAAATATTTGTGAAATACTTCATATGAAATGTTGTATAAAAAGGATGGACTTAGAAATGTTATTTTAAAAATAAAATAATAGTTTTATTAATTGTGTTTTTATAATAAAAAGAATAGTTTCATAGATAATATTTTAAAAGAGGGGAAAATATTATCATTTGATAAATTGGAGAAAATAAGTCACAATGGTGAATCTATTGTAATATGGTAAATGATTGTGTTATGGAAAGTATTTGAGTCTTGTAGTTATTTGGAGTTGGTTTTATATTTAGTAGATTTGCTTTATAAAAAGGAGTTTTGCAATTATATTGAGAAATTTATAAAAAGGAATTTTGCAATTATATTGAGAAATTTATAAAAGGAGTTTTATAAGTGAATTTAGAGTTTTTATAAAAAAAAAGAGTTGCAAATAAATTTGGAAAATTGTAAAATGAGTTTTATAAATGACTATTTTTTTAAAGAAGTTCTATAAAGTGTTTTATAAAAGTAAGGGATGTTTATAAAGGAGTTTATTAAACACATTTGGAGATTTATAAAGGAGGCTATAATTATGTTTTAAATATTTATAAAGGAATTTATAAATAATATTTATAGAAGAAGTCTTATAGATAATATTTTATAAAAAGAGTTTGTAAATATAAAAGAGTTTTGTAAATAGAAAGGAGTTTTATAAAGGAATTTTATTAAAGGGGTTTATAAAAAGAATGGGACCCGATTTCCATAAATGATCAAATTTCAACATATGGTAGTATGGAAAATGTTCCTTTCATACTTAACACCAAATCCGAGGTATGAAAACTCGTCTCTATCTTGAGAATTAAGAATGTGTATCGAGGTAAGGCTAGTTTTTCTAACTTTTCCGATCTCATTGTTAATCGAGAGACAGTACCGTTCGAAATCAGGAAGTGGTGTTAAGTATGTTTTGTCTAATTTCCATACGATCCATTTACTTAAAGCTGAAAGAAAACTGTTTTGGGTTTATTGTTATCAATGTTTTTAAATGACACCGTTTTAACCGAATTGGGCATGGCTTTGAAAAAAAATCTTTCTTAAGATTTGTGAATATACTTATATAGTTGAGATAAGTATATCGATATTTTTCTATGTATCAAAAAATTTGAGGGGGTTTTGTGAATATATCTTTGAAAAGGTATTTTGATACAAGTACTTACAAAGTGGTTTAAATTAACGAAAAGGTTTATTGAAGAGGATTAGTGGTTTCTTTGTTCTTAACCATGCTTGGTTAAACCTCTGGTTGAATTGTTTGTTATTTGATAGTTAAATAACTGACTATCAAATATTGGTCGGTTTTAAACTATTGTTGTCGGTTCAAAGAGACCGAGATCAGATATATTATCCCAAAACCACTTCGAATCGGCATAAGCGTTCGAATTGGAGATATCTTAAAGATGATCGAAGACAGAGCTCTTTAAAGTGCAGTGGCTACTTGCTACTAATCCTAAGGGTGATTCCAAAATGGATGTAGCAGAAGTAGTGCCTTTGGTTTGTTCATATCCTGAACAACTTGTATGGACGAATGTTGGCACCGCATTGCTGCCTGGAGGGCAGTGTTAGCATTACAAGTGGATTGCTGTATAAAAGGTAAAACGTAGCCTCAAACCCCATCAACGGGAATGACTAAAACAAGGGATATGCTTCATGGCTATGTGGGCCACACCCATTAGGGTATTGTCATCACCATTTCTAGATATATACATTTCTAGATTTGTTTGTGTATGAGAGGTCTCAGGCAAGGTTGCAAAGCAACCGAGGTGATGACATATTTGGTACTATCCAGTAAGGGGTAGGTCATTCCTTATTCGTAGGGGTCAATAGGTTCGACCTCGGTACATTTTCTAAAGGTGCACTATGGCAGACGGTACCCCAGTAGCCTTGTTATTATATAGAAATCCATTCTCCAATAAGTGACCTTCGGACTTAGTTGTATACCTATTATGCTGGAATATAATTAATGTAACAATTTCAGCTATGATTCAATATTTACTTTAAACCTTGGACATTATTATAGTATCAGAAGAGTTTCTATGCAATGATTTGGTTATTGTAAGATAAAAACCCATCCGTGTTTATGTGTGGCGTGGTCTTACGAGATACCTTTATTTAAAAGGTTTATAACATTAAAATCCAATTGAGGTGTGTTTCTCACGCTGGCTTACCAGACTGATCCGAGCGTTATTTTCTTATGATGCTCGGGTCAAACCGAGCATATTTTCAGATCTAGTTTGGATCCTTTGGAGCTTCAAGAGACGAGCTGGATGCCTCCATGATGTATTCAAGTATATTTTATTTTTCTGCTGCATTGGTTATTTATATTTATTAGCATTTATGAGGACATGTTGTTATAACTGTCCAGCCGATGATTGGTTATTTAACTCCGATTGATGTATGTTTATTACGGTTTTTCTTTTATAAAGATCTGTTGTATAGTATATATTACTTGTCATGGTATGAGATTGTGTTGTCTTTTCATCTTTTACCCCGACAATCTGCCTTTGCCTGCACTTAGGAGCTCGGTATGTGAATACCATGGATGTATTAGTATTGATTTTTAAGGGTCGAAAGGGCGGGTCGTTAACATACTCGAAAGGATATAACACATCGACTACAAATAGATTTTTAAGAAAAAGATCAATGCAATTGGATATATGGAGACTTACAAAGGAATAATAATTGTGAATGAGTTTCATCAAATTTAAGATGTTGATTATAATGAAACATTTTCGCCCATAGCAATGCTTAAGTCTACTTGGATAATGCTAGCTGTCGCTGCATTCTACGTACGAAATGTGGAAAATGATGAGAATATGACATTTCAAAATGGTGATTTATAAGATACCATTCATATGTCGAAGCCCGAGAGTTTCAAGAGTGGTAGTGAGGGCAAAGCTTGCAAGTTATTAAGATCCATTTATAGTCTTAAACAAGCTTCAAGGAGTTGGAATAATTGTTTGGATAAGGCAATCAAATGGTCTGATTTTTATCAGTACATAAAGGAAGCATGCTTATATTGAAAAGAACAAGGAAGTGCTATAATGTTCTTAGTACTATACATCGATGATTTATTATTGATGGGCAACAACAATGCGTTATTGCAATTAGCGAAAGATTGGCTCTCAAATAACTTCTCCATGAAGGATTTAAGAGAAGTAGCCTACATACTGGGTATAAAGATCTATAGAGATAGATCTAAGAGGCTCTTGGGATTGTCCCAATCCCTGTACATAGATACCATACTAGAAGGATTCAATATGGAGAATTCTAAGCATGGAAATGTTTCGATGCAATTTGGAATCTTCCTATCTAAGGACACTGATTGAAATGATTAGGAGAAAGAGTGTATAAGAGGATACCGTATGCATCACCAATCGGTTCCATAATGTATGTTATGCTATGTACTGGACCAGATATGGCATACGCATTAGGATGCGTAAGCCTATACCAGTCTATTCCTAGAAAAAACATTGGACTACTATAAAGTATTTACTTAAGTATTTAAGAAATACTAAGACTTATTCCTTATATATGGGAATGGTGACCTCCTTATGAAGGGGTATACAGACTTCAGCTTTCAAAGTGATATTGACAATAATAAGTCATGTCAGGTTACATCTTTGCCATAAATGACGAGGCCGTAAGCTGGAAAAGTTCCAAATAAGAAACGGTAGCTGATTCCTCAATGGAGGTGAAGTACATTGCCCTTAATAAAGCAGCTATGTAAGCCATCTGGATGCGTAAATTTATGAGTGAGCTAAGGGCGATTCCTGACATGAAGAATCCAATGCATTGTTTTGTGATAACAATGCGGTGATGCAAAATGCAAAGGAGCCTAGAGTACACAAGAAATCAAGACACATTCTTTGAAAGTTCAACCTTATTAAGAAATTCATCTAAAAGAAAGAAGTTGTGATTCAAAGTGTAGATACAAAGAAAAAAGTAGCATATCCATTCGTGAAGGAACTAGTTCGGTCAGTTATCATCAAACAGATCAAAGGGATAGGGTTGAGATTCCATAATTAGCCCTATGTGCAAGTGGGAGACTAATAGAGTTTGGGGTATGCAATAGGGGTAATTCGGTAATTTATTGTAATTATAACCCTTAATAAAATCTCGTTCAAAAAAAGATATTTTTCTTTCAATTATATATTTGTTATAATGTAACGTATTAAATTTAAGTATATTTAACAAAAAATCCATAAATGATATTATTTTTTGATAGTAATTACAATATGATATAATCATGAGAAATTTATCACAATGAAAATAAACATATTGTTTTAAATATTCCTAGTCAAGATGTATAGAGACTGAATATTGATATATCCGTCAAGACAAGAGTATGCACCGCTCTATAAATTTTGGGTAGTGTATTACTCATGGCTGCTGGGGGATCCAAGGGGCTACGTACTGATAGTTACCGGATAACCATGGAATGATTCTTTCGAGAGTTTCAATGTTGGTTAATAACAACTAGGTCAAACAGAGAATATTGAAGTGACAAATTTACAAGGTTCTCTTGAGTTATGAACAACGTTGAACTTTAATGTGGACATTGCACTTTGATTATAGTTAAATCATGGCACGACGTCCATCAAACAAATATAGTTGAGTTTGAATTGAAGAAATGGAAGTGAAACACTATTTAGTAAAGAATTCATCTCCTCGGTTGTATGACGTTAGTATCACGATCAACCGTAGTCAACTCAAAGTCAAAGTCTCTGGTCAAAGTAGTTTGGTTAATAATAATTATTGTTACTGAACCATGGACTTTGTGTTTGGATTATACATGTTGAATGTGGATAATATTGGGTGACCAAAACCAAATTCCATAAGTCCGAACGTGGTATATTTTGACGAAGAGAATTGGTGTAATTAATCATCAGTACCACGAAACGCTTAAAATAGTAAAATTGGATTTTAGCAAAAAATGTGTAAGAGATAAATCCATCCTAACAACATCACCAGCTAAGGTGACGTGTGGACGTTAATATTCAAATTATTTGATATCGATCGCTGACTGAATTTACACATATGAGTCACACAACTGCAAGTCTGCAATGTTGAATACTTTGAAATACCATATGATTTAATTAAATTATAATTGTTATAAACTATAGATTAATTAAATATGTGAAATATTAATTATAAAATTTTATTTTATTTATTTGAATCTGTATTTAATATAATATGTATATAAAAAGTACATATATATGTATCGATATAAGATATCGACAAACATTTAAATTGGATTTAAAATGTGTAAATATGATGGGTTTTGAAATGTATATGGGTACGCCTATAGGGATGGTCAGCCATGACTTAAAGGGGATGGGTCATATAAAATAAGAGTTTTGAAATGGTAAGGGGAAGAGAGGTAAAAAAGGGATCTAGACCTCCCCCCCTTTTACTTCTTTCTTTTGCCTATTTAGACTCACCATCCCCATCGTTTGCTTTATACTTTTATACCTTCTCCTCCATCTTTTTTGGCTGCCAGATATAGACCTCACCCTTCCCAATTTCCAATGTAAATCAAATCAAATATATTTCAAAAGGTGTGGGGATCTCTCTAGTCAGCTGCATTTCTGAAAGAGTAAGGATTCGATGCAAGGACTTTCTAATTTAACATTCAAAGTGCAATATTAAGGCCACAATATAGGTAATATCTGATTCACATTTACTTATATATATGTTCATTTATGTCATTACATATGTATGGATTAGAACCATATTTTATCATGACTTCAAATATTTATTTTCTATCAAATTTGTATACGTATATATTCATACAAATTGAAATTGTTTATAACATATTGGTGTGTTTTATTTTCGACCATTTAAAATAAAAATAAATTTTTTATAACATATTGGTGTCTTTACCATTTAAATTTTTTATATCTTTCTCCCAAAGACCCGTCTTTTCGATTCTCGAGTGTTGATGTCGGTTCGAGCGGTGGACCTAAGGTTGAAAATGTGGGTTGTTACAATTCCTTAACTTGGATTTCAATTTCTTGGAAGACCAAAGAGACCAATACCTTTATGAGATTCGAACTAACTATGTGAAACTATTATGTAGCGAACTCAGTCCTCTTCTTAAGGAATGTGATTATCAAAGATTTCCTCCAGTCAACACTCCTTCCAGCATTAGAGCCCCTTTTAGCACTACGTTTTCCATTTTCCTTTCGTCCTTTCAGCCAATTTGAGATGCCCTTTCTCGTCCCCAAGGATTAGCAAAGACTAAAGGGAGCATGTATTTACTATTTTTGTTATCTTTGTGCGAATGTAATCATACCAATTGTACTTCAAATCATTAATAAAGTATTTTGTTGTTATTTTTCTTTCTTCTTATTAGTTATTGAGTATTAATTATCTTTAGGATAAGGAATTGACCTTATTGCTTGACAACCCCAACCTCACTCGACATCTTAAGAGAATTCAATCTAAATTAGTGACTGCCATCGAAAATCGTTCCTCTCGCCTCGCTTTGGGCTTAACATCTATTGATAATGCTGAAGCCAATAGGTGGTATGAGAAATATATTCAGTTAGTGTCTATTTTGAGAGCCGCTCAGGAAATTATCGATGAGCTTGAAAAGAAGATCTCTTCCAGGGATAGCGGGATTCCCGACTAAATTGAAAAACTTACTTTATGGTTTGATCAGTTAGAATATGACACAAAGATTGCCAAACTCAATCAATGTATTCTCGGCTTAGGAATGGACCCACTAAGGCTCTAGGAATGGATGTCAATCATACGAGCTTATCTTAACCGAAGGAGAAGAAAGACTTCGTATGCCAACGCCATTGATGTCCTCCAAAAAGGATCCTTCACAAAATTCCTCTTCATCTCAAGGTCATTTAATATGTAGTGGTAGTATGGCATTCCCCTTCCAGTATTTCACCATTGAAAGATGAATCTAGTGACCTTGCCAAATTAAGTTGGTCTTTCAAGTTTGAATGTAATCATAAGATAAAGGAATACTGGAATAAAAAGTACACCGAAGTATTTCAAGTTTGAGATTGGAAGTTGAGACTTTAGAACGTAATAAGAATGAGCTTATATAGAAGGTTCAACAACTCAAAACTGATCAAAAAGTTTTATCTCATCACGTTTCTCATCTAAGAAGTGCTAACAAGACTTGCGAGAAGACATTAATTTCTCAAATTGACTCTATTGATTCTCTTAACATTGTTTGCCACAAGGAAAAGAAATTAAATAAATATCCCCATGTAGCGATTTAACATATTATTGATCCTCCTTCCGCGTTGGAAACCTTAATGAAAGAGGTAAAAGAGTTTAAAAACCGATTAGAGTTGATGCGATTCTATTCCACTAGGGCATCTCAACTTGATCTGCTAGTAGATTACTTAATTGAAGTCATAATTGCTTTTGATTTAAAAAATAACTTCTCAATTTTAGGCTCCGAAAGAGATTGCCGATTAAGTAAGGTCGTAGTTTCCAGCTATCAAAGAGATCAAAATTTCTTCTTGTATGGATATTTTGATGTTATTAAGAAGATTGGAGGTCTTCCTATTTTGTACAAGAACATGGGTTCATCTAAGGAATCCCATTCTTGTGTTTTGGAAGCCGAAGGGAAAGGAAAATAGTTAGCATGTCAACATCACCCTCTTCCTCACCCTCTATAATTGTGAACTTTGTAAAAGTCATTTTTATTGTAAAAAGAAAAGCAACTTTTGTAATATATTGATTATTTAATAAAAAATATTTGTGCATACATGTCACGTAATGAATTATCCATTTATATTCTTGAGGGAGTCTTTTTAATTCTTCTATTTGCCTTTCTTATTAATGCTATGATCGGACCCAATGATGGGATCAAAAAGATTTTTTGTCTATCTTTCATGGATAGGTGTTTCGACCAGGTTATGAAGTGGAACTGAGGGCTTTTTTCCTATCTCTCTTGGATGGATGCTTTGGCTAGGCCCAACGGCGGGATCAAATGCTTGATTGACCATCACTCTTTGGATGTGTGCTTCGGTCAGGTCTTAAAGCAGAATTGAAGATTTTTTGTCCATCACCCTTGGATGGGTACTTTGACCAGGTCTTACGGTGGGACCAAATGCTTGATTGACCATCACTCTTTGGATGGGTTCTCAGGCCAGGTCATGCTACAGGACCGAAGGTTTTTCTTTCATCTCCCTTGGATGAGTGCTTTAGTCAGGCCTTATAGTGGGACCAAAGGTTTGATGACCATCACTCTTTGGTTGAGTGCTCCGGCCAAACCTTGCACCAGGACCGAAGGATTTTCGTCCATCTCCCTTGGATGGGTGCTTTGACTAGGCCTTGTGGCGAGGCCAAAGGCTTGATTAACTATCACTATTTGGATGGGTGCTACAGTCAGGTCTTAGGCAGGACCAAAATTTTTTCGTCCATCACCCTTGTATAAGTGCTTTGGCTAGGCCTTTCAGCAAGACCAAAGGTTTTTTTAGATTATTGTTCTATCTGAAATCATTACTTTTCAAAGGTATGCTTTTGAACATTAGTTTCGTTCTTTAGAGATTATATCCAAGATAACCATTGTCTAAATCTTGTCCACACTTCTTTCTAGTTTCTCGAAAGTTCATGTTCAACAAACTCCTACAACTCTCCTTTTCTTACATAATATTCTATGATTCACGACAATCCTTTGCAATTATTAGTGTTATGCCCATTTGTTTCATGATAATAGCAGTATTCATCACCTTCGTTCCTTTCTCCCCTTCTTGAACTTTTCTTAGGAGTCTAATAGTCCAGTCATTCCTTAGTAAGAAAATATACTCTTTCTTGAGAAACATGAATGAGAGCAACTATCTTTCTTTTTAGCCCCTTAATAATATGGTTTCCTTATTCACTTCAGTATTTTTCTTTGGTTCATAACCTCCTTTTGATTTTCATTTGATTTCCTGTTCATTTTTTGAAGACTTCCTTCTTTCCCTTCAAGAGATTTACTAAAACCATCTTTCCATTTCTAAGTAAATTTGTCAAAATTGTGGTTTAGCTCTGCTTCAAATATAGTCCCTCTAGCTCGAGATTGAATTTTTTGCTTTGCCTAGGCGAAATGGTCATTCCTCAACTTGATATTCCTTCTATTCCTTGGACTGGTTCTTTTTTGTTTAGTTCATTTACTACGGAAAAAGTCAGCTTCTACCTTATGCGAAAAGGGTTTAGACTCCATTTACTTGGACTATATCAAGCATCTCTCTTCTTTTCCTATAAAGTTTGAAGAGCCAAGTTCCTTAGGTTTAGTTGTTCCTGACTAAATTGTAGAGCATTCCATTGATAGTCTATGGTGTCAAAATGAGGTTTCGAGGATCATTATTGAGATCTAGCCATTAAGGTTGAATGAGATAGATTTTATTTTACGATTTTTTGCTTTGAGTTCAATTCTCAGTGAAAGCATCACTAAACGTTAAGTGAAAATTGGGTGTCATCTTAAGTGTTTCCAACAGATATGCAAATCAAAAGACACAAGTCCCTTTGCGTTCAATATGCTAGTCAAAGAGGCAAGTCCTTTTTGCTCAATATGCTAGTCAAAGAGGCAAATCCTTTTGTTCAATATGCTAGTCACAAGTTAAGTATGCAAGTCAAGAGTTCATATAAGGGAAAATATGCAAACCGTAACTCATTCAAGTCCTTAATTACAAAAGCATGATTTCAATTTGACCTAATGGCCATTAAAACTCCAATCTTAAGTTTTTCCTTATACACACAACAAATGAAAAATGTGGAGAAGTCCAACTAAGAGTTCATCCATTTCTGATAGGGGGTACATGCCTATTTATAGGGAACTTAGCCCTTAGATTTATGGCACGTGTTATTTCGAAAAATGAACGGTTATGATTTGCTAACGTGACATATGTTTAGGATGACATGTGGCACAATCCTTTTTTAGCTTCATAATGATGACATGACATAATTAGTCCAATAAGAGGGTTCTACATGGCCAACTAAGGTATTGATTTTGAGTGTATTCATTAGCATTCAATAGTTGTTGTTGCCAACATGCCGTAATTCCTTTAGTTTTCATTATGCGATAACTCTAGTCAATGTTCAATAACTTTGAAAGACCAGCCTTCAATGGTCCGACTTAGTCAACATGCAATAGCCTTGGAAATTCAACCTCCGATAGCTCCACTAGTTACCAACATGCGATAACTTTAGATGGTTGGCAGGCGATAGCTATGCAAACTCTACCTGCGATAGCCCTTGAGTGTAACAACGTGCGGTAGCTTTGGAACATCAACCTTCGATAGCTTGACTAGTCAACATGCGACAGCTCTGGAACATCAACCTTTGGTGGCTTAACTAGTCAATATGCGATAGCATTCGAGACATCAACCTTCGATAGCCTTACTTTTACTTTATCATATATCAGTTTGTCCATATCATCTTCTGATAGTTCTATAGAATCAACCTGTGATAGCTTATTTTGCTCTCAACCTGTGATAGTTGTAAATACCTCGGTTATTGATTTTGATGATAGCAACCTTGATAACAAAAATATGGATTACTAATGTTTCGCCAAGTTATATAATATATAGTGTAGGATATTACACAAATATTGAATCGGAGACTGTACATAATAAAAGACTCAAGAAGTGGACAGGAAAACTCATGAGTAAGACCAAGATATGAAAATTTCAAGACTATAATTTGGTGTATAAAGTCATGGTATATTGTTAAAGTCCCTGATAGCAATCTTTGATCTATATGTCCTATTTTTCTATTTTTAAACAAGATAAATTTTTAAATATATTTGAAAATATTTTATAAAAGTTTTTCAAAGATTAAAATGTTCATAAACTATGTTCAAACCATTTTCAAAGTATCAAATTATTTTATAAAGTATAGGATTTTTGAACATTATAAAAGAAAAAAGCTTTCAAATTCTACATGCATATGTCGACATATGCCCAAATGGTATGTTGACAAACATACCGCCAAGTGGTTTTTCAAATTTTGAATGGAAGTGTCTATTCGTCGCAACTCTTCACGAACGGACACATATGTTGATTTACTATATAAATGGGAGTTCAAACGAATTTTAAAGTTTAGATTTACTTATTTTCTTCCCTTCTCTTAGTCTCTTGAAAACTCCATTAAAAATATACTCTATTCTCTTCAAAATCATATAGAATCAATTTAAACTTCATTGTATTAATTCACTACTGCTTTCTTACTATTTTGGAATTGTCCCTCTCAAATTAAAGATCAAAGTGTTGTCCAAGAGGCTATAGGATCCATTATATCCAAAGTTCAAGAAACTTTCTTTAGAAAAACTATCAAATTCTATTTGTATTTGCTTGGGTGTATTCAAATCAAGTGGGTGTGCTTAGTAGCCCGGAAATCTAGTGGGTGTGCTTGTAGCCCGTTCAAATCAAATGGGCGTACCCTGAGCCCGAAAAATAAGAAGGGTGTGTCTTGTAGCCTCGGAATCGAGATTGCAATTGGGTTTGCCTTCTATCCGTTTAAAGATTGGCATTTGAAAAGAAATCTATATAAGCAATTGTATAGGACTGGATGTAGGAGAACTCAGAACTAGTGTAAAATCCCTAACGTCATATCTCTCAAACTCTTTACTTTATTTTACTGCTTTTATTTTTATCTGTGATTGCTTCTATGACTGTTGAATAAGTATAATTCTGTGTGGTTAATTTTTGTAATTTAATATTTAACTTGAATGAAATTTAAAAAGATTTAGAAACGTTATAAAATACTATTCACCCCTCTCCAGTGTTTAATTAGCCTTAAAATCCATAATTCTGTAACCCACGAAGTTTGCTCTGTTCTCGACATGCGGTAGCTCCTGCTATAATCAACTTGCGATTACTTTCCTCAACCTGCGACAACTTATGTTTTTGGATATAATTGGTGTAATTTGACTATAAATAGGCATGTACCCCCACATAATAATGTACCTTTTTTGGGATCTTATTCTTTTTCAATCTCATTCGTAATTCAAGAAATTTGTAAAGGCTTATTTGGGAATTTAAAAGCTTATTAAGTCAAATTGGAATCAATAAATTATATTCAACAACTAGCAAAAATCTAAATCTGCACTTTTGATCATGATGACTCCTTTGCATACATTTGCTACTTGACTTCTATCTTAATTCTTTATGTCACGTTGAATTTTTAGCTTAACAAACACTACGTTACTATTATTATTTATGAATTTCATCAAAAATTCATAAATAATAATTTTATGATAACTCGCTCTTTAAAATAATCTTATTATTAGCATTATTTATAAATATCGTATGAGGTTCTTTCTGTGATAGTTTTAAATGGAGGTAAAATAATCTACCACTAACCATCATCTACCTTGATATTATAAATAATCAATCATTACAAGGTATATGCAATACTCTAGCCAACTAAACCCTATCACAAATATCACATTTAGTTATAAGATTTTATAAATTTAATTATTTAATATGTAAACTTCCATCCATCTAATATAACAATTAAATACATGTAACGACCTGGTATTTCGAACCATTCAAATCGACAATCATCCACTCATGTCAGAATTGAATTGCTCAAAACAACAGATTGTTAATTTATAGTTGGCAAACCTCAGCATATACAGTAAATAAAATCAATTACAGACACAGAGAATTATAATAATAAGCAGCGGAATAGATAAATAGTAGTTCATGAAGCTACTATATAAACATCAGAGTTTAAAGTAAAATACAACAGATATCTCAAATACAAAGAAGTTACTAATACAAATGCCAATGACAAGTCAAAACAACAACTGGAATAAACTAAAGTAACTGGAAAGCTAAATAGATAAAGACCGATCTTCAAGTGAAGCTCCAAACTCCAAAAGTGAGTCTTAAATGCTGTGACACTCAGTCTGACCCGAGCATAAAGCAAAACACAAAACACTCGAGTCAGGATTAACATTCTTATACCAGTAAATTCAACTCAAGTGAAATGTCCAAGTGAAATACAAATAACTTAAAGAATGTTTGGGATTTCCATACTCTAAGGATCTGTTAAATTATTTACATACATTGTACAATATGCTACAAATATAACGTCTATAGTAAAGTAAACTATTAAAATAGCATTAAGGTATTACCCATATCCCCCTTAATACATTTTATATAAATGTCGTAGTCTATACAATACTGTAAACTCCACCAAACCGGTAGGCTATCAGGGAGCACTCCATAGGTACGACACAAACCAAACTCGTAAAAGGTGCAATAAGGCATGTGACAAGGCACGCGAGGCAATGCCTAGGGTAGGGTTCTACCGTTTTGCAGAACTGGGCTGATGGTAACGCATAGCAGCTACTACTGCCCACCTCGAGACACACTTCCAAAATCAAAGGTGCACCCAATCAGATCACAAAGTAATAGAATGGTATCGAAGAAATGTGCTCGATCGGAGGTATGACCTCACTTGGCCCAGGTATAGCTCCTGTTTTAACCACATCAAGCTGACTCGCGGGAGTCAGGGCTGCGTTAATACCTTATACAGAATCATCGCCAAACCATCCTACTTCGTTCTGGCATCTCCACCACGTACACAGTTGTTAAAGTGGTTTTCGGTATTGGCAGAGAGTACGACAATATCCGATCCCGGTCTCTTTAACAACCAAACGCTTATTTTACACCGTGGTGATTTTATTTCAAAACAGTTCATACTTCATATCAAAATATCATATTCATTTCAAAATCATATCACTTTTGAAATTATATTTACTTCCGAAAACATATACCTTTCGAAATCATATTCACAAAATAATTTAAACCATCATATCAAAATATTAGTATTTAATCCATTAAACCTAAATCATAACAGTTCCAACTTAAAAAGTTCAAGTATTGAAAATAGTTTATATATTGAAATAGTTATAAATTAAAAGTAGTTATATATTTAAAATAGATTATATATTAAAATAGTTTATACATTAAAATAGTTTATATATTAGAATTATTTCTTCCAATTTCACAAATCAATTCAAATCCACCTTAGTTCCAAAAATTCAATTTAATCAGTCTCAATTCACGACTTAAATTCAAATTATCATTAAATCATTTTAATCTATATCAGTTTGACTTCCAGGTTTGAACTACAAATTTAAATCACTTCCAAATTCAATATGTTTCAAAGTTTAAATATTCAAACAATTTACAATAACTCAATATGATAAATTTCATTTATATTTCAAAATTCAACTTTATTTTCTTTGAAAATATTCATTTTATCATCTTCATAAGCATTTAAATAAAATCCCAAACTACAAAAAATCAAAATTAAAATATTAAATATATACTTCAACTTATTTAATTCTGAAACATTCACTTAATCACCTTTTATGAATATTTAAATAAAATCCCAAATTCAAACTTAAATCAAAATTAAATATTCAATTTCAATTTTTATTTAAATTTGAATATATTCATTTAATCACCTTACTCAAAATAAAGTTATAGGGTTATAAAATCATATTCTTAAAATCTCAAATCAATAAGTTCAAATCAATTCTTATTTATATCCAATTCTTAAACGAATAATATTTTAAATCAATTTCGATTTATCTTTCCAACCATAATTTATTAAAGTTTTTACAAAATCTATTTTAAATATTAATATTAATTATAAATAATTATTTTAAACATAATGTATATATTATTAGTTAAATTAAATTCTCAATATATTTTATCATATTAAATTACTATTAAATTAAATCCTATTATTATAAAATATATTTTAAATCTTATTTCATATATTTAAAAATAATAAAGTTATAATTAAAATTTTATAATTTACATTTTAAAATAACTTATGAATTTAAAATTTCCAAAACATATAATTTTAAAAATCTAAGTTTTTCACATATTAAAATAAATATTTATATTATAATTTAAAATCAATAGTTATCAAACCCATATATTTCCTTCAAACTTTGAAAATCATTTTTCAAAAATAAACCAACGGTGTTCGTATATAATTTTCTATCCTATGATCAAGTGATACAGATACTTATCATTTCAATCCGAAATTTAAATATTTTACGAGTATATATCAGTTCAACCCGCAATCCCAAAATTCCAAAATCAATGAAAATCGCTTGGGTTTATCATTTCAACCCATAACGATTTTTTCCTAATCTATTATATCGTTTGGGTATGTATCATTTCAACCCATAAGGAATTCAGAAATAAAAGGGAACTTACAGAGTGAGAACAAATATGATAATAATAATAATAATAATATATCAACAATAGGCATATATCATCAATAATAAATTTAAATATAATATATATAACAAGTTATGGTGTTATATGTCATAGGTAAACAATTACAGACAATGGCATATCATATTTAACAATTAAATAACTAACAATTCTAATTTAACAGCATATTTCAATTGTCAGTTCATGTGAAATCAATTTACTAAATATAAGAATATTAATCGTGAGTAATTTCTCACCTTTCGAGACTAGAGAAATTTGACAATACGACAAGCTATGAATTTTTGAATCACGAACTCTACGATTAATCCAAAGCGAAGCTGGCACGATCATGAACTCGATGGATCCGATGGAACAAATATATATAGCTATATATTTTAAAATCTAAAATTTAAGACACGTATTTAAAAACAAAATCTTCATAATATATATATTTGAAAATGAATATTAAATTTGAAAACGTGTATATAAAATGCAAAATCTTTATATATATATATATTTCAAAATCATTATTCCTTAAACACATCAAATACAATCAAAATATCTATATATATTTTTTAAAACACATATATAGACAAACATTTTTTTTTCTCTTTTTACCCGAGCACATTGGTAAAATTCTATCATATATAATAATTTGTATACATAACATATAAACTTCAAATATATATTCAACATATATTCAATATATATGCACTCACATATATAAAATTTTCTTGGACATTTATATATATACTGACCAATATATATATGCATGAATGAATTTTGGTAGCGCGGCCAAGGCTATAGGGATGTGCGACAGTGCAAAGCTCGGGACGAGGTTTCTAGGTGCTAGTGGTGTGCATGGGGATTGAGGAAGGGGCGGCAAATAGTCTCGGTTCAGGGAATAGGCTGGCGAAGGTGTTAGGCAGCGGTCGAGTGGGTAGAGAGGGTGTGGTGGAGGCTGTCATACTGTGAAAGGCGAAGGGTTGGTGATGTTTGCGGGCTGCTCAGGGGAAGGAGATGATGTGAGAAGGGGGTGGCCGAGCTTGGCTGATGGAAGGTGATGGGTTCACAGATGGTCGGTTGTTAGTGAAGGTTGTGGGGCATGGGTTTATGGGCTGGCAGCTTCGAACAAAGTGGTGGGCGGTCACGTGGATGGGCAGGTAGAGGTTGAGGAAGGGTGGGAATGCGTGTGGCTGTGAGCTGTAACGTGGTGAAAAGGTGGTCGGAAACAAGAGGGGACTTGGAGGCGTGGTCGAGAAGGGAAAGGCAGGGATGAGCAGGCCGGGTGGATGGTCGGAGTGATGGGCTGCGTTGTGGTAGTGGGCCACGTTCGGTCAGAGGAAGGTGGAGAAGATAAGGTGACGGCGGATCTGGTAGGGAAGCTTGATGGACATGGGGTGAGCTCGGTGGTGGTTGATGAGAATCAGAGGCGGTGTTGCAAAGATAAGAGAGCAAGCTTCGAAGAAGAAGATGATGCTGGGTTTTCTCAAAAAGCAATTGTATGAACCCGATATTATATATTTTATTTTATTTATGTATATGAAATAGAATGGAAGAAGAAGAGAGCGGAACCAAAGAATATGAGTGAACGAAACCAGAATATAATAAATTGCAATGGGAATAGTAATAGCCAAAACGTGGAATTCAGAGAATAATAAAACTGATGGCTATACGTTTTCACAGTAGATATATGAAGGGACACAAGGAACCCAAAAGGTTCAAAACGGATACCGGTGCGATCAATCGTTTCGCCGATTTCACCGCGTACCGAGCGCCGAATTTCAGAAGTAAATATACTATGGAGATCAGCACGACGAGACGAACATAATGGTACACGGATATGGACGATACGACCATCCTATCAAAAGTCGATATTTCGCTGCCAAACTACTGCAAATTCGTTGAAATTAAGATAAACGGGGCTAGAGAAGTCCAAATTTGACGAAACGAATTAAGACGTCTCACTCAGAAAATGATTTACAATTTTATTATATAAAAATATTTAGATTTTGAAAACATTTTAATTTCATCAATTTAACTGATTTTAAATTGAAATTGAAAATTACACAACAGAACTAACTTTTATAATTTCCAATAAGATTTACCATTTGCTATGTTTGAATAGACGCATACCAAATATCAAATTTTTATTACCCAACTCAATTGTTTAAATTTTTCACAAAATTCAGTTAATTCCATTATTTAAACCGTTAAAATTTACGGGTCGTTACAATAAATAAACAATCCAATCCAGTCCAATTATATTTCACAAGCGAAAACATCAAAATACGCTAACAATCGTCAAATGAACATAATTATGCATTAGCGAGATATATAAATAAAAATATATTTAAATTTATGAAATGTAAACACTCACGACCTTTGAACCATACCAAGACACTTTCACCAACAGTCTCAAAAACTAGCAAACCATATGCCAAAATGTCCAGAATCTCGTCCCAAACCCAATGTAACAAACCTACGTGAAACAGAATGTAAAAATTATCACGATTAGAAGACATATGGTCTAAATTGTAATTTATAAAAATTAATGGGACTAAAATATAAAATTACCTTCCCTAATCATCTCAACTGAACCCATTTTCCTCCACCGTTAACCATTCTCTGCACTTCCCTTCAAACACTAAAGCTATGCAATCATCGTCGTTGACCTCGCCTCTCCGCCGCGGACGTTGCCGTGTTCCCTCCATGCCTTCGACGTCGCCGTGCTGCCAATCGTGATTAGGATATTTAAACCATTGGCTATAATCCGACTGTCCCTGAATTTCTCTCATCGAGATATACAGTCCCATATCTTCAATTTCATCAATTGGGGTCCAAATCGACAAGCTCCAATTTGAAACCTTATTTCGTCACTGTTCAACTTTAACCATGATTTCTGGTCGACCAGAGCATTGCATTGGAAAACAAATTGTTGTAATTTCCTCACCTCATCGAGATGAACAATGTTATATATAATTTGATGAGGTTTGAATGCTATTATTTCTAGAACTGTTTGTAGTTAGAGTATCCATCCGACGTTAAATTGCAATCAAAGGATTTCAAGATTAATGATATTTTTCTAAAGTGGAGGCCTTATGACAGAGTTTGCTAAGTTCGTTTATATATCCAATTAAACGAGTTTGGTCATTTACAGCCGTTCGACCCGAAAGTAGTTACGTACCTTATTTTAAATAATAAAGTCATCATTTCATAATGCGTAGCTCCAAATTTATCCAACTTATATTCTAAACCGATATGTTCGAAAAGATATACGCAACAGTCATGTATACAACATTCAAATCACTATTATGTTCAACACTTATTTTATTTAGTTAATTATAAATATGTTAAATTTGCGGTTTGTTCCAAAGGTGTTGAAGGAATATTATAAACTCACTTTCAATTCTTTATTGCATTATCACATAGCGCGATTTTTGAATAGGCGAAATCATTGCACAGTTGTCTGCCATCATTCATCATCTCATCAAACACAATCGAGTTTAACCATACATTACCCTCTATTTGTAGCAGTTAGTTCCACGAAAACCAAATACATTTCAAATTATTCCAATTTATTTTTCATACAAGTGGCCTTGAAATCAAGACCCACGTGTTGGTTGAACTCAATCACAATTTCTTCGTACCAATGTACAACTCGTCTATCACAAGTAGTAAGTCTTGGAGAATGTCGATAAAATAAGAGTACTCCAGGGATTTCAATTGACGATAGTTTACGTCGAAGAATTGACGAAGGATGACGACATTTTGAAAATTATTAAAAAATACGAAAAAGCGTATATTATAGGGAATAACGAAATAAACATAATTAAAGAAATATTTGAAAAAGCGATAGCATGAAAATTTAGATTGGATTTTGCAACTTTAGGGTGTGGTGACTGGTGAGAGGAGGAAGGAGAAGATGGAGATATGTAGATGGAGGTAAGAGAGATAAAACTAATGACGAATAGTCATTGACGTCTGATACGTCCAACGCATCAAATGGTTTTGTCAAACGACGGTTAGTTTCCATCTGTTCATTGGGACGTAGCAACAGATCCACGCCTCCTGGTGCAATAAAATGTGATAGGGGAAAGTAGAGTTGTTATGGTAATGGTAAGCGTTACCAATACGGAAAAAACCGTTACTATACCGATACTACTGGTAAGTCAAAAATGACCATCGATACTTTATAGTTGTCATTGATAAAATAATCATTAGTAAACCGATAAACTGGTAAACCATTGACTGATAATGGTAAATTTACCAATAAAAAACATTAAAAAAATTTGTATTGAAATTAAGTTAATGATAAAAAGTAAATATTTTATTCTTGATTCTAACTCCATTAATATTTATATCAGCATTTTTACTTATTTTAGTTGACACAGAAAATTTTCTTAATTGATCACAAATTATATACAACAATATAAAATAATAACTTTGTTAATATTAGACTTCAAACCTAATAAAACTAAATAAAAAACATCATAATAATAATAATACAAACAACTTCTTAAATATGGTATTATCTTCAATAATATACGTCATTATGATTAATTTAAATACTAAAAAAAAAAAAGTTAATATGGCAGATAAATTTATTGTTATGACCAGTTTTGATGCTTCATTACCGTTGTATTTACCGTTGACAATAATAAATTTACTATTATCGTACCGATAGCATTAATATAACAATTATGCTGGATGTTGATTAACAACGACATTAGTATGATAATGTTAAAAACTAGCCACACCCAAACCATCCTAGATCACCAAATTTTCCCAAAAATAAATCCCCCCGTACCCTGACACTATCACTGGCCCTTGAAGGCAAGAGCCAAAAATCATCATTTTTACTTGTTTGAAGAACGAACAAAAAGTTGTCAATTTTTCTGGAGGAAATGCTTAGATCGTCTCATCGTCTTCCTTCGCTAGCTTCTCATGCATTTTTCATACAAAATCTTCGACTCCCATTACTCTCATGTCCCAGTTTCTCCTCCTTCGCAAAAAAGTCTTTTTCATCCTCTAAATTGCAGTTCAATTCCATCCTATCTCCACACACTGTGCATTCTTGTATCAAGTGGCCCCCACTAATCAATTCAAGGTTTCAGGTCAAAGGTCCGTGTTTTTCTATTTCGTACAAGTAGCAACCTTTTAATTAAAACAAATATTTGATTTTATTTCGTTTGTTTGAATAGTTATGTATAGTTCTGGGAGTAGTGGAAGTAGAGATAAGGAAATATTGGTCCAGCACTTGCTTGTTGGAGGAGATGACCTTAAGCTTGTCACTGAGTTGCAAAAGAAGATTTCTGAAGGTTGGATTTGTAAAAAGGCTTCATTTCATTGTTTTAGTTACCACTGTAGGTCTTGTAAAGATCTTGTCCAATTGATGGAAATTTGGTGAATAAATGTAGGCTTATGGAAATTGAATATGGTAGTTTGCAAACTGATGGACCCAATATTACTTTGAAACTTAAGTAACATCTTGCATCTGAACTCACAATAGTTAGCTATGTGAATATTAGTGGTGAGCTAAGCCTCAGTTGGTGTACTACCAATTTGACAACATAGACCACTTATTTTCTACCATCCCATGATGCAACCATCCTTTGTGAGGTTGTTATTAAGAAAAAGGTGAAGAAGATAGTTTGTAAGTTTAGGAACAAGATTCATCAATATTTATATTCTTCAAGTTGCATTACTAGTAGAGATGTATGTAGAGCACTTTTGCTATATCGTATTGTTATCCCGCCTTTTGGCAAGGCCGTGATACCAGAAACTTAATTGGAAACCGAAGACAGTCCATCCGTAAGATCGGTTATACGCAGGCTCACTATGGATATCGATGAATTTTGTCCGAGTTCGGATCGAGCTACAATTGACAAGACATGACAAGTAAAGCTATGATAGCCAACGTTTCAAATTTCAAGTCAATCCGAGTTCGTATGCTCAAGATATGATCGATGCAATTCAAGTAATCACCTTGTTCGTACCCATCAAACAACCAGAGAAAATCTTCCTTCGTATCGATCTGGTTTGAATCCATCATATGCACATGGTTTCGTATCGATCAGGAGAGTAGTGTTCTTCGTATCCGTCTTTCTTCATACCGCTTCGCATCGATCACCTCCGGCTTGTTCGTATCGATCAACCAACGTCCACTTCGTATCCATCCGTGACTGCCTACTTCGTATCCATCAGTAGATAACACTGGGAGTCTATTTCGTATCGATCTGTCTTCGGCATAACTCGTATCGATCGGCCATAGGTCGATACGGAATCAATATCTCCCATCGATACGAAAGTAGCTACTTTGTGATCGATACGAAGAAATCGCCCATCTATCGATACGAAGTGGCCTTTAAGCGATCGATACGAAACCGATACTTCTCATCGATACGAAATAAAACACAAAGCATCGATGCGAATAGAATACGCAGAATCGATACGAAATGAGGCATAGCCGATCGATGCGAACAAGGCCAAGTCAGATCGATACGTACGAGGCGTAAACATTGGAAAGACTCGATCAATTTGGCATGAAATGTGGATCGATACTAGAAACAAGCGACACGTCAACTGGCGTCACGTGCAGAATCATCGATGCGAAACCATCGATACGAACGTCATCGATACGAAGGAGACGGCCTTCGAAAAGTACAAACTTGCATCGATCATAACTCACAATCTACTAGTCTAAATGCCACCAAATTTTCACAGGAGCTTGCGTACAGCATAAAGTATGTTCATGCTAAATTTCGACTCGATTGGGTCAAATCTTGACCGATACGAAATTCGTTCGTATCGATTACGGACCGATTGCAAATCACATGGGATCGATCGCGTGGGCCCGCCCATGTGCCAGAAGAGGCCTCTTGAGATTTGAGCGAGATATTTGCAACCTACACCTATAAATAGCAGCCCAGAACCTACAGAAAAGGGATCTTTTGGCTCTTTGACGTCCAGACTCTGTCGAATTCACCATTGTATTCGAATTTCACTGTTGTATTCGAGATTTACTGTTGTAATCCGTTTTAACCAGCAGAGAAAAGTTAATAAAAGTCAATCATTTCATAGTGGACGTAGGCAACACGTCGAACCACTCTAAATCCCTGTGTTTCTGCATACTTTCTTGTTTGTTTTTGAAGTGTTTGTTAGATAATCCCCTTTTTCCATTTAACTTCTTCATTTTATCTCTTCAAATACTTCCGAAGAGTGTTGTGCCCAATTTTAGTATAAACACTTCGGTGCTTTCACTGAGAAAACACAGTTTTTCTCCTGCTCGTTCGATCTACTATCGATATTGGATTGCACAAATCTAAGAAGAAGATCCAGATTTCAAAGATTAAAGCTCTTCCATCCTATTCAGATTTGCATCAAGTCTAGAAAAGAACTTCGCTATCCATCATGGTTAATACAAGGACTACTTCTACAGCTGCAGATCTGGAAGGACGGGACAGACAGAATCCCGTACAACCACTTCCAGCCGACCAGAATGCTACCGGACCATCAGATCTGCAAGGCCCTGTCACCAGGGAAGAATTTCAGATGCTAATGCAAGAGTTGACTCAGAGCCGCCAACAACTCACTCAACAGCTCCGTGCCAATGCGGAACTGACCAACCAGCTAAACCGTCAGAGACGAAGGAGATCCAGGAGGGATCAGGCTTCCTATTCATCCATTGAAAGTTCAGCCTCTTCTGATTATCATCATAGATCCACGCGCCCGCGACTGGACGGAAGTTACACACAGGCCATTGGGCACCAGCATACATTGAATGTTGGGCAACTGAGAGTTGGCCAATCAGCCAGCCATCAGACTGGACCCTCCTCCCGAGGAGGCACTACCCCACACTATATTACTGATAACCGTATTGCAACAACTACTGATTTGGGAGTTGACGCTCGGAACCGAACGGATCCGACCCACCATCAACGCAACCATACTCCTGAGCATTACGTCCCCGATGACATAGAACCAAGGAGGTGAGACATGGATCGTCGACAACGACCGACCCCTCCTCGCATTGTGGAACCCGACCACACCTTGGCCCAACATGCTCAAAATGTCCAGATGCTCGACCTGCCAACAATGATCCATTAAATGATCCGTGAAAGTCATGGTCTTACTAATGACGAGTGGGGAATCTCCCGGAGTCATATTCCTTTTACTGATGAGATACTTTATGCTGAACCACCTTGGCGATTCAGGATGCCGACTTTACCCGTTCATGAAGGGAGCTCAGATCCTAATCAACATATCTTAAAATATGAGTGGTTGATGAATGCTGCGCGAGCTGATGATGTAGTTAAGTGCCGAAGCTTCCCGATCTCTCTGGGGGGCATAACGACTATGTGGTTTACCCGACTGTCACCTCGATCTATCTCATGTTTTGATCAGCTGGCGACAAAGTTTATTGAACAATTCCGTATGCATGTCGCAAGACCGAAGGATGTTAATACTTTATTTAGTGTCACTCAAGCTCCTGGAGAGACACTCAGGCGTTATTTAGAGAGATTTCATGCTGCATGTGCTGAGATCAGCAACCCAAATGATAACTCTATCCTTATGGCACTGACTAAGGGAATTGAGCCCGATTCTGAGTTCGGCAACTGGTTGGCCGGAAAATCGGAAAACCCTCTACATCATTGGACCGTTTCTATTCCAAGGCAGCCCAATTCTTGAGAAGGGAGGATGCGAAACAGTCTAGGAAGAAGGATGATCCGGGGCCTAGTGTGGAAGGAATTCAGAGTAATATTGCTGTTAAACAATCCGGGGAAAGCTTCGGAAAAGTGCAATTGAACATTCAGAATAAACAAGATCAACAAAAAGACAATGGTAACCAAAATAGAAAACGGGATCAGAATCGTGGTCCACGACGTAAAGCTCCTATGTTTGATAATTATACTTCTCTGAATACGTCGCTAGAGAACGTATATCTACAAACCTGCAATACCATTCAGTACAAGAAGCCTGCTCCGAAACAGTCATCAGAGAAGCAAATTCAGACGGGGAAGTTTTGTAGATTCCACGAAAGCTACGGCTATAACACAAATGAATGCCGTCACTTGCAAGATCTCATCGAAAAGTTGATAAGAGAGAGAAAGTTAGAACAGTTTGTGCGGGCGCCGCAGTCTGGAGGTGTGGGTCCATCGAATCAAAATCATGTACCGAATCCGGCTAGACAGGAAGAACCCGCTCGTACTGGCGGGAGGTTGGTGATAAACACTGTTAGTAGTGGTCCTCATCCAGCAGACTGAAGCTGGAAGGAAATGGAGTCGTATGCCAGCTCTATTAGACATGCAGACTTTGAATGTTGTAATTTCGAAGATGGGGCTCCGGCCAAGCAACAAAGAACGATGGCAGATGACATCATATTTCAAGGTCAGAATGCTGACAGGATCGAAGCCCCCACTATTGATCCGCTTGTTATATCAGCTCAAGTAGGTCCTGCTTGGATGAAGAGGATCTTGGTAGACATCGGAAGTTCTGTGAATATCTTGTTTAAACGGGCCTATGACCAGATGAGAATGGAGACTAGAGACTTGAAGCCATGTCAGTCCCGTATTCATTGCTTCAGCGGGAGTGCAACTATACCCACTGGAGTGGTGGAATTGCCAGTGGAGTTAGGAATTGGTGAACGCCGGAGAGTCCGGATACTGCAGTTTGTTGTTTTGGATATAAACTCCCCATATAATGCTTTCTTGGGCCGACCAACCCTAGTTGAGTTCAGGGCTGCCATCGCCCCATGGTGTTTGACCTTGAAATTCCCTACCGAAAATGGTGTCGGAGTTGTTCAAGGGGATCATGCCGCAGGACGAGCCTGTTATGTTGCTGAGCTGCGCGAGGCGCAGCGAAAAGAAAAAGAAAAGGGCGTAGAGGAATCTCTCTGCGTCCGTTTTGCGGATAATTGACAATTAACGCCCGGGCCCGGGCACCCCAACCAATTCCAAAGAGATCTTGACCCGTAAGACACCGAAAGTGAAGACGAAAGTAAAGACAGTCAAGCTTCTCCGGTCGAACTGACGATCGATGTTCCAATTGACGATAACGACGATTCAAGAATGATAAAGATTGGATCTCAGCTAAGCCAACAAATGCAAGAGGAATTGGTTGAATTTCTCCGGGTAAACCTTGATGTGTTTGCCTGGACGCACTCTGATATGTGTGGGATCTCGCCGGACATCGCGAGCCACACACTGAATATTGACCCGCGGCACGTCCCGGTCAAGCAAAAAAGGCGTGGTATGGATCCAGAGAGATCTGTCGCCCTTAAAGAAGAGGTAGATAAGCTTAAAACGAATGGATTCATTCGAGATGCATTATACCCAGAATGTGTATTCAATCCTGTACTTGTCCGAAAGCCAAATGGAAAATGGAGAACATGTGTTGACTACTCAGACTTGAATAAAGCTTGCCCCAAAGACAGTTTTCCACTTCCTCGAATTGATCAACTTGTAGACTCGACGGCTGGACATGAACTTTTATCCTTCATGGATGCGTACTCTGGCTATAATCAAATACCCATGCACTTGCCCGACCAGGAGCATACCGGCTTCGTAACCAATATGAGACTCTATTGCTATAAAGTTATGCCTTTTGGACTCAAGAAAGCTGGGGCAACTTATCAACGGTTAGTTAATCGAATGTTCGCTAACCAGATTGGAAAAACTATGGAGGTGTATGTTGACGACATGCTAATCAAGTCACGATTTTCCATTGATCACATCAGAGACCTGGAGTCAATGTTTAATATCCTCCGAGAATACAGAATGAAGCTCAACCCGTTGAAATGTCATTTTGGGGTCGCATTCGGAAAATTCCTTGGGTTTATCGTCAACGCTCGAGGAATCGAAGCCAATCCTAAAAAGATCTGGGCAATCAGAAATCTCGAAACCTCGAAAACTATAAAGCAAGTCCAGAGTCTCAACGGGAAAGTAGCAGCACTGAGCAGGTTCATTTCAAAGTCTACTGACAAATGCATTCTTTTCTTCGATCTGGTCCGAAAAGGAAAGCGAAACTTTGAATGGACTACGGAATGTGAGGACGCATTCCGAGCACTAGTTCAACATCTCTCCACACCGCTAGTTTTGTCAAAGCCTATCGATCACGAGAAATTGTACGTTTACTTGGCGGTATCAAAAAACGCAATCAGTGCTGCCCTAATTCGGGAGGAAAACCGAATACAAAAGCCGGTCTACTATATAAGCAAGCGACTAATCGGAGCTGAGAGAAATTATCCGAAGTTGGAGAAATTGGCTTACTGTCTTGTTATTGCTTCGAGGAAGCTCCGTTCGTATTTCCAGGCTCATCCAATCACAATTTACACCAACCAGCCGTTATGACAGGTCCTTACGCGGCTTGAGATGTCTGGTAGGTTACTCAAATGGAATATCGAGTTAAGTCAGTTTGACATTACTTACACTCCAAGACGAGCCATTCAAGGGCAAGTCCTAGCAAATTTCATAGCTGAATTTACCATCCCAGAAGACTTGCCCGAAACAAGCGAATCTTCCAAGTACATCTGGAAGCTGCATACTGATTGTGCATCTAATGACCGCTGCTCCGATGCAGGAGTTGTGCTTGAAACTCCCGAAGGTCAATCTATATGCTATGCTTTAAAGTTTGATTTTCACGCGACCAACAAAGAAGCTGAGTATGAAGCCCTACTTGCCGGATTGAGGCTTGCTAGAGATTTGAAAATCATTGCTGCGGAGATTTATTGTGATTCACAATTGGTCGTGTGTCAAGTTCGGGGGGAATACCAGGCCAAGGACCGAAGACTGGCTGCTTACCTTGCTCGGGTTTAAGAAATATTAAATCAGTTCGATTACTATGTCATCTATTGCATTCCCCGAGAGCGCAATCAAAAAGCCGATTCATTAGCAAAGTTAGCCAGCACAAGCGAGGCACAACAAATGGGACTTGTTCCCGTGAAGACATTAGCTTCCCCGAGCATCGATCGGATGGAGACGGATTGGATATTTGAGGTTGTTCACGATAAGGAGTCATGGATGACTCCGTTCAGAAATTATCTTGAGCACGGAACCCTGCCAGAGCGCAGGAGTGAGAAGAGACATGTTCTTCGAAAAGCCTCACGGTTCACTATTCAAAACGGAGTTATGTATAGAAGAGGATACTTTGTTCCCTTACTCCGGTGTATCGCTCACGGCGAAATCAAACGCGTATTGTATGATGTGCATGAAGGAGAATGTGGCGATCACACCGGGGGGCAAGCCCTTGCTAAGAAAGTGCTCAGATATGGATACTACTGGACAACCGTAAATCGCGATGCATCAGACTACGCCAGAAAGTGCGACAAATGCCAAAACCATGCTCGGATTCCAAGGGCCCCACCTACCGAAATAATCCAAATGGTCAGTCCATGGCCGTTTGTAGTATGAGGCATTGATATTATTGGCTCTTTTACCTCTAGCCAAAGGTGGTGCGAAGTATGCCATCGTAGCAGTTGATTACTTTACCAAGTGGACGGAAGCTGAACCCCTTGCTACAATCACAACGAAGAAGGTGATCAACTTCGTGGTGCGCAACATCATCTACCGATTTGGTCTCCCACATACTATCATCACTGATAACGGGACCCAGTTCGACAGTGCCGAATTTAAGGATTTCTGCCAACGATTCCGCATTTAGAAGAAATTCTCCGTAGTTGCACACCCTCAAGCGAATGGACATGTCGAAGCTGTTAACAAAGTTATAAAGCCTATTCTGAAGAAACGATTGGAAAAAGCCGGGGGCAAATGGGTCGATGAACTCCCTATGACCTTATGGGCCTACCGAACAACCCACAAGTCCGTGACCGGCTACACTCCGTTCTCTCTCTCTTATGGTTCAGAAGCTGTTATTCCAGTCGAATTAGAAGTACCTTCTCATCGCGTGATATACTATGATCCAAAGACAAATGCTATATTACTTGCCGAGTCTCTCGATTTATTGGATGAGAAGCGTGAAGAGGCTGATTTGAGGGCAGCCGCATATCGAAGTCGAGTCGTTCGATTATACAATGGCAAGGTCCGATCCCGAACCTTTGAACTTGACGATCTCGTCCTTAAGAGAATTTACCCGGTCCCTTCTCATATGAAACCAACTTGGGAAGGGCCGTATGTTATTGAACGAAAGCTCGGAGATGACACATTCAAATTATCGACCGTTGACGGTCTCACTCTTCCGAGAGCCTGGAACAGCGAGAGTCTTCGTCGCTACTACACATAACAGGCTTTGTTTATTTATTCAGTCTATTTTTCGTTTTGCAATTTGTTTATGCACTTCGAAATTTGAATTTGTAATAAGGCAACTGATTTTGCCGTATTTTCTTATTTCAGCAATAAAGTGCAATCTCTTCGAGCCAGAGCTGTGATTTACTTGAAATACTTCATATGGCCATCACTATGCACGGAGAGCTAAGTTCCATCATACGGTGGAATTTATTCAAATAGGGAGTGACTGTGATACGACCGGTCACTCGCTAAGTGAAACCCGAGCTCGGGGACAAGCCATCACACTGGAGTCAAAAAAGGATTGATACACGACAATCCTTTAACTAACTCCAGGTTCCTAGAGTGTGAACTGGAGTATAAACTTACAAATACAGTTCCGAAGAGGGTGGATCCGTCCACCTAACGACTTCGCCCGTACCTTGACCAAGTTCGAGGAAGATGGATCTATCCATCTAACGACCTCGCTTGTTAACTCGGGGTGAATGTGAACCGACCATCCACGATTCTGATAGATTCGTCGTTCCCGGAGTGCGAACGAAACCCTAAAGCCCGAGAAGATATGACCGACCATCTGTCGGCCGACTCCAAGTTCCCAGAGCGTGAACAGGAGTATAAATGACAACTAACTCCAGATTTTCAGAGTGTGAACCGGAGTGTCAACATAAACACAAACTCCAAATTCCCAGAGTGCGAATTGGAGTATAAACGTTAACTCAAAATTCCCGGAAAGTGGATTGAAGTTTGGACGCGAACCGGATTAGGATCGACCGTCCATAAAACAACTCTAAGTCCCCGGAGCGTGTTTAGAGTGTAAATGCAAATCGGGTGTGACTGACCACTCGCTCTAAGTCCCCGGAGCGTGGTTAGAGTGTAAATGCAAATCGGGTGTGACTGACCACTCGCGAATCCATCTAATGTCCCCAAAGTGTGGACACCCTTACAAACATTAAACGGATGTGACTAACCACCCGTGAAAATAACTTAAGTCCCCGGAGCGTGGACGTATCATTTAAACTCAAGCAGGCGTGCCCGACCGCCGACGTACAAATGCAAATCCCCAGAGTGTGGATGCAATCGATGATAAATGAGCAAGTGCGATTCGACCACTCTAGTTTCTTTAGTCCAGCATCAATTCGACGACGTTACGCTCGATGAGCTGAAAGCGGAGTGCGATTGCCACTTGGTTTTACAATTCGCCTCTGAAACAGGGGGCAAAACTTAAGCGTCGATCATCGATTGAGACAATGCAACATCGGAGTCCAGTTCAACATTCAGTCATCACTCATAGTCGTGATTTCAGGACTTAACAACTAAACTTGGATCCAATCCAAAGATCGAAACTCAACAAGAACACTAGACTGGAGTTCAAGTGCTGGAACACTTAAGCAAATAAACGAAAGTCGAAACTAAAGACAAAATGGAATTTCATTTCAACTGTTTGTAGAAGGAAACTAAGTACAGTTTATCCAAAAATTTCTACTAGCAGGGACCGAACCCGCATCTATACACGGCCAACAAAAAACAAAAGAAATTTCTATCTACTCAAAAATTTCACCAAAGAAGCATGTTTATTCTTTTTTCTTCTTCGGTTTCCCTTTTGGTGTGGACCCACCGGAGCTTCCGCTTAGTTTTCTCTTTGAGCCTTTGCCTTTCGGCGGCCGGTCTCCAACATGAGGCATTATATCGACATCCTCCTCCGAACTCAAATGTATTGGAACACTTAGCCGTTGCCGCATCCCGTTCGCCCCGAAGCACAACGGCCTGTTCACATGCTTCCTGGGTGGCTTTGTTTGCATCATCCTTTTCTTTGATGATTTCGGAAAATTTAGCTTTAAGCTCATCAAGTTCTTTTAGAGCAGCGTCCCGTTCAGCTGTGACAGTGGTGTTTCGGTGGCCCATCTGCTCCACCAAGGCAAAGTGTGTCTGCCTCATCCTCTCCATGGCCCAGTTCGCCTCATCGGCCTTTTTGGTGGCCTTAATCTCTGATTTTCGAGAGGACTCGGCTTCATTATTAAGCACTTGGACGATGCGGTCCTTCTGGGCGAGATCAGATTCTAACTTTTCGATTATTTTAGCCCGCTCGAAAGCCATCTTCGATGCTTTCTCTGCAGCCTTCGCCCACTCTTTGTACTGGATATAGATGTCATGAATGTAGTCATGCATTGTGTTCTCCGCTTCTGAGGGAATTCTCTTTAAATGAGGGAAAATGTAACAGTCAAAGCATATATTTGGAAAATCTTTCTTTAGCTAAGCAATTCTAATAGCCCCTTCCCCAGTAGGTTCAGTGATAGCTTGTTCAGCGACGACTGGAGGCTCAACCTCAGTTCTATTGCGTTGCGACTCAGACCGAGAAGTTTGCGAAGATGGTTTGTGATGAAGGGGCTCTACCGGCTGTTTTCCCTGGCCTGAAGGTTGTGTGGGAAGTCGAGGGGGTGGAAAACGCGATCGGGATCGATATCTCTGTTCTCTGTAATCCCTATTCCTCTCGTAGCGTTCCTGACTAGAATAACCGCGATCGCGGTTTCTGTCATCCTCCCTCCGACGGGGCTCATAATACGAGCCTGACGATTGGCATGCTGAACGAAGACTGCTGAGCATAGAATCTCGCATGTTCATCGCATCTGTAAAGTAAAAGAAAAACGGAATTAGTGAGTTCTTGAAACATGCAATTTAAGGCTGGAAACCATGTGGTGCTGTGAAGTGTTTATGTGTGTGCAACCCCCGACCAACCGGTAATGTCGGCCGCATTGATGGGTAGAGACTCGCTTAAATCTAAAGCATTTTGTCCAATCCGGTGTCATGTGGTAGTGACACAAAGTCCGGAATCGGAATATCGGCAAGCTCTTCAAAAGGACTCTTTGTTGGCGAGGGAGGAGCCTCTGAGATTCTAATACCGGAGGCCGGCAAAGAAACCACAACTGATTTTCACCTCGAAGACTTAGGGCGTTTGTGAGCAGCGGCCTTGCCTTTTCTCCTTCCTTCTGTCGCTTGAAATCCGGCAGAAGGCTCAGCAACAAGTTCATCATCCGTGGGCGTTCTGTCTTCCTCACATTCCTCAGCAATTACGACCCCGGGCGCTTTGCGTTTTACCCGCTTCGTCGGGGCCGCTCTTAGCGTTCCTTCAAGCCTTATGCTCTGGTTTCGCTCAATAAGCCCAACGGTTCTCAAGTTTCGATCTGTTAGCACCGAGTCTATGTCTCTCATTTCGCTTGGCACTTCTTGAAGTACCCGCACAATTTCTTTATAGTGCACGCCCTCCGGTCGTGAAATTGCGGCTGTAAACAAAAGAGCGCATTAGTTCCAATACCAGTTGCAAATATATTGTTAACTTCTGGAATAAGTTCGGCACTTACGTCTGGCTAACCATCGACTGGAAAACCCTGGTGGGCATCGTACGTAGAACCACTCAGTTTTGAAGTAGCTCAATCTGGTCCAAGACCCCGTCACAACTTGGCAGTTCCTGACCGCCTCTAAGAACGTGAAGGAAGGGCTATCTTCCCGACTCTTGACGTTGAATAAGTATCTAATTTCGATCGGGATCGGAGGTCGGAAAAGATGCTCCATAAATACAATGAACAGACTGTTGAGCAGAGCGTATCCGTTCGGTGTAACTGTGAAGGGGCAATTCCAAAAAAGGACAACACTTTCCGAATATATTGATTGAAAGGAGGAAGCGTCCCGGGTGTACATGAATGCCCGTTGAAGGCAGTAAACCCTTCCGGGGGAGCATGCGGTCTATCGTTCGGTCCCGGTAATAGAACATCGTCCAATGACAAACCGTGCCTTAGGCATATACGACCCAACATGTCTTCGGAGACGTTGGATGGTACAGAATCTTGTGGGTTTGCAATAAAAGTTGCTCCTGGAAGCTCATCCGGAGCTGGGTCTATAACTTCAGCCGCGGCCGGAATCTCTAGAACAAAAGAAGATGAACCCTGAAGCTCCTGCTGTTGTGAACTTGTGAATTCCATAGCTAATCAACTTATTAAAAACCATCAGTAGATGATAATAAGCCCGTGTGTACCCCGGTGTGAAGTGCGTGAATGTGTAGTGCAGTGCAGTGCTACATAATACTTAAGAAATCCTACAGAACTTGCGAAAATATCTAAACGACAAGACTTCGAGATTCAACCGGAGTGACCGTCATCGCTGACCGTCACAACCGTGCCATCCAGACTTCAGCGAACGATCCAAGTTAAAGTTCGTCATGTTTGTCAAGTTACAGTTCCATCGACGAGCTTCGAAAGGCAGTCAAGTATGCAGTTTAACAGTTAAGTCCAGATATGCAAGGCAGGAGCTCGTCGGAATTAAATGTTCGAGTGTTCAAAGATTTTAAATCCATCAAAATTTAGACTTGGATCGTTCCGCAAAAAGCCTTAATTTCGTATCGATCTGGATTCATTAACTTCGCATCGATCGGTTTGCATTGGATTTCGTATCGATCTGGAATTGTTAGCTTCGTATCGATCCATGTCCAGAAACTTCGTACCGATCACCTACCGTGGATTTTGTACCCATCTAACAACTCAGTTTCGTATCGATCAGGAAGATTCATATTAATTCGAAATGATCGTTACGAAATTTGGGAACCCTCTATCGATGCGAAATCAGAGGGTGTAGATCGATGCGAAACCTCACGTTATAACCGATGCGAAATTAAAAATCTTCTTCTCCAATCCATCGATACGAAACGAAGGCCGAACCACCATCTACCAAATTTTTTGTAACCCTCCAAGCACCTTCTTCTCCAATCAAACACGGAAGCCTCCCAGGCCTTCCATAACCTCGCGTTCAACCATCTCCTCTTCCCCAAACTCGGCCATGAATGCAAACAAAAAAAAGTGAGAATTAAAGTCTCATTGTTTTACATTGATTTTGTTCAATGAATTACCTAATTTCAGCGGTTGGTTTGAAGGATGGAGTCTGGTTCGATTCGAAAGCTAAGGCAGTTTTAATTTCCTTCAACTCGAAGCGATGCGAAAACAAGGCATAAAAGTGAACAAGTAAAAATCTTTCTAAGTACAAAATCGTGTATTTATATGGGTGCAAAAACGAGGGGAGGAAATGATTCGTCTCCTAGGTAAAATGACCGGTTAAGATGGTCCTCAATGTCATCGATACGAAAGCTCTGTTCGTATCCATCCACACATACCAGTCCCAAGCATAACTACTCGTATCTATTTGCCATCGATCCAGAATGCCTCCGTTCGTATCCATCAGTGACCTATCGGTACGAACGGTACACGGGAACCCATTCGAATCCATACAACAAGCAACAAAGACAAAAGCTCATGTGAACTGTTCGAACCCATAAAGGCTCGTATCCATCGATACGAATAGTGCATAGGGGACCAATTGCTCTGTTCGCATCCTTCATTAGTCTATCGATACGAACTACAACTTCGTATCCATCATTTAGAAAATTGTAGGAAGTTCACAGCCATTGATGCGAAGATCATCACAGAATAATGTTTGGATAATTCAACTCTATCGATTCGAGATTCATGTTTATTCATCCCGAATCGATCCAGGAGAGGATCGATACGAAGGGATACTCCAAATTGACCACCAAGCGTCATTACAACTCGAATTCCACGTCGATCCAGGAGAGGATCGATACAGAATTCAATACAAAAAACTGAAAACCTGACAACGACTCGTGAACGTACGAACGTTAACGGGAGTCAGGCTGACATACATTCATGGATAATGAACTAACATCCAATTTTTAAAATTCGCAGGAATTGAATGCTTGTCTGGTGACAATTAACAAACGACAAATTACTATCATACATCAATCAATTACAACAGTACACCGTACAACGATGGGCATTCTACGGTTCATAATTTATGTTTCTATGGATCAATCAAAGATTACAACTTTCGACGAGAAAACAACAACCGTTTAACAAGTCAGATAAAACTTTTCAGAATGAAGATTGCAGCTTTTCAAAGCACGCGTGTTCTCACAAGACGTATTTTGGGGGGCAAATGTTATTCCGCCTTTTGGCAAGGCCGTGATACCAGGAACTTAACTGAAAACCGAAGACAGTCCATCCCGAGATCGGTTATACGCAGGCTCACTATGGATATCGATGAATTTTGTCCGAGTCCGGATCGAGCTACAATTGACAAAACATGACAAACAAAGCTATGATAGTCAACGTTTTAAATTTCAAGTCAATCCGAGTTCGTATGCTCAAGATATGATCGATGCAATTCAAGTAATCACCTTGTTCGTACCCATCAAACAACCAGAGAAAATCTTTCTTCGTATCGATCTGGTTCGAATCCATCATATGCACATGGTTTCGTATCGATCATGAGAGTAGTGTTCTTCATATCATTCTTTCTTCATACCGCTTCGCATCATCACCTCCGGCTTGTTCGTATCGATCAACCAACGTCCACTTTGTATCCATCCGTGACTGCCTACTTCGTATCCATCAGTAGATAACACTGGGAGTCTATTTCGTATCGATCTGTCTTCGGCATAACTCGTATCGATCGGCCATAGGTCGATACGGAATCAATATCTCCCATCGATACGAAAGTAGCTACTTTGTGGTCGATACAAAGAAATCGCCCATCTATCGATACGAAGTGGCCTTTAAGCGATCGATACGAAACCGATGCTTCTCATTGATACGAAATAAAACACAAAGCATCGATGCGAATAGAATACGCAGAATCGATACGAAATGAGGCATAGCCGATCGATGCGAACAAGACCAAGTCAGATCGATACGTACGAGGCGTAAACATTGGAAAGACTCGATCAATTTGGCATGAAATGTGGATCGATCCTAGAAACAAGCGCCACGTCAACCGGCGTCACGTGCAGAATCATCGATGCGAAACCATCGATACGAACGACATCGATACGAAGGAGACAGCCTTCGAAAAATACAAACTTGCATCAAGTATAACTCACAATCTACAAGTCCGAATGCCACCAAATTTTCACAGGAGCTTGCGTACAACTTAAAGAATGTTCAGTCTAAATTTCGACTCGATTGGGTCAAATCTTGATCGATACGAAATTCGTTCGTATCGATCACGGACCGATTGCAAATCACATGGAATCGATCACGTGGGCCTGCCCATGTGCCAGAAGAGGTCTCTCGAGATCTGAGCGAGATATTTGCAATCTACACCTATAAATATCAGCTCAGAACCTACAGAAAAGAGATCTTTTGGCTCTTTGACGTCCAGACTCTGCCGAATTCACTATTGTATTCGAATTTCACTGTTGTATTCGAGATGTACTGTTGTAATCCATTGTAACCAGCAGAGAAAAGTTAATAAAAGTCAATCATTTCATAGTGGACGTAGGCAACACGCCGAACCACTCTAAATCCCTGTGTTTCTGCGTACTTTCTTGTTTGTTTTTGAAGTGTTTGTTAGATAATCTCCTTTTCCATTTAACTTCTTCATTTTATCTCTTCAAATACTTTCGAAGAGTGTTGTGCTCAATTTTGGTACAAACACGTATGGTCGCTATGTTCTCATTAAACAGTCACATTTACTGATAAAATGATGCATTTTTTCCTTTATCAAGATAAGAGCTTGACATCTTTATCCTACAGTATTTTGATATGGCATCTTTTCAGTGTTTGCAATGGCAAGATTCACGATCATTTTAATAGCGACGAAAAGCTTATGCATCATTCCTGTGTGACTATGCTTGTTACTGTTACCAGCCTATAGCGACTTTGGTTAGCTCTCTAGTTATTCTAAACATATAATTTTGATTCCATACTTTGGCAAGCTCTTGTCAATATTTTATGTTTCTATTTTTAATCCAATACCAAAGAACTGGAGCTTAGCAATTTAACATGTCCTAAACATACTAGCTGACTAGCAGCAAGTTCTAGAGTTTTAAATCTTCTTCATCTCGCCCGAGATCTCCTTGGAGATTTATTTTTTGCACTTGGACGAGATGAAATTTCAAACATAATTTTTAATTTGTTTGACGCTTATCTCACCAAGATATTAAGATCTGAACCTGAGATATGGATCAAGATGTCAATCCATGATTTTATCTGAAATCTGATATTTGAAGCCTGGCAATTTCACTTGCTAGTTATCCCATGTATTATTGCCTTGCCATCACCAACAGTCACCTTTCAATTGTTGTTTCAATTCATATATTTTGTATGGTATAAATAATTTGATGTAAGTATACCCCTGTTCAAACGTTAGTTATTTTTGACTTTTATAGGAGCTGATTTGAGTGACTTGGCTGTTGAATACTCAAAATGTCCTTCAAAAGAAAGTGGCGGAATGCTTGGGTGGGTTCGTAAAGGACAAATGGTATGATTTATTGTTTATTTTTTCTGCGTGCTCATAGGTGGAATTGTTTGATATTACTAATTGCATGTACTCTTGTTAGTATCTTAAGGGCTATTTTAAGAGTGAACAGGTAGTTGCTGAATATGATAAACATCAGTCCCATATCAGACTGTTAATAAAATATTCTCTTTTATAGTCTAACAATGGCAGCTTATGCTTTGATCAAATTTACGATGTTACGTAATGACGTTATAATTATAACGCTCAATTAATCACTTTGATAATTTTTTTCAATGAACCACAACCATCTAATTTGTTAGCTACACAAAAAGCATCAATGGTCTCTTTTGAATGATGGCCAATACGGTGCTCTCCTTGATGGTCAACAAATTCACCTTATGTTGATTATGAGTATTATTAATATGTCTGATTGCCTGCTCTGAACCTTTACTTTTGTCAGCTAAATGTTAAGTTTCTGTGAACATAAGAACTTATTACCGTGCATTATCATCAAACACACGCAGACGTTTAACCTTTTTGCACATTATTACAGATCTAACATGATATTCCCTTTTTGCATTAATGTTATCACAACTTACTATGGCAAATTCTGAATTCTACGAAAAATCTCGATAGCATCAGTCCTTTTCTTACATGTACTTGTGGAACCATTAAAAAATAACATATGAATTTTCTTATGGATATGTTTATCAATTGTTAATATGACTTAATGAGTCATGCGGCATCCTTTGTATGTAAATTCTTTTAGATTTATCAATCATGATTGTTGTGAAAAATTCAACTCATAATATAGCACCTTTGACTTCCTCTCTTCAAAGGTTTAATTACATTCGTTGATAAATCATGCTTTTGGCATCAAAGATAGGGTCATTCTTGCAGCTTATCATGTATTCTGTTTGTTAAACATTTAGTTGCGATAGCATAGCACAAATACACAACCAATGTAAAAATGAGAAATGAGAAAAATGAGTAAACACAAGGATTATCTGAAATATACTTCGAATAAATTGGAGCAATAGTTCATGAATAAACAATAAAATCTTTTATTATGAATCGGGATTACAAATCATTCTCATTAAAATAAGGAGAGCACAAATGACAATATCTCTCTCTTCAATAATAGGAGGAACAACACTCATTAACTAAAACACACTGAAAATAAAACTGCACTCTTCACTCTACCTTTTGCTTTTCCCCTTCATTGAAATGGGATGAATGAATTTTGGTTTCTAATGCTTTAGTATGAAATGGGGTATGTGTACTTCTATAAAATTTGGTTTCTCGGAAAAGAGGGATTTTTGGTAGGAAAGAATTTTCCTTAACACCACGAAACTTCAAACAAAAGTCCTCATAAAAAGTAGCTTAAAATAACTGTCAATTTTTATATATTAAAGAATTTTCTCCTTATGATGAATGCCATTGAGGAAAACACACTTGGTTACCATCTAGTTTAGTCAAGAGTAAAATTGATATTCCTTTTCATTGCATTTTGATAGGTATTTTGGGTAGAAGCCGTTAATATTGTCTGTCATGTGATAAATCAACTTCCAATAAACAACGATCGGGTCGATGATGTCGATAGAGACGTGGATCGGTAAACCAACTAACTATTTACCTCTCCTTATATTTATTTATTCTATACACGTGGTGTTACAAATTTCAAGATATCAAAGTTGGATCCAAAATCCAGAAAATGTTTTTTCTTGGGATATGTTGATGGAGTTACAGGACACCGTTTGTGGAACCCCACTGTCATTAATATGATAATCAACATAGATATAATATTTGCAAAAAGACACGAAGAATGATAGCACGTTAAAGGAAAAACTAGAGACTACTACAATAGAGGTTGAAAGTAGATCAAAACAAAAAGTTTCAAATTATTTTAAAGCAACATTGGAGCACGAAGCTAATGACCACTGTTTTAAGCGCTATGACATCTAGCTTGAGTTGTTGCTAGAGGTTTTGTGTTCAAACCCCGATATATACATAAAGACCAATTTTAAAAAAGAAACACTAGAGTACTAAATACAAGAACAAACCGAGTCTTTAGTACGAGAAGATTGCCGATCAACTCACGAGAGGAAAGATTTGGCTTCACATTCCAAGTATATTATGGATGACATTATTGCATATTGTCTACTATCAAAGGACGAAAAATCATCAATTTTACATAGGCCATTGATAATCAAGAAGTAGTTTTGTGGATGACATCAATATAAGAGGAAATTAAAGCTCTTCGTAAGAATGGGACTTGAGAAATTGTTCAAATTCTACAAGCATGCAAGCTATAAGAAACAAATAGGTCTATAAGATAAAGAAGGATGGCAACGATAGTGAAATGATATTGTACAAGAATGGTGGTAAATAAATCTGGTGAGAAAGAGTGTTTGGATTTCAACAAACATTTTCACCGTGTGTTTGACTTACAATGGCTTGAGTGGTCTTGCCAACGCATGCTATTTTTGATTTATACTTAAAGCACTTGGATGTGAAAACTGCATTTCTTTGATGAACATGAAGAAAAGATTTACAAGCCCCAGCAAAAATATTTTGAAGGAAAGTATGTGAGAATTTGGTTTGCGTATTGAACAAATGTCTATAAGGTCTTGAACAAATGTTGAGGTGTCCATATAAGTGATTTGACTCGTTCATCATAAATGTTGGATACAACAAACTATTTTCAAATAATTTATATGTACTGCATGAGGTTTGATGAAAACGAGTTTATTAAATTTTTGTTGTATCTAGACAAAATACTAGTAGTAGGCCATAATAATGAACATATCGAAAAGAAGTGAAGGCATGGTTTGGTTAGGGAGTTGGATATGAAGGACTTTAGGATCGACAAACAAGATTCTAAATATGCAAATTTACGGAGATGGGGGAAGATTTGTTTTTTCTTCTTTTTTTCTTTTTTTCTTTTTGAAAAAGTTCTTAATGGAATATTTGTAGAGATTCAAAATGCAAGATCATAAGCCAATTTTTACTCATCCTGTTAATTTGAACTTATACTCAAGTATGAGTTCTATCATTAAAGAAGGGAGGATGTAAGCGTTTCCGAGTTCCGCATGTATCAACAACGAATCTGATATTAGCTATGGTTTGTACCAAACCGTATGTTGCACAGGCAGTGAAGGTAATTGTTCGATACATGGCGAGTCCTAGTTGGGAACATTGGATTGTTGTAAAAAAAAAAATCAATGTAGAACAAAAGGGAAAGAGCAGATCAGGTGGCTGATTGCAAGTGGTATAAGGGAGCTAGTACCAACTTTTTAGATCTTGGATTTCAGACGAGATCCCGGACCGACATCTTGATATATATCTCATGAGATGAGTGTCAAACAAGATAACAATTACACTCCCTTTTTTTGTTCATCGAATGCTCGGGGATTTTTTTGTCCTTTTGGTCATCATGATGATGAGGAATGAAATTGTTTCCATGAGAGATAGGCGGGAGGGAGGGAGGGAGGTTATTATTTACGTAGGCAGGTGATTTTAAGATGATAGGTAAGCATACCCCACTTGCTCTTTTTTCCCTTCCTATTCAAGGGGATTTGTGCGGCCGTTTTGATGGGTTTAAGGTGAGAGGTGAGCATATCTCACTCTATTTTCCCTTCTTATTTGGGCGATTTATGCGGCTGTTTTGATTTGATGATGGGTGATTATCGCAAATTTTTTGGCTTTTGTTATAATTGCAGTGCAAATAATTTTTGAGGCAAGTATCATATACTTCTTTTAATTTTGCATATACAAAACCAAACTCCAACCCATTTAATGTTACATTTTATTTATTTATGACGAGTCCTAAATACGAGCACATTTGAATGGCACTTAATGTCCCAATTTGATGTGCCTATCAATGAATCATAACCTTATGCTGATTGCTTTAGTTATATTAAAATTAATTCATGAATGATTTGTCATGATTAAGTTGACACGTTGAGCACAAAAATATTTGGAAGCAAAGAAGTCCTTGTTCAATGGTGATATTGATCTGTGTGTATTTTACAAACCATTGGTTATGAATTAATGATGCACATAGAACAGATGAATAGTTTGTACTTTTCATCAAAATTTGCAAAATTGTTCATCCCTGAACAAATGAAGATGGTTTAGTATTGGTTGCCTTGTTCACTCAACAGTTCTAAGGCTTTTTTATAACCTTTTCTAGAACAATATTGCACACATCCTAAACCCTATTAATAAATATTGGTTGCCTTGTTACCAACACAATACAACATTGCTTGTTTTTTTCCCTTCACAAATCTGAAATTAAGTCGAGTTCCTAAATATTGATATTCATTGAAGGTAAACATCAAAAGGTAAATTTATTTTGCATCATTCATCTTTACTTGACATTGGACTTTTATCTGCTCATTACATACATGAGCTAGAATCCTTGAGAATCTATACGATGGGATGCATAAAAAAAAACGACCCTTGAGAATCAATAAATGAAACACTAATATTCAAAATGGATGTATGCTATCAAAGTTTCTATTATTATAAAACATGACCAGGTTCCAGAATTTGAGGAAGCAGCATTTGGTGCGCCATTGAACAAAGTAGTGCGCTGCAAGACAGAGTATGGTTGGCACCTTTTACAAGTTCTTTCTGAAAGGTTAGCTCCATGCATTATTCTGCAACCCTGCAAAAAAAAAAAAATCTTTCTTAAACTTGTATCTGTTAATCTTTTTATGGATTCTAATTTTAAGGGAAGGATCTATACTAGAGGACATTACACCCCAGGAGTTGCATTCAAAATTGCAAGATCCTAACTTTATTGAGGAAGCCCAACTGATTGATGTTCGTGAACCCGAGGAAGTGTATGCATCATTTTGTACTCTATATTTACGACACTTTATGTGACTGTACTGTATGTATGGGATGATAAACTTTGGTTTGTTCATGTAGTGCTCAAGCTTCTCTGCCTGGTTTTAAGGTCCTTCCTTTACGACAGTTCGGGACGTGGTGTTCAGTAATATCAGATGATTTTGATCCTCAAAAGGACACATATGTCCTGGTAGGCTCTTGTAGTTTATTCTCAATGCTATTTTTATTCACCCCCAATAATTTGGGCTAAACATAAACTTAGCTCCTCGTTGACAAATGTTATAAAATTAGGGTGTGCAAATGGTTGGTTCGATTTAAAATTGATAAAAAATATTAAAACTATAACAACCATTCAACGAACATAAACCAAACCAAAACGAGCTGATATTTTTCAAAATCGAAACCAACCTAATAAAAAAATTAATCGGTTCGGTTTGGTTGAGCTTCAGTTGAGCTAGATTGTTTAGTTGCTAACATAATATGAACAATGGTTTGAGTCCACATTTATTTAGAATGCGATGATGTTATAATTTTGGTAATGCATTTCACCTATTGTAAAAACTAATATGAATTAAATGGAAATTAATGTTGTTGAGATAGAAATATAAATGATAATATTCGGCATTGATAATTATGTTCTTTTAAAATAATTCAAGTTTTATACTTGGTTTCATTGCTTGGTTTAGTTTTAAAATATTGAAAACCAAAACCGAACTGAGCCAAAAGAAAACCAAATGAATACGAAAATAAAAATCAAACCGAACCAGTTAACTATCAAACCAAACTGAACCAATCAAACTAATTTGGTTCGATTCGTTTATTCGGTTAGAACCGATAATTGTTCATCCCTATATAAAATAAAAAGGATCCAAAATCACTCTTGTTCTATATACTGACTTAAGATTTTTGGAATAAAATTTAAATCGGAATTTGATATGAATCTTGAATAGTTTTTTTTTTGATTTTTTTTTGAAATAATGAATCTTGAATAGTTGATTCAAAAGGTTTATATTTTGTTATTATGTATACATATTTGTATGCTATGTTTTTGAATTTATTTATTTGCTGTATGTAGATTATTGAATGACATAATATTCAATTTTCCTTTCCACAACAATACTTTATACATTTAAAACTCATGTTGACGCATGAGTTTCTACATTTAAACCGAAAACTCAACTTTTTTCCCTTGCTTCACCATTATTTTTTATAGAACTGAATGATTTTTCGCAGTTGTGATTTTAAATTAGTTTTGAATGGAATTTGAGAATTGAATCGTAATGGAAGAGATTTTAGTTGAAAGGGAATTCAAATCATAAGGCTGTGGTTAGTTTGTCCTTTTAGTTTTGAGTTTTCGTCCATACAAAAATACGCATAATGCATTTATATTGTGAAAAACGTTTAATTTATAAAACGAGGTTAACATACAAAATAGAAAACAACTTTTATTTTTATTTTTTGTGTTTTGAGAACTAACGGAAGCACAAAAAACAATTCATCCTTTCGTCGTCCTTCCATTTCCGCCGTCATCCCTTCCATCTTCCTTCCACCCCTCCGTTGTCCCTTCACTTTTATCATATTTTGTAATTAACGTTGAAAATGAAAATTATAAAATGAAAATAAACCAAAAAGGCCCTAAGATTTTAAGATTTTCGACAACAATTTCTGGCTTACATGACTGATTTTATATGATGTTGTTAATTATATTACAGTGTCACCATGGCATGAGGTCATTGCAGGTTGCTCAATGGCTACAGACTCAGGTTTAGTTTGAACTACAGATGATACCTATTCCAAGCTAAATTGCAGAGGTTTTTTAATGGACTGATAATATGATATTTTGCATACAGGGATTCAAGAGAATTTTTAATGTCAAGGGAGGTATTCACGCGTACTCTGTCAATGTAGACCCTTCCGTTCCAACATATTAAGTTTAATTTTGTATGATCTTTATTCGTGTGAATAAAATAATGCGATTGCATGTTTTGTATCTTAAATTGTATAACTGATGCTACTAAGTTGAGTTGATGTTGTAGATATATTTTGTTGTGAAATTTGTTTGTACGAGGATGGTTGATTTTCAGAATATCTTCGTTTGGATAATAATATTATATTCTAGGACAAATTTTTAAAATGAGCCTGCAAAAAATGCTGTTGCATGTATATGCTCATATGAAAACCTATTGTAGGAATAAGTCTGGTTAGGTTTTCATATAGCTTACATATTGATGGAATGGATGAGTTATTTAATTATTATTTTTAATTTGCGCATTCAATAGATGCGAAGGTGTATACATTGTATTTGCGCTTTGTGGAATGCGCAAATACTGTTTTGAACATCAAATTAACAACAGTCTCCTTTACTATTTCCATTTCACTTCTTTTTCTCTATCTTTCCAAAATTCAAACCCTATCTTCAATATAATCCATTCTATTTTTCAAATTCAATCTCAAATCAAAATTCTATTGTTCATCTTTAAATAATTTGTTGTTTTATCGCAAAATGAAAGGCTTTTCTTTATCTTTTCAAATTAGAGGTAAAAAAAATTCCAAATCAATTTTAATTTCCAATTTAAGTTTCAAATCAAAATAATCTACAGTTTGAGATGAAGAAGTTTGAGATGTCTTCTTCGTTGCAAGGTAAAAAAAGCTAATCTAATCCTAGTTGTTTATTAAGTTTGTTGAGCATAATTTGTCTACTAGTTAAATTTTGTATTTTATTGTTGTTTAGTTTATTTTGAAGATAGACTTGTATGATTGGAAATAGATGATGAAACGTTGATGAAATATTGTGATGAATTTGAAGCACAAAAAAGTAATGCGGTTCAGAATCATATTGGCGTTAAAATTATTTATGTTTTGGAGACAATCTGATAAATTACCACAGAAAATGGATTGTGGAACATCTAGGTTAGAGACTCATTTACGCGAAGTTTTAGTGAATCAAAGACCGGATCAATAAATTTGCACTGGTTACGATGTAGTTAATCGTTAATATGTTGTTTCTGCTATGGCAATCGAACAACCGACATATCCATTTTGTTACCGTGGAATCGAGTGTGAAGTTGTTGTTTGCAGGACTAAAACGAATGCAGAGCGTCGATTTTACGGATGCAGTGCATATAACAATCACAATATGAACCCTGATCAAGTTGATCGTCGTAATTATTTTGACTGGCTCGATCCTTCAATGCGTGTTAGGGGAGTTGAATATGGCAATATGCCATTGAAATGCAAGCCGAAGTTAGTTGTTTGGAAAAGTTAAATCGTAAACTAAGAGAACATAGTTGGTTCGGGCCGATATTTTGTCCCAACTTTCAATACACGAGGAGAGCATCGGATAAAAAACGGACTGTTGTTTTCTATGAATGAAATGATGAACTATAGACATGTTTCCTATTTTGATGTTGGGTTGAAATGTAATATTAAACTTTAGTCGTGATTATTTTGATGAAATATATTGGTTATGTTGTGATATTGGTAATATTGACCATATATGGTCTTATATTGGTGATATATTGTGTTATATATGGTGTCATATTGAACTTTGTTTTTGATACTATATAATGATAGTGGTTATACAGCTCTCTGTTATACATTGTATGTGATATAGCTTGCGCATTTGTGGAGTACGCAAGTAATATTTTTTAAAACAAAAATTTTAACTTGTGCATTCCATAAATGCGCAAGTATATATATTGTATTTGCACATTTATGAAATGCGCAAATACTATTTCGAGCTTGAAATTAACAACAATCCCCTTTACTATTCCCATTTCACTTTTACTCTTTCCATTTCAACAAAACCTAATTTATTCCACCATAAATTCTTATACTATTCTAAACTTGTCTAAGGAATCTTAATTTTCTTGTTTTTGATTGAAGATTGTCTAAGGGAACACCATCATCTTCTTTGCAAATTAAGGTATTAATTTAATAAATTTTAGTTTAAGGTTTTCACAAAATCAAGATTTTGAATATAGTGTTTAATTTTTTTTTATAGATAATGCCAACGGTTCCAACTATATTTTACTACGATAGAGAACTGTTGGTCGATGAAGACGGTAAACCTAGGTATATTGGTGGTAAACGAAAAGGATCAAAATTTTAAAAAAAATATATTGTAGTTTTATAAAGCTTAAACAACGTGCATTTGAAGTGACACAAGTCACCTCTCGAATATGATTTAAAATTAGTGTTGAAATGGGTTAGAGATGATGGTTCATCCGCTATTGATTTGAAAGGTGATGATGATATGAATTCTACGTTTTCTGTTGGAACGAGAGTGATAGAAATTTTTGTTAGGAAAACAAAACATATTGATGTGGTAGAAACACATCAGTCTGCAATTTTAATCGAAGAGCCTTTACCCACTACACAGTTTCAAAAAAAAAACAATGTTCGACACATCCTTCTTATATGACAACTCATCATGGTGGAGAGTTTATAAATTTATTAAATAGATATAGAGGAATAGTTAGAGTATCGTCTAGTCAAGCACAACATATGGATCATAACTTTATATATTCAAATCAATTCCAAACAGTCGCAAAGTGAGTAATATTTTATCATAGTATTTTCATTTTGAATTACCTTTACACAATTTACTCCTAGCATTATTTTTTTGTACTTGTAGTTTCCAAATGAATCCAGTGAAAGGATTCATTGGTCGTGCTGATGACGACGACGATTACGTTGTATTGCAAACGATAACGAAGTGCAATTGGATAGCATTCAAGTAGCTTGTGCGGATGATGTAGGTAGAACTTGGGTTGATAATATGCAGGTTAACAATGATGCAATCATATATGAAGATAATCAACAAGTTGATGAGATAAATGTTGATGAAGAGCAAATCACATATGAAAATTCCATAGCCGATGATTTATGTACTGCAATAATGATGGCGAAATCAATTATAGATAACTATTAGTTAGAAGTGGAAATGTTTGGAAGAGAATCTGCTGAAAAAGGGCTTTAGGTTGGATTAATATTTGAGAAAGAGGAAATCATTTAACAATTATGTGAATGTACGATTAAATGTTCAGTTTCTTTTCAAATAGTGAAATCGCTTGCAAATCAATATACGACTCGATGTGATATTGATGAAAAATGTCCTTGAAGATTGCATGCTGGTCTATCAGTGAGAAAATCTCAAAATTGGTGGAAAGTAAAACCATATGGCAGGGATCACACTTGTTTAAATGCAACCATGAACCCAAACCATTGACAAGCAACATCAAAGTTTATATGTAGCAAAATATTTTCCTTAATTAAATCTGAAACAAATATGACTACAAGAACAGTATGAGACAATGTTGAGTATGTTTCATATAAAAATAAGTTATTTTCGAGCTTGGCATGAACTACAGAAAACGGTTGCAATAATTTATGGAGAGTGGAAATCATAGTATATAGAAAGCGGTTACAATTCATATGCTCTAAAAAAAACTATCAAATATTGTAAATTTCAAGTGTTAACCACATCACTCTCTAGTGGAGCTCAGGGAATGTAAGCAACCAATTTCCTATTTCGGGTGAATTAATTTAAAGGACAAAAATTTGTATATTTTTAGCCTCAAGGACACGACCTCAATATTTTAACCACAAGGACAAACATTCTCCTAAAAATTATTCATAAAGACAAACATTCTTTCAAAATTATTCATAAGGATAAACATTTTTCCAAAACTGCTACCGAACTAAAAATTGATACCTAAAAACTGCTATCGATAACTACAAACTGATACCTAAAAACTGATACCTAAAGAAAGTTGTCCTTCAGGCTAAAATACTGAAGGTCTGTCCTTGAGGTTAAAATGCTGAGAAATTTTGTCCTTGACAGTAATTTCCTATTTCCTATAAAACTGTTTCAAGATATAATGATGAGTTATTTGTCAATACCAATATTTATACTCACTCAACAGTGTCGGAGGATCACGTTCTCGTCTAGCACAATCAATTCACGAATTCCATAAAGCCAAACTTTCATCAAGCAAAACTCTCCAATCAATTTGGATCTATTGGAACGACGAGATCAGGAATGTGTTGATGATTGAATCCAAATTGTCTCATCACTTGATCCGTAAGATAATTTTCAAAGTCCCAAAATAGGATTAGCTGACCCTTAGCGATCCAACCTAGGAACATAAATTGTACAACAAGACCATAAAATGTATTAATCAACGAATATAGTTTCGAAGTTACAACATTATGCGCTAATAAATCCAATTCATTTCAGTAAAATTGTATATTTTTTGGAGCTTCATGCCAACTCCTAGCACAATTCCACCTACTACCGTATGGAAGATAAGGATCTAAATTGGTAGGAATTGTTATAGCAGGATATCTAATTGCTAAATGAGACCATGACCATAATTGCAGCAATGTTGCAGAATCCCCTGATTTTGTTTTTTATAATGCAACATTTTTTAACTCACCATACAAATAACAGAGTACCACATTACCCCATGAATATTGACCACAATGCGCTAAATCATCCATAAATGGCAAAAATTTAAAGTTAAATCGGCCTCTTGAATGATCCGGAAATAGCCATGGTTTAAAAAATATAAAATTACAGCACGACTACGACAAAGTATCTCTATATCCTTCGCATCAGCTCCAAGAAAGCTTCAAGTGGTTCTTAAAGTTCATTTTTAAACTAAGTCATATTTATCTCACTTTTAGATTTTATTGCAGTCTCAGAACGAAATAAACTAAGTAAATCATGACACAATTCCATATAATCAACCTCTATATTTTATAAATATACCGAAAAACCGTCCATGGCTAAACCAAACAAATAGTAAACATCATGTAATGTGAGGGTCATTTCATCTACTCTCATATGAAAATTATTTTCCTTAGGCCTGTAATGATCACACAATGCCGTTAGAAGATGATGGTCTAGTCTAATGTACTCAACTTGCGTGCTTTCCAAAAACCGGTTATTCTTAAGTTTTGTTCCAATCAAGGATCTTTAAAATCTATTTTTTTAAGCTTGCTAGAATGGTCTGCAGGTTTAATTATTTGAATGTTCTGATTTACAACAAGGAATAATAATTAATATTTTACACTACATTTTCATTTGAAAACCAATGTAAATAAAATAAATACCTCCATAAGAAATTCATTTTCACTTCTATATTCTTCTTGAAGATAAAGAACACACCAACGGGTCCGGATGGCAGTTCTACAAATTTCTATCATCCAATTATTCATTCACTAATAAAATTTAAAACTAGGGTTCTGCAACCTTAGGCTCTGATACCAAATAAATTTTACAAGTTCTACAAGTTATTTTGGAAAATACTTTTACTTTTAAAATAAATTTTAGGAATCCTGCAACCTTAGGCTCTGATACCAAATGAATCAACCCACACCCCTTAATATACCCAAAAGGACACATTAAAAGGCATGGTGCGTTGTAGGTATAACTGAAACTAACAGAGACTAAGATCCATAAGACAAAAATAGGTAAAAACAGCGGAAACTAAAATAATAACTTATTCAAAGCTAAAACTTCATAATTGCTTCATAAACCAAATAAGTCAAATACCAAATACAACATACATGTCTCAAAACCCAATATGTCTCATGAAATAAAAACTCGTAGTCTCAACAAAAATTAGAGTGTAAATATCCCTCTCAAATGCCAGTACAAAGGAATAAAAACGGAAATAAAAGTAGGGAAATACATAGCAGAATCTTCTCCAAAAAACCTCCGAGCAACTGCAATCTACTACCCTCTCCCTTGATTGCCTATGGGGGGAAGGGGGAAAATAGAGGAGTGGGTCAGACTAAAAGTCTGGTGAGTGATAGTAACTACTAGAATCTTTAAGCAAAGTAAAAGTAATAGACTCTTCAATAGTTCTAGTGTGTATAAAAGGAAACAAAGGAAATAGGAGAGATAAAGCTGGAAATAAATACGAATTAACTCAATTAATAAGATATGTTAACTTTGATTGCTTGCACTTGTCCTTGATTTTTGCTTTGATTAGGCTGAATTCCTAATTCTGTAACTAGGATGTAACCCTAATTCTACCCTTTTTGATCGGCCTGCTACTCCATAGACCTTACTACGGACCAGATGCTATATAACTCCCCACACAACAGCCAATGGTATCTACGAAAGATGCACAAAGCACCCACTGTGGATCCGGACGACATATATAGCTCCCTACACATAAGGCAATGGTGTCTACGAAAGACACCCATACTAAGCGCTTGGAACTCATAGCGATTACTGAGCACCATAATGGAAGTCGCACGCGTAACTGCCACCACTATGCCATAAATGGCCTTCTGCAACACAAAAAAATGTTGGGTCTGGCCCAAAAAATGTTGCCATAGGTCTATGGCAACACTTTTCGGGTGATGCAATTTTTGCCGTTGCCTTAGACCTCAAAGGAAACATTTTAACTATCTAAGGCAACATAAGTAATATTGTTGCAATAGAACCCTATTTGGGTCTATTGCAACATCCATAGGTGTCTGTAGCAACATTCCAAAATGTTGCTATAGATATTAACTTTTTGAATTTGTGGGGCCCACAATGTAGAGCATATTTGATTTTTTAATAGAAATAAATATTTATTTAATAAAATGATATTGCACAGAATTTGATATTCAAACAGTAATTTATTTAAATAAATATTTTATTTCAACATTTGAAATAGTTCAAATTCCTGACTCCACTATTTTACAATTCAATGATATATAACACTGATATTCACATATATAGATATTCCTCACTACATCACTCAGTTCACTCATTACATATGCAGTTTCAATTTACACCGACACCGACACCGACACCGACACCGACAAATATACGACGAGCCGAGTGCCGAGCCGAAGGCGAGCCGAGTAGCGGGTCCGGGCGCAGCGCCGGTGGGGGTCCGGGGCCCGGCAGGCCCGGCAGGGATCGACCGATTCATCCGATTTCGGAAGATCGAGCCTTCTTTGAAACGACGTAAAATGATGCACCACACATACTTCTAAACCACCAGCCTCCATCCTCTAATTGCCTCACCAACAAACTATTTCAGTTGCCAAATTCGACTTTAGGTTGCCAAATCGCCTAATCACCTAATCACAATCGCTGATTACCCATTCCGACAACCCAAACATCATCAAACTTTCACACTGCAAATTCGCAACAAAACCAAGCACCACCCTTGGCTGATAGCATACAACATTGCTTCTCACTGCAAGCTATATATCTACAGATTTGGACCATCAACTCTAAGCAGACTGCTTCGCCTTTCATCAACAAGAGAATCAAAGGTCAGTTCATACATGTACATTAGTTCAAAGCACCAAGCTATATATCTTCAGATTTGGACCATCATTAGCCTACAAAAGAAAAACCAAACTCGTTTACTCAAGCATTACAATTCATACAAATTCAATTCAATTCAATTACAATTCATACCCATCATACAACGGTGATTTCAAGCTTCTTCCCCAGGAATAAAGCATCTCTGGCCGATAAGCGATTGTAATAAATTTGTCTATTTAAAAGAGAAAAAATCATGTAAAGTTAAAAAGACATGAATTCGGCCCTCAACTGTGATTTCCATATTACGACCAAGATAAGGTTCAAAGGAGATTTCACCAAATTTGCTGTTCCATTTAGCGTAAACGCAAAATGACACCATGGCCAAGAGGAAAAGATGAGAAAGATTTCAAACAGTCCAAATAACCAGGTTTTAGCGACTTATGGCATTATATCAATGTGATGTACAAACTGCTTGTGCATTTATACCTAAGAGCAAGCTCAATTTCTCAAAAATAAAACAATAACTATAGCTTAAGGATCCTTTATACTTTGAGAAGACAACGAGTAGAAAATTGCTTTAATTTCATAAGGTATTTCTTATCGGAACTAAAATTATGAACATTATATTAAGTATAAAGGCTTAATAAACCTTGGTGCAAAGAAAATCATACTCAGCTCAAGCAGGCATCAAAACGCGTGTCCCAGCCATAACTCTCATGCACAAAGCAAGACATATTGTCATAACAAGCATTGTCTTTGCACTACAATACCTCACCACATCCAATCCCCTTTCCAAAACGCCTTCGTTAACCGCATGTACACTTCTCTTTGCACCATCATACAACTTCCTCATTGCAAATTCAAGAAAAGGCCTAACTGTTTCAAATGTCACTCTTCCAGTAACATCCAGAACAAATCTCATGTTGCTAGGAACTGCCAATGTTGATTGCACTTGGTCAAACCAACCACTCTTCTCATTTCCCACATCAGATTTTTCGATTCTCCTCATTAAATCAAAACCATTCACTGAATCACTTGAACCTTCTCCTAAACTCAAATTATTTAATACTTGATGCGACGTTCTAACCAAAGTCTCAACAGCACCATTACAGACCATAACCAAAAGTTCCTTTATCTTCTCCTCATGCTTGGCATTTGTAATCCCACTGAAAAATTCATCATAGGTGTTAATCTCCATTGTCTTCTCCAAATAAACCGCAACTACCGTCTTCACGAATACCTCAATGCATTTCCCAAACAACTCCTTGCACTTTTCATCACCAACCAATAAGTAGATCCAACCCCAATTCGACCCACCATCTCTGGATCCACTCTCCTTGTATCCAACCACAAGGTTTCTAGCGAAACTCCCCACGACAACTGAAGCAAACCCGGATCCCAATTCTGAAAACAGTTTCTCAAGAACCCGATCGATTAATTTATTATCAGTACTACTTGAACTACCGTTTGCAACCGAGCCTTTGAAAATACCAACAGTCAAAGCTTCTGAAAACCTAGAAACGGACTGAAAAACTTCGTCCGACTTCAAAAGTTTCGAAATTTGAATGAGACTATTAGGGATGTCATCGGAATCCGATTTGAGGAAGTGATTGAGGTCGGATGAGACTAGGGCTAGGGACTCGGAGATGGAAGCTAGGGTTTGGAGGAAATGGGCAATGATTCGTCGTTTCGTGTAGAGCTTATAGATGGAGAAAGCGGAGATGCCGCCAGCAGCGAGGAGGAAGAGACGGCGGCGGGATAAGAGGAGAGGCGACTCCATTAGGGATTGGAAAATTGGGGGTGAGAAACGAAAGCGGGTGAGTGAAAAGTAAAGAGGGAAATGGAAATTGGTAAGGTGTGGATCGATGGTGTGAATCGACGGTTGAGATTTTGTTTTAAATGGTGGTGTGGATCGCTGAGGTGTAATTTTTTTTTAATTTTTTTAATTAGAATATATCTATGGCAACACTATATAAAAATGTTGCATCGTGTTACACTTGTTTTGCTAAAGCAACACATTTTTATGGCTAAGGTAACACAAAAAATATAATGTTGCAGTAGGATCAAAATTTTATAGCTATCACAACATTTTAGCTTGCAACACCTTGCAAAAATGTTGCAGAAGGTCATTTATGGCGTAGTGCACCATGCCCATGCTACCTTTTGCTCCACCTATTGGGTTTTCTTATTATCTCAAACTCCAGCATAAGCGTGCCCCTCATCTCACTTCAGGCTAATGTGAGATCACCGTGTGTCCATAGAGACTATAGGGGAAATGCTTTTGGTAATGGCCTGTCATCCAAACAATATCTAATTGCTCCTCTTATCCAAATACCCCGTGATTTGGACTTCTATTTGATCAATTACTACCATTCTTAGCATAATCGTGCCCTTATCTCACTTCAGGTTAATGTGAGACACCGTTTTGTCTAATAGGGAATGCTATATGGTACAGGTTCTACTTTCATCTTTACTTATTAACTTAGATAAATTATTTAAATAAGCTTTTATTATCATCTTTACTTTCTACGCTTATTAATTTATCCCAAGTCTTAAAATAAGCCTCATTCTATTCTTTTTCTTATTATAACCTACGTTATAATCATGCTTATTACTTAACCCAATGTCTAAGTGTGAAAATAAGATTCTTTCATCCTTTACTTTTTTTAGTTATAATTCTACGTTATAACTAAGCCAATTAATTAGTCCAATTCTAATCATAATTAGGCATAATTTCAATCGAATTCCATTTATATTACAGTCCAATTCCATTATTTATCACAGTCTTTATAATTTACATCTTATTTTCTTCATTCAATATTCTTACTTATATAATCCATATTCGCGTTTAATTTATTCTAATCTATACGCGAAGAAAAGGAGGAAGAAGAGAATAAACGCTTGAATAAAATCCAAAACGTAGAAAAAGATGTAAACAAGAAATAAATAAAAGTAAATAAACTTAAATACTGTAAATAAACTATAAATAAATAAAAAGCTATGCTTAACAGTAATAAATTATAATTAACTGAAAAAAATAACTATAAGGGAATAGACTGAAAAATAGATCTAAAACTGATGAAAAGGCTATTCCAAAATCGTAGTAAAAGTACAACTATTGAAAATCATATTATTTTAAATTACTTAAAGAAATCTTAAAATAATTACAACCACTCACCTCCGGTCCTAAGCTCTTCCTTTGGTCTTCCCAGATCTACTTGGAGTTGTAAAATAATTTAATTTATAATGATTTTCTCCTTGGAAAAATTATTCCGTTTAGGGTCCTTCCTAGAAAGGTGAACCCAATTGGAGAAAACATAGAATGAGAAAAAGTGTTAGGTCTAGGGGTCTATTTATAAGGGTAGAAGTGGATCTTGGATCATTGGATTTGAGGATTGAATATGATGCAACCACGTTATAGGCTAAATAGGAGCCATCGGATGCAAAAAAAGATGGACCGGATTGGTCAGAAGAATGCAAAACATGTCATCAATAACCTCTGGAACGTTCGAACGAACGAACGTTCGTTCGTTCATAATTAACAGAGGCGGGTCGACCGCCTTGGTGCCCAGGTCGACCTGCCTTATATATATATATATATATATATATATATTCTTCACGATTTTTGTTTAATTTTTTTCTCGTTCACATTAGCTCGGTTTCTGATGTTTTATATATGGAAATTGACCAAAAAATTACCATGGGCACAATGGTGGAACTCTCATGGCTCAATCCAGATAATTTCGCAAAGTTATTTTATTATTTAATTACCCAACAAATTAATTATTATGGGTTAAATTTTGGGTTGTTACATTCTCCCCTCCTCAAGGGATTTCGTCCCCGAAATCTCTAAGGATAAAAGAATGTACTAAATGTTTTCATCCAATTCTACAACCAACTACTCAATCATCAACCATTCATCCATTGTCCTTAAGTTTTTCTAATGCAATTTATGATACTTATGCAATTAGTGTAGTATAAATGTCTCTAACTAATGAAAAAGATTAGGCTGTCCACTGATGCAGTTGACCTCCTTTTATACAATCATGTTTGTGCCATGTATCCAAATGAATGCGAAAATTTCCTAATGATAACTGATAATTGCATGTGCGTGCCACAAACATCATCCAAATGCAATAATCATATGATAATCATCCATTTATAGCAACCATGGAATAAAATAAAATGCAAATGCACACACATCCATATGCATATGCTCTAGTGTCCAAGTTAGGCCGATCCCTAAGAGATAGTAGTGCCCAGTGTAAGTATATGCGTCCATTAGCATCCACTGGCAAACACTTGCAACCACTAGCATCCATCATACATAACATGTTCTAATAACATGTTTACATCAAATCCTATCATCCGGTTGGTTAAGTACTAAGTTCTACCCTCCCAAATGATAATAAAGGAAAGAACCTATTCAAAACTAGAGATGGAAAATAGGAAATTCTAAAAATTACTATCAAAGAAATGCATATATGAGATAAGAATTTTCTCCTAATCAAACCAGTCTTCTCCGAAGTCTCCTTAACTATGTCAAAACCAAGGCAGTCCCTTTGTAGACTCTATCCAACACGAAGGCGACTTGTGCGGTCTTCCATAAAGAGCTTTAAAAGGTGCCACTCTAATGCTAGCTTGAAAGCTACTATCATGTGAGAATTCTACTAAAGGAAGATGCCTCTCCGAAGTTTCTCCAAAATCAAAAATACATGTACTCAACCATATATGTCTTACTATCTTACTAATTTCATTTTACTGTTCTTCTTTAGTTTGCTTACATGAATTAACATTCCTAGGTTCTCATTAGTGTCCTATACACTCTACGGAAACTCTATTTATTACTTCTAAAAGTAATCACCACTATCCCCTACATAGCCTTACACTTTTTCCGTCACACCTAGAAAATGGTTCCTATCTACTCCACACTTAAAAGTTTGGTTTGGTATTTATCACTTTATTTCAAAAACTAAAGCTTTTTCATTTCTGAAACATCAAATCTCAAAATTTCTGCCTTTAAAAGTGTCATTTCCAAATTTCTATTAAATTCAATGGTACTTGGTTACTTAAAATCTTATCTTTCTGGACTTGCATCTTCACAGCTTCCTTTTGAATTTACATTACTTCCCAAACTAGAGGGAAAAACTTTCTAATTCTAAGTCCAAAACTTATTCCTCGTTTTTTTAAAGATCTTTTCAGTTTTCTATAAAAAAATTTGAATTTTCAAATTCTACTTTTATTAAGTTTTTCATTTATAGAAACTTATTTACTTTCTTTTGACCAAACCATTTTCTTTTAAAATACCTTTAAAATATCTTTATGTGTTTTTAAAACATCTTCTTATTACATGTCACGTACCGGAATTTTCGACTTTCGAAAATTCGACATCGATACTCACTTTATCGACTGCCGAGAAATCGAATGCCGGAAACTCCAATAGTGAGGGTTTTAAGAAAGAAGAAAGAGACAGAAGAAGAAGAAAAGAAGAAAAAATAGAAGAAGAAGGAAGAAAGAAGAAGAAGAGAAGAACAGAAGGACAACATCAGAAGCAGAAAACAATATCAGAATCTTACACATCGCAGCGGAACAATATATAATAGATAAACACTAGTCTTTTAAAACAAAGAACTATATCAGTTTATACATACATCAATCAGAGACAATATACAACAATGGACAGTTATATAAACTTGTCCTCATACAGAATACACAGCGGAATAAATAATATCATATACAAATACTACGTCTCGTCCTCCAGCTTATCTCCAAAGCTCCAGAATATCCAGAATATCCTGATAATCTAACTCTAGACTGCCCGTGTGGAAATTGGTGGGCACCCAGAGTTTAGAAGGGAACAATAAACTCCGAGTCAGTCATGGTGACTGGTGTGAGATCATAAAACAGTTATTCTTTAAAATAAACAACAGGAAGATTTTAAAGTCAATTTCGCAATGCCTTTGGAAAATGAAACTACCATAAGACCTCCCGCCACACACACAATGCAAACGCAGAATTGGAGGAGATTTCTTCTTATGATAGTCAAAGATGCTTACTACGCAAAATCAAATCATTTTTGATATTATTATTAGTGCATAGTGTAGAAAACATTTCGAAAGTATAATATAAATCTTAGCCAGCATAGACATTTCGAACTATGCCTACTATAGCTACCATCCAAACAGTGGGGCGCCACCATAAGTGAATGATAGGTTCTACAACTAAATCCGTACAAGGCTCGTATTGTTTCTTTGGATTTCCAACAAATGGTCAGGCTAAGGAACTTCCTATCCACGATGGGTACGTCCTTGGAATAGACGACCCGAGAAATAACCTAACATTACGGTTAGATCTCTGCCAACACAAGGCCAGGTTACCTCTGCAAAAGTAGGTAACTACTGACACACGTATGCCATCCCCCGATCGTAACCGATCTTCCCGAGGATCCCCGATTTCCAACAAACCACATAGTAAAAATGCAGCAACCACATAGGTTAAGTATCTGGGCTCCATACCATGATACCACCTCTATCCAGAAGGAATGACATACACTAAGGGGCGCTACTCCCTAGAACCTTGCCGCATCCTTCCTGTTTTGACCATTTCCGGGGTGTGAGGCTCGATGAAGTCTCGTCCACAAAGCTACGCTTTCTACAAAGCCATGCTTCGGGTCAAACAAAATGATCAACCTATGATCACAAAGATATAAGATCAAACAAATGATCATATCGCAAATGATCAAACACTGATCATTTCACAGCAACACTCAGTATGCCACGTTACCAAATTGGGAGTATATCGCTGATAAATTTCAACTACATAACCTCTGAGCTCGTACGTCTCAGAGAAGGGTGTTAAGCTAAGAGAATAAATTCTCCGCCACCGACAGAAATGTATTTGAAAGAAATCAGCTTTATATCTCAAATTGTAATGTCAGACACACAATCCATACAAGTCTGTTCCGGGATCGAACAGAACCGAAGACACTTCTCACGAAGCCCTTGCATATCCGGATAAATTTCTAATCACGTCCGGACTTCCCGTCACTAAGGGTGATAAAACCTCTAAACCGGAGATCAGCCGATGTAGAGTAACTCGACGGTAATCCTTCCGTTTTCAAAAAATATCCGGTCTTCAACACCGGTCTTCAAATGCAATTCATAACGACGTATCACATATTCGGAATGGGTTATACGACCCCATGGTCCTTTCCCGGCTAACCCGAATAGTGAGCGCTTATTTTAAAAATAAGCGTGGCATTCAAATTCATCCAATTCACAACAAATACCATTCAAGGTAATTATTGATAGTCGGTTATTTAACTATCAATAAAGATGCGCAACATCATCAGATTCCAAATAATTTTCCAAATTATTTCATCTTCAAAAATATCTTTACTAGATATAAAATTTCCACACTTAACCATTTGAAAACAATTTTCAAATCAATTTCCACATTTCATTTTATCTTTGAAGATAAAATCTCAAAACAGTTCATTTCATATTGGAAAAGTATTTCCTTACTTATTTAAAAATAAGTAATTCACAAATCATTTATTTTCAACATTTGAAAATATTCAATATACTTAAATCAAATTTAAGTATAAATTCATTCTTTAAGGAAAACATTCTTTTAACACCTTTATTTGAGTCAAAACGAATGTTACGTAAAACATCGTTACGACGACTCAAAATCAATAGTATAGGGATTCGGAATTAAGATAGATATATAAATCCCAATACTATATATAACATTTCCTTTCGGAAATCATTTACTATAACAACAGTGTTATAGTCTACCATTTCCTTATATTTCTCGAAAACGTCTATTTCAACAATGAATGTTGAAATCTATGTATTCGATACTTATCACGTTTTAAAACATCTTTTAAAACAATTACTTCATTTCGTAATATCACTTTTCCAAAATATATCCATTTTATTTAATAATATATTCACTGTCCAAAATCGTGAATATACTTCGTTATCCAAATTCAACATTTCTACACATTTTATTTAAAAGCTTATCCACTGTCCAAAATCGTGGATATAATTCCTTTAATAACTTCTATATTAAATCCATCAAATTTGATTGATTTCGAATTTATAAAACAACGTTTATAAATTCTATTTCTATTTTCTAACAACTTCGATTTATACATCTTCTTTAATGACCCATTCAATTTATAAGTTAATATAACTTATAATTCATTTATTTTAAAAGAAATCGTTCTTTTAAACTTCACAAAATTTAAAACTTTCAGATTTCATTAACTTATGAAATCCCACTTACACTTCATTTTAACACTTATAGACACTTGTCTTATAATCCCAATATTTCAAATTTTACAAATATCCATTTTTGTACATCTTTTAAATAAACCGTTTATAATACTAGAAATCCCAATTTAAATCATTTCATAAATTTCTTAACTTTTATTTCAAAAATCACACTTTGATTTTATTTCACAAAAATATTAACTTTTATAATTTTAAAATTTTAGACGTTTATTTATTTGAAATAAATCAATTCAAAAATTCAACAAAACGTCTACTTTCAAAAATCACTTTAAAATCCTTTTAAATTAAAAGTCGTTATTTTTAAAACTTGAATCCGATGATGCAACGCATCAATTAGTCCATCACAACAGTCAATATCATATATCAATATGATAACAGAATATACATCAATATCTGTAAATAAATAAATACTGGTGAGGAATCCAGTTGGATCCCTCCAACCTGTTTTCCTGCATCCAAAGACGTTAGCACAATACCAATTCCACTTCGAGGTGGAATATCGCGGTATATAGGTTTTATAAAAATAATCCGCTTACTAACGGCGCAATAGGGTCTCATCCGCTATACGAGGCGGGAAATCAATCAATCCAATATATACATATGCCAATATGTATATATTGCTATATATATAGATATATCCTACTATATCTAATATCACATCCAAACAACTATCAAATCAATAACTGCAAACATCAATTTTATATTTGAGTGAGAAGATCTCACCTTAGCTTTTTAATTTGCAGTCCATTTTCATTTCAGCTTGTTTCTCCATTTCAGACCTTGTATAAACAATTTTATACAATTTATTAATATCCGAAATAAATCGAATAACCAATTACCGTTTAATAGTTTAATTAACTAATAGTTTCGTTTAAACCAATTTCTTTTTATAATTTCTATATTAAATTCATTTGAAACTAAATTTAATATATCAACCATTGGTAAAAGTAATTAAATAAGTTTTATTAAATAAACTTCCTTTATAATGTATTTATTATCTATTTTATTTTCACAAAAATATACCTATGTATGTTCACTGTTTTAGAAAAAAAATAAAAACTGGATTTAAATTTCTGTAAATAAAAACTACTGTATATGTATAAATTTATATAACTCTTTACTGTGATTTCTTAATAGTTCCTATACATTTCACTAAAAATTTTCTGTCCATATATATTGAAAACTAAATAGGCCTTACTGCTATTGTCATTTTCATTATTCAAGAATTTTAAAATAGAATTAGCTTAACAATCATAAATAGAGATTGAATGCTTACTGCAATTCCGAGAACAAGTCGATCCCTCCAACCTTCATCACGCGACCTTGCCAGAAATGTTTCACCCACTACCTGCATACGAACTCGTGGCCAAACCATCCTCCATCCTCGCCGAGACTCGCACCTTCATACGCACGCGAATGGCAGCCACCCATCATACTTCGAGGAGTCGTCGCCTTGCTTGAACGCGATAGCCTCCTATCATCGCGAATCACGCGAGCCACCTACTCTTCCTCCGATTCCATCTCGCGAGCTATCAGCCACTGCGAGCTACGCGAGTCCACGATGCCATCAACGAATATCATCGCCCTCACCTCGGCTTCGACTGCGAAGTCGATTAAACTAATCGCGACCATGACGACGAGCGCGCACGCGATGAACTCGCATCGACCCCCATCTCGTTCGAGCTATTCGCCGCCAACACCATTCCACCTCGCGTCCCAGATTTCGAAACCCCTTCTGTTCGCACGCGAATTCATCAATCGCGGCCTAATTGATTTTTTTTTTTCTTTAATAGAAAGAGGAACAAAGTTAATGGAATTCGATTTCAAGTGGAAAGGCTCGGTTCTATTTTTTATAAACGAACGATCTAATTTTTTTTTTAGCTGCCATTTTTTTTTCTCGTTCGTTTTTGATTTATGAAGAGGGAGAGGAGTATTTGAAAACAGTGGAGGCATGGTTGCACGATAACTTATTGATTCTCGGCGTGTTTTAAGGCGTGAGGTACGGGAAGAAGACGTGCTGCTGTTTGACTTGGTTAAAAATTTAAATTTAAAATCGATTTCAATTTAAATTTTTAATGCGTTAATGTGTCGTGTGCTCACGTATCATTACCGAAAAATACGAAATTTGGAATCCGATAATAATACAATATTACGGACCCAATGGAACTGGTTTCGCCGAATTCCGAGACTGCGCCTCGGACGGCAACTTTTAAATATCGATACGAACGATATAAATTCCAGAACTGAACAAAACAGTCTGAAATTAAATTCTGAAGCTGCTGTTATCTTCAGTGTTATCAATATAAATTTTACAAGCATTTTGAAATATCTTTCTTTAGCTTTAAATTGAAGATTTAAATTTTTATTCAACATTCAATCGATTAAATTTTAAAGTTTAATCGTCAAATTCAAAATTATATCGGGGATTCAAATTAAATCATCGTTCAAATATTTAAAATTAATTAAATATTCTCAATTTAATTTGTTCAAAATTCAGGGTCGTTACATTACACCTAATGGTCTCATACCATAATGTATTGGAACTGCTTTCTCTTATGAGAAATTACTTATGCTAAAATCTTCTATGAACTTTTAAAAAAGGACTTCATGTTTATGTGAAATTACAAGGAACTTATTTTATATTTTTTGAAATAGGCTATACAAAATATGGTGCTCCACATACCTTGTACATCTCTTTCCTGCATTCCTTGTAACTTGCAAAAAAACATTTTTATTGGTTTCATAGAAAATTTACCATTATTCTTTTCATTCCAATAGATTAAAGTATGTTTAAATTATATTTTCTTACAATAGACATCTCTAATATCTAACTTACACTTTTCTTTTCAAAAAAACTCATCTTCAAAACTGTTTTAATATATCCATAACCAAAAACATTTTCTTGTACTTATTTAAAAAAATAAGTGTATTCACAAATCACTTTTATTTCTACTCTTAGAAATTATCTTTAAAAAAATACATTTTTATTTGGGTTTAAAACAGTTGTTGCGTAAAACACTGTTACTACAACCCAAAAATACTAGTGTATAAATTCCAAGGTTTTAAATCTCGGATTTCGGTCACGTCTCGTCTCGAAGAATTTAGAGAGCTCATCTCGTATCGGGTGAGATCTCGAACGAGATGAGTGCATCTCGGTCGTCCATCTCGGATTTACATCTCGGTTTCTAAAATTCATTTCGGAGTTATCTCGAAGTATATGTCATGTCGAAAATTAATTTTCATACACCTAAATTTATAATACTATTCACTACCTTAAGGAAAACACTATGCACTTACCTTGAATATATCACATGCTTATCATTAGTAATTTAGTATGGAAAAATATCACTTGTATCATGTAAAATAAACAAATAACTAGATTTCATGAATAATGTTCAATATAATGTCATATGAGATAAAGTAGACAAGAAACAAGCCATAATATATGCACATTTACTTTGTTTGATCATTCACTTAACTTTTCTACACAATATAATGTCTCATTTCTACCTTTTATGATTTATAGTGCTGCAAGGGAAATCTTAATTTTATAACTTCAAATACAAATGTCTACAAGTAGAATTAAAATATTCTAGTTTGATTATAGTATTTAATTATTAGCAAACAAAATCTCATTAAGCAACTAATAACATAGAAATTTCAAACAAACGTAGAAAATAGCATATATAGTACAAACAATTTTCAAACATTTAGTAATATTATAAGAAAAGTAAAAAAATGATGTACGAATGAACATGTAATCATCAAATGAAATTAATAGATGAAATAGAATTCCTTTATTACTTAAAAATAAGCCTTGAGGAAAAAAATTATAGCAGCAAAGACTAAATGAAATCAAATTGGGAATCCATTTGGAACATAACGTTAAATAAGTGAAGCTTAAAAGTTATAGCCACAAAAAATAGGGTTAGGAAAAAAAACTCAAGAAAGTGTCGAAAAAGGAACATTGAAATCGGATGTAAATTAATTTGGATCAGAAACCTAAATGAAAACCATAAAGTGAAATACTTACCATAATCGATGTAGATTTTATCATCTTCTTACATTCGTAACTGCCGTAAAATAAGAGACGAATATTAAATGAGATTTATACAAGAAATAAGGGTTAAAAAAAGTAAAATTTAGAAGGCTTAAATTAAGGTAAAGGATGAGCCAGCTCAATACGGAAGAAGAGTTGATTTTTTCCAAAATTCAACAACTCGGCCGATATCTCGCTATTAAATCTCGTCCGAGATATCGAACGAGATACCGAAATATCGTCCGAGATTTGGGTCATACGAGATTCAAATGAAATAGCCTGTTTCGAATCGCCCAGGCTTGAAAACGAGATCTCGGCCGAGATGAGCGAGATTTAAAACCTTGATAAATTCAATTAAAAATAAATACTAATAAACCTCACATATTATGTAAAAACATTTCCTTTGGAAGTCACTTACTATAATGGTAGCGTTATAGGCCATGCTCCCTTTATTTTCACGAAAACATTTATTACAACAATAAATGTTGTAATATATGTTTTCGATACTTAATTCACTCTAGGTTTTATATTAAAATCTTTGTTTACTTACAGAGAAACTAGTGAGTTATATACGCTCTATAATTCTTCAAAAAGAATTTCACTTTTAACAAAATTTATATCATATAAAAACCAATTTAAATTTCTTACCATATTCCAAAAACCCAATATTTACTTTTAAAAATATTGACAATTCTTCTTTTCAATTCTAATAATTTCATTTTATTGGGTTAGACATAAAGTGGATTTTCCTACTTACTATCCCAGGAGTATCATTTCTAAACCTTGGAAATCTCATTTCCTTACTTAAAGTCTTATATTCTTGTTCCTCTTGTATGCCTATATTTTATCTTATGGCATTACCATTAAATCCACTTTTTTGAGGCAATTTTAATTTCTGCAATTATCTACATGTGGCCTTTCTCCTTTTCTTAACAACTGCATCTATTGTACATCTTTAATCTTTGCCTACCACTCTTTGGTTTTCCATATTCCAAACCTAAATGTACAAAACCATTTCTCAAACTCCTACCATGTGTAGACCTTCTCTATGCCCCGAGAAAAGCACTTCCTTACACCAAAAGTGACACTACAAAAATTTTGCCTTCAACCGATGAACGCGGAGTGTACGAAGGACCTCCTTAAGATGAATATCATGCTTTTCCATACTCTTGAAAAACACCAAAATGTCATTTACGAATACCACCCCAAACTTATTTAGGACATCTCTAAAAACACAGCTCATCAAATCTACGAAATAGGCTAGGGCATTGGTTAGCCCAAAAGGCATAACCAACCACTCAAAGAATCCGTCGGGTGTCCTAAATGCGGTCTTATCAATACTGTCATCAACAACTCTAAGCTGATGGAATCCCGTGGCTAAATCAAGCTGAGAGAATACCGAAGAGCCAACTAATTGGTCAAAAAGATCATCTATCCTAGGAAGTGGATAACGATTTTTCTTCATGAGCTTATTCAACTCCCTATAGTCTACGCAAAGTCGAAGGGAACCATCCGCCTTAGTAGCGAAGATGACTGGTGCTCCCTACTCCAATATGCTTCTTCTTATGAAACTTTTCTCCAAAAGCTCACGGATCTTGCTTTCTCAATTCCCTCCTCTCCCTAGGTGCCATGGATAATGCTACTAGCTTAGCATTATCAGTCAAATAAATCCTGAAGTCAATCTCTCTCTTAGGGGGTAGTCCTCTAACCTCCTCAAAGACGTCTGGAAACTCTCTGATGATAGGAACCGAATCTAACTCTGATGATGATGAATCGAGGGAATAAAGGAAGCTCAACATAACTGACCCTTGCGGGTCGCAAGAAACCTCGAGAGTCCTGCATGTCTCTAGTTTAATGACTCTCCTTTCGCTATCTAATATAGCCCCATATTTGGATAGCCCATTCATTCCCAAAAATCATCCCATACCCCGAAAACCCCAAACCATAGGCGTCGTAGTCAAATTCTATGCCTAGGATAAGAAATTTCAAACCCTTACAAACCATAGACAAGTGTGCCGATCCTCCTATTGGGTTTGAAACAACAATGGGGTCTACTACTAAAGATTTCTAAGTGCAAACAATCCACATGATAACTAGAGATAAAAGAGTGTGGTTCTCCAGAATCGAAAAGAGTCCAAATGGAAAAATCAGAAATAGAAATCAAATTTTCCTACCTAGATTTGGTCTGCTACTGGAAGGCGCTGTATCCAAAGTCTGAATCTGTGCTATTGGTGCACTCTCTCCCTGTCCCACCTTCTGAAGACAAAACTTACTAAGACGACCGGGTTGTCCACAATTATAACACTTTTTCACCTTCTCTCTTTTGCAGTCTTTTGCATAATGTCTAACCATTCTACAGCGCTTACATCTCCCACTTTTCTTGATTCGCTTCTGAGGTCCTTCCCTTTTCCTCTTATCCTTCTTGCCCTTCCACCATGGCTTCTTAGAGCTTGTAGGAACCTTCTCAAGCTCCTTCTTCTGCTACCTAGGCTAAACACTCTGTCGGTCCTCCAAACCTAACCGCCTAAACCTTTGCTCCATATTCTCAAAACTAACCCACGTCTCCTCGGAATCCTCCATGCCAGAAAACGTTTTGCCTCCTATACTAGAGAAGTCCTTGTATAGCTCAGAAAAGGGGGCTGATGTGGGTGGATTAAAGGGATTTCCACCTACTGGTGTTGTATTGGGCACTTTCCCTTGCACCTCTGGTACCGTAGCTCTACGGAACAAGTCAGCGATTCTATGCAAAGAAAAGAGAATTTAGGCTTGAAAGAATCGAAAGAAGATTGCACTGGACTTGGAGGGGATTTTTAAAAAACTCTTTTATACTTAAAAACTATTTCTAAGAGTTCTTTTCTGAAAAATACTTTTTAAAAGAAGTTATTTGGAAAATACTTTTACTTTTAAAATAAATTTTAGGAATCCTGCAACCTTAGGCTATGATACAAAATGAATCAACCCACACCCCTTAATATAACCAAAATAACACATTAAAAGGCGTGGTGCGTTGTAGGTATAACTGAAACTAACAGAGACTAAGATCCACAAGACAAAAATAGGTAAAAACAGCGAAAACTAAAATAATAACTTATTCAAAGCTAAAACTTCATAATTGCTTCATAAACCAAATAAGTCAAATACCAAATACAACATACATGTCTCAAAACCCAATATGTCTTATGAAATAAAACTCGTAGTATCAACAGAAATCAGGGTATAAATATCCCTCTCAAGTGCCAATACAAAGGAAGAACTACGGGAATAAAAGTAGGGAAATACATAGTAGAATCTTCTCTAAGAAACCACCGAGCAAATGCAATCTACTGCCCTCTCCCTTGATTACCTATAAGGGGGAAAAGGGGGAAATCGAGGAGTGGGTCAGACTAAAAGTCTGGTGAGTGATAGTAACTACTAGAATCTTTAAGCAAAGTAAAAGTAATAGACTCTTCAATAGTTCTAGTGTATATAAAAGGAAATAGGAGAGATAAAGCTGGAAATAAATACGAATTAACTCAATTAATAAGATAGGTTAACTTTGATTGCTTGCACTTATCCTTGATTTCTGCTTTGATTAGGCTGAATTCCTAATCCTGTAATTAGGATGTAACCCTAATTCTACCCTTTTTGATCGGGCTGCTACTCCATAGACCTTACTGTGGACCAGATGCTATATAACTCCCCACACAGCAGCCAATGGTATCTACGAAAGATGCACAAAGCACCCACTGTGGATCCGGACGACATATATAGCTCCTTACACAGAAGGCAATGGTGTCTACGAGACACCCATTGTAACGACCCGGCTTTTTCTCCACAAAAAGTCGTATCATTAATAAGAAAGAAAGGGGTAGAAAATAGAAAAGAAGAGAAGAAAGAAAGAAACAACAACAACGATCTCACAGCGGAACGAATAAATTATATTAATAACATATACTATTACATAGTATACAACACTTTACAGAGTTACACAGCATATACATCACTTACTAGACAGTTATAACATCTGTCTAGACATTACAACTCAATACACTACAGAGATACAGACACAGCGGAACTACTATATATATCTACAACGCTGAAGCCTCCTGCTCCATTGCTCCTCCACAATTCGTCAAAGCTAAACCTGAATCCCTTGGCTACTCGTAAAAAATTTGAGTACCCAAGAGTTTGTAAAACAGAAATAAACAACTTGGGTCAGACATGGGTCTGGTGTGAGTAACAGGTTAAACTTGCTTAACTTCAAAACCTTTAGAAAGAAAAAGTATCACGTAAGACTCCCCACAAATAAACATGGGTAAGTTTTTACCTTACGCTAACCAAAACATTTGATAGGAAATCCAGTTATATTATAATAGGGTCTAGGGTTTTCAAATAAATATGAAATAGCTGAAATGCTTACATCTCACATTCCAACATAGTTGGGCACAACTAATACGTACGACACTTATTGGAGTTTGGATTCCATACAATGGCAGGGCTACTGGGGTACCGCCCGTCACAGTACGTGGCCTAGATCACCGTACCGAGGATCACTCCCAATCCCCTGCAACACAAAGCCGGAACCATCCCTTACTGGATAATTCCGAACAAGACAATCCCGTAGTTGGCGCGACCAACCACACACTAAGCCGAATAAAAGAAAAGTGACCTCTAGACAGGGATCTATCTTGCTCTCAGTGGGTGCTACCCACGAAGCCTTGCTGCACCTCCCCTGTTTTAGCCATTCCCGGTTGATGAGGCTTGAGGTTACGATTACCTTTAATCAGAACATAACACTTAGAATGCTCATCGTCCGCCTGACGATGTGCTGAAAGCATTCAATCCATACAAGTTCGTTCCGGGTTCGAACGAAACCGAAGGCATTATCTCGTTACACTCGTTTTGGAATCACCCTCAGAGTTAACGACAATAACCCTTGCACTCTGAATCTTCATCTTCACTTGAGATTCACGACCTATCGTAAATTTGGATCGATGTGGTATTCGGGTCTCCAGACCTGGAATTCCGGTATACGGAAACCCGATCCCGGTCTCATCGAAATCCAAAACGTATCTTTTAAGGGCCAAGTTGTTTTAAGGTTAAAACAATCCAATTCTTATCTATATACACAAAGATAGATAATTCAATAGATAATCTACATTATCATCCCAAACAAATAATTCACATTATCATTATAATTCAACCAAACATCCATATCATATATCAATCATATCTCATCAGAGATATCAAACAATGAAATACATTCAATCTCATTCATCCATCCTTAAGCAATGATTTATATCATCTAATTAATTTAAAGTGAATTAAACTAATTACTTCATTCTATAAATCCTGCTTACTTAATTATTAATTAAACCAATTAATTAATCATTACTCTAAGTATCCATCTAAATTAATCATTCCTGATTAATTACCCTTTAATTACTTTAAGTAATTAATACTTAATTAATTTCACAAATTAATTATCTTAAACCATTACAGTAATTAATCTTTAATTACTTCATTAATTAATTAACTATATTTAATTACATTAATCCTTAATTAATTACAATTAATTAATTACTTTTTAATCACTTATTATTGATTAATTAATCTTAATTAATCAATCCTTAATTACAATATTAATTATATTAATTAATAATAATCTTTAATTACTCCTTTAATTTATTACTCCATTTAAATTATTTACATTTAATAATTAATCTTTAATTATTAATCACCTTTGATTAATCACATTTAGTAATTAACTACCCTTAATTACTCTTCCCTTAATTAATTACTTCTTAATTAATTATCCTTTAATTAATCCTTTGATTAATTATTCAAAGTAATTAAACTCAAATTACTTTTATTAAATCATCCTTAGTTAATTACATCCACTAATTAACTTTAATTACTTTCCTAAGTAATTTATACTTTCACTAATTACATCTAAGTAATTATCAAATCACCAAGTGATTATCTTAATTTAATTAAACAAATTAATTTAAACTTATCAAATTTATTTAATTAATTACCTTAAGTAATTAATTCATTTAATTATTTCCATTAAGTAAATTATACTTAACCAATTTATAAATGATTATCATTAGTTAATTAATCTAATTGATTTTCAAAATTAATCCCATTAATTAATTATTTAATAATTCCTAATTAATGAACCCTCATTAATTATTAACAATTTTTAAATCAATTTACCAAATTCTTTTTAAAACCAAATGTTAAGAAAGCACTTAATATTTAAAAGATTTTTAAACCAATTTATTAAAATTCAAACCCTTTTTAAAATATACTTTAAATATTTACATTTGTTAAAACATTAAAATTTTATAAGCTTTATTCATTTCAAATCTAGAATATAATTTAACCTTGAATCCATGCCTTCAAATTTTATTAAAAACTGGATTTTTTTAAATCTTGCTAAACATTTTAAAATTAAGTTTAAAATTAAAAACACTGTCCAGTTTTTAAACTATAACGCCACAACTTACCCGAGCCAAAACTTCAAATTACCCGAGTAAAAACTGGAAACCCCGAGACCTACTTCGAGTTTTCCTCCCCTTCTTATTTAAAACTCTGTTATGTTTAGAAATTTTAAAAACAATTTTAAAACTCACGCGAGTCTCTCCTTCGAAATCCCGAGCCAACTCCCAGTTCTCACGAGAACGACTTCGAGCCAAACCTAACATCCACTCGAGAACGTCTTCTTCCTCAACTAACAACTTCCAGATGTACGAAACGTACATGTACACGTGCACAGGCGAATTTATCGCCTACGATCATCGATTCCATCGCCGACATCTCGTCCACGACCATCTTCCACGATCTCAGTCACCAGAAGCTCGAACAACTTCACAATTCGAATTCGATCAATCTCGATCAAATCCTGGAAACAGCGAACTACTCCAAAAACCCAAACCTGTCAACGGCCAGATCTTCCCCCTTCGATCATCTGAATCACTGCGACTCCGGCAATTCATCCATCAATACCCCCTCTGCCAAACTCCAAAGCCTCGTATCACTCGAAGCACTACAGACAACACGAAGCTACCAAAACTTCGACCCTCAGTAACTAGGGCTAGGAACCTAAATTTAGTCACCACTGTCGCCAACCACCACTGTCAGCACTTCAGACAATTTTCCCCTATTCTTCCATCTACTCTCCCATTACAGGCAGAACCACATCACCCCAATATCACTTGACAATCAGATAAACCCAAAAATCCTCATTTCGTTCAACCCAAACAAGTTCACTCAACAGTTAAATAAAAATGTGATTTTTGTTTTAAAAATTTATGATTTCAAACATACATTCAGGTTATAAACCTGTTTCAATGATTTAAGAGGTTTAAATTTTTGATATATGTTAAACTTGAACTATTCCTAAGGTTTCCAGGGAAATTTCAATTTACTTTTAACTTAAATAAAAATTTAAACCAATTTCATGACTAAATAACAGTTTCCAAAGAAGCCTAAGTTTTAACCAAGATCAGATAAGGAGATAATGAATTTTCTTTGAAAATCTTAGTTTTTTTTTTTTTTTAAAACTAAGAACAGAGGGAACACATAGTCACAGACATGCACACAATCAATACCTCCAAATGTACACAAAAATTTCACAAATAAACAAACACACTAACATGCTTTCATTCCAGAATTTACATGCAACCAGATTAAGATACTTAAACTTTTTAGGAAAGGGGTTACTCACCATTTTAGAGAATGAACAGAGCTTAAATCTGAAAAGCTTTTTGACACTTTTAAACTTGAATGTTTGCTACAGAAATTTGTATTGCTTGTTGGAAACTTGCATTGCATGTCATGATTTTGTATTGTTGAGATGTTGTTTAAGATTCCAGATTTGCTTGCTTTAAACAGATCCCAGATTTGAAGAAGAAATTGCAGGCTCTTGTTTGATTTTGAAAAAAAATGCAGGCTACAGACTTGATTTCAGATTAAAGAATTTTGCAGGCTTTGATTTAGATTTTTGAAAACGAATTACAGGATTTACACTTGCAGGCTTTGTTTTGAGATTGAGGAGTTGATTATTAGATTTGTTTTTGAGAGATTTGTTTAAATACATTTTCTGGTTTTTTTGAGAGGAGGATTGAATTTCAGATTTTCTTTTGAAAAATGAAAGTTAGAAAAGAAATGAAGATGAGGAAAACATGCATATGTAGGCTGAAAATAATTTCTTAAAAATAAAAGAAAATAGAAATTAAAAGATTGACACTTGTCTTTCTCATATCTTAATTTTACAACACATGTTACTATTAAGCTTTATATAATTACACTTGTCTTCTAAGTAATTCATATTTATTTAAATGTAAATAAAAGCCTTTTCTTAATTTATAAATGCTTGTTTATATATATATAAGTTACTTAAAAGAAAATAAAACTAATTATATATAAATAAAAGCTTATCCATATATATATACAAATCCAAAACTATTTAAATATTACCTCTTTTGAATTTCAAATTAATTTTAAATTCAAATGTAAATTATATTTTAAAATCCAATTTAAAGTAAATTTAAAACAACACATTCAAATTGAAAATAACCATTCAATTTCTTACAAATCTATTCATATATATCTATAAACAAAACAATACATTATTAATATTGTTTTAGAAGTAACAAATTTGTCAATTTAAAATAATTTATAAAAGAGATTATAGATTACTACTATTATTAAATGAATTAACATCTCATATGTAAATTGTATTTTAAACTTATATGTATATTCTTAAACCATATTTATTAAGCAATATAAAATAAACCTTATTATTAACCTTACTTAAAACCATATAGTAATTTTGTTTTAAATAGCTTTGAAAAGCTTAATATTAAATAAATCATAATTTCCAAACTATCAAAATATATATATTAGAAATTTAAAAACAATATTTTATTTATTAATTAAATTTCAAACCAAAGCTTATCTGTTTACAATATATACACACATATATATACACATTATAAATAGAAATCATTTTATTAGTAAAATTCACTAATTAAATATTTATTTAATTAGATTATTAAACCAATTCAAATTTTATTATCAAAGATTATCAAATCAATTTAATTATTTAAACAGATTATTAAATTGATATTGCCCCAAATTTCCGGGATATTACACCCATACTAAGCGCTTGGAACTCATAGCGATTATTGAGCACCAGAATGGAAGTCGCACGCGTAACTTCCACCATGCCCATGCTACCTTTTGCTCCACCTATTGGGTCTTCTTATTACCTCAAACTCCAGCATAAGCATGCCCCTCATCTAACTTCAGGCTAATGTGAGGTCACCGTGTGTCCATAGAAACTATAGGGGAAATGCTGTTGGTACTGGCCCGTCATCCAAACAATATCTATTTGCGCCCCTTATCCAAATCCCCCATGATTTGGACTTCTATTTGACCAATTACTACCATTCTTAGCATAAGCGCGCCATCATCTCACTTCAGGCTAATATGAGACATCGTTTTGTTTAGTAGGGAATGCTATATGGTACAGGTTCTACTTTCATCTTTGCTTATTAACTTAGATAAATTATTTAAATAAGCCTTTATTATCATCTTTACTTTCTACGCTTATTAATTTATCCCAAGTCTTAAAATAAGCCTCATTCTATTCTTTTTCTTATTATAACATACGTTATAATCATGCTTATTACTTAACCCAATGTCTAAGTGTGAAAATAAGATTCTTTCATCTTTTACTCTTTTTTTAGTGATAATTCTACGTTATAACTAAGCCAATTAATTAGTCCAATTCTAATCATAATTAGGCATAATTTCAGTCCAATTCCATTTATATTACAGTCTAATTCCATTATTCATTACAGTCTTTATAATTTACTTCTTATTTTCTTCATTCAACATTCTTACTTATATAATACATATTCGCGTTTAATTTATTCTAATCCATACGCAAAGAAAAGGAGGAAGAATAGAATAGACGCTTGCATAAAATTCAAAACGTTGAAAAAGATGTAAACAAGAAATAAATAACAGTAAATAAACTTAAATACTATAAATAAACTGTAAATAAATAAAAAGATATGCTTAACAGTAATAAATTATAATTAACTGAAAAAGAATAACTATAAGGGAATGGACTGAAAAATAGATCTAAAACTGATGAAAAGGCTATTCCAAAATCTTAGTAAAACTACAACTATTGGAAACCCTATTATTTTAAATTACTTAAGAAATCTTAAAATAATTACAATCACTCACCTTCGGTCCTAAGCTCTTTCTTTGGTCTTACCGGATACACTTAGAGTTGTAAAATAATTTAATTTATAATGATTTTCTCCTTGGAAAAATTATTCCGTTTAGGGTCCTTCCTAGAAAGGTGAACCCAATTGGAGAAAACCTAGAATGAGAAAAAGTGTTAGGTCTAGGGGTCTATTTATAGGGGTAGAAGTGGATCTCGGACAGTTGGATTTAGGGATTGAATAGGATGCAACCATGTCATAGGCTGAATAGGAGCCATCAGATGCAGATATAGATGGACCGGATTGATCAGAAGAATGTAAAACACATCATCCATAACCTCTGGAACGTTCGAACGAATGAACGTTCATAATTAGCAGAGGTAGGTCGACCAGGCGGTCGACCGCCTTAGTGCCCAGGTCGACCGGCCCTATATATATATTCTTCTCGATTTTTGTTTAATTTGTTTCTTGTTCATATTAGCTCGGTTTCTGACGTTCTATATATGAAAATTGACCAGAAAATTACCACAAACACAATGGTGCAACCCCCGTGGCTCAATCCTCTTAATTTCGCAAAGTTATTTTATTATTTAATTACCTAACGAATTAATTATTATGGATTAAATTTCAGGTTGTTACAGGTTTCGAATATCAATTTGCAATAACTAATCTTTCAATGTTAACTACAACAATAACTAACATTTCAATATTAACTACAATAATAATAACTATACTAAGTGATACAAGACCAACAAAATCAAGTAATTCAAAATCAAATTTTTTTACATCTAATTTGAGAAGATAAAGAAAAACCTTCCATTTTGCGATAAAACAACTAATTATTTGAAGGTGAAAAATAGATGATTTTGATTTGAGATTGAACTTGGGAAATAGAATGGGTTAGGTTGGAGATAGGGTTCATATTTTAGGGAGATGGAGAGGAAGAAGTGAAATAGGGAGAGTAAAGGAGGCTGCTGTCAATTTGATGCTCGAAATAGTATCTGCGCATTCCATAAATGTGAAAATACAATGTATACACTCGCGCATTTATGGAATGCGCAAGTTTTTAAAAAAATATAGCTTATGGATTCTATAAATGCACAAGTTATACTAGGCCAATTTCTACAATAAATTTTCATATGAGCCTATACTTGCAATAGCTTTTTTTCGTAAGCTCATTCTAAAAATTTGTCATGTATGTTATCATATATATATATATATATTCAAGCTCAGGATATTATTTATATTGAATAATTGGTTATTCGCCATGTTTATAAATATGTAACTTTTATTTCCATCCACAGTTTCTTTCAGTTGATCCATAATATAATTCCATTAAGTTAACCTACAAATTATTTGTGAGTTAATATGTATATGGTTTAACTCTTGCTGTGTATAATTCTATTGTTGTACTTGTGGAATACAAAATATGTACATTAAATTGCATATATAAAAACTCAAATCCAAACTCTATCTAATGTGTCTACAATAAAATTAGAAGATTCATGACCATCTACATATCCTTAAGCTTGAATCATTTTCACAGTAGTATATACTTTATTCATTCTCATACAAAATTATATACAAACACATCTACAAATCGTTGTGTGGAAAATATATAAATTTTAATGTTCAAATTGCAGTTAAACTATATTCTACTTTTTAGTTATCACACATCAACTAGAAAAAAAATCAAAAACAAAAGTTGTAGTTAAATTTTATTCTTATTTTTAGCTAATAGCCATTAACCAAATCATTACAAACAAAATCACCTCATCTAAACGAACTTGCAATTATGATTTGAAGCATAAACAAAATTGTCATGTAATTATTTCAGGCAGCAAGAACAAACAACAACAACAATAAGATGGCTAATTATTGTACACATGCACATTTCCATAACCAAACTCAAGTACCCAATCACATCAAATACAATGCAAACAATGGTACCACAAGACAAATATCAAACACAAATAGTACATCAACAGTTACTTGATTAAGCAAAGGAGAAGAATAAATCCGATGATTTTGTAACATCTCGAAAAAATATAAATGACTTATATTCAAATATAGGGATTATTTAAATATTTGAATTACGAATTAAATATTAATTAAATGGATTTGATAGCCTTATTTAACTCCTTTTAATTAATAAATAATAATGGTGAACTCATTTTGTAAATTTATTTACAATAATAAATAGTTCGAATAAATAACAAGAAAATCAATTGTTGATAAAATAACTTGATTTTTATTGACGTATTTTTAAATGAATTTATATGATTTTTTCATAAATTTTAATTTGAAAAATATTTAATTTATCATTTGACGTATGTTTGGGAAAACGTTGGTATTTTTGAAATTTCACAGAATAAGATAACAAGTGTATTTTTATTGTTATTTTGTGATCACGTTGCATTGTTATGCACGAATCGTTGTTTTATTTCTATCATTCGCAGTTCGTACGTGAATGAGTTATTGTGTAGTGACGTACTTAAAATTATAACCTTAAATAACGTCACCTAACCCTTAAAAAGACAATATGCTCATTCCTTCTCTTCCCTCTCTTTTCATCTTACAGTAAACATAAACCTAGCCCACTTTCATAAATCAAAATTCGGAGCTTGGGTTTGCGAAAATTAAAATCGTCAGATCTATTGAACTTGTACGGAGATAAGCTTCAAATCCATTACCTCGATGTTGCATGCGGTTGTGCTTGGTCGAACTCGACATCTACAAGGTGAGTTAGGTTTTTGTTTTCAAGGTGATTGAGAACAAATTAGGAAAAGATGAGATTGGATTTAGGCTTCTCGGGGCAAGGCGATGGGGAGGTGGCAGTTTGGTGGAGTGCGGTGGCATATATATGAATGCGACATTTTTTAGTCACGACGACATGTCTAGGTCGCAGTCTACATGGTAGGGCCTAGCTTGGCGATTGTATGTCCAATATGTCAAGCTCGCAAAGAAAAGCTCAACGGCGAAGACTGTTCGTTGAACGTTTGAGCGAAGTCCCGTGTCATTGAGTGAAAGTGCATGGTCATAGTGGGTTCGTGTATCATGTATCAGACGACCTTAAATTTTGAATTTGGGGAAGAACGTGAATTTAGGTAATTAAATTTGTAATTAATTTATTTAATTATCTAAATTAATCTCGTTTCATATTTAATTCATATCTTCTCCATACGAGATCCAATCGAGGCATGTTCTTTTGCGCTACGCTCGTAGGAGCAATATCTACGTAATGAAGTTGGATTCATCAAGTTTGGAGTTAGTAGAGTTTTGGACTAAAATCAAATGTCTTTCGATTTTAGATCGAACCGGAACATGTAAGCTTTAGTTGGAATTTTAGTGAGTTAATTCACCTCTAAATAAACTATATAATATTTGTGTTGCTATAGATTATTGTTGAATGCTTAGATGATAGTTGATATATTGTTGTTTGCTTGTTTATTTGGATTTGATTCTTGCTTGGAAGCGGATGACATAAACAGCCATTATTTTGCAGGGAACAAAAGAAAGAGGAAGTCAAAGTGTTTACTTAGTGAATAAGTCACTGTGGAGTTCTTTGAAATACACATACATATGTGTGATTTACATGGGACTTTCGTAGAGAGATCTTAAGAGGTTTCTCATCAAATCTGATTTACTTATATTCTTATTTTAATGTTTGGTTGAAATATTTGTGACATACTATTTGATTTGTGTAAGTGTCGTTATAACGATTATCGCTATACCGTCACTTAAAAAATATCATCTCCTTAAATCTTTATGTGCTGAAATAGTGCTCGTATTCCTAGAAAATAAATATTTGGTCGTGTTTTTTTTCAGTTCGAAATCAAAATTTTAAACAATTTACAAATGAGTTTTATTGACCACAAAATTCTCTAAATTTTTGGGAATACATACTAGAGCCATAGTACGTTGTTCTAAAAAGAAAATATAGTATTTATCTTAGTAACTGTTTTTAAAAGGATTTTCCCTACTCTTTTAGCGACACTATTTCCAACTTTTATAAAATGTTTTCAAACTTGGTTTTTCTTCTTCAATCTTTCTAGTGAACCTTCTAACACATATTTAAGTGTTTTAAAAATGGTTTGGAATTTACATAAATCTTAAAGGATTTATTTTAAACTATTGAAGAAGAGGTTTTTGAAATAAAGAAAGAAAATAATTTTGGAGTTTTGAATACAATTTTAAACTTGAGATTTTTCAAGTATTATTGTAAATGAATATTTAAATTATATTTTCAAGTATTTTTGAGAATTTCGAAGTGGAAAGGAAGCATGGATTACAACATCGTTATTGTGATAAATGTTTTTGAGAATTGAGAAAGAGTTCATGGATTATAACACTTTGTTTATAATAAATGATTTCGAAGGGTTGGTTTGGAAAAAAAAGTATAACTTGACTTAATATGTGTTGATAGTCTTAAATCTTAGAGGAGTTTTGTTTTACAGATAAAACTAAGTGTAATTGGTTTTTGGATTTGTAGTAAACAAAGTTCAAGTGACATTTGTTTTTCGACCCTTCTTTTTACTACGCTTAGAAATATGATTAACTCTTTAAAAGAATATTTTAAAGAGTGTTTTTAAAGTGTTCTACAGATATTTGTGATGTGAAAATCAAGCAAAAGTGTGAGTTAAATGTTTTAAAACTTTTTGTTTGTAGAAAATATTTAATCTTACACTTAGCACTAAACGTTGAAGGAACTCTTGCTATTCTTAAAGTATATTTTCATGATAAGGTGGGAAGCAACACTGCCCTTACTTGTTCGGTTTTATTGTTTTCCCCGCAATAGTACAGTTTGGGATTGACGAGTTATAATAAGTGTAAGAGATTTAATTTTCATATACGATTGTTTTATTATTCCCAATAGTTAATTTATTAACTAGCGATCCTGCTATCTTCTTTGTGTATCAATCTATGACGATTTATTGTTCGTCGAGAAAACTCTTGCTATTCTTAAAGTTAAGAATTTTGTCGTGACAAGGTGGGAAGCAACACTGCCCTTACTTGTCTGGCTTTAATGTTTTCCTTATGGTGTTGTTAGTTTAAGATCGACGAGTTATGATAAATATGTGAGATTTTTGTGAGAAATGCGGATTACGGATCTTAAGGCTAGTATAAACACTAGAGGGGAAGTGAATAGTGTTTTAAGGAATTACTAATTCATTTTGAGTTTATATTAATTTGAACACAAATGTATGCAATATTCAGACACAGATATGATCACAGATTCAAACACAGATGCAAATATAAAGTAAAAGCAGTAAAGGAAAGAACACACCGGATTTTATACTGGTTCAGAGTTACCCTACATCCAGTCCCGCACACAAGTACAGATTTCCTTTCAAAAGCAATCTTTACAATTAAAACCCTCGATTTCAAGGCCACGAGGTACACCACTCCGGATCCACAATCTCTGGGTAGAGATACTTGATTTCCTAGGCAACAAGTTCACCCAATTAATTTCCTAGGCTACAATCACACCTTTTCTCACTTGATGGATTTCCAAGGCTACAATCACACCTTTTCTCACTTGATTGATTTCCAAGGCTACAATCACACCTTTTCTCACTTGAATAATTACAAAGAAGTCTATAACTCTGAATAGCACTGAGGTCTTGTTGAGATAGTGATAGAGAATCAAACCAAAAATGATCTAGTTAGATTCAATGGTGATTTCGGCAGAGTAATGGTAAGAATATATATAAAGAAATGTGGAAGAACAAGAGGAGTGAAAACCAGAAAAATATGATATGAAATTCGTTGAAAACATCCCCTATTTATAGAAGAACAACAGCCATGTCCATTCATGAAATTTTATGGCAAATAGACACTTCTTTTGAAATTCAAATTTTTGAAACCAACTGCCACTATGTCGACATGGGTATCTTGGGTATGTCGACATCCCAAAGGAAATTTTGGTGATTTGTTTTTCTTGAAAATTACTTCTATCTTATATTTAAAACTATTTTATACTTTATAAATATACTTAACTATAGTTAAAATACATAAGTAAATATAGAGAATAATATATATAAAATTTTACTATAATTTTATATTTAAATCTAAGTATAAATATTAAATTTATTATTAAAGATAGTTTAAAACTAAGGATAATTTGATAAAGATTATTTTGAGGCTAAAAGTATTTAAAATCAGGATAGATGTTTTTGATTCTTTTTAAAAGGAAGGTTTTGAAATCATTTTGAAAACAAGATAATTTTGTAAAATCATTTGAATAAAAAGTTAGCGGATACAAAACAATGTTCCACTAGATTTTTCGTAGGTTCCATCCTACTTAGGGTTCCATCCCTTTAACGGGCTCGAAGTGGATTTCATTCCACGACTAAATTGGATTTTAAGATGTCAGTGCTTTTCTAGGAGTTTTAACAAAATTCCTAATTAAATTACTTATTCTTGAAACCTTGAACTCTTGATAATCTTGATATTCTTGATACTCATGAGTCTTCAATCTTGATATCTTGATTCTCTATACTGTACAGTCTTCATTCTTGATACCTGCATGGTTAAATCCTGCATATACATATATATCTAAACTATAATGTTAGTATTTATATTTTATAATCTTACTCTAAGGTTGTTGTCATCAAAACCATCATCTCAAGGACTAACAATCTCTCCCTTTTTGATGATGACAACCTTTGTTTATAAAATATTACTTCTATCCTAATAACTCCCCCTAAAACGGATAACTCCCCCTTAATCTATGCCTAACTATCCTATTTTATACTTCTCCCCCTTTGTCATCAACAAAAAAACTAACTCCAAACTATATAACTCCCCCTTAATCTATGACATGTGATTATAATGATAGTGTTATCATAGATAATCAACACTTAATTCTAGAACTAAAACTTAGTCCTAGACTACTAACTTTCCTAACCAAGTATCCATATAATAATACTTTTAATAGAACATATATAAGAACACACATTATTTATTAATTATATATTTGTTTATATTTATATTTTCATAGAGAACGTAAGAAAAAACAAACAACAATAGGAAAGAAATAGAAGAAACTAATGTGTGTCTTTGAACATAGGAGATCTATGAACCGAACAATTTGGAAAGTGGAAACAGAAATTTCCATGTTGTTCAACAAGATTTCCATCTTTGTCAAAGCACACTTCGCCAATGCAAACGACTTTGTCGTCATCTTCAGCATGCTCTTCTTCCATGGGGGCTTCTTCTTCTTCTTCCTCGCTGTCCTCTTGCACTCAATCTCTTGAAGAATCTTCATCAGTCAAGATTGGATTAGCATGATTGTCCATTAGAAATTTTTGCAAATTTCTAAGGATTTTGCCTTGCCTTTCTTGTTCCTTGGCCATTCTAAGTTGTACCACTTGAATTTCAGTCATTAATTGCAGTGCATCCTTTAGAGAATCCCCCATTTTCGTCACTCGTGCGAGCGTTGTTCGTTGAAACGGTCCAGAAGTAGGAGAAAGGAACGAAAAGGTTGAATTTATGTTTGATTTGGAAGTGGAGGCCATTGTTTAAATGTTTTCAGAAGATAGAACATAGAAAGAACAGAAAGAATGATCCAAATTTCGAAATAAGAAGAATATATAACCACTTATTTGAATTTTGGTGGGAAAAATTAAAAAATTGTTATATGTCGACATGGGTAGGAGGGGGATGTCGACATAGTGCTTGATATTTTTACTATTTGATTTAATTTTAATTATACTTTGTTATTTATATTTTATATTTCAGTTATTGAACAAATACCTAATTCTCTTATTAATTTAGTAAATATAGATTCATTTAAGGGTTTTGTTAGTATATCAGCAATTTGATTCTCAGAATTGATATAATCGAGAGTAATTACTTCCTTACTTATATTATCTTTGAGAAAATGATGTCTGATATCAATATGTTTAGTTCGAGCATGATGAGTAGTATTTTTGGATAAATTTATTGCACTAGTATTATCACAATAAATTGGTGATTTTAAGATATTTAAACCAAAATCTTTTAAAGTTTGTTGCATATATATTACTTGAGAACAAGCTAAAGCAGCAGAAATATACCCTGCTTCAGTTGTTGATAAAGAAACTATGTTTTGCTTTTTACTAAACCAGGAAATTAGATAATGCCCCCAAAAAGTGACAAGTTCCACTTGTACTTTTTTGGTCTGACTTACAACCAGCATAGTCAGCATCACAGTAAGATATTAATTCAAAAGAATCATTTTTAGGATAAAATAAGACATAGTCAATGGTGTGTTTAATATATCTTATGATACATTTTACAGCTTTTAAGTGGGTTTCTTTAGGTTGGGATTGATATCTTGCACAGAGGCAAACACTATGCATGATATCAGGTCTACTAGCAGTGATATAGAGTAGTGATCCAATCATTCCTCTGTATAACTTTTGATCTACATCTTTTGAGAGATCTTCTTTACTTAGGTACTCATTGGTTGCCATGGGAGTGGGTTTTCCACTTGCAGTCGTCAAACCAAATTTACTAACTAGGTCTTTAGCATATTTTTCTTGACTAATAAAGATACCATTATCTAATTGTTTTATTTGTAATCCTAGAAAGAAGTTTATTTCACCCATATGACTCATCTCAAACTCTTTTGTCATTATTTCAGAAAATTCTTTATTCATTTCAAAATTAGTTGATCCGAAAATGATATCAACTATGTAAACTTGTACTAGTTGAATATCATTTTTATTTCTTTTAATAAAAAGAGTATTATCTACTTTACCAATTTCAAAGTTTGATTGTAATAAGTAAGATCTTAGTCTACCATACCAGGCTCTAGGAGCTTGTTTTAGACCATATAGAGCTTTCTTAAGTTTGTAAACATGATTTGGAAAATTTTCATTTTCAAAAAGTGGTGGTTGTTCAACATATACTTCCTCTTTTACAAATCCATTTAAAAAGGCACTTTTAACATCCATTTGAAATTATTATAATTTGCGAAAGCAAGTAGAATCCTAATTGCTTCTAATCTTGCTACGGGAGCAAAGGTTACATCACAATCTATTCCTTCTTCTTGACAATAACCTTGAGCGACTAACCGGGCTTTATTTCTAACGACCTCACCTTGTTCATTCATTTTATTTTTATAATCCCATTCTATTCCAATTATAGTTTTATTTTTAGGTCTAGGAACAAGTTCCCAAACATTATTTCTAGTGAATTGATTTAATTCTTTTTGCATAGCCAAAGTCCATGAATTATCAGTTGATGCTTCTTTTGGATTTTTGGGTTCAATAGTTGATATAAAAGCTACACTGCCCATTTGACTTAGTTGATTTCTAGTTTTAACAACAGATTGCATATCTCCAAGTACATTTTCTATAGGATGATCTTTTAAAAGTTTAATCCTTTTATTAGGATGATTTATTTCATTATTAGTTTCAGTTGACTCTTGATTTTGAGTGATTAAATCCTCTTCATCATTTATATCTTCAAAATTTTTGGAATTTTCATCAAATGAAACATGCATTGTTTCTTCAATGGTGTTACTTCTTAAATTAAACACTCTGTATGCTTTGCTTCTATTAGAATATCCAATAAAGATACCTTTGTCGGATTTAGGATCAAATTTATCTAAGTTATCTTTTGTATTTAAAATAAAACATTTACTTCCAAAAATTCTAAAATAAGATACCTTAGGTTTCTTTGAGTGAAGAAGTTCATAAGATGTCTTATCAGTTAACGGTCTAATTAAAATTCTATTTAAAATATAACAGGCAGTAGCAACTACTTCTACCCAAAAATACTTTGGTAATTTACTATCTGAAAGCATAGTTCTCGTACACTCTTGAATCGTCCTATTTTTACGTTCTACTACTCCGTTTTGTTGTGGAATTCTTGGAAATGAAAAATTGTGAGTTATTCCCTTTTTATTGCAGAATTCCTCAAACTTTTCATTTTCAAATCCACCACCGTGATCACTACGGATAGTTATAATTTTTAGAGAAAGTTGATTTTGAATCCTTTTTTGTAAAGTTCTTAAAACATTCAAAAGTATCACTTTTATGTTTCAACAATAATGTCCATGTAAATCTAGAATAATCATCTACAATTACAAAAACATATTTACTGTGATTTATTGACTGAATTTGAGATGGACCAAATAAATCAAGATGAAGTAATTCAAGAGGTTTTGAAGTTGAAATCATATCTTTTAATTTAAAGGAACTTTATCTAAGTTTTCCTAATTGACATGCATCACATAAACTATCTACTTTAAAATTCATTTTAGGGAGACCTCTTACTAGATCATGTTTTGACAGTCTAGATAAGAGTTTGAAATTCAAATGCCCAAATCTCTTATGCCAAATCCAAGGGTCACTTGTATTTGCCAAAAGACACAAGTTATCATTTGAAATTTTCATGCTAAGAATATAAATATTCTTTTTCCTAATTCCCTCAAATATTATGGTTGAATTATTATCTTCAATGTGACACTTATCTTTTTCAAATTTAATTTTATATCCTTTATCGCAAAGTTGACTTATACTTAGCAGATTATGTTTCAGATTCTTAACTAGCAAAACATTAGTAATAATAGGAGTTTTAGAGTTACCGACTTTGCCGATGCCAGTCACATATCCTTTTGAATTGTCTCCAAAGTTAACCAGTCCTCCGTCTTTGTATATTATATCATTCAGCATATCTGGATTCCCAGTCATGTGTCTAGAACATCCACTATCGAGCATCCATTTATTCTTTTTGATCTGCACGATTTGTCCGTTGTGGATTGATTCCTCAACTCCCATAAATCATGTTTCCTGCACATCAAACAATCTTAGTAGACAACTTGTATTTGAATATTGATTATATGCAGACTCAAGAGACAATGATGATCTGAATATTTCTAAACTAGTATTAACAAATTTCTTAAACATAACCATTTTAAAAACTTTTTCAAAAATCAGATTATGAAACTTTGAAAACCTTGCTCCGATACCAAATGTGAGAAATGCGGATTACAGATCTTAAGGCTAGTATAAACACTAGAGGGGGGTGAATAGTGTTTTAAGGAATTACTAATTCTTTTTGAGTTTATATTAATTTGAATACAAATGTATGCAATATTCAGACACAGATATGATCACAGATTCAAACACAGATGCAAATATAAAGTAAAAGCAGTAAAGGAAAGAACACACCGGATTTTATACTAGTTCGGAGTTACCCTACATCCAGTCCCGCACACAAGTATAGATTTCCTTTCAAAAGCAATCTTTACAATTAGAACCCTTGATTTCAAGGCCACGAGGTACACCACTCCGGATTCACAATCTTCTAGGTAGAGATACTTGATTTCCCGGGTAACAAGTTCACCCAATTGATTTTCTAGGCTACAATCACACATTTTCTCACTTGATTGATTTCCAAGGCTACAATCACACCTTTTCTCACTTGATTGATTTCCAAGGCTACAATCACACCTTTTCTCACTTGATTGATTTCCAAGGCTACAATCACACCTTTTCTCACTTGAATAATTACAAAGAAGTCTATAACTCTGAATAGCACTGAGGTCTTGTTGAGATAGTGATAGAGAATCAAACCAGAAATGATCTAGTTAGATTCAATGGTGATTTCGGCAGAGTAATGATAAGAATATATATAAAGAAATGTGGAAGAAGAAGAGGAGTGAAAACCAGAAAAATATGATATGAAATTCGTTGAAAACATCCCCTATTTATAGAAGAACAACAACCATGTCCATTCATGAAAGGTTATGGCGAATAGACACTTTTTTTGAAATTCAAATTTTTGAAACCAACTGCCACTATGTCGACATGGGTATCTTGGGTATGTCGACATCCCAAAGGAAATTTTGTTGATTTGTTTTTCTTTGAAAATTACTTCTATATTATATTTAAAACTATTTTAAACTTTATAAATATACTTAACTATAGTTAAAATACATAAGTAAATATAGAGAATAATATATATATAATTTTACTATAATTTTATATTTAAATCTAAGTATAAATATTAAATTTATTATTAAAGATTGTTTAAAACTAAGGATAATTTGATAAAGATTATTTTGAGGCTAAAAGTATTTAAAATCAGGATAGATGTTTTTGATTCTTTTTAAAAGGAAGGTTTTGAAATCATTTTGAAAACAAGATAATTTTGTAAAATCATTTGAATAAAAGTTAGCGGATACAAAATAATGTTCCACTAGATTTTTCGTAGGTTCCATCCTACTTAGGGTTCCATCCCTTTAACGGGCTCGAAGTGGATTCCATTCCACGACTAAATTGGATTTTAAGATGTCAGTGCTTTTCTAGGAGTTTTAACAAAATTCCTAATTAAATTACTTATTCTTGAAATCTTGAACTCTTGATAATCTTGATATTCTTGATACTCATGAGTTTTCAATCTTGATATCTTGAATCTCTATACTGTACAGTCTTCATTCTTGATACCTACATGGTTAAATCCTGCATATACATATATATCTAAACTATAATGTTAGTATTTATATTTTATAATCTTATTCTAAGGTTGTTATCATCAAAACCATCATCTCAAGGATTAACAAATTTAACTTCCATGCACGATCTTTTTTATTCGGGATAGTCGATACATCGACTATCGATTTTGATATCCTTCTTTGTATCTCGTCAATCTTAGATGATTTGTAGCTCGATTTGAGCATTTGCATTCAACATCAGAGATAACTAAAACCAAAGAGTGAGTGGGAGCTAACTATGCGAGTTGCACCTATTAGGTATGTTCACATCTATTTAGAGAGGTTTCGGTTGCATGCATGCAGTGATGTGAAATATTCAGATTCCCGTTGTTTGGCGAGGGTCTAGCTTGGAAGTTCTCGAAAGTGACGCATGTGCTCTCATGTATATTTTGTCTAGAGGTATACTTTCGATGTAGGAGGCGCACCCTCCTAGTCATGTTAGATGAATTCATTCTCCTTGTTTGATTCAAACCTTGGAGTTAATCCTTTCTTAATTGCATCATGGAGTGCCTTGAGCTTTTCTCTATGTTTAATTATTTGTGCCCATCTTTTTAGTTTGGATTTTGGTCTTATTTGTTTTCATCCTTTCTTTTTTGGATTGTTTTTCTGATTTGTTTTCCATTCCTTCATGTAGAAAAGTTTTTCTTGTGAGGTAAAACTCGTTCCGTGTTTAGCGACGTGGTCTCGTAGAACTATTATACATTCACCATATTTCTTGAGTTTTCTCATGCTGGTTTTCCAGACTGATTTTGGTGTTATTTTATTATAATGCTCGAGTCAAACCGAGTTTTTTCCAGGTTGCCATCGGTGGGACATGGAGTTCATGAGTAGAGTTGGATATTCACCTGCCATAGTATTTTTATTTTCTGTTTTATCATTATGTATACCCATCAGTAATTGTAAGGTCGGGAAGTTATAACTGTCCAGGACGATGACGTTTATTTTAAACTCTAATATACCTTATATCTTTAGAGTGAAAGTTACTCTCTTTGTTATATTATATGTTGTCATTCCATTGTTAGATTTTGTTTCCCATCTTCTCTTTCGTTTTATTTTTCCCTAACAATCTGCCTTTCCAGAACTTGGATGCTTGGCATTCTAATACCATGGATGTATTAAGTATCGACTTTCAAGGGTCGAAAAGGCGGGTCATTACACTTTTATTAATGTTAACGAAGATAATAATAGTGCATCAACAGTTCATGAGTCATTCCCACTTGTGAATTTTATTTTGAACAACTTCAAACAATTCTGAGCATTAGGATAACATACCTTCCAACCTGGATAAGTATGAGGTAAAGATGCTTCTTCTTTCAAATGAACTATCATAAAATGGTTTCCACCCATCAAAACAATTGGTATTACACTATGTTCCATTGTTGGACCCAAGCATAAAAGCAAATATGTCATACTCTCTTCAGGAGAATAAATAGTAAGTATGTAGTTAAATGCCATTGCGAATAAGCGTCCCATCTCTGGAAAACTCAACCAATATGTTTTGCCCGCATATGGTCCAAATTTTGCTAAAGATGATCCGACTAGTACATACCCTTTCTCACTGCCTAATAAGTTCTTGTATAATTCCTTATATGAATGCAGTTCTTCTATCATGGTCAGTCTAACAATCTTCCATGCATCATCCTCTTCAAGGTCTAACAATTGTGCATAGCAACGATAACCACAATGCCCGTCAGGTGGAACATTCTCCACACTTTCAAAAATATATTCCTTAAATGATGGACTTAAATACTTGAATGCAAATTCTGTAGGTGATAACTCATCATCTAAGTAAGTGAGCAAGAAAGATTTATTTATTTATTTTTATTTTTGGCTTGGCTTTATTAATTGTAGATGGTTTCCTTTTGGTAATTTGGTTATTTATTTCCTCCTCGATTTGTGCATATCCAAATGAGGATTTATCACACTTTGCAGTATTACTTTTTGCATGGTTATCTTTATTTCTAGGCCGTCCTCTTAGTTTTCTATTCTTTGAAGGAGGCTCTGTATTTGTACTTTCAGGATGGTTAACCTAGAATAAAAAGTTATATTTTACTTTAATTTTCTATCAAGAATATGATTAAAAAATATATTAAGTAATTTGACAAAGTATACCTCTTTTATTACTTTTAACATTTTTAATTGCCGCTCCTTGGTAGAGTGGTAGAATATATGTAAAAAGGTAAAAATTCCGGCACAGGATCAAGTGAATTTTCAACAACATCACCGATAACATCATTAAGTTTTCTTCAAAAAGGATGGATGGAAAATAGTAAGATCATTATATGTTATTGTTTTAATTACACGATCTTATGCGCATGTGGAAAACCATGTGTGTATTTAAGTATGCAACTACACTTCGAAAAGTCTAAACCAACATATTCCTATTTTTTTTCATTTCCTCAATAATTAAATCTAGTGCATGTTGAGATACAACCCTCGTAGATTGTTGAAAAAGGTTACACGGTGGTTATGCAAACTACTGTTAATGATTTACAAAGTGAAGCTCTTATGGCCACATGTTGTGTCATTATCAGTCTGTCAATCATCATCAAATTTTAGACCAAATTACCTTGAGATGAATCCAAATATCTCTTCAATGATGAATGTTGATTTTCTACCCTGTTAGTTACACGATTTCCAAAATGTCTTACAGTGTTAGTCCATGCCGCGACAAATTTTTCATTGAACGGCTTCATCTAGTTATCTTCAGTATAAACTAGTAGTCTAGTGTATTTTTCATTTTTAATTTTAAAGCATTTCCATGCTTCAATGAATGATTGCTTGGTAGATGAATCAATTAACATATGAAATTCTCGAACAAAGTTATTCCACTCCTCTGTTATTTCAAAGTACTGTTTACTTTTACTCAATATTCTTTAAGATATGAAATGTGCATAATAAGTGGGAGACATTTGGATATATAACATGAATGGTGTTCATTAGGGACAATTCTCGATCAGTGATAATGACCGAAGGAGTGCTAGTAGTTGGACCTACAATTTAATTTAAACACTATAAGCCCATATGTAACTACTTACCGTCTCACGATAAGGAAAAGCATATGCTACTATAAACGTTTTCCATGTCGATTTAACTCCAATTATCTCTAATAAATGATTATCATGACTATTATTTTTATACGTGCAATCCATGATCAAAAAATGTGGAAAACATCTAATAAGTTTCATGTAATAAGGATGTCCAAAAAATATATCTAATACTTCTTCTGTATTTTCATCTCTACGACGGAATTCAATATATTTATTCTCATCCAACATATATAACATTTGTTGCATATAATTTTGCCTTCCATCTCCTCAATTCGATGTTTAGCCTTGAAATTGTAAATGATTTGGATTGTCAAAGCATTGTTTGGGTAGTTTTCTTTGATAATGCGAAGTACTTCTCTAGCTTTTACACCACATGTGCTCATTTTGATAACATCTTCTTCTACTTTTTTTGACCAACATATGAATGCCCTTCAAACTTCATATTTTTGTTCTAATGGATGATTATGAAGTCCACAAATAACATCCACTCTCCACTGACCCAACATTGGTAGTCTAACTCCTTTTAGTAAGAAAGGACATCCACATTTTTTAGTTTTCGTCTTTCTAGGCTTTTTCTGATTATTGATCGTGTTATTTTCTTTCTTCTCAACATATATACCACTTCTTTCATAGCAATATAATATTCAACTTCTACGATCATTTTTTGGATTTTCACTTTGCCTGATAATAATAGCTACCCAATAAGACTTTCCTACGGTTTTGCACCATTCTGTAAGTTCATCACGTGAATGAAATACCTAAATCATATATATATATATATATATAATTGAGTGCTCCTCAATCTCAGAATATTATCACTTATATGAAAAAATAAAAAATATTGTACCTTATTATTTCTAAATGCAAATGTGCAATCTTATTCTAGTATTTGGTCTTCTAAGCACGGTATGTCACTAATCTGAATGATAAAATAAAATTGCAATGAAGAGATAAAGCTGTATAAATAAGTAAAATAGTGTATAAATTGATATGGTTACCGTATTAGAATTTGATCTTTCAAGATTGTCCAAACTTTGCCTAACATCACCTTTGATGCTCTTGTCTTCTTATTTTAAGGCTTTAACCCGCCACTCATCGTCTGCTTCATCATTTATTGTCCTCGAATAAAACCCTAGACATACTTCACTTTGACTTATAGTACGATTAATGATTCCCTCGAGATCACTTAAAATTTTCTTCTCAAACATTTTTTTCTTACACATAAAAATTATAATGAGCTGGACAATATTTTTTATGTCTATTATTAATATTGATTATTAATTTAAATCAAAGAATGGAGACATCTGATGGCACAAAAGTATCTCATGTGATTCAATGGAGTGGTTGAAGTATCAAATTAATTGGGGTAGTAGATTTTATTTACCTTTACTGTTGTAGTAGAAAATAAAGGGTGGCGTATGCTATAAAAGATGAGAAAAAAGAAGTATACATGGTGGATAAACTAATTATTTTTTGAAGTTATGTAAAAGGTTAAAGTTGCTATTTTTGTAGGTGAATTAGGAGACAGAATTTTATGTCAGAAATCAAGTGGATCTATACTACGGATGTGAGAAGTGAAACTTTGTTATTTGCTCTATAACAAACTCAAGATGCATTAACCTATGCATTTCAGACGTTGGGATTAAGAATAGTGTTATAGTAAAATTTTCATCTGACTAACCATAGCTCAAAATTTAATGATTTGAAGACGATTCTTCTAACTCAAAGCTCGTTCAAACTTGTAAAGATGTGCTTAATATGGATAAATAACTTAAACGAGATCAATACTAAAAAGTAGTGAGAAACAAGAGAAGAACGATCAATCAATAATTCTTGACCATATCAAGGAAATGTAGTGTCCAAAGAAATACCAATCAAAGAATTACACATGAAAATAAAGAGAAAGGTTCTTAATTAATGTTAATACACCCAAACACATATTTATATATGTGTACGTTTGAATATTAATCCATGATTCCTTATAACAGTCAATAATATATACATATATACATGTACACATATATACATACATACACATATATGTATACGTATACATATACATATACATATATAATCAATAAATGATATTGATTTGAATTATAATAAATGGTATTGAATATTTAAATTATAATTAGTGGCATTAATTGGAAGATTATAAATGTTATTTTCTTTGGGAAAATAAAAGAAAGGTAATTTTACATATATATAAAGATAAGTGATATGCATAAACAAATAATTTTTCAGGACCTGGACTTCACCTAATTTCTACCCATAAATACACATTAACTATCACCTTTCTCATTATAATCCTGGCCTCTGCTTGGTAAAAGAAAACTTTAACTCCAAACTTCATTCTTTTCTTCTTCTTCCATACTTTTTAATCTAAATTCTTCAAAACAAACTCCAAAGAAGAATAGAAAATCAAATTGAAGAAAGCAAGAAATCAAATCAACAACTGAAAGCTAAGAAGAGCACGCAGAAACACCAAATCAAGTCAAATTAGGGGAGAGGTTTCTTCAAACAACGTTCCAATGTGAGTGAGAATTTACCTTTTACCTATATGATTCTAAATATGCTATTATCTCATTTTATAGCATATATTAGATTAAAATAAAGGAATATAGGTTGAATTATAATATCAAATTAATAATTTAATTGGAACCGAGTCATTGACCATGGAGGTTGAAATAATATCTCCAGTTGTAATTGGGTCAATGATGAAATGTTTGAAGTTGAAACGATACTCTACTTTTTAAGAATAAATCAATATTTTATTAAGTTACACCTAAAAATCTAAAATGAGTCATATGGATATAAATTGCAATTGACGTTTAATAAATCTATTATTAACTGGATTTATGATTGGAAGTGAAATGATACTCCACTTGTTAAGATTAAGTGAAACGATACTTCGCTTATAAACAATAAATCATTATTTTATTAAGTTTAACCTAAAAATCTAAAATGAATCATATATATATATATATATTGAAATTGATATAGAATGAATATACTGTTAACTGGTTATGATTGGATTGAAACGACATTCTGATCGTTAATAACAATCAATTACCTTGTTAAAGTATCATTATGAGTTAAAGTAAACTACTAACTTGTGTGTATTTTGCGTCAAAATTGGTCACCAACACCCACTTATATGAAAGCACTGATATCCAATCCAGTCACAAAAATATGAAGAGAAATAAATAAAGAACAAAATTAAAACAATTAAAAGTAAATAAATAGAGACACGGATTTATAGTGGCTCGGCTAACTCTGGCCTACGTCCACTCCAAAGATTTTTCTATTATTAGTTTATACTACTGATTGCAGTTGCAAATCCATGAAATTCAAGAGTAAAACTGACAGAGTATAGCCTAGGTAGAAGATGAAGAGAAGCAGAAAGAAGATCCCCTTTTGTGACACAATGCCTGCTGTATTTATAAGGGAAAATGTGCACGGATCGGGCTGAAACTTTGATACAAGGTTCGAGAGACCAAGACGAGGCCACCTAAAAATTTCCAGGCCGATTGAGGCCCACAATAGAGATCGGTACCGATCCCTATTTTGGTGCCTAAATGGGATGCGATCCTCTAGGGTGTTCCCCATGATGTTAGCTGCTTGCCATCTAAATTTCATGATTTCGACTTATGGTTTGTGAGATATCATATTTTCTATGAAGTGGTGTAGTATATGCCCTGATTTCTGCCGATCCCTATGGAGGGATAGGTACCGATCCCTCCAAGTTGCTCCAAATGTCATGTGATCCCTAGGGGAGGTTCCCTAGGGCCCATATACCTTGCTCTCCAAATTTCATATGCTTTGGATTTATGGATCTCGAGATAATGATTGTTGTTTCTAAGAATGTACTTGGACCTTGATGAACGCTGACCCCTATCCAAAGAAGTACGTCGTCCCATGAAATCAACCATGCCGATCCCTTCATTTGTGAGTTGAAGTATGCCGAGCTATCTTACCCAACTACGCCAAGCCCTCCTTAATGGAACGAAGTATGCCGAACCCTCTTCCATGAAGAATGTTGATCCTTCCTTCACAAAGCATACCGATCCATCCTCTTCCTCAATGCTATGCCGATCCATACTCATCCTCAATGATATACCTATCCATCCTCTTCCATAATGCTATGCCGATCCATTCTCTTCCTCAATGCTACGCCGATCCATCCTCTTCCTCAATGCTATGCCAATCCATTCTCTTCCTTAATGCTATGAAGATCCATCCTCTTCCTCAATGCTATGCCGATCCATCCTCTTCCTTAGTGCTATGCCAACCCCTCCTATTCCATATTCCTATGCCAATCCTTCCTATTCCATATTCCTACGCTGATCCCTCCTATTCCATAAGGCTATGCCTATCCCTCTCCCTTCATAAGATATGCCGATCCATCATAATCAAATACGCTAATCCCTCTTCCATGGGTTGAAGTATGCCGATCCCTTTCAAGGAGCTAAGCTATACCGATCCCTTCCATTTACTAAGGTATATTCCATATTTTAAGCATTTTACATTATTTATCCATCAAGTCCATTCAATCCTAACTTCACGTTATTATATGCACTTGACTTCCGGGCCCCACAATCATCATTTTGGAATCATCGACCTTGATAATTGTGAAGTCTGTTGGGTTAAATCCGCCCGTGTATTGCCTTACCAAAAGGCGGGTTAACAGTGTAATTGTACATAATAAATATGATTACAATTAAGTCAGTAAATCGATATCGTGAAGAAATAGTAGGACTATTATTAAACCAAACTAACCAGTAAAATAACGATGCCAATGAAATGGGAAATGAAGCTATGAAAATATAGTAGGCATAATAAAAGATAATAAGAGATATCAAAAGCAATTTGAAGTCTAGAATGAACCTATAACTAAGAGATAGTTAAAAACCCATTAAAACACTCAAAAATGCAAACTATAGTAACTCAGACGTCTAAATTAGGAGGTTGGACGTTTGAAAATCTTATAGAGGCAAACCAAAAGAAAAATGTTTGAGATTAACTAGCTTCAAACATTTCAAATTAGCATTTACACGTCTGAAATAAAAGTCAACGTCTGATTGCTGACGTCTGATTGTTAGCACAGACGTCTGATTGCTCGAAGCTGATTTTGGTAGATCAGACGACTGAGTAGTTTGGTTAGACGTCTAAATAGATGATGCAAACGCAAGTTGAACCTGGACCCGTAAGGGCCAATACAAATGGTTAGAAGAATTCCATATTGTTTGTTTAAGAATGTGATGAAGTATAATGATTTGTATACATTCATATAATGTACGTATTGTGGCGCGCTATTTACTATTTGGGAATGATATGTCTCAACATGTTGAAATGAAACATGTAGTAGGAATAACATGTCTGCAACATGTTGAAATGCGACACACAGCCATAATGATATATCTGCAACATGTTGAAATAAGACACATAGCAGGATTGATATATTAACAACATGTTGAAACAAGACAGATAACATGAATAATATATCTGCAATGTGTTGAAATGAGACATCCAAGGGAGATCGTCAATAATGCCTTTGTCCCATCTCAGGGCCTGGCCAAAGCACTCATCCAAAGAGTGATGGTCAAGTAAGCTGTAACGACCTGTAAATTTTAACAATTTTTAATAACATAATTAACTGAATTTTCATGAAATTTAAATAATAAAATTATGCTATGGAAGTTTGATATTTGAGATACGTCTATTTAAAGGTAGCAAATGTCAGATTTTCATCAGAGAATGTATAAGTTGTTTTGTTGTGTAATTTTCAGTTTAAATATAAAATGTTAATTTGATGAAAATAAAATATTTTCAAAACCTGAATATTTTTATATAATAAATTTGTTTCATTTTCTGAGTGAGACGTCATATTTTATTTCGCCAAATTTGGACCGCTATAGCCCATTTATCTTATTTTCGACGAATTAGCAGCAGTTTGGCAGCGAACATCGACTTTTGATAGGATGATCGTATCTCTCATATTTGTATACCATTATGTTCGACTCGTTGTACTGATCTCCGCAGTATATTCATTTGTGCATTTCAGTGTCCGGTACGTGGCGAAAACCACGAAACGGTCAGCCGTATCGGCACCCATTCAAGTCTACTTGTTTCCCGTAACCATTCATATTTACTATTAATACTTTTTGGAATTTAACGTGTGACCTTCGTTTTCCCATCAATTCAGCATTTTGATTTTTGTTATTCAACTGGTTGTTATTTGGGTTTGTTCATTTCTTTTGAAAAAAAAAGGTATATAATATTAAATGTATATAAAGTATATTATTGTGGAACCCTACTCTTCTTCTCATTACAACCTTTCCTCTCCTCCTTTCATATTTCCAGTTTTTTTCATCTTAAAATATATTGTTGTATATTTTGTTTGAAGAAAAAGAATAAGATTTATATAAAGCTTTATGTTGCCTCTGAGAACTCGTTCGCCCACTTATATTTGCATGCTTTCTATTGCCTCGTCCCTCTCCCTACCTTTCACTCTAACACCGAACAACCATGGTTGTTCTCTCTTCTTTGAGCACCGAACTCAACCTTTCCAATGTCCACCTCCTTCACCTTAAATGCAGCCTCTCTACCTTTTCCTATCCTTGACCCGTCGATCACCTTCTCTCCCCGCCTCCATCCCTCTTCCCCACGAATGCAGCGTGGCCACCTCCTCTTTCTTTCTTTTTTTAAAAATATAATAATTTAAATTTCGTATATTTGTTCCAGACCTACAACACCACCTATCCCCTTCCATCTCCATCGCAAACCCATCTCCGACATCGCCCAACCACGAACGCCATTCACCTAGCTCCAGATCCGAAAATCAACCTCGCCTACCACCTTTCCCACAACCGTGAGCAGTTGATCCATCACAGTGGCCGAGCAACACATCCCATAACCTCCGTCCAACCTTCACCATAGCCACAGAAAATCTCCGCCGCGGCTGAATGCTCCGGATAGCTTGAGAGATTGCTGGCTTGTATTTGTCTTTGGGTGCCGATGATCATCAGAACTAAATTGTTAAAGTTTTAAGAGAAATTATATATAGTAAGTATATATATAAGTTTGCACTTTTCATGTCTATTTTGTTACCTGCTCATTTTTTTTCTTTCTTTCTTTACGTTTTGCTTTAGGGAAGTATTCAAAGCTTACATATATGCAAGCGTACGTATATATCTGGAAAATTTTGGAAGCTAATATATTGGTTTTATTTAATATTGATAAAATAATAATAATAATAATAATAATATATAGGAATTTTGATTTTTAAGATATATATAAAAGAAAGTATATATATATATATATAGACACTATATATAATGATTTCGATATGTGTTTTAAGAAATTATGATGTGAAATATAATGGTTATAAAGGTTTTATTTTACCTGTTTTGATTTTCAAAGATAATATAAAGGTTTATTTTATTTTCAATATGGGTTTAAATTAAATATTGATTTTTATATATATAAAGATTTTATATGAGTAAATTTTAGATTTTAAAAATTCACATATATATATATATATTGATTCCATCGATTATCGAATTCCAGCCTAGCTTTACTTTGCTCATAGAATTCGTGTTCATCGTGTCGTGCTTTGGACTTTATGCCTGGATTCATCACATCTTGTTCTTGTTATTTCTTTAGCCTCGGAAGGTGAGCAATCACTCACGATTAATATTCTTATATTTAATAAATTTAATTCATATGAAATGACGATTGAAATATGCTGTTAAATTTGAATTGTTAAGTTATTTAATTGTTAAATATGATATCCCATTATCAGAAATTGTTTACATATGACATATGACACTATAACTATTGTATATATAATATTTAAATTTGTTACTGATGATATATGCCTGTTGTTGATATGTTATGTTATTATCACATTTGTTCTCACTCTGCAAGTTCCTTGTTAGTTTAGAATTCCCTATGGGTTGAAATGATACATACCCGAACGATATTATAGATTAAGGAAAAATCATTATGGGTTGAAATGATAAACCCAAGCGATTTTCATTAATCTTGAAATTTTGGGATTACGGGTTGAAATGATATATACCCGTAAATATTTAATTTGCGGATTGAAATGATAAATATCCGTATCACTTGACCATAGGATAGAAAATTATATACAGACACCGTTGGTCTATATTTTGAAAATGATTTCTAAAGTTTGAAAGGAAATATATGGGTTTTAATGAATATTGACTTTTAAAATATAATATATAAATACTATTTTTATATATGTATAAAATTTAGATTTTTTTTATAATATGTTTTGGAAATTTTAATTTATAAGTTAGTTTGGAAAATATAAATTTTAAGATTTTACTTATAATTTTATTATTTTAAAAATATATAAATAATATTTAATATAAAATAAATTTAATAAAATTTAATTTAATTAGTATAACATATGTTTAAGCATTTATTTAAATTTATATTAAAATTTTGAAAAATAAATTTTTTAACTTAAATAATAAAGGTCAGGAAGATAAATTAATGTTGACTTGGAATTTAAATTGGTTAACAGTTGAATTTAAATAAGAATTGATTTGAAAGTATTGATTTTGAGATTTTGAAAGGTATGATTTATAACTTGATTTGATAAAAACAGTTAAATGAATATTCTCAATTTTAAATAAAATTGAGATTGAATATTTAATATTGATTTAAATATATAAATTGGGATTTAAATAAATTGTTATTAAAATGATTAAGTGAATATTTTCCAATTTGAATAAAATTAAAGTTAAATGTTCAAATATAAATGAAATTTATATTGTAAATGTTAGAATATTTAAACTTGAACCTTTTAACTTTGAATTGAAATGGTTAAACTGGAATTGATTTAAATTGAATTTTGGGATTTAAGATGATTTGAATCGATTTGCGAAATTGGAGGAAACTAATTTTATTATATAAAGTATTTTATTATATATAAACTATTTTAATTTATAACTATTTTAATATATATATACTATTTTCAATATCTAAACCGTTTAAGTTGGAACTGTTATGATTACGGAAGTGTTATGATTTCAAAAGTGTTATGATTTCACAAGTGTTATGATTTCAAAAGCATTATGATTTCAAAAGTGTTATGATTTCAAAAGTGTTATGATTTCAGAAGTGTTATAATTTTGAAAGTGTTACGATTCTAGAAATGGATATTATTTAAAAAGAATAATGATATCGAATTGATATGGTTTTGAAATGAATATGATATTTTGATAAGAAGTATGAACTATTTGAAAAGAAATGGCCACGGTGTGAAATAAGCATTTGGTTGTTAAAGAGATCGGGATCAGATATTGTCATACTCTCTACCAATACTGAAAACCACTTTAACAACTGTGTACGTGGTGGAGATTCTAGAACGAAGTAGGATGGGTTGGTGACGATTCTATATGAGGTTTAAGCACAGCCCTGACTCCCGTGAGTCAGCTTGATGTGGCTAATACAGGAGCCATGCCGGGCCAAGTGACGTCATTCCTCCAATCGGGCACATTTCTTCGATACCATTATATTACTTTGTGATTTGATTGGGGCACCTTTGATTTGGGAGTGTGTCTCGAGTTGGGCGGTAGTAGCTGCTATGTGTTACCACCAGTCCGGATCCGCAAACGGTATATCTACCCTGGCATTACCTCGTGTGCCTTGTCACATGCCTTATCGCACCTTCTATGAGTTTGGTTTGTACCATACCTTATGAGCGCCCTCTGATAGCCCTCCAGTTTATGGAGGAATTACGATACTGTATAGACTATGGGAATATATAAAAATGTGTTAAGGAGGATATGGGTAACGCCTTAATGCTATTTTAATACTTTTCTTTACTGATAGACATATTATAATAGCGTATATTACTACATAGTAGATAGTTCCATGGACCCTTGGAGGATGGGAATCCCAAACATCCTTTAAGTTATTTTGTATTTCAGTTGACATTTCACTTGAGTTGAATTTACTAATATAAGAATGTTAATCCTGACTCGAGTGTTTTGTGTTTTGCTTTATACTTGGGTCAGACTGAGGGTCACAGCATTTGAGACTCACCTTTAGAGCTTGGAACTTTGCTTGAAGATATGTCTTTGTCTATTCAACTTTCCAGTTACGTCAGTTTATTCCAGTTGTTTGGTTCAGACTTGTCATTGGCATTTGTATTAGTATCTCCTGTGTATTCGAGATATCTTTTGTATTTTACTTTAAACTCTATTGTTTATATAGTAGCTTCATAAACTACTATTTGTCTATTCCGCTGCTTATTATTATTATATTACTCCGTGTCTGTGATTTTATGATTGATTTATTTAATGTATATGCTAAGTTTGCCAAATATCAATTAACTATCTGTTGTTTTGAGCGATTAAAGTCTGACATAAGTGGATGATTGTCGATTGAATGGTTCAAAATACCAAGTCGTTGCATAAGCCTTTGGTCCTGCCTCAATATTCGACCAAAGCACCCATCCAAGGGAGATGGTCAATAAAGCATTTGGTCCCGTCTCAGGGCCTAGACAAAGCACTAGGCTAAAGAGTGGTGGTCAATTAAGCCTTTGGTCCTACCTCAGGGCCCGGCCAAAGCACCCATCTAAAGAAGATGGTCAATATAGCCTTTGGTCCAACCTCAGGATCTAGCAAAACACCTACCCAAAGAGTGATGGTCAATTAAGCCTTTTGTCCTGCCTTAGGGCCCAACAAAACACCCATCTAAGGAAGATGGTCAATAAAGCCTTTGGTCCCACCTCATGGCCCGGGCAAAGCACCCATCCAAAGAATGGTGGTCAATTAAACCTTTGGTGATCCAATGAGGACTTTAAAAGTAACCATTCAAGGGAGGATGATCAACTAAACTCCTAATTCAATGAACAACTAAAACAAATACGAATAATCATCCAAGAGAAAGAGCACGAGTAACAAAAGAATCATCAAAAAGCCGACCAAACTGTCAATTGAGGGGTAAGTAATAGTAAAGAGTTCTCCCACAAGACCACAACAAATCTCCACTTACAATAAAATTGATTATCTCTGATGTAATTCTAAAAGCTATTAAAGGATGTCGTTCTGTCATAAATCAATTTTTTGAAAAAATACTCTTTAGTAGATATGCGTTTAGTCTTTGTATCAAATAATTTCCAATGAAGTTATGAGAATCTTTCATATTTTTAAAATTATACTTAAATAGGTTTATGGAAAAAATTCAAGAACATTTTTAATAAAAGTGATTATTGTCAATATCAATATATTTAAAAGATTAAAAAAAATCCGGCGTTTTGGAAAATAGTTTCAATAAAAAAAATTGTAGGAAAATTATGTTACATCCCAAAATTTCCAAGATTAAAAGTTATTAAAAGTCTAGAAGAACAAGCAATTAATGATAAAAATCACTATAATAAGAAATAACAACTTGAGAAGAGAAGAAGCAAAACAAGAAATGAAGTTTAGTTAAGCTGAAGCATAAGAAAACTTCTTATACGGGGCAGTGTTACACCCTAAATTTCCAAGGATAAATAAAGTGTGAAATCATCAAAAGTTGACAAATATCAGAGCCATCACAAGTTGATAGCAATGTGCTATCACAAGTTGAAGCAACTGGGCTATTGAAAGTTGATGTGGTCAAGACCACTGCAAGTTGACACCATAAAGCTATCGAAAGTTGGTATAGAGAAAGCTATTGCAATGTGATGTCATAGAGCTATCCTAAAAGAGAATAATGAAAGCCATTATAAGTTGACATATGGAGGCTATTGCAAGTAGAGGTATAGACAAAGCCGTTGGATGTTAAGTTAAAAAGAGAAGCCATCGCAAGGAAAAAAGCCATCTCATATTAAAGGCTATCACAAGATAAAAGCTGCCATAAATTGATATTATATAGTGGTCACAAGTTGAAGGCTAGGCAATCATATGATAATAACATAGAACCAGTGCAAGTTGAAGACTATCGCATAATGAAGAGTTATCGCAAGTTGGTAAAGAAGGAAGTCATCGCATGTTGATGGTTAAACGAAGCTATTGCATGTTAATGATTAGAAGAGATGTTGCAAGATGATATAGAAGGAAGTATCACATGTTAATGATTAGAAGAGCTATCGCAAGATGATATAGGAGGAAGCTATTGCATGTTAATGATAAGAAGAGCTAGTGCAAGTAATGACCAAAGGTGGCTATCACATAATGATGACTAAGGGAAGCTATCACATGTTGATAACCAAAGGAAGTTATCGCACATTGACAATTAGAGCTATCACATGTTGATAACCAAGGGAAGCTATTGTATATTGACAATTAAAGTTATCACATGTTGAAGAATACATGTGAAATCAACACTCCAACTGGTCATGTGGAATCCCTGATTAGATTATCCATGCCACATCATCATAGTGAAATTAGAGAAGGATTGTGCCACATGACATCCTAAGCTTGTGTCACGTTAGCAAATCGTGACTGTTCATTATTACAACTAAAACATGTTGTGAATCTAAAGGTCTAGGATCTCTATAAATAGACATGTACCTCATACTAAAATGGGATGAATTTTGAATTATACTTCTCATTCGTTTTTAATTTTTCCTTGTGCATAATAAAAATCTTGAGATTGGGACTTTGATGGCTTTTAAGTCAAATTGAAATTGTGGCTTTATAACCAGTGACTTGAATAAATCACTATTTGCTTAAATGACATCAAGTGGACTTAAGACAAACATATTTTACTAAAGGACTCACCTTACTCAAGTATCATTCATTCATTTTAACCAAGTCACATAGGTTGGAACCAAATTTTGACCTAACAATGTCAATTGGATTAAAATGGCAAGACACCATTTCTGTTTGAGTTGTCTTGCCTGTAGAATGGCTGAAGTATAATGGTGAGAAGTTAAGTTTGGGAAAGATCACATTGATGGGATTGCATTAAGGAATGGTAAAATTTGGAAGTTCAAATTGCAAAAGATATCCTAGATGAAGTTGGAATTAAGATTACACAAAAAATGGTTAATTCGAGAATTCTGGTTCTCATTATGTAAAAGGTATTACAGTTTGAAAAAATTGAGAATACTACGGCTATTTTCATGGAAAATGAGATTTGGAGATTTTGGTAATATTCTGAGAAGATGATAATATGATTCATTTCAATCATCTCTTAGATTGGAAGGAGATTATTTATTTAAGAAAGCTATCATAAAATATCGACTTAAGGGTACATTGTTTGTGTTGCATAACTGTTGGACGTAAACGAGGTATCATCTATTCGATTACCTTTAATGCTAAAACAATTGTAGGTTAGGATTTCACCTAAATTTAGGACTTAACTTAGATTTAGGATTTTGGTTACTACATTTGGATAGATTAATTAATAGGATTTCTTGAATGCTTGAATGTTTACTTGCTTCTATGCTGTAGACTTAGGATAAAGATTTACAGATGAAAAATGTGGCACCTTGGTATAGTGATTATTGGAGGATTGGAGAAGGATATTATAAGTGAAATGATATAGCTTAAGTTGAATTGAAATTAGAAGGGAATTTGTGTTGTTTTCACCAGTTTAAGAGATTACCAAATTTTGACGTTCTTAGGCGAAAATAAAGAATAGTAAGATATTATGGTTATTAGATACTAGGAGAGACACCATCCACTTTTGTGTTGTCTTTGTAAGTCAGCAGAATAGGTTAAGGCTAAATTAATACTAGAGGGGAGATGAATAGTGTTTAATTGATTATATGAATATTTTTGAAATTCTTTAAGTTTCTACTTGGAATAATGTAATTAACAATCAAAGAAACAATCATAGAATCAAAATGCTAATAAAAGTAAATGCAGTAAAAATAAAAAGGAAAGAACACACCGGGATTTTAAACTGGTTCGGAGTTACCCTACATCCAGTCCTGCATAATTTCTTGTACGAATTTCTTTTCAACTAGTAAATGCAAATACAATCTTGATTTCAAGGCTACGAGCCACACCTTCCAGAATCCCGACCCTGGGTAGAGTCACTTGATTCCCGGGCTATAAGCACATCCACTAGATTTACCGGCTACTAAGTACACCCAATTGATTTTACGGGCTACAATCACACCCAATTAATTTTACGGGCTACAATCACATCCACAAGTATAACAGTATGATTAGATAGAGTTTTACAGACTCAGATCTTCGATCTTGATTACAATTGATCCTATAACTCTTGAATAACACTTTGATCTTAATTTGAGTGAGAGAGATGAGAGAAATCAAAGAGTAGATGAAAGGGAATCAAACTAGTAATGACTGAATTTGATTTTGATTAAATTTCGGTAGAGTTTGGGTATAGTTTGGTTTAGAAAATGAGAGAGTGGAAAGAGGAGAGAAGAATAAGAAATAGATGTTAAAAATTCGTTTGGAAGTCAGGTATATATATATGGAAATAATGGTCATGTCCATTCGAGCAGAGTTACGACAAAAAGAAACTTCCATTCAAATTTGAATTTTGAAAAATACGGCCACTATGTCGACATATAGGTGTTGGATATGTCAACATATCCTTCACAAAATTGAAAACACTTTAAAAATATTATTTTGAAAATCCATTGCTTTGTAAAATAATTTGATACTTTGTAAAATCATTTTAAATATAGTTTATACATATTTTAATCAAAATATAATTTAATAAAACTTTATAAATTAATTTTGAAAGCTTTAGTAAGAGTATTCAATAATATATAAAAAAGTCAATATAATTATAAACTATTAAAGTATAAACAAAAATTTAATATACATCTCTACTATTAATAAAGAGAATTCATTGAACATGATTTCCATAGTGGTTTTTTAAAATTCCGAAAATACCCTCATCCATCAACGGAGTTTCACTACTGATTTGCAACATTCGCCACCATCCCATTCCCGACTACCATCAATGAAATTTACTACTAATTTGCCACCGATATCACTAACAAAACAAGTTGAAATAAAAGTGTTGCGACTATCAAAAACCTTTGCACTTACAACACACATCTGTCCACTCTTTTTTTATTAAATAAAAAGTAAATACCTTTGAATACTAGATGCACATACGTGCATTTTATACTAGTATATATAAACTTAAAAACACTAAAATAATATCTTTATAAGTATAAAAGATTGAAAATCATTTTGGGAAATATTTTGAAAAGATTATTTTAAAAACAGGATATTTGAAAAACAATTTAAAACAAAATTAGAGAAGGAGAGAGAGATCAGGAAAGTGCTATCAAGGTTTTAACATAAATTCTTTGACTCTATAACTTATCTAGAATATCTTAAAATCTTGAACTCTTCAATACTCATGAATCTTCAATTATCATCATCTTGAATCTATTCTTGATACTGTACAGTCTTCTTAATCAACACCTGTCTAATATCCTGCACTATATACTATATATAACTTGATAAAACATTAGTATCTATATTTTATGCAATATCCTATAGTTGTTATCATCAAAACCAAAACCTAGGGTACTAAAAATCTTCCCTTGTTTGATAATGACAACTCTGTATATAAAATATAATATAACTTCCCCTGGGTTACAAAACTCTCTTTTAATCTATGCCTAGATTTTATATATTTCTCCCCTTTTTTCATCAACAAAAATAACCAACTAAAACTATAACTCTAACACTAACTCTTGCTCTAATTCTAACTCTAACCCCCTTAAATAAAATACTAATTGATATATATATATATATAAGAATTATATATAACTATGATGAGAAAGATTGTATAAAAAAATAAGTGATATGTAAAGTTAGATAATCATGAAATAATCATAATCAATCCAAATATTCATCCAATACAACAAAGTTAATGTCACACACCATTCAAAAAAATACACACAAATCAAACCAATCAAATCAAAACCAAATCAAGTATTATTATTTGTATACAATCAAACCTATTTAAACTAGACATTTCAAAGAACTTCAACCCATCCATCAACGTCAAAGATTGGATCCGCTTTGATAGCATCTCAATCTTAATCATCTTTGTCGACGATATACTCCGGTCTTATATTTCGAGGCTTTGATCATTTTTGATGCTACATTTTGAGACCTGAAACAAATGATATTCTGGTCTTAATTGGTATTTAAATAAAATTTGTTGAAAATGAATGAACACTTGCTGTCTATCTAATTTTCAAAATTAAAAAATTTGAAAAAATTACCATTTTATGTCGATATGCATACCCAACGTATGTCGACATATATAAAGAAATTTTCAAAGCAATTTTGTTTTGATATTCTAATGTATTTAGCTTATACGTTTATACTTGTATGTTTTCCAAAGATGATAAACAATGTACAACAGCAAGAAATAGAATTTTCATTGATAATGAGGATAAGTACAGGAAATAAAAGAAAGATACATGAGATTCAACATAAAATAAAACTAGAAAATCCAAATACAAAGATAGCTTAAACAAACAAGTAGAAAGATGTGGATGAAGAAGAACCACAAAGCTTATGGATGATCTTCCAAAGAATTTATCCACTTTGTTGGAAATTGAGGTAAATCTCTTTGAAAATGATTTCTTAAGCTTTCTTTGGTTATAAATGGTCTTCTCTTGATTTTTGAGAAGACCTTTATTGGATGGATTAGGTGGCATATTACTACTTTCCGAAGAAGTATCCTCCTCTTCTTGTTCTTCCTCTTCGACTTCCATTTCCTCTCCTTCCTCTTCCTCTTCCATTTCCTCTCCTTCCTCTTCCTCTTCATCCTCATCTCTTATTTCGTGCTCCTCTTCCCAAGCCAACATTTGTTCATTTTCCATAAGCGTTTCATAAGGCCCAAAAAAGTGAAATATGCATAAGTGAAATGTTGGCCTTGTCAACTAATTTTCAATGAATTGTTTTCTCTCCTTTAAGTTTAACACCAAAATAATTGAAAACATGAGTAAGATACACACCATGAAATAGTGTATTTTCATGTTTAGAAATTTCTTTAGGAAAAAGTTCATCAAATGTGACTTGAAACCAATTTATGTCATATTGACCCTAAATGGCAAAAAGAGCTTTGAAAACTTTTTGTGTTGGGTTATAATTACCCGTTCTAGGAGTGATACTTTGATGCAAAAGACGGCTTAAAATTCTTGTTTTTGGATGCCGGTTTTTGTTTCTAAATTCAAAATCATCACCACTTTCGAAAATGTCATGGATTACTTCACAATTTTGAAAATCAATTTGAAAAGTTGAAAGTTCATTCCACTAGATTTTCATCCAAGAATGTAACCCAGAAGTTCACATTTTAAAATAATTTGTGTCCACTTGACACTACTCCAAACTTCCCCTTCTCTTCCATCATAAAACTTTCCTTTAAATTTGCATAAAACATCTTTACAAAGTTTGGATAACACACAAAATCATTTTGAGAAGCATCGATTAAACCAAGAATTTCATTTTGCAAAAAAAAGATTAAAAGATTATAAGTAGGAAAATCTTCAAAATAGCAAATCTTCCAAAAAAGACTTTTCCGAATGATAAGTACTCAATATAGGCTTACATGGCTTCTAGATCATTAAAAAGATATTCTTTTATTTTCTTAGAAAGCCTCATGGTTGCTTTAGTATTGCTTGAGGATGCCATTGAAGAGTAGTTTGAAGAAACAAGAGAGTTTATGATTTTTGAATTTGAAAATGAAAGTGAAAAATTAATGGATGGAGATAAAGTAAGTAAATAGAGAATCAAAGGACATGTTCTCTGGTTAAGAGACAACTTTTCAGAACGTAGGAGTTAGTGAAAAGGTGAAGGGAAATTCAAATTTTGAATTTGAAATTGGAATTCAAAATCTATCTACATATGTCGACATATGCATGTGGGGTATGTCGACATATAGGTCGAAAATTTTAAAAATGATTTTTGTTTAACTATATCCAATTTTATTATATATATATATATATATATATCTATTTATAGTTATTCTATTTTCAGAAAAATAATTTTAAATATGTTTTATATTATTATTATATTATTAAAATATATAAAATATTTAAATTTAAAATATGATCACAAAATATTCAACTAATATTATTATTAATCTATAGGATATTCCTAACAACCAATAAAGCAACCAAAAAAGGATTCATTGAAGAAATTAAAACTTTTGATATATTAAAGCGTACCTTTTTCTGATCTATTTCACCATTTTGTTCTAAATTATGTATTGTTGTGAAGCACATGTTAGCAATTTCTGTATTAGTTCATTATCACTTGAGGATGTGTCTAAATCATCTAATGCGCAGTATAGGCTATTCTCTATTTTTTGTATGAATCAATGTTTAGTGTAGTTTTTAGTTTATCGGGATGTGGACAGTCACATTTTAAATGGTCAAGGTCATCATAGTTATAACATCTAATGCCATTTCCATTTCCACTTTCGCTTCTTGGATTTTTGTTGCCATTTCGTTTGAAATTGTTCATCTTCCTATATTTTAGAAATTTTCTGAAATTCCTTGTCATGAAAGCAATTTCTTCATTGTCATCGCTGTTTGAATCCAGATTATCCACCATTGCATTAAAAGCTATATATTTCTTCTCCGTTATTTTGCTTTCTCTCCTACCCTGCATTTGTGCTTCAAAAGATATTAAATTGCTAATTAACTCTTTAATTTTTAGAGTGCTAATGCCATTAGCCTCTTCGATTGCAAGAGTTTTTGATCCCATTCAAGAGTAAGTGAATTGAGGATTTTTATAACTTGATCCTCGTCAAAAAAACTTTTACCCAGTGCAATAAGTAAGTGTACTATGTCTTGGAATCTACTATACATATCAGATATGGACTCATTTTGAATAATTGAAATTGGTTTGTTAACATAGAAATTTTGGTCTGTTTAACTTGTGCCTTCATGTGTAACTTGCAAAGTTCTCCAAATTTCAAATGCAAACTTACATATAGATACTTTATTAAATTCATTTCAATCTAGTGGACAAAATAATATATTAATAGCCTTAGAGTTACTTGTGCAATTGCTTTTTGGTCAGTAGTCCACTGTGCAAAATTAGTCTCTCGTTTAGTGTACTCAGTTTGTGTGATATTCCAAGTGTCTAAACCAGTTGGCTGTATGTAAATTTTCATTCTACATGACCAATATGTGTAATTAATGCCATTAAAAAGTGGATGTCTACCAGTAGATTGTCCTTCAACAAATGAGTTACTTGCAAATGTATTAACAATGTTACTACTATTACCAGTGTTAGTAGCCATTTAAACTTTTCAAAAATTATATGAAGAATACTTTGAAAACCAATGCTCTGATACCAAATGTAAGTAAGTGGAATAGTGATCTTAAGGCTAAATTAACATTAGAGGGAGGGGGGTTTAATAGTATTTAATTGGTTATATGAATATTTTTGAAATTCTTTAAGTTTCTACCTGGAATGATGTAATTTAGAATCATAGAAATAGTCACAAAAATCAAAGTGCATGTAAAAGTAAATGTAGTAAAGGTAAAAAGGAAAGAACACACGAGGATTTTATACTGGTTCGTGAAGGAACTGGGCCAGCACGCAGCGGAAAAAATGAGTGAATTTCAAAAATTTTACCATTTTCGATTATTAGTGGGCCTATGAAGTCTAAATTCATTTAGAACTTTTCTAAATTTCTTTTAAATAAAATCAATATTTTATTTAATTTATAAATAAATTTTTACTTTAATTTAATGTGTATGTAAATTAGAGTATATAAAATATACTCTTATGTACATATTCATGTGTAATGAAATGAATGCATTAAATACATTCATGTTGTGAAATATAAGTGTAACATATAAGAAGTGTATATTTGTGTAACTAAGAATGAGAAATTTTAGAGAATGAAAACCTTTGATTTTCTTTCTCTTGACATATATAATAAATTAAGGAAAAATAAGGCTATAAATGTGGAGATAAACTCTTATGTTTCTCTCTCCTTTTAATTACATTGAATGACATATTAAATGGCATTTACAATAGAATTTGCATATGTCTTTGTAGTCCAAGTTTTTTTTCAGTAATAAAATATACATGTATAAAAATTAATAAGTTTGCACATACACATGTTAAAATAAGTTTCCCCATATATATGAGTTTGCCAAAACAAGAATTAACAATTGTAACAAAGGTTTCAATTAAGGAAGAGCTTGAAATTAGATTCTACAGTTTTACAAAAAGGTCCGTTTTGATTTAGATTAAAATAACATAAACACGTGTATATCTATATGTATAAATAATGGAAAGTTATGTATTCATTTTAAAATAACACATATATTTATATATATGTATGAAGATTGCAATTTAAGAAACATATATGTTTAAATTTAATGCTAACAAAATAATTCAATCTTTAATCATAGGTATGAAATAAAAGTCTATGACTTTACATAAATGACCGCTTATTAATTTTAAAACAAAAGGAAAAATTTACTTTTATGACTAAAATAAGTAAAATTAAACCATTTTTGTGACGCCCCACCTCTATGCTCATAATAACAAAGAGTATTAAAAGAAATACTTTCCGTTATTACAGAGAATAAGGCTAGATAGGAGCGGCCATCCGTAGTTGGGCCTTACACTAGTATTGGTTACCTCGATAGGAGTGGTATATATTTTTATTTTTCATCTCTTATTTACTTGCTCCCATCGACATACCCAATTCCAGTATAAAACGAACTACGATGGTTCATAATAGTTTAGGACAATATATATAATAATAACACAGATAATAAAAATTAGGAACATAGATAAAAAAGTCTCATATATATATAACTGATGTCAGTTACAATACATTTGACACAATACATATGATACAACTACAACTGTCGACACTGGAAGTTATATATACAAGTACATTATCGAATAATATACATGAATACATATCATCCTATACTAGGACACGACTACTTCAAAAGATATGAAGAGACTTCATAGCTCAAGCAGCAACCCAAAGCAGGATATCTACAACCTGTAATAACTCGGTCTGACCCGAGTATTAAATTCAAAAGAAAATAATACACGGGTCAGTCTAATTCAAACTCAGTTATTAATGCACAGAAGCAATAATAATTAAATAGCAATAGACGACAGTCACAGAAATCTCGTCTATCCAATCCTTTAACAAGGAAATCGGATAACGGTAGATATAACACTAAACAGTGTTAAACACAAATCAGCAAATTCAGGTCATCAACAAGGATAAGTAAATAGATTATCAATGAAGATAATTTAGAAAACAATAGAATTGTCTAAACGACAATTAACAACAAAATAATCAATATTGTTCGGCTACAGTCGCCACTATAGTGAGTCAAAACTGCAAAGGTCAAAGTGAAACCCAAGCCAACAAAACAACGTAAACAACAAAAAATCTAATTATCGATATGATAATTAGAAAGCACATAATCTAACTATCTAAAAGATAATTAGATATCAACAAAATCATCAGATTAAACCAAAACAAAATGCACTTCAAAATATATTGAATTTGGCAACACGAAACAATTCCGACAATTGAATCATCAATTTAAAATGTCAATACTGTATGGCTGCAGTACACGCACGCGTGCACTGCCTCGCCACTACAGCATGAGATGTCATCACGACACTAAATACTACATCAAAACGAAATTACAGAGATCAAGTCACTACTATGACTCAACACAACTGTAAGACCAAGCCAAAGCTAACAGCAATCAAAGCTACAAACAAATACAAACTACATGAAGACAACGCATAAACATGTAGCTACACATGTATGCACACATGTAGTGACAGAAAAACTCAAACCAGCCATGATATGGAAGCAACCAAACCAGTTCAAGTTACACAAACAAAACCCAAAACTACATAATCAAACTGCAAAAGTCACGAATACACAGTAAGGCCAAATACACATTCAAGTGCACCAAAGATTAACAACAAGTGAGGCAAGGCTACCAGAAACTCGTAAACAAGGCTACGACTTCAAGTGTATAAGACCAGTACACTTACAACAATGTAGATATGATCAAAACAGAGGCAGTGAAGCCAGAGGCAAATATAGAAAAATAAAACTAGAAAGAAATACACCAGACAGCAGTAAGTTCGAACAAGTGAACAGAGCATAAGCAAATGACAATGAACAAGTCAGGGTCAAAGCACTAATGCATATAGACTTGAAGACCAATTAAAGAATTAAATATAAATACCATTGTCTCAACTGTTATAGTGGTATAGATCTGGGAAGCAGGCCGTGCATATGAACACAATGCAAACCAGACTACAACAAACTCCCAACAACAACTAAAGCATTGAAGGGATGAACAGTTTAAGATGATAGCAGTCTCAAAACATAAGTAAACATATATAGTGATATAGCAGTTACACTGGAACAACAATGAACCAAATCTCATGTAACAAAATGGAATACAACAAGAATTATATCAGTAGACACTTATAATCACTGAAATAAGGAGCAGCCCATTTTCCAAAGAAAGGAGCAATAGAACATCCACGACCAAAGTCAAAACAATGCACAGGTAACCAAATTAGTGAAACAATACTGTCCCAAAGCCACAAGCAAAACGAAACAGGCAGTGGCAACAACAATGGTTCAATGCTAATCAAGTCGAAGCCATGATCAACAGAGGTCGAAATCACAAAAGAAATCAACATCGTCAAATAAATTCAAATGTACAAGTCAGAGTGACTTCAACAAAATACAAGTATTAATAATTAACAACTGCAGTTCAATGTAACCGCAATGGTGATGGCCAAAGATGGCAAAGTCATGGAATCACATACTCAAAATCAGACCAGACTACACTTTGAAAATGTAACTCATCACCAATATGCACAAGCTCACATGCATATCAAAGTGCAGACTCAAGCACAACAGGTACAAAGTCTATGCAACAGACTGATCAACAAAAAAGCACAAGAACAAGGTCAAAAGCGCATTCTGGTATGAACACGAAAATGGCCAAATTCGAAGCACACAGAAAAATCAACAACCATGGTGGCAAGTTCGAACTAACCCAAAGCCGAAGTCAACAAGCACAATTATCACAAATTCAAAATCGAAGTCGCAAGCAAGTCACCGAAGTCAAAATAACAGTTTCAAAAATCAGTACTGTGGAGCTCAAGGAAAACAACGTCAGAGAAATTAAAACATGTCAACCCAGTAAACAATATATACGAAGCAGTTCAACAATGAAAGTCACGAACTTGAGCAAACCAGGAATCACTAAACTTTGAATTAGATGTGAGTAAAGATTACTCACCTCTTTCGATCGAGAAACTGAAGTCGTTCAAAATCGAAAAATTGAAACCCTTTGTCTCAAAGCAAAGATGAATCTCGATCGGAAATTAGGGGAAGCCGTGGTCCTCAAGCAATCGATCGGAGCAAGAAAGCGAAACCCTAGCAGCCATTAATCCTTTCGCTCTCGTTTGTTTTTTAAGTGGACTTTCGAATGAAAAATGAAAGGGGAATGGGTTTGCCTTTGATAGTTATCACGGCAAAACAAACAAATGAAAATGTGGACCATATTGCATTTTAAAGCCCGCTTAACTCCTAATAAATTTTCAAAAGAATACCAACCGATTAAAATTCCAATAATAATTAACAACCAATATAATCGTCATTTGACGATAATTAATTGTTATAAAACTCCGGGTTGTTACAGACTCCCCTCCTTATAAAAATTGCATCCCCGCAATTTTCATAATTAAAGTCGTCAATAACAATTATTTTTCTAACATAAACCGGTTAAGCTAGAAAAATAAGGTCAAGAACACAAACACCAAAGAAATCTTTTATTTTCATAAAAGAAATTCACAAATTCCCACAAAATCTAACTATCAAATAGATAATCGGAAAACGACAAAACTAAATAAATGCAATTATCATCAATATTCAATTATCAATTAGATAATTAGAACACAGAAATTTCAAAATAGCAATTCAATAAAATCAACATAATCTAGAATCAATTAGAGACTAGAAAATCTCATAATCAGCAAAACTAGCAAATATCCAATTATCAAAAACGATAATCAGAAAACACAAATATCTAATTATCAAAAACGATAATCAGAACTCTCAAATCAACAAATATCTAATTATCAAAAACGATAATCAGAAACAACAAATATCCGATTATCAAAAACGATAATCGGAAACAACAAATATCTAATTATCAAAAACGATAATCAGAAACAACAAATATCTAATTATAAAAAACGATAATCAGAAATCACAATTCAACAAATATCTAATTATCAAAAACGATAATCAGAAAACATCAAATATCTAATTATCAAAAACGATAATCAGAAAATATCAAATATCTAATTATCGAAAATGATAATCAGAAAACATCAAATATCTAATTATCAAAAATGATAATCATAAAACATCAAATCAACAAATATCTAATTATCAAAAACGATAATCAGAAACAACAAATATCCGATTATCAAAAACGATAATCAGAAACAACAAATATCCGATTATCAAAAACGATAATCGGAAACAACAAATATCCGATTATCAAAAACGATAATCAGAACTCTCAAATCAACAAATATATAATTATCAAAAATGATAATCAGAAACAACAAATATCTAATTATCAAAAACGATAATCAGAAACACTCAAATCAACAAATATCTAATTATCAAAAACGATAATCAGAAACAACAAATATCCGATTATCAAAAACGATAATCAGAAACAACAAATATACGATTATCAATAACGATAATCAGAAATCTCATAACAGCAATTATCTAATTATCGATACGATAATTAAATCTCATAACAACAAATATCTAATTATCGATACGATAATTAAATCTCATAACAGCAAATATCTAATTATCGATACGATAATTAAATCTCATAACAGCAAATATCTAATTATCGATACGATAATTAAATCTCATAACATCAAATATCTAATTACCTGCAGATAATTAGAAACAACAAATATCTAGAAATCAATTAAGATACTCTAGAAAATCAACATAAAAGGTTGGATCGATCCCATCAAATGGCGAGTTTTAAGCTATGCCGCACGTGCATCAACAAATGGCCGAAGCCTACCAAGTACTATAAATTTTGGCGCCCATCAGATGACCCGAAGGTCCGCAGAGTGACTCGAAGGTCTAGTACTGGTATTTGACTCGAAGGTCCTCAGGGTGGCCCGAAAGCCCAACAAATGACCCGAAGGTCCAGCAGAGTGGCCCAAAAGCCCAACAAATGACCCGAAGGTCCAGCAGATGACCCGAAGGTCCAACATAGTGGCTCGAAAGCACACAAAATCATCAGAATCATCAAACAGCATATGTTTTAATTAACGAGTCTGGAATTAACCAAAATAGCAAACGCACATGTCCCATACCACGTGTTTTACTAAATCGTTTGATTCTCTTCATCGTTTCCTTGAAAGTGCAAATTGTGTATTTTGTAAAAATGACATTTTACATTCTCAAACGGACAAGTCCGGAATTAAGCGAATCAGTAAAAGAAAGGGTTCATAGTCCTCAATTTTGCTGAATCGTTTAAATCGCTTCCTCATTCTTTTGAAAGCGCAAACTGTAAATTTTTTGTATTTTATATAAATAACATTTTACGTTCTCAAATGGACAAGTCCGGAATTAAGCGAATCAGTAAAAGTGAGGGTTCATAGTCCTCAATTTTGCTGAAGCGTTTAAATCGCTTCCTCATTATTTTGAAAGCGTAAACTGTAAAAAATTTAAAACAATTTCCAGAACACGTGATTAAAACAGTAATATCAGTAGCAATTTCGAAAAGGAAATTGTACTTCCCAAGACACCGTAAAATCGGATCTCAAATCAGCATTGCGGAATAACCGCTTGAAAATCCACTTTAAAATTGACGGTTACTGAAGTTAAAGCGACAGTAATTTTTAAACGTCAAAATATCATCAAAATATTTCGCATCAAAATATAATACCAGTGAATTTTCATTCATTACAAATGTCAACAAAACACCGTGCTTCAAAAATTTAACATCGGTGTAAAAATCCCGTTATAGAATAATGGCAACAGAATACGTTCAAACCAAACACCGGTCCAACGTAAAATTAATGTAGTAACGTGCAATTCAAATCTGCACGTACACTACAAAATGAACGAAGAAATCATTCGAATGTATCTTCAATGAAGATAATTCAAAACAACAAAAATCTCAACAAAAATCACATAACTGCAATCGCTTTGAATCCTCAAATCGGATTCGAAATTTTCAAAGAAACAAAATAAACCCAGCTATGTAAACAACAAATGAAATTTATTTCAATTCCATATTTTGATTTTTAAATCAAAAGATTATCAGCTGTATTCAGCGAAGACAGTGTCACTGCTTCCACTGCGCACTCTGATAAACAGTCACAAATTAATCAATCAACAAAACACGGTTTTCCTTTTATTTTTAAATAAGGATATTTAAAAATTTCTTCATAATTTCAAAACTTTAGTTTTGACTCAAAACACAAATAAAACATCAACAAATAGTTGTAACACATGTTCCATCTAAGTTATGTTTTATATTATGTCCATAAACCCCAAGCTTTGATACCAACTGTGACGCCCCACCTCTATGCTCACAATAACAAAGAGTATTAAAAGAAATACTTTCCGTTATTACGAAGAATAAGGCTAGATAGGAGCGGCCATCCGTAGTTGGGCCTTACACTAATATTGGTTACCTCGATAGGAGTGGTATATATTTTTATTTTTCATCTCTTATTTACTTGCTCCCATCAACATACCCAATTCTAGTATAAAACGAACTATGATGGTTCATAATAGTTTAGGACAATATATATAATAATAACACAGATAATAAAAATGCGGAACATAGATAAAAAAGTCTCATATATATAACTGATGTCAGTTACAATACATTTGACACAATACATATGATACAACTACAACTGTCGACACTGGAAGTTATATATACAAGTACATTATCGAATAATATACATGAATACATATCATCCTATACTAGGACACGACTACTTCAAAAGATATGAAGAGACTTCATAGCTCAAGCAGCAACCCAAAGAAGGATATCTACAACCTTGTAATAACTCGGTCTGACCCGAGTATTAAATTCAAAAGAAAATAATACACGGGTCAGTCTAATTCAAACTCAGTTATTAATGCACAGAAGCAATAATAATTAAATAGCAATAGACGACAGTCACAGAAATCTCATTTATCCAATCCTTTAACAAGGAAATCAGATAACAGTAGATATAACACTAAACAGTGTTAAACACAAATCAGCAAATTCAGGTCATCAATAAGGATAAGTAAACAGATTATCAATGAAGATAATTTAGAAAACAACATAATTGTCTAAACGGCAATTAACAACAAAATAATCAATACTGTTCGGCTGCAGTGCACGTTCGCATGCACTGCCTCGCCACTACAGTGAGTCAAAACTACAAAGGTCAAAGCGAAACCCAAGCCAACAAAACAACGTAAACAACAAAAAATCTAATTATCGATATGATAATTAGAAAGCACATAATCTAACTATCTAAAAGATAATTAGATATCAACAAAATCATCAGATTAAACCAAAACAAAATACACTTCAAAATATATTGAATTTGGCAACACGAAACAATTCCGATAATTGAATCATCAATTTAAAATGTCAATACTGTATGGCTGCAGTACACGCACGCGTGCACTGCCTCGCCACTACAGCATGAGATGTCATCACGACACTAAATACTACAGCAAAACGAAATTACAGAGATCAAGTCACTGCCATGACTCAACACAACTGCAAGACCAAGCCAAAGCTAACAGCAATCAAAGCTGCAAACAAATACAAACTACATGAAGACAACGCATAAACATGTAGCTACACATGTATGCACACATGTAGTGACACTACTACAAAACAGGCCATTTGCATCGTCTCATTTGAATCGGTTGAAGTAAAAACTGATGCAAATAGAACTATTTGCATCAGTTCTATCTTAATAACCGATGCAATTGGTACGTGGAAAGCAATAGGTAATAAAAAATCAAATTTGCATCAATTGTCACCAACAACCGATGCAAATACGTCGATGCAAATAGTTTTAGTCGCATCGGTTTTAAAGTCAACCGATGCAACTACGTCGAAAATAATAATTTTCGCATCGGCTCCCTGGCGGAGGCGATGCAATTTCAAATTATTCACGTTATTCGTTGCTCACCTGTTACATCCCGCCTTTCCAAATTTTTTTCTCCGCTCCCATTCTTTTCCCCACCCAAATATTTCGCCTGCTTCAAAACAAAAAAAAACCTAAAATTGATTGTCACCGTACGTTATTTCACGGATTAGATTTTGCCTACCAAATCACCGTTAAGCGATCAATTTCGAGTTTGCATTTTGGTTGCTGAGTCAATTTTAAGTGATGAAAGTTATGGCTCGTTCTTTTCTCTTCCCTTTTTTTTCTTTCTTATGGATTTTGGGTGAAGTCGCAAGTTGATGATGGTAATTGAAGGATGGGGATTTGAGTAAAGCGCGGTGATTAATGGTGATTATTGAGGGTTGCTGAAGAATTAGAGAAGGCGATTGTCGATTATTGAAGAAAGTGGTGTCGTGCTTGTACTTGTCTGCTGTAGTGAGGTAGGAGTACAGAGGTGAGGAAGTTGTTCAATTTTTAGGACAGTGATGAAATCATTTTTTTTCATTGCACTAAATAAACAAACTCTCTAAATTTTTACATTGCAATTAAACAGAAATTATTATCCAATGACATAGCTTCAAACGAATTTAAAATTGTTGGGAATGGATCTGACGGTTTAAGATTTATTAATAAAGAAGGTCATTGGTTTTGCACAAAGTTTCAACCTTTTGTTAAAGTTTTCTTTCATTGATTCAAGGCATTTCAAATTAGACTTCATGTTCGTTTACATCCATAAATATGCCTAATTGTTTGCTATGGACTTGCCTTAACCACTAAATAACCATAAAACCACATAATGGAGTATTAACTTTACAAGTAAAACCACATCAGAATTTGTTTTGATTATAACATTCTTTTACTTAAAGCCGAACATACCTGAATCCATTAAAGGATGTCATATCCTTTTAGGCCAAAACTCATTGTTGGATATTGCAGAGTTGAATATTATTCAACTGAGCTTCAATATTAAAACTAACATATGCATGCAAGGCATCTCAGGCACTGATACCATTTGTTTTTCATTATATACGAAATTCGTCAATTTGTCTCACAACTCATATTCATTACAGAGTGCCAATCAAACTCTTATATGTTGTGAAAATTAACTAAAGCAGACAATGTGTATTCAGAAAAGAACGCATAAAATTTACAATAAAATATGCATGCATATATTTTAAATCATACAAATATTAAAATAGGGAAATTATTAATGAATACCTTTAGTGGTGCATCCATATGGAATTATATGTTTCTTTAATAATATCATGATAGCTTCATCATATAACCATTCTTGTTATGAGCTGAACTCATACTAAGTTAAGAATTATTCAATATTCATTACAGCACGAGTTTAGGATTTTCTTGGCATTTTCCAGTGAGAGGTTTGTGGTGAGAATGTGCATAGAGTATATGGATTGCAGGCAGTTTGTATGTTTGAGGAGCAGATGATGCACACTATGTAGGGTATGTAGTTGTTGTACGGTGAAGGGGAATGTTGTTGACCAGGTTGAAATGGCTGTACTTGGGTTGGCAAGGAGGAGTGTCAGGTAGTGGCTGTCAGGTATATGTGCAGTACTTGTAGGCAGGGGAATGTGTTGGTAGTGGTGATAATTGTTGGAATGTGTTGATGGAGATAAGTGTTGGAAGTTTGGTGTGGGTGTTTGTAGGTGGTATGTTTTGTAGTGGCATTGCGCAGTGGTTTGAGTTATACGGTGATGAAGTAATGAAGGAGAGGCTGAGGTAAAGAGGGTGTGGTGGTTGGAACTGGTGGTGCAATGTAGCAGCAACAAGAGGTCAAGTGATACTTTAGTTTTTTTGAGAATAATTACTAATAAGATATTTTATAAGGATACTTGATCGCTGTTTTTGTTGCAGACTTCGGATATTGTATCACTGCTTGCTCTCAGGTAATTTATCTGTTAACTCTACAGTGTTTTTCTTCTGCTTACCTGTATACTGATAATTTAGCTTATCAATAAAGCCATAATTATCACACCACATATTCTTACTTTGATTTAGTGTTGCACTACTGTTTGTATTACTGGGACTTGAGATTTATAGCATTAGAGATTAGTGTTTTAGCTCATATTAACAGTTTGGTGCAATTTGAGAAATGAGAGTTACATTAGTTTACACTACAGTGAATCAACTTACACTACAGTTTCATTGTTATTCAAATAGTAAACCCTTACAACAGTTTATAACAGGAAAACGAAATAAAATAATTATAACTGGTTCTAGCCAAAAGATGCAACATCTTTTTCTCTTTTCTATTTGGTAGATAATAATCAGAACTTCCTGGAGTAGCTCAACTTCAGTTCTGAATTGTAAAATTCAAAATATCACTATTTCCAAAATACATTAGTTTACGAATCTAACTCGACCAACTTGATGTAGTTATTATCAAAGTGATAAATAATATGCAAATCTTCTGAACCCCTTTATTAATGTCACCCTGTGCAAAACAAAGTTGCACCATTTAGTACTAATTTATTGTCATATTAGAATTAAAAAATAAAAGAATGAAAGGGTGTCCAGGGTAATATGAATATAACCATTGATCTAGAACTACAGGAAAATATCCAACCATCACCTTTAGTTGATTATAGTTATTCACTATAATCAAGATAAAAGTAATATATGTACAAATAATTTATGAATATGAGCTCTCTAGTAGATAAATGAAGTTGTTGTGGGAAATGAAGTTGTTGTGCAGGGAAGTTGAAATTGAAGTATGTGTATGGGAATGTGGCAGAATTGTTGACATAAGAGCAAAGAAGTGCAGTTTTTGTTTTTGGCAGAGGCAATTGGATCATGGAACTAGACGTACAGTGTGTGGAAGTAGGGGAAGGGTAGCAGTTTTGTAACAGAGAATGAATGTAGCAGAGGATGGGTAGATGTACTTTGTGTGGAAGTAGATGAGCACTTTGTGTGGAATGTGAATACTTGGATGTGGACAGAGGTTAACAAATGGTGAAAGTGCAGAGTTGATGCAATATGTCAATGGATGTTGAGATGTGGATGGTGGAACTGGTTTGTGAATATTGCAGTTTTGGGGTGAAGTAATGTAACAAAGTTTTGTTTGTGGTAGAATGGTGATGTGCAAAGGGATGGTTTGTACAGGGGGTTTGGTAGAGGTCAGGCAGAAGTATTGGAGTGGGAGACTAAAGTGGCAAGGTGTAGGATTGTTTGATGAGTAGTAGTGGTGGGTGGCAGCAAGGTAGTTGCAGTCAGGGGGAGGTGCTGAGGAGTTGTGTCAATGTAACAATGGAGGTGGCAAATGTTGTAGTAGTGGGGTGCTATTGAAATGTTAACGTGACAAAAGGCTCGTATTTCATATTCAACAAACGTACTACAATTTAAGGGAAAAATTTGCAGGGATTGAAAGCAACGTATAATATATATTCCTTTTCTACTAATTGACAATTTGACGGGGTTGCAAATTGAATTATATGTGGAGCAGATCTATGCAAAAAACGTAGTGTGTCGGCCACCAAATATCGATGATTCATTGGACTACCAAGGCAAGTATATTATTTAATAAACAAAGACGGCATTTGATTGTATGCTTTGGATCGTTACAGTAAGATCGTACAACCAAAAACAGTATCGTTTAAATCCATTTTATTGTTAAAATATTCAGATTCAGATTAGAGTTTATGTAATCACATTATCGTCATTTAAATTATATTTAACGTGTAGAATCTTGTAATAAGTCATCCAAACATGTTAGTCGGTCTTGTACGTTTTTTACTTGAACTTGTAGTTAATTATCGTCATTTAAATTATAGGTAGTAACTACATGGTTACGTGATCAATAAAAAAAAGTTCACTTCGAATTTACAGTGCGAGGTAAGCATTAATTTTTAACTTCAAACAATTGAGTTTCTTTTGCTTCAGTTTGGAGTTCGACCAAATTGTTCGATTCACAAAGTCAAAATTTGCAGAGTTTACGTCCAACTTTTATATTTAACGTGTTAAGCTTCAATTTGTTATATATTCTTAATGGGTTGTTTAGAGCTTATCCAAAATTATATATTTAGTTTTCTCTCTGCGCTGTTAATTTACCAAAAATAAAAAAAGGTACGTAAGATGATAGAGTAACATATGTTTATTTATCATAGTAGAAAAAAAAGAACTCCTTTTTCTTTGTTAACATTGTAAATTGAACTCTTGAGTTCCACAATAAATTTATCTTCAAATTTATATGATATTAAATTAGTTACACATATAAAAAAAATATCTATTGAATTAAATGCAACGTTAACGATTTAAGCTATTCAAACTCTAAAAATGAAAGATTCACTAAAACAGACAAAAATGCAAGCAAGTATGGATTGAGAATGTGCAAGTAAGGAAGTGAAAATAGCAAGTATGTGCATAGAGAATGTGCTAGTATGTGAAACAGCAAGTATGGATTGAGTATGTGCAGTGGAAGAAAGTGGAAGGAATTAGGAATTGTAGAGGAGGAGTTTTGCAGTGGCAGTGTAGTTGATAGTAGTTTGAAGGGGAATGGAAGTTTTCAAAGGTGAATGGCAGAGGTTTGCAACAGTGGATGGGATTGACTGGTGGTTTTTGCAGAAGTGTGCACAGTTTTGATGTGCATGGTTGGGTTGCAACAGTGCACAGTGTTGATGGCCAGGGGTTACTTCTCTTCTTCTTTATTTTTGGATACATGCAGGTGAATGCAGCAGCAGAAGTAATCTATGACCTTGTAGATCCAGCAGCCAATTTAATATTTGGAGCGGTTATTGATCCATCACTCAATGGTCAGGTAAGCTTTAGACTGATGATAATAGTATATTGGGTTTGTATTCTGCAGGATCATTCTGCATATGCAGATTTCATCATGTAAGGAGTGACATAAGGATTGCACAGCTCAACTTTAGGTAGCTCAAGTACAATATAGGATGAAGGTTTGTGCATTTGAAGACCATCTTCTGCTTAATTTATCCACTGTCAATGATACATTCTCTTTTCTGTATATATGTATTTTTGTGTGTCTACATATAACACACTGCATTTATTTTTTACTACCGACTGTCTGATTATGTACTGTGGAATTTATTTATGTTTTTCATTCTTTTGTAGAATTATTAAATCTGATTATGTATTTGCCATCAAATTTAATTTTGAATGATTGTAATATTGCATGCAATAATTGTTTGTTATAATAAATAATATATATATAGTCTATTTGAGTACTGTAATAATGGTTTTTGAGAATGACTTTTTTGCATCAGGTATAAATAGCTGATGCAATAGAAGGATTAGTTTGCATCGGTTTTCAACAACAACCTATGCAACAAGTTCCTTTGTTGCATCGGTTTTTATTACAACCGATGCAACATGAGGGTTGTGTCCAAGCAACCAACCATGATATTTTGCATCAGTTGTTAGTAACAACCGATGCAAAAAGGACCTTTTTGCATCGGTTTTAGAACTGATGCAAATGTGTTAAGCCTATTGCATCGGTTGCATATGCATCGGTTGTTGAACTGATGCAAAAGGGGGGTAAACAACCGATGCAAATGACCTATTTTGTAGTTGTGTGACAACAAAACTCAAACCAGCCATGATATGGAAGCAACCAAACCAGTTCAAGTTACACAAACAAAACCCAAAACTACATAATCAAACTGCAAAAGTCACGAATACACAGTAAGGCCAAATACACATTCAAGTGCACCAAAGATTAACAACAAGTGAGGCAAGGCTACCAGAAACTCGTAAACAAGGCTACGACTTCAAGTGTATAAGACCAGTACACTTACAACAATGTAGATATGATCAAAACAGAGGCAGTGAAGCCAGAGGCAAATATAGAAAAATAAAACTAGAAAGAAATACACCAGACAGCAGTAAGTTCGAACAAGTGAACAGAGCATAAGCAAATGACAATGAACAAGTCAGGGTCAAAGCACTAATGCATATAGACTTGAAGACCAATTAAAGAATTAAATATAAATACCATTGTCTCAACTGTTATAGTGGTATAGATCTGGGAAGCAGGCCGTGCATATGAACACAATGCAAACCAGACTACAACAAACTCCCAACAACAACTAAAGCATTGAAGGGATGAACAGTTTAAGATGATAGCAGTCTCAAAACATAAGTAAACATATATAGTGATATAGCAGTTACACTGGAACAACAATGAACCAAATCTCATGTAACAAAATGGAATACAACAAGAATTATATCAGTAGACACTTATAATCACTGAAATAAGGAGCAGCCCATTTTCCAAAGAAAGGAGCAATAGAACATCCACGACCAAAGTCAAAACAATGCACAGGTAACCAAATTAGTGAAACAATACTGTCCCAAAGCCACAAGCAAAACAAAACAGGCAGTGGCAACAACAATGGTTCAATGCTAATCAAGTCGAAGCCATGATCAACAGAGGTCGAAATCACAAAAGAAATCAACATCGTCAAATAAATTCAAATGTACAAGTCAGAGTGACTTCAACAAAATACAAGTAATTAATAATTAACAACTGCAGTTCAATGTAACCGCAATGGTGATGGCCAAAGATGGAAAAGTCATGGAATCGCATACTCAAAATCAGACCAGACTACACTTTGAAAATGTAACTCGTCACCAATATGCACAAGCTCACATGCATATCAAAGTGCAGACTCAAGCACAACAGGTACAAAGTCTATGCAACAGACTGATCAACAAAAAGCACAAGAACAAGGTCAAAAGTGCATTCTGGTATGAACATGAAAATGGCCAAATTCGAAGCACACAGAAAAATCAACAAGCATGGTGGCAAGTTCGAACTAACCCAAAGCCGAATTCAACAAGCACAATTATCACAAATTCAAAATCGAAGTTGCAAGCAAGTCACCGAAGTCAAAATAACAGTTTCAAAAATCAGTACTGTGGAGCTCAAGGAAAACAACGTCAGAGAAATTAAAACATGTCAACCCAGCAATATATACGAAGCAGTTCAACAATGAAAGTCACGAACTTGAGCAAACCAGGAATCACTAAACTTTGAATTAGATGTGAGTAAAGATTACTCACCTCTTTCGATCGAGAAACTGAAGTCGTTCAAAATCGAAAAATCGAAACCCTTTGTCTCAAAGCAAAGATGAATCTCGATCGGAAATTGGGGGAAGCCGTGGTCCTCAAGCAATCGATTGGAGCAAGAAAGCGAAACCCTAGCAGCCATTAATCCTTTTGCTCTCGTTTGTTTTTGAAGTGGGCTTTCGAATGAAAAATGAAAGGGGAACGGGTTTGCCTTTGATAGTTATCACGGCAAAACAAACAAATGAAAATGTGGACCAGATTGCATTTTAAAGCCCGCTTAACTCCTAATAAATTTTCAAAAGAATACCAACCGATTAAAATTCCAATAATAATTAACAACCAATATAATCGTCATTTGACGATAATTAATTGTTATAAAACTCCGAGTTGTTACAATTTTGAAAATTAACTATAGGAAATTAATTTTACTATATTAAACCACCAAAAAAATAGTTTATTAATATTTACGCAAATAGAAGTTACAAAATTTTATATACAACATTCAACATAATAAAATATTTTCACATTTCTTTTTTTTACAATTCCAAAACAATGACAGAAAAAAATATTGGACAACTTGGGCATATACAAATTTGTTGTATGATAAATCAGATCTGACTATACTAAAGGGACACATAATAAAATAGATAAAGGATTTGAAGTCAACTATACTAAACATATAATCAATGGATATGTAAATAAGGAGAGATTCAAATTAAATCTTCATAATGATCATATAATTAAATGAGTGAACAAAAGGGGATCTAAGTTATATTTCAAGATGAATACACAAGATATAAGAGATACAATATGAATAAATCTAAACCTTTTAAACACGATGAGATAGAAGATATATAATATGAATAAATCTAGACCATTTCAACATGATGAGTATACAAATAAATGAAATTAGAAATACCAAAAATGAATCCAATGATTTGCACCTTGAATGATGAATCAATTCTCCTAGATTCAAAAACCAGCCTCCAGATGTTGCAAGGATCAAGAGGAATAAACCACTTTTTATAATTGATTTTATTTTAGAAATAATTGAAGCCATGGAAGATCTCATATTTTCAGCCATTAGAGAAGGAGAGAACTAGAAAAGTTACAGAAAGAAGAATGAAAAATGAGAAACTCAATTGTACATACAGAATGAATTAGAGAATATGTTTTATTTGAAAGAAGGAAACCTTTCCCATTCTTTAATTAAAACTTCTATAATTAATTCTCTTTATTAACTTTCTCTTTTCACTCCTATTTATTTACGTGGTATGGCTGAAAATTACATGCCATCAAATGACATAAGATTCCACAAATTAACGCATGTAATTATCTTTTATTTAATTACAATGATATCACATATATCAATGGGTGCAAATATAACTTTTATAAATGCATTCAAATAATTACAAATAACTCCCAAACATCAAATAAAATAAATAATAATTAATATTTCTCAAATACTAATTAATTTACAACTTTTTATATTAATTAAATCATGTGGTTTTTCGGAGAATTCATCATTACAGATGTGCGATCAAAGGTGTAAATTCAGTCAGCGATTAATATTGAACAATTCAAATATTAACGTTCACACGCCACTTAGCAGGTGGTGTGACATTTTGGCTGAATTCATCGCTTACACATCTTTTTGTAAAATCTAATTTTACTTATTATAAGCAGTACCTAATAGTGACAATTATTTACACCAATTCTCTTCGTCAAAATTATGTCACTTTAGAATTATGGAATTTGGTAATGGTCAAAATTCCAATATCATCCACATTCAATTTTATAGTCCAAACACAAAGTCCTTGGTTCAATAATAACAATTATTACTAACCGAAATGCTCTGGCCAAAGACTTTGACTTTGAGTTGACTTTAGTTGACCATGATACTAACCCCATAGAACCGAGGAGACGAATCCTCTCTTGAATAGTGCTTTACTTCCACTCGACCCAGCTATAGTCACTCGATGGAATGCCATGCCATGATTTGACTATAATCAAAGCGGAGCTTTCATATTGAAGATCTACAATATTCTTAAGTCGAGAGAACTATGTAAATTAGTCACATTAATATTTTTCATTTGACCTTAGCTATATTAACCAATAGAAAATTATCGAGTGGGTCGTTCCATAATTATCCAATAACTATTAGCACGTAACCCCTAGGTGCCCCCAACTGTCATGAGTAATACACTATCCAACATTTAGGGAGCGCTACATACTCTAATCTCAACGGATACATCGATATCTAGTCTCGATGCATCTTGACTAGGAACATTTAAAATAGTATATTTATTTTATTGTGATAGATTACTCGCGGTTACAACACTTTATAACTACTATCACAAAATATATCATTTATGGATTTTCTATTAAGTATACATTTAATTAAATTAATTAATTAATATAACCACATTATATCAAGTATGTAATAGAAAGAAACATCTTTATTATGAACAACATTATTCAATAAGCTAGATATATGTAACAAATTACATAATTATCCCTAGGACATACCCCTAACTCTATTAATCTCTCACTTGCACTCGGGATCAATTATGGAATCTTATTCTAACTTCTCCAATTGGTTTCTCAAAACCATTTGGATCAGTCCCTTTGTGAACGGGTATGCTATTTTGTTTCAATTATCTACTCTGTCAATTAACTCTCTCCGACGGTGATAAACTGCTTTATCATGTGGAATAATTCGGAGTATGTCTCTCGACCTCTAATGAGCTCTAAGTTCTATTACGACCCATATTGCGACATTGTTATCATATAACAATGTTACGAAATTCTCAATATTTGGAATTGGCTCGGTTATAAATTTGTACACTTATAATTTTTGTATACATTATTTTTATTATGGTAATATTCAAGGCTATGTACTTAGCATTTTCATTGAATTGGCTACGGTTTTTCATTTGGAACATTTCCAACTTAAAAATTCTTAAGTTGAATTTATTATTGACGTGGTATACTCAATATCATTTATGAAGTTTGAGTCCGGACACTCCCTAATAAGGAGCTTTTGTTTCTGTAAATAATTCTCTAGTATTTCATAAATACACGAGAACACTTCAAACAACCATTTAGTGATATCAATTTAGATTTGATATTTTCTTCATGTATCAAATACATAAGCAAATCATGATATCGTAGACAACAAAACATGTATGATAATTCCTTTTGCCAATGCAAAGGAATCAATCTTACATGTTGCGTGTTAAACATTTTAATAAGGCGTCCTTGCATATCATTTGGGACATTCTTGACATCTTTTATACTTACTATAAAAGTCATCATTTATTAATCCAATGTTGAGTATTAAAACAACTAAGGCTGATTTTAATACAAGTACATCGTTAAAATCAACAACGCGTTGTTTACTTATAGTTTAGAAAATCAATGTACCTTTTAACGTTCTTTTTTATGAACACATGCTTCTCTGCATTTTGATTAAAAATTAAACTATTTAATATTTCTATCAAAATACTTATTTAATCTTGATGCTTCTAAAATGATACTTTCGTATCATTTCTTGGATCATATCCAACGACTCACAAACTCAATATTGCTCCTACTGACTTTGAGACAATTTTGGTTAATATGTGTAAACAGCATACTCTAAATCATTGTTTAGAATTTTCTATTTCAATGCATATGTACTAAAACACTAAGACTTATCAAGCGATACTTTTGTGAGTAAATCCGAATTGACTTGAACTGTCGAATATCGAATGTTAATTTCAACAATTAAAACTTGCGATATTATTCTTATCAACATTGCTCATTTAATTCCAACTGCAATCCAGACCTAAATCTACTCCTGATTCATCTTCGGTCCTGGGATATAATCCAAACCAACCCCTAAAGCAAAAGTCCACCGTCCTTTCTCCCATCCTAGAAGGGAAATCCAATGGCACTCCGACCTCTATGGAATCCCAAGCTGAAGGAGGTATCTCGTTGACCTCACGTGTATTTCAAAGAGTCTATATATCATCGAATGACATCGCTAATATCTCTTTTTATATCTCTCAAGTTTCAGGTCAGCCCCAGCATCTATAGTAGAATAGGTAACCGTAACTACTTCAACGACGGTGCTGAGCATCCCGACTGGTGAGACCCTTGGGCTTGGTAAGTGAATGATAGATGCTCACTGGTGAGCTGTAGGGAGCTCAGACTGATGATGATGTTGTTATCACTGGGTCCTCTGAGTCCCTACCGGGTCCCACCATGAGTACGCTTAAGCAAGAATTCGTCCTAGCCAAATAGGTTATGCTAGAGAAGATAAAGACCTTTTCTCCCCCTTTGTCCATAGTCATGCACGGTTAGCCTATCTTTGTTCCCATCACTCTTCCTCTGCCTAGGAGCACCCAGAGTATGCCTATTGGATCATCGTAGAGCACTCCATCAAAGGGTAAAGGAAGCCAGGGAAGGATAAGGAAGCAACCAGAAGAATCTAATTTGCCATCTTCTACATAGAAGAAGGAGAGGAAAGAGAGAAAGAAGTGGATCAAGAAGTGATCGTCCGTCTTCTTTGTGCTTTTCGATTATGTAACAGGATTTAGGCTCTTTTTAGTTGTCCACTTTTGTTTCTCTGTTAGTATTGCGCAAATTCGGCCTCCACTTTTGCTTTCCAACTTAGGTGTAATAAAACTTGTACTTTCTCTTCCAAGTCTTATTTTGACCATGAATAATAAAGACTTTTGTTTTACCAAAGCTTTATGTAAATTGTCTAAGTACTTAAGAAATGCACTTTCCATTATATGTACTTGTGATACATCTCTTTTCATGATTATGGTTGGACTAAGCTATTAGCCCATTTTGTGATCTACTGGCCTTTTGACGTTCTAGTGAACATAAAGCAATCGTTAGAGTGCCAAGCTCTAAGCATTAGTCAGGGTAAGCAATTTAATATAACCGTTCAGGTATCCTTTTCCAGGATAGTGATATCCGATCGCGCCAAGCTTCGAGCGCTAGTTTAAGCTAACTACTTAGGATCGTAGTTTGCACACCCTTATCCAGGATGTTTACCTTCAATCACGCCTAACTTTAGGCATTGATCAAAGTTTATATGAATGATCCCATCTTATACCGGGTATGGATCTTCCATCTCCCCTATTCCGGGAAAGATGTTAGTGATTAGATGGTCATGTCATATCCATCCTAAATTATACTCCTGCACTCACATCAAGGGAAAGGGTTAGCCGACCGATGGTTAGATCACGTCCTATTTGGTATATACTCCTGCCCCTACATCAAGGACAAGAGTTATTTAGCAAACGATCAAATCATGTCCTTTCAGGTTCATACTCCTGGCCCTCACATCAAGGACAATAGTTAGTTAGCGAACGATCAACTCACGTCTTTTCAAATTTATACTCTTGCCCCTACACGAAGGACAAGAGTTAACTGGCATCCATCTTTAGGCGCCAATCACAGTTAAACTCCAAGGGTCCGATCATAGACTTTAGAAGTTTGGTTGGCACCTAACTATGGGTACTTCCATACCTGCATTATGAATATGTAGATTCATTCGAGTTGGTCACATTTCATAACTCTTAAGCTATGTAAGGATAGAGTCACAGATCCAGAAATCTATTTCATCTATTGAAGGCAATAAATGATAGGTTCTGCCTTATTACATGGCTTTATTCAATTATGTACAAATTTATTTTTAAGTGAAATAGCATCGTAAGTTCTCGTTATTCCATGCCCTCGGGAGTGATATCCCATCAATTGTAGCTAGCTTGAAAGTGCCATCTCCAAGCTTTTGCTCTATTGCGTATGGATCTTCCCATGTCGAGCCTAAGTTCCCAGGGCATGGGAAAATTCGTATGAGAACCAGGTTGCAAATCTTAAAGATATGATTCATGACCTTGGCATTGTAATATCGGGCGACTCGATTTCGGTGCGCAGTTGTTCTCAAGTCAGCTTTGTCTCGCTTTGCATCGATCATGTCAAGAGATTCCAAAAGGAGTTGTTCTTTCATCCGTGGTTCGTATTGAATCACTCGATGAGAAGGTACTTCCAATTTAACTATAATTATAGCCTTTGATCCGTAGGCCAAGGCGAAGGGAGAATAGCTAGTTGCTGACTTATGGGTCGTCCAATAAGCCCAAAGTGCTAATGGAAGTTCATCAATCCACTTGCCCTTAGCCTTTTTTGCTTCTTGAGAATGGACTTGAAAATCTTATTTACTGCTTCAACTTGTCCATTCACCTTCGGAAGTGCCACCACAGCAAATCTCTTCTCTATGTAATGTCGGTGGTAGAAATCCTTAAACTCGGTGCTATCGAATTGGGTTTCGTTATCGGTAATGATTGCTTGTGGAACTCCAAAATGAAAGATGACCGGACCATGAAGTTGATTGCTTTCTTTGTGGTAATTGTGTCGAATGGCTCCTCCTCATCCCATTTGGTGAAGTAATCAACCGTAAAGGTGGCGTACTTCGCACCACCTTTAGTTATCAACAATACACCAATAATATCAATTTCCCAAACCGCAAATGGCCAGGGACTGACCATTTGAGTAATCTCCATCGGTGGGGCTCTTGGAATTTTAGCAAACCTCTGGCACTTGTCACACCTTCTGGTGTAATCAGCTACATCTTGCTCGACAGATGGCCAGAAGTGCCCATAGTGGAGAATCTTCTTCGCTAGGGTTTGCCCCCCGAGTGTGGTCGCCACTGGCCCCTTCGTGGACTTCCTTTAGGACTTGTTTGGCCTATAGTTGGCTATACTTTGTAGCAGTGAGACTGAGAATTCTTTCCTGTAAAGCGCTCCTTGCTGAAAGATATATCTCGAAGCTTGGCAAAGGAGCTTCCATCATTCGCTCTTTCTGTCTGGAAGGATTCCCCTTTGCAAATAATTCTTTGTGGGAGTCATCCATAACTCCTTCTCATGCTTAGCCTCCAAGATCTAATCGACATTCAAATGGTCGATGCTCAGAGTCAGCAATACCTCCACTGGAACCAGACCCATGAGCTGCGCATCTCCAGAACTGACCAGCTTAGCCAGTGAGTCAGCCTTCGCATTTTCCTTTCTGGGAATATGCGTTATTGTGTAATATTCAATGTCACCAAGTAGCTTAAAGGTGTGGTTTAGATAAGGAGCCAACCTTTCTCCTTTCACCTAAAACTCCTTTCTGACTTGACACACCACTGGTTGGGAATTGCAAACGATGTGTAAAGTTTTAACTTCTAGTTCCTTGGCAATTTTGAGTCCCCTAATCAATGCTTCGTACTCCACTTTGTTGTTTGTTGTAGGAAAGTCAAGTTTCAAGGCATAATAGATCAAACGTTCTTCGGGAGTGACAAGTACAACTCCAGCACTGGAACAACGTTCATTTGATGCACCATCTGTGTACATCTTCCATCTAGCATTCTGCTCGAAACTGCTCTTCGGAGTATCGTCTCGTGCAATGTATTCAGCTATGAAATCCGCCAAAGCTTGACCCTGGATAGCTCTCCGAGGATGATAGATTATATCGTTTTGACTTAATTCAATGTTACATTTCAACAGTCTTCCAGAAGTCTTACATTGTTGTAAGACTTGTCGTAAAGGCTAGTCAGTGAGAACCTTGATCAGATGAGCCTGAAAGTAGGGATGGAGCTTCCTTAAAGCGATCAACAGGTAGTAGGCAAGCTTTTCTAGATTTGGTTAATTTCTTACTGCACATGTCAATTTCTTACTAATGTAATAGACCAGTCGTTAGATGTGGGATTCCGTATGAACGAGTGTGGTGCTCAAAGCGTGGACCGTCACTGCCAGATATATAAACAAGTCCTCATCATACATTGGCTTCGAGAGGATGGGGGTCTCTCCAAGTTATTTATGAGAGCCTGGAATGCATCTTTACACTCCTGATTCCAAGTGAAATTCCTTTTTCTCTTCTTAACCACGTCAAAGAAAGGGATGCATTTGTCAGTGGCTCTGGAGATGAATTAATTCAGGATAGCGACCTTCCCATTTAGAATCTGAACATCCTTGATCTTTTTAGGAGCTTTGATGTTCCTCAATGCCTCGATCTTTTCTGGGTTGGCTTCAATCCCACGGGAGTTTACAATGAAGCCCAAGAATTTCCCTGATGCAACATCGAATGAGCATTTCAAAGGATTTAGCTTCATCTCGTATTTTTGAAGAATGCTGAACATCTTAGCCAAATCATCAACATGGTTTCACGATCACCGTGACTTCATGAGCATGTCGTCCACGTAGACTTCCATCGAGCGCTCGATATAGTCTCTAAACATCCTGTTAACCAACCTTTTGTAAGTCACTTCAGCGTTTTTTAGTCCAAATGGCATGACTAGATAGCAATACAATCCCAAGTTAGTGATAAAGCTGGTGTGTTCCTGTTTGGTACATGCATCGGTATTTGATTGTATCCAGAATACACATCCATGAACAATAGCAGTTCGTGTCCAATTATAGAATCCACTAGTTGGCCTATCCTCGGGAATGGTAAGCTTTCTTTTGGGCACGCTTTATTCAGATAAGAATAGTCAATGCATGTCCTCCACTTCCCGTTTAACCTTTTTAGCCAGACTGGATTGGATACCCATTCCGAGTATAAGGCATCGCAAATGAAGCCATTATCCTTCATCTTAACCACCACTTCTTTAAGTGCAGCGAATCTCTCCGAACCCAGGGTGCGATGCTTCTGTTTCATAGGAATGCATGTGGGATTTATGTTCAATACATAGCTCGCTATCTCCGACGAGATCCCACACATATCGGAGTGTGTCAAGGCGAACACAACCAAGTTCGCTTGGAGAAAACCAACCAAATCCTCCATCATTCTCATGATGAGTTGTGAACCGACCTTCAGGACCCATGTCGGATCATCCTAGTTGATCGGAACATTGATCGTCAATTCGAAAGGAGCTGCTCTTCATCCAATGGCTCTTTTCACGGTTCCATATCCTTATGGAACCAACTGTGCTGCCCGAACCAAGGCTCAGGCGGTGGTTGCTATGCATCCAAAGCCTTAATGTAGAGGGCCTACTCTACACTTTTCCCTTTCTCTCTTCGCCTTGCCTTCTTTAGCTCAACGACATAGCATTTCCGACCCAACTCTGATCCCCCTAGACTATTCCCACACTCTTTTTTGTCGGAAACTTCATTGTCAAGCACCAAAAAGCTATAGTAGCTCTAAATTTAGCCAAGGCCGGTTAGCCCAAAAATGCATTATAAGTAGAGAAAATATCCAACACCACAAAAGGCACGACCCACACTCGGTTGCTGTCGCCCTCTCCAAGTATCACCCATAGTTCCACATATCCAATTGGCTCCGTAGCCATCATGTTAAATCCCTGTATTCGAGATTTACACGGTTTTAAATCCTTCCCTTCCAAAAGCATTTGATCATAAGCTTTCTTAAATAGAATGTTGATCGAACTCCCATAGTCAACTAGCACCTTTCATACAACAGTAGGCCAATCATGGTCGTTATAACCAACGGGTCAATCGTAGGGGCTTCCACCCTATCAGCATCTCTATTGTGGAAAATAATGGCATCTGTTATGGTTCTGAATTGTTTCACTGGTGTTCCATCCTCTACTGCCAAATAGCTCTCATTCTCGGCATGCTTCAATGCACCAACATACCTATCCATCTAATTCACACTATTATTAGTTGGATGTGGTCCACCGATGATTGTATTGATCACTAAACGCTTTTCAAGTCGCCTAGGCTCCTCACCACTAGGTCCGGCTTGCCCCTATTAGGATGTTGACCCAGAGGGGTTGGAATTTCCTTGCTCGCCATCGTGTGGGGCTTTCACAAACTTCTGTAACTTCTTTTTGAGAATCAAGTTTTCGATCATATCATGCAAGTGTCTGCATTCGTTAGTGTTATAACCGTGTGTTTCATGAAACCTGCAGAACTTTCCAGATCTCTTCTCCTTCTCAATCGACTCCCTCAGAGATGGCTTCTTGTACTGCTCGATACCTTGAGTTGCTAGATAGATATTCTTGATTGAATTATTCAACTCGGTATAATTATCATTTTTAGGAATACTGGGACGATTCCTATTATCAGGCTTTCACTTTCTGGCCCTATAGTCATTCTGTTTCTGACCACCTCTCTTATTGCCAACATTTACATCAACATTCCCGAAACTTCATTTGGAATGTTTTACAGCAATGTTGCTCTGTATCACTTCAGCTGAACTCCTAGCCTCACCACTTCGGGGACGATTGTGTGCCTCCTCCAAACGCAGGAACTAATTAGCCAACCTGTAGAAAATATCCATCATCGACGGGGGTTTCATTTCCAACCATCTCCCGAAGTCGGTCTCAGGATGAATCCCCCTGATGAATGCCACCAATACTATGTCATCATGGAATTTGTTACTTCCGTCAAGCCGTATGGAACTAGTTCAAGGAATCCTTTAATGACTCTGTAACAACCTCCACTTGGAGGCCCAATATTAACCGCTACGAATGCTGTAGTCATCCATAGTTATTAATCCTCGGCGACCAAATACGGTAGTGTTAGATAATTGATATAATGGAAACACATGGATATGGAAAAAAAATTAATCATTAAACGACTTTTACATTCCATTTCAAATCATTTCAACATTCATTACATAATCCCATTTTCAAGAACCATGTCAAAGAAAATATACTTATTACAACTTATGCCAAGAGCGACATATGAAGATGCCCCCTTGGATGATCAGAGTATATAACTAGGCAATTAAACAACTTTGCCTTTACAACAAAACACAGCGGAATCAAAATAGAAAAGAACTCTAAATAGCTATTATGCCTCTTGCACGTCTCTGAAAGCTTATTCGTCTAAAGAGGTACCTGAAAAACCTCAACTCTCAAACTACTCAAAATCAATTGAGCACCCGAGAGTTTAAGAGGAAACATAAACTTTGAGTCAAACATAAAGTCTGGTATGAATAATAATCTACCATCTCAAACCATCTAGATATTTGGTGAGACCACGCCGCTTAGCAGAATGGGTTTTCCCCTCACTAGTATCTTATCCAAAACTTTATAAAAACCATATACTGTGCTCCTACATCCACAATGATTAAAACATAACAATTCAAAATATTACGATGATATGCAAACAAGTAAATCGATTCTAGATTACCCATCCCCATTCATTCTGACTATCTGTCTTAGTTATAGTTTCTAGGGTCACTATTAACCTAATAGTTTGCATGGGCTGACTAATAACCTGTTTAATGTTTATGGACTCCCTGTCTAGTTTCATAGTTTTTATGGAATCACTAAGAACCTATTGGTTGCTGCCAATAACTTCCTTATTCATGGGTTCTCCCTGAACCTATTGGTATCTCCAATAACTTCCCACTTATCCTAGTTTTCATGGGTTGACTAGGAACCTATTGACTTCTATCAATAACTTAATCCGTATATAGTTTTCATAGCTTCACTACAAACCTATTGGCTCCTACCAATAGCTCTTTCTAATCATAGTTTTCATGGTTTACTATGAACCTGTCTATCTGACAACTTCTTTAATCAGTATTTAGACATCCTATATTCTGGTTTACCTGACCTCTTGGATGCAATTCTACTCATACAGGAGTTAACTCAATTTATATTCACTACTGGGTCAACCTAGTTGGTTATTCTGCCCTTTCTCCCCAAACTACAGTTATGGGTCCATTTTAATATGAATATGTATATTAGAAGAAGCAAGCATAATAACATAATAACAGCAACATCTGTGGTTTAATATCCTTGAAAGCATTTTCATATGAAACATGGTTAATCCCTTTAACCTATTATTTTATCAAGAAAAGCTTCCTCAAAAACTCCATACATAAAAGTTATTTTAGAACTCCTTTATTTATGCCATGGTTTTTCCTTTAAAAATGAGATTGGGTTCATTATTTTGAAAACTAAGACTTTCAAAACCTTTAACTTTTACTTTCGAAACCATTGGATAACCTCCTTCGAAAGTATTCAAACCTTCTTTTCAAAATACTAAGCATATGCCTTTCAAAACACTTTAAATCATCTCCTTCAAAACCATCAAAACATATCTTTTAAAAGTATTAAAGCATCATTTATTAACTCATAGAAGCATAACTTCGAAACCATTGAAAGTACCCCTTTCGAAACCATTTGAAAGTAACCCTTTCGAAACCATTTGAAAGTATTCCTTTCGAAACCATTGGGTTTATTCTGAAAATATCTTTTGGATCAAAGCAAATATAAAAAAAAGTACCCCTTTCGAAACCATTAAACTTTAAATAAAATGATTAAGGGAAAAACTGATGGCTTCAAAACCATCCCTTCGAAAGCATTTATCATTTAAGTAAGACATTTGAAGGTTAGCTTCGAAACCCAAAATAAACAATTTTAGTCTTAAAACCGTATAAAACAATCATCAAACAAACTTGTCTGAATATCATATCATGAAATCCAAGCATATCATCATCAAAAATCATCATAATGGATTTAAACTTAAACCCAAAATCAAATGATCATTAAAACAAAAATAGAGCTGGTTTTGATTATTATTCACCTTGATTAGGATAAGGAAATTGAGATTTGATCCTTGAATAATCCATGTTTGATAATGATATCACATCTTTCGGACATGAAGTGTGTAAATGGAATTGCTCTAGAAATTTTCGTGATAACTCAGCGAAAGACGATATGGATCATGTTGGGAGCTGAATAAACCACATCTTTGCTACTCTCTATAGGAAAATTGGAAAGCAACGACATCTCACGGCATCAGATGCTCTGGTAGAGTCCATATGCCATTCGTACTTCATCAAGTGCTACCTTAGATTTGTCTTTCCATCGTACAACGACATCATTGGCATTACAAACCTCCATGGATACTTCACATGCAAAATGTTCTCAGTAAATGGAATCTGACTAGGAGAAGTATCTCATTCATCATTGCTTCTAAACTAATTTTCATTTACAAGTTTCCTGGCCATCTCATCCAAATAATCTGGTTCTACAAGTCCGGTTGAATAGTGGTACTCGATATATGTTCCAAGTGTTCGGCCCGGTGAACACTCTCGGGCATACTCTATATACCTGGGTTCTCCGAACTCCGGGAGATTCCTTTGTCCAGTAGTCCCCCATGTTTGATTCCTAGGCGGCAAATCATCAACAGCCGCTCAATATTTTGGATTCTAATCATCAACAGCACGACTAGAGGTCGCATCCACGCCACCATCCAGTGGGCGAGGTTCGGCTCCAACATAAGTTGGATCGGTACCGATCCAACCTCTTGGATCGGATCTGATCCACAAACTCGAGCCAGGAGTTTGTTTCATCCCTTGATCTGAGGTACCGGTTGTGTTTTGTGTCTTCTTCTACTTCCTATTCCTCCGTCTTTGCTCGAACGATGAGGAACTTTCAGATTCTAAACTTGAATGGTCTAAGTCCCTCCTACTCCTCCTACGGCTGTTCTGAGTTTGTTCATTCAGCAGCCTTAAGCTTTGTTGCATCTGTCGGTTCATCTCATTGCGAGTCTCTTGGAATCTATCCTCCATCCGCTTCATCATATGATCCGTCTCCATTCTGGTTATGACTTTAGTTGGATCCTGAATCTCTGGCTGGTTTTGCTGGGCAACTTCATCCACATTGAGTACTTTCATTCTCAGCGTCATCAGCAGCTCTAGAGTTTGTAGCACGTTCCTTCCTTGGGGCCATGGCGAATAACTTCTAGTAGATTGTTGAAAAGGAACAATAAGGTTGAAAGATTGGATTATCACTCGGATCGAAGAAATCCAATAGTAGATGATGGATCCAAGTAGTTGAGAATATGTTTCTCTGTGAAAGCATCAAAATGTTTGAACCAAAAATGACACAAACACCCAAAAGATTGTGTGGAGAATAAAAGGTGAAGAAAAATATGGAAATGAGTAAGGAAAAAACACACAGCGTTTATAGTGGTTCGGTTAATCTTGACCTACGTCCACTTTAGTAATTTAATTGCTTAGATCACTGGATTACAAGTAGGAGTTCTTATGGATCGGTATAAATCCGTGGGTGATTACAAGAAATTAGAATAAGAAATAGCTAGAGCCAAAAATGAGCCTTGGCCTTCTATTTATAGAGGTATGGAACCTATAATCCTGCCCCATGATCTTCATCTCGTTTTTCACCCCACAGACCAATTCTCTAAGAAAATAGGTGGATACCTCAACAGTTTGCGTGGATCCATACCGATCCATGGGCTTGGATCGGTATCGATCCACGAGATGACCAAATTGGTTGTCTTGAACTCCTTGTCTAGACTCGATTCGTGGTTAGCTTCGTGATTTCAAACTTGTTTGCACCATTGTTTACTTGTTTCTGAGTCTAAATGATGGACCGGTAGAAAAATAGAGTTGTTGATTCAAGTGCTTATGAAGATTGACAGAAAATTGCATAGGATTGACAAAACAACACTTGTGATAGGCTTCTAGCATCAAACAAAGTGAGTAGGAGGAGCCGAGGCAAGAATGGGCAAGGTTTCGTGGATCGATACCGATCCATGATGTTGGATCGGTACCGATCCAACATAATGTTGCATTGGGATTCTTGACTTCTTGTTATGGCTTGCCTTTCATCTTGTGATTCTGCTTGCATTTGGTTTCTGAACTCTTGAGCCATCTTTCCGGACTTCCTGCCTTGATAGTTTTTAAATTCGACTTGTCCAATTTACTTGAATATCGCCTGATCAAAAGGCTGGATAAAAAACCGTATTGATGACTTACGATATCCATCAAACCTGGAAGACTGATGGCATCGTTCTCTCTTCATGCCGTCTATATATGCTTTATGATAGTTGCTGTTATAAAGGCTTCGACATCAATCCTTTGACTGTCTTCCATTGCTTTTCGTAATTTGGATTTTGTCGTGCTTTATTCATATTTTCGATATCACTTTTTGGGATAATATTTTGAAATATAGATTGAAAACACAAAATATAAATTGTATTGTCAAACCAAAGCGATGCTTTTTTTCTTTTTTCTTTCTTTAAAATAGCGTGCATGGGAAAATCACTTGCAGAAACCATAACGAAAATTAGAAACAAAACACAATTATAATGTTTTGGAACAGAATATTTTGTGGCACCTTTACAGGATTGTAAAATTTTCTAGTCATCACGTGCATTCCACACGTGCGCAACACCATTCCCTGTTCAATTCTCTTCCAAAGAAATGCCACTTTCAAATTAATTCACCTCAATTTTCCCAAATTTATAATCTTCACCATCAATTTGACCAAAATTAGCCCCAAACCTTAACCTATATAATGCCATTTCCTTGCCACAGCAGTGAGTAATTATTACAATCAATTGGTGTACTGAAGGTACGCTCTTAAAATATGAGAGTAAAATTTCAATTATTTACTGTACCTTTTGTTTTCCACAATTGGAAGATTATTTTCGAATATTTGTCGAGGATCGTCGTTGTTCTAGAAAATTAAATATGATCTCAAAATTAATGATGTTACCTTTTCTTATGAAGTCTGATTTTGTTAGATCGTGAATTTATTATAAATGATTATATACATACAAATTCCTAATTCTACACTTTTGCAGGAAGCATTGGTATTCTATTTTTCGTCATTATAGAATCGGCCTACGAAACCAGGTCGATAAATGCGATGACTAAAACCTGTGGTTCATGGAGGTAATACTGTATGGAAAGTGCTGCGATCGTCTAGGCTTATAATTTGCTTCACCTGACTGAATGACATTCAGTCAATGTTTCAGTAAGTACATTACTTTTTTTTCATCCTTGTATATTCGTGTTTTTCTGTTATTATCCTTTTCCCATTTCTGATAATGTAATGTTTCTTCTGTAGGAAATTATCTATCATTTCAACTTCAGGAGCTTTTCAAAATTATCAAGAATAGTGAATACTTGTATTTAGATTTAGGAAGGTATATACACACTGTGGGATCTCCATAATGCTATGGTTGGACCACGCTCATGGTTTGGGGGACTCTTTTCTCGGTCAAACAACAGACGTCAAAATAGTTGGGAGAACTATACCCTGTCTTCTCTCCAGGTTTTTTCTCTTCTTCTTTTGATGAAATTGTATATAAAAAAAAAGAAAAAAAAAGTGTATTTTAAATTATTATAGTACTAAAGTGTAGAGTTGTATACAGTCTTATGGGCTTTTATTTTTGGGCTGTATTTCATTTTGTATTTGTTTTCTTGTATATATATGGACCGCACTTTGTAACAGAAAATTGATTAATTGAAAATTCATTCTGTTCTTCTTTATCTTTCTCTTCATGGTATCTGAGCTGTATTCGTCATCTCGAAACGAGAATTTGATTAGAAGAAGAAAAGAAAAAAAATAAAGAAGAAGATCTTGATTTTCAATTAGATCTGAGGCAAGATCGCCATGGCCCTGATACCATGAAGAGAAAGATAAAGAAGAACAGAATGAATTTTCAATTAATCAATTTTCTGTTACAAAGTGCGGTCCATATATATACAAGAAAACAAATACAAAATGAAATACAGCCCAAAAATAAAAGCCCATAAGACTGTATACAACTCTACATAAAGTATGTTAGAATTGAATATTTTAAATGGTTCTCCTTGGAGTTTGTTACGTTGAAAACTAGAAATTTAAGAAAATTATCTTATTGATTGGTCATGATTTATTTGATAGACGGAGAAATATAATGACTGATACATATTTGGCAATATGGATGATTATATAAACCCCGGGAGAGTTAGGAGTCTAACATACGAAAGAACGATTCAACCAAGGAGAATCATACTATATGAGAGAGCGCTTAATAACTCAATCAAGAAGAATTGACATGAAAGAAAACAATTCAATATTTAGAGAAAAGTTAATCGACAGATGATTGAGCATGTTAGCAGAGAGAATTTTGTAAGGAATTTAGTGAATTGAATAAAATAAATTGATGAAACATTTGTATTTCCTGTTATAGTTCGATTATCTCTAGTTTTCTTTCACTAATGATTAATCTAACATTGCTAACACTCTTGGAGTACGAAATATTCATAAAAAAAATGGTATTAGAGCCTGCTAACAACTCTTTTTTTTATATTATAAACCTACTTCCATAGATTGGGGATCTAGGCGGGTCCGCCCCCATCCGACCCCCTTCCGCCTGAGCCCTCACGGCGGTGCTTTTCGGTCCCTCGGATTTCAGTCCTTTTGATAGAGATTATTGCATGCCTCCACGAATAACATGCTACTAAAGTGAAGCTAATAGAACTCGAACTCTCTCCCTCTCCTGAGGAGCTGCGAACTCCTGCCAATTCACTAGAGTTGCGAACAAATCTTTTGGAGAAAAAGATGAAAAAATACCAACGAGGGTGGAAAATTTAAATGGATGAACTTGAGGGTTATGAAAGTCTCAAATAGGGATTTCCTAGTGCTAATGGATATCCTTAAACCATTATAAGTGAAAGGAAAAACCCGCTGGATATGGATGAAGAAAAGTGGAAAACGATGCATTTGAACTTAGTTTTTGGGCGAATTCAACAATTGTTGGATTACCAATAGAATGAAAAATCAGCATATCCAATACTAAAGAAATTGGAAGGAGCATTTGCAATGAATTAGACGACAAATAAAGTGTTTTTTTCGCATATTAATATTTGGATGATACCTGTGGGTTGTCATTAAACGACTTAAAAGCGAATTGTCTCGATGAGTTCCATCATTAGTAACGAGGGAGTTAGGAGAAGTCAAAGGATGGTCACAGATTACAAACAAGTTTTTGTTGGAGCTACATTATCCATGTGATTTACCTAGAGTATGTATCAAAGGCATGTTGCATACTTCCTCAAATTTTAGAAGCAATGGTTTATAATTTAGATAACTAAAAAAAAGAGTTTTAGGAGGAGTTTTTTTTTCCTCCACTAAGACAATGAACAGGAACTTTTGAAAAAGAAACGAGTCTCCTCTAAAAGTATGGAAAGGATCTTTGAAGTTTGAAAAATGAAGGTGATTTAGGTATAATCATTGCAACAAGAAGAGTCGTATTGGATGAAGTTGTAAAGAGTTAAAGAAGGATAGAGAAAGATTTAACCCTCCAAAAAGAAAGAGAAGGCGTCAAGATGATAAAAACGACATAGAAAAGAAGGATTAAGAAAGGTTCAACCCCCCGAGAAGAGAGAGAAGGTGCCAAGTTGATAATATCGATGAAGAGACCAGCATTGGAGAAGAGAGATTTACTTCAATTCCATTCATAGAGAACGATTTGAATAAGGAATGGTTGCTAGACTCAGGGGCATGGTTTTATGTACGTAGAAAAAGAGAACTTCTTCAATTATGTGGAGAAGACGTAAAAGGTGAGGTCTCTAGTGATTGTTAGATGAATGTAAAAGGTATTGATTTGATTTAGTAGTAGACCTTTGACAAAAATGTGATAACACTAACGAGAGTTAGACACGATTCAAAAGAAAAGAAGAATTTTATTTCATTTGCAATCGAAAAAGAAATTATCAACTTCCTGATTCAAGTTTGAGAGCCTGAAGAGATGTGCGAATTTTGCACACATGACAAGAACACAATAATTTCTACACGGTGATTGACGACACCATTGATGTGATGAGCAAAAAGGTGGAGATTTCTTCAAATCAAGGTCGAGAGATTAACATGTTTGAACTAAAATGGAGTTGCAAGTAAGGGAAATAAAAAGGCATAAGGTCTTTGTTGTACAACAAGAGTTTCTAGATGTGCTTGTGTCTATATTCAATTGGTGGACACACACATAGTGGTGCTTGTTGAGGTTTAGGATTTGACTTTGATGAAGATGTAATTATTGATGATGATATTTATGTCAAAGTAGAGTATTTATATTTGCGACATGAATATGGATGAAGGAATGAAAAAAAGAAAACGAAGAATTTAAAGGAGAGACCAAAAAGAAAGTAAAAGGGTTTGTACAGCAGCTTTTGTTGACAGCAGATTCACTGCTGTTGACAAGATCACCCATTGGAGTTTGAGGTGGAATAACACTAGCGATTGATTGAATTCTGAACTGTTTTTCTTGGAGTTAATAAGATATTTATCAAAAATATCTTATTTATTAGTTATGATTTATATGAGAGATGTATCAGTAAAATATATTAAGGAACATATTAAGTCATATATGGTTGGTAATTGTATATTTGCATGGATGGGTATACAGTCCCCTAGAGAGTAGTTTAATATACAAGAGAACAATCAAATCAAGTAGATTTGAATGGTACAAAGGAAAGTACTGAATAGCGCAATCAAGAAGAATTGAGTTGAGAGAGAACAATTCAATCAGAGAGAGAAGAGATTAAAGTATGGAGACTCTAGATTTGAATCTCTACTAAAATTTAATGAATTGAATGAAATGAAATTGGTGAAATGATTTATTTCTTATTTTTATTTGATTATTTCCGGTTCTTCTTTTCTTTATTTAAATGTGTAGACGATTTTGGAGTAGTGAAACTTCATAAAAATACAACTATATATGCTACTATACATCTGTGAAACTTCTTAGATCCGGAAGTGATACATTGATCAAAATTGCAACTTTTACTTTGTGCAGGAACAAAGATTGCAAAGACTTAAGGAACGTTTGGATGTCCCTTTTGACGAGAATCGGCCAGATCACCAAGTATATTTACATATCTTTTACCATGCTACTGAATGTAAATTAATGCTGTTATTTCTTGTACCTCAAAGATTTAAAAACGTATTTCAAAGAAAACACAACCTTAATTTATATTTCTCTTCTAATTAGCTTATCTTCTGATATTAAGCGTATACAGCAAGTAGCATACTGTATTGTATTCGTCTCATATATTTCCTTACAGCGTATAATTGTTTATAACCTGGGCAGGAAGCTCTTAAAACGCTGTGGTATGCAGCGTTCCCAGATACACCTCTAAAGGGCTTGGTCTCCGAGCAGTGGAAAGAAATGGGTTGGCAAGGCTCAAATCCTTCGACTGACTTCAGGTGTATTGATTTGTTATAGAATCTATTATTTTTTGTTGTATCAAAATTGGCTTGTAAATTTTTAAAGAGCATTGATTTTTGAAAGCTACCCAAACGGACCCTAACTTTATTGAGCCGATAAATGTGATTAGTACTGAACTAATTTCTACTTTTTTGTGCTCAGGGGCTGTGGATTTGTTTCACTTGAGAATCTGTTATTTTTTGCTAGGACCTATCCAGTAAGATTGTTAGTTTCAGCAGTGCTGTTCCTATATAAACTTTCGTTGCAAACATTAATCTGAAAAAAAATACGCTTCTTTGCTCTTCATGTTCAAAATTTAAGGTATCTTTTCAGAGGATATTGCTCAAGCAAGAAGGGGAAAGGGCAGCATGGGAGTATCCATTTGCTGTTGCAGGCATTAATGTTACTTTCATGTTGATTCAGATGTTGGACCTCCATTCTGGTTAGTTATTACCATTGTTATTTATTTTCTTTTCAAAAGACCACTGTCGTAACCATTATTTCCATGCAGACAGGCCTAAATCTCTGCCTGGAGCTAATTTCATTAGGGTAATGTCTGGTGAGAACAAACCCAGCCCTCTGTTCTTTTTTTTCCATTTAAAATATCAAATTGGGTAGGAGGCAACATTAACTATGCGCATAGTCAAATTAAAACGCTTTTCATGAACAAAATAGTAGTAGTGGTGGTAGTGGTATTTATTATTGTTATTGTTATTGTTATTTTTTTTTGTTTTTGTTTTGAATGGTACTTTATATACAACATGTCACTGAGACAACATATCACATGTCAATAAATGTTCGAATCACGCTACGCAAGTTTTGAACTTGTGACAGCACCAAAGTCAAATCATTTAACCACTTGGACAATGGTGCTTGTCATAATGGTTATTGTTATTGTTATTAGTAGTAGTACTAGTGCTAGTACCGAGTACTACTACTACTCGTCTTGTGCAAGTCCTGCTGTCTATGGTGCTTATCGATTTGGTTAATCAAAATGTTTTAACTACCAAATTAATTAATTTACTAGTAGTTAATCTTGATTGCAGAAGACGAAGAATCCTTTGATGTGTTATATTGTATAGCCTTTCAGATGATGGATGCACAATGGCTGGCCATGCAAGCTTCCTATTTGCAGTTCAATGTACAAATTGATTGGTTGTTTATTAACATAATCGAAAAATGTAGTTTTGTGAATGCTAAGTTACGTTAATTTTGACATGTAGGAGGTACTGCAAGCAACACGAATACAGTTGGAGAGGGAACTGGCTTTGGAGGACTTGCATAGAATTCAAGATATGCCTGCCTACAATCTTTTGTTCAAATAGATAGCGTAGCGTTAATAGTCGTAGTTAACTGAAATGTTGACCCTTTTTCACTACTTTATAGGTTACTGATTTGTTTGTTTGCTAAAATTTTCAGCTTTTAGGAATAGTGCCTATATTTATTATTACACACATTAACATCATTAAACAGACACATATTCTGATGCTTTTTGGTACGAACAATTTTTGATGTTTTTAAGAGTGATTCATGACATTGCAAACATATACCATACAAAACTTAGGTGTTTTGTTGCCTTCTCCTTTTCCTTTTTCTTTTCTTCTTCATGGGGTCCTCCCATCAAGGAGTTTCAGCCATGGTTTTCCAACATTGCTTTACAGCCAAGCTTACTTTGCTAGTGTGCAATATCTAATTAATGCATATTCGATAGTTTTGTTTTTCCTATAATCGGTTGACTATTCCTTCGTAGTAACACCCATAAGTTGACTATTTCTTCATTCACTAACATTACTTAAGTAGATATTAAAATTAATTCAGAAAGACTACTATAAAAACTCACTTGGTTGTGTAAAACCGAGTGAAGAAATAATCATCCGGTTATGCTTAACAGAACAAACAAAATTTTTAATGGAACACCACCCTCAACGGGACTCAATTTCTCTGTCCCTGTCCTTATGTTCCCAATTGAATTTTAACCACATATCACACGATTTAATTGTTGAGTGAGTTTCACCATGCTAGTAAAATAATTAGATGATACAAAAATGGATGGTTGGAATGAATTTGACATAGGGGAACAGAGGAATTGAATTCCACTCAACATATATAAAGCGTTATAAGCAACAAAATAGTTCCATCTGAAAGAAAAATCAATCACTAAAATCCACAGTTCATGTAACAATGGATTTTATGTCACTTTCATCAACCATCTTACTATCTCATTTATTTCAACATTGTGCTCTTCGTCATCAACCTCCTCTTTGATACTCTCTCTCACTTCGACCTTGTCTCCTTTCTCATCAAATTTCTATGTAACATTTGCATCGACTTCCACTTTGGGTTCGCCCTCATCCTTTTTATCCAATCCAACTGCCTCATGCAACTTTTCTTGTATTTTAGTCACACATTTCTCTACTGGTTCTATCGTTTGTGATATAGTTAGCGCAACATCCTTCACTACCTCTACATAAATTAAATATATCAAAATACATACATATGCATATGCATATGCATATACGGGAAGCGTTTAATAGCATTATAAACAGTACATCACCCTTATAGCCTCCTGATTTCCACCACAATCCGAATTAAATAATGGAGCTAGTTCAGGTTGTGTAGTGGAAATCAGAGGGTTATAGGAATGTTATACTGTTTGAGGTGTCGTTAAACACTTACACACACATAATGGACAAAGGAAACTAACATGTTCTCCACCACCAAGAACAACATCTTAAACACTTTTAGTAACACTTGTTCAAGGATCTTCTATCTTAATTTCTGTTTCAACTACTGTCGGGTTTTCCATTTTAAACAAAATTTTAAATCCACCACTACCACATGATATAAGAAGATGACAAGTTCCAAATTACTATAACCATAGCAGTTTCTTTTCCATAAATCGATAATGTGACCTGGCTACATGCATATAAAATATGATATAGGAAACTGTTTTAATTCAGTAGGAAAAAAATACACAAGACAAAATGTAACAAATGTTAGGTTTTTTCTACAATCCATACACAATTAGATTTTAGAAGAGATAAGAAGTGAAAAAAAAATGACAAATAGATTCCTCCAAACAAAACCTTTTATTTAATCCACCAAAAGATTAAAGCCTAAAAATTGAGAAGATATCTTAATCCCTAAAAGCTTAGAAAAATAATTTTTTTTCACACATCTGATGAACCCTTTACATGCCAATTTATAACACTCTTGATAAAATATCTTCTTTGAGAAGCTATTGAATACTTCCATAAATCTTTTTCATGTAGATAATTCATTGTCTTCTTTAAAGCAATAAAAAAGGCAATTAATTAATCTTCAAAATCTCTAAAATCTATAAAATAGGCAATGAATTTGAGTCATAATTCCACATAAACTCAAATATCTCCAAAATCTACTTAAATATGGAATATTGTATCACCAAAATCTAACAATCTCCCCCTTTGATACGATATTTCATAAATGTTATCCAAGCTTTACCTTAAACCTCAAACTCCAAACAATCTTCAATATTACCATGTAAACAAATATCACCATTCCCAAAACCGACTAACCTCCAAACCACCTATATATGTAGGTTCCCTAATTGAACATGCATATTATCAATAAATCAGAATTGCTTGTAATATCACAAAGGTCTCCAAGCAGACTTTGTGGTTTTTCGTTGCATGCTCCATCTTAACTCAGACAAATTTGCCTTTCCAACACCACGTTGAGAAATCCCTTCATTCTCCTCCGTTCTCCAAAGCAATGTGTACACATTATTGCTTTCAAGTTTTGTGTGCAGTACCTCTCTATTATCCTTTAAACCCTTGTAACTCCACCTCGAGTCGAAAAATTACTGTTTTTTACCTCCAACTATCCTACAGAAACAAGATTCATTATAATTTCTGAGATGTGCCTTACTCCCATAAGCTTCACCACCCTTCTATCATGCATCTTCAATCTAACCGAACCTATTGGAAAGACTAGTGGATCGTGTATGGCTAATAAAGGCAAGTATATATATACTAATTTATACTGTAAAATACTAAAGTAGTAAGTAAATGTACACACCGAGATTTATACTGGTTCGGAGCACCTCTCCTACGTCCAGTCCCTAAGCACCTCTTAAGTATTTCCTTAGTAAATCCCTCGCTTAACCCGTAGGAATAGGTTTACAACTTTAACCGATCTGAGCACCTCTCAGATTTATTCTTTCATTTGACAAATACAATTCTTGCTTGACAATCTTGTGTTCGTCTAACACTGATCTTGACTTGATAGTACAATGGTTCCTATAATCTCCTTGATGATTCGAAGTGAGTGCACCGTGATTATTGGAACAATAGCAAATGTGATAATGGAGTTGAAAGTACAAAATTGCTTAGAATAGCACAAGAGAGTAGATACAATAGAAATCAGAATGGAAAGTTAGAAAACAAAGTATGAGATGTTGTGCTATTTATAAATACCGAAGAGAGGCAATCAAGGGTAGTCAACGTTCAAGAAAATCCTTTTAGAATTAAAAAACTGTTCAAAATGGTTGCAACTCTTGAAGATGACCTTTCAGAAAATATAACTGTTACAGCATCTTAGTCCACTGAGCGATTACGTCAATCTACTGAGTACGAACAATTAAAAAAAATTAATTTACACAATTTTAGTCGACTGAACTGTGTAAGTTCAGTTTTGCATAATTATTTTGATAGTTCTTGAATTCAAACCGTAATGATATCTTGTCATCTGTGTTTGAGTGTGTGTCTATGAACTATCAAGGAGATTTTACAATTCAATCTAAGACCATATACGTACTATTGATTTTGAAGCTCCATAATTTTGATTTCTTCGACTTATAGATGATTCTACTTGCCTTTTGCCTCGTGTTTTGTCTTCTTGAATAAAATCCTGATATTATGATATAGTACATATGTGCAGTATATAGTTGTCATCATTAAAACCGATATCTAATTTTCTAACACCTATCCCCTTAACATGCAAGTCTCCACCATCGGCAGATTCCACCATAGCATCTTGCTCTTCATAATCGATAAATGCTTTTTTTTATAGGACAGTTTGGCACATGTCCCTAACAAGTTTTAAAATACACAAAAACCCCAGTAATTTTTTTTTGTAAATTAGGTCCCTAGAATTAAGTTATCGAATAATGGCATACACTTATGCAATTATTCAGTGAATAATTGCAGACATTTATGCAATTATATCAAAAATTGCAGACATTTCCATAATTATTCACTGAAAAATTGCAAAAATTTATGCAATTTTTTTAAAAACTTATGGAAAATTCCGCAATTATTCACCAAAAAAATTGCGGAAATTTCCACAATCATTCACCGAAAAAATTGCATAAATTTATGCAACTTTTGGATATAATTGCATAAATGTCTGCAATTATTCAGTGAATAATTGCATAACTATATGCAATTACTTAGTAACTTAATTCTAGGAACCTAATTTACATACTTTTTTTACTGGGGTTTTTGTGTATTTTGAAACTTATTAGGGATCTGAGCCTAATATTTACTTTTTTTATTGCATATGTGGAAAAAAGCACCTGAATCAAGCACCCAATTTTTGCTTCAAACTTTATCTACACAGAGGACTTTGTCATTAAATTCCTCACCAAAATGCACCTCACGTTCGTTATTATCTTTTTGCTCCTTTTGGTCTTCTTCCAATGCCTTCATCCTCTCCTTGTCCTTTTTAAGCTTATTGCAAAATCTCAGCCGATGATCAGGTTTTTCATAGTAATAGCAGATGAAATCCCTCTCCATGTTTGATCTATTTGATCGTCTTTCCATGTTTGGTCGGTTACCCCATCTTGCAAGATGCACATCTTCAATTGGATTTCGAATTTCCTCTTTTTCCTTATATTTTTCTTCCATTAGATTCATCCTCCCCATTTTCTCATTAAGCAGGCTACTAACCACCAATCTCATTGAAACAACTCCGTCTGAATTTGAGTTCTTCAATGCAACCACAAGCATTTCCTAACTCTTCGGTAATGAACTCATTAACATCAAGGCCTGTGTCTCATCATCCACTTTGTAATTCACGACCGCCAATTGACTAACAATTGCCTGAAAATCGTTAAGATGCTCTCCAGTTGATCCACTTTCCTTAAGTTTTAGATTCACCAATCTTCTCATAAGAAGAGCCTTATTTGTTGCAGAGTTCTTTGCATAAATTCTTTCTATTTTCTTCCAAATTGAATAAGCGAATATTTCATCAGCAACAATACGGAACATCGGATTCTCTAAAAAACATCGAATAGCCGCCGCAGTCTTTCTATCCAAAGTCTTCCATTTTGCTTCAAATACATTACTAGGTTTCTTCCATTCGTTCTTCAATGGTTGATGAAGGTTACCGAGATATAGAAAATCCTCCATCTTCGCTTTCCATAACCTCCAATTTCTTCCATTAACTTTTTCAACACTTATCTTCTCCATAAACAAAACTCCCTTTAAAAAATTTGTGTAGTAAGCTCCGATACCAACTGTTAGGTTTTTTTCAAGGATCCCTACATGATTAGATTTTAAAAGAGATAAGAAGTGAATGAAAATAATGACAAATAGATTCCTCCAAACAAAACCTTTGTTAATCCACCAAAAGATTACAAGAGAAAACCTAAAAATTGATAAGATGTCTCAATCCCTAAAGTCTTAAAAAATAAACATTTTTCCACACATCTAATGAATCCTTTACAAGCCTATTTATAATAGTCTTGATAAAATATCTTTTTTAAGAAGCTATTGAATACTTTCATAAATCTTTCCCATGTAGATAATTCATTGCCTTCTTTAAAGAAATAAAAGAGGCAATTAATCAATCTCCAAAATCTATAAAATATGCAATGAATATGAGTCATAATTCCATATAGACTTAAATAGCTCCAAAATCTACTTAAATATGAAATATTGTATCACAAAATCTAACAACAAATCGATTTACATACTGTACAAGGCTAGACTTTTTAATGGTATATAATCTTAGCCGATAACTCTAGGCCGACAAATGAAATCACAGAAAGAGCTGTAATCTGATATTCCTTTCCCTTCGTCTTCCTTAGGCAACTGATACATCTCTTTCCTCGATCCTTTCTCCAATAACTCTGCAACTCTCTTTTCACCACCTGCTCCTATTTAAGCATCTCCTTTACTAGCTCCTTGCTTCACCTTTGACCTAACCATGGTAGCCGACGTCAAATTCATAAATCAATGAGTCGAGGATGAAAAATTTGTGTGGTTCAATGTGGTTGAAAAGTCAATTATTTAAAATGGAATGACGGGGTTGAATGGAGTTGAAAAGTGAATTATTAAAAATGGAATGAACGAATGCTTTATATTGTTTATAGTGTATTTAGAGAAGAGGAAACGAAAGAGGAAACGTGTGTGCACAAGTAATAAAACCAATTCAATGAGTGTACATGAGGTCGTGCTATTTTTCTGTTTCCAAATTCAAATGCCCCTGTGCCCAATTGATCCAACTCATTCATTTTGCATGTAGATTCCATTTTTTTAAATAAATAATGGATGAATTGAACTTGAGTCGATACATGAGGACACAAACGAGGGGACAGAGGAATGCTATTTGGTATGTATAGATAATAGCATCCTAAATTATTATATAATAATGGCTATATTGAATTTTTGTTATTTATAAACATAGTTTTTTATAATTAACGAATACACAATATTTGTGCATCTATTTAATTAAATGATATTGGACCTTTACTAATTAAATAAATAGTGTATTTATTTAATATAGTCGTTATTTATTTATTATTGAATAAATTTGTTGGCCCTAGGGGTGTGGAAGGACTTTTGGCATATAGAAAATTGTTGCTTTACTTCCAAGTAAAGCAGTAAGCATTGGATGCCATAAATACATAACTTATGCCATTGCTTTAAGGAGTTGCAATATGTGGAAGGTTTATACTTTACTCTCAGGTAAAATAATAAGCATGGATGTTATAAATGCATAAAGTATGCCATTACTTTAAAGAGTTGCAATATATAAAGTTATTATTTTACTTACTTTAAAGAGTTGCAGTAAATATAAAGTTATTATTTTACTTCTAAGTAAAGTAATAAGTATTGGATACTATGAATACACAACCTATGCCGTTATGGGTGAGAAAAAAAATCAATAACCTCCACTTTCTAATCCACTTTTTTATTCCACCATTAAACTATCTTTAGTGTTAGGTCTTGCAAATCTTTCATAAGTTCAAAAAGGGGTTCTTAGAGAAGAGAAGCTTCCAATTGAAGGTGAGAACTCTAGGCGGGTCTTCAAGAAAGTCATTGCTTCTTAATCTTTGTTTTCATATGTAACCATGATCTGCCACTTAAATATTTCCAGGCAAAATACATTTTTAGTTATAATTTAGCTTAACTTATTTGTACATGATTAAATGAAAAATACACGAGTTTTCGATTGTTGATTATGCATGCAAAATTGATTTTTTAAGTCCTTCCTTCTAAAATCATGTTTTTAACTTGTGTTTTGGATATAAATTATATTGTGTGTCAATAATGTTTGGATTTTACATTGTTTTTCAATATTAACTTAATTTAATTTAAATAAATAAATATGTTTAACATTTATTATTCAATATTGGTTTTAGTTTAATAATAGCAGAGATTATGTTTACACCGTTATTTTTTTTCAAAAAACTAAGAAAACCCTTGAGTCTTATCATTGTATAAATCGACCACCTAAATGTTTTAAAAATATAGAGCAGCCCCCTATAATTTTATAGAATGTAAAACACTTGTTTTTTCTACATTTTATACAATGCAAAGTTTCATTATTTACAGCGCAATTAACCTGGTACTGTTTCGTTCATTGCACTGTAAAAATTCAACTTATGTAAATATGTTTAATTTATATACTTTTGCTAAAATACCTTGTATTATATTTATAAAATCGATATATTTCATACATCTAAATCATATAAACATGCTAATATGTTTTGAAATTCTATAAATTATGCATTTTTGGTTTCTTCATTAAAACCTACAATTTAGAAGTGCAAGCAACTTAAATCGTCGCTACTGCAATTAATTTGAAGGTTTTGGATTTGGATTAATGATATAGATCGTTAATTTTTAATTGTGGTGAGTTTGTAAGCGATTTTATTATTGTGGATTTCACTGGCTTTATTTATAATATATAAAGCAAGAGGGTTTTTTTTCAACTATTATGATAAATAATAAAGATAATTTTCAAAAAGCCCATTGTATATTTAATTTTACATCTGAATCAACACTCAAATCCTAAAAATGGTAAATGATGGATTGTTTGGGTGAAATAGAATAAAAATAACAAACAAAGCTATCTATTTTAACGAAAACTTTCAGAACTCACAGTGGAAGAAATAAAATATAATACCACATATAATAAAAATATGCGAGTCAAACTAGATAATAATCATAAGTGTTGCTACATCAATCTAGAAATAACACTTTCATAATAAGTAATCCAATATAAATACATATAATCAAAACTAGTAGATAGCTAAATAATATGAAATAAATCAATATAACTATATCGGATCTCCATCGTCGTCTCCTCACGTCAAGCATTCCCTTAAACCCATGTCAACCTATCATTGATAGCGATAAAAAGAAAATATACATGGTGTTAGACATATGTCTAGTGAGTGAGAAAGTATCTCTAACTATATAATACCAACATGCTAGTAAACATCGTTACAGAATAACTCTACTCTTATCACTTTTATGTAAATTGTATCTATCAAATTTAGCTTTTCATTCTATAGCATTGCAGTAGTTATCAAGCATAGGCCAATATCATATAAGGTTGAAATATTCTATTACTGATACGTGTTTACTATAATATAGCATTCCATAATTTACCTTGTTTTCAATTATGTATTTACCATATAGCATACCCTACTTTACACTATATGAAATAAGGTAAAGTATGGTATGCTATATAATAGTAAACATTTATCAGCAATAGAATGTTTTTACCTTATGTGATATTGACATGTGATTGCTAAATACTTGAAGCTATAGAATGAAACACTAAATTTGATAGATACAATTAACACAAAAGCGATTAGAATAGAAGTAATTTATAACATGTTTTACTAGCATGTTGGTATCATATACTTAGAGGTAATTTCGCACTCATTAAGCATATGTATGGCCCCCTCTATATTTCTTTTTTGTATCTATCTATGATAAGTTAGCAGGGGTTTAAGAGATGCTTGACGTGAGGAGATGGCAATGGAGATCCGATGGAGTTGTATTTATTTATTTCAGATTAACTAACTATCTACTACTTTAGAACTATGTATTTATGTTGGACCTTTTGTTATGAAAGCATTACATCTAGATTGATGTAAAAACACTTATGACAATAATCTAGTCCAATTTGGATATTTTTATTTTATGTGATAGTATATTTTATTCTTTTCGCTGTGTGTTCTGAAAGTTGTAGTTAAAGTAGATATTTCTATTTATTATATTTATTCTGTTTCACCAGAATGAACTGTCATTTACGGGGATTTGATCGTGGAATAGGGCACATAATCAAAAGGTCATAAATGACGGGTTGTTACATCCCTAAAAAAATATTAGCATACAAACACACACACGCACAAACACACGCACGCGCACGCACACACACACACACACACATATAATCAATAAAAAGGAAAGGTTTATTTGTTTGTTTTAAGCTTTAAATTTAATTCTAGTTTAATAAATTATAACATATTTGATTAAAAGAAAAAGGAAAATTTTGGACTAAATTTATTATGATTTTTGCACATTATGTCCTGATTTCTGATGTTGTTGTAAGAAAATTCCATGTAGCAATGATTTTTTAAATAAGGTCTCTATTTTCTAAAATAGAAAGCCTAAAGTAGCTTATCATTTTCTGATTGAAAGTGCAAGTTAACTTGTGCTTTCTGAAGGAAAAAAGTTTAAAATTTTAAAAATCGATTTTTTTTTGTTTGTAAGTAGTTATAATTATTATTTAAGTATATTTTTATTAAATTACTACATTTTCAACATTATCTAATTTTGTAGAATTTTTGATATAATTTTCGAAAAGTGCGAATCAACTCATGTTTTCTATTAGAAACGTACATATTACCTTGCACCAAGGCCGACCCTAGGCATAGGCCACCTAGACGGTGGCCTAGGGCCCTCGATATCTAGGGGGCCCTCAAAATTTCAATTTTCTATATTCATTGGTTATGTTATTTTATAACAAGTATAAGTAAATGTAGTGTAGTGGTACTGGCAAGCAATGTTTGGTTGAAAAAATGAGGTCAATTCCTATCTCCTCCTCTTTATCGTCTTTTGGAAATGTTTGCTCTATCGACACTGTTCTTTATTTTGTTTGGCCCAAAATTTTTTTGACCTAGGGCCCCAAACTATACAGAGCCGGCCCTGCCTTGCACTTTCCGTTCGTTAAAAATATGGCCTAATTTATATAATCTTTGGTACATGGTCTTTTCTTATAACAACATCTAAAATAGTAATGTGTAAATCTTTTCTTGTTATTTCAAAGGTGTTGTTATATATATTAAATCTTAAAATCATATACATAACTTTAGGAATTGTAAATATTCAATAAATATCATTACTTGAATTTACTTGTTTACATATAGAAACCATCCTTTTCTCACATCGCCAAATATATATTGTCATATGTGCCTGTGTGCGCGTATTGTGTGAGAGGGGAGGGGAAAGGGGATGCGATGTTACACGTACACATGCGCGCACACACATATATATGTATATGTATATGCATGTGTTTTATATATGTAAATAATGTAGAAAGAAATGTTGGGAAGAAGTATAAAACTAATAAAAATTGGGAACAAATTTTAGAAAGACTATCACCGAGAACAAATACTAAAAATATCAATGGGTGGGAATAGATGTTAAAACAAAGCAATCAAATTAATACAATTACACAATTTCCAAGTTGATGATCAAAATAAAATACTTACGCAATATTAAAGTGATGATAGGTCCACAACAAACAATTATTATCTAGACTTTGCAAGTAGATTACTACTTTATCTTATCTTTTAAGAGTCTTTAACCATTCAAATTCTTACATTTACATTAAAATAACTCTCGTTTCGAATATACACTTGTGTATTTGTGCGGTTAAAGAACTTAGCGGTTCTATAGCGGTGGAGGTATAAAAAGTTATAGCGGGATAAAGTGGGGGTACAATAGAAAATAGTGGAGGTGGAAAACGATTTATTAGATATAAAACCAAATATTTAATGTTAACATATTCTCATTCTCACATCATTTGTGTAGAAAAAATATTATTTAATCTAATATAACAAGAGCAAAGAATATATGCAGTCCAGATTTGGCGACTATAGTAGGTTTCTAACTTAAACTAAGTAGTTATGCCTTAAATTTAGGTCTTTACCTAATTTTCTTGATTTGGTTTAAAATAGAACTGGTCAAATCAACCTTTTTATATTGATATTGCTAAAACAGATGCTAAAAAGCCTTGATTTGACGGGTGTAGCGGAAAATAGCGAGGCTCAAAGTGGATCCACTATTTAATAGCACTAAATTGAAAAAGCATAGAGATCGAAGAGCTCTATGTGCTATAGCAGGAATTTTATGGGGCTTTTGTGGAACTTTAACTGCATAGTGGTGTATATTACTTACTAAAATCAAACATCTTTCAAAGCTTCATTAAAATATCATTCTTTAACAACTAAATCATTCTTTCATCAATGAATTAATCTACAAATATCTCTTAAATATTCCACTTAGTGTGTTGTATAAAACTCATTTTTATCTAAATGTCATTTCATGATAGGTTTGGTTCATATAAAAATAGCTTCTTCGCTCACTAACTTTCCAAATGACTTTCAAATAATTTTAATATCACTAAGTGACTATAGCTCTTTACTGTGTCATCTGAATGAATTGTTATAAATCATTTCAAGTTACAAATCAATTTAATGCTTACTAACATTCTCAATTAACATTATAAGCTTTTGGTCCACAAGCTACCAATGATATACGCTCTCTATTATTAACATATGTATCAATATACATATCAAGTTATAACCAATTTTTGTTGCATACTATTTTCTTAAAACACATGTTTTTAGCTCAATCCAACAAGCCAATTAGCTGAGGATCTTCCAACATACTATTTATAATCAGTAATAAGCTATTAATCAAATTTAGTGTTTGCTAACATTCTTACAAGTGACAAGATTAAAGCTTTAAATCAATGAGCTACCTACATATAAATGTTTCATGTGAACATAACTATAACAACCTATATTTTAACGCTTAGTAATTAACAAAATAAATTATTTTAATTAAATTAAATGACTTACGCGAACTGATGGCTTAAAAGATTTTTTTAAAGATGAGTGAATTAGGATGCGAGACCTATTCCATTATGTTTGCAATATCGTTTACATATGAAAAACATGTAAATTTTGTCAAAATTGGATGAAATGATAAAATAAGATGAAAAGAGAAGTTAGGGGAAAATTGGCAATTTGGCCAAAATTAGCTATATTTTCTGAAAGGAAGCTTCCTCTTTATTTCATTCCTCATTTTCTTTTCATCTTCTTCAAATTTAGAAATCAAGGGTTTTTGGATCTTAAAATCATCATAACACTATCATTCTTTAACCAAAAATTCTAAATTAAATATTTTCGATGTGATCCTTCCAAGGAGGGGAGTACTTATATAATCTTACTCCATATAAAAAGAAGGAGCTTCCAACAAGCCTGGCAAGTAGCATACATATCCCCGTACAACAAAAGGAGATAGGAAAATCCCATCCAAAACCTAAAACTTAAAGTTTGAAGAAGAGTGAAAAAACCAAAAGGTAAAGAGCTAGAGAGGCTAGCAAAATAAGCTAAATCATCCACTTAACTAAAATAGTAATAGTCCGTGTGTGTGTGTGTGTGAAGTCAAAAACTATACCATCCGTTCTCTCCTAAGATAGAAGCGGAGAAGGTAGAACAAACAAACGCTGTACAACGACCCTAAACTTTGAGGATAACCGATAAAGGTAGTCAATAATAACAATCCACTATTAACTATCCAACTATGTAAATGCCCTAGCATGAGCATACCAATACACAATGACTACTAGAACTGAAAAAGCTCAAAGAAAACATGAGAACACCACACACACACACATCTGTGTGTGTATAATCAAATGACTATACACATAAATATGTAAGTAAAGCATGAGCGATTAATAGAGCATATTAGTTCTCCATCAAGAGAAGAATGTTCGAAGAGTTTTCATTATTGTGAATTTTAATAGGTCATTGGATAAGGCATTATTGTGAATCCCATTGTTAAAAATATTTTTACCTTTAAGATGTCAATGCGACTTAAATTTTGAATTAAATATCCAAAATTCAAATTAAGAGATTCTCTGCAAATCTTGCTCTTCAAATTTTCATTTGGGAGAAGATTGGAGTCAAATTTCTGAAGTCAAAAGTGCTTCAAAGTTAGGTTAGATTAAAGCTTGGAATTTTATAGATTTGGTGAGTGGGATTTACTCTATGTTAGATTATCACTGAATATGTTAGAATTCTTATTAGATATCCAATGTTGGGTTCGGGTGAAAGAACTTGAATTGAGATTTCAAAGATGAGAATCTTGATTATAATTAATATTTAATAAGAGTTTAATCATAAAATGAATGAAATGAAAGGTTGATAAAGAATTTAGTGTAGTTCAGTGATCTGTTGTGATTTCATTGATTGTTGTTGGTTTGTCAATTTCGGAACGAGTAGTAAGTAAGTATGGACTTGTGATTATGTAATTGTCGAATGAATGCAGATATAGGAATGATAATCGATTAACTAACTCAAATGGTTGTTTAAATGGTATTCACTACTATGAAAAAAGGTGGTCTTTAACACAATGCAGAATGAATCTTAAGGCTATTTATACACTAGAGGTGGTGAAGTGTATATTTCAACTATTTACAACTTACTTATGAATCTAAAACTTTATCTACTCAAACTGCAAACGGAAACAAATAATTACATAATAAGTAAGTAGTAATGTAAATAACACCAGGAATCTTTATACTGGTTCGGATATTCAATCCTACATCTAGTCCCGCACCGCACCGTACAGAATTTCACTATTACACTTGCTTTCCACTGGTGGTAAAAACACCTTTACAATCTTGATTTCATGGGCTACCAGATGCACCCTCTTGATTTACTTAACTACAAGATCACCCTCTTGATTTTATAGGCTGCAAGAACACCTTCTCTTTTACAATCAATAGTAGAGTAAGACAACTAGTTGTATCTTTAATACAGATTCTTGCAGATTTAGTATAAATGATCCTATAGACCTCCAATAGCAATATATCTTTGAACTCTTTGAGGAATATGATGAAATCAGAGAGAGAATGATATGAATTCAAGTGCAAATCCTTTGATCTTGTGTGATTTGTAAATCCTTGAAGAATTGGAGTGAAATGGTATGGGTTTTGCAAAGAGAGTGGAAGAATATGTAATGGTTCTTTCTCACAAAGTGTGGAAATGAAAGAGTAAGAGAAAATGAGAAATTTATGTTCCAAATTTTTCTTTCCAGAGCTATTTTATAGTAGTTGAAGAGAAATGTCTATTGGTGAAGGGATGGAGGGAAAATCCCTTCATTTGAATTTTAAAAAACAGAAAAATAGTCAACATGGCGACATACTTGGGAGGATATCTCGGCATATATGTGAGATTTTCAGATTTCAAAGTTCTTTATATTTGTGGATATTTTTGATTCAATCAAGGTCAACGGTTGATAATCTTCAAGTATAATTGCGATGGGGTCTTTGACAAAGATTTTAAGATTCAAACAACTACTCATTACTTCAAATACCTCTGTCATTACAGCATTTGCGTTTCATTCTTCTTCAATCAGTTTTGTTCTTCTATTTTATCTGATCAATCTTCATATATATAATTCATTTTCTTCTACCGAATTTTTTTAATCTCTATAAAATGTCTCTATAATATATATGAAAGTACCTCATAACTTGTAGATATTTTAGTAGTAATATTTATATGGTTGTTCATCAAATCAGTACTTAGGGTATTAACAACTACCTTAAAGTCGTTCATGGAGTATGAAGTTATACTCGTCTGAATGTAGAATTATTTATAATAAGAGCATTAATTCGTGTTGAGAGACATTAGTACAAAGTGTCTCGGTGATAAGAAGCCAAACGTCAAAGACAAGAGGAAAAAAATAAAAATAGGAAAGAGATGGAATGAATTTCCATTAAGGAAATTCTTCCATCAAGTTTCAGACTCGACTATATTAGGCGTTCAGATGTCTAAATCATAAATTTAGTTGTCTGAATCTCAGAATTTTACCACACATTATTCCAGTGTAAATTGAGGTTTTCAAACGTCTGGATTTTCATGTCAGATGTCTGAAATTAAAGTCGAATGTTTGAATCGCTTATCTGGATGTCTGAATTGTTGTTCGTTTCAGGTTTCGATTTATGTTTTAAAATTTTACATTTTGGGAGTTGGGGTTCGTTTTAGGGATCTACTTGATCCAAACTGTAACGACCCCACTACGATACCCAGATTAGCAAAGAACATTCCAAGTAATGTCGTCTGTTAATCCAGAGAATATGGCTTGTTAAGGGCTATCGAATGTGAATATATCTTTATACTAACACTGATACGTCATTTATACATTTTCACTTAATATCTGAACTGAATTTGACATGTACAGTATTAATACAAAGCAATAGATACACCGATTTCTCAAAATCAGAACAATATATCATATAAATAATAGTCACAGATCACAGCGGAATAAATCTCAACTTATATATATACACAAATTTTTAGTTTACAAAATGAAATACCTACTCGATTGTTATACAGTTTTAAAATTCTCTAATCTCAATTGTACATCTTATAAACATATTCACAAATTTCCTAAATGAGATAAACTAAAAAGTCAAAAGTGTTTATCTCCTTGCTAGCCTAAACATCCAAAGGTCAACTTGTCCTGTAACCTGAAAAGTCTCGGCCTGACCCGAGCAAAATAACACCTGGATCAGACTATCTATAAATATCCAATAGGGTGAGAACAAAATATAACACAAGAATAAACAACATATAAGTAAATATAGATGTCCATGAAATGACGAGTCATGGGAATTAATTTAACTTAGAGTTCATCACAAGGCACATGGTTATACATTTAAGTCACAAACACATATTAGTCACTAAACACTGAATTCACAGAATAAAACACAGTATCTCTAAGCATGCAAATATCAATGATTAACTCAGAACATGGTTATAAGTTCAAGTCATAAACACGAACTAGTCCCTAAACACAGAATAACATAATTAACTTAACATCCATCACAAGACATAAGAATATATATTTATTTCACGAACACAGAATTGTCATAGAATCCAAATATCCAGAATCCAAGAGATCTTAATCCAAACCGATCGTAATGATCATCCAAAACAATTGCAATGATTGTACTCAAAACCAGTGACAAACAAACAAACAAATTGGTATCACTCGAACTGATCTGATACCAAGGATCGTACTCAGACCGGGAACATAGAATCACAGAATGATCTCAAGGATAGTCCATACTGATTAAGGTGATCGTAGAAACCATGACTCGATAAATCTACATTTATTTAAAATTATTATGTTCGAAAAGAAATCCAGGAGTAACTTCATAAGGATCTAGCAGCCAGTTGCCGCACATCAAAAGAGAGTAAATTCTAAAGTGCCAAATACTATCACCTTCAGTAATCACTAGAATTAAAGAATACGTCCCATACCGTACGGTGAAATCCAAGTATTTACTAAAAACTAGTAAATATCACTTATTACGGATACTACTGGAAAACCTAAACTATATTCTCTTAAGGATCGAGCAACCACTTGTCGCACACCATAAGAGAATACAATTCTAAAGTTTTAAGTACTTTCCCAAATACGATCACAAGAATTTAACCAAGCCATCCCATACTACCCGGTGGAATTCGAGTATTCGCTAATGGGTTAGTAAGTTCCACTCAAACATTCTATTCAATGAGTTATACCATATTCGACGAAGCGTTATTCGAAAGCATTTAAACCAATCGATAACACTAAGTCGATTATTAGTACTCCTTAAATTATAGAATTAAGGTTCTAAAAACAATTTTTCTCTTTTGAGTTTGTTATTTAAAACGCTTATTATAATTTTCCATAAATCTGTTTATTATTCAACTTTGTAAAAATATTCACAGATTTGTTAAAATATTCCATAACTCTGAATTTTTCAAGATTTATTTATATACACAAAGTTGTCTCGAATTTCCATATGGTTGTATTATTCACAAAACTATATTTTTAAAACCATATTTTATTATTCTTCTAAATCCATAATAAAATATAACCATTTTATTTAAAAATAAACTAAGTTTATACTTTTCAAAACAACATTTCCAAACTCCATGAATCCTAAATTATTTATGTAATAAAACCATAATACTTATAATCCAATTTCATAATCATTTTTATGTAAAAATAGATTAGATTTGTATTTCTAAAGTAATATTTCTAGATCCATAAATATTTTACGACACATGCTTAATATATAAAATAACTTGCTAAAAAATCATTTTTAATATTTATTAACATAATTTAGAAACAATTCTAAGATTTGAAAATTTAAAAACAATTCTCTTCCATTGACAGAGCAGCGACAAAGAAATAATTTTTTTACCATTTAAACTTCAAAATTATGCAAAACCCAAAATATAAAAGTTGTCAAACACAATGTAAGCTTTCCATAACACTAAAAATTATCAAAATCCGATAAGAAACGAGAGAGATACGCCTAATTTACTAACTATATAGTTTAGAGAATGTAATTATCACAGTGACAGAGCTGAGAGTTTGCAACAGGATTTCGATCAACCTATGTTCAAAATTTGAAAATATGTTCAACATGAAAGTTGTCACACATAAAATAAGCTTTTCGAAACATTAAAAATCATCTAAATCCGACAAGAAACGAGAAAGATACATCTAAAACAATTTCTGTGTTTCAAAGCTAAGATTAAAACACATGACATAGAGGTTACATCTTCTTCAAACCCAAATTACTCTTAGTAAACTGCTTACTCACAAAAAGTGATGAAGATATTAGTTGTTCCTTATAAAAATATATTTCAATTGAAAAAAAACCTCACTTAATTTTGTTCTACCAATCAAAAGTTATGGTGATTTTAATATCAGGTTTCGACTTAAAAAAAATTGCACAGGTCAGAGCTACACCATCGGATTCAAACTCAATTTTGACCCTCTAAACTATAGAATTTCGTAAAGTAATTAAAAGAGAACTTGTAGCTAACAGAAATTTCTTCCAACTACAAGAAGATTGAGCTAATTCGGATAATTATGCACTAAGATATCGCTGTTTTACCGCAGCAATTTTTCACAAACAATTTTCAGCAAACAATCAAATAATCACCAAATTCAAACAACCAATTCACAATCAAATTGAAAGCAATTTAATCAGCAAACTAACCAATTTAATCCAAACAGCAACTAACAATTATTCTTATGTATTAGAGATAGTAGTGTGAGTGATTAACTCACCTATTATTTTCCTATAGCTTGCTAAATCCTCTTTTAAGCCTTGCTAACCTTCTAGCTTCTCCAAAATCACCTAAAAACTCAAGAACAAAATTTGGACAGTAAGCAATTTGATCAAAAAGAGGATCAAAATCATTCTTTTAGAGTTCTAAAGGATAGAGATAGAGTTTAAAACATTTACTCTACATTATTGGGCAAAATCCCTTTGATTTGAGCTTTGAATTTGGAAATTAGGAACTAGGGTTTTAAAGCTTTGAGAATGAGGAGTTTAGTTTTTGTTTTTCTCTTTTCTGACTTTAGAATGAACATGAATGCATACTAAGGAGAGATACTTTCTCTTATTTGCACTAATGGGTCAAGAGAGTTGAGATGAGGATCCACTAACAAGGTGTTGCTAATTCTCCTAAGTGTTACTAATATTTGTTTAGTTCTATCATTAATAAACCAATTTTTTTTTCTAACAGTGTTTTAACAAAATTATTCACTAATTTCTCAAATTTGACAAAACCAGTTAACGATTTAAAAATTGCGTTTTAACAAAAATTCTCAATATTAACACTTTACTCTAAACACTAAATTCAAATAATTGATTTAATAATATTTCAAAAATTTAAATTGAAATCCTATTTAAGAAATGAAACTCATTCCTTAATTAAATCTAATCAATTTTCTCAACACTAAATTTACTTCCACAATTAAATTTCACAAATTACAATTATAAATTACTTATCCTTAATTTATTTTAATTGATTAGGTAATTAACAACAGGGTTGTTACAGACTTTACTCCTTAAAGAAATTGCGTCCTCGCAATTTCCTTAACGAAAGAAATACATAATACAAATTTTCTCTTGAAACAATGATTAACTAGTTTCTAATTTCATTTCCAAAACATTCAATTAATATCACTCCAAATTATAACACTCAACTCAAATTTTTAGTTATCAAAATTTCTCAAAATTCCCAAAAATATTCTAACGCCTCAAATTTGCGGAAAATTTCGCCAACGTTGCCTTTGCGCGGCTAGCGTTTCAAAATTTTACAATATAAATATAATTACATAATATACATCTCATCTCAAGGATGAGGCATCCCGTAGGGAAAAACACAAAAAAAATGCGATATGTAATCCGAGATACATACCTTATATTTGAAATATTAGCGAGTCCGCTAATATTCCTTAAACGAACAATTTATGATCTTTTGAACGATATCTATTTAACTTCAGATACCCGCACCTATCTTAAAAATTCATATTAGTTTTTAATACCAAATTCATATCATATAGGAGATATTAACAATTCATGATTACACTTTAGGTAGATTGACATCATAATATTCCATAATGAAAGAAATCCATACTTAAATTCCAACTTTTAATTATTACTTATGTCAAAATGTCACGTACGATGTTTATGAACCCCTATCGATAACATGGCATCCCACATATCGATCAGAATCCTTAAACAACGTCTGGATAAGTCAACACAATAGATAATCTCAAGTTTAGATGCATTTATTTTATTATCACTAACATCCATGCATTCAATTTTAAATAAATGCAACCAAGCAATCAATTCCTAGCAACCAACAACCAATCAACTAAAACATACATAATCAATTACAACGGAACAATTCAATGTCTGAAATTCCGCTGTGCAACTTTGATTATTCCTAGATCATTTAAATATTATAATTATTCACTCAAATTTCCTAAATTTTCTTTTAAAAGAAAATAGTTCACTTTAATTTAATTCATTCTAATTTAATTCCAAAATTTCCTCAGCTCTAAAAGATTTTGTTCATTATTCACTAAAGGTTTTCAATGTCACAAATTCCAATTTCGTAGGGTTTGAGTGACTATAAAGCAATGTGATGAGTTTGGGGATGGCAAGTCATGTCTCGAAAAACATGCGATAAATGGTAGGCGGTATGAGGACTATGGTGATGGTTCGAGATGCGATCCAATTAATATGGTGATTTTATAGAGTCGTCCAGTTTCTTCGAAATGAGATGAATAAGGTATTACAATAATATGATTCCATATGATGTTGCATATATGGAATAAGTCTATATCTCTTGGTTATATCCTTGAGATTTGAGATTTATAGAACATTTGTAGAATGAGATGTGGTTGTCACAATTGCTTGTGTTTGACAACATCGGTTCGAAGATAGAAGACGTTCTATTTTGGTAGCAATGGCAACTTTGTGGCAAGGGTGATTGGCCTTGAGTTACTTGTCCTAAGTCCTCTTGTTGAACAATTGATAGCAGTTAGGCACGTGGGTTTGATACAATTATAGGTTATAACACCCCTAATTTTAGTTGCACATTATTTTGGATATTTAATTAAGAAAGAATTAAATAAATAATGTAGGAGAATATGAGTATATAGATAGTGTGGACAATTGTCATATAAACACACAATTTGAATTTCAATTTTTAAATGGAAAATTGGTTTAGGAGGAAAGGAATTCAAGGCTTTAATTACATGGGAGGGGAATAAGGAAATAAGGATAAAACATATAATTTATTTGCCTAACACCCACTCTCTTCCTACATATTGATTTTTCCATTCCCTCATAAATAAAGAAAAGAAAAGAAAACATAAAGACTAGAGAAAATCCATTAAAAGTTTATTCAACAAAGAAGAAGAAAAAAGGAAAGCTTAAGGGAAGAATCAAATGCAATTATCTTCACACATGGTCAAACTAAGGTGAATAATATTTCCATCTCTTTATTATATGATTGCTTAAGTTCAGATTTGTGAAGAAAATCAAAATGATTTGCTAATATTTATCATGCATATGATTTAGATAATCATTTGGATGTGTTATAGTTACCGTTGAATATTTTTATGAAATTTGCTTAATGGATTTTGGTCTAAAAAGCTATGTTTTCAATCTTCAAATGCTTTGAAATCTTGATATGATGTTTGGGGTTTAAGTTCATAATTTTTGAAATTATTCTAAATTAACTATGAATTTTCTAAGTGAGAAAATGAACAATTTTGGATTTTAATTATTTAAAATATGGAAAATAATTATTTTGTTCCAAAATGTTATATGTTTAAAAGGATGTAAATATAGAATTTTAGGAATTTTTTCAAGTAACTACAATTTAATATAAATTGTTTTGTAAAGAGGGTTATAACTGTAAAATAATATTAATGGTATAAGTAATAAAAAAAATTATATTTTGAGAAAGAAGATAATTTTTCTCGCTTTGTTTTGCTGCAAATTTCTAAAAAGATTTTGGTTAACCAATGAAATTTTAACATAGAAATTGGTTTGGTAAAAAGTTATTATTTTTAGAGGATATAAATCAGTTTTGCAGATATTTACAGAAATGTCATTAACCAATCTGTGATAGCCCCTATTTATCAATATGTGATGGCCATGTTTTCTCAACTTGAGATAACTTTGTTATGTCGATTTACGATAACAATATATTTTGTCAATTTGCGACATCTATTATTTTATCAAGTTGCGATAGCTAACATTTTTGTCTACTTGCAATAGCTATTATTTCATCAACCTGGGATAGCTACTACTTTTTTTTCAACTTGTGATAGCTATTGTTTTTGTCAACTTGTGATAGCTATATGTTTTCAAATTGTGATAGCTTTGGGTTATCAATATACGATGGTTTTGTTTTGGTTGATATGCGATAGTTATATTTGTCAATATGCGGTAGCCTATGGTTTTAACATGCGAGAGCATGAAGTTTTTAAAAGTGCGATAGTATTATTATGGCATATGATAACCTAAGTTTTGAAACTCGATAGCTACATCTTTGACATTCAATGAAATATGATTTTGAAAGTGTGATAACATGTTTTAAGACACATTAGTTTTTAACTCTATGTTTTGCTATGTTTCACCTAAACAAAAATGTAGTTTTTTTTGAGAATTTTGGCAAGGTTTTCAAAAGAAGAAAAGATGTTTATGCCCATTTTTTTAAAAAAAAAATTATGAAGGAAATTATTGCTTAAGTAATTTTTTTCTATAAAATGGCTATCATGTGAACCTATATTTGTGATGTATGATTACGTGTTATATGTTCAATTTTGTACCTTCATCGGTTATTATAGCATATGCTAAATTGTTAACATGCTCATTTATATGTTAACATTTATGACCTTGGGGATTTGGGAAGCGATGACTAGTTGGGTTTGTTCAAATAAAGGGTATGCCAGCTTAAACTTCTGTGTGAGTAGAATTGCATCTCATAGATTGGGAAGATCACATTGTGTTAGGATACCTTGGACTGATCAAAGGACATGAATCATGGATATTTTTAAAAATCGGACTTTGAGGAGGAGACTGGGGTAGGGTCGCGCCCAATCCTCCGACTATTTGGCCTATGGTTGGTCAGGCCCGTGATTCTAATGCGTAGGGTTTTATCGATATTAAGGCTAAAATTTTGGAGTTACACATAGAAAGGAACTCATAGTTGTAGGATCGAATTAACCATAGGAGGGTGAATAGGGTTTATTATAAATTCATAAAATAATAAAAATTACAGCACATATAATAATAGAGAAAATGCGAAAATAAAAACAACACACAAATTTACCCAGCTTCGGCAAAACTTGCCTACTGATGTTCCCAAGATTTCTATTAAGATTAAATAATCGACCGCTTAAAAATACCATGTAAACTTATGACTATTGCTAACCTGATTTTTCAAACCTTGAGCCAAGAAACCCTGCCTCAACTCTATCCCTGAGTTGAGAATTTCTCGAACTATCCACCATAGTTCAATACTAGTTAAAAAACTAAAAAAGCAAAATACAATAATTAAAATAATAAAAAGAAGAAAACCCTAATTTATTTTATTACAAGCCCTAACCTGTAGACATTTATACACTTCCCTTTTTCTTTTTCATATATGGCCGATCCCCTTTTCGTTTATTTCATTTTAGGGTTTTTACTTTTGAAAGCTGTCACTTGCAAATTCGTCACTATAATCTCGCCTTTACTTCACTATTGGTTATGTTCTTCGATTGGCTGGCGATGGTTGGTTGCGATTGCTTCCATTGTCGAGCTCCTTTGATGTTGATTATTAGGCACGAATTTTATTTTCCTTATATTCGAATTTTGTTCCTATTTGACTTAAATAAATTATCAGTGATAGGTTTGGTTTATACAGGGAGTGATTTGAAAAGAAATTCTAGATTTTCATATATTTCAGAATTTATGTTTTGAATATTTTAACTCTCGAATTTTGGTTGTAGCTTTTGAATTTTTTGGCATATGAATTTTGCTTGATCTCTTGAGTTGTCATCGGCCTTACTTTGAATTGTTCAACTCTGATTTGAACATTGCAATCTTTCAATTATTCTTTTGAAACCATATTGATTTCTGAACCCTTTTGCGGCATCGTGCTTTGCAACTTGTAGCAGTGACATTATGCCTATCCTCTTGTGTACTTGATTATGTTGAACTGTTGTTCTAAAATCTGAACTTGTGTTTTGTGGCTTGTTTGCTCCAGCAATCTTGTCGTGACATTATTGACTTTGAATTTTTGCATTTGAAATTTTCTTTGTACTTGACTGCTTGTGCTTGAGCTTGAGCTGCTCTATGTGTGTGGCTGTCCTTATGCGTGTGTGTGTGAATTTGTCTGCTTATCCTTGACTGAATTGATTTGTTGCTTGTTCGACCTGAGATGCTTCTCTGTACATCCCATCATTTTTCCTGTATACAGAGACACACTTATGCATATATGTATATATGTGTGCATTGGTGTATTATCTCCTTACCTGAACTCCTATACATCCCTACCTTGCTTTCTTTTGTATGTGTGCATGCATGACCTTGCTGCCTGTGTGTGCATGTGCTGCCAATGTGTGTACTTTGTTGTTTGAGAACTTTTTGAACCCTACTTGGATCTGTTTTCATTTTCTTCAACACTGTAGTAGCTTAAACCATGTTGCATCTTGTTTGTGCTTGCCTTATGCTTGCCTATGTCCTTGCCTTATGCTATCAATCTTTCAGTTCTGTGCACTTGCACTATAAATTGCCTTATGCATTCAAGTATGGCTTTTGCATTGCTTGTTGTGCACTTGTGCACACTTTCTAGTCTTAGCTTGCTTATGCACTTGCCAGGATTTGAACTACTTTCTGAGTACATCACTATGCTGTGCATATTGCCCTGTGTTTGTGTGCCTGCCTTTTTTGGGTGTGTTGCTGCTCGGTTTGGTATTGATATGTTTTTTAAGACTATTTTTGGCTTGCCTTGCCTGTTGTATGTAGTGGTGCACCTGACCGTGTTTAGCCTAGTTCCCTGTGTTGAGCCCGAATCATTTGGGTTTTTACCTTGTGTGCTTTGCTGTTGTAGTTTGATTTTTAATGTGCATGTGCATATGCATTGCCTTTTAAAAAAATGTGCTTAAAATTAATAAGCTTATTTATTTCAAGTTGCTCAGCCTTAGAGCATGTACCTTGATACACTGCGCATGTCTTAAGTTGCTTGTGCATATTATTGACTTGAGTTAAATTTTTTGTCTCACACAAACATGTTGTATTGGTCCTTGTATATACATGTTATACTGGTCCATGTTTGTTATTTTTAGTGCCTATTAAAAATATGAAAAGAGCAAAACCAATAAACTTAAGCAATGTTGAGTTTAAATATATTTATATTTTTGCAGTTTTAATTTGTTCCTTTTGTCTTTTTACTACATTGTTATTTGACAGGTAAAGTAGATTTATGTCTAGACACAGGCTGCAGCAAGAAGATAAAAATCATATTCGAGTGAGTGAGGAAAATGTAATTAGAAAATATTGTATATGAAAAATGTGTTGTATATGAGAGAGTGTGTAACAACCCACCTCGGAATATACCTAAATTTCAACCCAGAAAAGACCCATCGAAACTTAGATCCATTCTAAGGTAAGCTGTTGGTAGAACTAAGAAAATAATAGTATAGAGTCATAACTAAACTTTCAGAACTCACAGTGGATGGAATAAAATATAATAGCAAAGTGTACCCATTTATTTCAAAACCATAAAAATGTCATAATACAAAATTTCATAAAAACTGTAACATAGTATCCGTTACAACAATTTTCTAGATATATAGGTACACATAAAAGTAAGTAATAATAACAAATATTGCCACAAGATAAGCTTCTTCATCTCTAAGCATCGTCACTGCCATCACCCCACCCTTAACCTGTATTGTAATGACAAAGGAGTTAGAACAAAAAGTGTATGATGAATAAAACCCTCAAGTCTTACTTTTTTTAGTACTTGGGCAGTATATTTCAAAATAAGAATATGTCTATGAACATAAAACTATTAAAATCATTTAATACTTCTTTATAAGGAAAGGAGGCGGCTCCAGCACTTAATAACTTCCATTCCAAAGGTATATCACATATCCCAATCATACGTCATAAATAGCTAATAATGTAAGAGACGATACCCAAGTCACTTATTACTTCCCAGTGGAAAATAGGCATACCCCATCATTTAAGGCCGTTTTACTAACATCATATGGAATCTCATAGGCTACTTAATACTTCTAAGTGGAAAATAGACAAACCCCGTCATTTAAGGCCTAATTCCAGAAGTAGACCCTGTAGAGATACCACCTAGCATAAACCCTTGGCTATTTAATACTTCATTTAGGGAAAAAGGCTGGTCCATCCACTTAATACCTCAAACCCCAAAGCAGGCCCTTCATATTATGGCCCATACCTATAATGACGTCTAATATTAGTCCACTATTCGTAAGAACTGGTAGCCAGATTAGTTGGGCAGATTTCCCCCACTAGATTTGGAAATAACCTCATGTCATTACAAATATTTATCATAAGGATATCTCATATCAATAAAAGTGTACACAACTACTGGTAGCCTCAAAGTGAAGGGCAGACTTCCGTCATGTAACTCTATTGACCTTCCATCCCTATGACTTAGCCACAAATCAAATACTCTCCATGTTTACACACACACACACATACTCTCATCTCACTGTTTCATAAATAAGGCCTTATAAAGAATCTTCCTTATTACGCATTAAAATAATAATTAGGCTATATAAGAGTTTCCTCTTATTTCACCTCAAAATCAATTACCTTCCTAATGGAGAAAAATAAATGCCTAATTAATTACGCCATATATGCAATAGTTATACGTTGATTACATAGATAGAAATAAATAAATATTCGTGCTTAATAATTTCTAAACGCACGGATTTTACGCCTAAGCTAGCGTTTAATATCAATTCTCTAATCAATTATTATTGCAAGTCTTTTTTTTCTTCAGTTTCCCAAGATTTCATGGAATTCAAATGTCCAAAACAGGGAATAGATATTCATAATCAAAACTGCAAAATAGACTTGTAAATAAAATAGAAACTCAAATTATTACACCAATTCAATGGAATATCTTAAACAATAAGAATTGCAATCCAAACCCTATATTCTATTCAAGTCCTCTTTATACAAAGATATAGATATGAATAAGTGGTGTAAATTACGAATAGAATTCGTAATCTAGACCCCTTATTTTATCGAAGTATCACAATTTAACCCAAAGAAGAAGGAGAAGTGGAATAGACTATGAAATTATCAAAAATTGCATAAACGAAACAAATACTATTAAATTAATGTAAATAATTGAGAATCTCTACACAGAATTGACATATCAGATTAAAAAGGAATTTTGGGGGATTTTAGCTATCATATTTTTGAAATCCCAAAATCCCTAAGGCATATTCAAATCCAAAAGAAATTCATTAAACAATTGCTGAAAAGAAATACTAAGGCTTCCACTCGTAGAATAGCCTTAGCTTTACCTTCCATAGATTTGCACGCCTTACAATCTCTTTCAGAATCTCTCTCTTTTGATATATACACACACAATAGGGAAGAGGTATATATATTCATTAGATTAGGAGAAGAATAGGATAAGAATAGATTGGAGGAAGAAGAAACAAATAACAAATAGGTTGAATCCTAACCTGAATTCTCTACGGAGCTTCTGAATCTTATTAGAGGGATTACAATGGAAGAGTTTCGTAGTACCATAAAATAATATGAATAAAAGTGGAGAGGATAAGGTTCTATTTATAGGAGTTGAAACGCACCAGAACCGTATGATGGAAGTAGGTAGGAAACGGGTAAATCTAGAGCGCACAACCGAATAAAACAGAACATAAAACCATGACCATCACTGGCACTATTGTTGCTAAGTGGTCGACCGCCCTTGGGCGACCGGTTGACTGCTACGGTCGACCGGTTGAACTATTCAAGTCGACTGCTCTTTTATTCATGGGCGTTTATTTTTGTTTCCGTTGCTGTATTATTTTATTCCCTAATTAACTTTTTATCATTAAGTGTTAATTAAATGTTTACTTACCCCCTAAGCTAATTTTTGAAATTTAAGCCATAAATTTGATTTCTCATTTGAATTTGGATTCAGACTAAATTAATTTAAATCTAAGAACTTCAAATGCTCATAACTTCTTTGTTTGAGCTCCGTTTCCAGCATATTATACATGGAAACAGATTGAATTTTGCCACGAATGCAATGAAATAACTTTCATGGTCAAATTACAACATTTGTAAAATTTCCATATCCAATCCTTATCATATTTAATTCAATTTACTTTATTTTTTTATGGTTCATTTTACGGCGTGTTACATTCATCCCCCTTAAAAAGGATTTCGTCCCGAAATCTTCCTAGGGGCGAACATCGTAACGCGCAATAACATCCATGTTATACCACCAAGTTATTACACAAACATCTACTCAACTAATAGTGCAATGTGATTATGTACTGCAAACATACTAAAATGAGCTCAATCCTAGTCAATCCTAGCATGAGTGTGTAATCGTGTCATGAAAGTATGTACGAAAATACCCTAAACATGCATAAAAATTTCTACATGAGTGTAAATCGGTTGTGAGAAAGTGTAGAAACCATCACCTACCATCCATTCTAGCAAACACGATGCAACCAAAATCCTAATTTTGGAGAGAAAATTTTCCAAAGAAAGGTTTTAGACGAAGAGTCCTCATGCCTTCCATCAGATTTTCTCACTATTGTACTCAAACCAATCTAATTCTTTGTCGTGGAGCCTCTGAGTTCCATGCTCTACGATGCATGCAGTGGCACGAGATGCTATTGGCTCTGTCTTAAAATCTCCCAATTGTTATTCTACGAAGGTATTTCCTCAAATGCAAAAAAGGCATGGACTCCATCCAACATAAAAGTTTTCTTGTTTTTCCCATATTAGGAAAAGGCCCAATAAATCTGGTGCCTACTTTCCAACTATCCAAATTGTATGCTGCCTAATCAATTCTGACTTTTCAAAATCTCGTAATACAAATCTGGTCTGAGTATAATTTGTCGGTGGCTTCCCACCCACAATTTGACAATCTACACGGCCTCCCAAAAAATGCTTCAAGGATGCCATACTAATCATCCATTGATGACTACAATCCCACGCGAATTCTATTAAGGGTAAGTGCTACTCCTAAGGTCCTCCAAAGTCCTAGATGCAATGCTCTCAACAAATCCTCCAAGTTCCCATCCATTCCTTCAGTTTGTCCGTCGGTTTTCAGTCGGTAAGTTATGCTCCGATTGAACGAAGTTCCTAAAGCTACTAGCAAACCACTCCAAATTTGCTAGTAAACTAAGGGTCCCTATCACTAACGATGCAGAGCGCAACTCCGTAAACCTATGTTGGAGTGCTGCGGTTCTACTGCTTATAATGGAAATTTTTTACCACCATCTTCTTAATCCTTGATCAATAGAAAATTCCATTATTATTCCTATACATTTTCTCCTTTCCTTGCATGGTGGAATTTTGTGAGCTAAATCCCTTATGTTTCCCAAAATCTAAAGTTTTGAGATTGAAACATTACTAACTTTAGGCTGCTAACGTAATTTCCTCATTAACTTCCATTTTTACCTATGGCTTATCGCTAGTTAAGTGCTCCCATAAAATTTCCTTATTTACTTTGCTTTCCAACATATATCAAGTGGTTTAAATCCCATTCATAAAGTCTACACAGGAATAAAACGAAAATATATCTTATACCACATCATCCATTTTTCCAATAACTAAAGAAGACAACTAGCGACTATAATCCAAGAACTCCAAAAGAAATTTTTACTGGAAGCAGCCATTTATTATCAGTTAATATAAATGGTGTTGAGGTCCTAACACTCATTTCTAAATTAAAATGGACTATATTTAATATTTCATTCCATTGCTACCCATTTTCTTAATTTCCTTTTGTCTTTGGTCTTTGGTCTTACATAAATGTAGTCCATTTGTTTCTTCAATTAATATCTATAGCAATTAATCATTACTGTCAAAACCGGACCATCTCCAATTAATCCTTCTTCAACCTTTTTAACCTTCTTTAGGTTTCTAAAATCCATTCATTATTCAAATTTCTTTTTTCCACAAATGCAATATCAAGTTTCCTTAATCAATCCCACCTTTAGATTACTTTTCCTCTCAGTAATTACAAATATATTGCCCGTTAAATTTGCAATTAACATCCATAAATCCTAATCCATCAATTACTAACTAATACACATAGTGTCATAATCTATGCTATATATATATATTCTAGTCATTTAGCACGGCTGCACGATAGCTATATCTAACTACTAATTCTACAACTAGAATACTCATTTCTATATTTTGATTCATCGAAGCTTTCCTTCTAAAAAGATTACTATCATAAGTTATCCATAATTAAGATTTTTGCTTTGTTTGAAATTACAACCCTATGGGAAAAAATGCATCAGATGACCGGTATGCTTCATTTTCTAATTGTATATCTATCTATCATTAAATGCCATGCGGTCTCATTCATATCATACAACAGATATGCCCCGTCGTCTGATATGCACTAACACAATTAGAAAAACCATATGTTGTCTGATGTTATAGTATCATTTCTAGGATTTCCTATTGGACAATATATATATATATATATATATTGACTAATATGCATACTAATTACACTTATGTTATATTTGAAGAATGAAATAATGAATCATAATTTTATTTAAACAAATATTTTATTTCAATTCAAATTCAAATACGAATATATACAACTTTCACTATACTTACATTTTCAAATACAATACAACTTTCACTATCACTTTTATATATTCAACTTTTCTCTATACTCTTATATATAACATTTTTTTACTAGCACTCATTCACACTCACTCGAGTTTAATTTTGATGTTGATCTTGATTTGCTTGCTCCAGCTTGTGTCTAGCCATCTCCTATTCTCTCAAATAAACAACGTAGTAAAATGGAAAAAGAAACAAACTTAAATTGAAAAAATAAAATTGAATTTGAATATTAATATTGCCTAAGTTTGTGGGTTTATTTTCTTTTCATGTTTTAGATAGGGACAAATATATATGTGCATATACAACTTATGATATGCGCAATGTATCACTGTGAACATCACAAGGCCGGGCATCGACTCACAGACTATTACAAAGGTCAAGCCCGAAGACTCAACATAGTGCAAATGTGCACAAGGTCAAGCCCAAGCCCCCTCGAGCTCAACTCAGGTGCACATATCATAAGACAAGTTTAAGCAATTCAAAAACTCAGAGTACATAGTGCATATATGGCAAGAAATGTCAAAACAGTTTAAGCATAGTGCATATAGGAGCAGCTCAAGGCAGGATGAAGAAGGCTAAAGTGCACATGTATAAACCAGACAAAAACAAGGAGAAGAAAGTACATGGAAATATAGGAAATTCACATGTAAAACCAGGCAAAAACTAGGCAAGAATTCAAGAGTGCGCATAAAAAAGCTCGGGCAACTCAACATGGAGATGCACAAAGTCAAAGCAAGTAGCAAACAAATTCATGGCAAACCAGCAAGCAAGAAAAGCCTAAGCAAGCAAAGCCAAAGTGCACAAACAAGTTTAGTGCATATGGAGATGCACAAAGTCGAGCACCAGCAAACCAGATTCATGGTAGAATCAAAAGTATCTCAACACCGCCTTAAACAGGTAGCAAAACAAAGCACACACATTGACTCAAATGCAATTCAAAATGGTTCAAAACTGAAAACAAGTTCAACTAAACCCCAAAATGGTTCAAGCATGGAAGTTCACACATCAAAACAGAAAATTGAACGTGTAATAAGAAATCACAGTGCAAAAGCAAGTGCCATAAATGAAAACAGCAAGTACCACAAATTAAAACAACAAATGCCACAAATTGAACAAGGCAGTGCCATAAATTAAAACAAGGCAGTGCCATAAATTAAAACAAGGCAGTGCCATAAACCGCAAGTGGCACAAATTACTTAATATGAAGTAGCGACAATATTCACACATATATACATACATATATAGTATGTATATACATTGAAGTCTCAAATTACTTGATCTGAACAGATCGGACTCATGTAAAAAAGGCAGTTCACACACATATATATGTAGATATAAGAACATTCACACATATATACATACATATGTATGTATGTATGTATATACACATGGAAGTTCACACATATACACACACATATGTAGTGATATGCAGATATAAACATACATATATATGAAAACGTTCATACAGATAACCAGAAACACAGTTTGGTTTGCTTGAGTCTGTTTATGGGTCAGAAACCAAACTGCCTCAGTTTGGTGTACACATAACTAGAAACACACACCTAGAAACAACTGTATATGTACAAGGCCAAAGAGTAATGATAAACCAGTGCACTGGCTCATCAAAAGGATATTGCAAAGATATTTATGCAATGTATATACCGGAATTAAAGGGATATTCACACATACATACATATGTATGCATGTATATACATGGATGAACCAATAACCAACATGAGCATCAAAGCTCTAGGAAAATCGAACATTCGCACATTAAAACAAGGCGGTGCTACAAATTAAAAAACTGGATCAAGTACCAGTGAAAATGCAACTCAAAACAGGTTCAACTCAAAATGGTTTAGAAAATGGTTCAAGCTCAAGTAATTCAAAATGGTTCAGCTCAAAGCAATTTAACAATTGGTTCAGCTCAAACCAGTTCATAAAGGTGCACAAACAAATTAAACAAACAAATAAAAACAAGGCAGTGCCATAAACATTCACATATATATACATACATGTATATGTATGTATGTATATAAATGGAAGTTCAAACCATCAAGAATACAACAAGTACAAGGCAGGGATAATTGTACACATGAACTCAGACATGGTAATGCAAGTGGAACTCAAGTGTACACATGAACTATCAAATGAATTACATATGTATGTATATATATGGAAGAGTATCACATAATAATAAGTCCAGGCAGTTCAACAAGGCAAGGATGCGTGTATGGGTTCAACAAGTGCAATAATCAAGTGCACCAAACATAACTTCTGTCATGTGCACATACATAAATACATACATACATACATACATACATACATACATACATACATACATACACATACATATATATATATAGATGCACGCACACACATGTATACATGTGCACAGTCGCACCAATGAAGTGGCCAAAAAACAAGGCAAGGATGTATACATGTATATACATGCATACATGTTCAACAATACAAACAAGGGGCAACCAGCGAAACAATGAAGTGGCCAAAGATCCGACTATCTATCATGTTATATAATGAGTACAGAGCATCCTCTAGGAAAGCAAATGGTACAATCAAATGAAGCAAATATAATAAAACAATCAGACAAATGCAATATATAATGTAGTGATTCTAAGCTTATTTTATAAATACAAGAAAATATATTGTAACTAAAACCGATGAAGTAAACAAAGATAAGGCAAACATTTAATTTGAATTAAACAGGGAAATAATAAAAGGTACAATAATACTAAAATCATAAAACCAATGAAAATTCAAAAGAAACCATTACAAAAGTTATCAACTTTCAGTTAACTCTTTACTATTAACAATGAACAAGTTAAGTTTCAGATAATCAAATATACTCAAATCATCATAGGAAAATCAAGTCAAGATCAATATAAAATCACAGGCAAAAGTATATATGAATATATAGGAAATTGATTCCTAAGTAAAACCCAAATCATCACAGGCAAATCAAGTCGAGATCAATACAAAATCGAAAGGGGGCAGAAATCATACCATATATCAATGGAAGAATACTCGACAAATTGAACGAGCCCTAATTACAAATGGCTTTAATTCAGCGTTGTTGATCGATGAATACTCGACAAATTTATCGAAAAATACTCGACAAATTGAACGAACCTTCCAAAATTGAATGAACCTTAATTACAAGTGGCTTCAATTTGGTTCCGCGAGATTAGGTTTTGAGAGAGAGAGAGAGTATTAGGTTGTCTGATTTTTTGATAAGAGGGAAAATAATCGAAGGAAATAAGGCGGTCACGAATAAACTGAAGGAATGCCCTTTTTTTCCTTTTAGAAACAAAAGAAAGAGGGAGGGAAATAAGTGAAGGAATGTAGCCACGAAATAATATTGCCAATATTGAGAGGGAAACGAAAATTTTGATAAGGAGGCAAAACAATTTTTTTTGATAATTTCAATCAAACAATAGATCAAATGTTATCTGAAAGCAAATGTTGTCTGGTTGCTGTTGTGTCACACAACAGATGATTTTTCCATGTGTTGTGTGAAAAAGTGGGATAACAGAGAATCTACCTTATGTTGTGTGATCACTATTGTCTGATTCACTTTGTGGCATAGTGCAAGGAATAATTTTTTTTCTTATTATTGAAATAGATAGTGTAAACTATGGAAAGGAATATCCATCTCTTACACATGTCTTTCCTTTTTAGTGTATTCCTTGTTACTTCAAACAATGCACTTTTACACATATTTTGGAATTGGATAATTTATGGAAATTACGTAGAAATTGCTCCAAAATTAAAATATAGAAATTCATGTTCTATGGGCAAGTTGATTCACAACCCAATTACAGATTTGGAATATCTTTAACTTTACCAACTTCTTCAAATAGAGGTTTGGGAGTGATTTCAACTTTCCAAATCAGATTGTACATTCTATTTCTATTTTACTCATATCCTAAAAACCTTAGTCTATTCCACCTAGGTCATGATCTGTATCTACTCCATAAAATTTTATAAAATCATAACTTTCACACACAAAATAAAATATCTTCATATAAATAAACTTATTTAAAATTAAGCATTAATTACTTCATTTCTTACAATACTCAAAACATGAAGTATCAAATTCAATATCTCCATCTTTGAAAATGTAGTCTTTAATAAAAACCTTTATCAAAGATTCAAAATTCCTTTGTTCCCAAATAGGAATAAAATAATCTCCCTTTTTAAAACTTTCTTTATCAAAGCTTTTTCTTAAAAGTTAGACTGTCTAATTTATGACATTTAAAATTCTCTTAGTTTTTCAAAAAGGAACTTATAAAAAACTTTCCTTAACTCCATTTTGAAAATAGGAATTTTAACACAGAATATTCAAGACTTAATTATCTTTCCAAAATAATATGTCAAACAATTTTTGTTTCAAAGAGTTTTCTAGCCACAAGAATTATCGTTTACAAAATAGTAAAATTTTCATAATCATTATTTCAAAATAACAGTTATTTCCTTCTAAAGCATACAATAATATTAATTACCTTATTACTCAAAATATATTGTTATTTGATAAAACATATCTCTCAACTTTGCTAAAAAATTCTTGAAATCTCTTGCAACACTTTTCTTTATCAAATCCAATATTATTATTATTCAAATAACTTTTGTATTCAAATTAGGAAAAACATATAAAATTCTCATCTTTACATAAATGCTTCCCCTTATACAAAAACATCTAACTTATTTATCAATCATCATTTAAATCCAATCAATGGTCAAAAGATATCTTTTACAATTTTATACGATAGAAAACTAAATGGAGTAGACAAGGATAACTTCTATCTTACTCTATTATTCCTTTCAATATCTCATCTACCAAAATTCACAATTCTATTATTACCTAAAGTCCAGCCATCATTCTCTTCATCTCCTTATTTAGGAATGCTCTCCTTCTAATACTATCGGACATTCTTTTCTTTCTATTTCTCTATCCTATAATAGGCGTTGTTTCTATCTATAAACTCCTAAAAAAAGTTCTAAAGAAAGAACCTTTAGGTTTATAAAAAAGGAAAAATAGAAGAATTAAAGAACCAAAAATTGAAATCTTTTTAATCAAATTAAAAAGGTTAATAGATGAAAACTTTTCAAGGCATTAATTTCAATTAATACCATCCACCATTTTGTCTTAAAGAAATTCAACGCTTTTAAAAATTGCATTACCTTTCCAAAACTAATGGTGGTATATTTCCAAAATTATCTAAAACCAAAATTATATTTCTAAAAATTTCCAACTTATACATCCTCTAAGAAGTTGTAGCGGAAATAACTTTCAAATTTATTACATAGGAAATATAACATTGAAAAATGGAAGAATACAAATATAAGGAATTTGAAATCCAATCATATTTAAATCGAGAAGTTGATAAATGGAAACTTTTTTTTTCAACTTCTCAAGTCACCATATTTTAAATTAAAATCATCTACCAAAAATGCTTCACCGCCCTTTTTAAATTTACAACCTCTTTTCAAACTTTTTACAAAACAAACGGTGGTATAATTTAAAAGCCATCTAAAATCATTTTTTATCAAAACTTACCGACTTATAAGACTTTCATTTTTTCAAAATCTTTTGAAAGGCACTTTCAAAATTTTCAAGGGGTTTTCAAAGAAACATTTTTATCAAATTATATCACAAAAGGTAGGATTAAAATTTGTTCTTTCTTTTAAACCTTTATACTCTACCTTTTAAAAATGTAATTTCCTCCTTGTGGTGATAAATGTATTCCTATGGAAGTTTGCTCCTTTCCTTACTTTCGTATTTTATTAATACATAACACCTTCATTTGTTACCTTCATAAATGTTAATTTGTCTGTATTAGTTGTCAGCCTAATGGACGTTCCCTTAAGGTCATTTATTTTCTATCAACCTCCCCATTTACGGTACCCTATTGAATATGTCCTTAAGGTCATTTATTTCCCATCAACCTTTCCATCTACGGTCCCCCAATTAAATATGTCTATATGGTCCACGATGATAAGGAAGACTAGGTCCTATCAAGGAGTCAATTATTATCGACTTCTAGGGTGCTTCCATAAGTTGAGGTCATGCTCTTCCTAGTTTGCTCCTAAAGATATGATCTCCGCTCCATGGGTAATCGAAGTAGGAGTAGAAATTACCTCTATTTATTCTTCCAACTCATAGTCGCTCGCCCATCCTTTCGGAATATGGTCGCAACTACTTCTATAGTCGGAATTTATAGAGTTACGTGTAAATTAAATAATAAGTATATATATAGTATGAGTTTTCGAAAACTCTTTTGAAAAACCTTTTCAAAAATAACAAGTACGCCACTCATATGTAGAATATACTTTCCCCGTTGATCGAGTAACCTAAGGCTCTAATACCAGATATAACAACCCAAACAATCACCCCTTAAAGGGCGTGGCTAAGAATGGTAACCCTGGACTTCCTTGTTTTACGGCCATCCTCTCGACTATCAACCAACCTACATTGTTGGGATGAGTAGGGGGCAAGAGACAAAGCTTCGCCACCGTTCACAATGCAAGAACTCCCTATCATATAAGCTTAGACTAAAAACCTCGAGTCTTACCTTTTCAGTACTTGGGTAGTATATTTAAAAATAAGAATATATCTATGAACATAAAACCATTAAAATCATTTAATACTTCTTTGTAAGGAAAGGAGGCGGATCCAACCACTTAATACCTTCCATTCCAGAAGTATATCCCATATCCCAATCATACATCATACATAGCTAATAATGTAAGAGACGATACCCAAGCCACTTAATACTTCCCAGTGGAAAATAGGCAAACCTCGTCATTTAAGGCCTATTTCCAAAAGCATACTCCTCAATGGTACTAACTAGCTGACATCATATGGAATCTCATAGGCCATTTAATACTTCCAAGTGAAAAATAGGCAGTCCCTGTCATTTAAGGCCTAATCCCAAAAGAGGACCCCTGTAGAGATACCACCTAGTGTAACCCCTTGGTCATTTAATACTTCATCTGGAGAAAAAGGCAGGTCCTACCACTTAATACCTCAAACCCCGAAGCAGGCCCTTCATCTTATAGCCCATACCAATAATGAATTCTCACATTACTCCACTATTCGTAGGAACCGATAGCCAGATTAGCTGGGCAGATTTCCCTTATTGGATTTGGAACTTACCTCGCCCCATTACAAATATTTACCATAAGGATATCTCACATAAATAAAAGTAAACACAACTACTGGTAGCCTCAAAGTGAAGGGCGGACTTCCATCATGTAACTCTATTGACCTCGCATCCATATGACTTAGCCACAAATCAATTAGTCTCCGTATAGATGTATACATATACTCATCTCACCGTTTCATAAATAAGGCCTTATAAGGAATCTTCCTTAATACGCCTTAAAACAATAATTAGGCTATATAAGAGTTTCCTCGTATTCACCTCAAAATCAATTACCTTCCTAATAGAGGATAAATAAATGTAAATAAATGTCTAATTAATTACGCCATATATGCAATAGTTATAAGTCAATTACGTAGATAGAAATAAATAAATATTTGTGCCTAATAATTTCTAAATGCATAGATTTTACGCCCTAAACTAGCGTTTAATATCAATTCCCTAATCAATTATTATCACAAGTCCTTTTTCTTCAATTTCCCAAGATTTCATGGAATTCAAATGTCCAAAACAGGGAATAAATATTCATAATCAAAACTGCAATAATAGACTTGTAAATAAAATAGAAACTCAATTTATTACACCAATTCAATGGAATATCTTAAACAATAAGAATTGCAATTCAAACCCCATATCCTATTCAACTCCTCTTTTTACAAAGAAATAGATATGAATAAGTGGTGAAAACAACGAATAGAATTTGTAATATAAACCCGTTATTTTATCGAAGAATCACAATTTAACCCAAAGAAGAAGGAGAAATGGAATAGACTATGAAATTATCAAAAATTGCATAAACGAAACAAATTCCATTAAATTAATTAAAATAATTGGGAATCTCAGCATAGAATTGGCATATCGAATTTAAAAGGAATTTGGGGGATTTTATCTATCATATTTTCAAAATTCCAGAATCCTTAAGGTGTATTCAAATGCAAAAGAAATACACTAAACAATTGCTAAAGAGAAATACTAAGGTTTCCAATCATAGAATAGCCTTAGCTTTGCCTTCCTTGGATTTGCATGCCTTACAGTCTCTTCCAGAATTTCCCTCTTTTGATATACACCACACAATAGGGAAGAAGTATATATATTAATTAGATTTAAAATAATTGGAGAAGAATAGGATAAGAATAGATTGGAGGACGAAGAAACAAATTGGAAATAGGTAGAATCCTTATCTAAATTTTTTATGGAGTTTCTGAATCTTATTAGAGAGATAGCAATGGAAGATTTTCGTAGTATTCCAAAAAATTAATATGAATAAAAGTAGAGAGGTAAGGGTTCTATTTATAGGAGTTGAAACCCACCAGAATCGTAGGATGGAATTAGGTAGAAAATGGGTAAATCAAGAGCACACAACTGAATAAAACAGAACTTAAAACCATAGCCGTCACAGGCAACTATTGTTGCCAAGCGGTCGATCTCCCTTGGGCAACTGGTCGACCGCTACGGTTGATCGGTTGACCTATTTAGGTCGATCGCTCTTTTATTCAGGGGCTTGTATTTTTGTTTTCGTTGCCGTATTATTTACCCCTTAATCAATTTTTTATCATTAAGGGTTAATTAAATATTTACTTAGCCCCAAGCTATTTTTTGAAATTTAAATCCTAAATTTGATTTCTCATTGGAATTTGGATTCAAACAAAATTAATTTAAATCTGAGAACTTCAAATGTTCATAACTTCTTTGTTTGAGCTCCGTTTCCAGCATATTATATATGGAAACATATTAGAATTTCGCCACGAACGCAACAACTTTCATGGTTAAATTCCAAATTTTATAAAATTCCCATATCCAATCCTTATCATATTTAATTCAATTTACTTTATTTATTTATGGTTCATTTTACTGGGTGTTACAGAGTGGAAATTGTTGTATATGAATAGTATATGTAAATTGTGGGAGCATTTGTTGTAATTGTGTATACTATTAAATTTTTATTGAAATTAAATATTTGTAGAAATAAAATGTTTATTTGTTTATTTATTTTTGTGGTATTGCAATAGTACTGCAACAAACACATTTATAATATGTATATGTTTATTATCATCAAACAAAAATCATAAACTACTATATTCTACAATCTCCCTCTTTTGATGATAACAAACATATATTAAGATTTTGTACCAAAGAAATGCATTTGATGTGTTATGATTAAGCTCCCTCTATTTAAATACACCCCTTACAACTATACCCCCTACACAGATGCATGCAATAAAAAATCCTAAATGCCAAAGTAAAAATTAGATGTTAAAAAGAAATGCCTAGATGCCAAGGAAAATTGTAACAACCCGCCTTTTCGACCCCCGAATGTCGACATTAATACATCTACGGTATTCACGTGCCGAGCATCCAAGTGCCCAAAAGATGAAAAGTAAGGGTAAAAAAAATAGAACAAGAAAGAACAGAATACAATATCAGAATCTCACAACGGAACGATAATATATAATATCAAAGGAACAGTACAAAGGGTTACTCCAATACAGAAATTTCGAAGCTATCAAAACCTAAGTACTATCATCAGCCTGGACAGTTATAATAACTCGTGCTCACAAATTCTGATATAACTAATAATAATGCAGAGAAAATAGGAATACCATGACAGGTGAAACATCCAGCTCGTCTTCTCAAGCTCAACCAACATCAACGAAAAACCTACCTTTCCCGGACTACTCGAAAGAGCACATGAGGAATTCAGAGAAAATAAAAATCAAGCATCAGACATAAGTCTGGTATAAGAAACTCAAGCAATATGTGTACATCTTATAACAGTACTTTTGAGACCGCATGGAATGCTATAACAATTAACCCCTCAAAAGAACCACCATTTAATAGGTACATAAGGTGATATAATAGATAGTGTCTAGGGTGTAGAATATAAATATTAGAACAAAGCTAGAATGGTTACATTCAACAACATATTAGATGGTACAATCAAAACTGATAAGGAACGTCCGCATAATGGATATTATATGGAGACGCCTCCAGTAAGCTGTAGTGGATCTCCATGCACAAGGGTTAAAAAACACCTTCCGAGCGCCATATATCTCTAAATAAAATATACCGTAAGTTAAACACAAGCGGCCCATGCCTGAATATAAACATGAACCACGTGGTACCAAATATCATCAACTCCTCCGGCAAACAATCGATAAGTATCTTAAGATTTGGAGTTAATAACACCATGGCATGGGTCAGTTAAACCTCTGATTATGCAGCTTACACTATCTTTAGCCATTTCAGATGTTGAGATTACGTTCGGCATCTTTCATATAAGTTTTCCTCACTCGAACAAAACATGAATCCAAAATTGAATCCCCACATCTCAAACAGATAATGAAACCACACATGGATTCCTATATCTCAACAGATCTCGGAATCGCACATGAATTCCCACATCCTGAATAGATCATGAACAACTACATGTGTTCGAGCATCTCAAAGAGATCTTGAATCTCCACATAGATTCCCGCATCTCAAACAGCTTCACTTCCAAGAAATAGAACATGTATCTCAGCCTTGAAGTGGTTTTCAATAAGTAAAACACTTATCGATCCTGGTCTCTCCAATACTGAATAGACGAATTTTGTCATATCAATGATAATGAGAGTGATCGCATATGAACACCAAGTCTCGTATTCTTATCATGTTTATGATATTTTCATCTTACACTATCCCTCGATCAAGAGTGAAGTTGGTAGGTTAGAGCTCTATTGCTCATATCCCTACACGAACATCAGTCTTAATTCCAATATATAGACATGCCTACTTCATAGGCTTTTAGTGCTAAGTATACGATTAAATTCTTTCCCTAAATGAGTAAACATACAAAGCACGATCAAGTAACACAAAGTACGATCAAGTCACATAAGCGACTTCTCATCCCTTTTTTTATTTAATCTCTTATTAATTAAAACCTCTTTTATTCGTAAAACCTCTTATTTAAAAAACATTGTTTATCAATTTCTACTATTCATCTGTACTCTTTCAATTCTTTAAAAAGTATTTATATACTTATTTCAAATGGTATAAGTATATTCACAAATCTTCAATAAGATTTCTTACTTAAAACCTTTACTCTTTTTATATTTTAAAAAGTATTCATATATTTATCGCAAATGGTATAAGTATATTCACAAATCATTAACAAGATTTCTTACTTTAAACCTTTGCTTTTTCTGTACTTCAAAAAGTATTCATTACTTATAATTTCCTTCAAAATATCCATTTTAAGGATCTAAGTACTTTCATAAATCCATTCAAAATGGTTTAAGACTAATGTTATTTAAACATTGTCACTACAAACCCAAAACCATTTCATTTATGCTTATCTTTAAATTATTCTTTTAAAGATCTGTTTACATTCATAAGTATAATAAAAAAGGGTTAAAGATGAACGCAACTAACGCATTGTCACAAAAAACCCAAACCATTTTCCTACTTTTTACTATCTTTACAAAACTTTGTTTTAAAGACCTAAGTTCATATTCAGTCAAGTTCAGCATGGACTAGTTAACTATTAAGTTCTAAAGACGATTTCGTATACAAATCATGATTCGTATGCTTAACTTGTTTCCGACATTCCAACTCAACTATTCCTCATCTAAGTGTGAAGCCAAGTAAGTTTGGGCACTGGTTGCTCCAAGCCTTGCTTAGACACTTCAGTTTTGATTTTCACAAATAGATATGTCTACCTTGTCGGCTTTTAGTGTCAAGTATAGTATTAATGATTTCCATGGACAGTAAGAAATCAACACGATTAACACATTTCCAACATTTTTCACTTACCTATTACTTGGTTAAGAGGAAAGCACGGTAAGTTAGAACTCTATTGCTTCATCCATACTCGAACATCAATCTTAACTGTCACAAATAGATAAGATTACTTCGTCGGCATATTAGTGTTAAGCATAGTTAATCAAAGTAATAAACAACCTTGTTAACCCATTTTCAACATTCTCAACTAAACTATTCCTTGGTCAAGTGGGAAGCCCGGCAGGGTAGAGCTTTATTGCTCCATCCTTACTCGACATCAATCTTTAACTCTCAAAAATAGATAAGCCTACTTTGTCGGCTTTTAGCGTTAAGCAAAGTTAGTTGCCTTTTTAGAAAAGTAAGTAAACAACAAGATTAACACATTTTTGACATTTCAACTTATATTGCTCCTCGTTCAAGAGTGAAGCCAGATATGTTTAGGCACTGGTTGCTCCAAGCCTTATCTAGATACCTCATTCTTGAATCTCACAAACATACAAGTTTACTCGTTGGCTTTTAGTGTTAAACCTAGTCTCTCACCTTTGCCAAAACTTATATATATAAAATAATACTTTACAAATACTTGTAAATAGGTTTTAAATATCTATGTAAAATATTACTTGAAAATAACTAATTTAGAAGTTGATTAAAACATGTTTTACATTTTGCAGCACTTTACTTTCAAAATTCATAAATAATCATTAAAATTATATTTAAACTTATATTCTATTTTTCATACTCAAATATATTTTATAAGAAATTCCATAGAATTATTTTTAAAGAATGAATTTATAAACTATTTAAATCACGAAAAACAAGTCAAAACATTGTATTTTAAATACTTAAAACCATAAGCGTACTACAGTATTTGCAAGTGCTACTAAAAGTCCTTGTTAAAACAACATTGAAAAGCATCATCTTTGCGACTAGTTTTAACCACTTAAACAAATGATTTGGGACTTGAAATTTTTATAGCATGTAATACCATTAGGGTACTTAAAAACCATGAAAACAAATCCCTAGGAATATCTTTTATTTATTTATAAACATTCCTAAAAACATGGGATTCGGAAGTGCACTTGTAACGACTATTCTCGCTTCAAACTTACTTCAATTTAACACATAGTTAAAAAACCATTTAAACATCAAATCAAGGCCATGCCACATAATTAAGTGGGTAATAGAAGTGAGTTTATGAATATAAAATTATCATTTGCTTTCAAAAGCAAGATGGGTCCAAAGTTTATAACTTTACTTAGTTAATGTCACTTTAACTTTATAATTCAAGCACAACATATATATACACAATATATACTTAAGAGATATTGAGATAACTCACTTAAATCCACGCCTAATCTAATCACAAAGCTACAAAAACCAAAGAACCACCTCCTTCCATCAACATAAGCCTAAATGTCAACTTTAAGCACTTCCGAACCAAAGCCACCACCTTTTTCCTCCTTTTCCTAACCTCACAACCCATCTAAGCTCCCCCTCATCCTCTCACCTCCTCCCACTTCTTACTTGCTAACCATGCTTCCCATGACGTCTTAGGCCCAAATCCAAAGTTTAGTTTAGATTAGAGAAGATTTGGTTAACTTTTTAAAAAGTTAGAGAATACTTAGTGGATTAGTGCTTAAGCACTTCCACAATTTTCAACCCTCCTACTTCATCTCAAGCTTAGGAATTTCTGTGATTCTTTCCTACGAGTGTACCCCTCCTTAGATCAGCCTTAGGAATGTAATTGTAAAAGACCAAAACCCCTCCATTACCCTTACGACAACTTTACTCCATATAGCTTAAGTGTTAAGGAATTTTCTTATTTGCTCATTTTTGAAATATCTCCTTTTTACCTCATTATCCTCTTTACACCCAACTAGATAAGCTTAGGAAGCTTCTTATGGTTTTAGTGAAAAATATTTTTATTTCAATAAATTGATTTTCTAAGAAAATAAGTGTATGCAAAAAAAATTTGAACAAATTCTGACGGTTAAAAAGCCGTTTATCGATAAAACGGTTTTCGGTCACATTATCGATATTTTTTAAAGTATTTATTTTTGTAAACATTTTTCCAAAATAAGTTTATGATCATTACTTATGATTTAAAAGGAGGTTAAAAAGCTTATTAAATCATTTTAATAATATTTAATCTAAGATTCAAATATTTAAATAATTCATATATTTAAATACGAAGTGTTTGAAATTCTAGGTCGTTACATTTTCTCCTGCTTAGAATACTTCATCCTCGAAATTCCGACATGAGCAACCAGCGAAACAATCAAATAGTAGTACTTAAACAGTATGCAAAATCACTAGCAAATAAAACCCACGGTTTTCCTAAGTTCAAAACCCTCTCATTGCAGAAGGATGATAAACAACCTACTAAGCGTACCATACGCTCAACAGCCTCTGGTTATTGCTTGGTAGACAATTCATGCTACCTCATAGCAAATCGAAGAGTCATCACCTAAACTCCCCATAAGCTAATAAAACTTAGCATGCAAATATACTAAAGCCCGTAGGATGTATATAGGCCATCCGTATGCAATATCAATTCCGATCACTTGCTCGATCGCATAAATTTCACTTCACAACTAGCATAGATCACTTGACCTCTCTAGTATGGACTACGATCAGGTTTCTTGATTAGAAACCTCTATTCTCCTTGTATATCTATATACAATGATAGAAAATTTTGGGATTTTATCAAGAATCTGTATCAAGTGTTCTCCGTCAAGAATCTAGTGAAAAATCCTTGTTCGGACTAGTGTAAACCACCTCGAAATCATGTACTAGAATACCGGATCAGGAACAGTCATGTGAATAAAATGATATACGTACAACTTACGTACTTATCCTATTGGTTTCTTGACTATACCAATACCTTTTATCACTTTTTTACCCAAATAGTATGTCATTCAATACTACAATCATTAATGGAACATTTCATAAAACATACTTCAAGTTTATAAATAATTATACAACTTAAGTTCATTTTCGTATAATACTCTATGACATCCTAAGAGTATATACAAAACATCAAATTCATTTTACTTAACAAGTATGTTTAACCAATTAAACTTGTTTTAACTTACTAACTTCTCAATTCAAGTGTATATAAACTCATATTTATATTTTCACAAAACACTTAGTTTCAAATTCTATAATGATTCGAAAGTTTCCAATTATCCAAAATCATCGAATATCCTATTTCATTTAACAAATGAAAACTACCAAACAACATATCATAATAAGATGAACATATCATACAATCCTAATGCATAGGCTACATGTGTCCATAAAATAACTTAGCAAATTTCAATAATTTATTAAACGCGCTTTACCTAAAAAGGGAAAACTTAAAAAGTTCCAATATTTATTCCGGGTTGTGCCACTACCACTCGAGCACCATATATAGTATACATATAAAACTTTTCTACATTAAAAAGTTTGTATCAAATATATTTCCAAAGAAAATTTAAAACTAAACACCCATGTTTTATTTTAAACTACTTTGAAATAATAATATATACATATATCTTTTGTATCGCAAATAATACTTTCAAAATTTAAATCGAAATCTGTTTTACTAAAACAATCTTGTAGCATCCCCCACTTAGAAACCCAAAAATGAACGCCGTTGATGTTGAATTTATCACCAAAATTATTTTCAAGTGACAGGAGTGAGTTCAGCATATCTAATTCATACCTTCAGACTTAACCAAAATCATTTTCAAAATGGTATCAAATAGGTCAAAATATTACAAAGTAACATGATCTCAATTTCATAAACTAATTTACCAAATATTTACTTTCAAATAATACTACTATTATTTTCTCAAAACCTTGAAAAATATTTTCAAAGACGCTGGGATTTAAGTTCTCAAAATATCAGTTAAATCCTTCTTGTTTATAAATCATGTTTTATAAACCATACTTGTATAAAATTACTTTCTCATTTAAAAATCTTTTAACAAATGATTATTTCAAAAATAACTTTTCTTTCTCATATTAAAATAAACATCTGTACTAAATTCAACTTTTATAAGAGTTAACTTTTAACCCTACACTATCACCGAATGCCTTATATTAAATCGTGAAACTAAATTCACATGGTGTTCATTTCAATGTTCCCGTAATTTACTGTCTACCCTACCCATGTAGTATGAGGTAAAACTGCTCATAAACTGATCGAGCATAAATCAATAATCAACAAATCATAGTTAATGCCATAAACTGGTCGAGCATAACTAAACTAATAATGAGAGATAATAGATAAACATCATTAACCCCTACATTAATTAAAATATACTTTGAGAATTCACTTATATAAGTTACCTTATATAAGATCTTTAATTTTTGCAGTTATACTTACCATTAAGGTATACATTTATAATAATTAAAAATACGCTCTCATATGTATAATTTACTCAACTCATACTAGGGCATTCCATTACACTATCTCTTAATGAGTCATACCCACCAAATCCATGGTTCTTGCTTAACCTTCAGCTCTGATACCAACTGTAACAACTCGCCTTTTCGACCCCCGAATATCGACACTAATATATCCACGATATTCACATACCGATCACCTAAGTGCCAAAAAGATGAAATGTTGGGGTAAATTAAGAAGAAAAAGAAATAAAACAAGACACAAGAGAACACAATATCAGAATCTCACAGCGGAACGATAATATATACTATCAAAGGAATAGTACAAAGAGTTACTCTGATATAGAAATTTCGGAATTAGCAAAACCTAAGTACTATCATTAGCCTGGATAGTTATAACAACATATTCTCACAAATGCTGATACATCTAATAGTAATGCAATGGAAATAGAAGTACTACGGTAGGTGAAACATCCAGCTCATCTTCTCAAGCTCCAACGAACATCAACGAGAAACCTACCTTTCTCAGACTACTCAAAAGAGCATGGGATGAATTTAGGGATAATAAAAACCAAGCATCATACATAAGTCTGGTATGAGAAACTCAAGAAATATGTGTACAGTATATAACAGTACTTTTTAGACCGCATGAATGTCATAACGATTATCCCCTCAAAAGAACCACTATCTAATAGGTACATAAAGTGATATAATAGATAATGTCTAGGGTGTAGAATATAAATATTAGAACAAATCTGAAATGGTTACATTCAACAGCATATCAAAGGGTACAATCAAAATAGATAAGGAACGTTCACATAATGGATTTTCCACGCAGATGTCTCCAGTAAACAAAAGCGGATCTCCATGCACAAGGATTAGAAAACACCTTCCGAGCATCATATATCTCTAGATAAAATATACCATAAATAAGCACAAGTGGCCCACGCCCGAAACTTGAACCACGTGGAACCAAATATCATCAACTCCTCTGGCCAACAATCGATAAGTATATCTAGATTTGGAGTTGATAACACCCTAACGTGGGTTAGCTAAACCCCAGGTTGTACAGCCTACTCTGTCTTTAGCCATTTCCGATGACGAGGTTACATTCGACATCTTTCACATGAGTCTTTGTCACTCGAACAGAACATGAATCCCAAATTGGATCCCCACATCTCAAACAAATAACGAAACCACACATAGATTTCCATATCTCAACGGATCTAGGAATCACACATGAATTCCCACATCTTGAGTAGACCACAAACAACTACATGTGTTCGAGCATCTTAAACAGATCTCGGATCTCCACATAAATTCTCACATCTCAAACAGATCCACTTTCTTGAGATAGAACACATAACTCAGCCTTGAAATGATTTTTGATAAGTAAAACAATTATTGATCCTGGTCTCTCCAAGACTGAATCGACGAATTTGGTTATATCAATGATAATGAGAACGATCGCATATGGAAACCAAGTCTTGTATACTTATCAGGTTTTCGATATTTTCATCTCACACTATCCCTCGATCAAGAGTGAAGCTGGTAGGTTAGAGCTTTATTGCTCATATCCCTACATGAACATCAGTCTTAGACAAGCCTACTTCATCGACTTTTAGTGCTAAGTATACAATTAAATGCTTTCCATAAACGATGAAACATATAAAGCATGTTCAAGTCACATAAGCGACTTGAAATCCTCTTTTTTATTTAATTAATTTTTTATTAGTTAAAACCTCTTTTATTAGTAAAACCTCTTTTATCTAATAAATATTGTTTATCAATTTCTACTATTCATTTGTACTCTTTCAATGCTTTAAGAGGTATTCATATACTTATTTCAAATGGTATAAGTATATTCACAAATCTTTAACAAGATTTCTTACTTAAAACCTTTACTTTTTTTATACTTTAGGATGTGCACGTAAAAGTGTATATGTTTACTTTTAATTAAATAAATGAGCATATTATGGTATTTTACTTGTTTAAACCAAAATTTAAATTGTTTTCAAATCATCATTTATTCATCTTCATTTGGAGTAATTTTATGTATGATTTAATTTAAGGAAATTTATTTGCACATTTTTATTTTATTTGCAGGAAATGGAATGCAAATATGAAGAGGTTTCATGGATGAATGTATGCACACATGTTGAAAGCTAATGAAGAAAGGAAATAAAAGAATTCATGCAATGTAACGACCCTGAATTTGGTCGTTTTAACTAGGCAATTATATATATTTTATATAGTCAATAAATAGATTTTGATTAACAGATAAACTCATTTTATTTAATTAATAATGAGGGAAAAACGTTTTCAAAATTTGTTTAACTAATTAAATAGTTCGTAGAAAAATAGAAAATGTGAGCGAAGAATGTTTTCTGAAATTTCGACCTTTCGACACCAGAAAGTTGTCGAGAATGTTTTTCGTCTTTGTACACCATATTTACACATATATAGTAGATAATTAACAAAATAATAATACACTTAGGAATATATTATCTTATGTTAATTATAATTAACAGGTGATGTGACAATTCATAACTTTAAAAATAATAAACATTATATATAAATATATATTATTAAGTGTTGTCATATCTTAATATTTTCATAATTAGACATCATTATTCATCATGAGCTTAAGGCTTTGATTAGAGAAAGAGAGGGATGTGACATGAGAGAGGGGTAGGAAGGTGATGTGACTTTTCAAATATTACGACATATTATGTTAATCATTAAGGGATAGTTTAGTAATGTTCTCCAAATATTTTTTCCTATAAATATACATCCACATACACACATTCTCATTTGCTTTCTCCTCTTCACTTTCTAAAACTTCCTCTCCAAAATATTCATGGCTTCCATAGTTTGCAAAAGTTAGGAAAAAATCAAGTTTTTCCACTTCAAAACACATTTTTCTAAGCTAAAACCATTCTCTACCACCTTATACACCCTCCTCCATCAAGAAACTACCCACATTCCAACCCTACACCCCATCCTGAGCCCACTGGTAGCCAAAAATCCAAGAAAGCAACTTCCTTTTCGAGCTCTAGTGTCATTGGCAAGGTTTAATGAAAGTTAGAGTTGAATCCGTGGAAATTTCGGTGAGTAAACTACCTAATTTTGAAAAAGATTTTTACTTTATTATTAAGTCATTATTATAGTGATAGTATAATGCAGAAGTTGAATGGTAACCATGTGGTTTGATTATGATTTGGATGGTTTATTATAACTTGATTTGGATGGATTGTTTTAGTAATGTGTTGATCGTAAAACATGAGCTATGGCATGATTTTTGGTAAACAATGTTAACTACTTTGTGTAATTGCGACGGATTTGAGATCCGGTTGGAATCGAAGTTGTTTTTTTCGAGGTTTAAAGTTTTGAAACGGATTAAAGTTTGTAGCTTTAGTTTCAAAAGTTTTTTTTAATTTTCTAAAGAATGTTTCAAACCATGAAAAAAAAGTATGGGGTTGTGAAGTGGTTCGCTAAGAATATGTTAGAGCGAACTGCACCTACAGCAATAGTCGCTATGGATGCAGTTCGACGAATTTATCGATTTTAGTTTCAAGTAGTTTTAACTTGAAATTGTTTTGTAAAAGTTTTCAAAACCAACTTAATTAGTAATTAAAAAGTAATTAAGTTTTGTAATTTAATTAATTAATTAATTAGTTAAATAAAAAGGTAATTAGCCTTAATTAGTAATTAAGAAGGTAATTAGTAATTAATCAACACTTAAGTTAAGTTAATGACTATTGTTTGATTGATTAAGTTTCAATTGGTATTTAACATGGTTAAGAAGTAATTAATGGTTAATAATTATTTAATTAAGTTAATTAGTTAATTAATTATTATTTAATTAAGTGATTATCTAATTAATATTTTAATTAATTAGGGTTTAACTAATAATGATTTGATTTAACATTAATAAAGATGCATTAGGAAGTTAATTATGGTCTAACTAAGTTCATCAAGTGTAATTAGAGTTTAATTATGGTTTAATCTTGATTTAATTTGGATTAATTAAGATTTAATTAGGGTTTAAAATGATTTATTCATTTATTTAAATATTTTCCAAAGGTGATTTTAAATTAAACCGAATGTGTTTTAAACCATTCTTCTCAAGGTGAATTGATTCCAAACCAAATGATCTCTTGTCTGGACCATTAAGTAGCCGAATGAATTAAAGTAGTGATTGAAAAGGTTGATTCGTTTATGGAAGTAAGTGACTTGTGTTTAGCACGAATGTTGGATATCAGAATTGTGATAAACATAAGGAGGTTAATTTCGGTAAGCGGGTCATGATAACTTAAGTATGGAATATGTATCTATATGTTAATCTTCCACATGATAGTGAAGTTGTTCACTATCAATAACTTGACCCTTTTAAATTATTGAATGTTGGTTTGAAGAAACCGAGATCGGGTGACAAGCTGTTATCCAAAACCACTTCAAACCAACGTAAACATTCGAATTAGAAGTATTGAAGTTATGATCAAGGTTCAAGACTTGATGTGCATGGGCTATTTGCTTCTAACCCTGAGGGTGATTCCAAAATGGGTGTAGTGGAAATAGTACGTTCAGTTCGTTCATCTCCTGAACGACTTGTATGGACGAATGCTGACATTGTGTCAATATTGGAAGGCAGTGTTAGCATTCCAAGAGGGAAGTGCTATTGAAAGGTAAAACTTGGCCTTAAGCCTCATTAATTGGGAATGACTAAAACAGGGGATATGCAGCAGGGCCATGTGGGTCGCACCCATTAGGGTATTGGTCATCCCATCTAGAACGAGTCCATATTCTCATGATTAAGTCCCAGAATGGTTGCTAATCCCAACCAAGGGGATGATCATATTCGTTACTATCCAAAAGGGGTAGGCCAGTCTTGTGTTAGCAGGGGTCGTTAGGTACGACCTCGGTACATTTTCTAGAGGTGTACTATAACGGGCGGTACCCTAGTAGCCCAGTCATTAGTTAGAATCCATTCTCCAATACGAGCTTTACGGTTTTGATTGTAAACCTAATATGTTGGAATGTGAGATGCAAGTATTTCAGCTATGTTCTCTATTTACTTTAAACCCTTAGACATTATTATAATATCATCAATTTTATATAGAAGGTGTCTTAGTTATCGTAAGTTAAAACCCATCTGTGTTTATACGCAGCGTGGTCTTACGAGATACTCTTGTTTCCAAAAGAGTTTTCAAATCAATATTCTATTGTTTGAGTTTACTCACACCAAACCTATGTCTGACCCGGAGTTTATTTTCTTTTCCCTAAACTCTTGGGTACTCAATTTTTATGAGTAGTCAAGTGATCGAGGTTTCTCTTGAAAGCATGATGGAGGAGATGGAGCAGGTTGGTTCATGGATAGTTATTAATATTATTAAGTATTCCGTTGTGTATGTATGTATGTATGACCTATGTCTTTTGTGGACAAGCAGTTGTAATTGTCCTAGTCTAGAACTTGTATCATTGAACTGTGATGTAATATTTTGGCTTGACTATGTAATATACTACATCATCTATTATATGGTGTTCCATGCGTGGTAAGATTCTATGTTTGATTAGTCTTTCCCTTATCTTTCTTATTTCTTCAACCCATAATGATTCATCTTTCGAATGCAAGAAAGGCGGTTCATTATATTTGGTATCAGAACTTAGTTTATTTGAAACACCTAGGCTTTGGAATTGAGGGTCAACTTCGAGAGTGCGTATTTGTAATTTTTATTCATATACCTATATATATTCCTGATGGTTAGATCAGCTTGATAGGTTTGATTAGTACCATTCTTTAAGATTATCTCGTCAAAGTATCTTAAAAATTACCTTGCTATGCCCAGGTAGTAAGAAATGAGCACTAGAGGCAGACGAGGTAGAGGAACTAATAGCACCACGACCACCAATGGTCGAACCCTAAATCTTGGAACAGTTGGAAATGTCGAGGAGGCAGCACCAGTGCAGCCAAGGGTGAATTTTGCAACTTTGTTCAAAGATTACACCAATCTAGGAGGGAAACCGTTTAAAGGAACTGAGTCTATTGTGGAGGTGCAAGCTTGGTTACGATCTTGTGAAAATATTTTTAAGGGTCTCTACTTATCTGATGAGCAGAAAAGGTTCTTGGCAGCATGGAAACTATAAGAAGGGGCTGTAGCTTGGTGGAATTCTCTTACAATGATTGTTTCAGAAGAAGAGATCTCATGGCCTCGATTTAAAGAACTTTTTGAGGACCAATTCTTGCCAATAGCAGGAAAGACCATGATGTATAGAAGCTTCATGGACTTGAAGCAAGGGGATTTATCTGTAGCAGAATATGAGACCAAGTTCAATGAGTTATCTTGTTTTGGTCCGGAATTGATCAACACCCCATTAAAGAAAAATGAGAAGTTTGTTTTGGTTATGAGGGAAAGTTTCCATGAGAAGATGACCGACCATATCAAAGGTCCTTTTGTTGATCTAGTAGACATGGCACTAAGGTATGAAGTCTTGGACAAGAAGAAGTGTACTCCAGCAGCAACAAATGATAATGCCGGCAGCAACAATTCAAACAAAAGGAAACCTGAATTGGAGTAAGCAAGGTAAAGGAAAAGGAAATCCAAGAGGGAATACAGGGAACAAGTTTAAGGATACCGCTTGTTATATATGTAAGCAAAAGGGCCATATTGCCAAATTCTGTAAAGACTCTGAAACTTCCAAGCAGCTAGCATGACCTATATCTCCAATAGTTCAGAGACATTATGCTTCAACCGTCACCAACCTGGACATATGATAAAGGACCGCCCACTCACGAAGAAGGTGTAGTAGGCTAAAGTGTATGCGGTTAAGGACGAGCCATCAACCTCAGGAGATGTGAAGGGAAAGGGCATTCTTGAAGGTACCCTATTAATTAATGGTATTTTTGTTCGACTTTTGTTTGATACTGGTGCCTCCCATAGTTTTATTTCTTTAGAAGCCATAAAGAAATCTCGTTTTATCTCAAGTGTTGTAAAAAACCATATTTGCGTATCTAATCCTATAGGGGGTGTAACTCATATGAACCTAGTATGTAAGGATATGCCAATTTCCTACCTTTTCCATCATTTTACTTGTGATCCATATATCTTAGATTTTAAAGGATTTGACCTTATTCTTGGTATGGATTGGTTATCGATGTATGGAGCTATCTTAGACTGTAAAGAAAGAACCGTGACATTAATGACAAAATTAGGAGGCACTGCTAAAGTACCTCGTTAAGACTCTGGTATTCATATGTGTAGTTTCTTGTATGCCTTAGAAGCATCTCAAGAAGGGTTAGGATCAATAGAGGTTGTTAAGAATTTTTCCGATGTATTTAAAGAAGTTAAAAGTTTACCCCCTCATCAAGAGATAGAATTCCGCATTGATTTAGTTCCTAATGCAAGACCAGTGATTCGGCCTAAGAGAAGAATGGCTCCAAGGGAGAGAGAGGAGTTTAGTAAATCAAACTCAAGATTTGCTAAGGAGAGGATTAATTTGGCCAAGTCATTCGAGCTGGGGATCGGCTGTGGTGTCGGCTGTGGTGTTTTTAGTTAAGCCCGATGGGCCTTTGAGACTATGTGTGAATTATAGGGAATTGGATAAGTTGACAATTAGGAACAAGTATCCCTTACCCCACATCGATGACTTATTTGACCAACTTCATGGAGCTACGGTATTTTCCCAAATGGATCTAGCTACCGGATTTCACCAAATAAGGGTTGATGAGGATAGTATACCCTTAACTGCCTTACGGGCCCAAACTTTTCATTTGAATGGTTGATTATGCCTTTTGGGCTAACCAATGCATCCGCATATTTTGTGGACCTTATGGATCATGTTTTCCAAGAGGTTCTAAATAAGGTCATGCTTGTTTTTATTGATAACATTTTAATTTACTCCAAATCAGAAGAGGAACATAGATATCACTTGGAAGTAGTTTTAGAAACCCTAAGGAGGCATGTTTTGAAAGCAAAGTTTTCTAAATACCATTTTTGGCAATCAGAGGTAAGATTTTTAAGGCATATTGTATCAGGAGATGGTATCTCAGTGGATCCGATAAAGATGGAAGCAGTATAGGAATGGAAGCAACCTCGGACTCCTACCGAAGTTCATAGTTTCTTACGATTGGCGGGTTACTATAGAAGATTCATTCAAGATTATTCTAAAATCTTATCACATTTGACTAAGTTGACTAAGAAAGGTGAAAAGTTTGAATGGACTCCAAAATGTGAGGAAGCATTTGGAGAACTGAAGAAGAGACTGACCAGTGTGCCAGTTCTTGCTGTCCCAGATGGGAGTAGTGGATTTACGGTTTATACCGATGCGTATGGAGTAGGATTGGGTGATGTTCTGATGCAAAATGAAAGGGTGATTGCGTATGCTATAGATAATTAAAGCCTCATGCAAGGAATTATGCTACACATGACTTGGAATTGTTGGTTGTGGTCTTTGCATTGAAAATGTGGAGGCATATTTGTTAGGTAAATTCTTTCCTTCTTCATGGTTTTCTTCTTTCTTCTTTCTTTAGATATTCTAGTAAGTAGGATTTTCTTCTTCTTCAATTAGGTGAAAAGTTTGAGCTTTACACTGATCATAAGTCCCTGAAGTATCTTTTCACCCAAAAAGACCCGAATCTCAAACAACAAAGATGGTTAGAGTTCTTGGCGGCATACGACTTGGAAATTCTTTATACGCTGGGAAAAGCTAACGTAGTGGCAGATGCCTTAAGCAGGAATGCAGTTTTGTCTCTTTTGGAAGTTACCTTGACTCTTCAGCTAAGGATAAAGGAGAACCAAAGGAAGGATAGTGCTATGGAGAAGTTGATTCGAGGAGTCAAGGAAGGTCGATGTATAGATTTTGAGATGGATCACCAAGGTGTTTTAAGAATCAAGGGAAGATTATGCATTCTTGATATAGATGGATTGAGACAGGAAGTGTTGTCGAAATGTCACAAATCTAGATTTAGTATTCACCCTGAAGACCATAAGATGTATAAGGACATGAGGAGAGTCTTTTAGTGGCCAGGAATGAAGAGGGATGTCTCCACCTTTGTGAGAAGATGTGCAAGTTGCCAACAACCTAAGGGAGATAATCAGAAAATGGCCGGATTACTTCAACCTTTGGAGATCCCTAACTATAAATAGGAGATGATATCAATGGATTTCATAGATGGTTTACCCAGAACCATGAAAGGAAATAAAGGAGTATGGGTCATTGTGGATCAGTTAATAAAGAGTGCACATTTTATCCCGGTCAAGCCAACTAGAACGACAGCTTCATTGGCAGAAATTTATATGAGAGAAATAGTTCGTCTACATGGAGTTCCAATAAGCATAGTAAGTGATCAAGATCCTATCTTCACGAGCCAATTCTGGGGAGCACTGCAAACAGCTTTGGGAATGAAGTTAAGTCTGTCTAAGTACTTCCTACCATCCTCAAACCGTTGGCCAGATTGAAAGAGTTAATCACATTTTGGAAGATATGCTGAGAGCCTATATTCTTGATTTTCGAGGATCATGGGAGGATCATATTCACTTGGTTGAGTTCTCCTATAATAATAGTTATTAAGCTAGCATTGGAATGGTGCCTTATGAAGCTTTCTACGGGAAACCGTGCAAATCACCTGTGTGTTGGGTAGAATCTGGAGATTGTTTAGTGCTTGGTCCAGATATGATTCGAGAGGAGATGGAGAAAGTTGAAATGGTTAGAAGAAGGATGAAGGAAGCTCAGGATCGCCAAAAGAGTTATGCTGATAAGAGAAGGAAGGATTTGGAGTTCGAAGTCGGCGATGATGTGTATGTGAAGATAACTCCCATCAAAGGAGTCATTCGATTTGGAAAAGCGGGGAAGTTGGAACCTAGATACATTGGACCATTTAGGATTATGGAAAGGATTAGGTCACTCGCTTATAGAGTCGAGTTACCTGAAAGGTTGTTAGGAGTCCATAATGTGTTCCATGTCTCCAATTTGAGGAAGAGCGTTCATGATCAATCTTCAGTGGTAGAAACGTCAGTTTAGGATGACTTGGAAATAGAACCGAACCTGATGGTAGTTAGACACCAGTTAGTATTATGGATCAAGATGAGAAGAATTTGCACAACAAGGTGGTGCGACTGGTTAAGATTCAGTGGAGCGAGGATTCTCGAGACTGCACTTGGGAAAATGTGGATCATGTAAAGGATGCTTATCCTGGATGGATGCTAGAATAGTTGTTGTATTGTTGTGTTATGTATGTATTGTTGTCATGGGTGCTTGTATACCTTTTGTACGAATTTTATGGCATGAATATATGATTCCTTTGGGTCAACTCTTCTTAGTAATTTCGAGGACGAAATTCTTTTAAAGGGGTAGAATGTAACGATCCTGAATTTGGTCGTTTTAACTAGGCAATTATATATATTTTATATAGTCAATAAATAGATTTTGATTAACAGATAAACTCATTTTAATTAATTAATAATGAGGGAAAAAATGTTTTCAAAATTTGTTTACCTAATTAAATAGTTCGTAGAAAAATAGAAAATGTGAGCGAAGAATGTTTTCTGAAATTTCGACCTTTCGACACCAGAAAGTTGTCGAGAATGTTGTTCGTCTTTGTACACCATATTTACACATATATAGTAGATAATTAACCAAATAATAATACACTTAGGAATAGATTATCTTATGTTAATTATAATTAACAAGTGATGTGACAATTCATAACTTTAAAAATAATAAACATTATATATAAATATATATTATTAAGTGTTGTCATATCTTAATATTTTCATAATTAGACATCATTATTCATCATGAGCTTAAGGATTTGACTAGAGAAGGAGGGGAGATGTGACAAGAGAGAGGGGTAGGAAGGTGATGTGACTTTTCAAATATCATGACATATTATGTTAATCATTAAGGGATAGTTTAGTAATTTTCTCCAAATCTTTTTGCCTATAAATATACATCCACGCACACACATTCTCATTTTCTTTCTCCTCTTCACTTTCTAAAACTTCTTTTCCAAAATATTCATGGCTTCCATAGTTTGCAAAATTTAAGAAAAAAAATCAAGTTTTTCCACTTCAAAACACATTTTCCTTAGCTAAAACCCTTCTCTACCACCTTACACACCCTCCTCCATCAAGCAACTACCAACATTCCCACCCTACACCCCAGGCCGAGCAATAGACCATCAAGTTGAGCCCATTAGTAGCCAAAACATCAAGAAAGCAACTTTCTTTACAAGCTCTAGAGTCATTAGCAAGGTCTAGTGAAAGTTAGAGTTGAATCCGTGGAAATTTCGGTGAGTAAACTACCTTATTTTGGAAAAGATTTTTACTTTATTATTAAGTCATTATTATAGTGATAATATAATGTAGAAGTTGAATGGTAACCATGTGGTTTGATTATGATTTGGATTGTTTATTATAGCTTGATTTGGTTATGGAATTCGTTGTTGTATTATAAAGTTAGTAAGCATGTATATATGGATGTATACTTGCAACCTATGATGAAGATGGATTGTGTTAGTAATGTATTGACTGTAAAACATGAGCTATGCCATGATTTTTGGTAAATAAAGTTAACTACTTTGTGTAATTGCGACGGATTTGAGATCCGGTTGGAATCAAAGTTGTTTTTTTCGAAGTTTAAAGGTTTGAAACGGATTAAAGTTTGTAGCTTTAGTTTCAATTTTTTTTTAAAATTTTCTAAAGAATGTTTCAAACCTTGAAAAAAAAGTATGGGGTTGTGAAGTGGTTTGCTAAGAATATGTTAGAGCGAACTGCACCCATAGCGATAGTCGCTATGGATGCAGTTCGACGAAATTTATCGATTTTAGTTTCAAGTAGTTTTAACTTGAAATTATTTTGTAAAGTTTTCAAAACAAACTTAATTAGTAATTAAAAAGTAATTAAGTTTTGTAATTTAATTATTTAATTAATTATTTAATCAATTAGTTAAATAAAAGGTAATTAGCCTTAATTAGTAATTAAGAAGGTAATTAGTAATTAATCAACACTTAAGTTAAGTTAATGATTATTGTTTGATTAATTAAGTTTTAATTGGTATTTAACATGGTTAAGAAGTAATTAATGGTTAATAATTATTTAATTAAGTTAATTAGTTAATTAATTATTATTTAACTAAGTGATTATTTAATTAATATTTAATTAATTAGGGTTTAACTACTAATGATTTGATTTAACCTTAATCAAGATGCATTAGGAAGTTAATTATGGCCTAACTAAGTTCATTATGTCTAACTAGAGTTTAATTATGATTTAATATTGATTTAATTTGGATTAATTTATATTTAATTAGGGTTTAAATTGATTTATTTATTTAATTAATTAAATATTTTCCAAAGGTGATTTTAAATTAAACTAAATGTGTTTTAAACCAATATTCTTCTCAAGGTGAATTGATTCCAAACCAAATGATCTCTTGTCTGGACCATTAATTAGCCGAATGAATTAAAGTAGTGATTGAAAACGTTGAATCGTTTATGGAAAGTAAGTTACTTGTGTTTAGCACGAATGTTGGGTATCAAAATTGTGATAAACATAAGGAGGTTAATTTCGGTAAGCGGGTCATGATAACTTAAGTATGGAATGTGTTTCCATATGTTAATCTTCCACCTGATAGTGAAGTTGTTCACTATCAATAACTTAACCCTTTTAAATTATCGAATGTGGTTTGAAGAAACCAGGATCGGATGACAAGCTGTTATCCGAAACCACTGCAAACTACCGTAAACGTTCAAATTAGAAGTATTGAATGATCAAGATTCAAGACTTGAAGTGCAAGGGCTATTTGCTTCTAACCTTAAGGGTGATTCCAAAACGGGTATAGTGGAAATAGTACCTTCGGCTCGTTCATCTCCTAAACGACTTGTATGGACGAATTCTGACATTGTGTCAACATTGGAAGGCGATGTTAGCATTCCAAGAGGGAAGTGCTATTGAAAGGTAAAACATGGCCTCAAGCCTCATCAACCGGGAATGACTAAAATAAGGGATATGTAGTAGGGCCATGTGGGTCGCACCCATTAGGGTATTGATCATCCCGTTTAGAATGAGTCCATATTCTCATGGTTAAGTCTCAGAATGGTTGTTGATCCCAACCAAGGGGATGATCATATTCGGTACTATTCAGTAAGGGGTAGGCCAGTCCTGTGTTAGCAGGGGTCGTTAGGTACGACCTCGGTACATTTTCTAACAGCGTACTGTGACGGGCGGTACCCCAGTAGCCCATGCATTGTTGGAATCCATTCTCCAATACGAGCTTTACAGTTTTGATTGTAAACCTAATATGTTGGATTGTGAGATGCAATCATTTCACCTATGTTCTCCATTTACTTTAAACCCTTAGACATTATTATAATATCATCGATTTTATATAGAAGGTGTTTTAGTTATCATAAGGTAAAACCTGTCCGTGTTTATGTGCGACGTGATCTTACGAGATACTCTTGTTTCCAAAAGAGTTTTCAAATCAATATTCTATTGTTTGAGTTTACTCACACTAGACCTATGTCTGACCCGAGATTTATTTTATTTTCCCTAAACTCTTAGGTACTCAATTTTTATGAGTAGTCAAGTGATCTAAGTTTCTCTCGGAAGCATGATAGAGGAGATGGAGCAAGTGGCTTCATGGATAGTTATTAATATTATTAAGTATTACACTGTGTATGTATGTATGACCTATGTCTTTTGTGGACAAGCAGTTGTAATTGTCCTAGTCTAGACTTGTATCATTGAACTCTGATGTAATATTTGGCTTGACTATGTAATATACTACATTATCTATTATATGTTGTTCCATGCATGGTAAGGTTCTGTGTTTGATTAAACTTTCTTATTTTTTCAACACATAATGATTCGTCTTTCGAATGCAAGAAAGGCGGTTCGTTACATGCAACATGGAGGAGCCCACATACCCACTAACATATGGTCCATAATTGAAAGCACATGCACATGTTAATGGAGGCTTAAAGGCATATTAGTGGGGATTGATTATTACTCTAATGAATATTCGAAGGTTACACTTTCTCAGAGGCATTTTAGGTAGTTCCCTAAAATATGAATTAGGGTTTTAAGCATGTATAAATACCCCTTTATGTTTCACGTAATGATCTTCTCTATTATGCAAGTTGTGGCACAAAATTTATGATAAATAAAATAGCTCTTTAATGGCTTCTTAGCCTTGTCTTTACTTTCATGCAATTTATTTTTCATGCTTTCTTTTATTGCTATGTTTTTTATACTCTCTTATTTTATGTTAGTAGCATAGATTTAATTCTTGTAATTAATTTAGTTTTATTTCATGCATGTAGTTAGCTCTCTTTTCTTTTAATTTGCTTTCATTTTCCTTATTTATGTTTATGTTGAAATCATTTTATGTTAGCATGTATTCAAATATGAGTAGCTAAACCCCTTCAATTTAAGGGTAATGAAGCTCTCATGAAACATATTAAATTAACATAATGATTTCATTTATGATCTCTCTTATGTGCTTAATGGAAACTTTGAATGATGTTGGTTTATGTCTCTTTTTTAATGAATTTGATAGTCTATGTTCACATCTCAAATAGGCTATGCTTATTCCATTATAAACATAAACTATTTGATCATTTGCCTAATTGTTTTGATAATGAAAGTCAAACTAGAATCAAAATTCGATGATCTATGTTACTAATTCATAGTAAATAGATCATACATAAAATAGATTTTATTTTTAATTTCATGTCATTTTCATGATAATTGATAAGTGGATTTGAAAGGTGTATTAGAGTTTGATGGTTTAAGTTGTGCTAATTAACAACACAAATAAACCATACTTATAATAAACAAATCAATCATTTCTACTTAATAATTTAATGAGAGATTATAAATGAATTTTGTGTTGATTTACATGAATGATTGGAAGTAGATTTGCCTCTGAATTGCTCCTTAATATCATAGTTTTATTCATTTTTGCTCTAGCTTAATTTCTAAAATTTTCTAGTTTAATTTTTTTTAAAGACTTTGGGCTAATTTGATTGAGTATTATTAGAATTTAATTCTTTCCCTGCGGATTGATCCGTACTCGCATACGTACGACGATTGTACACCGTGCGCTTGTGGTTTTTATAATGATTATATTTTAACGACGGTTTTCTAATCGATAGAAATTTACATTGTTTCAACAAGTTTTTGGCACCATTGCCGGGATTGATTTTAATTTTAATTTTACTCTTCGAATTAAAAAAAAATTCACATCAATATTACACTTGTTATTTTGCACTTGTTACTGTTCATCCCTGTGCATTTTGATCATTTGTTACATTTCATTTTTTTTGTTCACTTTGCATTTGAATTTTCAATTTCGGTGTTACTGTTATAGTTGCATTCCATTTGAATTTGCATTTCAGTTTCATTTCAAGTTTTAAAAAAATTGTTGTTACACATTTGCATTTGTACAAACTCTTCTCTATTTTCATACATCTCAATTATGTTCTCATTTACATATTACACTGCATTATCATCACATTCTCTATTTTACCAAATCTCAGTCATAACCACTCTTTCCATCAACGTATACCTAACTGCATTATCACCTACTTCTGCCATATACATGCTGCTCCACCACCACAGCATCGACAATCCGCTCACTTTCCCCTGCCCACCACTTTATCACACTACCCTTCCAGTTCTGCACAACCTTCACCATCCAACTGTTAGAACCTTGTATTTTGATGTTTTGATCATGATAACTATATAAGTATATATTATATGAACTAACCAAATTTGCGGGAGAAGATACTATTCTACTTGACGATAGATCAAAGACCAAAGATTTCAAAGAGAAGTTTCAACGTTTATAATTGGTTTGTCTATAGTCTAGTTAGTAGATAATAATTGTTAAAATCTCTCCTAAGTGGTATATGCACGCTTGCATACTTGAAACCATATTCAAAATCATACACACACACTAAAGATTTGATTATATTAAGTTTGTAAACAAATTGCTTTCAAAAAGAAGTTTACTAGGCAGAAAGCACCTATTTCAGTCGACTGAACAGGGGTGTGCAGTTGACTGAAACATGCACAGGTGCACAAATTATTTTGAAGGTTCCACCGACTAAACACCCCCATTCAGTCGACTGAACCAGGTGTCTTTTCAAAATAAATTTAAATTTCTAAATTTTTTGAATGTTCAGATGACTGAATTTCTTTCCTCAGTCGACTGAATATTCATAATGGCTATTTTCTGAACGGTCACCTTCTTTCAATGAACAGAAACAACTTTTGATCCAACAGTTGTTTTCGTATCTCTTGGCCGAATCTTTTCACGAATGATTACATCTTTTTAACTCTATAAATAACCTTCAATTCAATTGTTTTAATAACTTAATTCTTTGAATCTATTCTATATTCTTGCTATCAAAATTCTACCATTTGCTTTCATAAACACATTCAAATCACTTGCACATTCAAGCATAAATTTATTTGTGATTCAAATTACTTCCAATCTTCACGTACTACACTATATACCACAAAGGAGAAGATTATAGGAAGAGTGTACTCTAAGGACATATCCGTGCTATCTACAGATTATAATCAGTCAAGAAAACTTATTATATTGTTGAAGTCCTGTTCGAATGCTCAGGCAGTAGAAGTCCTATTCGGTTGCCTAGGCGGTAGAAGTCCTCTTCGGTTGCTCATGCGGTGTAATACCTATTCCTCCGGGTTATGTGATGGTTGATAGTTAAATTTCAAAAGGAGTCTGGGACTGGACATAGAATGAGAGTTCGAACCAGTGTAAAAATCCCTGGTGTTATTTACTTTATTATTTACCATTTTTATTTTATTCCACATTAGTAGATAACTTAGTTACTATTCCATATTACGATCCTTAGTTGCACTTACATTTGGTATTAGAGCAAGGCCATCTTATAACCGTAACACGGTTATTTTATACACAAATTAATATGGAAAATAACACTAACACAAGTTTTTTTGAAGGTCAATCCACTGCACGACCACCACTATTTTCTGGTTTAAACAATAATTACTGGTGAACTAGAATGAGAATTTTATGCAAGCAAATGGATATGATACTTGGAAAGTTACTCAAAATTAATACACTATACCCACTACAACCTTTGTAGAATGGTCAAATATACAAAAGATAGATGCTACATCGAATGCAAAAGCTATGAATATGCTATTTTGTGCCTTAGACAAAAATGAATTTAATAGAGTTAGCATGTGTACAACTACTTATCAAATTTGGAGAACTCTTAAAATCACACATGAAGGAACTAACAAAGTTAAACAAAGCAAGCTTTCTATGCTTAAAAATCAGTTCCAAAATTTCAGAATGAGGCCAGATGAAACTATAAATGACATGTATTCAAGATTTCAAGGCATACATCATTCACTATTGCATTAGGAGAAAAAATTTCAGATTTTGATATTGTCTCTAAAATTTTAAACTCTTTAACAGATGAATGGGAATAAAAAGTCTTAGCTATTGAAGAAGCTAATGACATTTCTACCATCAAACCTAAAGAGTTATTAGAAATCTTATGTCATATGAAGTGAATTTGCAGGCTAAGCGAGATCAAGCACAAGACAAAAAGAATATTGCATTCAAAGCTGAATAAGAGGATTCGGATTTAGATGAAGATGACATGGCATTGATCACAAAGAATTTCAAAAAGTTTCTAAAATTCAAAAAGAATAAGAAGTTTGGAAACAATAGGAGAGACAACTCTAGTAAACTACCAGTCTCAAATCTCGAATGCTACGAATGTCATAAGAAATGTCACATGAAGAAAGACTGTCCTGGTAGAAAGAAAGACAGATTCAAAAATAAGAAGGACAAGTACAAAAAGGAGCAGGCATTCTCAGTTACATAGGATGATTTGGAATCATCTTCATCATCAGACAGTGACACAGACAATGATTCTGAACAAGCTAACGTCCGCTTTATGGCTTCAACCAGCGGTGTAAGTGATTTATCTTTTAATGATTTAATTGAGATAAATTCAGAATTGTTTGATGAACTCAAATAAGTTAAAAGAAAGTATAAAGATGCACTAGAAAAATTAAACAGAACTGAAATAGAAGTTGATAAGCTAAGAGATGAAAAGAAAATTTTAGAAGAAGAACTTGTTAATACACAAGAATCTTTGTCTAATGTTTCTTCTCAACTCACTATGCTAACAAATGAAGTAGAAGTTCAAAAAGAAAAGAATATGACATTAGCTTCAGAAAATCATGATTTAAAATCAAATGTCAAAATTCTTAAATTAAAAAATACTAGTCTCAATATTGAATTAGAGAATATTACTAAAAATGTAACTAATTTTAATAAAGGAAGAGAAAATCTTTCTAAAATTACTAGTAATTCTCAAACTACTTCTAATAAGAATGGATTAGGATACAAAAATTCTTCAAAAACAATTTCAAAGAAGAATAGTACATCATATAAAAATTTCAGTTTGAATAATAATTTTTTAAAGGCTACAAAGTCAAAGGTTGTTACTCAAAAGAAAGAAATTGGTAAAACAAATACTATAAAAATTTGGGTTCCAAAAACTAATAATAATTTAATCAGAGACAAGTATATAAAATCTTTTATAACTACAGTTCATAAAAATAAAGATTTTGCATATAAAAGGAATTCTAAACCCGCTTGGGTTTGGCTTCCTAAGATCTAACTCTTAGGACCCTAATAAAAATTTGGGTACCAATGTCATTCATATTTTTTTTGCAAGTACCGACTAAGAAAAGAGAAAAGTGGATACTAGACAGTGGTTGCTCAAAACACATGGCAGGAAATATGGGTATGCTAACTAACAATATCTACTCGGATGGAGCATCTGTCACATTTGGAGATAACTCCAAAGGCTATATCATCGGCAAAGGCGATGTGAGCAATGACGGTACATCTAACTTACCTCTTATTACCGATGTTTTATTAGTTAAATTTAAAACATAATTTGCTAAGTATAAGTCAGCTATGTGATAAAGGTTTTAATATAACCTTTTTTGAGAATAAATGCAACATTTTTTTATCAAAATAATAATCTTATTTTTGAAGGAACCAAAGAAAGAAATATTTATATACTAAATACGAAAGTCAACCATAACACAAATATGTGTTTACTAGCCAAAGATAATGATCCTTGGTTATGGCACAGAAGATTTTTCACTTGAATTTTAAAGCTATTAACAAATTATCTAAGAATAATTTAGTTAGAGGTTTACCAAAGTTGAAATTTAAAGTAAAAAATATTTGTGATGCTTGTCAATTAGGAAAATTAACTAAATCTTCTTTTAAATCAAAGAAAATGATTTCTACATTACAACCATTTGAGTTATTACATTTGGACCGTTTTGGACCAACTCAAACTCAATCTATAAACCATAATAGATATGTTTTTGTAATAGTAGATGATTTTTCAAGATATACCTGAATAATATTTTTGAAAAATAAAAGTGATACTCTTGAAAAATTTAAAATATTTGTTAAAAGAATTCAAAATATCAAGAATTTAAAAATTAAAAATATCCAGAATGATCACGATGGTGAATTCGAAAATGAATCTTTTGAAAATTACTGTAATAAGAAAGGAATTGTTCATAATTTTTCATTTTCTAGAACTCCAAAACAAAATGGAGTTATAGAAAGGAAAAATAGAACTCTTCAAGAATGTTCTAGAACATTATTAAATGGAAGTACTCTACCAAAACATTTTTGGGCAGAAGCTGTAGCAACTGCTTGTTATGTTTTGAATAGAGTCTCCATTAGACCATTAACTAAACATACTCCTTATGAACTTTTTAATGGAAGAAAACCTAACATGTCATATTTTAAAGTTTTTGGTTCAAAATGTTTTTTATTAAATACAAAAGATAAGCTTAGCAAATTTGATCCAAAATCCGATGAAGGAATATTCATTCGTTATTCGAAACGAAGCAAAGCTTATAGAATTTATAATAAAAGAACTAAAGTAATCGAAGAAACACTCCATGTGTCATTCGATGGAAATTTTAAAGTTAACCATAAATAAAAGATGAAGAAATTATTTCTTAATCAAATGACTAAGATGATGATCTTCATAATACTGAAAATAATTCTGACAACAATTTACAAAATGATAATAATATAAGATCCCCACCAAGACTTCTAAGAGATCACCCTACTGAAAATATAATCGGAGAAATTCATACTAATGTAAGAACTCGAAATCAACTAAATCAAATGGGTCACGTAGCTTTTCTTTCAAATATTGAACCTAAAAATCCTAAAGAAGCTTCACCTGATGACTACTGGATAGTAGCTATGCAAGAAGAATTAAATCAATTTGAACGTAATGACGTTTGGGACTTAGTTCCTAGACCATGTAACCAAGCAGTTATCGGTAAAAATGGGTATATAAAAATAAAGCTTATGAGCAAGGAAATATTATTAGAAATAAAGCTAGACTAGTTGCTCATGGTTATAATCAAGAAGAAGGAACTGACTATGATGAAACATTTACACCCGTAGCTCGTTTAGAAGCTATACGTATTTTATTAGCATATGGTTATTTTAATAATTTTAAACTTTATCAAATGGATGTAAAAAGTACTTTCTTAAATGGTTTTATAAAAGAAAATGTTTATGTAAAACAACCTCCTTTATTCACACATGAAAAATATCCAAATCATGTTTACAAATTTAAAAAGGCTTTATATAGTTTAAAACAGGCACCTCGTGCTTGGTATGACCGTCTTAAAAGTTATTTAATTAATTCTGGTTTTAAAATTGGAAAAGTAGATCAAACTCTGTTTATAAACAAGATAAAAATGATATTTTAGTAATTCAAATTTATGTAGATGACATTATTTTTGGTTCCACTAACGGAAAATTATGTCAAGAATTTTCAAAAATTATAACAGGAGAATTTAAAATGTCTTACATGGGAGAACTTTCATATTTTCTTGGCTTACAAATTAAACAATTGAAAAATGGAATATTTATTAATCAAGAAAAATATTGTAATAATTTCATGAAACGATTTGGTATGGAAAATACTTTTGCTAAACCTACTCCAATGAGTACTACATTACATCTCGATAGGGATGAAAATGGCAAAAGTGTTGACCAAAAACTATATCGTAGTATGATTGGTTCATTACTATATTTAACTACTAGTAGACCAGACATAATGATGAGTGTCTACTTTGTGCATGATTTCAAGCAAATCCCAAAGAACCACATTTGTGGGCGATGAAGCGAATTTTGCGATACTTAAGCAAAACTAAAGACTACGGTCTCTTTTATCCAAAAGAATGTCCATTTGAGTTGGTATCATATAGTGATGTTGATTTTGGAGGATGTTGAACGGATCAGAAGAGTACTAGTGGTACTTGTCATTTTATTGGACAATCTTTAGTATCTTGGTTTAGTAAGAAACAAAATCGTGTTTCACTTTCGAAGTGTGAAGCAGAATACATCTTTGCTACTTTGGCATGTGCTCAAGTAATCTACATGCAGCAAACACTACAAGATTTTGGAGTAAAACTTTCAAATTCAATAATTTACTGTGAAAATACAAGTGCAATAAATTTATCAAAAAATCCAATAAATCATTCTAGAACTAAACACATAGATATAAGACATCATTTTCTCAGAGATAATAAGAAAAAGGCAATATTTCATTAGAATTTGTAAATTCAGAAAATCAGATAGCTGACATATTTACAAAACCTTTAAATGAAAATATATGTATAAAATTACGTCAAGAATTAGGAATTATATCTTTTCACGATTTATAATTTAATTTTTTTATATTTTTTACAAAAAATAAAATTTTTATCAAAAATTGTTACTGCTGGCACTCGAACTCGGGATTGCTAGTAAGGGAGTTACATGTTTTTCCATTTTACTATAGTATTTCTTGTTACACTAACCGCTATCTTCCTCGTACTACCTGAATGGTTCTTATCTCCTAATCTTTTCCTACCTTATATATGTTTCTGGCCAAAATCATTCGGTAATTTTTATTCTCAACCTTGTTTACCTAAAAATGGTCTTTACTTCTATATATAAAGGCTTATAACTCATCCTCTCTTTCACTTCATCATTTCTCAACACAATTTTTTTAAAGCTTAAGTTCTTGTTATTATTTCTTCCCACAAACATCAACATGTCTTCCCAAGATGAATCCAATCAATCATCTATCATTTTCAGCACTCCTTTAGAATCGTCAAAACACTCCAACAACTCCATGCCGGTTTATATTCCAATAAAAATCACACCATCTCCTACTCATCATACTAGATATACTCCTCAAGGAAAAAGAAGCACGTACACCAACATCCCCAAACTTCACCATTACCTCATTCCCTCCACTGCTGCTACCATCTCCCTCCACTGCAAACAACCCACCAACAATCACCGCAACTTAAACGTACACTACCTCAACTCCTACCACACTACCAAGTTAAGAATAGTCACTCAACACAATTACCTATACAACATTCCCACATTTCAAACACCTCCAACCATCACCTACACTTTAAATACTACTCCATCACCTTCTCTGCCCAACCTTCATTCATCTACACCATCAACCAATACTTCTCCACCACACCACAACACCCAAGACTTCATCACCAACACGCACCTCCAATTGCCTAAACTACATTGATACATCCCACTGCATCTACTGCGATCATCTCACTTTTCAACCAAAGCAATCAAACTACATCTACTGCATCTACTTCCTTAACCAAGCATCACCAATACACACTTGCACAACCCACTCCAATATCCACTACTATCATCCCACTGCCTCCCTCACTACCTAAATTGCGAACACCTCTGCAACTGCCTAATACCAAACATCAACACACAACTACATCCATCATCACTACATCACTTCATCCATAAAACCTTCATACTTCAACACTTGCTACCTCTACAACCACAATCCTGAACCAACCATCGAAACCCATGAAAGTCAGAATCAAATCGCAACTATCCGCGACCCTCAAATCAAATCCTCAAACCCAAATCGAAAAATCGCAAATCCCTCACCGTCAACATTCAATCACCCTCACTCTGAATCCGACTTAACTGCAACCAGTTCAGCAAACCCTAACTTCCCTGAATCACATGAAAACAATCACAGCCAACAACCACCAATTGATTATGGTTTTAACGTGTCGAATTTTGGCTTCGATTGTCGAATTTTATTCTGTGTTTCTTTCCGATTTTGGAATTTCATAAAAACGCTGGCAAATTGATTTTGAGAATAGGTAGACCTCACTAGAAAGCATATTGCATTTTGAGTTGGATTTGTAAGTAGGCTGAACAATTTTTCATTTATTTGTTTGTTTTTAAAGAATAAACTGATTTGTTCTTTTATAAAAAAAATGTTTGTTTTTGTTTTCATCCGCCTTTTGTTTGCTTTTGTTTATCTTTTAAAAAAAGAATATATATATATATAATTCTTGGTCAAATTTTTAGGTTACAAATAGCAGGAAATCACAAGGGTAGGAATTGCTTGCTTACGCTAAAAAAATCGCCTCTTAAAAGTAAAATTACTAATAATTCTACACACTCTGGTATCGTGCTCTTGTCACTTGTTTTTATTTCCATTGCATTGTTGGTTGCTTGCATTTAAAAAAAAATCAAAAGCAAAATCAAATTTCATTCGTAGTTGCATTGTTAATACACGTTTAATTTCTATTTCGCATTCATTTCATTTTGTTTTTCTTTTCTAAGGGCAACACCCAAATCCACATAAGGTGGGGGATTTCACCCCTTCCTTAGCCCACAAATTGCATTTCATCGTAGAAATTGACTAATAACAACGTTTAGACTTTGGACTTAAGGGTGTCACGAGCTTATATGGGGCTTAATTGTATCTTGACAAGTTGTCTTCTTTCAACAATCTAATTTCTTGGTGTTTAGGCTACGGTAGAGCAATAATCATTTATATATATTATAGTGATTCGTAAATATTATAGTGATTGTTTCTCTGAAGGTACTTGCTGCATTGCTACGGAGATTCGTGGTGCACTGATAACTCATGTCCGTTACCTGGCTAAGAACTATTTTGTTGGATTAAGACAAAGTATGATTATACAATTTTGAGTTGGGAGCTACTAAGGATAGAAAATTTGTAATAAAGTCTTTGCATTCACTTAGTTGCATTAGTTCATGCATATATATAAAAAAAAATCCAAAAGTACATTTTTTTTTCATTTTACTTAACTTAGTTTTTTTAAAACAGAAATCCAAAAGAAAAAATCTTTTCCTTTGTAAAACAAAAAAAAGGAAAAAATATATTTCCAAACACAAAAAATAAAATAAAAAACATATAAAAAAAGTTGAAAATCCAAAAAACAAAACAAAAATCAAATCTCCCTTCCGAAAAATAAATTCATTTTGGTAAATATTTTTCCTTTAAAAAAATATTAAAAAAACAATTTTCACTTTATTTCATTTTCTAAACCTTGTTTCATTCTCTTAAACCTGATTCTCACTTCTTTCTCTCCTTGACCTTTTCACTTGTGCATGAGTACCTAGACTCATGACATAACAACAAATCGTTTAACTCGAACGAACAATCCTCCAACAATGGCGAACAAAAATCCTCCTCACACTCTCATGGATATAATCTTTCTCGGTAGAGTTTCTATTCCTTCTTGTATCACATTACCCGCTCCAACGGGTAATCACTTCTAAATTCATTCCAATCATATTACCATGCTCCCAAAATTTGGAAATTTTGAACAAGATGACCCATACATCTTCTTAACAAAATTCGAACAAGTATGTGCAACCATTAAACTCCAACAATTATGGGATGATGGAATCAAATTTCGGTTAATTCCATTCGCCCTTACCGATTATGCTGAAAAATGGTTGTATAGCTTACCGTCGAACTCAATAAAAACTTGGGAAGAATTTGTTAAAGTTTTCTTAAAAAAATTCCACCCCTTGGAAAAACGACCAAAATCCAAAACGAAATTGTGAATTTTCGTCAATTCAGGTGTGAAACTTTCAGAAAATACTTTGAAAGATTTAAAGAGCTTTTGATAAAATGTCCACATCATAATTTCGAAAAAGGGACTCTTTGCCAAATCTTATACAATGGACTTGAAATAGCTCACGAACCATGCTTGAATCGATGTGCCAAGGTAATTTTCTCGCCCAACATCACGACGATGCTTGGAAATTCCTTGAAAACTTGGCCGAAAAGTCATCCCAATGGGAACGTTCTAACGAAAATTCTATTTATTCACGATCAAGCGCACACTCGATAGGATCATCATTGGTTTTGGAAACTAAAATTGATGCAATGATCAATAAATTCGACAATGTTTTCTCATCCAACCAAATGAACCAAGCTTCCCAACCAATGTGTTATAAATGCAACGATCCGAATCACATAGCCAATTAGTGTCCTAATTCGATAGAACAACTCAATTCTTTTAATAAGGTTAAGAATGACCTATTTTCTCCAACGTACGATCCTGGTTGGAGAAATCATCCTAACTTGCATGGAACCAAAATAATTCTAACACGAATCTGGTTTGTCCAATTTTTCAAGCATTTTCGAATAATGCTTCGAATCCTCCCTTTTAGCCCAACCACTTTCTACAAAATTTTGCAAAATCGATTGACTTCACTTGAGAAAAGTATTGAAACTTTGGCTAAAGCAACCACTCAAAGCCTCCAATCAAATAGCAATTTGCAAAATTTGTTAACCTCGTACATGCAGAATACGAGTCAATCAATTGCTAAACTTGAAATGAAAATGAGTCGATTTGCCACCTCTGTGAGTGAACGTGAACGAGGCACATTCCCAAGTCAGCCAGTTCCAAATCCCAGAAATCAAAACACGAATTCGAATCAAGCCCATGTCATTCAAGATAGCAATGTGAACTAAATAAATGCTATCACGACTTTGCGTTCCAGTAAGCAAATCGATAACCAAGTTGTTAATGCAAATGATTTATTGGAAACTCCTCTTGACACTTCAAAAATGACAAGTGACTCTGAACAAAACATTGACCCAAACATCGAATCAAATGCCAATCCAAATTCTTCTTCTACTCAAGTAGACCGACCTACTGAGTATCGTGTTCCATTTTCACATTGCCTTCGACCCAAGAAACATTCTGACTAATTGGAAAAGATGTTTGAAATTTTTAAAAAAGTCAAAGTAAACATCCCTCTTCTTTATATCGTTCAACAAGTCCCAACTTACGCTAAGTTTTTAAAGGATTTATGTACTCAAAAACGACAAACTCATGTACCCAAGAACGTTTTCTTAGCTGCCGGTCTTAGCAAAGTTTTGCCTCAATCAATCCCCATTAAATACGAAGATCCTGGATGTCCGACGATCTCGTGTACAATAGAAGACAAGACGATAAATAAGTGCTTACTAGACTTGGGTTAGAGTGCCAATTTATTCCTTATTCAGTTTACCATCAACTTGGATTGGGTGCAACAAAAGTAACTCTTCAATTTGTCGATCGTTCGATAAAGAAACCCGTAGGAGAAATCGAGGACGTACTCATCAAAATTGATCAATTCATATTCCCAGTCGAATTCATTGTCTTTGAAACACAACCCGTGAACAATCCAATGAGTCAAATTCCATTGGTTTTAGGCCGACCTTTCTTGGCTACTTCAAATGCTCTAATCAATTGTCGAAATGGTTTGATGAAATTTCATTTGGAGACATGACTTTGGATCTTAACATCTTCAATGTTGAAGACCAATCTAACAAATCACTTGACCAAACATTAGAAGCTAGCTCCATTTAAGAAAATTTTGATAACGAAAAGTTAACCTAAACCACAAGCACGAGACTGAATACGAACAACTGTTTCGAGACGAGCATAACGAAACTGAAAATGCACTTCGGTTTGAAACCTTTACCTCTGAGTCGAAACTTCAACCAAATTCTTTGATTGAGAAACCCCCGTGGTTGGAACACAAATCTCTTCCTGATCACCTTAAGTACGCATACTTAGGTGACAATGAAAAGTTTCCAATCATAAGCTCTTCAAATCTCTCTCTTGATCAAGAAGCTTCCTGTAACGACCCGCCATTTTGGACCATTCGCATCCATTATAAGTGTATAGGTAAACACTCATGCCGGAGTTGAATTGCTCAAAAAACCGCGTTGTTAATTTAAATTTGGCAAAACTGAACATATACAGTAAATAAATAATCACAGATCACAGACACAGAGTAATAATTGCAGCGGAAATAAAAGAGATAGTTGTTCATGAAGCTACTATATGAATATATAAAATACATCAGAGTTTACAACAGAAGAGTAATACGATACATCAGATACAAATCAGAATACATCACTGGAATCATCGAATACTGAAGCAGAATAGATGGCTAGATCTTCAAGCAAAGCTCCAACTCCAAAGGTGAGTCTCGAATACTGGTACACTCAGTCTGACCCGAGCGTAAAGCAAAAACACAAGACACTCGAGTCAGGATTAACATTCTTATATTTATAAATCTAACTCAAGTGAAATAGAAATTGAAATACAAGTAACTCAAAGGATGTTGGAATAACCATCCTTTAAGGATCCGTTAAACTATCTACTAGGTAGTAATGTACGCTAAGTAGATAATGTCTATCAGTAATATAAGAAGATATCAAAATAGCGTTAAGTCATGGCCCATTCCACCCTTAACACATTTTTATTCCCAAAAGCATATACAAGACCGTTGTTTCCCCAAAACCGGAAGTCACCAGAGGGCAATCCATATACTAAAGGTACAAATCAAAATCGTAGTGGTCGCGCATAAATGGAATACAAGTATGACAAGGCACATGAGGCAATACCCAAGGTAGTGATACTACCGTTCGCCTGATCCGGACTGGTGAGAACGCAACGCTGTAGCGCCCGCAACACCGTGAAACAACACTCCCAAAATCAAGGGTGCACCAATCGACAACATGTAATGTATAGTTCGAAGAAGTGTGTCCACTTGAGGTAGCAAATCCTCCATTGGCCCGGCACAGCTCCTGTTTTAGTCATTTCCAATTTGACACAAGTGTCAAGGCTATCCATTATCGTTCTCTTTCTTCAATCAACACGAACACCATTCCAACCACTTCATTCTGGATCATCACTCCGCGTATAGTTATTAAAGTGGTTTTCGGTTTAGATAGAGAGTATATCCATAACCGAATCCCGGTCTCTTTTTAATAACTTTCGTAATTATTACACCGATTGGTCGTTTATTTATTTCAAAACCAAATCAATTTCAATTTCAGTTTCAATTCGTAAATCAACATTTCATCTGTCTTTCGAAATCAATTTCCAAAATTTCCATTTCAAAACTTCCAATTTACCATTTCAAAATCTTATAAATCAAATTCAAATTTTATTTTAAACCATTCAAATATTGATTCAAGTTCGCAAATAAGTTTCCTTCCAAATCATTTGAATTAATATACTTTAACATTCAAATCAATTTCAAAATTCATTTATCGATTCCATTTATCATTCAAAACAAATCTATTTAATTTCCAATTCATTAAATCAATTTCCTAAGTTCAACTTCATTAAATCAAAACTTACAATTTTGAATTAAATTAAATTCGTCAAATCAATTCTTTCAATTACAAGTCTTACATTAATTCCGAAATATCACATTTTCATTTCTTGTTAAAGAAATTCCATTTTGCTTATTTACTTTCTTAAATAATTTTTCCAAAACTCACTTAATAAAGAAAACTCAATTTCAATTATTACGAAGTAAAATCCACTTATTCAAAAGTTCAATTTTTCTTATTAAAGAATTTCAATTCAATTTAATCATTTAAAAATTCATTATTAAATAATTCAAAACTTAATTATTAAATAATTTCAAAGTTTAATAATTTCAAGCTTAATTATAATTTCAAACTTAATTATTAAATCATTTCAAACTTAATAATTTCAAAATTAATTATAATTTCAAACTTAATTCAATCATTTCTCAAATTAAACAACATTCTTTCATCTATTACATTGTTAATATTTTGTTTCAGATTATTAAATATTATCATTTTCCTTTCATTAAAAATTCAAATTTCAACTTCATTTCAAAACCATATTATTTATTCAAATAAAATCTTCGCTTATTTTTAAATCAAATTATTGACCAATCGGGTTTTATTTAATTCTCTATCCTAGGTCAAAGTTCAATTTTTTTTTTGGGTATTTATCATTTCAACCCGATTCCAATTCAATTTAAAATCAAAACATAACAAATGGAACTTGCAGTGTGATAACTGGGATGGTGTCAAAGTAAATAAACAAGCAATAACAACAATCAATATCAATCCAATAATCAATTCAAATAATCCCGAAATAACCGTATTAATTCGCATTGTTATTTGTGCAAATTAATATAATTATTTCTAGAATCTACATTATCATTTCATGTAGATTAAAGATTATTACATTACGGTTTTCACTCGTCATCCATTTACAATTTCATACATCGTCAATTTAACAACACACATTCAATGGTTCAAAATGTAATTAAACAAATCCTACGTGTCAATAAATTCAACAGTTAAAGGGATCATATCGAGTATAATATATGATGTTTTTTGAGAAAAATATATGATCCTCTAGAATAGAGGAGAGCACACATGTAATATGTATATATCACAGAAGACAAGATGTTGCCAACATGCCTGGAAGGTAGCTAATCATAGTACAACAACAAAAAAAAGAACTCAGGTACCCCTAAAATGAACTCTGGCAAGGCCATCACCCATTTCACCCCAATATCGAGCTTCGACAAGGCCATCGCCCGGTATTGAGGTGTTAGAAGTACCTAAAAATTGTTAATTAAAAATGATGTTGAAATTTAAAATAAATAATTTGAATTTATTTCAGAATTTGAAATTTTATAACAAAATAATTATTGATAAAATTATATTATTTTGAGAATAAATGTTTGTTTAAGAATTGAGAAATGAATTAATTTGGTAATCGTTTAATATCAAGTTTAAAATGAGTAAATTAATTAATAAAAATGTTAGAAAATTATTTTATTGGATAAATAAAGTTGTAATTTATTAAAAGTAAATTTGTGAAAGAAATGATTTTTAATTGGGCTTGTATATTTTGTTCCATAAAGTAAACAAAAGGAAGAAAAAGAAAAGGAGAAGAAAACAAGTGAAGCTCAATAACTCAAAGCCCAAATCAAACTCTAATATCTTATGTCCTAAGAATTCTAAATTCAAAGTTCTCCATTTCCTGATGTTTCATTATCTAGACACTTCATTATCCTGATTCTTCCACCATAAGTATAAATACATCCTAAGCTTGAATGTTAAATCACTTCAGAGAATGGTCTCCATCCCCAAATGCTATGCTTAATTAATTCAAATAAATGAAAATTAAATCCTATAAATTAAATTATTTTTCAGTCTTAGCTTCTCTACATCTCTACGCCAATTTGCTATCAAAGAATCAGAATAATTTCTCCGATTTAAAGAAGGAGTGGGTTACAGTGAACAGGAAGGGAGCAAGAAGGAGGAGCAGTGAAGGATAAGAGAAGCTCTTTATTTCAAGTAAGTAATTCTAACCCACTACTGTGTCTATAAATACTTGTATTAGATGTTGAAGCGATGAATTATCTGTGCGTTCAAATGGAACCCAATTGCTGAAACAAACAACACATTCTCTATGTATGTAAACAATCAACAAACGACACTGAATCAATGCTTAGGAATGATTGAATTATATGCATTTATTATATAGGTGATCGAATGATCAAAATATGGGAAGCAATTGATGTAGGTGATCGAATGGGGAAGAAGGTCACTAACCGGTCGACCTAATGAGGCCACCGATCGATCTATGGTGATCGACTGGTGGAGGTGACCGGTCGACCTCTCCGCATTGCTTTTCTTGTATACATGGCTAACTATTTGGTGTGGGTGCGTAGCCAATTTTGTTGTGTGGGTAGCTGGTGTTTGAAGGTGCGTGCATGCCTATATTCCTCCTAGTGCTTATCCATTATGCATGTATGTCCTCTTGCATGTATAGCCATGTATGCTTGCGAGGGGTTTTCCCTGATTTGTGTGTCATTGCAGGAGGATGGGCGTTCTTTCCTGTGCACGAGAGGAGTACCATTGTATGTGGATTTGGTGGAAGATTGAATACACCTAAGTTTTTTTCTTCCCTGCTCCACCCTGTGTTCTGAACATGCATGGAGAAAATTAAGTGGAAGTATAAATATACTACTGTGTTATATATTTTAAACTGGAATCCATATTTATGTAAATATAAAATATAATATACTAAATACACACGCGCTCTATTATAAACTTATAAGTATACATTATATTTAAATGGAAAAGTTGTTTATAAAGATTAATAAATAAGCAAAGAGAGTTAAGTATATATATTGAATGTTATTTTAGAACCAGCTAATGTTATAGTATATTTTATTATAGAAAACTTTTATTATAATTTTTAGTATAAATTATATTTTACTTTTGATTTTACATTTTTTTAATTTTTGTGTGACTAGAAATTTGAATAAACGGTTTAATGACACCATTTGGTATGGGACGTTCAGTAACATTTTTTTGGTTATTCATAGGACTTGTCATATGTTAATCGGGTTTTTAACCCAGCTGAATTCAAAAGGACTTAAAACATTCAAGCTAAGCCAGAACGACTCGAAACTTGACCAGAAGGCCTAAGAAAGAAAGACAAGAGTCTCCAAAGAGTTTAGCCTAAAAATAAGCTAACTTTTTGGATAGGCGCCGATCTGATCCAATTGGATCCGTACCGATCTGAATTAGTTGCTCATATATGCCCCCATTCCTTTTGCATTATGACTCTAAGCCTCTACTAAGCTCACTTAACAAGTTCGGTAGCATTCCAAACATCCATGGTTCATCTGACTCAGAATATAGTTCAATCTAGCCCACAAGTGAATCATCATCAAAACAAGTCAACAAGCTATGAAATCACATGATGAGCATCAAAACAAAATGAGAAAGGTAGCTAAGTAGTCAAATCATAAAAAATGCTTAACTATTTGGATTGGTACCAATCCGATCCAATTAGATTGGTACCGATCCATATTGTTTGCTTCGATAACCTCCAAATTATTGGGCTTCCTCTACATAAGGACTACATGCTTCTGGCAAAGTGGCTCTGGCCCAAGTGCTCTCCAACCCCTATAAATACCATCCCATCTGCAACATGAAAGGGATCTCTGGACTGGCTGCTGCAACTCTGCCATTACCATTCTTCACTCTTCTTCTCCCACACAACAGTCATAAAGGAGCAACTGAGATCCTCCAGTTTCCTCCAAGTACTTGTGAATTAGATCTAACTTAGGTGATTCAGTCATATTGTAAACCAAATCAATCTTGTAATAGCAGTCAGCTAATAAAAGCTATAAAGTGAACATAGGCTTCATTAACAGCCGAACCACTATAAAAATCTTCTTGTTTCTTTACTATTTCTGATCCTTTTACATTTATTTTCAATATTCTCTACTCTAAGAAATAGGGCCGGTGCTTGCACACTCAACCCTGGGTGTTGATCCATTTTTTGCGTTAACATTATGGTGCTTTCATTGAGAATTGAACTCAGGCATAGATCTAGTTTTCCTCTTTGGATTTGCTAGATCTAGAAACTAGATCCATTAACAGCTCTAGGAAGTTGAAGCTTTCCGTTGAAGATCAGTAGCAGAGAGAAAGAGAACTCCTTTCGGAAGATCCTTAGGAGTTGCTATAGCTGGAGAAGAGACCAATCCTCAATAAGTTAAAGTCAACGACGCCAATAATCCATTAATTAGAACAAATTTTGGAGCTAACACATGAGATCAGGTGCAAGGATCTTCTACCCAGCATGAAGTCGTCACTAAAGGCGAATTTAATAAGATGGTTGATGAAATCATCCAAAAGTTAGAGAACAACAAAAGGTTCTTATGGATAAATTAAATGCCCTTCTAACCTTGCAATCACTAGCTGCTCCTAGAACCATGGCAGAACCCACGACTGCCACAAAGCAGGAAAACTCTTCCGTTTCTGACCTAAACAAAAGAAATGGAAAGCATAATAAGAAAGGAGTGGTGGATGGAGCCGCAGGAATCACCATAGAAGGAAATACAAGCACTCCGCTAACTACAAAGCAACTTGCTACAAACTTGAACCTGGGGAGAAAACCCCACGGGAAGATATAGCGGTGGATAACTCCGACTCTGAAAATGGTGAGCAACTTGACAATGACAAGTTGGAAGAAAATGCTAATGCACTCAATATTGGTAGGGAGGCCTAGATTGCCCCTTCCCAACCAACCACAAGCCAATGGAACTTCAAGGGGGTGGCTCTCCAGAAGACAAGAGAGCCTAGGCTTCAGCCCACTTACCAAGATTGTTTGCCAAATCAAACACTTGGCATATATCGTGAATATGTGCAAGCGCTTGATGGACAAAAGTTAGGATATGAAAGATAATGAATGGGGATCCGCTCTAAGCTGGATTCCCTTCATTGATGACATTTTGAATGAACGGTACCCTAAAAAGTTTACTGTGCCGACTATTCCATCTTTCGATGGAACTATAGATCCGAAACCTCACTTGTACAAGTATAGTTGGTACATGGACAGAGCAAATGCTTCAAATGATGTTCGATGTAAATGTTTTTCTATCTTCCTAGGGGGAATTGGTTCTATGTGGTTCACGAGGCTCCCACCAAAATCCATCTTCACTTTCAATGAATTAGCAACAAGATTCCTTGATCAGTTTAGGCTTCACACAGCACAACCAAAAGACGTGATGTCCTTATCTGGCCTATTCTAGGGATGAAATGAATCTTTGAAATCCTTCATTAGTCGGTTCAACATCTTGGTGACTGAAGTAAGTAGACCAAACAGAGATATGGTCTTGATGGCCCTGGTCCGTGCTATCCACCCTGACACTGAATTCGAAAAATGGATCAAAATGAAACAACTTACCACTAGGAAGGACTTTAACCGAAAGGCAAGCCAGTACTTGAGATTGGAAGAGGGGGAGGAGCTAGAAGGAAAACCTGCTAGCCCACAACCAACCAATGCTGGCCAAAATGGCATTGAACCTAACCAAGGAGCAAACACCTCCGGAACTGTTGTAGGAAATGCGGGGAAGGATGGGAACGAGAAAAGGATGAACTAGAATTCCAACAAGCAAAATGAAGGTAACAAGCACCTTAAAGGCTTGAGGCCTGAAGACTACACCCCGCTCAATGATACTTTAGAAAACATCTACCTTGCGACACAAGGAACGGAGGAGTACAATAAGCCGCCTAAAAAGGAAGCGACTAAATAGCAAAAGCATTCTGAAAATACTGCCACTTCCATAAAACACATGGCCACAACACGAATGTGTGCCAACATCTGAAGAACTTGTTGAAGAGCTGATTCGGGAAAACATGCTTCAGCAGTATGTGAGGAAACCACAAAATCCCGACTAGCATGTTGCACCCCAAGCTCCTAAAGATCGGGGAAACCAAGATGGAACCAACGAAGTGGGATCCACACGGACTGACCAAATGCTCATTTTTGGAACAATATCTGGAGGACCTTATCCCGCGCAGAAGAGTTGGGGAGAAATGGAGTGATATGCAAGCTCATTGAAACTGTTCCGAAAGATTCATGCTTCGCGGGTGAAGACAACTCCTGCTAAGCAACAGAGAACCCTGAATGATGATATAGTATTCTGGAATCGAGACACTGAAGGAATAGAAGCTCCGACCCTCGACCCTATGGTCGTGGCAATAGGAATTGGACCAGCCATGGTCTGACGAGTACTGGTGGACAGTGGCGGCTCTGTCAATATTCTTTTCAGATACACGTTTGATCAGATGAAGATCAGTATGAAAGACATATCCTCTTGTCAAACAAAGATCCAGGAATTCACCGGTGAACCTAAGCAACTTGTCAGAACAATTTATTTTCCTGTAGAACTTGGGGAAGGTGACCAATGAGTCGTTCTCATCCAGACCTTTATAATCTAGATAAAATGTCCACCTACAATGCTTTCTTAGGTCAGCCGGGCATTGGCAGATTTCAGGATTGCTTTAGCTTAGTGGTGGTCTAACCATGAAATTTCCAACAGAGAATGGAGATGGGGTGATCAAAGGAGACCAAAGTGTCGCTAGAGAATGCTACATTGTAGAACTGCGCAATTCTAGAAGAAAAGAAAAAGGGAAGAAGGTGGGGAGAACTCTCCACATTCGTGAATCTACCACATAGCTGTGAGGAATGCGGAATACGGATCTTAAGGCTAGAATGAACACTAGAAGGGGAGGTGAATGGTGTTTATAAGAAATTACTAAATCTTTTTGAGTTGCTGTTGATTTGTACACAAATGTATAAATATTCAAACACAGATATAATCACAGAATCAAACACAGATGCAGAAATAAAGTAAATGCAGTAAAGGAAAGAACACACCGGATTTTATACTAGTTCGGAGTTACCCTACATCCAGTCCCGCACAACTAAGTACAGATTTCCTTTCAAAAGAAATTGTACAATTACACTCTCGGTTTCAAGGCTACGAGGTACACCCTCCAGAATCACAATCCTCTGGGTAGAGATACTTGATTTCCAGGGCAACAAGTTCACCCAATTGATTTCCAAGGCTACAATCACACCTTTTCTCGCTTGATTGATTTCCAAGGCTACAATCACACCTTTTCTCGCTAGATAGATTACAAAGAAGCCTATAACTCTGAATAGCACTGGGCTCTTGTTGAGATAGTGATAGAGAATCAAACCAGAGATGATCTAGTTAGATTCAATGTTGATTTTGGCAGAGTGATGATAGGATTTTGAATAAGAAAATGTAGAAAAGAAGAGAAGTGAAAAACCAGAAAATCTGATAAAAAATTCGTTGAAACCAACCCCTATTTATAGAAGAACAACAACCATGTTTATTAATGAAAGGTTATGGCGAATAGACACTTCTTTTGAAATTCAAATTTTTGGTCCTAACCGACACTATGTTGACATGGGGTACTAGGGCATGTCGACATCCCAAAGGAATTTTTGATGTTTTGTTTTTCTTTGAAAATAACCTTTATCTTATATTAAAACTATTTTAAACTTTATTAATATACTTGACTTTAGATAAAATACATAGATAAATATAGAGAATAATATATATATATATATAATTTTACTATAATTTTATATTTAAATCTAAGTATATATTAAAAGTTAAATATATTAAAAGATAGTTTAAAACAAACGAAGTTTAAAACAAGAATTTATTTAAGAACTAAATCAAAGAATATTTTTTTAAGGCTAAAACATCTTTTCGAAAATCATTTGAAAAGATAATTTTTAAGGCTAAAACATTTTGAAAAGCAGTTTTGAAAATCATTTTGAAGTAGTTTTGCAAGCTTCTTCCTGCAAAATATCTCATCATATTAGGACTCGAGAACTTGTACAAAACCAGGATGTTCGTGGGTTTGTAAGCCACTTGTCGTAGGTTTGTAAGCTACTGGTCGTGGGTTTGTAAGCCACTAAAAAGGTAGAAATGGGTTCCATCCCAAATGAAAATACGGAATGAAGATTTCAGTGCTATTGTGAAGTTTTAACATAATTCTAGACTCAATACTTATCTTGAAATCTTGAACTCTTGATAATCTTGATATTCTTGATACTCATGAGTCTTCAATCTTGATATCTTGAATCTCTATACTGTACAGTCTTCATTCTTGCTACCTGTATGGTTAAATCCTGCATATACATATATATCTAAACTATAATGTTAGTATTTATATTTTAAAATCTTATTCTAAGGTTTTTGTCATCAAAACCATCAACTCATGGACTAACAATCTCCCCTTTTTTGATGATGACAACATTTGTTTATAAAATATTACTTCTATCCTAATAACTCCCCCTAAAACTGATAACTCCCCCTTAATCTATGCCTAACTCTTCTATTTTATATTTCTCCCCCTTTGTCATCAACAAAAACAAACTAACTCCAAACTATATAACTCTTAGTCTAATATCCTATATGATTATAATGATAGTGTTATCATACATAATCAATACTTACTTGTAAACCTAAAACTTAGTCCTAAACTACTAACATTCCTAACCAAGTACCTATATAATACTTATATATAACATATATAGGAATCATATATAAGAACACACAATATTTATATATATATATATATATGTTTATATTTACATTTTCGTACAACGTGAAAAATATATGCATAACGATGAAAAACGAAAAAGAAGAAACTACTGAGTATCTTTGACAATTGGAGATCTATGGATCGAACAATTTTGATAATGGAAACAGAAATTTCCACGTTATTCAACCAAGTTTCCGTCCTTGTCAAAACATACTTCGCCAACGCAAATGACTTTGTCGTTGTCTTCCGCATGCTCTTCTTCCATTGGTTCTTCTTCTTCTTCTTCACTTTCCTCTTGTTCATGATCTCCTGAAGAGTCCTCGTCAATCAAGATTGAATTAGCATGATTGTCCATTAGAAATTTTTGCAAATTTCTAAGGATTTTCCCTTGCCTTTCCTGTTCTTTTGCCATTCGGAGTTGCACTATTTGAATTTCAGTCATTAACTGAATTGCATCCTTTAGAGAATCCTCCATTTTTGTCACTCGGACGAGCGTAGTACGTTGGAACAGACCAGAGGTAGGAGAAGGGAACGAAAAGGTTGATTTTATGTTTGATTTGGAAGAGGAGGCCAATGGTAAATTGATTTCAGAAGATAGAACAGAAAGAGAACAGAGAGAATGAAGAAAATTTCGAAAATAAGAAGAATATATAACCAATTATTTGAATTTTGGTGGGAATTTTTTTTAAAAAAAAACGTTATATATCGACATGTGTATAGGGGGGATGTCGACATGGTTCTCAATATTTTTACTATTTGATTTATTTTTTAATTATACTTTGTTATTTATATTTTATATTTCACTTAATGAACAAATACCTAATTCTCTTCTTAATTTAGTAAATGTAGATTCATTTAAGGGTTTTGTTAAGATATTAGCAATTTGATTTTCAGAATTTATATAGTCGAGAGTAATAACTTCTCTACTTATATTATCTCTGAGAAAATGGTGTCTGATATCAATATGTTTAGTTCGAGCATGTTGAGTAGTATTTTTGGATAAATTTATTGCACTAGTATTATCACAATAAATTGGTTATTTTGAGAAATTTAAACCAAAATCTTTTAAAGTTTGTTGCATATATATTACTTGAGAACAAGCCAAAGCAGCAGAAATACACTCTGCTTCAGTTGTTGATAAAGAAACTGTGTTTTGCTTTTTACTAAACCGGGAAATCAGAGAATTCCTTAAAAAGTGACAAGTTCCACTTGTACTTTTTTGGTCTAATTTACAACCAGCATAATCAGCAACACAGTAAGATATTAAGTCAAACGAATCATTTTTAGGATAAATTAAGCCATAATCAAAGGTGTGTTTAATATATCTTATAATATGTTTTATAGCTTTTAAGTGAGTTTCTTTAGGTTGGGATTGATACCTTGCACAGAGACAGACACTATGCATGATATCAGGTCTACTCGCAGTGATATAGAGTAGTGATCCAATCATTCCTCTATATAATTTTTGATCTACATCTTTCGAGAGATCTTCTTTACTAAGGTACTCATTGGTTGCCATGGGAGTGGGTTTTCCACTCGCAGTAATCAAACCAAATTTACTAACTAGGTCTTTAGCATATTTTTCTTGACTAATAAAGATACCATTATCTAATTGTATTATTTGTAATCCTAAAAAGAAGTTTAATTCACCCATATGACTCATCTCAAACTCTTTTGTCATTATTTCAGAAAATTCTTTATTCATTTCAAAATTAGTTGATCCAAAAATGATATCGTCTACGTAGACTTGTACTAGTTGAATATCATTTTTATTTCTTTTAATAAAATGAGTATTATCTACTTTACCTTTTTTAAAATTTGATTGTAACAAGTAAGATCTTAGTCTATCATACCAGGCTCTACGAGCTTGCTTTAGACCATATAGAGCTTTCTTAAGTTTGTAAACATGATTTGGAAATTTATCATTTTCAAAGTGGTGGTTGTTCAACAAATACTTCTTCTTTTACAAAACCATTTAAAAATGCACTTTTAACATCCATTTGAAATAATTTGAAATTATTATGATTTGCGAAAGCAAGTAGAATCCTAATGGCTTCTAATCTTGCTACATGGGCAAAGGTTTCATCAAAATCTATCCCTTCTTCTTGACAATAACCTTGAGCGACTAACCGGGCTTTATTTCTAACAATCTCTCCTTGTTCATTCATTTTATTTTTATAAACCCATTTAGTTCCAATTATTGTTTTATTTTCAGGTCTAGGAACAAGTTCCCAAACATCATTTCTAGTGAATTGATTTAATTCTTCTTGCATAGCCAAAATCCATGAATCATCAGTTGATGCTTCTTCTGGATTTTTGGGTTCAATAGTTGATATAAAAGCTACATTACTTATTTGACTTAGTTGGTTTCTAGTTTTAACAACAGATTGCATATCTCCAAGTATATTTTCTATAGGGTGATCTTTTAAAAGTTTAATCCTTTTATTAGGATGATTTAATTCATTATTAGTTTCAGTTGACTCTTGGTTTTGAGTGATTAAATCCTCTTCATCATTTATTTCTTCAAATTTTTTGAAATTTTCATCAAATGAAACATGCATTGTTTCTTCGATGGTATTAGTTCTTAAATTAAATACTCTGTATGCTTTACTTCTATTAGAGTATCCGATAAAGATACCTTTGTCGGATTTATGATCAAATTTATCTAAGTTATCTTTTGTATTTAAAATAAAACATTTACTTCCAAAAATTCTAAAATAAGATACCTTAGGTTTCTTTGAGTAAATAAGTTCATAAGATGTCTTATCAGTTAAAGGTCTAATTAAAATTCTATTTAAAATATAACAGGCGGTAGCAACTGCTTCTGCCCAAAAGTACTTTGGTAAATTACTATCAGAAAGCATAGTTCTCGCACACTCTTGAATCGTCCTATTTTTACGTTCTACTACTCTGTTTTGTATTGGAGTTCTTGGAAATGAAAAATTGTGAATTATTCCCTTTATATTGCAGAATTCTTCAAACTTTTTATTTTCAAATTCACCACCGTGATCACTACGGATGGTTATAATTTTCTGAGAAAGTTGATTTTGAACCCTTTTTGAAAAATTCTTAAAATATTCAAAAGTATCACTTTTATGTTTTAAAAATATTGTCCATGTAAATCTAGAATAATCATCTACAATTACAAAAACATATTTACTATTATTTATTGATAGAATTTGAGATGGACCAAATAGATCAATATGAAGTAATTCAAGAGGTTTCGTAGTAGAAATCATATCTTTTAATTTAAAAGAGCTTTTTCTAAGTTTTCCTAGTTGACATGCATCACATTGATTATCTACTTTAAAATTCATTTTAGGGAGGCCTCTTACTAGATCATGTTTTGACAGTCTAGACAAGAGTTTGAAATTCAAATGCCCAAATGTCTTATGCCAAATCCAAGGGTCACTTGCATTTGCCAAAAGACACAAGTTATCATTTGAAATTTTCATACTAAGAATATAAATATTCTTTTTCCTAATTCCCTCAAATATTATGGTTGAATTGTTATCTTCAATGTGACACTTATCTTTTTCGAATTTAATTTTATATCCTTTATCGCATAGTTGACTTATACTTAGCAGATTGTGTTTCAGATTCTTAACTAGCAAAACATTAGTAATAATAGGAGTTTCAGAGTTACCGACTTTGTCGATGCCGATCACATAACCTTTTGAAATGTCTCCAAAGTAACCAGTCCTCCGTCTTTGTATATTATATCATTCAGCATATCTGGATTCCCAGTCATGTGTATAGAACATCCACTATCAAGTATCCATTTGTTCTTTTTGATCTGCGCAATTTGTTTGTTCTGGATTAATTCCTCAACTCCAATAAAGCATGATTCCTGCACATCAAACAATCTTAGTAGACAACTTGTATTTGAATATTGATTATATGTAGACTCAAGAGACAATGATGATCTGAATATTTCTAAACATGCATTAACAAATTTCTTAAATATAGCCATTTTTTTTTATAAAAAACACTTTTTCAAAAATCAGATTATGAAACTTTTGAAAACCTTGCTCCGATACCAAATGTGAGGAATGCGGAATACGGATCTTAAGGCTAGAATGAACACTAGAGGGGGGGGGGTGAATAGTGTTTATAAGAAATTACTAAATCTTTTTGAGTTACTGTTGATTTGTACACAAATGTATAAATATTCAAACGCAGATATAATCACAGAATCAAACACAGATGCAGAAATAAAGAAAATGCAGTAAAGGAAAGAACACACCGGATTTTATACTAGTTCGGAGTTACCCTACATCCAGTCCCGCACAACTAAGTACGAATTTCCTTTCAAAAGCAATTGTACAATTACACCCTCGGTTTCAAGGCTACGAGGTACACCCTCCAGAATCACAATCCTCTGGGTAGAGATACTTGATTTCCGGGGCAACAAGTTCACCCAATTGATTTCCAAGGCTACAATCACACCTTTTCTCGCTTGATTGATTTCCAAGGCTACAATCACACCTTTTCTCACTAGATAGATTACAAAGAAGCCTATAACTCTGAATAGCACTAGGATCTTGTTGAGATAGTGATAGAGAATCAAACCAGAGATGATCTAGTTAGATTCAATGTTGATTTCGGCACAGTGATGATAGGATTTTGAATAAGAAAATGTGGAAGAAGAAGAGAATTGAAAACCCAGAAAATCTGATAAAAAATTCGTTGAAACCAACCCCTATTTATAGAAGAACAACAGCCATGTCTATTCATGAAAGGTTATGGCGAATAAACACTTCTTTTGAAATTCAAATTTTTGGTCCTAACTGACACTATGTCGACATGGGGTACTAGGGCATGTCGACATCCCAAAGGAATTTTTGATGTTTTGTTTTTCTTTAAAAATAACCTTTATCTTATATTAAAACCATTTTAAACTTTATTAATATACTTGACTATAGATAAAATACATAGATAAATATAGAGAATAATATATATATAATTTTACTATAATTTATATTTAAATCTAAGTATATATTAAAAGTTAAATATATTAAAAGATAGTTTAAAACAAACGAAGTTTAAACAAGAATTTATTTAAGAACAAAATCAAAGAATATTTTTTAAGGCTAAAACATCTTTTCGAAAATCATTTGAAAAGATAATTTTTAAGGCTAAAACATTTTGAAAAGCAGTTTTGAAAATCATTTTGAAGTAGTTTTGCAAGCTTCTTCCTGCAGAATATCTCTTCTTATCAGGACTCGAGAACTTGTACAAAACCAGGATGTTTGTGGGTTTGTAAGCCACTTGTCGTAGGTTTGTAAGCTACTTGTCGTGGGTTTGTAAGCCACTAAAAAGGTAGAAATGGGTTCCATCCCAAATGAAAATACGGAATGAAGATTTCAGTGCTATTGTGAAGTTTTAACATAATTCTAGACTCAATACTTATCTTGAAATCTTGAACTCTTGATAATTTTGATATTCTTGATACTCATGAGTCTTCAATCTTGATATCTTGAATATCTATACTGTACAGTCTTCATTCTTGGTACCTGCATGGTTAAATCCTGCATATACATATATATCTAAACTATAATGTTAGTATTTATATTTTATAATCTTATTCTAAGGTTTTTGTCATCAAAACCATCAACTCATGGACTAACAATAGCAACTATAGAGCCGCCCCTGGCTTGGGGACCATAACCAATTCAACAAGGCTTTGGACCCTAGAAAGAAGAGTTCAAGGGAGGATCTGGCAGCAAATGTAGAATTAAAGGACCTATCCCAATCGATATGGATGACCTAACTCGAGTCCTGAAAAATTGGGTCACATCTTGGAAACAAGATGCGTGAGGAACTAATCAAATTTCTTCGTGCCAACCTAGACGTATTCGTTGAGACGCATTCCGATATGTGCGGAGTGTCGTCAGAGATTTCATGCCATGCACTCAATATCGATCCTAAGTATACACTAGTGAAGCAGAAGAGGCGCAACCTAGGACCCGAACGGTCCAAAGTGCTAAGAGAAGAAGTGGATAAGCTGATGGCAAATGACTTTATCCGTGGTGCAACCTATCCTACATGGGTATCCAACCCGGTCTTGGTTAAGAAATCCAATGCAAAATGGCAAACTTGTATCGACTACTCAGACCTAAACAAAGCCTGCCCAAAGGACAACTTTCTACTGCCTAGAATCGACCAGCTTGTGGACGGGACAACATGACATGAATTGCTATCATTCATGGATGCCTACTTGGGATACAACCAGATCATGATGTATGAACTAGACCAGAACAACTCCAGTTTCATCACTAATATGGGATTATACCACTACAAAGTGATGCCATTCGGCTTAAAAAATGCAGGGGCAACTTACCAACCACTAGTGAATGCCATGTTCAAACATCATATCGAGAAGACTATGGAAGTCTATGTAAATGATATGTTAGTTAAATCGCGCATAGCCGCAAATCACTTGGACAACCTCGCTGAAATATTTGAGATACTCCATAAGTATATAAAGAAACTCAATCCACTTAAATGTCACTTCGGGGTAGCCTCTGGAAAGTTCTTAGAATTCATTGTAAGTGCCAAAGGCATCGAAGCTAATCGCGAACAAATTACCACTTTACGGGAAGTTGAGGCCCTAAGGAGTAAGAAAGAGTTACAAAGCTTGAATGGAAAAGTTGCAGCGCTAAGCCGATTCATCTCAAAAGCAACCGACAAATGTATACCGTTCTTTGACACTCTAAAGAAGGGAAACAAGAACTTCAAATGTAATCAGGCTAGTCAGATTGCCTTCGAAGAACTGCTGTGACATATGGAGACTCCGCCAATCCTATCCAAGCCTATAGATGGAGAAGACTTGTTTATCTACTTAGCAGTCTCACCCTACGCATTAAGTGTTGCACTTGTACGTAAAGAAGCTAGGGTCCGAACGAACCGTATAGTACATTAGTAAACGGCTCACTAGAGCCGAGAAGAATTATCCGAAGTTGGAAAAATTAGCCTATTGCCTTTTGATCGCATCAAGGAAATTACGACCATGCTTCCAGTCGCACCCGATCAAAGTACTAACAGATCAACCCTTGAAGCAGGTGTTGTTCTGCCTTGAGACCTTCGACCGACTTATCAAATGGAACATTAAATTGAGTCAATATGAAATCACTTACCATCCTCGAAGGGCGGTCAATGGGTAGGTATTGGCAGACTTCATTGTCAAGTTTACAATACGAGATAACAAAGAAGAAATTACTCCGGAAGTGGAGATACACTGGAGGTTGTTCATCGATGGTGCATCAAACAACTTTTGCTCGAGGGTAGGAGTCATGCTTGAAACTCCCGAAAGATGATCCGTTTGCTACACCTTACGCTTGGAATTCCCTGCAAAAAATAATAAAGTGGAATATGAAGCATTGACGGCTAGACTGAAAGTTGTAAAAGAACCTAGGATAAAGTCCACACATATCTATAGCGACTCTCAACTGGTCATCTATCAGGTGAGAGGAGAATATCAAGCCCGGGGAGAGAACTTCTCCCTATATCTATCCAAAGTGCAGGAATTGCTAAACGACATTGAGCATTACACCATAGCTCATCCGAGGGGAAAAAACACGAAGGCAGACTATCTACCTAAACTGGCCAGCTCAAGAGAAGCTCAGTCAATTGGACTAGTCCCAACTAAAACTCTAACTATCCCAAGTATAGGCAAGATGGATATCGATTGGATTTTCGAAACAACCGAAAAACCAGAGACATATATGACACCGATCAAGGACTATCTGCTCAGAGGAACACTCCCCACAGACAGGAATCAAAGGAAAAAGCTCCTTCGGAAGGTACCACGGTTCGTAATATAGGATGGAATACTCTACCGAAGGGGGTTCTTTACACCCTTGCTCGGGTGTGTGACCAACGACGAAGCTCGGAAAGTCCTCAAGGAAGTTCATGAAGGCGACTATGCAGATAACACTGGAGGGAAAACTTTTGCAAAGAAAGTTCTCCGATATGGGTATTTTTGGCCAACGGTCAACCACGATGCAGCGGATCGTGCCAAATGATTTGACCAATGCCAAAGATTCGGCAAGATCAAAAGAACTCCTATAGCAGAGCTAACACGGATGGTCAGCCCATGGCCATTCAGGATTTGGGGAATCGATTTGAATGGTGCATTGCCGATAGCCAATGGAGGAGCCAAATACGCTATCGTTGTTGTTGAGTACTTCACCAAATGGGCCAAAGTGGAACCGTTGCTCACAATTAACACAAAGAAAGTTATTAACTTTGTTACTAAAAATATTATTTGCAGGTTTAGAGTGCCATAAAAAACCATTACGGATAATGGGACTTAATTCGAAAGCACTGAACTCCAAGACTTTTGCAAACTCTTTCGAATCGAGAAAAGCTTCTCCACTGTTGCACATCCATAGAAAAATGGGCAAGTGGAGATAGTAAACAAGATCATCAAGTCCACCATCAAAAAGCGGCTAACTAAAGCTAAAGGAAATTGGGTTAATGAACTTCCACTTGCACTATGGGCTTATAGAACAACACACAAATCTACAACTGGTCACTCTCCGTTCGCCCTGGCATATGGTTCAGAAGCAATGATCCTAGTAGAACTGGAGATCCCTTGTCATCAAAAGCGAAACTTCAATCAACAGCAGAACGAGTAGCTCCTGCTCGAATCGCTCGATATGGTCGATGAGAAGCGGGAAGAAGATGTGCTAAGGACTACCACTAACCAGAAGAGGGTCTGACAACATTTCAACTCCAAGGTTCGTAACCGTACCTTCGAAGTAGGAGACCTTGTCCTCAAACAGGTCTACCTTGTGCCAGGAGCATTCAGACCAAACAGGGAAGGACCCTATGTGATCGACCAGAAGCTAGGAACATTTCAACTCCAACGTCAAGCTAACAATCGTTGATGGAACCCAAATTCCCCATGCTTGGAACAACGAATCGCTAGGTCATTACTTTATCTAAGACTATCTTATGCATTTCCTATTTTATGCAAATAAGTCATCTCGGGATACCGAAGGCAATATAAATAGACAGAACTTGCCCAACTTTTATTTCAATTAACGAAATTTCTTTGCTTTCTGAACCAATGAAACCGTGTTCACATAAGTAACCTACTGAGTCGACAGGGTCAAATTGACTCAAAACCATACGATCATTGCTTGAGATCGTAGAACCACGCTCAAGTACGCCCCATCTATCCGCCGAGTCGATGAAAGCAAATCGACTCAAACTGTTGGATCGACGAAACTTTATCCTTTCCTTCTAAGAACCGGTGTTGCTCCGGCAACACCGAGAAGGTCCGAATTAAATTTGTGCATTTTGTAAGCCATGCACCGCCTCTTGGAATGCAAAATCATGTCCAAGCAAACACGATTACCTAAGCCGCGCATCTCGTAAACCACGCATCGCTTCTTGGTTCGCAAAACTGCGACCGGGCAAGCCTCGATCTCACTGTGCACAGTTCGTAAGCTGCACACCACTACTTAGGTCAGGAAAATTACATCCAAAGATGAGGAACTCTCATATTACAAAAAGTCATGTACCGCCTCCAGAGCTAAGGAAATAGCACTCCAAGGATTGACATGTGTGCACAATAGCCTGAACGCTAGCATTGCGACGGAGTCACTTAACAAGATTTCAAGTAATCGGTGTTGCTCTGACATCACCAATCACTTAGTAAAATTATTAAGTGCATAAATCACTCGCCATAAGGCCACTAAGAAAAAGCTTCACGGACATCTCAAGTCAGAAATAAAAATGGGATATTAAAAATAAGGACAATAGAACCAAAAGTTCCTAAAGAAAGGAGTTGCAGTATAAATCCGACTGGGGGCATCTGGAAGACCACAAGGGGCACCCAGTCTGGTATCAAGTGTTCGGAGTAAACTGTCCCATGAACTAGGGCCACACACTCACCAACACTCAACTAAAGTAGCAAAAACTTCACAATTCTGTTACCCCAAACAAAGAATTTTGGCAATAATTACAGGACTAAACCTGAAGATCTTCAACTCTTCTCTAGAAACTCCAAGCATCTTTATCTAAACCTGAAACTACTCGGATCTGAACCGAGTATTAAAAATGCCCGGATCAGACTTGATAAACTAGCGTGAGAAAACTCGAATTACAAATGTATATGACAGTGTCATAGATCAGATTGATGCCAATCAAAACCTTTGGAAAGAAGGGTATCTCGTAAGACCACGCCGCATATAAACACGATGGGTTTTTACCTTACGATAACCAAAATAATTTATACCAAAACAAATTTGATATTATTATTAATGTCATTGGTTTGAAAACACTTTTCAAATAAATATATACACAAAGTAGGTATCAATAACCGGATAATGTCAAATGGTGTATATGATACCAAAGGGGTAGCTGAAATGTTTGCAAAGCATTACAACTATTTTGGGAATACAACCAAAACCGTAAAGCTCGTATTGGAATTAGATTTCTAACATGATAGGGAACTAGTGGTCATTTCCTCCGATGCAAAATCCATGCATAACAATCCTTGGTGACTATTCACTTTTCTCAAGCAAGCCTTTATACTACATTGTTACACTATTATGGAACATCGTATTTCAGTCCATTGAGGGTGCAAATGCTACTAGACTCCTTCGTCATATAATAAAACCGATAGCCTGAAATACATGTCCTGTAGACCACATAGTATCCATATCATTCCTGGGATATGTGGCTTGTGAAGCTACACTCTTCTTTCCACAAAGCTACGCTTTGCTTTTCATAAAGCAAATTCTAATTAAAATGCCACATTGCATTTCTAATAATGCACAATTGATTTCCATAAAAGTACAACTTCTGAGCTTGTATGTCTCAAAGAAGGGTGTTAAGTATATAAGGGGTTACCTCCGACACCACCAAACAGATGTACTTATGTAGAGATCAATGTACGTGGTTTTAGAAATGCAATGTCAGACACTCAACCATACAAGTTGTCCGGGTGAAGGAAAAACAGAAGGCACTCCTCCTACTACTTCCTGTTTGGGAATCACCCCTAAGATTAGTAGCGAGTAGTCCTTGCAAATCAAAGATTTTCAGAACGAAGGCACTACTGCCTCTATATATATATATATATATGATGTGGGGATTAACCTAGAGGTTAGTAGCAAGTAACCCTTCATCATAAAGATCTCCATCTTCAAATCATTGTCTTCACTTTCGAACATGTATATTGGTTCGAAGTGGTTTTTGGATAGGAATAACCCAAATTCGACACCGGTTTCTCCGAACCAACCATTGACAAAAAGATGTCAAGTATATAGGTGATTATCAAACAACATCCAATTAATTTATCTTTTTATCAAATCAAATATCTTTCGGAGATATATTCTTTTAAACTATTCCTTTATCTTTTAAGAGTATATGGAATCATTAAGCCTCATTTATCAAATTCTCTAGTTGATTAAACCTCTTTAATCTTGGAATGATTACAAATCATTTCACCTTTTACTTAGGAAAACATTTCTAAATCATTTATTTAAATCTTAACAAAGATTTCTTATTTTCAAATTATAACCTTTAAATGGGTCAAAAACGATGTTATTTAAGACATCATTTACTGTAAATCCAAATCAATTAGTATTGAGTTGAAAAGGATCCATAGAGATTAGACTAATTATACTCAATACCAATTTCTGTATTCAACCTGTACTATTCGTTGAATAATGGTGAAATCACCTTTTAAATTCACACGGATAGTACGAGTTTCCTCCTTGGAATTTAATACGGAGTTTAACTAGGGTATTCTCTATACCACCTAAATCATATTTTAAAATCTTGTTTAACTTTTACAAAAAAACCAAATCTCTTTTCTTTTAACATAAGAAAATGCGGTCCGAGTAGATCAAATTAACTATCCTCTCCGTCGGGCCAGTCCGGATAGCTAGAGCAGAATCTAGACACTGGTTATCCAAACTTGGGTCTAGAGACTATCTCTCTATCACTCATAAGGCGGTCAAGTTACTTGATAAACTCTAAATCCTTTATATGATCTTTTCAGAGATGATTTTCATTTACTTAACACTATTCCAAATATTGTTTAAAATAATTTTCCTTTAACCATTTATTTTAAACTCCTTTAAAATACACATAAAACTTCCAAATCATCTTCAAAATACTTAATTATTCATTTGAAAAGATTACTAAAAAGATTGGGGAAGAATAATTGAGTTAAAACTATAATTTGCAAAAGTTACCGAAAACCTTTGTAAAAACCGTAGTGAATAGTGTTTTTAGAGCTTCTTAGCTCTAAATATATATTCCACCTCATATATGTCAAAATTTTCTATTCAAAACTCTTTTATAATATTTAATCATATTTATGGAATTTATTTTATATTTTTAAAATTTTTAAAATATTCATTTTGAGGAATTTACCCTTTGATTTCTGAATTGCCTAAACACGATGTTTTTGAAAACTTGATTTGGACAGATTTCAAACTCTTCTAAATGAAATCTTGATTTTTTTTCTTTTTTTGAAAACTATATTCTAATGGGTTCGATAAATTCTTATAAAAAATAATTCCGACTTACATTGCATCCTACACATTGGCTTAACTTTCAGGTCGGAAAATTACAAGCTACAGCTACGCGACGAGCTCGATTTGGCTTAATTTTTCAAACTTCATTAAACTTTACCAAAACTTGTTAAAATGTTGAAAATACCATAATAAACCATTTTAAATCATTTCAAACTATTTTTACTATATTAAAAACTCATTTTCCACTTTATTCCATATTATGATATTATATTATTATAATATTCATTTTTTAACCTTTTTATATTCAAAACCATAAAAAGGCTTACTAATTCGCATACATATATTAATAGGGATTTATTTTTCCATGAATTATCTATTATTAATTAATTAACCATTTCTGTTTTGGATAGTTATGATTTTCCCATTATTGGTTATATTTACCACGACCAAGTTATCAACCATATAATCAATCAATTTTCAAACATCCATATAAATCATCCAAGATGGTCATATATCTTACTTGAAATAATTATAAATGTTATTTAATAATCACGAATGTCGAGTAAGTTTCCACTCTGCCAAACTTTTTCGAAGCTCCTTGAAATAAATCTAGCGGTACTCCAGTAGCACTTCCTTCCCTTTTCTTTGCTCCGGGACCTTTGGAACTTGCTCTTGGACCCTAGTATGCTCAGCCTAGGCTTGTGTGTGCTCAGCCATGACCACACTCATTCATCTTGCTCAGGGCCACTTTCCTCCATCACCTCATGTTCACGGGCTCCATCCTCCATCACCTCCTAGCTCACGTCCACCAACCTTTCCCCCTCCTTGGCTCACAGCCTTGCCCTTCTACATCACCAAGATCTCGGCTATAGGCCATTAAAGAGGAGAGGAGAAAGAAAGTGAAGAAGAAGATAAAGAAGTAATTTGCGTAGAAATAAAGAGGTATGTATGTGTATTTATAGGAAAACTTTGCAAAATATCTCTTACACACACCACTCCCCTTCCATGCGCCTAACCCACTCCCCTCCATGTGCTTCTCCATGTGCTCCTCCATGTGCTTGTGTAAATGATGTGTAGTTTGCTTTTTAAAAGTAAACCCTTTTGTTTTTATTTGCTAAATGTATATATGCATGTAAATGTTTATATATATATATATATATTGTGTGTGTGTGTGTTCATGTGTGTGTGTGTAAATGTATATATGTGTATGTATGTCATATATAGCTTACAGCGTTGCATAACTTCTACTCGTCAAACCGTTTTGAATTCAGAATCCAAATTTCGATCATATTTGTAGTTTTTAATCAAACTATTTATTTAAGTTAACAAAACTTGAAAATAAATTTCTTATCATCTTTAAATAATTAAAAAAGGTTATTTAAGCCATAAAACCATATTAAATAGTATTAAAATCCATTTATAAAATATGACGTCGAACTGCCAGAATACGACGAAGTTTATATATCTTTATAAGACAAGTTTATATATATTTATAAAACCATTATAAATCACTTATTATCATTAAATACAAATTGAAATGAATTATTTACTATTTAAAACAATTACTTGAATATTTAAATACCCAAAATACCAAAACTTTCCTTATATCTCATTTATGAAAATGATAACATCATAATTATTTTATTTCCAAAAATGGGAAATTATTTTTATTACTTATTTTTGTTTAAATAGTTAAATAAGTGTATGTAAAAAAAATCGTTTACGACTTCTGATGATTAAAAAGCTGTTTATCGATAAAACGATTTTTCAGTCACTTTATCGATATTTTTCTAAAGAATATATTTTTTAAACATTTTTTCAAAACAAGATCATCATTATTATTTATCATATAAAACATATTATTTAGGTTTAATAAACCTATATTTGAATATTTAAAGTTAATTAAATCTTCCAAATTCAAGTGATAAAATTACGGGTTGTTACAGGATCAGAATTATATTACAAGATGAATATATATACACATACATACATACATACATACATACATACATACATACATACATACATACATACATACATACATAATGCAACGCAATCTGCCAATTTAGGTCGCTCACGACCTAGTGGAATTTTAGGTCGCTCACGACCTAGTGAAATCAGTGTTAAGGAAGGCAAGTAACTAAGCGAGATAGGCGAACCAACATTAGGTCGCTCCGACCTTTCGAATATGGACTGTTTCGAGTTACGAACTAAGTTAGGTCGCGAAGAAAAGTTACGACCTATGTTAGGTCGCGGAAGCGAGTTACGACCTATGTTAGGTCTCTGATGTGGATGCCGCTTTATTTTAGGTCGCTCGACCTTATGTACTGAGAAGATAGGTCGCTGCCTTCTATTTTTAGGTCGCTCATTGCTGCATTTCTTTAAGTCGCTCAAGGGGTAGGTCGCATGAAGATTTCCAGAAGCTATTCCTTAAGTCGCTGCTGTTGTAGGTCGTAAGTCGTAATGTTGTAATTCCTTATGTCGTTTGAATGTTGTATTTGTTAACTCGTATTGTATATACGTTTGAGTCGTTTTGTTGTAAGGTCGCATGATGTATTGTTTAGGTCGTTAACGACCTATGTTAAGTCGGTCATGTTAGGTCGTTCACGACCTATGTGTTGTCTAGATTTGAGTTGTTGTGTTGTAAGCCTATAAATAGGCGAGTTGTGTCATTTGTAAAAGTTTAGTTGATTTTGAATAAAACCTATTTGAGTGCTTTGTGCCTCTTTTGAAATTGGTAGTTGAGTGTGATCTCCTATCTCCACCTTCAGTTATTCAAGTGCGCTTGAATCAACGATTGCTGAAGCCGATTCACGGTATCTAGTGCGCTAGATCAACGTACGAAGAATCGTAGATCTTTAAACACGGCATCGTGCGCGATCAACGTGTTTGGGATAGCTAGAATCCGGTATCTTTGGATCAATGGATTTGGGCCTTTGGTATTCTTCAATTCATCGATTGCTACTTTCATCGTCACATACATTTTGATTATTCCGCTGCTGCATTATTTGGTATCAGAGCTAGACTTAGCCAATCATAGCTAAGCCGAGTCTTGGAGCCAATTTTATCGAAGAGTTTGAGGAGATAGTGAAGCCGAGCCACATCAAGCAAAGCCGAGCTAAGTTGAAGAGTGAAGTTCAATTTTGAAGTTGAAGGCCGTGCATCATTTGATCATTTTGATTTGTTCAAGCCGAGAGTTAAAGATTGTTTCATTTGACAATGCCGCCGAGAAGAGCTAATCGTCATCAAAATGTTGAAGATTTGTACAAGAGAGAAGATGCCGAACAAATGGAACAACGCATTAGTAACAAATTCAATGAGAAGTTGGATGAAGGTATTGGGAGGTTAGAGAAATTGATGATGGACATGAATCAAGGTCAAAGAAGAAGGTCGCCAATCTCGAACCATGGAGGAAACAGAGTTTCGCCATCGGTTACGGCAGCGAGGAGAGTGTCGCCACAATCTGATCGAGGTAGAAGAGAATCATCAGTTTCGATGAGAAGAGATCACCATGAGTATAGAGATGATGAAAGAAGAACTCAACGTGAGTTTGAGTATGAGCCATATCGAGATGATGAAAGACATAGTAGAAGAGACATGCATGATCGAAGAGAGGTTGATGGTCGAGATCGATACCGAAATACACGTGATTATGATGAAGAGAGTGATAGAAACAATATCCATTATCGAGATCGAGACCAAGTGCGAAATGCATATCGGGATGTTGAAGATGATCGTCGATGGGAATCGGGGATGAAAACTGAAATTCCAGAATTCAAGGGTGGTATGCAACCTGAAGAATTCCTTGATTGGTTGTCTAATGTTGAAGAGATTTTTGACTTTAAGGAAGTTCCCGATCATCAGAGAGTTAAGTTAGTTGCTACTCGTTTGAGAGGAAGAGCTATGGCATGGTGGCAACAAACTAAACTAACACGGGAGAGGATGGGAAAGTCAAAAATTGAATCTTGGGAGAAGATGAAAAAGTTGATGAAAGCTACTTTCTTACCTTACAATTATCAGTCTCTTATGTATCAACGTTTGTAGAACTTGAGGCAAGGGACGAAGACTGTCAATGATTATGCAGATGAGTTTTATCAACTTATTGCGAGGAATGATATCATAGAGACAAAGGAGCAGTTGATAGCTAGATTTGTTGGAGGGTTGAGAATGCAGATTCAAGATATGGTGAATATGTTTGATCCCAGATCTATTGCAGAAGCACACCAGAAGGCGTTAGCTTGGGAGAAGCAAGGCAGGAGAGGTGGTGGTGTGTTTACAAATTCCAACAATCAAGTGAAAGGGGCTAGTAGCAATGCGAATGTTTCCAAGGCTGTTGAAAAACCAGTTGTTAGTGAAGTTGCTAAGACCAAGGTCAATAGTGATATCAAATGTTTCAATTGTCAAGAGTTTGGTCACAAGAGCAATGAATGTCCAAAGCCAAAGAAGCGAGCAATGATAGCTGAGGTTGAGGATGAGGAGGCAGAATGTTCTAATTCATTACCGGTTGAGGAGGAAGAATTGTTGTCGGGAGATGATGGATATACATTGATGATGAGGAGAAATTGCTTAACACCAAAGCAGGAGGAGGAGACTAGCTGGTTGAGGAGTAACATCTTTCAATCAACATGTACTATCTTGGGAAGGGTTTGCAAGTTTGTCATTGATGCGGGAAGCTGTGATAATATCATCTCTACAGAAGCTGTGAAGAAGTTTTCATTGAAGATTGAGAAGCATCCGAAACCTTACAAGTTAGCTTGGTTGAGGAAAGGTGGGGAGGTAAAAGTTAATCGAAGAGCTTGTGTTACTTTCTCAATTGGGAAGAAATACAAAGACGAAATTTGGTGTGATGTTGTGGACATGGATGTATGCCATTTGTTGTTGGGAAGACCGTGGCAGTATGATAGAGCTGTACTACATGATGGACGTACGAACAGCTATAGTTTCATGTTTGAAGGCACAAAAATCACTCTAGTTCCCAAGAAGCGACAACAAGAAGAAAGCAAGTTGGAGGAGATTGAAGAACTTAAAACTTTGCTATCTTTGAAGGAGTTTGTTAAGGAAGTAGAAGAGGAGCCTGAAGTATTTTTGTTGATTGGACGAGAGAGTCATGAAGTGGTTGAAATTCCCAAAGAAGCAAAACCAGTGCTAGAAGAATTTGACGATGTATTTCCTACAGAGTTGCCAACGGAGTTGCCGCCGTTGAGAGATATTCAACATCAAATTGATCTTGTTCCAGGAGCTGTGTTACCTCATAGACCACATTACAGAATGAGTCCAAAGGAACACGAGGAGTTGAGAAGGCAAGTGGAAGAATTGCTTGAACAGGGGCGTGTGCAGGAAAGTTTAAGTCCATGTGTTGTACCAGCATTGTTAGTGCCGAAGAAGGATGGAACGTGGAGGATGTGTACTGATAGTCGGGCACTGAACAAGATTACTGTGAGATATAGATTCCCTATGCCTAGATTGGATGACTTGTTGGATCAACTTAGTGGAGCTGCTATATTTTCGAAGATCGATTTGAAGAGTGGTTATCATCAAATTCGAATTAGACCATGGGATGAATGGAAAACAGCGTTCAAGACACGTGAGGGGTTGTACGAATGGCTGGTTATGCCGTTTGGTCTTTCGAATGCACCTAGTACATTCATGCGGGTGATGAATCAGATTTTTAGACCATTTATTGGGAAGCTTGTGGTGGTGTATTTTGATGATATACTGATATATATTAGAAGTGCAGAAGAACACTTGCAACATCTGAGAGAAGTGTTGATGGTACTGCGATAGGAACAATTTTATGCTGCAACGAACAAATGCGTGTTCATGATGCATAGTGTTTTATTTTTTGGGTATGTTATATCGGAAGGAGGTATACAGGTGGATCATAATAAAGTTGAAGCAATCAGAAATTGGCCACAACACAGGACGATAACAGAAGTTAGAAGCTTTCATGGTTTAGCATCATTCTACCGAAGATTTATTCCACACTTCAGTAGCGTGATGGCACAGTTACTGATTGTATGAAGGGGTAGCAATTTTCATGGTCGGAGGAAGCAGGGGTTGCTTTTGAGCGGATCAAGGAACTTTTGACGACAGCACCAATTCTAGTATTGCCAGATTTTCAGTTGTTGTTTGAGTTACATATTGATGCATCTAAAGTTGGGATTGGAGGAGTGTTGAGTCAGAAAGGACGACCCATTGCATATTTCAGTGAGAAGTTATCGGTAGCAAAGATGCGATATAATACTTATGATGTGGAATTTTATGCTATCGTGCAAGCTGTGAAACACTGGAGACATTATTTGTTTCATAAAGAATTTGTTTTATATACTGATCATGAAGCGTTGAAGCATATCAAGGACAGGACAAGATTGCAGCTAGGCATGCTTCGTGGATTGCATACTTACAACAATTTACATTTGTGGTGAAGCATAAGTCGGGAATTACGATTCAAGTGGCAGATGCAATGAGCAGAAGGAATCATGTGTTGACTACAATGAAGGTAGAGGTGACAGGGTTTGATGTGTTGCCAGAATTATTTGTTGATGATCCTTACTTTGCGAACTTTGTAGAAAAAGTCAAGGAGGGAAAGACGGATGAGTTTGTATTGGTGGATGGTTTTCTTTTTAAAGGGAATCGATTATGTATACCGGAGTGCAGCTTACGAATGAAGATTGTGAAGGAGTTGCATGAGGAAGGTCATGTGGGAAGAGACTGTACATTACAATTGATTTCGCAATCATATTTTTGGCCTACTATAAGAAGAGAAGTTGGAAGATTTGTAGAGAGATGTCATATTTGTCAAGTTTCTAAAGAGACAGCGATGAATGCAGGGTTGTATATGCCATTACCTGTGCCTATTAGACCGTGGGTTGATATCTGCATGGATTTTGTTTTGGGTTTGCCTAGAACTCAGCAAGGAAATGATTCTATATTTGTTGTGGTGGATAGATTTTCCAAAATGGCACATTTTATCGCTTGTAAGAAGATAGCTGATGCCGTCCGTGTTGCTGAATTGTTCTTTAAAGAGGTGTATCGATTACATGGGCTACCAGAATCCATTTTTTCTGATCGGGATACTAGATTTCTAAGCCATTTTTGGTTAAGTTTGTGGAAGATGGTTGGAACGAAGCTGAATTTTAGTAGCGCCTACCATCCGCAAACAGATGGGCAGACGGAAGTGGTGAACAGATCATTGGGGAACTTGTTGCGATGTCTTGTGAAAGATAATTTGAAAAGCTAGGATATGAAATTATGCCAGGCAGAGTTTGCGCATAATCACGCTGTTAACCGAAGTACGAGTTTCAGTCCGTTTCAAGTTGTATACTCAACAAGTCTGAAGGGTCCATTGGATTTGACGACAGTACCATATCAGAAGGGAGTTTTTAAGCGGGCTTGTGATTTTGTGATGGAGCTACAGGAATGCCACAAAACTGTTCATGAACGATTGCTTGCATCAAACGAGAAGTATAAACAACTGGCGGATAAGAAGCGAAGGAACGTGAATTTCAGAGAAGGTGATTTGGTTTACGCCGTGTTGACAAAAGATCGTTTTTCAGTGGGAACGTACAATAAGTTGAAAGCTCGAAAAATCGGTCCAGTGGAAATTTTGAAGAAAATCAATGAGAATGCATATCAGTTGAGATTGCCGGATGATGTTCATACTTCTGATGTTTTCAATGTCAAATATTTGATTCCGTATCATGGGGATGAACTTGTTGTAGAAGAAGAAGGTGCAAATTCGAGGACGAATTTTTGTCAACCGGGGGAGGATGATGCAGCGCAATCTGCCAATTTAGGTTGCTCACGACCTAGTGGAATTTTAGATCGCTCACGACCTAGTGAAATCAGTATTAAGGAAGGCAAGCAACTAAGCGAGATAGGCGAACCAACATTAGGTCGCTCCGACCTTTCGAATATGGACTGTTTCGAGTTACGACCTAAGTTAGGTCGCGAAGAAGAGTTACGACCTATGTTAGGTCGCGGAAGCGAGTTACGACCTATGTTAGGTCGCTGATGTGGATGCCGCTTTATTTTAGGTCGCTCGACCTTATGTACTGAGAAGATAGGTCGCTGCCTTCTATTTTTAGGTCGCTCACTGCTGCATTTCTTTAAGTCGCTCAAGGGGTAGGTCGCATGAAGATTTCCAGAAGCTATTCCTTAAGTCGCTGCTGTTGTAGGTCGTAAGTCGTAATGTTGTAATTCCTTATGTCGTTTGTATGTTGTATTTGTTAACTCGTAATGTATATACGTTTGAGTCGTTTTGTTGTAAGGTCGCGTGATGTATTGTTTAGGTCGTTAACGACCTATGTTAGGTCGGTCATGTTAGGTCGTTCACAACCTATGTGTTGTCCAGATTTGAGTTGTTGTGTTGTAAGCCTATAAATAGGCGAGTTGTGTCATTTGTAAAAGTTTAGTTGATTTTGAATAAAACCTGTTTGAGTGCTTTGTTCCTCTTTTGAAATGGGTAGTTGAGTGTGATCTCCTATCTCCACCTTCGGTTATTCAAGTGCGCTTGAATCAACGATTGCTGAAGCCAATTCATGGTATCTAGTGTGCTAGATCAACGTATGAAGAATCGTAGATCTTTAAACACGGCATCGTGCGCGATCAACGTGTTTGGGATAGCTAGAATCCGGTATCTTTGGATCAACGAATTTGGGCCTTTGGTATTCTTCAATTCACCGATTGCTACTTTCATCGTCACATACATTTTGATTATTCCACTGCTGCATCAATACATACATATATATTTGTGTGTGTGTGTGTATAAAAAATTGGTATGAAGCATGTAAAGATTCAAACTATGTGAACATGATTAGTATAATTGAATAAATAAAATTGAAAATTACCTTAGGATGTAGCCAAAAAGTTGCAGCTTGGATGATGAACAAAGCTTCTAGCCTCACTTAATCGAACTTTGGATTTTTTAGGAATCAAGAGACAACAACTACCTTTTGTTTTTACTTTGATTTAGGGAATTTTTTCTCTTCATGGTGCCATGAAATTTCAACCATGAGAGGGGTGGAAAGGAGATAGAGAAAAGTGAATTGATAGAATCAATGAAATGAATGAAGGAAAATTTATTTTAAAGGAAACATTGAAACCTTTCTAATTCCCTCCATTAAAACCTTCCCTCTTCAGTTCATTATCTCATCAAATCCTCCCCTCCTTTAACATGCATGACCGGCCATAGATGGTGCTACATGTGCCCTTAAAAAATTCCAAAACGATTTAGCAATTAGTCTGTTTAAATCCAATTTAAATATTCTATTGATATCATATATCGATACGTGCATTTATAACTTTTATGTATGCACTTTATCAATACTAATAGTATTCAAACAAATCAAATAAAATTTGACAATTAATATTTCATAAATATTAATTAATTTAATTTGATTACAAAGATTATAAATTACGTAAATCATGTGGTTTTTCGGAGTGTTCATCACTACGGTTGTGCAACTCAAAGGTGTAAATTCAGTCAGCGGTTAATATTGAACAATTCTAATATTGACATTCATATATCACCTTAGCTAGTGGTGTGACATTTTGACTGAATTTATTATTTACAGATCTTTTTGTTAAAATCTAATTTTACTATTATAAGAGGTACCCAGTAGTAACAATTATTTACACAAATTCGCTTTGTCAACAATATATCACATTAGGACTTATGGAATATGGTTTTAGCCAAAATTCCAACATCATCCACATTCAACTTGATTAGGTCAAACATAAAATCTTTGATTCAATAATAAACAAATTATTATTGGTCGTACTGCTCTAGCCAAAGACTTTGACTTTGAGTTGACAAAAGTTGATAGTGATACTAATCTCGTATAAGTGAGAAGATGAATTCTCTATTGAATATTGTTTCACTTTCAATGCTTCAAGTTAGACCCAACTATAGTCGTTCGGTGGACACCATGCCACCAGCGGCCATGAGTAATATGGGCCCTAACATTTGGCGATCTCTACATACTCTCTCAACGGATGTATCGATATCCTATCTCGAAATATATTGACTAGGAATATTTAAAATAATATGTTATTTTAATACAATATATTTCTTGTAACGACCCACAAATTTATCACTTTCATAAATTATATTTATTTTTAAAATATTAAAATATAAGCTTTTTAACATAGAATATGTTGTCTTAAATAATAAATAATGATGGTAATCTTATTTTGAATAAGTATTTACAAAAATATATATGTTGGAAAAATATCGATAAAATGACCGAAAACCGTTTTATCGATAAACGGCTCTGTAATTATTAGAAGTCATGCATGAAGCTAGATACATACGCTCATTTATCCATATAAATAAGGTTATGAAATAAAATTATTTATTTTAATTTTAGGGAAATAAAATGTATTTATGACATCATCAATAATGGCATCATATTTAATAATTGATTTATGAATTTAAATTGAGATTTAATGATTTAATAATTATTATAATTATTCAAATAATTGTTTTTAAATGATAATAATTCATTTTAATTAGTTATGAAGTGATAATAAATCATTATAATAATTTTCTAAAGATATATACTTGATTCGAAAAAATAAGAAAATTTGTATCGCTTTATTAATATAACAGCACTTTTTATAAACAATTGTTTAATATTAATTTATATGGTTTTATAAATCAAATGTGATTATTTTAATTAGTTAAAAATGATGAGAAATTAGTTTTCAAATTTTGTTTACAAATATATGTAAGTTAACTAAGAAGTAAAAATATGACCGGAGATCGGAATTAGTAACAATTTAACGAATAGAAATTGTTTTAAGTCGTTACAACCTTATAAGATAAATATGAACACATATATAACATACACATACAAAATATACTTATACATACATATACATACATATATATATATATATTACAAAATATCCAAGATATTTTCCTAAAATTTAACTCTTAAGTAAAACTAAAGCCAAACTCTTACACACTAAGTACAAGCACGTGGGTACACACGCATGGGAGGGTACACACGCATGAGAGGGTACACGGCCGTGTATGGTGATGGTAGTGGGTGACGTGAGCAAGCATATGTAAGGAGAAAATATCATGATATTTTTGGTGCAAGACTTTCCTATAAATACCCACCTACATTCACACATTTATTCACACAATTCTAATCTTATTCTTCCTTCTACTTAAAGCTTTAAGAGCTCTTCTTTAATGGCTTCCATGCCTCGAAAAAATATTTGTAAAGCTATGGCAAAATATTCCAAAGTAAAGTAAAATATATACACATGTATATACATTAGCAATCCACCTCCAAAACCAAGTCAAACACCTCCTCTCCACCTTCCAAAATCACGGCCATGGCCTCCTACCACCAAGGCCAAGCCTATCTCCACTTGCTTGCTTAGATCGTGGCTTTCCAAAGGTCCTGGGCTCGATTCCATAAGCTTTGATTCGATCATAGCGAAGCTATAGCGAATTTTCCTAAGTTTAATATCCAATAAAGTTGAGAAACTCTATACTTATATATATATATATATATATATATATATATATATGATGTGCTATGATTGCTATGGATGTTTATTACACTTTGATCATCAAGTTTGGTTGTTATAATATAGTTGTTTAACTGTGTAAACAAATCACGTTAAATACACGTCAATATTACACAATGAAATCACTTTCTGAATCAAGATTATAAAAGTGATATGGAATCGTTAAACCCCTTTGAAATGATTTAAAATGGTTTATAAATGTTTTATAAACACTAAAATCCAATTTGGTGAAGTTTTGACAAGTTATGAAAATCGAGTAAAAAATAGATGCGTCGCGTAACGGCAGTTCGCGCCGTGGAAAGTTAAATCCATTTATACAATGGATTCAGAATCAGATTCTTTGTAAAAAGAATTTTCCAAATTATTATAATCATAGTTTTCAAACAAAATAAAAGGTTCAATGTTTTGTTTAGTATATTTTGAAATATGAACAAAACAAGTTTACAAAATAGTCGCGCTTTAGCAGTTCGAAAACCGTAGCGATAAAATGTTTAGAAGTAATATTTTTAATTCTTTAAAAATATGGTATAAATTCTATAAATCTTTTAAAATGTTTTAAAAGATTTTTGAGTTAAATAAATGAATTTCTAAATGATAGAAAATTTTTGTGATCAAATAAGCTTAAAAGCATTATTCGCAGCACTATTTGCTGCGCTTTTTGCAGCACTTTTAATAACTTTGGAAATATGATTTTAAACTTAAATATTCTTACCCAAATCTTTTATAAATATTTTCAAATAAAATAATTAAGTATTTTAAAAATGATTTGAAGGTTTTATAATTTATTTCAAATGGTTTAAAATAAATGATTTAAAGAAAAACTGTTATAATTAAGTGATTTTGTCTTGGCTCTAAAAGCATGAGATCTGGATGGAAGATGCATAAACTAAGGAGAAGTTCAGCCGCAACTAATGCCCTGGCTCACCTGGCCTCTTTCCTGGGCGAGGAATATATAAGTTCGAAATGTCGAAAACGAGACAAGTATAAAAGATTTAACTTTAACAATTAATTAATTGCAACTTGGATTGAATAGAGATAATCTTGTTATACTTGTTGTTATATTCTGAGGAGGGAACTCGTACTATCCATGCGAATTTAAAAGGTTATTTCACCGTTATTTGATGGATTGTAAAGGTTGAATATGGAAACAGATGTTGAGTAGAACTAGTATAATTTATATCAACCTTTTTTACTCGAGAAATGATTTTGATTTAGTATAATTTCTTTGGATCCATTTTGCTTGAATACTGACAAATTTGGATTTACCATCTTAGATAACATGGTTTCAACCTGTAAAAAAGATATATATTGGAAACAAGAAACCTTTGTCAAGATTCAAATAAATGATTTGGAATTAATTTAATTCCTGTAATTAAAATTAATTGTTCTGGGTTTACAGTAAATGATGTCTTAAGTAACATTGTTTTTTACCCATTTTAAAAGTTATAATTTGGAAATCTTTGTTAAGATTTAAATAAATGATTTAGGAATATTTTCCTAAGCAAAGAATGAAATGATTTGGAATTATTTCAAGATTTAAAAAGGTTTTAAGTAATCAAAGATTTGATATAGGAGGTTTAATGAATCCGTATATACTAAAAAGAAAGGTTTTAAAGATATATATCTCTAGAAGATATTTTTGATAAAGAGAAAAGTAATCAATCAAATGATAAGTACCTATTTACTTAACATCTTTTTATCGATGATTGGTTCGAAGGAACCGGGTCGGATTTGAGTTATTCTTATCCGAAAACCACTTCGAACCAATTTACGAGTTTGAAAGTGAAAACATGTTAAAGACAATGAAGTTGAAAGCGGGGATCTTCATAATGGAAAGACTACTTGTTGATAATTTCAAAGTATCTCCAAAGATAAATAAATAGCAGTGGTCCCTTCATTCTAGGATCTTCGTATGCAAGGACTGGTCGCTAATAATCCCAAAGGATGTGGTAGGAGAGTGCCTTCGATTTGTCCTGTTCTCGAACAACTTGTATGGATGAATATCTGGCATTGCATTTCTAAGATCACAGTGCATTGATCTCTACAAATGTACATCTATTTGGTGATATAAGAGGTAACTCCTCTTATACATAACACCCTTCTCTAAGATGTACGAGCTTAGAGGTTGTACTTTTATGGAAATCAATAGTGTGTTGTTGGAAATGTCAATGTGGCATTTTAAGTGAAAATATTCTAAGAAAAGTAAACGTTACCCCGAGCCTCATACCGGGGGAATTATGAAACAGGGGTTGCTTTAGAGCTATATGTTTTGTTACCATTAGGGTATGATATTACCTTTCTAGATTTATTTTGTGCTCGCTATGATGTCAAGTAATAAATATATCCTGTATGGTATGGGTGCTCTATGATAGGTCAGGAATGGCCTATGTGATATCATATTCGGTTCTATCCGCCACCAAAAGGGTCTGTGGGTAGGCCGGTCTTAATTTGTTGTGGTTTCGAAGATGTCGATCCTCGGTGCATCCCTCTAGAGATGTACTATACGGGAGGTAGTCCCTTACCTCGCAATTCACTTGGAAATCCAAATCTCTAATATGTGCCTTCGGTTTTAGTTGTAAACCTATCATGTTGAAATTTAATAATGTAACAATTTCGGTTATTTGAATATGTTTATTTGAAAAGTTTTCAAAGAATGTCATTAAAAATAATATCACCGAATTTCGCGTAGAAACGTAATATCATACATTTTTAAAGTTTCAATTTTTCCAGAAGAGTTATTATTTTTATACTCAAAATATAACAAATTTCACGATAGATCCATTCTAATAACTTACAAATTTACAGAAAAATTCCAAATTAAATTTCAGAGTTTCAGAGATTTGATTTATGAAAATTTTCCAAACTTTCAAAATTCAATTTATGAAAACTTCCTGGGTTTCAAATTTTAAATTTAAAAACTTTCAAATAAGGTTGCAGCGGTTTATTTCTCAAAAATCATTTCTATGATTCAAAAAGTAAATCTAAGCATACTAATTTGTTTCACATATCAATATAAGAAATCCAAGGGTTTTGTATCCTTATTAAGTGTTCAAATAATCAATATGAAAATTTATATGATTATAATAAACTAGGGTGATAATAGGGATATATCAAAATAAATGAACAAACACACATTCAATCATAATAGCATCCATCACAACATACAATCAACATTCAAATCAACCAATTCCACTAATCAACCAGTTCAACAACTTGTCACAATAATTATTAGTTATCACATATTGGTGTTAACTATCAATGGTATTCAAATTAAATGTCAAATTAAAATTCCCAACCAACAATCAATAAATTTATCACTATATGAGTTGGTTTAACTTGCAATAAAATTTTATTATTTCATGAGTGAGTTTAAACACTCACCTTTTGGCTTTTCCTTTTCTAGTCAGATTTGGATCAGCTACTACTTTCTCCTTTTGTTTTGTTTTGTTTCCTTACTATCTTAATCTTTTTTTAGAAAGCTTTGGAAGAGAAAGAGAAGTTTGTATAGATCTGGATTTGGAGATATGGAAAGAAGAAGATGGTTTGAAAAGGAAGAAGAAAATTTAAAGAAGTAGAAGAATTGAAAAAGAATAAGAAACTTTGAAAAAGAAGAAGATTTGAAGAATAAGAATATAAAAAAGAAAAAAAGAAAAGAAAAGGAAGCTTTGAAAAGAGGGATAAGAAGGAGATTTGAAGAAGAAAAATGAAAAAGGAAGAAGGTGAAGAGAGAAAAATAATGAAATGGAACTTTTGTTTGGAAAAAAATGAAGCTACAGAAGATGAGATTTGAAAAATGAAATTGGCTATAGGAATGAAGATGGAAACAAATGAAAAGCTAGTAAAGTAAACATAAAAAAACTAGAAATTGAAATAAAATAAAATATGAACAACCAAAAAAAGGTAGGTATTAAAAGAGGTGTAGTAAAGGGATAAAAAGATGAATGAAGATAAAAATAAATCTTCCGTTTTTAATAATTAAGCATTAAGAGAATAAATTTCTAATGAAAACTACGAGAACTAATAACGCATAAACAAAATGAACTTCAGAAATGAAGAATAGTAAATGCTAATGAGATGGCATGAATATTAATTTGGATGTTCACATTAAAAATTAAAAAAACTTCAGGTAAAATACTTCAAAAGGAGCAAACGAAAAAAAGAGAAACAAATTAAAAGAATGCCGCAATTATTAATTAGAAATAAATCAAATGAGACTACTATTATTAATAAGGAAGGAATAAGTAGTCTAACAAATGAAATGGATGCTCAAGTGGAACCTACATGGAGAACTTGAAAATGAAAAGAAAGAGAATGTGAATGTGATAATAAATATAAAGCAAATGAAGGGACCACTTATATGCTATAAACAAACTTTTGGGGTCCAAATTCCAAAACTTACTCCAATTAATTAATTTCAATAAACCAAAATATACACATATTTACCATCTAATCCTATTAGAACATTCGTTTTATGTTAACATGTGCACATTCCATTAACTCAATCAATCAATCAATTAATCAACCAATCAATCAATATATTTATTTATGTTACTCAAACCAATTTTCTTAATTCATGAATATATATTTATTTATGCATTATAAAAATGGTTTACTTTTCTTTTTTAATTACTGTAACAGTCACACTAATGCAACCAATTTACAAGTTTTAACCATATATAAAATGGAAAAATAAATATATGTGAACATGTGTAATTAATGTACAATTGTTAATAAAAGGTAATTTATAATTGATTCCACAACATTTACACAATCATAAACCCTCTAATATATTTCAAATTTTGAATACTAATAAGTATGTTTACATATATTATTCCAAAACTCAATTTTTCTTTTTATAAAATCATACTTATTCAAAATTGAGAATGTTATTTTATACGTCTAAAAACATGCATTTATTTTAATTAAAATGTTCATTCCATTTTAACACAAAAATGCAAGTTCCTATATTAACTCATTCATTACAATTTCATTCATGTTTCCTTTTAATTGAAACATTTCATTTAATCTAATTCCAATTAATTTAATTACAAATTTCAAATGAATTCTAACTATAAAACACTGTTTTCTTTTCATTTATACTAATTCAAACATGCTTTATAAAATTTCGTATACAACAAAATTTATACACTATTTACAAAGTAAATATTTTATCTTATTGAAAATTAACTTCTCCAAGATAAATTTCAAATAATAACTTATGTTATTCTTTTATTAAAACATTCACTCAATTCTTTATTTAAATTCAACATTTGTTACTCCAATTAGAGATAAACATTCAATTTATTCTTTTCAAGTCAAAACTTAAACTTTATTAAAATGTTCATTTTAATTTAAAATATAAGTTCTTATGTTGAACTTATTAATTACAATTCACTTGTCTTTTCTTTTCAATTGGCTGATTCCAACAACTCTTATTGTAGTTTATATTTAATATTAGATTTCAAATGAATTCTCATTATACCACAACTGTTTTCTGTTCATTTCTTATATTCCAACATTTACTTCTTAAATTATTCCATTCTTATATTAACACCTGTTATTACAATCAATGGAACTTAACTCAAACAATTATTAAATAAATCATATTCATATCAATATCATTAAATTATATTCTAATATGCATTATAATCTTTTACCTCATTAAAATTAGTTGTTTTAGCATTTATTTAAGGTCATTTTTTATACCATAACAAATTTTACATCAATAAATCATAAATTTTTAATTTCTGAAAAATTTGAATTTCAAGCCTTATTTAATTTAATATTTTAATTGTCAAAAATACGGGTCGTTACAAGATACCCTTTGCTTTTCAAATACTCGTATTTTAAGTTTCTCACACCAGTCCCATAACTGGCCCGAAGTTTATTTCCTTTCCCTTAAACTCTTAGTTTGCCCTATTTTTCCGAGCAGCCTACTAATCATGTTTAGTTTGGAACATCTTGAAAGAGCTTGGAGCATGGAGTTAGAAGATTCTTCAGAAGATTGTTATCCATTTCCACCATACTCACGTACTATTGTATTCCATATTTGTAAGGATAAAGATTTAGAACTGTCCATGTAGATGTTAAGTTAAACTCTGATAAATGTATTTAAAATTTTCTACTGTAAAGATTAAATGTTGAAATAATATATGTTATTCAATTCATGTGAGATTCTATTTTCTACTATGTTTCTATCTTTATTTTATTTTCCCCCTAACTCTCTGCTTTTTTGTTTAAATTGGGTTGGACATGTGTGGTTTATTGTCAACTTAAAATTTACGGAATTGTGGGTCGTTACAGTTGGTATCAAAGCTTAGGTTGAGTGAACACCTGAGCCTGGTTGGGATGTGTCTCATCCGAGATAGGGTTAATAATACCCTAGAATGAGTAACTCATTAGAGATAGGATAAGTGACAACCTAGAATGAGTTGAGAGTATTATATATGAGCGCGTATTTGTTGATGCTAAAAATGATTTTGTCTAGAAAATTTTGGGTAAATGAAATAATTTTACCTAAGATAATATTTTATATATAAAGATATAACTTTCAAAAATGTATAGTTATTTACAATTAAGGGAATAATAATATTCAGTTATTACAATTGAATGATTGATTGTTTGATTTAAAAAACATGAACACCTTTCACGATTTGACTATATGGTGTTTGGTAGTAATATTGGTTTAAAGTTAAGAAATTAACATAAGATAAATAAATTTATGACCCTAAAAATGTAAAAATAAGATTGTCCTAAGAAATGAATTTATGTATCAAGTTTTATAAATAAAGGAATTGAAAAGAAGAACCTTATGATGACTAGTTCGAGTGGCTCTGAAGTAACTAAAATAGGCAGGAGATATGTTTGGATGGTAAACACTTCTCTTAAGTATTACCTTTCTGATTAAGGGGATATATGATACTACTGGTAGTACCCAGTCCCTTGGTATCAATTTGGAGTTACTCGATCTATAAAATCTTTTAAGTTAAAAGATAATGCGAATCATCAATTGAAAAATTGATTAGTAACTATAAACATCTTTATAAAAGTGTTAAACCAAAGATAATTTGGATCACGTACAAACATCTTTATAAAAGTGTTTCCAAAATAAAGTAAAATATACACACATGTATATACTTTAGCAATCCACCTCCAAAACCAAGTCAAACACCTCCTCTCCACCTTCCAAACTAATGACCACCACCTCCTACCACCAAGGCAGAGCCCATCTCACTTACTTGCTTAGGTCGTGGCTTTCCAAAGGTCCCGGGCTCGATTCCATAAGCTTTGCTTCGATCATAGCGAAGCTATAGCAAATTTTCCTAAGTTTAATATCCAATAAATGTGAGAAACCCTACATCTATATATATGATGACGATGATGTGATATGATTGCTATGGATGTTTACTATGCTTTGATCATCAAGTTTGGTTGTTTCAATATAGTTGTTTAATTGTGTAAACAAATCACGCTAAATACACGTCGATAACACAAGAAAATCACTTTTCGAATCAAGATTATAAAAGTGATATGGAATCATTAAACCCCTTTGAAATGATTTAAAATGGTTTATAAATGATTTATAAACATTAAAATCTAATTTGGCGAAGTTTTGACAAGTAATGAAAATCGAGTAAAAAATAGGCGTTTCGTGTAACTACAGTTCGTGATTTCGTGTCGCGGAAAGTTAAATCCATTTATACAATGAATTCGGAATCGGAATTCTTTGTAGTAAGAATTTTCCAAACTCTTATAATCATAGTCTTCAAACAAAAGAAAACGATAAAGATTTCATTTAGTAGATTTTTAAATATGAGCAAAACAAGTTTTTCAAAATAGTCGCACTTTGGCAGTTCGGAAACCGAAGCGATAAAATCATTAAAAGTAATATTATTAATTCTTTAAAAATATGGAATAAATTTTATAAATCTTTTAAAATGTTTTAAAAGAGTTTTAAGTTATAAAAACGAATTTCTAAATGACAGAATAATTGTTTTGATCAAATAAGCTTAAAAGCATTATTTGCAGCACTATTTGTTGCACCTTTTGCAGTACTTTTAATAACTTTTGAAATATGTTTCTAAACTTAAGTATTCTTTCTCAAATCTTATATAAATGTTTTCAAATAAATTAATTAAGTATTTTAAAGATGATTTGAAGGTTTTATAATTTATTTCTAAAGGTTTAAAATAAATGATTTAAAGAAAAACTGTTATAATTAAGTGATTTAGTGTTGGCTCTAAAAGCCGATGAGTATGATGGATTTTTCTATTTGTGAAATCCAAATAGGAGGTGGTTAAACTAAGGGGATGTTTAGGAGCAACCAGTGCCCTGGCTCACCCGGCCTCTTTCCTGGGCGAGGAATAAATAAGGTCGAAACGTCGAAAACGAGACAGGTATAAAATATTTAATTTTTATAATTAATTAATTGCAACTTGTATTGAATAGAGATAATCTTGTTTTACTTGGTGATAAATTCCGAGGAGGGAACCCGTACTGTCCATGTGAATTTAAAAGGTGATTTCACCCTTATTCGACGGATAATAAAGGTTAAATACGAAAATTGATGCTGGGTAGAATTAATATAATTTCTATCAACCCTTTTTACGCGAGAAATGGTTTTGATTTAGTATAATTTATATGGATCCATTGTGCTCAAATACTAACAAATTTGGATTTACCATCTTAGATAACATGGTTTCTACCTATTAAAAAGATGTGTATTGGAAATAAAAAACCTTTTTTAAGATTTGAATAAATGATTTGGAATTAATTTATTTCCTATACTTAAAATTAATTATTTTGGGTTTAAAGTAAACGATGTCTTAAATAACATTGTTTTTAACCAGTCTTAAAAGTTATGATTTGGAAATATTTTCCTAAGTAAAGAATGAAATGATTTGGAATTATTTCAAGATTTAAAAAGGTTTTAGGTAATCAAAGATTTGATAAAGGAGGTTTAATGGTTATGTATATATTGAAAAGATAGGTTTTAAAGATGTATATCTCTAGAAAATAATTTTGATAAAGAGAAAAGTAATCAATCAAGTGATAAGCACCTATTTACTTAACATCTTGTTATCGATGATTGGTTTGAAGGAACCAGGGTCGGATTTGAGTGATTCTTATTTGAAAACCACTTTGAAACAATTTACGAGTTCGAAAGTAAAGACATATTAAAGGCAATGAAGTTGAAGGTGGGGATCTTCATAACGGAAAGGCTGCTTTTTGATAATTTCGGAGTAGCCCCCAAGATAAATAAATAGCAGTAGTCCCTTCGTTCTGGGATCTTCGTATGCAAGGGCTACTCGCTACTAATCCCAAGTGATGTGGTAGTAGAGTGCCTTTGGTTTGTCCTATTCCTAGAAAACTTGTATGGATGAATGTCTAACATTGCATTTCTAAGATCAAAGTGTATTGATCTCTACAAACGTACATCTGTTTGATGGTGTAGGAGGTAACCCCTCTTATAATTAACACCTTTCTCTGAGACATAGGAGCTCAGAGGTTGTACTTTTATGGAAATCAATAGTGTGTTGTTGGAAATGGCAATTTGGCATTTTAAGTGAAAATGTTCTAAGAAAAGTAAACGTTACCCCGAGCCTCACACCCAGGGAATTGTGAAACAGGGGTTGCTTTAGGGCTAAGTGGTTCGCTACCATTAGGCTATGATATCACCTTTCTAGATTTATTTCGCGCCCGCTATGACGTCGAGTAAAAAAATGTGGTATATGGTATGAGAGCTCTCTGATAGGTCGGGAACGGCCGAGGTGATATCATACTTGGTTCTATCCACCACCAAATGGGTCTACGGGTAGGCTGGTCTTAATTCACAGAGGTTTCGAAGATGTTGTAACGACACGTTTTTTCAACCATTTAGAAATATTAAATTAAATATAATTGTTGAATAAAAATGGTTATAAATAAAGATTTTACTACTTATTAATGGAAATGTTATTAGGTAAGTTGATAGGAAACATTTATTTGCTGTGAAATGTACAATGCTTGTCGTATGGAATTATTTAACAAATAAATGTTGGAATCCTTTAATTGAAACGAAAAGACAAGTACGTTATAATTAATAAGTTCAACGTGAGAACTTGCATTTTAAATTAAACTAAAATGAACATTTTAATGAAATTTAAGCCTTAACTTTGAAAATAATAAAATGAATGTGAATGTTTATCTCTAATTTGAATATAATTGTAAAGTTTAATAAGGAATAAAATAAATGAGGTATGAAAGGTGAAATCATATGTTATTTAATTAAAATTGGTTTTAACATAGCATAGGAAATCAGTTATTTGGTAAGTAAATTTATAACCCTTGCTTATAAACAACAAATTTATAGATGTTTGAATTACTAAGATGTAACAATTGTTTTATTTCTCATTTCATTATTTAATCCGTTTTGAAATTAATTTTCTAATTAATGGAATTTAATGTAATTGGAATTTTTCAGTTAAAATGGGAGAAGACGTTAACTGTAGAGTAATGAGTGAAATAAAATGGAAACTTATGTTTAATAAATACATAAGGGAATTGTGATTTAATATAAAGGACATTGAAATCAATATAAAAGAATGTGTTGAAAATTAAAATATAATGAACTAGGATTTATTATGGTTGTAATTAAATGTTGAAATTAATTTAATATTTAAATCTTGGGTTAACATGAAATATTGGATTTCAAAAGATTATTAAAAATTCTGTTTAATCAAGGATGATGGTAGAAAACTTGTAATTTAGAATTTGGAAGTGATTAAATCGGTTTAATAATAATTCGTTTTAATTCACGTGTAAAAATAAATATAATTTGATTTTAAAGCTAACTTCTATATACAATAAAATTTTGTTCTGAAATTGGTTCCATTAGGTTTAGAAATATCAAAAACCTATATGTTAATATATAGGATTACCTATTTTCATTTTGGGAACGAAATGGGTTTTCGGCTCTTCGTAACTGCTTTGCCCAAATCAACCTTTCCCTCGTATATATATATGATGTTACTGAAACCCTAGCAGCCATATCTCATTCCTCTTATGTTGTATTTTCTTTCTGACCTAGACCTTCTCTACAGATCTAACATCTTCTACTCTAATTGAAATTTATCTTAAATCAATAATTACTGATTTCAAAATCTAATTCAAAATTCAAACTGCTCAAACCCTATCAAACTATATATCATCGTGAAGCTCTTGATGAATGGAATTAGCGTCTGCAATTCATTTCTGCAATCGAGTCTCGGTTTGATCAGAATTGGGCGAAATAGTTTTGGCTGTTCATCCTAAGGTTTGTCGTTCATCGGCGAAACGTCGATCAATCGACGATCAGAAGGTGCTGCGAGGTAGAGGGTGATTAGTGGAGTTCATCCATTGGATTGGATCATGCCATACATGCTCAAGTTCACCAAAAATTGGCGATTTAGACGACACATTTGGATTCAGTTCCTAGCCTAGGCGGAGCATCGAAGGCGATGGCGTGGTAGGCGATGGGTCGGCCGGAGGTGGGCTACGCGATGGTTGGGTCTGATCTAGGTACGGTGGCCTTTAAGCGGCAGCGACAGCGAATCAATGCGGCGGCTTTGGGTTCTGTTGATAGTGTAGGGTTTGAGAAGATAAGTTAAATTACCTTTTTGCCTCTGTGTTTTATTTATTAAAATTTAAGTTTCAAATGTTCTAACATGAATAACTTTTGCATACGAACTCCAATTCACGCGTGGTTTCTTCCGTTGGACTCGTATTGAAATTCTAGACAATATGAAACTAGTTTGGTTGAATTTAAAGACTGTTGATATTTTGGGCTTTTGTTGGATTTTTAATGGGGTTAAATCAAAGGTGAGTGATTAAACCCACTCACGCAATCCTAAAACTTTCTGATGTTGGTTAAATTAAAATCATGAAGTGATATAATTTTATTGGTTGTTGTTTGGTAATTTAAATTGAATTTGAATTTGATATTGAATTGACATTTAAATTAATATTGAAATTGAATTGCTAGATAAATACCGACAATTGATAACTAGTAACTGTTGTGATATATTGGTTGATTTGGATGTTGATTGATATGTTGGATGTATGGTTGTTTGTTTATTTTGACAAATCCCTGGTTATCACCCTATATATAATTGACATCATATGAATTGCCATTTGGATTATTTGAAATGATATATACCTATATCATTTAAATATGGGTTGAAATGATATATATTCATCCATGTAATTAAAATTGAAATAACTGATCACTTGGCCATATGGTAGAAAATTATATATGGACACCGGATTTGGTTAAATTAAATGGTTTTAAAATCTTGAATTTGGATTTTTTTTAAATGATATTATTTTAAAGAAAATGAAAATTGGATTTATATGAATTTAATTATTTTCAAATTCAAACTTTAAAATTTTGGAATGGAAGTTGTTTAAATGGAATTGTGTTAAGGAATTTAATGTGAAATTATTAACTTTAAATCTTAAAGTTGAATTTGAAACATAATATAAATTTATCTGAAATGAATTGTTTTAAAGGTTTAAATATTGAAATTTTAACTTTGAATTTATTTTAATTAAAGTGGTTTAAATTGGTATTTCAAATTTTGGATGTTAAATGGATTTAAACTAAATTGCTTTGAATGAGAATTCGAATTGAAACTTTCAGCCATTTGAATAGAACCGTTTAAATTGAATTTGAAGTAAAGTTTGAAATCGTTTTGAATTGAGGCTAATTTAAATTGAATTTTTAATATGAAGTTGGCTTGAATTGGAAGTCGAAAAATTGAATTCATTGTGATTTGGAATTTGAACCCGAGTTCAAATTGTTGTGAAAGAAAGAAACGGTTTTAATATAAATTATTATATAAACTATTTCACATATTCAAACTATTTTCAATCTTCAAAACTATTTTTAATTATCAAAACTATTTTCAGTATTCAAACCATTTTAATTATTCCCAACTATTTTTCAATATTCAAACTATTTTAACTATTCAAAACTATTTTCAATATTCAAATTGTTTTAAAATTGGGAATTATTTAGATTTGAATCATTGATTTAAATACGAATGTTTTGATTTGAAAGTGTAACCTATTTTTGTATTCAAAATGATTTTGAAGTGAATCTGATATTTTGATATGAAGTATGATTCGTTCTTGAAATTTAAAAGAACCAACTGGTGTGAAAAATGACGTTTGGTTGTTAAAGAGACCGAAGCCGGATGAATGGCATACTCTCTGTTATTCTATCGGAACCACTTTATTAACCATGTACGCAGTGGGTGTTATCCAGAATGTAGAGGTTGAATTGGCGGAGTTTACTGGAATGAAGAAAGAGAACGATGATGGATGACCCCGACACTTGTATCAATTTGAAATAACTAAAATAGGAGCCTATGTCTGGCCAAGGGGTTAGCTACCTTTAGGGGCCATCACCCCTTTGTATTACTATATTGATTTTGACTCGATCAGTGCACCTTGATTTGATTTTTGGGGGTGATGGACTCAGTCGGTAGTCGTTGCTGCAATGTGTTACGACCAGCCAAAAAGGGTAAACTGGTAGAATCCTACCTTTAGCATTGCCTCACATGCCTTGTCATACTATTATCCTTATATGCGACCACTACGATTTTGATTTAGTGTTGCCTTATCACGGTGCCTCCATGGCTACTTGTAATGACCCAAAATTTTTAATGATTTTAATAACGTAACTAATTAATTTTTTTATGAAAATAAACAATAAAATTTATTAATGAAAATTTGATATTTGGTATTCGTCTATTTAAGCATAGCAAGTGACAGATTTTCCTTGAAAAATATGAAAGTTTGTTTGGTTGTGGAATTTTCAATTTAAAATTTAAATTCGGTTAAATTTGATAGAAATAAAATATTTTTGAAACCTGAATATTTTTATATAGGAAAAATGTAAATCATTTTCTGAGTAAGACGTCATATTTCATTTTTCTAAATTTGGACTGCTCTAGCTCCGTTTATCTTATTTTCGGCGATTTAGCAACAGTTTTTGCAACGAATATGGAGTTTTGATAGGTGGGTCGTATCACTCGTATCTGTGTACCATTCTGTTCGTCTCGTCGTACTGATCTCTGTAGTATATTCATTTGTGCATTTCGGCATCCGATACGTGGTGAAATCTACGAAACGATTAGCCGTATCGGTTCCACATTTGAGCCTTTTTGTTTCCTATGTCCTTTCAATTGTCCACCGTTGGAAATCTAACAACTAAAAACCATTAACCATAAATAATTTCTTTGAATTCAACCCCGACCTTTGTTATTCCCTATTTCAATTTATTATTTGTTGGTTCGTTTCTATCTCTCATTCCCTTTCTTTCTTTGTTCTGATTCATTCACTTTTAGAAAAAATATATTATAAAGTTTATATTCGCAACGGCTCATTTCTTTAAAAACTTGTCCTCTTCATTTTTCTTGAAACCTGCTCCAAGCCCACGCAACCCGAACTCTCACCATATCTCCGCCTCCACTGACACTCGCCTCCCACTGCCATCCGCTCCGACACAGCCACATCCGCCTCCCCTTCAGCAGCTCGTCCCTTCACTTATCCACCTTCTTCGAACCGCCACTTCCCCAGCTCCACCCCACACGCTCAGCTACCCATCCCCTGATCCTCCTACTCTCTTCCCACTCTAACATAGCCTCGCCAGCCGCTGCCTTGTGCCACCATCTACCAACCACCCATTCCCATGTAGCCGCCGAACACCATAGAGCAGCAGACCCACCCCTTTGACCTCCGCCTCTCCTCCTAACCCCATAGAAGCCTCTCCACATCTGTTTCTCCTTCATATCTGAACCCCTATAGCTCGACCATAGCCTCATCCTCTTTGACCATTTGATAGCCTCCTTTCCCACCCTCTCACCGCCTTCCATCCTCACGCATCAACCCTTGCTTCCTTCACCTGCCACCCTCTTTGTCTTGTACACCAACCACCATCCAATGATCGCCTCATCACGTCGCTGCCACCATGCAACTCATAGGTGTCTCCAGTTTTCAGTCTGCAGTCCGCATTTCAAGGAGGTGTGTTAGATCAAAGACGAAGCTGTTTAGATGCGTCTAAAATCTATTTAAGGGCACCTTTATTTTTCACTTCCACAAAATGATGCTTCTTTTGAAGCATGGGTTTACTAGCAATGGGATACATGTAATACAACCATGATTGGAAAGCTATCCGACAACGTTTTCTTTCTACAAACTCGAAACCAGCCACCTGAGCTCGCCGACCAGTCTCCTTCCCTGGCCGAGTCTCTTTGCTCTTCTTTTCTTATAAAAAAAAGGTATATGTACAATTAAATGTGTGTGTGTGTGTATATATATATTGTTCCATCAATCTCAAGCTATTGATTTGTTTTCATCGATTCTAGTTAGCTCACTTTGCTTTGTTTCTCCGATGGCTAGGCCAGTGTCACAGAAGTTTTCTAGCTTGCCGCTGTCCGAATTCGTATTACAGCTGCAGTTTTCTAGCTTTGTCGATTATCTGTGCTTATCCGTGTCTGTTTTCATCTTGTTCTTGTTGTTCTCTAGCCGCGAAAGGTGAGCGATCACTCACGATTAATATTCTTATATTTAGTAAATTTAATTCACATGAAATGACGATTGAAATATGTTAAATTTTGAATTGGTTAGTAATTGAATTGTTGAATATGATATGTTATCATTTTAAATTGTTTACCTATATTAATTGACATATGACACCAAAACATGTTGTATATATTTAAATTGTTAATTATGATCATATTTGCCATTGATATGCTATGTCGTTTTATGCTATTATTTTATTAGTTCTCACTCTGCAAGTTCCCTGTTAGTTTAGGAACTCCCTATGGGTTGAAATGATTCATACCCAAACGATATTATATATTAGGGAAAATCTATATGGGTTTAAATGATAAACCCAAGCGATTTTATTGATGTAAAATTTTGGGATTGCAGGTTGAAACGATATATATTCGTAAATTTAAACTATTGCGGATTGAAATGATAAATATCCATATCACTTGACCATAGGATAGAAAATTATTTACGGACATCGTTGGTCTATTTTTAAATGATTTCCAAATTCTAAGGAAAGAAATATATGTGTTTTGGTTTTAAAATATAATATAAAGATTGATTTTAAGATATGTGTAAATTTAGAATTTTTTTTAAAAATTATATGTTTGGAAATTTTAAAATTTATGGGTTCAGACTTGAGAAATGTAAATTTTAAGATTTTACTTATAATTTTTTTTAAACATATAAATAAGATTTGATATAAAATAAAATAAATTTAATAATAAGATTTTATTTAATAAAAATTTAATATAATAAATTTAATAAAAATTTAATTTAATTAATATATAATATGTTTAAAATATTTATTTAGATTTATGTTAACATTTTAAAATAGATTTTGTAATAACTTTAATATATAAAGGTTGGGAAGATAAATTGAAATTGATTTGTAATTTAATTTGTAAGAATTGAATCTATATAAGAATTGATTTTAACTTATTAATTTTGAGATTTTAAAGATATGATTTTTTATAACTTGATAATTGGATTTTGATTAAAGGTGATTAAATGAATATTTTCAAATTTAAATAAAATTGAATATTTAATATAGATTTAAATTTATAATCTGGGATTTTATTTAAATGGTTATAAAAAAATGAATAAGTGAATATTTTCAAATTTAAATAAAATTTAAGTTGAATTTTGAAATATAAATGGAATTTATAAAATCGAGTTATTGTAAATGTTTGAATATTTAAATCATAATTTCTTTCAAAAATAGAATTTTAGATTCTTTAATGGCGTCCAGATCTTGAGACTAGGGTTTCCCCTAGTTCTCTTCTTTCTTCTTTTTTCTCTTTTCCTCAATCCTAAATTATGTCTTCAATCTTTTCTCTTCAAATTCTTATCGCCATGAGCCCTTTGCGGGATGATGAAGGTTGGGAAGAGGTGCGTAGGAAAAGGGGCAAGGCTCCTATGTCGTCTGGATCTGAAGCAAGGTTAAATCTGGGTGGCCAGACTTCCGGAGCGGATCGGAATCAGGTCAAAGCTAGTCAGGTCCGAAAGCAGGGAGGTAATGTTTCGGAGGCTTTTCCAGGGCGATCTTCATTGAAATTCTCGAAATCCTCCAAGCAGAAAGTTAATCTAGCAGGAAATTATGGGAAAATTAAATTTACTGTTTCAGAGAACGCGAAAAAATTTTCATACAGTGAAGCAGTTAAAATTGGAGCTGTAGGTGATCTAGGAAACCTAGATCTAGAATTTATTGAACCAAAAATTTCTGGCGGCAAAAGGATAGGTTCTCTCTCATCTGAAGCTATCAAAGAAGCAGAAGGTGGATGGGACCTATGTATTTTATTGTATGTCGTTGGCTATAAACCGTGGCTTAAAACTTTTGAAGGGTACGCCAATAGAGTTTGGTCTACTCAGAAGTCGTTTTCTGTTCAATCAAGGAATAATGGTTTTTTCGTGGTAAGATTTGGATCGGAGGAGGATTGCAATAAGATTTTGAAATCTGGTCCCTGGTTTATGGATCGGAACCTGATTATTATGAAACGTCTGTCCCCAGACATGAATACGGATAGGGATCTTCTTACTTCTCTGCCTATGTGGGTAAGACTCCCAGGTTTAAGTTTTAAACTATGGGGCAATAAAGCTATTAGTGCTCTAACAAGTACTATAGGCCTGCCTATCAAGATGGATGAGGCTACGAAATCTAAATCCAGGCTAGCCTACGCTAGAGTTCTGATAGAGGTTAATGCTACCTATGGTATGCCGAATACCATTGAAGGTATGGATGAAAATGGGAGAAGTTTCGTGCAGACAGTGGAATATGAAAATCCTCCTCCTATTTGTGGTAAGTGCGTGTGTTTCGGACATGTCACTGAAGAATGTCCTATGACAAAGACATGGGTTCCTAAGCAGACTCAAAAAGACATTGCTGAGAAGGAAAATATGGTAGAACCAACACATGTTGATTGTTTGGAAACGGAGAGTGAGGAAGTCGGAGAAGATACTAATAATCCTTCGAGTAATCAAGAGACCAGTGGAAGCATTCCAGAGGAGGGCCTGCAGTCAGTCGAAATTATTAAGATCAATGAAGGGGTGAGTTTAGGAGGAGAAGTTCTTCCTCGGGAGATTCAAGAGAATGAAGACTGTTTGTCCGGTGATGGTGTTCAAAACGGAATTCAGATTGCTTCTAACTTGTTAGAGCAAGCAGTCCTCACTGCTTCAGGAAATAGGGAGAACAACACTCTTGTGAGTCAAGCGTCTTTGGGAGACAGAGAAGAGAGCCCTATTCCTTCGAAGTCTCCTACGGCTCAGAAATCAATTTTCAAACGTCTTTCAGTGGACACACAAATAACTCCTTTCAATTTACTTGCTAATGATAATAGGATTGATGATTGTGTAATTAATAATGTGAATCTAAGGAGAGGTACTGATTTATGTTTTGATGTGCAGGTACAGGAAGCCTCGAATCTGGATTCAAGAAGGACAGAAGCGATAGGGGAACAAAATACATATGACAATGTCGATCTAACCCAGGAGGAGCAGGCCACTCAAAAGTCCCAGGTTAAAGAATTTGAGAACATTCAAAAGGACAAGTTAGTCCGTAAGAACCCTAAGTGGGTGCAGATGTTAGGTATCTCAGCGGAAGATATAGGTGAGTCCTCTAGCAGCAGGTCTCAGAGGACCCGAAATAACAAGACGTTTTAATGTCAATTGCATGCTGGAATGTCAAAGGGTTTCATAACCCTAACAGATTGAAAGAAATAAGAAGACTTATTGATAAATTTAATATTAGTTGTTTTGGTGTATTGGAAAACAAGCTGTTGTATTCAGATATATTAGAATTGGAAAGAGGTTTGTTGGATGGATGGAAAGTAATCAGTAATGTCTCATGCTATTATAAATGCAGAATCTTTGTTTTACTGGATGGGAATTCTTGGGATTACAATTTCATTAGCATGAGTGACCAACATATTTCTATTGAATTGGTCAACAAATTGAAGTTAAAAAGCAACGTAACTTTTGTTTATGCTCATAATTTCGTTCAGCTCAGGTCAAGATTGTGGAAGAATTTACGAGAAGACGCGATTAATATCTATAGACCCTGGTTGGTTCTTGGGGACTTCAATTGTATACGATGCCCATCAGAGAGAAAGGGAGGTAATCCAGTGCCTTTTAGAAATCTATTTGAACTAGATGATATGTCTAACGTCACAGGCCTTAAGGAGATCAACATTAAAGGCTACGAATATTCATGGTGGTCTGGGCCTAATCGAAACATATTTTCTAAAATAGACAGGGTGTTTGCCAACCTAGACTGGATAAATTTGTATCAGGATCTATCAGTAGAATTCTTACCTCCCTCTGTGAGTGATCATAATGCAATTCTTGTCTCTCTTTCCCCCAAGCCGAGTGTTAAAAATAAACCTTTTAGATATATGAATCATTGGCCCCTTTGTGATAACTACTTTCCATTGGTTGAGAAATTATGGTCAGTTGATCAGAATGATCGTCCTCTTTTTCAAATATTGTTCATTCTCAAGAATATTAAAAAAGAGCTTAAGCTTTGGAGTGCTGGCAAAAGCAACACTAAAAAAGAGGTTAATGTTCAGAGAGAAAACTGTTCTAGACTTCAAAAGATTCTGGAAACATCTAAAGATCACAATTTAGTTATGGAATTTCAAAATGCCAGAATCAAGTTGGAGATGGCACAAAACAAAGAATTCCTGGACACCAAACAAAAGGCGAAATGTGATTGGTTGTTGAAGGGTGACGAGGCTTCCGCTTTCTTTTATGCTAAAATGTCTAGTAGAAGAAGTAGAAAATGTTTGACTAACATTTCAGTTGATGAGGCCATAAATTTTTATAAACAAGTTTTCAATCTTACTTTAACTGACCAGTTTCCAGAAATTATCTGCAAATCGATAATTTCTGAATATGGCGCGAACTTCCTGAATGAGGGTATTTCTTTGGAGGAAATTAAATTTGCTTTGTGGAATATTAAAGATTCGACTTCTCCAGGCCCAGACGGATTTAATTCAAAGTTTTTCAAAACTCATTGGTCTCTTTCGAAAGAGTTAATTTTTAAAGCTTTGAATGACGTCTTCCATAATGGTTCTATACTAAAAGAGTAGAATCACACTTTTTTACACTTGATTCCTAAAAAAGATCATGCCTCCAGAATCCAAGATTATAGACCGATTGCCTGTTGCAACACATTATATAAAGTTTTCACAAAGATTCTGTGTAATAGACTGGCTCCTTTTTTGGATAAGTTGGTATCCCCTAATCAGTCGGCATTCATAAGAGAGAGATCTATAGGGGATGGAATTTTGTTTGCTCACGAAATTATCAGAGGTCTTGGAAGAAAGGATAATAAATACATGTGTATCAAGGTAGATTTGAAAAAGGCTTACGATTCGATTAACCGAGATTTTGTTATACACATGTTATTAAGTTTGGGCTTCCCAGACAAATGGGTGAAAATTATTGGAAATATCATTACCACTCCAATGTTTTCTATTATTGCTAATGGGGAATCGCATGGTTATTTCAAGAGTTCAAATGGCCTCAGACAAGGGGACCCTCTTTCCCCAATTCTTTTTTGTTTGGTTATGGAATATTTTACGTTACTGATGGATGGCAAAGTCAGGGAAGGTCTCATTTCTCCTATTTCAGATTTTAATAACAAGTTAACTCACATCATTTACGCTGACGATATTATAATTTTCACTAAAGCAAGTGTTCTTAATGCTTCAGCCATTAGTGATGTTTTTCAAAGTATGAAGAGAGTAACCGGATTGGAATTAAGCTGTGAGAAGTCCAATGTTTTCTTTGGAAAAGGGGTAACCAACAATACTGATATTTGTTCTATTCTTAATATTCAACAATCAGTACTCCCAATAAGGTACTTGGGCATCCCTCTATCTAGTTCTAATTTGAAAGATAGGGATTGTGATCTACTGTTAGAGAAGATAAAGACAAGATTGGCAGGTTGGGAAACTAGAATGCTCAGTCTAGTTGGGAGACTAGAACTTATCAAATCTACCATTTACCCTATCATTCAATTTTAGATGCAATGCTTTTGTCTCCCAAAAACTACGGTACATAAAATAAAGCATTTGATTCTTAATTTCCTTTGGAAAAGCCGTAGTAGTAAGATTCCCTAGGAAATTTTGTGCAAACAAAAAGAAGAAGGAGGTATGGGTCTGAGGAATTTAGAAGAGCTGAATCAAGCGTTATTTATTAAATTAATTTGGAAAATACTTAATGTTGAAGGAATTTGGGCAGATTTTTTAAAGCGAAAATATATTGGACATAAAAGCTTTTGGGATATCAATCCGAGACTGGACGACTCGGGAGTGTGGAAATATATTTTGAAGAACAGACAAGTAGCTTTGAAGTTCCTTTCTCTTAATATAAGTGATGGCAAAACTACGTCCCTCTGGTATGACCCATGGTTGAATGGAAGCTCCATTTTGGAACGAATTGGTTTAGATACGGCTTTTAGAACTGGAACAGAACATTTGACTCTTGATAGAATTGTAAAACAAGGAGAATGGAAGTGGGACGAGTTTAGTTTCCTTCGGCAGATTCATTCGGAGATTGAAGGTGTCAAGATTTATAAAGACAGAGAGCGGGATTTTTGGGCTTGGAAATGTTCCAAACACGGTCAATATCAGTTTAAACTAGTGTGGAACTCTATTAGGTCAAGTTTTGAAGTTAAATCCTGGTCGTCTTTAGTTTGGAACAAAATTCACGTTCCTAAAATGGCGGTTTGCCTCTTTAAAGCCATAAACGACTATTTGCTAACGAAAGAGCGATTAACATTCAAACAAATTGTCGTTGACCCCTTATGTGTTTTCTGTAATAATTACATTGAAAATATAGATCACCTCTTTTTCCAATGTAATTATACAGGAAAAGTCTGGTTATGGAGCTGTAAAAAAATTTTTAGCTCGCCGGAAAGTATGTTCTCATTTACACTAAGGGAAGACTTGCATAATATTGTATCTATCTCTAAATCAAGAAATCTCAACTCAGATCTGTTCCAATTATCTATCTCAGTTTGTATTTGGCACATATGGAAAGAAAGAAATGACAGGATATTTCTTAACAAATTTAATGACACTTCGCAGTTATGCTCAAAAATTTACCAGACAGTGAATATTAGAATGGTTAAATCAAAGCATTTTAAGCACATGAAAGGTACGTCAAACATAATAGCTAACAAATGGGGATTTACCTCGCTAAGCTAGTCAGGGTTTCTTCGGATTGATCATATGTATTGCTTCTCCTTGCTGCTTCCTTCTTGTAACTTGATTCAGGTTTTCTGCATCCTGTTTTATCTTTACATTCATCTTACATCTTTTTAATTTACATCTTAATTAATTATTATCAAGCCTATTTGACCTAGTCTATAAGCCTAAGAATGCAGGAACTTTTGCTGATCCGCTATCTCTTTAATTGGTGTCTCCATCTATTATATCATTTTTCGAGTTAGTTTCTCAGAAGTCAAAATTAACTTTATCATAGGAGAGTTAAAAACTTAGCTTGTGAAGTAGTTCTGAGAGGTCTGGTTTTTCTGTGGCTTCTCTTCAGAGGTGACTATCTTCTGAAGTACAATGATTCAAACTTTTGGAAGACGGTGACTCCTTGAGCATAGTCCTTTAGATTTAAAGGTAGTGACTTCTAGAAATCGAAGGTTTCAGTGACTCTGATGATTTCTTGTCTCCACTTCCAGTCTTGCGTCCTACAACCTAGAGATCTGTTGTTAGAATCCTTTCTAAGTTAAAAGGTTCAACCTTTACGGGATTTGGAAACTTATCTGGTGCTGCTCACTCTCTTGAAGGATCTGCCCTGGTTTTCTTCTTGCTTAGTTGTGGCATAGCTGAAGTTTTTGAAGGTGGCGCAAATGTCTGTGGTCTCCTGGATAACAGGATTTACTATGAACAAATTAGAAGCTTCAAAGGAATCAGCTCTACCGAGGACAATAGAAGCTATATCAAAAACTTATCTTGTTTAGTGTCGTCTCGAGAAAGAGCTGATGTTCCTTTGGTTTTGCAAAACCTTTAGATCTGTGATGAATCTCAGATCTAATCTGTTATTTTTTTGTTTGAAGGCTGTTAAGAGTTTTTTCAGCATCCTTGACCTGGAATCATAAAAAACTCGTTAGTCTGAAGTTTCAGGAACAAAGAAGAAGAATTTTTAGATAGTATACTTACTCAAGTGTTTCTGGAGGGATGGTAGTTCGAGTCTCAGCTGTTGTCTTTTGGAGAGTTCGCTGTGGTTTCGTCGTCTCAGAAGTAAAGGAGGAGATAAGGTCTTTAATGGCAGCAGCCATTATTGTTTCTCGCGAAGCTTTTTTGGAAAGTATAGAGTTATGAAGAGAATGAAGTGTCGTATTGCCTTTTTCTCTCTCGAGATGTGTCTGGATCGTTCTGGAGGCTTCCAGTCTTTGGGCCTGCTATTGGGTGTTGGGTTGGTTTTGTTTTTGGGCCCAACGTGTATATTTATGTATTGAGTACTTTGTACTGTCTTTTGTTTTGTATTCGGGCCGGTTATTGGCTTATGTACTTTTGTCTTGTTGGACTTGGTTTTATACTCAATAGAAAAGTTTGAACCCCTTTTCAAAAAAAATGTTTGAATATTTAAACTTTGAAATCTATTGAATTGGAAGTGGTTTAAATTTATAGTTCAAACTTGGATTTGAAATTGATATAAATTAAAAATGGTTTTATAAGAATTTGAATTGAACCTTTAACCTTTTTAATCAAAAATGTTGAACTGAGATTGATTTAAATTGAATTTTTGAACTAAAGTTGATTTGAATTGATTTGTTAAATTGGAAGAAACAATACTAATTTGAAACTATTTTTAATATATGAACTATTTTAATCTATAACCTATTTTTAAATATAAACTATTTTTAATACATAAACTATTTTAATCTATTACCTATTTTTAAATATAAACTATTTTTAATGTATAACTGTTCCAATATATAAACTACTTTCAATATTTAAACGATTTAAGTTGGAACTGTTATGGTTTAGATTTAGTGGATTCAATTGCGAATACTTTAATATGATGGTTTAACCTATTATGTGGTTATGATTTAGGAAATGAATATGATTTTAAGTGAATAATGATTTCGAAAGTGATATGATTTTGAAAGTGAATATGATTTCAAAGGTGATATGAGTTTGAAATGAATATGATATTTTGATATGAAGTATGAACTGTTTGAAATGAAAATGACCGCGGTGTGAGATAAGCGTTTGGTTGTTAAAGACACCGGGATCGAATATTGTCATACTCTCTGCTAATACCGAAAACCACTTTAACAACTGTATACGTGGTGGAGAATCCATAACGAAGTAGGATGGTTTGGCGAACGTCTGTATGAGGTAAGAACGCAGCCCTGACCCCCGCGGGTCAGCTTGATGTGACTAAAACATGAGCTATACCCGTGCCAAGTGAGGTCCCACCTCTGATCGAGCATGCTTCTTCGATACCATATCTATTACTTTGTGATTTGATTGGGCGCACCTTTGATTTTGGGATTGTGTCTCGAGGTGGGCGGTAGTAGTTGCTATGCATTACCACCAGCCTGGTTCTGCAAAACGTTAGTATCCTACCCTGGGCATTGCCTCGCGTGCCTTGTCACATGTCTTATCGTGCCCACTACGAGTTAGGTTTGTGTCGTACACTATGGAGTGCCTCTGATAGCCCTCTATTTACAGAGGAATTACGGTACTGTATAGACTACGACATTTATATGAAATGTGTTAAGGGGGATATGGGTAACGCCTTAAAGTTATTTTAATATTTTACTTTACCATAGACATTATCTATGTAGCATATTGTACTATGTATGTAGGTAGTTTAACGGATCCTTAAAGGTTGGAATCTAAACATCCTTTAAGTTATATTGCATTTCACTTGGACATTTCACTTGAGTGGATTTACTTGCATAAGAATGTTAATCCTGCTCTGAGTGTTTTGTGTTTTACTTTATGCTCTGGTCAGACTGAGTGTCACAACATTTGAGACTCACCTTTGGAGCTTGGAGATTTGCTTGGAGATCTATCTTTTATCTATTCAGCGTAGCAGTTATTTCATTTATTTCCAGTTGTTTATGTTCAGATTTTTTATTTGCATTTGTATTTAAACTTCTATGTACTTGGGATTTTCTGTTGTATTTGTTTTAGACTCTGATGTTAGCTTCATGAACTACTATTTATCTATTTCCGCTGCTTATTGTTATATTACTCTGTGTCTGTGATTCAGTGATTGATTTATTTAATGTATATGCTAAGTTTTTCCAAATATAATTTAACAATCCATTGTTTTGAGCAATTCTAGTCCGACATGTGTGGATGATTGTCGATTTGAATGGTTCGAAATGACTGGTCGTTACATGTGGTATCAGAGCTCTGGTTTAGGCAAAACTGAGCATGTGGAGTAAAAACTCATTAGAGATAGGATAGTAATACTCTAGAATGAGTTAAATTAATTACAGAATCATCTTCGTTCGAGTTTGAAATTCTTTGTTAGGATCCTCTTTGATTTGGATTTCTTTTGAATTTTTAGAACTTTACCTTTGTTTTAAAATCCATTCTTGTCTTTTCCTGTTCGTGTTCTTCTAGATAATGGGGCATCCAATAGCTTTATTTCTATTGATCTCTGTAATAAATTTGAGCACATCTTGTTACCTCAATTAGAAACTTCATCCTTGTGTGTGACTAATCCCATCGGCGATCCCGCCAACTTTAGTATGATTTGTAAAGGGGTGAAACTCCTTTACAACAGGCGTCGATTCACCAGAGATTTCTACGTCCTCGGTTTTGATGCTGTTATTTCTTGTAAATCCGAACCGTTTCTTTAGTAGACGACCAAGGTAATTCTCTTGTGATTGATTGTCGAATGCCTCAGGATTGTGCAGGAAGTTTCATCTTTTCGCTTGATTCTCAGCCTAGTGATCTTGACTCCACCCTGATAGTTAGGGATTATCCTGATGTTTTGGTGAAGTCACTTCTCTTCCCCCCTAGCAGGAAATTTGAATTCCACGTCAATCTTATTCCTGAAGCTTGATCTTGCTACTGGTTTTCACCAGCTTCATGTAGCTAAGGAGAGCATTCCCAAGATAGCTTTTCGAATGGAGAATGGTTTCTATGAATGGTTAGTCATGCCCTTTGGATTAACCAATGCTCCTGCCTTCTTCATCGATCTCATGAATCGCGTTTCTGCGATATTCTCAATAAGTTTGTCCTGGTTTTTCATAGATGATATTCTCATCTTTTCTAAGTCTGAGAAGGAACATGAATCTCATTTGGGTTACGTGCTGGAAACTCTTAGGAGTCATCAGTTGAAAGACAAATTTTCTAAACGCCACTTCTGGAGGGATGAAGTCCGATTCCTTGGGCACATTGTTTCTGAAAATGGAGTCTCGGTTGACCCGATTAATATAAGTCTATCCATCTTTCCTCTTTTTGTAATTTAATTATCTTATCTTCCTTTCGAGCCATCTTTTTAGTTAGAATTCTCTTTAATTAGGGTCCCTCTAAATTTGAATCTCTATCCTTGTTCTAAAATCCCTTCTTGAATCATCCTATGAGGGAGCGTATTTGTAATTGATATAAAATGTTTTATATTGTGTTGTTTGAGTTGTTAAGTTTGAATTTTGGGTTTCGATCGATTCGTCTGGCCAACTCTATCGATAGGAATTCCAAAACACTTGAATAGAGCAAACTGACACAATATTGTTTTCGAATTTGGTAAATGAATAATTTTAGGTATGATTATATTTTATATATAAAAAGTATAATTTTTTGAAATTAGATAGTTAAATGAATTGGTTGTTAGAAATGATAGTGCTAGATTATCATTTATTGTTTTGTCAATATTCCTAAACCATTATCTATTGTTGTATGTTATAAGAAGTTGAAATTTTTAAAAACATGGTTTATAAATATAATTTGCAAATGAAATGAATTTAAATTAAGGATTTGAGAATTAAATTTTCGATGTTTTTCAAAATTTGGTTTTCAAAGTTTTGAAAAATGTATTATTTGAAAGTATTTTCGAATTGAAATTGTTTCCAAAGAATTTTAAAAGAAGTAAGTCAGTACTCTCCTCTTATGTCACTGGAAAATAATTTCAATGATGACTGCAGCATCATCGACATTCATTTTTGAGTCTCAAAGTGGGGCGACCACTCAGTAGCTTTGCTACACCTTTTTTTTGGGAAATGGATTTGATTTGAATTTCTTGGGTATGATTTGATGTATAAAATATATATATATGTATATATTTATTTCAAAATGGTTTGAAGTGAAACTGGAAATTTAACTCTTAAGTTTTATGTTAAGTGATGGTTTTCAATTACTGAAATGAAGCAAATTTTTTGAATAATTGGAGTGTTTAAAATGAGAAATTGAATTGAAACAACTTGAAACAGTTGAACTAGGATAAAATTTATTTGTATAATACTCAATTGCCTTCTAAAACATATATAACTTACCTGAAATATTCAAAAAGATCAAAATGTAATGTGAATATGTAATTGAAGGTTATACAAGAGAAAACTTAAGTAATAAAAATGTTCAAACTAAATTTTGCTTAATAGAAATGTTGTAAATAAAAGTTAAATTTGTATAGTGCTCAATTACTTTCGAAAACATTAATAAAACTTACCTGGGAAAAGTTTGAAAATAATTGAATAGTATACAATATAAATGTAAGTAATAAGATGTCCAAAAATGAAATTTATATGGTTTTGAATTAATTATTATATCTGGTACTGTGTATTTCGAATCTATCTTTCCTTTTTGTTGCTTCTATTCTCCTCTCTTGTTCCTTTTCGGGGACGAAAAGTTTTGAGTCGGGGAGAATGTAACGACCCAAAAAATTTAACAATTTTAATAACATAATTAAATAAATTTATCATGAAAATAAACAATAAAATTTAGTAATGAAAAATTGATATTTGGTATGCGTCTATTTAATCATAGCAAGTGACAGATTTTCATTGAAAAATATGAAAGTTTGTTTGGTTGTGGAATTTTCAATTTAAAATTTAAAATTAGTTAAATTTGATAGAAATAAAATATTTTTGAAACCTGAATATTTTTATATATGAAAATTGTAAATCATTTTCCGAGTAAGATGACATATTTCGTTTTGCCAAATTTGGACTGCTCTAGCTTCATTTATCTTATTTTCGGCGATTTATCAGTAGTTTTGGCAACGAATATGATGTTTTGATAGGTGGGTCGTATCACTCGTATCTATGTACCATTCTGTTCGTCTCGTCATGCTGGTCTCTGTAGTATATTCATTTGTGCATTCTGGCGTCCGGTACGTGGCGAAATCTGTGAAACGATTAGCCGCATCGATTCCGCATTTGAGCCTTTTTGTTTCATGTCCTTTCAATTGTCCATTGTGAGAAATCAAATAGCCAAAAACCATTAACCATAAATAATTTCCTTGAATTCAACCCTGGCCTTTGCTATTTCCTATATCAATTTATTATTTGTTGGTTTGTTTCTATCTCTCATTCTCTTTCTTTCTTTGCTCTAATTCATTCACGCGAAAAAAAAATTATATAGTTTATATTTGCAACAGCTCATTTTTTTAAAAACTCGTCCTCTTTATTTTTCCTAAAACCTGCTCCGAGCCCATGCAACCCAAACTCTCACCTTATCTCTGCCTCCACAGACACTCACCTCCCAATGCCATCCGCTCCAACACAGCCACATCCGCCACCCCTTCAGCTGCTCATCCCTTCCCTTATCCACCTTCTTCGAACCGCGACTTCCCCAGCTCCACCCCACACGCTCATCCACCCATCCCCAAACCCTCCGCCTCTCTTCCCACTCCAAAATAGCCTCGCCTGCCGCTGCCTTGTGCCGCCATGTGCCAACCACCCATTCCCCTATAGCCGCCGAACACCACAGAGCAGCAAACCCACCCCCTCTGACCTCCGCTTCTCCTCCTAACCCCATAGCAGCCTCTCTACGTCTGTTTCTCCTTCATAGCCGAACCCCTATAGCTCGACCACAGCCTTATCCTCTTCGACCATTTCATAGCCGCCATTCCCACCCTCTCACCGCCTTCCATCCTCACGCATCAACCCTTACTTCCTTCACTCGCCACTCTCTCTGTCTTGTACGCCAACCACCATCCAGTGATCGCCTCATCACGTCGTTGCCACCATGCAACTCAAAGGTGTCTTCGGTTTTCAGTCTGCAATCCGCATTTCAAGGAGGTGTGTTAGATCAATGGCAAAGCTATTTAGATGTGTCTAAAACCTATTTAAGGGCACCTTTATTTTTCACTTCCTCTAAATGATGCTTCTTTAGATACATGGGTTTACTGGCAATGGGATACATGGAATACAACCATGATTGGAAAGCTATCCGACAACGTTTTCTTCCCTACAAACTTAAAACTAGCCACCTGAGCTCGCCGACCAGTCTCCTTCCCTGGCCGAGTCTCTTTGCTCTTTTCTTCTTATAAAAAAAGGTATATGTACAATTATATATATATATATATTGTTCCATCAATCTCAAGCTATTGATTTGTTTTCATCGATTCTAGTTAGCTCGCTTTGCTTTGTTTCTCCGCTGTCCTAGCCAGTGTCGCAATAGTTTTCTAGCTTGCCGTTGTCCGAATTCGTATTACAGCAGCAGTTTTCTAGCTTTGTTGATTATCCGAGCTTATCTGTCTCTGTTTTCATCTTGTTCTCATTGTTCTCTAGCCATGAAAGATAAGCGATCACTCACGATTAACATTATTATATTTAGTAAATTTAATTAACATGAAATGACGATTGAAATATGTTGTCAAATTTTGAATTGGTTAGTAAATGAATTGTTGAATATGATATGTTATCATTTTAAATTGTTTACCTATATTAATTGACATATGGAACCATAACCTGTTGTATATATTTAAATTGTTAACTATGATCATATTTTCCATTGATATGCTATGTCATTTTATGCTATTATTTTATTTGTTCTCACTCTACAAGTTCCCTGTTAGTTTAAGAAATCCCTATGGGTTGAAATGATACATACTCGAACGATATTATAGATTAGGGAAAATCGTTATGGGTTGATATGATAAACCCAAGCGATTTTATTGATGTGAAATTTTGGGATTGCGGGTTCAAATGATATATATCCGTAAATTTAAATTATTGCGGATTGAAATGATAAATATCTGTATTACTTGACCATAGGATAGAAAATTATATAAGGACACCGTTAGTCTATTTTTAAATGATTTCCAAATTTTAAGGAAAGAAATATATGTGTTTTGGTTTTAAAATATAATATAAAGATTTATTTTAAGATATGTGTAAATTTAGAATTTAAAAAAATTATATGTTTGGAAATTTTAAAATTTATGGGTTAAGACTTGAGAACTGTAAATTTTAAGATTTTACTTATAATTTTATTTTTTTAAAGCATATAAATAAGATTTGATATAAAATAAAATAAATTTTATAATAAGATTTAATATAATAAAAATTTAATAAAAAATTAATTTAATTAATATATAATATGTCTAAAATATTTATTTAGATTTATGTTAACATTTTAAAATAGATTTTGTAATAACTTTAATAAATAAAGGTTGAGAAGATAAATTGAAGTTGATTTGTAATTTAATTTGTAAGAATTGAATCTATATATAAATTGATTTTAACTTATTAATTCCGAGATTTTAAAGATATGATTTTTATAACTTGATAATTGGATTTTGATTAAAGGTGATTAAATGAATATTTTCAAATTTAAATAAAATTGAAATTGAATATTTAATATTGATTTAAATTTGTAATCTGGGATTTTATTTAAATGGTTATAAAAAAATGAATAAGTGAATATTTTCAAATTTAAATAAAATTATGTTGAATTTTGAAATATAAATGGAATTTATCAAATTGGGTTATTGTAAATGTTTGAATATTTAAACTTTGAAACCTATTAAATTGGAAGTGGTTTAAATTTGTAGTTCAAATCTGGATTTGAAATCGATATAAATTAAAAATGCTTTTATGAGAATTTGAACTGAACCTTTAACCTTTTTAATCGAAAGTGTTAAACTGAGATTGATTTAAATTGAATTTTGGAACTAAAGTTGATTTGAATTGATTTGTTAAATTGGAAGAAACGATACTAATTTGAAACTATTTTTAATATATGAATATTTTAATCTATAATCTATTTTTAAATATAAACTATTTTTAATATATAAACTATTTTAATCTATAACTTATTTTTAAATATAAACTATTTTTAATGTATAACTATTCCAATATATAAACTACTTTCAATATTCAAATTGTTTAAGTTGGAACTGTTATGGTTTAGATTTAACGGATTCAAATGCGAATACTTTGATATGATGGTTTAACCTGTTATGTGGTTATGATTTTGGAAATGAATATGATTTAAAGTGAATAATGATTTTGCAAGTGATATGATTTCGAAACTGAATATGATTTCGAAGGTGATATGAGTTTGAAATGAACATGATATTTTGATATGAAGTATGAACTGTTTGAAATGAAAATGACCACGGTGTGAAATAAGCGTTTGGTTGTTAAAGAGACCGGGATCGGATATTATCAAACTCTCTGCCAATACCGAAAACCACTTTAACAATTATGCACATGATGGAGAATCTAGAATGAAGTAGGATGGTTTGGCTAACGCCTGTATGAGGTATGAATGCAGAGCCCCTTGCGGGTCAGCTTGATGTGACTAAAACAGGAGCTATACCTAGGCAAAGTGAGGTCGCACCTCCGATTGAGCATGCTTCTTCGATACCATATCTATTACCTTATGATTTGAATGGGTGCACCTATGATTTTGGGAGTGTGTCTCAAGGTGGGCGGTAGTAGCTGCTATGCGTTACCACCTGCCCAACTCTACAAAATGGTAGTATCCTACCCTGGGCATTGCCTCGCGTGCCTTGTCACATGTATTATCGCACCCACTACAAGTTTGGTTTGTTTCATACACTATGAAGTGCGATCTGATAGTCTTCCAGTTTACGGAGGAATTACGGTACAGTATAGACTATGGCATTTATATGAAATGTGTTAAGGGGGATATGGGTAACGCCTTAATGCTATTTTAATATTTTACTTTACTGTAGACATTATCTATGTAGCGTATTGTACTATGTATGTAGATAGTTTAACGGATCCTTAAACGATGGAATCCCAACATCCTTTAAGTTATATTGCATTTCACTTGGACATTTCACTTGAGTGGATTTTCTTGCATAAGAATGTTAATCCCGACTCGAGTTTTTTGTGTTTTGCTTTATGCTTGGGTCAGACTGAGTGTCACAGCATTTGAGACTCATCTTTGGAGCTTGGAGATTTGCTTGGAGATCTATCTTTCATCTATTCAGCGTAGCAATTATTTCCAGTTCTCTATGTTTAGATTTGTCATTTGCATTTGTATTTGAGACTTCTATGTACTTGAGATTTTCTGTTGTATTTGTTTCAGACTCTGATGTTAGCTTCATGAACTACTATTTATTTATTTCCGCTGCTTATTATTATATTACTCTGTGTCTGTGATTCAGTGATTTTTTGCTTACTATATATGCTAAGTTTTTCCAAATATAATTTAACAACCTATTGTTTTGATCAATTCAAGTCCGACATGTGTGGATGATTGTCGATTTGAATGGTTCGAAATGAGGGGTCGTTACACTACTGACTGACGTTACTGGTTATGCTACTAAGGAAAACTGTAGGCAATGCTTAAAAATGTGTTAAGGGGGATTAATGTAAAGCCTTATGCTATTTTAATATTTACTTTACTGATAGACACTACATATATAGCGTATTTTACTACATATAGATAGTTTAACGGATCCTTAGGAGATGGAAAATCCCGTAACATCTCTTAAGTTACTTGTACCCTTATTTCACTTGTTATTGATTTAACTTACATAAGAATTTTTAGTTCTAACTCAAGTGTTTTGTCTTTTCATTACGCTCAGGTCTACCTGAGTATTTTAGTATTTGAAGACCATCATTTTTGAAGGACGAAGACAGAGTTTGTACATTATATTACTAGTATTATTCCACTGCATTATTTTGGAATGTTTGTTGATTATACTCTAATTTATGTTGTATAAAAATGTTTAATCAAATGTATATTGTAAAACAGCTTCATGAACTGTTTATTTGATTATTATATTTTGTCATTTCGCTGCGAGATTCTGTGTATTGCTTTCCTTCTTTTCTCTTATTTTCTTATTAAATCCCATTGATAATTTGCACTTTAGAATTGTTTGAGTTAGACATGTATGGTTTATTGTTGACTTAAATTGTCTAAAAATGTGGGTCGTCACAGTTGGTATCAAGCTTTGGTTTAGAGATACCTTAGCCTGTTAGGGATAAACTCATTAGAGATAGGATTAGTAATTCCCTAGAATGAGTTTGAGTCTATATATATACGAGAGAGCATATTTGTTAGTGCTATAAAAATGTTTTGTATTGTGTTAATTAGTTATGTTGAGTATTTATGAATTTCGGTCGGTACATAGGATGTTATGGCATCGATAGGGTGTCTAAACACTTGAACAAGGTAGACCGACACAATATTGTTTTCGAAAATAGGTAAATGGAATAATTTACCTAGTATTATATTTTGTATTTATAAGAATAATTTTTCATAAACCGATATAGTTATTTTTGGTGTGTTGTTTGTTAGGAAATTATAATATTTGATTATTGTCATTTATTGTTGGTTAGTCAAGGTTCTTAAAACCATTGACTATTGTATGTTATAAGAAAATATAATTTTATAATTATGGTTCGTAAAATAGGATTTACAAATAAAATGAATTTAAATTGAAAATTTGAGAACTTAAATTTTGGTGTTTTGAAATTGGTTTCAAAGGTTTTTGTAAAGTAATATTAGTATTAGTCAGAAGTATTTGCCAATAGAAATGTTTTCAAAATGTTTTCAAAAGGTACTTAAAAGAAATGTTTTAAAATAATTAAAAAGAAAATAAGTTATGTACTCCCCACTTTTTCTATTGGAAAATAATTTCGGTGATGATCGCGACATCATCGACATTCATTTTCGAGTTTCAAAGTGGGAAAACTACTGTAGTAGCTTTGTTACGCAGTTGTTTTCATGAAACAAATTTAAATTTAAATTTCCTAAGTATGATTTGATATAAAAGAATTGTAACGACCTTTGGATATTTGAAATTGGAATATTTAATTGATTTTGAATATTCGGGTGTTGGTTTTTAACTTGAATTTCAAATATAAATATTTATCAGATAATTAAATTATTGAATTTAATTATTGGAAGTTGGATAAAATATTGAATCTTTTTTTTAAGCTTGTTAAAAATATTTTAAAGGATTGTAAAATTTATATTGATAGTAATAAAGGTGATAAAAGTATTAAAATTTGAAATTGAAGTAATATGTTCAATTTTAAAAATATATCGTTTAAATCGATATTTAAAAATAGCCTTCCAAGGCACGGTCTCAGAATTCGACGAAACCATTTCCATTGGATCCATAATATTGTACTATTATCGGAATCCAAATTTCATAACATTTGGAGTTATCGTGTGGTCATACGGGATAGGAACGCGCTGAAATCTATATTGAAAATTAATATTATAACTGGGTCCAAAAATCTATCTTCTCCATACGATCGAATTAGGAATCGAAACCTTTTCCATTGCGTTCGGAATAGGGGTATAACATTACAAACGCCTAGCGGCATGTCTCGATAGAAGGTCAAGTTTTTAAGCTACGAATTCAAGGCGATTTAAATTTAAAATTTAAATATAATATATATTTGTTGACTGGTCAAAATCTATTCACGTCAGTGCTTTTTGGCTTTCATCTCATGGTTACTGTAGCTAACCTTCTCGTGCATGCCACCTCCTGTTCAACATCACGTCTTTATATCACGCGACCTTCTCCTTTTCCTTCTGTCAAAAATCTAAGGGCCGAGAGAAAAAAAATACACGTTCTTCTTGACTTCTTCCTTTTCCTAAATCAGAATCGTCCCTCCTCTGCTCAATTTTCAAATCGAATCCCATCCTCAACTCGAATTCAAAGCTCAAGAAAATAAAATTCAAACGAGCAGAGAACCTCGTTCTCATGAAAGGGAAAAAAGGAAATCTTGTTGTTCACTTTCGAAACGAGGTAGTAGATGCTCGAATTCGAGTAAGGTTAATTCGCGATAGTGAGGATAGGCGATCACGTTCGATCGAGTCATTCTTGGAAGCGGTAGAGGCGTAGTAGTATCTAGGGCTTGCGTTTTGATTAGGGGAGTCGACATTAGGGGTGATCAAGCTTGCTCGAAGTTTTCGATGATCGATGGGAAACCTTGCGACCTGGAAGGTGAAGTCTCGCACGCAAGGAAGAGAAGTTGGATTGGTTTTCGCGAGTTTGGGAATTGGGGTAGGTGGCCGTGAGTTTCAAGGAAGTGGATGGAGGCGAGGGGTTGGTCGAGCAATCGTTGGTGAGGTATATTTGCTATATTTTTTTCTATTTAAATTTTTTATAATACAAATATATATATATACAGAAGAGGGAAAAAAATAAAAATAAATATATACTTCAACTATAAACTGTTTTAAGGAAAATCTTCACGGTTAGAAATATATGCTGTTTATTTTTCAGTTTAAAGGTTTATATGTGTATCTGTAAATATATACAGTAAAGAAAAGTAGAATACAAAAATAAATAAATATATATATATATATAGATTTGAGGTTATATTGTATATACATAAGAAGAAAAATAATATTACAGTAAAGTATAAAATATTTCTGTTTTTGATTTAATATATATATATATATATACAGAGAAAATAACAATAAGGTTTATAAAACAATTTATTTTGAAGATTTATATATGTATATATATATATACAGTAAAGAAAAGTATAATATAATTATATATATTTACATATACACATATTTTAAATATATGTAGATAAACATAAAATTATTATAGATTTTGGAAAATATAGGAGTTATAAAAAAATTAGATTTTTAAACCTATATGGATTATTTTTATATAAGTATATATATGTAGTTTCAAGGGGGAAATAAATATGCATATACCTATTTTAGATTTACTGGTTTATTTTAAAAATAATGGATTTGGTAATCAAATTGTTAAATTAATTTATTTTAGTTACTAAAAGATTATTTTGAAAGGAAAATAATTAGTTTAAAATAAATTATTAGTTAATTAAATTATAAAATAGCAATTGATGGTTCGATTTTTTCGAATATTGATAAACCGTATAAATGTTTATACAAGGTCAAAAGTCGTGAATCAAATCAGGATTGAAGTGGATGGCAAACGAAAATATATGTGAGATTTTCTCACTCATTTGGATGACCTTATTTAAATTTAAATTATTGGATGATTGGTTGGATTGATAAATTTATAATTATCTATTGGATGATATTATAAATATATTAGTATTGGAATGATTGATATTCCCGCATTATATAGCGGATGAGACCTTATGCCGCCCGCATAATAGCGGATGACCCTATATATCGCGATATCCCCCTCGAAGTGGGATTAGTATTTTATTTGTTGACTAACATCTGTGGATGCAGGAAAAATAGGTTGGAGGGATCCAACAGGATTCCTCAAAAATATTTATTGTTCATATATATATTAATATATGTTATGATGGATAAGTTAGTATGGTTTGTGGTGAATTGAATTATTTAGTGTTAAATAGCATGAAAATTAAAATGGGCATTTTAAATACCAAAAATAATCAAATTGAAGGAATTTAAAAGGGAATTTAAATAGTAAGTATTTATATTGTAAATTGGATTTATTCTAAAGGGAATTAAGTAGAATAAAAATATATTTACTAACTTGAGTTATACTTAACTATTTGGAAATTTGTTAAGTAAAGATTTGAAATTAAATTATATACTAGGGACTTGAAGAGAATTGGAATCGACAATTAAAATGGATTTGAAATAGAATGGAATTTTATTAAAGGGTAAAATTATAAAATGAAATACCAAATCTTTTTGAGTTATTGTTGATTTGTACACAAATGTATGCAATATTCAGACACAGATATAATCACAGAATCAAACACAAATGCGGAAATAAAGTAAATGCAGTAAAGAAAAGAACACACTGGATTTTATATTGGTTCGGAGTTACCCTACATCCAGTCCTGCACAACTAAGTACGGATTTCCTTTCAAAAGCAATTCAACAATTACAACCCTCGATTTCAAGGCCACGAGGTACACCCTCCAGAATCACAATACTCTGGGTAGAGATACTTGATTTTCGGGCAACAAGTTCACCCAATTGATTTCTCAAGGCTACAATCACACCTTTTCTCACTTGATTGATTTCCAAGACTACAATCACAGCTTTTACTCTATTGATTACAAAGAAAGCCTATAACTCTGAATAACACTGAGGATCTTGATGAGATAGTGATAGAGAATCAAACCAGAGATTATCTAGTTAGATTCAATGTTGATTTCGGCAGGGTAATGGTAAGAATATGTATAAAGAAATGTGGAAGAAGAAGAGAAGTGAAAAACCAGAAAATCTATATTCAAATTCGTTGAAACTAACCCCTATTTATAGAAGAACAACAGCCATGTCCATTCGTGAAAGGTTATGGCGAATAGACACTTCTTTTGAAATTCAATTTCTTGAATCTAACTGTCGCTATGTCGACATGGGGTACTAGGGCATGTCGACATCTCAAAGCATTTTTTGAAGATTTGATTTTCTTTGAAAATAACCTTTATCTTATATTAAAAACTATTTAAACTTTATAAATATACTTGACTATAGATAAAATACATAGATAAATATAGAGAATAATATATATAAAATTTTACTATAATTTTATATTTAAATCTAGGTATAAATATATTATAATTAAAAGATAGTTTAAAACAAACGAAGTTTAAAACAAGAGTTTATTAAAAACAAAAACAAAGAATATTTTAAGGATAAAACATCTTTTTGAAAATCATTTGAAAAGATAATTTTAAGGCTAAAACATTTTGAAAAGCAGTTTTGAAAATCATACTGAAGTAGTTTTGAAAATCATTTTGAAGTAGTTTTGCAAGCTTCTTCCTGCAGAATATCTCATCACATCAGGACTCGAGAACTTGTACAAAACCAGGATGTTCGTGGGTTTGTAAGCCACTTGTCATAGGTTTGTAAGCTACTTGTCGTGGGTTTGTAAGCCACTAAAAAGGTAGAAATGGGTTCCATCCCAAAAGAAAAACGGAGTGAAGATTTCCGTGCTATTATGAAGTTTTAACATAATTCTAGACTCAATACTTATCTTGAACTCTTGATAATCTTGATACTCATGAGTCTTCAATCTTAATATCTTGAATCTTTATACTGTACAGTCTTCATTCTTTGTACCTGCATGGTTAAATCCTGCATATACATATATATATCTAAACTATAATGTTAGTATTTATATTTTATAATCTTATTCTAAGGTTGTTGTCATCAAAACCATCAACTCATGGGCTAACATTAATTTTTTTTAGATAGATGAAAACTCAGGGGAATTTATAAATTTATAAACGGGGTTTATAAATGAGATAGATTAATATTAGTGGATATGTTAAAATATAAGTATGGCGTGAACTTATATCGAGTTATGTAAATTGTAAAAAAAGAACTAGTGGAAGGTATTTCGAATGTGGGAAATGGTGATATGGTCGGGGTGATACGAATCAAGAGGAATCAATGAATTGAATTGGTAAATATTGGATTTTTCTAAAAATATATTTTTGTTAAGTAAATTGAGATGGTTTAAATGGGATTTTAAATTACCATACTATATAACTTTTAAAATTATTATCTGGATTTAGAATATCCCGAAGTTAGTTATTTTAATACATATTTTTAAAAGTAAACCATTTTACTTATTTCATATATATAATTTTAAATGTCTTAAAATTCAATTATGAATCCTCTCGAGATGCGAAGCGAAGTTAATTAAAGTCGAATAAGATTTTAGTGAAAAGATCTTATAATGGTATTATGGAATTTAAATAAATTTCTAAAGCATAAGATAAGCGAACTTCGAAAGGTGAAATAAAAAGGAAGAAGGAGTGAAACTGGAATTTTAAATAAGCATAAATGGCGTTGGAAATATTAAAGGAAATTAACTAAGGGGTTCTAGAATTTATAGAATTCGTGTGGAACGAGTTGGGAATTTACAAATTAAGTTGTAAATGATTTTTAAAGAGAAATAGGAAATAAGTGAATAATTTCCAAGGTTTGAATATCAATTGGAGTGTGAAAAATATGCTAAGTATTGGGTAAGGGTTGAAATTTGTTCCGTGGGAATAAAAGGGATTTGAAAACTATTTTCAAAGTATGGGAATAATATCTTGAGTAGATATTTTGAAATAAATAATTTGGAAAATTATTTAAGGCCTAATGGTTGCTTGTGGATGTTTTATGATAGTTAAATAACTGACTATCAATATTGGCCAATGCGCTGATCGTTTCGAAGAGACCGAGATCAGATTTAATTATCCGAAAACCACTTCGATCCAGTTTAAACGTTTGTGAATGAATACCATGAAGATGATGAAGATGGTGATTCGGTTTGTCCAGACCCAGGACAACTTGTATGGACGAATGCTATCAAACCATCGTCATTGGAGGACGGTGAGCATTCTAAGTGGACGTATGCTAAAAAGGTAAAGCTTAACCTCAAGCCTCATCGACCGGGAATGGATAAAACAGGGGAGGTACAGCAAGGCTAAGTGGGTAGCACCCAAGTAGGGTAAGGTCATCCCTGTCTAGAGTCCCTTTATTTCGGCTGTGTAGCGGTTGTTAGCTCCAACCGTGGGATGATCTTATTCGGACTATCTAGTAAGAGGTAGCTCCAGTCTTGTGTTGCACGGGATCAGGCGTGGTCCTCGGTATGCTGATCTAGGCCAGGTACTGTGACGGGCGGTACCCCAGTATCCCTGCCATTGTATGGAATCCAATCTCCAATAAGCGCCCGTACGGTTTTGATTGTGCCCAGCTGTCACGTACCGGAATTTTCAGCTTTCGAAAATTCGACATCGATACTCACTTTATCGACTGCCGAGCAATCGAGTGCCGGAAACTCCAGTAGTGAGGGTTTAAGAAAAAGAAAAAGTAGAAGAAGAAAACAGAAGAAGAAAGGAGAGAAGAACAACAGAACAACATCAGAAACAGAGACAATATCAGAATCTCACATATCGCAGCGGAACAATATATAATAGATAAGTGAATAATCTCTAAAACAAAGAACTATATCAGTTTATACATACATCAATCATCAGAGTCAATATACAACAACGGACAGTTACATAACTTGTCCTCATACAGAATACACAGCGGAATAAATACTATCAGATACAAATACTACGTCTCGTCGTCCAGCTTATCTCCAAAGCTCCAGAATATCCTGAATATCCTGATAATATAACTCTAGGCTGCCCGTGTGGAAATTGGTGGGCACCCAGAGTTTAGAAGGGAACAATAAACTCCGAGTCAGTCATGGTGACTGGTGTGAGATCGTAAAACAGTTATTCTTTAAAATAATCAACAGAAAATTTTTAAAGTAAATTCGCAATGCTTTTCGGAAAATGAGACTACCATAAGACCTCCCACCACACACACAATGCAAACGCAGAATTGGAGGAGATTTCTTCTTATGATAGTCAAAGATGCTTACTACGCAAAATCAAATTCTTTTTTTTATTATTATTAGTGCATAGTGTAGAAAACATTTCGAAAGTATAATATTAATCTTAGCCAACATACGACCAGTATCGTATGCCTACTATAGCTACCATCTAAACAGTGGTGACCACCGTACGTAAATGGCAGGTTCTACAACTAATACCGTACAAGGTTCGTATTGGAGTTTGGATTTCCAACAAATGGTCAAGCTAAGGAACTTCCTATCCACGATGGGTACGTCCCTGGAATAGACGACCCGAGAAATAACCTAACATTACGGTTAGATCTCTGCCAACACAAGGCCGGGTTACCTCTGCAAAAATAGGTAACTACTGACACGCGTATGCCATCCCCCGATCGTCACCGATCTTCCCGAGGATCCCCGATTCCAACAAACCACAAAGTAATAAATTTGCAGCAACCACAGAGGTTAAGTATCTGGGCTCCATACCATGATACCACCTTTATCCAGAAGGAATGACATACACTAAGGGGCGCTACTCCCTAGAACCTTGCTGCATCCTTCCTGTTTCGACCATTTCCGGGGTGTGAGGCTCGACGAAGTCTCGTCCACAAAGCTACGCTTTCTACAAAACCCTGCTTCGGGTCAAACAAAATGATCAACCTATGATCACAAAGATATAAGATCAAACAAATGATCATATCACAAATGATCAAACACTGATCATTTCACAGCAACACTCAGTGTGCCACGTTACCAAATTGGGATATATCGCTGATAAATTTCAACTACATAACCTCTGAGCTCGTACGTCTCAGAGAAGGGTGTTAAGCTAAGAGAATAAATTCTCCGCCACCAACAGAAATGTATTTGAAAGAAATCAGCTTTATATCTCAAATTGTAACGTCAGACACACAATCCATACAAGTCTGTTCCGGGATCGAACAGAACCGAAGGCACTTCTCACGAAGCCCTTGCATATCCGGATAAATTTCTAATCACGTCCGGATTTCCCATCACTAAGGGTGATAAAACCTCTAAATCGGAGATCAGCCGATGTAGAGTAACTCGACGGTAATCCTTCCGTTTTCAAAAATATTCGGTCTTCAACACCGGTCTTCAAATGCAATTCATAACGACGTGTCACATATTCGGAATGGGTTATACGACCCCATGGTCCTTTCCCGGCTAACCCGAATAGTGAGCGCTTATTCAAAAATAAGTGTGGCATTCAAATTCATCCAATTCACAACAAATACCTATCTAAAGGTAATTATTGATAGTCGGTTATTTAACTATCAATAAAGATGCGCAACATCATCAGATTCCAAATAATTTCCAAATTATTTCATCTTCAAAAATATCTTTACTAGATATAAAATTTCCACACTTTAAAAATAAATCAACGTTTATTTTTAAAACAAATTCCCATTCCATTTATAAATTCCATAGTGAATTTATATCTTCAAAATATCTACTGATATACGATTCTCAAATCGATTTCAAATATTCAATTTCATTTTATCTTTAAGAAGATAAAATCTCAAAACGTTTCATTTCATTTTGGAAATACATTTCCATACTTATTTAAAAATAAGTATTTCACAAATCTATTTATTTTCAACATTTGAAAATATTCAATATACTTAAATCAATATTAAGTATACATTTAATTCTTTAAGGAAATCATAAATTTTAACATCTATTTGAGTCAAAACAAATGTTGCGTAAAACATCGTTACGACGACTCGAAATCAATAGTATAGGGATTCGAAATTAAAATAGATATGTAAATCCCAATACTAGATAAAAACATTTCCTTTCGAAAATCATTTACTATAACAACAGTGTTATAGTCCACCATTTCCTTATTTCTCGAAAACGTCTATTTCAACAATGAATGTTGAAATCTATGATTTCGATTCATAATACATTTTAAAACATCTTTAAAATGTTTACTTCATTTTTAATATCACTTCTTCAAAAGTAATTCCATTTTACTTAACAATATATTCGCTGCCCAGAATCGTGGATATAATTTACTTAACCCCATTTCAATCATTTCTACACATTTTTATTTCAATAAAAATTCGCTATCCAAAATCGCGAATATATCTTCTTTAATGACCTCCTACATTTAATTTATCAAACTCCATTGATTTTGAATTTATAAAACAACGTTTATAAATCCTATTTCTATTTTTTTTTTTAACAACTTTGATTTATAAATCTTCTTTATTAACAATCCGGTCAATATTCCATTTAAAAGCAAAAATTCAATTTATAAGTAAATTTCTTATAATCATTCATTCTACAACTTCATACTTTATAAATCTATAAGTTTCATATCTTTACAATTTATAATTCTATACATTTCATATCTTCACATTTTATAATTATAAATTTCATATCTCTTATAAAACTCATTTTAAAATTCCAATAACTTTAATTGATAAATATCAATTTGATACATCTTTTATATACATTGGTTTAATAATTCAAAAATCTCAACTTAAACCATTTTATAAATTTCTTAACTCTTTATTTCAAAAGAAATTACTTTTTTGTTAAAATTCACAAAATCTTAACTTTTATAACTTAAAAGTTTTAACGTTTATCTATTTAAAGTAAATCAATTCAACAATTTAATAAACGTATATTTTCAAAGATCACTTTTAAAATTTCACTTTTAAAATCAACATCGTTATTTTTAAATTTCAAAATTTGAATCCAATGATGCAACGCATCAATTAGTCCATCACAACATCAAACATCATATATCATCATATGATAACATAATATATATCAGCATCTGTAAATAAATAAATACAGTTGAGGAATCCAGTTGTATCCCTCCAACCTGTTTCCCTGCATCCAAAGACGTTAGCACAATACCATTCCACTTCGAGGTGGAATATCGCGGTATATGGGTTTTTATAAAAATCCGCTTACTAACGGCGCAATAGGGTCTCATCCGCTATACGAGGCGGGAAATCAATCAATCCAATATATACATATGACAATATGTATATATTGCTATATATATAGATATATCCTACTATATCTAATATCACATCCAATAGAAATCAATCACATCAATAATAACTGCAATTCATTTTAAATCTGAGTGAGAAGATCTCACCTTGATTTTAATTCTGATTCCAGCGTTTATTTCGAATAAAATTAAACGGGCGTTTAATTTTACCCAAAAATTTCACTGACTCCAAACGACTCCAATCCAGTTGCATCGCGTAGTATTCGCGAATACGATTCCAACGCATTTTGTTTCGTCAATTTCTGATCACGTATGAACAAGATATGATATTTTAAACATTACACGATATAAATTATAATTTATTTACAAATTATTTTTAATTTCAAACCCACACGATATCTGCCGTCTATCCCAAGCCTTTGAATCTCAGCCGCTACCCTTGCTTCTCCCCCAAACGTGAATATCACGTACGCAGATACCCATAGCCGCCTCCATCTCAACAAATTCGCACTCAACTTCGGTCATCTCCACCTCGATCAAGACCCGCCATTCCAACCCCCTACGTCGCCCCTACCCACGGCCAGAAGGAGGGCGAGCTCGGCCCCATCAATGCACGGAAAATCATGAACGAACGGAGCCACTTCGAGCTCATTTTCCCATTGATCTACTTACTGAAAAACGATCGTGACCGTTGATGTTAAAGAGCTTGACGAGCTCTTCAATTTGCTAGTTGACACTTTCTCGAAATTATTGATGGATTGAGAGATTGGAGGGGAAGAACGTGAACAATCTCTGGCCGTAGGTTTTGAGAATGGCGGCTGAGCAACATTTAGGGTTTTCTTTTTCTTTCTTTTTATTTTGAGAATAATGGGCTATTTATAGAAAACTGATCGAAAACACTATTCATTCCGGGATTTTCCGAACTCCGATTTACGCGCGGTGACTGGCGTTCCTGGGGTTTACCCCGCGTTCCAAACGCAATGGAACAGGTTTTGGAAGCTAATTCGATCGTATGCGTGAGATATGACAATAAACGATCAATTTAAATTAAACTGATTTAAATTGATTTCGAGGCGTTTTAATTTGTACCGGACAAATGGTAAATCCAAAAATTACGAAATTTGAAATCTTACAATAATATCACATTACGGATCCGATGAAACTGGTTTCGTCGAAATCCAAGACTTTCTGAAAAATGACTATTTTTAACTCGACGATTCAAAATTAAAACGATATCGATGCGTTTCGAGTTGCCACGGTCAAACGACAACTCCGATGGATACGAAAATTGAAATCCGATAATAACTAACTATTACGGATCCAATGGAACTGGTCTCGTTCAATTCTGAGACTGTTCGAAAATTGGCTATTTTTCAGTCGATAATTAAATATTAAAATATTCGATTTTCACAAATTAACTCCAAATTCGATTCTGAAAGTTCTATAACCTTTCTATAACTCCAGTATGATTAAATAAAATTTTACAAATCATTTTCAATCATTTTAAACTCGATTTTCAATTATCTCTGGAATTTCACTATTAAATTATCGATTTAATTGACCAAATTAAATCCAATATCCTTTAAATAAATTGTTCGACTTATTAAATTCATTTATTAATATTTAAAATCAATTAAATATTCGAATTTTAATTATCAAAAATTCTGGGTCGTTACACCAACTATGCTGAAACGTGTGATGTAAGCATTTCAGCTAGATTCTATTTACTTTCTATAGACACTATTATAATATCAGACGGATTTGATAAAAGTGTTTTTGGTTATCTTAAGGTAAAAACCCGAATTGTTTATTTGTGACGTGCTCTTACGAGATACCTTTGTTTTAAAGGATTTTTGAAAATATAATAATCCAATTGAGTGTAGTTTTCTCACGTTGGTTTTCCAGACTGACTTGGGTTTTGTTTTATTATGATGCTCGGGTCAAGACGAGTTTAACAGATTCAGGATATTAAGCTATGGAGCTCAAGAGACGAGCTGGATGATAGAGACGTATCTCCATATTTCAATTATTATTTCCGCTGTGTAAGGACAGATAATAAGCTGTCCAAAGTGATGAATGTTTGTTGTACTCTGTCAATGGTATGTATATATAGCAGTACAAATTTCTTTGTATTTAAAAGCTGTTATTATATATTATATTTTATTCCGCTGCGATTGTGAGATTCTGATGTTGTTATTTTCTTCTTCTTCTTCTACCTCTTCCTTCTTTAACCCTGAAGACTCGTATTTCCGTTCACTTTTGAGTTGAATTGATGTGGAATATTGTTGGCTCAAAGGGGTATGGATTTGCGGGCCTTTACACTTGGTATCAGAGCTGAAGGTTATTCGAGAACCTTGGCTCTGGTGGGGATTACTTATTAGAGATAGAGTCAGTAGTACTCTAGAATGAGTTTGAGCGTATTAATAGATATGAGCGCATATTTGTTAGTGAATATAAATGGTTTTATATTGTATTTATTTATTTATTGAGTGGCATATAAACCTTAGTCGGAATAGTCCGTACAACTGTATCGAGAGGGTTTCTGAACACTTGAATAGAACAATTCGACACAGTATTGTTTTCGAAAAGGGTGAATGAAATAATTTTACCCAAAAATTTATTTTGATATAAAAATAAATAATTTTTGAAAATTATTATATATAGTGGAAGTGTTTAGATGATAATATTATAGTCAAACAGGATTATAAAATTTAAAAACAATGTACAAATGGATTATAATTAGGATTGGGCTTAAATCGGAAGTTGGAATTTTAAATTCGAGGGAGTTTGAAAAGAATCTCTGGAAACCTTATTTGAATAATTTAAAAATCAGCAGGGAATAAGTTATAAGCTTATAAAGTGAAGTGATTTTAAATAAGAAAGGAAAGTATGAAATTTGAATTTTGGAATTTTAAATTTAAAGAAAGAAGTTAAAATGAAATTTAACTTGGATTAAGTTGAAGAAATTAATTAATAGTGATTTGAAGAGGATTAGTTAAATGGATTAAATTTTAGTTAAATGGATTAAATTTTGGATGTGATTGAATTGTAAAACAAAATTAAATTAGATTGGGAAATAGGATTAAATTAAATTGAAATTTAACTCAAGCTGAGTTTAATGATATTGAGTTGGATTTGAATCAAGTTGAAAATGGAATTGAATTGAAATAAATTCAGTGAGTTATAGATAATATTAAATGGGATAAAATTCTTACTTAAATACATAAAAGTAAGTTGAATAAGAATTGGGTTGGAATAAATAAATTCCGATAGCTTATGAAAGAAATTGAAAGCCCATTGAATAAAAATATTCTCGACTATAAATAAATGTATAGACTTGGGTAATAACGAAATGTGAATGTGCTTGATTATAAACTGATGGAAATGTGAAAAATAATAAGTTGTGACTTATAAAAATGGAAAAGTGGAATAGAAAACCTAAAATAAAGATTGTTTGATATTTTGGAAAATGAAATAAAAAATCCAAACTTGAGTTATAAAATAGATTGAACTCAAGCAAAATAGTTAAAGTGATTTTTGAAATGAAAACCAAATATTGATTTAAGAATTGGAGGTGAACTAATTAGATAACTAACTAGTTAAGGTAATATGGAAATGGAATTGGATTAAAATGGCTATGGTTTGAGTAGCAGATAAATCCAATTAGAGTGCAAAATAATTGAAATGACCTTGATATTAATCTAATGAGTTCGGGATGAATTAAGTTTGAAAATTAAAAGTATAAAATAGATTGAGTGAATAAACTAATTGAATTGAATAAATAAATGGATGGAATTTGATTAACTAAGAATCAAAATTAAAAATGGAAATAGAACTTGTGGCAAAAAGAATGGAAGCTGGTTGAATGAAGTAAACTTATGTTGTAAGGTTGAAAATAATTGAGTTTAACAAATTAACTTAAGCAAATATTTGAATGGAAGCTCGGCATAAGTAAATATGTGAAATGGTTATTGAATAATAACATGAAATGGTTCTGAGTTTAAATTAAAATAGGTTTGAAGGCGATGAATATGGAAATAAATGGAATAGTATTGGTCGCAAACAAGTTAAGAAGAAATGAAATTGTTATGGAGTTGAAATAATTTGAAGAAATTAATAACTTAAGTTAATATTAAAAGAAGCTTGGCTTAAATTTATTTGCAGAATGGTTATTTAATACATATTAGTATGGAATGTTGACGAACTAAATAAAATGGTTTTGAATGGAACCCATTTGGATATGAAAAAAATGCAATGAAGGGATTGTAAATAAATTTAAAATGGAATCGAATTAAAAATAAAATGAGTCGGAATCAATTTAAGATGGTTATGAACTAAAATGGATATTCCATTTAATAAATATCGACGAATTTGCATAAGAAAATTGGTCGTTCGACATAAGCAGAAGTAAATAAAATTCTACGAGTTAATAAAAGTGAAATAAATTGATTTCGGAATCAATTAGAATGAATATGAGTTCGTTTGGTTTAAAGATGAATTAAATGTAAGCAATTGAGTTGTAAACCATTCAAATTGAGTGAAAATGATATATGGGTTGATTGAAAACAATTGAATAAGTGTTGATGTCATATAGGTTGCTTATAAATATTGTTTAATCTGCATTGCTTATAAAAATCCATGTGTTTAGTTATTGCAAATATGTAAAATGTTGTTAAGTTACATAATTTGGTACTTAAGTGTTTAAATTGTGTATGTACATGTACCGGAAGACCGTTTGGCTGGATTTTGGTCGCGCTAATTGCTAAATAAATAAGTCGCTTGTTTAAAAATGCTAAATAGAGGTATGCATACGCAATAAAAGATAGGAAATATGAAATATTGTTTGTTTTTTTTGTTTTCCAACCGTGTGGGTCGATGTATATATATATTTATCTCTCTTGTCAAATTGCAAAAGCTCCTCCGTACAAGGGAGACTCTGCCAAAATTTTCCGAAAATTTTGGGAGTTAGAAAAATTTTGAATTTTTTTTAACGACGAGTTGATTTCAAATTGGAATTGAAATAAAGAGATTTTGGAATTGGAATTGAAACTAATCGTTTAATTGGAACTAAAATGTAACGACCCTGAATTTCGAACAAATTAAATTGGAAATATTTAATTAATTTTAAATATTTGAACGATGATTTAATTTGAATTCCCGATATAAGTTAAAAATTGGCGATTAAATTTTATAATTTAATCTATTGAACTGAATAAAAATTTGAATCTTCAAATTTAAGTTAAAGAAAAATATTTCGAAAGCTTGTAAAATCTATAAAGATAATACTGAAGATAATAGAAGCTTCAGAATCGAATTTGAAGATGATTTGTTCAGGTTTGAAATTATATCGTTCGAACCGATATTTAAAAATAGTCATTTTTCAAACAGTCTCGGAATTCGACGAAACCAGTTCCGTTGGGTCCGTAACATTGAATTATTACCGGATTTCAATTTTCGTATTTTTCGGTGTTGATTTGTAAGCACACGATAGGTAAATGCATTGAAATTTAAATTGAATTCAATTTACATTTAAATTTAAAATGGGTCAAAGGCAGCACGTTATCTTCCCTGGAATCGTGCCTAATATCACGAGACTATCGTGCAAACCATACTCTGTCGTTTTCAAATACCCTCTCCCCTCTTCCTTATCTGTTCAAAACATGGCAGAAGAAATGTTCCTTGGTTCGAAAATTTATGGTTCTTCCCTCAGCTAATAACGAACGAAACCCCCCAGTTCAAATAAAAATTTAAGTCGCAAGGCATTCGAACATCGTCAAACTCATCCTTGCCCCTACGCGATATTTCTACTGCCGATTGGAAGTTCTGCTACAGTCTCTTATACTCGAGTTCGAGCAGCGATGGAAGGGGGGATTTCGTTCGAGAAAATAAAGGGCGGCGGTGTCGTTCAGATGTCGATTTTGGGTTCTCACGACTTCGACTTCGATGGGATGGGAGGCTGGCACTCGCGCGCACGCGAGGTGGTATCGGAGGAGGGGGATTTCGTGAGGCGTGATTTAGGGCATTCGCGAGGCCAGGCATTCGCGAACGCGGCAGCGGCGAGTAGGAGGAGGAGGCCGAAGTCAATGGGGAAGGGCATCAAGGCAGTCTCGAATTGTGAATTGGGATTCGCGAGTTCACCAGTTTTGTCGCGTTCAGTGTCGAGGCAATCGAAGGGATGGGGGTGGCTCGCGATGGATAAGGCAGCGACGACGAGGTGGGGTTGGTGGGGTCGCGTGGAGGCAGAGCGGAATCGAGGGGCTGGCGACGTGAGTTTTTATTCTCATGCCTGGGGTTACGATTTTTACCTGAAGCATTTGGGAAGAAGGTATTCATCAATCTCAGTTTTGGTTAATTTGGTAAAATAAAATAAATATGCATATTAGAAATTTACTTGATCTTAAAACATATTGATTAAATTTAAATAGTTAACTAATTTATTCATTTGGTTACAAGAAAAATAATAATTTAAGGGAAATTTTAAGTTAACGGTTAAACAGTAAGGTATTGTTTTATAAATTGCAAGTTTGATTTTACAGTAAAAAGTAATCTGTTAAATAACGTAATATATTCATTTGTTCAATTACTAATTTTATTTAAATAATTTAATATGGGATTTATTTATTAATGAACTCATTAATTTATTTTAATCAATAAAGATCTTTTATAAAATAAAGTTTGGATTTAATTTAGTTTTAAATTTAAGTGGTTGGTTAGATAAATTTATTTAAAGGAGAAATATTGGTTTAAATAAAACTATCAATTTATTTAACTATTAAAATGAAACCACTAGTGAATCGAAATTATCAAATGAAAATTTGTTATTCGATTTGTTCGAATATTAACGAATTGTATAATTATTTATACTAGGGCAAAATCTGTAAAGAAATCAAGCCGAGAATGAAAATGGGATTGCAAAATAAAAGCTAAGGTGAGATCTTCTCACTCAGATTTATAATTGAATTTCAGTTATTGATTGATTTGTTTGAATGTGCTATTAGATATGATAGGATATATCTATATATATAGCAGTATATACATATTGGCATATGTATATATTGGATTGATTGATTTCCCGCCTCGTATAGCGGATGAGACCCTATTGCGCCGTTAGTAAGCGGATTTATAAAAAACCTATATACCGCGATATTTCCGTACTGGAGCGGAATTGGTATTGTGCTGACGTCTTTGGATGCAGGGAAACAGGTTGGAGGGATCCAACTGGATTCCTCAACTGTATTTATTTATTTACAGATGTTGATATATATTCTGTCATCATATGATGATATATGATGTTTGATGTTGTGATGGACTAATTGATGCGTTGCATCATCGGGTTCAATTTTAAAAAGTTTAAAAATAAACGATTTGTACTTTAAAAGGGATTTTGAAGTGATTTTTGGAAAGTATACGATTTATTAAATTTTGGAATTTATTTATCTTAAATAAATAAATAAATGTTATAAATATAAAGTTATGAAAATTTTAAATTGTGAAATATACCTGAAAGGTGATTTTGAAATAAATAGTCAAGTGATAAATAAAATAGTTTAAGTTGGATTTCTTTTGAATTATTTAAGAATGATATATATAAAAGATGTACAGAATTGATATTTATCAATTAATAGTATTGGAATTTTAAAACGAGTTTCTATAAGTGTTAGAAATTTATAGAATTATAAATTGTGAAGACATGAGATTTATAGAATTATAGATTTATAAAGATTGAAGTTTATAGATTTATAAAGATTGAAGTTTATAGATTATAAAGTATGAAGTATAAAAGGAATGAAGTTATCAAATGAATGAAGTTGTAGAATAAAGACTGATAAGAAATTTACTTGTAACTTGGATTGTTGCCTTTAAATGGGATATTGATCGAATTATTAATAAAGAAGATTTATAAATTGTAGTTTTTATAAATGGAAATAGAATTTATAAACGTGTTTATAAATTCGAAATAGATTGAATTTGATAAATTCAATATGGAAGATTATTAAAGAAGATATATTCACGATTTTGGACAATGAATATATTATTGAATAAAATGGATTCATTTTTGAAGAAGTAATATTTTAAAAAAATGAAGTTAAACATTTTAAAGATGTTTTAAAATGTATTATGAATCGAAAGCATAGATTTCCGCAGTTCTTGTTGAAATAGATGTTTTCGAGTAATTTAAGGAAATGGTGGACTATAACACCGTTGTTATAGTAAATGATTTCCGAAAGGAAATGTTTTGATATAGTATTGGGATTTACATATCTATCTAAATTCTCGAATCCCTATACTAGCGATTTTGGGTCGTCGTAACGATGTTTTACGTAACATCCGTTTTGACCCAAATAAATGTGTTAAAAGAATATTTTCTTAAAGAAAGAAATATATACTTAATTTGATTTAAGTATATCGAATATTTTCCAAGTGTTGAAAATAAAAGATTTGTGAATTTCTTATTATTAATAAGAATGGAATTGCTTTTCCAAAATGAAATGAAATGTTTTTGAGAATTTATCTTCTTAAAGATAAATCGAAAGTGAATATGTGAAATGGATTGAAAACTGTATATCAGTAGATATTTTGAAAGATATAAATTCACTATGGAATTTATAAAGGAGATGGAAACTGTATAGGAAAATAAACGTTGATTTATTTTTGAAATGTGGAAATTTTATATCTAGTAAAGATATTTTTGAAGATGAAATAATTTGGAAAATTATTTGGAACCTGATGATGTTGCGCATCTTTATTGATAGTTAAATAACCGACTATCAATAATTACCTTGAATGATAATTGTTGTGAATTGGATGAATTTGAATGCCACACTTATTTTTGAATTAACGCTCACTATTCGGGTTAGCCGGGAAAGGACCATGGGGTCGTATAACCCATTCCGAATATGTGATACGTCGTTATGAATCGCATTTGAAGACCGGTGTTGAAGACCGGATATTTTTGAAAACGGAAGGATTACCGTCGAGTTACTCTACATCGACTGATCTTCGATTTAGAGGTTTTATCACCCTTAGTGACGGGAAGTCCTGACGTGATTGAAAATTATCCGGATATGCAAGGGCTTTGTGAGAAGTGCCTTCGGTTCTGTTCGATCCCGGAACAGACTTGTATGGATTGTGTGTCTGACGTTACAATTTGAGATATAAAGCTGATTTCTTTCAAATACATTTCTGTTGGTGGCGGAGAATTTATTCTCTTAGCTTAACACCCTTCTCTGAGACGTACGAGCTCAGAGGTTATGTAGTTGAAATTTATCAGCGATATATCCCAATTTGGTAACGTGGCATACTAAGTGTTGCTGTGAAGTGATCAGTGTTTGATCATTTGTGATATGATCATTTATTTGATCTTATATCTTTGTGATCATAGGTTGATCATTTTGTTTGACCCGAAGTAGGGCTTTTTGTAGAAAGCGTAGCTTTGTGGACGAGACTTCGTCGAGCCTCACACCCCGGAAATGGTCGAAACAGGACGAATGCAGCAAGGTTCTAGGGAGTAGCGCCCCTTAGTGTATGTCATTCCTTCTGGATAAAGGTGGTATCATGGTATGGAGCCCAGATACTTAACCTCTGTGGTTACTGCATTATTATTATCTATGTGGTTTGTTGCGAATCGGGGATCCTCGGGAAGATCGGTGACGATCGGGGGATGGCATACGCGTGTCAGTAGTTACCTATTTTTGCAGAGGTAACCCGGCCTTGTGTTGGCAGAGATCCGGTTAGGTTCTCGGGTCGTCTATTCCAGGGACGTACCCATCGTGGATAGGAAGTTCCTTAGCCTGACCATTTGTTGGAAATCCAAAGAAACAATACGTGACTTGTACGGTTTTAGTTGTATTACCTGCTATGGAATGTGGCGGTAACCTGCTATTGAACATAGTAGCTATAGTAGGCATAAGTGCGGAATGCCTATGCTGGCTAAGATTAATATTATACTTTCGAAATGTTTTCTACACTATGCACTAATAATAATATCAAAAATGATTTGATTTTGCGTAGTAAGCATCTTTGACTATCATAAGAAGAAATCTCCTCCAATTCTGCGTTTGCATTGTGTGTGTGGTGGGAGGTCTTATGGTAGTTTCATTTTCCAAAAGCATTTCGAATTGACTTAAAAAATTATTTTTTGTGGTTATAAAGAATAACTGTTTTACGATCTCACACCAGTCACCATGACTGACTCGGAGTTTATTGTTTCCCTTCTAAACTCTGGGTGCCCACCAATTTCCACACGGGCAGCCTAGAGTTATATTATCAGGATATTCTGGATATTCTGGAGCTTGGAGATAAGCTGGAGTTCGAGACGTAGTATTTGTATCTGATAGTATTTATTCCGCTGTGTATTCTGTATTAGGACAAGTTATATAACTGTCCATTGATGTGATGTATTGTATTGAGTTGTATATTGACTCTGATTGATGTATGTATAAAATGATATAGTTCTTTGTTTAAAAATTATTCATTTATCTATTATATATTGTTCCGCTGCGATGTGTAAGATTCTGATATTGTTTTCTGTCTGATGTTGTTCAGTTGTTCTTTCTTTCTCTTCTTCTTCTCTTTTTCTTCTATTTCTTCTTTCTAAAACCCTCACTATTGGAGTTTCCGGCACTCGATTGCTCGACAGTCGATAAAGTGAGTATCGATGTTGAATTTTCGAAAGTCGAAAATTTCGGGATGTGACAAAGTGGTATCAGAGCATATGGTTAAGCGACAACCCTGCTCTGTTGGGTGTTACTCATTAGAGATAGAGTCAGCAGTACTCTAGAATGAGTTGAGTGTAATAATAAATATGAGCGCGTATTTGTTATTGAATATAAAATTGTTTTATATTGTGATGATTGGTTTATTGAGTGGTATATGAACCTTCGTCGGCACAGTCTTGCAAAACTGTATCGAAGGGGTTTCTAAACACTTGAATAGAACAATTCGGCACAGTATTGTTTTAAATAGGGTAAATGAGATAATTTTACCCAAAACTATTTTTATATAGAAAAGAAATGATTTTCTGTAAATTACTATAGTATATGGTTGCATGGATGTTAGGAAAGTGATAATGTTGAAATGTTATCATTAAATTTGAAATTGAATACGAATTGAAATCGTTACTCCAAAGTTAAGAAATTAATTCACATACGAATGAAATTTAAGAACGTAAATTATAAATGTAAATTGTAATTTAAAACGGAGTTCCAGAAAAGTTTTTGGAAATGTTTTGAAAGAATTTGAAAATTTTGGAGATTTGAAAAGTTTAAATTCTTTTTGATTTGAAAATGAGTTTCGAAGGTTTTGAAAAATATTTTGAAGAGATGAAAAGCTCTAAACTCTTTTCGGTCGCTGGAAAATAACTTCGATGATGACTGCAGCATCACTGATGTTCATTTTCGGGTTTCCAAAAGAGGGATTGCTGCCAAATGGTTTTAAATGGAGGTTGTTTTGAAAATTTGGGTTTGGTTTTAGGAAAATTCAAAGGATAATTTGAAATTGTTTTCAAATGGCTTTGAAATGTTGGTAAACTCTGGAATGCTATATAAAGATATTTATGAAACATTACCAAGTTGATAACTTATACCAATTGAATTTTGGTAGAATAAATTTAACTTAAAAGAATGAAGTTAAATCAAAGCAAGTATAAGTGAATCAATTAAATGAAAATGAAATTGAAAGTTGAAACTCATTTCGAATTCGTAAGCCAATGAATTGAATAATTGTAAATGAAAGATGAATTAAAATTCGTATGGAATTTGAAATCCCGTTTAAATGTAAGTATATTTAATCGAGGTAGAATTAAAATAAATTGAATTGATATCAATTTGAATTAGTAATTGGAACTAATTTAAGATAGTGCAGTTGTAAATGACAGATAACTGATAAATTCAATATTCAGAAGTAAAATAGAATTCAAATTGAATGGTAATTGTGAATTGAATTCAAATGAAAAATTGAAATGAAAAATTGAATGATAATAGATATGTAGCTTCAATAGTGAAGTAATGATGATATAAGCAGTTATATTGAAATTTTTGTAACAGAATTTGCAAAATGGTTTGAATGTGTAACTAGATATTATGGCTAGTAGGATATACAGGTGTAAATAAATTGGATTTGATTTCAAAGGTGAATTTGAATTTGCTCGACAAAAGGTACGTATTTGAATTATAATATGAGTTTTTGATGATTTCTTGTCTAGCCGCTTGGCTTTTTCTTTTTCTTTTTGAAATCTGAGAGTCCGTAGGGACGTTTTGTAGTCGTACCGTATTAGCCGCGCAAAGGAGACGCTGGCGAAATTTTTCGAAAATTTAGGGTGTTAGAAAATTTTTGAGAAAATTTTGAAGTTAAAATTTGAATTTAAACTCGAATTTGAATTTTGAAGTTAAACAATGTTGTTTTGAAACTTATAATTGAAGTTGGAAAAATTTTAGTTGAATGATAACGAATCTTTAGTAGAAAGATTTGTTTTGAAAATTGATAAAACTATTGAATGTTGAAAAATAGTAGACAAGTTAAGGACCTTTCTTCCTAACTTGTAATTTCGAGGACGAAATTCTTTTAAGGGGGGAAGTCTGTAACGACCCTGAATTTCGAACAAATTAAATTGGAAATATTTAATTAATTTTAAATATTTGAACGATGATTTAATTTGAATTCCCGATATAAGTTAAAAATTGGCGATTAAATTTTATAATTTAATCTATTGAACTGAATAAAAATTTGAATCTTCAAATTTAAGTTAAAGAAAAATATTTCGAAAGCTTGTAAAATCTATAAAGATAATACTGAAGATAATAGAAGCTTCAGAATCGAATTTGAAGATGATTTGTTCAGGTTTGAAATTATATCGTTCGAACCGATATTTAAAAATAGTCATTTTTCAAACAGTCTCGGAATTCGACGAAACCAGTTCCGTTGGGTCCGTAACATTGAATTATTACCGGATTTCAATTTTCGTATTTTTCGGTGTTGATTTGTGAGCACACGATAGGTAAATGCATTGAAATTTAAATTGAATTCAATTTACATTTAAATTTAAAATGGGTCAAAGGCAGCACGTTATCTTCCCTGGAATCGTGCCTAATATCACGAGACTATCGTGCAAACCATACTCTGTCGTTTTCAAATACCCTCTCCCCTCTTCCTTATCTGTTCAAAACATGGCAGAAGAAATGTTCCTTGGTTCGAAAATTTATGGTTCTTCCCTCAGCTAATAACGAACGAAACCCCCCAGTTCAAATAAAAATTTAAGTCGCAAGGCATTCGAACATCGTCAAACTCATCCTTGCCCCTACGCGATATTTCTACTGCCGATTGGAAGTTCTGCTACAGTCTCTTATACTCGAGTTCGAGCAGCGATGGAAGGGGGGATTTCGTTCGAGAAAATAAAGGGCGGCGGTGTCGTTCAGATGTCGATTTTGGGTTCTCACGACTTCGACTTCGATGGGATGGGAGGCTGGCACTCGCGCGCACGCGAGGTGGTATCGGAGGAGGGGGATTTCGTGAGGCGCGATTTAGGGCATTCGCGAGGCCAGGCATTCGCGAACGCGGCAGCGGCGAGTAGGAGGAGGAGGCCGAAGTCAATGGGGAAGGGCATCAAGGCAGTCTCGAATTGTGAATTGGGATTCGCGAGTTCACCAGTTTTGTCGCGTTCAGTGTCGAGGCAATCGAAGGGATGGGGGTGGCTCGCGATGGATAAGGCAACGACGACGAGGTGGGGTTGGTGGGGTCGCGTGGAGGCAGAGCGGAATCGAGGGGCTGGCGACGTGAGTTTTTATTCTCATGCCTGGGGTTACGATTTTTACCTGAAGCATTTGGGAAGAAGGTATTCATCAATCTCAGTTTTGGTTAATTTGGTAAAATAAAATAAATATGCATATTAGAAATTTACTTGATCTTAAAACATATTGATTAAATTTAAATAGTTAACTAATTTATTCATTTGGTTACAAGAAAAATAATAATTTAAGGGAAATTTTAAGTTAACGGTTAAACAGTAAGGTATTGTTTTATAAATTGCAAGTTTGATTTTACAGTAAAAAGTAATCTGTTAAATAACGTAATATATTCATTTGTTCAATTACTAATTTTATTTAAATAATTTAATATGGGATTTATTTATTAATGAACTCATTAATTTATTTTAATCAATAAAGATCTTTTATAAAATAAAGTTTGGATTTAATTTAGTTTTAAATTTAAGTGGTTGGTTAGATAAATTTATTTAAAGGAGAAATATTGGTTTAAATAAAACTATCAATTTATTTAACTATTAAAACGAAACCACTAGTGAATCGAAATTATCAAATGAAAATTTGTTATTCGATTTGTTCGAATATTAACGAATTGTATAATTATTTATACTAGGGCAAAATCTGTAAAGAAATCAAGCCGAGAATGAAAATGGGATTGCAAAATAAAAGCTAAGGTGAGATCTTCTCACTCAGATTTATAATTGAATTTCAGTTATTGATTGATTTGTTTGAATGTGCTATTAGATATGATAGGATATATCTATATATATAGCAGTATATACATATTGGCATATGTATATATTGGATTGATTGATTTCCCGCCTCGTATAGCGGATGAGACCCTATTGCGCCGTTAGTAAGCGGATTTATAAAAAACCTATATACCGCGATAATTCCGTACTGGAGCGGAATTGGTATTGTGCTGACGTCTTTGGATGCAGGGAAACAGGTTGGAGGGATCCAACTGGATTCCTCAACTGTATTTATTTATTTACAGATGTTGATATATATTCTGTCATCATATGATGATATATGATGTTTGATGTTGTGATGGACTAATTGATGCGTTGCATCATCGGGTTCAATTTTAAAAAGTTTAAAAATAAACGATTTGTACTTTAAAAGGGATTTTGAAGTGATTTTTGGAAAGTATACGATTTATTAAATTTTGGAATTTATTTATCTTAAATAAATAAATAAATGTTATAAATATAAAGTTATGAAAATTTTAAATTGTGAAATATACCTGAAAGGTGATTTTGAAATAAATAGTCAAGTGATAAATAAAATAGTTTAAGTTGGATTTCTTTTGAATTATTTAAGAATGATATATATAAAAGATGTACAGAATTGATATTTATCAATTAATAGTATTGGAATTTTAAAACGAGTTTCTATAAGTGTTAGAAATTTATAGAATTATAAATTGTGAAGACATGAGATTTATAGAATTATAGATTTATAAAGATTGAAGTTTATAGATTTATAAAGATTGAAGTTTATAGATTATAAAGTATGAAGTATAAAAGGAATGAAGTTATCAAATGAATGAAGTTGTAGAATAAAGACTGATAAGAAATTTACTTGTAACTTGGATTGTTGCCTTTAAATGGGATATTGATCGAATTATTAATAAAGAAGATTTATAAATTGTAGTTTTTATAAATGGAAATAGAATTTATAAACGTGTTTATAAATTCGAAATAGATTGAATTTGATAAATTCAATATGGAAGATTATTAAAGAAGATATATTCACGATTTTGGACAGTGAATATATTATTGAATAAAATGGATTCATTTTTGAAGAAGTAATATTTTAAAAAAATGAAGTTAAACATTTTAAAGATGTTTTAAAATGTATTATGAATCGAAAGCATAGATTTCCGCAGTTCTTGTTGAAATAGATGTTTTCGAGTAATTTAAGGAAATGGTGGACTATAACACCGTTGTTATAGTAAATGATTTCCGAAAGGAAATGTTTTGATATAGTATTGGGATTTACATATCTATCTAAATTCTCGAATCCCTATACTAGCGATTTTGGGTCGTCGTAACGATGTTTTACGTAACATCCGTTTTGACCCAAATAAATGTGTTAAAAGAATATTTTCTTAAAGAAAGAAATATATACTTAATTTGATTTAAGTATATCGAATATTTTCCAAGTGTTGAAAATAAAAGATTTGTGAATTTCTTATTATTAATAAGAATGGAATTGCTTTTCCAAAATGAAATGAAATGTTTTTGAGAATTTATCTTCTTAAAGATAAATCGAAAGTGAATATGTGAAATGGATTGAAAACTGTATATCAGTAGATATTTTGAAAGATATAAATTCACTATGGAATTTATAAAGGAGATGGAAACTGTATAGGAAAATAAACGTTGATTTATTTTTGAAATGTGGAAATTTTATATCTAGTAAAGATATTTTTGAAGATGAAATAATTTGGAAAATTATTTGGAACCTGATGATGTTGCGCATCTTTATTGATAGTTAAATAACCGACTATCAATAATTACCTTGAATGATAATTGTTGTGAATTGGATGAATTTGAATGCCACACTTATTTTTGAATTAACGCTCACTATTCGGGTTAGCCGGGAAAGGACCATGGGGTCGTATAACCCATTCCGAATATGTGATACGTCGTTATGAATCGCATTTGAAGACCGGTGTTGAAGACCGGATATTTTTGAAAACGGAAGGATTACCGTCGAGTTACTCTACATCGACTGATCTTCGATTTAGAGGTTTTATCACCCTTAGTGACGGGAAGTCCTGACGTGATTGAAAATTATCCGGATATGCAAGGGCTTCGTGAGAAGTGCCTTCGGTTCTGTTCGATCCCGGAACAGACTTGTATGGATTGTGTGTCTGACGTTACAATTTGAGATATAAAGCTGATTTCTTTCAAATACATTTCTGTTGGTGGCGGAGAATTTATTCTCTTAGCTTAACACCCTTCTCTGAGACGTACGAGCTCAGAGGTTATGTAGTTGAAATTTATCAGCGATATATCCCAATTTGGTAACGTGGCATACTAAGTGTTGCTGTGAAGTGATCAGTGTTTGATCATTTGTGATATGATCATTTATTTGATCTTATATCTTTGTGATCATAGGTTGATCATTTTGTTTGACCCGAAGCAGGGCTTTTTGTAGAAAGCGTAGCTTTGTGGACGAGACTTCGTCGAGCCTCACACCCCGGAAATGGTCGAAACAGGACGAATACAGCAAGGTTCTAGGGAGTAGCGCCCCTTAGTGTATGTCATTCCTTCTGGATAAAGGTGGTATCATGGTATGGAGCCCAGATACTTAACCTCTGTGGTTACTGCATTATTATTATCTATGTGGTTTGTTGCGAATCGGGGATCCTCGGGAAGATCGGTGACGATCGGGGGATGGCATACGCGTGTCAGTAGTTACCTATTTTTGCAGAGGTAACCCGGCCTTGTGTTGGCAGAGATCCGGTTAGGTTCTCGGGTCGTCTATTCCAGGGACGTACCCATCGTGGATAGGAAGTTCCTTAGCCTGACCATTTGTTGGAAATCCAAAGAAACAATACGTGACTTGTACGGTTTTAGTTGTATTACCTGCTATGGAATGTGGCGGTAACCTGCTATTGAACATAGTAGCTATAGTAGGCATAAGTGCGGAATGCCTATGCTGGCTAAGATTAATATTATACTTTCGAAATGTTTTCTACACTATACACTAATAATAATATCAAAAATGATTTGATTTTGCGTAGTAAGCATCTTTGACTATCATAAGAAGAAATCTCCTCCAATTCTGCGTTTGCATTGTGTGTGTGGTGGGAGGTCTTATGGTAGTTTCATTTTCCAAAAGCATTTCGAATTGACTTAAAAAATTATTTTTTGTGGTTATAAAGAATAACTGTTTTACGATCTCACACCAGTCACCATGACTGACTCGGAGTTTATTGTTTCCCTTCTAAACTCTGGGTGCCCACCAATTTCCACACGGGCAGCCTAGAGTTATATTATCAGGATATTCTGGATATTCTGGAGCTTGGAGATAAGCTGGAGTTCGAGACGTAGTATTTGTATCTGATAGTATTTATTCCGCTGTGTATTCTGTATTAGGACAAGTTATATAACTGTCCATTGATGTGATGTATTGTATTGAGTTGTATATTGACTCTGATTGATGTATGTATAAAATGATATAGTTCTTTGTTTAAAAATTATTCATTTATCTATTATATATTGTTCCGCTGCGATGTGTAAGATTCTGATATTGTTTTCTGTCTGATGTTGTTCAGTTGTTCTTTCTTTCTCTTCTTCTACTCTTTTTCTTCTATTTCTTCTTTCTAAAACCCTCACTATTGGAGTTTCCGGCACTCGATTGCTCGACAGTCGATAAAGTGAGTATCGATGTTGAATTTTTGAAAGTCGAAAATTTCGGGATGTGACTGGAACTAAAAGATTTAAAAAGTTAATATGGGATTTTCACTAAGTGGGTTTGAATAAAGTTAGTGGGTTTGGGCATTCTTCTGCTTTAGCAATTTCGGGGACGAAATTCTTTTAAGGGGGGAGGAATGTAACGACCCGAAAATTTGGATATTTGAAATTGGAATATTTAATTGGTTTTAAATATTTAGGTGTTGGTTTTTAACTTGAATTTCAAATATAAATATTTATCAGATAATTAAATTATTGAATTTAATTATTGGAAGTTGGATAAAATATTGAATCTTGTTTTTAAGCTTGTTAAAAATATTTTAAAGGCTTGTAAAATTTATATTGATAGTAATAAAGGTGATAAAAGTTTTAAAATTTGAAATTGAAGTAATATGTTCAATTTTAAAAATATATCGTATAAATCGATATTTAAAAATAGCCTTCCGGGGCACAGTCTCGGAATTCGACGAAACCAGTTCCATTGGATCCGTAATATTGTATTATTATCGGATTCCAAATTTCGTAACGTTTTGAGTTATCGTGTGGTCATACGGGATAGGAACGCACTGAAATCTATATCGAAAATTAATATTATAACTGGGTCCAAAAAGCTACCTTCTCCATACGATCGAATTAGGACTCGAAACCTTTTCCATTGCCTTCAGAATAGGGGTATAACATTATAAATGTGTAACGACCCGGGATTTTCGAACCCGAAAATTCCAGATAGTTAGAAGAAAAAGAAAGAGATAGAAGAAAGAAACAGAAAGAAGAAAGGAGAACAGAGAACACAACATCTCACATTCGCAGCGGATTAAATATAATAACAAATAATAATATCAGTTATACAAAGTAAACTGTATTTGTTAATTACATTTTAATACATCAGATTTACAACATTCACAAATGTATTAGTCAGTTAAAATTAACATGTCTCAGACAACTATAATATCACAGCGGAATATACTTCATACGTTCCTGCCATCCAGCTCGCCTCCTGAGCTCCAGAACGTCCTTACCTGAAAATCTGTAATACTCGGTCTGACCCGAGCATTACATCAAAGTAACACCCGGGTCAGGCTGGAAACCAGCGTGAGTATACCCATAATATGAAATACCAAGCTATATAACTTAAGTGAATTACTAGGGTAACTCGTACTTTTCTACGAGTTATAATCTTATTTAAGTCAATCATTTATCTCAAAACAATTATCCAAGAATCGTTATACAGTTCTAAATATCCATGATACTTAAACTTATTTCATTCCAGCCTGTTTGCTTCCAAACTCACATTTATAAAGAATCGAAGTGGTTTCGGGTATTTACTAATACCCGACCCCGGTCTCTTCGAATTCAATGTCATCTCTAATCCAAGTTGTTAAGTTTTAAACAATACAATTCAAATCTAGGATATCATGCAACAATTCAACTCAGATAGGTAACCTACTTTATCACAGTTTAACCCATTCATATCACAGCACATCTCAGTCGCCTATTAGAGATAAAATCAATCCAAGTCATCCAATTATCATTCAAACATCCATAGCAAGATTTTATTTGATATATAATTCCAAATTAATTTAATTAATTTCCAATTAAATTAATTATCAACTTTATCATTTAGATTACCTTACTCCTGCATACTCAACATTTATTAATTACAACCCAATTAATAAATCATTTTTTTTTAATTATCCATCTTAATTAATCATCCTTTAATTATATTAAGTAATTAACCCTTAATTACCCCATAGATTAATTATCCTTAACCATTCATATTAACTTTTAATTAATCTCCTTAATTAATTAATCATATTAATTAGTGCTTCTCTAATTACTTAATTAAAGTAATTACTTAAGAATTAATCACTTAACCCTCTTAATCAATCATTAATTAACTACAAACCATTTAATTAATTAATCATTCCTTGTTTACCTTACAAATCAATTAATTAATCTTTAATTACCTAATTAATTACCCCTTAATTATTTATTAATTAATCCTTAATCACTTTCATTAAGTAATTATCTATCAATCATAAATTAATTAACCTTAAATTAATTCACCTTAAATTAATTACCCTCAAATTAATTACTAAATTAATTAATCACATAAATTAATTTATCCTTTAATTAATTATTCTTTAATCACTAACTTAATCACAATATTAAGTTTATTTAAAAATAACTTTTCAAAAATAAAGATTATATATTTAAAAACACTTTAAACTTAAAAATAATATTATTATTTTAAAATACATTCCAACTTAATTAGACATTCATCATATAAAAGAATTAAGTAAGAAATCGTTTAACTTTCAAAACTAGTTTAATTTAAAATTTTAAAACTGCAAAAATATTAAACCCGAGATAACTTCGAGTTAAATCCCAAAATACCCGAGCCTTACTTCGAGTTACTCATATTTCTCTTGCTTCGAGTCGAACTTACATTTTCTCGAGCTTGAACCCGAGTACTCCTCGTCTTCCCCAAACCCACACAAACCCAGATATGATCGTGTACATGTGCACATGTACGAGCGAACGACGACGTTCTGACTATCACTGCGACCACCTTCAAGTCGCCCACGGCTTCGCCGATGATACTACAACCCAGATCGATGAGATTTCCACGAAATCAAAATCGAGCTGTCGAACTCCACCTGGAAACCCAACTTGATCAACCAAAATCACCTCGCCCCGCCGATCTCAGCCACCAGAAAACTCGCCCATCTACCCAGAGCTGCTCCACGACACGACTCATCGATCCGGCTACCTCCGATCGGTTTCGATCCACCCATGATGACGCAATGCTCTCGAAAACATTGTCGACCAAAACTGGCTTCAAAGCCCTAGATCGCCATCGTCAGTTCACTCCGGCGATCAATAAAATCCCCAACTATTTTTCCGATGATCTCCACTCTTTCAACTACCTCCAGCGACAATCACGACATCCAACCTTTCCCCGATCGCCAGAAATTACCTTAAATAGGATTTCCGTTCATCCCACGATTTCTTCCCAAAAACAACATTTAAAAATCTTGATTTTATTTTTTAAAATCCTAGTTTTCGAAAACAAAGTTGATTATATATATGAAACCAGAAATTGTTTAAGTCGAAAATTTGATATAATTTGAATTTCACTGTACTTCTTCCTTTTTATGAAAACTACTTTTGAATCTTACTTGGAATTATTTTTAAAACAAATATCTTGATATTACAACAAACTTGGTTTATACATCATAACCTAAAGAAGATCAGGGAAGAAGGAATTTATTTTTGAATAGGTTTTGAAGCCTGTAAATAGAGAACAGAGCAGATATACACATGTACAGACATGCACACAAGTATCAGCCTACATTTATACATGAAATTAACCATGCAAACATATCTCATATCATGCATTCAAGAATCATCACATGCATTAGGTTATCAAATAATTTTGTTTACTCACTGTTGAAATGAACAGAGAAGCCTATATGAAATCTGGAAATGCTTTTGATGATTCGAATCTGCAATTTGTACTTGAATTTGATTTTGAATCAGGTTGAACTGCTACTTGATTTTGATACTTCTTTGTTGAGTTGAACTAAATTGGATTTTCTTAACTTCAGGTTTGAGAATTTGTAAAAGTTGAAGTAGTTTGATTTTATTTCTTCTCTGGATTTAGTATACAGACCTTGTTTTCTTTGTTTTTAAAATTGAAGATGTAAAAGAAATGAGAGGAGAAGAGTATAGATATATTTATAAACTTGATTATGATTTTATTAAATAAAAGAAAATAAATAAAATTGTGACACTTGTTTAAATGCATGTTAATAACCTTACACTTGTTATAATGTATAGAGAATTTGTTTACATTTGTAATTATCATGTATTAGTTATTATAATATGTTTTTTTATAAATCTTTATATTTATTTTCTATTTAGATAATACATTTTCTTAATTTATATTTGTAAAATCTTTTAAATAAACTAATATAAACTAATTATATACTAAATAAAATCATATATATATATATATTATTTTTAAATCCAATTATCTAAAGTCCCAAAATCCGGGTTATCACATTCCTCCCCCCTTAGAATCTTTTCGTCCTCGAAAAGGAACGAGGCCAGAATTTACTTAATACTTAAAATCAGATAAATTATCTTTTGATTATTTTTAAAACACTTTAAAATCTATATAGTATTACAAACATAGTTTTTATAAAAGTACTTTTATAACTCGATGTTTCAACAAGTCCATCCTTGTTCCCACAGAAATTCAGTCATACGTTGATCAGACGTAGGACTGAAAATCTATAAGTACTTAGCAGACCCGTTTTCAACACCCAGTGAAAATACTTGGAAAATAATTTATTGAAAATATAGAAAACATTTTTGAAATCGAGGAAATATCTTTGGTAGGAATGCTGAGGAAATCATCACTCCCATCCTTGGTCGCAGTTAACCCGATGGTTACGTTGCCGTCCCGGCAAAATCCACAGATAACTGTAGGTCTCCGCGCTCCTCGATTACGCCATGGAACCCGCTACAGATCGCAGTTATACCCAGGCCTTACGTTGCTAGCACAGCACAAACCCATATAACTGTAGGCATCAGCGCCACCGAATTTCGCTGCCAAATAATGAAACTTCTCCCACATAGGTCGCAGTCTACCGATATAAAATCAAACGCAGACTGTTGGCTCTCAGCGGCACAAACGACTTTCGCTATGTTACCATAGTGTCACAGTCTACCGATATAAAATCAAACGTAGACAGTTGGCTCTCAGCGGCACACATGACTTTCGCTATGGTCTGCAGTAGATCGCAGAGACATCGAGTTAAACTGTCGTCACAACATAACCCAAATGCCTCTATGGGCACCAGCCCCTCGAATTTCGCTACACAAATAATACTCAGGAACTAGTTTGTCCGGACTCCTCACAGGATCAACTTTAGAAACCCCCCTTGGGGCTCAAGGCAGTACCACCCTGTGGTACTCCTGAGAAGTTCATTTCAAGGAAGCGCCTTTTTCCCCAGAGCTATTTTCAAAATACTTTATACTATATACTTATAGTATCTTCAAATCATACCCTTTATGATTTATCCAAATCTCCTTTACACAAAATCGATTACCAAAATCGATAATTCTCAAACTAGGCTTTCCAAAATCCAAAATTGATTTTCCCAAAAATCAAAAGCCTTTTCCAAATTCATAGGTTCCCAAGACCTTTTCCAAAATCATTCTCATAAGATCCTTTATATATATAGATATAGATATATATAACTTTGAAAATCTTTGGATCATTTCAAACTTGTATAAAACCTCTTTTATACTTCAAATATTTCAAAACCCTTTTTATTCTGGCTAGATTCAATAAGGGAAGTTTATCATATTACAAAATATAACTTTATTTATTGTCAAATCAAATATTCAAGTTTGATTTCTTTATAAAGTTATTTACCATTTACTTACCTCCACAAAGTAAATTTCAACCAAAGAAATACCCAATTCCATTATATTTCACATAATATACCTTTCATTTTCGAAAACCATTTCAAATTTCTTATCCTCAAATTTTAAATGCCAATTTCATTCAAACCCGTACGATGTACACATATCATCCGTACGCTATATCAATCTGATCGCTCAATCGATCACACAATTTCACTTCCGAACTAGTATTGTCCACCCGGCTTCCTAGTGCGGACTCAGATCTGGTTTCCTGATCAGAAACCGTCATTCTCCTTGCATAGTCACAACTATGATAGAGAATATCCAGAACCAATCAACAATCCATATCCAGGTTCGCCGTCGAAAATCGAGCGAAAAATCCTAACTCGGATCGATAATACTATCTCGAAATTCTGTGTTCGAATCTGGATCAAATCACTATGCGAATAGAATAATATACGTATATCCTACGTATTTATCTTTATTGGTTATTAGCCAAATCAATTCTCTTTTCTATTCACATTTCCTTTAATTCTATTCTCTTATTCTCAATTGCTTCCATTTACAATTGAGTTAATACTTCAATTATAAACAGTTTGAACTCTGACCCGTTTAAATTTAAAAATAGCTTGAAAAAGTTTTAAAATAGATAAGTAGTTGAAAAATAGTTATTAGTTTATAAAATAGCTGTAAAATAGTTAAGTAGGTACAAAATAGTTAGATAATTGCAAAATAGTTTTTAAAATAGTGATTAGATATAAATAACTGAAAAATAGTAATTAGTTTATAAGACAGTTTCAAAATAGTTAAATAATTCTAAAATAATTGTAAAATAAGTATAGATAGTTTGGGGTTTAAGAAGAAAGATTGTATAGTAAATAGTTTGGAAAAATTTATTTGTATTAAAACAATTTATTTTAAAAATTGTCCAGAGCCAAACTGTTTAATTTCCCAATCTACATTCCCAATTAATTTCCCTTTTATTCAATTTAAATTTCCTTTTCCATTTAAATTGACTCAACACTTCAATTTCCATTGAAATTTATTAAATCCCAATTTAAGTTGAATTAACCTTAATTCCTTTCCAAATTCAAATCAATTTTCATTTGATTTTTAAACATATTCAATTTTAATCACAATTCCAAATTATTTCAAATCAATTTGGATTAATTTCAAATTGAACCAGCTTCAATTTTATTTCAAATTATTTTAATTCAAAATTTCCATTTAAATTTATGCTTATCCATCTTTAATCACAATTCTAATTAATTCAAATCAAATTCAATTTGAACTAATTCTATTCAAATCTCAACTTAAAATCATCTCGAATTATATAAATTCGAGTTAAATTTTAAATGTTGATTTAATCCCTTAAGTTAAATTTACCCTTACTTTTAAATTAAATCAACCTTTATTTTTAATTTAACAACTTAAATCTTTAAACCATTTAATTCTGTATCCAAATTCCAAAATTCCATTTTAAAATTATCTTAACTTATTACAAAGTTCAAATAAGAATTCAAAAACAATTTAATCTTCAGATTCTAATTTATTATCCATTTCTAACTTTAAAATAAATTCTTAGTTTCATAGATTATTTATAACAATAGAATGATATCAGGATAAATAAACATCCAAATTTATCCAAACACCAATTAACAACATCCCATTTCAATTTCCAGATCTCAAACCCATTTTGAGATTACTCATAACTCCCATTTAAACCCAACCATTTAACTTCTCAAGTTAAATTTTAATTTCATCTTGAAATTTCTAATTCAAGTTGTTCATTCTAAACTCATTTAACTTCCCTTAAGTTAAATTTAATTTAATTTAGTCAACTTGACCTAATTTGAATTCCCATTCAAATTTTTAAATCTTATAATAATAATCTTCCCATTTAAATTCAAAAACTTATCACTTTGGGTTTTCATATCACATTTCAATTTAAAACTTAACACTAAGAGTTATTTCAAAGCATCTTTGATATTATGTATATCCTCATATATATATTTTCTTTACACACCAAGTTATACTTTAAATTTTTAAACCACCTTTGGTTTTAATTCAAAACAAACTTCTTTAAAACAATTTCAAGTTTTCTGGATTTAGATTTAAAATTTCACAATTTCAAATTATCTTTAATTCCAATTCATAAGTCCTACTTACCTAAAAGTTTATTTCCCTAAAACATTTCATTATTAAACACAACAACCATTTATGATAATAACCAAGATTATCATATCTGGAAACCAATTCATTTTTATCTTTATTCTAATAATACTTCTATATATTCAAGATTTTAATTTCAGTTTGAATCCATTTCAAACTTATCTTCATTTAATTTCAATTTGGTTTTATTACCATTATCATTTATATTTAATTCAATAATTTAACAACCAATTACCTTGATATTTATTAGAAAGAAATATCATTTTATATATCAAAATATATTCTTATATAAAATCATTTAAAATCCTTATATAAGAAAATAACAATTACGCTCTCATATATATATATATACACTCAACTCGTTCTAGGGTACCATTGACCTTATCCTTAACGAGTAGTCCCAATAGAGCCAAGGTTCTCGCTTAACCTTCAGCTCTGATACCAACTGTAACGACCCGGGATTTTCGAACCCGAAAATTCCAGATAGTTAGAAGAAAAAGAAAGAGATAGAAGAAAGAAACAGAAAGAAGAAAGGAGAACAGAGAACACAACATCTCACATTCGCAGCGGATTAAATATAATAACAAATAATAATATCAGTTATACAAAGAAAACTGTATTTGTTAATTACATTTTAATACATCAGATTTACAACATTCACAAATGTATTAGTCAGTTAAAATTAACATGTCTCAAACAACTATAATATCACAGCGGAATATACTCCATACGTTCCTGCCATCCAGCTCGCCTCCTGAGCTCCAGAACGTCCTTACCTGAAAATCTGTAATACTCGGTCTGACCCGAGCATTACATCAAAGTAACACCCGGGTCAGGCTGGAAACCAGCGTGAGTATACCCATAATATGAAATACCAAGCTATATAACTTAAGTGAATTACCAGGGTAACTCGTACTTTTCTACGAGTTATAATCTTATTTAAGTCAATCATTTATCTCAAAACAATTATCCAAGAATCGTTATACAGTTCTAAATATCCATAATACTTAAACTTATTTCATTCCAGCCTGTTTGCTTCCAAACTCACATTTATAAAGAATCGAAGTGGTTTCGGGTATTTACTAATACCCGACCCCGGTCTCTTCGAATTCAATGTCATCTCTAATCCAAGTTGTTAAGTTTTAAACAATACAATTCAAATCTAGGATATCATGCAACAATTCAACTCAGATAGGTAACCTACTTTATCACAGTTTAACCCATTCATATCACAGCACATCTCAGTCGCCTATTAGAGATAAAATCAATCCAAGTCATCCAATTATCATTCAAACATCCATAGCAAGATTTTATTTGATATATAATTCCAAATTAATTTAATTAATTTCCAATTAAATTAATTATCAACTTTATCATTTAGATTACCTTACTCCTGCATACTCAACATTTATTAATTACAACCCAATTAATAAATCGTTTTTTTTTTAATTATCCATCTTAATTAATCATCCTTTAATTATATTAAGTAATTAACCCTTAATTACCCCATAGATTAATTATCCTTAACCATTCATATTAACTTTTAATTAATCTCCTTAATTAATTAATCATATTAATTAGTGCTTCTCTAATTACTTAATTAAAGTAATTACTTAAGAATTAATCACTTAACCCTCTTAATCAATCATTAATTAACTACAAACCATTTAATTAATTAATCATTCCTTGTTTACCTTACAAATCAATTAATTAATCTTTAATTACCTAATTAATTACCCCTTAATTATTTATTAATTAATCCTTAATCACTTTCATTAAGTAATTATCTATCAATCATAAATTAATTAACCTTAAATTAATTCACCTTAAATTAATTACCCTCAAATTAATTACTAAATTAATTAATCACATAAATTAATTTATCCTTTAATTAATTATTCTTTAATCACTAACTTAATCACAATATTAAGTTTATTTAAAAATAACTTTTCAAAAATAAAGATTATATATTTAAAAACACTTTAAACTTAAAAATAATATTATTATTTTAAAATACATTCCAACTTAATTAGACATTCATCATATAAAAGAATTAAGTAAGAAATCGTTTAACTTTCAAAACTAGTTTAATTTAAAATTTTAAAACTGCAAAAATATTAAACCTGAGATAACTTCGAGTTAAATCCCAAAATACCCGAGCCTTACTTCGAGTTACTCATATTTCTCTTGCTTCGAGTCGAACTTACATTTTCTCGAGCTTGAACCCGAGTACTCCTCGTCTTCCCCAAACCCACACAAACCCAGATATGATCGTGTACATGTGCACATGTACGAGCGAACGACGACGTTCTGACTATCACTGCGACCACCTTCAAGTCGCCCACGGCTTCGCCGATGATACTACAACCCAGATCGATGAGATTTCCACGAAATCAAAATCGAGCTGTCGAACTCCACCTGGAAACCCAACTTGATCAACCAAAATCACCTCGCCCCGCCGATCTCAGCCACCAGAAAACTCGCCCATCCACCCAGAGCTACTCCACGACACGACTCATCGATCCGGCTACCTCCGATCGGTTTCGATCCACCCATGATGACGCAATGCTCTCGAAAACATTGTCGACCAAAACTGGCTTCAAAGCCCTAGATCGCCATCGTCAGTTCACTCCGGCGATCAATAAAATACCCAACTATTTTTCCGATGATCTCCACTCTTTCAACTACCTCCAGCGACAATCACGACATCCAACCTTTCCCCGATCGCCAGAAATTACCTTAAATAGGATTTCCGTTCATCCCACGATTTCTTCCCAAAACAACATTTAAAAATCTTGATTTTATTTTTTAAAATCCTAGTTTTCGAAAACAAAGTTGATTATATATATGAAACCAGAAATTGTTTAAGTCGAAAATTTGATATAATTTGAATTTCACTGTACTTCTTCCTTTTTATGAAAACTACTTTTGAATCTTACTTGGAATTATTTTTAAAACAAATATCTTGATATTACAACAAACTTGGTTTATACATCATAACCTAAAGAAGATCAGGGAAGAAGGAATTTATTTTTGAATAGGTTTTGAAGCCTGTAAATAGAGAACAGAGCAGATATACACATGTACAGACATGCACACAAGTATCAGCCTACATTTATACATGAAATTAACCATGCAAACATATCTCATATCATGCATTCAAGAATCATCACATGCATTAGGTTATCAAATAATTTTGTTTACTCACTGTTGAAATGAACAGAGAAGCCTATATGAAATCTGGAAATGCTTTTGATGATTCGAATCTGCAATTTGTACTTGAATTTGATTTTGAATCAGGTTGAACTGCTACTTGATTTTGATACTTCTTTGTTGAGTTGAACTAAATTGGATTTTCTTAACTTCAGGTTTGAGAATTTGTAAAAGTTGAAGTAGTTTGATTTTATTTCTTCTCTGGATTTAGTATACAGACCTTGTTTTCTTTGTTTTTAAAATTGAAGATGTAAAAGAAATGAGAGGAGAAGAGTATAGATATATTTATAAACTTGATTATGATTTTATTAAATAAAAGAAAATAAATAAAATTGTGACACTTGTTTAAATGCATGTTAATAACCTTACACTTGTTATAATGTATAGAGAATTTGTTTACATTTGTAATTATCATGTATTAGTTATTATAATATGTTTTTTTATAAATCTTTATATTTATTTTCTATTTAGATAATACATTTTCTTAATTTATATTTGTAAAATCTTTTAAATAAACTAATATAAACTAATTATATACTAAATAAAATCATATATATATATATATATATATTATTTTTAAATCCAATTATCTAAAGTCCCAAAATCCGGGTTATCACAAAATGCCTAGCGGCATGCCTCGATAGGAGGTCAAGATTTTAAGCTATAATTCAAGACGATTTAAATTTAAAATTTAAATATAATATATATTTTGTTGACTGGTCAAAATTCTATTCACGTCAGTGCTTTTTGGCTTTCATCTCATGGTTATTGTAGCTAACCTTCTCGTGCATGCGACCTCCTGTTCAACATCACGTCTTTATATCACGCGACCTTCTCCTTTTTCTTCAGTCAAAAATCTAAGGGCCGAGAGAAAAAAAAAATACACGTTCTTCTTAACTTCTTCCTTTTCCTAAATCAGAATCGTCCCTTCTCTGCTCAATTTTCAAATCGAATCCCATCCTCAACTCAAATTCAAAGCTCAAGAAAATAAAATTCAAACGAGCAGAGAACCTCGTTCTCACGAAAGAAAAAAGGAAATCTCACTGTTCACTTTCGAAATGAGGCAGTAAATGCTCGAATTCGAGTAAGGCTAATTCACGATAGTGAGGATAGGCGATCGCGTTCGATCGAGTCATTCTTGGAAGCGGCAGAGGCGTAGTAGGATCTAGGGCTCGCGTTTTGATTAGGGGAGTCGACATTGGGGGTGATCAAGCTTGCTCGAAGTTTCCGGCGATCGATGGGAAACCTTGCGACCTGGAAGGTGAAGTCACGCACGGAAGAGAAGTTGGATTAGTTTTCACGAGTTTGGGAATTAGGGAAGGTGGTCGTGAGTTTCAAGGCAGTGGATGGAGGTGAGGGGTTGGTCGAGCGATCGTTGGTGAGGTATATTTGCTATTTTTTTTTCTATTTAAATTTTTTATAATACAAATATATATATATACAGAAGGGGGAAAAATAAAAATAAATATGTACTTCAACTATAAACTGTTTTAAGGAAAATCTGCACAGTGAGAAATATATGCTATTTATTTTTCCGTTTTAAGGTTTATATGTGTATCTGTAAATATATACAGTAAAGAAAAGTAGAATACAAAAATAAATAAATATATATATATATATATATTAGAGGTTATACTGTATATACATAAGAAGACAAAATAATATTACAGTAAAGTATAAAACATTTCTTTTTTTGATTTAATATATACATATATACAGAGAAAATAATAGTAAGGTTTATAAAATAATTTATTTTGAAGATTTATATATGTATATATATATATATATACAGTAAAGAAAAGTATAATATAAATATATATATTTACACATACACATATTTTAAATATATGTAGATAAACAGAAAATTATTATAGATTTTGGAAAATATAAGAGTTATATAAAAATTAGATTTTTAAACCTATATGGATTATTTTTATATAAGTATATATATGTAGTTTCTAGGAGGAAATAAAAATGCATGTACCTATTTTAGATTTACTGGTTTATTTTAAAAATAATGGATTTGGTAATCAAATTGTTCAATTAATTAATTTAGTTACTAAAAGATATTTTTGAAAGGAAAATAATTATTTTAAAATAATTTATTAGTTAATTAAATTATAAAATAGTAATTGATGGTTTGATTTTTTCGAATATTGATAAACCGTATAAATGTTTATACAAGGTCAAAAGTCATGAATCAAATCAGGATTGAAGTGGATGGCAAACAAAAATAAAGGTGAGATTTCCTCACTCATTTAGATGACCTTATTTAAATTTAAATGTTAAATTTAAATTATTGGATGATTGGTTGGATTGATAAATTTATAATTATATGTAGGATGATATTATATATATATATATATATATATTAGTATTGAAGTGATTGATATTCCCGCATTATATAGCGGATGAGACCCTATGCGCCCCGCATAATAGCGAATGACCCTATATACCACGATATCCCTCTCGAAGTGGGATTGGTATTTTATTTGTTGACTAACATATATGGATGGAAGAAAATAGGTTGGAGGGATCCAACAGGATTCTTCAAAAATATTTATTGTTCATATATATATATATTGATATATGTTATGATGGATAAGTTGTTATGGTTTGTGGTGAATTGAATTATTTAGTGTTAAATAGCATGGAAATTAAAATGGGCATTTTAAATACCAAAAATAATTAAATTGAAAGAATTTAAAAGGGAATTTAAATAGTAAGTATTTATATTGTAATTGGATTTATTCTAAAGGGAATTAAGTAGAATAAAAATATATTTACTAACTTGAGTTATACTTAACTCTTTGGAAATTTGTTAAGTAAAGATTTGAAATTAAATTATATACTAAGGACTTGAAGAGAATTGGAATCGACAATTAAAATGGATTTGAAATAGAATGGAATTTTATTAAAGGGTAAAATTATAAAATGAAATTATAAATAGAAATTGTTTTTATATATGATGAAAACTCAAGGGAATTTATAAATTTATAAACGGGGTTTATAAATGAGATAGATTAATATCAGTGGATATGTTAAAATAAAAGTATGGCGTGAACTTATATCGAGTTATGAAAATTGTAAAAGAAGAAATAGTGGAAGGTATTTCGAATGTGGGAAATGGTGATATGGTTGGGGTGATACGAATCAAGAGGAATCTATGAATTGAATTGGTAAATATTGGATTTTTCTAAAAAAATATTTTTGTTAAGTAAATTGAGATTGTTTAAACGGGATTTTAAATTACCATACTATATAACTTTTAAAATTATTATCTGGATTTAGAATATCCTGAAGTTAGTTATTTTAATACATATTTTTAAAAGTAAACCATTTTACTTATTTCATATATATAATTTTAAATGTCTTAAAATTCAATTATGAATCCTCTCGAGATGGTAAGCGAAGTTAATTAAAGTTGAATAAGATTTTAGGGAAAAGATCTTATAATGGTATTATGGAATTTAAATAAATTTCTAAAGCATAAGATAAGAGAACTTCGAAAGGTGAAATAAAAGGGAAGAAGGAGTGAAACTGGAATTTTAAATAAGCCTAAGTGGCTTTGGGAATATTAAAGGAAATTAACTAAGGGGTTCTAGAATTTATATAATTCGTGTGGAACGAGTAGGGAATTTACAAATTAAGTTGTAATGATTTTTAAAGAGAAATAGGAAATAAGTGAATAATTTCCAAGGGATGAATATCAAATGGAGTGGGAAAAATATGCTAAGTATTGGATAAGGGTTGAAATTTGTTCCATGGGAATAAAATGGATTTGAAAACTATTTTCAAAGTATGGGAATAATATCTTGAGTAGATATTTTAAAATAAATCATTTGGAAAATTATTTAAGGCCTAATGGTTGCTTGTGGATGTTATATGATAGTTAAATAACCGACTATCAATATTGACCAATGCGCTGATTGTTTCGAAGAGACCGGGATCAGATTTAATTATCCGAAAACCACTTCGATCTGGTTTGAACGTTTGCGAATGAATACCATGAAGATGACGAAGTCGGTGATTCGATTTGCCCAGACCCAGGACAACTTGTATGGACGAATGCTATCAGACCATTGTCATTGGAGGATGGTGAGTATTCTAAGTGGATGTATGCTAAAAAGGTAACACTTAACCTCAAGCCTCATCGACCAGGAATGGATAAAACAGGGGAGGTGCAGTAAGGCTAAGTGGGTAGCCCCCAAGTATGGTAAGGTCATCCCTATCTAGAGTCCCTTTATTTCGACTGTGTGGCGGTTGTTAGCTTCAACCACGGGGTGATCTTATTCGGACTATCCAGTAAGGGGTAGCTCTAGTCTTGTGTTGCAGTGGATCGGGCATGGTCTCGGTACGCTGATCTAGGCCAGGTACTGTGACGGGCGGTACCCCAGTAGCCCTGCCATTGTATGGAATCCAATCTCCAATAAGTGTTGTACAGTTTTGATTATGCCCAACTATGGTGAAACGTGAGATGTAAGCATTTCATCTAGATTCTATTTACTTTCTATAGACACTATTATAATATCAGACGGATTTGATAAAAGTGTTTTTGGTTATCGTAAGGTAAAAACCCGACATGTTTATTTGTGGCGTGGTCTTATGAGATACCTTTGTTTTAAAGGATTTTCGAAAATATAATAATCCAATTGAGTGTGGTTTTCTCACGTTGGTTTTCCAGACTGACTCGGGTGTTGTTTTTATTATGATGCTCGGGTCAGACCGAGTTTAACAGATTTAGGATATTAAGCTATGGAGCTCAAGAGACGAGCTGGATGACAGAGACATATCTCCGTATTTGAATTATTATTTCCGCTGTGTAAGGACAGATAATAAGCTGTCCAAAGTGATGAATGTTTGTTGTACTCTGATAATGGTATGTATATATAACAGTACATATTTCTTTGTATTTAAAAGCTATTATTATATATTGTATTTTGTTCCGCTGCGACTGTAAGATTATGATGTTGTTATTTTCTTCTTCTTCTACCTCTTCCTTCTTTAACCCTGAAGACTCGTATTTCCGTTCACTTTTGAGTTGAATTGATGTGGAATATTATCGGCTCAAAGGGGTACGGATTTGCGGGCCTTTACAAGAATATATAAGTATATATTATTTCAAGATGATTTGAAATGAAACCCGGTATTTAGTTCTTAACTTTTCTGTTAATTAATGATTTTCATAATTGAAATGAAATGGAATTTTCGACGATTTTAATAGTTGGAAACTTCCAAATTGAAATCAGAAATTAAAGTTAAGTGTTTAATGAAAATATAAAAGATGAAGTTTTGTAACTCTTAAATTAAAAGATAATAAAAATTAAGAAGATTTGAACTATTGAACATTTTTGTTAAGTAAAATGAATAAGATTACCTGTATATGCTTCTAGGTTTAATGGAATATTATACAAGTAAAAACATAAGTTGTGACTCCCCACCTCTATACCCATGCTAGCCAAGGACACTACGGAGAAATGCCATCAACTAGCACGGAGAATAAGGCTGTTGAGGAGCGACCATCCATGTAATTGCTTTGTGCGAGCACCGATATGTCAGATAGTATAACATGCATTTCATTTCATGAGGGAATCCGACATACCGATACAAAACTCAAAGCTACTACACAGTGGCAATAATATCTTCGAAAACAAATATAGAAATAAACATAACACAAATCAGTCACAGACATTCATATCACAAAGGCGGAAACAGATATGAATACATAACACCAAAAAGGTGTGCATCAGAGTAGTGGTCAAATAAGATACACAATATCACAAAAGAATAGATACAAGTGCTAGACAAAAGAATATGTATACATCGTAGAGTCTATATCTCGAATGTATAACAACAAGAACTACAAATGTAATGTAGTTAGGCAAAAGTCAGAAGATGATCCCAGATAAGGAGTCAAGCAGAAGCACCTGTAACATCTTGGTCTGACCCGAGTATTATTTAATAAGAAAATAATTAACGGATCAGTCTAACTATAAATACCAGATGAAATGATATAGAATAAGAGATATGACAAAAACGTATCATAACCGTAATGCCATACTTTGATAAGTACGTAATTGAAAATCAACAAAAGATTAATCAATATCACAAGAATCTTCTCAAAGATAAAAAGGAATATCATACTCTTTATTTTATTCACCAAACCATAAATGTTAACAATTATATCAATGCCAATCACAAAAGTTAATGACACACAAATTCACCAATGCACAAATATTGATAAAACTTACCAATGTAAATCACAAAAGTTGGTGAAACACAGATTCTAGAAATCATCAACAGAAATCCAGAAATCACAAAAAGGGGAGGAGGCCTATCATAAACGGGAGCATGAAAACACACCAACACGTGTATCACAATTGGAACGCTATTCCATGGTCGCTAACCATAAAAATTGCGCCGAAGCTCCATAAACAGTCTGAAGACCACGGGTCGCTATCCCGCCAAATTGAACCAAAGTTCCATAGAAACGGGGCTTAGTCTCCCTCGCAGACAAATAGACATCGCACATCGTTAGTCTAAATCACAAAAATGATCATCATCGATCAATAAAAGTGTCGATTACACTAAGCCAGTAAATATAGGAGTTTAGCTTCATGTCCCATAACCACTAGCTTAACTTAAATATTTACGAACAAATTGTAGATTTCCACTCAAAAATTGTCACAAGAGTTTCAATCGAACAAGTCCAAAATTAACATACGAAGTAAACGCAAGCGTTTCATACCACTTGTTTTGCTAAGCCGTTTAATTATATTTTCTCATACGAAAGACGTCTGAACCACTTCTTTCAGACGTCTGAATCTGCTATCTTTTGCCTATTTACCTGTTTTGCTTGATTTTCCAAATTTAATCGATTCGTGTTGATTCCCTTTTGTTGTTATCATATTTATCGACTTTGATGACCTTTTCTTTGGGATTTTTTTTGAATATCCATTTTTGATGGATTCGGTATCGATTACTTTGGATTTTATTCACGTCTTCGAATGTGAATTTTGGTGATTGATTGTTTCTACAATCATTTTGTGATTTGTCACTTCTAAATACAAAGGTTTCTATACTAGTAGTAAATATTCAAACTCTTTTACAAAGATGATTTCAACTCTGTTTTTAATACAAAGATCATTTAATTTCCCATTCCTCTCTCCATTGTTGCTAAAGCTTGAGTGTTAGGAAATAGAAATGAAGGAATGAAGAGAAGAGGGGTGAAGCTTGGGTGTAATGGGCTGAAACAAAAACCAAAGCCCTAAGTGAAAATGTAGCAAAATTCCACTAACTCCAAACATATCCAAGTTTATACTCAAAAAGATCGCAAACGTCATTTTGAACTCAATGGGGGTGGTCTCGAGTCCTAATTTGACAGTTTGCAAAAAGTAGCTTTTTGGACTATAATCCGACTAGCGATGGAATATTTAAATAAATTATTTAAATACTCAATCGTAAAATATGCGGGTTGTTATAGACTCCCCTCCTTAAAGAAATTGCGTCCACGCAATATTTAAGATGGAAATAATAAGTAACAACCATAAAAGCATATCAACACAAAAGAAAATTTGAAATAAGAAGTTCACCTCAAAGCACACAAGAAAGTAAGTCCGGATGTGTTCGCTCGATGAATTCTCTGGATTCCCAAGAGCAATCCTTAGGATTTGAGGACCATTGAACCTTCACAAGTGGGACATCTTTATTCTGAAGGCGTTTGACCTCCGAAGCAATAATTCGAATAGGATGTTGCTCATAAGTTAAGTTAGGTGAAACTTCAATTTCTTCAATAACGCCGGGCTCAAGCATAGAATCGGAATCTCGAAGGCATTTCCGAAGTTGAGAGATGTGAAACACGTCATGAATAGCAGAAACTGAGCCGGTAACGAAAGGCGATAAGCCACGGAACTAATGCGTTCGGTGATGGGAAATGGGCCAACATATCTAGGTGCTAATTTTCCCGATCGATTGAAACGCACAACACCCTTCATAGGTGATACACGAATAAACACAAAATCTCCCACAGAAAATTCTAATTTCCTTCTTCGGTTATCGGCATAGGATTTTTGCCTACTTTGAGCTTCTTTCATCCTATGACGAATAAGGTCAATCTTTTCTGTGGCATCACGAATAAAATCTGGTCCTAAAACCAGCTTCAAGCCAACATGAAGGAGATCGGCATGGCCTTCCGTATAATCCCTCGAAAGGTGCCATACCAATACTAGATTGGAAGCTATTATTATAGGAAAATTCAACAAGAGAAATATGATCTTCCCAACTTCCACCAAAGTCAAGAACACAAGCACGAAGGAGATCTTCAAGAGTTTGATTCACACGCTCGGTTTGTCCATCGGACTACGGATGATAAGCGGTGCTAAAATTAAGCTTCGTTCCCAAAGCTTTTTGAAGACTCTTCCAAAATCCACTAGTAAACAATGGATCTCGATCACTAACAAAAGAAGTAGGAACTCCATGCAATTTAACAATTTCTTTAATAAAGAATTTGGCCAAAAGAGGAACGGTCCGATTAGACCGAACGGGAATAAAATGGGCGGATTTAGTAAGTCTATCAACTATCACCCATAAGCTATCATGACCCGAACGAGAACGGGGAAGGCCGTCAATAAAATCCTTGGAAATATGATCCCACTTCCACATTGGGATGTCTAAAGGTTGCAATAACCCACCGGGCCTTTGATGCTCGGCCTTAACGAGTTGGCAAGTCATGCAACGATTAACGAAGTTGACGATATCAAATTTCATTCCCTCCCAATAATAAAGCCGCTTCATATCCGCGTACATTTTACTACTACCGGATGAATGGTGATTAGAACGATGGGAATCTTCTAAAATGTCTTTTCGAAGATCACTAATATTTGGTACGATAAGTCTACTAAATTTTCGAATACCGCCACGAGAATCAATATCAAAGTCCTTCATACCTTCAATATCAATTTTATCCCTCAAATTTTGGCCCAGAAGAGCCAATTCGGGATCTAGCTTTTGAGCTTCAAGAATGCTGTCCAGAAGAGATGGATGAGCCTCAAGGCTACATAAAACAAGAGATGAACATAAATCGGATACACGATCTCGAATCTTACAAGTAGACAAAGTCTCGAGGTCGTTCCATTCGGATATCATCATAGAAACAACCGCTTGTTGCTTTCGGCTAAGGGCGTCGGCAACACGATTCCCCTTTCCGGGAGTATAAAGAATATCAAGATCATAAGATGCCAGGAACTCGAGCCAACGTTGTTGACGCAAATTAAGTTCCTTTTGAGAAAATAAATACTTCAAAGATTTGTGATCGGTATAAAGAATAAATTTTTCTCCCAAAAGATAATGACGCCAAATTCGAAGAGCGAAAATAATAGCCGCGAACTCTAAATCATGAGTGGCGTATCTAGTCTCGGATGGCTTCAATTGCCTAGAAGCATAAGCAATAACACGTTCTCTTTGCATAAGAAAGGCACCCAAACCAACGCGACTAGCATCGGTATACACAACAAAATCTTGGTTTCCATCGGGAATCACAAGAATAGGAGCATCGGAAAGGAGTTCTTTTAATTTCTGAAAAGAAGTTTCACATTTGTCCGACCAAATGTATTTAACACCTTTCTTTGTTAAGCTAGTAAGAGGCACGACAATTTTAGAAAAGTCTTTGATAAAACGACGGTAATAACCCGCCAATCCGAGAAAGCTATGAATTTCCGTCACGCTCTCCGGTCTCTTTCAATTTTGAATCGCTTCAATCTTTGAAGGATCCACGGAAATTCCGGATTCGGAAATAATGTGACCAAGAAACTTCACGTGAGATTGCCAAAAGTGGCATTTAGAAATTTTGCTTTTAATTGATTACTCCTAAGAGTTTCCAACACAATCCGAAGATGCTCTTCATGTTCTTCCTCGGTTTTTGAATACACAAGAATATCATCAATAAAGATGAGAACAAATCGATCGAGGAAATCTTTGAAAACTCGATTCATAAGGCCAACAAAATAAGCTAGAGCATTCGTCAACCCAAATGGCATAACAAGCCATTCATACGATCCATAACGAGTATGGAATGATGTCAAAGGAATACTATCCTCTGCAATGCGAAGCTGATGAAAACCAGTTTCTAAGTTTAATAGTGAAAAGACTCTAGCACCACTAAGTTGATCAAATAGATCATCAATCCGAGGCAATGGATATTTATTCTTGATAGTGAGATCATTAAGCTTGCGGTAGTCAATGCAGAGCCTAAGTGTACCATCGGATTTCTTCACAAAAATAGCCGAAGCTCCCCAAGGCGAGGAACTAGAGCGAATAAATTGCTTCGTCGCCAATTCAGATAATTGTTTGCGCATCTCCTCATTTTCCTTATTGGACATGCGATAAGGAGGACGAGTGATGGTTGAGCTCTAGGGATAAGATTAATTCTGAACTCAATTGCTCGCTTAGGTGGTAGTCCTAAAATGGGCTCAAATATGTCGGCAAATTCACGAACAACGTGAATAAGAGAAATGACATCCTCTTCATCATCATTATCGTCATCACGAGGATTTAAAGAATATAAAGATGCTGTTAAGTTGGAATCCGAATCTTTAAGAACGAGAGAAATCTGCTTAACAGATTGCGGATGCCGAAGATATATAGTCCGCTCAGGACATAAGATATGGGCTTCATAACGGTTAAGCCAATCCATTCCCAAAATCATTTCAAAACCTAAATAACGCATGACATGCAAATTGGCACGAAAAGAGTAATCACATAAAATTATTTCGACATCTTTACATAATAAACTAAGTGTTGCGGATCCGCCAACCGGATTCGCAATCCTCAAAGAAGTCATCAAGCCCATAACATCCAAAGACGAAGCATCAACGAGTTCTTTTGATATAAAAGAGTGAGATGCACCCGTATCAAAAAGGACTCTAATAGGAAGATCACGAAATATAATAATGCCATCAAGGATAGAATGAGAAATACCTTGAGCACGAGAAGTGTTAGCAGGGGCTTGTACAACATTTAGCTTGCCCTCCTTCTTGCCTTGAAGTTTGGGACACAAAGATAGAGTATGACCCGAACTCTTGCAATAGCGGCAGAAAAGAGGCTTCGGGCACTTGTTTGCATAATGGTCCTTAGAACCACAATTGTAGCATTCTCCACGACGAGTGTTAGGAATATTTGCTACCGGTGTTGTTTGTTTTCCTTTCTTATTAGGATACGGGCCCTTGGACTTTATAGGCCTTTTCTTGTTGTTGTTGAAGTTTGGTTTGGCACCCACCACTTCAACATCACTCTCCCTATCCGCCTCTTCAAGACGAAGAGCGATATCTATGAGTTGATCAAAAGAGACTTCTAATTTTAGAAGTAATGGCTTCTTGAGATTTTTGTTCAAGCCATAGGCAAACCTTTGGTTCTTCTTCAATGGGGTGTTGATGTACTCAACCCCATATTTAGAAAGTGACTCGAAAGATGCGACATAATCTGCCACGGAGGATTCACCTTGAACAAAGTTATTGAAACGACGAGCCAAAGTCACTTTCTCAGCTTTTGGCACAAACTTTAATTCGAATCATTCCCGGAATTGCTCCCAAGTAAGATCTGATTCATTAATTTCAGAAATCAGAAGCTCGTACCAGTCTAATGCCCTTTCTGGGAGCATAATAGAGGCCACCTGAACTCGGTGAAGATCAATAAGGTTCATGCGAGAAAAGATTCGATCGCATGTTCTGAGCCTAGCTTGGACTTCAATAATAGTCTCAGAACCTTTGAATGGCTTCCCACCCAAGTTGGTATAATCGTTCACAAGCGTGCAAATCTAGACTTAGGATGTGTGGGCTCAGGAATAGGTCTGACAGCTTGAGCATTTCTGACAAGATCAAGAAGTTGCTGAGCAGACATAAATACTCCATCCTGCGGAGTAGCACTAGATTGACCGGCGCTGGTACGGCCAGGTCTAACCATTTCTTTTCTTTAAGAAAGAAAGAAAAGAGAAAAAGATTAATCTCAGAATGAATATCAAACAAACTTGATGGATAAAACAAGGAATCATAAAAAGAAATAGGATAGAAAGGTACGAAGACCCGAATTAAATCCTATGGCACGATTCCTAAGAAAGGCTTAGGACAATAATCCTTGCTAGATTATTCTACATTGTTCCGAAGTTTGGCTTTGATACCAAGCTGTGGCGCCCCACCTCTATACCCACGCTAGCCAAGGACACTACGGAGAAATTCCGTCAACTAGCACGGAGAATAAGGCTGTTGAGGAGCGACCATCCGTGTAATTGCTTTGTGCGAGCATCGATATGTTAGATAGTATAACATGCATTTAATTTCATGAGGGAATCCGACATACCGATACAAAACTCAAAGCTACTACACAGTGGCTATAATATCTTCGGAAACAAATATAGAAATAAACATAACACAAATCAGTCACAGACATTCATATCACAAAGGCGGAAACAGATATGAATACATAACACCAAAAAGGTGTGCATCAGAGTAGTGGTCAAATAAGATACACAATATCACAAAAGAATAGATACAAGTGCTAGACAAAAGAATATGTATACATCGTAGAGTCTATATCTCGAATGTATAACAACAAGAACTACAAATGTAATGTAGTTAGGCAAAAGTCAGAAGATGATCCCAAATAAGGAGTCAAGCAGAAGCACCTGTAACATCTCGGTCTGACCCGAGTATTATTTAATAAGAAAATAATAAACGGATCAGTCTAACTATAAATATCAGATGAAATGATATCGAATAAGAGATATGACAAAAACGTATCATAACCGTAATGCCATACTGTGATAAGTACGTAATTGAAAATCAACAAAAGATTAATCAATATCACAAGAATCTTCTCAAAGATAAAAAGGAATGTCATACTCTTTATTTCATTCACCAAACCATAAATGTTGACAATTATATCAATGCCAATCACAAAAGTTAATGACACACAAATTCACCAATGCACAAATATTGATAAAACTTACCAATGTAAATCACAAAAGTTGGTGAAACACAGATTCTAGAAATCATCAACAGAAATCCAGAAATCTCAAAAAGGGGGGAGGCCTATCATAAACGGGAGCATGAAAACTCACCAACACATGTATCACAAATGGAACGCTATTCCATGGTCGCTAACCATAAAAATTGAGTCGAAGCTCCATAAACGGTCCGTAGACCACGGGTCGCTATCCCGCCAAATTGAACCGAAGTTCCACAGAAACGGGGTTTAGTCTCCCTCGTAGACAAATAGACATCGTACATCGCTAGTCTAAATCACAAAAATGATCATCATCGATCACTAAAAGTGTCGATTACACTAAGCCAGTAAATATAAGAGTTTAGCTTCATGTCCCATAACCACTAGCTTAACTTAAATATTTACGAACAAATTGTAGATTTCCACTCGAAAATTGTCACAAGAGTTTCAATCGAACAAGTCCAAAAATTAACCGACGAAGTAAACGCAAGCATTTCATACCACTTGTTTTGCTAAGCCGTTTAATTATATTTTCTCATACGAAAGAGGTAAAGGTTTATATATACTAATAGATTTGAAAACGGTTTTATAAATGATCTTTGTATTAAAAACAGAGTTGAAATCATCTTTGTAAAAGAGTTTGAATATTTACTACTAGTATAGAAACCTTTGTATTTAGAAGTGACAAATCACAAAATGATTGTAGAAACAATCAATCACCAAAATTCACATTCGAAGACGTGAATAAAATCCAAAGAAATCGATACCGAATCCATCAAAAATGGATATTCAAAAAAATCCCAAAGAAAAGGTCATCAAAGTCGATAAATATGATAACAACAAAAGGGAATCAACACGAATCGATTAAATTTGGAAAATCAAGCAAAACAGGTAAATAGGCAAAAGATAGCAGATTCAGACGTCTGAAAGAAGTGGTTCAGACGTCTAAATCTGGAAACTTAAAAGTTTTCCAGAACGTAATTCAGACATCTGAACCCTATATTCCAGACGTCTGCAAATAGCTAAAATTAGCCTATTTTCTTTCTGGTTGCACTCGAGCCAATTCAGACGTCTGGAGGCTTTTATTCAGACGTCTGAATACTGGGGGAGGAAATTCCCAGTATAATATCCAGACGTCTGAACCATACGTTTCAGACGTCTGAAACTATTGTTCTGGGCATTCCCTGAACCTTAGGCCAAAAATGGCCAAACGATTATCGGAAGCGATTAGACGAGCAACGACGACTAGGATTTACGCCAAGCGACAACCCAGTCTTAATTGGCCCTTCAATACGCCTCGAATATCAATGCACAAATATCCGTAATAGGATTTTCATAGATTTTGATTTCAAAACACCAAAAATTGGAATATACACTAAATCAATCCAAACTAGAATCAAATGCACATGAATAAGTGTTAGGAATTCATACCTAACAATCAAAGATAATTATAGACTAAGATGTGAGATAAAAATCTCACCTTTAAACCCAAAAACAAGGAAGGAGAAGCTTGAAAACAAAGGAGAATCAACCTGTCTTCAATCCCGACTCGAGAAGCTTGAATTTAAGCTTAAAAGAGAAACATTTCCTAAGTTAGGTTTAGGAATTTCTAAAATTGATAAGAGAATGAGTTAGAGAAGAAGAAGAGGAGCCTTACCAAAGCTTCTTCTATTGATTTGGAGCTAGAACTTCATTTGCAAATGGAAACTAAGGCTTGGAGTTTTAATTTCCCATTCCTCTCTCCATTGTTGCTAAAGCTTGAGTGTTAGGAAATAGAAATGAAGGAATGAAGAGAAGAGGGGTGAAGCTTGGGTGTAATGGGCTGAAACAAAAACCAAAGCCCTAAGTGAAAATGTAGCAAAATTCCACTAACTCCAAACATATCCAAGTTTATACTCAAAAAGATCGCAAACGTCATTTTGAACTCAATGGGGGTGGTCTCGAGTCCTAATTTGACAGTTTGCAAAAAGTAGCTTTTCGGACTATAATCCGACTAGCGATGGAATATTTAAATAAATTATTTAAATACTCAATCGTAAAATATGCGTGTTGTTACATAAGTAATATAAATGTTTCAAAATGAAATTATGTCTATATATAAATATAAAAAATTAAGTTGTTATAGGAAATGTTGTACACTTAGTTAATATTTTATGAAGTGATTTATCATTAAATTGAATAGTAAAAAGAGACTATTATTTAAGTAAATGATTATAAACTTAAGAAAATATTGAAATGATTCATAAATAAATTTAATATTAAATGATACTATATATGAAGGAATAAATGTGAATTAAAAAGTAGAGAAACTTAAGTATGAGATGATTCATTAATGAATATTAATATTATATGAAAATCAAGTTGTATAAGTAAATAAATGTGAATTAAACTGCAAAAGAAGAAACATATGTAATACTTTAAGAATTTATTCATTGATGATTTTAAATATCGAATGGGAAATAATCTATGTAATTAAACAAATGTAAATTAATAAAAGATGACCTTGTATGAATGAATGAGAATTAAAATAAATGAAAAGTAAATGATGTGTTAAAGAAACCAATAAGATAAAATATGTAAGTTATGCGTAGATCATTTTATTAGCATAGCAGTTCTGATCCAGATTCGAATACATGATTTGTGGTAATTCACACCAGTCCGAGTTAGGATTTTTTGCTCGACTCTTTACGGAGAACACTTGTTACGGATTTTTGATATGATTTTGAAGTTTTCTATCATAGTTTATGGCTATGCAAGGAGAATGGAGATTTATAATCAAGAAATCAGATCAGATTCCGCACTAGAGTGGTCGGGTTATCAATACTAGTTCGGAAGTGAAATTTGTGTATTTAAGCAAGCGATCGGAATCGATATTGTGTACAGATGATATATGTACATCGTACAAACTTAAATAATATTCAAATTCTATGTTGTTTGGCTTACAGGAAGTTTGGGAAATGGCACTTCAAATCATTCGAGGCTGTATGAATAATTTATTGAGTAATTACCTAAGGTTGTTGAGCGTAAGGTACACTTAGTAGTTTAATTATCACCCTTATGCGATGAAAGGTTTATGAACCTGGACAAACCATTAGTTTTGATTGCTATGGATGTCTGATGGATTCTATTGTTGCATATAATGGTCATACTTCATTTGTTTGCATATGATTATTATATATGTTGTATTGCTTGTGCTATTGATTGGAACAACTAATATATTGCTCTTTTATATGGTTTAACTCTTTTATGGATCATATAATTGAAATCCAGGTTTATGGAAGCAATATCTGTTGCTTTTGGTTTCATAAATAGAGTTTTGTTTGCTCGACAAATAGGTACGTTTTCGGATTATGGTTTTTGTAGCGGTTATTTTTTCCATGGTTTGGGATGCTTCATTATTAAAATAAAATGTATACCATGTAATTATTGATATTGTTATTTTTCCGGATCTAGCCGTGGAAAGGAGAAGCTGTCGAAATTTTTCGTAAATTTAAGACTTAGAAAATTTTGCGTGGAAATTGGGTTATTTTTAAATTTATGTTAAAACTAAATATGTAAGTTTAAGTTGATTATTTTAGTAAAAATATATATCAAATGTTAGATTCTTTGCTTTGTTCCTTTTTGAGGATGAAAAGTTTTGAGTAGGGGAGATTGTAACGACCCGTATTTTCAACTATTTAGAAATATTAAATTTACTATAATTGTTTAATAAAAATGGTTATAAATAAAGATTTTACGATTTATTAATGGAAATGTTATTAGGTAAGTTGATAAGAAAAAATTATTTAGTGTGAAATGTATAATACTTGTTGTATGGAATAATTTAACAAATAAATGTTGGAATCCTTTAATTAAAAAGAAAAGTCAAGTACATTGTAATTAATAAGTTCAACGTGAGAACTTACATTTTAAATTAAATTAAAATGAACATTTTAATGAAATTTAAGCCTCGACTTTGAAAAGAATAAAATGAATTTTTATCTCTAATTTGAATATAATTGTAAAGTTTAATAAGGAATAAAATAAAGATGTATCAAAGGTAAAATCATATGTTATTTAATTAAAATTGGTTTTAACATAGCATAAGAAATCAGTTATTTGGTAAGTAAATTTATAACCCTTGCTTATAAACAACAAATTTATATATATTCGAATTACTAAGATGTAACAATTGTTTTATTTCTCATCTCATTATTTAATCAGTTTTGAAATTACTTTTTAATCAATGGAATTTAATATAATTGGAATTTTTCAGTTAATATGGGAGAAGACGTTAACTATAGAGTAATGAGTAAAATAAAATGGAAACTTGTGTTTAATAAATACACAAGGTAATTGTGATTTAATATAAAGAACATTCAAATCAAAATAAAAGAATGTGTTGAAAATTAAAATATAATGAACTAGGATTTTATTAGAAATGACGAGTTCTGGGATTTTATTATATAAGTGAATTTTCAATGTTTATATTTTTATTTATTTCCCATTGATTATAAAAAAAATATTGGAATGATGTTTATGAAACGATGCTTGAAATCTATATTTTTAAAAGTGATAAGTTAATTTTATTTGGATTTATTAAATTGGAAGTCAATAAAATAGTATTTTGAAGTAATAATAAGTTGAATACGGTTTATTTATTGAACAAAAAATTTCATTTATGGAATTATATTCTATGTATTTGGGAGATTTTTTTAAATTGGAAAATCCTTATTGGAAAAGTAGAATTGATTAAATTCGTTTTTCTAAAGGTGATCTTGAATTATAAAGCTCATTTATTAATATTACTATTTTCAATTATTAGAGAAATCTTTAAAAATTATGAATTATTTTACAAGGAGCTGAATTAGGGTCTAAAACCACTTATATTGGACTATGAAAATCTTATAAAGCCTATAACTTTTGATAGGAGCTGAATTAGGGTCTAAAACCACTTCTATTGGATGGGGATGACGATTTCTCTTTTCGTAGATTAATCATAATAGGTAAACGGACTTAACGTTTAGGAGATATGGCGGTTTTAAGTTTAGGCTGCTATTGTCCAGATTAGTGGGTAATCACTTAAGTCGGTACTTAATCCCGCTAACCCATTTTGGGATTTGTTCCTTATAGGAGACGATGGGACGGATCTTATCACTTTTCCCATTTCCCAAAGCAAGTCTAAACCTCCATTAACCTAATTTTCATAAAAATTTCCTCTTTTTTATATTTAATCTAGCCTAAAACATCATTAGAGAGTAATTAGCAACGGGAAGATCTTAGATTCATCTTTTGTCTACCTTAAGAATTGAACTCTTGTTGTTTATTTCAAATTTTGGGAGGATTATTGGATTTATAGGTTACTAGGTGAGTGATTTGACATCTCTCACTATCCTATGCATGTTTATATAATTAAAAATGATTTTTTAAGATGATTAAATGTTAAAATGTTTTCAAACTTTAATCTAACCATAATTACATGTTTATGGCCAAATTTTGAAAAGATAAGAATGGATTTTAAATGGCTCTGCACTCTTTTATGAATTATGTTGTCATTTTAGCATGAAACTAGATCTAGGCAAAATAATATCTGTTAATTATGCTTGGATGAACTGGATATTGTTTAGATGCTAATGAATGGTATTGTATGATGTTTTCTCTTGTATAAACTTGTTTGATGTGTTTACTAGTGGTTTTAGATAGTTAGGAAAGTGCTACGCCGATCGGTGCAAACATCAAAAGCTCCACTTTTGCATACTTAATCTGGCCTAAAACACCATTATAGAGTAGTTACCAAGGGAAAGATCTTTGATTCATCTTTTGGTAACCTTGGAAATCGAATTCTTGCTTTTCATTTCAAATTTGGGAAGATTATTGGGTAAATTGGTTGCTAGGTGAGTGATTTGACATATATCACTGTTCTATGCATGTTTATATAGTAAAAAATGGTATTTTGAAGTTGATTTCGATGTTAAAACATTTTCAAACTTTATTCTACCCTAATGACATGTTTATGGAAGAATTTATAAAGATAAGAATGTATTGGTTTTGCACCCTTTTATGAATCATATTGCAACAACCCTGCTTTCTACGCCGTAAATTTAGTTAAATTAAAAAAATTCAAATTTAATTTTTGATAATTATTATTTTAAAAATAATTTTTTATTTATTTGACTGAAGTCTAGTTAATAAAAGATTTTATTTTTATGTATTATATTAAATAAATAAATTCTTTTCAAATAATATATTGAAATCGAATAAATTGTTTTAATCAAATATAAAATATTTTAAAGTATAAATAATTTTTGTTTGATTAAAATAGTGAGAAAAGTATACCAGTATTGAAATGAATGAAATTAGGTAATTACTAAAATATAATCTGTAGAATGAAGTGTAAATCAATCTAATTAAATTGATATAAATTTACAAATAAATTAAATGAAGTTATAAAAAGAAAAGAAATGACCCGCCGTTCGTAGCTCGGTTGGTTTGGAAGCAGGGAGATGGGAACCAAAGGACTGTGTCCGGGCAGGTTCGAATCCCAACGCCAAACCATCAGTGGGAGTTTCAACGTTAAGCATCCGTGTGCGACGACTAAATAAAAGTGGGGTAGACACACGGCGTGGGGTTTACTTAAATGAGTATCAATGGATACCATGATCTTAAGGTTCCTTATGATCTCAAAAAAAAAATGGAATGAAAAATTAAAATTTAAATGAATTAGAATTTAAACTGAATTGAAATCAGGCCCAAAGCGATTAAGCCCCATGCCAATTCCAATTTATTCTTATCTATCCTATTCTAGAGTATTCCTTGGCTTCACCCTTCAAACTCAACCCGTTACTCATTCTCCCACTTCAGCCCAAACTGTAGGATCGATTTCACCCTAGAGGGGGGGTGAATAGGATGATACTATTAATTATGAAAATTTAACGCGGAAGTATATTAAATAATTTCAATACAGATATAGCAGAATAATAGCAACACATATAATCGCAGAATATAAAAAGCAGAAATAGAACAACACAGAATTTACCCAGCTTCGGCAAAACCTTACCTACGTGCTGCCCCCAAGGTTTCTACTAGAAATTAAGTAGTCAGACGCTTACACACGTAAACTCGCGACACCCGCTATCGACTAACCTAACTCTACGCTCAAAACCTTACCACAACTCAGCCACTGAGTTGCAAATTCTCGAACAACACCACCATAGTTCGTCCCCTAGTCACACGACTAGAATTTACAACATTTAAAAGAGAAAATACAAATTTAAAAACAATTTTAAAAAAAAACAAAACCCTAATTTAAAAATAACGGCCCAAAATGGTAAACAAGACTGGCCCAAAATAAAAAAGAATTCTCCTTTTAATTTTTATATTTCGGGCCGTATTCTTCTTCTTTTCTTTACTATTGGCTCGTATCCTTTGCTTGAAAAATAATGGCTGCCTCATCTCCTCTTCGATCTGAAATTCGGGTTCCGTGATAACGTTGCCGCTTAGTTGAATTGATTTTTGATGCTTCGAATACTTTCTGCTATCAGTGATTGCTTGCGGCTCCAGAGTCGAGATCTAATGATGCTTTGACTTAAATTGGTATGTTTGTCCCCTTATCGATTTATATTACACTCGACTTTGATTCGAGTTGAATGATTATTCCTTTCTGTTGTTGCTTGAACTCGAATGATTTTTACGTCGATAATGACTTTGGGTTTTATAGGGTTTGATTCCCCTAATTATCGTTCGTATTAATTCATTTGAATTCGTCTGTAACTTTAGGGTGGCCATTCGATTATTCTTGAATGATTGTGATTTCTTTAGACTGGTTCAATTTCGTATATTTTGTTGTTTACTTGATTAATACGGCTTTGATTTTCTGGCTTGTTCAATTTCTTGATTTAGTCACCACGGCTTTGATTTATTCAATTTTTATGCTCGGCTATTCGAATTTTTCTCTGCAACTTGTTGGCACTTGACTTAGAAAAATTGCTTGACTCTCTGACTTGTTCGTTCACGACTTCATTTGTGTTCTGCTGTTAAATTCTTTGGTTAGAAATTGCTGACTTGAGATCGACTGTATTTATGCCTATAGTATTGCAGACTGATATCCTAGCTCAATTTGCTTGATCACAGTTACTTGTGCATTTGAACCCCGTTAGCCGAGTTATCCTTTGTCTTGTGTATTTTCTTGTTTACTGATCATGTTGCCTACGAAACTGTTTGTATTGTTGTTTCATTGAGTCTGTTGCATTGGGTTGTATTGCTTGCATATCCATATAAATTTGTTGTATCACCATATATGTATGTTCATGTTTACTTGAGTGTAGTCTGTGCCATGCTGTACATTTGAACTGGACTGGGTTGTGGCCTCTGTTGCATGTCACCATGTGTACACATGCATATGCATGTGTGTATATGTTGTTGATGTACTTTCTTCGATTTGAGCTTTCATTGTTTTTAGACTTCGATATTTCCTTGTATATGTATACATTTGTTATTTGTCGTGGCCAGACCTGTTTTCATGTGCTTGTTGCATCTGAAGCTTTTTGTATATGCACTTGTTAGTATGGGCTGGTTTGAGCTGCTGTATTGATGTGAAAAACCTTTTCTTCTGGGTTTAAGCTTTGTGTATGGTCTGGTATACAAGTATGTATATCCTAGTGCTCTGGTCTATATGCATTAGTGCTCATCCATGCTTATGTTTTGTACTGGTGCACTTGATATCTTCACTTGTGGTCTTGTATTCTCTAATATGCTAGATCTGGTACTCGAATGTTGTTGTGGACTTAATGTTGATTGCCACTGATGGTTGTTGTAGTCTGGATTCAAATGAATCTTTGAGCTTTGTACATGTTCATTGTTGAGTTGAATTGCTTTCATGTGTACACAATTGAATTTTGGGTTGAGGCTTGTTCGAGTCATTTAAAACTTGACCATTTTATTGAACTTGTACATTTGGATTGCACATGTGTTGAATCCAGCTTATAGCTCGGGTTTGACCTTATGCTCGTGTCGTGACTTTATTTGTATTGCACTTGAGTTGAACCCGGCCTTTGATTGGGTTTGACCTTGTGCTCACCTGTCCTTGTAATTTTATCAAGTGTATATCGGTGTTCACGGCCATGTGGCATGTACAGTGATACACTGTGCATGTCACAAGCTATTCGTGTATGATGAATTCAAAATTAAATGATGACGAACAAACCAAATAACTGAGGCAAATAACATTTTCAAAATACATTTTATTTTACACTGCAAAATTATTTTCTTTTCAATTTATTGCGTTACTGTTTATTTTGCAAATTGCTTAGATGCTGGGTTCAATCTGGAATAGAGTTGAAGAATGATACAAGTGAAATGTAGTGATGTGCAAACGTAAATAGAAAACTGTGATGTAATCAAAATTGTATTGTAATTGAAATTGTATACATATAGCGAGAGCTCAAATTTGTACTATTCAAAATTATAATAAAATATTTGTTTGAATAAAATATTTGTTTGAAATTAAATTCTGTGTTATTTATTTTATTCAGCAAATATTTATTTAATTATGTGAAAATAAAATAGTGCATTAACAAATACATTTAAATGAATATATATATATATATGTATGTATGTTTATTATCATCAAACAAAAATCATATACTTGCATATTCAATAATCTCCCCCTTTTGATGATAACAAACATATATTTAAGATTTTGAATTTGTTAAATGTATTTGATCATTCTATTTGTTCCCCCTATTTGAATGCTCCCTCTCTACAACAAATCTCCCCCTTCATATATGCATGAGAATAAATATGCAAATGAACCTAGATGAAAATAGAAAATACAAAATAAAATATTTGACCTTTATTTGCCAAAATCTTAACTTTTCTCTCCCCCTTTTGTTATCAGCAAAAGAGTAATAGTGTTAGAAAAAAATAAATATAAAGTGATAGACATTAATACAATATTAATACTCAATCGAGTATACATATTAAATTTCAATAAAAAATCAAATAAAAATCATAAATATTCTGTTAGGTGCATATTCCACTTTAGAATGATAGGAATGATGTCACCGCATAAAACCATATAGTTGTGTCTATTTGTGGTATATTTATATTAGGAATTTGAATATCTACTAACCATGCATAACCATTAGGACTTTTAAATGAGATTAGTAGTATTCCCAATTTTTATAAATGAATTCAAGTATCTTCTAACCACGCATAACCGTGAGAACTTTTAAATAGGATTAGAATCAACTTGTCTATTTAATTAATCAATTTTGATATGCGTTCCATACATGCATAACCGTGAGGACTTTTAAATGAGCATGAAAGCACATAATCAAAATTCCAAGTAATTCACCCATGCATAACCGTGAGGACTTTTAAATGAGAGTGAATACTTTGGATGTTTTTATTTGCAAAAGAATATAATAAATTGAAAAACGAATGATTTCCCGTTTAAAATACCACATATTGACAAACTATATTGGATTTGATGAGTGATGGTCGATAGAAATATGACAGAAATAAAAATGTTCATGGAATTTTTACCAACAAAAAGTTTTTATAACTCTTGTTTAAATTTCTAAAGAAATTTACTAAATATACTATCTCAAGTTGTAATATATGATCGATATCAGCACTCATCACTTTTTCAATCACTATCTATCTTTTCGATAATTAGTAGGGAGTCAGATTAGTTAACATAGTCATTTAAAATCAAATCCAAAGATAACTATAAAATCAAATTTTCTAAAATGACTAATCTGAAACTAGGTCAACAAAAAAGCGATTTTGTAGAAGGGGTTTTATAAGAAAAATGTCTGCTATTTGAAAATTATTTGAAATGAAAAATATACAGATATTTTCTTTGAAAATGTGATGCATCTAATGAATGTCTCACTATAAATCACATTCCACTAATAATTTTTCTATTAACTAAATTTCTAGTGTAATCAACATCCGAATTTTCCTTTGACTCAAGATTGTCATTAGTTTAATGTCATAGACCAGACCGTGTAGTGTGCAACAAAATATCTTAAAATCATTTTTAACAGCTTTTGAATGAATTTCTTTTGAATTTGAATTGAAACCGTGCAAATAAATAGACAGTGAACATAATTTTAAATCTAGAAGCAATAAATATATCCACTTGTATCATGAGTAATCAGCAATCAATAAAACACCATCATTAGTTCAAACAAATCTATATGAACTACTCCAGAGATTCTAGATGTACTTATAGTGTTCTTGACATAAAAATATAATTGGCCAACAATTTTGAAAAAGTCAGAATCAAAATCATCATTTATTTCTTTAACACAACACTGGCTGAATTGAATCAAGTTATGGTGCAGATTTTCACATATATCATTCAAGATACCTTTACCTATTTTACCTTTGTCGATAATTTTTCGTTGTTGCCCATTGTGATTCTGTCACCTTTGTACTAGGCTAAGGAACTTTGATTTGTTGCCCGTTGTGTGCCTGGAACAGCTAGAATCCAGATACATTGTTATTGTTCCTTAGCCTGCCACCACACCTACGCGATAAAAGATTTTTATGACCTATTTGTTTTTATATGTCCATAGTTGTTAGTGGCAACTGATTTTGAAAAGTAAGTTTGTGGAGACCCAAAACAATTTATATATGTTCCTTTCGGCACCCAGATTTGTTTGACTTTGAGGGATTTTATATTTGTGCCTTTTGGAACCCAAATTTGAATGGTTTTCACGTGTTTGGGTCTATACCAGCAAATATTCTGATTTTGTCCAGTTTTTCCACATATCGTGCACTTTGATTTGACTTGATTAATCATTTCTAACAAGTTCAGTTTGATTATATCCAAGTCCTTGTCTATCTGTATTAACAGTTTTTTCCCTAATAGCATATTTAACGATCTTTTACTCTTTCAAAAATTTTCCTAAAGTCGTAGACAATTGTTGGACTTGTATTTTGAGAGATTCATTTTCATTTAATAATTGTGTGCACTTTTTAATAGAATTTTCTCTCCTCGTATTTTCACTTTCTTTCAAAATCAGAATTTCATTTTCAAGCGATTTAATTTCTGATTTTTTAATTTCTTCTTCGAATGTTGGACACTTATCACACTTATGGCTCTTGCTTTGATAGTTTTTAACTAATTGATCAAGCTGTTTATTTAAATCTATCAAAGTATCTCTTTGTGATTCAATTTTAGCGTATTTCTCCCTAAGTCGTTCAAAATACCATTTACTTCATGGAAATATATAAATAATTCTGAGTGAGTGAGTTTTGATACCTCGCTTGGCTCATCATCATCGCTATCAGTTATATCACCTCGAAAGCATGGATTTGCTTTTTCACTCTCACTGCTAGTGCTTTTATAATCATCATCACTTTTATTCCACGTGGCTGAAAAACTTCTTCTTTTCGATTTCTTTTCTTGGCTGGGTCGATTTTGAGGACAATTGGGCTTGATGTGGCCAGATTTATTGCACTTGTGACAGATGATCTCCCGTTCTTCTGGGTTGTCTAGAACTTTAACTATTCTGCTTTTCAGTTTTTGATTTAGAGATGGATTTCCGTATTTGAGGTTCCACTTTTTGAATCCTTTTATTAGTAGCGCCAACTCAGCTACTCCATCATCATCATCATCATCACTTTCCATTGTTCCTTTAAGAGCTATTGATTTCTTTCGAGTAACACCTCCTTCACGCTCTTTTTTGAATTTTATTTCTAGCTCATAAGTGGTGAGATTTTCGATGAGTTCTTCAACTTTGATTTAATTCAAATCTTTTGATTCTTGAATGGCTATAACTTTCGCTTCGAAGCTTCGTGGAAGGACTCTGAGGATTTTTCGGACTATTTCCAATTCTGTGTATGATTTCCCGAGAGCTTTTGATTAGTATACGTTATTGGAAAGTCGTCCATACATCTCTTTGATATTTTCATCCTTGGACATTGTGAAGTTCTCGTATTCTCTACTAAGCATGGCAAGGCGAGATTCTTTGACTTGAGATGTTCCTTCATGAGTCACTTCGAGTGTGTGTCATATTTCCTACGCAGTTAGACAATGTGAGACATGATTAAATTCAATTTGATCCAATGAACAAATAATAGAATTCATAGCTTTAGCATTAGCATTTTGTAGTCTATTTTCTAGATCTGTCCATTGATCCATCGGTTTATCTATTTCTTGATTATCTACAACTATAGTTGGTGTCCTATATCTTGTCTCAACTATATTCCAAGCATCAATGGTTTTCAGAAAAATTTTCATTCTATTTTTCCAGTAAGCATATTCACCATTGAACATTGGTGGTCTAACTATGGACTGACCCTCAGCAAAAGCATTATTAAAAGAAGCCATTTTAAAAATTCAATTTTTTAAAACAAAATTGGTTTTTTGAAAAATCAAAATTTTAAATCAAAAAATTGGCTTTTTTCCTAGCTTTGATACCACTTGTAGGATCGATTTCACCCTAGAGGGGGGCTGAATAGGGTGATACTATTAATTATGAAAATTTAATGCGGAAGTATATAAAATAATTTCAACATAGATATAGCAGAATAATAGCAGCACAGATAATCACCGAATATAAAAAGCAGAAATAGAACAACACAGAATTTATCCAGCTTCGACAAAACCCTACCTACGTGTTGTCCCCAAGGTTTCTACTAGAAATTAAGTAGTCAGACGCTTACACATGTAAACTCACGACACTCGGTATCGACTAACCTAACTCTACGCTCAAAACTCTGCCACAACTCAGCCACTGAGTTGCAAATTCTCGAACTACACCACTGTAGTTCGTCCCCTAGTCACACGACTAGAATTTACAACGTCTAAAAGAGAAAATACAATTTAAAAATAATTTAAAAAAAACAAAACCCTAATTTAAAAATAACGGCCCAAAACGGTAAACAAGACCGGCCCAAAATAAAAAAGAATTCTCCTTTTGATTTTTATATTTCGGCCCGTATTCTTCTTCTTTTCTTTACTATTAGCTCGTATCCTTTGCTTGAAAAATAATGGCTGCCTTGTCTCCTCTTTGATCTGAAATTAGGGTTCCGTGATAAAGTCGCTGCTTAGTTGAATTAATTTTTAATGCTTCGAATACTTTCTTCTATCAGTGATTGCTTGCGGCTGCACAGTCGAGATCTAATGATGCTTTGACTTAAATTGGTACGTTTGTCCCCTTATCGATTTATATTACACTCGACGTTGAATGATTATTCCTTTCTGTTGTTGCTTGAACTCGAATGATTTTTACACCAATGATGACTTTGGGTTTTATAGGGTTTGATTCCCCTAATTATCGTTTATATAAATTCATTTGAATTCGTCCGTAACTTTAGGCTGGCCATTTGATTATTCTTGAATGATTGTAATTTCATTAGACTAGTTCAATTTCGTATATTTTGCTGTTTACTTGATTAACACGGCTTTGATTTTTTGGCTTGTTCGATTTCTTGACTTGGTCACCACGGCTTTGATTTATTCAATTTTTATGCTCGGCCATTCGAATTTTTCTCTACGACTTGTTGGCATTTGACTTAGAAAAAGTGCTTGACTCTCTGACTTGTTCATTCACAACTTCATTTGTGTTATGCTGATATATTCTTTGGTTAGAAATTGCTGACTTGAGATCGACTATATTTATGCCTATAGTGTTGCAGTCTAATATCCTAGCTCGAGTTACTTGATCATGGTTACTTGTGCATTTGAACCCTGTTAGCCGAGTTATCCTTTGTCTTGTGTATTTTTTGGTTTACCTGATCCTGTTGCCTATGAAACTATTTGTATTGTTGTTTCATTGAGTCTGTTGCATTGGGTTGTATTGCTTGCATATCCATATAAACTTGATGTATCACCATATATGTATGTTCATGTTTACTTGAGTGTGGTTTGTGCCATGCTGTACATTTGAACTGGACTGGGTTGTGGCCACTGTTGCATGTCACTACATGTGCATGTGTGTGTACATGCATATGCATGTGTGTGTGTATGTTGTTGATGTACTTGCTTCAATTTGAGCTTGCATTGTTTTCAGACTTCGATATTTCCTTGTATATGTATACATATGTTATTTCTCGTGGCCAGACCAGTTTTCATGTGCTTGTTGCATCTGAAGCTTTTTGTATATGCACTTGTTAGCATGGTCTGGTTTGAGCTGTTGTATTGATGTGAAAAACCTTTTCTTCTGAGTTTAAGCTTTGTGTCTGGTCTGGTATACATGTATGTATATCCTAGTGCTATGGTCTATATGCATTAGTGCTCATCCATGCTTCTGTTTTGTACTGGTGCACTTGATATCTTCACTTGTGGTCTTGTATTCTCTAATATACTAGATCTGGTATTCGAATGTTGTTGTGGACTTGATGTTGATTGCCTCTGATTGTTGCTGTAGTCTGGATTCAAATGAATCTTTGAGCTTTGTACATGTTCATTGTTGAGTTGAATTGTTTTCATGTGTACACAATTGAATTTTCGGTCGAGGCTTGTTCCAGTCATTTAAAACTTGACCATTTTATTGAACTTGTACATTTGGATTGCACCTATGTTGAATCTAGCTTATTGCTCGGGTTTGACCTTGTGCTCATGTCGTGACTTTATTTGTATTGCACTTGAGTTGAACCCGGCCTTTGATTGGGTTTGACCTTGTGCTCACCTGTCCCTGTAATTTTATCAAGTGTATATCGGTGTGCACGGCCTTGTGGCATGTACAGTGATACACTGTGCATGTCACATGCTGTTCGTGTATGATGAATTCAAAATTAAATGATGACGAACAACCCAAATAACTGAGGCAAATAACATTTTCAAAATACATTTTATTTTACACTACAAAAATATTTTCTTTTCAGTTTTACTGCGTTACTGTTTATTTTGCAGATTGCTCAGATGCTGGATTAAATCTGGAATAGAGTTGAAGAATAATACGAGTGAATGAGTGAAATGTGGTGAGGTGCAAATGTAAATGGAAAATTGTGATGTAATCAAAATTGTATTGTAATTGAAATTGTATATATATAGTGAGAGCTCAAAATTATACTATTCAAAATTGTAATAAAATATTTGTTTGAAATTAAATTCTATATTATTTATTTTATTCAGCAAATATTTATTTAATTATGTAAAAATAAAATACTACATTAACAAATACATTTAAATGAATATATATGTTTATTATCATCAAACAAAAATCATATACTTGCATATTCAACACCAACTTCCCAAATCGAAAATCATGGCTAACCTTAAAAAAATTAATCGCGCATGGAAATGTGATTTGAAGGCGGGGTCAATGACGTTGATGATGAAGAGGGAGGAGCGATTGTGTGGAGGAAGGCCGACTACATTGTGCGACTCAGTTTATGGAGTTGTGTGAATATGATTTATTTAGAAATGACGAGTTCTGGAATTTTATTATATCAGTGAATTTTGAATGTTTATATTTTTATTTATTTCCCATTGATTATAAAACAATATTTGAATGATATTTATGAAATGACGTTTGAAATCTATATTTTTAAAAGTGATAAGTTAATTTTATTTCGATTTAATAAATTGGAAGTCTATAAAATAGTATTTTGAAGTAATATTAAGTTGAATACGGATTTATGGAATTTTATTCTATGGCTTTGGGAGGTTTTTTTAATTGGAAAATCCTTATTGGAAAGTAGAATTAATTAAATTCCTTTTTCTAAAATAAATCTTGAATTATAAAGCTCATTTATTAATATTACTATTTTCAATTATTAGATAAAACTTTAAAAAGTATGAATTATTTTAAAAGGAGATTTATGGGATTTGGAATTGAATAAAGTTTAACTTATAGATTTCTTTGAAACTAAGTAAGAGGATTGCAAATTAATTATTTATAAAATTGTAAATGGATTTTGAGAAAAGAACGAGAATTTTATAACTTAATTTTCTTTTAAACGAATATTGATATTTGAAATTGTATTGAATATTTTTGGAAAAGTGTATTTTAAAATCCTTATGAATCAATTGAATAAATAATGATTTATATTTTTGTATAATGAGAAATTAGAATAAACGGAGTTATAGTACCGTCTGCTATGGGGCTTTCGATAATATTTCTCTCGTTATTCTTTGGACTAGATATATAGAATAATATTGTGTGAAATTCTAGATTTTAAGGAATTTGTGTAAACGGATTAGTAACTCCATCTGGTATGGGACATTCGATGACACCGTCTAGTATATGACATTTGATGACACTATTCTGATTACTCTTTTGACTTATGACATATGATATTATAAAGGAAAGGAGTGTAGTCGAGCATTAGGAAAACGAGCGAGTAACACCAAGTGGTATGGGACGCCTACGTTGATATTTATTCGATTACTTTCTATAAGTGAGGGACACTCTTATTTTTAGGTAATGATGTTATCTGTCGAATTGTGTTGTGTGTTCTTTATCCAGATAGACTAAAGTCTATCCTTGTTAGCTGATTGTGGGGTCACGCTCTAGATCTGTGGCATCACCTTATTATATATATATACACCTGGTGTGTGCTGATGTTTAGATTATGTGATGATATGCCTCGATTCCATACTAGCCAAACAATCTGTTAACGTTGAGCAGTAGGCTCATGACTGTAGTGTATAGATGGATGTATTGTCACTATGACCAGGATAATTAACACTATGGGTGTGCTGTGTAATGTCCCCTAGAGGTGCTGTGTGTTGTGCAACTCCCATATGGAATATGTGAGATTATATGATTATATTATATTATTTAGATACCCTCCTAGACATCTATTCAGAGGTGAGTACCTCTTAATTCACTGGAGCGTGCTGTGTGTTGTGAAGCTCCTAACTAGTATATGTGATTTGAGATATATAGATATACGCTGCCATACTTATATCACCTCACTAGATTGTATGCATGTTAATGGTTGATTCCGTGTGTTATGGGTGTGTAGGTTGCTGATTGGATATTTTGTTGTTCCACCCACTTGATTATATGTCGTTGATATGTTGATCGACTTTATTTGGGGATAAGTTATCATTTATGTGCATGGTTTTGAGATTTGATGACACTTGACTTATGCATGTTCCACTTTTGTTACACTTGTTATACCATGCCAGATGTTATTTTATACTGACATCTATATTCTAGACATAATCTGACCCGCGTGTTATTTATATAATACTTGGGTCAGTCCAAGACATTTCAGGTTCAAGGATAGATGACTAGTATGTGGATGTTGGGCATAGATGATGATAGCATATTTGTATATGTTTATGTATATTTGTAGCCGCATGTGTTCACGAGCGGTTGAGATGTATATATTGGACATGTTACGTATATTTTTGATGTTAATGGGCATTGACTATTTTTGTAAACCCACATGGACTTGTATATATTTTTTATTGTATGTTATCACTGCGTAGATGACTCTATGATTTATTTGATATTGTGTTTCATTCTATCCTGGAGGCACATATGTTTATTGCTTTGTGCCGATACTGTATACGTATATGTGAGTTGTTTATGATTTTTAAGATATATACTGATCTTAGCCCAAGGGAATATTCACGTGTGCACCTCTTATAGCTTTATTCTCCATATTATTTTATGGTATTACCCAGTAATAATCTTGGATAGTATGGTTATAGAGGTGGGGTGTTACACATATTGTCATTTTAGCATAAAACCAGATCTAGGAAAAATCATATATGTTAATCATGTTTGGATGAATTGGATATGTTGTTTGGATGCTAATGAATGATATTACATGATGTTTGCTCTTGTATGTACTTGTTTGATGTGTTTGCTAATGATTTTAGATAGTTAGGAACTGTGCAATTAAAGCGCTCGACAGATTCAATGCGGTGGAGGTGCAAAAAGTCATAGCGGGGATACATCGAGGATATAGCGGGATATAGCGGATGACTATAAAATAGCATATAAAATTCATACTTAATGTTTTTACAAATATATAAATGGTAATTAAATGAAAAATTAACATTCAATTGAATTATAATTAATACATAAATAATTTTAAATTAAAACATGTGTGAATATACTGTAAATAAACGTAAAACTGTTATATAACATAATTGAATTTAGTAGAATATTAGAGTATTTTCATTTTTGAAGATATATTAAAAATTCAATTAAATTAATTAATTTCGTAATTTTTATAATGTATAAATGTCATTTTTTAATTCATTTCTTTTAAAGAAGATATAGCGGAAATAGCGAAATATAGCGGGAATAAGGGGATATAGCGGAAATAGCAGGGCTTAAAACGGAAAGGCTATATTTGGAGCTATATGGAACAATCGTAGCGGTAGAAATCTGCTATGAGATATAGCAGGGTTATAGCGGGGTAATAGCGGGGCATTAACAGCACAGGTTAGGAATGTGGTACCCCGATCGATGCAAATGGCGTCGAAGTTGTCGAAATTGGATGAATTTTGTGTATGATGGGCTGGAGGCTTTAAGGAGTATGCCCTAAAAATTTCATATGGTTTGGAGTTGATTTGGATAGCCAAATTGATGTCGGAAAAAGATGTCACTAGAGGCTCAAAAGAGGTCGGTGATGAGTGGTTTAGAGTTCCTTAGCTGGCTACTTCGGGACATAGACCAAAAGACCTCGGGGAGAGCATGTGTTGAGGATGGAAGTGGAAACTTGGGGACTTAGCTAGATTTTAAGGAAGAAATTCAACTCGGTACCAAGATCTTTATGTTGGTACCGACATCATTTTCTAAGCAAGCATGTGCACCAAGGATTTCAGTGTAGTGGAAGAAAGGGATTCAGGCAACCAAAGAAAGAAAGAAGCCAGGGCATTAGGTACTTAGCCAACCAAGTAATTCATGTCGACACCGAGATGAATGGGTTCATGTCGGTACAGACATGGATGGGTTCATGCGGTACCGACATGAATGGGGGTTGGCCAATTCTAGCAAAACTCCCAAAGGGTATTGTGGAGGTCCTAGAGGTCGCGCTATACTCATAAGTAAGGGTATTGAGAGGACGCTCATTAGATACTTGGAACGGCTACCTTTGATCATTGGAGGGATTCGTATACCCTAGATTGAGGAAGGGATATACTGTCAGCTATGTGCTGGTGTTCGGGTACATAGAAACTAGTATTTTTCCACTAATCCCTAGCAAATGAATGGTCATACGAGTTATCATATATATAAGGTACATTGAGTGGCAGCCATGATTGTTTGATGGATGCTATTTTTTCCATGATTGCTATAATTATTGTTTGTCATATAGGGATGTCACATGACGTAGATATCGAGGAGAACGATATCTAGATACCCTACAGTATATCAGGATGTTTGTATACTTTATAATGATAGTATAGTAGCTTATCATCATTGTTATGTGCCAACTCTTTGGATGTAGGGACGTGTCAGATATGATTCTTATACCTTTATTCCTTACTATATACACCTGTATTGAATTTTGAGATTTGCTTATTGCTTACACCAGACTGTTGTCTGACACAAGGTTTTATGCTCTTCTTCTTATTATCTAGGGTACTCTTAAATGAGTAGACACATAGCAGGTTTGGGTGATACGTGGTGTTGTGCAGAGGATAAGCAAGAGGTGGTGCTTTCTCTATTATATTCGGGTTTACTATTGCTTGTTTTGTAGTGCAACACGGTGGAGCCTAGACGGTGTTGGCTATTTTATTAGAGACGGTTTATATTGAATTTATGTCCAGTTGTATAAACTCTATCTTTATTTTGTATAACTCTATGAACCTATACATGTTGATGTTTATGGTTCATTTAGTTATTACTGTCTCTTCTATTTTATATCTGTGATTATTATTATATTTTATTCAATGTGTTGTGAGATATACGTCAGGTTCTATGGTGTTTTACCTACTTTTCAAACTTGACAACCATATGCATAGACCGGGGCACCACAGCAGCACATTCTTCGAATGTGTTTGGTGCTAAAGGTGTAGGGTGGTCGTCACATTTGGCTTCAGAGCTTAGGTTGCATATTTAACCTGAGTTGATATCGTGATCCAGTAAAGATATAGAAGGAGTTATCAGCATAAACTGGATCAAGAGTGTGTGTATGTACGAGAGAGAGCATGCTTGTTATATATTTTAGTTTTCAAAACTATATAGTAGAATATATAGTATATAGGTTGCATTAAACACACGAGTATCACTGATGCAGTTTTCTTTATGAAATTCTGATCATTCTTACTATAGATCAAGAATGAGCTGACATATAAGAAACACCATAAGAAACTCCATCTCTGGAGTTGAGGAAGGAGTGGGATAGGTGGCTGCTAACCTTGAGGTGCATGCAATGTTCAATGCGATGATTGCAAACATGCTGCAAAATGCCCAAGCGATAACTCTGAATGTTGTTGTTGGTGCTAGAGCTCAAGTGCAGGTGACAAAGTCTATTTCACGAAGCTGAAAAAAGGATCTTGCTAATCTTGATGGAAAATCGTTCCAAGGAACGGAACCGACTTTGTAAGTGGAGAATTGGTTGGATACCTGCAAAAGTTGATGACTTGGAATCATGAGAAGAAGGTTGATTTCTCGACAACTCTAAGGTAAAGCTATGAACTGGTGGAATGCTATTAAAGTTGGTACTTCCCATGACCTATTCACATGGGACTAGTTCAAGAGTAGAGTCGAAGAGAAGTTTATACCGACTGCCTAAAAGTCGGTGTTGTTTAGAAAGTTTGCAGAGTTAAAGAAAAGGGACATGTCTGCCTTCAAGTATGTGGCTTAATGCTTTGTCAAAATATGGGATGTCCTTTATCAACACTCCGTTGAAGAAGAATGAAAAGCTTATTATGGAGTTAGATGATTGCTTAGGAGAGAAGCTTGTATGACACATAGATGAGTCATTTGAGAAGGTAGTTGAGAAAGCCTTTCGACTTGAGAGTTTGTACCCTAAACCCAAGTATGTTGTTGTAAAGGAAGAGCCAAAGCCACAGCAAGGCGGTGGAGGCAAGTGGCAATGGAACAGTAAGAGGAAGTAGTCCCAGGGGAAGGATGCTTAGAAGAAGGCAAAGTGGAACCCACTTTTCTATAGTTGTGGTAACTAGGGTCATCTGAGTAGAGAATGCAAATTTGAAGGAAAGAAGTGTTAAAACCGTGGCAAAACTGGACATATGTAGAAGAGTTGCTCTGAACCGGTAAAGCAGAAGCAGGTGGTGAAAGCATATGCTTTGAATGTTGTCCAGACTTCATCGAGTGCTCCTTCAGTGAAGGAAAAGGAGAAGGGGAAAGGTATCACTATTCAAGGTATGCTTTCTATTTATGGCGTTTTCATATGCGTTTTTTTCGATACCCAGGCTTCACATTTCTTTATATCTAGTGACCTGGTAGATAGCTTAGGATTAAGACCCGAAATAAATGGTCGACCTTTAGCAGTGATGAACATTGTTGGAGGCCCCACTAGTCATTTTATGGTTTGTCATGGTTTGGTCTTATCAAGTCATGGATGCTCTTTTGTTTATGATTGCTTTGTTTTGATTTTTGTTTGGTTCGAGATTACCTTTGGGATGGATTGGCTAAGGAGGTATGTAGTAGTGGTGGATTGCGAGAATCTGTTGATGATAAATGGCGTTGAGGAGAGCCAGAAGGTAGAGATTGGCTGCCTATCAAAGGATGAGGTTATGACTAGCTTTCTATATTCACTAGAGGTCTTATAGGATGAACTGTCATCTATTCCTATCGTTAGAGTGTATTCGGACGCATTTGAGGAGGTGACCGGATTATCGCCACATCGAGAGATTGAGTTTTGCATATACTTAGTGAAGGATGCTAGATCACAGTTATGCCTTTAAGACTTTGGCACCCAAAGAGCAAAAGGAATTGGAGGTGCAAGTGAATGACCTGTTGAGGTGAGGGTTCATTTGTAGAAGTTTATTCGAGTGTGGTGCACCTATAGTATTCGCCACTAAGGTGGATGGCTTTCGAAGGTTGTGTGTTGATTATAGTGAGCTAACTAAGGCGACAAGGAAGAACAAATATCCACTCCCGCGTATTGATGACTTGTTCAACCAGCTCCACGATGCGAAGGTGTTTTCTAAGTTGGATCTCACGACGGGGTTTCACCGACAGACAGTAGCAAGGAGGGTGTGTGCCGATCATCGCGTTTCGTGCGTCATCTGGTTTCTATGAGTGGTTAGTTATGCTATTCGGGCTAACCAATGGTCCAGCATACTTTGTTGATCACATGAACCATTTTGTTAGGGACAGATTGAATAAATTTGTGCTTGTATTCGTGGATGATATTATGGTCTATTCTAGGACAGAGGAGGAACACAAGACGCACTTGAGGATTGTGCTTGAAGTGTAGAGGAGACATGGGCTGAAACCGAAGTTTTCAAAGTGTCACTTCTAGAGGTGGGAAAATCAGATTCTTAGGTCATGTCATCTCTTAGCAGGGTATCGCAGTAGATCCCGCCAAGGTAGCAGTGGTTCAAGATTGGAACCAACCTAAGAACACTGCTGACGTGAGGAGTTTTCTTGGACTGGTGGCATATTATAGATGTTTTATCAAGAATTTCTTAAAGGTAGCAACACCGTTAACCAATTTGACAAAGAAGAATTAGGCCTTTGCTTGGGACTTGAAGTCCGAGCATGTGTTCATTAGTCCGAAGGAGAGGTCGACAAGTGCACCAGAATTGACCATTCCAAGAAGGAATGAAGAGATGACAGTATACATCGATGCTTGGGTACTAGATTGGGTGAGGTACCGATATAAGGAGGTAAGATTGTTGCCTATGCTAGTTGATAGCTGAAACTTCATGAGTGGAAGTATCCGACCCATGATTTGGAGTTGGCAGCAATAGTTTTTGCTTTGAAGATTTGGAGGCAATATTTATTAGGTGATAGTTTCAAGTTATTTACGGACCACAAATCCCTGAAATACCTTTTCTCCTAGAAGGACCTCAACCTTCATCAACAACAATGGTTTGGGTTCTTAACTTCTTGCAACTTTAGCATTTCTTATACACATGGTAAGGGAAATGCAATCGTCGATGCTTTGAGTAGAAGACATACCAGTTTAGAAGTGATATTCCTATAGTGGAATTAGTTGGAGTATATTTCTAGTTATGACTTCATACCTCATTGCGAGTTAGAGTCAAAGATGTTGGCGAGTTTGACCATCAGACTGACTTTGATTGAAAGGATTGGTACTATTCTGAGGCGAGAGGTTAGAATAGCAGGGATCATAGTAAAGATAGAAGAAGTGGGGTCTGATGAGATAAGGCAGTATGGGCTCGACCGAGATGATTGGCTCCGTAAGGTTGGGAGGTTGTTTGTTCCTGATGTTGATGGATGATGAGATGAGGTATTATAAGAGTGCCACCATTCTTGATTGACTATACATTCCAGTGCTAATAAGATGCACTATGATATGAAGTAGACGTATTACTGGGAGCGGGTCAAGAAGGATGTCGAAACATTCATCTCGAAGTGTATGAACTGGCGGTTGGTAAAGGTAGAGCAGAAGAAGCCGAGTGGGTTGATGCAACCACCGGAAGTACCCGAGTGGAAGTTGGAACAAGTATCGGTGTATTTTATTGATGGATTGTCAAGGATCAGAGGAGGGTATGATAGCATCTAGGTCATAGTCGATAGATTGATGAAGAGTGCTCGATTGATACCAATTAAGTCTAACAGAATGACATCCAAATCGACCGAGTTGTATGTGAAATGGGTGGTGCAATTCCATAGTGTGTCAATGTGAGTGACTGGGACCCATTATTCACTAGTAGGTTTTGTAAGAGCTTATAAGAGGCATTGGGGACAGAGATGCATCTCATTACAACCTATCAATCTAGAGGGTGAATCGAATATTGAAGGATCTCTTTCGAGCTTGCATTCTCGATTTTGGAGGCTCATGGGACAATCACTTGCATTTGGTAGAGCTCGTATACAACAATAGTTATTAGTTCAGTATTAGTATGGCACCATCTGAAGCATTGTATGGTTGACCGTGTAACGCTCCTTCAAGTTGGTGGAAAGCAGGTCAGAAACTAATATTTGGGCCAGATATGATTAGAAAGATCTCGGAAAAGATTGAAATCATTCCGCAACGAATAAAGGCTGCTAAGGATAGTAGAAGAGCTACCCTTATAAGAGACATAGAGAATTCGAGTTCTATGTCGATGATATGGTGTTTGTGAAGATTTCTTCATTGAAGAATTTTGTTTGATTCGGTAGTATGAGGAAGTTAGCGTCAAGATTCATAGGTCCTTTTCTGATAGTAGAGAGGATTGGGAACCTAACATATAGGGTCGACTGTAACAATCCTGGTTTAGATTACCTGAAAATATATTTATACATGGAGTTCATGTAAATGAATTTTCAAATATAAAAAATGGTATTTGAGAATTTTAGTAATAATGGAAATAATTACTATGTGATTAATTCTTTTATTTTATAATAAAAGAAAATGTGAACTTTAATTAATGAAATAAAAATTTGTGAACCATTTTTTAGTTAAGTGTAACTTATGACTTATTTTGTCACTTGTAAAATCATTGTAATGAATCTAATATGAATATAACATGTTTAAAGTATTTTTTTAATTATTGTTTAAATGGAGAATTTACAACTTAATGGGCTTTTAGCCTTTAGTTATATTAAAAAGAATGATTTATTAGTATTATGAAAATATTCTAAATTTATCCCAATTTGTTATAAATAAATTTCAATAAATGATCTAACATGGATATAAAATTAATGTGACTCTATGGAGTACAACTTAAAACCTTGTTTTATTTTCTCCCTATAATTGAAAACAAGAATACTGACTTCATTCTTTTGGTAAGCAAATACAAGTTTAGGCCCAATTAGAGTTAGAGATGAGTTAGTAATTGAGAAACTATATCTTGTACATTAGTTTTCTTTCCATACTTCATTATTTTCACTTTTCTCACTGTTGTTTGTAACTAAAGAAATTACAGTAAACTCTCTTTCTCCCTCATTTGCAAACCCTAAGAGAAACCTCCCCAAATCAAAAAAATAAAGAGGAAATACTTGATTTCTAGTGCTAATAATCTTAGGTAATCTATACTAACTGTTGATACATCTTATAGCTCCTCAATTTCAGTTTCGTTAGCAAATTGAAATAGATTTTTGGGTTCAATTCTAAGTTTCTTAGGAACAACGGCTTAAAGGAATTGAGCAGTGGTCTAGAAGCAATAACAACCTCTTTTCTTAGCTATTAGGTGAGTAATCTCACAAATTATAGTTTTAATTCGCTGCATGTTGGTAAGTGGTTGAATGATTGAGAGAATAACTTGATTCTGACATCAGTTTTGTGTTTAATCGATTGTTTGATCCTCTATAGCATTGTTGTCCATTGTTTTTCTCAATGTAATATTTTCCCAAATTACTATAGTTTGCTTTTATATGAATTTCTTAGTATTGCACGCAAGCATGAAATTTTTTTAGTCATATTGTGTTGCCGGAATTGAGGATTCTCGTCGAAAAGTTCGTCAGTGGCAGTTGGAAGCATGACGTGGAGCCTTACAACTCCAAGGATTCATGTTTAGTCGACTGAACTTTAGGCTCAATCGACTGAACCAACAAACCTGGAGCATATAGATCCAGGTAGTCAATTGAACTATTGTTCAGTCGATTGAACCAGCTAGCCTAGAGCATATAGCTCCAGGTAATCAACTGAACCAGCTAGCCTGGAGCATATAGCTCTAGGTAGTCGACTGAACCACTCGGTTCGGTCGACGGAATCTGAATCTGGAAGCCTTCTTATTTTGAGAGTTTTAATGATTTCAATTGCTTATGATTTTCAGTGATTTAATTTGTATTTTATGATATGATTTTAGGATGAATTGGTTTTTAATAAATATCAATTACATATATATATATATATATATATAAAAGATTTCAAGAGTTTTCAAAAAGGATTTTTGAAAGTAATTCTATTATATTTCAACTCGATTTCTAAATCCTATTTTAAATAAAACATTTTAAATTATATATATATATAGAGAGAGAAATCTCATTTTATGGGTTTTCAACTCTATTTTTCCAAAATAAATATTATAGTAAAGAATTTCCAAAACTGGTATTAATATATAAATTATTATTTCATTCAAATGAGGAATTCAGTTAAACAATTTAGTAAAACAAGTGGTGTGGAATGCTTGCGTTTACTTCATCGGTTAATTCCTGGATTTATTCGATTGAAACCCTATTTTCTCCTGAGTGGTGTTTACTAACTAGTTGTAAATGTTCGAGTAAACATGTATGGTATGGGACGTACAGATGTTATTCATTTTGTTACTATTCAGAAGTAGATAACACTTACTAAGATAAGTTTAACGACTTGTCTTCTATGTTTATCTGTGTAAAAGCGGATATGTAGAGCTTATGCTCATCTACGAAGCTTTACGCTCATCTGTGGAGTTTTACACTCATATGTGTTTTATGGATTTTCATATCCATCTGTGTGTCCTCTGGACCATCTATGTATGACACGTGTGTTCGGTGAGCTTATATGCTCACCTATCTGTGATAGGTCTCCTTCTTTGTTTTTCTTGATTTCTATGTTGATTTTTGGATTTTTATGAGATTTGTGTTTCACCAAATAATTCGTGAGATTTGCATTTATAAGCTAATACTGGTTTTGAGATTTAGTGAATAAGATTTAAGAATGTTGATATTCTTCTATGTTTGAATCTATGTGGATTTGTATTCTTATGAAACCCGTTTAGCTTTATCACTTTTATCTCACATTTACTTGAATTATAACTGTTATCCCGCTTTTTGGCAAAGCCATGATATCATTGATTTGACTAGGGACGTATGGTCAACAGCCTGAAGAGCGAATTACGTACGGTACTATAGACGATAGTCGGGCAGATTCGAACCAGGATCCAATCGAAGTGTAGCTAGCATGAAGTAACTAGCTTGACCCTGTGAAGTTATATCTCGAGTTTAGAGTTGATCGAAGTTCATATTCTCAAGCTACGGATGAAGCAAGAATTTGTACGGATTAACCAAGAATGATCCATGTAACCGTTCAAGTCATCGAAGAACATTCAATATCTTGAGATCCATGATGCCAATTCATGTGAGATTTTTGAAGCGTCAACAAAATGGCAAGGGGAGCATACAATAACGATCGCGCATCCCAAAGAGGAAGTTGGATCGAGGCCGATCGTTATGCACCGATCGTATTAGATGATTCAACATAACGATCGGTGTACTTCAATGTGCATTCTAGCTTCGACCAAGATCGACCCATATCTCACAATCTACAACACAATGATCCCATATGTAAGGAGCAACATCAAGAAGCATGTGGGACCCTCCAATAACGATCGCATAGTGATTGGAGCTAAGGAAAGGATCAACTATCTTTATACCGATCTTTCCTGATCATCAAATTAACATGGCCGATCGATATGGTGGGCCCTTCTAGATGTGGAAAGCCTTCCTACAAAGTTTCAACCCGATCCATGCGTGTCCTCTGCTATAAATACAGCAGGCATAGTTTCAGAAAATGGATCCTTCTTCTGGTGGTGGAGGCTCTGCCATTTTCATTCTCGGATCTTGTATTAATGGATCCTAGCTGATCCAAACATCTTAGTAATTGTAATCAAACAAAAGATCAATAAAGATATGAAGTGGATGTAAGCCAAGATTGCCGAACTACTATAAAAATCCATGTGTTTATTTACTTTTTCTGCTCTATTTTTAATTTCATTCATCATTTAATCTCCATGAGATTGTACTAGTGTTGATGACCATTTTTGGCATCAACATTTTGGTGCTTTCACTGAGAAATGAATTCTCAGCTCGATTGGATCTCATCTTCTACTTGTGAATTTTCATGTTCGCGAGATAGATCCAGCCTTTGATCGACAAGTTTCCTATTCTACTCAGATTTGAAAGAGATCTAGTGGAAACTACTTCCCGTGACCAGAAAAGCCAAGTCTACTTCCCTTGTTGAAGAAGGAAATCATGAAATATGTGACCAATTAGCCATATGTTTCATGAATGTCCATGTATTTTCAAGTTTTAAAGCATGTGGGAATGATCGGCAATCGGCTATGACCCATATGCACTCATTGGACGTTCATTAATCATGAATCCAGATGCCCTATCATCTTAAATGATCGTTCCCTACGGTGGTTCATATTGGTTGTTTCAAAAGCTTGGATTTGGCCAATTTCTCCTCTTCACGATCGTTTTTCACCGATCATTTCCATACGATCGTTTTCATATGATCATTCCAGTTAGCCCCCTCACCAATCATTTCTAATGCGACCGTTACTTATACAAACTTTTCATTGGCCAACTCAACAGATCATTCCATTTCCAACTTCGTAACCGATCGTTTTTCTGCTAGCCTAGCTACCAACAAACGTTGAACTATTGTCGTTCCTATACGATCGATTTAATATAATCGTTCTAAGATCACTAAATACATCCGATCATTTTTATTAATGCCTCCACCTATTAAACTGATCATTTTTATTAACGTATCCACCTACTTAATCGATCATTCATATCTTGAGTCCTTCAGAGAAAGTATCATATGTTACTATGGAGAAGTATGGATAAAGAAGATATAATGTTCGTGGAAACTTGGTGTTGCATGTGGGTTTGAAAAGTAAAATACCAAGCAAGATCTTATAACCCTCGCTCTAGCCCAAAGTAGGACTCGGGTAAGACAAGGGTTTTCCCTAAGCAAACACCAAAGTGACTCCAAGCGCCGATCACCAGTCCTTCGAATTTAGTAAATCCAAGAAAACCAATGATTGACCCCAAGCAAACCAGTGATTGACTCTAAGCGAACTGATTGTTGACTCCAAGCAACTAGCAGGTTTTCCCGCGTCCGACTCTAAGTAACTTACCACTAATCTGCCAATACTGGTCCATCTTGCTTCACTCATATCTTGGGCATGCATACACCATTCACAACAAAAAAGTAACTGTAGCTTGAGAACGTACCGGATTAACGATAACAGAAACATCTGAATCCTATCAATAAAGAATTCTGATGATTAATTGAACAACCTGCGGTCGACTCCCAGTTGAGAAGGGCTTTGACAAATTGGAATAGCGAGCATACGACATCGCTTCGCTTATTAATAAGATTTATTTTGATCTTTTATGAATTATTCATGTTTCAATTTCAATTGTGTTGTGAACTACAACCAACTTGAAATAAACTATTTCCAAAACGATGCAGGTCACTAAGTACTTAGAGTTGGCCGCCAGCCAATCACCGTGGATAGTGATCAGACCTTTGGAGTTTTGTAAAGACGAGCATGATTCGACCGCTCATCAGCTTCCATATGCCCCTGATTTGGGGCTAAGGACTCGGAATGGAAAAACCCGACGAGGTCAGAATGCAATAAAAAGTGGACACGACCGAAAGTCCACTTATCAACCTTCACATCAGACTTGAAGTAGCCGCGATTGACTGCCTACTCATCAACCACTGCTCTCAAAACATGGACACGACTGCCCATGAGAAAACTCTAAGTCCCCAAAGTATGGACTGGAGTATAAAAAATTCGTCAGAAACTCGACTTCCTACGAGAAAACTCTACGTCCCTAGAGTGCGGACTGGAGTATAAACAATTCGACGGAAACACGACTGCCCATGAGAAAACTCTAAGTCCCCGTAGTGCGAACTGGAGTATAAATAATTCGGTGAAAACACGACTACCCACGAGAAAACTCTAAGTCCCCGAAGTGCAAACTGGAGTATAAACAATTCGGCGGAAACATGACTGCCCACGAGAAAACTCTAAATCCCCAGAGTGTGGACTGGAGTATAAACAATTCGGTGGAAACTCGACTACCCACGATAAAACTCTAAGTCCCTGGAGTGCGGACTGGAGTATAAACAATTCAGCGGAAACACGACTTCCCACGAGAGAACTTTAAGTCCCCGGAGTGCGGACTAGAGTATAAACAATTCAGAGGAAACACGACTTCCCACGAGAGAACTCTATGTCCCCGGTGTGCGGACTGGAGTATAAACAATTCGATGGAAACACGACTGCCTAAGAGAAAACTCTAAGTCCCCGGAGTGCGGACTGGAGTATAAACAATTTGGTGGAAACACGATTGCCCACGAGAAAACTCTAAGTCCCCGGAGTGCGGACTGAAGTATAAAATATTCGGCGGAAACTCGACTGCCCACGAGAAAACTCTAAGTCCCCGAAGTGCGGACTGGAGTATAAACAATTCGATGGAAACACGACTGCCCACGAGAAAACTCTAAGTCCCCGGAGTACGGACTGGAGTATAAACAATTCGGTGGAAACACGATTGCCCATGAGAAAACTCAAAGTCCCCGGAGTACGAACTAGAGTATAAACAATTCAGCGGAAACACAACTTCCCACGAGAAAACTCTAAGTCCCCGGAGTGCGGACTAGAGTATAAACAATTTGGCGGAAATACGAATGCCCACGAGAAAACTCTTAGTCCCCGGAGTGCGGACTGGAGTAAAAACAATTCGGAGGAAATACGACTGACCACGAGAAAACTATAAGTCCCCGAAGTGCGGACTAGAGTATAAACAATTCGGGTGTGACTGACCTCCCATGAGAAAATCTACGTCCCCGGAGGGTGGACTAAAGCATGAACGTAAATCGAGCATAAACCAGCCGCTCACAGAATAACTCTAAGTCCCTAGAGTGCGGACTGGAACGCAAACTCCCTTAATATATGAGTGGATTTCGTTCGTTCTCTATTCTAATAATTCAAACCTGAAATCGAGAGGAGGAATACAAACTGCTAAAAACTAGAATATGCGCGACTCAGTTTTCTATGCACTAGCTTGATCCAACGATTCGACGAGAAAGAGTATAAAGCTAATCTGCCTTCTTACTTATCAATGTATGCCCCAGACTTGGAGGCACGAGAGAGAAACAAGATGAATGTGAATTGACCATTCATTGATCAGTTTTAAGTGCCTTAGAGATAAGGTGGGAGTATAAACACGGCTGGGGAGAGACTCGACCGTCTACGCAGTGCATTTATAAACCCGAGACCGAGGGCAGAAGTGTGATCATCCAAGGAATGACTGTGATAGCTCAGCATTGCGACTCATACCCGGAGTTTACAAAGACTCGAGGCTACGACCGTAAGGTGACCTTGAGATGGATTAATCAAATCCACGTTCAATTCAACAAGCGACAAGTTACAAGTACGTAAAATGAGAAACGTTATAGTTCAAACATTTGAACGAAAATGCAGAAATCATACGTAGGAACAAAAGAATTCTTATTCACATGAAACCGGTTGTACAAAATACAAGACAAAATTGAAGGGCCATGCCCGAACAAATACAACCAACAAAAAAATGATCATCTGAGTTATCTTCATGTCTGAAGATCACTTTTTGGATTTTTATCCCTCTTTTGCTTCTTCAGAGTAGTTCCCTCTGAACCACCACTCGACCTCCTCTTTGATCCTTTGTCGCCTCGACTTTTCTTCGAAGGAGTTTCCTCAGCTGTGTGGACGAGGCGGTATCATCTTTGGAAGTAAGAGAGATTGGGGCATCTTCAGCACCAGAAGCATGGGGAACATCGTCCGAAGGAATTCTCTCACCATGAGGGATTGTTTGAAGAGGGGAAGGAATCGGTTCATCTGGGACCAACTCGACAGGCACGCCCTTTACCTTCCTTTTTGAAAGCTCCTCTTGTTCAATCCGCTCTTTTATACTGAGCCCACTAGTGGGATCGGATGAACCTATGATCATGACTTCCGTGTTGAAAGGGATTTCATGAGGCAGGTCTATTCCCTTCTTGAATAACGCCTCCATGAATTGATCGTCAAAAACGAAGGCATCTTCACGAGCACTCTGAGTGGCGGCCGAAGTTGTGACTGTAATAGACTCTATCATGGCCGTTTACGACTCCAGCTAAGGCTCTTGAGAAGGGAGAAGAGCAATAATTGACGGGTCCAAAGCTGAGAAAAAATAGGCAAAGAGATTAGAAATATCAATTGATAACATCCCAACTTTATGAGAGAAGGGAAATATCGACGAAATACCTTCTTCGGTGTGAATTCCAGGTTGGGCTGAAGCGTCTTCAGAACTACGCTCGAGGATCGAAGATAGGGGCAGTTTGTCTAGATTGTACTCGGGGATAGTCGAGGAGCTCGCCGCAGAACTAGTCATGATTTGAGACATCGGGGGCAATTCAGCTACGATGTCAAAATGCGCCGATTCAGATCCTTCACCCACTTCATGTAAAGGAGCAACCGCAGATTCTTTCTGAAGAGAAGTTTGAATGTCATGCAATATTTTGGGTTCATCGCCTAGTAGCACTTCGCTTTCAAGTTTGGCTACATCGACATCCTCTGAGCCATGAAGTTTCTTCTCATCTGCGACAAGAAATTCCCAAGCGCAATGAAGCTGGTAAGGATAGTCTTCGCCAAGCCACGACAAATTCCTATGCTTGAGAATGTTGGCATTGTAGAGAATGAGAAGCAGGTCAAGCTCATTCATTACATCTTCTCCCACCTTGCTTTTGGTTGCCTCCGTCTCACATTGAATGAGCGTGTCGACATTTTTGGCCTTTTCAATAGCCGTATCTCTCTCAAGCCTGACACGAACCAACTCTTCACAGGAATCTTGAGCGATCTTCTTAACGTCATCCTTTTCTTTAGTCTTATATTCAAGTTTGGCCTTGAGCTTGGGTATTTCCTTTAAGGCCGCGGACTCATTGTTTCGAGCTGCGTCTTGCTTGAGCACAATATCCTGGTTCTGGTGATGCAGTACTTGAACCATATCGAGATAACTGGAATTCATCTCCTCCATAGATTTCATGGCAGCGTTAGCTTTTCCTTCGGCTTTTGTTAAGGAGGATCTAGAGGCCTCTAGCTCATTCGTCAAAGTGTCGATGATTCATTTGTCCTGGGCGTCTTGTCGTTTTAGTTTTTCAATTTCTACCGCACGCTCGAATGAAACTTTTGACATTTTTTCCGCAGACTTCATCCATTCTCGATATTGCATGTGGATGTCGGTGACGCAATCAGTGGTCATTTTCTGAACATCATTTGGAACCCTCTTCAAATTGGGAGGAAAATAAAACCCATCAAAGCATACGTTCAGAAATTCCTCTTGAAGTAACGCCATACAAGCGTTTGGATCAATTGGAAGATCTTCAAAAGAAGCTTCAACTCTGGTACTTTCTTTGCTAGGTCTGTGAACGGCAGTGTATTCGCCATGGTGGTGGTGATCGGTCGATTGTTGAGACTGAGATGGAACCAAGGATTTTGGAGGCATTGGAGTAGTAGAAGGGCCGCGAGGGGGATCGATGGGCAGGTCCCTACGCTCAGCTAGTCTTTCGGGACCTTTTCAAGAAGGAGATCTCGATCTTGATCTGTGTACATCCTAAGAAGGCCTGTCCCTGTCATCTCTCTCTTGATAACCCTGATCGCGACTAGGGCGATACCTGGAATCATAATAATCTCGACTACCACGGTAGGAGCCGAATCGTGATCCTGATGACTGATGCTGCACATCCCGCAGAGAATCGAACATGCTCCTCTTCCTCACCATTATTTCTGCAAAGAAAAGTGGATATCAATCAACTTTGAGTATTAGAAAGTACAAGTCAAGTACAGTGCAGTGTTGAATGGTGCAAGTGTGTGTGAGTGCCCTAGTGCAACCCCCCGACAGACCAGGTGCAAGGGGCTTTGCTCATCGGTGTAACCTACCCTCTGGAAGTAGGGATCTCCGTGCCAATTCTGGTGGGAGACTCTGACCCTCCAATGCTCGCGTCAGTGAAATGATAGGCATCGAGATCATGTGGAATTGGTAGATCGGACAGAGGGTCTAGTGGTAGATTCATCGATGACTTAGATTAGTCAGAGAGGCGACTTCTCGAGAGCCTGTGTGCGAATGTATTCTTTTTTCTCTTGACCGTGATCGGGGGTTGTGAAACTTGTGAGGATCCGACACCAACCCTAGGATAAGGTTTATCATCACCATGACCAGGTGCATCTTCACCATGTCCTCCAACACCAATATCAGCAGACTCTTGAGTACCTGTGACTGAGGGCACCACGGGACCAGATTGACTATCTCTTTGACCGATTGCGGCACATGATCTGATCCCAATCGTCTAGGCAGTCTTAGTTAGCCCCACGCTGAGGCCCTCTTCTATTAAGCCGAAAGTGATGAGACGTTCATCCTTGAGCAAAAATTCAACATTTCTATCCTTAGGTGGAGCGTTCTTCAAAGTTGAGATCGCCTCTTCATAAATATCACCGCTAGGCTGGGTAATGACACCTATAAATGATTAACATCGTCAGAGTGCAACTTGGGTATTATTTTCCTGTGTTATTATGAAACTAGTGGTTAACACTTACGCCTTTCTAGCCATTGTCGAGCGAAGCTAGGCGGGTAGTGAATGGAGAACCATTCGCTCTTGAAGGCATTTAATCTACTCCATGTGCCAGTCAGCATTTGGCATCTTTTTGCTGACTCAAGGAATGTGAACAATAGACTCCCGGTCCGCCGTTTGAAAGTGTAAATAAACCGGATGTCTTCGATGGTGGGAGGTCGGTGTAGAAACTCGATAAATACCATACAAGTACAATTGAGAAGTGTGTAACCATTTGGATGGAGTTGTGCAAGAGCTATCCTTAGATAGTGTAAGATCCCCGGATATATGAATTGAAAGGCGGGATGCACCCCGCCCAGCACATAAATTTGTTACATGTTGTATACCCTTTGGGAGATCTATGAGCCCTGTCGTCTCATGACGGAACCAACACATTGCCAAAAGGAATTATATACCTTGTGCAAATCCTCTGGAGAGCGTCTTCTTTAATCCTTGAAGCCACTGAATCAGGAGGATTTTCGTGGATGACTGCGTCCTCTAAAGTGTCGGGCGCCGGTTCAATAACTTTTGGCATAAAAATGAGAACAATTCCAAAAAGGCCAAATTGAGAACCTGAGCCTTTTGGCTGTTCTGAATCATGGCTGAGTGGCAAACTATTAGACTCGGTCGTCGAACTAGACTCTAGGTCGGAATTAGTCCTATGCGAAGACAATCCAGCTGACATGATTGTGGAGTGCCCGAAACATCTAGATTCTCTTGCTATCAAACTTAGTAAAAATCATAATTAGAAGAAATAACCTGTACCCCCTAGTGCATAGTGAGTGTAAGTGTAGTGTGATAAAGTGTTGCTTGGTATGAAATAAGTTGTGCGAAACTAAAGACAAAAAAGGCAACAAGACCTAAAAATTTGTTCAGAGAGACCGTCATTCCTGACCGTCTCAACTGTCCCTGCATGTTATCAGGAAACGATGCAGCTTGAGTTTCATGGACGATTGTTAGCTAAAAGAAATCTGATTATTGTCTAAGTTACTGATGTTTTTTAACATGATAGTTAAAGGTTTTCGTTCGTGACATTTGTTTTAAGGCAATCTGCTACCGGTCAGGAAGTTCGTATCATATGCAAGTCATCCACAAGTCTAATGTTTGTTCAAGTGCGAGAAACTGGAGCTCAATGCTTAGTTCAAGTTAATCTATTTTTATTCCATTTTATGAGAAAAGAGAAGAATGGTTCATATGTGGGGTGAAAGCATTTAGTTCAAGTTCAGACCGATCGTTCTACTATTATATAGTTCCATCATTCTAAGTGTTCTAAAGGCCAAACGTTCTGGAATTATGTTACAGCCGATCGTTCCCTAAGGCAACATTAGCCGATCATCCAACATCGATCCTACCCACCGATCGTTCTCATGTCCAAGCTATAGCCGATCGTTCGCACGCAGTTGTCAAGCTTCATCGTTCTAGAACCTCGCCGACCGTCCACGAGCGACCATGTATGGTCGACCATACAATTCCTTCATCCTCACAACTTCATCTCCCTCAGAGAACAACTGACTGTCATAATAGTTCGATCATCTTCCATTAAAGTGAGCATCTCCGCCTCAAATGATCGTAAGGAAAAAGAAAGGGGGAAATCCCCTTAACGAATCGAGTCGTTTTGTTAAACTCGTTTCGATCTAAAAAACATGAGGCAAATGTGGAAATTGTGCTACCTAGATTCAAATCTGGAGAAGGAGATCGTCGAATTGATTAAAGGATAGTGAAGTTGCTGTGTTTGATGGAGGATCAACAGGAAGGAGTGGCGGAGTATGCTTTGTCTTTGCTTCAGAAGGAAAAGGATGGAGCAAGTGAAGGAGAAATGACTAAGTATCAGACCTTATATAGGGGACTAACTTGGCCAACCGTTTTTACTCTGAAGGATTAGGCCGATCGTTCCATGCCCAAGAGCTATGCCGATCCATCTCCAAGCAGTATGTCGACCGATCCATTTCTAAGCCATATGCCAATCGTTTCATCACGTGTCGATCGTCCCTTATCTATGCCTTAGGTCAATCGTTTCGCTACCTAACATATGACGATCGATTCCATGATCACAAGTGGGTTGAAATCTATTTATTTTTATATGTGAAGGAGAGATATAAAAAAAAGATGGAATGAATGAAAAGAGGAATGATGAATGATCGTGAGAATTCGATCGCAAACGCAAACATGCAGAATATCATGAAGATAAGCAATGACCTGTGGATGTTCGAACATGCTCGGGAGCCAACAACATAAATGTGTTTATGAATATACATTGGAACAGTTCAAAAGTTCAGCCTTTTGAAATCAACAGAAGTGGCAATCGAACTTGGAAATGTCGAGTTCGAGATTGAAACAGATAAAAGAAGGCTTGTAGGTCCCGCATGACCAAATCTGTATATGCAAGCAGAATACGACATCAGATTTATACTATTGAAAGTCGATAGAGGAATAGTAATCAATCAGGAAGTTGAATGGACTTATTATGGCAATTCAGACTTTTTTTGATTCAAAGCACGTCATGTTACCGAGGTGTTTTAGGTACTTCAGCATGATGAATTTAGGGATTGGACTAGCTTGGTGACATTTTGCTTACTATAGTAGTCTAGTAGTTTGTAATCTATCATGTATTCGAGATCGAGACTCGTTTTGTTGTATATAATCTTTTGGGTTATCTATGTATCACTTGTGTATATCGTGATTCTCTTATGACCACTATTCTGGTGTCCACACTATGTAGTATATACATGTCTCCACTAGTTTATGAGATATGTATATTTATTTGTATATTCTATGATTCTGTGTTCTTTAATATTTTATATTGTTCTGAATTGTATTAAGCCGCTATATTGTTGTTTTGTACCTGGATCGGATACGTTGAATCCTTTTTTGGAAAACAAATATTCTCACCCAATTCAACGTATTGATACTTGCCCAAAGCAATAATACCAATGCTCGCTCCTAACTAGCCTTATTCTCCATATTAGCAGACGATACATTGTAATGTCCTTTATTAATGAAGGTATAAAGGTGGGGCATCACAACATGGTATCAGAGCTGAGTTCAAAACAATATAAGATATTAAGACGAGAATCATATCCTAAGTGTATCTTAGAGATCGTATCTTAGGATCTAATTCAAACATTAGGATTCTGTCTTATCTTATAATCAAACTTATTTGAATCTATCCTTGAGAATGATCTTTTATCTAATTCTAGCTTGAGCAGTAGTGATGGCAGGTGGTAGGGCTCCGGGTTTTGATGCTGGACAGTCTAGTGGGTCTAGCCAGGATGGTGTATTCATGTCTGCGCAACAGCTTATGGATCTTGTGAAGAATGCCTAAACTTTTGGTCCCTCTTATGATCCTTCTCCCCGCAAGTCAAGATCTGCACACATGTGCAATGACTTTTCTCATTTAGGAAGGAAACCATTCAATGGCATTGAAGGAGTTATGGAGGTCCAAGCTTGGCTTAGGACATGCGAGCGCATCTTTACTCGCATGGATCTTTCTCATTTGCATAGAGTTTAGGTGGCTTCTAGCTAGCTCCAGGAGCAAGCATTGTATTGGTATAAGTTGTTGATTTCTAAGGTTGTGGAAGTGGAGCTTACTTGGAAATAGTTTCGTCAAAGATTTGAGTTGAAGTTCATGCCTGAGTTAGAGGGCATCTTTGGCTTGAATATTTATAGATCTTGTGCAAGGGGATTCTTCAGTAACGGAGTATGTAGCATCTTTTGAGGTATTATCTAAGTATGGGGTCGAGCACATCAACACCCCATTAAAGAAGAATTAGAAATTTGTTTATGGTTTGAAGAAGAGTCTCAAGAAGGCCTTGCTCTTGAATTTGGAAGTATCTTTTGAGAAGTTAGTGGATACCACTCTTAGGCTTGAAGAGGCGGATAAAGATAGTGGTGATGAGGTTGGAAGTGCGAAGAAGAACTTTAATCATAAGAAGAAGTATCCTTTCAACATATCTAAGTCCTTCAATTCCAACAAGAAAGTGAAGAAGCAGAATTCAGAGTCCAAGAGTTCTACTTTTGTTCATGGAGAGTGCTTTAATTGTGGTTCTAAGGATCATTATGCCAAGGCTTACCTGAAGCTTATCATGTGTCGTTATTACAAGCAAGAGGGTCATACTACCCCTTCTTGCCTTAGAGCAGCACAAGGGAAGAAGGAAAGGAAGTTGAATGCAAAGGAATCTTCTGGTAGATCTGGTCAACGCAGATGTACCTTTCCTTCTATTTTAGGGAGTTCTATTTTATTTTGAAATCTTCCCATTCACATCCTTTTCGATACGGGTGCCTCTCACTCATTTATATCGAAAGAGCTTATTGATGAATTTTCTTTGGATGTTGTATGCCTAGTTACTTCACTTAGGATTGCGAACACCATTGGTAGGTTCGCAACTCTTAGTATGCTATGTAGCAATGTTGAGTCTATCTTAGGTGGATATTCCTTCTTTGTTGATTAGCATGTGATCCAATATCTTGGCTTTGGAATGATTTGGGAATGTATTGGCTTAGTGAGTATGAAGCTCATATCTTACGTCCTGAAAGAATTATTTATCTTAAGCATCCTGATTTAGAAAAGCGAATTTCAGTAACTCTTCAAGTTATCGATTCTGATTCAAAAGCCTCTTTATTTTCTTTTAAATCTTAGGAAGAAGAAGATATAGCCCAAATTCTCGTTGTTGTGATTTCCTTGAACCTTTGAACCCGTTTTGGGATTATCTAAATGGGAAATTGAGTTTAGAGCTGATTTGGTCCTGGTGCTCATCTAGTAAGTCATCCTCCTATGTGGGTGTTGACGAAAGAGAATGAAGAATTGAGAAAGCAACTATCCGAATTGGAAGTGAAGTAGTTTATTCGATCCAGATCTTCTCCATGAGGTGCAGCTGTTGTGTTTGTGTAACACCCCGTATTTTTAGATAATTAAATAACCAAAATAATTATAAATAGTGAAAATGAGCATTTTTGGAATTGTCAAAATATGACCTCGAAACTTATACCATTGTGTACGTGGCGATTTTTTGATTAATTTACATATATAATATGCCTCGAACGGACTTCGTATAAAAAAGTTATTAACGTTCGAAGTTCCGTATCGAAAAATAATTATACGTGTAAATGTGCGTGAATATATTTGTTTATAAATATATGCGCATATAAATTCCAGAAATAACGCGCGTTTGAATTTCAAAATAGACACGTGTCATAAAGGAAATTAATTTACATTAATTAGCAACGTTTGAATTTCAAAATAAACATGTGTTATAAAGAGAATTAAATTTGCATTTGACAGAAATTTATTAGAATGAATAGGAAACGGTTAAAAGTTAATGTTTAATAATTTATAATGTTTAAAAATATAGGAAATAAATTAATACATATAAAACAAAAAGGCTAGACACGTCAAAACTGACGCGTTTTGCTTGTTTTTAACTGCTAGATTTCAATCGCTTTAAACGAACGGACAACGTTGCTTTGGCTCTCTATAAATAAACGTGCAGGGCTAGCCTTCAAACCCATATTTTTCTGAATGGGTGCGGAAGCACTGTCACTTTTATTTCTCCTCCAATTCTTCAGAAATCAAATATATTATATTTAGGTTTTCTGATTTGCAATTTGGAGGTAGAAACTGTAGATCTAGAGAAGAGATGTCCAAATTAAGCCGTCCGTATGAGGTGAGTTTTCAGATCTGGTTTCTAGTTTATCTGTTTATTTTTCTTCAATTAGATCCAGATTTATAAATCCATACATATTCCGGTTTGTGGATCCAAATAGGGTTGCAAAGGGGAAGGCTATGGTTAATAGAACTGGACTAAAAATCAGATCTGGAATTTGGAGTGTTTTCTTTTCAGGTGAGTGGATTTAAATTATATCTCTTTTATGTTTATGATACATAATATCGTTAGATTCCCATTAAATATTTAATTCAGCATTTGAACTAATTTCAGTAATTGGTTCTACTAGCTAGTTATGTTAAAACTGTAAATTTTATAAGAAAAGTGTACTTATATTTAAATGTTATTTATACGGAAAAAAAAACCCAATTAAATATAAGTAGTATTAGGCTTAGAAATTGTAGAGAAAGGCATAAGCCTAAAAATGAGAAATTTACAGTAAATTATTTTACAACGGGAGAAATGAATTAAAAAGGGGAAAATCTAATAACTTGATTTAGAAGTTATTGATAGATTAGTTGGTTGGTTTAGAAAAGTGAATACATTTCCATAGTTTAATATTGTAAGAATAACGATAAACGTAATTGCAAGAATAAAAGCAAGAAAAATGGAATTAGTGCAAAATAGAGACATTACTGTATTTTGCATTACCCAACAAGTAAAGAAACAATAAAAGAAATATCTTGTAGTTACGAGTTATTATTTATAGCATTATTTAGTATTAAAATATGGAAATGGATTTTAGCACAGTTCTGGTAACCAACCAAATAGAATAGAACTACTTCCCAAAATAAAAGAGAATAACGCGAAGCATTAAAGAAATTAAAGAAGAAGAAATAATCAAATTAATTATTTGACAAGACTAGAAACAATAAACAAAAAATGTGACTAGATTTGCATTTATTGCGCAGATAGTAGAGTAAAAAGTAAAGCCGTTATTATGATAAGTAACTTATGATAGTTGGACGTAGTCCCAAGTTAAGACTGTTATATAATATAAGAGAACTAAAGAAAATTTAGTATCATAATAAAAGAAGACGGACTAGAATAGAAAAGAGACACTTGCAATTACATTTATAACATGTAGGTTATAAAAGAAAGAAAAGAATATAAAGTGACAATTGCAAGTATAATTGTAACATGTAGGTTATAATTAAAAAGAAAGAAATAGAAGAGGCTTATTTTATCAAACTTAGATCTTGGATTATGTTAATAAGCAAAAATAATAGCAGTGGCCCGTACCGGCAGCATTCCCTTTCAGGTCTAGGACTGATGGTCTCATACGTGGGTGGGGCTGGGCATGCTGATTAGGGTAAATAAGAAGCCAACAGAATAAGAAAAGTAAACTAAATGCATAATAAAAGATTAGATGTAGGGTCTAATAAAATGGTAAGGTGCGTTTGGAGTAGCCCAAAGAGAATCTAGATAAAGAGCCTAACGAAGCAGTTCATTGCAGATTTTTTGTACAGAAAGAGCACCTCCAACTTAGTTATTTTGGGCTAGAAGGAAGTACGAGACTTCAACAGGACATGAGGATACTCTAGGATGGCCCTCTGGGGTAGACCTAACGAAGATGCACCCCTGGAGGCAAGTCTGTAGGTATTCCATCAAGAGAGTATGCCTTGACTACTTTTGCATTGCAGGCCTAACGAAGCGGACCCTTGTAGGTAGTCAAAAGGTTGATGATGGAGTAGGATATTCGTATGACACCGTACTCTGGATTGCGAGTAGGTTATAGTGGGCAAGACCCAAAATGATAGTCGCATGCGAAGATCAAGCCATCATCAGTCAGGCGAGTTCGGGAAAGACTAGAGTTAAACCAACAGGCCAATGATTCTTTCACTATCGAGACATTGGATGAGGGGCGCAGCCAATTGGATGTTTAGATTGTTTGCAGTAGGGCACAACCACTTAGCTCTTGAGAGGTCTTTCGATTAGTTGAGGGGTGGGGGCAGTATGAGGCCATAGCCACGATGAGAAAAGAAACAGACCAAGTAGAATATCTGTATTATAGGCATAACGAAGCAGACCGTTACAGATATAGAAAATTCCCAACTGAGTTCCTTACAAGGTAGATCTTGTTGGCGGGATTCAGGGAGTAGACAGAACAATTACGTATATTCCTCAAGGTACGCACTGGGTGGTACATTGTGGATGCCCGAACACTAGTATAAGCTAGTGCAGACGCAGTTTTACATTTTCATAGTAGACGACGGAACATCTAAATTGTAGGCCTCACGAAGCTGTCCTTTACAGATGTAGTTAAAGAACGCTCTAGGAGCAAGACGATGGAGTCCTTTTCGAGGAGGATACGGAAGGTACTATGGGTAGTACCTAGGACCAATGTGGTCTTTGGGCATGTAGCTACACATACACACACACACACACGTATATATATATATATATATATATATATATATTGGTTATTAGGTCTTAATCTACTAGGGAGTAGATAGGTACGATTCACGCACAGAGGCGAGAGTATTATAAACCCAATAAACCTAATATAACAGAAAATGGAAATAGAATGGTATATGTAGAATTATGCTTAGATGTGTATAATTTGTCCATTCACCAGAACTTTAGTTCTGACCCCCTCCTCATAACATTCCACAGGTTAGATAGATGGTAGAGATTTTCCAACTTTGAGACATTTGCTTAGAAAGTGTTATTACCTTGGTGAGTATTTACTTACTATTATATTTTATTCAGTTCCGCTGTGAGATATTTATTTGAGCTCTGATATATTTATCTTTGCCTATTTGCAGGATACCAGATACCCAACTCGGGTTTCAGTGGGCTTGGATTTTAGCATTTTTGCGAAAAAATCCGGATCCACCGGAATTCGGGTTGTTACAGTTTGTTAAGAAGGCGAATGGTCTCTTAGACTTTGCAATGATTATCGTACAATTAATGAGCTTACGGTAAAGAATAAGTACCCATTGCTCAAGATCGACGATTTGTTTAATCAGCTGTGTGGCGCTAAGGTCTTTTCTCGACTAGATTTAGCGACTGGTTTTCATCAGCTTAGAGTAGCAGAGGATAGCATTCCTCTAACTGCTTTTCATACTAGATATGGTTCTTATGAGAGCTTGTGATGCCCTTTGGGCTAACGAACGCTCTAGCTTATTTTGTTGATCTTATGAATAGATTATTCAGAGAATATTTGGATAAATTTGTTCTTGTTTTCATTGACGACATCTTGATTTATTCCAAATCTGAGGAAGAGCATGAGAAACATCTCATAATTGTTTTGGAGACACTTAAGAAAAATCAGTTGAAAGCAAAAAAATTTAAGTGTCATTTTTGGTAGAGCAGAGTGAAGTTTTTAGGGCATGTGATTTTTGAAGTTGGAATTTCTGTGGATCCTTCTATGATCAAGGTAATTCAAAATTGGAAAAGGCTAAAGAATGTGTCAGAGATTCGTAGCTTTCCTGGATTGGCAGGTTATTGCTATCAATTCATAAAAGACTTTTCTAAGATTGTTTTGCCTCTTACTACTTTGATAAGGAAAGGAGTTAAGTATATTTGGTCAGATAGTATCAAGTAACTTTTTAGAAATTGAAGGAACTCCTTACCCACGCTCCTATTCTTGTGGTTCCAGAAGGGAACCAAGATCTTGTGATTTTTACTGATGCTAGTAGATTTGGACAGGGAACTGTACTGATAAAGAGAGACCATGTTGTTGCTTTTGCTTCGAGACATTTGAAACCGAATGAGGTTAGATATGATACTCATGATTTGAAGCTTGCGACTATTATCTTCGCCCTTAAGATTTGATGACATTATTTGTTAGGTGAGAGATTTGTGTTTTATACCGACCATAAGTCATTGAAATATTTGTTTTCCCAAAAAGAGCTTAATATGCGTCAGCAGAGATGGCTCAAGTTCCATGCATCTTATGATTTTGATATCCAGTATACTCTGAGGAAAGGGAATCGAGTGGCTGATGCGCTTAGTCGTAGACAGCAGGCGGTGATTTCTATGATATTGGCCGAATGGAGTAACCTTGAGATTTTATCTTCTTGTGGGATTAGAATTCGTGATCCAAATTCTTATTCTCCTCTATTGTTATGTAGTTTGGAAGCTTTTCTTTCTCTTTTGGATCGTATTATTGTAGCTCAGAAGTAAGGTCCCGATTTGGTTTATCTTGTTCAGATTTATAGAGATGATAGTGTAGTGGATGCGGTGAAGGAGTTTGAGGTTGATGCTCGTGGTTGCATTCAGAGGTGTGGTAGACTTATTGTGCCTAATGTTGGGAAACTCCGTAAGGATATTTTAGAGGATTCTCATCGCTCTAAACTCACCATCCATCCTGGTAGTAATAAGATGTATGTGAATATGAAGCGCCTTTACTATTGGGAAGGGATGAAGCGAGATGTGGCTAGCTTTGTGAAGAGTTGTATGACTTGTTAGCTTGATAAGGCGGAGCATCAGAGGCCTAGTGGTTTATTGCAACCGTTGGACATCCTGGTTTGGAAGTGGGATTAGGTAATTTGAACTTGAGAGCTAAGTTCATATTCTTTCCTTGTGTCGATCCAGTAGTAATCATATCTTATCTTATCTTTTTCTTCTAGGTATCCATGGATTTCATTGATGGCCTTCCCCGTTCTCATTCTGGTCACGATAATGAAGTCAGCTCATTTTATTCCTCTTAGGTCCAATTTGACCGTTCCTCAGTTGGCTAAGCTTTATATCAAAGAAGTGGTTAGGTTGCATGGTATTCCCAGTTCCATTGTCAATGATCGAGATCCATTATTTACTAGTGGATTCTAGAAAAGCCTTCAGAAAGCTTTGGGTACAAAGCTTAATCTTAACACTGCTTATCATCCTTAGTTCGATGGATAGACAAAGCATGTGAACTAAATTTTAGAGGACCTTCTTTGTGCTTGTATTCTTGATTTCGGTGGAGGTTGGGATGTTCATATTTATCTTGTTGAATTTGCTTATAATAATAGCTTTTAGCCTAGCTTTGGAATGACACCTTTCGAAGCTCTTTACGTAAGGCCATGTCGATCACCATTTTGTTAGCTCGAAACCGTTGAGAAACTGGTTTTAGGACTCGATTCTCGTGAAGCCTCGGAGAAGATTAATCTTTATTCGACAAAGGATGAAGAGGCCCAGAGTAAGTATAATAGAAGAAGAGATTTGGAATTTTCTATGGGAAACTTAATGTTCATTCGTGTTTCACCTTTTAAGGTTGTTAGGCGTTTCAGTCGATCTGGGAAGTTAGCACCTCGCTACATTGGACCCTACCCAATTGCTGAATGCATTGGCCCAGTTTCTTATCGTATCTCTCTTCTAGCTCAGTTTTCTAGTATCCATGATGTGTTTCATGTATCTCAGCTTCGAAAATGTCTTAGAGATTCCAATTCTATCCTTGAGCCTAAAGTCCTTGAAGAGCTAGAGATCTCTCCTGATTTGACTTATGAGCAGTATCATATTCGTGTTATTGCTTCGGAGGTTAAGCACCTTCGAAATAAAGATGTTTCGCTTATTAAAGTTTAATGGTTCGCTAATCCAATAGATTTTTCTTGGGAAACCAAAGAATTTTTCGAGCAAGCGCATCCGGAATTATGCTCATTTAAATTAATTTTGTCAATTACATAATTATCTTATGAAAGATGTATTGTTTGTGAATTTTTATTGATTTTCCTCTAGAGAATTGCGGGGACGTAATTTTCGTAAGGGGAGAGTCTGTAACAACCCTGGTTTAGATTACCTGAAATTAAATTAATAGAGTAATTTAATTAAGTGATAATTAAATAATTAAGAGATTTGGGGATTTTTATTGTTAATTAAATTGGAGTTTGGGAAAATATATTTATACACGGAGTTCATGTAAATGAATTTTCTAATAAAAAAATGGGTATTTGAGGATTTTAGTAATAACGAAAATAATTACTATATGATTAATTCTTTTATTTTATAATAAAAGAAAATGTGAAATTTGATTAATGAAATAAGAATTTGTGAACCAATTTTTTAGTTAAGCGTAACTTAATGACTTATTTTGTCACTTGTAAAATCATTGTAATGAATCTAATATGAATATATTAGGTTTAATTTTTTTAAAAATTATTGTTTAAATGGATAATTTAAAACTTAATGGGCTTTTAGCTTTTAGTTATATTAAAAAAATGATTTCTTAGTATTATAAAAAGATTGTAAATTTATCCCAATTTGTTATAAATAAATGTCAATAAATGATCTAACATGGATTTTATAAAATTAATGTGAATCTACGAGGTATAACTTAAAATCTTGTTTTATTTTCTCCTTATAATTGAAAATAAGAATACTAACTTCATTCTTTTGGTCAGAAAATACAAGTTTAGACCTAATTAGAGTTAAAGATGAGTTATTAATTAAGAAACTATATCATGTACATTAGTTTTCTTTCCATACTTCATTATTTACACTTTTCTCACTACTGTCTGTAACTAAAGAAATTATAAAACTATCTTTCTCCCTCATCTGCAAACCCTAAGAGAAACTTCCCCAAATAAACTAAAATGAAGAGAAATACTTGATTTTTAGTTCTAATAATCTCAGGTAATCTATACTGACTGTTGTTACATCTTATAGCTCCTCAATTTCAGTCTTTGTTGGTAAATTGAAATGGGTTTTTAGGTTCAATTTGAGTTTCTTAGGACAGTAGCTGAAAGGAATTGAGCAATGGTCTAGAAGTAGTAATAACCTCTTTTCTTTGCTATAAGGTGAGTAATCTCACAAATTATAGTTCTAATTCACTACATGTGGGTAAGTGGTTAAATGATTGAGAGAATAACTTGATTTTGATCTCAGTTCTGTGTTTAATCGGTTGTTTGATCCTCCATAGCATCATTATTCATTGTTTTCGTCAATGTTATCCATTCCCAAATTGCTTTAATTTGCTTTTATATGAATGTGTTAGTATTGCATGCAAGTATCAAAATGTTCTCAGTTATACTATTTTGCCGAAATCAAGAATTCTCACCAAAAGTTCATCAGTTGCAGCTGGAAGCATGACCTAGAGCCTTACAACTCCAGAAATTCACGTTCAGTCGACTGAAATTTAGGTTCAGTCAACTGAACCAACAAATCTGGAGCGTATAGCTCCAGGTAGTCAACTAAACTATAGTTCATTCGAATGAACCAGCTAGCCTGGAGCATATAGCTCCAACCAATCGACTTAACCAGCTTTCCTGGAGCATATAACTCTAGGCAGTCGACTGAACCACTCGGTTCAGTCGACTCAATCTAAGCCTGGAAGCCTTCTTGTTTTGAGATTTTTAATGATTTCAATTACTTCCGATTCTTCGTGTTTTAATTCATATTTTATGATGTGAATTTTGGGATGAATTTTTTTAATAAATATCGATTATATATATATATATAATTTCAAGATTTTTTAAAAAGGATTTTTGGAAGTAATCTAATTATATTTCAACTCAATTTCTAAATCCTATTTTAAATAGAACATTTTATACTATTTATATATATATATATTATTATTTCATTCGAATGAGGAATTCAATTATGTGATTTAGTAAAACAAGTGGTATGGATTGCTTTCGTTTACTTTGTCTCTTAATTCCCAGACTTATTCGATTGAAACTCTATTTTCTCTTGAGTGGTGTTTGCTAACTGGTGGTAAATATTTGAGTAAACACATACAGTATGGGACGTATGGACATTATTCGTTTAGTTACAATTTGAAAGTAGATAACACTTACTAAGATAAGTTTAATGACTTGTCTTCTGTGTTATCCATGTAAAAGCGGGTCTGTGGAGCTTATGCTCATCTGTGGAGCTTTAAACTCATCTATGGAGCTTTATGCTCATCTATGGAGCTTTACGCCCATCTATATTTTATGGATTTTCATATCCATCTGTGTGTCTTTTGGAACATCTTTGTATGACACGCGTGTTCAGTGAGTTTATATGCTCACCAATCTGTATTAGGCCTTCCCCTATGTGTTTTTGGATTTCGGTATTGATTTCTAGATTTTTATGAGATTTGTGTTTCACCAAATATTTCGTGAGATTTTCTCTTATATGCTAATATTCGTTTTTAGATTTGGTGAATAAGATTTAAGAATGTTGATATTCTTCCATTTTGACTCTATGTGGATTTGTGTTCTTATGAAAATCGTTTACCTTTGTCACTCTTATCTCACATTTAGTTGAATTATAACTAGACTAACCCGTTTATTATTTTTATATAATACTCGGGTTAGACCGAGGTGTTTTAGGTAATTTAGCATGATGACTTTAGGGGTTGGACTAGCTTGGTGACATTTTGCTTACTATAGTAGTCTAGTAGTTTATAGTCTATCATGTGTTTGAGATAGAGACTCATTTTGTTGTATATATTCTTTTGGGTTGTCTATGTATCACTTATGTATATCGTGGTTTTCTTATGACCAAATTTTGTTTTCCACTCTATGTAGTATAATCATGTCTCCACCAGTTTATGAGATATGTATAGTTATCCGTGTATTTAGTGATTCTATGATCTGTAATATTTTATATTATTCTGTATTGTATCAATACATTGTATTGTTGTTTTGCGCCTATATCGGATATGTTGAATCCTCTTTTGGAAAAAATATTCTCACCCAATTAGACATATCAATACTAGCCTGAAGCAATAATATTGATGGCCGCTCCTAACCAGCCTTGTTCTCTACATTAGCAGATGATATTACATTGTAATGTCCTTTGTTAATAAAGGTATAAAGGTGGGGTATCACATCGACTTACCTCAGAAGTTGGTGGGCGTGCATAGTGTATTCCACATCTCTCACTAATGAAAATTTATGCATGACTTAGGCATGATGATTGCACAGGAACAACCTAATGATATCGAGATTGAATAGAAGCTTTGAGGCCTCGTAGGCCGGTTTGTATTATCGGACACAGTACGAAACAGCTTAGGAGGAAGATAGTGGAGTTAGTGAAGGTTCAATGGGGTGAAAGTGAATGCGATTGCACGTGGAAATCCAAGGAGAGCATTAGGGTTGCATATCCAGAGCTCTTTGCATGGCATGGCCTACTATTTATCATACTTACTTTCACTTTTGATATCATATAGGATTAGTGTCTTGCATGCTAAGATAGGTATACGTATATTATTTGCTGCATGGCTACCTGTTTGATATGTTTGATAGTTACTTATGGTTATTAGGCATGCGAGGTAACTATGGTTGGCTATTCCTTAATTTATTTAAGCATTTTGAGGGCGAAATTCCTAAAGGGGGAGAAGTGTAACAATCCATATTTTACATATTGGAAGATCGTAAAATATTATTATTTAAATCATATAAAGTCATGTGACTCTATAATTTTAGGAAATGACTACTAGGGAGATTTTCCATCTTTAGAAATTTTAGCGGATGGTTTTGACCTTGAAAATCTCGTAAGGCCTATAACTTTTGATAAAAGCTAAATTAGGGTCAAAAACCACTTCTATTAGATCGAAATGATGGTTTCTCTTTCCGTAGAGTGGTCATAATAGAAAAATGGACTTATCGTTTAGGAAATATGGCTATTCTAAGTTTGTACTGCCATTGATTGGATTTATGGGTAATTAGTTAAGCTCATACTTAAGCCCATTAACCCATTTTGATATTTATGTCTAATAGGAGATGATGGGACAGATCTAATCACTTTTCCCGTTTCACAGATCAAGTCTAAACCTCCATTAACCTAATTTTCATCAAAAAGCTCCTCTTTTTCATACTTAATCTAGCTTAAAACATCATTAGATAGTAATTGGCAAGGGAAAGATCTTATATTCATCTTTTGTCTACCTTAGGGATTGAATTTTTTCTGTTAATTATTAGATTTGGGGGATTATTGGGTAAATTGGTTGCTAGTTGAGTGATTTGACTTCTCTCACTATCCTATGCATGTTTTTATAGTCAAAAATTTATGCTTTTAAGATTATTAAATGTTAAAATGTTTTCAAACTTTAATCTAACCCTAATGACATGTTTATGGCCAAATTTGAAAAGTAAGAATGGATTTTAAATGGTTTTGCACTCTTTTATGAATTATGTTGTCATTTTAACAGAAAACTAGATCCAGGTAAAATCATGTATGTTAATCATGCTTGGATGAATTGGATATTATTTAGATGCTAATGAATGATATTGTATGATGTTTGCTCTAATATAGACTTGTTTGATGTGTTTGCTAGTGGTTTTTGATAGTTAGGAAAGTGCTATACCAATCGGTGCAAATGGCATCGAAGCTGTCAAAATCAGATGAATTTTGGGTATGAAGGGGTGGAGGCTTTAGGGAGTATGACCTAAAAATTTTAGATGGTTTGGTGTTGATTTGGGTGGCTAAATTCATTTCAAACAAAGAGGTCGGTGGTGGCTCAAAAGAGGTTGATGATGAGTGGTTTGGAGTTCCTTATCTAGCTACTTTAGGACTTAAGACCAGAAGACTTCGAGGTGGACATTTGTTAAGGTTGGAAGTGGAAACTTGGGAACTTAACTGGTTTTAAGGAAGAAATTTACTCGGTACCAACATCTTTAGGTTGGTTTCGACATCTTTTTCTAAGCAAGCATGCAGAACAAAGACTTCAAGTTAGTGGAAGAAAGGGCCCCAGGCAAGCAAAGGTACGAAGAAGTCGAGGCATGAGGTACTTAGCTAATTTTGGAAAAGTAATTCATGTTGGCACCGACATGCGTAGGCTCATGTCGGTACCAACATGAATGGGGGTTACCATTTCTGGGTAAACTTCGAAGGGGTATTGTGGAGGTCCTAGAGGTCGTGCTGGAGGTGTTAGCTCATTCGTTCGACGTTTGGTCACGACGGGGCAGTGCGATAAAGGACGATGATTGATGGATGAAGCAATGTTGGAATGCTTCAATGTGATAGCTTCGAGACTTTAAGGCGTTGATTCTATGACTGATGTGGACGTTAGAAGTGTTCCGGTAGAGATGACTCGATCGATGGAGTCGTGATGATGATTACCCATCGGGGCGGGTTCAAGGAAGGGAACTCGTGGATAGAACGTTGAAGGTTTCTATCGTGGAAAAAAGGAACGTTGAAGTGTTCCATGATGATGAATGGAAACTAGATGGAGCGAGGAAGGGGTCGAATACACGTGTTATGGGATTGTTGATACTCGAAGTGTTTTCTGATGTACTCGTAAGCAGGGGTATTGTGAGGACACTCATTGTGCATTTGGAACGACAACTCTGGATGATTGAAGGGATCTTTATACCCTGGATCGAGGAAGGAATCTAGTGTCAGCTACGGGTTGGTGTTCGAGTATACAAAAAATCGAGATTTTTCCATTAATCCCTGGCAGAGGAATGGTCATATGAGTTATCATATATCCAAGGCAGATTGAGTGGCAGTGAAGATTGTTTGATGGATGGTATATTTGCCATGATTGCTATAGTTGTTGTTTGCCACTCTAGGGATGTCACATAACATAGATATCTAGGGGATTGATATTTAGACACCCTCTAGCATACCAGGATGTTTATATACTTTATGATGATAGTAGAGTAGCATATTATCATTGTTATGTGCTAACTCTTTGCACGCAGGGACAAGTCAGGTATGATTCTTATACATTTATTTCCTTACTACGTAGACTTGTATAGCATTTTGAGATTTTCTTATTGCTCACACGAGACTATTGTTTGACTCAAGGATTTATGTTATGCTTCTTGTTTTCTCAGATACTATTAAATGAGTAGACTTGATAGTGGGTTTGGATGATACACGGTGATGTGCAGAGAACGAGCAAGATGTGGTGCTTTCCCATATTATATTTGGGTTTACTATTGCTTATTCCATTATGCAACATTGTGGAGCCTAGACAGAGTTTGCTAACTTATTAGAGATAGTTTATGTTAAGTTTAATTCTAGTTGTATAAACTCTAATTAGTTTTTATATAAATCTATGAACCTATGCACTATGTTGTTTATGGTTCATTTAGTTATTACCATCTCTCCTATTTTATATATATGGTGATTATTATATTTTATTTGATGCATTGTGAGATATACGACAGGTTCTATGATGTTTGATCTACTTTTCAATCTCAACAACCGTCCTGCATTGGCCGAGCACGGTAACAGCGCGCTCTTCAAATGTATTGGGTGCCGAAGGTGTAGAGCGGTCGTCACAAGGTGGGAGTTCCTACTTACCCCCTCTTTACAAGCATAAACCTCTGAGCATGAACGATCCTTTTGCACCCATTATCATAGTAGAACACATCATCATTCCATTCCATTCACTTCCATAGTAGAACATCTCATCGTTTCTCGCAAAAGTTCACATCATCGAACTTGTCCTTATGTATCATCGTCACTACTCCCTCATCGAATCATGACCATCATAACATCTCTAGACACTCATCATAATTCGTAGAGTTGTTACGTAAAAGTCTCAAAGTCATCACATCGAAGCGTCGCATCATTGCTTCATCATCAAACCTAGAACCATATCGTTAAAATCAAGCGTCAAACGAATAAAAAAACCATCACATTGTGCTCCCTAAAACTTCCCTTTCGTCCATGCTGAAAATAGCCATGACCAGTTGAAGTCATTAGTGATCGGTGTCGACTACTCTAGAGTGGTTAGCCATGACTTTTGGATAGCACTTAGCTAATTTTGGCTAAGTTCTTCACCATGCAAAACCCATCGTTTTAGTCCCTCGAAGTAGAACCCCATACGTCCCGAAGTCTAAGCACACCTAGCCCGGAGACCATACCTTTCGATACTGTGAACTTTCCATGCCAAAATTTCTAAGTCCACAAAACCTCTCATCCAATCTCTAAAGCCTAAAACCTTGCACGCTTTAGCCCAAAGTTGTGCACCAAATATCCCTAGACAAACTTCAGCACTTACTGGTTTTTACCATCACACCCGACCATAAATTAAAACCACCAAAACTTCATCATTTCGCAAGTAATCTTCATGCAACCAAAATAATAGGGTATCTAGGCCATCATCTACACTAAAAAACAGTCGCATGCAATTTCAAGCACTTCTACTCTCAGATCACTCAAATGACAACCACTCTTTTAACACAAAAATGAATCACAATACTACCAAACAACCACATAAAAGCATGAAATAAATAGATCTAATCTACTTATTCGTAAAGCTTTTTTTTTGGAAATTTTTTGTTTGACAGCAATGTGTCAAAAACTTGTAAAAAAATGATATGAAAATCAAAAATGAAATAAAATGTTTTTTTTGAAATTGTGTATGCTCTTTTTTTAAATAGAAATATAAATGCAAAAATAAAAAGCAACAAACATACAATAAAATCAAACAAAATAATTCAAAGAATAAAAATCAAAATCAAAATAAACACCCCGGCAATGGCGCCAAAAACTTGTTCAGACGGCTAAATGTCTATCGAGTTAGAAAATAGCCGAACGAATTTTGAAATAAAAATAACCGTAAGCGCATGGCGTACAATTTTAGTACGTGGCGAGTACGGGTCGATCCGCAGGGAATTGTTGATTTTAAATTTCCTATTCAATCAAATTATACCAAAGTCGAAAGTGTGATTAGCTAAAAAATGTAAAAAATTAACAAAAGAAAATTGATACAAATATGAGAGTGTTAAGACAATTTGGATGTAATTTCTACTCTCTAGATCACATAAATCAACAAAATGAAGTTATGATCTCTCTTTTGGTCATTAGTGAGATTAGTTGATGTGCTTATCATAAGTATGGTATATTTGTGCTATTAATTAGCCCAATATAAACCATCAAACTATAACACAACCACTAATACACATTTAATTCTCATGAAATATGACAACAAAGTTGAAAGAAAAATCTATTTTAAGCATGGCCTATTAACTATTGTTTAGAAATATAGGCCACCAAATTTTAATTCTAAATCCACTTCCATTACCATGATCATATGTAGATGAAGAGGTAATTAGTGGTTCATATGACTAAGCATAGCCTATTTGTTTTGAACAACATAAGCTATCAAACTCAATACTAAACACAAAATTACATAAACATTATTTTTCCATGAAGCACAAAAAGGGAACATAAACATCAAAATGTTACATCTACATACTAGAGAGCTTCATTACCCCTAAATTGAAGGGATTAGGCTCTCATATTTGTTATCAAATCAACAAATGTAGCTTGCAACATAGAATAAGCAAGAATAAAAGGAGAGAAAAATGAAAAGAAAAACTAATCTACTTGCATAAATAAATAAATCTACACTACTAATATGAAAGGAAATAAACAAGGAAAGGAAAAGAACATATATTAACTTGCATAAAAGAAAAGTACATAAAAGAAATGGCTAAGTAACCATGAAACGAAGGAGAGCTTTCATTTTATTTCTAAGGTAAAACTAAAGAGAAGAGAGCCTAAAGAAGAGGAGGTTACATGAAGCATAAGGGGTATTTATACATGTTTGGAAACCCTAATTCATTTTTTGGGAACTACCCAAACTACCCTTGAGGTAGTATGGCCACCAAGTAATCATTAGCATGTCTTAATCCCCCACTTAAATGTACATATAGCTTTAATTTCCATTAGCATAAGTATTAGCTCCTAAGCGTACATAAAGGTATGTGGGTAGGTGGGGTCCTCCATGATCCATGAAATGAATTATTTTCATCTCCATTCCTTTGTATTCACTCTTGTGCATGCATATATCTTCATGAAGCCACTTGTATATGAAGCCAAATTCCTACAAAATAATATAGAAATTTCCAATTAAATTTTCTCAAATTAATATACGCACAAAAATGACCATTTTGCCCTTGGATGAAGATGAATATGTGACGACTTGAAAATAATTTGAATTTTGGTTTAAACATGTTAAAACACCCAATATGATCATTTATTTAATTTAATTAGATTAAATATGGTGGTAAAAATATGCACATTTTCGTGCACATCAAATACTACCAAACAATTACATAAAAGCAACGTGCATCATTCACACATCATATATAAGCAATCTAAATATAATTCAAATATTTATTTTGTCCCAGATCTGTCAAAATAGAAAATGATGACCGATATGGTCAAACGCCAAAACAAATCAAAAACAACATTTATCTTTTTAAAATCATTTTAAAGCAAATGTTAAGGTTATTCTTGTCATTGAAATTGTTTTAACATTTCAAAACCATTTAAAACGTCATTTTTTAATATAAAAATTAGCATGGAATAGTGAGAAGTGCAAAACCACTCTTCTAGATCAAATCAAGCAAAAATACCAAGTACAATCTAAAGTGAACGGCGATGCCACGAATCCCAATGCACCCAAACAGTACAAGCGAACCCCCTTGTTAATTACCTTTTAATGATGTATTTTGCGGATTAAAGTAAGGAAAAATATTGCTTTTTAGCTATGGAGATAATTAATGGAGGTTAAGAACTACTTTTGGGAAGATTGAAATTGTTAGGAGGTTGTCCCATCAACTCCACTAGGAACAATTCCCAAAATGGGCTTTACCCAAGCCTCACTAATCAACCACTAAGCTATCCAAAATTATCTAATTTCAATTCTCAATATCTCTTAAAGGGTGAGTCCAAAATGCTATTATGACCACTCTATAGAAATGGAAACCACCGTATCTTTCCAATGGAAGTAGTCTCGAACCATAGTTTATCTGCAGTCAAAAGTTACAGCCCTTACAAGTTTTTAGGGTCAAAACCAACTAGTAAAATTTTGCGGTTTCAAAAATGTCAATACTCAACATTCCCTAAAGTTATAGCATCATACCACCCAATTTGGATTTAAAAATAATATTTTACTATCATCTGATATGTAAAACATGGGTTGTTACACTCCCACCTTAGGAATTTCACCCTCGAATCCCATCAATCAAAACAAGGTAAAGCAATATAGTTATATCGCATGCCTAATAGCCATAAGTAATCATATCGGACATCAAACACACACACAAAAGCAATAAATATAATCTACGCTTATCCTAGCATGCAAAGTACTAGATTACTCTATATAGAATATCAAATGTGATGCCAAAAGTGAAAATTAATGATAAATCAAAATTTGACAACGTGAAGAGCTCCAGATAAACAATCCCCATGCTCTTCTCGGTCTCCCAAGTGCAATCGCTCCCACTTTCACCCCATTGAACCTTTACTAACTCCACTGCCTTCCTCCTAAACTACTTCGTAACATGTCAAACGATACGAATAGACTTACGAGGTCTCGAAGCTTGTAGTATCATCTAGTTAATCTTGTGTAATAGTCACATCTGAGCCAAGCACAAATTTCCATAAATGAGAAATAAGGAACACATTGTGTACACCCACTATCGTCTCAAGTAAGTCGAATCTATAATAAAGGTTCTCAATCCACTTAAGTATCAAAAAAAGACCTATGAATCTTGATGCCAACTTACCCTTAGTACCAAATCGAACTACATTCTTCAATGGAGAGATCTTGAAAAATACCATATCGTCGATGGAGAACTCCAAATCTCTGCGTCCGTTATCAACATAACTCTTCTGTCTATCCTGAGCAGCTTTCATCCGTTGTCAAATGAAGTCAATATTCTATAAAGTCTTGCTGATCATATCTCACCCTATTATATGTCTCTCGCTCACTTTCCACCAACATGAAGGAGCATTGCATGGTTGGCCATATAATGCATCAAATGGTGCCATATTGATGCAAGATTGATAAATGTTATATGCGAACTAAATGAGATGCAAATGATCATCCTATGAGCCACCACTAGTGAACAATTTTTGGTTCGGCCAGCAAGAGATCCTCTAAGATACAATTCGCTCTTTTGGTTTGTCCATCAGATTGTAGGTGATAAGATGTACTCAAATACAGCATCGTCCACAAAGCCTCTTGTAAGCTCTTCCAAAATCTACTAGTCAACAACGAGTCTCGATCATTTATAATGCTCTTCAACACATGGTAAAATCACATTATCCATTTCACATACAACTCAACCAATTTGGATGTCATTCTATTAGACTTTATAAGTATAAATCAAGCACACTTTGTCAATCTATCAACTATGACCCATATGCTATCATACCCTTCTATGGTGTTCACCAACCCATCAATGAAGTCCATCAATATTTGTTCCCACTTCCACTGGGGAATTTCAAGCGGTTGTAGCAAACCACTTGGCTTCTTCTGCTCGATTTTCACTAGTTGATAGTTCATAGGTTTAAAGATGAATGTCCTGATGTCCTTCTTCAACCCTTCCTAATAAAATATTTGTTTCATATCTTTATACTTAATATTGCTTCCAAGGTGTATAGTCAATCTCAAATGATGGTACTCTCATTGCACCTTATCCTTCGACCCAACAACATCAGGTAAAAACAATTTCCCATCCTTGTGGAGCCAACTATCAAGGTCAAGTCCATACTGCTTCATAATTTCTAACCCTACTCCACTCTCAATCTTAGTGATTATCTCTACTAGTCTAGCTTCACTTATCTCACCAGTACAGATCCACTCAATGAAAGTAGGTCTGATAGTCAAAATCGCCAATACATTTGGGTCTTGCTCACATCAAGGTCTGAATTTATAACCAGCAATATACTCAAGTTGCTTCAACTCTAGAAATATAGCTTACAAACTATCATGTTTTCTACTTAAAGCATTAGCGACTGCATTTCCCTTACCAAGCGTATAGAAATGTCAAAGTCATAGGAGACTAGGAACTCTACCCTTCACTGCTTGTAGACGCTGAAAATGGGTATTAACACCCAATAGAATCTAGTACAGATTAAATGAAGAATGAGATTAAAACAGAGCAAAAATCATAAATGAACACACAGACTTTTATAGTGGTTCGTCAATCTTGGCCTACGTCCACTTCATATTTTTATTGATCTTGTAATTGATTATGATTACAAAAATGTTTAGATCAGTTGGGATCAATTAGTACAAGAATAAAGAATAAAAATGGAAGAGCCTTGGTAGCAGAAAGAAGGATCCCTTTTCTAATACCATGTTTGCTGTATTTATAGGAAAGACGTGCATGGATCGGGCTGAAATTTCGGTAGAAAAACCTCAAGGCCAAGACGAGACCACACAACAATTTTAAAGCCCATTGGGGCCCACAATAGGGATCGGTACTGATCCTTATTTTGGTGTCCAAATGGGGTGCAATCTCTCCGGTGGATCCTCCATGATGTTAGCTACCTACCTTCCAAATTTCGTGCCATTCCGACATACCATTTGTGAGATATCGCGTTTTCCGTGAAGTTATGTTGCATGCATTCTAATTTCATTCGATCCCTCTAGAGGGATAGGTACCAATCCATCCAATCTCCTTTGATTAAGATGCGATCCCTAAGAGGTGTTCTTTATGTTCTAATGTGCGTATACTCCAATTTTCATGTTGATAACATCTGTAGATTTTGAGTTATTGACCGATCATTGTTGCAATATGTAGTGAAAGCTAAATATGGCTGATCCCTTTTATACTGATCCCTTTTACACCGATCCCTTTTGTATGATCCCTTTATACCGATCCCTTTTTATAGGTGAAGTAATTTGTCCATAACTTGAGCATACAAACTCCAAATGACTTGAAACTTAAAATGTAGTCTTATGGGGCCTTCCTTGTTACTCCATATCGATCTCACCTAGTTTGGGATCGAAATCGAGGATAGGTACCGACCCCCTGGGGAAAGAAATAGGCACTGATCCCCACCTATGGGAGGCATTATTCCATACTTATAATATTCTATAGAGTCTATCTCATGGTCTCGGTTGATTGTCACTTCATATCCTTGCCTGCGCTCGATCTCTGAGCCTAATACTCATCTCTCCAGGCTGTCTTCCTCGATGATCGTCCAGTCTAACTTATCTAGTCAGTCTGAATATAGTCGAGCCAAAAGACCGGATAACATTTGCTCCTCAAAGTACGTCTTGCTGCATACATAATGTGCTTTGAATTGATGTCAAGTTAGGGTCATTGGAGAGGATTCCACTCAGTGTATCGAATGGTTGTTATCCTTCCATTGTTGTTGTACGGAGAGTTGAATCTCTCTCTATTCGTCGTAATGCTTGGTCGTTATCAAACGAGGTAAGTTTTGGAGTAGAATCTGTCGGTAATCGTCTGGACTCAGTTCCATTGAGCTGATTAGTCGAGTTAGTATGCCTTGGTTATCTGATCCGATTCTTTCTCTGATTTCCCCATCTGAGAATCCAATTTATGTCGATTTCAAGAAATCAAATTTTCAGGATGTACACGTGCATGTTTAGGTACACCTTTTTATTGTTGGATCTCGGATGCATTCATACGCTCACGGGTCATTGTCAATTTGGTGGAACGCAATTCAATCATTTCAATTTTTGTCCATCGATCCTTCTTGCTCCAAATCTTTATGGATACGGGATGAAGGGATTGGAGAATTTGATGTTGACGAGATCGTTAATAACGATTGATTATGGGTTTAAAGCTTATGGGTCGGTCTTGAGGTTGAATGTGGCATGTTGCATTTGATCACCTAGAAGAAGAAATAAGGAGCGGTTTCGATCAATTGCAAGAGGAATGATGTTTCTTCAAAAATAATTTTGGGTGTAGGACTTGTCTCAATATTCGTTTGATTTTGTCGTGGACAATTCACCGAAGTAGGGGAACGGATAAACCCTTTCTATACATGACTCCTTTTTGGATGAAGTAGCTTGAAGCTTTATGGAGGATCTCATTCCAAACTCAAGGAAGGATCCCTCTTCGTAGATAACCTTTGACAGGAGTCACCCATGATTCCCTTTTTGGCTCCGTCTCCAAAATCCATTCAATCTCCATTTGGTCGATGCTTAGAGCATTTAGTACTTCAACCGAGACCAAGACCATTTGTTGCACATCCTCGGAACTGGCCAGCATGGCCAGTAAGTCGGCTTTCTCTTTTTTTTTCTTTGGGTGTGTGTGTAATGGTGTAATACTAGAAGTCTACTAGTAGCTCTTGGACCCAACCAAGATAAGGAGCAAATTGCTACCCTTAGCCTGATAATCTCACCTGACTTGGCATACTACTAACCGGGAATCACAAAAGAACTGTAAAGTTTTCACTCCTAGTTCTCTGGCACGTTTGAGCCCAGCATTCAGAGTTTCATATTCGGTTTCATTATTTGTTGCAGGGAAGTCGAGTTTCGGGGCATAGCAGATCGATTGTTCCCTAAGAATCACTAATATGACTCTGGGGCCAGAAAATCGATCGTTGGATGCTTCATCCGTGTACATTTTCTATCGGTTGGTCGGTTCTCCACTCCTCTCTAAAAAGTTGTCTGGCGCAGTGAATTCAGCTATAAAGTTCGCCAATGTCTGTCACTAGATAGCTTTATGAAGGAGATAAGTGATGTTAAATTGGCTCAATTCAATGTTCCACTTGAGTAGTCTTCCAGACATCTTAGGTCATGTATGATCTATCGTAACGGCTGACCGACATAGACGCTAATGGGATAAGCCTGTCAATCGCTTACTTACATAATATACCGATCTTTGGATCTAGTTCTCTTCATGTAGCATTATGGCGCTTATGGTGTGTACCAACATGGCTAAATAGATGTGTAAATTTTTGTGATCCGGCCGCTTGGATAGGATAAGAGGTCTCTCTAAGTGATCTATCAAAGCTTGAAACGTGTCAACGCAATCTTGTGTCCATTCAAAGTTTCTTTTCCATTTTCCTGATTAGGTCAAAGAAAAGAGTACACTTGTTGGTGGCCTTAGAGATGAATCGACTTAGGGCGATGACCTTCCCATTTAGGCTCTATACCTGCTTGATTGTCTTCGGTACCTTGATGTCTCAGAGCCTGAATCTTCTTGGGATTGGCTTCAATTCCTGGAGAGTTGAGCATTAAACCCAAGAACTTCCCTGACGCGATGCCAAAAGAGAATTATTAGGGACTGAGTTTCATTCCATATCTTCGGATAAAAATGAATATCTCTACCAAGTCAACGATGTGATTGTTTAATTTATGTGACTTTACGAGCATACTATCTACATATACCTCCACTGATCGCCCAATCTGGTCTTTGAACATCCGGTTGACCGGTCTTTGGTAAGTAGCTCCATCATTCTTTAGTCCAAATGTCATCACAACATAACGATATAGCCCTAGTTCGGTAGTGAAGTTGGTGTGCTCCTGGTCGGGACGTGCATCGGGATCTGGCTGTTTCCGGAGTACACATCCATAAACGAAAGCAGTTCATATCCAGCGGTTGAATCTACAAGCTGGTCGATCCTTAAAAGTTGAATGTTGTCTTTTTGGCACGCCTTGTTCAGGTCTGAGTAGTCGGTGCATGTCCGTCATTTTCCATTAGCTTTTCTCACAAGAACTGGATTGGATACCCATACCATTTCGGGTAGAGGGCGTCTCGAATATACCCATTTTTTTAGTTTATCCACCTCCTCTTTAAGTGCAGCAGATCTCTTTGGATCCATGCCATGTCGCTTTGGTTTCACCGGGACATGCCTCGGTTGATATTCAATGCATGGCTTGCGATAAATGGCAAGATCCCACACATGTCAAAATGGGTTTAAGTGAACACACCAAGATTCTGCATCGGGTAAAGCCAGCTAATTCCTTCATCATTGTTGCACTAAGCTGCGATCTGATCCTTAGGACCCCGTGATGAGTCGTCGTGACTGACCGTAATATCAATCGTTAGTTCAGCGGGTGCGACCTTTGATTCTTTGCGCTCCTCTTCTTCATCTTTCGGGTCTATATCTTTATAGAACCGATTGTGGCATTATTGCTTGATATTGGCCTTATGTTGTGAGCTGAAAAAATGCTTACGTGGATTTTCCCAAGCAATAGGATCAGTTCCAATCCCTTGTATTAGTGGGACTTAACTAGTTTTTGGTTTAACATGAACATATTAGACCATGTGAACTTGAAATCGAACAATGGGACATGCCATATATGACTTGAATACCCGAACTAGTGCATGGCCTTGAATTGGATGTTTACCACTTCAGACTTGAATAGCTTAGCATATTTGTACTTGTACAGGACTACACAACACTACACTAAACTTTAACATGGGACATCTGAATTGGGTTTGCAAAGTCGCATAGGTGATGGGATCGGTATCGGCCCCTTGCCTAGGCAAGTCTTATAATTTACACACTTTGGTAGTGTATGTAGGCATGGAGAATGGCGGTTGGATTTGATGTCGATCCATATGTTTAAGCATTTCTCTAATGCATAGCCAATGGCATGGAAGCCGGTCGGGATGGCAGGTGATGATGGTCGCCCCGATCGAACTTTCGAATCTCGTCATGAGCAGATGAGTCTGATAGTAAAGGGCTCTTAATGCTTTGAGCAATTACCTGCTAATGATCGAAGATCAAGCTTAGAAACACGTTGAATCAAATGTCAAGTAGGGTTCAGCCTCGTGTTGCGCGCAGCTGCATAGCTTGCTCTTGCTTTGAGTTTGAATCTGCTTGGGTAATCGAGTAACGTGCTTCCATTCAATGTACTCACGATCTGTTGCTCATCGCTAAGGTTGGAATGATAGTCAGCTACCCATGAGCTTGGGCATCGATTCGATGATTCTATCTCTAGGCATCCTTTCGGTCAATAGACTCGAGTCATTGTAAACACTAGGCATGAGTTACAATATTGAGTGATTGTAGTCATCTTTTGGATGATCACACTTCTGCCCCCAGTCTTGGGATGATAGACTTACTGCATGGACGGTCGAGTCTTGTCCTAGTCGTGTTTATACTTTCACCTAAGATTCAAAGACTTAAAGTTGATTGATGAATGGTCGGTTCACAATCACCTTATTTCTCGCTTGTGCCCTCAAGTCTACGGCATACATCGATAAGTGGGAAGACATGTCATGTCCAATTTAGTTTTATATTCTTTCCGGTCGAATCATGGGACCAAGTTAATTGATGGAAGGCTGAGTCATGCCTACCCTAGATTGTATTCTTGTTTTTCCTTCCAGGAGAATACTTTGATGCTTTGTCAGATTTCGGATATGAGCTGGGTATTGGACGGTCAATCATGTCCACTTTTGGTGCGGATGTCGCCATACTTTGGGCAGGACTGAGGAATGGATGGTTATGTCACATCCAATCTATGATTGACACTCCTTCTGTCGAACGATGGGCGAGGATCAATGTACAGACAGTCGAGTCATGTCCGTTTTGTATTGTTCTTCTAGTCGGATCATGGTAAGAGTCAGCGAATGAACGGTTGCATCGCATTCATTCGCAACTGGATGGTTAGTCATGTCCATTTTGATTTATATTCTCCTATCAGATCTAGGGACAGAGTTGGCTCAAGTGTAGTCAGGTCATGCTCATCCAGTTTCATACTCCTTTTGATGGATCAAAGAAGGGTGTTGGATAATGAATGGTCAAGTCACACTCATTCGTGATCTATTCTCCTATCCACGCTCTGGTGATCAAATTTATTCAAAGGATGTTTGGGTCACATTCTTTTGTGTTTGGTGTGGATCAATATGGACCGTCGACACAGCGACATGATATAGAAAGTTTGGATCACATTGCTTGTCGATCCGGTGGCACGATATAGTCGCTCGCCCATAACTTCGAATGTCGTTTCAATTGGTTTTGTGTTGAGGCCTCCTTGCGGTCGTTGCCTTAAGCTGTAAAGATCATCTAGCCGGAGCTATAATGAGATGTCGTATTCAGCTTGTAGTAGTTTGTACTCTCGTTCCCATTATTGGGTTAGCAGAATTACTCCGTAGACGGTTAAATTCCATCTGTAGGGAGTTTATACTCCTCCTGTCGAGTTCAAGTCGGAGTTTATGGAATATTGAGTGGTCAAACCACACTCATCTATTTGTTTATACTCGTATCCGCACTCTGGGGATAAGAATTTGTTGGTGGGTGGTCAAACCGCACCTAATTTGTGTTTATACTCCAATCCGCATTGAGGGACCAGAGTTATTTGCTGGATGGTCGAACCATGTCCATATCTTGGTTTGGATTTTGAACTTGCCTATGTCCGGGAAAGGCTTGGATAGTTCGATGTACCTCAAGCGCAAGCAAGGTCATGGATGGACGTATCACATCCTCTTTGGATTGGACAGTCGAACCATGTCCAATTTAGGCTTGGGCTCTCAAACTGCCCCCTGCATCGAGGGCACGGATCAATGCGTGGATGGTCGTATTACATCCACTTCCATTTGGATCCTATTTTTTCGGAGCCTTAAGAGTAAGATGAGTGCTCTAGAGAACTTCGAGCTCAAGCAGGGGAGAAGATGGTTAGATCACATCCACTTTGAGACAGTTGTTTGCCCCCAAGTCAAGGGCAAGAGTTGAGGAGCGGACGGTCGAACCGCGTCCACTTTTTATGGTATTTATACTCCAAACCGCGCTTAGGGATAAAATTTGATCAATGGACGATCGAACCGCATCCATCTTTTTGTGTTTATACTATGATCGATGCTCCAGGAACCAGAGTTTCATGACGGGTGGTTATTCACACCCGTTTGATGTTTGTACTCCAGTCCGCGCTCTGGGAACCAGAGTTGATCAATGGACGGTTGTACCGCATCCATTTTTTTGGTGTTTATACTCCGGTCCGCACTCTGGGGACCAGAGTTAGTCGATGGACGGTCGTACCACATCCATCTTTTTGGTGTTTATAATTCGATCCGCACTCTGGGGACCAGAGTTAATCAATGGGTGATCAGTCGCACCCATTTTTGATTCATACTCCAATTGTCAAGTCGAGATAAGAGTTGTCGAATGAACGGTCGAACCATGTTCATCCATGGAATGAAATTTTTCCCCCAGCATCAAGGACAAAACTTGACAAATGGACGGTCGATTCACGTCCACTTGGTGATTGTAGCTCCTCCAATCAAGTCGAGGAAGGGAGTAAGTGATGGATGGATAGATCACATTCATGCCTGTGTTGGATGGTCAGGTCTTGTCCAATTTTCTTAGTACTCCTCCCAACAAGTCGAGGGGGAGAGTTGTCGAGCGGACGATCAAGTAACATCCACCTCAAGCTGCGGTCGTGTCCACGTGTTGAGGGTAATGGTTGATGAGTAGGCAGTTAATCGCGCCTACTTTAAGTCAAGCTTCCAAATTGCCCCTTGTTCCTAGGGCAGGAGTCGATTTGTAGACGATCAAATCACGTCCACTTTAGTTGGATCCTGGCATCGCTGAGCTTCAGGAGAGGCATATGTATTTTGGCGAACTTCAAGTGCATGCTGGGGAGTGGATGGTTGAATCACATCCACTCTGATCCCTCTTCGGTCTTCAAGTCAATCGTGGAGGTTGATGAGTGGACGGTTAGTCGTGTCCACTTTATATTGGATTCTGACCTTGTCGGACTCTGAGTAAGGCATAGATGTTCTGTCAGAATTAAAGCACAGAGTAGGAAGTGGATGGTCGAGTCATGCCCACTTTCCATTTCGAGTCCTTGCCTCCAAGTCAGTGGCATATGGTAGCCGATGAGCAATTGAATCACGCTAGTCTTGATGATCCTCCAAAGGTCCGATCATGGTCCATGATCGTTTGGAAATAGTTTAGTTCAAGTTGGTGATAGTTCACAACATATTTGAAATTGAAATAAATCTTATCGATAAGTGAAGTAGCATCGTATGCTCGCTATTCCAATTCACACCAGCCCTCTTCAGCTAAAAGTCGACCGTAGGTGGCCTAATTGATAATCAAAGTTCTTTATTGGTAGGCAACGGATGTTCCCTGCCCACCATTCTACGGGGCTTGCACATATTGTTGAAACTTTACTTTTCGGATCAGCTTTCCGATCACAACTCGGAGATGTCGGCAATCACTGGTGTTATGACCATGTGTATCTTGAAATATACAACATTTCTCGGATTTCTTCTGGGTTTCGGTGGACTCTCTCGAGGCTGGTTTCTAGTACCTCTTTGAGTAGTGAGTCTCCAAGTAGATTTTTTCGATTGAATCGTTCAAAGGAGTATATGAGTCGAATTTTGGGATCTTGGTTCGTCTCTTAGAATTCGAGTCCTTATTTAAGGCATCATCGTTAATCTTGTTTTGAATCCCTCCAGCCATCGGGCCTGCATTGTTTCTTGTCAATATTAGTCTCGCATCCTCCTTGCGTAAGCATTGATTCGCTTTGTAATAGAACTGATCAGAGGTCGCAGGAGGCTTTCTAACTAACCAACCGCTGGAATCTGACTTGGGGTCGATTTCCCTTATCAAAGCCATTAGTTTGATATCCTCGTAGGGAGTGCTCACTTCGGTGTTAGGGACGTTGAATTCATGTAAGAAGTCTTTGAGTGGCTTGCATGGCATTTGGAATAAGTTGGGTAATGACATTGCATCCTTGGATATTCTACTTATAGAATGGCTTCGGTGAACGGATTCCGATGGGGGAAGATGCTCTGATCGTCGTTGGTCTGGTCTTGGCTCTCTATAATAAGCCGTCGTACCATAGCTGTCAAGTCAGGTGTTTGGAAGTTGGTAAGTTGAGGGCAGTCACAATCTACCTTGGAAGCTTGACCCGGTACCCGATCCTAATTTGTGTCATATCGTCTTAGTTCTCATACCTCTGGGAGTACCGTTTGAGTAACAGTTTCTTGTCCATACCTTAGCTGCAATTCAGCAGATGCCGCTTGATCCTCTATACCCTGGTCAGTCACAGGACGTAAGGGAAGTGGATAGAATGCACCGTTTTTAAGTTGAGTTCCGAATCCAAAATGCGGGGGCACTATGTTGCGGCATGAGTTTGGATGCTTGGCACCGTTTTTAAGTTTAAGTAACAGTTCTCGTACCCGATCCATTTTTTTAGAATGGATCGTACATTTTATTAAAATAGATCGTACCCGATCCATATTTTTTTATTATTGCAAGCAATGCTTTAATTTTATTTGTACGTCGATCCCTCTCTCCTTTTAATTCTTTTTATAACCAATCTGATCCCTTTTCCTTATTTTTTTATAATTGTTCCCTTTTCTTCTCCTATTAACTTCGTTCACATTTTCTATACTGATCCCTTTTCTATTATCATTCTTATTATTTTTTATTCCATGTCGGTCCCTCTTCTTCTCTCCTTTTTATTTCATCTTGCCTTCCTTTATTCCTCTACATCTGAGCCCTTTCCTTTTCTTTCTTTTAGGTAACAATTTTACCATCTCTTAACACCAACAAACTCCAGTTTAATCAAATCGAATTTCCTTCTTCATCTCATCGATGTTCGCCATTACTCCAAATCCACTAACATCACTTTCATTAATCAAATTCTAAGGCCTCTCGAATCCTTTAATTCAACCTGCTCCAGATTCGCTTTCATCTCGATCTAGGCGTACATGCCCATGTGGTTGTATCGTGGAAGGTATGATCGGATCGCACTGTGCTTAAGTGTCATGTTGATGGACTTGACGTATGAGTTGGCATTGAGATGGAGGAGAGACAAAGTATTGGGGATGCAGATGGTTGGCTGCTGCTACGCCAGTTGAGGGATCGGTTGTGATAAATGGCGCTGGAGGGATCGATTGTGGTTTATGTTTTTGAGAGGATAAGTATATTGGGATGGGCATTTTTTAGTCTTTTTAGTATTTGCTGTCAACCTTTCTGAATATGTACATGCCACTATATCAAACATATATTTCTCTTTTCTATATGAATTTGCACTTTAACTTGGCCTTTTCTTTTGCTGAATTCACACATGAATTTGCTGTATTGAAAATTTGGCATATATATTGTCTTCATGGATACTTGCTTTGACATACATATTCCAGTTGACTTTGAAATTCAATTAACATGATGATAACATGGAACTGATACCATATGCAATGATCCCTATGTAACCGCCTTTGATAATGTACTTCAATCCCAAACTAGCCGGTAGATGATAATAGACAAGGTCTAGTATACATCCAAATACAACGATTTAGCTCGTCGGTGATGTTCTCCTGTTTCCTTCCATCCGGCCCTTCAATTCTAGTCTAATGATAATGAATTCTCTGCTCTTGAGTTTTGCACGAATCTCATGGAGCTCTCCCCATGGTCTTTCTATATCAGCATTAGTGACCACCTCAAAAGGAGCCTACATGCCAGGGAGTCCATGTTGTGCTCCATCATCCAGAAAAGCGATCTTCGTGTTCTCTACTGCTTCAACAGCAGGTCGTAAGGAGGTAGCAATGGCCTTTCTCCTTATTAGGAGGATTGTAGACAACTTCCTTATAGGCTTTTTCCAAGTCTGAATAGAATAGGAAACTTTGTAGACAGAAATCTGGATCTTATCTCATATATGATATAATCAAAGTAAATGATGAGATCCAATCAAGCTTGAATTCAACTCCCAGTGAAAGAACCAAAATGTAGACGTCAAAAATGAACATCAACACCCAATAGAATTTAGTAGAGATTAAATGAAGAATGAAATTAAAACAGAGCAAAAATCATAAATGAACACACATATTTTTTTGGCCTATGCCCACTTCATATTTTTATTAATCTTGCACTTGACTATGATTACAAAAATGTTTGGATTAGCTAGGATCCACTAATACAAGAATAAAGAATAAAATGGAAGAGCCTTGGCAGTAGAAAGAAGGATCCCTTTACTGATGCCATGTTCGCTGTATTTATAGGGGAAGACGTGCACGGATCGGGCTAAAATTTCGGTAGAAAAACCTCCAGGCCAAGACGAAGTCACACAAGAATTTTAAGGCCCAATGGGGCTTACAATAGGGATTGGTACCGATCCCTATTTTGGTTTCCAAATGCAGTGCAATCACTTTGGTGGGTCTTCCATGATGTTAGCTACTTTTCCTCCAAATTTCGTGCCATTCTGACTTATCATTTTTGAGATATCGTGTTTCTCGTGAATTTGTGTTGCATGCATTCTGAATTCAGCCGATCCCTCTAGAGGGATAGGTACCGATCCCTTCAATCTCCTCTGATTAGGATGTGATCCCTGGGGGTGTTCTCTATGTTGTAATGTGCTTATACTCTAAATTTTATGTTGATAACATCTGTAGATTTTGAGTTATTGATCGATCATTGTTGCAATATGTAGTGAAAGCTGAAAATGGCCGATCCCTTTTGTACGATCCCTTTTGTACCGATCCCTTTTTATGGGTGAAGTGATTTTCCCATAACTTGAGCATACAAACTCCAAATGACTTGAAACTTGAAATGTAGCCTTATGTGGCCTTCCTTGTCACTCCATATTGATATCACCCAGTTTGGGATCGAAATTGAGGATAGGTACCGATCCCCTATGGAAAGGGATAGGCACTGATCCCCCACCTGAGGGAGGGATTATTCCATACTTAGAATATTCTGCAGAGTCTATCTCTTGGTCTCGGTTGATCGTCACTTCATATCATTGCCTACGCTTGATCTCTGAGCCTAATACTCATCTCTATGGGTTGTCTTCCTCGATGATCGTCCAATCTAACTTGTCCAGTCGGTCTAAATATAGCCGGGCCAAATGGCCGGATAACACTACTGATGAAGGTTGAGGTCCTTTTAGGAGAAGAGGTACTTCAAAAATTTATGGTTCATGAACAACTCAAACCAATTTCCTAAAAGATAGCGCCTTCGAATCTTTAAAGCGAACATTATTGCCACCAACTCCAGATCATGGTCGGATATCTCCTCTCATGCGGTTTTAGCTGCAAACTAGCATATGCTACAACCTTACCTCTCTGCATCAATACAGCACCCAAACTGATGCTACAAACATTTGTGTATACTATCAACTCCTTATTCCCGCTTGAAATGACCAACACTACTGCACTCCTCAACCTCTCCTCGGGCTAACGAACATGTGCTTAGATCTTATACCCTAAGCAAAGGTCTGATTCTTCTTCATCAAATTGGTTAAAAGTGCTGCTACCGTAGAGACATCCTTGATAAATTGTCCATAATATCTAGCTAATCTAAGAAACTCCTCACATCTGTAGCACTCTTGGGTCTATCCCAATCCTGGATTGCTACATTCGCATGATCTACAGCAATTCCCTGCTTAGAAACAACGCGACTCAACAAATGCACTTCCCTCCTCCAGAAGTGACACTTCGAAAACTTCATCTTAAGTGGGTGCTTCCTCAACACCTCCAAACAATCCTCAAAAGTGTCGTGTTCCTCTTCCATCCATGAGTAAATAAGAATACCATCAGCGAACACAAGTATAGACTTATTAGACTGTTCCCTGGAGACACGGTTCATGAGGTTAACAAAGTATGTTGGTGCTACTACAAGAAAAACAGTCTTTTACAGTGGCATATAGCCGCTATTAAACACAACTATAACGGTTTGATAAACGCTGTATATCGACATTTTATAAAAAAGAATTGCACATTTATGACACAAAAAAACCGCTATAAAAGAGCATCATTTCATAGCATAAAGTAGCCGCTATAAAAGGGCATGATTTATAACGCCTATTTGCTATTATCCTTTGATAGTAACCTCATACATTGCATTATCTTTTTATAGCACTTATGTCATATAGTTATAATGCTTTTTAGGAGCTATGCTTTATTTTACTATATATTTGATGCACCCCACTATTACATTTTAATAATAACAATCAAAATGAATCTTCTTTAAATATATAACAATTCAAACAATGTATGAACGAAAAATATAATAATCAGCAACTGTAAAGACCCGCAAATCCGTCTTCCGAAAACCCGACACTGCTACGTCCACTGTAGCAACTGCCGAACAATCGGATGGCGGAAACGCGAACTTTAATGTTTAAAAGAAGAGGAAGAAGAAGAGATAGAAGAAAAAGAGAAGAAAAAGGGAATAGAGAAGAACAACAACACGGAAGAACAACAGAACAGAAAACAATATCAGAATCTTACACATCGCAGCGGAATAACATATAATAGATAATCAATAGTCTTTTAAAACAAAGAACTATATCAGTTTATACATACATCAATTAGAGTCAATATACAACAATGGACAGTTATATAAACTTGTCCTCATACAGAATACACAGTGGAATAAATACTATCAGATACAAATACTACGTCTCGCCATCCAGCTTATCTCCAAAGCTCCAGAATATCCAGACTATCCTGATAACATAACTCTAGGCTGCCCGTGTGGAAAATTTGTGGGCACCCAGAGTTTAGAAGGGAAACAATAAACTCCGAGTCAGTCATGGTGACTGGTGTGAGATCGTAAAACAGTTATTCTTTATAACAACAAAATAATTTTTAAAGTCAATTCGAAATGCTTTTGGAAAATGAAACTACCATAAGACCTCCCGCCACACACACAATGCAAACGCAGAATTGGAGGAGATTTCTTCTTATGATAGTCAAAGATGCTTACTACGCAAAATCAAATCATTTTTGATATTATTATTAGTGCATAGTGTAGAAAACATTTCGAAAGTAGAATATAAATCTTAGCCAGCATAGACATTCCGAACTATGCCTACTATAGCTACCATCCAAACAGTGGTGACCACCATAAGTGAATGGCAGGTTCTACAACTAATACCGTACAAGTGTCGTATTGTTTCTTTGGATTTCCAACAAATGGTCAGGCCAAGGAACTTCCTTTTCCACGATGGGTACGTCCCTGGAATAGACGACCCGAGAATCTAACGTTACGGTTAGATCTCTGCCAACACAAGGCCGGGTTACCTCTGCAAAAATAGATAACTACTGACACGCGTATGCCATCCCCCGATCGTAACCGATCTTCCCAAGGATCCCCGATTTCCAACAAACCACATAGATAATAATGCAGCAACCACATAGGTTAAGTATCTGGGCTCCATACCATGATACCACCTCTATCCAGAAGGAATGACATACACTAAGGGGCGCTACTCCCTAGAACCTTGCCGCATCCTTCCTGTTTCGACCATTTCCGGGGTGTGAGGCTCGACGAAGTCTCGTCCACAAAGCTACGCTTTCTACAAAGCCCTGCTTCGGGTCAAACAAAATGATCAACCTATGATCACAAAGATATAAGATCAAACAAATGATCATATCGCAAATGATCAAACACTGATCATTTCACAGCAACACTCAGTATGCCACGTTACCAAATTGGGATATATCGCTGATAAATTTCAACTACATAACCTCTGAGCTCGTACGTCTCAGAGAAGGGTGTTAAGCTAAGAGAATAAATTCTCCGCCACCAACAGATATGTATTTGAAAGAAATCAGCTCTATATCTCAAATTGTAACGTCAGACACACTATCCATACAAGTCTGTTCCGGGATCGAACAGAACCGAAGGCACTTCTCACGAAGCCCTTGCATTTCCGGATAATTTTCTAATCACGTCCGGACTTCCCGTCACTAAGGGTGATAAAACCTCTAAATCGGAGATCAGCCGATGTAGAGTAACTCGACGGTAATCCTTCCGTTTTCAAAAATATCCGGTCTTCAACACCGGTCTTCAAATGCGATTCATAACAACGTATCACATATTCGGAATGGGTTATACGACCCCATGGTCCTTTCCCGGCTAACCCGAATAGTGAGCGATTATTCAAAAATAAGTGTGGCATTCAAGTTCATCCAATTCACAACAAATACCATATTCAAGGTAATTATTGATAGTCGGTTATTTAACTATCAATAAAGATGCGCAACATCATCAGATTCCAAATAATTTTCCAAATTATTTCATCTTCAAAAATATCTTTACTAGATATAAAACCTCCACACTTCAAAAATAAATCGACGTTTATTTTTCTAAAACAATTTCCATTTCCTTTATAAATTCCATAGTGAATTTATATTTTTCAAAATATCTACTGATATACGATTCTCAAATCGATTTCAAATATTCAATTTCAGTTTATCTTTAAGAAGATAAAATCTCAAAACGTTTCATTTCATTTTGGAAAACATTCCCATACTTATTTAAAAATAAGTAATTCACAAATCATTTATTTTCAACATTGAAAATATTCGTTATACGTAAATCAAAATTAAGTATACATTTCATTCTTTAAGGAAATCATTCTCTTAAGCACATTTATTTGAGTCAAAACGAATGTTACGTAAAACATCGTTACGACGACTCAAAATCACTAGTATAGGGATTCGGATTTTAATATAGATATATAAATCCCAATACTACATAAAACATTTCCTTTCGGAAATCATTTACTATAACAACAGTGTTATAGTCCATCATTTCCTTATTTCTCGAAAACGTCTATTTCAACAATAAATGTTGAAATCTATGGTTTCGATATTTAACACGTTTTTTTTAAAAACATCTTTAAAATGTTTACTTCATTTTTAATGTCACTTCTTCAAAAATGAATCCATTTTATTCAATAATATATTCACTGTCCAAAATCGTGAATATAATTCACTTAACCCAATTTCAATCATTTCTACACCTTTTATTTCAATAATAATTCGCTATCCAAAATCGCGAATATATCTCCTTTAACAACCTTCTATATTCAATTTATCAAATCCAATTGATTTCGAATTTATAAAACAACGTTTATAAATTCAACTTTATATTTTCTAACAACTTCGATTTATAAAATTCTCATTTTATTAACTTCTAAAATTTCTTATCAAAATAAGTGACTTCGGATTTATAAACAACGTTTATAAATCACATTTATACTTTATAACAATTTCAACTTATAAAATCATTTTATTAGCAAATTCTGTTCAAATCTCATCTAAGTGCAAAAATCTAATTTATAAGCAAATTTCTTATAAATCTTCTATCCTACAATTTCTATACAATTTATACTTCACAATTTATAAATCTATAAATCTCGTTCACATATGATTTTTATTATCACTTCATTTTTAACACTTATAAAAAAACTCGTTTTATAATTCCAATATCTTAATTTATAAAATGTCAACTTTATAAACCTTTTAAGTAAACCGTTTATAATATTTTAAAAATCTCAATTTAAACCATTTTATAAATCAATCAACTATTTATTCCAAAAATCACTTTTCGATTATATTTCACGAAGATCTTAACTTTTATAACTTTAAGATTTGAACGTTTATTTATTTAAAATAAATCACTTCAAAAATTAAATAAAACATATAATTTCAAAGATCACTTTAAAAAATCCTTTTTAAAGTAAAAATGGTTATTTTTAAAACTTCAAAAGTTTGAATCCAATGATGCAACGCACCAATTAGTCCATCACACATCAAACATCATATATCATCATATGAGAACAGAATATATATCAATATCTGTAAATAAATAAATACAGTTGGATCCCTCCAACCTGTTTCCCTGCATCCAAAGACGTTAGCACAATACCAATTCCACTTCAAGGTGGAATATCGCGGTATATGGGTTTTTATAATATATCCGCTTACTAACGGCGCAATAGGGTCTCATCCGCTATACGAGGCGGGAAATCATCAATCCAATATATACATATGCCAATATGTATATATTGCTATATATATATAGATATATCCTACTATATCTAATATCACATCCAATAGCAATCATATCAATCAATAAATAACTAAAAATTCCACTTTTCAATTTTTGAGTGAGAAGATCTCACCTTAGTTTTTAATTTGCCATCCAATTCCCATCTTGACTCGATTTCTTGATTTATACCTTGTATAAATATTTATACACAATTGATTAATATTCGAACCAATTAAATAACCAATCTCCGTTTTTTAATTGTTTAAATTAACTGATAGTTTCGTTTTAGACTAATTTTGTCCTTTAATAATTGATTCAAATAAAAGTTTAAACTTAAACTAATCTTCCTTTAATAGATTAAATTAACTTATCCTTAAATAAAATCTACCCAACCAATTATTAAACTTCTTTTTCTTACCAAAAATTATATTCTAACTAATTTTCCTTTAAATACATTTCCTTAGTTACTAAAATAATTTTTTATAAGTAAATTTGAATGAGTTAATCACCATTATATACATATACTATTTTTATAAGATAATCTATTTACCCGAAAGTCCAATTTTAATACAACTGTTCAAATCAAAAATGTTTTAAAACTCCTGTTTTAACCCTATATAGTTTCCTAAACTGTATATAAATTCTCTGCTTCTAGATATATACATATATATCTATAACTGTAAACAAAATCTTGTCCCTAAAAAAAATCATTTTCTGTTTTCCCATAAACGTCTACACTAAAATATACAAGAGTGTTTATGTGTGTGTGTATATATATAAATTTATGTTCAAATTTTAAATTGAATCTGATAAATTGTGAATACCTTACTGTCGAACGCAAAGAACACTGGACATCACTGCTTGACATTCCAGCCTCCACGTCGCTGCCCTCGAAGACGCGCGCCAGACATCGCTCGACCGCCCAAGTTCGTGCCAGTGCCCCCTCCCCCAATCTCATCGCGAACCCTAACTTTGTCTTTGATTGCCAGCGCCCCAGCAATGCTCGACGAATCCTCACTGTCGAAGTCAAAAATCGACTTCGAGCCTCCCCAATTCTGCCGCTACGACGCTACATCTCCAGTCCCACTCGCTCTTCCACTCGGCACGCACGAGAACAAGTCCCCGAGCTCGCCTCTGCCACCTGACATCGCGACGCTCGAAGTCGCCACCTCCCCTAAGTCGCGGCTACCCCTACTGACTTCGCGTGCGCCTCTTGCCCTAGCCTCGACCGCGGCCTCGAACTCGCGAATGGGTTTCGATTTTTCGCTTTCGGTTGTGAGATTTGGGTTTCAAAACGTGAAGAAGCTCGCTCCTTTGTTTCGATTTTTTGCTTTCGTTTGAAATGTTTTTAACAGATAAAGGAAAAGGGAGATAGTTATTTAAATCTGAAGGGGATGGGTTGCACGATAGTCTCGTGATGCTCGGCGTGGATTTAGGGAGGAACGTGCTATAGTTGACTAATAAAAATATAGATTTAAATTTTGAATTTCGTAAAAAAATTCAAATGCGTTTTCCTGTCGTGTGCTCACATGCAAGCACTGAAAAATACGAAAATTGAAATCCGACAATGTTTCAATATTCCGGACCCAATGGAACTAGTTTCGCCGAATTCCGAGACTGTTTGAAAAATGACTATTTTTAAATATCGATTCGAACAATTAAATTTCAAAACTGAACGAAACACTTTCAAATTCAATTCTGAAAGTTCTATTACCTCCAGAATTATCAATACGAATTTTAAAAGCTTTTGAAATATATTTCTTCGGCTTAAAATTAAAGATTCAAATTTTTATTCAACTTCAATCGATTAAATTTTATAATTTAATCGTCAAATTCAAAGTTATATTCGGGATTCAAATTAAATTATCGTTCAAATATTTAAAATGAATTAAATATTCTCAATTTAATTCGTTCAAAATTCTGGGTCGTTACAGCAACTATAATGCATATTCATGATAACAAAATTAAGCCGAATTTATTGAACAACATTATGCTTACGAGTACAAAAATAAAAAAGCAAAATTCTGTGACAAATAAACTGTTGGGCATTCACAACCCACCCATACTCAATACAACTTCATACTAAATACTTTAAGTACTGTGAATCCAACCACATACAACAAAATTCAAAACATGACCTAACGCTAGGTCTTTATTCCCAAACCATAAACACACTCAACAACCTAAACTAACCAACTGACTTATTGAACACTGGCCATGTAGGTGATCAAATCTACAACGCTTTGCTGCAAAATTATATCCAAAATAAGCATAGTAATAAAAAATAAATCAAATGTTCAAAATCGAGAATTCAAATTGGGTATTACCTGTATCCTTATTCGTTATCATACCATTAACAAAGTTATCATTCAAAGCAATTCCAGCCTTGGCATCAAAAATGCTCAACCTTCATTAAATAAAAATAAAAAAGGAATTCCATAAAAAAATTCAAAAACTCCAAAGAAAAACCAGTATCAGAAAATTACACTAGTAAAATATATCTGCTGTCGCCAATAAAATCGGTAGATACCAAATCCTCTTCTCTGTACCCTAAGGTGCCCTTCAGATTAGTCTCAGACTCCTCTCTGTGAATTTGACAAAATAATTAAATGAAAAATCCTATTTTGATATATGAATGCAATTAATAAGTGTAAGGTATGCTAATACTGTAACTTACTTGATAGCAGCCTTGATTTGATCATAAGTAGCAGCCTTCTCCAATCTAACAGTAAGATCAACAATAGAAAAAATCCATAGTAGGTACTCTGAATGACATACCAGTAAGCTTTCCATTCAATGAAGGAAGCACTTTGCCTACAGTCTGTTTTCATTATAAATTGCATTGTTGATTTCATATTATTTGAGAAATATCATTAAAATGAAGGTCTCACCTTGGCAGCTCCAGTGCTGCTAGGAATAATATTAAAGCTGGCTACTCATCCACCTCTCTAGTCCTTGGAAGAAGGTCCATCAACAGTCTTCTGAGTAGCTGATGTAAAAAACACCTAAGGTCAACTCAAAAGGAGAGGATGTCTTGTATAAACAATTAAGCTTAATTTAAGTTGGTGAGTACCAGTGATTGAATGTACGGTGGTCAACAATCCCTCGACGATTCCAAATCTAATTGTGCACTATGCATAACATACCATACATTGTCCATAATGCCACCCTACACACCCAAAACCCCTCTACCAACATTCTCTGACCATCAAATACCCTCCTACATCCTACAACCTCTCATTACCAGCTCTACTAATCACCGCTACAACTTTAACTGCCTTCCACTTCAATTCACTTAACTGCATACACACATACTCCACTTCATACACACATATTTCCTCTTCCACTTCAATTCATTTAACTGTGCCTGCATACCCATGCCATTCCTCAAACTGTCGTGCAACTATCACCTAAATACAACCATCTCCTCACCTAAATTCAAGTGAAATTACTAATTTAGTGATTCATCATAAGCATTAGATGAATTATTACTATTATTATTATTATAAAATTGGTTAATTTTTATAAATTTTTATAATGTATTATTATTATTCAAAATTTAGTTAATTTTTACCAATCTTAGCTAAATTATTACATTATCCATCGACCAAGTTCTTTATTCGCTTCCGGATCACGTTTTCATTTGTAATGAGACATTCATCCAAGTTGGAGCAATTCTTTTGAGCAGGTACTTTGGATTAAAAGGAAATTTATCTACCACTATTAACATCAATATGAAAAACAGACATCTTTTGATGGGGTTCACTTTTTAGTAAATAATTTAACTGACATGGTTTAAACCTTATCATTCTCTCATGCAATTATTCACTCAATTCAAATTTATGATTCTGAAGGACAACCAATCCTTTTTGAACACACGTTATGGAAAACTAGCAGCATAGTAGTGTGAGTTTTTAAGTAAATAGAATAGTGAAATTATACATGAATTTGAGAGTGAAATTACTCTGAATTTGAGAAAAAATTAGACAAATTGACAGCACTGTACTAATGTTACATACCTTGATAATTACAGGAGAGTTGCCAATGGGTTCAACATCATTGATCGGACCCTTGTCTTCTAGATAATGTCTTCTTATAATTTTTTCATACTCCGTGGAATTCATGTAAGAAAATGGGTATGCAGCTGGATTACCATCTCTGGATAAGTTTGGCAAAGGCTTCACAAATATATGGTCCGGTTCTGCCATTAATATATATCTGTAATTAAAATGCAAGAATTTCTGCTTTGACTAAATAAAATGCAATGGATAAATAAATTAATGAAACAATGATACTTACTCTTCCTCAATATTTGCTTTTTCCAACCATTGTACAAATGCCCATGGCCTGTGTAGTACCATATAACCCTAGCAACATTCATAAAATTGCTAAATAAAAATAGTAGTTGATGTAGTCAACAAATCGATGGCTATAAACCAAATGAAGACATTTGTATTTCAACCATAGGCGTTATTTACTAAGTAATGTTTATACACCACTAACATCTTCAGGACAAAAAAAAAGGAAAAGTGAGGAGTTTGATTTTAAAGATACGTGCCTTTCTTTTTGGAGAATAGACTAAAAATTTATTACTAGCTCAAGAACCAAAGTAATAGATAGAAATAGAACCTCTATTATATGGTATAAAACATTGTTGTTACCTATCTCTACTAAAATTGTAAATACACAAATGAATATGGGATTTCCATTAATTTGAAAATATCTAATTTACAATGGAAAGGGGTGCACAAACTTCAATCAGATGCTCTAGACCCTCTATCTCCTATCTTGATCCAACTTCTATCTCCTTGCGTACATTGCCTCCTCCATTTAAAGGGAAAATAACTTTTACGAAAAGGTGAAATTTTCCTGTCTTCTTAAATTCCAAAGGTTCATTTTTTACTCATTGTTAGTTTATCAGTTTTGTTAATCAATTTTATCGGTGACCAGTAGTGTAGATTCTATTGGTTACTAACCAAACATTGTTAATTTTATTAATCAATTTCAGATTTCAGACATCAATACATCCCTGACACAAATATATTTATTTCTTGAAATTAAAAATAGTTGAGAATATTGAATTATCCATTTACCTATGTAAATGGACTCAATCTTTTTCCATCAACATATAATTAAGGAGAAACACAGGAAGAAAGAGTACTCAAGCTCCAAAACTAAGTAGAAAAAGATTACTAAAGCATTAAACCTTATACTAAATTTGTACCCACTCTGTTAACAAATGACAAATTTGTCAGCAAATATTATCGAACAAAAAGGTATCAAATAAGAAAATGAAATACATAATGAGTGCTTTATGGAAAGAGTATTACTAGAGTATTACCATAGGACAATTGCAAACAAAATAGAAAAAAAATCAAAATATACTATACAATTTTCTAGAAATGTAACAAAATTCATAACTAAGTCTATTAATGTTGATGAGAATTAGTATTGAGTTTTTACTATGTACACAAAGCAAGACAAGACAATTGACTAGGTATCCACTCTGTCATATCAATGTTATTGTTTTTTTTTTCTTTTTTATAAATCTTGACTAAAAAACCCATGTAGTTGTATTGTATTATAGTGTAGATACCATTAGTTTCTTCCTACCTATATTTTAAATATACTATATCTGCCTTAATTTTTAAAACAAGATAGTTGACCGTATCTGCCTCGATTTTTTGTCCAACTTGTATGTTGTTAAATCAATGTTGATGAGAATTAGTACTAATTTTACCAAGTATACAAAACAAGAAAAGACAATTGACTACGTATCCAATTGTATTATACCACTTTTACTGGTTTTTGTATCTTTCAAATATCGATAAGAATGAGTTACCCTTGTGTTTTTATTATTACATACTAATAACCAAGGTAGCGTTGAGAAAAAGAAGAAGAAAAATATGTGAAACTATGTTCCAGTGAAAATATTAAGGACGTATATGCATTCATTTATTTCAGTTGCTATCCAGCCATAACTCTTTTATTCACGTCTTTATATATTCAATGTCTGAACCAATTTTCTCTAATATCCCTCTTTTATTCACGTGTGTAGATGAACCGCCCTTTCTAAATTATCTTATTTATTCATAAAGCCATTGCTAAATAAGCCACCAAGTTTGATTTTTGGCAAATACTTCACTTTGTCAAATGGCTGGCTTGTAGAGTTTAATAGCCTTGATAACTTTAATCACCCTTCAAATAAATAACTCGAATGGACTAGCAAGGCACTATTTCTCACCTTATTGATTCAAGAGGCATGCTTAAAAAGATGCTGATGCAAGCAGAAATCAAAATTAAAATAAATTATTGTTTTGAAGCATCAAATCAGTAAATGACTTGAAAGATGAAAGCATTTTGTTGATGTACAACACAAATATGCATACAGAAGCATGTTCAACTATATAAACACTTGCACTGAACTATCTACAACGCTTGTTCCCTATGTGAAAAAAATAAAGAGAGAGAGAGAAAGCGAGCTGTGATACTTTGAGTCTCCGAAAGTGGAATGGGATATTTAGAAAACTATTCTACAATTTGTACATAAACATCAACTGCCTGACTTGAGCATTCTACATACTGTTTTTAGAAATTAAGCAAAATTACTAAATGTGCAAAACTGGGAGCAAGAATGTTACCTTCAATGCAATATCCAAGCATGTCTGTCTATAATTTGGTCTTCCAAGAATTAGGCTCTGTAGTGCACTGAGGCCTTGAGAAATGCTATCTACCTCTCTATTATCTTTTGTGTGTTTCTCATAACCACATAACTGACTAAGATCTTTTAATAATTTAAACACAGATACTGGCAAAAAAGGGAGCTTCACCTAATAGCCCACTGAATGACTTATCTGAAGCACGCATGGCATCAAGCAAAAAAATTTCCTATATCAGTAAGTGTCATATTAAAATTTTAGAATAAATAATACAAATCATTACAAAAGAACAAAAATAAGAAGTAACCAACTAAAATGCCTTGTTTGTTTTACCTAATATGCACCTATACAATAGTTTAACAACATTTTATAGTTTAATAGATGGAAAAAAACTAAAACCGAAATATTACAGGTGCATTTAGGTGGACTAGAAATTGTTAACTGATAATCCATTGCCATCTTGGATCGCATCGCATCATCCTAAGGCTCATAGTAATTTATGTTTTTAAGATTTGAGAACTGAAAATTAAGATGTCTTCATCGATAATTATGGAAATCATTATTGTTATTACCAACTTAGTTAATTTTTACGTGCTTATTTAATTTTTATATAACTTAATAAACGAAGCTAATTTTTATCATCTTAGTATTTTTTTCATTATTATATAAATTTAGTTAACTTTTATAAAACTTAGATAACTTGGTTAATATTTTATATTATTATTATTATAAACTTATTTAATTTTTATAAAACTTATCATTAATTTTTATAAACTTACTTGATTTTATTATATATATAAATCCAGTTAATTTTTATTATACTTGGTTAACTTTCTTAATATTTTACAATTTATTATTATTATTATTATAAGTATATAAATTTAGTTAATTTTTATAAACTTAGTTAATTTTACTACTACAACAACTACTACTACTACTATATATATATATATAAATTTAGTTAATTTTTATAATACTTAGCTATCTTATGTTTTATATAAAACTAGTTAAGACTGGTATGTTTTACCAATTATGTATTCTTAATGTAGCTGTAAGCTCCCTCCTATTAGATTGATGATGGACTATCAAAGGCTTTTATAAAAAAAATTCAAATAAATATAAAAAGGAAAGCCTATTTTAGTGTGGTGGCATAAAACTGAAGTCAGACTAATCAATTTTAAAGCCTAATCAAAAACAGAATGGTAAGAGAAGAAGAAAACCCCTTTGTATCAGACTGTGGTACACTTCAGTATCATGGAACAAACATTCTCCATAAAAACTGCAGCTTCTTTCTGGGAATTCAATTTTGAATGTAAACAATGTAACGTGCAACAAGTGATAACATATATGGTTACTGCTTCAGATTATAAATCTTCTAACCTGATCATTCTTCACAACACTTGATATATTTTCATCTAGAAGAGCCAACATCGATCTATTCAGCTCGTTTTTCTCAACCAAGTCTAGTAACTGCTCACACATATAATCGAAGAACAATTCATTAATGTTATATTTGTTTCTTTAGTTGATTAGGTAGGGAATAAATTGAAATATTTTGTTCCACCTTGTTTTAAAATAGAATGATAATTAACAAGAATGTTAAAATGCCACCTACGCTTATTCTGGTTATTAGAAAATGAGTTTAAGCTTCCAGTTCTTCACAAAACACAGTCATGACTCCTACCAGTTTTGTACGAGAAAATAAAGGTATTTAGATCATCTCATTTTCTAAAAAAAAATTCCATTCTAAATACAAATATAGTTTAGGAACAAAAGAGCAAAACATAGCAAACTTTGGGATAAAAAAGCATATAGTAAAAGTACAATTTATTCTAGAATCAATAATAATATATATAATTTAGACTTCTTAATTGTAAATACAAATCAAAACATAGGCATAAAGATGAAAATTTGAGTTTTATTTTATAATGACTCCAATTGAATTAAAAAATCAAATTATGGAGATAATTTGATGTGTAGTAAACTGTTAGAATCATTAAAAAAATTAAGTGGCATAAAACCTTAGCTGCCATCAGCTCATCTCGCACAGACAATCTCTGCCACTCTCTTCATCACACATAAGTCAACCAAGTTGTGCTTCCTCCTATCACCATGGTTCCGTCGCTTTCCCTTCACCGTTGTCAACCGCAAGCAAGCGTTCAATCCTGTTTTTTCTTTTCTTTTTAATGGCGAATTGATTGCCTGATTAGGGTTTTTGAGACAAAGAATAGGGGGGAATATTTAGAAAAATTGGCGGCCACGAAAATAAAGTGCACCTTTGTAAGCGTTACACAACCAATTTACCCTCCAGATCCAAAAAATTAAGATGTACAATAACGTCATAAAATAAAGCATTATCTATTGGCATTATAAAAATACATTTTTTTATAGTGTGCATTGGTTAGCCTGAACAACATAATCAACCACTCATAAAATCTAGAGGGCATACGAAATACTATAATTGGCACACTCACTCGCCACTCTCGATTGGTGGAACCCGATTGCTAAGTCCAATTAAGAAAACATCTTCGCACCATGGAGTTGATCTAACAAGTCATTAATATGCGGGAGTTGATACTTGTTCTTTGTCACCTTATTTAACTCACGGTAATCTACACAACCTCAAGGAGCCATCTGCCACAGTGGCAAATACTGCAGCTGCTCCCCACTCAGATATGCTCATAAGAGCGAACCCCTTCCTCATAGGTCATTCACTTATACCTCTAGTTCCCTCTGCTCTTTGGGTGCCATTCGCCTCAAAGGCATAATTACTGGTCTGACATCCTTCAATTAATCAATACAGAACTTTGCCTCCCTAAGTGGTAGTAATCTGATCGCCTCCTCAAAGATATATGAATAATCACTAGTTATAGGCATTGATGACAACTCATCATGCAAGATCTTGAGAGAATACAAAAGTCTAACCATCACATTATCATCCGGTAGGCAGACTAACTCTAATCTCCATCCATGTCAGTCCATATCATCACAAACATCCTCTTATTGTCCACCGCTACTTCATACTTCTTCAGCCAGTTTATTCCTAAATTAATACTGAACCCACAAAACTAAGTATAAATCAATCACAAACAAACATGCATCTATGACTCGATAAGACTACTTCACGATAAACCATATTCGAACTATTCGAACCTTCCACTAGGTTTGACACAATAAAGGGTTTACCTGCAAGGTCGGGTCTCAATCCTAATCTATCTACTAAGTCACTAGATATGAAGGAATGTGAAGCATTGGTATTGAATAAAACACATATGGAAACATCATAAATGGAAAGAATACCTTGGAAAATTATGCCCTTTGCTTTCTCCTTCGTCGATGGAGCATTTGACGAAGATGGAATGATATTGAGAGCATGTGCTTTCACTAAATGTTTCTGCTTCACTGGTTCGGGATAGTACTTCTGAACATGCAAGAATTTGTTGTAGCTGTAGCATTTCTTTTCATTAATTTTGCAGCCTTTACTCGTATGGCCTTTCTCTCCACAGTTATAGAAAACAGAATCTCACTTGCCCTTCTTCTGACCATCTTTTTTCTGAAGCTACTTCTTCTTGTTATTCTATTTCCTCTTGCCTCCCCCGCCCCTTGCGACTTTGGCTCATCCTTAGAAGTAACAGCCTTCTGCATGTGGTAGAGGCTTCCATATCATAAAGCCTTTTTGACCAACTTCTCAAAGCTCTCATCAATGTGACCAATCAGTCGCCCCCAAGATGATCGGTCAACCTACTCATTTTTCTTTAACAGAGTGTTGATGAAAGACATGCCATATTTCGGTAAAGATTCGAACTTAGCAACATACTCCAAAACAGACAAGTCGCCTTGTTTTAGGTCAATAAGTTTCCTATAAAATACCGACTTTTAAGCTGCCGATATGTATTTCTCCTCAAAACAAACTTTCAATGGATCCCAAGTAAACTGATCCATGGGAGTAGTAGGTCGAAGAGCGTTCCACCAATTTATTTCTCTTCCTTGGAGTTGTAAGAGGCCAACCTCCTCCTCATAGCATCATCCAACTCCAAGTCATCAAAGATCCTCTTACATGTGTCTAACCAATCTTTCACTTACATAATTTTTTCCGTTCCTTGGAACGGTTTTCCACTAGGGCTATTATGTCCTTATTCAGTGTCAAAAAGTTAGCTCTAGGCATTGGCACCTAAGCGCTACCACCAACAGTAACAGATGGACTAGCCACTTGAGCATTTCATAGCATATTCCTCATCATCTCAGTGAACATGGTCTGCATATCAGGGTTAGATGCCCCTGAACATACCCCATCTTCTACTCCAGAGCTGGCGTTCCTAGCAGCATTTCTTATTTACTGGTTCATTCTAAATCCGCAGTAAGAATGACCAATCTTAATAGAAAAGGCTTTATCGATGGAACTCGTGTGTGCAGTGTGACTTATATACTATATATACTACTATATAGTTTCAAAAGTCAAAATATATAATGAGTATGCTCTCTTATATGTGCTTCATCCATATAATAACTTCTTATTTATCTCTAATGAATCCTAGTATCCCTTACGTTATGTATGCAACCTAATCTTTGGTACCAAGTATGATAACCGCCCTACACCTTCGGTACCTAAAAATAACCTGTAGCATGTACTGTAATGGTACCCAGCCGATGTAGGACGATTATTAAGTGGTATAGTAAAAATCTTAAATATCAGCACCTATCGTATATCTCACAACACAAGGATAAAATATAATAATCATCACACAAAAATATGAAATAGTAGTAATTAAAATGAACCACATAATCAAAGTGAAACAAATTCATAGTAACTATACAACATAGATCATAGAGTTTATACATGGAAAATAACCCAAATGATAAACTGTCACTAATAATAAGTAAAGCACTAGTAAAGCTCCACAGTGCTGCATGGGAGAATATTAGCAATAGTAATCCCAAATAGCAATATAAAAAAGTGTAGCCACCTACTAGTCCATCTTCACAAATCTATGTGGTGTCCCATACCTACTACCTAGTCTACTCATTTAAGAGTACATGAGATGATAAGAAGAAAAACATAAAACCTTGAATCAAATAGCAGTCTAGTATGAGCGATCAGTAATCTTAAAATATATAAAAGTTGATATAGTAAAGTATAGGACATAGAGTATGAGAATCATACCTAACTTGTCTTTACATCCAAAGAGTTAGCATATAACAGTTTATGTTAATTTACTATCATCATCATCATATAGAAGTACTATAAGTCAAAGTACAATGGCAGGTGCCTAGGTATCCAAGTCATCAATACCTATGTCATGTGACATCCTAAGAGTAATAAAACAAACACATCAAACATTTCATCCATTAAATAGTCCTCAATTCACTCGAGTGTGTTGAATATATAATGACTCGTTTGGCTATCAACTGCTAGAGACTAGTCAAAAACTCAGTTTCTCGGTACTCGAATCCACTCCACTTCGAACGCTATGAACTAGACTCAACATCAAAAACTAAGATAAGATGGATCTAAGTCAAGGGATTTGAGATAAAGTCAAATCCAGGTGGGCATCCCTACATATCCCTTCTTTACGAGCATACTAAAAATCTCCAAGCATCAACAATCCATTTGCACCTATCACATAGTAGAACAAATCATATTTCTTTTCCATTCACTTCCATAATAGAACACATCATCGTTCCACCCATAAGTTCAAATAATTGAACTTGTCCTTATGGATCATTATCCCAACTCATGTCATCGATTTGTCATCATTGAAACTGATAGAGTTAAGGGTATACCCTAGAGGCAATTTCGTAATTTACTGTAAATTATTAATTCTGTAATAAAATCTCATTTGAAATAAAAGTTGTTTCCTTTCTATTATATACTTGATATGATGTGTTATACTAATTATTTATTTAATTTAAGTATATTTAATAGAAAACCCATAAATGATATGTTTTATGATAGTGATGTAATCCTGAGAAATTTACCGCAATGAAAATAAAATATCATTTTAAATATTCCTAGTCAAGATGTATTGAGACTGGATATCGATACATTCGTTGAGAGTATAGTACGTAATGCTCTCCAAATGTTGGACAGTGTATTACTCATGACTGCAAGAGGCACCAAGGGGTTACGTACTGATAGTAATTGGATAACTATGGAATGACTCACTCGATAGTTTTCTATTGATTAATATAACTAAGGTCAAATAGAGAATATCAAAGTGATAATATTACACAGTTCTCTGCACTTGAGAATACTGTTGAACTTAGATGCTCCACTTTGATTATAGTTAAATCATGGCATAGCGTCCATCAAGCGACTATAGTTGCTGAGTGGAAGCATTAAAACTGAAACACAATTCAATAGAGAATTCGTCTCCTCAAATTCATGAGGTTAGTAGCACGGTAAACTATTGTCAATTGAAATTTAAAGTCACTAGTTAGAGCATCGGTTAATAATAATTGTTATTATTGAACCAAGGACTTTGTGTTTGGATTATACAAGTTGAATGTGGATGATATTGGAATTTTAGCCAATACCAAATTCCATTAGAGATAATGTGATATAGTTTTGAAGAAGAGAATTGGTGTCAATAATCGGCACTACTAGTGACCACTTAAAATAGTACAATTGCATTTCACTGAAATTATGTAAGTGATAAATTTGGCCAAACTATCACACCACTAGCTATAGTGACATGTGAAAGTTAATATTCGAATTGTTCGATTTTAACCGTTGACTGAATTTACACTTATGAGTCACACAACCGCAATGTTGAGTACTGTGAATAACACGTTATTTAATTAAATTATAATTGTTATAAATTAATAAACTAATTAACATTTATGGAAAGTTAACTATAAAAAATTTATTTGATTTATTTAAATCAATATTGAATATAGTGTGTATATAAAAGTTATATATGTATGTATCGATATATGATATCATGTACATTTGAATTAGATTTAAAATATGCAATTACTGATTGATTTTGGAAATGTATATCGGCCTATAAGCCTACCTTGATAGCCGGCCATGATAGGGGAAGGGGTTAGGAAGGGCGTGATATTTTGGAAATATGGGTTTGACATGGTGGAGAAAGAAAATGTAAAGATTAGATTTTGATCTCCTTCTCACCCAACAGCTTCTTCATTTTAAGGTTTTCTTTTCTTGAACATCCATGCCTATCTAGGCCGCAAGCTATAGCCATCCTCCAATCTCTTTTTCTAAACCAAAATTAATTTAAATCATATTAAATTAAAGGTGCGGTGATCTCTTCGGTTACTAGCATTTCTAGAAGAGTTTGAATCAAATTCAAGGAGGTCTTTCGATTCAACATTTAAAGTGTTACATCAAGGCTACGGTTAAGGTAATATTCAATTTATACCAATTTATATATGTAACCATTTATGCTGTTATATATGAATAGGTTAGAATTATACCATGAATTCATATATTTGTTTGATGTTAATTTACATATTAATGTAGTATATAATTAAAAAACAATTTGTATATGTACACATATTTGCATTTGGCTATGACATCAAAAAATTCGAATGTAAATTAATTTTTAAATAATTTTTAAATTAGATTTGAACTTTTAAACTATTGTTATATATATATATTAATGGATAAATTTTATACATGGTATTTTTGTGTGTGTATGTGTGTATATATACATACATACATACATATATATGTATACACACACACACACATATATATATATATATATATAATTTGTTTGGATATGATTTATTTAAAAATCGAAATGTAATTATAATATTAATTAATTTTAAAAATTATTAAATTTACAAATTGGTAATGTATATACACACACACATTTTTTGTAATTATATATATATATAGTTACAAAGTAAAATCCATACGAAATTAAAAAAATTCAGTTTTTTACGTATGGATATTTTAAATTTAAAAACATTTACTTAAACTACACGGATTAAATTTAAAAAAATTGATTTTTCCAAAATCGTTTACAGCCAAAATAAATAAATATTTATATATATTTTATTTATATGTAATTGTATAATGTTATTTATATATATACATAAATTAGAATTTTATAACTTAACATAGACACACACACACGTACATATATATATTGTATCATGTAATTTTGAATAAAACATTTATTTTGTATATATATAAAAATAATTTTATAAATTAAACAAAAATATTTAAATTTGAATTTGAATATTAAATAAGATATTATTTATAACTCTTGATCGAATTCAAATTAAATATTTCTTAAAGATTTTAAATATTGATCTTTGAATTAATTTAAATTTATATTATATATTATTATCTTATATGTGTGTGTATTACTTGTTATACATATAGGTGAATATATATAAGCATACTTTATATTTTATCGATATTATATAATAATTGATAGCATATACGTATATGAAGGGGCTAATGTGTCCATTACAGTATAAATCCAATCACTAATATACAGACATGTTAAAATATGTACACGTTATATGTTGCACGTGCACGTACACGTATATGTTATTGGATACACATATACACATTATATATCATATATATAATTAAATTAAATATTTATATTAATCGGTTAAATAAAATAAAGATTTTATTTTAAATTTATTTGTTATAGATCTAAATTAATTTAGACCTCATAGCCCAATAAGATCTAAAATGGTAAAAAATTGAAATTCACACATTTAACCTACTACTGGCCTAACCCAGTAACAACCAGAACATCTCTAGACACTCATCATAAGTTATACAGTCATCTCGTCAAAGTTCCAAAGTCATTACGTCAAAGCGCCACATTATTACTTCACCAACAAAACCGCCTATCGTAAAACCATATCGTCAAAATTAGGCATCGAACGAACGAACCATCACGTCGTGCTTCCCAAAACATCCTCTTCGTCATGCCAAAAATGGCCATGATTGATCGACGTCATTAGTGGTTGATACCACTACTCTAAAGTGGTCAGTTACGACCACTTTTGGCTAGCACTTAGCTTATTTTAGCTAAATGCTTCACCATGCAAAACCTCTCGTCGAAGTCCCCTTGCCCCCGAAGTAGAACCCTATGCGTCTCTAAATCCATGAACACCTAGCCCACAGCCCAAATCTTCTGGTGTCAAGAGATTTCCATGTCGAAAATTTCTAAGTCCATAAAACCTCTCGTCCAATTTCTAAAGCCTGAAGCTTTGCACACCTTTGCTCGAAGTTGTCCACTAAAAATTCTGAAGCAAAATTCTACACCGACTGGTTTTCAGCATCACACTCGACTATAACTTAAAACCACCAAAACTTCACCATTTCGCGTCTAATCTTCATGCAACCAAAGATATAGGGTCTTCCGGTCATCATCTACACTCAAAAACAAGCGCATGCAATTTCGAGCATTTTTGCTCATTAGATCACTCAAATGACGACCACTCTTTTAATACATAAAAACAAATCAAAATACAACCAAACAACTACATACAAGCAACTTAAATCATTCACACATCATATACAACCAAACTGAACATAATTCATACATTTATTTTGTATTTTGTCCTAAATCTATCAAAATAGCAAATGACGACAGGTATGGTCAAAGACCCAAAAACGAATTAAAATCAACATTTATCTTTTTAAGATCAATTTAAAGAAAATGTTAAGGTTATATTTATCATTGAAATCGATTTAAAATATCAAAACCATTTAAAACCTTATTTTTGCTATATAAACTAGCATAGAATAGTGAGAAGTGCAAAACCACTCACCTAGGTCAAATCAAGCATAAATACCAAGAAAAATCTGAAGTGAACCTCTTGCTAGTTACCCTTTAATGATGTGATTTTGCTATTATTGTAAGGAAAAAATGTCACTTTTTGACTATGGAGATAATTAATGGAAGTCAGAACTATTTTGGGAAGATGGAAATGATTATAAGGCTATCCCATTAGCTCCACTAGGTATAATTCCTAAAGTAGGCTTTTAGGCTTAACTCAAGCCTTGCTAATTACTCATTAAGTTATCTATAAACCATCTAACTTCAAATGGTCATATCTTCTAAATGGCAAGTCCAAAAGGCTATTATGATTGCTTCACAAAAAGAGAAACTATTATATCTTTCCAATGGAAGTGATCTTGGACCATAATTTGATTGTAATCGAAAGTTATAGCCCTTACAAGTTTCAGGTCCAATTATCCTGTAAAATTTCCTAAGGATAAAAATGTCGATACTCAACATTCTACAAAGTTATAACATCATCCAAATCAATTTAGAAATGTTTTATTATCCTAAATTATGTAAAACACGGGTTGCTGCGGTCATAAAGGTGATTAGGAGCAAAAAAAGGTATAGTTAGGAGTTATACATGGGATACAATTAGTGAAGAGGTACATACAGTTTATGGGAACTGCAATTCGTTGAGCACTCTCAAGGTTGGAGTAACATGATAAATAGGTCCTAACACCCACTGAAGGTATTTATGAAATTCCCATATCCATTTTAGGGTTTTTAAGGGATGTTGAATCTAGTGGCAACCTTATTAGATAAATATAATAAACCAATCTAACAAGTATAAGAACATACATGATATTATAATAATCTACAAAAATAAGTTTGCATAGTTTATGTAATTGATAAAATTGTTTATGGTTTAAAATATACTAAATGGAATGAACTATAAATTAATGAACAAATATAAAATATACGTACCAATAAATCTTTTGGCATGTTGTCGCTTAAAGACCTATGTGTTAGACAAATTATATAGCCATCTAAAACATTTGTGCCTTGGTAACTTAAATGTGAATTTGCTTGAAACCATGTATTGTTTTTTATTATTTTTTAACTCCGAAGCAATACAAGAGTATGAATATTTGATCCATACTCAATCACATACAAAGATGTATGGTGAATAGTCTTATTCATATTGTATAAAATCTCAATGAAAATGTTTCATTAGAAATGAGCGAGTAACTATAGTGTGAGATCATATATTCAATATGGTTGAATACAATAAGGATCTTATTGTGTTAAAAGAAAAACTAGACCAAGAACTACAGACAGAGCTCGGATTTCGATCACTGAAATGTCAGTTTTGATCAATTTACTTAAGTGCGGCCTATTAGTTATCCTTCAAATGTTAAGGATAAAAAAATGCATTTTTTATAGAAATCCAATGCATTCTTGTAGCAAAGGTTTTCTATTTTAAACGGTTTGAGTTTTTAAAGGAGAAAGCAAAAATTTAGGAATGGTAAAAATGATGGCACAATTGGGATGAAGAGAGTGAATGGTCACCTCTACTTCATGAAGAGATATCAAAAATAGAATTTTTATGCTATTTGTAGACACTTAATAAAGAATAAAAAATATAATTTCTATTCCAAATGTAATTTTCTTACAGAAATTTATTTTCTATAAGATTTATTTCTTTGAGTCTAAGACTATCAGTTACAACTGAAGAAATAAATAGACCATTGTGAGTGATTGAATGGAGCTTCATATTTCAAGCATTGTTATTGTAATAATGGAAATAGTAGAAGAATAACATACGCAACTTGCTAGTGGACGCATCATGTTTTAAAATATTACTTTTGTGTATGCCAAATATTATTTATGAAATTATAAATGTTTTTGGTTTGACTGAAAATAGATGCCATTTTGCTTTAATATGAATATTCATTATAAAATAAATCGTTTTTTCAGCATTTCGATGACAGTATTTGTTTTCATAACAACAGTGGTGTGTTAGCTATATAAAATACAGAAGCATCTAAAATATTTAACAATTAATTTTAGAATTATGGACTAAACATATCTTAGAGAAATAATTCTTTAATCATATGATTGTGAATCATATGGTAATTGTGAATTGTGTATTAAATGATTAAGGGAAAATAACCCATTCAGTTAGAGCGACAAAAGAGTTTAATGAACTCTTGGGTTTGAGACATATTGATGTATGCAGTCCAAGACCTAATGATACCGAAAATGGATCCACTTACTTCATTAAATTCACCGATGAATTTTCTAAGACATTAACTTGTGTATTTGATACACAAGTTAATATCTATGATGAATTCATAGAATATAAAATGAAAGTAGAAAATAAGAACATGCAAATGAATAAAAACGAATCAAGTTGATCGAATAGGTAAATATGTTGGACAAGAGTTCCCATAGTACCTAAGAGAAAATAAGATTCACTCTCAAAGTCACTTCTCCCAATACTACATAATGATGTATCGATAAGGAGCGATCAGAGTTTGTTGGACAATTGATAATGAGTGAAGTTGAGTTACTTATTTCTATACGCATATGTATTCAAGAGTAAGCATATATGTTGAAATTTGATTTCTTTTGAAAGCATAGTTATGATTCCATATAAGATATGAATTGGAAAGTGACCCCAACCTTAAATAGTTTAAGGTGTGAGGTTGTCCAATTTACGTTATAAACGTAAGTTTTGTAAACTCAAATTATATAAATTTATATGTAGTCTATAAAATGTTTTGAATGCCTATTCCACTGCACCGAGAAATAATTGTTGTTTCAAGACATGCCATTTCTTGCCGAAGAAATTTCTTATAGGGAAATTAGTGGTGGTGCAACAGATTTGGATAACATCCAAGTATCTAACATAGTAACCAATTGGATATATGAAGTACAATTTCCAAAACCAAAAATGGAAAGAGCTCAATAGAATGTTTAATAATAATTCTCGCACATTGAAGAGAGACTACGAGTTTCTTATTAATGTCAAGAAAATGAACTGTTAGCAATAACTATATTGTCGGTTGTTGACAAGCCATGGAGAGTATAGACTCTACAACATGGTGCAATGCTTTAAATCTGAAATAGATTCCAAGTACATTGGCACAATATATTTTTGGTAGTTGTAGCCGAAAGAATATGATCCATCAGCCACAAGTGAGTCTTCAAGAAGAAGGTCAATGCAGTTGGAATTGTAAAAAGCGATGTTAATAAGAAATGACTTCATCGATTTTGAATATTGAAATTAATAGAGTAATTTCACTAGTCAGCATGCTTAAGTCCATACTAATTCTACACGTAAATTATCATATAATATTACTTCGTTTTTGGGCACATTAATGCTGAAACATAAATTCTAAATGATGGTTTAGAAGAGACTATTTGCACATAATAGCAAAAATGTTTCAAAGTCGGTGGGAGAAATAACAAAATTTATATGTTTTTAGACATAATCCAAGAGCTGATACAACAATGGCATCCACAAAGCATTTAGAGGTTGGGCAAGTGTTTAGACACAAAAATCAAATAATTTGGTTTCGGTCAAAATGCAGAGGAAGCATTTGTATGTAAGAAAGAAGACGAAAGGTACTAAATCATTTCTAATACTATAAGTAAAGCATATGCTACTGATTGTTTATGATGTGCCCGTGTTAAAATCAGTTGAAGTTTGGTTGTTTGCTACATGGTCAAGGATTTGAAAGAGGCATCTTTTATAGTTGGTATAAGAAGATGTTGGGATTTTCCCAATCTATATACATAGAAACCATATTAAAATGTTCAATATGGAGCATATAATGTAGATCCATTATGCATGGGCAATATGAATCATCATATATGTTATGTGGTATATTAGTTCTGTCTTATACACTTGGTGTATTAAGCGAATATCAAATGTAAGGTAAAATCACTTAATGGTAGTTAAGATTATTCTCGAGTATTTATGAAATACTAGAGATTGTTTATGGAAAAAATAAACTCCTTAAGAGGGAGTGTTTGGACTCGAGCTTCATAAGTGATATTGAATATGGTAATTCAATGTTAAATTGGTGTTCACACATGTTTTAGGAGCTTTGAGTTGGAAATGTTCCAAACGAGAGGTTGTGGTATATTTAACAATAGAGGCTAAGTACATCGCCTTAAATAACACCGCAATAAAAGCAGTATATGTGCATAACTTTATAAGAAAGTTAGGGGTATTCCGGCCATTGAAAATCCAATGTTGAATTGTGATTGCAATAATGCAATATTGATTGGAATAAGAACCGACAGCTTGATAAGAAACCAAGATATGTTCTCTATTATGAACATATGATAAAAGAGATTATCAATAACAAGGAAGCACAATCAAAAAGTAGCTACAAAACAATATTAACATAGATCCATTCACCAAGGCTCCTTCTTAGGCTAACTTAGGTAATTGATCGAAGATATGGGCACGAGGCACATAATTGGCCCGAAGTGCAAGTGAGAGATTGATAGACTTAAGTGTTTTTCCTAGGGAAATTATATAACTTGTTACGTAACTTAACTCTTATAAAATAATCTTATTTGATATAAAGTGTGATTTTGGTTTTATTTTCTCTTATATATATTGTTATATAGAGATATAAGTAATGATATTAATGCATTAAACATATATAAGTAGAAAATCTTTAAAAGAGTATTTTATCGATTGTAATTACGAATGTGTTCATAACCATGAGTATTGAACCGATATTCAAATACTTATTCCTTAAATATTCCTAGTCATAATTTATCGAGAAAAGGATATCAATGCGTCTATTGAGACTAGTGTATGTAATGCTCTACTTATGATGGACAGTGCATGACTCATGACTGTTGGGGGAAACAAGGGGTTACGTATTTTTAGTTATTTGGACCAATCACAAAACGACTGAACAAGAATCCTCTATAGTTTAATACAACTATGTCAAACTTAAAGATCTCATGGTAATGACATGCAGTAGTCTTCAGACTTGAGGGTACTGTCGATCTTAAGTGGTTAAGTTGTACTTTGATTACGGTCAAGCATATAGTGTGGTGATTGTCCTACGGCTACTTGGGACATGTTAAACTACTTGAAGTGAACCACTACTCAAAAGAGCATTCATCTCCTTTGTTATAGAAGGTTGATATCACCATAATTGGTAGTCAACTTAAAGTCAAAATCGCTTGCCAGAGTAAATTGATTAATCAATAAATGTTATCAGATTGAAATAAGGAATTTAGTGCAGTCTACGCAATTAACTACGAATATTAATAGAGTTTTAATCTTATGCCAAACACTAGATACTGTGTTGATGAAAACGAAACGTATCCAAAATGTCATTACTAGGTGAAGTTGAATAAACATTACAAATTGGAGTTCGCCTAAATGATCTATAAACGATTGAACTTGTGCCTGAAACTATACTTCAACAAAGTTCGTATAGACTTTAATAATATAACCTTTTAAATGTTGATTGAGCATGGAGTTCACACCAAAGAGTCAATACAACCGTGTTGTTAGTTAATTTCCAAGTTCGAGCAATGTAAAATTAATTTATAAATGTTATAAATTAATAATAAAATCAATACAAATGTTGTATTAAATTTTATAGCATTTTTAATTATTTGTTTGAAGTCAAAAAATTAATCAAACTGGTTTATAAAAGTTATACACCGATTTAATTAAAAACAGACTTAAATTAATTAAATAAAAAATTGATTTAATGGTTAAATCAATTTGGCACGAAGTTTGAAAGCCCAAAAATAAAGGATATTGCTATAACATGTCGAGGAAAGAGAGACAAAGACTTTGTCTTCAAAGAATAGAGAGAAAAGGGGCTAGATATTTATGATCTAGTTGGTTATAAATAATTGCCCCATTCATTATCTCTTTACACTGAAACAAGCCATAACCCTAGCCTCCATGATGAAAATTAATGACACATTGTAGATGGAGCTGCATCCCATATTCAAGGAGAAAGAACTTGAAGTTCGAAGATGGAAACAACTAGCAACCGGGGTGTTCGACGATCAGTAGAATCAGAAAATGGTAACAATCCTTGTCAATCATTTCATATGTGTGTGTACGCGCGCGCGTGCGTTTTTTTGTTTATATTCTTGCTCTCTTATTTATACATTCAACCAAAATAAAAATAGAAAAAATCAAATTAAATAAATAAATATATATATATTAATGATTAAATGATATATATATATACATTGTTTTATTCGAATTTAATTATGAAAAAAATCTATGTATTGTCCATGGCTTACATAGAAATTGAAATTATATATACATACATATATATATATATTAAAAACTAAATGATTAATATAAAATATATACATTATTTATTCCAATTTAATTATTAAAAAGATTATTTTATCACTCTTCACGGCATAGACAATTTTTTACATATGTATATACTAGTACAAATGCATGCACCTATGTGCATCCAATAAATAAAAATATTTACTTTTTAATTAAAAAATATTTAATGAGGGAATTTTTTTTTATTACAATAATGCTATTTTTATTTTGTGTGTGCGTTATAAGTGAAAAATCTTTGGTGGTCAAAGACCTCTTTATTTCAAGAAGTCTTGTTGGTGGTGGAGGTTGCAAATTATAGAGAAATTCGGTTGATGGGTGCTCACAAAGGGGATAGTGGTGTATGCTACAAATCAGTAGTGATATTCCATTGTTGAATGGTCAGAAAGGGGATGCTATCTAGGGTATTTTCAGAATTTCAAAACGAAATAATGGAAATCCTATTGATTGAACTTTTATTATTAATCATATATATACACAAACACACAAAAATAAAATATTTATAACATAAAAGATTTGGTTTAAAATAAATATCCATTCAGATTTATTGATCTAAAAAAATTCGTATTATATATGTAAATGTATATTTTCAAAATTATTATATTTGAACATTAATACATTTAAATTTAAAATACTTCTGGTTTTTTAATAAATAAATAAATATATAATATATATGTATGTATGTAATCTTTTTATTATTCGATTTTGGTTTTGAATAAATCAAATTAAATTAATATCTAATTATTCATACCTATATAAATTTTTTGTTTCAATATAAAAAATTATAATGTACCTATTATATAAAATAGTTCAAAATAATAATAAATAAAATGTGTTTTAAATCTGAACATCATATATATTTAATCATTTATAATAAACATGGTGGAAAAAAGAAACAAAACGTACTTTTATTTATGTATACATATCCATTCATTATATATGCATATACACACATCTATGTTGAAATGATTATTACATTGATATTATATTTATTAACAGTAAATTCTAGTTGTAATTATATATATATATGACATATGTTCATCTGTTTACCATAGGTTAATCAATATATTTGATGTAGTTATAATGCTTGTATTTAAATATGAACAAGTTATAAAATTAAAATATAAAATTAAATTAAAATTAAAATATAAAATTAAATTAAAATTAAAAATGAAATTAAAAAATAAAATAAAATTAAGTATTATAATCAAATCACAATAAATAAACATGAAAGATTTAATACATAAATTAATTGAAACCCCAAACTCTTTTATTAATCAATATTAAATATCATTTAGGCTAAAATTATTATTCGTGTAAACATAACATAAGATCTTATGCAAACTAATAAAATGAATTTATTTGAAATTCCCCTTTAAACCTACTGCCAATGCACCTGATCCAACAGTTGTCTCGATTGTTCATGGTAGACAATCTTGATTCGAAGATAAAAGACGTTATATCTGGACAGTGAAGACTATAGACCTTAGGCTGCTTCGTAGCAAAGGTGATGGGCTCGTGTTACTTATCCTAAAGTCCCATTGTTGAAAAAATAGTTACGGTTAGGCACATGTGTATCAACTCATGTTCGATATGATCATAGGTGGTGGACGGTGCAATGAAGTGTCGTAGTAGAAGTGTTGATGACCATACTAGTTGGTTTTAGCCATATCGCGAGACCTAAGGCCTACTAGCCTATTGTGATGGCTGAGTCACGTTTGGGTTCCATGACGATTAGTATATGATAGACATATCACATATTGCATAACACTATAGTAGAAATATGTTAACTTGTTAGATGTAGGTGGAGATGCAGGTTGAGGTATGATTTCATTACCTTGAATATAATAATTTGGTATTGTACATGATATAGTAGCGTACTGGTAATCATTCATATTAGTGATATTTCCTTTCCACTAGACTTTATGTCCGACCTTCTCTTTCTTGTCCCTTTTGTTGTATTTTCTTTGAGTATGTTGACTTAGAGATGGTGATTCTGCTAGTTAGCGGCGAGTTGTAGAGACATAGTTATTACTACTATGATTATATATATCCTAGGAATGACAATGAGGTGTGTTAGATTGGGTTTTTTATGCCCCAGACCCGCCTTGAGTTTTTTAAATGCCGCACGGACACACCTTATAGACCCGATGCAGGTTCAAAATTTTAGCCCTACCTCAGAACCCATATGGATCAGGGTAGACCCGCCCAGCCCCAAGGCCCGGCGATGCTCTATGTATTGACCAAAATTATGTACTGATGTACATATATTTATTTATTTATATTTGTTGCCACTAAATGATACTTCAAATACAAATAATAATGTGTTTACAATGATAAGGAAAGATAATAAAAATAAGGTGTACAATAACAGTTCAAAAAATATGCATCTGTTATTGTATAACTATCAGTGACGCCGCTTAATACTATAAATTTTTTATACCTTATTGATTGTAATATTATATTATTGGTTGGAACATTATAATATACATGTCATAATCACTTATATCTAAAAAGGTTAACAAATCATCATTATAGTAATAAATCGATCGCACGAGATCTCAGTAGTGCGAGCTGGGGCGGGTCAACCGAGCCTCGACATGACCAGACCCGAGACCCGAAGCTCTCAAGAATGGGTCATGGGTCTACCCGCCTAGATGGTCCAATGGGGTTTGTCTGGGCGGGTCAAAACTAGGGTGGGCCTACTAGGTTTGGACCTTAGACCCACCCATTGCCATCCTCAATCTATCCAATATTTATAGATATTGCCATGTAGACTATTTTGTATCTTGACGCATGTTGTATAAGAGATTTAAAGTACCATTTGCAAGATAATTATGATATTGAATCTTGTGTCTCTTTAATATGATATGCATTAGTTTATTACATATTTGTATTGATGTTATATTTATTCCTTTCCCTATGAGATTTAGTATAATTAGATATGACAAACATTGTGCAGTTAAAGTCTCGTTAAAGCCCTTCAAAATCCACGCTATAGCTCATAATGTTCTTCAACAACCACACATTTTTAGTTTAGCTCTATTAAACAGTAGATTCACTTTAAGCCCTGCTATTTTCCACTACATCCGCTAAATCAAGGCTTTTTAGCATCAACTTTAGCATTATTAATATAAAATGGTTGATTTGAGTAGTTCACTTTCAAACCAAATAAACAAAGTTAAGGTAAAGACCTAATTTTAAGGCATATGTGCTCAATTTAAGTTAGAAATCTAACGTAGTCATCAAATATGGACTACATAAATCAAGGTATTATTGGGTTTTGTTATATAAGATTAAAACTATTTTTTTCCCATACAAATGATGTGAAAATGAGAATAAATTAACTTTAAATATTTGATTTTATATCTAGTGAAGTTTTTGCACCTCCACTATTTTCCGCTATATCCCAGTTTTATCCTCATTATTAATTTTTGCACCTCCACTGCTATAGAACCTCTAAGTGCGTTAAGTGCATATGACAGATATGCTATGTGTGATTGTCTTAAATTCTACCCTTAACGAACTATCATCTATGATATTTATGAAATCTGAGTGCATTAAAGCATGAATTATGGGTATTAAGAATGGAAGGTCATTATAATAACATAATGCAAAGGATATCCATATCATATCTCAAGCAATTTACTTCATGAATATATATATATATATATATATATATATATCAGTAAATACAAACATAAACACTCAATTCCACTCACCAATACCAAGCTAAGAACACTAGAAGCTCTAACCTCCAACAAAGCCTCTAGCAAATAATTAGTAAACATTTTCCCCTTTAAATGACTCGAGGTGAAAAGAGTTTTGCTCTAAATCCTCTAACCAGATTTATGTTGATTTATTTGAGTGTAGTGATAGGAGGAGAAACTTTAAGTTATTATGTAAATAACTTCTTTAGAAATGTAAGGTAATATTTTGATGGAGAAGAGGGGGTTGCGAGTGCATTGGGAGGTTGAAGAGTCAAAGCTCCATGTATCTCCTTTTTTTTCAAACCTTATTCGTGCATAACTAAAAATATCTAATTTTAAACATATCGACATACTCAAACTACTCGAAAATTTCATTACAAACACAATGAAAGTGATCTCAAGTCCTAATTCCATCTTCTGCAAAAGTTGGTTTTTAATACATTCAAGTCGGCTTATCAATATTTAAATTTCACAACGTTACAAAAAACAGATTGTTGCAAATGTGATAGTTTGTAATTGTGTTTTCGAAAACACTAAAAGTCATGTTAAATAAATAAAACATAAAGGAAGTTCATCATATTGAAAATGTAACGTTAAGTAAACTCCGAATATTAATAGAATTGAGATGCAATTGAATTATATATATGAAATTCAAACAGGATCATACTTATTATTTATAATAACTACACAAAATAATGTTATATCAGTAGTTGAATCTCGGTAAACTAAGTGAATCCATTTTATATTTGACATATTACATGAGATTAATGGTTGAACTAACAAAAAATGCTTCAAATATAACTATAGTTTTTTTATAGGTAAAATAAAGTACTATTATTTGCATGGGCAAGCTAGTTTTATAGTGGCCATACCACAATACAAAATGTAACAGGTGTGAAGCACATATGCTTCAATAGCTAATACAACTCACTAATACAACATCACATACAAATACTATAAAAGTAGAAATACAAGTAACAATGAGATCTACTACGAATAAAGATGATAACCATGCTATCAAGAAGGAGGAAGTAAGAGGAACAATCTGGTGTAAATCATACTCAACACCATCATCAAAGTCATCAAGGTCAAAATCAGAAGATGATGTCACTAAGGAATGATGCATACTGCGAGATGGCTTGGGAGCCATCCCCACCTTGGAGGAGGCTTAAGGAGTTATGATTTTTTCTGTGGCAGCTTCGAAAGGGGAAGTAGGAGAATGGTCGGGTTGGACTGCAGATGGGTTCTTGACACGCCATTATACTATAGTTTTCAAATATGTATTTCTTGGTTATTACATGTGACGCCCCACCTCTATACTCACGCTAGCCAAGGACACTACGGTGTAATGTCGTCGACTAGAACGAAGAATAAGGCTGTTGAGGAGCGACCATCCGTGTAATTGCTTTGTGCGAGTACCGATATGTCAGAAAATATAACATGCATTTCTTTTCAAGAGGAAATCCGACATACTGAAACAAACTCAAAGCTACCACACAATGGCTATATGATCTTCGGAAACAAACGTAGAAATAAACATAACACAAATCAGTCATAGACATTCATATCACAAAGGCGGAAACAGATATGAATATAACACAAAGAAGTGTACATCAAAGTAGTGGTAAAACAAGATCCACTACATCATAAGAGAATAGATATAAGTGCAAGGAAAAAGAATAATTATACATCAAGGAGTTCATATCTCAAATGTATAATAACAAAAACTACTAATCTAAAGTAGTTAGCCAAAAGAATCAGATGATAATCCCGGATAAGAAGTCAAGCAGGAGCACCTGTAACATCTCGGTCTGACCCGAGTATTATTTAAGAAGAAAATAATAAACGGATCAATCTAGCTATAAATATTAGATAAACTGAGATAGGATAAGAGATATGACCGAAAATGTATGATAACAAAGAAATGCCATACTGTGTCAAGTATACATCAAATAACAACAAAAATCATACAATATCTCAAATCAACTCAAAGCACCAAAAAGAACCACATTCTTAAAATTCTTCACCAAAACACAAATATTGATAGAGCTTATCAATTCAATCCACAAAAATTGGTGAAGCACAAATTCTAGAAATCACAACGAGAAATCCAGAAATCACAAAACGGGAGGCCTATCACAAACGGGAGCATGAAAACTCACCAACACGTGTATCACAAACGGAACGCTATTCCATGGTTGATAACCATAAACCGAACATCGACGCACCTAGAAAGATATGCCCCATGCACAGTAGAACATCGACGCACCTGAAAAGATACGCCCCATGCCTAGTCGAACATCGATGCACCTAAAAAGATACACCCCATGCACCGACTTAATGAGCCGATTGCTCCACGAATGGTCCAAAGACTATGGGTCGCTAGCCCATAAAAAAATGAGACGAAGCTCAAAAGGACGGGGTATGGTCCCCCACGTGGACAAAGAGACATCGCACAATGCTAGTCTAAATCACGAAATGATCATCATCGATCATCAAGAAGTGTCGATTACACTAAGCTAGTAAATATAAGAGTTTAGCTTCATGTTCCATAACCACTTGCTTAACTCAAATATTTACGAACAAATTGTAGATTTCCACTCGAAAATTGTCAAAAGAGTTTCAATCGAACAAGTGCAAAAATTAACCGACGAAGTAAACGCAAGCGTTTCATACCACTTGTTTTACTAAGCCGTTTAATTAGATTTCTCATACGAATGAGGTAAAGATTTGTATATACTAATAGACTGGAAAACGGTTTTATAAACGAGATTTGTATTAAAAATAGAGTTGAAATCATCTTTGTGAAGAGTTTGAATATTTACTACTAGTATAGAAACCTTTGTATTTAGAAGTGACAAGTCACAAAAATGATTGTAGAAATAATCAACCATAAAAAATTCACATACGATGACGTGAACCAAATCCATAGAAATCGATGCCGAATCCATCAAAATGGATAAACTCAAAAATCCTGAAATAGAAGTCATCAAAATCGGTAACAAATGATAACAACAAAACGGAGAATCATGAATCGATTAACATTTGGAATCTCAAGCAAAATAAGCAAATGGGGCTGAAGTGAGCAGGTCAGTCGACTGAACCAGGTGGTCAGTCGACTGACACAAGGATACATATTTTGTATCCCCAGAGTCAGTCGACTGACCCAGATGGTCAGTCGACTGAAACAGACCCAGGCAATTTCCTGGGTCCTGGTTCAGTCGACTGAACCTGCTTCTAAGCATTTTTCGACTTCTGGTTCAATCGACTGAACCACTGGTTCAGTCGACTGAACCTGCTTCTGAAGCACATTCAGTCTAGCCCCCTTGTGGGGCAAAAGTTATACAAATAGCGATCGGACGAGCCACGTGCTAGGGGTTTATGCCAATCGGTAACCCAGCCCTATAGGCTCTTTGATGCTTCATCGAAAACATGTTCAAACATCCTTAAAAGGATTTTCACAAAATTGGACTAAAAACCAAAAATTGGAATATTCACCAAATCAATCCAAATCAAAATAATGAACATGTAAAGATGTTAGGAATTCAAACCTAACAATCAAAGATAGTTATAGACTTAGATGTGAGATAAAAATCTCACCTTTAAACCTAAAAATAATGAATGAGAAGCTTAATCACAAAGGAAAGATCAACACTCTTCACTTCAACCCAAGTAGCTTGAATCTAAGCTCAAAAGAAGAACATTCCCTAAGTTAGGTTTAGAAAATTTCTGAAATTGAAGAGAGAATGAGTTGGAGAAGATGAAGATGATGCTTACCTAAGCTTCTCTTTGAATTTGGAGCAAGAACTTGAATTTGCAAAGAAACTAGGGCTTAGGATTTTCTAGTCTCTCTTTTCTTCCCCCATTTTTCTAAAGCTTGAAGTGTTAGGAAATATTAGAATGAATGAAGAAGAGAGGGGGTGGAGTAAGGATATAAGGTGAGTTGGGTTAGTGGGCTGAACCCAAGCCCAAAGCCCTAAGTGAAAAATAAAAAAATTCACTCAACTCCAAACATATCAATGTTTATACTTAAAAAAGTCGCAAACACCATTTTGGACTCAATGGAAGTGGTCTCGAGTCCCAATCCGACTGTTTGCAAAAAGTAGCTTTTCGAATTTCAATCCGATTAATGATGCTATATTTAAATAAAATATTTAAATATACAAATCGTAAAATATGCGGGTTGTTACAGACTCTCCTCCTTAAAGAAATTGTGTCCTCGTAATAATTAAGAGGAAAATAAAAAAGTAACAGCCATAGAAGCATATCAACACAAAAGAAAATTTGAAATAAGAAGAAGTTCACCATAAAGAGCACGAAAGAGTAAGACCTGATGTGTTTGCTCGATGAATTCCCAAGAGCAATCCTTAGGATTTGAGGACCATTGAACTTTCACAAAAAGAACATCTTTAATTTCGAAGGCGTTCAACCTCCGAAGTAATGATACGAATAGAATATTGCTCATAAGTCAAATTTGGTGAGACTTCAATTTCTACAATTACACCAGGCTCAAGAATGAAAATCGGAACCCTTAGGCATTTCCGCAGTAAAGAGATGTGGAAAACGTCATAAATAGCAAAAGATTGAGCCGGTATTAAAAAGGCGATAAGCCACGGAACAAATACGTTTGGCGATGGGAAATGGACCAACATATCGAGGTGCTAACTTTCCCGATCGACTGAAACGCACAACACCCATCATAGGTGAAACACGAATGAACACCAATAAGATCTGGACCTAAAACCAGCTTCTCACCGGCTTCAAGCCATCACAAAGAAAATCGGCATGGCCTTCCGTAGAGTGCCTCAAAAGGTGCCATACCAATACAAAATTGGAAGCTATTATAGGAAGAAAACTCAACAAGAGAAATATGATTTTCCTAACTTCCACCAAAATCAAGAACACATGCATGAAAGAGATCTTCAAGAGTTTGATTCACACTCTCGGTTTGTCCATCGGACAAAGGATGATAAGCGGTGCAAAAATTAAGCTTTGTTCCCAAAGCTTTTGAAGACCTTACTAAAATCCACTAGTAAAATAATGGATCACGATTGCTAACAATAGAAGTAGGAACTCCATGCAATTTAATTGGACATAGAGATTAGCCAAGAGAGGTACGGTCCAATAGAGAAGGACGAGCCTCGAGGCTACACAAAAAAAGAGATGAACATGAATCAGATTCAGGATCTCGAATCTCACAAGTGGATGAAGTCTCGAGATCACTCCACTCGGATATCATCAAAGGAACATCTGCTATTGCTCTTGGCTAAGGGCATCGGCAACACGATTGCCCTTTTCCGGAGTACAAAGAAGATCAAGATCATAAGATGCAAGGAACTCGAGCCAACGTTGTTGACGCAATTTAAGTCCCTTTTTGAGAAAACAAATATCTCAAAGATTTACGATCGGTGTGGAGAACAAACTTCTTTCCCAAAAGATAATGAGCCAAATTCTAAGAGCGAAAACAATAGCCACGAGCTCTAGATCATGAGTGGCATATCTAGTCTCGACAAGCTTTAATTGTCAAGAAGCATATGATAAAACACATTCCCTTAGCAAGAGAATGGCACCCAAACCAATATGACAAGTATCGGTAAAAACAATAAAGTCTTGATTCCCTTCGGGAATCGTAAGAATAAAAATATCGGAAAAGAGTTCTTTTAAATGATCCTCTTTCCCGAAAAGCTAAGACATTCAAAATTATAATTAACTTTATGTAATTATCTTTTTTAAAAAAATTACTTATTAAGTCAATTTACTGTGTCTGATTGTCTCATCATAGCGTTTAGGAGGTTCCTATCGATAACGTTGATCAAGCACATCGACCAGAATTCTTAAAGCACTAAATGGGCAAAATAACACAAAATCATCTTCTATATGATAAACATGTCTCTTATAAAATTTACAAATATTCTTTGCTCGTTTTAAGAACAAAACCCAATCATACTTATAAATATCTTATTAAAAAGATTTGCAAATTTTAAATTTGTTGTTTTATCCATAATCAGTAAATATAAGAATAAACTAATCAAGATATTCGTAGAATACTCGATTCACAAAATGGATGAAATAAGGTAGAAGGTTTGTCATACCGAATGACATAACGAACCAAACACAAAAATCACAACGAGTGCGGAATGCGATAAGAGGATGCTATCCTCCGCAACTCGTAGCTGATGAAAAACGGTGGCAAGGTCGAGCTGAAAAGACCTTAGCACCACTCAATAAATTACTTAGGTGATAATCCTAAGACAAGCTCAAATTTACCGAAAAATTCACAAACTACTTAAATGAGAGAAATAACATTCTCCTCATCATGTAGGTTTAAAGAATAAAATGATATCACCGAATTTGGAAATCAAAAACATTAAGAACAAAAGAAATCTGCTTAATAGATTGAGGATATCGAAGATGAATAGTCCACATTGGACATATGATATGGGCTTTATAATGATTAAGCCAATCCTTTCTCAAAAATCATTTTCGAAGCCTAAATAACGCATAACATGCAAATCGGCTCAAAAAGAATAATCACATAAAATAATCTCGACATTTTCACAAAGTAAATTGAGTGTTGCGGATCCATCAATCGAATTCGCAATTCTCAATGAAGTCATCAAGCCCATAAAAATTAAAAAGTGAAAGAATCATCAAGTTCTTTTGATTTAAAATAGTAAGATGAACCCAAATCAAAAAGAACTCGAATAAGATAATCATAAAACAAATTAATGTCATCAAGGATAGAAGGAGAATTACCTTGACCAAGAGAAGTGCTAGTAGAGGTTTGCACAACATTTAGCTTTCCCTCCTTCTTGCTTGAAGAATGGGACATGCAGATATATGATGACTCAAACTTTTGCAATAGCGACAATAGAGGGGTTTCGGACACTCATTTGCATAGTGGTCCATAGAGTCACAATTGTAGCATTTTCCACGACTAGTGGTAGGAGTCTTTGCTACAGATGTTTCTTGCTTCCCTTTCTTGTCGAGATTGGGGCCTTTAAACTTAATAGGCCTCTTCAGGTTATTGTTGAAGTTCTGTTTGGCGTCCATAACTTCAACATTACTTTCATTATCGGCCTCTTCAAGTCGAAGAGCGATATCAATAAGTTGATCAAAAGAAACTTCCAGTTTCAGAAGCAAAGGCTTTTTAAGGTTCTTATTCAACCCATAGACGAACCTCTGATTTTTCTTCAATGGGGTATTAATATACTCGACCCCATATTTAGAGAGAGATTCAAAAGATGCGACGTAATTCGTCACAGAAGATTCACCTTGAACAAGGTCAATAAAGCGTCGGGCTATAGTTACTTTTTCAGCCTTCGGCACAAATTTCAATTCGAACCTTTCCCGGAATTGCTCCCAAGTAAGATCCGCTTCGATAATTTCAGAAATCAAAAGCTCATACCAATCTAATGCTCTTTCTTGGAGCATGCTAGAAGCCACTTGGACTCAAAGTGAATCAATAAGATCCATGCGGGAAAAGATGCGATTGCATGATCTAAGCCAAGCTTGGATTTCTATAATATTTTTGGAACCCTTGAATGGCCTTCCACCCAAAGCAGTATAATCTCTGCACAAGCGTGCAAACCCGGATTTAGGGTGAGTTGGCACGAAAATGGGTCCGGCAGCTCGGGCATTGTTCACAAGATCTAGAAGTTGTCGAGTAGACATAAATACTCCCTCCTAAGGAGTAGCACTGGATTGACCGGCGATGGGACGGCCAGGTCTAACCATTTCTCTTCTCTAAGAAAGAAGAGGAAGAAGGTTAATCACAAAATGAATATCAAACAAACTTGATTGATAAAAACAAGGCATCATAAAAGAAATAGGATAGAACGGTACGAAGACTTGAATTAAACCCTATGGCACGATTCCTAAGAAAGACTTAGGACAATGATCCTTGCTAGATTATTCTACATTGTTCCGAAGTTTAGCTCTGATACCATGTTGTGACGCCCCATCTCTATACTCACGCTAGCCAAGGACACTACGGTGTAATGTCTGTTAGAATGCGGATTAAGGATCTTAAGGCTAGAATTAACACTAGAGGGAGGTGAATAGTGTTTTAAGAAATTTGTTAATCTTTTTGAGTTTATCTTAATTTGTTAACAATGTATACACTAATCAGACACATATATGAACACAGAATCAAACACAGATGCAAATATAAAGTAAAAGCAGTAAAGGAAAGAACACACCGGATTTTATACTGGTTCGGAGTTACCCTACATCCAGTCCCGCAACACAAGTATGGATTTCCTTTCAAAAACAATTCTTTCAAATACAACCCTCGGTTTCAAGGTTACGAGGTACACCCTCCAGAATCACAATCCTCTGGGTAGAGATACTTGATTTCCGGGGCAACAAGTTCACCCAATTAATTTCCAGGGCTACAATCACACCTTCTCTCGCTCAATTGATTACAAAAAGTCTATAACTCAGATTAGCACTTGGATCTTGTAGAGATAGTGGAGAGAATCAAAATCAGAAATTATCTAGTTAGATTCGATATTGATTTCGGCAGAGTAATGGTGTAATTCGTAAATAAGAAAGTGGAGAAGAAGAAGAGAAGTTAAATCAAAGAAAAAGTAAGTAAAATTCATTGAAAACACCCTTTATTTATAGTAGATCAATTGCCATGTCCATTGGTGAAGGGATGTGGCGAATAGACACTTCTTTTAAAAAACAATTTAACTGTCACCATGTCGACAAGGGTACATGTGACCATGTCGACATGCCCTTATATTTTTTGGTGATTTGTTTTTCTTTGAAAATAATTTCTATATTATATTATACTTATATTTAAACTTTATAAATATACTTATATATAGTTATAATACATAAATAACTATAGAGAACAATATTAAAATATATATAATAATTTTCTATACTTTTATATTTAAATCTTAAGTATAAATATATAAAACAGCTAAATATATTAATATCAGAATTATAGTTTAAAAACTTAGGATAATAATTTAAAATCAAAGATATTTTAAAAATTAAGGATATTTAAAACTAAGGATATTTTTTAGGCTAAAATATATTGAAAAACCAGGACAGATGATTTTGGTTTTTAAACAGGAATATTTAAAATCATTTTGAAAAACAAGCTATATATTTTGAAAGTCATTTTGAAATAAAAGTAAGAGGATACAAAAAGATGTTCCACTAGATTTTTCATAGGTTCCATCCTACTTAGTGTTCCATCCCTTTAACAAGTACGAAGTGGATTCCATTCCACGAATAAAATAGATTTTAAGATGTCAATGCCTTTCTATGAGTTTTAACAATATTCCTAACTATATAACTTATCTTGGAAACTTGAACTCTTGAAATTCTTGATACTCATGAGTCTTGAATCTTGATATCTTCAATCTTTGATCTTGAATCTTTATATTGTACAGTTCTTCATTCTTTAGTACCTGCAAACATATCTATATATATATCTACACAATAATGTTAGTATTATATATTTTATAATCTAATTCTAAGTAAGGTTGTTGTCATCAAAACCAACTCCTCAGGGACTAACAATCTCCCCCTTTTTGATGATGACAACCTTTGTTTATAAAATATCACTTCTATCCTAATACTTCTAATAACTCCCCCTTAATCTATGCCTAACTATCCTATTTTATACTTCACCCCCTTTGTCATCAACAAAAACCATATAACTCCCTAATACTATATAACTCTATATAACTCCCCCCCGAAACTAAGACTACATTACTTGTGATTATAATGATAGTGTTATCATACATAATCAATACTTAATTTTAAACTAAACTCTTAATAACTACTTTTCCTAAATAATAAACTATATATACAAAGATACGCTGTTCGACAAGGTTTCCATCCTTATCAAAACATACTTCACTAACGCAAACTACGGTGTCGTCGTCTTCAACTTGCACTTCATGAAAAAGTGCGTCCTCTTCTTCCAAGGGTGCTTCTTCCTCTTCCATTGGCTCTTCTTCGCTGTCCTCCTGTGTATGGTCACTAGAAGACTCTTCTTCGATCAAAATCGGATTCGCTTGGTTATCCATTAGGAACTTCTGCAAGTTTCTAAGGATTCGACCTTACTTCTCCTGTTCTTTACTCATCCGAATTTGTTTGACTTGAATCTCAGTCACCATTTGCAGAATGTCCTTTGTAGTATCCTCTAATTTTATCACACGAGCGTGAATAGAGCGTTGAAGAGGGCCGGGAGTAAGAGAGTGAAATGAGAAAGTCGAGTTTATGTTTGAATTTGATGGAGAGACCATTATTTTCTTTGATTCAGAAGTTTTAACTAGAAGAAAATGAGAGAGAATGAAGAGAAAGTCGAAATATGGAAGAATATATAACCAACTTTTCAAATTTTGGTGGGAATTTTAATTTTCAAAAAATATCGTTATATGTCGACATGGTGGGATATGGGGTTGTCGACAGGGGTATTTTAATTTTGGCTTCTAATTTATTTTTAATTTATTTAATTATACTTGTTATATATTTATGTTTTATATTTCAGTTATTGAACAAATACCTAATTCTCTTCTTAATTTAGTAAATGTAGATTCATTTAATAGTTTTGTTAAGATATCAGCAGTTTGATTCTCAGAGTTTATATATTCGAGAGTAATTACTTATTTAGTTATATTATCTCTAAGAAAATGATGTCGAATATCAATATGTTTAGTTTGAGCATGATGAGTAGGATTTTTAGATAAATTTATTGCACTAGTATTATCACAATAAATTGGCGATTTTGAGATATTTAATCCAAAATCTCTTAAGGTTTGTTGCATATATATTACTTGAGAACAAGCCAAAGCAGCAGAAATATACTCTGCTTCAGTTGTTGATAGAGAAACTGTATTTTGCTTTTTACTAAACCAGGAAACCAAAGAATGTCCCAAAAAGTGACAAGTTCCACTTGTACTTTTTCGGTCCAATTTACATCCAGCATAGTCAGCATCACAGTATGATATTAAATCAAATGAATCATTTTTAGGATAAAATAAGCCATAATCAGAGGTGTGTTTAATATATCTTATGATACGTTTTACAGCTTTTTAGTGAGTTTCTTTAGCAGTGATATAGAGCAATGATCCGATCATTCCTCCATACAACTTTTGATCTACATCTTTTGAGAGATCTTCTTTACTTAGATATTCATTGGTTGCCATGGGAGTAGGTTTTCCACTCGCAGTAGTCAAACTAAATTTATTAACTAGTTCTTTAGCATATTTTTCTTGACTAATAAAAATACCATTATCTAACTGTTTTATTTGCAATCCTAGAAAGAAGTTTAATTCACCCATATGACTCATCTCAAACTCTTTTGTCATTATTTTAGAAAATTCTTTATTCATTTCGAAGTTAGTTGAACCAAAAATGATATCATCTACGTATACTTGAACTAGTTGGATATCATTTTTATTTCTTTTAATAAAAAGAGTATTATCTATTTTACCAATTTCAAATTTTGATTGTAATAAATAAGATCTTAGTCTATCATACCAGGCTCTAGGAGCTTGTTTTAGACCATATAAAGCTTTCTTAAGTTTGTACACATGGTTTGGTAAATTTTCATCTTTAAAAAGTGGTGGTTGTTCAACATATACTTCTTCTTTTACAAATCCATTTAAAAATGCACTTTTAACATCCATTTGAAATAATTTGAAATTATTATGATTTTCGAAAGCAAGTAGAATCCTAATGGCTCTAATCTTGCTACAGGAGCAAAGGTTTCGTCACAATCTATACCTTCTTCTTGACAATAACCTTGGGCGACTAATCATGCTTTATTTCTAATGACCTCACCTTGTTCATTCATTTTATTTTTATAGACCCATTTAGTTCCAATTATAGTTTATCTTTAGGTCTAGGAACAAGTTCCCAAACTTCATTTCTAGTGAATTGATTTAATTCTTCTTGCATAGCCAAAATCCATGAATCATCAGTTGATGCTTCTTTAGGATTTTTGGGTTCAATAGATGATATAAATGCTACATTACTCATTTTACTTAGTTGATTTCTAGTTGTAACAATAGATTGCATATCTCCTATTATATTTTCAATAGGATGATCTTTTAAAAGTTTAATACTTTTATTAGGATGATTAATTTCATTATTAATTTCGGTTGATTCCTGATTTTGAGTAATTAAATCTTCTTCATCATTTGTAATTTCAAAATCTTTTAAATTTTCATCAAATGAAACATGCATTGTTTCTTCGATGGTGTTAGATCTTAAATTAAAAACTCTATAAGCTTTACTTCTATTAGAATATCCAATAAAGATTCCTTTGTCGGATTTAGGATCAAATTTATCCAAATTATCCTTTGTATTTAAAATAAAGCATTTACTTCCAAAAATTCTGAAGTATGATACCTTAGGTTTCTTTCCATGAAAAAGTTCATAAGGTGTCTTATCAGTTAAAGGTCTAATTAAAATTCTATTCAAAATATAACAGGCTGTAGCAACAGCTTCTGCCCAAAAGTGTTTTGGTAAATTACTATATGAAAGCATAGTTCTCGCACACTCTTGTATCGTTCTATTTTTATGTTCAACTACTCCATTTTGTTGTGGAGTTCTTGGAAATGAGAAATTGTGAGTTATTCCCTTCTTATTGCAGAATTCCTCAAACTTTTCATTTTCAAATTCACCACCGTGATCACTACGAATAGTTATAATTTTTAAAGATAATTGATTTTGAATCCTTTTTGTAAAGTTCTTAAAACATTCAAAAGTATCACTTTTATGTTTCAAAAATATTGTCCATGTAAATCTAGAATAATCATCTACAATTACAAAAACATATTTACTATGATTTAATGACTGAATTTGAGATGGACCAAATAAATCAAGATGAAGTAACTCAAGGGGTTTTCAAGTTGAAATCATATCTTTTAATTTAAAGGAAATTTTTCTAAGCTTTCCTAATTGACATGCATCACATAAACTATCTACTTTAAAATTCATTTTAGGGAGACCTCTTACTAGATCATGTTTTGACAATCTAGATAAGAGTTTGAAATTCAAATGTCCAAATCTCTTATGCCAAATCCAAGGGTCACTTGTATTTGCCAAAAGACATAGGTTATCATTTGAAACTTTCATACTAAGAATATAAATATTCTTTTTCCTAGTTCCCTCAAATATTATGGTTGAGTTATTATCTTCAATATGACATTTATCTTTTTCAAATTTAATTTTATATCCTTTATCACATAGTTGACTTATACTTAGCAGATTGTGTTTCAGATTCTTAACTAGCAAAACATTAGTAATAATAGTAGTTTCAGAGTTGCCGACATTGCCGATGCCAATCACGTATCCTTTCGAGTTGTCTCCAAAGTTAACCAGTCCTCCGTCTTTGTATATAATATTATTCAGCATATCCAGATTACCAGTCATGTGTCTAGAGCATCCACTATCAAGTATCCACTTATTCTTTTTTATCTGCACAGATTTTCCATTATGGATTGATTCCTTAATACCCATAAAGCATATTTCCTGCACATTATAAAATTTGGGTAGACAACTAGAATTTGAATAACATTCATATGCAGACTCATGGAACAATGATGATTTAAACAATTCTAAACTAGTTTTAACAAATTTTTCAAAAATAGCCATTTTAAAACTTTTCAAAATTCAGATTATGAAACTTTTGAAAACACAGCTCTGATACCAATTGTTAGAATGCGGATTAAGGATCTTAAGGCTAGAATTAACACTAGAGGGGAGTGAATAGTGTTTTAAGAAATTTGTTAATCTTTTTGAGTTTATCTTAATTTGTTAACAATGTATACACTAATCAGACACAGATATGAACACAGAATCAAACACAGATGCAAATATAAAGTAAAAGCAGTAAAGGAAAGAACACACCGGATTTTATACTGGTTCGAAGTTACCCTACATCCAGTCCCGCAACACAGGTATGGATTTCCTTTCAAAAACAATTCTTACAAATACAACCCTCGGTTTCAAGGCTACGAGGTACACCCTCCAGAATCACAATCCTTTGGGTAGAGATACTTGATTTCCGGGGCAACAAGTTCACCCAATTGATTTCCAGGGCTACAATCACACCTTCTCTCGCTCAATTGATTACAAAAAGTCTATAACTCAGATTAGCACTTGGATCTTGTAGAGATAGTGGAGAGAATCAAAACCAGAAATTATCTAGTTAGATTCGATATTGATTTCGGCAGAGTAATGGTGTAATTTGTAAATAAGAAAGTGGAGAAGAAGAAGAAGAGAAGTTAAATCATAGAAAAAGTAAGTAAAATTCATTGAAAACACCCTTTATTTATAGTAGATCAATAGCCATGTCCATTGGTGAAGGGATGTGGCGAATAGACACTTCTTTTAAAAAACAATTTAACTGTCACCATGTCGACAGGGGTACATGTGACCATGTCGACATGCCCTTGTATTTTTTGGTGATTTGTTTTTCTTTGAAAATAATTTCTATATTATATTATACTTATATTTAAACTTTATAAATATACTTATATATAGTTATAGTACATAAATAACTATAGAGAACAATATTAAAATATATATAATAATTTTCTATACTTTTATATTTAAATCTGAAGTATAAATATATAAAACAGCTAAATATATTAATATCAGAATTATAGTTTAAAAACTTAGGATAATAATTTAAAATCAAAGATATTTTAAAAATTAAGGATATTTAAAACTAAGGATATTTTTTAGGCTAAAATATATTGAAAAACCAGGACAGATGATTTTGGTTTTTTAAACAGGAATATTTAAAATCATTTTGAAAAACAAGCTATATATTTTGAAAGTCATTTTGAAATAAAAGTAAGTGGATTCAAAAAGATGTTCCACTAGATTTTTCGTAGGTTCCATCCTACTTAGGGTTCTATCCCTTTAATAAATACGAAGTGGATTCCATTCCACGAATAAAATAGATTTTAAGATGTCAGTGCCTTTCTATGAGTTTTAACAATATTCCTAACTATATAACTTATCTTGGAAACTTGAACTCTTGAAATTCTTGATACTCATGAGTCTTGAATCTTGATATCTTCGATCTTTGATATTGAATCTTTATACTGTACAGTTCCTCATTCTTCAGTACCTGCAAACATATCTATATATATCTGCACAATAATGTTAGTATTATATATTTTATAATTTAATTCTAAGTAAGGTTGTTGTTATCAAAACCAACTCCTCAGGGACTAACAATGTCATCGACTAGCATAAAGAATAAGGTTGTTGAGGAGCGACCATCCGTGTAATTGCTTTGTGCGAGTACCGATATGTCAGAAAATATAACATGCATTTCTTTTCAAGAGGAAATCCGACATACCGAAACAAACTCAAAGCTACCACATAGTGGCTATATGATCTTCGGAAACAAACGTAGAAATAAACATAACACAAATCAGTCATAGACATTCATATCACAAAGGCGGAAACAGATATGAATATAACACAAAGAAGTGTACATCAAAGTAGTGGTAAAACAAGATCCACTACATCACAAGAGAATAGATACAAGTGCAAGGCAAAAGAATAATTATACATCAAGGAGTCCATATCTCAAATGTATAATAACAAAAACTAATAATCTAAAGTAGTTAGCTAAAAGAATCAGATGATAATCCCTGATAAGAAGTCAAGCAGGAGCACCTGTAACATCTCGGTCTGACCCGAGTATTATTTTAGAAAAAAATAATAAATGGATCAGTCTAGCTATAAATATCAGATAAACTTAGATAGGATAAGAGATATGACCGAAAATGTATGATAACAAAGAAATGCCATACTGTGTCAAGTATACATCAAATAACAACAAAAATCATACAATATCTCAAATCAACTCGAAGCACCAAAAAGAACCACATTCTTAAAATTCTTCACCAAAACACAAATATTGATAGAGCTTATCAATTCAATCCACAAAAATTGGTGAAGCACAAATTCTAGAAATCACAACGAGAAATCCAGAAATCACAAAAGGGGAGGCCTATCACAAACGGGAGCATGAAAACTCACCAACACGTGTATCACAAACAGAACGATATTTCATGGTTGCTAACCATAAACCGAACATCGACGCACCTAGAAAGATACGCCCCATGCATAGTAGAACATCGACGCACCTGAAAAGATACGCCCCATGCCTAGTCGAACATCGATGCACCTAAAAAGATACACCCCATGCACCGACTTAATGAGCCGATTGCTCAACTAACGGTCCAAAGACCATGGGTCGCTAGCCCATAAAAAAAATGAGACGAAGCTCAAAAGGATGGGGTATAGTCCCCCACGTGGATAAAGAGACATCGCACAATGCTAGTCTAAATCACGAAATGATCATCATCGATCATCAAGAAGTGTCGATTACACTAAGCTAGTAAATATAAGAGTTTAGCTTCATGTCCCATAACCACTTGCTTAACTCAAATATTTACGAACAAATTCTAGATTTCCACTCGAAAATTATCACAAGAGTTTCAATCGAACAAGTCCAAAAATTAATCGACGAAGTAAACGCAAGCGTTTCATACCACTTGTTTTACTAAGCCGTTTAATTAGATTTCTCATACGAATGAGGTAAAGATTTGTATATACTAATAGATTGGAAAATAGTTTTATAAACGAGCTTTGTATTCAAAATAGAGTTGAAATCATCTTTGTGAAGAGTTTGAATATTTACTACTAGTATAGAAACCTTTGTATTTAGAAGTGACAAGTCACAAAAATGATTGTAGAAACAACCAACCATCAAAAATTCACATACGATGACGTGAACCAAATCCATAGAAATCGATGCCGAATCCATCAAAATGGATAAACTCAAAAATCCCGAAATAGAAGTCATCAAAATCGGTAACAAATGATAACAACAAAATGGAGAACCACGAATCGATTAACATTTGGAATCTCAAGCAAAAAAGTAAATGGGGCTGAAGCGAGCAGGTCAGTCGACTGAACCAGGTGGTCAGTCGACTGACACAAGGATACATATTTTGTATCCCAGAGTCAGTCGACTGACCCATATGGTCAGTCGACTGAAACAGACCCAGGCAATTTCCTGGGTCCTGGTCCAGTCAACTGACCCACTGGTTCAGTCGACTGAACCTGCTTCTAAGCATTTTTCGACTTCTGGTTCAGTCGACTGAACCATTGGTTCAGTCGACTGAACCTGCTTCTGAAGCACATTCAGTCTAGCCCCCTTGTGGGGCAAAAGTTATACAAATCGCGATCGGACGAGCCACGGGCGCTAGGGGTTTACGCCAATCGGCAACCCAGCCCTATAGGCTCTTCGATGCTTCATCGAAAACATGTTCAAACATCCGTAAAAGGATTTTCACAAAATTGGACTAAAAACCAAAAATTGGAATATTCACCAAATCAATCAAAATCAAAATCAAATGAACATGTAAAGATGTTAGGAATTCAAACCTAACAATCAAAGATAGTTATAGACTTAGATTTGAGATAAAAATCTCACCTTTAAACCCAAAAACAATGAATGCGAAGCTTAATCACAAAGGAAAGATCAACACTCTTCACTTCAACCCAAGTAGCTTGAATCTAAGCTCAAAAGAAGAACATTCCCTAAGTTAGGTTTAGTAAATTTCTGAAATTGAAGAGAGAATGAGTTGGAGAAGATGAAGAGGATGCTTACCTAAGCTTCTCTTTGAATTTGGAGCAAGAACTTGAATTTGCAAAGAAACTAGGGCTTAGGATTTTCTAATCTCTCTTCTCTTCCCCCATTTTTCTAAAGCTTGAAGTGTTAGGAAATATTAGAATGAATGAAGAGGAGAGGGGGTGGAGTAAGGATATAAGGTGAGTTGGGTTAGTGGGCTGAACCCAAACCCAAGCCCAAAGCCCTAAGTGAAAAATAGCAAAATTCACTCAACTCCAAACATATCGATGTTTATACTCAAAAAAGTCGCAAACACCATTTTGGATTCAATGGAAGTGGTCTCTAGTCCCAATTCGACTGTTTGCAAAAAGTAGCTTTTCGGACTTCAATCCTATTAACGATGCTATATTTAAATATACAAATCGTAAAATATGCGGGTTGTTACATTATACTTTTATTTAAATTCATTTTTTTATAATTTACAAATTAGTTTCATTTTTTAGATTATTGTGTTTTGGTAAAAATATTTGTTTTTTAAAATTTTATAACTTACACAAAACCAATGAAATTCAAACATGGTTCATGCTTCATTATTTAAAATAACCAAAAAACAAGAGCCGTTCGATGGTTGTATCTAGATAAACTAGACGAGTCTATTTTATATATTGCATGAGATCAATGGTAAAATTAACAAAATAATCTCACCTAAAACTAAGGCTCTCGATCTATAGATGTGTGTATGGGTTGTTATACTTTTGTTTTAATTTATGATTTTTCACTTCATAATTTATTTATTAGATTAATTTTTTTATTCTTATTAAATTGTCACAAGCATTTGAAAATGTGCTTTACAAAAAAGTTTATATTTCAATGAATAAAACCAATGAAATTCGAACAAATATCATACTTGCTTATTTAAAACACACAAAATATAAGATCATAAGATTCAAACTTGAGATTTGATAGTTGTAAGTAAGAATGAACGTAATAGGAAAAACATAAAAACTTCTATTAGTCTATATGATTATGAAATATGTTAGATGAAATAAGGTGAATTACATTCAAACACCGATGCAACAGCATGAAGTACATCAAGGAAGGTGGAGTTATTCTATAATATATGTAAGATATAATGGTAGCTAGTGAGATCAGACTTTAACACATACACACACACATAAACACCCAGAGTATAAGATTAGCATTGAAACATAAATTCATATTTAACTGCACTATGGCAAATTGATGCACACATCCGCACTAAAATGTGGGACGGAGAGATGAGAAAATTTGATAATTTTTACTTGTAGTTACTGCTTGCTACTTTGTAAAGTGCACACCAGATGAATTTTGCACCTCATACAAAGGTTCTTCACAATCATCACCATTGGATGACATATTATTACAGTTAATAGTGGATGTTCCATGGCAAACCTACACTTGAAAAAAAGAACACGACTCTAAATTTTAAAATAACACTCATCACCGAATATATACGATGCACAAAATGTTCTTTCCCTTCATTTAAGTAAATGCTTATCTTCACACAAAAGCAGAAAATCGGTAACATTTTATTATAACTATAATAACGGTAAAAGGATATTGTCATTGTAAGGGACCCGTATGTAAATTTGAATCATATAGCAATAGGAAGGAAATGGTGTTGATGTGTACAATAATGTTATTCAAGACAGGAAAAAATGCTGAAGACTCATCAAATACACATGCCTTTTTAAACCTGTATGTTATAATAACATACATCATCTTCCTTTTGTTGCAAATCTAGTAAGGCTTTCATATGCATGTATTAAAGATCACTTTGGACTTAAATGTGAAATTTAATAAGATCTTCTAAACACCTTCCTCGTTAGCCAAAAAACCATCATCAAACACGTAAAGTCATATTATAGGAAAAATAAAATTGGTGAGACAATTAAAAAGCTAACACCAAATTGCCAATGAAATTAGTGCAGTCTACTTTCATGAACAATTAATGATATTTAAACTGTATTTGGATGAATATATTGAAACTACTGTAGGTCAAGGGTTGCCTTTAGGTAAAGCCAGTAAAGCTTGGACTTTAGGCCATTTCACACTAGAATACCAAATAGAGAAAAATTAAAACCAGGATATAAAAATTTATAGTAGTCACCAACAAAAAACATTGTACAAAAATAAAAATAGGCGTTTGACTCTAAGGAAGACGACCATCGGTTCATCTTCTATTCCATCAATTCATAGTTCCTAAATTTAAAAATCACAACTTTTAGTAATCCCCCAAATTCATAATTTTCAACATCTACTTTCATTGAAAGTGTAGGAGCGATTTTACCCTAGAGGGGGGGGGGGTGAATAGGGTGATACTATTAATTATAAAAATTTAATGTGGAAGTATATAAAATAATTTCAACACAGATATAGCAGAGTAATAGCAGCACAGATAATAGCAGAATAATAAAAGCAGAAAATAAAACACACAGATTTACCCAACTTCGGCAAAACCCTGCCAACGTGCTACCCCCAAGGTTTCTACTAGAAATTAAGTAGTCAGACGCTTACACACGTAAACTCGCAACACCCGCTATCGACTAACCTAACTCTACGCTCAAAACCCTGCCATAACTCAGCCACTGAGTTGCGAATTCTCAAACTACACCACCGTAGTTCGTCCCCTAGTCACACGACTAGTAAATTACAAAAGTTCAAAAGAGAAAATACAAATTTAAAAACAATTTAAATAACACAAAACCCTAATTTAAATATAAGCCTTCTAAACCCAAAGCAGATGAAAAGGCCGGCCCAAAATAAGTAAAGTAATAAAAGTAAATCCCTTTCTCGTTTATTTCTTCGGCCCGTCCTTGTTTCCTTTTCGTTAAAAAATATGGTTGCGTTCTTCTGCTCGTTTGTTCCTCTTGATAAAATTAGGGCTTTTCTAAATTTAAGAAGCCGACTTTGATGATCGATCGAGTGGGTGTTCTCGTGATTGCTTTGACGATCGATTCTTTCTTCACTTTGCACACGGCTGCTCCAATTTTGATCGAGTTCGACTAAAGTGGTAAGTGATTTATTCTTTTTGCTTTTCTGGTTAGCTTGCTTGAACTCGAAAATCCTCATGCCGATGATGTTTACAGTTTAAATAGGGTTTGATCCCCTATAATTTCGTTCGTATATTTTATACGAATTCATCTGATAATTTTAAGCTCGGCCGTACGATTATGCTTGAATGTTGATGATTATTCTTGACTTGTTCACTTTGTATAATTTCGTTTACTTGATTAACACGGTTTTGATTTTGAACTGTTTGATTCCTTGGAAAAGACGGCTTGAATTTCTGGCATCTTTGGTTCCGTGAATTTCTGATGACTTCGACATTGCTTTGATATTGAATTTAATTTTGTTGGCATTTGACTTTGGTAAAACTGTTAATTTCTCTGTAGTATTTTCAACCTGATGCTTGTAGTTGTTCATCCTGTCACTGTATTGTGCATTGCATTTTCCACTGCCGTGTGATGTTTTTGCCATTCACTTGTGTACCATCTGGAGCTTGTTGTATATATAATATGCTAGCTCGAGTTGCTTCGCCATTGACTGTTGCATTGTGTTCATGTACATTTGGGTCTGGTCTCTATAGCATTGACTCATGTGTTCATTGTGTAGTCTGGTTTCATTTTGTTTGATCATTAGCTTGTTGTTGCTTCTGGTTTCACTGCACTGTTGTCACATGATCATTTGTATTGTTCATTGAGTTAGCCGTTAGAAACAATGCACATACACACATGTATACATATATATGTATGTATATATGTGTATGATTCTTGTGCCTCTTGAGTCTGTCTGGTTTTATGTGGAGCATTATGAAGTTGTTGGTTCATGTGTGGCATACAAGTCTTGTTCAATTTAATTCACCATTGATGTATATGCATTCATCTTGAGTTCCTTTTCTTCGAGTCTGAAATGCTTGCAGGCTTGGAGTCTTTGTATACATTTTGTACATAATCATTGTGTATATATGTATGTTTGGTTTCTTGGTAGAGATGTTGTCATGTGTACATTTTCATTTTGACCTGAGCATGTTGCATTGTGTAGTGAGTTGCTTGCACATGCCTCGTTTATGTCCTGTTCACCACTGTTGCATTGATTTTGTACTTTTTGTACTTGAGTCTGAGTACAGTTGTATTTTGATCCATTGATGATGATGTCTGGTTTTGGATTCTTTGTTTGTTGTGCGTCGAGTCACTTGTACTTGACAGTTTTGTATTGCACCTGAGTTGAATCCAGCTTATAGTTTGGGTTTAACCTTGTGCTGATATCGTGACTTTATTTGTATTTCACTTGAGTTGAACCCGGCTTTTAATTGGGTTTGACCTTGTGCTCACCTATGCCTATAATTTTATCAAGTGTATATAGGTGTGCACGGCCTTGTGGCATGTACAGTGATACATTGTGCATGTCATAAATGTTCATGTAAGATGAATTCAAAATTAAATGATGACGAACAATGCAAATAACTGAGGCAAATAAAATTTTCAAAATCACATTTTATTTTACACTGAAAAAATATTTCTTTTTCAATTTTACTGCGTCAGTGTATATTTTGCAGATTGCTCAGATGCTGGATTCAATCTGGAATATAGTTGAAGATTAAATACGAGTGAATGAGTGATATGTAGTGAGGTCCTAATGTAAATGATAAATTGTGATGTAATCAAAATTTTATTGTAATCAAGGATTGTATATATATAGTGAGAGCACAACTTTGTACTATTCAAAAATGTAATAAAATATTTGTTTGAATAAAATATCTGTTTGAATTTAAATTCTGTGTTATTTATTTTATTAAGCAAATATTTATTTAATTATGTGAAGAATAAAATGGTACATTAACAAATACATTTAAATGAATATATATATATATATATGTTTATTATCATTAAACAAAAAATCATATACTAGCATATTCAACAGAAATATATTGAAAGGAAATATCATAGCATAAAATCAATTTTAGTAATCACAATTTTGGATAAGAGGATAGACTTTTTGATTTTTATCGACTTTATGTTATAAATTTCTATCTATAAAATATTAACATGATATTAATGCTAAAATTCATGGTAAATAAGCTTCTTTGCTTTGAAATTTAATTATTAACATTTCTAACAAAAATCAGTTGCTAAAATATAATTTCTATTTTGAACTGTTGTATGGCTTGAAGTATTATTAATAAGATAGCTGCTACCTTTTGTTACTTCACTTGTTATTTATATCGTATATAAACTACTTTGATGTTTTAATTTTATTAATCTAGTTAGTACTCGTAATAGGACCTTCACCACAACTAGATTTAGGTACCATAACTCCTGTGATCAGCCCTATTGTAGGTAACTTGTTAACCCGTCTTTTGGCAAGGCAGTACACAGGCAGATTTAACCTAACAGACTTCATGATCATCAAGGCAAAAAGCTCAAAGAGATGGTTACCGGGATTGGAGATCGATTATGGATAAGATTATGAATGATAGTCATACGGATTCATGCGAATGGCATTCTAGAATTAGCAAAGTATGAATTTCATACTTCAACTGAAAAAACAATCGAGTATGTCGTTTTTTACAATGGATCGACTATGATCTTTCTCCAATATGGATCGGCAACGATCCATCTCCATTATGGAACGGCTATGATCCATCTCCAAAATGGATCAGCTATGATTCATCCCCAATATGGATCGGATATGGAACATCTTCATTATGGATCAACGTGAATCTATATGGATACGGATCGCTTGGATTGACAGTACAAATCATGATGATCAATCAATAACTCAGAATGCAGAAGTCGACTATGCACGAAACTTCGGGAATAGCAAGATATTACATGATGGGACACACCATATTGATTGCATGTGAAAAGGAGCAAGAAAAATGATTGACATCAATCATTATTTTGATGGAAGTGGGGCCCGCGATCGATAAGGTGACCTCTTCTTGTCTGGAGACTCCACTGCCGAAATTTAAGAAAGATATTTCGCCGTCTTCCCCTAAAGCTTCATGGTTCGTTTGAAGGATCTTTTTCTGGCTAGCTCTTCTTCTTTACTATCTTCTCTTCCTTCATTACTTTTCTATGGCAAAAAAAATTGTACTTGTAATCTTACAGTGTAAATAAAAGAATATTGGAGTGGACGTAGGGCAGAGTTTGCTGAACCACTATAAAACTTGCGTTTTCATTTGCTTTTCTGCAATTTATTCTGTGATCTGTGTTCTTTTCTCTATTTGGATATTGTTATTGGATATTGGTGCTTTCACATTCAATCGAGTGTTGGTGGCCATTTTTGACGCCAACATTTTGATGCTTTCATTAAGAGAGCTATCCCTAGCAGATTTGAAGTTCAGGTTTGGAATCAACTAGATAGCTTAAATTTGGAGCAATGGTTAGACAATCAATAAGGAGAGCGCTATTGGAAAGAAGCCATCATGAAGGGAGTCAGGAGGCTTTCTCTGGAGCTGGAGCTAATCAAGCATCTATCTACATCACCAGGGATGAAATGGAAACGATAATGGATGCTATGCAGGAAAGGATGCTGAAGAGACAGGATGAGATGGTGTAGAATCTACTCCGACGGATTGGACAAGCTGGAAATCAGAACCGGGAACATGGAGACGGAGCTACTGGACAAAGGAATGGAACATAGCAGCCAAGGGCAGTCCTCGGCCATCTTAGAGGCATTGGCCCCGATCCCTCCGACGGGAATGGCCCTAATCCCTAAAGGCTTGGGGGCATGCCCCCGGATCTAGTCGATCGCTATGTTGGAGGACCTGAGGTCTATCTCATGGAGATTGGTGCGAATCAAAATTTGGATGCTCGTCCAAAGGAGTACGTTCTAGAATTCCCTCGTGGACTTAGGGGATGGTTTGGAAATGATGATAGGAGACTACCGCTGGATGAAAATGACAGGTTTGCAGAGATGATCAAGCGAGCTATGCATAGAGGATTGGTGAACAAGGATTTGGAGGATGTAAATAAAAGTTCATTCACTCCTAATATCAGGAATGCTAGGAATCCATCAGAGTTTAAACTACCAACGCTGGAAGTATATAATGGAAAGTCAGACCCAACTATGCATATGATGAGATATATACGACACATGGAAGTACTGGAGGCATCAGAGGAAGTCATGACACGATACTTTCCCCTGTATTTAATGGATATAGTTCCACCATGGTTCAGGCAGTTGGAGAGCGGTTCTATTGGCACATGGACGGAATTGGTCAAAAGATTTATGAGGCAGTTCAAGGTTCACATATCAAGACCTAAAAATGTGATGAGTCTGGCAACACAAATACAGAAGACCGGAGAGTCTCGAAGGAGTTTTCTAACACAATTTAATGCCACCACGGCATTGGTGGATCAGCCAGATCCATCCATGGTTTTGATGGCAGCTGTATCAGGAATTGCTGATGGCACGGATTTCAAGGATTCACTGGCATGAGATCCACCTATGCATCCGGGGAGTTTTATCACGAAGCAGAATTCTACGATAGGAAGACGCACGAGCCGACAAACCAAAGGTGAAACACTGTGCAAAGTGGAGGATCATCAGAAGATGCAAATAAGAATGATAAAGGCAAACAAAAACTAGATTATGGATATGATGGGACAAAATGTGATGGAAAGAGCAGGAGCCGAAGTTCTCCTCCTACTCGGATTTGACAGAAAGCCTAGAACGGATTTATCTGGACACGGTGGGACAACTCCCTTATCGAAAACTGGTAAGGAGGGATCCCATGGAGTGGGAGCATATATCTTGAAAGTACTGCCTGTTCCATGAATTGAACGGGCACGCCATGGATGAATGCAGGCATTTAAAGGATATGATTGAGGAGTACATCAGGAACAACAAACTGCCATAGTACATGAGGAATTGGACAACGGCGGTGGAGCAGGAGCAGCCACCATCCACATCGATTAGAAGCAGGAATGGCCCTGGATCGGGGTCATGGATCGTCATCAACTGATCGTGATGGTAAGGGTCGAGTTCAGGACTTGGACTTTGGCTATAACAATAATAATAAACTCTATAATAAGGTGACTAAGTCAATTACACATGTACGGGATCGAGGATAGATCCTAGGCATGCTCTGAGATGATGATGAACTATCGTGCTCGAAGAGGCACCCTTTGGCTTTTTTAGTTTTTTGATTTCTGGATGTACGAACTCTTATATATTAGGTTATTTATGATTCACATTACTGTGATGAATAAAACAGGACGTGATTATTGCCCCGACCAGAGTGACAGAGCGATAATGACAAGTTGTGAGTCCCTTCGCCGAAGAGCGACAGAATAAACTGATTGTATATACAATATATAATCTGGGTCAGTAACTCAGATTTCCAATGTTTTTGCATAGAAAATGGCTAAATTGCCCCAGTAAAATAGTAAAAGCAGTATTAACCTAAGATAGGCATTTTAGTCTTTTGCGCAATAGCATATAAATCGTTATAGAAATCGTTGTGTTGTGTTCGTGATGCATAAAAGCTTTTATGACCGCAAAATATATAATCACCTTAAAATCTACAAAGAATAACTCTCATCAAAATCAAGCTAATGTTGGAACGAAAGCTTTTCCCATGCCTTCCAAAATAGTATTTGATACCCCCACCCAAGCTTCATTGAGTTCACCTGCATATGAGTCAAGAAAATTCAACATGATGGGTACACTACTAAATCTGTACTTAACTCCAAAACATATAACACCATCTGCCTTCTGCCACCTGACCAACATCAATCAACTACTATAATCCAAAATATAGAGCTCTGAAAAATAAAGAATATCGGTAAGGCACAGTCAAAACCAACATGAGCCATATACCACTTTATAAATGGGTCGGGTCGGCCTACTTTTGAAATGGGTTAGTAACAGATCAACTTATATTACATTTGCAGTAAACAAAGTTTCTATCAACATCACTAGGCAGCACACTAGCTACCTCTAGGTAAGGTGATAATAACGCTGAGGTTACAAAACATCCATCTGAACATTACAACCATAATACATCCTCTAATTATCAGCAATGCAGAGGCCACAAATGATTTAATTAATGAAAGTGACAATGACCCCAATGAGAAAATTAATATTGTATAACATCATCTTGTAACATTTTTTTCAATTAGTGTTCAGGTAATTATTATCTACCAATATCGGATCATAGCATAAATGCAGGAAATTGGGAATCAAAACAGCAAATGTAGTATTTATATAAATTGCACTTATGCATGTATACAAAATTTAGTTACTTTGAATTGTTGTCATAATTGTAAGGAAGGATTTATCATCAATAATGAGCGGAATCAATTTAACCAAAATCTAGTATTGTCTATTTGAATACCAATGCAAATTTAAAATCAAATATGATATCACACTAGATTAAATAGCAGAGAGTAAAAGAGACATAGAAGATTTAATGTGGTTTGAATTTGTATCCTACGTCCACATGGACCCAATAACCCTTTTTATTTCTATCATTGTTGACGCCAAAAATGAGAATCAATACCTAATAGAATCTAGTAGAGATTAAATGAAGAATGAAATTAAAACAGTGCCAATATCGTAAATGAACACACAGATTTTTATAGTGGTTCGGCAATCTTGGCCTACATCCACTTCGCATTTTTATTGATCATGCACTTAATTATGATTACAAGAATGTTTGGATTAGTTGGGATCCCTTAGTACAAGAATGAAGAATAAAAATAAAAGAGCCTTTTCAGTAGAACGATGGATCCCTTTTCTGATGCAATGTCTGTTGTATTTATAAGGGAAGACGTGCACTGATTGGACTAAAATTTCTGCAGAAGGTTCGAGAGACCAAGACAAGGCCACCTAAAAATTTCCAAGCCCATCGAGGCTCAAAATAGGGATCGGTAGCGATCCTTATTAGTGTATCCAAATGTGTTGTGATCCTTGTGAGGGGTGTCCCATGATGTTAGCTACTTGCTCCCCAAATTTCATGCAATTCCGACAAACAGTTTGTGAAATATCGCATTTTCCATGAAGTAATGTCGCTTGAATTCTGATTTCTGCCAATCCCTCCAAAGGGAGTTATGCCGATCCCTCAAACTTTCTCCAATTGGAATGAGATCCCTAGGGGGTGTTCCATATGTTGTAGTAAGCTTGTACTCTAAGTTTCATATTGATAGCATGTGTAGATTTTGAGTTATTGACCGATCATTGCTGTAAAATTGAGTTGTGGAATCGATACAATACGATCCATAACATTGAATATGGATCGTACCTGATCCATCAGTGAGCTTTCATGCTTCTGCTTCATATTACAATTTAGAGCACTCAAAAATAGAAAACCCCGAAATTGATTAAGTTAGTGTTTCTATTAATCATAATTATTGAAAATCTGGTTGTTTAATTAGAAAGATGATTAGGAGGCTAATATATGGATGCTCTAATAACTCTAGACCATCCGATCACTTTAAAAGAATTTGCACCATCAATAGATGATTAACTCGCACTAAAATGATGAAACTGCCCTCCAAAATTCGAGTTAGCAAATAATAGAGAAAACAATGCTACAGCGCCTCGGACATCTAAATTAAGAGGTCAGACGTCTTTGTAAAACTTTCGAAACTCCCAGGTTTGCAACTCAAACGTCTGGTTTCACAAGTCAGACGCCAAACGTCTGATTTCCTTAAGCTTTTTTGATTTTAAAATCTATGGGCATTCAGATGTCTGGTTTGAGCATTCAGACATCTAAGTGCCTGTTAATTGCAAAAGATAGCAACCCATCTCCATATTTTTTGATCTCTTCCTCCAATCGACTTTCCGTCTCTTCCAAAATGAAGGTCTACACAACATCTTCAATCTAAAGCACTCATAGGCACATATTTGAATCGCATAACAACAACACTCTACCTCGATTCAATATATGTTGGTCTCATCAACAATTAACAAAAGAATCATAGGGGTTGTTGGGTCTGCACCCCAGGACGCTCAAGCAATTGAAATCAAACTGATAAAGTCTGACCAATGCTCAAACTTGTCCTTAGGAAGTGACTTTGTCATCATATCTGATGGATTATCTATTGTACTCGCCTTCACCAACTTGATCTTGGTTCGTTCTTCCTCAAGCATAAGGAAGAATCCTTTAACATCAATGTGTTTCGTACGAGAACTATAAGTTAATTCTCTACAAGATGAATTGTGCTCTGACCGTCCGAAAATAGCTCTACTGTCCACTGCACCATAGAAAGATCATCTAATAACTGAAGTAAATATGATCCCTTCTTAGTCGCTTTCACAATTGATATCTACTTAGCCTCGGTAGTCGAAAAAGCTACTACGGACTGTAGCTTTAATCTCTATGAAATCGAAATGCCAAGTGTAAAAACATAGCCCAACATTGACTTCCATCTGTCTCTATCTCCAGCATAATCTGAACTACAGTAACCTCTAAGAGAGATGTCGCCATCTACTCCACCATACAACAAGCCAATTGAAGAAGTGCCACGAAGGTATCTGAGTATCCACTTCGATGCTTGCAAATGCTTTTTGTTTGGGATAGACATATATCAACTCACAACAACCACTACATGTGCCAAATCTGGTCTCATGCAAACCAATACATATATGAGAATACCAACAACACTAGAATAAGGTATATTTGCCATATACCATTTGTCTTCATTTGATGAAGGAGATAAGTCTTCTAACAACTTAAAATGGGAGCCTAAGGGAGTGCCAACCGGTTTAGCTTTCTCCAAACCAAATCGAGCGAGGACCTTCTTACGCCTGAGTGAGTCTCCACTTCCTATCTCTGAATATCTCCATTTCCAAAATTCTTTGTGATTTTCCCAAACCCTTCATATCAAACTCCTTACTAAGCTCTGCTTTCAACTTTGTAATTCTGACCAAACTTTAAGATGCGATCAACATGTCATCAACATATAACAAAAGATATATCATATCTTCATCACACCTCCTAAAATAAACACATTGGTCTTTGAAGCTTCTAGTGTAACCCTATGAAAGCATAGACATATCAAATACCTTATACCATGGTCTAGGAATTCAGTCCACATGGAGATTTGTTAAGTTTACAAACATAATCTGTCCTGCTACTATCAATGAACCCCTCTAGCTGCCACAAATAAATATCTTCATATCGATCACCACACAAGAATGCAGTTTTGAAATCTTGTTTCTCAAGTTTCATATCATAATAAGCAACTAATGCCAAAAGAATACAAATGGATGTATGCCTTACAACTGGAACAAAGATGTCATGATACTCTAGCCCTTTCGTTGAAACATACCCCTTTGCTATTAACATTGCTTTGTATCTGAAATCACCATTGCTGTCGTTTTTCACTCTATAGATTCACTTACCTTCAATTTCCCTCTTGTCGGTGGGAAGAGACACCAAATCCCAAGTACAATTTTTTTTGCAAAGATTCAATCTCCTCTTCCATAGAACCTAGCCAACTAGAACTGTCAACTGACGTAATAGCTTCTCCATAATCTCTGGGCTCATGATGGACAACATTCAATGCATATATTGCCATGTCATCGAAGTCAATGTCTTTGATGCTCAATCTAACAAACTCATGAAGCCAACTAGGCTTCATTCTTTGCTTAACAAGCCTAGTCTCTGAATGAGCTTAACCTTGAGTCTAGTCCTCTATACCAACTTTTGTACTATCTTCATCAACCATGGTGCCATCGAAAACACCATCTGTACTCTATGGAAAGAATCTAAAGATGACTTGCCTTGTGTTTGGTATTCTGAATCGGTCCTTATACTATCATTGAATGAGGAAGGCTATACCTTCAACTTGGCCTTCTTATCAAAAGTCACATGCCTGCTGATAATAATTTTCTTGCTAATAGGACACTACATCCTATATCCCTTCACTCCTCTTCTATAACCTAGAAAGATATACTTGCGAGCTCTAGGTTCCAGCTTGCCTTTGCTCTCATGTACATTAACAGGCAATCCAAACACTCTGAGAAATAAATAGCTAACATGCTCTCCTTTCCATACTTCTTCAAGGATCTTCATGTCTATGGCGGTAGAAGGTGTGCGGTTGATGAGGAAAGCCGCTATAGATAAAGCTTTTGCCTAAAATCCCCGCTTCAACTTATCAGTCAATCTGAGACAACGAGTTCTCTCCAACAATGTCCGATTCATCCTCACGGCAACTCTATCAGACAGAGGGCTACCAGGAGTAGCGTAATGCCTCTTAATGCCTTTGGAATCACAAAAATCGATGAATTTGTATGATACAAATTCACTGTCATTATCCGAACGGAGAACTTTTAAATTCTTTCTTGACTTCTTCTCAACCATAGATTTCCACTTTTGAAATCTAGCAAAGGTTTCACTTAGACTATAGAAATTATACCTAAACTTTACGAGAGCAATCATCTATAAATGAAATGAAGTACCTGGTTCCACCCAATGATAGGCAAGAGGAGGATCCTCGAACATCTATATGAACATAATGTAAGATAGCCTTTGCCTGTGTTCTCCAGTACCAAAAGAAATCTTCGTCTGCCTTCCAAGAACACACTCTTTACAAAAGCTAAGCTTTGAATGTTGAACACCATCAATCAAACCTCGCTTTCCCAACTTATCCAAACTGCGTTCTCTAATAAGTCTCATCCGCAAATGCCACAATATGAAAGAATTTGAATTAGCAGAAGTAACAGAAGCTGATTCACCAACTACATCAGTGCCCTTCAATAAATAAATATTTCCTACCCTCATGACTTTCATAACAATCATGGAACCCTTCAAAATCCTCATTTTCTTTCACTCGATTATAATCTTAAATCCAAGCCTACTCAAAGTCCCAATAGAAATCAAGCTCCTTCTCAAATCAGGTACATGTCTAACATCAGTAATAGTATGATTAACACCATCAAACATTCTGACCTTGACACTACCAACCCCAACCATACGGCAAGCATCATTGCCCATTAGAACCTCTCCTTCATCACTTTCACGATATGTAGAAAAACAGTTCCTATTAGGTGTCATATGATAGGATACGCCAAAATCAATAAGCCATAAGTAGGAGTTTGATAGAGTTAGGGGTATGCCCTAGGGGCAATTATATAATTTATTACATATGTCTAACACAATAACCAATCTTGTTCAAAATCAAAGGTATTTTCTTTCTATTATATACTTGATATAATGCGATTACATTTATTAATTAATTTAATTAAAAGTATATTTAACAGAAAATCCATAAATTGCATGTTTTTTGATAGTAGTTACAAAGTGTTATGACGGTGAGTAATTTATCATGATAAAAGTAAATATACCATTTTAAATGCTCCTAGTCAAGATGCATCGAGACTGGATATCGATGTATCAGCTGAGACTAGAGTACGTAACGCTCTCCAAATGTTGGGTAGTGTATTACTCATGTCTGTTGGGGGCACCTAGATGTTACATACTGATAGTTATTGGATAACTATGGTATGACTCACTCGATAGTTTTTTGTTGGTTAATATAACTAAGGTCAAACATAAAATATCGATGTGATTGATTTACACGATTCTTTCGACTTGAGAATACTGTGGATCTTCAATATGAAAGCTCTACTTCGATTATAGTCAAATCATAGCATGACGTTCCATCGAGTGACTATAGTTGGGTCGAGTGGAAGTATTGAAGTGAAGCGCTATTCAAGAAAGGATTCGTCTCCTAAGTTATATGGGGCTAGTGTCATGGTCAACTCAAAGTCAAAGTCTCTGGCCAGAGGATTTTGTTAAGTAATAATTGTTATTATTAAACCAAGGACTTTGTGTTTGGACTATAGAGTTAAATATGCATGATATTGGAATTTTGACCATTACCGAATTTCATAAGTCCAAAGTGATATAGTTTTAACGAAGAGACTTGGTATGAATAAATGTCACATCACCACCCGCGAAGTGGCATATGAACATTAACATTCGAATAGTTATCTGTTAATTGCTGACCGAATTTACACCCAAGAGTTACACAACCGAAATGATGAATTTTCTTTAGACCAAACGATTTAATTAGTTTATAATTATTATAAATTAATTAAATTAGTTAATATTTATTAAATATTAATTATAAAATCTAAATATGATTTGAGAAATAAATATTGTCATATATATATATATATTTATAATAGTTATAAATATATGGATCGATATGAGATATCGATGGCAAATTAAATTGGATTTAATTAAACATATTTAATTAGGGTTAAATGGGCTATTGGCCCATGTTATTTAAGCCATGGTTCGACAGTAATAACAAAGCATAGGAGCAACAAAAGATGTTGCAAGTTGGTTTTGAAATGCATGGTTGAGATTAGGTGAGAAAAAGTATGAGATACTATCCTATTTTCTCTCTCATTCAACCAATATAAAATCATCTATAAACCTAACTTCATCAGACTTTTTGTATGCCTCCTTTGTCATTATTGTGGTCGAAATACTTCCTCAAAACCCTTGAAAAATCTCAAATCAAATCAACTCAAATAGATAGCTATTTGATATCAAAAGGTCTGCGATTCAAGACAAGCAATCTGATGAATCTTGGAAATTTCCAATGGAAGAGGATTCATCTTTTCAACATTAGTTATGGGTAACTATTTATCTACACAATAAGGTATATGATTATGGTATAATAATTCATTGCTTAAGTACATCTATGTGTGTGTGTGTGTGTGTCTATATATATGTTATTATTGTTTAGTTAGTTAGATGAGATTTCTATAGGCAACGTTGTCGTCACAATAACGATTGGCTATGTGCATAAGTTTAATGTACTCATATATACACATATATTATTAATAATCTAATGTTCTATACCAAATAAATGTATTTTATTTTAATAATACATTAATATATATATATATAAATCAATTAATTTGCGCAATTTATATTAAAGCATATATATATATATATATATAATTTCATCAAATAATTTTATAATATATTTTTATATTAATTGTGAATCTTAATAGACGAAATTAATTTTTCTATAATTATTAGATATTTTTTATCATTATTTAATCATTGTAAGATTTATTAAATTCGTATAAAACAGATACTATTTCGAAAATTCAATTTTAATTTTTTTAAAAATTAGATTATCATCTCAGAAGATCTCGAAAATAATTTCAGATTTTCTGAATAAGATTTTATATTTTTTAAATTAATCTAAAAAACGACCAGTTAGTATTTAATTAATTAAAAATATAGTTTTTACTTAGAAAAATCTGGAAAAATTTGCAACACTTAAAATATTATTATTAATTTTTTGAAAATTAAAATTTTGATACTTCATCAAAATCAATATTTTATATTATTTATTTATCATAGTTTGACTAATTAATTCATAATAAATATATATTAAAATTATAAAATATTTGGACTGTAATGGTTTCGAACTGGAATATTAAAATAAAACGAAAAATAGTTATATATATTTATTACAAACTTACATTTAATTATTATATTTATATTTATATTTATACTTGCATATATCCTAATTATTACTTTAATTCGTATGTATATAAAAATAAATAAAATAATTTATTTTCTAAAATTTATAATTTCATATGTACATATATGTGTGTGTGTGTGTTTAATTGTTATTTATAATATAATATAATATATATATGTATGTATGTATGTATGTATGTATGTATTTGTTCAACGACTAATTTTTTATCGGTTTACAAAACAGCTGAAAATTTTTAAATCGAAATTTACTGCAAACGCACGACGTACAATGCTAGTACGTGGCGAATACGGGTCTATCCGTAGGGAATTATATAGATTTTAAAATTTTCTATTCAATCAAATTAAATCAAACTTGAGATTGTGATAGCTAAAAATTTAAAACAAAAAAACTAGAACAAAAGTGATGGAAAATATGAGATTAGAAAATAATTTAGAGGCAAAATCCACTCTCATATTTTTGTAAATCGACACAAAAATAACCTATGGTCTCTATTTTTGATTTTAAATGGAATTAATGATGTATTTATCATAAGTATGGTTTATTTATGTCATTAATTAACATAACTTAAACCATCAAACTATAATACAACACAGAAAACCACTTATCAATTCTCATGAAAATGAAGTCAAAGCAAAAGCTATTTTAAGTATGATCTATTTACTATTGTATTTAGTAACATAGATCATCAAATTTTGATTCTACTTTAATTTCATAATCAAAAATCAATTAGTAAAATGATAATGTAAATTATGTTCATGTTTGAATAAGAATAGCCTATTTGTAAATAAACATAGGCTATCAAATTCATTTTTATAAACTTACATCAACATCTACTTCTTATGAAGCATAAAAGAGACCATAAATCACAAAATTATGTTGAATCTACATAATTAGAGAGTTTCATTACCCCTAAATTGGAGGGGTTTAGCTACTCTTTTTTGTTATCATTTCAACAATTGTAGATTGCAATATGAAACAAAAAGAACAAAAGGAAAATACAAACTAAGTAAAAAGAGAGCTAGTTCACATAAAATAAATGCTATTATACTTGCATAAATAAAAAGATCTACACTACTAACATGAAAGGAAAGAGCATGTAAATAAAAATGACAAAGAAAATAAAATAAGAACAAAGAAGAAGTAGAAGAACAAGAGGCTTAGGAAGCCATTTTTATTTCATATAACTTTAAGGTTACAACTTGCATTCTAATTTCCTAAGTAATTAAAAGAGAAGAAGTTCTTTTACATGTACATAAGAGGGCTATTTATACATGCACAAAACCCTAATCAAATTTTTAGGGGGCTTCCCAAAATACCCACCAAGTAATCATTAGTCTCTAATTAATCCATCATCAAGTATGCATGAAACTTTAACCTCCACTAACTTGTCCATTAGCTTCTAATTGTAGATTAAGGTAAGCGGGTAGGTGGGGTCCTCCACGATACATGGTTTGAATTATTTCCATCTTCATTCCTTTGTTTCCATCCTTGTGCATGCATATCTTCTTGAAAACACCTTCATATTTCCATCCAAAATTCCTATAATTAAAAAGAAAATGTGTAAATAAATATTCTCAAAATTAATATATGCATAAAATTACCATTTTACCCCCACATTGATGTATGAATGATGACTTGAAAGCATTTTTAATTTGGTTTTAAACATGTAAAAATACCCAATTACGACATTTATTCAAATAAAAATAAATTAAATATGGATGTAAATATATGCACATCAAACACCCCCACACTTATCTTTTTATTCGTTCTTGAATAAAGAAAAACTAAGATAAATCCGTTTTCATAGGAAACACGATTGCATTGAGTGTATGCAACAAGCCGTTAAACCTTTAGTTGTCCCTAGTAGGACGAGTATTGTCTCATGAGAGTTTTCAACGGATACTACCCACAAAGTCCAAATGCAACATGAGAAATGACTAAATGCAAGATTATTTACAAAGACATGGATGCACATTTTTGAAAATATTTACAAATGAAGAATTTACTTTCAAATCGACACGAATAAGTTAAATATAAGTTCTAGTCATTATCGAGAAATTTAAGTCCTTTTACTCGTCAAAATTTCCAATAAAAACTAAGTTATCATAACAAATAGACTCTAATTTGGCTAGTTGTTTTAGTCGATAACATAGTGCAACTATGAAATAGATCCTTAGTTGATTTTCGAAGTTTATCAAAGTGGTATTTTCATTTCATTTGAATAACAAGTCAAAGCAAATAAGTAAAAATAGTGCTTGGATTTCAATTGCTTGCTCTCTCTTTAGTTGAAAATTTTATTGATATTAACAATATTTACATATGCCTAACTCAGAAAACTTAGGCCAGATATATTACCCATGCACTGCCTTTCGGGCATACGTGAGGGGAATACAGAGTGTGGCGAGTGAACATGCAAGTGTGAACACCTATTGACTGTAGGCGTTATGAATGAAAGAATTTTTTTATATACATACACCTAACTCAGATAAACTTAAGCCGGATATACCGATCATGCACTGCCTTTTGAGCTTACATGAGAAGGGTACAGAGCATGGCGAGTGTACACACTTGCGTGTGAACACATGACTCTTGGTGTTAAAATATATACATACATACATAGAATATATTTTTTTCTTTTTTTTTCTTTTTTTAGAAAGAGAGAGTTTTACAATATCAAAATAGTACCACTTAACTTAAAAGATTTAAAATATTATCGCCTTTACTTTAAATAAACCACTCTTTTAAACAAAGATTTTCAATTAGGATATACTTCATAATTATCACCCATGAATCTTCCTATATACTACTCATACCATCGTTACTTGTAATCAAACTTTATTTTTATTTTTGTTAAGACAAATAAATTTTCAAAAATTTCAATTTAATAACCAAAACTTATACTTATCCTATAGTGTTTCTTCAAAAATAAATCAAAATGCTAATGTTTGCACAAAAAATGGGCAAACACCTCCAAGTCGTATGATTTAGTCGATTTTATGTTGTTTTTAGTGATCTGGGTGATTTATGCAAATATGTAAAAAGCAGGGACTAAACTATAAAAGACACACAGATTTATAGTGGTTCAGCCAGAATGTGCCTACGTCCACTTTATATATTATTTCTCCTTTCTTGTTCAGATTACAAGTACAAAGCTTTGATACAGGTATATGAAAGTTGTTTGAAAGTTCTATCCGTGCTTGAGCTCTCCAACTTGTCACCATTGTTGTATCCCTGTCCCTCTATTTATAGAGTGAGGCTGGGGGCGGGGGTCTTGGATGTGCATAGCTGCTGGTGGGCCTGGGATGATGCGATCTGGCCTGGCAGTGTTGATCCGGTATGCCTTGGTCTGGTTGTGAGTGGATGGAGTTTGGTTCGGTGGGAGTTGGTATTGGTTCGGTGAGGATTTGGTTCGGTAGGACCTTGGTTCGGTGAGAACTTGGTTCGGTAGGACCTTGGTTCGGTGAGAACTTGGCTCGGTAGGCAGGGGAAGGAGTTGGTTCGGTAGGCAGGGGAAGGAGTTGGTTCGGTGGGAACTTGGGAGGTAGTTGGTCCGTTAGGCAAGGGAAGGAGTTGGTTCGGTGGGAACTTGGGAGGTAGCTGGTCCGGTAGTGAGTGGAGCTGGGTCCTGGTCCGGTAGTGTTTACCTTGGCTCGGTCAGGCTTTGATTCGGCAGTAGATGGATGGTCCGGTGGTGCCATTGTTTCTTTTGGTTCGGTGGGGGTGGAGACGCACCCAACATTTTCCCCCCAAAGCGGGGCGTATGACGGCATATGTCGCGCTTTGTTTTCTTCAGATTGAATAGTCGTACTCGGTTCTAAGTGCCGAATCGTTTGGTCCGGTCTTCCTGCGCTCTTCTATAAGTATGGGATATATGCTTCCGTGATTTCTTGCCAAACGAGATAGCCGAACCAGATCGTCGAATCATTTGTTGAATCCTGCCGAATCAATCATTTGCCGAATCACCCTCGTCTACCGAACCAGGTGATCGCCGAATGACCTTTGTGTGTCGCATCACCGAATGAATCCGGGGTTTGAGTGCCGAATGACCCTTCGTGCCTTGAACTGCCGAATGACCCTGTGGGGTATGAATGCCAAATGAACCTTCGCGGTTTGAATCTGCCAGATGAGTTTTTATGACTCGGACTACCGAACGAGACCCGGAGTTTGAATGCCGAACGAACCTTGAACCTTTTATGTTTCGAATTACAAATGAAATTCTAGATTGTACGCACTTGCTTGTTTATATCTCTACATCCTTTGTTTTAGCGATGTATTCTTTTGTGTTGCAGATAATGTCTCATAAAGTTGAAACCCGATCAGAGAAGAAGAAATCCCAGGACAGAGAAGATACTTCCGTAGTGCCCCCAGCTCAGCCAGAACCGGGACGTCATGGGCCCACCCCGAGGTCACTAGTAGATGGGTACGGCCCTCAGGAGCTTCTGAACTCACCTCCTGACTGTTTCCCTAGCTCTCTCAAAGGCGAGCAGCTTGATGTTATCTCTCGCTCCTTTGGGATTGACAAAGCGCACATGCTATTGCCGGGGGAGGGAGTGATGCCATATAATCCCCCCGAAGGATATTTTGCCTATAGTCGATACCATTATATGTGTGGGCCCATTCCCCCGATCAATGCTTGGATAATCAGCTTCATCACCTACTTGAAGGTAGCTTCATTTCAGCTTCAGCCTAACTACTACGCCATCCTGGTGAGCCTGTTTGTCATTTTCCAGAGGAGGTATGGGCGTCCTCCCTCCAACCGGGAGATCCGGTACTTGTACAATTTGAGAGGCTATAAGAAGGGGTCTCCATACATCAGCTTGGAATCAGTCGTATCTTTCAAGCCTATCCTGGACTTATATTCGAAGTTCAGCATGTTTAAGAAAGAATGGTTTTTTATCAAGGATGACTCTGTTTCCATCCGTCGCTTCACCTCCAACTGTAAGTTTGAAGCTTATTTATAATGTCCGTTATGACTGCAATGCTTCTTCTTATGTGTTTTTATTTCTTGCTAGCGATAGGTGGCTTTGCGGTCATGGAGAATGATCGCCTGGTTCAGATGGCTGTGGAAATAAAAGCCATTACGGGAAGGGACAGGTCGGCTTCTTACTTGATCAGGAATGCTACACTTCTGGGGCACAACCTGATCCTTCCACATCAGTCTGTGGTTAAGCAGAGAGACACGGCGGAGGAGAGAGCTGCTAAAGCCATAGGAGGGGCCACGGCGAAGAGCAGCAAAAGGAGACCCTTCTCGATGCATCCAGTCGCCGGGGGGAAAAAACTCAAGAAGTCCGACGGACCCTCTCCCAGCACACATCCAGACGTTCAGGAGGAGGAAAAAGGCGAGGACGAAGGAGGTGAGGCGGAGAGCGGAAGTGGTAGAGAAGGTGACGGTGATCGTCACGGTGATGATGGTGGTGAAGAACAGGGCGGTGATGGCACCGGGGCTTTGCCTCCTGGGCAGGCAGGCGTGATTCAAGAGTGGACAGATGACGCTCTCCGCCAAGCCTTCGAAGAGTTGGAGGAAAGACCGGCCTTGGCGGAGAATCCCAAGAAAGCTGATAAGGCCGGGACTGGCGCCGATTTATCTTCCGGGAGTGCTTCTACTGAGGCAACTTCTGCGGTTCAAGGTGAATTTCTCTTTATTCTTTTTAATTCTTAAATGATGGCTCAATGCATGCTGGTGACACTTGGTTTTCATTCCAAGAGCGGGCAAAACAGCCAAGACCTCAGATCTTCGGCACAGGCTTGAACAATACAGACTCCTCAAAGCTTCTGCCAAGCCGAAGCCTCCCACTAACCGCCCTGGAGATGTAGTCGGCTATCGTCCTCTTCTTGGAGTTATTGAAGAAGATATACAAAAGAGGAAGAGGAGTCGATCTTCGTTTGAATCTCTTCCTGGCCCTTCGGCCCCACTCCAGCCTATTCACGATATTACGGAGGAGGATACCGAGTTTATGCCTTCCCCACATCCGTCTGAGAATCCAAACGCCACCCCGATAGATCACCCAGGCTTGGTTCGTAATCCGTTCGCGGGTCATCCAGACCTGGACCAGGCCTTTCATGACATCTCCTTCGATGAGGTTACTGGTGAGCACCTTCTCCCTCACAATCCTATGGTACGGGTGCTTGACGAAGCTAAGTCCCTGGACCTTCATTTGCTTACTACCCGGGTTGTAACTCTGGGGGATGAAGCTAAGGCGAACATCGATCGGGTTGCCGAGGAGTCCAGGAAATTGATGGGGCATCATGCCCGACTAGTCAAGGCCGGGGAGGAAATTGGGAGTGCCAACATTCGGCTACGGTTAATGGTCTCCGACCAGGCTAAGCAGCTTGCCGATCAAGCCATTCAAATTTCTCAGCACGAGGCCGCATCCAGGCAACTGAAGAAGACTATGGAAGAGGCCAGCAGGGCAGAGTTGCGAAAAATGGAGGCTGCCTGCAAGGAGCGGATTGACATAGCCATTACGACGGTGGATGAGGTTCGACAAGCGGACCTCGAGCGGGTACAGGAATTATCGGGGAGACTTGAGGTCGCGGAGCTTGCTCAGTCCGAGTTGAAGGAGGAGATGGAGACGATGAGGATATCCCTTCAGGTTGACCACTCACGATACCGATCGGAGAGGGATGCTGCCGTTGCTAAGCTACGTGCTTCTGAGGCCCGAATGAGGGAGATTGAGGAAAACGAGGGGATGATGGATGAGATGCTCCAGGATATGTATTTCCGCACTTGGAAACAGGGTAACTTATCCTGGATGGATGATTACCCCCGAGTTATGGCCATGATTTATCTCTGGGCTCTGGAGGAGGCTAGGGCTGATGCGGATAAAGAAGGTGGTGCGGTCTTCAGAATGGATGTGGTCACTGCCCAGTTTACCAAAGAGGAGAAGGTGGCGGTGAAGGAGGGTATGCGGCTGCTTGCCGCTGAGGAGGCAGGTGTGCAAGTAGAGGATGATGATCAGGATGGTCAGGAAGCGGGCGCTGGTAAGTCTTCCCTTCTAGTCTTTCCGTTAACTTGGTTTCTTATCACTAATGAATTCTTTCTTTGACCGGACAGGTGGGCAACAGGACAAGGGTAAAGCTCCGACGCAGCCGGCTCCTTGATTTGACCTGGATATCTTTTTGTGAACTTGACATTGTTGTATATGTTAGTCTCAAAACAGTAACGTAACTTTTAGGTTGTAATTATGTTACTTGTAATAAACAACATTATTCTTGATGTGTAATTTTTTAACTTTAGCTGATTCTGTCGTATTTGAATGCTTTTGTTATTTTGACATGTTGTATGAGAAATATAGCTATGCATATGCTTGTAATTCAGTTGTGTTAGATGTCAAGTTCTTGCTTAAAACATAATTTCATGTCTTGCAATGTTAGTGTGGTGTGTGAATAAATTATAGCCACGTATTTATACACGGAAGAAGAAAATACCGCCCTTCATATTTTACTTGTAGATGGCAGCTTTGAATGTCTTGTGTGACTGAGTATGGAATGCGGCCTGGTGTCCTGTTGTGAGTTCCCACTCCCATTAGCGAATGTATCTTATTCTGTGTCCTGTACTTTAGGGATCGTTATAGAGGATAGGAGGAAATTTTTTTAAATAAAATTGAAATATGGGAAATAGTAAAACTTCCAATCACGGAAGGCCTTCGATGTGCTTAAGTTCGTGGCAAACGGGCTTTGTAGTCACTTTCCCTAGCTGTGGGTCTTGGAGACATTTGTCACCCATTTTACGCCTCCGCGGGGAGTTAATCTTTTTTACCACAGCCGTACTTAAGACACATCGGAGCCGAGATCGCGCACAGTAACTACCCGGGCCATTATGGCCCGTAATCGTGGGTATTATTCGATTTACTGTGGCCGGCTAACGTGGGTGCCAATCGTCAACCGTGAACTACCCCTGGCTGGCCACACCTTATGTTGGGGCTTAAAGTAGGTTCACAGTTGCCGGCGAGCCGAACGCCGTAATGAGCTGCCTTGGCTATAGTCGGCCTTCTCGGTGGCTTATAATCGGCTCATTACAGTTGGCTTTGAGGGCCGTCGCGAGCAATGAGTTAACCCGCAGCAGAGGGATGCCGGAGCAAAAGTGTCTCATTGGCGAGGGCATAGATTCGTATAGTACCTGTTAGGTCTCGTCCAGGAGAAGTCGCACTGTGGAGCGCCTTGAATGAAAATGCTATTTGCACAGGATTTTGTTCAACATAAAAGGATAAAGTTAACAAGCAGCCAAGATATAAAGGAACAAGTTAAAAAAGAGGCAAGGTTTTTAAAGTGGTTCGGCACGAAAATGCCTACGTCCACTGATTCTCTTTGTTAATTCACTTCATATGGGCAGTACAAGCTTAGAAAAGTATCGACGAAGGTGTTGGATGTTCCATGCCCTCTAGAACACCTCCTCGTCTACTGTTGACAAAATATAAGCTCCATTGTGGAGATCTTTATGAATTACATATGGTCCGTCCCAGATTGGATCTAGTGCTCCGGGGCGTGGGAAGATTCGCTTGAGGACAAGATCTCCCTCTTGTAAGCTACGATGCTTGACTTTGGAGTTGTATTGCGCTGCCACTTTTTTCTCTGAGCTACATGTGGAGGAGTTCTTCGTTTTCTTCTGGGTTATAGTGGATCCTACGGTGGGAAGGCACTATAGTTTCAACTGGGAGCATAGCCTCCGATCCGTATGCCAAAGGGAAAGGAGTATGCCCCGTTGATGTTCTGAAAGATGTGCGATAGGCCCACAGTGCTGTATGAAGTTCATCCACCCAAGCGCCTTTTGACTTTTCGAGTTTCTTTCTTATTAGAGTTTTGAGAATTTTGTTGACGGCTTCGACTTGTCCGTTTGCCTGGGGATAAGCTACGGATGAGAAGCTTTTGTGAATTCCGTGCTCTTGGCACCAGTTGGCGAACTCCTCGCTGTCAAACTGAAGTCCATTGTCCGATATGATTTTGAATGGGACTCTGTACCGGCATAGAACATTTTGATCAAGAAGTTAATAACTTTTGCTGAAGATACTTTATTTAGGGGTTCTACTTCCACCCATTTGGTGAAATAGTCGACTGCCACTACAACATATTTGGCCCCGCCTCGGCCCATTGGCAGTTCGCCAATCAAGTCAATTCCCCATACTGCAAAGGGCCAGGGGCTGGTCATTTGAGTAATCTCAGTTGTTGGTAGCCGCGGAATCTTAGCAAACTTCTGACATCTATCACATTTTCTGACGAAATCTAAGGCCTCCTTGCTTAAGGTGGGCCAGAAATATCCATATCGGAGTATCTTTTTTGCCAAAGTCTGCCCTCCAACGTGATCTCCGCAGCTTCCTTGATGAATGTTGGATAAGATTTCCTTGGCTTCCCTTCCAACGACACACCTTAATAAGGGGTTAGAGAAGCCGCGCCGATAGAGGGTGCCCTCTTATATTGTGTAGCGGGAAGCTTTCCTCAAGATTTTCTTAACTTCGTTACGCCCGTTGGGTAGTGTGCCACTTTGTAAGTAGTCTCGGATGGGAGTCATCCAAGTTGCTTCTTCGGTTGCAGCTATCAGATTCACTTGCTTAAAACTTGGGGTTAGTTGCTTTGAGATGGCTACTGCTCCGGAAATAGCGCCGTCTCTCATGCTAGCTTGCTTTGCCAATCCATCAGCCTCTTGGTTCTCTTCCCGAGGGATGTGTTTGACTAAGTAGTGGTCCAATCGATTGAGAAGTAACTTAGTCTTCTTTAAATATGCTATGAGCCGTTCTTCTCGAGCCTGGAATTCTCCCAGCTATTACTGCTTCATACTCTGCATCATTGTTGGTGGCAGCGAATTCCAGCCTTATAGCATAGTTTAGCTTATTTCCCTTGGGAGTGATTATTACCACACCTGCCCCTGAGCCTTGTTCGTTTGATGCACCATCCACAAAGAGGTTCCACTTGATGTCTTCTGCTATTTCCGATTGCTCCTTACCTTCGTTGGTAGTGAATTCGGCAATGAAATCGGCCAGGGCTTGCCCCTTGATGGCGGTGCGAGGGTGGCAGGTAATATCATATTGACTTAGTTCGATGCACCATTTAAGTAGTCGCCCAGAAGTGTCGGGATGATGGAGCACCTGCCTCAGCGGTTGATCGGTTAGAACTCTGATGGAATGAGATTGAAAATAGTGTCGCAGTTTTCATGATGCGATTAGTAGACAGTATGCTAGCTTCTCAAGTTTAGGATATCTGACTTCTGCCCCCGTAAACCTCTTACTTACAAAGTACACTGGCCGTTGCGTGCGGTTGTCTTCTCTTACCAAAGCAGTGCTTAGAGCATGAGATGATACAGCAAGGTATAGGTATAACTCTTCGCCTTCATTTGGAGTTGAGAGTACCGGCGGTTTCTGGAGGTGTTCAATTAGGTTAAGGAAAGCTGCTAAGCATTCGTCAGTCCATTCGAACTTTCCTTTGTCTTTCTTTAGAGCTTCGAAGAAGGGGACGCACTTGTCCGTTGCTTTGGAGATGAATCGGCTTAGGGCGGCCACTTTCCCATTCAGACTTTGCATTTCATTTCGAGTGGAAGGTATCTTGATATCTCTTAGAGCTTGGATTTGTTCAGGGTTTGCTTCATTTCCTCTGGCATGGACGATGAATCCTAGGAACTTTCCTGATGATACTTCGAAGGAGCACTTTAGAGGATTCAGCTTCATTCCATACTGGCGAAGTACTTGAAACATTTCATCTAGGTGGCTTACGTGACTGTCGGCTTCCCTTGACTTTACCAACATGTCATCCACATAAACTTCCATAGTTTGCCCTATTAGCCCTGCAAACATCTTGTTGACGAGGCGCTGATAGGTGGCTCCTGCGTTTTTAAGTCCGAAAGGCATTACCTTGTAGCAGTACAATCCCCGGTCAGTGATGAAACTAGTGTGGTCTTGATTGGGAGCATGCATAGGAATTTGGTTATATCCTGAGTATGCGTCCATAAAGGATAAGAGTTCGTGCCCGGCTGTGCTGTCTACAAGCTGATCGATTCGGGGAAGTGGGAAGCAATCCTTCGGGCAGGCGTCATTTAAGTTGGAGAAGTCAATGCATGTCCGCCACTTCCCATTAGCCTTCTTTACTAGCACCGGGTTAGAGATCCACTCTGGGTAGATGGCTTCTCGTATGAAGTCATTGGCAAGTAGGTTCTTTACTTCTTCATCGAGGGCTGCTGATCATTTTGCCCCCATACTTCTCTTTCTCTGTTTTACTGGTGCCTTGGCAGAATCAATGTTCAGTACGTGGCATGCTATGTCAGGGGAGATTCCGGTCATGTCAGCGTGTGACCATGAAAATACATCTAAGTTGTGGCGGAGAAAGTCAATGAGTTGTTCCTTCAATTCTGCTTTTAGTTGGGACCCGACTTTCAATAGTCTACTCGAGTCATGTCTGTCTACAGATACAAATTCCATAGCCTCTGCAGGCTCGGCGGTGGCCTCCTCCTCTTCGTCCCTGGGGTCTAATTCATTGAAAGGGTCGCTGGTATATCGAAGAGGAGGGGCTTTCTTTAGTTGCTATGCTTCCAAACTCTTTGTGCAGAGGGAAATCTCTACATTTTTCCCTTTATCCTTCCTGTGGTTGTTGCGAAGTTCAGTTACATAGCAGTCTCGAGCAATGTCCTGGTCTCCCTCTACTTCCCCTACTCCATTTTCCGTTGGAAATTTCAACTTTAGGCACCATGGGGCCAGGACAATTTGGAAGTCAGACAAGGCTGGCCTTCCTAAGAAGGCGTTGTAGGCCGAGTGGTTTTCTATCAGCACAAACGTTTGTTTCCACACAACGGAGCGGGGATGACTTCCAATCTCAACAAAGAGGTCCAATTGCCCGAGGGGCATCTTCGCATCTCCAGTGAAACCGTGTAGTGGTTTATTGCAGGGAGAAACATCCTTTATTGATAGTTTCATTTTGTCGAATGCATGCTTGAATAGGATATTTACTGAGCTTCCAGTATATACTAGAATTCGGAAAACTTTGGCTGGACCGAGTCGGGCAGAGATAACCATGGGATCCATGTGAGGGTACTGCCTTCCCTCTAGGTCACGCCTACTGAATGTGATGTCATCATTCTCTTTCCGCTTCGGGTGGCGTTCTTCTATAACAGAATTAACGCAGTCTTTATTGTTTCTAAGTGACTTTCCATATCTTTCCATTTCTGCCCAGCTTCTGTCGGCGATGTGTGGTCCTCCCGAGATGGTATGGACCACTATCTTCTCTTGACTGGAGCCGCTAGTGTTGCGGTTTCCTCTGCCTATCTCTGGGGAGGGTAGCCTTGGGTTCTCATTGACAAGAGCTGGAGTCCTGTTCTGACCCTTTACATAGCGTTCCAGTCTCTTCCTTCTGATGTGTTCTTCAATCAAGTCCCGGAGATGATGGCATTCATTGGTATCATGCCCATGAGATTCATGGAAGCGGCAGAACTTTCCAGATTTTAGCGCGTTATCTGATTCCTTCTTGTATGGCGGGCGTTTGTATCTAACTTCGTCTTGGGTGGCAAGGAAGATGTTTTCGATGGTTTCATTCAAAGGAGTGTAAGCGTCGAATCTCGGTCCTGGCCGATATAGGCGCTTTTCTCCCTTCTTGCCCCCAGCATTGTTTCTAGAATCATTTCTTTGAACGTCCTTTGCTACAGTGGGCGTGTTGCCGTGAGCTGTCTTATTTTGTTGCCCTGACTGCCCCTCAGTGGCAGCGTCTTCAAGCCTCATATATTTCCTGGCTTCATGGAAGAAATCGGGTAAAGTAGCTGGTTTTTCTTTTGTCAATCTTCTAGCAAATTTAGTATCCGGATGCACACCACTACAGAGGGCCATTAAGATAAGCTTCTCATCGGCATCTTGGACTGCGGCCGCTGTGGCATTGAATCGGGTTAAATATTGCTGCAGCTTCTCTCCATGTTTCTGTTTGATACTGGATAAGGAATAAGCGTCCTTGGGTTGTTCCACATGAATGCGGAACTGACTAATAAACTTTTCTTTCAACATCTCCCATGAGCTGATGGATCCTTGGGGTAGATGGCAGAACCAGGAGGTAGCTAGATCTGCTAAGAATAGTGGAAAGCATTTGCACAGTACTCCCTCTGTTGCCCCGCTCATGAGCATATGCTGTGTGTATCTCTACAAGTGTACAACGGGGTCAGAGGTTCCTTTGTAAGGTTCCATTGTTGGCATTTTCCATTCTCGGGGGTGATAGCAATTTCGATATTGCGGGCGAAAGGGCTGGTTACCCTAGCGCCTATCCCTCGATCTCTTTGATCCCGTTGGACGCACTCTCTGAACAAGCATGCCATCCTTTCATCAGAATTTGGAGCAGATATAAATGAGTTCGGTTCTGCTCTGTGGGACTGATTCCGTCCAGATGACCTGTAGGATGGTATCGTCTATCATTCCTGATATTTTCCAGTGGCTGCCTTTGGTCTTCTGGGAGCATGTTAGGGTCAGCTACAGTTGGCCCTTGCCTTGATCTTCCCCTGCTGGGTTCTGATCTAAGCACTTCCTCGGGTCCAACTTCGGGCTGGACTCTAGCTCGGCCCCGTTCATTGGTGTTTTTATGGTTAGGCAGTATGAAAGGCTCAGCTATAGTTGACCTTCGTCCGGTACCTCCCCCGTTGGGTTCGGTTCCAAGCGTTTCCTCAGGCCTAACTTTGGGCTGAGCTCGATCTCGGCTCCTACCATGGACGCTTCTGTCGTTAGCTCCTTCAAAGAAGGAAGATCTCTGTTGTCTCTGAGATCCTCCAGACTGGGACTCACCCCATGATTCAGTGTTGCGGTTGGACTCTTCAGCATCCCTTAAGCGTGACATGAGATGGTCCACCAAGGCTTCCTGTTGGGATGTGAAGCGGTTAGTCACTTCAGCCACAACCCTTTCTAGATCTGCCCTAGTAATTGCTGCCGGCTGTTCTGCGGCAGGGGTGGTCAGATTTGCCTGACCTTCATTTGGTATTGCTACTGGAAGGGTACGATTTACTTGATCTGTGACCACTGGATCTGGAAGACTGCTGGTTGCGATGTTTTTTCCTTTGTTAACATCTTTCTTCTGCTTGGGAGGCATGTTTTCCAAGCAATGAACGACGCTGTTAGGAAGAAGGTTAAGTGGGAGAAGCCGAAGCTTCGAGCTTCTAGTTCTCAGTGAAAGCACCAAAAATATTTGCACAAAAAATTGGCAAACACCTTCAAGTCGTATGATTTAGTCGATTTTATGTTGTTTTTAGTGATCTGGGTGATTTATACAAATATGTAAAAAGCAGGGACTAAACTGTAAAAGACACACAGATTTATAGTGGTTCAGCCAGAATGTGCCTACGTCCACTTTATATATTATTTCTCCTTTCTTGTTCAGATTACAAGTACAAAGCTTTGATACAAGTATATGAAAGTTGTTTGAAAGTTCTATCCGTGCTTGAGCTCTCCAACTTGTCCCCATTGTTGTATCCCTGCCCCTCTATTTATAGAGTGAGGCTGGGGGCAGGGGTCTTGGATGTGCACAGCTGCTGGTGGGCCTGGGCTGATGTGATCTGGCCTGGCAGTGTTGATCCGGTACGCCTTGGTCCGGTTGTGATTGGATGGAGTTTGGTTCGGTGGGAGTTGGTATTGGTTCGGTGAGGATTTGGTTCGGTAGGACCTTGGTTCGGTGAGAACTTGGTTCGGTAGGACCTTGGTTCGGTGAGAACTTGGTTCGGTAGGCAGGGGAAGGAGTTGGTTCGGTGGGAACTTGGGAGGTAGCTGGTCCGGTAGGCAGGGGAAGGAGTTGGTTCGGTGGGAACTTGGGAGGTAGTTGGTCCGGTAGTGAGTGGAGCTGGGTCCTGGTCCGGTAGTGTTTACCTTGGCTCGGTCAGGCTTTGATTCGGCAGTAGATGGATGGTCCGGTGGTGCCATTGTTTCTTTTGGTTCGATGGGGGTGGAGACGCACCCAACAGCTAAAACAAAAGAAAATTTGTTTTTGGGATTTTTTTGTTTTTGAATTTTTTTTTAAGTGAATGAAAATGAAAAAAAATAAACCATGAAAATAAAAAATAAAGATGACTCCCCCCTCTCACACTTGATTTTGACTGTGTATCCACAGTCAATGCATGATATAATGAGTGTAACGGGGAAACATATGTACATATTTACAAAAGAGGGTTAACATTTCTTACTAGACGTAGCATGGCTCATGAAGAATCATGAGCTCCTCCTCCTGATCGCACGACAACTCAAAGAATGGTTTCAAACGATGACTATTGACTTTGAAAATTGATCCATCCCTAGGGTTTTGTATTTCTATCGCACCGTGTGGAAAAACAGTTCGTACCATAAATGGTCCGGTCCATCTCAATTTTAGTTTCTCAGGGAATAAATGAAGTCTAGAGTCATATAAAAGAACTTTCTGGTTTGGTGAAAACGTTTTTCTTAGGATTGACTTATCATGAAAAAAATTGTTCTTTCTTTGTAAATCTTTTCATTTTCATACACATCGTTCCTAAGTTCATCTAGTTCGTTGAGTTCTAGTTTTCAGTTTTCGCCAGCTTTATCAAGATCAAAGTTTAAGTTTTTTATTTCCCACAACGCTTTGTGTTCGATTTCAACAGGTAAATGGCAAGCTTTCCCATAAACTAAAGGAAATGGGGACATCCCAAGTTTAGTTTTAAAAGCGGTACGGTAAGCCCAAAGCGCATCGGTCAATTTCTGAGACCAATCTTTTCGATTTTTATTAACGATTTTCTCTAAAATCTATTTTATTTGTCGATTTGAAACTTCAACTTGGCCACAAGTTTGAGGATGATATGGAGTGGATAACTTGTGGGTTATTGAGTATTTCTTCATCAAAGTTTCAAAAGAACGATTGCTAAAATAGGTTCTGTTATCACTTATTATTATGCGAGGTGTGCCGAACCTCGAAAAAATGTCTTCTTTAAGGAATTTCACAACAATTCTATGGTCGTTGGTTTTGCACGGAACGGCTTCGACCCATTTCGAGACGTAATCAACAGCGGGAAGAATATACAAATTTCCAAAAGAATTGGGAAAAGGTCTCATAAAGTCGATGCCCTAAACATCAAAGATTTCGATCGTAAGAATGGGGTTTAGAGGCATCATATTTCATTAAGAAATTCTTCCAAGTATTTGGCAACGATCGCAAGTTTTACAAAATTCGAATGAGTCTTTGAAAAGAGTGGGCCAATAGAAACCACACTGAAGTACCTTTTCAGCTGTTTTTCGAGGACCAAAATGTCCACCGCACACTTGATCATGGTAAAACAAAAGAACACTCATTATTTCATTATCCAAGATGCAACGTCGAAAGATTTGGTCTAGATAATACTTGAAAAAGTATGGATCGTCCCAACATAAATATTTCACTTGGGACATGAATTTGCATTTGTCCTGTTTGGAACAAGATGACGGAGTTTCTTTAGTGACTAAGTAGCTCACTATATCAGCGTACCATGGATTGATAGAAATTGAAAGAAGTTGTTCATCGGGAAAGTTTTCATTGATTGGTAAAGGCGATGGTGCGTAGGGAAGATGAGACAAGTGATCGACTATGACATTGTCGAATCATTTTTTGTCCTTGATTGTAAGATCGAATTCTTGTAGTAAAAGGATCCAATGGATTAAACGAGACTTAGCATCCTTTTTAGCGAAAAGATATCAAGAGTGGAGTGGTCTGTGTAAACAGTAATGTGTAAGCCTATCAAATATTGTCTGAACTTTTCAAGTGCGAAAACTACTGCTAGAAGCTCTTTTTCAGTGGCTGTGTAATTGAGTTGAGCATTGTTCAGAGTCACACTAGCGTAGTAGATAACGTGAAGGATGTTGTTGATGCATTGTCCTAAGACAGCACCAACTGCAAAGTTCGAAGCATCACACATTATTTGTAGCGATCCAAAATTCAGCCTTCGAAAATCGGCACCCGTACTTCGCTTGTACTCAAAATGCCGTAGATTCAAACGTCGAATCTGGTTCACCAGAGCTTATAACACCATTAAGTATAACAACACAGCGGAATAAAGAAATATATGATATCATATACAACTCAAATGAATATAATATCCAGAATGATATACAACAATGATATCAATATGATACAACAATATCAGAGATATGATACAAGAAATAGCAGCGGAAAGAAAATAGATAACACCAGCAGCGGATAGAATGTCTCTAATAGAATGCTCCAAGATAAGCAACGTCAGTCCATGAACTCCAAGAACTGAACTAGCTCCAGATAATCTACTAAACCAGAATATCTGAAAACCCCAACTCCAGACTGCCCGTGTGGAAAATGGTGGGCACCCAGAGTTTAGGAAGGGAACAATAAATTCCGAGTCAGTCGTGGGACTGGTGTGAGTAACAAAAACAGTTTATCTTTAAAACAACACAAAAGAACTTTAAACATTGAAACCCGCAATTCTTTTGGAAAATTAAACTACCATAAGACCTCCCGCCACACATACAATGTGTGACGACCGCCCATGACCCCTGCACCGAACCTAGAGGTAGTGCGCTGTAAAGTGTGCCAGGCGACCATGGACGATTGCCAAGGTAGATTAAAAACAACAGAATCTATCGTATTACTCACAGCGCATGGACAAAATACAATAGAACATATACATAGTAAAGCTTCACAGAATAGAATCTCATCAATAAAACTTCATAATAGTTGAATACAAACATCTTAATAGTCAATACACCAAGCCTCACTACATAACACTCAGAGATCATACAAACAGCGGAACATCCAGTACATATAGTAAGAAGATAATATGCAACCCTCCAGCTCGTCTTCGATATCAACACCGTGGAAAGCAAGAACATCACCTATCACCTGCTACCTAGTCTGTCCGTCCCAAAGTGGACGAACAGCCCAAGGCAATAAGAGTTAAAACATAAAGCCTTGAGTCAGACAACAGTCTTAGTGAGTCGTAAATTAACTAACAACATACCAAAAGAGCATAAAGGAAAAAGGAATAGGGATACAATCCTCCCACTCCAACCTCTTTCTACAGTGATAGCCCCCAAACACAAACTAAGCAGAAGCAAACATAGCAGAGCATACAATTTAAAGTAAAGCAATTATCACTCGATTCAAGGGCGATGTTTTCCAAGTACAAACCCCCAAGGCCTAAACCAAGATCAGATAAGCACCCAGAAAATACCGCTCTTGAGACCGAATGACGATACAACCAAACATCCATGACTCTGGCTATCACTGTTATCATTGCCTCAATATAACTGTTAGTTGAATGACCGGCACATTCTTTCAGCCATCCGTCAAGGGCTAATGGAAAACCCCGGTTCTAGACATAACACTGCACGTCATCGTGACCCGTGCCTAGGACTATCGAATCTGCCCAGAGTACTTGACTACCAATCATTAGCCTTCAAGGACTATCGAATCTGCCCAACGTACTCTTGCTTTGAGCATGCTAGAACCTTCAACAACGATGAGATCTCAGCCTTCTAGTCATCCTCCTCGATGACTATTCCCATACTAGCTCAAGCGCCTCTCGAGCAAACCATTATCCTCAACTTGAACCATATCACCGAGTTATCAACATGCTTGGAATGATCCCGTTTGGATTAGACCAAGACTAACTCATATCATGCCTTGCTTCATCACATCCTCGCAAAGCTTCATCTCAACATTATCATCATCGAATCTATCCATATGAGCTTCCACATCCGCCACATATGCCACAAGCAGCTTTCCTAATTCAAAAGCCTTTCCCTTAGCTTTTGAATCATCTTCGGTCTAAATCAAATCATCAATCATCTCATTCATAGCAATCAATCAAGTCAAACATTAATCCAAGTAATCAAGCATTCAAATATAAGCTAAATGGACAATCATAACAAAAATGGCAATTTCGTAATTAAAGAGTCAAAAGTCTAACAAGCATGAAAACATGAGCAATATCTCTATAATGTTGATGAATGAACTTGCATAGGTTATCACTTAGTAAAATGGTTGTCAAATCATCATAAACAATGGATCTATATGGATCTATACTTAAGTTTACAAAGATGCATGAAAATCACTACTTTACACCAAAATCAAGCCAACAATCCGATATACTCCTTTGGATCCGTGTGAGAGATAATCACCACTCACCAAATCACCTAAACACCTCAAAAGAAACCCACTTCAGATCTGGACAGCGAAGGATCTATCTTGATCTATCACCAATCCGCTTCAAACGATGAAATCTCACTTCAATGGATGAAGATCTTCAATCTAAGCTCTTGAATCTTCAATTTGATCTTCAACTTGGATGGATGGAATCACTAGATTAGAGTGGAGAAAAGAAGTGTAGAAGTCGAGCTCTCAAAATGGCAGCACTTCGTCGCTTCGAAATCCGGATCCCAAAAAGTGAGAAAACCCTCCTATTTATAGGCTGAAATCCTCCTTAAGTCGTCCCCTCGGAGTTAGGTCGTCCACGACTTACGACCTAAAACCCCACCGACCTAAAGTCTTCGACCTAACAACCTCCGACTCAACAACCCCAAGCCACTACGACTTACGACCTAACACTCATCAGTCCAGTGCATTCATACGACCTAACGCTTTTACGACTTAACACACATTCGACTCAACAACTCCTAGGTCGCTCACGACTTAACACCCAGCGACCTAACACCTTAAGCCAAAACCCAACGACCTATCGTACGCGCGACCTAACAACTCACGCGACCTACGACTTAGCAGATAGGCTACGACCTAACTACACACAGGGTCATACGACCTAACTACTTCTTCCTTAGGTCGTTGCCGACCTATCCCCCTTAGGTCGCTAATTCACCCAGAAACTCACGACCTAACTATCTTAGGTCGCCTACGACCTAAATTAACACGGAAGCTTACGACTTATCATCTTAGCTAGGATACGACCTAACATCACTAACCCGCTAACTACTGGTTCTCCTTAGGTCGCTGCCGACCTATCCCTTAGGTCGGTCAAATACTTAGGTCGGTCAAACGACATAACCTATCCCACAACCTAGGCTTAATAGATCTTACGACCTAACCCTGACACGCTCCTAAGTCGCTCACGACTTATCACGCTCCTAAGTTGCTCACGACCTAAGCTACCAAACGATCTAGCTCTTAAGTCGTCACCGACTTAAGTCTTCCTTCCCTTAAGTCGTCCAATCTATAAGTCGGTCACGACTTAGGACTTGAACAAAATTCTGCCCAAAATCTGAAACGACTTAACAACGCTAAGAATTCTAGATTTTTATGAACTTTTCGATCCGTAAAAATATGGGTCGTTACATTCTCTCCCCCTTAGGAATTTCGCCCCCGAAATTCCAAACAAACAAGAGCAATCAAGGATTATTCTGCATGCCTACCATCCATAGCAATCAACAAACCATGCATCCAATTCTAGCTTAGCATGCAGAATTCTAAAACTAGAACAAGTTACATTATCGTGAGATGACACGACACCTTAGGGCCATACCTTGAAGAGTTCAGGATGAGGTGCTTTCATCCTCTCTTCCACCTACCACGTACAGTCGTTATCAACATCACTCCATTGTATCTTGAGCAACTTAACTACCTTCCTCCTAAGCTGTTTCATGTCGGTTCCCACAACACGAAGCGGCTTACGAGGTCTCTTATCGACTGGATCAACTTCGAAATCTTCACAGCTATCAGTAGAAACCACTGTATTCGAGTCGTGCACATACTTCCGTAGATACGATACGTGAAAAACATTGTGCACACCCGACATCTTCTCTGGTAACTCCAATCTATAGGCGAGCTTTCCAATTCGCTCGATGATCGGGAATGGTCCAACAAATCTTAGGGTCAATTTCCTTTCTTCCCGAATCGAATAACATTCTTCATTGGAGATATCTTCACAAAAACCATATCACCAACGTCGAATTCCAAATCCTTACGATGCTTATCGGCATAACTTTTCTGACGGTCTTGGGCTGCCTTCATTCATTGCCGAATGATCTCTATACAATCTGAAGTCTGTCGAATCATCTCTGGCCCAAGCATCAACTTTTCTCCGGTCTCTAACCAACATGTCGGAGAGTTACACGGTCTTCCATACAATGCCTCATACGGTGCCATACCAATGCTTGACTGGTAACTGTTGTTATACGAAAATTCCACCAAATGAAGATGATCTTCCCATGATCCTCTGAAATCCAAAACACAAGCTCTGAGGAGATCTTCCAAAACTCGGTTGACTCTCTCGGTCTGACCATCTGTTTGAGGATGATAAGTTGTACTCAAACATAACTCGGTTCCCAAAACTTCCTGGAAGCTCTTCCAAAATCCACTAGTGAACAATGGATCTCGATCGCTCACTATACTCTTCGGAATACCATGGAATCGAACTATCCACTTAACATACAACTCAGCCAACTTTGATGCAGTCCTAGTCGATCGAACAGGAATGAATCTTGCACTCTTAGTCAAACGATCTACAACGACCCAAATCCCCTCATTTCCCGTTCTTGTTCTAGGTAGTCCATCAATAAAATCCATCGATACTTGCTCCCACTTCCATGTAGGAACTTCTAATGGCTGAAGCAATCCACTTGGCTTCTTCTGTTCGGCTTTTACCAACTGGCAGTTCATGCACTTGGAAATAAAATTTCCAACATCCTTCTTCATACCTTCCCAGTAATAGGTTCTCTTCATATCCCGATACATCTTATTTCCACCTGGATGAATTGTCAGCTTCGAGTGATGACTTTCCTTCAGAACTTCACTCCTTAATTCATCTATATCGGGAACAACTAGTCTTCCTTGCTTTCGAAGCCAACCCTCTGGATCGACCTCGAATCCTTTATCCTTTTCTGGGTCCAATCCAGATTCCAAATCACGGATAATCTTGACAAGCTTATCGTCTCGCTTTTGGCTCTCGCCAATCCTTTCCACAAGAGTGGGTCTTATCGATAAGTTTGCCAACATCTCAGGTTCCAATTCACATCTGGGCCTGAAGTCAAATCCAGCTAAATACTCGAGACTCTTCCATTCAGAAAACATGGCTCCCAATCCTGCATGTCTTCGACTTAACGCATCTGCCACCGCGTTACCTTTTCCCGGAGTATACGCTATACCAAAATCATATGATGCCAAAAACTCTAGCCAACGTTGCTGCCGAAGATTCAAATCCTTTTGGGAGAAAAGATACTTCAACGACTTATGATCCATAAACAACTCGAATCGAACTCCCAATAAATAATGTCTCAACATCTTCAGAGCAAATACAATCGCCGCTAACTCCCAATCATGAGTCGGGTAATTCCTTTCATGCGGCTTCAGTTGTCGACTTGCATACGCAACAACTTTATCCTTCTGCATCAGCACTGCTCCAAGTCCAGTACCACATGCGTCGGTGTAAACCACCATCTCATCATTCCCACTAGGAATAGTCAAAACAGGAGCACTCGTCAATCTTTCTTTCAGGATTCTGAAAGCTTGCTCACACTTATCTTCCCACTTGAACACTTGGTTCTTCTTCGTCAATCCTGTTAACGGTGCAGCCACCTTGGAGAAGTCTTTGATAAACCGTCGATAATATCCTGCCAATCTAAGAAAACTTCTCACATCAGATGCACTCTTAGGTCTAACCCAATCCTGGATTGCTGCCACCTTAGCGGGATCAACCGCTATTCCATTTCCAGAGATAACATGGCCTAAGAACCTCACTTCACTCTTCCAGAAGTGACACTTCGAAAACTTAGCCTTCAGCTGATGTTTCCGTAAGATTTCCAAAACAATGCGCAAGTGCGTCTTGTGCTCTTCTTCAGTTCTGGAATAAATCAGAATATCATCCACGAACACTAGCACGAACTTGTTCAACTGATCTCTGAACACTCTATTCATAAGATCCACAAAATATGCTGGCGCGTTAGTCAATCCAAATGGCATTACCAGCCACTCAAAGAAACCGGATGGTGTCCTAAAAGAAGTCTTCGGCACACTATCCTTAGCCACTCTCAACTGGTGAAATCCCGTTGCTAAATCCATCTGAGAAAACACCTTCGCTTCGTGAAGCTGATCAAACAAGTCATCTATTCTCGGCAATGGATACTTGTTCTTCTTAGTCACTTTATTCAGCTCACGATAATCCACACACAATCTCAACGACCCATCTGCCTTGGTTGCAAACACAACTGGTGCACCCCACTCGGACACACTACGCCGAATGAATCCTTTCTATAAAAGGTCATCAACCTGCACCCTCAACTCCTGTTGTTCCCTAGGCGCCATCCGCCTAAGAGGCATCACAACAGGTCTGGCTCCTTCAACTAGATCTATACGAAACTCGATCTCTCTATGCGGTGGTAACCCTTTGACCTCGTCAAAGACATCCTCAAATCCATTAGCGATTGGCACAGATGACAGTCCATCCCGTGGAACAACCAGCGAATACATGAAGCTCATGAAGACGCCTTCTTCATGCTTACATCGTATCACAATCTTTCGCCCCTCCACATTCTTGACTGTCACCTCCAACCTCTCACAATCAACCTTTGCTGCATACTTCCTAAGCCAGTCCATACCCAAAATAATTCTGAACCCCGCAAAGTTCAGAACAAAGCAATCACAAACAAAAGAGCAATCATGACTCGATACAATCAGATCACGGCATAACATACACAAACAAGACGAACCCCCAACTGGATTAGTCACAACCAATGGCCTATCAACAATATCCGGTTCTAAACCCAACCGGCCTACAAGTTCACTACAAACAAAAGAATGCGACGCCCCAGTATCAAACAGAACTCTTACTGGAACACCACATATGAAAAGAGTACCTTGAACCACCACACTCTTTCCCTTCTCTTCAGCGGTAGAAGCTTTCGAAGACGATGGTACAGCCCCCAAAGCATAAGCTTGCACAATCTGCTTGTCCTTCCTCGGTTCCGGACAATTCTTCCTGATATGCCCCGGCTTGTCACAGTTGTGACACTTCATCGGCACCTTCGGATTCTTGCAATCCTTGGAGAAATGGCCCTTCTGTTGACAATTGAAGCAGGTCACCTCGCCTTTCGGCTTCTTCTGGCCATCCTTACCCTTTTGCTGCTGCTGCTTCCTCTTCTTGTTTCCACCCTGCTGGGGTTTAGATTCTTCCCTGGTTACAGCAACAACAGATCCTTCCTTAGGAAACAGACTCTCATACCTGAGAGCTTTCTCCACAAGCTTCTCAAATGAATCATCCAGATGATCCACCAACTGCCTCCCAAGATAACTGTCCAAGCCTGTCACAAACTTCTCATTCTTCTGATATGCAGATTCAATATATGACCGGGCATACTTGGACAAAGCTTCAAACTCAGAAACATACTCAAGAACTGGTCTTCCTCCCTGCTTGAGCTCCACAAACTTCTTGAACAGAACAGACTTCTGAGCTGTAGAAATGAACTTAGCTTCAAATCTGACTTGGAATTGCTCCCAAGTAATCTCTTCCTCCGGAGTATTGATGGTAATAGAGTTCCACCAATCAGAGGCTCTCCCTTGAAACTGCCTTGATGCTAACTTCCTCTTAGTTGCATCCTCAATTCCCAAATCACCAAAAATCCTTCTACAAACATCCATCCATCTCTGGACCTCAATAGTTGATTCTGTCCCCAAGAAAACCTTCCCTCCAAGAGCAGTATAGTCTTTGCACAACTTAGCAAAATCCACTGGTTTTGGAGTTTGGACTTGAACTCCAACATCAACTGCTGCCCCCGGGACTGGTATCCTTCTCATGATCGAAGTCATCATAGCTTCGAACATAGCAGCATAATCAGCAGCCCCCTCAGTAGCATGGCCTTCCCTAGCAGCTGGTCTCCCTCTTCGACTCATCCTTAATATCTATAAAAAGGAATGATTAGAACACCTAGAGAAACAATTGCATAAAGGACTCAAACTCTACTAAGCTACTATATTATATATAGTAATCATCCATCAAAATACAATTACGTCTCTCATACGTAGTTACGTCAGCGAGCGTTGGGTAAAATCGATTAACCAAAGCTCTGATACCAAATGTGACGACCGCCCATGACCCCTGCACCGAACCTAGAGGTAGTGCACTGTAAAGTGTGCCAGGCGACCATGGACGATTTCCAAGGTAGATTAAAAACAACAGAATCTATCGTATTACTCACAACGCATGGACAAAATACAATAGAACATATACATAGTGAAGCTTCACAGAATAGAATCTCATCAATAAAACTTCATAATAGTTGAATACAAACATCTTAATAGTCAATACACCAAGCCTCACTACATAACACTCAGAGATCATACAAACAGCGGAACATCCAGTACATATAATAAGAAGATAATATGCAACCCTCCAGCTCGTCTTCGGTATCAACACCGTGGAAAGCAAGAACAGCACCTGTCACCTGCTACCTAGTCTGCCCGTCCCAAAGTGGACGAACAGCCCAAGGCAATAAGAGTTAAAACATAAAGCCTTGAGTCATACAACAGTCTTAGTGAGCGGTAAATTAACTAACAACATACCAAAAGAGCATAAAGAAAAAAGGAATAGGGATACAATCCTCCCACTCCAACCTCTTTCTACAGTGATAGCCCCCAGACACACACTAAGCAGAAGCAAACATAGCAGAGCATACAATTTAAAGTAAAGCAATTATCACTCGAGTCAAGGGCGATGTTTTCCAAGTACAAACCCCCAAGGCCTAAACCAAGATCAGATAAGCACCCAGAAAATACCGCTCTTGAGACCGAATGACGATACAACCAAACATCCATGACTCTGGCTATCACTGTTATCATTGCCTCAATATCACCGTTAGTTGAATGACCGGCACATTCTTTCAGCCATCCGTCAAGGGCTAATGGAATACCCCGGTTCTAGACATAACTCTGCACGTCATCGTGACCCGTGCCTAGGACTATCGAATCTGCCCAGAGTACTTGACTACCAATCATTAGCCTTCAGGGACTATCGAATCTGCCCAACGTACTCTTGCTTTGAGCATGCTAGAACCTTCAACAACGATGAGATCTCAGCCTTCTAGTCATCCTCCTCGACGACTATTCCCATACTAGCTCAAGCGCCTCTCGAGCAAACCATTATCCTCAACTCGAACCATATCACCGAGTTATCAACATGCTTGGAATGATCCCGTCTGGATTAGACCAAGACTATCTCATATCATGCCTCGCTTCATCACATCCTCGCAAAGCTTCATCTCAACATCATCATCATCGAATCTATCAATATGAGCTTCCACATCCGCCACATATGCCACAAGCAGCTTTCCCAATTCAAAAGCCTTTCCCTTAGCTTTTGAATCATCTTCGGTCTAAATCAAATCATCAATCATCTAATTCATAGCAATAAATCAAGTCAAACATTAATCCAAGTAATCAAGCATTCAAATATAAGCTAAATGGACAATCATAACAAAAATGGCAATTTCGTAATTAAAGAGTCAAAAGTCTAACAAGCATGAAAACATGAGCAATATCTCTGTAATCTTGATGAATGAACTTGCATAGGTGATCACTTAGTAAAATGGTTGTCAAATCATCATAAACAATGGATCTATATGGATCTATACTTAAGTTTACAAAGATGCATGAAAATCACTACTTTACACCAAAATCAAGCCAACAATCCGATATACTCCTTTGGATCCGTGTGAGAGATAATCACCACTCACCAAATCACCTAAACACTTCAAAAGAAACCCACTTCAGATCAGGACAGCGAAGGATCTATCTTGATCTATCACCAATCCGCTTCAAACGATGAAATCTCACTTCAATGGATGAAGATCTTCAATCTAAGCTCTTGAATCTTCAATTTGATCTTCAACTTGGATGGATGGAATCACTAGATTAGAGTGGAGAAAAGAAGTGAAGAAGTGTAGAAGTCGAGCTCTCAAAATGGCAGCACTTCGTCGCTTCGAAATCCGGATCCCAAAAAGTGAGAAAAACCCTCCTATTTATAGGCTGAAATCCTCCTTAAGTCGTCCCCTCGGAGTTAGGTCATCCACGACTTACGACCTAAAACCCCACCAACCTAAAGTCTTCGACCTAACAACCTCCAACTCAACAACCCCAAGCCATTACGACTTACGACCTAACACTCATCAATCCAGTGCATTCATACGACCTAACGCTTTTACGACTTAACACACATTCGACTCAACAACTCCTAGGTCGCTCACGACTTAACACCCAGCAACCTAACACCTTAAGCCAAAACCCAACGACCTATCGTACGCGCGACCTAACAACTCACGCGACCTACGACTTAGCAGATAGGCTACGACCTAACTACACACAGGGTCATACGACCTAACTACTTCTTCCTTAGGTCGTTGCCGACCTATCCCCCTTAGGTCGCTAACTCACCCAGAAACTCACGACCTAACTATCTTAGGTCGCCTACGACCTAAATTAACACGGAAGCTTACGACTTATCATCTTAGCTAGGATACGACCTAACATCACTAACCCGCTAACTACTGGTTCTCCTTAGGTCGCTACCGACCTATCCCTTAGGTCGGTCAAATACTTAGCTCGGTCAAACGACCTAACCTATCCCACAACCTAGGCTTAATAGATCTTACGACCTAACCCTGACACGCTCCTAAGTCGCTCACGACTTATCACGCTCCTAAGTCGCTCACGACCTAAGCTACCAAACGATCTAACTCTTAAGTCGTCACCGACTTAAGTCTTCCTTCCCTTAAGTCGTCCAATCTATAAGTCGGTCACGACTTAGGACTTTAACAAAATTCTGCCCAAAATATCAAACGACTTAACAACGCTAAGAATTCCAGATTTTTACGAACTTTTCGATCCGTAAAAATACGGGTTGTTACACAATGCAAACGCAGAATTGGAGGAGATTTCTTCTTATGATAGTCAAACATGCTTACTACGCAAAATCATTGGATTATTATTATTAGTGCATAGTGTAGGAAAACATTTCGAAAGTATAATATTAATCTTAGCCAACATAGGCATTTCACACTATGCCTACTATAGCTACTATGTTCAATAGCAGGTTACCGCCACATTCCATAGCAGGTAATACAACTAAAACCGTACAAGGTACGTATTGTTTCTTTGGATTTCCAACAAATGGTCAGTTTAAGGAACTTCCTACTGCCACATGGGTACGCCTCTGGCTAGACGTCCCGAGAACTAACTAGCTCTCTGCCAACACAAGGCCGGGTTACTCCTGTAACTAGGTAACTCACGAATATGCCATTCCCCGGACCTTTGGGACCTTTATCCGAGCGCTCGGTAACCAACATCACACATAATAAAGAAAGTGTGTCCACATGAGTAAGTATATGGGCTCCATACCATGATACCACCCTTTTCCAGAAGGAAATGACATACCCTAAAGGGCACGACCCTCGTAACCTTGCCGCATCATTCCTGTTTCGACCATTTTTGGTCTGTGAGGTCCGATGAGGTCTCGTCCACAAAGCTACACTTTTTCACAAAAGCCATGCTTTGATCACAAATGATCAATAAATGATCAACACACAACAACACTCAGCATGCCACATTACCAAATTGGGAGTATATCGCTGATAACCTTCAACTACATAACCTCTGAGCTCGTACGTCTCAGAGAAGGGTGTTAAGCTAAGAGAATAAATTCTCCGCCACCAACAGAAATGTATTTGAAAGAAATCTGCTTTATATCTCAAAGTGTAATGTTAGACATGTAACCATACAAGTCTGTTCCGGGTTTGAACAGAACCGAAGGCACTTCCGAAGAAGCCCTTGCAATCCGGGTATTCACAATCCCGATCGGATTTCCCATCACTTAGGAAATCTCTATACCGGCGCGACTCAGTGCAGAGATAATCGATAGGTCATCCTATCATTCTCGCAAATACCCGGTCTTCACCATCGGTCTTCAAATGCAATCCATATACGACGTATCATTATTCGAAATGGGTTATGTGACACAAAGGTCCTCTCCCGGCTAAACCGAATAATGAGCGCAATGTTTAAAAACATATGGATAATGGAATTTCAATTAAGTCACAACTTAAACCCAACTTTCTTTTCAAATGGTTTAACAAATTACCATTTCTAATCTTTTTACAAAAAGATTCATTTTAACAACCTTTAACGGTTTAAACAATTTCCACACTTTAATCTTTTAAACAAAAGATTCATTTACAGATTTTCCAAATTAATTTCCATTTCAATTGGATTAACTCATTAAATCTTCAAAACAAAGATTTAATTCTTAGCTTTCAAAACAATTCAAAAGATTTATTCATAACTTGGAAAACCATTTCAATTCAAATTTGAAATTCTTTTAATATAAATTGGAAATTCATTCTTATATGAAAGCTTTTATCCATTGGAAACAAATAGTTTTCGTTTTGGAAAACTGATTTCAATTTACATAAGTTAAAGCTACCCAAGTATAAAACTTGGATTTAAATTTAAATTTCCAAACCCATACTTTTAAATGGATAAAATCCATATAAACACCTTTTATAACTTGTATAATCTTTTTGACTAAAATTTCCAAGTAATCGAATTCAATTACAAATATTGAATTCAATTTAAATTAAATTATTTAAAATTCAAGTTTTATTAAGTTATTTCAGATAACTTTTATTTTTGAAACTCATTTTCAAAAGCTTTCAATTCCTATTCCAAAACTATTTTGGATTCAAAAATTCAATCTTTAAAATTGTTAAAAACCTGTGACTTAACTGATTTCCACGTGAAATCCGTATTTGTGTGTGTATGGTGTGGTATAGGGGTTTCACACAATAGTGCAACATCATCATCAATCGGCACAGATTCAAATACAATAATATATTTGATAAGCGGTATTAACTATAACGCTAATTTCCATTCACAGATTCACAGATAATGTACAATTGTATCATAGTAAATGAATAAATTTTACACAGCTCAATCCATAGAACAAAACATCATAGACCAGATAGGACAATCAATTCAAGGCATTTCATACAATACAATCATTCATAAGTAAAGTCAAGCATACAATAATTATTTATAAGTAGGATTTATTAATTGTTTAATCCTAATAAATTCAATTTATTTCCAATTAAATTAATTACTTATGAATTAATTATCCAATCTTGATTGATTAATTACAAATCATTTGACATAAATTAATCACCTTAATTAATTACATCAATTTATCACCTCATTATTAATTATTCCTTAATTAGTCCATTATAAATTACATCATTAATTATATTAATGAATGATCTCTAATTATCTTTAAATTAAATTACTTTATTTAAATTAATTACATTAAGCAATTAATCTTTAATTAAACACAATTATTAATCACCCTTGATTAATAACAAACCAGGAATTAACTGTCCTTAATTACTTAAATAAATTAATTATCCCGTAATTTATTATCTTCATAAATTTATCCCTTGATTGATTACAAAAGTAATTACCCAAATTACTTCATTTATAAATCATCTTCACTAATTACATTCCAGTAATTATCATTTATTACTTCCCTAAATAATTATCTCCATTAATTACACTTAGTAATTGCACTTATCCAATTATCAAATAATTTTCTTAAATTAATTAAACTAAATTAATTAATTAACTTAAGTTAGTCACATTACCAAAATTAATTACAATAAGTAATTAATCCCTTAATTACCTTCATTAAGTAATTACATTTAAAAAATGTATAATTGATTTTCTAAATTAATCTAATTAATTATCAAAATTAATCACATTAATTCAATTACTTAATAATCCCTAGTTAATTATCTTTATTAACTAATACCATTTCTTTAATTACTTTCTTAAGAAATTATCTTAGATTGATTCATTATTAATCATTTCTAATTATAAATTAATCTAAATTATTTATTTATAAATTAAATAAATCATATTTTAATTACCTTATTAATTAAATCATTTTATTACCTTAATTATCTCTAAGATAATTAATTTCCTTATTAATGATTTAACTATCATTAATATGTGTGTTTAAAACATCACACTTTTAAATTTACATTTAAATTCCATTTTAAATTTAAGATTTAAAATAATTAACCATTTAAACATTAACCAAATTTAAAATTAATTTATAAACCTTTAAACAAATGTGAAAACATTTATCACTTATATAAGAAATTTATATGAGCTTTTAACCAAATTTCTTTTGAATTTAGAACATTCCAAATATACTTTATACCCTTCAAGTTGTTTAAATATTTAAATTTTATAAAGCTTCCTTAAATTTTCAAACTAGGATACAAAACTAATTTATATTCATCTTTCAATTTCTGATTTTAAATTTTATTTGAAATCTAGGTTTAAATATCAAATTCTATTCTAAAAAAAATCCAACAAACAGGTTTTTATTAAAACCTGTAACAAAGTAATTACCCGAGCAAACCAAAATTTTGCTTCGAGTCTAGACTCCGTTACTTCGAGTCATCATCCCCTCTGCTTCGAGAAATTCACGAAACGACTCGGGTAAACACTCGAGTACCAGTCCACTGCTCCACTCATCTTCACCAGAAAATAAAATTGGCACTGTGCACGTGCACAGTGACGCAGCGGCGCTCCGGTCGACATCCCCGACTCCGGCAAGTCGCAAACCATCCTCACAATCGAAAGCAAGAATCAATTCGACGCTAACAATCCCTCAACAAAATCGAGCTACCAGTTCGAAAATTCGAACTTCCCTCCTTGTCAAAACCGCCTCGTCCAAGTGAATCCCGACCATCAGAAAAGCTACAATTCCGGCCTCACCTCGTCAGTTCCCTATACTTCCCTTCCCCAGAGTCTGGAGCAGCTCGGTTCACCAGAGGAGACGAGATCTCCTTGTTTCCGACGACCTCCAAACCCATGTATTAAACCCTACATTCGCCTCGATCCGCCATCTCTTGCAATTAAAAAATTATTTAACAATTTTCCTGACTTCGTACATCATCCAACTAGCTTCAAAACAAATTTCAACATCTAAGATTCGTTTGATCCTCAGAAATCGATCAAAAGACATTTTTTTGTTCAAACAAGAACTGCACCTTGAATCCCAAACTAGAAATTGTGATTCTTGTTTTAAAAATCAGGATTTTGCTTAGGGATTCAATTTATAAACTTGAATTGATAATCCAAGATATTTAAAAATATCATTTATATTAAACTTTCATTGTTCTTTAAGGTTTTCAGAGCAGACCTGCTTTGTTTAACTTGAATTCAAATTTTAAAATTTACTTTATGATCGAACAAACATATTTTGTTTATATACTTTGTCCTAACAATCAATAGATTAAGTAGTAATGATTTTTGAACTAACCCAGAGTTTTGAAATCTATAAACAGAAGTATATCCAGATAACAATATGCAGGCATTATTTCACTAAAATACAGTACAGTGTATATATTTTCACACAAACAAAATCTCAGATATTCATCATACAACTAGATTTAAAACTTAGGTTATTTAAAATATGAAGTTACTCACCTGGATGTTTTGAATAGTAGAGAACAGGCTTTGCATTTGAAAACTAATCTTTGCTTTGAGTTGCTCTGCCTTTTGATCTCTGGTTGTCTTGATTCGTTTGATGTTTTAGTTGAAGTTTATTTAAGTTTTTAAGATGATGTTTACTTCATATTTTCTCAGTTTGGAATGAAACGAACTAAAAATGAAGAGTTGATATGTATAAAAGAAATATCACAAGGATATGTCTTTGTACAGGTAATAATTTTGTTGTACAGGGTTATTAATATTTGTTTGTACAAATACCAAAGACTTTTTCTTTTGCTTGGAGGCTGAAACAATCACTTGGTGGCTGAAGTGAGATGGCATTAATTTCCATGTACAAACTATATTTGCTTTCTTCATTTCGGTGGCTGATGGTATTTATCTTATGTACTAAAGATATTTGCATTTATTACTTGGCTTGTTCAAATTTGCATATTTATATTTTTTCTTCTTCTTTCATTTCGGTTGAAATGATTTGTTGGGGCTTCCTATGCAACATTCACACTTATACATATTTTTTTACTTTCTTGAATATGTTAGTTTTTCTTTTGCAGTTGTATATACATAGCTATGTATATTTGTTCACACTAGAATATATTTAAATGTATTTTTATTTTCTTTTCTTTTGCAATATCACTTTAAAATATAATAAATTTCCATTTTAATTTCTACTTTACTTTATATATTTACTTTTATTTCAACTTAAATATTTATCTCTAGAAGTTTATAAGTTCATTTCATATTTTATATAACCATAGATTTATTCGAAATATTTGTTTAACATCAACACTTATTTTGAATTCCTTTTAAAGTTTTATTACCCAACATTTTATTATTTATATTTTAAACCATTTATATTTAAGATTTTAAATTCAGATTCAATGTATATATATATACATATACAAATTTACTCATATATTACCTATACATTCATATATACACATATATACACATTTACAATATTTTTAAATTTAGATGATTTATACAAAATTTATTTTAATTCGGGGAAACTCGTATCACTTTTATCAATTAATTTACAATTTTTATTCAAAATTAAATTAATTATTAATTTAAATTTAATTAAAATCCGAGGTCGTTACAGACTTCCCCCCTTAAAAGAATTTCGTCCTCGAAATTGCCAAGGAGACACAAAGACATATGAAAAATATTTCATCAAATCAAACTGAACATCTATTCTGCATTTGGCTTACCAAATCAGAATATCAATAACAGATACAAGAACGAATCTTTTTTTTAACACTTCAGAAGATACTCAGGTTATCCAGATCTACGAAATATGCAGTGGCATCGGTTAGTCCGAAGGGATAACTAACCATTCGTAGAACATATCGGGACCCAAATTGTATTCACATATCTGTCTATTTTTGGGTACAATTTCAAAACTTTTAGTTTAGAAACTAAAGTATACCTATCAACCATAGCAAACAAAGCAATCAATACATCCAAACAAACAATTCTGACCTATTTGGAGTTTATGTCCCATATTAATATATCGAATATCCTTCCTGGATTTACCAGAAATTATCGAAGAATTGAGAAAAGATGCTGAACAAAAGAGATTGATAGAGAAAAGACTATTTCCTTGTTGTTACAGGGTATTGACCAATTATAGTCGTACTCCCCTGTCCCCTATCTCATTCTCTTCTTGCACTCATACTCACTATCAGTGGATAGTAAGAGAATTTACTGAGGCATACGGACGGATATCTGAGAAATACTCATTCTAGGGTATACTTCACCCTATCTCTAATGAGCTACTTAATGTGTTATACTCCTGAGCTAAAGTTTAACCTTAGCTCTGATACCAAATTATAGCAATCCAAAATTCAGCCTTCGAAAATCGGCACCCGTACTTCACTTGTACTCAAAATGTCGTAGATTCAAACGCCGAATCTGGTTCACCGGAGCTTATAACACCATTAAGTATAACAACACAGTGGAATAAAGAAATAGATGATATCATATACAACTCAAATGAATACAATATCCAGAATGATATACAACAATGATATCAATATGATACAACAATATTAGAGATATGATACAAGAAATAGCAGCGGAAAGAAAATAGATAACACCAGCAGTGGATAGAATGTCTCCAATAGAATGCTCCAAAATAAGCAACGTCAGTCCATGAACTCCAAGAACTGAACTAGCTCCAGATAATCTACTAAACCTGAATATCTGAAAACCCCAACTCTAGACTGCCCGTGTGGAAAATGGTGGGCACCCAGAGTTTAGGAAGGGAACAATAAACTCCGAGTCAGTCGTGGGACTGGTGTGAGTAACAAAAACAGTTTATCTTTAAAACAACACAAAAGAACTTTAAACATTGAAACCCGCAATGCTTTTGGAAAATGAAACTACCATAAGACCTCCCGCCACACACACAATGCAAATGCAGAATTGGAGAAGATTTCTTCTTATGATAGTCAAACATGCTTACTATGCAAAATCATTGGATTATTATTATTAGTGCATAGTGTAGGAAAACATTTCGAAAGTATAATATTAATCTTAGCCAACATAGGCATTTCACACTATGCCTACTATAGTTACTATGTTCAATACCAGGTTACCGCCACATTCCATAGCAGGTAATACAACTAAAATCGTACAAGGTACGTATTGTTTCTTTGGACTTCCAACAAATGGTCAGGCTAAGGAACTTCCTACTGCCACATGGGTACGCCTCTGGCTGGACGTCCCAAGAACTAACTATCTCTCTGCCAACACAAGGCCAGGTTACCCCTGTAACTAGGTAACTCACGAATATGCCATTCCCTGGTCCTTTGGGACCTTTATCCGAGCGCTCGGTAACCAACATCACACATAATAAAGAAAGTGTGTCCACATGAGTAAGTATCTGGGCTCCATACCATGATACCACCCTTTTCCAGAAGGAAATGACATACCCTAAAGGGCGCGACCCTCATAACCTTGCCGCATCATTCCTGTTTCGACCATTTCCGGTCTGTGAGGTCCGATGAGGTCTCGTCCACAAAGCTACGCTTTTTCACAAATGCCATGCTTTGATCACAAATGATCAACACACAGCAACACTCAGCATGCCACATTACCAAATTGGGAGTATATCGCTGATAACCTTCAACTACATAACCTCTGAGCTCGTACGTCTCAGAGAAGGGTGTTAAGCTAAGAGAATAAATTCTCCGCCACCAACAGAAATGTATTTGAAAGAAATCTGTTTTATATCTCAAAGTGTAATGTCAGACATGTAACCATACAAGTCTGTTCCGGGTTCGAACAGAACCGAAGGCACTTCCGAAGAAGCCCTTGCAATCCGGGTATTCACAATCCCGATCGGATTTCCCATCACTTAGGAAATCTCTATACCGGCGCGACTCAGTGCAGAGACAATCGATAGGTCATCCTATCGTTCTCGCAAATACCCAGTCTTCACCACAGGTCTTCAAATGCAATCCATATACGACGTATCATTATTCGAAATGGGTTATGTGACACAAAGGTCCTCTCCCGGCTAAACCGAATAATGAGCGCAATGTTTAAAAACATATGGATAATGGAATTTCAATTAAGTCACAACTTAGACCCAACTTTCTTTTCCAATGGTTTAACAAATTACCATTTCTAATCTTTTTACAAAAAGATCCATTTTAACAACCTTCAACGGTTTAAACAATTTCCACACTTTAATCTTTTAAACAAAAGATTCATTTACAGATTTTCCAAATTAATTTCCATTTCAATTGGATTAAATCATTAAATCTTCAAAACAAAGATTTAATTCTTAGCTTTCAAAACAATTCCAAAGATTTATTCATAACTTGGAAAACCATTTTCAATTCAAATTTGAAATTCTTTTAATATAAATTGGAAATTCATTCCTATATGAAAGCTTTTATCCATTGGAAACAAATAGTTTTCATTTTGGAAAACTGATTTCAATTTACATAAGTTAAAGCTACCCAAGTATAAAACTTGGATTTAAATTTAAATTTCCAAAACCATACTTTTAAATGGATAAATCCATATAAACACCTTTTATAACTTGTATAATCTTTTTGACTAAAATTTCCAAGTAATCGAATTCAATTACAAATATTGAATTCAATTTAAATTAAATTATTTAAAATTCTAGTTTTATTAAGTTATTACAGATAACTTTTATTTTTGAAACTCATTTTCAAAAGCTTTCAATTCCAATTCCAAAACTATTTTGGATTCAAAAATTCAATCTTTAAAATTGTTAAAAACCTGTGACTTAACTTATTTCCACGTGAAATCTGTATTTGTGTGTGTATGGTGTGGTCCAGGGGTTTCACACAATAGTGCAACATCACATTAATCAGCACAGATTCAAATACAATAATATATTTGATAAGCGGTATTAACTATAACGCTTATTTTCCATTCACAGATTCACAGATAATGTACAATTGTATCACATTAAATGAATAAATTTTACACAGCTCAATCCACAGAACAAAACATCATAGACCAGATAGGACAATCAATTCAAGGCATTTCATACAATACAATCATTCATAAGTAAAGTCAAGCATTCAATAATTATTTATAAGTAGGATTAATTAATTGTTTAATCCTAATAAATTCAATTTATTTCTAATTAAATTAATTACTTATGAATTAATTATCCAATCTTGATTGATTAATTACAAATCATTTGACATAAATTAATCACCTTAATTAATTACATCAATTTATCACCTCATTATTAATTATTCCTTAATTGGTCCATTATAAATTACATCATTAATTATATTAATGAATGATCTCTAATTATCTTTAAATTAAATTACTTTATTTAAATTAATTACATTAAGTAATTAATCTTTAATTAAACACAATTATTAATCACGCTTGATTAATAACAAACCAGGAATTAACTATCCCTAATTAATTAATTAAATTAATTATCCCATAATTTATTATCTTTATAAATTTATCCCCTGATTAATTACAAAAGTAATTACCCAAATTACTTCATTTATAAATCATCTTCACTAATTACATTCCAGTAATTATCATTTATTACTTCCCTAAATAATCATCTCCATTAATTACACAAAGTAATTGCACTTATCCAATTATCAAATAATTTTCTTAAATTAATTAAACTAAATTAATTAATTAACTTAAGTCAGTCACATTACCAAAATTAATTACAATAAGTAATTAATCCCTTAATTACCTTCATTAAGTAATTACATTTAAAAAAATGTATAATTGATTTTCTAAATTAATCTAATTAATTATCAAAATTAATCACATTAATTCAATTACTTAATAATCCCTAGTTAGTTGTCTTCATTAACTAATACCATTTCTTTAATTACTTTCTTAAGAAATTATCTTAGATTGATTCATTATTAATCATTTCTAATTATAAATTAATCTAAATTGTTTATTTTTAAATTAAATAAATCATATTTTAATTACCTTATTAATTAAATCATTTTATTACCTTAATTATCTCTAAGATAATTAATTTCCTTATTAATGATTTAACTATCATTAATATGTGTGTTTAAAACATCACACTTTTAAATTTACATTTAAATTCCATTTTAAATTTAAGATTTAAAATGATTAACCATTTAAACATTAACCAAATTTAAAATTAATTTATAAACCTTTTAAACAAATGTGAAAACATTTATCACTTATATAAGAAATTTATATGAGCTTTTAACCAAATTTCTTTTGAAATTAAAACATTCCAAATATACTTTATACCCTTCAAGTTGTTTAAATATTTAAATTTTATAAAGCTTCCTTAAATTTTCAAACTAGGATACAAAACTAATTTGTATTCATCATTCAATTTCTGATTTTAAATTTTATTTGAAATCTAGGTTTAAATATCAAATTCTGTTCTAAAAAAAATCCAACAGACAGGTTTTTATTAAAACCTATAACAAAGTAATTACCTGAGCAAACCAAAATTTTGCTTCGAGTCCAGACTCTATTACTTCGAGTCATCATCCCCTCTGCTTCGAGAAATTCACGAAACGACTCGGGTAAACACTCGAGTACCAGTCCACTGCTCCACTCATCTTCACCAGAAAATAAAATTGGCACCATGCACATGCAAAGTGACGCGGCGGCACTCCGGTCAACATCCCCGACTCCGAAAAGTCGCAAACCATCCTCACAATCGAAAGCAAGAATCAATTCGACGCTAACAATCCCTCAACAAAATCGAGCTACCAGTTCGAAAACTCAAACTTCCCTCCTTGTCAAAACTGCCTCGTCCAAGTGAATCCCGACCATCAGAAAAGCTACAATTCCGGCCTCACCTCGTCAGTTCCCTATACTTCCCTTCCCCAGAGTCTAGAGCAGCTCGGTTCACCAGAAGAGACGAGATCTCCTTGTTTCCGTCGACCTCCAAACCCATGTATTAAACCCTAGATTCGCCTCGATCTGCCATCTCTTGCAATTAAAAAATTATTTAACAATTTTCCTGACTTCGTACATCATCCAACTAGCTTCAAAACAAATTTCAACATCTAAGATTCATCTGATCCTCAGAAATCGATCAAAAGACATTTGTTTGTTTAAACAAGAACTGCACCTTGAATCCCAAACTAGAAATTGTGATTCTTGTTTTAAAAATCAGGATTTTGCTTAGGGATTCAATTTATAAACTTGAATTGATAATCCAAGATATTTAAAAATATCATTTATATTAAACTTTCACTGTTCTTTAAGGTTTTCAGAGCAGACCTGCTTTGTTTAACTTGAATTCAAATTTTAAAATTTACTTTATGATCGAACAAACATATTTTGTTTATATACTTTGTCCTAACAATCAATAGATTAAGCAGTAATGATTTTTGAACTAACCCAGAGTTTTGAAATCTATAAACAGAAGTATATCCAGATAACAATATGCAGGCATTATTTCACCAAAATACAGTACAGTGCATATATTTTCACCCAAACAAAATCTCAGATATTCATCATACAACTAGATTTAAAACTTAGGTTATTTAAAATATGAATTTACTCACCTGGATGTTTTGAATAGCAGAGAACAGGCTTTGCATTTGAAAACTAATCTTTGCTTTGAGTTGCTCTGCCTTTTGATCTCTGGTTGTCTTGATTCGTTTGATGTTTTAGTTGAAGTTTATTTAAGTTTTTAAGATGATGTTTACTTCATATTTTCTCAGTTTGGAATGAAACGAACTAAAAATGAAGAGTTGATATGTATAAAAGAAATATCACAAGGATATGTCTTTGTACAGGTAATAATTTTGTTGTACAGGGTTATTAATATTTGTTTGTACAAATCCCAAAGACTTTTTCTTTTGCTTGGAGGCTGAAACAATCACTTGGTGGCTGAAGTGAGATGGCATTAATTGCCATGTACAAACTATATTTTCTTTCTTCATTTCGGTGGTTGATGGTATTTATCTTATGTACTAAAGATATTTGCATTTATTACTTGGCTTGTACAAATTTGCATATTTATAAAAAAAAATTCTTCTTTCATTTCGGCTGAAATGATTTGTTGGGGCTTCCTATGCAACATTCACACTTATACATATTTTTTTACTTTCTTGAATATGTTAGTTTTTCTTTTGCAAGTGTATATACATAGCTATGTATATTTGTTCACACTAGAATATATTTGAATGTATTTTTATTTTCTTTTCTTTTGCAATATCACTTTAAAATATAATAAATTTCCATTTTAATTTCTGCTTTACTTTATATATTTACTTTTATTTCAACTTAAATATTTATCTCTAGAAGTTTAAAAGTTCATTTCATATTTTATATAACCATAGATTTATTCGAAATATTTGTTTAACATCAACACTTATTTTGAATTCCTTTTAAAGTTTTATTACCCAACATTTTATTATTTATATTTTAAACCATTTATATTTAAGATTTTAAATTCAAATTCAATGTATATATATATATACACATATACAAATTTACTCATATATTACCTATACATTCATATATACACATATATACACCTTTACAATATTTTTAAATTTAGATGATTTATACAAAATTTATTTTAATTCGGGGAAACTCGTATCACTTTTATCAATTAATTTAACAATTTTTATTCAAAATTAAATTAATTATTAAATTAAATTAAATTAAAATCTGGGGTCGTTACATTATTTCAAATGGAAGATCCCAAGGTGAGCAAATTACAGGAGTAGAAACGAGTTCGTTTTTTAGACGTTCAAATGTTGAGACACAATCAGAGTTAAAGTCAAATGGAACGTCTTTTCCAAGATGAGTCGTAAGAGGTCGATCTATCTTGCTAAAATCTTTTGCAAAGTGTCGATGAAAACCCGCGTGTCCAAGGAAAGAGCGAATGTCTTTAACAGATTTGAGAATGGGTAGATTTGCAATGACATCGATTTTCGCTTTATCTACCTCAATGCCTTTATTTGAAATGACATGTCCAAGGGCTATGCCTTGAGTGACTATAAAGTGGCATTTTTTCCAATTTAGTGTTAAGTGTTCATCCTTGCATCGTTTAAGAACAAGTTCAAGATGGTGTAAACACTCAGAAAAAGTGTTTCCAAAGATAGAAAAATCGTCCATAAATACTTCAAGAAAACATTTGATCATATTAGAAAAGATGATGACCATGCAGCTTTGAAACGTAGTAGGAGCATTGCAAAGGCTGAAGGACATACGTCGATAAGCAAAAGTGCCAAAGGGACACGTGAAAGTTGTCTTCTCTTGATCTTCGGGAGTGATTGGAATTTGGTTATAGCCGGAATAACCATCAAGAACGCAATAGAATTCATGACCGACTAAACATTCGAGCATTTGGTCGATAAAAGGAAGAGGGAAGTGATCCTTAGGTGTTGCGGCATTTAATTTTTGATAGTCAATGCAAACACACCAACCCGTTTGAGTACGAGTTGGAACAAGTTTGTTAGAATCGTCCTTGACAACGATAAGTCCAGACTTTTTCGGTACAACGTGAATTGGGCTAACCCATGAACTATCAGAGATTTGGTAAATGATTCCATTATCAAGAAGTTTGAGAATTTCGTCTCAAACCGCATCCTTTATTTTTGGACAAGCCTTCGTTGCGCATCACGAATAGGATTGGCATTGTCGATTAAATGGATGCAATGTTGAACAAGAGCGGGACTAATTCCCTTTATATCGATGATTGACCATCCAAGTGCTTCCTTGTTTTTCGAAAGGATTAAAAGTAAAGAAGTTTGTTGATCAAGGGAGAGAGTCGTAGAAATCATGATGGGAAACGTTTCATTATCACATAAGTATGCGTACTTAAGGTGATCGGCAAGGGGATTAAGGTCCAACTTAGGGGGTTGCTCGATCAAAGAATTAGGTTGAGATTCGCACTCAACTACAAGAGATTCAAAAAGGAGCCTGTATTCAATCTCGTTGGGGATTTCATGAAACAATCTTTCATACTCGGCCTTGTGTTCATCGTTAAGGTCGATCGTCTCGTTTTCGATGTTTTCGTGAATGGAAAAAGTTTCAAACTTTTGGTCACGAGGTTCATTCGATTGGTTTTCAAGATTGAAAATGTTAAGATCCAAAGTCATGTTTTCGATAGAAATTTTCATCGAACATTGCGACAATTGATTAAGGCATTTGAGGTGACTATGAATGGTCAGCCCGATAACAAAGGGATTTGAATCGCACGGTTGGTCACAGGTTGTGTTTCGAGAACGATAAAATTAACTGGAGATATGAATTTCCCTACTCTAATGAACACGTCCTCGATTTCTCCCACGGGCTTCTTAATGGAACGATCAGCGAATTAAAGCGCGACCTTTGTGGGTTTGAGCTCACTTAAGCCTAATTGTTCGTACATAGAGTATGGAATCAAATTGACACTCGCGCCTAAGTCTATCAAGCATTTGTTAATCGTCTTGTCTCCAATTGTATATGAGATTGTGGGGGCAACCGGGATCTTTGTATTCAATGGGCATGGATTGGGACAAGACTTCACTCAGACTTGCCGCTAAGAAGACTCTTTTGGGCATTTGAGTGTGTCGCTTCTGGTACATAAGTCCTAAAGAAATTTAGCGTAAGTTGGGACTTGTTGAACGATGTTGAGAAGCGGAATGTTAACTTTCACTTGTTTAAAGATTTCCAACATCTTTTCCATTTGGTCCAAGTGCTTCTTTGGTCGAAGACGATATGGAAATGGAACACGATACTCATTAGGCGGGTCTACTTGAGTAGAAGAAGAATTTTGATTTGCATCTGATTCGACGTTTGGCTCCACGTTCTGTTCAGATTCGTTTGTTGTTTTAGAGGTGTTGAGAGAGGTTTACGGTAATTCATTTAGACTAACGACTTGACTATCGATTTGTTTTCCAGAACGCAGAATTGTGATAGCATTCAATTGGATGACGTTGCTATCTTGAACAACATGGGCTTGATTCGAATTAGCGTTTTGATTTTTGGGATTTGGAATGGGCTGACTTGGAAATGTGCCTCGTTCACGTTCACTTATAGACGTGGCTAATTAAATCATTTGCATTTCAAGTTTAGCAATTGATTGGCTTGTGTTTTGCATATATAAGGTCAACAAATTTCGCAAATTGTTGTTTGATTGGAGGCTTTGAGTCGTTGCTTTAGCTAACGTTTCAAGACTTTTCTCAAGTGAACTTAAACGTTTACCGTCTTAGGGTGGGGAGCAAGATTTGGTTGAAAATTTGGTTGTTGGGTTGATTTTGAGATGGACCCGGAAAATTTGGTTAAAAATGATTGGGTTGAAAGGGAGGATTCGAAGCATTATTCGGGAATGCTTGAAAATTGGGACGAACCATATTCGTGTTGAGATTATTTTGATTCCACGCAAAGTTCGGATGATTTCTCCAACCAGGATTGTACGCTAGAGAAAATAGTTCTTTTTAGCTTTATTGAAAGCATTGATTTGTTCAACATAATTAGGGCACTGATCGGCTATATGATTAGGATCATTGCATTTATAACACATGGGTTGGGAAGCTTGGTTCATTTGGTTTGATGAGAAAACATTGTCGAATTTATTAATCATTGCGTCGATTTTAGCTTCCAAAGCCAAAGATGATCCTATCAAGTGTGCGCTCGATCGTGAATAAATGGATTTTTCAATCGAACGTTTCGATTGGGATTATTTTTCGACTAGGTTTTCAAGAAATTGCAAAGCATCATCGTGATGTTGGGCAAGAAAATTTCCTTGACACATTGATTCGTGCATAGTTCATGAGCTGTTTTTTAGTCCATCGTATATGATTTGGCAAAGTGTCCATTTTTCGAAGTTGTGGTGTGGACATTTTATCAAGAGCTCTTTGAATCTTTCAAAATATTTTCCGAATGGTTCACCCCTGAATTGATGAAAATTTACGATTTCGTTTTGATTTTTAGATGTTTTTTCCAAGGGGTAGAACTTTTTTAAGAAAAATTTCACAAATTCCTCCCAAGTTTTAATCGAGTTTGACGGCAAGCTGTACAACCATTTTTCAGTGTAATCCATAAGAGCGAATGGAATAAATCAGATTTTGATTCCGTCATCAGATAGTTATTGGAGCTTCATGGTTGCGCAAACTTGTTCGAATTTTGTCAAGAAAATGTATGGGTCATCATGTTCAAAATTGTGAAATTCTGGAAGTGTGGTAATATGGTTCGAGTGAATTTCAAAATGGTTACCCATAAGGGCGGGTAACGTGATGCAAGATGGAATAGAAACTCTATCGGGAAATATTCAATCCACAAGAGTTTGAGGGGTGTTCTTGTTCGCCATTTTAGGAGGATCGTTTGTTCGAGTTAAACGATTAGTTATTGAATTACAAGTCTAAGTGTTAGTTGTTGCGTCACAAGTCCAAATACTCATGCACAATTAAAAGTTGAGAAAAGAAAGAAGTTAGAATCGATTTTAGAGAATGAAACAAGATTTGGAAAATGAAGTGAAAATTTGTTTTTGTTGTTTTTTTTTATATTTTGTTTTTAAAAGGAGGAAAAATATTTACCAAGATAAAATTATTTTTCAAAAGAGGAGTTTGATTTTGTTTTGTTTTTTGGCTTTTCAATTTTTTTTTATATGTTTTTGTTCTTGTATATTTTTTTGTTTTTGAATTTTCAAATATTTACCAAAAGGAATATTTTTTAGAGAATGTAAAATGGGAATTTGATTTTTTTTTTTGAATTTTCAGATTTTTTAATATGTTTTTGTTTTTTTAGATTTTTGTTTCTCAAAAAGAAACTCAGGAATTTTTTTTTCTGGATTTGTTTTTTTTTGGATTTTTGATTTTGATTGAAAAGTTTAAAAGGAAAGGATTTAAAAGGATTTTTTTTATTAAAAAAACTAAGTTAAGTTAAATTTACAATTTTTTTGGTTTTGGATTTTTTTCTTTTTAAATATGCATGAGCTAATGCAACTAAATGAATGCAAAGGATTTAACTACAAATCTGTCCTTAGTAGCTCCTAATCCAAAATTGTATAATCACAATTTGTCTTAAATCAACAAAATATTTCTTAGCCAAGTAACGGGTAGGAGTTATCAATGCACCACGAATCACCGTAGCAATGCAACCGAAGATTTAAGTACCTTCAGAGAAACAACCATTATAATATTTACGAATCACCATAATATTTACAAATGGTTATTGCTCTACCGTAGCCTGGACACTAAGAAATAAAATTGTTCAAAGAAGACAATTTTCAAAATACAATTAAGCCTTAGGTGAGCTCGTGACTCCCTTATGTCAAAAGTCTATCCGTTATTATTAGTCAAAATTCTACGATGAAATGCGATTTGTGGGCCAAGGAAGGGGTGATGAAATCCCCCACCTTATGTGAATTGGGGTATTGTCCTTAGAAAATAATAATAAGATGAGATGAATGCAAAGCAAAATTAATCGTGAATTTACAATGCAACTAAAATGAAGTTTGTTTTTGGATTTTTGAAATTTTTTTATATAAGTGCAAATGCAAGAAACCACAATGCAATTAAAATAAAACTAGAGATGAAAGCACGATACCAAAGCGTGTAGAATTATTAGCAATTTATTTTTATTTTTTTAGCAGCAATTTTTTTAAGTAAGCAAGCAATTTATTTTTTTGGCAAGCACTTCTTTTTATCTGCTTTGACAACTTGAAAAGAAGTCGAACAAGATATATACAATTTCTTTTTTTAGAAACAAAACAAAGTAAATAAAAGAAACTAAAACAAAGTAATAAAAGAGTATGTTTTAAAAAAAAAAGAGAAACTAAAATTTTAAAACAACACAGCCCAGCCAGATTACCCTCAAAATTGAATGCCTCTTGTAAACCAACTTCCCTGTCTTTGTTAAGAAAAAATTTGAAATAGAAGAAAATTCAGGGATGAAAAAGGAAAGAAAAAAATTAAATGAAATCGCGAATCTAGTGATGAAATGAAATCGCCAATTCAGGGATGAAGTCGAAGACAATTGGACGCGGTGTTCGATTAGGGGATGGAGTGGTCGAGGAATTCAGAGGAGTTGTATTCGTGGTTTCGGCTTGCTAATTGAAGAGGTGAGGTTGTCGCGGGTTTAAGGCAGAAGTGTGGGAAGTTTCGATTGAGGCGATTTCGTGTGGTGGTCAATTTAGATAGGATGGTCGTGGTTTGTATGGTGGAGATGCTAGTGTTCCAATGGGATGCGGGCAGAGTGGAAGAAGGTGTGGTGTAGCAGGGGTAAGTAGATGATGATTTGTATGAGGATGGTGAGGCTGCAGTTGTTTGGTTGATGTAGAAGTCAGTATGTGATGATATAGCACTGTCTGTTGAGGTGAGGTGATGGTTTATGTATTGTATGTAGTGGTGGGTTGTATTGAATGTGGTTATGGTTAATGAACTGCCAAGGATGTAATGCTTGGCAGTTTGTATTGATGGGTGAAGTTATAAGTAATGGTGGTGAATTAAAAGGCAGTGGATGGCTTGTGTGCAAGCAATGTGGTCAGGACAGTGGAAGATTATTGGGAGGAGTGATGATGTAAATGTTGCAGCAGTTTGGCAACAACAACAGTGTATTGATGGTGGCAGTTAGGTATATTGATGAGGCAGGGGATATGAAGGTGGTTGCTGTGAAGTTGTAGCAGGTGGTGGGCTTGTATGATTATGGTGATGAAGTAGTGTTGTGAAGAGTTTGGTGAGTTTGTTTGTATTGCAATGGTATTGAAGAAGTGAGGATGTTGGCAGATGATGGTGTTAGCCAGAGGGTAGATGGTGTTGGCAGAGGTAAGTAAATGAGGGTGATGATTGTGATTGTAGTTATTTGGTGATGAGGTGGTATTGTGGGTGGTAACTGACGGGATATTGTTTGCTGCAGGGTGAAGTAAGTGGAGCAGAGTGGCAGATGGCTGGAGGTGGTAGAGAAAGGTGGGCAGCAATGTAGAAAATGAAGGCAGATGATTTGGTGCAGGGGTGTTGCAATTTGGTGGTTTGTATAGCTGTTGAGTGGAAGTGTTGTAAGTAAGTTGCCCAGGGATGTGGAGTACAGGTGGAAGAAGTTGATGATGATGGTTAGCAACAGTAGTTAGCAGTTGAGTGAAGTTGGTGGTGAAGTTGAAGCAGATGACTAGAGGAGTTGTTTGGTTTGTATTGTTATATGAATGGTACACTGTTATATGAATGGTGATGGTTTGGTGAAAGCAATGGTATAGGATGCAGTGGCAAGGTTGGGGATAGCAGTCAATGATAGAGTTTATGTGTTTGGTAGATGATGGATGTGAAAGGCAGTGGGATGTATGGTATGTGCTAGGTTGAAGGCGGGGGAAATATGGAACTGTAGTGGAGACTTTGTTGGCAGTGGCTGATGTAGAAGAAGTTGATGTTGTGGGTTTGGATATAGTGTGGTCGCTGTTGTGTGAACTGTATTGATGTAGTGAGGATGTGGAGATGGGTTAAGTGCCAGAGAGAGTAAGCAGAGGGATGACAGTGATGTTAATGTTGCAGAGGGTATACAGAGGAAGGGGAAGGGGATATGCAGAGGCAAGAAATGTAATGTAACAGAAATAAGAGTAACAGCAATGTAACAGTAACAGCAATGAAAATTGTAAATGGAAATGTAATTTGCAATGAAATAAAATAATTTTGTTTCAAAATTGTATATTTTTTTCAAATATATGCAAATGCAAATTGAAAACAAGAGATGCACACAAATAAAATCACACAACAAACATATACACAAAATATATTTTTAGAAAAAATACAAATAAACGCACAAAATGAAAACACACAAAAATCAAACTAAAACAATTCGAAGAATAGAAAATAAAATCAAATCAATTCCCCAACAACGGCGCCAAAAACTTGTTTAACGATTAATTTTCTATCGGTTTAGAAAATAGCCAAAAAAAATTAAATAAAAATTTACCGTAAGCACACGGCGTACAATGCTAGTACGTGGCGAATACGGGACGATCCACAGGGAATTATATAGATTTTAAAATTTTCTATTCAATTAAATTAAACCAATCTTGACATTGTGATTAGCTAAAAATGTAAAACAAAAAAGTAGAACAAAAGTGATGGAGAATATGAGATTAGAAAATAATTCAGAGGCAAAATCCACTCTCATATTTTTGTGAATCAACACAAAAATAATCTATGATATCTATTTTGATTTTAAATGGAATTAATGATGTATTTATTACAAGTATGGTTTATTTATGTTATTAATTAACATAACTTAAACGATCAAACTGTAATACAATACATAAAACCACTTATCAATTCTCATGAAAATGAAGTCAAAGCAAAAGCTATTTTAAGTATGATCTATTTACTATTGTATTTAGTAACATAGATCATCAAATTTTGATTCTACTTTAATTTCATAATCAAAAATCAATTAGTAAAATGATGATGTAAATTGTGTTCATGTTTAAATAAGAATAGCCTATTTGTAAATACAACATAGGCTATCAAATTCATTTTTATAAACTTACATCAACATCTACTTCTCATGAAGTATAAAAGAGACCATAAATCACAAAATTATTTTGAATCTACATGATTAGAGAGCTTCATTACCCTAAATTGGAGGGGTTTAGCTACTCATTTTTGTTATTATTTCAATAATTGTAGATCGCAACATGAAACAAAAAGAACAAAAGGAAAACGCAAGTTAAGTAAGAAGAGAGCTAGTTAACATAAAATAAAAGCTATTCTACTTGCATAAATAAAAATATCTACACTACTAACATAAAAGGAAAGAGCATGTAAATAAAAATGACAAAGAAAATAAAATAAGAACAAAGAAGAAGTAGAAGAATAAGAGGCTTAGGAAGCCATTTTTATTTCATATAACTTTAAGGTTACAACTTGCATTCTAATTTCCTAAGTAATTAAAAGAGAAGAAGATCTTTTATATGTACATAAGAGGGCTATTTATACATGCACAAAATCCTAATCAAATTTTTAGGGGGCTTCCCAAAATACCCTTTAGGAAGTGTGGCCACCAAATAATCATTAGTCTCTAATTAATTCATCATCAAGTATGCATGAAACTTTAACCTCCACTAGCTTATCCATTAGCTTTTAATTGTAGATTAAGGTAAGTGGGTAGGTAAGGTCCTCCATGATGCATGGTTTGAATTATTTCCATCTTCATTCCTTTGTTTCCATCCTTATGCATGCATATCTTCATGAAAACACATTCATATTTCCATCTAAAATTCCTATAATAAGAAAATGTGCAGATAAATATTCTCAAAATTAATATATGCAAAAAATTACCATTTTACCTCCACATTGATGTATGAATGATGACTTGAAAGCATTTTTGAAATTTGGTTTTGAACATGTAAAAATACCAATTAGTATTTATAATAGTTTCTCATAATATATATATAGATTTAAATATGTATATATAATTAGTTGGATATTTATGACTATAAATATATGCACATATTTGGACAACATACAATACATATAAAATAAGCTAATGTGTTTGTTACGATGTAAATCGCAGCATCTATATACGAGCATGTTATATGTTGCATGAATATTATGTTATATATGCACACACATTTACATATGTATATTATACATATGTATAATTATCTAATAAGTGAAAATAAATCAAATAAATTTCAGAAAAAAATTTATGAATTTAAATAAAATACATGATTTTATTTAAACTAAATTTAGAAATGTCTAAATAAATTAGACTTCATAGGCCCAATAAAGATCCAATAGAATAAAAAAATTGAAATTCACCCATAACTTCCGTTATGAGCTGATCCAGTTCCAACAATAGTATCAAAGCCCAATAGCCTATACGGTCTAATTAGTTACGTTAGGGTTAACTAATTAAGCTCACAGCCCAGTTAGTAGAGTATCTAATAAAGGTAGCGTCGAAGGATTGGATTTGGGTAATCAAGTACTATTCCCTACTTGGCTACCGACCTGGCCCAAACAAATATGTGAGCCCAAAAGGTTACCCCTAATTTCAGAAATGTTTTGAAATTAAAAAATAAAAGTTTTAAATTTAAAAGTTAAATTTAAAACAAGAAAAATATTATAAATGTTATAATATAAAATTTCAAAATTGTTTGAAAATTAAATATAAGATTTTAAATTTAAAAGTTATATTTAAAATAAGATATAAATATATTATAACAGTTATAATATAATAGAATTTTCTAAATGTTTGAAAATATATATATTAATTTCGAAATTTATAAAATTTATTAGTAAGATTAATAAAATATATTAGTTAAATAAGTTAATTAATTAATAAATATATACATGTATTATGTATCATGATATATGTTATGTTGTTTTAAAATGTTTAAAATAACATAAGTATACATATATGTATACGAATTGAATTTCGAAATTAATATAATTTAATTAAATAAATTAATTAAAGGTTAATTAATTAAATAAATAAGTAAAAGGTTAATTAAATAAATGAATATGCATATATATAAGATATATGTATGATACTATACAGGTTATAGTATATAATAAATACTTAATTAATTAAAATTGTTTGATTAAATAAATTAATTAACAGGTTAATTAATTAAGTAATCTACACATATGTATGATATATGTGTTATACTATAAAGGTTATAGCATATTATAAATATTTAATATAAATGTTATTTTAAGATAATAGAAAATTAATTAAAATGTTAATTAATTGAAATTAGTTAGATAAGATTTATGTTATACATAAGACTGTTATAAAAGTAACATGAAATATAAAAGTTATATAATAACAGAACTTATATCACATGAATGTATAAACTAAAGTGGAACATCAAAGAAACCTTAAATAGACTTAGAATAAATACATAAGTAAATTTACGTATATCGTGATTTCTGATGTGTTTGACACTTGAATTACGAGGGTATTTCATAGGACATACATGATTCCATAATTCGGTATCACTCAATATAATATAGTGAAGATTATGAATCTATAATATAATCTCCTCTACCGTATATATATTAATAAATTACTTGCATACTCCTTTTTTACTGAGCAGACTCAAGCTAGGGATGTTATGTGTAGTATTATTAATATATTGAATAGACGAGGTAAGATAACTATACGTATTTGTTGAGAAAACTCAAGATACATATACTATACTTAGGCCATCGCGATATGGTAGGTGCGGGTGAATACTTTCATTTTGATTTGTTGAGTAGACTCAAGGTCGAAGCGGAATTAGGATAAGGTACCAAAGGTTAAGAGTTGTATGTGATACAACCGATAAGGAGTTATCTATCATTTGTGTTGCAAATTTATCAGTTTGATAAATTATATTTATTTTTAAAATATTCAAATATAAGCTTTTAAAAACATAGATTATAATATTTTGGACAATAAATAAATAATGGTAATCTTATTTTGAATAAGTATTTACGAAAATATAAACTTTAAAGGAATATCAATAAAATGACCGAAAACCGTTTTATTGATAAACAACTCTATAATCGTAAAACGTCGCGCATAGAGCTGGATACATACACTTATTTTTATAATTAAATAAGAATATGAAATAAAATTATTTATTTATTTTTCAAAAATAAAAAGTATGTATGACATCCACAATGATACCCTTATATTTAATAATTGATTTATGATTTTAAATTGAGATTTAGTGATTTAATAATTATTATAATTATTTAAATAATTGTTTTTAAAATTATAGTAATTCATTTTAAATAGTTATAAAGTGATAATAAATAATTTATAATAGTTTATAAAGATATATAATCGGTTTGAAAATATAAGAAAATTTGGTATCGCTTTATCGGTATAACATCAATTTTTGTAAATAATTGTTAATATTAATTTATATGATTTTATAATTCAAATGAGATCATTTTAATTAATTATTAATGATTATAAACTTATTTTCAAATTTTGTTTAAAATATATGTAATTTAATATATAAGTGAAAATGTGACCAGGAATTGGTTCTCCGATTGGCAACGGTTTATCGAATGGAAGTTGTTCAAAAGTTGTTGCAGCCTTGTTTATATATCATGTGCACATATATAACATACAAATGCATCCACTAACATATACATGAACATATATATACATATAACATATATACATTTATATATACATATGTTAAAAATATCTAAGATATTTTATGAAACTTCACCCTTAAACTTGCATAAAGTCAACAATTGGGACATGAAGTGATATGAGAAGATGGTAGCACATGGAGGATGTCATGGAGGTGGGGCAACGTGTATGACATGATGGGAATGATGGCAAGTGAGATATTTTTGAAGTTACTTAGCCCTTAAGGCTTCCAAGGCTATAAATACATGCACAAATTCACTTCTTCATTCATTCATTTCTTCTTCCTCCTCTTCTTTCTCAAGCTTTCCAATAGCTTCCCTCTTAATAAAATAACAGAGAAAATATAGAAAAATAAATAAAAATATATATGTAAATATATACTATAGAAACTCCTCTCCAAAATTAGTAGAAACACCTCCTCTGCACTTCATACACCCACGACCACCATTAGATACACCCTAGGCCGATAGCATGGTAGAGGAAAGGACTTGGCCGAGAGCGTGGTAGAGGGAAGGGCTATGGTCGAAAGCATTGGAGGTGATGTAGGCAAGAGCCGTGAGCATGGAGCATTTTTGGGTGGTGGTCGAGCACTTGAAAGAGAAATGGAGTTGTTTAGTGATGTATTAGTGAAGTTAGTAATGATTTAGATGAAGTGTTGTGGTGATTTGAATGTTGGTAGGAAGATTTGGTTTGATTTATGGTGAGTACTCAATGCTTATTAAATGATAAATAATCTCTATAACTATTTTTAAGTATGATAATATGACCATTTAATCTCTTAATGATTTGCAAGAATGTTTAATGACTTACTTGATCATATGGTTGATTATATGGATGTTGATATGGTTGATAACTTGGTTGTGATAAATTATGACAAATCATAATAAAATGGTTAATTAATAGAAATGAATTCATATAAGTATGTGTATGGAGTTTACTGAGCCTCTTAATCGTTTTGAAACTATAAAAAGGTTGAAAATGAATATTATAATAATATAATATTATGAAATAATTTAAAAGTGAAAAAGAGAATTAGTATGGAAAATATTGGTTTAAATGTTTGAAAATGGTTATAAATGTTTTATAAACATTAAAATTCAAATTGGAGAAGTTTTGTCAAATAATGAATTTGGAGTCAAAAATAAGTGCGTCGCGTAACGGTAGTTCGCGATTTCGCGCCATAAAAGTTAAATCCTCCTGTAGGATGGAATCGCAGTCGGATTTCTTCGCAATAAGAATTTTCCGAACTCTTATGACTATTGCTTTCAAATAAAGGTAACGGATCAAGATTTCGTTTAGTAAAATTTGAAATATGAGCAAATCAAGTTTTCAAGAAAATCGCGCTTTGGCAGTTCGGTGGCCAAAGTCGCAAATGTTTTAAATAAATATTTTTAAATGTTTAAAAATATGAAATAAATTTTAAAATCTTTTAAAATGTTTTAAAATTGATTTGAGTTATAAAAACAAATTTTCAAATGATAGAAAGTCGTTTTGATCAATATAGCTTAAAAAGCACTTTCCGCAGCACTTTTTTGCAGCACTTTTCTATAACTTTTGAAATATAGTTTTAAACGCAACCATTCTTTTCCAAATCTTTTGTAAATGTTTTTAAATGATTAACAAAGTATTTTGAAGGTTATTTGAAGGATTTATGAAGTGGTTAAATGAATAATTAAAAGTTAGTAGAGTATGTTAAATGATTTAGAGTCGATCAATTAACTTGACCGCCTTATGGGTGACAGAGAGATAGTGTCTATGCTTGAGTTTGGAAAATTAGTTTCCTACTCTCCCTGGCTATCCGAACTGGCCTGATGGATGGGATAGTAAATTTGGTTTACTCGGATCAAAATTTCCCAAAGTATAAAGATATAATTTTCCAAATTTAAATAACTTGGATTGCATAGAAATGATTTGGAAATGTTTACCTAAATAAAAGGTGATATGATTTGGAATTATTCCAAGATTAAAAATGTTATAAAATTTACCAAATGATGGCTTAATGATTCCATATACCGTTAAGAAGATAAATGGAATAATTAGAATAATATGTCTCTCTGAGATATTTAACGAGTGAAGAAAAAAGATGAATTAAATTGAATGATGATTGATAATCACATATGAACTTAACATGTTTTTAATCGATGATCGGTTCGGAGGAACTGGGAACGGATTTGTGTAATCCCTATTCGAAAACCACTTCGAACCATTGTATACGTTCGGAAGTGACGACATGTCGAAGATGATGATTATTGAAGACCAAAGATCTTCAGAATGTAGGGATTGTTGTCACGAGTCCCAGGGGTTTATCCCATATTTTATTTATATGGCAGTGGTGTCTGCATTCTGAAAAGCTTCGTTGTATTAAAGACTGAAGATCTTCATAGCGGAAGGACTGCTTGTTCTTCATTGCATTGAAGACCGAAGATCTTCATAGCGGAAGGACTGCTTATTGAATTCTCTGGGTCGCTCCTAATATAGAGACATTTATTATAGCAGTGGTCCTATCGTGTTTGAAATCTTCGGATTGCAAGGACTACTCACTACTTATGATAGTAGGAGGAGTGCCTTCGGTTTCGTTTAGTCCCAAAACGAACTTATATGGACGAATGTCTGACAGTGCATTTCTGATTATATTAATCGGTCTCTATCAACGTATTATCTGCTTGGTGGCGGAGAAGGCAACTTCTCTTAGCTTAACACTCTTTTTTGAGACGGGCGAGCTGAGGACTTATACGTTGGTAGAAATCAGTTGTTTTATAAAGGAATGGCAATGTGGCATTCTTTAACATCCCTAATTTTTAATAGCACTATTCAGGAAATTTAATTAGATAAATTAAATAGAATAATGGTGATAAGGGGATTGAGATTTGAATAAATTATATAATGGGCCGTGGTTAATAATAAAAATTTAATGGGCTTTAAATTGGTTTATGAGATAATTAATTTACATCTGGGCATATTAGTAAATTAGCCAATCTATTATACACGGCTATGACCATTTGTAATTGCCCATTCACATTCCATTTCATTTTTTCACAAACGCATATTAAAACTAAATAGAGTCGGCCATTAATAAGGAGGAAAAAGAAGAAATTTCAATCTGAAGCTAAGGATCAAAGCTAGGAAGGATTAATCAACAACAAATCTCAAATTCCTTATCAAATCAAAGGTGAATAATAATTCATTCCATCTCTTTTTGGTTTTATAATCATATGATTTAAGATTTGAATATTTATTTTATTTCTAAGATATATTGGATGGTGATATGCTTAATTTATGAATTGTTTGATTTAAACAATTTATTTGTAAATGAATTCGTACGGTTTTTGGGGCAAAACCGTGGGTTATTGATTTTAAAATACCGTGGAAAATTTTTATGTTAAGTAAAACATGATTTTAAAGATGGATTTTTATTTTCAGAATTTTCCAAGATATGGAAATTTTACTATGAATTTCTAACAAAAATATGATATAATTGGGTTTAAAATTTTATTTCGATAATTTCAGTTAGGAATTAGGTTTGAAATTTTATTGTGTTTGATTACATGAAGAAATTGAATTTTTGTGATTTTTGGGGATTTTTCCCAATTGATTTACTAGGGAAAATAAATTATTTTAAAAGAGGGACTTTCTATAAATATTAATTTTGTTATATAAAAGGGCTTAAATGTTACGTTTTTATGGTTTAGATTGGGTATAAATGCGGCAATTTTAATTGTAAAGTATTTGAAAAATTTTATGGCGGCCAATCAATGATTTACAAATAGGCAAGTTGTTATAAAACAATTACTAAAAGAAGCAACATTTCAGCCTTTAATTCAGAAAAAGGTGTTCCGCCTTGATTAGCAGCCCTTTTGACTCCAATGATTCCGCCCCATCCTAGTCGAAACCTACTTAGTCGAAACCCACATAGTCGAAACCAATACACAAGGTATCACCAGTGGTACACAGTGGATTGGAAGGAAGGCGGAAGTCTTAGTGTCGAAAGGTAAGCTTCTGATGGGGTCGAAACCATGCTTTGTTTTCAAAAGTTAAAGTTTTGCCTAGTTTTACTTAATGCCTTCGACGTAGTCGAAACATATGCTTTCGAAAGGGTTTTATAAATAGCTTTCGAAGAAGGTTGTCATATTGTGTTAAAGTATCAGCTTTCGAAGGGGTGCCTTTTTCCTTTAAATAAGAGCTTTCGAAAGGGTTGGTTCCGACCAAGTCGAAACCTAACCGCTATATTCCTTTCGAAGTATTGAAGTCATCGGTACCTTTGAAAGGTTATCTTTGTTTTTACCAAGGTTAAGCCACTTCCTAATTGCTTTCGAAAGGGGTTGAGGGTTTTGAAGGTGATTGAGTCGAAAGGGGGTTTCAACTCTATCCTTCGAAGTTTTAAATTTTTAAATGTCTTTGCTTTCGACTAGATGGTTCCGAACCATCATCTTTTCCCCAAATTAATTTTAGTTGGTTTCGAAAGAGAAACTTTCGTATATAACCATTTTGACCCAAATGATGTTTTTAAAGAGTAAACCCGATGCTTTCGCAAAGGTACTTCATTTGTTTCAAAGTTATGTTTTAAAGAAGGTTTTCTTGATACCATCGAAATGTATCATTGGTTTCGAAAGGTATATACTTAGAGTTTTGAGAAGAGGTTTTCTATGCTTTCAAAGGAGGTCATCTAGTGGTTTCAAAAGTGATGTTTTAAAGTCTCAAAAACAAATAACCCATTCTCATTTTTAAAGGGAAAACCATGACATAAATAAAGATTTTGAAAATGTTATTCACATTGTTATTTACCCATAACTGTATTTTGGGAAAGGGGCAAAATAACCAGTTAGGTTGACCCAGTAGTGAATATAACTTAACAGATGTTAAAATCTTAATTAAAGATATTGGCAAGGGCCACTAGGTTCATAGTCAACCCATGAAAACTATGATTTGATACTGGCAGGGGCCAGTAAGTTTATAGTTAGCCCATGAAAACTATATCTAGATTAAGATATTGATAGTTAGTCAATAGGTTCCTAGTTAGCCCATGAAAACTAGGATAAGGGACAAGATATTGGAGTTACCAATAGGTTCTTAGTGATCCCATGAAAACTATAATATTGGATAAATAGTCCATAAACATTTAACAGGTTAATAGTAATCCTAGAAACTATAATTGAGACAGATTGTCAGAATGAATGGGGATGGGTAATCCAGATTTGATTTACTTGTTTTACATATCATCATAAAGTTTTTGAAGTACTATGTTTTAACCATTGTGGATGCGGGAGCACAGTATATGGTTTTATAAATGTTTTAGGATACTAGTGAAGGGAAAACTCGTTCCGCTAAGCGGCATGTTCTCACTAGATATCTCATTGGTTTGAGATGGTAAACTATTATTCATACCAGGATTTATGTCTGAGTTGAAGTTTTTGTTTTCCTCTTAAACTCTCAGGTACTCAATTGATTTTGGGTAGGTTGAGAGTTAAAGTTTCCAGGTGTTCTTTTAGACGAATAAAGCTTCCGAGGACATGCAGGAGGCAAACTTGTTATTAGAGTTCTTTTATTTCCGCTGTGTGTTTTGTTTGTAAAGGAAAACTGTTTTCTTTCCTATCTATATACTCTGATCTACCAATGGGGCATCTTTATATGTCGCTCTTGGCGTATTTTATAATAATAATATGTTATCTTAACGTGATCTGTGAATTGGGATTATGTAATCAATTTGGAATATTTTGAAATGGAATGTGAAATTTGTTTGTTGTTTGAATTTTTTCCATATTCTTGTGTTTCTGTGTATCAATGTATCTAATGTCGCCATATTTGGTTGCCGAGGATTAATAAGTATGGATGATTGCAGCATCCGTTGTCATTAGTTTTGGGCCTCCAAGTAGGTGGATGTTACAAGTTGGTATCAGAGCATAGGTTTATGAAACTTTAAAAGAAACTTAAAACTAAAAGATTTTTTCCAATCGTAATCCAATGAATCAGATAATAAGATGGGGTTTGGGTTAACGTTATAGTAGCGTACTTATATTTTCTATATATAGTTATATATATAAGTACATATTCCCCGCTGTCTTAGACCGTTCTTCTGTATTTTACTAAGGCTCGTATGCAGATTTACGAGAAAGAAGATATGGAAGCAGGAAATAGAAGAGGAAATCTCGGTGGAGAAGGCACCACAACTAATGGAATGCTCGACCCACTACCAGGAGGAATTTGGGTCGACAGGCTAATGCTAGTAATCAAAATGCTGATGCCAATGTGAAAGCTGGAAATCCACCAGTAGATATGGGGGCGATGTATTAGTTCTTTGTTGGTTTGATGCAAGTTGGAGCTGGAGCTGGTGTTGCTGGAAATGCCGGAGGAGCTAATCCTGTGGCTCCAGTAGGGAATATTGCTTTGTTGAGTAGAGATTACACCAGTTTTGGTGGGAAGCCATTCTTGGGAACGAAGAGTGCTATAGAGGTTCAGAATTGGCTTTTGCATTGTGAGCGTATATTTACTGAGTTGGGTCTAAATGATGGGCAAAAGAGAAGGTTGGCCTCTAGACAGTCGCAGGGGTCAGCACTACACGGGTGGAATAGTGTCACTGCCGGAGTTCCGGAAGAGCTGTTAACTTGGGCTAATTTTAAAACGAGGTTTGAGCAGAAGTTTGTATCTGAGTTTACCAAGTCTGAGCTGATGAGGAAGTTTATGGATTTATTGCAAGGAGAGATGTCAGTAATCGAGTATGCTGCTAAGTTCGAAGAGCTGTCTCGATATGGATATGCTGTTATAGATACTGACATAAAAAGGAATGAGAAGTTCATTCGGGGATTGAGGCCCGAGCTTGCCAGAATGGCTATGACATATGTCTGTAATCCTTGTAATATAATGGTGGAGATGGCCATTCGCCATGAGGAGTTACTTGCTAATTTAGTTAAAGAGAAGTCAGTGGAAACTTAGGGTTCTTGGGGGAAGAAGAGGAAGTTCTTTAAAAATAAGGGAGCCCAAAAGGGAGATACTGCTAAGAAGTCAAAGGCTGAGGTAGTTTTCTATAAGTGTGACAAGAAGGGTCACTTTGCTAATGAATGTCGGTTAGGAAATGGGAAGAAAGCTGCAAATAAGAAGAATGTGAAGTGCTTCAACTGTGATCAAATTGGACATTATAAGAATCGATGTCTAAAGCCAGCTAGGGAGGACAAAGAAAAAGTTTTTGCTATAGGACCAGCTAGGCCTACTGCGGCTGATAAAGAAAAGACTGTGATGGAAGGTACGCTTTTGATTCAGAGTATTCCAGTTAGAGTACTTTTTGATACCAGTGCATCACATTCATTTATATCTCAGTGTTTAGTTGATAGTTTATGCTTAGAACCCACGTATCCAGTTACTTCCTTAAGGGTTGCAAATCTGATAGGAGGATATGCAACTCTAGAGTCAAGATGTGACCAGTTAAACTTGATTCGTTAGGTCATAAATTTGCAAGCAGTTTGTATGTTATTGATTTCATAGATTTCGGGATCATTTTGGGTATGGATTGGTTGGGTAGGTAGATAGAGAGATATCACTGAGACACCCTGATAGTCATAACCGAGTTATATTGTCAGTAAAGAATACTGACTGGAGTGTTAGTGCTATGCTTAATGCTATGGAGGTAGGAAATGAGTTAAGTCGGGTTTGGGTAGCAAGAGAGTTTGCAGATGTCTTTAAGCCAGTCACTAGACTACCCCCGAAAAGAGCTGTTGAGTTTAGAATAGATCTTGTGCCAGGAGCCGAACCTGTAAGTAGACCACCTAGTAGGATAACACCAACTGAGATGAAGGAATTGAAGGTGCAGTTAGTGGATCTAGAAGGAAGGAGTTTTATTAGACTAAGCAGTTCGCTTTGGGGAGCGGCCATGGTGTTTGTGAAGAAACCAGATGGGTCGTTGAGGATGTGCATCGACTATCGTCAGTTAAACGAAAGGACAATTAAGAATAAGTATCATTTGCCAAGAATAGATGATCTGTTTGATCGGTTGAGTGGAGCTAAAGTGTTTTCTCAGTTGGACTTGGCGATAAGTTTCCATCAATTAAGAGTGGCGGAGGACAGTGTTCCTTTGACAGCATTTCAAACTATGTATGATACATATGAGTGGTTGGTGATGCCATTAGGATTAACGAATGCACCTGCTTTCTTTGTGGATTTGATGAACCGAGTTTTCTAAGAGTATTTGGATAGGTTTGTGTTGGTGTTTATCGACACATTCTAGTCTACTCTAAGGATGAGAGAGCATGAAGTTCATCTTAGAGTGGTACTTGAGACGCTGAGACAGAATCAGCTAAAGGCGAAGTTTACCAAGTGTCATTTCTGAAAGAAAGAGGTAAAATTTCTTGGTCACATGGTTTCATAGAAAGGATTATCAGTTGATCCAAATAAGATCGAAGCTGTGAATAATTAGAAGAGTCCAGAGACGGTGACTGAGATTAGAAGTTTCTTGGACTTGTTGGCTACTACCAGAGATTCATTAAGGATTTCTCGTAGATAACAGCACCCTTAACTAAGCTAACCAGGAAGGAAGTAAGATTTGTTTGGTCTGACAAATGTGAGGAGGCATTCCATAAGTTAAAGCATTTGTTGACCAATGCACCCGTGTTGGTAGTTCCAGACGAAAACCAAGGATTGGTGGTGTATACTGATGCATGTGGAACTGGATTAGGAGTGGTGTTGATGCAGAATGGTAAAGTCATTGCCAACGCATCTAGCAACTTAGACCGCATGAGGTTAGAAATCCTACTCATGATTTGGAGTTGGCAACTATGATCTTCGCATTGGAGATTTGGAGACATTACCTCTTAGGAGAGATTTGAGTTGTATACCGATCATAAGTCTTTGTGGTTTTTATTCTCTCAGAAGGAGTTGAATATGAGGCAGCAGAGGTGGCTAGAGTTTTTGGCTACATATGATTTTGGTATAGAATATACACTAGGAAAAGGTAATAATGTGGCTGATGCTCTTAGTAGGAAACATTAGAATGTGGTGTTAGCTATGTTGGCGGAGTGGAAGGATTTAGAAGCTTTAGTCGGTTGCGATGTGCAGTTAAGATCGACTGCTGGTTCTAGTCAGAATACCACCAGGTTATCTTGTTTAGAAGTTCGACCAGTATTGATTGAGAAAATTGCTTCTAAGCAGGAGGATCTAGTATTAGCTGAAAGGATCAGAAGACTGGAGTTTGGAACAGAGATCGATGATTTAAAGGATTTTAACCATGACCAGCAAGGATGGCTAAGAAGGAAGGGACGGTTGTGTGTTCCGAATGTGAAGGACTTAAGGAAAGAAGTTCTTGGAGAATGTCATTGGTCCAAGTTTATGATTCATCCTAGAGGGACCAAGATGTATCAGGATATGAAAAGAAGCTTCTATTGGGAAGGCATGAAGAGGGATGTTGGCTTGTGGATTAGGCAGTGTGCAAACTATCAACAAGTGAAAGCGGAACATCAGAAACTGAGTGGGTTGCTTCAACCTTTAGAGATTCCAGTTTGGAAATGGGATTCGATATTTATGGATTTTATAAACGGGTTGCCAATGTCAAATAGAGGTAATGAAAGTGTATGGGTTATAGTGAAAAGATTGACCAAGAGTTCCTATTTCATTCCAATTAAGTCAACCAGAACGGCACCTGTTTTAGCTAAGTTATTCCTAAAGAACATAGTTAGACTGCATGGAGTTTCTAATAGTATAGTCAGTGACAGAGATGCTTTGTTCACTAGTGAATTCTGGAAGAGTCTACAGGAAGTGATGGGCACCAAGCTTAATATGAGTACTGCGTATCACCCTCAGACAGATGGGCAGACAGAGAGAGTCAATAAGGTACTCGAAGATTTATTGAGAGCTTGTGTATTTGATTTTGATGGATCTTGGGAGGATCACCTACATTTGGTTGAGTTTTCCTATAATAATAGTTACCAGACTAGTATAGGAATGGCATCGTTTGAAGCTTTGTATGGAAGACCATGCAAATCACCAGTATGTTGGTTGGAGACTAGAGACAAATTAGTCTTAGGTCCAGATTTGGTTAGAGAGGCGTCGGAGAAGATTGAGTTAATCTGAGGAAGGATGAAGGAAACTTAGTCAAGACAGAAGAGTTACGCGGATAAGAGGCGTAAGGACTTAGAATTCTCAGTTGGATATATTGTTTTCATTAAGGTATCACCAATGAAGGGTGGAATACGATTTGGAAAGTCAAGGAAGTTAGCCCCAAGATATGTAGGTCCATTCTAGATTATAGAGAGGATTGGAAAGCTCGCATACAGAATAGAATTGCCGAGCAGTTTGGCAGGTGTCCATAATGTATTTCATGTGTCTCATCTTCGCAAGTATGTGCATGATCCAGAGACTACTATTCCTTCGACGGGATTGGATGATTTAGTGGTAGATCCAAAGTTGACTATTGTTAGACAACCAATTTGGGTTATAGCTAGAGATGAGAAAAGATTAAGGAACAATACAGTCAGGTTAGTGAAAGTTCAGTAGAGCGACAACAAGAAGGACTGTACTTGGAAGACAGAGGACGGGATTAGAGATACTTATCCTAATCTGCTTTGAAGGTATGTCTATATTAGATTTATATAGATAGTTGCTGGTAAGTTAGACTAGTATGATTGTTAGAAGTGTTATAGATGATTGTTACATTTAGTATTTAGTCCTTACTGAATTTCGAGAATGATATTTTTTAAGGGGGGAGCCAGTAACATTCCTAATTTTTGATAACATTATTCAGAAAATTTAATTAGATAAATTAAATAAAATAATGATGATAAAGGGATCGAGATTTGAATAAATTATATAATGGGATGTGCTTAATAGTAAAAATCTAATGGGCTTTAAATTGGTTTATAAGATAATTAATTTACACATGGGCATATTAGTAAATTAGCCAATCTATTATACACGGCTATGACCTTTTGTAATTGCCCATTCACGTTCCATTTTCATCTTTTCACAAATACAAATCAAAACTAAATAGAGTCGGCCATTAACAAGGAGGAAAAAGAAGAAATTTCAATCTATAGCTAAGTATCAAAGCTAGGAAGGATTAATCAACAACAAATCTCAAATTCCTTATCAAATCTAAGGTGAATAATAATTCATTCCATCTCTTTTTGGTTTTATAATCATATGATTTCGGATTTGAGTATTTATTTTATTTCTAAGATATATTGGATGATGATATGCTTAATTTATGAATTGTTTGATTTAAATAATTTATTTGTACATGAAATTCGTACGGTTTTAGGGGCAAAACATGGGTTATTGATTTTAAAATGCCATGGAAAAATTTCATGTTAAGTAAAACATGATTTTAAAGATGGATTTTAATTTTCAGAATTTTCCAAGTTATGGAAATTTTACTATGAATTTCTAACGAAAAATATGATATAATTGGGTTTAAAATTTTATTTCGAGAATTTCAGTTAGAAATTGGGACTGAAATTTTATTATGTTTGATCACATGAAGAAATTGAATTTATATGATTTTTGGGATTTTTCCCAATTGATTTACTAGGAAAAATAAATTATTTTAAAAGAGGGACCTTTCTACAAATATTAATTTTGTTATATGGAAGGGCTTAAACGTTACGTTTTTATGGTTTAAATCTGGTATAAATGCGGCAATTTTAATTGTAAAGTATTTGAAAAGTTTTATGCAGCCAATCAATGGTTTAAAAATAGGCAAGTTGTTATAAAGCAATTACTAAAAGAAGAAACATTTCAGCCTTTGATTCAGAAAAAGGTGTTCCGCCTTGATTAGCAGCCCTTTCGACTCCAATGATTCTGCTCCATCCTAGTCGAAACCTACTTAGTCGAAAATCACATAGTCGAAACCAATACACAAGGTATCACCTAGTGGTACGCAGTGGATTGGAAGGAAGGCGGAAGCCTTGGTTTCAAAAGGTAAGCTTCCAATGGGGTCGAAACCCTGCTTTGTTTTCAAAAGTTAAAGTCTTGCCTAGTTTTACTTAATGCCTTCGACGTAGTCGAAACATATGCTTTCGAAAGGGTTTTATAAATAGCTTTCGAAGAAGGTTGTCATATTGTGTTAAAGTATCAGCTTTCGAAGGGGTGCCTTTTTCCTTTAAATAAGAGCTTTCGAAAGGGTTGGTTCCGACCAAGTCAAAACCTAACCGCTATTTTCCTTCCGAAGTATTGAAGTCATAAGTACCTTCGAAAGGTTATTTTTGTTTTTACCAAGGTTAAGCCGCTTCTTAATTGCTTTCGAAAGGGGTTGAGGGTTTCGAAGGTGATGGAGTCGAAAGGGGGTTTCGACTATGTCCTTTGAAGTTTTAAATTTTTAAATGTCTTTGCTTTCGACTAGATGGTTACGACACCATCATCTTTTCCCCAAATTAATTTTAGTTGGTTTCGAAAGAGATACTTTCGTATATAACCATTTTGACCCAAATGATATTTTTAAAGAGTAAACTCAATGCTTTCGTAAAGGTACTTGATTTGTTTCGAAGCTAAGTTTTAAAGAATGTTTTCTTGATACCATCGAAAGGTATCGTTGGTTTCGAAAGGTATATACTTAGAGTTTTGAGAAGAGGTTTTCTATGCTTTCGAAGGAGGTCATCTCGTGGTTTCGAAAGTGATGTATTAAAGTCTCAAAAACAAATAACCCATTCTCATTTTTAAAGGAAAAACCATGGCATAAACAATGATTTTGGAAATATTATTCACATTGTTATTAACCCATAACTGTATTTTAGGGAAAGGGCAGAATAACCAGTTAGTTTAACCTAATAGTGAATATAACTTAACAGATGTTAAAATCTTAATTAAAGATATTGGCAAGGGCCAATAGGTTCATAGTCAGCCCATGAAAACTATGATTTGATACTGGCAAGGGCCAGTAGGTTTGTAGTTAACCCATGAAAACAATATCCGGATTAAGATATTGACAGTCAGTCAATAGGTTCCTAGTTAGTCCATGAAAACTAGGATAAGAGACAAGATATTGGAGTTACCAATAGGTTCTTAGTGATCCCATGAAAACTATAATATTGGACAGATAGTCCATAAACATTTAACGGGTTAATAGTAATCCTAGAAACTATAATTGAGAGTCTGAGACAGATTGTCAGAATGAATGGGGATGGGTAATCCAGATTTGATTTACTTGTTTTACATATAATCATAAAGTTTTTGAAGTACTATGTTTTAACCATTGTGGATGCAGGAGCATAGTATATGGTTTTATAAATGTTCTAGGATACTAGTGAAGGGAAAACCCGTTTCGCTAAGCAGCGTGTTCTCACTTGATATCTAAATGGTTTGAGATGGTAAACTATTATTCATACCAGACTTTATGTTTGACTTGAAGTTTTTGTTTTTCCCTTAAACTCTCGGGTACTCAATTGATTTTGAGTAGGTTGAGAGTTAAGATTTTCAGGTGTTCTTTTAGATGAATAAAGCTTCTGAGGACGTGCAGGAGGCAAGATTGTTATTAGAGTTCTTTTATTTCCGTTATGTGTTTTATTTGTAAAGGCAAATTGTTTTCTTGCCTATCTATATACTCTGGTCCACCAAGGGGGCATCTTCATATGTCGCTCTTGGCGTATTTTGCAATAATTATATGTTATCTGAACGTGGTCTACGAATTAGGATCATGTAACCAATAAGGAATATTTTGAAATGAAATGTGGAATTTGTTTGCTGTTTGAAATTATTCCATATTCTTGTGTTTATGTGTATCAATGTATCTATTGTCACCGTATTTGGTAGCATAGGATTATAACTATGGATGACTGCAGCATCCATAGCCGTTAGTTTTGAGCCTCCAAGTAGGGGGATGTTACACATTCTAAGTGGAATGTGCTTTATGGAAGGATAAAGCGTGGATTTGTTAAAATTGAGAGTAGCCTCACGATTCTTACATCCCGAAGATGATACGGGTAATTATGTGGTCTGCAGGACATATATTTTAGGCTATCGGTTTATGAGCGGATCGGAATGATTAGGCCTTGTGCCTTATAGGGCCAGAAGACGTCTGGACCCTTATATTGTATGGTATAGTGGTGAGTGAGTCCTAGCACGAGAAGCCACCGGATACGTAGTAGTGTAGCAAGTACAATGGTGTGTGAGTCCTTGCATGAGAAGCCACCGAGTATGATGATTGCTATACGTGGAAATCCGCAGAGGAAAGAAAAGGCCACTAGTTCCCTATCATGTTGGAAATCCAATTCCAATACGAGCTTTACGGTTTTGGTTGTATTCCCAAAATAGTTGTAATGCTTTGCAAACATTTTAGCTACCCCTTCGGTATCATATATTTCATCCGGGTATATTCTGTTGATCTTGTACGGATATATTACAATAGACTTAGTCCGGGTATTGATACTTTCATTGTGTATATATTTATTTAAAAAGTGTTTTCAAACCAATGTCATTAAGAATAATATCAAATGTTTTGATGTAAAATATTTTGGTTATCATAAGATAAAAACTTGTCCGTATTTAGGTGTGGGCATAGTCTTATGAGATACCCTTCTTTTCAAAGGTCTTTAACTGGCATCAAAAAAATTTAAATCAAGTATCTCATGCTGGTTTATCAAGCCTGATCTGGGTTTTTTTTAATATTCGGGTCAGATCCGAGTAGTTTCAGGTTAGTTGAAGACGCTTGGAATTTCTAGATGAGAGCTAGGGATCTTCATCTACGTATGGATGTATTCTATTACCCGTTGCATATACTGCATTTGTTTTGTTTGGTTGTGAGCATTTGTAAGAACAGGGGTTTATAACTGTCCAGGCTAAATCCAGGCTAGACTCTGATATTGTATTCAAAATTTTCCACTATAAAGATTATATATTGAAATAATATATGTTATTACATTCGTGTGAGATTCTGTTCTATCTTTATTTTCTTTTTTCCCTAATAGTTGGGATTTCTACCACCTGGATTTACGGCACGTGAATACCGAGGATGTATTAGTTTCGATTTTCAAGGGTCGAAAATCCCCGGTTGTCACATTTGGTATCAAAGCTAAGGTTGAGCGAACACCTAGGCTTTGTTAGGGGTAAGTCTCATTATCTATAGGGTTAGTAATACCCTAGAATGAGTGACTCATTAGAGATAGGGTTAGTAACACCCTGAGTTTTGAGAGCATTATATATATGAGCATGTATTTGTTATTTGATAAAAAAAATGTTTTATATTGATTTATCTGTTGAATGGTTTATAGATTTTAGTCGATGCGTCTGATCACCGTTATCGATAAGGATTTCTAAACACTTAAACAAGGCAAACCGACATACCATTTTAAAAGGATTATATTTTAAGTATAAAGGAATATCTGTTGAAAGATATAGATATTTATGTGTGTCAGTTTATGGTTAAAGAAATGATAATATTTAGTTATTACCGTTTGTTGATTGAATGGACATCTAATGAATTAAGTTTCACGATTTGACTATAAGAAGTTTGATAATAAAATTGGGTTAAGAATATTGAATTTACATAAGATGACGAATAAGCATGTAGTATAAAAATGTATTTTACACAAATAAAATAATTTTGAAAAAGATGAATATTAAAGATATGTTATATAAATTTTGAGAATTATGGTATTTTGGGAAAAGAATTGTGAAAATTAAATACTATTAAAGGAAGTAAGTTAATATAAGATGGTTTTATAAAAGAGATTTATAAAATGGGTTTTATAAACAAAATAATCACTAATGGATTTTGAAAAGAAATTTCAAATAGGAAATTTGACAAAGGTAAGAAAGTCTCAAATGATAACTAGTTTGAGTGGCTCGAAAAGAACTAAAAAATGGGCAAGAGATCTGTTCGGATGGTAAACGCTTCTCTTATGTATTACCCTTCTTGTTAAGGGGATATAAAATACTATTGGTAGTACCCAGTTCCTTAGTATTATTTTGGAGTTACTCGATCTATATAATTTTCCTTAAGTTAAAAGGATAATTTTGAATTATTATTTGATAAGTTACTGTCAATATTGGTTAAAAAAAGAATATATTATAATGAGAGAATTTGATTGTAATTTTGGAAAATAAAAGGTAAATTATTTTTAAATTGAAATGATTCATTTGGGATGAAACGTTTTTCTTTAAGAAAAGTATTTTAAAATGAATATTTAGAGTGATTATATATAAAGAAGCATTTTTAAAAGATAAAAGTTTTCATAAAGATTTTTTGAATGTTAATAAGTACATATGAGGTACGTGGATCATTTCATCGCACAATTTTGATCTAAGATTCGAGTATGGAACTTTTAGGTGTTTACACCAGTCTGAAAAAGGATTTTCACTCGATTCTTGACGACAAACGTTAATGAGGGTTTATGATTGGATGCTTGAGTTTTCTCTCATAGTTGAGGGCTATGTAAGGGAAACGAAGTTTTCTGATCAAGAAGCCTGATCAAAGTCCGCACGAGAGGATCGGGGGATCAATACTAGTTAAAAAGTAAAGTTGTGAATTCGAATAGTATATCAAATTGGATGATCTGTATACATCATACGAATGTAAGTTTAAAAATAAATATTTTGGGCAAAAACCTTTGAATTTTGTTTTGGTGTAATTTCGGAGACGAAATTCTTTTAAGAGGGGAAGTCTGTAACGACCTGCAAATTTATCGGTTTGATAAATTATATTTATTTTTAAAATATTCAAATATAAGCTTTTAAAAACATAGATTATGATGTTTTGAACAATAAATAAATAATGGTAATCTTATTTGAATAAGTATTTGCGAAAATATAAACTTTGAAGGAATATCGATAAAATGACCGAAAACTATTTACCGATAAACAGCTCTACAATCATAAAATATCGCGCACGGAGCTGGATACATGCACTTATTTTTATAATTAAATAAGAATATGAAATAAAATAAATTATTTATTTTTCTAAAATTAAAAGTATGTATGACATCCTCAATGATGCCCTTATATTTAATAATTGATTTATGATTTTAAATTGAGATTTAATGATTTAATGATTTAATAATTATTATAATTATTTAACTAATTGTTTTTAAAAAGATATTAATTCATTTTAAATAGTTATAAAGTGATAATAAATAATTTATAATAGTTTTATAAAGATACATAATCAGTTTGAAAATATAAGAAAATTTGATATCGCTTTATCGGTATAATAGCAGTTTTTGTAAATAATTGTTAATATTAATTTATATGATTTAATAATTCAAAGAGATTATTTTAATTAATTAACAATTATTATAAATTTATTTTCACATTTTGTTTACAAATATATGTAATTTAATGTATAAGTGAAAATGTGATCGGGAATCGGTTCTCTGGTTGGCAACGCTTTAACGGAAGTTGTTCGAAAGTTATTGCAACCTTGTTTATATGTCATGTGCACATATATAACATAGAAATGCATCCAGTAACATATACATGAACACATATATACATACATATAAAATATATACATTTATATATACATATGTTAAAAATATCTAAGATATTTTATGAAACTTTATCCTTAAGCTTGCATAAAGTCAACAATTAGGACATGAAGTGATATGAGGAGATGGTAGCACATGGAGGATGTCATGGAGGTGGGGCAATGTGTATGACATGATGGGAATGATGGCAAGTGAGATATTTATGTAGTTACTTAGCCCTTAAGGCTTCCAAGGCTATAAATGCATGCACTATTTCACTTCTTCATTCATTCATTTCTTCACCTTCTTCCTCTTCTTTCTCAAGCTTTACAATGGCTTCCCTCTTAAAAAAATAATGGAGAAAAATAGAAAAATAAATAAAAATATATATGTAAATATATAGTATAGAAACTCCTCTCCAAAATTAGTATAATCACCTCCTCTACACTTCATACACCCACGGCCACCATTAGATCCACCCTAGGCCGAGAGCATGGTGGAGGAAAGGGCCTGGCCGAGAGCGTGGTAGAGGGAAGGGCTATGGCCGAAAGCATTGGAGATGATGGAGGCAAGAGCCGTGAGCATGGAGCATTTTTGGGTGGTGGTCGAGCACTTGAAAGAGAAATGGAGTTGTTTAGTGATGTATTAGTGAAGTTTAGTAATGATTTAGATGAAGTGCTGTGGTGATTTGAATGTTGGTAGGAAGATTTGGTTTGATTTATGGTGAGTACTCAATGCTTATTAAATGATAAATAATCTTTATAACTATTTTTAAGTATGATAATATGACCATTTAATCTCTTAATGATTTGCAAGAATGTTTGATGACTTGATCATATGGTTGATTATATGGATGTTAATATGGTTGATAACTTGGTTGTGATAAATTATGATAAATCATAATAAAATGGTTAATTAATAGAAATGAATTCATATAAATATGTGTATGGAGTTTATTGAGCCTCTTAATTTTTTGAAAATATAAAAGGTTGAAAATGAATATTATAATAATATAATATAATGTAATAATTTAAAAGTGAAAAAGAAATTTAATATAAAAAATATTGGTTTAAATGTTTGAAAATTGTTTATAAATGTATTATAAACATTAAAATTCAAATTGGAGAATTTTTGTCAAATAATGAATTTGGAGTCAAAAATAAGCGCGTCGCATAACGGTAGGTCGCGATTTCGTGCCGTAAAAGTTAAATCCTTCTGTAGGATGGAATCGTAGTTGGATTTCTTTGCAATATAAATTTTTCGAACTCTTATGACTATTATTTTCAAGTAAAGGAAAGGATCAGGATTTCGTTTAGTAAAATTTGAAATATGAGCAAATCAAGTTTTCAAGAAAATCGCGCTTTGGAAGTTCGGTGGCCAAAGCCGCAAATATTTTAAATAAATATTTTTAAAATGTTTAAAAATATGGAATAAATTTTATGAATCTTTTAAAATGTTTTAAAAGTGATTTGAGTTATAAAAACAAATTTTCAAATGATAGAAAGTCGTTTTGATCAATATAGCTTAAAAAGCACTTACCGCAGCACTTTTCTATAACTTTTGAAATATAGTTTTAAACGCAACCATTCTTTTTCAAATATTTTATTTTTAAATGATTAACAAAGTATTTTAAAGGTGATTTGAAGGATTTATGAAGTGGTTAAATAAATAATTAAAAGTTAGTAGAGTATGTTAAATGATTTAGAGTCGATCAAATAATTTGACCGCCTTATGGATGACAGAGAGATGGTGTCTAGGCTTGAGTTTGGAAAACATTTTTCTGCTCTCCCTGGCTATCCGGACTGGCCCGACGGATGGGATAGTAAATTTGGTTTACTCGGATCAAAATTTCCCAAAGAATAAAGATATAATTTTCCAAATTTAAATAACTTGGATTATATAGAAATGATTTGGAAATGTTTTCCTAAATAAAAGGTGAAATGATTTGGAATTATTCCAAGGTTAAAAATGTTTTAAAATTTACCAAATGATTTGATAAATGAGGCTTAATGATTTCATATACTGTTAAGAAGATAAATGAAATAATTAGAATAATATGTCTCTCTGAGATATTTAAGGAGTGAAGGAAACAGATGAATTAAATTGAATGATGATTGATAATCACATATGAACTGAACATCTTTTTAATCGATGAATGGTTCGGAGGAACCGGGGTCGGATTTGGGTAACTCCTATCCGAAAACCACTTTGAACCAATGTATACATTCGAAAGTGAAGACGTGTTGAAGATGATGATTATTGAAAATCTTCATTGTATTGAAAACCGAAGAACTTCATAGCGGAATGACTTCTTGTTGACATTCTCTGGGTTGCTCCCAATATATAGACATTTATTATAGCAGTGGTCCTACCATGTTTTGAAATCTTCGGATTGCAAGGACTACTCGCTACTAATGGTAGTAGGAAGAGTTCCTTCGGTTCAGTCCCAAAACGAACTTGTATGGACGAATGTCTGACGGTGCATTTCTGATCATATTAATCGGCCGCTATCAACATATTATCTGCTTGGTGGTGGAGAAGGCAACTTCTCTTAGCTTAACACCCTTTCCTAAGACGTACGAGCTCAGGGGTTATACGTTGGTAGAAATTAGTTATGTGATTAAGGAATGGCAATGTGGCATTCTAAGTGGAATGTGCTTTATGGAAGGATAAAGCATGGTTCTGTGTGCAATAAAGCATGGCTTTGTTAAACTTGAACGTAGCCTCACGAGCCTCGCATCTCAAAGATGATACAGGTAATTATGTGGTCTGCAGGTCATATATTTCTGGCTATCGGTTTATGAGCGGATCGAAATGATTAGGCCTTATGCCTTATAGGGTCGGAAGACGTCTGGACCCTTATATTGTATGTTATAGTGGTGTGTGAGTCCTAGCACGAGAAGCCACCGGATACGTAGTAGTGTAGCAAGTACAGTGGTGTGTGAGTCCTTGCATGAGAAGCCCCGAGTACGATGATTGCTATACGTGGAAATCTGTAAAGGAAGGAAAAGGCCACTAGTTCCCTATCATGTTGGAAATCCAATTTCAATAGGAGCTATACGGTTTTGGTTGTATTCCTAAAATAGCTATATTGCTTTGCAAACATTTTAGCTACCCCTTTGGTATCATATATTCCGTCCAGGTATATTCCGTTGTCCTAGTTCGGATATATTACCATAGACTTAGTCCGGGTATTGATACTTTCATTGTGTATGTATTTATTTGAAAAGTGTTTTCAAACCAGTGTCATTAAGAATAATATCAAATGTATTGATATAAAATATTTTGGTTATCATAAGACAAAAACCCGTCTGTATTTATGTGTGGGCATGGTCTTATGAGATACCCTTCTTTTCAAAGGTTTTTAACTGGCATTAAAAAAGTTTTAAATCAATTATCTCACACTGGTTTATCAAGCCTGATCCGGATATTTTTAATACTCGGGGCAGATCCGTGTAGTTTTAGATTAATTGAAGAAGCTTGGAGTTTCCTAAGGAGAACTGGAGATCTTCATCTACGTATGGACCTATTTTATTATCTGCTTCATATACTACATTTGTTTTGTTTGGTTGTCAGCATTTGTAAGGACAGGGGTTTATAACTGTCCAAGCTGAATCCAGATTAAACTCTGATATTGTATTCAAAAAATTTCGCTGTAAAGATTATATATTGAAATAATATATGTTATCTCATTCGTGTGAGATTCTATTCTATATTTATTTTCTTTTTCCCCTAACAATCGGGCTTTCCGGCACTTGGATTTGCGGCACGTGAATACCGAGTATGTATTAGTGTCGATTTTCGAGGGTCGAAAATCCTCGGTCGTCACAATTTGTAAAGCTATGATTTGTTGAGTAGACTCAAGATTAGAATACCAAAACAAACGAGTCCTAATACTCACTAGTGAACTTGAAATACTTCTATGTTTCGCTTAGGATTTGGTGAAACATAAAAGATTAGTGGAGCGTTATTATAAAAATGAAATGATAACATTTAACCTTTTTTATATTGTAAGAACATATGTTATATAATGTTATAATAATCTACAATGATAAATTTGTCAATTTAAAATGATTGGTAAAACGTTTATCTATAAAGATATACCAATAAACTGAATTGAAAATTGACAAATAGAAATATAAAATATACTTACTAATAAATGCTTCTAGCATGTTAATGTTTCAACACCCATGCAAGCTCTTGTTTTTACAACTACTAAATACGTTGGTAATTTGGTTACTTACATGTTTATCTGGTCTAAGACCGTGTATTGCATTCTATGAATTTCAAACTCTAAAAGCAATATGAGATTGGATATTTGATCCATATACTATGGCATATAAATGTTATATGGGGAACGGTCAGAGTTCGTAATGTAAGATACTTCGATGAAGTAAGTTCATTTAAAAATAAGCCAATAAATAGTAGAGACGGAGTATTCAATTTGATTGATTATAGAAAGGATCGTATTGTGTTAACTGTAACACTAGACCAAAACTACAAGATAGATTTAAGCACTCCATCACTGAAATGTCAGGTTGATCAGTTTACGCAAAGCGCAACATATTTGATGTCCTTAAAGGTTAAGGATCATCGAATGCGTTTTGTAAATAGTTCGTTATGATATTGTAGTAGTTGTTTTCTTTTGAATGCTTTGACCAATTGATAGGAAAACAAATGTATAAGAATAGATGTAATTTAAGGTACAGTTGGGATGAAGGGACTGAATATTCACTTCTGCTTCATAAAGAAACAACGGAAATGGGAATTGTAATAATAGTGATTGATACTTAACATTAGAATAAGAAATATGATTTCTACTCCAAAATGTATTTACATATAAAATTGTTTTCTATGAGATTTATTTCTTCGAGTTCAAGATATTTGATCAAAGAACTATCCATTGTAAACTAGTTCTTCGTCCTTCGAGCTACATTGAGCTACAAAGTGCCTCGGTTTCTAACAATAATTGCAAATCAATTGCTTAGGCCACTTAAACTGAGACCTTGTATCTACCTCTATCATTCTTTGACTTGCTTTAGCTTCTATCTCTCTAAACAGATAAGCCTTCTATACCACTATCTAAACTAGTGCTCATCAATCTTTCTCGAAACACTTCATCATAAAGACCAGCCTTTACGTCAAATAGGTAATCTTACTACGACCATATATCATAGAGTTAACAAAAGTAGTATACTCCTTAAGCAAGGAACATAAGGGGATCACTGCCTGAGCCTCATCGGTAATATCAACATCCGCTGCCTTCAGATTCATATTCAAAGTGATCAAAGCATCTACATACTCCATAAGATCGGCTTCAAGCTTCACCATAAATAAATAGAGTTCTTGATGAAGAATAATCGGATTTGTGAGAGACTTTCCTTGATATGCATCAAATAGTGCATCCCATAATTCCTTCGCTGTCTTCTTTTGAGAAAACTCTATAAGAACTTCATATGAAAGACTCAACCAGATTGTTGTAAAAGCTTCATCTTCCATCTCTTTCAAAACACTTGTCTTGTTGTCCTTCAATTTATCCGCCCTATAAAACAATCTTAAAAGTCTTCTTCTTCAACAGTACCTCGATCTTCATCTACCAAATTCCAAAATTTCTATTTCCATCAAAACGTGTAACAACATAATTGACACCAGATCGACCAATAGATTTTCCAGAAGTCGCCATCAATATCCAAACAGAACATAACACTAGTTCCAATACCAAACTGTTGTGAAAAATGTAGGGAATGATTTATTAGCAAGTATTGCCTATTGAATACCAATGCAAATTCAAAATCAGATATGAATCACGCTAGATCAAATAGCAGAAAGTAAAAGAGATGCAGAAGATTTAACGTGCTTCAAATTTGTATCCTACGTCCAAGGAGACCCACCAACCATTTTTATTTCTATCACCAATTCGGAGAGATCACAAGCCAAATCAATGACTAGAGAGTTACAAGGTGTGAAGATTCTCTCTGATCAATCTCTCAATCGAAGAATTACAATTTAGCGCACTCAAAATAGAAAACCTCCATATTGATTTAGTTAGGGTTTCTATTATTTACAATTATTGGAAATCTGATTGTTTTATTAAGAAGATGGTTAGGAGGTTAATATATAGATGCTCTAATCACTCTAAACCATTCCAATCACTTCAAAATAATGTGCACCATCAATAGATGATCAACTTGCACCAAAATGATGAAACTGCCCTTCAAAATTCAAATCATAAAATAGTTGAGAAAAAAATGCTACAACGCCTCAAACGTCTGTCTTGGAAGGTCAGACATCTCTGTAAAACTTTTCGAAACTCTCAGGTTGACAACTCAGACTTCTGGTTCCCCAAGTCAAACGTCTGATTGCGTGAAGCTTTTCTTATTTTAAACTCTACAGGCATTCAGACGCCTAGTTTGAGCATTCAGACGTCTAAGTGTCTATTAATTACAAAAGATAGCATCCTATCTCCACATCTTTTAATCTCTTCCTCCAATCGACTTTCCGTCTCTTCCAATATGAAGCTCTACACAACACCTTCAATCTGAAGCACTCATAGGCACATATTTGAGTCGCATAACAACAACATGAATTACCATAACACAATCTAAATAATATTTCAAATTGACGATTAAATAAATTTATTTTGCGGACATGATGTTCAGAATATCGAATGAATCTCATCAAGTTTCATTGATTCGAATAGTGTAGCATTTTATTTTAAATCTAATGAATTTGATTTAAATAATAATGATAGAGAGGTACAACCCATTCTGATCCATATTTATTTGCACATGCATTGCGTCCCTCTAAATACTTTTCAAATTATCATTGGTACAAAATGAACAATTACGTACTTTTCAAACCATCAACCCAGCTTGTAGCTCAAATGTTTCTATAACGCACTTTGCTACATGAGTCACTCAAAACAAAGGCAATTTGTCTTGCCTTTTGTTTCTAATTGGTTTCGTGGCTTTCTCCATCTTTTAAAAGGTAGGGTGTAGACAATACATCAAGTGTTGACTGATGTTCGTTACAGTGAGTATTGAACTAGTTATAATAACTATGGTGTGAACTCCATCCTTTTCACAGTTGGGTATGCCCTTTTTTATGATTTCTTTGTTTTTCTATTTGATGTTGTAGGTTGATTACCAAGTGTTCCATGTTCAATAAAAGCAGGGATGAGGTAATTATTGTGATAAAGAAGATATGTTTTAGTTTTGACCTAGGAAGGGAGATTGATTCAAAACCTGCCATTTGTAAGTGCACACAGCAATGATCCACCTTCGAAGGTAAATACTAAACATAAGAAATATTAAATATGTATCCGACCTTCTTACGTCACAATTTAACTGTAGCAAGTGATGCATAAATTATTAATGAGAAATTTTTTAAATTTAGGCCAATTTTGCAAAGTAATTGCAGGTTTAGGCCGTTTTATAAACTAATTACAAAAATATGCCAGTTTTGGCCACATCAGTCGCCACGTGTACTGGTGGCATTTAAAATGCCACCAGTACACTTTTTTTTAAATAGTTAGCGGCATTTGAGATGCCGCCTATGTGACATTTCAAATGTCGCCCAGATCTTTGCTTGCTGTTTTAGCCAGCCCACCCTCTTTCATTTCTCACTTTATCTTCATCCCCAAACCGAACCCAAAACCCCAAATCCCGAATCACAATTTTCACTCAAAATCTCGTCCAATTAGGCTAGAAATTGAAGATGGCTTCCTCACCATCTCAAGTGCCTTCTATAGGTTTGTATTCTTCCTTTTTTTATCTCAATTTTAAAAAATTTGCTTTTAGGGTTTGGACAAAAATTAGTTTTTTAGGTATAAATCTTTGTTTCTAAACTACAATGAAGTAGTTTGTGCTCGTAGAACATCTGTTTGATTGGCTTTTGATTGTATATAAGGATTTTTTAGGTTATAAATTTGATTTGGTTTTGTTATTGTGGTAGAATACGAAGAAATGGAACCCGGACCAGTTGATGATAGCGTTCTTTACTTATAAGCTCAACACCGCACAAGCAATAACGATTTGATGGAGGTAGATTTTGATATAACTTTTCTTGCATTCTGACAATATGTTAGTAAGTGTTAGTAAATGATATAACTTTTAATTTTTGACAAGCGGTTGAGCCGGAAGGATTCATTGACCATTCTTCGACCTAAAGCTTGTCACGTCATCGCATCCCGGTGTGTTTGGAACTTTTAGATAGGGCCGGATTTGGTGTTATTCATAAGTTGGGATACACACAGCTTGATCGTAATCTTTTGACGGCTTTAATCGATAGATGGAGACCGAAGACGTCTACATTTCATCTCAAAGTTGGTGAGATGACCATCACATTAAAAGATGTAGTTGTGTTGCTTGGTTTTTCGATTAATGGAGATCACATTCTAAAACCAAATTTCCCGAGTAATTATATGGATTTGTGTGAGTCCTTGCTTGGCCTGTCTCCTCCAGAAGACATAAGATGAGGTAATGAGTCGATGGTGGCCACTTGGTTTAGAGAGCAGTTGGCCGATGATATTCCCCATCATGCCTCTCCAGTGCAGATGGCGCAGCGTGCCCGCGCTATTATTTTGCATATCATCACTCAACGACTTTTTTGCGATCAATCGAAGAATCGAATGGCCCTTCAATGGTTCCCGTTGTTAGAAGACTTTGATTATTATCAACAGTATTCATGGGGCAGTGCGGTGCTAAGTTTCACTTATGCAGAGCTTACTAGAGTGGCGTTGGTACAACAACGGTCTGTCGGTGGTTGTATGACTCTAGTTCAGGTACGGTCGTAGTTATTCATTAATTCATATTTGTACATGTCGTAAACAATAATGAACAACTTATACTCTTGCAGCTATGGTCTTGGACATATCTTCCAGTCGGTTGTATAACTATGAAGAGATCGATAATCGACAATTCAAAACCATATGGATCGAGGTAAAGTAGTGTTGGTTGTACGGATTTATCAACTTATACACTTTGAACACTTTATATAATTTTTTGCTATTTTAGGTGGATTGGACCAAAGAATACCAAATTGGCTCCTAGATGGAATTTGGTGTTCTACCGAAATGAATTTGATGTCCTTGACTATAACACGGTTACATGGAGTCCATACACTATGGCAGAGCTTGATGCGCTTCCGGCTTTGTGCACTGATTCGAGGCAGTTATGGCAGGCTAGACTGATAATAGTTTGCTTTGGCGATCTTGCATACCATCTTCCAAATAGAGTGATGAGGTAGTTTGGCCTTCACCAACACTTACCGTATCATGCTCCCTATTATGCTCTTCCATATAGTGAAGATGAGTTTGAAACGATGATAGAGTTATGGAATAACGGCTTCTTAGCTGCGAAAGATAAGCATGAGATCACGCTGACTGATGAGGAGTACAATAGTTAGTATTGGAATATCACTCGGCGGTATATGTTAAGAAGACGAGAAGAAGTGCCTGAACAAGATGTTGCTCCTTACACTCCAAGAGCTCCGCTTGAATGGAATGTGGTATCTATTTAAATTTACAATTTTAAGATAGGTGTAAAATCAACAAATGGTATATGTTATTTGTAGGTAGATGGTATGTATCGTATGATGGACATAGTTGATGAACTCGTGGAGGAGGTTCCAGAAAAAAGTAAGGCGAAATGCTTTCGCTCAAACAAATTATACGATCATGTTTGTCGAAGAACAAGATGTCAAGACCAATCCCGCCTACGCCTCCCCCTCCTCCTACAGTGCCACCCCTTACTAAGGACATTACATCCGCCCCACCGGCTGAGGACATTGCATCCGCCCCACCGGCTCCCGAACCTAAGAGAAAGTATCAAGGATGAAAGAAAGGCATGGGTAAAAGGTCCGGGGTAATAACTTTCCAACATACGTATCCAGTTGGGCCATCTCAACCCCGTATGGAAGGAACGCAAGATAAGGGCAATGAAGAAGAAGTTTAGCCGGTAGTGGAGAAATTCATTATGAAGCCAAGAAAATCGAAAAAGAAAACTCCTGCCAAACTTAAAATTTTGAGACGGTAGTGTAGATTGGACTGTCTTTAGTTTTGATTATAGTGTTTTTATGCTTGTAATGGAGATTGGGTTGAACAAAGTTTCGATTGTAGTATTGTATTTGGTTGTAATGTAGTTCGAATTGAATATAGTTATGATTCTTATGTCATTGTGTAGTGTGTAATTATTGCTTGTATAATGGGGCTGCTGCTGTTATGCAGTGTGTAACTAGTAGAGCGGCATTTGAAATGACGCCATTGTGCGGTATTTCAAATGCCCTCGAGTTTGTAATAAACAGAGCGACATTTGAAATGCCGCCTTTGTATGGCATTTCAAATGCCACACAATGGTGTCATTTCAAATGCCGCCATGACATTTTCTCTCTATTAATATCTGTCAACTCATACCTACCCCACCCTTACTTTACCAAAACTCCTTCATCAAAAACCAAACTTTCTAATTTCTCTCAATTTCCAATTTCTCTCAAATTGTAATTTCTTTCAAGTAGTAGATCAATAAGGCGTCTATAAGGTCAGTATGACATTATTGCTCTATTAATTTCTTTCAAATTCTAATTTCTCTCAATCTGTAATCCCAAAACTCCTTCAAAAACCAAAATTTTTGTTTTTTGTATTGTATAATTTACGTTTATTCATAGTTGATAATAGACAATTGGGAGATTGATGATGAAACGGCAATGAAGATTTACGATGAATTTGAACAAAAGAAAGGTAATGGGATGGAAACTGGCACCAACCTTGAAGTGGATTTTGTGCCAGAGACACAAGTTGAAGAATTGCCGCCGTTTGTGGATAATGGAACATCAACAGTAGATGTCACGAATGAAATTCTAGAGAAATAATCACTACATGCACGTCTCTTAGGCACCCTTGGTCATCAAAATCCAATCGTGCTAGTTCCAGGGTGCAACCTCCGTGTGTACTTTGTTACTGTGGAGATGAATGAGACGTAGTTGTTTGTAGAAATGAGAGGAATGCAGAACATCATTTCTGCCGATGTAGTGGGTACAACCATCATAAGATACGGCCTCATAATGTTGATTGCTGCAACTTTTTTAAGTGGCTAGATCCTGAAATGTGCCGTAGGGGGGTTGAATACGCTTTAGAGATGCAAGCAGAAAATAGTCGTTTGGAGAAGTTGAATCTTGAATATGCAAATGAATTATTGGTTTATGGATACAAGTATTTGGCGTTATGGCTACATAAATCATTGAACGAAAAGTGAACTTTATCTATGTAGTACGAACGATGTCTATGTGTTATCTATGTAGTACGAACGATGTCTACGTGTTATCTATGTAGTACGAACGATGTCTACTGTAATGTAATGTTATTCGAATCCTGCGGTATTTGCTATTCGAATCTATGCTATTGTAGTGTACTGTTATTCGAATTAATTTAGGTACATTCAAATTATGTACATTCGAATTTACGCGATTGTAATGTAATGTATTAGTATTTGCTACTCGAATTTGGCTGCTGTTGGATATGCAGTAATGTAAAAGCAGAGTGGCATTTGAAATGCCGCCCCATGTGCGGCATTTGAAATGCCGCACTCACATGCCGTCAACATAAAAAAATAGTTGGCGGCATTTGAAATGTCGTGCATGGGGCGGCATTTCAAATGCCGCTCTGCTTTTACATTGCTGCATGTGCAGCAGCTTTATTTCACGTGGCCAAATAATACAGCTTTTCAAATACAACCAAACTCAAATGTCGAAATTTGATAACATAAACAATTTTCATCGAATATATTCGATTACGGTCGACCTAAAAATACAACCAAACTCAAATGAAAACATTACGTTACCGAAGTGCAGCATTTTTCTTATGACCCACAACACCACATTTGCTGCACCTATTTCCTTTAGGAGACTACATCTCGTCCATCGTACCTTTAGTTCTAGTAGAACGTGGATGTCCAGGTTGTCTTTTAGCTACAGGAGGTAGGACCAACTGATTATCGCTTAAACTCCAATAGTGTTTATCATGGACATGATGAAACTCAAGGGTGTAAGCAGCCAAGTATTTCTCAGGTTAATACCATGTTGAAGCGAAGTCATGACGGGCTCTATTAGCTCCATTTGAAACTATTGAGTAAGCGGCCATAACATGCATACAAGGTAAGTGCTATAGTAATGGTATGTTGCGCGTACATGAGCAAGTTTTACCGTTGATCATTACTTTGAATTCATCGCCAAAATAGTGCACAACTTGCCATTCAACTTGACTAAAGCAAATTATTCTTGTACACCTTGCTTCGTTAGCTCTATCGGCAATCTTTGCTTCCCATTTCGAAGTAAGACGGGTTGTAAGTTTTCCTACTACTTCTCTTCTCTGACAAAAATAATCAACGGACCGAAAAAACCTACGTGCAACCAAAGCTTTAATAGGTAATCATCGAGCTCCTTTAAGTACACCGTTGAAACTTTCTGAGGCATTAGTGGTCATGACATGAAATCGACCACCATCATCTTTACACAATGCCCAATTTTCCTCTTTCCCGTCCAAACTCCTTTCAATCCAGTTGTGTGCTCTACTTCCTATAGCTTTGATTTCTTCTCGGATCTTGTTGTACTCGGCTTCCTCTGAAGCACATGCTATAGCATAAAAGAGGCATGTCAGTCATTTTTCTCTAAAACCTACAGCTTGAAAATTGGCCTTCTGATGTCTAGCACAGAAGTGGTGTTTATGAGGCAAATCCCACTGCATTTGCAATGCTGTCGGTATTCCTTTCATTCAATTAGAAATGAAGGTAATTCGTCAATTGTTAATACTATGAACGAACCACCGGATGCAACCAACAAACCAACCCCAACTATCACCAGATTCTAACTCCACAATTGCATAGGTTAAAAGGTATAGATGGTCATCCGCATCAACGGCAATGGCTACAAGTAATGTCCCTTTGTATTTCCCGTACAATTGTGTGCCGTCAATACATAGCAATGGACAACAATGAACAAAACCTTCAATACAAGGGCCAAAGGCCCAAAAAGCTCGATCAAACACTCCATATGCATCTGTAGTAACATGTCTAACGCTTCTCGGGTTCGTTCTAGCAATTTCAGCATAATATTGTCTTAGAGTGGTATATGATTTTGTTCAATCACTGTAAATCCTTTCCACCATCTTACTCAAAGCTCTCCAAGCCTTCATATAACTAATTTTCATGAACAATTGTTTTTTCACCAATACTTGCACCGTACCGGTTATTATATTCAGATCGGCTTTCATGAAAGATAAGATCTTTGACACTAGAAAATTAGAAGTAGCTTGCTTGTGAGTGGAGTTCACTGTTAGGTTAACACATTTGTGATCGCTTGGATATTTCCTTATGATCCACTAATTCTGCTCAGATTTTTTTGAAACAACTGCATGAATTCTCCATGGACAGTTGGCATCTATATTACAAATGGCAATGCATTTGGTTTTTTTGATTTTATAGGTTTAAAAGACACGGCATGTAGAATTGACCATTCGCTCAACTATTGTAAAAATTTAGCTTTCGTCTCGAAAATCATACCAACTTTAAAGCCACTTTGGACACTAATGGTTGAAAATAACTCGTTGTTGAACTAAAGATTTGCAATGGTTGACCTAGCCATTATGTGTGCATTGCATAGATCATCATCCAAGGGTACCTCCATTTCCACCTCATCGTTGTCTTCCGGAATATTGTCTTTAACCGCAAAATCATAGTTTAAAGCATCAGTGTTCACTTGCATACTACTGATCCACGACACGTCATTCTCCGACATATTCATTGCATCCATACCATTTATAGGAGGATCGTCATGTACATTTTCACCTACATCCATGTCCATTTCAATATCAACATCTGCTTCATTTGCATTACGTCCACATTCTCCACTTCGACATTAGATTGTGTCGCGATATCATGTGCGGAAAATCTATAATTCATAAATAAGTTTTAATTTAATCATCATATCAAAAATAACAGCTAACAAATTTAAGATATACTAAACAAATACCTCTGACTTATATAATATTACTCAGATGGAGTAGGATACATAGAAGGAGACATGATAATTTGATGGTTCGGCACTACTTTGCGGTGTTAGTCGATGAGGAAGATAACTGCATATAGAACGACAAACTTTCAACTAATGCATAACGTACATTGTAATACGACATAAAAATTATTAAAAAAAATATTTCACCTTCCAAGCAAACGTGTAAAGTTGCCTTGACCTAGATATGGATAGTTATAATGAACACCTTGTTGATAACTCATACACGGCGGATATCCAAAAAGGAATTGTTGTTGACCGTAAATCGCTGTCATAGGTGGAAAACTAAAACTCGGAGATGCAGTTCCATGACTAATACTTACTGTCTCAACCATTCTACAGTAGCCTTCAGTTACACTGTTAACTACTTGTGGTCATACGGGTTCTTCTACTTGCAACCACCTACTTCTCCCAACAAACAGCTCTATTGATTTTGATGTCGCTGAAAACAATAGCTCCACATCGTCATCATCAACTATTGTAATGGCTATCGATTCTGAATCCATAGGCCAATTACACACTAAAATTATGTCAAATTCATCGGATTTTATCTTATTCGCTTTATAAATTGATTCTTTCAACTGCGCTAAATTACAACATTTCAAAACTTTCACTGGTTTACACGACCTTCCAATATATTTACCACAATTAAATTCGTCAATAACCAATTCACCATCAAAATAAACAAATGGTTGGCAAGCACTTGGGAGGAATTCTACATTTCAATTAACCAACTATTTTACTACTTCCAGAATTTACCAAACGACATATGCTAGTGGAAACACAAAAAAAAAGAATTAGGGTTTACAAAATAACATACCGAAATTGTTCAAGAGGAAGAAATAGTTATTGCTGCTCGACTATATCTAATTTCAATCAAGATTTAACTAGAATTTATAGTCTAAAATCTTTAATTTTGGAACAAATTTAAGATTTGGGTATTTGAGTTTTTTTTAAGATTTAAGTAAGAAGAAAATAAAGTGAGAAATGAAATAGGATGGACTGACTAAAACAGCAAGCAAAGATCTGGGCGGCATTATAAATGCCGCACACAAGCAGCATCTCAAATGCCGCTAACTATTTTTATTAAAAAAACGAGTACCGGCGGTATTTGAAATACCGTCAGTACACGTGGCGGCTGATGTGGTCAAAACTGATCTATTTTTGTAATTAGTTTATAAACCGGTCAAAATTTGCAATTACTTTGCAAAATTGCCCTAAATTAAAGCTGTAAGTAAATGATGCAAGAATGAAACTGTTAAAGCTGAAAAATTATCGGTGCGATGTGCGTATTCATTTCTCATTTCACATATTTACGGCACTACATACTTTATTTCATGCTAGCCGATTAATTGCTCTTATCTTTAATGTGTGATATATTGATGAACAATCATCCCCTCTCTCATTTTTGCCTAAAACTAAGTTGTCCACTGTAAATCGTTTGATTTCCATCTGTGTGTAGTGAATATGTACATTGCTTCATTATTTAATATTGAATTACATTCTAAAATTAGAGTACTTTAATTTACCTATTTTGGAACTAGACAGTAGATTACTCCGGCAAACCAAATGAACAGAAGAAGCTTGTGGTTTCATAATTGCAGTGGTGGACATGGAGGTTTTGGTAAATATTGATGCATACTCTTTGAAAAACTATAGATCGATAATGTGGAATTTTGTGCAATGTTTGATGACACGCACTACGTGTATGATATGATTGAAATTTTTGCTATTAATCCTTCAATAAATTTTTGATAGATTATCTAGAAGAAAGCTCACTATTATCACCAACCTGGCCTAGTCCATCTAACCCTGAGGTATACAATAAATTTAGGAGGAAATGTCCCTCAATACCTCCAGCAAACAAAGCTAAAAAGAAATTTAAGGAACTCAATTTTAGGTTTTAGCAAGTATGTCAAATACTGCTTTATAGGTTAATAATTCAGTCCAGATAGTTGCAACTTTTACCTGCTAACTGCCAACTATTTGTACTTTTCCAAGTAACATGGATTGTGAGGCAAAGAGGAGAGGGAGGGGAAAAGGAAAAAAACGCTTTTAGGAATGAAATTTTGTGGGTTATTTTTTGTGCAAGTTAAATGGAGTTATTTTGAAAATGTAGTTTAAAAAATAAATATTCCTTTTCATGGTGTATGTTGGCTCCTTCTACATCCATCAATGGTACAAGTATGTGTCCAACTCTGATCCGAACCCGTCCTGTTGATAGAGATAATAGTTGGACTTGGATTATCCACACCCGAACCCGACATGATCATAATTGAGACCAGGTATAGTTTCATCAGCACCTAGCCATGTTTTGGTCTGACTGGATTATTATCCATTTATTATCCATCAAAATATAAGTGTGTATATTACTTGTGTATCATTTCTTAGTCTGCATCCAAATCTTTTTACGAACTTTTGTTTGGGAACTCGATTTGATCGTTACCTAGTCTATTCCTAGACTTTGTATATATACCAATTTTAAAAAGTTATGCACTAAAATGATGGTTAATAGTATCAATGTTCATGGCTGGTATATGGTTTTTACTCAACACACTTAAAAAACTTTGGATATATGTTTTTTGTCCCACAGACTTAAAATACGACGGATTGGGTTCGGATAATAGATTTGAAATACCTAACAAGCTTGGGTTATGATTTTAGTAAATGGGCTTAGATTCAAGTTTTAAACTGCTCGGACTGAACCCAACCAATTGATAGACCTACCACAATCAGTAATACAGATTTATAAGCTATTTTTTTTGCCATTTAAGTTGAGTTATTTTAAATGTATAGTAAAATGAAAGAGCATATTCGCAACCAGTCTTAATACTATGTATTTAGCTTATCTGTATTAGTAATGGGCCGAGCCCATTTAGTTTGCTCTGCCTATATTTAAAGAGCTATTTCTCTACTGTATTGTATTCAACTTTTGTATCAATTCAGTTTGCAATAATAAACAAATACATTTTTCATTCTCTTCTATAACATTTCTGAATTCATCAAATCACTTTCAAATTCTATTTTGGTATCAGAGCGTAGGACAGAATCATCTATTTGCTTAACAGCCTTGTACAAAAACTGATCCATCAGAGAAATCTCATCATTTGGATCAGCTTACCCATCATAATTCTTATTCATCACTTGAGCAAGGAATCTGTTCAAAGAATCTACTGCCTTGCCAAGATTAGCAATCGGCTGCAGAAGATCTCCTTCAAAAACATATTCAAGAATCAAGAAAGAAAATCAGAAATCCAATCAGAGAGGAGAACAGAAACCCATCAATCAAAAAAAGGGTAAGTGCCATACCAGGAGCAATCAGAGAATCCTCATCATATTGCTCGGTTGCAACATACCTGTTGAAGAAAGAATTTCTTAATTTCATAACTTCTGAGTTCTTTCTTTCTCAATTCTTTTCTTTTAAGAAGTTTCTTCATGGCTGAAGGAAGCAGTGCAACATCAAGAAATGATACTAGCACCTCATCACAATCCATGGATATTACTGACAGTTTGATCAAAACTGTGATTAGCCCACACTCCAATCTTATCACTGCACATCTTGAAGATGACAATTATCTTCTCTGGAAAGTGCAAGTTGAAACTGCTGCCAGAGGATATGGTCTTGATGGATACATCCTAGGCATGATAGCCACTCCACCCAAATTTATCACTAATCAAGAAAACAAAACTGTGAGTAATGAGGAATATGTCAAATTTCTAAGGCAAGATAGTTTAGTAAGTTCTTGGTTGCTTTCTTCAATCAGTGTAAAGTTGCTGCCACAAGTTATAGGGTGCAAATCAGCAAATGAAATTTGGACTACAGCTGAAAGGATTTTCAATACACAGTCAGCAGCAAAAATAATGCATTACAAAAGGCAACTACATAACATAAGGAAAGACAGTCAATCCATGAAAGAGTACCTCTACAAGATCAAGAATACTTGTGATCTACTTGAGGCAGCAGGACATAAGATGTCCAATACAGAGCATGTCTTAACAATACTGAGTGGGTTAGGGAATGAATATGAAGCAGTAGTGGCAGTCATTGCATCACAAGAAACACTGCCAACTATTGATTATGTCCACTCTATATTACTGGCTCATGAAGGAAGGCTAGACTACAAGAAACCCTCAGATACAGACATGTCTATCAACTATGCATCAAACCGTAAAAACAGAAATCAGAACTATGGAAGATCAGATCAGCAATCACAGAGGGGAGGTCAGACTGCCAGAGGAAGAGGCAGAGGAAGATTTAATGGCAATAACAAACCAAAATGTCAGATATGTGAAAGACTTGGACACACAGCTGTAAAATGCTATTTCAGATTTAATGCAAATTATGTGCCAGGTCAGGGACCAAGCAATCAGAAAAATAGCAATGGCAGTGCAAATATGGCACAAGTTCAACTGGATACAGGAAAACAGTCCAGTGGAAAAAGAAATCAAAATCAGGATGAAATTGCTAATGCAGATCATGTTCAAGATGAGTCATGGTATCCAGATTCAGGGGCAACAAATCACTTAACAAGCAACCTAGAGAATCTAAATCCGGGCAGCAGAGAATACAGAGGTAAACAATCTATTATTATGGGAAATGGCAAAGCAATTGAGATCACACACACAGGTAATGCTTATATCAAAGGTAAAAGACAATTATATCTCAATAATCTATTAAGAGTACCCAGCATTAAAAAGAACCTGTTGAGTGTTTCTCAATTTGCCCATGATAATAATGTTTATTTCGAATTTTACCCAAATCATTGCTTAGTTAAAGATATTCTAACTAAGGAAATACTCTTGCAGGGTAATGCAGTAAATGGCCTATACAAGTTCACACTGACTAATAGCAAAGGTTCAAATCAGAGAATGACAAATTGTAATAACAGTGAATTGCAGTCATGTGAAACCAGTAAAAATAACTTTGATCTTTGGCACTACAAATTAGGTCATCCATGTACAAGTATTGTAAAACAGGTTCTTAAAGAGAATAAAATTTCTTTTGATGATATAACTTTGCCTTATATATGTTCTTACTGTCAAATGGGCAAAAGCCACAAATTAGCTTTTTCAGATTTTGTTACAGAATACAAAGTACCTCTCGAATTGATCTCAACAGATCTGTAGGGTCCAGCACTTATCTGCTCATATTATGGGTATAGATATTACATATCTTTTGTTGATGCATGTACTAGGTACACTTGGATATATCTTTTAAAATCCAAGGCAGAAACTTATAATGCTGTTATATATTTTATCACTCAAGTTGAAAAGCAGACTAATCATAAAGTTAAGATCATTCAGAGTGATGGGGGCACAGAATACAAGCCTCTTAGTAAGTACTTTCTTGATAATGGGATAACTCATAGAATAACATGTCCATACACATCTGAACAAAATGGCCTGGTGGAAAGAAAACACAGGCATATTGTTGAGATTGGTCTGACTTTACTAGCACAAGCATCACTACCTTTGAAATTCTGGCCAGATTCCTTCAGTACTGCTGTTTATTTAATTAATAGACTTCCAACTAAAGTACTGAATGGAATTAGTCCCTTAGAAAAGTTTTTAGGTGTCAAACCAGACTATCAAAACTTAAAGACTTTTGGATGCTTGTGTTTTCCCTATCTGAGACCATATAACAACCATAAACTAGACTTTAGATCTCAACCATGTACTTTTATAGGTTATCCAATTAAACAGAAAGGATACAAGTGCTTAGATGAAACTGGAAAAATATTTATAAGCAGACATGTTGTTTTTAATGAGAAGATATTTCCTTTTAGCAATGCAAGTATTAGAACTACACATAAAGTTTATAACCCAAAGGTTTCCATACCAAACATACCAGTATTGCCACATATATGGCATGCTGGTGAAACTGAGGAAAGAACAGGAGCCACTGGATCACAACACACAATGTCATCTGGACCAGGTCATGATGCAGCTGATCAACCTGCTACTCATCCTCAGTCACCTATAGAATCAAGCAATCAAGATCAGAATACTTATAGAGATCAACCAGATGATACTGCAAATCAGAGCAGCAGTTCAGAATCATCTGATGCTGAACTACAGACCAGAACAGGTCATCATATGATTACCAGATCAAAAAGTGGAATTTATAAACAAAAAGTATATACTGCAACTGCATGCATCATAGAGCCACATACATTTGAACAAGCATCTAAAAACAAAAACTGGAAGGCAGCAATGGATGAAGAGTATCAGGCATTAGTGAAAAAAAATACATGGAGTCTTGTTCATCCACCAAGCAACAAAAACATTATAGGATGCAGATGGACTTATAAATTAAAAAGAAACCCAAATGGAACAGTGTCCAGACATAAAGCAAGACTTGTTGCCAAAGGATATACACAAGAATATGGCTTTGATTTCAGTGAAACCTTTTCGCCAGTGGTGAAACCAACAACCATCAGAATAGTTCTTACTATTGCCTTAAATAATAACTAGAACTTGAGACAGTTAGATGTAAACAATGCATTTCTAAATGGTGTTTTGCAGGAATAAATCTACATGGAGCAGCCACACGGATACAAACAAGACACTAATCTAGTGTGCAAGCTAAACAAAGCCATATATGGGTTAAAACAAGCTCCCAGAGTATGGTTTGATAGATTGAAAGCCACTTTAGTTCACTTAGGCTATCAATCTACCAAATCTGACAACTCTCTATTCATTAAAATTAGCAGTAATCTTATTGTTTACATACTGATTTATGTTGATGATTTAATTATAACAGGTAATAATGAGAATGAAATCAAAGAGATAATACAGTATCTGGACAAGCAATTCTCAATTAAAGACTTGGGTGAACTAAACTATTTTCTGGGAATAGAAGTAAAGAAAAAGTCAGACTCAGAAATTTTCCTAAGTCAAAAGAAGTATATCAAGGAGTTGCTGGTTAAAGCAAAAATGGATGGTGCTAAATCTCAGCCTACACCAATGATTAGTCATCAACATCTGTGCAAATACAGGGGGGAACCTATATTAAATGTCAAACAATATAGAAGTATTGTAGGAGCCCTACAATACTCCACTATAACAAGACCAGATATATCTTTCAGTGTTAACAAAGTTTCACAATTTATGCAGGAACCACACGAAGAACACTGGAAAGCAGTCAAAAGGATACTCAGATATCTCAATGGCACAACAAGTTATGGAATTATGCTAAAAAAGTGCAAACAACTAAGCATCACAGCATATGCAGATGCAGACTGGGCTACAGATGTCGATGACAGAAAATCAGTGACAGGCTACTATATATACTTAGGTAACAATCCTATTTCTTGGTGCTCAAAGAAGCAGACTACTATCTCCAGATCCAGCACAGAGGCTGAATACCGAAGTATAGCTAGTGCTGTTGCAGAGATTATTTGGATTCAATCGTTACTTTCAGAAATGAATGTCAAATTAGAGGTTAAACCAACGATATGGTGCGACAATCAAAGTACGGTCTACATGGCAGCTAATCCAATTATGCACTCAAGAACTAAGCATATAGAGATTGATTTATACTTCGTTCGTGAGTTGGTACAGAAAGGAAAACTACAAGTGAATCACTTACCATCAACTTACCAACGCGCAAACATACTTACAAAGGCCTTATCTACGAAGAATTTTCATCGATTCAGACAAGATTTGAAGATTGAAGCAATCACTGAAGAGACCAACAAAGAATCCATCCCTCAGCTCAACTCTTCAGATCTCACTGCACCAGTGCTTGGATCAAGTCTCGAAGACAATTTGAAGCAGCGATAGATTTCGTTTCAGATCTGGATAAAGCAGATCACAATCTCAGAACTTTATCATAATACAGAGATTCAAGACAAAGTAAATTGAGAGAGAAGGGTTTTTTGTTTTTTAGAAGGAAGAATCAGCTCCGCCATTTTTCAGATTTGCTCTCGATAGTTAACCCTAACCCTAGCTTCTGGTTGAGGGGGGGAGTAAAATGAAAGAGCATATTCGCAACCAGTCTTAATACTCTGTATTTAGCTTATCTATATTAGTAATGGGCCGAGCCCATTTAGTTTGCTCTGCCTATATTTAAAGAGCTATTTCTCTACTGTATTCTATTCAACTTTTGTATCAATTCAGTTTGCAATAATAAACAAATACATTTTTCATTCTCTTCTATAACATTTCTGAATTCATCAAATCACTTTCAAATTCTATTTTGTATATTTGTAATATGATTAACTGTTAATTGATTAAAACTTCAAGCTTTTGCTATACAAAATTCAGTTAATTTTTGTTCCATCCTCCAATGGTGTGTGCGCAGCCTGAATTGTATTGACTACTGCAATTTCTCGCTGTGCAACGCCTAGAATGTATGGTATTTTAAAAAAAAATTTGCTTGAAGGTACATTTTTTTTATTAGCTATCTTTCCCACATTCTTTGTACCTATAAATTAATAATATCATTTTTTTTTCAATCTTCGCAGTAGTCCTACCTAATATGTTCATAAGTTTAGCACGGTTTTATAAGTAAATGAATGTGTGATGGAGAGCTATGACATCAGAACAATAAAGTGCTCCAGCTTAGGTCTCAATCTCATAGCACTCCATCACACTTCATTTACTTAAACTGTTCGAATAGAAGATTTAAGCTCCATGATGAGTAGTCCTGTTTCAGTATTAGAACGGGCACCATGGTATTAACTTTTTTTGGTGTTGTATCCAATCCATGTATTCAGTTAATGTCAGATGTAGTTCTTAAGTTAGAAGCTGATCTGAAATATTGCACGAACGTACATAGTTTGTTTATTTTTGAATGAAGCTTTTCACCAAGCAGAACGTTTTCGGTTTGTTAGTCTCAAAAACTAGCTTTATCTTTTTCTTGATTGAGTATTGCTTAGAGAGGTAAAAAATAATAATTCTTATAAGGATAATCCATCATTCTAAGTAACAAATTAGCATCGCATGTAACAAAAATTTCGTAAAAGCATAAATTCTTAAATTTTATCAGGTACCTTATGTTGAATTGTAAAAGTTAATGATTTAAATAATACTGAAATAAAAAGAAATTGGGTATTTAAGCCAGCCATTATAATGAAAAATATGTACAAAGATTCAGCAATTACAATTATCGATTGATAAATGTTCAAAACTCTAAACAAGAAAAGCAACTCTACAAAGGAGCAACTGATATTGAAAGAGTAAAATCAACCAAATGACATATTGAAGGCAGTGAATTTTAAATGAATGTCATAGAGGGGTTGATAATTGATAAGCACAACTTTTTTGCGGTCAAATGAGCTTCTAAGATCTTGCACGCATTTGATACCCAAGTTTATATGACATGGTTGGTATAAAGGCACACACAAGAAGCGAAGAACAACCAGGGAGATAGTGGTGAGCATGATGGTGTGCAAACAATGTCACCGAGAAAGCTCATACGAGTCGAACAGTTAGATAACGAGGTTAATATATCCAAAAAAGAAAAGAAGATGGTGCGGCAGATGATAATGTATCTAATGAAAAACCAGAGTAGAAAATCTCAAAAGATAGGGAAAACAATAAATAAAGAATCGCAAATCTCAGTTTTACTTGATAATACTTTTTTTGTTACAGAAAATAGCAATACATAGCATCTATTTATATACATTGTAATGGGCTAAATATATAAGCCCAAACATAGCTTGTAATCCGTGTGAAACAGCTCTGATGAATCGAGACCATTGATATGGATCTACGGCTATTATGTGTTAAGACTGATGTGGCGGATGATCAAGTGTGCTTTTACTATATACTGAAACCCTTGTTTAGTTTGTTTCAAATATTATACGCCGCCTCAAACAAACTAGGGTTTTATCCCTTCTTCAATTTTCATGTCGGTCGAGAAAATTTTGAGCTCATCTCGAAATCGATTAAAGTTTCTCGCTGATAAAGCTTTCGTTAAGAAGTCCGCTCTTTGATGAAAGGATGGGACATGATTGATGGCAAGCTTGCCGCTTCCTGTTCTTTCTCGAACAAAGTGGAGATCTATCTCCATGTGCTTCGTGCGAGCATGTTGGACCGGATTCATGGATAATGATATGGCGCTGAGATTGTCGCACCAAATAGTGGGTTTCTGAGTTAATTCGAACCCTAATTCCCCAATTAGGGTTTTGATCCAAATGATTTCGGCAACAGTGCTTGCGATGCATCTATATTCAGCTTCAGTGCTGTTTCTGGAGATGGTGGACTGCTTCTTTGTGCACCAAGAGATCGGATTTTGCCCTAGATAGATGCAGAATCCAGAAATGGATTTTTTGTCATCGATATCGTTAGCCCAGTCGGAATCACTGTAAGCACGTATATTTATATCTTTACTTGTGTTTAAGTGCAAACCATATGCTAATGTCCCTTTGAGATATCTGAGAATACGCTTCACGGCACACCAATGCTCACTTAATGGATTTTGCATGTATTGGCATACCTTATTTACACTAAAACATATGTCAGGTTGAATGATTGTGGCATACTGAAGTGCCCCAACAATACTTTGATACTGTTTAATATTTTCGATGGGTTCGCCTTTGTTTTTAGATAACTACTTGTGATTTGTCATTGGGGTTGGTAGTGGCTTGGCTTTATCCATGTTGGCTCTGACTAGAATGTCACTGATGTACTGTTTTTGTGATAAGATGATCTCACTGTCAGATTTTCTTTGAATGTTTATTCCTAGGAAAAATTTTAATTCACCTGTCTTTAATGGCAAAGTGCTTGTCAAGTAATTTTGACTTGATTGATTTCCTATTGATCATCTCCTGTGATGAGTATATCATCCACATACACCAGTATATATATATGCTCACATGCTTTCTTTTCCTTAAGTAGAGTGAGTTATCTGATTTTGTGGCACTGAAACCTAATTGTGTAAGTGTATTCTTCAATTTCTCATGCCATGCTCTGGATGCTTGTTTTAGTCCATATATGGCCTTATGTAGCTTGCATACAAGACCTTTATCTGCATTTGAATTATACCCTTCTGGCTGTTGCATATAGACCTCCTCACATAACTCACCATTCAAAAATGCATTATGTACATCTAGTTGCTTTATTCTCCGGTTTTTGTGAAGTGCTAGTGTCAACATGATTCTTATGGTCATGGGTTTGATTACTGGGGAAAAGGTCTCAGTGGAATCAAAACCATATTGCTGAGAATATCCTTTTGCAACTAATCTGGCTTTATTTTTTGCTATGTTGTCATCAGCATCTCTTTTGATTTTGTAAGTCCACCTACACCCTACAATATTTTTGTGTCTTGGAGGTTTGACAAGAGTCCATGTTTTATTTCTAACTAAAGCATTGAATTCTTCATCCATAGCTTTTTTCCACTTTTCATGCTTGATGGCCTGATCATATGAAACTGGCTCCACTTCATTCACTTGTGCTGTGTATATCTTAGGCTTGAAAATCCCACTTTTAGACCTTGTGATCATGGGATGTCTTATTTCTGTATGCTGGTCATGAGCATCCTCCAATTGATTATCATTGCCTGCTATTGTATTATCTCCCTGACTATTGTTGGATACACTACCACTCTGATCATTGTTCTGACTGTTGTTTAGCACACTAGTACACTGTTCATCATTTAATTCAATTGGTAGATAGCTAGTGGTTTCATTGACATGATCTGAGCTGTATTCTGATGTAGTACTTGATATGGGTGCAGCTTTATCATCATGTCTTTGCATTTGCTGACTATGTCTTTTAGCATGTTGAGACAGTTGTGGAATGTGTATAACATGTGTTTTCTCATTATTGATTTCCTTGTCTTGTTTTCCCTTATCTGCAAATGGAAATACATGTTCATTAAAAACTACATGTCTTGAAATATAGATTTTGCCTTTACTGTCCATGCACTTATACCCTTTCTAATTATGTGTATATCCCAAAAAAGTGCATGGACTGGATCTAAGGCTTAACTTGTGCTTGTTGTATGATCTAGTGTAGGGAAAACACAAACACCCAAAGGTTTTTAAATGATCATATTTTGGTCTAACTCCATAAAGTTTCATATATGGACAAACATTGTTTAACACTTTTGTTGGCATCCTATTAATAAGATATACTGCAGTGGCAAAAGCTTCACTCCAGTATTTCAATGGTAGTGATGCTTGAGACAAGAGTGTTAAACCAGTTTCCACAATATGACTGTGTTTTCTTTTCACTAAACCATTTTGCTCAGATGTGTGGGGGCAAGTAACTCTATGAAGTATTCCTTTTTGGCTAAAGAAATCTTTTAATGGTTTAAATTCTCCCCCACCATCAGTTTGAAATTTTTTAACACATTTGTTAATTTGCTTTTCAATGTGAGTAATGAAGTGTATAACAGCATTACTAGTATCAGACTTTGCCTTGAGAAAATATAACCAAGTGTGTCTAGTGTGTGCACATACAAGTGATAGATAATACCTGTATCCTTGCATTGAATTGAGTGGTGCTGGGCCCCACAGATATGCAGCAATTAACTCAAGAGGATTTTCATATATGGTTTCAGAAATAGCAAAAGGTAATTTATGCATTTTACCCATTTGACAGTGATCACATAAGTGTAAATCAGACATATTTGGAACGGAAATATCATTTTGCATTAAAATCTGGTTGACAACATTATAACTAGGGTGGCCAAGTTTGCAATGCCACTTATAAAATGATTTTACATCACTATCACACCTTGCACTAACATTATTAGACCATATTCTCTCATTAGCAGCATCATTATTTGCCATATTGCTGAATTTGTACAGACCATTGTCCAGCTTACCCTGTAATAATATGTTTTTATTTAATGAGTCTCTAACTAGACAGAATTTTGGGTGAAACTCAAAATACACCTTATTTTCACTAGCAAGTTGTGAAACACTAATAAGATTTTTCTTGATACTTGGCACTCTTAATAAATTATTTAAGTAGAGTAGCCTTGTACCTTTTAAACAGCCATGACCAACATGTGTTATGTTTGTAGCTTCACCATTTCCTATGAGAACAGTTTGATTACCTGTGTATTCCTTGCTGCCCAAGTTTAAGTTCTGCAGATTGTTTATGATGTGATTTGTAGCACTAGAATCTGGAAACCATTCATCCATACTGTAATCATTTGTTTTTTATGTGTCATCAGTGACATTGTCTCCATTATTCCTGGATTGAGTTTGAATCATATTTGCATTAACTTGCTTGTTGACATGAGATGACTGGCCATTATTAGTGTCTTCCTTGTATCTGAAATAACACTTGTTTGCCATATGCCCAAATTTTTCGCAAATCTGACATTTAACTCTGTTGTTATAATTGTTTCTCCCCCTACTCTGCCTCTTTGAGTGTAGCCTCCTCTCTGACTGTGACTGTCTTTCTTGGATTGATTAGATACACCTCTTTGATTCTTGTTCTTTGATGTAGCTGCATAATTGGCATTAAAATCTTCTTGCATAGACTTTCTTTGATCAATCCTTCCTTCATGAGCAAGGAGGGCTGTGTGAATGTACTCTAAATCTGGCAGAGTTGGTTGTGTTGCTATATATGTTATTAAAGACTCATAATCTTGATCTAATCCATTGGTTATCACTAGAATTTGTTCACTGGTGGAGACATGATGACCAACACCTTTTAATTTGTCACATAAGTTCTTGATCTTTGTAAGAAACTCTCTCATAGGCATATCATTCTTTCTTGCATTTTGTAGTTCCCTTCTGTAATGCATGACTCTTGCTGCTGATTATGAACTAAAAATGCGTTGAATTGTTGACCATATTTCGTAGGAACTATTACATCCTACAATTTGCGATAATAAACTTTGGCTGATTGAAGATAACAGCCATGATGATAGTAAATTGTCTTGCTTTTGATACAGTTTGTACTCAGGGTTACTTACAGTTTTTCCTTCCTTGTCAGTGATCATAACTGGTGGGATGATCTTGGTGCCTATGACATAGTCATGTAAGTCATACCCTTTTAATGCAATCTCAACTTGATATTTCCACAAAATATAGTTATCTTCGTCTAATGGAGTAGTAATGACTTGACTCTTTGGTTTGATCAGGACCAGATCTGTACTCTGGTGATCCCTTGATGGATTTTCAGAAGTGCCTGATGTTATATCTTCCTCTTCAAGTGCCATGGTGATTCAAGAATCTTGAAATGTCGGTTTCTTGGAGATGAGAAGTAATGATAAGGAAAAATGGCGAGGCTAATCTTGAATTTAGCAGCCAAGAAACAGAACAGAAATGAAAAAGAGGGATCTGCTATGATAGGTGTATATTACTGTTTCACAATGAAACAGTAATGTGCATGAATGGCAGTGAAAAATTGTGCAACCAAAGAAGAAAAATGAAGATGAATATCTGATTTCTTCTTTAGGATGGCACAGAAAAGATATGGAACTGATAGAATGGATCTCTTCACGATCAAGAGAAAGGTATGTCTCCCCGATGATGATACTTTTCTGAGGGGAGCCAAATAACCCAACACTTCGAAATTCTTGATTTGGTTTTGTGGTGAATTTGCCGTTAGGCTATACCGCTCTGATACCAAAATAAAGAATCGCAAATCTCAGTTTTATTTGATAATACTTTTTTGTTACAGAAAATAGCAATACATAGCATCTATTTATATACATTGTAATGGGCTAAATATATAAGCCCAAACATAGCTTGTAATCCGTGTGAAACAGCTCTGATGAATCAAGACCATTGATACGGATCTACGGCTATTATGTGTTAAGACTGATGTGGCGGATGATCAAGTGTGCTTTTACTATATACTGAAACCCTTGTTTAGTTTGTTTCATTATAACAATCCATAGTGAACCTTACAGTACCAATAGGACCGACAAACAAGACACTATCAACATTACCAGCCAGCACACCAGCTACCTCTATGCAAGGTGATAACAGTTCTGAATTACAAATAGCGTCCGTTCGAAGACTACCGTCAGAACTTATTGCCAAAAATCTTAAAATCTTACGATTTAAATCATGCATTAGATCCTTCCCTTTACAAGTTGATATACATTCTGATTCTGTAGAAGTTCAAATACCAAAATCAATTTCAAGATGCGTACAAAATTTAAAATATGGATATTTCAAATCTACGATTTACAATTTAAATCCCGTTTCGATTTAAAATTTAACTTCACGATATACGACTTAAATCTCATTTTGGAAACCTTGGTCAGTACACATCCCCTCATCATCACCAATGCCGAGGCCGCAAATGATTTACCTAATGAAAGTGACAATGGCTCCAGTGGGCCAATCAATTTTGTAGAACAATCATTCTGTAACACTGGTTTCGTACCAGTGTTCCAGAAGTTCTAATCCATCATCATTGGATCATAGCATAAACACCCAGGCAGTAGGAAATCAAAATAGAAAATTTACTGCTTATATATAACTTGCACTACACCATGTCCACCAAACTTCTTGGGCTCACATCATCCTGGATTCAGTAACAAGCAACATTTGGTCTGACCGGTGCTGGTGTGACCGCTTGCCTAATTAAAGTGCTAGACAGGTTGAAGAAAATAAGCAGCAAGAGCAACCAGCATTTGAAAGGATATATCAACTTCGTTCCAACGAAACCCTAGAACTTTAAACCTGACCGATGTATCCTTCTCACCAGCCACAAAATTGCAGTCTGCCGTTTTCTTCTCTGAAAGAAATACGCTATATTGCTACAGTTAGGCCCACAATTGAGAAATATGCATGCTTTACTATTTTGATATATTTCAACAGTGCCCAATAAAATCTCACCTTTGCATGACTTTTGCACTAGACATTTGAAAACAACTGGAAAAAGAACGTCCTGTGATAGCTCATGGATTTTACAGCAACAGCATTTTTTTCTTCCAGCCAAAGCATTGAACCATGATCTGAGCATTAGGCATGCCAATTGGTGAAGGACAAAATGGTGGGGTGGGTTTGGCATGTGTGTATGCATGCATATACACACGCCCTCTCTCTCTCTATTGAATAAAGAAATCCAATTCCTTGATTTTAATCGTGTCCTTTTGAAATTTCAAAAATACTCTTTAAATTTTCTCTCTTCGCATCATGCATCATCTTCAAATTCAATCTATTCCGTCTTCCCCAAAACTAAAATACACAAAGTTAGAATATGAAAGACCGTGTAACCCTAGTTTTATCTCTGTTGAACTGTGTTATCAGTAATGGGCTTTAAGTATTCTGACCGGCCTAATACTAGTATTATATATTGAAATCAATCTGTATAGAACTGTATTGAGTTGTAAAACAAGAGAAGTAATACAACATTTCAAAACTTTCTTTATTATCATTCTTCTCTCATTATTTTCTACAATATCCATCATATCAATTCTCACAAGAATTCTAACATGGTATCAGAGCTAGAAAAATCTGTCAAGCGACAGTAACAAAGTCAGATCTTCATCAGATTCTCATCAGAGAATCACTGCATCATCACAGAGCCATCCAAGGAGGTGTCAGATAAGTATCATCATTCACCATCCTGGTTGCTCTCAGATTTTTCTGTTATCTCATCATCTGAGAGATAAAGATTACCTGCTTCCGAATCAAGAATTCTCATTAAAAGTGCCCCGTCAAGGTTCTTGAACCAAGAAAGTTGGTTGCACCGTAGAAACAATCATATCAGAACTCTTAACAGCACTTCCTCATAATCCAACATGGCTGGAGATGATGACACTACATCATTAGCAACAAGTGGAGCCAAAAGTCAGGAAGGGTCAAGATCAAGAAATCAAGATTCATCGGCCAGTGAAATAAATTCCTGCAAGATCATAAAGCCAAAGGACAAGTTAGTAACAACAACTCTTGATGAAAATAACTTCATATTATGGAAATATCAAGTTGAAACCAGTATAAGAGGGTATGGATTGGAAGACTTTCTGTATGGAACAGCCACTATTCCTACAAGAATGGTAACAGACACCACAGGAGAAAGAGTTGTCAACAAGGAGTTCATCAACTATCAGAGACAGGATAGTCTACTGGCAGCATGGCTACTGTCATCTATCAGTTCAGGGCTTCTCTCACAAATCGTCAGATGTAAAACATCATTTGAGATATGGTCTGCAATACAACAGAACTTCAACACACAGTCAGCTGCAAGAATTATGTACTATAAGAGGCAATTACAGAATCTCAAGAAAGAAAACATGTCAATGAGGGAATATCTAACTAAGGTGAAATCATACTATGATATTCTTGATACTGCAGGGCACAAAGTATCTGACACTGAGCAGATACTAACCATTCTGAATGGTCTGGATAGTGAATATGAGTCGGTAGTAGCAATTATTTCATCACAACAAGATCTACCCAATATGAAATATGTTAGTTCAATATTATTGTCACACGAAGGAAGAATTGAGCAAAGGAAAGAAAACAATACAGAATTATCTCTCAATTATGCATCAAATTCAAGGAACAGAAATCAAGGGAAGAAGCAAGAAAGTCAAAATATTAGGCAAGAAAACTTCAATCAAAGAGGTAATACTACACAGAGAGGTAGAGGGAGAAGTGGAAGATGGAATAGCAACAGAACAAAGTGTCAGATCTGTGAAAAACCTGGACATACAGCAAGACAGTGCTACTTTAGACTCAACACTGAATACTACCTAAGCCAACAACATCAAGCAAATCAGAGAAATCATAATTCCAGTGCAAATGTAGCACAAATAGATCTAAGGCAAGGCAGTCATTCAGAAATTTCAATAACACAGAACTTAAACACAAAAAGACTTACAAGATCCGAGGAGATAGCATAAGAGGATTGGTATCCAAATTCAGGTGCAACCAACCATCTCACAAGCAACCTACAGAATCTTAATATTGGCAATAAAGAATATACAGGTATGCATTTCATTCATATGGGGAATGGTGAAGCTCTAAAAATCACACATGTTGGAAACAGCAGTGTTCCAGGTAAAAGACTTCTTTATCTCAATAACTTATTGAGAGTGCCACAAATTAAGAAGAATTTATTGAGTGTATCTCAATTTGTTAATGACAACAATGTGTATTTTGAGTTTCACCCTAAATTCTGCTTAGTTAGGGATTTACTAAATCAAGACATATTGTTACAGGGTAAATTGGACAAGGGATTATACAAACTCAATCTTGGGAATACAAGAAAGAGCAATATTAGGAATATGTGGTGTAATAGCACTGAGTCACATGTTATAAATCAGGAAACATTTACTCAGCGGCATTATAGATCAGGACATCCCAAAACACTGTAAAGCAAATTCTTATGAGCAATAATATCTCTGTTGATGTATCTCTGCCATATGTTTGCACTTACTGTCAATTAGGCAAGAGCCATAAATTTCCACTTGCAGATTCAACCACTGTTATTAGTAAACCACTACAATTAGTAGCAACAGACTTATGGGGACCAGCTCCTATAAGTTCAGACTACAGCTACAGTTACTATATATCTTTTGTTGACTTATTCTCTAGATACACATGGATATATTTTCTAAAATCTAAATCAGATGCACAAAAATCTGTTATACAATTTATAACTCAAGTAGAGAAACAACTATGCAATGAGGTCAAGATTATGCAAACTGATGGTGGCAGTGAATATAAACCACTAAAGGAATATTTTCAGAGAAAATGCATTGTTCACAGAACAACCTGCCCATATACATCTGAGAAAAATGGAATAGCTGAAAGAAAACACAGACATATAGTGGAAACAGGCTTGACTCTACTGGCACAGGCTTCTTTACCCATGAAATTCTAGCCAGAAGCCTTCAACACTGCAGTATACTTAATTAATAGACTACCTACTAAAATTCTTAAGCATCTAAGTCCCATAGAAGTGCTATTTGGGGTAAAACCTGACTATAAAGACCTGAAGACATTTGGTTGCTTATGCTTTCCATATCTGAGACCATACAATAAGCATAAACTTAGTCTCGGGTCTGCCCCATGCACTTTTATAGGATATGGAAATAGTCAGAAGGGATACAGATGTTTAAGCAATGATGGTAGGATCTATGTCTCAAGACATGTGGTATTTAATGAGAATATTTTTCCATTTGCAGAGAAAAATATAAAAGCAACTAGGAAAGTACACAACAAAGACAGCTTCACAATACATCATATACCTGTCATACCAGAATGGAATAAAGCAAATGGAAGTGTGCGGAGAGACCAAGGGTCACAACACGCTCTACCCAGCAGTGACACTGGATCAGGTCATGACTCACATGATTCCTCCAGCTCCTTCCACAATGACAGTCAAAGGAGTGACATCAATCCATGTCAAGAAGAACCCTCTTCATCTACATCTCAACATACCAACGAAAGCACACCTATTCAAGAGCCACCACCTGAAATTTCAGGACATCACATGATTACAAGATCAAAAAGTGGAATATTCAAACCAAAAATATACAATGTTCAACTTGATTCAACAGAGCCAAGAAACTACAGTGAAGCCATCACAAATAGCAACTGAAAACAAGCCATGGATAATGAATATGGTGCTCTTATCAAAAATAAAACTTGGAGTCTAGTACCACCACCCAAAGATGAAAACATCGTTGGATGTAAGTGGACCTACAAAGTAAAAAGAAAACCAGATGGAAGTATTGCTAAATATAAAGCAAGGCTGGTAGCTAAGGGCTATAATCAACAATATGGTTTTGACTTCAATGAAACATTCTCCCCAGTTGTCAAACCAACCACAATAAGAATTATGCTAACCATAGCTCTTCACAGAGGGTGGAAAATTAGACAACTCGATGTAAATAATGCATTTCTCAATGGAGAACTAAAAGAAAATGTATATATGGAGCAACCAGAGGGTTACAAACAGGAGGACAGCAACAATCTAGTATGCAAGCTACATAAAGTCATCTATGGACTGAAACAAGCTCCTCGTGTATGGAATGAAAAACTTAAATCAACATTAATGGTTCTAGGATTTACACCAACAAAATCTGACAGCTCCTTATACATGCATTGCAAACAAGAAAGGGTTACTTACATTTTGGTATATGTGGATGACATTATCATTACTGGAAACGGCAATCAAACTATGAATCAAACAGTTGAACATCTGGACAAAATGTTCTCTATAAAGGATCTAAGTGATTTACATTACTTTCTTGGTATTGACGTCACTAGGAAAACTGATTCAGAAATGTTTCTATGCCAAAAACGATATATACAGGATCTTCTAAAAAAAGCAAATATGGATCAGGCAAAATTACTTCCCACCCCTATGGTCAGTAGTCTTAGACTATCAAGAGACTCTGAAGAAGCTATTACAAATGAAAAAGAATACAGAAGTATTGTATGAGCACTACAATACATTACAATAACAAGACTAGACTTAAGTTACAGTGTAAACAAAGTCTGTCAGATCATGCACAATCCACTCAGTTATCATTGGAAAGCAGTAAAACGTATATTAAGGTACCTGAGGGGAACAATGAATCATGGACTGCATCTCAACAACAAAAAAGGTCTAAACATACAAGCTTACAGTGATGCAGCTTGGGCCTCCGATCCCGATGACAGAAGATCCACCATGGGTTTCTGTGTTTACCTAGGCAGCAACCCAATTTCATGGAGCTCGAAGAAACAAGCCACCGTCTCACGCTCCAGTACTGAAGCCGAGTATAGAGCAATCACTAGCACCACAGCAGAAATCACTTGGATTATGTCTCTTCTCAGCGAAATACAAGTTAATCCTACGAACACCCCAATAATCTGGTGCGATAACTTAAGCTCAGTCTCCCTCTCATCAAATCCTATCCTACACTCACGAACGAAGCACATCGAAATAGATCTACACTTCGTTCGTGAGAAGGTTCTAGAGGGAAAGCTGAGAGTTAACCATGTTCCATCACAGTTTCAAAGAGCGGATATATTGACGAAGGCTCTATCAACAAAGAATTTCACTAGATTAAAGGATAATCTAAGAGTTAATGACAGCGGCGCTAGAAATGGGGAAGAAAGAAGAAAACCCTAAATAAAATTGAACGGGGGAGTTAGAATATGAAAGACTGTGTAACCCTAGTTTTATCTCTGTTGAACTGTGTTATCAGTAATGGGCTTTAAGTATTCTGACCGGCCCAATACTAGTATTATATATTGAAATCAATCTGTACAGAACTGTATTGAGTTGTAAAACAAGAGAAGTGATACAACATTTCAAAACTTTCTTTGTTATCATTCTTCTCTCATTATTTTCTACAATATCCATCATATCAATTCTCACAAGAATTCTAACACACAATAATTCATCCCTGTTCACTTTCCTCTCTTCAATTCACTATGGCTGCATTGAATCCGACTTCGCGTAGTTCAATTACTGCATCACGATATTTTTCGCGATCTTTTTTCGCCGATGAGACTGTCGTCGTTTGTCTCTCCACAAAGACCTTTCAACTTCACTGTTGGATCTGTTGCTGAAATCAAACAATCATTGCCACGGTATTCTTATGCAAAAGGTATAACATTTCCAACTATGTTGATTCGGATATAAGTTTTTACACTAAAATTAAGCAAGTTTCATTAAATGAGCACTCTAATTTCAGTATAGAAATTTTGTCAACTAATTTTGTTATATCGAAAATGGGGAAACTCGTTGATTATCCGTTTATGTATGCCATTTGTGAAAATACGGATTAAAGGCGCCTTTTCCCTGTATTTGTCCACTCCAGTAGCACTCAAATTACACTCTTTTTTCCGTCTTACACATTTGATGTGTCTGATTTTAACCCAACAAAATTAAACAAAGTTAGAAAATTGTAATGTAAAGAGACAGCAGACGGTGAAATTTTAAAAAATCTTTTTAACCCTCTACCATGTAATGCTAAACGAGTTAACATCATAGACATAGATTGCTTAGAACCGTGTTGGCAACAGTTCTTTTTTGTTCCAGTTTGGATTCCTCTGACATATTTTTTTTTTGTTTACTCTGTTTGATGTTACGGTAGTATCCTGTAAATATCTAATATTTTTAATCGCCAATGATTAAGGTTTGTTTTCAAATAGGAAAAGTATAATTTAGCAAAGTTCACAATCCAACCGAATAGCTGACCTCTATTAAGTAAACGAAAAGAAAGAAAGAAAAACAAATTGAATCCTATTGAATTTACTTTTTAGTCTGTTTAAAAATGTTTTTGTTGAGATTCAAAAAATCGATAACATGATTGATTCGCAGGGTATAACTTTATATGAAGATTATTCAATAAATCATTTGACATACGTTCATAAATGGCAACAATACACATTCAAAATCGATTTAAAAAGATCATCACTGCTATTAATAAAAGAAAATTGCTACATATCACATTTTAAATTCCGAAAAATGCCCTATCTTATAAGTTAAAGGTGGATTACGCTGCACTAGGATGAAACTCTGCATTGTCCATGTCTGCAGACTGTCAGCAACGGACTTGAAACCATCTCGCAAATTCTTTGAACAAGCTCTACAAACTTCCACTGATCATGGTCATCTCTCAAGAACCATTAACCAAAGTATATCCAAAGCAGGAGTTTACAACGCACTCCAGAAACTGGATATCAATCAGGAAGAGGTTGGCCAGATTATAGAAGCGGAAGCGGCTGATTCTTTCCAGAAAGATCTTTTGCTCGATATTCAGGAGAATGACACCACATATCACCGTGTTATCAATGGAAATAGATCTTGATGTTTAGAACATGGATTTAATTTGTTAAACAAAGTTTGGCAAAATAAAACTAGAACTAGATAAAGTAATTATGATTTAAAGCTTGGTCACAATTACTTATGTAAACTTTGAGTTGACACCTAAAACTAAAATAGTTCTGTGATGTGGGTTGGTACCAAATACTTTTATATCATTATGCTTTACGGTCTTACAAGTGTTAATATTAGTATTGCAGGTCGGATTCACTTCACTCAATTGATCTCTTGGTACAGTTGTACAAATAAGCTTGCATATATTTCATTATGTGATGACTCTTCATAATAACTAAACAATATACGTGAGATATACAAATTTCTACCGCTAATAAAGGGAATTGTTCGCATAGAATTTCAGTTGTCGCATCATGATTAATAAAACAGTGTAAATAACCCTTTGAACTTTATAAGAGAGAAAAAAAAGCGTACCAAAGAAAAAAAGAACGGACGAGAACTACTTCTATGAAGTGCAAATGAAGTCCCTTACTTTAATAAACTCATTTGATTTATGCATATGCAATTATTTGATCTGTGTATGCGTACGCATGTCATGGGTGTTGATATACTGGTGTATATAAGGAAAGATCAATGACACCCTACTTTTAAGTAGCAACCCTAATTTCAACCTCTAGCTAGCCTAGCTATCTCCAGACAAGGTGATAATGCTGAGTTTAGAAATAGTGTCACAACACAAGATTTTCACAGACTATACAGGTTAGTGACCAAAAATGGGGCTCAAATGTTCCATTCATCGTAATTGTCATGAGACCCAATTACTGTGTCTAATGCTTCTAAAACCCACCCTAGCCAGAAACAGCGACAGCTAGTACGGTAGTACCTACCATGCAACATACCTCAAGCTGCCTCGCCGTTGATATGAAGGGGAACTTAAATCCACATTAATAGTAAAGAGGGTGTGCATGCACCTATGTCTTAAACTGATGAAACAGAAAGGAAATAGAAGGATCCTACATAAATTAATCCAACGTAGCTTCACGCAAAATCCTCACTGCCTCCTCATTTATATCATTAAAACACTGAATTTTTAACAGATTTTATTTGCCGAAGAATTGACTTCATCATCATGTATCATCGTGTAAGATAATGATGAGCCATTCTTGTGCCACAATTTCATGGTTTTCACACTTGTGATTTTCTCCGTCATATCACTTCCCAGGATAGAAATGACAATGATCAGAAAGTATTTCCGACAAAAGTTAGAGCCACGTATAAAAATTCTTAAAATTGGATAGATTTATAACTATGATGTTTGATCGCTAGAAGCATGCTTAATTGTCGCTTCAGTAGCGAATATGCAACTATCACACCTTCAACATTCTTTTTAATTTTAAAATAGAATGTGAATTAAGTATTCAAGCACACACGTGAACACTTAATTTCATCATATTATTTTAATATGCACAAATTGAACAATTTAGCAATGAATACACTTTAAATGTGTGGTATTCATACCCAATGTGTAAACAATCTAGGAACTAGGTAAAAGATACATGCATATATATACATACATACACACACACATTTGTCTGTGCGGATGCGCGCATAAAATATGTTTTACTGAATCCAAAAATGATTTCATGCCGATTATTATAATGTGAGGAGATTTTTTAAGAATATTAAATTTAAATTATAAAGTATGATGTTGTAGAGTTTGGTTCATCGTGTTTTTAATGTTTTCAATTTTCTAATATTATATCTCATATATGAAATATAAGACAAAAGATCTATACATAAAGAATCGTATATATGAAGGTTTGCTTGTAAGCTAATAAGTTAACTGGCTGATTCTAGTTAAAGCCTTACAATTCTTTCAATACCCCAAATTTATTAACCTTGTTATTTTATACCCCCTTGTTTTATTTATTCTAACCTTCTTAAATCTTTATTATTTAAAAAAAAACAATTATCACTGACCCCATTTAGTGATACAACTACATCAAAAGTTTCTTGTTAAATTTTTGAAACTGAACTTGCACATTTTTAAAACGCTCAAGTGCTATCGAAGAAGTATACTATTGCAATTAGTTTTTTAATAAGCTTATATCAAAATTTTATCCTATGCTTATTTAGGGTATCTGCGATGCTATAGCTTCAACATCAAAGTAAAGAAACCTTTGTATCTTTGTTTTACTTGAAGTAAACAAAATACATTGCACTTACACGAGTATAAAAAATAAATAGAACAAGGAGAAATTTCCCAATAGATGATTTCTTTGAAGGAAAGCGAGTTGTATCATGTAGAACTTCACAATATGTAGTATTCATACTCAAAACCAAATAAAATTAAAAATTAAAAATTAAAAATAAAAATGTCATGTAGAAGATACAAGTATCCTTGTATGAGAAATGCTAGCTCCACTCTCCTTGGAGAGAGTATTGTTGTACTTGTCCTTCCATTGGTTAAATATGTGGGTCTCACGGTGCAATAATTAATTTCTACATAATTGTTTTGTAGGACCCACTGATAACCACTAATGGAAAGGCAAGTAAAATAATACTCTTCCTAGAAAAAGTGGTGCTAGCACTTCTCTCCTTGTATATGTCAGCTTTAGCGAAGATTCATAGTATCTTTGAACTTCGCCATTTCTTACTAAAACTTTTGGGTTTCTTATTGAAACATTTCATGAAAATGCAACATAAAGTAGATCATTACTAAATACATTGAAAATATATGTACGTGTACGTATGTAAATCTAATCTAAATAGTAACACGTGCTTCATTTACAAAATAAGCTATATGTAAATCTGAATATAATATATATCCATGGTAAATATACAAACTGATAACGTATATTTGCAAATATCAATAAGAAATATTGTTGATTCAATATGAAAAAAACAATAGAAAATAATAAAGTATAAATAAGTGAATAAGGATGTTTTAAAGTGATAGGTACTTAAAAGAAGAAGAGGAATGAGAGATGAGAAGAAATCGTGCATTACTTATATGTTTACAAAGGTCAAATAGGATAATTTGGAAAACTAATTTTTACAAATTTGGTCTTTAATCTTTTGGTTGACAAATTAAATCTTCTTGCCTATTTTCTTTGGTTTCATTAATATTTTTTATAAACTAATTAAATTTTTGACTATTTAAATATTCCTGCACACGTACTGTAAATTTTTGACTATTTAAATCTTCTTACATGCATTGACTAATTAAATTCTTACCTAATTTCTTTGGTTGCTTACCTATTTTTTAGGTTAATTTTTAGAACTTCGTGACTAAACCAAAAAGTGGTTAATCCATTCTAATTATATTGCCTGCTTTTTTAGGTTTACTAATTAAGATCATTGATTATTCGAATCAATTAATATATGTATTTATAAAGCTTGTAAAGAATAATTAGAAAATCTTCTTATATAGTTTTCAGATAAATTAGCCTATTTTTAGAAAAAAAATTAGTTTCTTCTCGATTAATTAAATCTTTATTCATTTAAATCAAAATATTATACATAGTTGGATATTTTTAAAGTTATTCTTGGAATTATACTCCAAATATTAGTAAAGATAAAGATATATTTGCCATTTTTATTTAAATTTCTTATTCATTAATTAAATATTTAACTATTTAAATTCTTTTGCATATGTATTTGTGAAGCTGGGATAGAATAATATGAACATCTTCTTGCCATGTTAAATGTATTTGTGAGCTGTGGTGACAATCACCATTTTCTTCCTTCCCAACCATGTCGTTATTTCCGTCTTTTAACTTTCGATTCTTCCACTTATATGGTCAAGCATGTAGAAGAAGATAATCAATATATCGTACTTTTTCCCCGGAAGTGCCTTTCGTTTGTCCTTATAAATGAGGGATTAGAGTTTTGAATCCTTCTTAAAGCAAAAATTAACATCTATTTCCAGTTGAATATTTGATGTATAAATAATATCACCACTTAGAATCTCAATCCAACAAAAAAGCTCACCCCTCTTTTTTTCTTATATTACCCTGCTTAACAAAAAAATTCTAAGTCATCATACAATGGTAGTTTGATACGCACGCGAGTGCCAAAAAGTCTTATCCATAAACCTAAATGAAAAAAAAAAATTTGTTTAATTAAAATTAATACTTTTATTGCCATAACTACTACCAAATACAATAAAGCTCAACACCTATATCATAAAAGTTGAAGAACTTAAACTTTACTTTATGTGCAACTAACATTGAAATCTGTACAAGGATTCAGCAATCACAGTTAATTGTGCAAAAGGCAAAGTTGATAAATGTTCAAAAGCTCAAATATGCAACTCTACAAGAGAGCAATTTATATTGAAAAAATAAATTTGACCAACTAACACATTAGAAGCAGCAATTTCTAAAGTGTGTTCCCCGGTTTTATACGATATCAAAGTTATATGTTAAGAAAGTACTACAAAATGGCTTAGAGGGATTGGTACTTGCTAGGCATAACATTTTCTGATCAAACGAGTTTTTACTCTAACACGCATACCTACAGCACAAGAAGCTCATGCAAGGAAATAGTGGCCAGCATAGCAAGATATTTCTAATGGGCCAATTAATACTGTAGAACAGCATCCTGATACACTGGTTTTGAAACAATTTTCCAGCAGTTAGATTCACAATCAACGGACTATAGCATAAACACACAGGCAATAGGAAATCAAAACAGAAAATGTAGTGTTTATATGTTGCACTTTTGTGTGTGTGCGAGTGAGCGTTTGTCATAAACAAGATCATATCATAAATAAGATCTCCACAAAATTTTGATTCATTTGAATATTTCTATCACAAAGAAATTGGTATCTCAAATCAACAATTGAGATATATGTTTTAATGGCTCACATTTACTTGTAATATTGAAAATCTTAGAAATTCTAAATCGGTCTCAGTTTTTGTAGAATTGATATTCTTAATATAGATTAAACACCCCAAAACTTTGTAACATTTTGAATAGTTAAACTCAGAAACATGTTAAGGATGTTAAACAGGTACTACAAAAGAGGGTATTATTATCCTTAATGTAAGTCAATACTAAAGAGACCAGCAGAGAATCCTTTGCCAATACCACTAGTGAGCACACCGGCTACCTCCAGACAAGGTGATAATAATGCTGAGCTTACAGATAGTGTCCATCTGAACATTACTGTCACAACAAATCCCCCAATTATCAACAATGCGGAAGCCACAAATGATTTAACTAATGAAAATGACAATCGCTCCAATGAGCTAAATAATATTGTAGAACATCAATTTGTACCACATGTTTAAAACCGGTGTTCATGTAGTTATAATCCATCATCATCTGATCACAGCAAAAACACACAAGCCAAATGGGAATCAAAACAGCAAATGTAATGTTTATATTAATTGCACTTGCATGTGTATACAGTATTGCTTGATTTGAATAATCATAGCATGTTCAAAATAATATATCAAATCGACAATTAAAGTAAATCTTTTTTGTGAACATGATGTTCATGGTGTTGAGTGAACATCTCCAAAGTTTCATGAGATTTCGAATAGAGTAGCATTAAAAATCGTAGGTATACAGAATGAGATGTACCAAAAAGTGAGGCAGCGGTTCCTTAGACACACATGCGTGCGCGCGCACGAGGCGTAATTTTGTTGACATGTTATATTTGATATTGAGACCATCTACACAAAAATTTGGATCAAAATTTGCAACTCCTTCAAAATCAAAAATCAATATAGGACATCAAAATTCACAGCCCGCTTTTTTGTGTTTAAAATTACCAAAATAGAAAGAAAAAAATTGTGGATTTGATTAATTTGCTACCAAAATCATATTCACAAATTGTATCATTTTGAAACTTCTAAGTCATTTGAACATTCATTAGAAATCAACAGTGAAAAATCATTTGAAAAGGAACGGGCAGAGAAGTCTTTATCAACCTCACTAACCAGTACACTAGCTACCTCCAGGCAAGGTGATAATAATGCTGAGTTAACAAATGATGTCATGACACAAGATTTTCACAAACTATACACTTTAGTGATAAAAAAGTGAGGCTCAGATATTTTATTCATCATAATTGTCATGAAGCCCAAATACTGTTGTAATGCATCTAAAAGCCACCCTAAAACAAACGGCTGCAGCTGGTACCTGCCAAGCAACATGCCTCCAAGCTGCCTCGCCGTTGATATGGTGTACTTTAAATCCACATTAATAATAAAGAGTGCTTGCATGCAATTATGTCTTAAACTAATGAAATGTGAAGGAAATATAAGGATAATTAATCCAACATACCTTCATGCAAAATCCTCACCGCCTCATTACCATAAAAACACTGAAGCAAGATTTTCCATAAATGGATTGATATGTCAGAGAATTCACATCATCAGCATGAAAGATGAGGATTAACGGTTATTGCACCGTGTTTTCATGGTTTTCACACTTACAATTTTCTCAGCCATATCAATTTCCCATGATATAAATGACAATGACAGAAGGCATTCCAACAAAATTTGGAGCACATACAAAAGTTCTTAAAAAATAGACAGATCTATGACAATGATGTTAAACCGTAAAGCATGTTTACTTGTCGCTTTATTGATGATTGAGCAATTATCACATTCAACACCTTTTATTTACAATGTAAGATAAAAGAATGAATTGAATATTCAAGCACACTCATGTAACGATGTTACTTTAATTAATGTCATGGTATTTTAAGTTATTAACGCACAAATTGCGCAATGAAACCAGTTTTAATGTGCAGTATTCATACCTAATTTGTAAACAATTTAGGAACTAGGTAAGACATACATGTAAAAAATATAAAGTATGATGTTGTAGAGTTTAGTTCATTGTTTTCTATATTTTGAATTTTCTGATGTTATATCTCATATATGAAACATAAGATCAAAGATATATAAAGAACCGCAATATAAAGGTTTGTAAATAAGTTGATAAGTTAACCGGCTGATTCCATTTAAATCCTTACAATACTTTCAATACCCCAAATTTTCAAACCTTGTCCTTTTATTAACCTCTTAATTAATATTTCTAGCCTTCTTTAATCTTTTAAAAATCAAATATCATTGAATTACATTCACAAATTTGTTGTTGAAATTTTGAAATTGAACTTTTGCATTTTTAGAATGCTCGAGTACAACTTTCTGATCAACGGAAAACCAACATATTTCTGAATAAGTTTCGAGGAAGCCTACTGTTGTAATTATTTCTTTTTTATGGGCTTATATCAAAATTTAGCATATGCTTATTTAGGGTATCTGCGATGCTATAGCCACAAAATAAAAGTAAAGAAACCAGCGTATCTTATTCTTACCAAGACAAAATCAAAATGCACTTCCATGAATATAGAAAACAGATAGGATTAATCCATAATAAATCATTCTTTGAAGGAAGCAGGGAGGCATTCAATTAAGCCTTAAACCAATAAAAAATGGGAAAAAATAGAAGGACGCTACGTAAATTAATCAAATGTATTTCAAGCAAAATCATTTTTACCTCATAGTACCGTCAAAACTTAAACTAAGGCTTTGAAAACGGATTTCATGCGTCAGGGGGATGTCGACCCAAATAGATTGACAAAGAAAGGAAGCATTTACGATTTTAACACTTAATTGGTTGCGGAAGTGGTCATTTATATTTAATCGAAGCAACGAAGAACCAAAACTAGGGTTTTGGAGTTGAGGAGAGGACCAAAGTACAGCGCGTCGGGCTAATGCCCGTATATAAAAGGAATGCGTAAACAAGTAACATAAAGTCGCTAATGCTGCTTTACTCAAAACTCAAAAGCAACACCTGATACCCGATACCCGGAGTGCGCTCAATCCATACCGACCCGATCCAACCCACCAATCCAATCCAACCAACGCGATCTAGTTCGGATCGGATGTGGATTATAGTTTGTAACCCATGCTATATACGGATCGGATGTGATATTTTATTCAACTCAACTTATTTTAACCCAACTCAATCCTGCATAAAAACTCATTCAATATCAATTCATGTAAAATTAGAAAAGTAAAAATCTAAAATAAAGTATATTTATATTAGAATAAATATACTAAAAAAATCATTTTCAATATCAATCCAAGTAAAATTAGAACGATCAAACCACATAGGATTGACTAAGAGATTTTGAGCAGTATTCTAGGACTAACTTAATATGTTTTGAAAATGAAGCTCTTACTCTAATATGTAGTGAATCAATTCTATCATCTATTTGATAGCTTTTATGATGAAATTCAAATAAAATATGTGTCGTGGTGAATTAGTTATATTTAATGCATTATGCTAGCTAAAATTTGTTATTTTGATGTGAATATTTTAATATTTTATTTTGATTTTTTTGCTACAAATTCTTATTTTCGTATTAGGTTTATGTAACCCAACTCAACCCTACTAAAGCCGACCAAACTTATACTATAACCCAACTCATATGTGTTACGGTCCACATTTCAGAAGGTTTAAATTAACAATAATTTACACATGTCCAACTTAAACAATCCGGAACATAGATAATCAATGAGGTTAATTAAGAAAAATAAGAAAAGAAGAAGAAAACAAATACAGAATCTCGCAGCGGAACGACAAAATATAATAATCAAATAAACAGTTCATGAAAATGTTTATATTATACATTTGATTATAATCTATACAACATTTGTCAGAGTTATACATACATCAGAAATAAATAAAATAATGCAGCAGACAACATGATGCAGGAATACTAATAGTAATAATATACCAATCTTCGTCTTCGTTCTCCAGAATAAATCTTCAATAAGCTGAAAAAACTCATGACTAACCCGAGCGTAATGAAAAGACAAAACACTCGAGTCGGGACTAAAATATTCTTATGTGAGTCAAATCGATATTGCATATAATATGAGTGTCATGGAGTCAGAAATGTTTACGGGATTTCACATCTCATATCCAGTGTATAACGTGCGTGCAATAACTCAAGAGATGTTACGGGATTTTCCACCTCTTAAGGATCCGTCAAAATATTTACATGTAGTAGAATACGCTATATATATAATATATAGTCAGTAAAATAAATATTAAAATAGCGTTAAGGCTTTACATTGATCCCCTTAACGCGTTTTTAAGCATTAGTGTACGGTTTGCATTTGACACCACCAGCAGTAGGTCAATAGTCAGGGATGCACCATGATACGACAACACTAAACCAAAATCGTAAGGATCTCGTATAGGGATGAAAGTATGACAAGGCACGTGATGCAATGCCCAATGTAGGATACTACCAGTTCGGATCGCAGGGCCGGTGGTAACGCATCATAGCCAAGACCGCCCACCGCGTCCATCCGTCCCATATCGAGTCAAAGGGAGGTTATCCCAAAATCAAGGTGCACCAATCGAAACCAACAACAAGAGTAATAATATGGACCAAGTCCAAGAAAATCGAAGAACGGATGTCCGCTCGGGGAAATTAGCCCACTTGGCCTTATCAAGCCATCATGTTTTAGTCATTTCAAATTGGCACAAGTGTTGGGGTCTATCCATCATCGTTCTCTTTCTTCAAATCCAGCAAACGACGCCAAATCCAACCACTTCATTCTGGATCATCACTCCACGTACACAGTTGTTAAAGTGGTTCCGGTATCGACAAAGAGTATGCCCATATTCGGCCCCGGTCTTTTTAACAACCAAACGTCGTTTTACACACCGGTTGGTACTTTTACATTTCGAAAACAGTTTATACTTAATATCAAAATATCATATTCGCTTCAAAATCAAATCAATCGTCATATTTACTCAAAATATACTATTTCAATTCAAAATCATGTTCGTCTTAATATCTCGATTTCAGTTCCAAAATTGTTTCGAATTCCATTTTAGGTTATAACTTCATTTAATCCGATTCGTATTTAAATCCATGATTTAAAAATAAACATTCCACCCTTGACCAGTTTAAATTTTTGAAAAATAGTTTGAATAGTTTTAAAATAGTTTAAATAATTAAAATAGTTAAAAATAGTTTAAACGGTTAAAAATAGTTTAAATGGTTAAAATAGTTAGAAATCGTTTAATATAAATTAGTTTAAGTATCAAAATGGCTTATATAGCAAAATTGTTTGGAAAATCCAAAATAATTTGAATATTTAAAATATAGATTTAAATAGTTTATATCAAAATAATTTGTTTGAAAATGGTTTCAAAGTCAAACTGATTCAATTTCCAAATTTTCCAATTCAAATCACTTTCAACTTCCATTCAATCGATTCGATTTCGATTTTAATTCAAATCAATCTCAACTTTGATTTCAAATTAATTCAATTCCACTTTCAAATCCAATTAATTCAATTTCAATTTATATTGATTTTGAGCTTGATTTTCAAAATATCGATTCAAAACACTTAAATCGGATTAACCTTTGATATTTAGTTTAAAATCTCAATATTCAAATATAATTCAATTCCGAGCTCAACTTTGAAATATCGTTTTATATTACTTTTACTTAGTAGTATTCAAAGTTCGAATAAAGTTTCAAATCCTTTTAAAACAAATCAATTTCTGAAATTCAAATCATTTAAATAATTTCAAATCAAAATTTAAAATCATTTAATTTAACCAATCCAGTGTTCGTATATAATTTTCTATCATATGGCCAAATAATCGGTTATTTCAATTTAATTTCAGGGATGGATGTATATCATTTCGATCCAAAATAAATATCATAGGTATATATCGTTTCAACATATTTCTTAATTTATTCGAAATAACTCAATTTATAGTTTTATATATTGTAAATAATTTACCAGGTGATAACACGATATATAAAGATAAATAAACATCCAATTATCCAAATATCGATCAATTGGCATCCATCACAATCAATCATACAAACAAACAATATAATTCACAACAATTTCATAGTTATTAATATCAGGTATTTTACCGGCAATTCAATTTCAATTTCAAATCTAATTGTCAATTTTAAATTTTTTTTTACAGTTAATTCAAATGACAATTAAATTTATCAAACAACGATCAATAAATTTATATCACTGCATAATTTCGAATTTAACTAGCATAATATATTTTAGTACGTTGTGAGCGTTATAAAACACTCACATATTTATTTGAAATTGAAACTATTTCAGCTTCAAATAAAAATCCAATTCAATTCCACGCCGCAGCTTTCGTCGCTACGATCCCAACGCAAACTGTTTCGTCCGAAACGGACCTCGCAAGAAAATGATATTCAATAATTAATTCAATGACTTTAATTATCATTTAATTAACCAAAATAATTAACAAGACCTAACCACCTCGCTTAGCACTAAACCACCTTTGATCATAACCCAAGCCGCATGCAAACTTCTACTCGTCGCCCACTGCATCTCCTTCCTAATGACACCACAGATCGCCTGAGCCAACTGCCTCCTTACCAAAGACAGCCACCGCCTATTCCGTCCCAATGACACCAACATCAGCCGCCTCCATCGCCAAAATGCCTGGACGAACACGAAACCCCTTTGCCTCGTTCAAACTGCGATACTGGCCGCCACGATCGCTCCTCCTCTCGCGCATCGCGTCAGGCACGCCTCCTGCACCGGTCGCGCATGAAGATCGATGTCCGGAAAATCCAACCCTAACTGCTCAACCGCCCGCAACCTTCCTAGTGCCGAAGCCTCGTGAGCCCTTCCACGGCTGGCGATTCGTCGCTCGCGATTTAATCGCGCTTTAAATTTTTTTTCATTTCTTTTTTTTTTCTTATTTTCTTTCCAATCGATGAAAACTTGAAATGAGAGGGAGAGAGAGGGATGGTATGAGATATACATAGAGTGGGCAGAGCGTACGAGTGTTGGATAAGGATAAGGATAAATAAATATATATTATTATATTAGAAAATATCTCCCGATCAACCCACGCAATTCCGAACTCCAAACAGAGCATGTCGCCTGGTGTTTATAATGTTTTATCCATATTACGAACATAATGGAATATGTTTCGAGGCCTAATTCGATCGTATGTGGAAAATAACTTTTCAAGTCGAATTAAAATATTAAATTTTCAATATTAATTTCAACGCGTTTCTATCCCGTACGAGCAAACGGTAACTCCGAACGCTACGAAATTTGAAATCCTATAATAGTTCACTATTACAGATCCGATGAAACTGGTTTCGTCGAAATCCGAAATAGTGGCCAAAATGGCTATTTTTCTCGTTAATTAAAATTTTCAATTTTTAATTATTCACTTTTAAATCCAATTCTAAATGTTAACGATCTTCATTCATAATTAAATGAATTCATCTAAATCAACCACCGATATCATTGTCAATCATATTAAATTCAGAATTCAATTATTCAAATAATTTCCAATATTGGATTCAAACAATTTAATTATCTAATAAATCACTATGATAGAAATATAAGTCATTTAACTTATAAATTTAATTTTTAAACGAATTCAAATTATAAAACAACTATTTCTATTTCACAGTCATTCAATATTCATTACTCAATTTCACTATTGATTTTAAACATAGTCAATACATAAAATTTATTTCAATACTTGTTATCGTCAAAATCTTCGAAATTAACTATTTCAAAATTTTATTCAAGTTCATATTTGATGACTTACATTAATAAATCATCAAATTTTTATTTTTAACCATTTTTATTCAATAATTATACCAAATTCCATAATTTAAAGTAGTTAAAAATATGGATCGTTACAATCTTCCCCACTCAAAACTTTTCGTCCTCGAAAAGGAACTAAGTAGAGAATTTTACATTCGATATATTTAAAAAAATAATCAGCTTATAAAAGATAAAATCCATAAGAAAACTTTTACTATGTTTCTACTACGCTACTCCGATCAGCTTACGGAATTTACAATTTAGTTATCAAAACAAGTTATAAAATTTTTAAAACTTCAAAAAATTTCTAACTCCCGGATTTACGGAAAATTTCGGCAGAGTGTCCTTTGCGCGGCTCGATCAGAAAATGTTTACAATACAATATATAACTCAAAGGGGTATTTCACCGGAAGGACAAACTTTGCAGTCCAATTAATTTCTAGGACACACATTCAAAGAAATTACTTTCAAGGCCAAAGTCAGCAGAATAATTACTTTCAAGGACAAAGTCAGCAGTCCAATTACTTTCAAGGACATAATTTCATAGGTTTTTAGACCCTAGAAACTAATTATTTTACGTTTTGTCCTTGAAAGTAATTATTTCAGTTGTGTGTCCTAGAAACTAATTCCACTTGCTAAAGAGGCCCTTGTGGCTAATTTCCACTAACCCAAATATATCCAATATATATCAAATATACATATCATCTCAATGATGAGGCATCCCATAGGTAAAAAAATCTAAAAGCGTGGTATGTAATCCGAGAAATGTACCTTATTATTATTAATACGAGTGAATTCGCTCATATTAAGCAAGCTGAAGCATATAAAACCCACGTATACATGCAAACGGTCTTCGCATGTACCTATCTCAACTCAAATTAGAATATTAGTTGCATATAACGATATAGAAAGTATGTATGAGTTTAATATAGCCATATAACATGAATTTTAAATCCAACCATAACATAAGCACTAACATACAACAAGTAGCAATCATATACAATCGAAAACGGTCAAAACAATGGTTTACAACAAATGAAACCATTCCATTATTAATATTCGTTCAATTAATTCATAACGACATCAATTCATATTTCCAAAGGTCAATAGCTAATTTATACACTTCATCTCTTATTAACATCCATTCTTTGTTAATATTTGATTGGTTTGCTTCAAATTTATTAACATTGGATTGATTTACTTTCAATTTTTTCACATCTATTTTATTTACATTCAATCGATTTTCTTTCAATTGATTAATATTTATTTTAATGACATTCATTTTATTTATCATCCAATGAATTTTCATTCCATTCATTTAAATTTTTATTATGCTCGTGTTCTCTTCCATTTATTTTAAATTGATTCACATCCACTTACTTACATTCATTGAAATCAAATTTCTCTTACATTCAATGGTTAAAGTTATTACATTCAATATAACTTGACAACTTAATTTAATTTTCATTTTGAATCAAATTATATTTTATTTGACTTATTTTGTTAGTTTATTTCCTTAACAGAACACATTTATTCATTTCCATTAACTCTACTTAAGTTATTCCAAATTTCATATCTCATTTTAAATTTCTTTTTCATTTACCTTCACATTTTCATTTAATACTAAATTCATTCGTGAAACATTTCATTTATCATTTCCTTAGTTTATCACTATTTTATAAAGGTTCATTTCTTTTTATTTCAACTTGTTCAAGTTTACAGTTTTCTCAAAAAGTTACAACTTAATATACAACATTCTTCGCAAATTGCCATTTAATTCTATAAACAACTTACAAGATATTATTTCATTCATTTGTCTACTTTCTTAAGTTCCATATACTTGTTCAATTTAGTCATTAATTATTTCATAATACACTAATTAAGTATCTAACATTTATTATCACAACTTAAATTTTATTTATATACATTTTAATTACTTTTAAGTTTTGCTTACTTGTATAATATCTCATTACATATCCAAATCATCATTTTTACTTAAAGCATTTGGCAAGTCTTATTATATGTTATTAGAATGCAATTTGGTATTATACAGATTAATCTGATTCATTTACTTAATTAGAATGTTCACTATTTTAACTTATTTGAATTTTCTTTACTTTCAATTTTAGAGTTGCAAACTTCAACTCTAAAGTTTCTCAAAACATTTAGTTTAGATTTCATTATTCTCTTATTTTATAAGCTCTGGTCATTCAAATATTTCATTTCCTTCGGATAATTTGAAGATTATTAATTAACGTAACTTAGAAATTTTACATACCTGGTTCATTTCAAATCATTTGAAATAAGTATGTATACCTATATCTTTTATATATCAAATCATACTTTTGGAGTTTAAACCAAAATCCGTTTATCAAAACAATTTCGTAATAAAGCTCCTCAAAAGTCTCCCCCACTTTGAGACTCGAAAATGAACGTCGATGGTGCTGCGCAGTCATCACCGAAATTATTTTCTTGCCACATAAAAGAGGGGCACTGAATTCATCCCCTTTAAAATTTATTTGAAAACAATTTGTATTTGTATATACTTTTAAACAATACTCATATTTTTTCGACCTTGAAAACCTTTTTCAGAAACACCGAAATTTAAATTTCTCAAATTCTCAATTTTATATTCATTTTACTTGCAAATTATAATTTATAAATCACATTTATACAGTTTCATTTTCTTATAATCATATAATAGCTAATAGTTTAGGAATATTGACTAATCCAATAATAAACGATAATGATCAATATTATCATTTCTAACAACAAATTCACACTACATATACAATAATAATTTCTGAAAATTATTCCTTTATATACAAAATATAATCAGGGCAAAATTATTTCATTTACCCAATTTCAAAATAATACTATATCGAATTGTTCTATTCAAGTGTTTAGAGATCCCTATTAATAACGTTAATTACTCGTATTAACCAGAATCCATAAGCCACTCAACAAATCAACCAAAGCAATATAAACAATTTTTATATTCACTAACAAATACGCGCTCATATCTATTAATACACTCAAACTCATTCTAGGGTGATACTGCCCTATCTCTAATGAGTTACCCCTCAAAGCCAAGGTTATCGTTAAACCAAAGCTCTGATACCAGATGTGACGGCCCACCAGCTAGTGGGGTAACACCCACCATAGCATACATCGGTAACCGCGTTCTGCTTTTACGGCCAGCCCTTCGACTGCACCAACCCCATGGGACGTGTAGGAGTAAGAGTCATCCATTCGCTACCAAACCCAAAAGCGAGAACCCCCTATCATGCTGCACCCTCCGATTGCCAAAGCAGACACACATGTCCAACTTAAACAATCCGGAACATAGATAATCAATGGGGTTAATTAAGAAAAATAAGAAAAGTAGAAGAAAACAAACACAGAATCTCGCAGCGGAACGATAAAATATAATAATCAAATAAATAGTTCATGAAGCTGTTTATATTATACATTTGATTATAATCTATACAGCATTTATCAGAGCTATACATACATCAGAAATAAATAAAATAATGCAGCAGACAACATGATGCAGGAATACTAATAGTAATAATATACCAATCTTCGTCTTCGTCCTCCAGAATAAATCTTCAATAAGCTGAAAAAACTCGGGGCTGACCCGAGCGTAATGAAAAGACAAAACACTCGAGTCAGGACTAAAATATTCTTATGTGAGTCAAATCGATATTGCATATAATATGAGTGTCATGGAGTCAGAAATGTTTACGGGATTTCACATCTCATATCCAGTGTATAACGTGCGAGCAATAACTCAAGAGATGTTATGGGATTTTCCACCTCTTAAGGATCCATCAAAATATTTACATGTAGTAGAATACGCTATATATATAATATTTAGTCGGTAAAATAAATATTAAAATAGCGTTAAGGCTTTACATTGATCCCCCTTAACGCGTTTTTAAGCATTAGCATATGGTTTGCATTTGACACCACCAGCAGCACGTCGATAGTCAGGGATGCACCATGATACGACAACACTAAACCAAAATCGTAAGGATCTCGTATAGGGATGAAAGTATGACAAGGCACGTGATGCAATGCCCAATGTAGGATACTATCAGTTCGGATCGCAGGGCCGGTGGTAACACATCATAGCCAAGACCGTCCCCGCGTTCATCCATCCCATATCGAGTCAAAGGGAGGTTATCCCAAAATCAAGGTGCACCAATCAAAACCAACAACAAGAGTAATAATATGGACCAAGTCTAAGAAAATCGAAGAACGGATTTCCACTCGGGGTAATTAGCCCACTTGGCCCTGTCAAGCCGTCCTGTTTTAGTCATTTCAAATTGGCACAGGTGCCGGGGTATATCCATCATCGTTTTCTTTCTTCAAATCCAACAAACGACGCCAAATCCAACCACTTCATTCTGGATCATTGCTCCACATACACGATTGTTAAAGTGGTTCTGGCATCGACAGAGAGTATGCCCATATCCGGCTCTCGTCTCTTTAACAACCAAACGTCGTTTCACACAACGGTTGGTACTTTTACATTCCGAAAACATTTCATACTTGATATCAAAATATCATATTCGCTTTAAAATCAAATCCATTTCGAAATCATCATATTTACTCAAAATATACTATTTTAATTCAAAATCATGTTCATCTTAATATCTCGATTTCAGTTCTAAAATTGTTTCGAATTCCAGTTTAGGTTATAACTTCATTTAACCCAATTCGTATTTAAATCTATGATTTAAAAATAAATATTCCACCCTTGACCAGTTTGAATTTTTGAAAAATAGTTTGAATAGTTTTAAAATAGTTTAATTAATTAAAATAGTTAAAAATAGTTTAAATGATTAAAATAGCTAGAAATAGTTTAAACGATTAAAATAGTTTAATATAAATTAGTTTAAGTATCAAAATGGTTTATATATCAAAATTGTTTAGAAAATCCAAAATAATTTGAATATTTTAAAAATTAGATTTAGATATTTTAAATCAAAATAATTTATTTGAAAATGGTTTCAAAGTCAAACTGGTTTAATTTCCAAATTTTCCAATTCTAATCACTTTTAACTTCCATTCAATCGATTCAATTTCGATTTCAATTCAAATCAATCTCAACTTTGATTTCAAATTAATTAAATTCCACTTTCAAATCCAATTAATTCAATTTCAATTTATATCAATTTCGAGCTCGATTTTCAAAATATCAATTCAAAACACTTAAATCAGATTAACCTTCAATATTCAGTTTAAAATCTCAATATTCCAATATAATTCAATTCCGAGCCCAACTACGAAATATCGTTTTTATATCACTTTTACTTAGTAGTATTCAAAGTTCAAATAAAGTTCCAAATCCTTTTAAAACAAATCAATTTATGAAATTCAAATCATTTAAATAATTTCAAAACAAAATTGAAAATCATTTAATTTAACCAATCCGGTGTTCGTATATAATTTTCTATCATATGGCCAAATGATCGTTTATTTCAATTTAATTTCAGGGATGGATATATATCATTTCAATCCAAAATAAATGTTATAGGTATATATCATTTCAACTCAATCCAAAATAAATGTTTTATATACTGTATATAATTTACCAGGTGATAACATAATATATAAAAATAAATAACATCCAATCATCCAAATATCAATCAATTGGCATCCATCATAATCAATCATACAGACAGACAATATAATTCACAACAATCTCATAGTTATTAATATCGGGTATTTTACCGGCAATTCAATTTCAAATCTAACTGTCAATTTTTTTTACAGTTAATTCAAATGACAATTAAATTTATCAAACAACGATCAATAAATTTATATCACTGCATAATTTCGAATTTAACTAGCATAAAATATTTTAGTATGTTGTGAGCATTATAAAATACTCACCTATTTATTTGAAACTGAAACTATTTCAGCTTCAAATAAAAATCCAATTTGATTCCACGCCGCAGCTTTTGTCGCTACGATCCTAACGCAAACTGTTTCGTTCGAAACAGACCTCGCAAGAGAAAGATATTCAATAATTAATTCAACGACTTTAATTATCATTTAATTAACCAAATTAATTAACAAAACCTAACCACCTCGCTTAGCACTAAACTACCTTCGATCACAACCCAGGTCGCACTCAAACTTCAACTTGTCGCCCACTGCATCTCTTTCCTAATGACACCACAGATTGCCTGAGCCAACCGCCTCTTCCATCCCAACGCCACCAACATCAGCCGCCTCCATCGCCAAAATGCCTGGACGAACACGAAACCCTCTCTGCCTCGTTCAAACTGCGATATTGGCCGCCACGATCGCTACTCCTCTCGCACATCGCGTCACATGCGCCTCCTGCACCGGTCTTGCGCGAAGATCAACGTCCAGAAAACCCAACCCTAACTGCTCAACCACCCGCAACCTTCCCAGCGCCGAAGCCTTGCGATCCCTTCCACGGTCGACGATTTGTCGCTCGAGATTTAATCGTGCTTTAATTTTTTTTCCATTTCTTTTCTTCTTCTTTTTTTCTTTCTGATCGGTGAAAACTTGAAATGAGAGGCAGAGGGAGGGATGGTATGAGATATACGGTAGAGTGGGCAGAGCGTATGAGCGTACGAGTGCCGCCTGGTGTTTATAATGTTTTACCCATATTCCGAACACAATGGAATATGTTTCGAGGCCTAATTCGATCGTACGTGGAAAATAACTTTTCAAGTCGAATTAAAATATTAAATTTTCAATATTAATTTCAACGCATTTCTATCCCTACGACCAAACGGTAACTCCGAACGCTACGAAATTTGAAAACCTATAATAGTTCACTATTACGGATTTGATGAAACTGGTTTCGTCGAAATCCGAGACAGTGGCCAAAATGGCTATTTTTCTCATTAATTATAATATAAAATTTCCAATTTTTAATTATTCACTTTTAAATTCAATTCCAAATGTTAACAATCTTCATTCGTAATTAGATGAATTCATCTAAATCAACCACTGATATCATTGTCAATCGTATTAAATTCAGAATTCAATTATTCAAATAATTTCCCATATTGGATTCAAACAATTTAATCATCCAATAAATCACTATAATAGAAATATAAGTCATTTAACGTATAAAATTAACTTTTAAATGAATTCAAATTATAAAACAACTATTTCCATTTTACAGTCATTCAATATTCATTACTCAATTTCACTATTGATTTTAAACATAGTCAACACATAAAATTTATTTCAATACTTGTTATCGTCAAAATCTTCAAAATTGACTATTTCAAAATTTTATTCAAGTTCATATTCGATGACTCACATTAATAAATCATCAAATTTTTATTTTTAACCATTTTTATTCAATAATTATTCCAAATTCCATAATTTAAAGTAGTTAAAATTACGGATCGTTACAATTTCCAACCTCGTATGGGATCGGGTACGGGTTGAACTATCTTTAACTCATACATATACGGGTTGGGTGAAATATTTGGTCCAACCCGACCCAACACATACTTTGTGTAGTCCTACCCGAAACAATCCCAATCAGTCTGGTTTTATCATTTTTTCGCAACAAAAAGTCCCTCGTACAAACACAACATTTATCCCTTTAATTTTCTAAACTAAATTCATTTTTTTTCAAAACATAACAAAATTTATATAGCTTGCATGAAAAACTAAAAATAAAATAGTGGAATTTATTTTTCCAACCGTAGTTAAAATGATGAAATTTTATGTAACTATTTACTTGATCGGTTTAAAAATAGTTTGTCAAGTCAACTTGGATGCGTGTTTAAGCATTTGATCAATCTTGTTCTTCCATATTTTTATTGTCGAACACTTTTTACTCGAAACGACAAGTGCATTCTCAATTTTATTGTGATTGGTATCTTTCATCCAACAACAAAAAAACGAAGGAATTATTAGTGACAAAATGACATAAACAATACAATTCAATGGCATATAATGAGATTTTCAACTACATCATCAAACTTTATATGCTTCAAATTTGTGTTAGTCATGCGATCGTTAAACTCATCCTAGAATAATAATAAAATCCTATACAACAAATCTAAGATTGATATATAGAAAAAAATAGGCTTTACGAACTAAAATTTAAGCTAACATCTTTGTGTTTGTCAAATTTAGGATTATCCACTAAATTCTTCACTTGGCTTCATCTACTAGACAAAAAGAGAGTTTTTTTGGCTTTAGGGTTTTAAAATTACATTTTTTATGATGTTTTGAGATAGTGTGCATGAGTTTCTTGAGAAAAATGAAGAAGCTGCAGTTATTTTGAGCTGAATGAAAAAGGTATTAGTGGCCAAAAGCAAATGAAAAAAATTGATCGATAATAAAATTTAATGGTAGTCGTAAACATTTTCCTAAAAGTCAATAGTAGCACACAACATATATGTACTCACCAAGATGATTAGTATAAGTGGAGATGTAATAATTTTTAACTTTTAATGTAAAATTATTATTTTATTAAGAACACATGTCAATAATCAGAGTTCATCTGGCCAGGGCTACCGCATAGGGGGTATTCCTATATCGATGCTCACTCTTCTCGAAGTGTTTTGACCTCTTCTCTCTGTTTTGTACAGACGTTTGTGACTTATCTTTCTACAATTATTATTTTTCAAAGAATAATGAAACTTAACTTATGTAAAATTATTAATGAAATCAAATTTTATTCGCTTTTTAATAATTGTTAAAAATGAATGATGAATAATGAAACGACAAATTCTATTTATATACAAAATTAATTTACATACATCGTTTGTTTTTCTAATAAAATATATTACACAATTATCTTCTTATTAATTGCGTCTTTACAAGTCTTTCTTATATCCCACCAAATTAAAAAAATTAAATGGAATTTAATTAAATTAATACAAATAGATGAAGAAGTTAAGGATATTCTATCATGAAACCAAGATATTAGTCAAGAAAACTTTCACTAGTAGGTAAATGTGTTGTTTTTTATAAAAAAAAGAGTTAATTTTATTGAAATTGATAAATTATAAGTAATAATAAAGAAGCTACAGTAATAGTTCTAACAATTAAAGTCAATTTTGTTTAGTTTTGATTTTGTTTAACGATATAAATTTGCAAGAATTGGCTTTAAATTTGAACCAGGGAAGATGATGAAGATGGGAACAAGGTAACCTTGTAAAATGGATGGTGTATGTAAAATAATTTTCGGTGTACACAAGCTTTCTTTATTTTTTGGTATATGCTAAGTAATTATTGGTGTATGAATAGAATTACCCTAGTGAAATATATGAAAATTAACTATACACTATGGCCAAAGCAAAAATAGTAAAAAGATTTAAAATTAAGTTAAAAGAAATATCCACTATAAGGTATAAGTATAAGAATGATGAAATTTAACTTATGTAAAATTATTAATGAAATCAAATTTCATTCGCTTTTTAATAACTGTTAACAATGAACAATGAATAATGAAATGGCAAATTCTATTTATATACAAAAATTAATTTACATACACCGTTTGTTTTTCTAATAAAATATATTACACAATTATCTTCTTATTAATTGCATCTTTACAAGTCTTTCTTATATCCCATTAAATTAAAAAAATTAAATGGAATTTAATTAAATTAATACAAATAAATAAAGAAGTTAAGGATATTCTATCATGAAATCAAGATATTAGTTAAGACAACTTTCACTAGTAGGTAAATGTGTTATTTTTTATAAAACAAATAGAGTTAATTTTATTGAAATTAATAAATTATAAGTAATAATAAAGAAGACACATTAATAGTTCTAATAATTAAAGTCAATTTTGTTTAATTTTGATTTTGTTTAACAATATAACTTTGCATGAATTTGATTTAAATTTGAATCAGGGAAGATGATGAAGATGGGAACAAGGTAACCTTGTAAAATGGATGGTGTATGTAAAATAATTTTCGGTGTACACAAGCTTTCTTTATTTTTTGATGTATGCTAAATAATTATTGGTGTATGAATAGAATTACCCTAATGAAATATATGAAAATTAACTATACACCATGGCTAAAGCAAACATAGTAAAAAGATTCAAAATTAAGTTAGAAGAAATATCCTCTATAAGGTATAAGTATACATGTATAAGAAAACTTTAGTGAAGGTTCATGGTATCTTTGAATTTCACAATGTCTTATTAAAACTTATGTAGTTCTCATTGAAACGTTTTTTGTTAATATAGCATAAAGTTGACCGAAATACATTAAAAAATACGTGTATATGTATCTAAATCTAAATGGTAACTTCATTTACAAAGTAAGCTATATAAATCTAAATATAATATATATCCATGGCATGTATGCAAACAAATATGAAAATAGCAATAAATTATGGAATTAATAATAATAATAATAATAATAATAATAATAATAATATTATTTATTTTTGAGAAAAATGAGTAATCCTCTGAAGGAGGAAAACATTCGTTTAATTTTACATTACACTTAAAAAGGAGCTGTTAGCAAACCTAATATGTAGCAAAAAACTCCTTGTATGTTGAAACAAAATAATAGATCCCTCTAATATCCTAAGAGAATAAAGGAATAATAAAGTAGCAAAAATATTAAGTGAGCCAGCTGAGATGTCAATCAACTAATCTATATCATCAAATGAAAGACCAAAAGAACGACCGAGTCAATAGAAGTACATCATCCATAAACATCTAGGGCTATAAGCAAGCCTAAAAAGCATAGCAAGCCTATTAAAGGCAATCGATCACTATAATCCAACATCCATGCTCCATCGGCATAATCAATCCAATCCATAACAACCATTGAAACTGGAAAAAAAACTGTAAGAGCAGCTCATATATGTGTACATAGTCAAATGTTTATATACATATTATATATGTGAGAAAAACAAAGTGATGTCAAAAATTACCAAGGAATTAGTTATCAATCAAGAGTAAAACATTTGAAGAGCTATCTTTATTAAAGTGCCCACTTGGTGACTGCTTAAGGCCATATTGTGTCTCCCATTAGCATAAACAATTTTAACCTCCGAGATACTAATGCGTCCTTTTAATTTATGAAGAATGTACTTGAAGGAAAGATTTTTAGCTAGTTTATAGTTAGAATTTGAAACTGAATTATAACTAAAAATGCAGTGGCATACCTTAGGTTATCAGAATGAATATTAATATTATTAAACATCCGTTAGTTTCTTTCATACCATAGATATCAACAAGTAATGATGAAGATGACATCGAGTAAAACTCTATAGCCTTTAACATATTAAATTCTAAAATTGTTCTAGTGGTAGTAACAATCAAAGTCAGGGTTGATCGTGTTAAAATCAAAAATATTAAGTGTGTTTACAGAGATAGAATTAGTTAAGGGGAACTTATAAAGGATTTTACCTTTTATAGGTTTAAGTTGTAAAAAAGCAGATTTTTTATCTGTTTGTAAATTCTTTTTATATAAAAATTCAATCGGTTTTAACTTCTTATGCATGGTTAACCACATGCAGCTTAGTTTTGGGTGGAGCCTTAACTTTCCAAATAAGTTTGAATATATTTGGTTTAGTCCTTGAGAATTTAAGAATTTGTAAATCGAATTTAATGAGTATGTTTTACTTTTATCCCAACACCAAATTTTAGTATCCCTCTAATTGTCTACGTTATAATATTCTAGCTTGGAACAAAGTAAAACAAATTGGATTAAGATAATACATTTAAGAACGCGGTTGAAATTAAAGTTTCATGGATATTCGTTATGGAGACTACAACCCTTTGATATTAAGGCAATTTTGAAATTATTAATATTAATTAACTCTTTGTACTCAACTGTAAGGGGTGTAACAACCCACGCCTTAATGGGCCTAAATTTTGACAAAAATCGAAACCCAAGTCCATCAGAGCACAGATCGTTGGATTTGGTACCTGCAAATAAGCATGAGCATTACTAGAGATTGATAGAAAATCTTAACTCATAGTGGAAATAATAATAGGATAATAATACTGACTATGACTACTACCTTGGAATTTATGGTATTCCTTGGATAACAGATTGTCACATTAGCATCGAGCATGAGAGAAAAGAAAACTTCTCCAACAACAAAGCACATCCAGCTCTAGGGACCTGCTCCAATAAATCTATCCTATGGGTTATAATGAGGAGGGGGTCAAAACAACGTTCTAGTGACTAGAAATCTATAAACTATCCATAACATAAATTTATACCGATTGGTTTCTATTTAATTATTATGTCCATTAAGGTTAGCAATTCTAATCTAACCTTGCATTGCACACACGACTACTTACTTACCTCTTTCCAAGGTACAAAATACCGGTGAAGCTTTATCAACCATCCAATACTTCCAAACTCATTTGCCACTTAACACTTCTAAATATGAAGCAGACTTCTATAATCATTACAAAATACTTTTAAAAAAGAAATAAGCAGACTCTACCATTTAAGACCCCAATCAAGGTAGATCCCATCATTTAAGAACTATTCCCAAGGTGGTTTTCTAACAATATTGTCAATGGTCGGCGGGTCTTAGCTGAAAAGACCTGTAACCACTATTTAAGGCTTCAGACATTTAATGTCCAACTATTACCGCATCTATCGCCGATAAAATCATAGCCATGTAATGGACAGTGCCCAAGCCACTTAATACCTTTAAAAGGACTAGGCGGGCTTCTAACCATTTAATACCTATATTCTAGGCAGGTCCTATGTCACTTAATACCTATCCCTAGGCGGACTCCTCAACGGTACTATCGTTATTACGGCCTTAGCAATGTGAGAGGTTATACCCAAGCCACTTGATACCTCATTAATAAGGACTAGGCAGACCCTTGATCATTTAACACCTATTTATAAGTAGGCCTTTGTCATTTAATACCTAACCCCAAGGCGGACTCCTCACTGGTACTATCTAGCTGACATTGCTTGGAAATCTCATTGGGCTGCTTAATACTTCTTTTATAGAAAAGAGGCGGACCCTATAGCCACTTAATACCCCAAACCTGAAGCGAACCCTTCCCGGGATAACAACTATCATTATTAATTGTAAATATGGAATCTCATTAGGTTACTTCTTTCGGTAGGGAGGCGGGCCCTACAGCCACTTAATACCTCAACGCTGAAGTAAACCCTTTTAGAGACATCCTTATTTAATTGGAACCTCACTAGGTTACTTGATACTTCCTTTTAGGAGAGAGGCGGACCCTATAGCCACTTAATACCTCAAACTAGAAGTGAACCCCTATGGAGATATCCCTCACTTCACCTATTCAAAATTTGTTAATACTTTCTAATTAAGAAAGCAAACCCAATCTCTCACGTCATCACAGGTCCTAGGATTAGTGATGTCTCACATCAGTAGTAAGTGCACCTTACTGCTGTCGTAACCCTACTGACTATGCATTACTAATCTACTAAGTCCAATTAATCATCCTAAGCCTTTACTTATATTATCTTAGGTAGACATTGGACTTAGCTTACTAATTCTTTTTTTTAAGACAATACGATTTACCTTAAATACTTATCTACCCGTAAATCCCCTTTTTATGCTCATAAATGTCAATTTGTCCATAAAATTCTAACGGACATTTCTTAAGACATTTATGTATGATTACTAATTTCAAATTAGTAATCTTTTTAACTATTCCACATCAATTCAACTTCTTTATTTATCAGTCTCATTAATCCACTTACCCTATCAAGTTACTGCAACTCACATATTTATTACCATTTATTCCCATTTATTGGAATTACAACATTTTAAATTCCTTTCCCATTAATTAATTATCTTAAACGCGAATATTACGTGTAAGCGTTGTTATTAGCTTTTTATTTAATTATTACAAGCACAGTAAATTGTGTACAAATATATACCTTTATCGAATATATTCTAGTTAAATATCTTCACTATAATATTTTTTTCCATGTTCAATTGTTGGAATCATATCTAGAAAGATTATCCGCTATAATTTCCATAAATTAGTCCAAAAGAAAATCTTTAACTTTAAAATATAAAAGATTACGTCATTTGAAATTACAGGGAATAATAATTTCTTTTTATTACCGAAATAGACAGTGTAAACTACAATAAATTCATACTTTACACATCTCTCTCTCTCTCTCTCTTTTTATTTGCATCTATTCCTTGCTAGATCAAACGTTGTATTTTTCCTAAAAGGAAAAGAAATCAAACTAATTTACAAATATTAAACGGATCTAAATTCCAACAATTCCAAACATAGAAAAGTTTACATTGCAACAAGATTAGGGTAATAATACAAATTCATAACATTATTATACAACCTATTTCAGATCTAGAATAAATTTCATTTAAATCAACATTATAAATTCATACTTTTGGGATTGATTTCTGGATCAGGTTGTAAAAAATCCTAGATCAATTCATAAACAAAAATATGTATGCGATATTTATTATATTCATTTTGTTGCCTACAACTCATATACAATTATCCAGTTAGGCATAAAAATCAAATAAACACCAACGGGACAATTTTCACATTATAACAATCTACAAAATTTCCCACTCACCTTTTAAAAGCGATCCAAATCTCTAGATCTGAAGTAGAACCTTTGATTCATCTTCAAATCCTTTATAATCCAAGAAATATGTATAAAAGGGCATATACATACATTAGAATTACATACCCGAGAAGAAATTTGGAATTGAAGGGAAATATGAATATATAAATACAAATACAGATATATGTATGTATGCATGTATGTATTACCTCGTTATCATGTAGTGTTGATTCGCTCTTCTTCTTCTTCTCTTATTTGATTTCTATTCTTCTCCAATTTGTATATATACAAATATAAATATTTTGTTTTATAATTTAGAAAATAGGGGAGAAGAGAAAACGACAGAGCTTTGCTATTGCTTTCAGAAAAATATGAGAACAGAAGGGAGGACTAGGCCTGAATTTATAGGCGCTAGAATCTACCAAAACCGTTAAATCGAAATATATTAAATCCGGGCCGTTGGGTCAGGCTAACCTTAGCCACTTGAAGGCGATCGGTCGACCGCCCATGGGGCACCGGTCAACCGCCTATAGAGCACCGATCGACCGCTAAAGGTTGACCGGTCCCAACGACAGGTCGGCCTGTGGGCTCGGACAATTAATTAATAACGTTAATTTTTCTTATTTATTTATTTTCATTCCAAATTAGTTTTTCATCCGTAATTTCTTCATTTGGGCTCCAATTCCAAAACTCCAAATATGAAAGTTGCTTAGAATTTCTCCACGAATGCAATGGTGCAAATTTCATGATCAAATTCCATCATTTGCACAAATTCTCTTTTGGAGTCTAATTAATTAATTAACTAACTAATTATATAACTAACACCAAATTACGAGGTGTTACAAGGGGTATGGCAGAAATTCAGTAGTCATGCCAAAATGATATATTATTGCCTAAATAAACTATATTATTAATCCTAAGGTTAAATTTTAAAACTACTTTAGATAGATTTCCAAAAGTGAGACATGTTGTTGGAATTAGAAGTGATACAATGGAGGTTACATGATTTATCATAAAATTGATTTGAAATCATTCCTTTGAAATAAGGGTTCATTATTATTATCAGATCTCCAAAGCCATTTTCCTAGTAAAGACATGTTATACCATAATTTTTACTCATTTATACTTAATCGCTAACTATATAAGCCGAAGTTCAAAAGATGGATTCCAACGTATTCCTTGCACATGAATACCGAAAGTTTTCAACTCTTCGGCTTAAATCTCTAAAGACCTATTCTCATTCGGCTTCATATAAGTATTAAACATCATTCAGTACTTTGTATAAAGCCTCGTATATCACCCTTCGGTATCTCAACCAAAGGACTAAGTGCTCAAATTGAAGCATAGACAAATGTTTGAAGGATAAAGACCAAATAAATACTAAGATCCAAAGAACGGGCCCATAAGGTGATGCAAATTGAGGATTATAAGTGTCCCTCGTACCGAAAGAAACGATCATCCAGCTAACCTTCAATCAAAAGCATACGTCATAAGACCAAGTACATACCAAAAGACTAAATGCGGTATGCCAACAGTCCCGAGTCTACATACTACCTTCAGATTATATATGGAGATCCACAAACGATCAATACCTAAGGAAACGGCCTTAGGCGGCCCAAACCGAAAGTATAGGCAAAAGAGCGCCTACTTTAGCATACGAGACCGAAGTTATCTATAACAACAAATAAATTAATGAATAACTAATTAAGGAAATTAATTGTAAGAATATGGGTCAATTGATTTAATTAAGGAATTAAATAAGAAAACAAATGAATTAAACAAGGTAAATATTGTTGGAACCGGGCTAGTCGGAAGCGGCTCAAATAAGTAGATTTAAAAAATAGTTTTTTGTGGATCTATTGGACCTGTGAAGTCTAAAGGTATATTAGATCCAATCTAATATTTTTTTAAATAAATCTTAGTTTATTTAAATTGTTAAAATGAAGTTTGAATTTAATTTAAATTTAAATGCATGAGTGTATCAAAATGTCATCTGTGTAACAATTACTTGTTAATTTAGAGAAGAAACCCATTTTTTCTCTCTCTAAAACTAATGCAATTAACTAAAGGAAGGTTTTGCTAAGTATAAAGTTTAAAACTATGAATATCTAAAATATATTCATATTTCTGAAAGGTGTAAAAGAGGAAAGAACATATTAATGTTAGATCTAAATGTAATCACATTAAGATCTGAAAGGGAAAGATGAAAAGATGGAATCAACAATTGATTACTCCTTCTCTTGCAAATGTTATACTATAATTATGCCTAATCATTATTCAAATTAAATGTAATAATAATGTTTAACCTGACAAATAACATTTACATTATAAATATCAATTGCATAATAAATAATTTAACAAGCAACAACAAGGACAGTAAATGCATATATACCAGTTTTATCAATTTAGTCTTATTTTGTGAGTTGTTTAATTGGTTGCAAAATACGATAAGATATACATATAAAGAATAACGATTCTTTAAATAGAACTTATCATAAATTGATTAATACAAACATCAATTTCCAAATTCAACATAATGAATTTAAGTTTGGTTTGGCAAGTTTCATTCGGAATTAAGATCAAGATTACATCTGAAAAGAAACTTAATGAATTATATACTAACAATAAAAATATATGTATGTATATAATTGTGAGATTGGAAATAGTTTCATTAACTCAAAATGTATACATTTTTTAAATCAAATAAATTTGTTCAATAATATTTGTAAATGAACAAAAGATTTAGTAATTTCAATTGAATAGTTTTGATATGAACATGAGATTCATATATTTCTAAATGTCTTTATATATATACATATATATGGGTGTATATATAATTTTTAATTTTATCTCTCAAGATTAATCCAATCTAAGGTAAAACAATCCAAAGAAATATTAAAATCAAAACATACACATAGGTTTTGGACAAATATTATTGTACTTGCAAGTTGATTTGAGATCTATGTTTTAATTACACATTTATATTTGAAATCCTATATTATATGATTAATTCACATATAAATTACCCTTAAAACATTACATATATATATATATAGAATCATATAAAATTATACTTTTTTTCACACATAAAATTTCTCGATTTTAAACCCAAAAAATTGAATTAAACCGTGTCATCCAATTAATTCTTTAAATCATGGTGTCAAATTCAGATTTGGATGATGCGAATGTAGGGTTTAGACTTTATTAATATGGTGAATATATTATCAAAATATAATTAGAAAGTAACTAAAGATAAGGCCAATGATTTGTACCTTGAATGAAGAATAAAACCCCAATTCGTTTGAATCAATCAGTGGATTTTGCAAAGATTTAGAGACAAAAACCACATTGAATTGATTTGATTTTGTTTGAATTTGTCTTTGGCAATTTTGTGTCTTAGGAGACATGGAATTTTTGTCTAAAAGAGAGGAAGAGGGCTTGAGAAAACGAATTGTCTGGAAAGAATGAATAATGAAAGAAATGAAGGGGGATTTGTTTTAAATGAATGTTACAAATCTTTCATATTCCTTCCTTGAAACCTTCCCCCCTTAATACTTTATTAAATCTCAATAAAATCCTCTCCCTCCTTAGAATGCATGGCCGACCATAGATGGTTTCATATGGGCTCTCAAAATCTCTGAAATCCCACTAGCATTAATCCCATTTAAATCCAATTTAAATGTCCTACCGATATCGTGCTTGCGTTTATAATTTTATATGCATATTTTATTATATACTAATGGTATTAAAAAAATCAAATAAATTTTTAGTAATTAATATTTCAAAAATATTAATTTATTTATTTTATTTAAAAACACACTTAGTATTTATTCTACTTAAATCTTATTTAAATATTTTACCAACATCATATATCGACACGCACATTTATAACTTTTACATGCACACTTTATTAAATAAAATGGCATTCAAAAAAATTTAATTTAATAACTAATATTTCATAAATATCAATTAATTTAATTAATTTTCAACAACTAAAAATTAAGTAAATCGTGTGGTTCATTTGGAGTATCCATTATTTCTGTTGTGCGACTCAAATGTGTAAATTCAGCTAGTGATTAATACTCAACAATTCAAATATTAATGTTCCCATGTCACCTTTTCTAGTTGTAGCAACCAGCCTTTTTGCCCCCCGGGTTCAAAGCCCGAACCATCATGGAAACCTCGAAAACTGAAAAGAACGAGTCATAGGGATATGGAAACAAGAAACAAATATAATTCTAACCGATAACTTTCAGAGTCTCACAACAGAAAAAAATAAAGTATAATATAAATAACCATAACTATTTCATAACACTAGAATATGTCTACATTGTCAAATATATGTATGTATGTATGTATGTATGTACAACACAAATCAAAGCCAATCCATATACAATCAAATCGATGTCATAACACTTATTTACATCACTTACAATACATACACATAAATTTCTATCTACCATACCATCTAGTCTTCAAACTCCATCAATTTGGATATATAAATAAAGAAGAAAAATAGGAGTGGGTCAGACATGAGTCTGGTGAGTGAGCCATACTTACTCTACATATTCTACAAAGATAATACTATAACATGATATGAGTCTAATGTCTTGGTCACCTCACGTCCTGCTGGTCACACCATACCTAGCTATCATATACATCTAGTCGCATCACATCGCATCTATATGGACTCGCTTCCCTGGACTTGCCTCGTGTGCTACATAGTAGCATGTTGTCCATTGTTACATCAATTGCAAATAGGACTCACTTCCCTCAACTCGCCTCGTGCGCTGTAGGGTCGCCTATTGTCCTTGTATATAATTGGTTTCATCTCGGACTTTCCTCTTGTGCTGCAGGATCGCTTACCATCCATCCTCCACATTGGATAACCAAAGCAATATAGGGAAGCAATGCAATACTCGCACCATCTACTTGTGTCATTGGCTCATATCCTAGGTCGCCTACTTGTGCCATAGGCTCATACACATTCACATCAACGTCACATCACTTTCCATATTGCAAAATAACATACAAATCCATCTCAAATAATGATCACCATAACATACATTCACTTTGGATTCGTAACGTTGCCAATCACCTAGCCAATAGCCTCTAAATGTTTTTAGGAAATAAAGGAAACTAGACCCAAATAGACAAACATTTATATATATTGGCCCATTTGGGTCTAGATTCAACCTGTGCTACGAAATAGGCCATCGGTGCACCGGGTGGTAGATTAGTCTACCGGTCGAGATGAATTTTTGAGTTTTTGGCAGCGATTCTGACATTTCCTCCACATTGTTTCACCTCCACTCACCTCCATTCTGCCTCCCGTCGTTTGAGAATGTCTCAACACCCTAAACTATGTTTTCGTGGTTAGTTTACATATTAAGTTCTTCGATTTTCATCATATATTCATCAAATTCAAGGTAAAAGTAGAAAAATCTAGTTTTTAGGTTACCGTATATTCAAATCCCTCTAAAACCTAGGTTAATTTTGAAATTAAGAGATTATAACTGGTTATCTATTCTAATATAGACCATAAATCATCGTTATAGGATCAAGATTGCATTATATTGAGAGGAAAGTAAGAATCACCCACCGAAATTGCTTCTCACCGTTAAGGCCTCCGCTGTTTGGACTGTTGCACCTCCACGTTTTAGAATTTCATCTCCAAGTTGGTGCAGATGCATAGTCCTCTCCATTAGCTTCGCGACATTGTTGATTTTGTGTGAGTTCATTGAGATTCGAGAGAGATATTGTGATTCTAATTTTCATTATAAAAGAGGAAGAAGGAGAAAGAGAACGAGCATTTAGTTTCTGAAATTAGAAATCAGTTACATATATTAGTTTATATAGGTGGAGGGAAAGTAACACCCTACTTCAAATTTGAATTCAAACTTTGGCGCCCGTTCAGCTTGACGCAATTTCGACCATAACTCTTTCATACGGACTTCAAATGAGGCAAATCAATATACTGCATGAATCAGAAAAATGAGACGATCACAATGGCACTGGTTTCATCATCAAATTCCAGAGTCTGAAAAATGTCCATTTTTCCCGCTTTTTAAATTTTATTTATTTTATTAACACATTAAATTCGATTATTTCAACACTATTAAATTATTAATATTTAATTATAATATTTACCAAATTTTTAGGGTATTACATTCTCCCCTTTAAGAGAATTTCATCCCCGAAATTCCTAAAGAACGAAAAATGCAATATAATTCTTATATCGTCAAACATGTATCAATTATGTGAACAAATGTAATATCCAATTTATGTAATCTATTTAAGTCATTTTAAAGAAATAGTGTGATAAACATATAGATATGAATAGTGCCATGAACTTCCCCTTTCTATAGTTACGATGCAGAAATATAATTAACGCAACCTATATGAATGCAATAGAATGGCATATTAGGCAAGGATGCATTACATCCTAATATAAGCATATATCTCTATATGAATGCAAATCCAACAATATTTATTCTAGCAATTAAATCATCCAAAGCATCCAATCCTAATCCTATAATATTATAACCTAAAGAAATAAAATTAAATTAGGAACGTATTGGGAAAGACTTGAGGATGAGTAGCCTTCATCTCCTCTTCAGGCTTCCATATACTATCTGCTGGGTTATTCCTCCATTGGACTCTAACTAACTTTACCACTTTATTCCTAATTTGTTTCACCCCATGCTCCATAATGCGGGTTGGACCACGGGATGAGCTCAGTTGAGGTTTTAGATCTACCTCCTCCATCTGACTAGGTACAACTGCAATCGTCGAATCGTGTACACACTTTCGTAAATTTGACATGTGGAATATGTTGTGGACACCTGCTATCTTCTCCAGAAGCTCCATTATATATGTCAAACTCCCTATCCTTTCCAACATTGAAAATGGACCAACAAATCGGGGTGCTAATTTCCTCGAACTTCCAAATCTTACCACCCTCTTCAATGGAAAAACCTTCACGAAGACTAAATCTCCAACTGCAAATTCCAAAGATTTTCGTCTCTTGTCGACGTATGCCTTTTGTCGGCCTTGTGCTCCTTTCATCCTTTTCCTAGTATGATCCACTTTTTTTGTTGTACCTCTAACTATCTCTGGACCTTAAATGATCTTATCCGCGGACTCCCACCAACATGAAGTTGGCTTACATGGCCTTTCGTACAATGCTTCAAACGGTGCTATGCCTATACTAGTCTGGTAGCTATTATTGTATGCAAACTCCACTAAAGGTAGATGTTCCTCCCAAGATCCTCCAAAGTCTAATATGCAAGCCCTCAGTAAGTCCTCCAACACCTAATTTGCTCTATCTGTATGTCCATTGGTTTGTATGTGGTATGATGTACTCAGATTCTACTCAGTCCCAAATGCATCCTGCATACTTGTCAATGATTCACTTATGAAAAGTGGATCCCGGTCACTTACTGTACTAGCTGGAACTCCACATAGTCAGACTACTTCTTTGATATACTGCATCGCCAGTGTTGCCACCATTCTCATACTCTTCAGCGGAATAAAGTGCGCGCTTTTTGTGAGACGTTTAGTTATAACCTATATGCTCTCATTTCCTCTCCTACTCTAAGGTAGTCCATCTAAATCCATAGATATGCACTCCCACTTCCGCCATGGCACGTCTAGTGGAAGCAATAGCCTGCTTGGCTTCTTCTATTCCACCTTCACCCTTTGGCATGTCATACACTTTGCTATGTATTCTACTACCTATCTCTTCATCCCTATCCAATAGAATATCCTCTTTACATCTGGATACATCTTATCTCCTCCTGGATGAATAGCCATCTTAGAATGGTGACACTTACCTAAGATTTCCTCTATCAACTTTTTGACATGTGGTATACATAGCCTCCCGTCTCTCCTCAAGTAGCCCTTCCGATCTATGGAGTAACAATCCAGATGGCTCGATCGTTCACCCTATCTTAACTGCTGCAAATGCTAATGATGCGTCTGGCCCTTGACTCAACCCAATATGATCCATCAGCGTAGGTATAACCTTCATCGTTGCTAATAACCCAGGTGCATACTCCAAACATGGTCGGAAATCAAACTGCGAAATAAACTCTAAACTCTTCCACTTTAGCAACCAACATTCACTTCAGCATGCCTCCTACTCAAGGCATCGACAACTACATTCCCCTTCCATGGAGTGTAAGTAATCCCAAAGTCTATGATGATAAGAACTCCATCCACCTTCACTACCTTAAATTTAAATCATTTTGAGAGAACAAGTACTTAAGAGGTTTATGGTCCATAAATAGTGTTAAATGGCGAAATTTTATATTGATTAGAAAATCGTCGAAAAATTATATCGTTAAAAACCATAAGCGCATGGCATACAATTGTAGTATGTATACGAGTACAAATCGATCTGCAGGGAATGAATTAAATTCTAATAATACTCAGTCAAATTAACCCAAAGTTTTGAAGTGGTTTTGAAATAAGAAAAATTGCAAGAATTAAACTAGAGCAAAGGTGAATAAACTATGATAATAAGAAGCATTTTAGAGGCAAATCCACTTCCAATCATTCATATAAATCAACATGAAATTCACTTGCAATCTCTCATTAAAATATTAAGTAGAAATGATTGATGTGCTTATTATAAGTACGGTTTATCTGTGCTATTAATTAGCATAACTTAAATAATCAAGTTCTAACACAACATTCAACTCACTTATCAATATTCATGAAAATGACATGAAATTGAAAATAAAATCGATTTTAAGTATGATCTATTTACTATTAATTAGTAACATAGACCATCAAATTTTGATTCTAGTTTGACTTTCATTATGAAAATCACTTAGGCAAATGATCAAATAGTTTATGTTTTAAATGGAGTTAAGCATAACCTATTTGAGATGTCAACATAGGCTATCAAAATTCACAAAAGAAAGAAACATAAACCACCAATCATTCATAATTTCATTAAGCACATAAGAGTGAACACAAATGAAATCATTATGTAAATTTAATATGTTTTCATCATTGCCCCTAATTTGAAGGGGTTTAGCTACTCATATTTGAAAACATGTTAACATAAAGTGATTTCAACATAAACATAAATAAAAGAAGTGCTAATTAAAAGAAGAAGGAACTAATTACTTGCATAAAATAAATCTAAACTAATTGCATGAATTAAAAGAGAGCATAAGAGAATAAAAGATCATAAAAAGAAAGCATAAATAAAAATAGCATGAAAGTAAAAACAAGGCTAAGAAGTCATGAAAGAAACTTTTATTTTGTGGCTACAACTTGCATGAAAGGTAGGAAGATAATTACATGAGACATAAGGGGTATTTATACATGCTTAAAACCTATTTTAGGGGACTATCTAAAATACCCTTGAGAAAGTGTAACCTCCAAGTAATCATTAGGGAATTAATTAATTCTCCACTAACATATCTTTAAGCTTCCATTAACATGTGCATGTGCTTTTAATTATGGACCATACGGTAGTGGGTTTGTGGGCTCCTCCATGTTGTATGAATTCATTTATTTCCATTCTTCATTTGCCTTCAACATATGTGCATGTATTCATCCATGAACCCTCTTCATATTCACACTTTATTTCCTAAAAATAAAAATAAAAATGCGCAAATAAATTTTCTCAAATTAAATCATACACAAAATTACCATTTTCTCCCTAAATGAAGATGAATAAATGATGATTTGAAAACAATTTAAATTTTGGTTTAAACATGTAAAATACCCTAATATGCTCATTTATTTAATCAAAAGAAGATTAAATATGGAAGTAAAAATATGCACTTTTACGTGCACATCAAATACCTCCACACTTATCTTTTTATTCATCCTCGAGTAAACTAAAACTAAGATAAATCCATTTTCGTATGAAACACGATTGCATTGAGCGTATGAAACAAGCCGTTAAACCTCTAGGTGCCCCTAGTAGGACGAGTGTTGTCTTGTGAGGGTTTTTAGGGGATACTATACACAAAATCCAAATACGATATGCAGATTCTACATGATGAAAATTTTCAAAAATATTTACAAATTAAGAATTTACTTTTAAATTAACATGAGTAAGTCAAATATAAGTTCTGGTCATTATCAAGAATTTTAGTCCTTTTACTCGTCAAAACTTCCAACAAAAATTAAGTTATCATCACAATTAGACTCTAGTTTGGCTAGTTTTTTTTGTTAATAATATGGTGCAATTATGAAATGGATCCTTAGTTGATTATCAAAGTTTTTCAAAGTGGTATTTTTATTTCCAGGAAAATGGGCACATGGAAGAAGTTGAAAAAAAATTTAGTCTCAGGGACAACAAGTTTGATTTTTAGTTTGAAGGACACTTTTTAGTGTAAACAGAAAATGATAGTTACAACTATCATTCTGTGATTTGCACTAGAAATTGTCCTTCAGCCTAAAAAGCAAACTTGTTGTCCCTGAGACTAATTTTTTTTTCAACTTTTTCCTTGAACCTAAAAACCCCTTTTATTTCTAACTCGAATCAAATAAGTGAAAATAGTGTTTGGATTTCAATTGCTTGCACTCTCAATTTTTGAAAAGTAGTAACATTATTATTATTTACACACCTAACTCAGATAAACTAAGGCTAGATATACCAATCATGCACTGCCCATCGGGCTTACGTGAGAAGAGTACAGAGCGTGGCGAGTGTACACACTTGCGTATGAACACGTGACTTTAGGTGGTTACTTTTATTATTTTAAATTTATTTACATACACCTAACTCAGATAAACTGAGGCTAGATATAACGATCATGCACTGCCTTACGGGTTTACATGAGAGGGGTACAGAGCATGGTGAGTGTACACACTTGTGTGTGAACACATGACTCTAGGTATTTATTATTTTTATAAAAACCATTATTTTATTTTATTTATTTTATTTTTTTTCTAAAGAGAGAGAGTTGCACAAAATCATCTTAGCACCACTTAACTTAGAAGATTGGAAATGTTATCGCCTTTACTTTAAATCAATCACTCTTTTAAACAAAGATTACAATTAGGATATACTTCATAATTATCACCCATGAACCTTCTTATATACTAGTTAAACCATCGTTACTTATAATCAAACTTTATTTTTATTTTTGTTGAGACAAATAAATTTTCAAAAATCATAATTTAAAAACCAAAAGCATATACTTATCCTATAATGTTTCTTTAAAAACAAATCAATATGCTAAAAAAAATTATTTTGGAATTTTTTTGTTTTTGTTTTTTGTTTTGGAAAGAAAATGCAAAAAATAAACCATGAAAATTCACAAATGAACGTGAGATTCCCCCCACACTTGATTTTGACTGTGTCCCTACAGTCAATGCATGATATAATGAATGTAATGGGAAAAAATATGTACATATTTACAAGAGAGGATTAACATTTCTTACTAGACGTAGTATGACTTATGAAGAGTCATGAGCTCCTCTTCTCGATCACTTGCCAACTCAAATTAAGGTTTCAAACGATGGCCATTGACTTTAAAAATCGATCTATCCCTAGGGTTTTCTATTACTATGGCACCGTATGGAAAAATAGTACGTACGATGTATGGTCCTGTCCACCTTAATTATAACTTCCGAGGGAACAAATGAAGTCAAGAGTAATGCAAAAGAACTTTTTGGTTTGGTGAAAATGTTTTTCTTAAGATTGACTTGTCATGAAAAACTTTTGTTCTTTCTTTGTAAATTTTCTCATTTTCATACGTGTTGTTCCTAATCTCCTCTAACTCGTTGAGTTGCAATTTTCTGTTTTCACCATCTTTTTCAAGATTAAAATTTATGTTCTTAATTGCTCACAATGCTTTATGTTCAAGTTCGACGGGTAAATGGCACGCTTTACCATATACAAGCCTAAAAGGAGACATCCCCAGATTGGTTTTATGTGTAGTTCTGTAAGCCCAAAGCGCATCTGTCAATTTTTATGAGCAAACTTTTCGATTTTTATTCACAGTTTTCTCCAAAATTTGTTTGATTTGGCGACTTAAAACTTCAACTTGGCCACAAGTTTGAGGATGATACGGAGTGGATAACTTGTGGCTTATCGAGTATTTCTTCATTAGAGATTCAAATGAACGATTATAGAAATGGGTTCCATTATCGCTTAATATTGTGTGAGGTGTTCCAAACCTCGAAAATATGTTTTCTTTTATAAATTTCACAACAACTTTGTGGTCGTTTGTTTTACAAGGAATGGCCTCAACCCATTTCGAGGTGTAATCAACAGCAAGAAGAATGTACAAATTTCCGAAAGAATTGGGAAATGGTCTCATAAAATCAATACCCTAAACGTCAAAGATCTTGATTGTAAGAATGGGGTTCAAAGGCATCATGTTTTGTCGAGAGATTCTTCCTAACATTTGACAATGATCGCAAGTTTTACAAAACTCAAATGCATCTTTAAAAAGCGTAGGCCAGTAAAAACCACATTGAAGCACCTTTTCCATGGTTTTCTTAGGACCGAAGTGACCACCACAAGCTTGGTCATGACAAAACGAAAGCACACTTTTGATTTCACAATCCGAGATGAAATGTCGAATGATTTGGTCGGAACAACACTTAAACAAGTGTGGATCATCCTAATAGAAGTACTTGACATGGATAAGAAATTTATATTTATCTTATTTCGACCAAAATGAAGGAGTTTCCTTAGTGACTAAATAGTTCACTATGTCGGCATACCATGTATCGATGGAAATGGAAAGGAGTTGTTCATCGGGAAGTTCTTGTTGATCAGTAAAGAAGATGTTGCATTTAGAAGACGCGACAGATGATCAACAATGACATTGTCTAATCCTTTTTTGTCTTTGATCGTAAGGTCAAATTCTTGGAGTAAAAGGATCCGACGGATCAAACAAGACTTAGCATCATTTTTAGCGAAAAGGTACCTAAGAGTGGAGTGATCGGTGTAAACAGTAATGTGTGAGCCAATCAAATAAGGTCGAAACTTTTCGAGTGCAAAGACTATCGCTAGAAGCTCTTTCTCAGTGGTTGTGTAATCAAGTTGAACAAAATTTTGAGTCATACTAGCGTAGTAGATGGCATGTAGAATTTTGTTGATGCATTGTCCTAAGAGAGCACCAACTGTGAAGTTAGAAGCGTCACACATTATTTTAAAAGGAAAATCCCAATTGGGTGAGCAAATGATGGGAGTAGAAATGAGTTCGTTTTTGAGATGGTCGAAAGCAGAAACACAACCATAATTGAAGTCAAATAGAACGTCTTTTCCAAGAAGAGTCGTCAAAGGTCGAGCAATTTTACTAAAGTCTTTCACATAAACATCGATAAAAGCCAGCGTATCCAAGAATGAACGAATGTCCTTGACAGATTTGGGAATGGGTAGATTTGCAATTACATCAACTTTCGCTTTATCCACCTCAATGCCTTTGTTTGAAATGACCTGCCCAAGAACAATGTCGTGTTTGACTATAAAATGACATTTTTCCCAATTTAATGTTAAGTGTTTTGTCCTTGCATCGATTAAGAACCAGCTTGAGATGGTGTAAGCATTCGAAAAAAGAGTTTCCAAAGATGAAAAAATCGTCCATAAACACTTCAAGAAAGCGTTCGATCATATCGAAAAAGATGCTGACTATGCATCTTTGAAAAGTAACAGGAGCGTTGCAAAGACCAAAAGGCATACGTCGATATGCAATGGTGCCAAATGGACACGTGAACGTCGTTTTATCTTGATATTCGGGTGCGATTGGAATTTGGTTATAACCAAAATAACCACCAAGAATGCAATAGAATTCATGGCCGGCTAAACGTTCAAGCATTTGGTCAATGAATGGAAGAGGAAAGTGCTCTTTATGTGTTGCAGCATTTAGTTTTCGATAATCAATGCAAACACGCCAAGCTGTTTGAGTATGGGTTAGAATGAGTTCGTTAGAGTCGTTCTTGATAACGGTAAGTCCAGACTTTTTAGGCATAACATGAATTGGGCTAACCCATGAACTATCAAAAGTGGGATAAATAATTTCGTTATCGAGGAGTTTAAGAATTTCTTCTCGAATCACATCCTTCATTTTTGGGTTAAGTCTTTGTTGCGCATCACGAACAGGCTTGGCATCGTTAATTAATTGGACACGATGTTGAACAAGAGCGGGACTAATGCCATTTATATCGGTCATCAACCATCCAATTGCTTCTTTATTTTTTGACAGAACTGAAAGTAAGGAAGTTTCTTGATCAAGATAGAGAGTTGAAGAGATTATGACGAGAAAAGTTTCGTTGTCATATAAATATGCGTACTTAAGGTAATCGGGAAGGGGTTTAAGGTCCAACGTCGGGGGTTGCTCAATCAAAAAATTTGGTTGAAGTTCTGACTCAACAATAAGGGGTTCAAACGAAAGCGCATTTTCAATTTCGTTAGGCTCATCTTGAAATAGTTGCTCATATTCTGCTCCCGTTTATGGTTTAGGTCAACTGTTTCATTATCAAAATTTTCTTGAATGGAGCTAACTTCCTGCATTTGGTCAAGTGATTGGTTTTCAAGATTGAAAATGTTAAGGTCCAAAGTCATGTTTTCAAAAGAATTTTTCATTGAACCGTTTCGACATTGATTAGAGCATTTGAAGTAGCCAAGAAAGGTCGGCTTAAAATCAGTGTAATTTGACTCATCGAATTGTTCACAGGTTGCATATCTAGAACGATGAAATCGACAGGGAATATGAATTGACCGATTTTGATGAGTACGTCCTCGTTTTCACCTATGGGTTTCTTTATCGAACGATCGACAAATTAAAGAGTTACTTTTGTCGACTTAATTTCACCCAAGACCAGGTGTTGGCAAACTAAATAGGGAATCAAATTGACACTAGCACCTAAGTCTAGTAAGCACTTGTTAATTGTCTCATCTCCTATCGTGCACGAGATCGTCAGACATCTAGGATCTTTGTATTTAACGCAAATAGATTAGGACAAGACTTCGCTAAGTCCAGCAGCTAAGAAAACTTTCTTGGGTACATGAGTGTCGTTTTTGAGTACATAAGTCCTTGAGAAACTTAGCATAAGTTGGGACTTGTTGAACGATATCAAGAAACGGGATGCTAACTTTTACTTGTTTGAAAATTTCCAACATCTTTTCCATTTGATCAGAGTATTTCTTAGGTTGAAGACGATGTGGAAATGAAACATGATACTCAATAGGTGGGTCTGCTTGAGTAGAAGAAGAATTTGGAACACGATACTCAATAGGTGTCAAAGGGAGCTTCTGGCAAATTGTTTGGATTAACAACTTGATTATCGATTTGTTTACCAGAACGCAAAGTCATGATAGCATTCATTTGGTTTACGTTGCTGTCTTGAACAACATGAGCTTGATTTGAATTCATGTTTTGATTTCTAGGATTCGGAACTGGCTAACTTGGGAACATGCCTCATTCACGCTCACTCATAGATGTGGCTAATTGACTCAATTGCATGCAAGTTTAACAATCGATTGACTCATACTCTGCATGTATAAGGTTAACAAATTTTGCAAGTTGCTATTTGATTGGAGGCTTTGAGTGGTTGCTCTAGCCAAAGTTTCAAGATTTTCTCAAGTAAAGACAATCATTTATCATCTTGGGGAGCAAAAAATTGTTGCGGTTGATTTTGAGATAGAGCTACAAAATTTTGTCGAAAATGATTGGGTTGAAAGGAAGGATTCGAAGCATTGTTTAGAAATGCTTGAAAATTTGGACGAACCAAATTCGTGCTGGAATTATTTTGGTTTCAAGCAAAGTTATGATGATTTCTCCAGCCAGGATTGTACATTGGAGAAAACGGGTCATTCTTAACCTTATTGAAAGCATTGAGTTGTTCAATCGAGTTAGGCCACTAATTGGCTATGTGATTCGAATCGTTGCATTTAAAACACATTGGTTGGGAAGCTTGGTTCATTTGGTTGGATGAGAAAACATTGTGGAATTTATTTATCATTGCATCGATTTTAGCTTCCAAAGCCAAAGATGATCCTATCGAGTATACACTCGATCGCGAGTAAATGGATTTTTCATTAAAATGTTCCCATTAGGTTGACTTTTCGGCCAAATTTTCAAGGAATTGCCAAGCATCATCATGATGTTGGGAGAGAAAATTCCCTTGGCACATAGATTCAAGCATGGTTCGTGAGCTATTTTCAAGTCAATCTTATAAGATTTGGCAAAGAGTCCATTTTTCAAAATTATGGTGTGGACATTTTATCAAAAGCTCTTTAAATGTTTCAAAATATTTTCCGAAAGGTTCACCCCTGAATTGATGAAAATTGACAATTTCGTTTCGAATTTTAGTTGTTTTTTCCAAAGGGTAGAACTTTTTCAAGAAAACTTTAACAAATTCTTCCCATGTTTTGATTGAGTTTGATGGTAAGATGTACAACCATTTTTCAGCATAATTGGTAAGGGCGAATGGAATTAACCGAAGTTTGATTCCATCGTTACATAATTGTTGGGGTTTAATGGTTGCACAAACTTGTTTGAATTTCGTTAAGAAGATGTATGGGTCATCATGTTTAAAATTGCCAAACTTCGGGAGTGTGGTAATGTGATTGGAATGAATTTTGAAATGGTTACCTATTGGGGTGGGTAATATGATACAAAAAGGAATATAAACTCTATCGGAAAAGATTCTATCCATGAGAGTTAGCAGGGCATTTTCGTTTGCCATTGTTCTAGTATCGTTTGTCCAAGTTAAACGATTTGTTGTTGTGTTACGAGTCCAGTACTCATGCACAAGTGAAAAGGTCGAGTAGAGAAAGAAGTGAGAATCGAGTTTAAGAGAATGAAGCAATGTTTAGAAAATGAAGTGAAAAAATTGTTTGGTTTTTTTTATAAAATTTTTTTAAAAAGGAAAAGTATTTACCAAAGAGAATTTATTTTTCAAAATGGAGATTTGATTTTTGTTTTATTTTTTGGATTTTTAAATTTTTTTCTCTTTTTTTTAATGTTTTTGCTTTTTTTTGTTTTTCTTTTTGAAAAGATTTTTTTTATTTTTGTTTTTCTAAAAAAAATAACTTAAATAAAATGCTTGTTTTTTTAGATTTTTCATTTTGTTTGAAAACTTTTTTCTTTTTTTTTAGGAAATGATTTAGAAAGATTTTTTTTTGGATTTTTTGAAAAGAACCAAGTTAAGTAAAATATAAAAAAAATTTAGTTTTAGATTTTGTTGTTTTTTTATATATGCATGAACAAATGCAACTGAATGAATGCAAGAACTTAATTACAAATTTTCTATCCTTAGTAGCTCTTGACCCAAAATTGTATAATTACACTTTGACTTAATCCAACAAAACAGTTCTTAGCTGGGTAACAGATAGGAGTTATCGCAGCGCCACGAATCACCGTAGCGATGCAGTCGAAGGTTTAAGTACCTTCAGAGAAACAATCACTATAATATTTATGAATCACAATAATATTTATATATGATTATTGCTCTGCCGTAGCTTAGACACCAAGAAGTTAGATTGTCGAAAGAAGATAACTTGTCAAGATACAATTAAGCCTTAGGTGAGCTCGTGACTCGCTTAAGTCCAAAGTCTAACTATTATTATTAGTCAAATTCTACGATGAAATGCGATTTGTGGGCTAAGGAAGGGGTGATGAAATCCCCCACCTTATGTGGATTTGGATGTTTCCCTTAGAAAAGAAAATAAGATGATATGAATGCAAAAAAGAATTAAACGTGAATTAACGATGCAACTACGAATTTTTTTTGATTTTGATTTTATTTATGAATTTTTTTTCTAAACAACAATGCAAGGGAACTAAAAACTAGATATAAGGGTACGACACCAGAGCGTGCAGAATTATTAGCAATTTAATTTTAAAGCAGTGATTATTTTGTTTTTGTTTTTTGAATAAGCAAGCAAGCAGAGCAGGGCAATTTGTCTCCTTCTACTGTTGCAACCTGTAAATGAGAACAAAAACAAACACAAATGAAAGCATTTTTTATATGACTAATATCAAATGAAAATATATTTTTTAATAAAAGTAGAGAGAACTTGTTTAAAACTTAAATAAAAATAATTAAACTAAAACTCAAATTACCAAGCCAAGTGAAAGTAATATATTTTTTAGAAAGCTAAGAAAAGAAACAAAATGAATTTACACTAAAAAGTACTCTTTTTTTTAAAAAAAAGTTTGTGAAGTTCCTTTTATTTTCTTTTTTTTATAACAAATGAATTATAAAATAACTTTTAAACGATTTACCAAGCCCAACAAGCTCCGGCCCAAACAAGAAATTTTTAAAACACACCATACTTATATTCCGCACTCTCAAAATTAAGCAGATAAACTGCAGCTCATATCCCAAAGATCGAACAAAACAAAAACAAATCACAATAACTCAAATTCAAAATCGTTCGCTTGTATAAATTTAATCTGGTCATGAGTTAGTGTTCGGGTGATTTGCAATTGAAGGCGGTGGTTGGCGGTTTTCTATGAGATGCTCGCGGGTCGTTTGATTTTGGGGTGTGGGTTTGGGGATGTGGATATTCAATAAGTGGAGAATGGGTGGTGAAGTGAGGTTGGTGATTGGAAGGAGTTTGAGACTGCAAGTGAAGGCATGTTAGCAGAAGTGGATGAAGGGGGTTTAAGTGTTGAAGGTGGAGTTCTTCAATGGGTAGTTTGTGAGGCAAGTCATGGTGGGTTGCAGAGTATGCAAAGGATGGTGTTCGTTGGTTCTGGTGAGGCAGTGGGTTGTAGAAGTGGTGAAGGTTGTATTACATTGGAGAAGGTGAAGTGTTTGAAGATGAGAGGAAGTGGACTTCTTGAATGAAGATTGGAAGTTGCAGTTATGTTGTAGGGATGTTTTGGGTTGATGAAGGTGGCAGGAGGAGTGTAGTTTAAGGGAGATGAAGAGGTAATGACTGGTTTAAGTGCAAGGTAGTAGTAATGATGGGAGGCAGGTGAAGTTGTTTGAATAGGAGGTTGTTGGGTGGTTGGTTTGATATGCTGAAGGTAGTCGGTTGTTGACGTTGTAGTGAAGGTTGGAGTTGCGGATTTAAGGTGATTGGCTGAGATAAAGGGCAGTGGATGGAGTTGAAGAGTTCAAGTGAACCGGCATAAGTATGAAAAGGTTGAATGGTGGTGTGGTTGGTAATGAGGCATGCCTGGCTGTCTAGAAGGTGATGGTGATTATGGTTGTTGCTGAAGTGAAGTTGTGGTACAACAATGTTGTGGTGGTGGAGCAACGGAAGGTGGTGGATGTAAGAAATGCTTGTAGTGGATGTATGCAAGAGGTTGGGTGGTGGTGGTTGGTGTTTGATTGGTCTGCAGGCTATGATGGTTGTATTTGGTATAGGAGATAGTGGATAAATATAGGGGAAGGAGGATGTATGGCAGAGGTGTGAAGGTGATGGAGGAGATGAGGGTAATTGAAGTTGCAGGGGATTTGATGGTATGAAGAAGTATGTGGAATGGTGAAGTTGAAGTACATAGTAGTGTTGGTTGTGGGAGGAGGAGGTGTGCAATGTTGAATGTGCGGGAATGTGATGGAGTATGGTTATTGAGTGATGATTGCTGTAATGATTGATTGATAATGAGTTGTTGAATGTGTGGAGTATGGTTATTGAATGTGCAGGAATGTGCAGGAAGGTGAAGTTAATGTTTATGTAGCATTGATTGCTGTAATAATTGCTTATGAGTGTTGATTGTATATTGGAGGTGAATGTAGAGGATGTGCTGTTGTGATGTTCTTCAAAGGGCAGAAGGTGTGGTGAAGGTAGTGTTTGCGGCAAATGAAGTGGTGAAGGCAGTATGCACGTTTGCTGTGCTTCTCTGTGGGTTGGAAGATGACAAGTCGCAGAGGAAAGAACGCAGCGGAGAGTGGAAGTGATGTTGTATTGTAAACAAAGTAGAGAAAACATAGAATGGAAATTGAAATATTTTTTTATATGAAATTTGAACGTCAACAAATGCAATGTAATGACAAATATGTATTAAAATTGTCGATAATGCAATGGGAGTTTTGTTATGAAATGAAGTGCTTAATTGTATGAAAAGCAGAGAACAATGTACAAAACTAAAAACTTAAAACACAAATGAAACAACTGAAAACTGTGAACCAAACAAGTGAATCAAATGTAAACTAAAATGGACAGTGCAATGCGAATTTATTTATTTATCTTTTATGTATAAAATGCAACATACAAAATGAATGCACAATAAAATCAAACAAAAATAATTCGAAGAGTAAAATTAAAATTAAATTGAAATTCCCTGGTAAAGGCGCCAAAAAACTTGTTAGACGGCGAAATTTCTACTGATTAGAAAATCGTCAAAAAATTATATCATTAAAAATCACAAACGCACGGCGTGCAATTATAGTACATATGTGAATACGGGTCGATCCGCGAGGAATGAATTAAATTCTAATAATACTCAATCAAATTAACCTTAAGTTTTGAAGTGGTTTTGAACTAAGAAAAATTGCAAGAATTAAACTAGAGCAAAGGTGAATAAACAATGATAATAAGAAGCAATTTAGAGGCAAATCCACTTCCAATCATTCATATAAATCAACATGAAATTCACTTGCAATCTCTCATTAAAATATTAAGTAGAAATGATTGATGTGCTTATTATAAGTATGATTTATTTGTGCTACTAATTAGCACAACTTATATCATCAAACTCTAACACACCATTCAACCCACTTATCAACATTCATGAAAATGACATGAAATTTAAAAATAAAATCTATTTTAAGTATGATATATTTACTATTAATTAGTAACATAGACCATCAATTTTTGATTCTAGTTTGACTTTCATTATCAAAATCACTTAGGCAAATGATCAAATAGTTTAAGTTTTAAATGGAGTTAAGCATAGTCTATTTGAGATGTCAACATAGACTATCAAAATTCACAAAAGAAAGAAACATAAACCACCAATCATTTATAATTTCGTTAAGCACATAAGAGAGATCACAAATGAATTCATTATGTTAATTTAATATGTTTTATGAGAGCTTCATTACCCCTAAATTGAGGGTTTAGCTACTCATATTTGAAAACATGTTAACATAAAGTGATTTCAACATAAACATAAATGAAGAGAAGTGCTAATTAAAAGAAAAAGGAACTAACTACTTGCATAAAATAAATCTAAACTAATTGCATGAATTAAAAGAGAGCATAAGAGAATAAAAGATCATAAAAGAAAGCATAAATAAAAATTGCATGAAAGTAAAAACAACGCTAAGAAGCCATGAAAATTTATCTTTGATTTTGTGGCTACAACTTGCATGAAAGGTAGGAAAATAATTACATGAGACATAAGGAGTATTTATACATGCTTAAAACCTTAATTCATATTTTAGGGGACTATCTAAAATATCATTGAGAAAGTGTAACCTCCAAGTAATCATTAGAGAATTAATTAATCCCCAATAACATGTGCATGTGCTTTTAATTATGGACCATATGGTAGTAGATTGTGGGCTCCTCCATGTTGTATGAATTCATTTATTTCCATTCTTCATTTGCCTTCAACATATGTGCATATATTCATTCATGAACCCTCTTTATATTTGCACTTCATTTCCTACAAATAAAAATAAAATGTGCAAATAAATTTTCTCAAATTAAATCATACATAAAATTACCATTTTACCCCCAAATGAAGATGAATAAATGATGATTTGAAAACAATTTAAATTTTGGTTTAAACATGTAAAATACCCTAATATGCTCATTTATTTAATCAAAAGAAGATTAAATATGGAAGTAAAAATATGCACTTTTATGTGCACATCAAATAGCTCGAATCTCTCGCCCAACAAATGTCTCCATGACTTCAATGCGAATAATATGGCAACTAATTCAAGATCATGCGTCGGATAATTCCTCTCATGATTCTTAAGCTACCGAATTACATATGCCGCTACCTTCCCTTCTTGCATAAGGAAAACAACAAGACTAGTACGGCATGCATCAATATACACGGTGAAAGGTTTGGTACCAACCAAAATTGGAGCACTCGTCAACAACTCCTTCAACTTAATAAATGTCGCTTCGCATTCTGAACTCTAAGTGTACGCCAGGTTCTTCATAGTCAAATGAGTCATAGGTGCTGATATCTTTGCAAAATTCTTAATAAATTCTCGATAAAATCCAACTAAACCAAGAAAGCTACAAACATCTGAAGCGTTTTTTTGGTGTCTTTTAATCTCTAACCACGGCTAGTTTCCTTAGGTCCACTGCTAATCCAGTTGCCAAATCAAGTCGAGAGAAAATTTTCACCTCGACCAACTTATCGTAAGAGGTTACCAATGTGAGGCATGGATATAGGTTTTTTCTCATTGGCTTATTCAATTTTTTATAGTCGATGCATAACCTTAGGGAACAATTAGCCTTATTAGCGAAAATTAAACAACGGGTGCTCTCCATTTTGAAAAACTTACCTGAATAGATTCTTTCTGCAATAATTCTAAGATATGCTTATCCAACTATCTTCTTTCCTTCGGAGCCGTATGCTTAACAGGCATCACTACCGGCCTTGGATCTTTCTCGAGATCAATCCGAAATTCAATTTCTCATCGAGGAGGGAGATCAGAAACTTCTTTGAATACATCTGGATAATCCTTCACTATGAGTACAAATGATAGCTCTTCCCATGACAAGGTGAGTGAATATAAATACGTCTCATAACATAAATATCGGGCTCATAACATTGAATCAAATCAAGCCTTTCGCCTTTTCTTAATTGAACTATCCTTCCTCCACAATCCAACACTACCCCATAACAAGACATCCAATCCATTTTCAAAATCAACTTGTACCTTTGAAAGTTTAGGACATATGCGTCATAGGGAAATTCCACACCACAAATGACCAAATTTAAGCAAAACAACATCGATAAATGGGTCGATCCCCCAATAGGATTTGACATCGAAATAGATTTATCCACTAGTCCCTTGATTGTAGCTCCATATAGAATCTGGTTCAAAGCAAGCTCGTAGAAAGGTGAATTCAATCCCTTTGCAAACTTTAATGCTTTCTTCTCCAGGGTGTTTACCAACTCAAACTCAAATCTGGCCAACTCATTAAATTGACTCACATATTCTCCAATCGTCATCCATCCTCGCTTAAGGTTAATAAACTTCAATAATAAAAGATTCCTCTCAGTCCCAGAAAAGAATTTCGTCTCAAGCTTCATCTAAACATTCTCTAAGTAATAGTGTCCTCATCAACTACCTCCCACTAGCATGCCACCTAACCCTGCAAATGCTAAGTGGCCAATTGTCTCATAGTAACATCACTAAGACTCCATAAGTTAAAAATCTTCTCATAATTATTGAAACATGCCCAAATCATCATGTATAGTTCCGTCCCAACAAAAGGCTTTTTACCAAGGCTGGAGAAGTCCCAACATAGCTTAGGAAAGTCAGCAGTCGATGGTGCTTAGGCTGAAATCACACCTTTGTTGGTACTGGTAGGGCTGGCTACAGGTTTAGTGGTATTGCTACTAGCTTGGCTTGTTGCTTGAATATAGCGTTCGAACCATATTGGAATATTAACTCCGGGAATATCCATTACATTTACTTGAGTGCTAGTCCATACCCCACCAACATTAGCTGCATTGGTCATTGTTTCAATGAATTAATCGTTTCAGCTATCTGTAAAAATGGAATTCATTAGCAACTCCCCAATAGATAGTAAACAAAACTGGAATAGTAAATGGTGTGTGCATATATACTTGACTCCTATATAGCATACATATCTAACATAAAATATAAATATGCTCTCTCAATACGTTCCTAGTTCCTATCCTAAGACTATGTTTTGCTCTAATACCAAATGTAACAACCCTCTTTTTTGACCCCTGGGTTAAAAGCCCAAACCGACGTCGAAACCTCTCAAATCAAAAGAGACAGGTCGTAGGGATATGATAATAAGAAACAAATATAATTCTAACTTATAACTTTCAAAGTCTCATAGTGTAAGAAAATAAAGTATAATATAAATCACCACAACGATTTCATAACACAAGAATACTTCTACACTGTTAGATATATAAGTTTAGACAACACAAATCAGACCCAATCCATATACATAATCAAATATAGTTTATAACACTTATTTACATCATTTACAATATATCCATATAAATCCATGTCTTCCATACTATCTACTCTCCAAACTTCATCAACTTGGATATATAAATAAAGAGGAAAAATGGGAGTGGATCAGACATAAATCCAGTGAGTGAGCCATAACATGATATGAGTCTAAGGTCTTGGTCACCTCGCATCCTGCTGGTCACACCATATCTAGTTATCATATACATCTAATCACAACATTGCATCTATGTAGACTCACTTTTCTGGACTCGTCTTGTGCACTCTAGGCTCGTCTGTTGTCCACCATCACATCAATCACATATAGGACTCACTTCTCTGGACTCACCTCATGCACTACGCGGTCGCTAGTTGTCCTCATATACAACTAGTGTAACGACCCGTAAATTTTCGATAATTAAAAATGGTTAATTTAATAAACTTTGTTATTTAATATTTGAAGAAATAAAAATTTGTGACTTATTAATGAAAATAATGACTAGAATGAATTGTAACAATATTAATGTAGGTTAGTTATTTACAAATTTGGATGAAATTCCAATTAATTGAAATAATAAAAATGCTATACTTGGTTATAAATTGAACATAAGTGAATAAATGAAATATTGGATTAACCAAGAAAATAATAGATAGTTAATGGTAATTGAACAAAAATTAGTGTCATGAAAGAAATGGTAACATTTGTTGTAAGTAATAAACCTGTAAATGTAATTAAAGATTACTGGTAACAACTATTATATGTTACCTCTTTATTTAGTCTATTAAATTGAAATGGGGAATCAATTAAATTAAAATGAAATTTAATGTTACATTAATGAGATTAAGACAATAATTGCAAAATATGAATGTAATAAGATGAATGGAAATGTTAGTTTATTTCATAAAGTAATAATGGATTTAATAAAAAGAATGGAAATCAAGATTTATCAATTTATTGGAATTTAAATTGTAATAGTTGAAATTAGTGTAATTAAAGGAAATTAATTATTATGAAAAGTGAAAGGAAGATGAAATGGGAAATTATTAATGTATTAGGATATAAACCAATGTTAATTGTACCCTTGAGATGACAATTGATTGAATAACAGGATTTAAAATCAAATAAACGCATTTATTGGAATTTCAATTGATAATTAATGAATTTACTGAAATTGAAATTAAATACCGTAATTGGTAAAATAATTAGCTTTGAATTGATATCTAAATTGTTTAAAGTATTGTAATTGTTTAAGAAATCAAAAATGATAAAAATTGTTAATTATGGAATTGAAATTGAAAATTTAATTAATTTAATATTAATTTATTTAGTTAACTGAAATATAGCCATTTTGGCCATGACTCGAATTTGGACGAAACCAGTTTCATCGAATCCGTAACAGTGAATTATTGTAGGATTTCAAGTTTCGTATCGATCGGACTTATCGTTTGATCGTACGGACTCGAAACGCCTAAAAATCAATTTAATTAAAATCAATTGAAATCAATTTGAAATAAGCAGATTTTAATATAACTTCTTCTTACAATGGAATTAGTACTTGAAACCTGTTCCATTGATTTAAAATTACTAAAAACATCCATTTTGATATATGGGTTGACCCATTTTCGTTTCGAGAACGAAACGGGCTTTTCGGGTCATTCATCGTTCAACTTTCCAAACCAATCGAGTCCATTCCTTTCTATTGTGTTCTGCCAATATATATATCGTTATAAACCCTAGGTTGTTTCTATTCCTATTTGTCTGTATGTACTTTTCAGTCTACTCCTCCTTCTCAATGGCAGACAAACCAAACAAACTCCTCAATCCAATTGCAATTCAAAACCAAATCAAAATTTCAAACTCCTCAAACTTCATCGAATTATATATCGTTTTGAAGCTCTTGACGAGCGCAAGTCAAATATGTGATTCATTTTTTAAACTGGGCCTCTGTGTGGTCGGAACTGGGTGAACTATCCACGGTCGTTCATCACGCGACGATCAATTTCGATGGATCGCCAAATCAATGGTACCGTTGTGTGGAGAGGACTGAGGGGAGCTCATCGGCATGGTTTGTTGGACGAGATGACGGTCTGATGGAGGCGAATAATTCGCTAGGGTTTTTGATAAGGTGGCGGCGGCTGAAATTGAATGGTCGACGTGGGCGAACGCCTGGCCACGCGTGGGTCGGCAAGCTTGGAGGCGGAGCTTCGAGATGGCCGCGATGGCCAGCGGCGGAGTGGGCGGCGATCGAACGTGGTTTATGGCGGCGGTCTATAGGTTTGGAGCCAATCGTGTTTCTCTAAAGCTTGGATTCATGCGTGAGTGATGTTTGGTACGATGACGTGTTTTTTTTGTTTTTTTATTTTTTTTATTTTTATCGTTTAAACTTCTAACGTCAATAACTTTCGCATACGAGGTCCGTTTCACGCGCGGTTTTCTCCGCTAGGATTGTATTGAAATTCCGGACATTTTGATGCTAGTTCGGACGAATTCAGAGACTGTTTGAATTTGGTCCCTAATTTGGATTTAAATTCAAAGTAGAGTGTTTTAACCTACTCACAACTTCTAAAATTTCTTATGTTAGTTAAATTAATTTTTGATGTGATTATAAATTTATTTATGACTGTTTGGTATATTTTAAATCATCATCTCATTTAATTTGATTTTATTTGAATTAAATCGTTATTTAATTTATTATTGAATATAAATTGTCAGTTAAATACATGTTATCGATTATCAGTTCTATTTTGATACTTATTGATTGATTTGGATGATGACTGCGATGGATGTGGATTATTGATATTGGATGAATGGATGTTTTATTTTATATCGTTATAAACTGCAAGTTCACTATGGGTTAAAATGATACATACCCGAATGATCAATAGATTAGGGAAAAATCGTTATGGGTTGAAATGATAGACTCGAGCGATTTTATGGATTTTATTATTAATTCAGGATTGTAGTTTGAAATGATATATAACCGTAACATTTTAAATTGCGGATTGAAATGATAAATATTCGTATAACTTGACCCTAGAGTAGAAAATTATATGCGGACACCGGATTGGTTAAATTAAATGATTTTAAATCCATGAATTTGGTTAAATGATATTGGAGAAAAAATTGATTTATATAAATTGAATTATCATCAGAATTCAAGTTTATGTTGAAATTGGAATTGGTTTAAAAGAATTGTTTAAAGAAATTTATTTGGAATTGCAAAATCGAATTTGAAGTATAAATGAAATTTACAGAAATCGAGTCATTAAACTTGTTTGAAATATAACTTTGAAATATATTGAAATTGGAGTGATTTAAATTGATATTTCGAACATGGATTGGAAGCGATATTGAATTAAATATTTTATTGAGAATTTGAATTGGAAAATTTGAAATTGGGTTTTGGGATATTGAAACGGTCCAAATGTGTTGGAATGAAATAAATAGTTTAAATTGATATAAATTTCAAATTTATGTTTTTAATATAAACTGGTTTAAAAATTTATTATTTCAAAATTTTCTAATTATTAAGATTTCAAAGTATTAAACTATTTTAACCTGTATTAATTATATTAAATCATTTTAACCTATTTTAAACCATTTAATTTATTTAAACTAATTAACCTGTTTTAACTTATTTTAAATCTAATTAATCTATTTTAAAGCTATTTAATCTATTTTAATTATATTTAATCTATTTTAAACCTATATTAACTATTTATAACTATTTAAAACTATTTTCTTCTAAATTCCAAACTAACTAAAATGGATGGGTTTATATTCAAATTCTCGATTATTAAGTGAATATGGTTAATGATGTTATAACCTAAGTTGGAATTTAAATAACATATTTGGTTTAATATGATATTTTGAAAAGAAAGTTTAGCTTATTTTGGAAATATGACTTTTGAAAGGAAATATAATTTCGAACTATGATTTCAAATGTGATATGATTTCAAAGGTGAATATGATTTCAGAAGTAAGTAATGATTTCGAAAGTGATATGATTTGAATTGAATATGATATTTTGATATCAATTATGAAATAATTTTGGAAATGTAAAAGAACCATCCGGTGTGTAATAAGCGATTGGTTGTTAAAGAGACCGGGATCAGATATTGTCATACTCTTTGTCGATACCGAAAACCACTTTGACAACTGTGTACGCGATGGAGATTCCAGAATGAAGTAGGATGGTGGCGACGATCCTAAAGGTATACATACATGGACCTAACTCCCGTGAGTTAGCATAAGGTGGCTAAAACGGGAGCAATCGACGGGCCAAGTGAGGTCATTCCTCCGATCGGGCACATTCCTTCGATACTATATTCTGATTTGCGATTTTGGTAGCCACCCTTGATTTTTGATTTGGGAGTGTGTTCCGAGGTGGGCGGTAGTAGCTGCTATGTGTTTCCACCACTCTAGAAGTGTAATTGTTATATCTACCCTGGCATTGCCTAGTTGTGCCGTGTCACCTACCCTAGCGCGCCTTCTACGAGTTTGTTTTATGTCATACCTATAGGGTATCCTTTGGCGGCCCAAGTTTACGTGGAATTACAGTACTGTATAGACTATTAGCATTATAAAAATGTGTTAAGGGGGAAAATGTAACGCCTTAAAACTATTTTAATAATTTATCTTACTGTAGACATATTATAATAGCGTATTGTACTACATAGTAGATAGTTTAACGGATCCTTAGGAGATGTGAATCCGAACATCTCTTAAGTTACTGCACTCACGTTAGACACTGGATAAGAGATGTCAAACCCTGTAAACATCTCCGACGCCGTTTACACTCATATTTATTTACCATTGATTTAATTTACATAAGATCTTTTAGTTCTGACTCCAGTGTTTTGTCTTTTCAATTCGCTCGGGTCAACCTGAGCATTTCAGGATTTGAAGACTTTGTTTCTGGAGGACGAAGACGAAGATTGTATTATTATTTACTATATTATTCCACTGCATCATACTATTCTGTTGCATTGTTATGTATTTATCTCTGATATGTGTAACTCTGATTTTGTGTTGTATAAGTATAATCAAATGTATTTGTAAAATAGCTTCATGAACCGTTATTTGATTTATTATATTTTGTCATTCCGTTGCGAGATTCTGTATTTGTTTTATTTCTTTCTCTTTTTCTTATTTACCCCAATAATAATCCACCCTTCTGTATGGCTTGAGTCGGCATGTGTGTCTGCTTAAAACGTACAAAAAGGTGGGATGTTACAGTTGGTATCAGAGCTTTGGTTTAGCGATAACCTTAGCTTTGTGGGGTCAGACTCATATTTAATAGGGTAGTAATACCTTAGGATGAGTCGCTGAGTGTGTGTATATATATATGAGAGAGCGTATTTGTTAGTGTTATAAAAGGTTTTTATATTGTGTTAATTTGTTCCGTTTTGTATTTATAAATTCTGGTCGGTACATAGGACGCTATGACATCGATAGGGATTTCTAATTGCTTAATAGGACTCACGGACATAATATTGTTTTGAAATAGAGGTGAATGAAATAATTTTGCCTACTATATATTTTGTATATATAAAATAATAGATTTTATAAATGATATAATTGGTTGTAATATGTTGGTTGCTAATTAGTGAAATTTATAAATATAGGTTGGAAATAAGATTTGTAAATTAAATAAATATAATTTGGAAATTTAGAACTTAAGTTCCGGGGTTTTTTTTGAAAATTTCTTTCGAATGATTTTGGGATATAATAATAATATTATTATTAAAAGTATTTTCTGATATAAATATTTCAATATAATTTGAAAGAATTGTTTTAATGAAATTTTGGAAAGGAATAAGTTCTGTACTCCCCTCTCTGTCGCTGGAAAATAATTTCGATGATGAGTGCACACATCATCGACGTTCATTTTCGAGTTTCAAAGTGGGAAGGCCATTGTAGTAGTTTTACTACAGATCTATTTTGATAAACAAATAAATTTTTTAAAGTTAAAATATGATTGGATATAAAAGTTATGAGTGTATATATATATGTATGTATGTACATATTATTTTAAATGATTTGAGATGGAACCCGACATTTAGTTCTTAAATTTCTATGAATTAGAGATTTCAATTATTGAAATGGAATAATTTTTTTTAACTATTTAATAATTGAAACTTCTAAATGAAAATAAGAAATTATATGCTAAGTTATAACTGAAATATACAAGGAATTTGAAATTTGTAACTTGTAAACGAAAAGAATATGAAATATAAGAAATGATAACAATTGAACCTTAAGTTAATTAAAATAAGTAAGTCAAACTTGTGTAACTTTCAATTGCATTCTTAAAGACATATATATAACTTACCAATTATAAAAAGTTGAAATGTTAAAAGAATATATAATGGAAAATTTTACAAGAAAACTTATGTAAGGGAAGTGTTCAATGAATTACTTTTATAAATAAGAAATTTGGTATGAAAATAGTTATAATCTTGAGTTAAAATTTGTAATACTACTAATTAAATGAAATAGAAAATGAGTACTGTAAGTAAAGGATTTTGAACTTAAGTTAATATTGAAACTATTTATAATTAAAGTAAATAATAAAATGAATGTAATGTAATAAAAAGAAATTGACATGATATGAATAAATGAAAATAAATTTTTGTAAGTAATAAACGAAAATAAATGAAATAAACACTGAATGAATGAATGGGAATAAAATTTTGTAAGAGATAAATGTAAGTTAAAGAAATAATCCTTGTATAAATGAAAAGAGGAAGAAAAAAAAACTGTAAATGTTGTGAAAGAAATTTAATAAGAATAACTCTAGTACATTGTAAATTATTGTTTGTTTTGGTTTATGGGTTGTTTGGGATATGATACTTCTAATTGTTTAAGATGTATGAATAATCTATTAGGTTCATCTAAGATTGTTGAGTAAATGGTGCACTCAGTAGTTTATTTGTCATTCTAGGCGGTTAAAAATTTCTGAACCCGAACAAACTATTTGTTTATTTGCTATGGATGGATAATTGATTTTATTGATTTCATATGCTGTGGTTGCCAGTAATTGTTGTTTATATTAATTTGTTTGTTAGTGGTTGAAACAACTTTAAATATTTCATTTTATATAATTATTAACTCTTTTGGATTATATAAGCGAAATACAGGTTATGGAAGCATTTGCTACTGCTTTTGGTTTCATAATTAAGCGTTATTTGCTCGACAAATAGGTACGTTCTCGGATTACGGTATCCTAGCGATATTATATTATATTTTTTCCCCTGTTGGGATTTATTATTTTGGAAAATATATGAGATATTGTTATATTTTGATATTATTATTTCTCCCGGGCCTCTCCGTACAATGGAGACTCTGTCGAAATTTTTCGTGAATTTCTAGACTTAGAAATTTTTGAGAAATGTTTTCCAATCTTTATTACTTTGAGTATAAAAGGATTTAATGGTTATAAATTGATATATTTTTACTTAAATAAATTTTGTAAATTTAATTGTTTATAAATTTAATATTTTGAATAAGATATATTGACTACTTAATTCCTTCTATTTCCTTCTTTTTCCTTTTCGAGGACGAAAAGTTTGAGTGGGGGAGAGTGTAACGACCCGTAAATTTTCGATAATTAAAAATGGTTAATTTAATAAACTTTGTTATTTAATATTTGAAGAAATAAAAATTTGTGACTTATTAATGAAAATAATGACTAGAATGAATTGTAACAATATTAATGTAGGTTAGTTATTAACAAATTTGGATGAAATTCCAATTAATTGAAATAATAAAAATGCTATACTTGGTTATAAATTGAATATAAGTGAATAAATGAAATATTGGATTAACCAAGGAAATAATAGATAGTTAATGGTAATTGAACAAAAATTAGTGTCATGAAAGAAATGGTAACATTTGTTGTAAGTAATAAACCTGTAAATGTAATTAAAGATTAATGGTAACAACTATTATATGTTACCTCTTTATTTAGTCTATTAAATTGAAATGGGGAATCAATTAAATTAAAATGAAATTTAATGTTACATTAATGAGATTAAGACAATAATTGCAAAATATGAATGTAATAAGATGAATGGAAATGTTAGTTTATTTCATAAAGTAATAATGGATTTAATAAAAAGAATGGAAATTAAGATTTATCAATTTATTGGAATTTAAATTGTAATAGTTGAAATTAGTGTAATTAAAGGAAATTAATTATTATGAAAAGTGAAAGGAAGATGAAATGGGAAATTATTATTGTATTAGGATATAAACCAATGTTAATTGTACCCTTGAGATGACAATTGATTGAATAACAGGATTTAAAATCAAATAAATGCATTTATTGGAATTTCAATTGATAATTTATGAATTTACTGAAATTGAAATTAAATACTGTAATTGGTAAAATAATTAACTTTGAATTGATATCTAAATTGTTTAAAGTATTGTAATTGTTTAAGAAATCAAAAATGATAAAAATTGTTAATTATGGAATTGAAAATTTAATTAATTAATATTAATTTATTTAGTTAACTTAAATATAGCCATTTTGGCCACTGACTCGGATTTCGACGAAACCAGTTTCATCGGATCCGTAACAGTGAATTATTGTTGCATTTCAAGTTCCATATCGATCGGACTTGTCGTTTGATCGTACGGACTCGAAACGCCTTGAAATCAGTTTAATTAAAATCAATTGAAATCAATTTGAAATAAGTAGATTTTAACATAACTTCTTCATACGATGGAATTAGGACTTGAAACCTGTTCCATTGATTTTAAAATTACTGAAAACATCCATTTTGATATATGGGTTGACCCATTTTCGTTTCGGGAACAAAACGGGCTTTTCGGGTCATTCATCGTTCAACTTTCCAAACCAATCGAGCTCATTCCTTTCTATTGTGTTCTGCCTATGTATATATCGTTATAAACCCTAGGTTGTTTCTATTCCCATTTGTCTGTACATACTTTTCAGTCTACTCCTCCTTCTCAATGGCAGACAAATCAAAGAAACTCCTCAATCCAATTGCAATTCAAAACCAAATCAAAAATTCAAACTCCTCAAACTTCATCGAATTATATATCGATTTGAAGCTCTCGACGAGCGCAAGTCAAATATGTGATTCGTTTTTCGATCTGGGTCTTTGTGTGGCCAAAACTGGGTGAACTATGCACGGCCGTTCATCATGCGACGATCTACTTCGATGGATCGCCAAATCAATGGTACCGTTGTGTGGAGAGGACCGAGGGGAGCTCATCGGCATGGTTTGTTGGACAAGATGACGGTCTAATCGAGGCGAATAATTCGCTAGGGTTTTTGATAAGGTGGTGGCGGCTGAAATTGAATGGTCAACGTGGGCGAACGCCTGGCCACGCGTGGGTCGGCAAGCTTGGAGGCGGAGCTTCGAGATGGCCAGCGGCAGAGTGGGCGGCGATCGAACATGGTTTGTGGTGGCGGTTTGTAGGTTTGAGGCCGATCGTGTTTCTCTGAAGCTTGGGTTTCTGCGTGAGTGATGATTGGTACGATGACGTGTTTTTTTTAATTTTTTATCGTTTAAACTTCTAACGTCAATAACTTTCGCATACGAGGTCCGTTTCACGCGTGGTTTTCTCCACTAGGATTGTATTGAAATTCCAGACATTTTGAAGCTAGTTGGGACGAATTCGGAGACTATTTGAATTTGGGCCCTAATTTGGATTTAAATTCGATTTAAATTCAAAGTTGAGTGTTTTAACCCACTCACAACTTCTAAAATTTCTTATGTTAGTTAAATTAATTTTTGATGTGATTAGAAATTTATTTATGACTGTTTGGTATATTTTAAATCATCATCTCAGTTAATTAGAATTTATTTAAATTAAATCGTTATTTAATTTATTATTGAATATAAATTGCTAGTTAAATACATTTTATTGATTATCAATTCTATATTGATATTTATTGATTGATTTGGATGATGATTGCGATGGATGTGGATTGTTGATATTGGATGAATGGATGTTTTATTTTATATCATTATAAACTGCAAGTTCACTATGGGTTGAAATGATACATACCCAAATGATCAATAGATTAGGGAAAAATCGTTATGGGTTGAAATGATAGACTCGAGCGATTATATGGATTTTATTATTAATTCGGTATTGCGGTTTGAAATGATATACAACCGTAACATTTTAAATTGCAGATTGAAATGATAAATATCTGTATCACTTGACCTTACGGTAGAAAATTATATACGGACACCGGATTGGTTAAATTAAATGATTTTAAATCCATGAATTTGTGAATTTGGTTAAATGATATTGGAAAAAAATTTGATTTATATAAATTGAATTATCATCGGAATTCAAGTTTATGTTGAAATTGGAATTGGTTTAAAAGAATTTTTTAAAGAATTCTTTTTGAATTGCAAAATCGAATTTGAAGTATAAATGGAATTTACAGAAATCAAGTTATTAAAATTGTTTGAAATATAACTTTGAAATATATTGAAATTGGAGTGATTTAAATTGATATTTCGAACATGGATTGGAAGCGATATTGAATTAAATATTTTATTGAGAATTTGAATTGGAAAATTTGGAATTGGGTTTTGGGATATTGAAATGGTCCAAATGTGTTGGAATGAAATAAATAGTTTAAATTGATATAAATTTCAAATTTATGTTTTTAATATAAACTGGTTTAAAAATATATTATTTCAAAAATTTCTAATTATTTAGATTTCAAAGTATTAAACTATTTTAACCTGTATTAATTATATTAAATCATTTTAACCTATTTTAAACCATTTAATTTATTTAAACTAATTAACCTGCTTTAACTTATTTTAAATCTAATTAATCTATTTTAAAGCTATTTAATCTATTTTAATTATATTTAATCTATTTTAAATCTATATTAACTATTTATAACTATTTAAAACTATTTTCTTCTAAATTCCAAACTAAGTAAAATGGATAGGTTTATATTCAAATTCTCGATTTTTAAGTGAATATGGTTAATGATGTTATAACCTAAGTTGGGATTTAAATAACATATTTGGTTTAATATGATATTTTGAAATGAAAATTTAGCCTATTTTGGAAATATGACTTTTGAAAGGAAATATAATTTCGAACTATGATTTCAAATGTGATATGATCTCAAAGGTGAATATGATTTCAGAAGTAAGTAATGATTTCGAAAGTGATATGATTTGAATTGAATATGATATTTTGATATCAATTATGAAATGATTCTGGAAATGTAAAAGAACCATCCGATGTGTAATAAGCAATTGGTTGTTAAAGAGACCGGGATCAGATATTGTCATACTCTCTGTCGATACCGAAAACTAATTTGACAACTGTGTACCCGGTGGAGATTCCAGAATGAAGTAGGATGGTAGTGCCGATCCTAAAAGTATACATACGTGGACCTAACTCCCGTGAGTTAGCATAAGGTGGCTAAAACAAGAGCAATCGACGGGCCAAGTGAGGTCATTCCTCCGATCGGGCACATTCCATCGATATTATATTCTGATTTGCGATTTTGGTGGCCACCCTCGATTTTTGATTTGGGAGTGTGTTCCGTGGTGGGCGGTAGTAGCTGCTATGCGTTACCACCACTCCGGAAGTGTAATTGGTATATCTACCCTGGCATTGCCTAGTTGTGCCGTGTCACCTACCCTAGCGCGCCTTCTACGTGTTTGTTTTATGTCGTACCTATGGGGTATCCTTTGGCGGCCCCAGTTTACGTGGAGTTATGGTACTGTATAGACTATTGGCATTATAAAAATGAGTTAAGGGGGAAAATGTAACGCCTTAAAACTATTTTAATAGTTTATCTTACTGTAGACATATTATAATAGCGTATTGTACTACATAGTAGATAGTTTAACGGATCCTTAGGAGATGTGAATCCCGAACATCTCTTAAGTTACTGCACTCACGTTAGACACTGGATAAGAGATGTCAAACCCCGTAAACATCTCTGATGCCATTTACACTCATATTTATTTACCGTTGATTTAACTTACATAAGATCTTTTAGTTCTGACTCGAGTGTTTTGTCTTTTCAATTCGCTCGGGTCAGCCTTTGCATTTCAGGATTTGAAGACGTTGTTTCTGGAGGATGAAGACAAAGATTGTATTATTATTATTTACTATATTATTCCACTGCATCATACTGTTCCGCTGCATTGTTATGTATTTATCTCTGATATGTGTAACTCTGATTTTGTGTTGTATAAGTATAATCAAATGTATTTGTAAAACAGCTTCATGAACCGTTATTTGATTTATTATATTTTGTCATTCCATTGCGAGATTCTGTATTTGTTTTATTTATTTCTTTTTTTCTTATTTGTCCCAATAACAATCCACCCTTCTGTATGGTTTGAGTCGGCATGTGTGTCTGCTTAAAACGTACAAAAAGGTAGGATGTTACAACTAGACTCACATCCTGGACATGCCTCTTGCACTACATGATCGCTTTCCATCCTCTGCATTGGTCCACTAAAGCACTACAGGGGAGAAATGCAATATCTGGACCACCAACTTATGTCATGGTCTCATATCCTAGGTTGCCTACTTGTGCCATAGGCTCATACACATTCATGTCAGCATTGCATCACTTTCATATCATAATATAATATACAAATCCATCTCAAACAACAATCATCATCACATATACTCACTTTGGATTTGTAGCATCGTCAATTGCCTAGCCAATAGCCTTTATATGTCTTTAGAGAATAAAGAAACTAGACCCGGATAGATAAACGTCTATATATTGGCCCGTTTGAGTCTAGGTTCAACCCGTGCCTTGAAATAGGCCACCGGTCGAGATGAATTTTTGAGTTTCTGGCCACAATTCTTACATTTTCTCCTCATCGTTTCGCCTTCAATCACATCTGTTGTAACGACCCGGATTTTTAGCCATCTGATATTGGGATAATTAACTAATTTTAATTATTGAAATATTAATTTTTATAAGTCAAATAGATAAATTTTCTGATATCGGTAATATCTGAATTTATAAATTTTGAAAACTATATTAAAATTTAAAATGTGAATTTTTGAATATGATAAATTATATATATATATACACTTCGCTATTTCAAATTTATGATAAAATATATGTATATATACTTAGACCAGTTTCATGATGGAAAATTTCAAAACATATGATAAAATAAATATGTGTATGGTAAATATATATACATGTAAGCTATATCCATATACATAGAAGCTACAAAATGACCAAAAAGATATATATGTATATGTATATATGTTATATAAAATAGTGAATATGTAAACATGTGTATATCCAAATGTATATATGAATATGTAAATATGTAAATATATATGTATATATATCTATATATATGTAATGTAAATATGATAAAATAAATATGTATATTGTATATGTATGCATATATATATATATAAATGTATATATGGTGAGAATATGTGTATGTAAGTGTATATAGCTATATCTATGCATGTGTATATATACATAGGAAACATCATCATGGCAAACTTCAAGTCAAGCACACAAAATATCAAATCAACACATGAAATCAAATCAAGCCACAATAACTCAAATCAAAGATAAAAATCAAATCAGCAAGGAAATGAGAAAGAAAAAACAATGAATGAAATAAGGCCTGTACATTCATGGATAGGCAGCCACCCTAGTATAGATCTCAACCGCCCTATATTGCACTATACATTTCCCTTCTCTTATAAATACCAGGTCTAGTTGCTCATACCTGTTCATAAAAAAACAAAAAGAAGAAAACATAAGATCTGCCATAGTCAGGAATTGTTCAAAGCTTGGTGGGAAAGAATTAAACAAGGCACAACAGGGTTCATCGTCTTTTAAAAGGTGAGTAAAACACTTTGATTTGTTACTGATTATTACATAGGCTTATATAACTGTTATGAAACAATGATATATGACAAGTGTATATGTGTTGTTCTGTGAATATGTACATGTATATATGGGTTCAACATGGTCAGACCTACCCAAAGCACATCAGTACTCCTCTGTTCATTGCTTTTAGGTAGATATGGTTAAACTTTAAATTTTGAAAATCGATATCTCAACATCTATTGAGTTTTAAACTATGGTTGCAAAATGAAAGTTGTTTGTTTGTGAATATAGAACATTCTAAAATTTATTTCATTCGATTTCATCGAGCCGAGAGGGAGAAAACTCTATTTAACAATGAGTGGGTCAATATTGTCGAAAATCTAACTATCTTAATTTAATAGTTTGATCATATGGTTGTAATCGTAGTCGAAAAACACGATTTTTAGGGGAGGTTTGCTAATTTTTTAAGGGTGTGTGGAGGTAGAAATCGATAGATGAACATGACTGGGGATATTATCAAATTCTGGGGATAGGGTAGTTTTCGTGGCGAGGTGGTTGGCAGGAAGGAGCGTGGGACGATAGGGGATCGGTGAAAAATGTCGCGACATTTTTCAATGGCTCATGGTGGCCAAACAAGGTAGGGTTAGGGTTGGAATGGGTTTTGGGTTGGTTGTAGATTCGTGGCTATCGCAACGGAGAGAGAGAGAGTTAGGGTTGCGCATAAGGGGGAAAGGGAAGAGGAGACGTGGGCGAATCTCATGGCGAAGTCTTGTAGTGGGTCGTGGACGGTGGTGGCGTGGCGAGGCGAGGGAAGGCATGGGGTTCGATTTCAGGTTTCGGGTTCGAGTTCAAAAATTCGAACTAAGGTATGGTTAAGGGTTCTGGGTGGATGGAGGTGATGCGGCAGGCGTGGGTTATGTGCGTGAGTGGTCAGCGGCCAAGATGGGCTATCGGAGGTCGTGTGCACTGCACCATTTCGTGCACACCTGGGTGAGTTTGAAGAAAACATAAAAGAAGAGAGGAGAGAAAGAAAGCAGGAAGAGGAGAGGGGAAGGAAAAGGTTGGGTTGGGTTTGGCTTATACGAGCCGAGGTAGATTGATGGGCTGGGTTTGGGGTTTAAAGAAAATTTAATTAAATTATTTATGTAAATGTCTATAAATTTTCAAAGCCCTATTTCTTCTTCATTTTAAAACCCAAACGACATACAGTTCGTTGCCTTGTGATCTTATTGTCCAGTATTTTCATCCGAACCATTATTGTTGAGTATTCTGCAAATGCGAAAACTTTATGATTTAAACAATTGAAAGATAGCGAATAGGAAAATTCTTATGTGATTGATTATGGGTAAATTAATCGATATATTTTAATGAATGGTTTAATTTTAAATTTATTTAGAATAAATTATTTTATTTAATTTCTTTGATTAACAAGTAATCGGGATTTAAAAAAATATAACTTGATTTAGTAAATTGAAACTGATAAAGTTCTGATTGGTAAATTGATTTAATTATAAATGGTTGATTGAGTTAATGATCTATGTTAACTGATAATGTTCTTAGTATTGATTTCAATTATCCATTGTCTGTGCCATGAAATAGCCAAACAAATTAAAGTAAAAAGAATAAAATGTTGATACATTTTATTGAAAGTAAATCGACTCGTACTGATCACTATTCCGATTTTGGAAAATGTAATGATTACAAGCGAATAAATTTCAATGGACAGGTCATGATAAAGTAAACATATGGAACAAATTTCCATATGTAAATATTGACCCCTGATTGTGAAATTGTTATTTAGACGACTTGGCCCTTTTAAAAATTTATCGCTTGGATTCGAAGAGACCGGGGTCGGATATCGGCATTATCCGAAACCACTTCGATCCAATACCTACTACAAACCTTTACGGGTTTGATTGTAGAGCCTATTATGCTGGAATTTAATTAATGAAACAATTTTGGCTATTTAATAAGTATTTGTACTTAGACCCTATTATAATATCACTGGATTTTCTATAAAAATGTTTTGGTGATCGTCAGGGAAAAACTCGTCGTGTTTATGTGCGACGCGGTCTTACGAGATACCTTTGTTTTCAAAGGATTTTGATAACTTTAAATAATTCAAATTGAGTGTGTTTACTCACGCTAATATTCCAGACTGAATCGGGTGTTATTTTAATAATGCTCGGGTTAGACCGAGTATTACTAATTCAGGTTTGGATGCTATAGAGCTCAGGAGACGAGCTGGATGACAGAGACGTATTACACATACTTGATTATATTCTGCTGTGTATTGTAGGCTATATATCCATCACTTGTGAGGACAAGTTAATATAACTGTCCAGATTTCTATATTGATGGTTGTACTCTGATAAATTATATGTATATTGACAGTTGCAGATTCTTTTGTATAAAAATATGTTATTATATATTATATTTTGTTCCGCTGCGATTATGAGATTATGTGTTGTTGATATTTCTATTTCTTCTTCTTTCTCTTTTCTTCTTAACTCCTAATGATTTGGTATTTCCGGCACTCGATTGCTCGACATTCTATACAATGAACGTATAAATGTCGATTTTCGAGGATCGAAAATCCCGGTTTATTACATCCGTTCTGCCTCTAGTCGCTTGAGAATACCTCGAACGCCCTAAACTATGTTTCTATCGTCAATTTATATCTTAAGTTCTTCAATTTTCATCATACATTCATTAAATTCAAGGTAAAAGTGGAAAATCTAGTTTTTAGTTTACTGTATATTCAAATCCCTCCCAAACCCACGTTAATTTCGAAATTAAGTGATTATAAGTGGTTATCTAATCTAATGTAGATCACAAATCATCATTATAGGACCAAGATTCATTATATTGAGAGGAAAGTAAGAATCACTCACCAAAATTGCTTCTCACTGCCCAAGCATTCGCCTTTCAGACTGTTGTACCTCCATGCTTTAGAATTTTCCAAATTGGTATAGATGCTTAGTTCTCTCCGTTAGCTTCATGTTGCCACTGATTTCGTGCAACTTCGTTGAGATTCGAGAGAGATATGGTGATTTTAGTTTTCAATGTGAAAGAGGAGTAAGGAGAAAGCAAGCAATTAATTTCTGAAACCAAAAATAAGTTACGTATACTAGCTTATATAGGAAGAGGGAAAGTAATACCGACTTCAAATTTGAATTCAAACTTTGGTGCTTGTTCAACTTGACACAATTCCAACAATAACTCTTTCATATAGATTCCAAATGTGGCAAACCAACATACTGAGCGGATTGGAAAAACGAGGCGGTCGCAATGGCGCTGGTTTTATCGTTAAATCCAAAGTGGGAAAATGACTATTTTGCTCCTCCTTAAAATTTATTTATTCTATTAACATATTAAATTCAATTATTTCAACACTATTACATTATCAATATTTAATTATAATATTTACCAAATTTTTGGGGTATCACACCACCGGTGTGACATTTTGGCTGAATTTATCGCTTACACATATATTGGTAAAATCCAATTTTACTTATTATAAGTGATATCCGGTAGTAACGATTATTTACACAAATTCTTTTCATCAAACTATATCACATTAGTACTTATAAAAAAAAATTAGTTAAAATTCCAACATCGTCCACATTCAACTTTGTAATTCCAAACATAAAATCATTGATTCAATAATAACAATTATTATTAATCGTATTGCTCTAGATAGAAACTATGACTTTGAGTTGACTAAAGTTGACCATGATACTAACCTCATATAATCGAGGAGGCGAATTCTCTATTGAATAGTGTTTCACTTCCAATGTTTCAACTCAGATCCAACTGTAGTCCTTTAATGAACGCCATGTCACAATTTAACTATAATCAAAGTGGAGCGTCTACAAGTTCCATGGTATTTTCAAGTCAAGAAAATTGTATAACATTGTCACTTATAGATTGTCTGTTTGATCTTAGTTGTATTAACCAACAGATAACTCTCAAGTGAGTCATTCCATAGTTATTCAATAATTATCAGTACGTAACCCCTTGGTACCCCCAATAGTAATGAGTAAAACACTTTCCAACATTTGGAGAGCGTTATGTACTCTACTCTCAACAGATGAATCGATATCCTTTCTCGAAACATAGTAACTAGGAATATTTAAAACATTATGTTATTTTTCAACGTGATAAAATTATCATAATTATAACACATTGTAATTACTATCACATAACATATCACTTAAGAATTTTCTATTTAATATAATTTAAATTAATTGCTTAATTAATTGTATCATGGTATAACAAGTACATAACAGAAAGAAAACACCTTTTATTTTGGACAAGATTGGTTATCAAGTTAGATATATATAACAAATTGCACAATTGCCACTTGGGCATACCCTTAACTCTATCAATCTCCCACTTGCACTTGGGATCAATTATGAAATCTTATTCCAACTTCTTTGATCGGTTTTCTCAAAAACTAATCAGGTCAGTCCCATAGTGAACATGTATGCTATTTTGTTTTAATTATGTACTATGTCAATCAACTCTCTCTGAAGCTGATAAACTGCCTTTATCATGTGGAACTTTTCAAAGTATGTCTCTAGACTTAGTGAGATATATGTTCTTTTATAAACTGTATTACATCATTTTTTTATATAACAATGTCATGGGATTCCCAACATTTGGAATCACCCTCTGCTTAATCATAAACTATGCATTTATTTATATTTCTTACATTGTAGTGTTATTTAAGGAAATGTACTTAGATTTTGGTTGAATCATCCACTACTTATTGTTTGGAACATTTCCAACTTAAAGTTCTAAACTTAAGTTTGAACATGACTTTAAGATTGACACAATATACTCAATACCACTTACAAAGTTCAAGTCTGTGCACTCCTTCATAAGGAGTTCGTTGTTTCTATAACCAATTTTCTAGTATTTCGTAAAACTAGAGAAAAATCTCAGTTTTCATATAGTATTCTTAATTTGAATTTGATATTCGCTTTATATATCAAATATATAAGAAAACTATAATATTATAAACAATATAGCATGTATGATAATTCTATTTCCAATGCAAAAGGAACCCATCTTACGTACTCCATATTAAACAATTTTAATATCGTGTCTACGTATATTATTTTGGGACAATCCCAAAATCTTTATATTGATTATAAAAATGTCATTTTCAAATCCTATGTTGAGTGTTAAATAACCAAACTAACATGACTTTAACTTAAGTGCACCATTGATAATCATAAGTTTGTTGTTTACCTATAGTTTTAGAAATATTTTGTACATATTAATATTTTTTTCTTATAGACTCATTCTTCCTCTGCATTTTGACTGAAAATCATATTATTTGATTTCTTTGTCGAAATACTTGCTTAACTCTGATGTTAATTGAATAATACTTTCGTATCGCTCCTTGGATCATATCCTCACAATCTCATAATTTCTCCCACTGACTTTGAGACACTTTGGTTATTATGTGCAAACAACATATTCTAAATCATTATTTAGAATCTCTATTTCATATATGAAAACTCAAAATTATATCGAGCGATAACTTTATGAGTAAAATCTGAATTAACTCAAGTACATTGAAGGACAAACCTGTTACGTTAATTTCAACAATTTAAACTTTTGTTGTTATTCTTCACTGGAAATTTTAGATTTGTAGATTAGGGATTATTGTGATGAACAGAGAAAGAAAGATAATGATGGATGCCAAATGTTCTGCAATAAGTAGCGTTACGTAACCATTAAGAGTGGACATGGATGCAACGGACCATAACACATCTTTGGCGTGTGTCGGCAGTGCATGCTCCACCTCAATGCATAAATACAATACGTGTATTCGTAAGTTGAGAATTTAGTCCCAAGGTTGATATTGTAGGTGACCTTATGTTGGAATAGTCCTAGTTGTTATTAGCCGATCCATAGTTGTTTTTAGGTCTAATAAGTTGTTCGACCTTAAGTACAAACCTTCACAATATGTCAGTGTAGGTGTATTAAGAACTATACCCCTTAGGTTAACGAAATCTGAGATGACCGCCCTACACCTTCAGTACCCAATATACATGTATGATGCGTTGTGGAGGTACCCGGCCGATGTAGAACGGTAGCCAAGAGTGTAAAGTAGAAATAATCCAAAACACTAAACCTGTAGAATATCTCACAGTGCACAGACAAAATATAATATAATAACATATATATGTAAAATACGCGTGATAGTGATATAATCAAATGAAATAAATAAGAGCATCAGAGTGAATCAAGTTCATAGACTATAAAAAAGCTGAAACAAAGAGATTATCATCCCAAGTTTCCAAAATAAACTCTATAACTGTCTCTCAAAACACAAGTACTGACATAGCTCCACAGTACTACACAATGGAATATAAGCGATAGTAAGCTCCAAAATATAGATATATGAAAGCGTAGCCTCCTGCTCGTACTTCGTACAGCTCCATGCGCTATTCAGACATGTTATCCTTAATCTACTCATTTAAGAGTACCCAAAATAATAAGAAGCAAAACATAAAACCTCGGGTCAAACAACAGTCTGGTGTAAGCGATACATCATCTCAAAATACTATACAAATCATATATAGTAAATAGGGTATAGGTATGAATAGCCATACCTGACATGTTCCTGCATCCAAAGAGTTAGCATATAAACACGGTATATACTAAACTACCATCACAGGTGGAAAATGTAGGGTATATGGGTGTATCACATAGCAAATCCAGCACACGACAAACATAGCATCCATCACACAGCTTCGCATCTCTCACTCAAGTGCTTCAAATATACGATAACTCCTACAGATTCTCAACTCATTGCCTATGCAAATGCTATGGGTTGGACGCACATGGAGGTCCAAATATATAGGTACACACAGACTACCCGAGGTACACATAGACTACCCTGTTCCAACAATGAGCATCACAATCATAGAGTCATTCAATCCCTTAGCGTACGTACTGATATTAGAACTACCTTATAAATGCTCAACTCATGCCCATGTAGGTGGCTAAGGACTGGACACATGCAGACGTCCAAACACATGGGTACACGCAGACTACCTTGGGTACACACAAACTACCCTATCCTACTCACGAGCATCACAACCTCATGTTCCACTCTACGAGCTATCATGCAGACTCATCCTTTCGGTCCATCTCAAAATGCAGTAGTCAGTCACCACACCGAGTCATCGAAGCCGTCGTACTTCCTTGATTTCCATCCCAAAGTCACCTAGAGTATTCTTAGATTCATCCCTCTCTGCTCCAAACTAGCTCCCAAAACCACCAAGCAAACCCCAAGTATTGCCTCGAAGCTCCTCCACGCCGAGCCCGAAGCTAACACCCAAAAATACCATTCCATGTTCTGTCCGGTCCCCCTCATGCAGTCGAACCAAAGCCACCAAACATCATTTCCTGTTCGACTCCTCATCACCAAACAAATAATTACCCAACCAACTAGCTACAGAATAGGATTTACTGTTTGGACTTCCTTTTACTGAGCCAAGCATCTACCAAATAGGAATTCATGTTCAGTCTTCCACCGGTGAGCCAACTCACATCCAAACCAACACTTCCCCTTCTTGAAGCCAACCACTGGACCGCCCCATGTAGGACCAAGCTTCATTGACCTGAAACCTGTAGCTCCTTCAGCACATCAACATCACACCGATTCCATCGCTACACTCAACACTTCGATCCACATGCATCGCCTATGCAACAATACAACTCTAAATGCTTTAGAGCCTATTCGTCGAAATCCGATTTCACGGTTCCTACCTTTAGTTCGCTCTGATGAGCGTTCTCAACCATAAAAGCATATAACAAACTGCACATATACACCAAACAACATTCAAACATGCAAATCACACAATCAATCATAGAAATCATCATATAAGGTGTCTAAAACATAGGCCAACACATATCAAGGTAATCATATATCCAAATAACATGTCTAGAACACAAAAAATCCATTTATTCACGTTTTTACTATAGGTTGGATTTTAAAATAGCATTAAAACACAATTTTGACTTTAGAAATGGATCCAAAACATGTTAAAACCTATCGATACATATATAATAAGGTGTGAGATGATAAATCACTCACCAAGCACCCAAAAAGTGGAGATTTACACGTAAATTGAGGCAAATCCAAGAATCAACAGCAAAGATCTGATTTTCCCTCCCCAAAAATGTGGATTTAAAAATATCGAATGAATCATTTGTTAATCTACCCTTAATCTATGTTTCAGACTTGATTTGGGGGAGAAAAGAGAAGGTTTTGGGGTAAAGAATGAGTTAATGGAAGCTTATATCTATTTGAGAAGTGGTAAAAATGATTTAAGGATGATGATTCAGCTTATTATAGTCTCCAAAATTGAAATGGGTTAGTGGGCTTGCCCCCAAATCTCACTAATTACCTACCAAGCTGCTCAAAAAATGCCAATCTTAGAACACCCATATCTCGTAATCAGAAAGTCCAAATTGTCATTATGACCACTGTATGGAAAGCGAAACCATTATTTCTTTCTAATAGAAGTGGTCTCCGATGCTAATTCAACATTTATCAAAAGTTATAGCCATTGCAAGTTTTTAGGGGTAAAATTGACCAAAAAATTCTAAAGATAGGAAATGTCACTAATAGGCATGTCCCAAGATTATAGAGTCATACGACCTCATATGAATTTAAAAATAATATTTTACGATCCATCGATACGTAGATCCACTGATACGTAAAATATAGGTCGTTACGCTCTCCCTCTTTTAGAAATTTCGCCCTCGAAATTTCAAATACAAACAAGGTGTGATCAAACATAGCTGCCCCCACATGCCTAACATCCCCGAGTAAACATATTAAACATCAAATATGCACATAAAAAGTGAGAAATGATATCTACGCCTACCCTAACATGCATGAAACTAAACTACCCTATATGATATTGAAAGTAAAAGTAAACGAGATAAACTGAAGTCTCACCAAGTAAAGAGCTCTGGATAAGCGGTCCTCATGCTCTCCTCTGTCTCCCAACACAATCTCCTTCGCTCTCACACCACTGAACCTTCACCAGCTCTACCATCTTCCTCCTAAGCTTCTTCGTATCATGTTTAACGATATAAATAGGCTTATGGGTCTTGATGCTCCTAGTTTAATCTCGATATCATCAGGTTGATTCGGTTCAACTATCATGCATAAGCCATGCACAAACTTCCGCAAGTGAGAGATATGGAACACGTTGTGCAAACCCGTCATCTTCTGAGGTAAGTCGACTCTATATGCTAGATTCCCAATCCTCCCAAGTATCGAAAAAGGACCAACGAATCTCGGTGCCAACTTCCCCTTAGTACCGAATCAAACAAGATTCTTCAGTGGAGAGATCTTTACAAACACCATATCGCCGACGTAGAACTCTAAGTCACGTCTTCTCCTATCAACGTTGCTCTTCTGTCTATCCTGAGAAGCTTTCATTCATTGCCGAATGATCTCGATCTTCTTCAAAGTCTCTCGAATCAGATCTGGCACAAGTATCAATTTCTCACCCGCTTCCCACCAACATGAAGAAGAGTTGCACTGTCGGCCATATAACATCTCAATTGGTGCCATACCAATGTTGGACTGATAACTGTTGTTGTATGTGAACTCTACTATATGCAAATGATTATCCCACGAGCCACCGAAATCAATAATGCAAGCTCGCAAGAGATCCTCCAAGATACGATTCACCCTCTCGGTCTGCCCATCAGTTTGTGGGTGATAAGCTGTATCGAGATGCAACTCTATCTCCAATGCCTCTTGTAAGCCCTTCCATAACCCGCTAGTGAACAAAGGGTATCGGTCGCTCACAATGCTCTTCTACCCTACCTTTACCAACTGACAGTTCATGCACTTTGAGATGAATTCCCCAACATGCTTCTTCATCTCTTCCTAATAAAATGTCTGCCTCATATCGTGGTATATTTTACTACCGCCAAGATGTATAGCCAATCTCGAATGATGGCACTCACGTAGCACCTCATCCCTCAACCCATCGACATCAGGAACAAACAACCACCCATCCTTGTAGAGCCAATCATCATGGTCGATTCCATACTGCTTCATCTCCTTAGACTCTACCCCGTTCTCTATCTTCTCCATGGTCTTTGCCAGTTTAGCATCTCGCCTCTGACTAGTACCATTCTGCTCAATCAAGGTAGGTTCGATCGTTAGGCTAGCCAACACTTTTGACTCTAGCTCACATCGAGGTCTAAAATCATAGCCGTCAATAAAATCCAACTACCTCCACTTTAGGAACATCGCTCCCAAGCTTGCACGTCTCCTACTCAAAGCATCAACGATTGTATTTCCTTTGTCGGGCATATAGGAAATGTCAAAGTTATAGGAGGCTAAGAACTCTAACCATCATTGCCGATAAAGGTTGAGATCCTTCTGGGAAAATAGATACTTCAACGACTTGTGGTCCGTATACAACTCAAACCTCTCCCCAAGCAAATAATACCTCCATATCTTCAAAGTGAATATTATCACCGCCAACTCCAAATCATGAGTCGAATACTTCTTCTCGTGCGGTTTTAGCTGTCGACCAGCGTAGGTGATAACCTTTCTACTCTAAATCAAATACCACACATAGTCCAGTACCACATGCATCTATGTATGCTATCAGCTCCTCGTTCCCACTTGGAATGGACAACATCGATGCACTCATAAATCTCTCCTTTGGACTCATGAATGCGTGCTAGCATCTCATATCCGAAATAAAAGTATGATTCTTCTTCGTCAAGTTGGTTAACGGCGTTTCTTCCTTACAGAAGTCCCGGTTAAATGCTTATAGTATCTCGCCAGTCCAAGGAAACTTCTCATGTTTGTAGCGGTCTTGGGTCGATTCCAGTCCTGTACTGCTACCACCTTCGCAGGATCTACAATAATACCTTGCTCAAAAACAATGTGACCCAAAAATCGCACTTCCCTTCTCCAGAAGTGACACTTCGAAAACTTTGCCTTCAATCGATGTTTCCTCAACACCTAGAGCACAATCCTCAAATGCTCCTTGTGTTCTTCCTTCATCCTCGAATAAACAAGGATGTTGTCCACGAACATAAGTACAAAATTATTTAGCCAATCCCTGAAAACACGGTTCATAAGATCAATAATGTATGTCATTGCATTGGTTAGCCCGAACGACATAACCAACCACTCGTAGAACCCGGAAGATGTACGAAATGCTATGATCGTCACACTCTCCTTCACCACTCTCCGTTGAGGAAACCCCATCGCAAGGTCCAACAGACAGAACACCCTAGCACCATAAAGCTGGTCGAACAAGTCATCAATACACGGGAGTGTATACTTGTTCTTCTTCATCACCTTATTCAACTCACAGAAATCTACACACAACCTCAGAGAGCCATCTGCCTTGGTGGCGAATATTACCGGTGCAACACACTCAGATATGCTCCTACGAATGAACCCTCGCCTCAACAGGTTATTCATGTGCTCCTCTAACTCCTTTTGCTTTCTGGGTGCCATACGCCTCAAAGGCATAACTATCGGTCTGACATCCTTTACTAAGTCTACGCGGAACTCGGTCTCTTAATGTGGCGGTAATTCGATTACCTCCTCAAATATATCTGGATACTCTCTCATGATGTGCACAAATGACAACTCATAATATGGAATCTCAAGAGAATATTGAAAGCTAACCATAACTCTATCCTCCGGCAGGCAGCAAATCACTATCGTCCACCCCTCCACAGCCTCAATCGTCACCAATAGCCTCTTGAAATCCACCACTGCCGCATTCTTCCTTAGCCAGTCCATCCCCAAAATAATACTGAACCCCACAAAACCCAAAACAAAGCAATTACAAGCAAACAAACATCCATCAATCAATAAGGTCAAGTCTCGACAAACCATGCAAAAGCTGGTGGATCCTCCAACAGGGTTTGTAACAATCAAAGGCCGGTCAACTATCTCAGGTTCCAATCCTATTCTATCTACCAGATTATCAGATATGAAGGAACATGAAGCCCCGGTATTGAATAAAACATTTATAGGTGTATCAGAAACAAAAAGCATACTCTGTATAATGATGCCCTTCCATTTCTCCTTTGCTATGGAGCACTCGACGAAGCTGGAATGACGTTCAAAGCGTAAGCAGACACAACATACTTATTCCACATACGTTCTTGATATGTCCCAGCTTATTGCAGTTAAAACATCCTTTCTTTCTATTTCTGCAATCTTTGCTAAGATGGCCCTTCTCAAGTAGACTCCCACTTGCCCTTCTTGTGGCCACCCTTCTAAAGTTGCTTCTTCTTATTGTTGTCCCACTTCCTCTTGCCTTCCCCTCCATCTTGTGGCTTAGGCCCATCCTTGGGAGCAACAACCGACTTAGGCTTAGGGTACAGACTCTCATTTCGAAGAGCCTCTCCACCAACATCTCAAATGACTCATCAATATGACTAATGAGCTTTTCTCCAAGATACTCATCCAAGCCCATAATGAACTTCTCGTTCTTCTTGAGTGAAGTATCGATAAAAGATAGACCATACTTCGACACCATGTCGAACTCGGCCATATACTCCGACATATACATATCCCCCTATCTCAAGTCAGCAAACATTCGAAAGAGCACCAAATTCTGAGCGACCGGTATATACTTCTCTTCAAACCTTGCCTTAAACTGCCCCAGGTAATCTAATCCTCAGAAGTAGTAATATTGATGGCGTTCCACCATCTTATAACTCACCCTTGAAGCCATCTAGAGGCCAACTTCCTCTTCATTGCATCCTCTAACTCTATATCCTCAAAGATGCATTCACAGGTGTCTAACCAATCCTACACTTCGAGGGTTAATTTCGTTCCAAGGAACGGTTTTCCTCCCAGAGTAGAATAATCCTTGTTCAGTCTGGCAAAGTTAGCCCTTAGCATTTGCACTGGATCACTACCACCAACAGCTATAGCAGAAGTAACTTGGGCATTCTGAACCATGTTTCGCACCATCTTAGTGAACAGGTTCTGTAAGTTGGGGTTGGCAGCCCTAGATCCAGCCCCTTCTTAACTCCAAAGGTGGAGTTCCTAGCAGCGTTCATTGTTAGCCGACTCATTCTTACAAGTTATAATAAGAATGATTAGTTTCTCTAAGAGGAATAAGTGGTGTCCATGAATGCAATATGAGTTATATATTATACATATACACATTACATAGTTTTGAAAACCAAAATATAACAAGTATGCTCTCTCATATATCGCTCAATCCATTCTAAGGCGATAACTCCTTCCTTATCTCTAATGGATCCATGCATCAACTTAGGTCGTTTATTCAACCTAAGCTCCGCTATCAAATGAGATGACTGCCCTACACCTCCGGTACCTAATATACATGTATGATGCATTGTGGAGGTACCCAGCCGATGCAGAACGGTAGCCAATAGTGTAAAGTTGAGAAATCCAAAACATAGAACCTGTAAAACATCTCATAGCGTACAAATAAAATAGAATATAATAACGTAGATGTAAAACAGATGAGACAGTCATATAATCAAACGAACCATAAAGAAGAACATCATAGTGCATTAAGTTCACAGACTATACAAAAACTGAAATAAAGAGTTTATACATTCTAGGTATCCAAAATAAACTCTATAACTATCTCTCAAAATACAAATACTTACATAGCTCCACACTCCACAGTACTGCACAGTGGAATATAAGCAATAGCAGGCTCCAAAGTACTATAAAAATCATATATAGTAAATAGGGTATATGGTATGGATAACCATACCTAACCTATCCCTACATCCAAAGAGTTAGCACATAAACATAGTATATGCTAAACTACTATCACAAGTGGAAAATATGGGGTATCGTGCAGCATATCAAGCACGCGGAAAACATAGCATCCATTACACAACCTCGCATCTCTCACTCAAGTGCTTCAGATATATGATAACTCCTACAGATGCTCAACTCCTTGCCCACGCAGATGGTTAGGGAATGGACACATGTCGACGTCCAAATATATGGGTACATGCAGACTACACTATGGGAAAAAACGAATCACACGACAGGTATGCTCTGTTGTCCGATTGAATATCTATCTATCGTTAAATCTTGTACCATCTCATTGCACATCAGGCCATAGAGATGCCCCGTCGTCTAATATGCACTAGCATGACAAAAAAACCAAATGTTGTTTGATGTTATAGTATTATTTCTGAAATTCCTATTAGACAACATATAAATATTGACTAATATGAATAATTGTTCACATAATGAAATTCAAATATTTTATTTAAACAAGTATTTTATTTCAAATTAAATTCAAATACGAGATAACTTTCACTATCACTCTACTTACATTTTCAGGTACAACTTTCACTATCACTCTCATATATACAACATTTTTCCACACTCTCATATATAACAGTTTTTTTCTCACATGAGTTTGTTTTTGATGTTGATCTTGATTTGCTTGCTCCAGCTTGTGTCCAGCCATCTCCTATAAATAAATATCGCAGTAAAATGGAAAAGGAAACAAACCTAAATTGCAAAAATAAAATTGAATTGAATATTAATATTGCCTCAGTTTATGGGTTTGGTTTCTCTTCATGTTTTAGACAGGGACATGTGCACGGACAATTTATAATATGCAAAGTGTATCACAGTGAATATCACAAGGCTGAGCATCGATTAAATCTCACATATCGTTGCAAAGGTCAAGCCCGAAGGCTCAACACATTGCAAATGTGCACAAGGTCAAGATAAAAACTCCTCGGGCTCAACTCAGGTGCACATATCATAAAAAAAAGTTTCAGCAATTCAAGTTCAAAACAAGTTTCGGTAATTCTAGTTCAAAACAAGTGCACCAGCAGGTGAAACACCAGAATACTCAAACTAGGAATATATGCAATTCAAGTGTGAGATAATACAACTAGAATACTCAAACCAGGAAATGCACACTTGCACATTCACACATACATACATACATACATACATACATATGTATGTATGTATATACATGAAAATGCACACTTGCACATCCAGGAAATGCAAACAGAACAACTAGGTAAGAATTCAAGGCAAAGCTATAGTGCACATAATGTTCAGAACTACAGTGCACATAAATAAGAATTCAAGTGCACATAAACAAGCTCAGGCAAAACTGCAGTGCACATATGAGCAACTCAAAACAAGTTCAAATCAAAATGGTTTAGAAACTCAAAATGGTTCAGATAAAGGCATGAATAAGGAACACCATAAAATGCACACATGGAGCATGTATAATGGTACATGCATGATACGCATTTCATGTATAGGCAGCAAGTATATATCATTAAAGTGAGCATGTATATACATACACATATGTATATGTATATATGAATACACATACATAGGCATCAAACAACAAGTGCTCAGGCAAAACAAGAAATCACAGTGCTGAAGCAAGTATATACAACCTCGAGTGTACATAAGTACATACAAGTATATATACAAGAACTAAATTGGAACAAGATTTGCAATAGAAAGTGTAACAAGAAATCACAGTGCACGTAAACAAGCTCAGGCAAAACCGCAAGTGTTGAAGCAAGTATCAAAGTGCACAAACAAGAAACCAAACAACATGAAAGGGATTCAACCAATGTCAAGGTAGTGCACACTACCTTGTTCAAGGCAGTGCTGTAACGATCGAGAATTTCGACCCTCGAAAATCGACACCAATACATCCACTATATTGTGTGCTAAGCAATCGAATGCCTGAAAACCCGAAAGTTAGAGGAAATGAAAAAGGAAAGAAGATAGGAAGAAAACCATTTATTTACAAAATCGAGAAAGATTTTCTTTTATTTCTATTCAAAAATTATTCGTGAACTCCTTATAATTCTCTAAAACCATTTATAAACCATTTAATAAAACTCCTAGAACCATTTATAAAACTTCTTTTATGTATTTCAATCATTTATAGATTCTTTTGTACATTTCTAATACTCATTTATAAATCCTTTATAAATCTATAAAACCCTTTATAAAACTCCTTTCATAAACATATTTCTTAAAATTCGTTTATAAATATATAACTATTTATAAACTCTTTCCCCTTGTAAATAATCTTCCCTTAAGTCCTAAACAATTTTATAAACTTCTCTTATAAAATCCAAGCCTTTCAACTCTATTCATGGGTCTCGAAAATAATTATAAATAACTAAAAATCTTTTACTTCAAAACACCATTATATAATAATAATTATTAACAATGAACATTATAAATAAATGAAAATTATTGACTTTAAAACATCTTAATAATTAAGAATTTCAAAATATTGTTAAATAAACAATAATAATTAATCTTTACCAATTTTATAAATAATTATTATTTATTTTCAAAACCTTATTAATAATCCTTATTATTAATTCAAACCATAATTATTCTTGAAATAATTAACCTTTTAACATTTTGATAAATTCTTCAAAATAATATTAACTATAAACCAATAGTTTTAAAACAATACTAATACAATTAAATAACATTAAAATAATCTTACTATAATTAAATAACTTTAAAACAATATTAATATAATTAAATAATCTTAAGATAATCTTACTATAATTAGATAACTTTAAAACAATATTAATTTAATTAAATAACTTTAAAACAATACTAATATAATTAAATAATCTTACTATAATTAGATAACTTTAAAACAATACTAATTTAATTAAATAACTTTAAAACAATATTTATACAATTAAATAATCTTACTATAATTAGATAACTTCAAAACAATATTAATTTAATTAAATAACTTTAAAACAATGTTAATATAATTAAATAATCTTAAAATAATCTTACTATAATTAAATAACTTTAAAACAATATTAATTTAATTAAATAACTTTAAAACAATATTAATATAATTAAATAATCTTAATATTGACTTATTATAATTAGATAACTTTAAAAAAATATTAATTTAATTAAATAACTTTAAAACAATATTAATATAATTAAATAGTCTTAAAATAACCTTACTATAATTAGATAACTTTAAAAATAATATCAATTTAATTAAATAACTTTCAAACAATATTAATATAATCAAATAATCCTAAAACAAAATATTTTTGAACCTAATTTCGGATTTGAAATTCATTTCCAGTTTCAAAAACCAATTCCAACTCAACTGGTAATTTATATTATTTTAAAAATACTTATTTGAGGCTAATAGCTGCCAAACGCTTAACCAATATTGATATTGATTTTCTATCACTACTGGGTTTTAGTTTTCAAACATATAACAGTGTTATAACCCATATTTCCAACAAATCAGGTTTATTATCCCATAATTCATAATATTATAAAAACCAATTCCACAATAGCGAGGAATCCCGTTAGATCCCACCAACCTGTCCCCCTGCATCACAACTTATATATATTAGCACATGTATATTTAAATAAAATCAATAGTTGTAAGGAATCATGTTAGATCCCTCCGACCTGTTTTCCCCTGCATCACAAACGTTATATAATTATAAATATAAATCAACCGCTTCGAGGCGGGATTCGTATACAAAGGGTTATTCGCACTTACATGGGAACGTAATAGGGTCTCATCTGCTTCAGGGGTAGGAATATATCGAAACCAACTAATAAATATAGTAATTCATCCAAACAATCATTCAACAATTCTTATCAACTATATATCATACTAATTAACGAAAAAGGTGAGATTAACTCACCGAAAACTTTTTGCTGTCGCCAAGGCATTCCGGTTTGGAACAAAACCGAACGACGTCTGATTTTAGCCCAAATTTCAACAGCCTTCAAAATTTTACAAACTAGTTCTATCGTGAAGCTAACGTCTTTATGAGCGCAAAGCAAAAGTCCATGCCTCGATTGGACCTCGTATGCATAAGTTATTAAAATTTTAAGTTATTGATAAATTTTAAATTAAAAATTAAACAACTAATATGCTAATTACAAGTTTACCCTTCTTCCTAACATCATCTTCCTCAATCAAAACGTATATGCATAGAGAATAAACCCACCAAGCGTTCACATATATGCACGGATATAGAGCAATAGTCGATGAAATCGAATTCCGTCTTCGCCAATGGATTTCTCTCGGCGAACACGACTCGAATGACATCACCATGATGCCCAAAGGCCACTCGCCCAAATCATGACCTGACCTATTTTCCTTGTGAGTGCCATCAAGTCGCGCGTCACATTCCTTCATCGAACCTCGAGAAATTTTGCGCCTAGGTGCTACTCTTTCCCGCGAGTCTGAATCCAATCTTTGTTCATCCAATCGTTGACCCTAAGCTCCACAATTCCAAACCCTAGTCTCCAAAACCCATTCATCATCACCGTCGAACTTCAAGAACCTATGCCACACCCTTCAAAAAGCATATCAGTGCGAAGATATCCTCGAATAATGATTTTTAATGCTTATTTTCAAATTTTTAGATACTTAAAATTTGATTTTTGAAAATCAACTCAAAGGGGAAAAGCTCTGGTTTTGGTTTATAGGCAACATTATATAGGAGAAAAGGTATGAGAGAAGCATGGGCAAAGAAATGACGGGGTATGGGCTAATGGTATGGGCTGATACGGTAGTATTAATTTTAAAATATTCAACAAAACATACCCAAAAATCTCGAACTCCAAAGGAGATGTGCTATTTGGTGTTCTATATGTTATACCCCTATTTCGAACACATTGGAACTTATTTCGAGACCTAATTCGATCGTATGTAGAAGATAGCTTTTCGAACCCAATTATATTATATAAATTCTTAAAATTAATTTACAAGCGTTTTGATCTTGCATGTCCAAACGATACGTTCAATCACCATAAAATTCGTTATTATATAGTAATATACTATTATGGATTCAATGAAACTGGTTTCGTCGAAGTCCGAGAAAGTGCCCCGAAAGGCTATTTTCACTCGTTAAATAAAACGAATTGTTATAAAAACCAAATTAATCACTTTTAAATCTATTTTAAAAGTTTACTATCTACATTCTTATTCAAATAGAATTTAAATCAACTTTAGAAATCATTTTCATTAACATTAAATCCCAGGTTAAATTATTTAAATAATTCAAATTATTAAATCCAATAATTTAATTTTTAATAAATCAGTATATTTGAAACTCAAGTTATTTAACTTATAAAATTAAATTTTCAATATTTTAAATCAATTAAATATTCCAAATTAAAATTCTAGGTCGTTACATTCTTCCCCCCTTAAAAAGAATTTCCTCCTCGAAATTTCCAAGGTAAGAAAAATGCCCAAACCCATTAGCTTTTCAAAACAAATTATTTGAAATAGATTACCAAATCTTTTTAAGCCTTTAACCTTTCCCAAAATCAACTCATTGAAACTTTGCTATTACTTTTACTAAGTTTCTAATTTCATTCATAGATTCCAGCTAATATCATCCCATTCAATCATTTCAGGTTATAACTCAAAATCAAATTTTAGTTGTCAAAAATTTCTTTAAAATCTCTAAAAAATTTCTAACGCCTTAAATTGTCGGAAAATTCCACCAGCGTATCCTTTGTGCGGCTCGATCGAACAACTACAAATCGCCACTATGGGACCGAACCAACAAAAGAAAATAAAAGCCAAGTGGATCAATCATAAAACCATCAAATTCAAACAACAATATAAATATGAACCATTTTGTTGGGCGACCCAGTTTTACTTATGAAATCAAAGGCATCAAACTAGCTCTTGCTTTTATATATCTGCATCTTATTTACCAATGACACCCAATCATATAGTTCATAATCACATTATTTTGCATTTTCAATTTCTAACATATTCTTTACTAAAGCCCGTACAATGTACATATATCATTTATACACAATACAAAATCCGATCGCTTGCTCGATCACACAATTTTACTTTCGAACTAGTATCGTTCACACGACCACTCTAGTGGGGACTCAGATCTGGTTCCTCGATTAGATACCTTCATTCCCCTTGCATAGCCATATACTATGATAGAGAATACTGGAATCAATAAAAAATTCATATCCAATCTTTGTCGTCGAGAATTGAGTGAAAAAATCCCCACTCGAACCGATGTAAATCATCTCGAAATCATGTACTCGAATCTGGATCAAACCATTATGCCAATAAAATAATATACATACAACTTACATATTTATATCAGTTGATTTCTTAGCTAAACCAAATTCTTTTTATTCACATTCATTTCATTACTTGGTATATTCTTTCAATGCTAATATCACTTAAGAACCATTCCATTAATTTTTTTTGTTTAATAACATTTCACTCCATACTAATTCATTTATGAATCATTTCATAAAATTTTACTTAAGTTTATAAACATTTTATACAACTCAGCTCAGGTTTGTTATCACTTCACAACTTAAGTCCATATCAAATTCAATTTCATTTAACTCAATCCATTTGTTCAATTCAATATTCAATTCTATCAATGGACCTTCCAAAACCATATTCAATTTTCTAATTTATTTAATTAGCTCATTTCATTAATCCATTTCAAATCTCAATCAATTTCCATTTCCAAAAATTATTTCATTTAACCTAACTTAGATTGAATTTCTTTTCACAATTCATTTTATTCAACTAAAGTTAAATTCCACCTGCTAGATCAATTCCCAATTACATTTCTAACATTCACATTCAATGATTTAAAACATTTTTTTAACTTACTAATTCTCAAAATTTATAAGTTATCAAACTTATCTTCTCATATTTTCATAAAATACTCAAATGAAAATTCCTAGAGTTTAAACAACTTGTTCTTATTTATTTCAAATCATTTTGAAATCATATATATATGTAATCCCCTTGGCATATCAAATCATACTTTGAACTTTAAAATCAAAGCTAGTTTTACCAAAACAAAATTCCAATGGTAGCAATTCCTTTAATGGAAACCCAAAAATGAACGTCGATGATGTTGCAGTCATCATCGAAATTATTTTCCAACGATCGAAGTGAGTTCAGTGCTTTCTAACCTCTTTTAAATTCCATTTTAAAATATTTCCAATCAAAATAATTTCTAAATAATATTATATATATTTTTCAAAACTTAAAAAAAACAATTTCCAAAAACAACGGAATTTAAATCCCTAAATTCCCAGCTTTTAAAACCCTTTTTACTTACAAATCATATTTATAATATACTTCTGAAATTTCATTTCTTTTAAATTTACAAATCACATTTATAAACTATATATTTATATGATCTCACTTTGATTATATAAAATCATTCCTTACTTGTTAATCTCAGTTTGCATTATAATAATGACAACTTTTATTAGAGCACAACAACAACAACAAATGATAATAATAAAATATTATCATTCTCTAACAACCAAACACACCATATATACTATCATAATTTCTGAAAAAGTTTTCCTTTATATATAAAATATAATCAAGGTAAAATTATTTCATTTACCCAATTTCAAAACAATACTATGTCGAATTGTTCTGTTCAAGAGTTTAGAGATCCCTATCAATAACGTTAATTACTCGTATTGACCAGAATCCATAAGCCACTCAACAAATCAACCAACATAACATAAAACATTTTTATATTACTAACAAATACGCGCTCATATATATATATGCACTCAAACTCATTCTAGGATGCTACTAATCCCAACTCTAATGAGTACCCCACCCAAGCCAAGGTTCTTGCTTAACCTTCAGTTCTAATACTAAATGTAACAACTGGGAATTTCAACTCTCGAAAATCGACACTAATACGTACATTGTATTGCATGCCGAGAAATCGAATGCCTAAAAACCCGAAAGTTAGAGGAAAAGAATAAGGAAAGAAGATAGGAAGAAAACTAAACAACACAGAAACTCACAACGGAATGAATGATCTATAATATACAACAACTCTTTACATAAAAGAAAAACTGCAATATGTATATATACAGAAATCAATCATAGTATACTAATCTATTTCAGCCTGGATAGTTATAACAGCATGTCCTTACAATTGCTGATGGATACAACAGTGAATACAGTGGAAAAATAACAATCTATGTGAATACATCTCTAGGCCTCCAACTTGTCTCCTGAAGCTCCAAAGCATCCAAACTAATCTGTAGTATGCTCGGTTTGACCTGAGCATTATAATAAAATAACACCCGAGTTAGTGTGGAAAACCAGCATGAGAAATACACACCCAACTAGATTTTAAAGTTATAGAAAACCTTTGAAAATCAAGAGTATCTCATAAGACCACGCCTCACATAAACACGGATGAGTTTTTTTTTACGATAACCAAAACCATTTCATATGAAATTCTATGATATTATAATAGTGTCTAGATACAAATACCTATTAATCATAGCTAAAGTTGTTACATTACTTAAATTATAGCACAATAGGTATACAACTAAAACCGTAAAGGCTCGTATTGTAGAATGGATTCCATACAATGATTGAGCTACTGGGGTACCGCCTGTCACGGTGCATCTCTAGATAAATAACACCGAGGAACTTGCCTGGATCCCCTACTAACATAGGACCGGCCTACCACTTGACTAGTTGCACCGAATATGATCACCCCGCTTTGGGCCTCGAAGCATACAATTTGAGAGATAATAGTGACTCTAGATAGGGATGATCATACCCTACTTGGGAGCGACCCACTTAGTCCTGCTGCATCTCCCCTGTTTTAGTCATTCCTGGTTGATGAGGCTTGAGGCTACATTTTACCTTTATATATAACACTTCCCACTTGGAATGCTAATACTGACCTCCATCATCTTCAAGATGTCTTCACTTCGAAACGCATTCATTGGATCAAATTAGTTTTCGGATAACATATCCGATCTCGGTCTCTTCAAAACAACATTTGATGATTCTCAGTAAAATCAACCCCGATTCTTTAGGAAATAAACAGTCAAAGATAAAAGCGGAGATCATCTCGTAACTGTTAGTGGACGGATTTCCTTATCATTGTCCTGGGAGAAAAAACGAGATTTATACGCATAGTACAACATCATCGGAGATGACTGTGCCATATAACTCACATGTTTCTCCTAAATATTTCCAAAGTTATGTTTGGATCCAATTTCGATAGTCGGTTATTTAACTATCGAATAACAACACTCAATCAAGGATTTATTCCATAGGGAAAACCAACATTAGTTAAGCACATAAGCAATCACTAGCCTCCGTTTATAAATCTTTTATAAATAAAAACGACTTTGTAAATTACTTGTATAAGAATACTTTTACAAAAATATACCCACCAATCTCTATATTTTCAATACTTAGAGAATATCCATATACTTATCTCAACGGTTTCAGTATATTTACAAAACTGAGAAAGATTTTCTTTATTTCGATTCAAAAATCATTCATGAACTCCTTATAATTCTCTAAAACCATTTATAAACCATTTTACAAAACTCCTAGGACCATTTATAAAACTTCTTTTATACATTTCAATCATTTATAAATTCTTTTGTACATTTCTAAAACACATTTATAAATCCTTTATAAATCCATAAAACCCTTTATAAAACTACTTTTATAAACCTGTTTCTTAAAATTCGTTTATAGATATATAACCATTTATAACCCCTTGTAAATAATCTTCCCTTAAGTCCTAAACTATTTTATAAACTTTCCTTATAAAATCCAAGTCTTTCAACTCTATTCATGGGTCTCGGAAACAATTATAAATAATTAAAAATCTTTTACTTAAAAACATCATTATATAATAATGATTATTAACAATAAACATTATAAATAAATGAAAATTATTAACTTTAAAACATCTTAATAATTAATAATTTCAAAATATTATTAAATAAACCATAATAATTAATCTTTACCATTTTTATAAATAATAATAATTTACTTTCAAAACCTTATTAGTAATCCTTATTATTAATTTCAAACCATAATTATTCTTGAAATAATTAATCTTTTAGCATTTTGATAAATTCTTTAAAACAATATTAACTATAAACCAATAGTTTTAAAACAATACTAATATAATTAAATAACCTTAAAATAATCTTACTATAATTAAATAACTTTAAAATAGTATTAATTTAATTAAATAACTTTAATACAATATTAATATAATTAAATATAATCTTAAGATAATCTTACTACAATCAGATAACTTTAAAACAATATTAAGTTAACTAAATAACTTTAAAACAATATTAATATAATTAAATAATCTTACTATATTTAGATAACTTTAAAACAATATTAATTTAATTAAATAACTATAAAACAACATTAATATAATTAAATAATCTTAAAATAATCTTACTATAATTAGATAACTTTAAAACAATATTAATTTAATTTAATTACTTTAAACTAATATTAATATAATTAAATAATCTTACTATAATTAGATAACTTTAAAACAATATTAATTTAATAAGTTTAAAACAATATTAATATTATCAAATAATCCTAAAAAATATATTTCTGAAACCCAATTTCGGATTTGAAAATCATTTCCTGTCTCAAAAAACCAATTCCAACTCAAATGGCAATTTATAGTATTTTTAAAATACTAATTTGAGGCCAATAGTTGCCAAACACTTAACCAATATCGATATTGATTTTCTATCACTAATGGGTTTTAGTTTTCAAACATATAACAATGTTATCACCCATATTTTCAGCAAATCAGGTTTATTATCCCATAATTCATATAACTGAGATATTATTGAAACCAATTCAACAATAGCGAGGAATCCCATTGGATCCCTCCAATCTGTCCCCCTGCATCACAACTTATATATATATTAGCACATGTATATGTAAATAAAATCAACAGTTGTAAGGAATCCTATTGGATCCCTCTGAGCTGTTTCCCTTGCATCACAAACGTTATATAATCATAAATATAAATCAACGACTTCAAGGCGAGACTTGTATACAAAGGGTCATCCGCTCATACACGGGAACGTAATAGGGTCTCATCCGCTCCAAGAGCGAGGATATATCTAAACTAACTAATAAACATAGTAATTCATCCAAACAATCATTCAACAATTCTTATCAACTATATATCATACTAGTTAACCAAAAAGGTGAGATTAACTCACTGAAACTTTCTGTTGTCGCTGAGGCATTCCGGTTTGGAACTAAAACCGAATGACGTCCGATTTTAGCCCAAATATCAACAGCCTTAAAATTCATCCAAACCAGTTCCAGCGTGAAGCTAACTTCGTTGCGAGTGCAATGCAAAAATCCGCGCCTCGATTGGACCTCGTATGCATAAGTTATTAAAATTTTAAATTATAGATAAAATTTAAATTAAAAATTAAACAACTAATATGCTAATTACACGTTTACCCTTCTTCCTAACATCATCTTCCTCAACCAAAATGTACATGCACAGAGAATAAACCCACTCAGGCATGCATATATATGCACGAATATGGAGAAATAGTCGACGAAATCGAATTTCGTCTTCACCAATGGCTTTTTCTCGACGAACTCGACCTGAATGACATCACCACGACGCCTGAAGGCCACTCGCCCAAATCGTGACCTGACCTAATTTCCTCACGAGCACCATCAGGTCGTGCATCGCATTCCTTCATCGAACCTCGAGAAATATTGTGCCTTGGTGCTACTCTTCCCTACGAGTCCGAATGCAATCTCCGTTCGTCCAATTGTCGACCCTATGCTCCACAATTCCAAACCCTAATCTCCAAAACCCATTCATCATCACTATCGAACTTCATGAACCTATGCCGCACCCTTCATAAAGCATATCGGTGCGTAGATCTCCTCGAATCATGATTTTAGTGCTTGTTTTCAATTTATAAATGAGTAAATTTTTAAATTTAAATTTTTGAAAATCAACTCAAAGTGGAAAAGCTCTGGTTTTGGTTTACAGGTAACATTATATAGGAGAAAAGGTATGGGAGAAGCACGGGCTAAGAAATGATGGGGTGTCGGCTAATGGTATGGGCTGATATGGTGGGTATTAATCTTAAAATATTCAACAAAACATACCCGAAAATCTCGAACTCCAAACGAGACGTGCCGCTTGGCATTCTATATGTTATACCCCTATTCAGACACAATCGAACTTATTTCGATACCCAATTCGATCGTATGCAGAAGATAGCTTTCAAACCCAATTATATTATATAAATTCCTAAAATTAATTTACAAGCGTTTCGATCTCGCACGTCCAAATGATACGTCCAATCACCATGAAATTTGTTATTATACAATAATATACTATTATGGATTCAATGAAACTGGTTTCGTCAAAATCCGAGATAACGCCCCGAAAGGCTATTTTCACTCGTTAAATAAAACGAATTATTATAAAAATCAAATTAATCACTTTAAAATCTGTTTTAGAAGTTTACTATCTACATTCTTATCCAAATAGAATTTATATCAACTTTAGAAATCATTTTCATTAACATTAAATCTCAGGTTAAATTATTTAAACAATTCCAAATATTAAATCCAACAATTTAATTATCAATAAATCGACATATTTGAAACTCAAGTTATTTAACTTATAAAATTAACTTTTCAATATTTAAAATCAATTAAATATTCCAAATTTAAATAACTAAAATTCTTGGTCGTTACAAGTGCACTGCCTTAAACAAGGCAGTGTGCAAGTATATAGACAACGCTAACAATGCAATAAGGCAGTGCCACAAACAACAAGTGCCACAAATTAAAACAAGGCAGTGCCACAAGTTAAAACAAGGCAGTGCTACAAACATTTAGACAGCAAAGCAATGTACAAGTATAGATCAACCACCAAGATTCACACATACATACATACATACATACATACATACATACATACATACATACATATGTATGTATGTATGTATGTATACACATGGATGATATTGGAATCAAAGTGCACTACAACATGATCAACTCAAAATGGTTTAGCTCAAAGAAACAAGGAGAAGCAAGAGACAATGTATATGAAAACATAGGAGCAGATAAACAAGGGACAATGAAAACATTCTGCTCCTATATAGAAATTCTAGGGACAGTTTAGACAGGTATGGAAACATATGAAAATATAGGAACATATAAAAAATTAAAGTGTATATGAAAACATACATACAAATAAACAAGGGACAGTTTCGACATAAGAGCAACAAGAATCAAGTGCCAGTGCACATAGGAGCAGCTCAAGGCAACTCAAAACAAGATCAACTCAAAATGGTTTAGCTCAAAGCAATTCAACAATTGGTTCAGCTCAAAGTGGTTCAAGCTCAACCCAATTCATATATATATATGTACATAGTGAGTAGAAATAGTTCAAGCTCAAACCAGCTCAAAGCAATTCAACAAATGGTTCAGCTCAAAATGGTTTAGCTCAAAGCAAACCAGTTCAAGCTCAAAATGGTTTAGCTCAAAGCAAACCAGTTCAAGCTCAAAATGGTTCACGAACAAATTAAAACAAGGTAGTGCCATAAACAGCAAGTGCTACAAATTAAAACAAGGCAGTGCCACAAACAGCAAGTGCCACAAATTAAAACAAGGCAGTGCCATAAACATTCACAAATACATACATATGTATGTATATACAAGAATGATATTTGAATCAAAGTGCACTGCAACACGATCAACTCAAAATGGTTCAAGTCAAAGCAACAAGGAGATGCCAGTGACAGTGTATATGAAAACATATGAGCAGATAAACAAGGGACATATGAAAATACAGAAATTCTAGGGGCAGTTTCGATAGGTATGGAAACATATGAAAGCATATGAAAACATACATACAAATATACACATATGATACATTATATACGTACATAATGAGTAGAAAGGCAATAAGTATATCACTCAGTGTCAAGCATTAGGCAAACATTTCATTTCAGTTCTAGGAAAACACTAACAGATAAGTGAAAGAATCACAAGTGCAAGGGGCAACCAGCGAAACAATGAAGTGATCAAAGTCGAACTTAACTTCCCAAAATCATATAATGAAATTGAAATGAAACCGTAAGGTGCAAGAATCAAATGAACAGGAATCAAAAAGACATTCACACATATATACATACATACATATGTATGTATGTGTATACATGGAAGTTCAAAACATCCACTAACTTAGACATGAACTAATAAAGCAGCAACCAAAGTTTTCACCATCACAACACATATATCTCAAAACGTTTATGTACATGACCAAAACATGTTGGTCAGTGCACTTCAGCCAAGTTTTGTTCATTGTCACATAAACACCCAAATCATCATAGGCAAATCAAGTCGAGATCAATACAAAATCGAAGGGGGGGGGGCAGAAATCGAAAGGGGATCAGATGGCCAAGAAAATACTTTGAAATTCAAATCTCAGCATATGTATGAAAATATAGGAAATTAATTCCTATATAAAGAACCGAATTCATTGTTGGCAGGATAATTGAAGTCGAGAACAATATAAATCGAAAGGGGCAAAAATTATACCAATATCAATCGAAGAACACTCAACAAGGAGCCGCAACCATCAATAGCCATGAAATCGAAGCACACAATCAACAAGGAATGAAAGGAGCAAGACAATTCGAATGAATTTCAAAGGGGCTGAAACCCTAATTCCAGAAGACACTCGATTTTTTTAGATGACGAAAAGATTTAAGAGGGAAACAGAAATAAAAAAGAGGGGCCAAAATATAAAAGGTATACAAAAAAAGCGGCCACGAAATAATTCAGAGGGAAAAGATGGAGCCAAAACTTAAAAAATTGATAACTTAAATCAGATGACATATAAAATGTTGTTTGAATAACAAGCATGTACATTGAGATTTCACGAGCTATTCAGACAATAGATGAAAGATTCCATGGGCGATTCATACAACATATGATATTTTCATGTGTTGTGTGAAAAAGTAGGACAACAGGAAATCACCCTTATGTTGTGTGATCACTATTATCTGATTCACTTTGTGGCATAGTGCAACCTTGGATACATGCAGACTACCCTGTCCCAACAATGAGCATCACAATCATAGAGTCATCCATCAATCCCTTAGCACACGCACCAATTGTAGAACTAGCTCATAGATGCTCAATTCATGCCCACGCAGATGGCTAAGGACTGAACACATGTAGACGTCCAAACACATGGGTACACGTAGCCTATTCTGGGTGCACGCTGACTACCATTTCCTACTCACGAGCATCACAACCTTATGTTATACTCTATGAGCTATCATGCAAAACTCGTCCTTTCAGTCCATCTCAAGATGCTATAGTCACTTGTCACACCGAGTCGTCGAAGCCATCATACTTCCTTGGTTTCCATCAAAAAGTCACCTAGAGTCATTGTGGAGTCATCTATCCCTGCTCCAAACTAGCTCCCAAAACCACCAAGCAAACCCCAAGTATTGCCCCGAAGCCCCTCCATGCCCAGCCTGAAGCTAACATCCTAAAACACCATTTCATGTTCTGTTTGGTCCTCCTCATGTAGCCAAACCAAAGCCATTGAACAACATTTCCTGTTTAGCTCCTTATTACCGAACCAAAAACTATCAAACCAACTAGCTATCAAATAGGATTTCCTATTTGGTCTTCCCCTTACCAAGCCAAGCACCTATCGAACATGAATTCCCATTTGGTCTTCCACTGCCAAGCCAACTCACATTCGAACCAGCACTTCCTCTTCTTACATCCAACCACCAGACCACCCATGCTGGACCAAGCTTCACCAAACTGAAACAGGTAGCTCCTTCATCACATCAACATCGCATCAATTCCATCGCTACACTTAACACTTCGACCCTCATGCATCGCCTATGCAACGATATGACTCCAAACACTCTAGAGTATATATGTCGAAGTCCGATTTCACGGTTCCTACCTTTAGTTCTCTCCGATGAGTGTTTTCAATCATAAAAGCATACAACAAACACCATACATACACCAAGCAACATTCAAATATGAAAATCACACAATCAATCATAACAATCATCATATAAGGTGTCTACAACATAAGCTAACACATATCAAGGCAATCATATATCCAAATAACATGTCTAAAATACCAAAAATCCATTTATTCATAATTCACTTGGGCTTTAAAAGAGCACTAAATCTTAATTTTGACTTTAAAAATAGATCCAAAACATGTTAAAACCAATAAATAGATTTTTAGTAAGGTGTGAGGTGATAAATCACTTACCAAACACCCAAAATGTGGATATTTGCACGCAAATCGAGGAAAATCTAAAAATCAACATCAAATATCCGATTTTTCCTTCCTAAAAATGCAGATTTGAAGATATCTATTGAACCCCCTTGCCAATCTAACCTTAATCTATGATCCAGACTTGATTTGGAGGAGAAAAGAGATGGTTTTGGGTGAAGAATGGGTTAATGGAAGCATAGATCTATTTGAGAAGTGGTAAAAATGATTTGAGGACGATGATTCACCCTATTATAGCCTCCAAACCCAAAATGGGTTAGTCGGCTTGCTCTCAAACCTCACTAATTATCCATTAACTTGCTCCAAAAACTTCCAGTCTTCAAACAACTATATCTCCTAGTCAGAAAGTCCAAGTCACTATTATGACCACTCTACGGAAAGGGAAACCATCATATATTTCTAATGGAAGTGGTCTCAGATGCTAATTCGACTTATATTCAAAGTTATAGCCATTACAAGTTTTTAAGGATAAAATCGTCCAAAAAAATTCTAAAGATAGGAAATGTCACTAATATGCATTTCCTAAAATTATAATCATACAATCATATATGAATTTAAAAATATTATTTTACAATCCACCGATACATAAAATTTGGGTCTTTACAAAACCTACTTTTTAGTAAGTAGTTCACAACACAAGTAGAACACCCTAGGTCACATAGAGTATTAATGAAATCAATTGCATGTGATCACCGTATATTGATGATGTAACTCGTTCACTAGACTTTTGTCTGAACCATTCCTTTCATTTTTCCCCTACCACAAGAGGATAGGGAAGTAGGTGATTTTTCCAGATTTAGTATGTTGAGAGGTGAGCTTGGCGTTGGCATTTCATATTGTTTTCAATTACTTTTCATGTAACTATTTATCATACTTAGTATTTATTAGACTATATGTTATATTTCTATACACTCTAGATTATGAATACATGTGTTTTGAGGCTGATTTTCTAGGATATTTTCCGAGATGATTATTTTATGTATTTATATTTTACTTCCTTCTGTCGTAAGATCTGAAAGTATAGAATGTCTTAGAGTTTATCCTTATATTCTTAGTCTCTGTAATGTTTAAAACTCGATAGCTCGTACTTCTTAGCACGACGTGAGTCCGAAAGTCACCCTAGATTTTGGATCAGTGTGTCTGGAGGTGCGGGTTGTCATAGAAAGCGAAATCCATCAGGGCCTAACCCGTCTTTGCTAATGACTGCTCGGGACTGCTGGTGGTCAAAGCCTATATGCCAGCCCTACTACAAATACTGGTTAAACAACAACACTGACATAGCTCGCCGACCTTCCACAGCTGAAATCCCATTTAGACTAACCTAATGTAGGTCAAGGAAAAATGCCCATCCTAGTTACTTAATACCTCTTGTTGGAAATGAAGCAGACCCCATTTCCTTATTAAGTACCATCGTAGGTTATTTAAGACTTATTATATAAGGAGGAGGCAAACCCAATATCCATTTAATACCTTCCACCTTGAAGTAAACCTATGGACATCCCTAAAAGCACCGAGTCATTTAATACTTCAAATCTTAGGCGAACCCTTGGTATATTTTCCCACACCTATACGCAAACATATATCCCTTCCCCATAAGTTCTATGGTTGGAGATGTACCATATTAGTAGTACATATACACAACTATTGGTAGCCTTTAGGTGAAGGGCAAACTTCTATTGTGTAACTCTATTGACCTCACATTTCAACCCATTCTAAACCAAACCAGTTATCCTAGGCCTAAATATTGGGCTTAGCCCACTAATCCACTTTCGCTCTAAACGTATTGTTGAAGCTATATAATTTCCTACTATGAAAATTATACTGCCTCTTAAGTTTATTTACTAGTATTAAATTCATTTAGTCACTGCGAAGCTATTCCTATTTTACACACTTATTTCCTATAATCCTCTCTTCCATAAATGTCAATTATTCATAATAAATGGTCATTATTATTCAAATTGGACAATAACTAATGATATTCATTTGTTCGTTCAAATTCAACTTATTATACCTATTTCGTTTCCCCATAAATGTCATATTAAATTCGATAATCGGTCCCATTAAATGCATTTATGTTCCCATTTAATTCCTGTAACTCCCTATTAACTGCATATTTTTTCCATTAAATTTGTAATCATTATTCATAAATTTTGGGATTACTATCTTATTTCCATCTGCACCTCCTAATCCTATAATTTACTACACTATCAATAACTAGTCATCCTAATTATAACTAATACAAATATCGACGTATATTACGCTTTATTTGTTACCCTTTGTATATTTATATTTTTAAATGGTGGGCCGGTTTTACGTGTGTGTGTGTATTCATATCTCTAACTCATTAATTCCTACAGTTAGGAATTTTGAAACATATACTTATATGTACATTCTATAAGGAATATTTTTTACACATTTTAATATATTGGAGCTACCTTCCCAAAAAGGATAACCGTTATAACTTTCCATAAATCACCCAAAAGTGAGACTTTTACTTCATTTGAAATTACAAGAAATTGTCTCTTTTCTTTTATTAAAATAGACAGTGCAAAATATAGAGGTGAACGTCTGTACTTTACATGTCTCTTTCATTTTTGGTATATTTCTTATTATTTCAAACGATGTACTTTTTATACACAGTTGTGGAATTAGATAATTTATGTGAATTACTCAGAAATAGGTACAATAAAACTGTATTCACCACACTTCCAATAAATTAAAACATAGAAATTTACATTCCAAGTCAATTAGGGCAATCTAAATTAATACCAACAATTTACAACTCAATATCTTAAATCTAGAATAAATCTTATCAATACTTTAACAAATTTAGGGACTGATTTCCAAATTTCCATATTAGGGTGCAAATATCATTCCATTCAACAAATCTCTTATAGGCATAATAATCAAATAAAACTCAATGATATAAATCTCAATGTTATATATAAATCATATAATTTCCATTCACTTTTCTAAATTTTCAAATCCCCCAAATCTGAACTCATTCCTTTAATTTGACTTCTTTTTCCTTTCCAATCCAAAAATATGTATAATAAGATATATACATACCCATTAGAATTACAGATTTGAGAGGAGATTTGAATAAAGTGGAATATAGATTTATAATTATAAAATTTACCTTTTTCTATAGTATCGACTCATTCCTTCTCTTCTTCCCTTTTATTTTCTACCCTTTTTTGATTATATATATAATATAATATTTTATAATTAATAGAAAAAGTGAAGAAGGAAAAATGGCAGAGCTCCGCTACTTTGATCAGAAAATATGGAAGAAAATGAGGAGCTAGGCCAGTATTTGTAGGCGCTTGAATCAATCGTATTCGTTAGATTTAAATTAATTAAATCCTGGTGGTTAGGCCGAGGTTCAACCCTAGCTACCACACTCGAACTGGTCGATCATTGTGGTCCAGGCAATTTTTATTATTTATTTCCTTTTCTTCAATTTTAATTATTTTCATTTTGAAAACTTCAAAAATTAATAACTACTTCGTTTGAACTCCGATTGCAAAACTTTATGTATGAAAGTTGCTCAGAAAATCACCATGAACACATCGATGCAAGTTTCATTGCCAAATTGTGGCATTTTCAAAAATTTAATTTTTAAGCCTTAATAATTATTTATTAATTATCATTTATACTATGGGGTGTTACAAGATGCGTTTAACTTTGTCTAGTATGAAGTTGAGGTGGAGGCCAAATACTTAGAAAATAAATTGAGTATCTAGGGCCGAAGGTAGTTAATTACCGTAGGAGTTATCGACATTCAAGGAGGGTCAATATAACATGGGGTGGTACCGTGCAAAAAGAGGAAACGTAGGTAAAGGACTAAAGCCAAAAGGTGTAGGTAAGACCTATGCTAAAAGATGAAGGGCATAGTAGGGAACTGTGTTGGAGATGTAGGTTCTTTGAGCTAAAAGTATAGCTAGATATACTATGCTAAGGCCAAAAGAAGGTGGGAAAGAACTATGCCACAATATGAGAAAGGCATACTATGTCGCAATACAAATGAAGGCAAGGTTGTATGTGCCAAAATGAAATGAAATCGGAACCTAATATATGACAATTAGGTAAAGATCGATCAACTTAAGATGACTAAGCAGAAGAAGAACCACTATATGAATATGAGTTCGGAAGGGTTATTGATGATGAATGGAGACACTTATTTAAATGCACACCTTGGGAAGGTGAGGAAAGACATTCAACTTCTTAAGCAACCTGGGACGTTTGGGCGGGTTATACACTCACATTTGCATGTTGTTGGTTCTTTGTAGTACAAAATAAAGAAAGGTGAAACTGAATGTGGATGAATCTTTTGCATTGTTAATTAAAAATGAATGAAACTACATGTGGCTTGTTCTTTGCAGTATAAATAAAGAATGACAAAACTGCATGTGGCAAGTCTTTGCAGTATAAATTAAAGATAAATGAAACTGTGTGTGGTTGGTTATTTGCAATAAAAATAAAAAAGATGAAACTACATGTGGCCGAGTCTTTATAGTGTAAACTAAAGGTAAACAAAATTGCATGTAGCTGATCCTTTGTAGTATGAACCAAAGATAAAACCAAACCGTGCTGGTGGTGCTTTTTGAGGTAATGAGTATTTAAGGAAAAACTGCGCAAGGAAGGATCGTGCATTTTGGGAGTGAGGAATAAAAAAGGAGCACTCGAGAATCGAACCATAGGGTTAGTACCATCAGTAATTGGGCTTTCATGTGCAGGTTTAGGGTGAGGGTTCAATCTAGGGTTGGCCGAAGCTGGAATCACAAAAGGGTTTTGGGGATAGCCTAAAGTTGACTTATGTATTGCTTATGTTGCACTTATGTTTAATATGTATTCTAATGAGGGGAAAACCTAATCCGCATATTACTGCATGGTCTTTACATTGTTATGCTTTAGGTAAAGGTACTATTTGCACCAGACTTTATGTCTGACCCACGTTTTTATTATCGTTTTCTCCATAAACCCAGGGGTACTCATTTGAGTAGGTTGAGTTTATGGTCTATGCAGGTTGTCCTAAGAGCTGAAGGAAGAAGACCGAAGATGAAGCTGGAGGCTTTGTTAGTTAATAAAGATTTTTATTTATGATTTTTAAAGTGCTAGGGACGACACCATCACATGTTAGCCCTACACTCTATTATGTTACTTACTATCATAATTTAACCCCAACATGGGCATGAGTTTGGGGTTATTTGAAAAATGTATGTATTGAACATTATTGTAACAACCCATTGTCAAGAAGTAATAATCAGTAATTTAATAATAAATATAATTAATTAGATGTGTTTTAATATAATAAATATGAAATTATGGAATGATTTGGAAATTAATGAAAAGAATTTTTATATTGATAAAAATTGATTTGGTAATTTATTTAGTTAGTTTAAAATTCAAAGTGTAAGTTAATAATTTGAAATAAAATAATAAATTAAATTTGTAAAGTAAATAATAATTGAGATAAATAATTTTAGAACTTATTTTTAATAATAGAGAGAGTTTTATTTTAAATACTAAAGGAATTTGGAATTTAATTAATAAATGAGTTTAAAGAGTAATTTAAAGAAAATGATTAAATTCAATAAATAAATTATAGATAATGGTTTATAAAATAGCAAATAAGTGACATGATGTTAGGAGGATATAATGTAATCAATTGGATAAGTATTTGGGTTAGAATATGAGAGTGTAGATTGTTTTCATCAAAAGAAAAGTAGAAAAGAAGAATATGCAATTAAAACAAGCCCAAGCCCAAATTAGCTTAGCCCAAAATGCAAATATATCGCTTTATGAAATCTAGAGATTTCTAGATCCAGACTCTTCACCCCATTTTATATATACAAGCTTACGTTCAAAGGAAAGCGCATCCTGTAGCTCGCTCCATTCATTTCCATACTTCATTAAACCTAATTCCTCTTCTTAAAAAATTCCAAAATAAATCAAGTATATTCCCTTAAATTCCCAAACTTAACTATGTGCTTCTTGACACCAAACTGCACCTATATCTAAGTAGGAATTTAAGTTCTAACATTACGAGAACCTGAAAATTACAGGAAAGTGCATACAAATGGGATACATGAGCTAAAGTGAATTTGGGATTCTACAACTTTAGTCCGAGGTATCACTACAAGAAATTTTATTTTTTGTAGCGCTCAAAAAACGCTACAAAAACTTTTGGTGGCGTTTTGATAATACTTCGGTAGCGTTTTTGAAACACTACTAAAAGTTGTTCATTATTTTACACCATTTTTTCATGCTATTATTTCCTATTAATGGTCTATTTTGGTTCTATTATATCAATCAACAATCACTCACATAATCATCATATTCAAATAAGTTAAAAAACACATTAACCATATAATTAAATAAAATATCCATAACCATTCCAATACAATAGTTTTTCGACAAACTGACCTAACTCACATACAATAACCATTTGTATACAAATTTACACACCGGGTACTAATAAATGTTATATCTAACTAGTGCTAACAAAACGTTTGATTACCCATAATTCTTTGTTGCATACACAAGTGAAAGCTAGCATCATCAAGTCCAAATTTGCTCTCTTCAAAAGTCCGATTCCTGCACAAGTGAAAGCACAACAGATAGTCAAACAATTACGTTAACTCGTAGGACTTCAAATATGAGATCAAACATCTATAACATTATACAAGTATATCCTACTATAAATGATGTCATATAAATTATAATGCAAGCGTAAATACACTGATGTATCGAGAAGTTATGCTAATTCATTTATTCTCAATATCATATCATTTAACTTTGATCGATATATACAAATTTAATTGTTAATAAGAACGATAATAGTGGCATTTCACTTTTTATTATTGTTATTATTATTACTATTTACGACATGCTATATCATTTTTATATTTGCCCTACATTTTAATGAGCTATTTAAATACTTCATTTTAAACTTGGTTGTACCTCCACTTTTTTGTACAATTGGATGATACGTAGTAAAAGTAAAAGTAAAAAAAAATGTAGTTAACTTTAAGAGTATCAGAAAATTTATGACCAAGAAGTATGAGTTGTACAGGAAAAGGAAAAGAAAAATCAGATTGGCGCGATAGATTCACATTACACAACAAACTAGCATTTGTTTGATTGAAGGAAAACATCATAAAAATTATATACATTGCGTTGATGTATGAGAAAACCTACCAATTATGAAATGAGAAACATTGCCGTGGGGCCCTTGTCCAGCTCACCTTTTTCTAAAGTCACCAACTGCAAGCATAGTTTCAGCAAATTTATCTACATCAACACAAATTAACAAACTTTTAGAAGTCTAAATGCAGATTTTATTAAAACTGCTGTTGGATGGCACAATTACCCTATTTGCTTGTTACTTTTCGTTATATTTTTGCTACTGCTATCAGCCTATCACTATGAATAATTTCCTTCTGAATTAGTTTTCTTTTGTAAATGGAATGCTCACCACTTTACAATCAGTTGATTAATAGCCTCTTCTACCTTTTCTTGCCCATCTCAGTTCAAAGGGAGGATTCTGAAGTTCCAACTTCGAAGTATCCTCTTCACTGTCATCTGTTCCATGCATTTTTTTTTCAGTTTGACACAAAGAATAAAATATAAAAGAATAATAATAATAATAATTCGTAAGCATAATTCCTGGCTTAGAAACTGCAAATGAGTTCAAATTGGTATCAAAAATTTCAGGTGAGACACCTGTGGATTATTTACTGACCTTTATAGAAATATATATATAAACCATAGAACTACCAAAGTACAAAACTGTAGGATAACATTTGCAACCAACCTAGATTGACTAGCGTATAAAACTTGGATCGTGTAGTTATTTAGCAGAGTGTTTATGTTCTCCAGCTAATTCTAGTTCTTTCTTCATTCGGTTAAATATAGTAATGGTTATACGTTTGAAAACCAAAAAAGGTCACTTGAAGGTAAATAAAAGGACAAATTTTAGTATTAGGTCTGGGAGAAAAAATTATTTCTTGCATAATCTATTTGATTCTTACCTTCACTAGTTAGCTTGCAGACCAAAGAGCTTCTGCTGCTGGTGGTATCATGTACAATTCCTTCCTTGATTGGCGAGGAGATGAGAATAGGCTGAATTAAGGACATAAAAATATGAGATTAAATGCGTAATGTCGTATGCTACCCAAATGAACCTACAAATTACCTTTGATGGCGTTCTGCCTACTGCATCCAGCTGGTCTTGTTCACTACCAGATTTTTTTGTTGAAGTTGAAATTAGCTCTTCTTTGGTTTGAACCAACTGTGCATTACGATGAGACCTTTTTGCTCCTATAGTTGTTTTCCCCCAAGTCCTATGCTCTTCAGCAGTTTCACATTTTCCATTAAATGGTGGCATGTAACAGAACCTGCCAATAACAGCAAGAAAAGCATTGTCAGATAACTAAAAAATCATTACGAAATCAAATTTTAGTTAACTTAAACTTAGTTAATTTTATAAAAGTTACGAAATCAAATTGTTCCACCCCTAAACCAACTTTCCCTGTTGCATTTCTGATTCACTTTACGAAAGTCTTACTAGCCACAACATAAATCTTCAATTAAAGAACCAAGTTCTAATACCTAACATCAATTGAAATAATCTCACTCTACATTGTAACACTGGTACAAATAACTCGATTTGCATAACACAAAGAATAAAAGTACCTATGATAGTAAAGCACCATAAAAAAGATGTCCCATGAAACAAAAAAACTTTAAAACAGATTATTCAGTGCATAACTTTGGAACAAGTATATGGGTGACCTTGTACGCATAAGCAACCAAGTATATGGGTGACCTTGTACGCATAAGCATGGATTATGACTTTCAAAAATATGCAGACAACAATAGAAACTATTAGTTAATGTAAAAATTTAGTATAAGAATGAAGAAATGATAAAATATGGGCATCAATATAAGCATTTACAAGAACCATATGCCTTTATTTGGGGGTGCTTAGTTGCAAAGTAACAGATGCCAAGTACAAGAAGCTGATACTACTAAAGAATGTATGGAACAAGGCAATGATACAAAGAATCATGGTGAAATACATAAGAAGAAAGAAACATTGAAAAAGAACAGTAAAAGGCAAGGAGGAACGGTGCTGATTTCACATTATTTTTCCCCCCATTCGAATCAGATGCTTCCTGGGTGGAAGGACGCCTAATTTATCTAATTGTAGATATTGATTTATCATTGTATGCTAGACATAGACATGCATCATACATCATAAGGATATAATACCTTGCTCAAGGTAACATGAGGGTAACAAGCAACGAACATCTCCATATGCTCCCTCACCAAGGGCACACACCTTAACAAACCACCTCTTTGAGCGACCCAATTTGGAACCCACCCACGACCCCCTGCCTATAACCATCTGAAATAAGCAACGGAAAAATGGTTGTTTACCGATACTATATTTCCAAGAACTGAAGCAGATATAGTGCATAAAACAGGTTCTAGTGTCATGCAGAATTACTGTACTTTGCTTCCATATTTTAGCTGTTTACAGATATATTAGTGTCACCCATATGTCCACATAAAATGTTCATAAATTTTTATAGTTTCAAACTAGCCTGCAAGCTCATCCTTACAACAACAGTAATGCTTCCACAATGATCATGGATGATTAATATATTTATTTGGAAAAAGTTGCATGAAGTATTAATTTTTCTTACCGTCTTTGAAAGCTGTTATGGACCATCTCAATTTATGTACTTAGTTTCACTCCAAACATGCGAAACAACGGCACCACACACGCACTAATGAATAAAACTACAGTAACACATTTATTCCATAGGATAATAAACTAAACACATAATAATTATCCTATTGAGTCAAAGCAAATATTATTTTCATACTGGTGAAGCAAATGAATAACTATTTGACAAAGGCAGTACATTACCATAATCTTGTAGGATCAAATTTACATATGAAACTAGTAATAATCTGCTACATGAGTTTCATTCAACAAGTCAGTGACTTTTAATCAATATCAAAGTTCTCCGTCTTCTATTCAGAACTATAAAAATAAAGTGTAGAACTATGAAAAAATAATGATAAAATCACTGAAATGGGAACCATGATTATGTAAGCCAATGATACATTTCCCAGATTGAAATAGAATGGTAAGAGCATGCTCCCTCCAAAGATACTTAACGTTCAAAATCAAATTGTTAATACAAGCCTACCTCCAAGATTGAGCCCACACAAATAACTGAAGAAAATTAGTACAATCATCGTTTAAGTAACTAAGTAAACATACCCGCTGATTACGAAAATCTTTTACACTAACAGAAAAAAGAAGAAATGAAATAGAAAATAAGGTTATTGTCTGATAATTCACCAACCAATCTTTGAGTGCTTTAGTGATCAATTCAGAATGGTAGGACGTGAGGATTATGGCGGATTCGCAGTCAACCTTGGAAAGGAAGGTGGCGGACGTGAGGATTAGGGCGGATTCGGAGTGCTCGATCTAGACGGAGTTTGGAGTGAAACTATTGGTATGTTCTCGTATAATGATTTTTACAGCCTCCTCGAATTGATCCACCACCGCTCGATCTAGACGGAGTTCGGAGTGCTCGTCTCTTACAGCAGCGCCTCCTCGAATTGATCCACCACCGCTCCACTTGAAATCATCTTCACCGCCTCCGCATTCATTCCACAATCACCTAAATCCAGTTCGAAGTCTGGGTTGGGGGTTTTGATTTTGGTAATTGGGATTTTGATTCGCAAAACTTGGAATTCTGCTTTTAAAATCGGTCGCAGTTATTGAATTAGGAAAAGTAGGGCTTGTGGAGTAAATTGGAAGAGACGAATCATTTTTTTTAAGTGGAGTAGTTTGAGAAGAAGAAAAGGTGGTAAAGGAAATTTGAGCGGCCACAAAAAACTTTAGCAGAAAATTCCACGAATTACTGGCGGGAATGTGAAATCTTTTTAGCCGCATTTATATTTTTTAGGGAAATACTTTTTGGTTGCATTTAGAAAGAAACGCCACCAATTTTTGCAACTATAAATGGTTATGATGTGATGTAGTGATTTATGTATAGTGTGGGTTGGAGACTGCAATTTTGTAAACCCACTGGACTAAGTAAATGTGATGTATTATATATTATCTACTACGTTCTGACTCAGTGTATTCTATTATTCATTCTATGTTATGTATTATTCTGTCCTAGAGGCACACATGTTTATTGCTTTATTCTTAGACCATGTACAACTATGTTAATTATTATACGATTTGTGATTTGTTCCGGTGTTAGTCCAAGGGAGTATTCACGTGTGCACCTCATATTGTCTCATTCTCAATACTTTCTGACAGTATTACCTAGTAATACTCTTCGATGATATAGGTATAGAGGTGGGATGTTTCAATTATATTGGATTAAATGTAATGCAAAATATTTTAATTGCTATATTTTCTTACACTTTTTCATATATATTAAACTCACTCTAGTCGCTTGAAAATAATTTCGATGATGATTGCAGTATCATTGGCATTCACTTCTAGGACTCGAAGTGGGGGATGTATAGTTTGGCATTAAAGCATAGGTTAAGGGACACTTAAATAAAATAGATCTAGAGAATAAGAATAGTATATAGAGTAGAGAAAACATCTGAGGAAGGGTATGCGCTAATATATAATGTACTTGTATATTGCTATACAGATATATAGGAAAATATATCAACCCTTCCATTATTCTTTCTATTTCTAATTAAGACTTGCTTAACAGAAAAAATAAGGTAGAAATGAGTAGTGGATGAGCTATGATAAGAGGAACAAATGCAAGGAGGGAAACCGAGGGTACGTAGACCGATGGGAGGAATGAAGGCAAAATGCCAAGAGCAGTTAAGGTAGAAGCTGCAAAGCCAGCTAATGTGGCGGTGATGGATGTGAATGCCTCGTTTAGGAAACTCATGGTGCAAATGATGAGAGAGAATATGCCGGATGCTATAGACCTAAGGCCTATGACAGTAAGGGAGGTCTTCTCAAAGATGAACCAAGACTGTAGAAACTTAGGAGGAAAGATGTTTACGGGGAAGGAGCCTGCAGTTTAAGTGCTAAATTGGCTTAGAGTTTGTGGCTGAATATTTGGAGACTTGGGATTGAATGATGCATAGAGAAAAAGTTGGCATCAAGACAATTGTATAAAGATGCATTACATTAGTGGGAGACAGTAATTGCGGAGACTTCGTAGAAGGAAATTACATGGGCACGGTTTAAAGAGAGGTTTGAGATTCGATTCACATCTAAGTCTTAGCAGAATGTGCTACTGTGGGACTTTATAGAATTGAAGCAATGTGACCTTATGGGTTAAGGATACATCTAGACATTCTACTCTTTGGATAAGTACAGAAGGGAGATTATCAACACTCAACTGAAGAAGAATAAGATGTTTGTCAAAGGTTTGAAGTAGGGCCTTGACCATAAGATGATGGCGCACTTAGCATCTCATTTTGAATTTGTTGTTGACATGGCCCGAACGCATGATGTGATGTATCAAAAATAGATAAGAGTGGAGATGAAACCTAAGAAAGTGTTGAAAAAGAAGTTTACTCCATATACCAAAGGCAAGAAGAATGTGATAAAGGGAAGGGGTGAAAAAGTTGCTATTGCAGAGATTGTTTGGTTTAATTATGGACAAAAGGGACACCATGCAACTATGTCTGGCACCAAAGAATCTTGGATGAGTGTAGTGCTTGAAGTGTGATAAATGGGACATCTATAGAAGGATTGTCCGTAGCACAAAGCACGGCTCTGTGCTTTAGAAGTTTCAGAAGAAGGTCCATTTACTTTAGAGAGATGCAAGAATATTACTTTTGAAGGTATGATTTTTTTATGGTACTCCATTTAGAGTACTATTTGATACCGGTGCTACAAACTCATTCATAGCTGAGAACTTGGTTGATATACTTTGGTTAGGGGTGACCTATTTAATCACATCCATAAGTGTAGTAAATTCGATTGGGTGATATCCCACTCTTGGATTAAGGTGCAATAAATTAGAGATAGAGTTGGGTGGGTATAAATTTTTGTGTGAACCCTGCGTGTCTGATTTCATATGCTTCGGATTTATTTTAAGGATGGACTGGCCGGAGAAGTACCATGCTAGAATATACTATACCAATAATATAATAACCTTGAGTCACCTAGGCCAAAACAAAAGAGAATTTATAGTTTCGATAGAGTTTAAAGCTGGGTGCAGAGATGGTTTATTCACTTTAGCTTCAAATAAGTAAGATTTTGGTGCAAGAATTTCCTAATGTGTTTGAATCAGTTTCAGGGTTTCCACCCTCGACATCAGTAGAGTTCCATATAGAATTTTTTGTAGGAGTTGAACCATTTAATCGACTACCTAGCAGTATGCCTCAGAAGGAAATGGAGTGGTTAAAGACGCAACTGGTGGAGTTAGAAGGCAAGAGTTTCATAAGGCCAAGTAACTCATCTGGGGAGCTATGGCGGTATTTATGAAGAAGTCTGATGGGTCTTTAAGGCCATGTATTGATTATCAGTAGCTGAATGGAAAAATAGTGAAGAATATATATCCTTTGCTAAGAATTGATGATTTGTTTGATTGACTGAATGGATATAAGGTGTTTTCGTAGCTAGATTTGGCTTCAAGGTTCCATCAGCAAAGAGTTGGAGAGAATAGTGTTCCATTAACCACGTTTAGGATGAGTTACGGTTCATACGAATAGTTAGTGATCCCTTTTGGTTTGACCAATTGTAACACCCCAAAAACTTAAGCGAAAAAATTTAAATAAAAGAATTTAATTTAAATATAATAAGGACAAAATTAGAATTTTTGCAAATTTTCAAATCTAGCTACGAAACTTGCGTTGTTGCATTCGTTATGATTTTTTTGGACAATTTTCATACATGACATTTTAAAATTGGAGCTACTTTGAAGTAGTTATAAACATTTTAAATTTTGGAATTGAAATTGACTAAATAAGAAAATAAGGAAAGAAAAATATACTAAATTAAAAATCTCCACTGGTCAACATTTATATTGGGACCAGTGGTTTGAGTTGACCAACGACCCATAATTGATTGTATATTTTTTCTAATGCCAGAGATTAAATCGTATATTTTGGACGGTCGGTATTAACTTGAACCCCTATAAATAAATAGCTAATATAAACCCCAATTCACAAAATTTTAGTCCGTACGTTCAAACACTGCCAAATTCTTTTCTCTTCAAACTAAATTTCTTCAAAACAAAATTAAATTAAAAATCCAAAGAAGAAGAAGGGAAATCAAATCAAATCAAATGGAGAGCTAGCCAACAGAGGAGATTCTAGACGTAGCTCATAGGGAATAGCTTGGATTTAAGGTAAGTGGGTATATTATTAGTTAGACGATTTATATGCAGTTAATTTTAGTATACCCTATTTGATTTAGATGTTCATAATAAAAATTGGGAACCATGTTTGTTTAGATCTGATCTAACAGTAATTATAAATTGATGTTAACCTGTTAAATTAGAATCGATCCGAGTTATACCCTTTTCTAATCAAATATGAATCCATATAATCTGTTGATGTTATTAACAACCTAGGTTAAACTATTTTATAGTATATGAAATCGAATATGGGATAAGCAATTATAAATGGTAGATTTCACAAACCGGGTTCACTATAATTGCTATGATATGAAATTTGTAAGTTTATTGTATAAAATTTAGGGACGATAGTAATTAACCAAAAAATTCGAAGATGATAATTTAACTAACCTAAAAATTAACATTGTGATCAGTCGACCGCTCTCAGTTTAGCCGTTCGACAGCAAACAGTCAACTGCTCCAGTACCAACGGTCAACCAGTTGGCATTTTCTGAGCGCAGTATGAACCTCGACCTAAGGCCCAGGTTATAAATAGAATAAGTAACATATATATATATATATCCGTGTGTGTATGTGAATGGATGTCAATATAAGTAGGGAAGCTGGTTACCTATATTGACGACACTAGGACATTGCAGGATTGGATAAATGCCATTTATCCAACAGGGTCTATATTTGATCGGAGGCAATTCTATCACAATCTGCACTTAAAGACGGTTCTACGGTGGAAATACAACATTGATGGACCACATAAGGTTAAGTCAGAAGCAAGACAAGAAGCTATTGGATATTTTTGAGAGGATTAACATAGGAGAGCAGTCGAGTCATTTGAAGTGTTATGCCGTTGACTCGAAAGGGTGGTTATGGAGTGATGATAGATTATGTGTTCCTCTTATCATGGATTTGGTTAATATGGTACTAGCCAAGTCTCATCGTTCGAGGATGACCATTCTTCCCGGTGGAGAAAAACTCTACGTTGACATGAAGAGAGTCTTTTATTGGCCTGGTATGGAGAGCCATGTAGCAGAGTATGTGGCCCAATGTATGACTTGCCAGAGAGTAAAGGCGGAGCAGAAGAAACCAGAAGGATTTTGCAGCCATTAGATATTCCTAAGTGGAAGTGGGAGGGTATTTCTATGGATTTCACCGACAGACTACCTAGGATTAAAAGGAGGAATGTGAGTATTTCGGTCATAGTCAACCGACCAACAAATGCGCTCATTTCATTCCAATTAGAAGTACGAAGACTTGCAGAAGTGTCTACATTATACGGCAACCGTAGTCGAGCCGAGTCAGCTAGAGGAGGTGGAGGTAGAGAGGGAGTCACTGGTTCGCCATGCACCCACTTGTATTCTTGAGCATGGTACAAAGCTACTCCACAATAAAGTTGCCAAGCTTGTTAAGGTCCAGTGGGGAGATGATCCAACGGAGAGTATATGAGAGCTTGAGGAGAAGATCTGAGCCACCCACCCACAACTCTTTTCTGGTACTTTTCCATTTTAGTCTAATAGGTATGGACTACTTAGGTGTTAGTTTCTAGTATAGTATACCCCATATGTTAGGACCATTGGATGTTAGGATTGGTTGCGAACATGTCACTATGACATGTTTTGGGTGATGGATGCTAATGGATGTATTATCACATTGATATTTGCATGTTTGGAGCAAATATATTTTTGAGTTAGCATACACTCACGCCATAACTTGTTTTATTTACTAAGTTATATGCATATGGATTAAATGCTTGTGCATCGTGTAGAATTGCTAGTATATTTACATAGGATGTGGCATACATTTTGGATACATGGCATAAGCATGTGCATTAAAGGAGGTCGACTAGATCAAGAGATCGCATAATCTTTGCATTAGTATAGGTTAATATGCATTCCATGCCTATATGTACATACTTGCATTAGAATTTGAATTAAAGACAATGATTACCTATGGTTGATGGATGAGTAGATGGTCGTAGTTATTGATTTCCTTATGCACGAGATACATTTTTCCATCCTTAGAGATTTCGGGGACTAAATACTTTTAAGGAGGGAATGCAACACCCCGAAAATTTAAATAAAAAATCAAATTTAAATATAACAAGGGAAAATATATAATTTTGCAAACATCTGAAACTAGCTATAAAACTTACTACGTTGCGTTCATAGTAATTTTTTGGACAATTTTCATAAATAACGTTATAAAATTGGAGCTACTATGAAGAAGTTATAAATGTTTCAAATTTCGGAATCGAAATTAATTTGATAAGAAAATAATGAAAGAAAATATACTAAATTGAATAACTCTACCAGTTGATATCTATATTGGGACCGGTCGACCCCTAGCGGTTGACCGCCTCCAACCATAGCAACCGACCGGTCGACGATTCAGGACGAGGGTTTAGGTTGGTTAACGGTCCAGATTTGATCTTATATTTTTCCAATGCTAAGATTAAATCATATCTTTTGGACCATCAATATTAGCTTGAACCCCTATAAATAGACAGCTAACGTAAACCCTAATTCACAAAAAATTTGTCTGTATATCCGAACTCTGCCAAATTCTTTTCTCTTCAAATCAAATTTCTTCAAAACAAAATTAAATTAAAAATCCAAATAAGAAGAAGATAAATCAAATCAAATCAAGAGGAAAGCTAGCGAACGGAAGAGATTCTGGATGTAACTCAGAGAGAATAGCTTGGATTTGAGGTGAGTGGGTATATTATTAGTTAGATGTTTATATTCAGTTAAATTTAGTATGGTCTATTTGATTTAGATTGTTCAAAATAAAAATTGGGAACCCTGTCTGTAGATCTAAGATTTAACAGTGATTATAAATTGATGTTAACCTGTTAAATAAGAATTAATCCGAGTTATACCCTTTTTTAATCAAATGTGAATCCATATAATCTGTTGATGTTATGCACAACCTAGGTTAAACTGTTTTATAATATATGAAATTAAATATGAGGTCGGCAATTATAAATGCTAGATTTCACAAATTGGTTTCACTGTAAATGCTATGATATGAAATTTGTAATTTTACTGTATAAAATTTGGGGATGGTAGTAATTAACCAAAATTCAAAGACGATAATTTAATTAACCTAAAAATTAACATTGCGACCGATCGACCGCTCTCACTTGAGCTGGTCGATGGCAAGCGGTCGACTGCTCCAGTACCAGTTGTCGATCGGTTGGCTTTTTCTGAGCGCAGTATGAACCTCACCCTAAGGTCCAAGTTATAACTAGAATAAGCAATATATATATATATATATTATATGGATGGATGTTAGTATAAGTAGGCCAGCTAGTTCCCTATGTTGACAACACCAGGACGTCACAGGACTGAAAAAATGCTACTTATCCAGCAGGGTCGATATTCGACTAGAGGCGATTCTATCGCAATTTTCACTCACAGAAGATTCTATGATGGACGCGCAACACTAACGATGATGCCTGTAGAAGTGTGTGGCCCGACACTAACGAGAATTCCTTGGTATTCAGATGACGTGATGTGATGCTGCATTGTTGATGGGTCCTAGTGCAGTGCAATAAGAGTCATTACATTACCATTGAGAGGTGGACATAGATGCATCGACGATGAGACACCTTGGTGACTCAGCATTGCGGGCTCCCCTTCGATACGTAACTAGGATACGTGTAGTCATAGCTGTGGGAAATATAGTCTCATGGTTGATATGATACATGTTGTCATTGTGTGGGAAATTCTATCCCATGGTTGAGAATTGTACGTAACCCCTATATTGGAATAGTTTCAGTAGCTATTAGTCCTTTATTAGTTGTTTTGAGGTTCGATTAGTTGTTCGACCTCAAGTATGACCCTACACAAGTTGTTAGTGTTGGTATGTATTGAGTTAAACCCTTAAGGCAAATGAAATAAGTAATCCACAGACATTTCTAGGACATCTAGGCCACATAGACTATTACTGAAGTCAACTGAATGTGATAACCATATATTAATAATGTACTTATTCACCAAACTTTTGTCTAATCCACTCCTGTCCTTTCTTTTTCCGTACCACAGGAGAAAAGAGCAATAGGTGATAGGCCCGAGATTAGTACGTAGAGACGCGAGTCCAACATTGGAGTTGCTTTTCATTTTATATTACTTTAAATGTAACTACTATCGTATTCAGTACTTAGTATTTATCAGACTATGTATTGTATTTCTGTGCGCTTTGGTTATGACTACATACTATTTCTGAGACCGTGTTTTAAGATGTTTTATGAGATGGTTATTTTCTGTATTTAAATTTTGTTGCCTTCCGCTGTGAGATTTGGAAGTGTAGTATGTCTTAGATCATATCTTATATTCTTAGTCTTTATAATTTTTAATAAACCCGATAGTTCATATTTCATGACACCACGTCAGTCCAAAAGTCACCCCAGGCTTTGGATCGGTGTCTCGGGAGGTGCGTGTTGTCACATTTGGTATTCGAGCTTAGGTTCTAAAAATTACTTAGGAATTATTTACGTGTTGAAAAAACATACTTGAAAAAGTTTTGAAAAAAAAGTTTTCCTAAACAGGTTTTCAAAAACCTTTCCAAAATAGGTTTCTAAAACGCACAGATATATATATATATATATCTGTGTGTTTATATATATACACGTATGTATGTATATATGTATGTATAGAAAAATATATAAAAAATTTCAAAAATTTTTCTAAATATTTTATATAACTATAATACTGAAAAATGCTTTCCCTTATTTTTGCCAATACTATATATGGAAAAGTTTCTAAGAAAATTCCTAAAATCACAAATATAAAGGATGCGCGTTCCTACCAGTTGTGGCTCTGGTGATGCAGCTGAGATCGCAGGCAAGAATTTGGGCACATAAGGAGGGAGCGTCCACCACCATAGAAAATCTATACCTAAGTGGTAATAGCTTACGCACTGGATGCCTTTCCCAGATCGAGAGTGCCTCCAGTAGTAGATAAGGGGAAGAAGGTCATGATTGAAGGCGTGTTAATTCTATCTAGTTAACCATTCATACCTTATTTGACATTGGAGCATCACACTCTTTTTTTTCTAGTAGACTTGTAGATGAGTTACACTTAGGCACTAGCATAGTTATAGACCATGTAGTTATATCAAACCCTGTTGGAGGATCAGCTTATTTGTCTATTATACATAGGGGTTTGAAATTGTTTATTTTAGGGGTCGAGTTCAATTGCAATGCTTTTGTCTTAGGATTTCCTAGGTTTTGGTTGATTTTGGGCATGGATTGGATGACGATGTATAGGCGATCTTAGATTGTGATAGGAAGTTTGTTAGATTTACTAGTAGTGGGAGTAGTTTAGAGGTTTATTACGATACCATAGGTTAAGTCATGTTGAGTTACCTATATTCACTAGACCTATAACATGATGAGTTAGATTCGGTGCCTATAGTTAGAGATTTCAAAGATGTCTTTTCTAAAGTTACTAGTCTCCCACCCTAAAGAGAGATCGAGTTCTGGATTTGTCTTGTGGAGAACATCAGATTTGTTGCCTTACCTTTAGGGCATATGGTTCCGAAGGAGAGGCGCGGGTTGAGTAAGTAAGTGAGTGAGCTGTTGGTGAAGGGCTTTATTAGGAGGAGTATTTAAGATCTGGAGCACCAATTGTCTTTACTACCAAGGCAGATGATTCTCTGAGGCTTTGCGTCGATTATCGGGAGCTAAAAAAGAAGAATAGTTACATGTTGCCCCGTATAGATGATCTCTTTGATTAGTTAGTTAGAGCAAAGGTGTTCTCACAACTTGACTACCGGATCCCATCAGTTGCATGTGGCTATGGATAGTATTCAGAAGACTGCTTTTTGTACCCCCGACGGACTGTATGAGTGGTTAGTCATGCCCTTCGGACTGACCAATGCACCCGCCTACTTTATTGATTTGATGAGTTGAGTTTTTAGAGGGTTGCTTAATAAGTTCATGGTGGTATTTGTGAACGACATATTGGCCTATTCGAAAAGCGAGGAGGAGCACAAGTTGCATTTAGAAGAAGTGCTCAATACACTCCATGAGCATAAGTTGAAGGCGAAGTTTTCTAAGTATCACCTTTAGCATGAGAAGGTACGCTTTTTGGGATGCGTTGTCTCTAAGAGTGGACTGGCAGTCGATCCTAGTAAAGTAGCTGTAGTACAAGATCAACATGTGCCAAAGAATGCCACGGAAGTGAGGAGTTTCCTTTGTTTGGTGGGCTACTATAAGAAGTTCATTAAGGACTTCGCTAAAATCTCTACCCCTCTAACCCACCTTACCAAGAAGAATTTGGTTTTCTCATGGGACGTGAAGTGTGAGGATGTTTTTATTAAGCTAAAGGAGGCGTTGACTAATATACTTGTTCTAGTGTTACTTGATGACACGAAGGCATTCATAGTATATACCGATGCTTGTGGTACGGGGTTGGGCGTAGTGTTGATCAGGAAGGGAGAGAGGTAAGCTATGCTAGTTGATAGTTGAAGGTCAACAAGAGCAACTATCCCACCTATGATCTAGAGTTGGCAACCATTGTCTTTGCACCCAAGTCATGGAGACACTATCTATTAGGTGAGCGGTTTGAGCTGTATACAAATCATAAGTCTCTAAAGATTTTTATTCTCCCAAAACGATTTGAACTTGAGGTAGTAGAGGTGGATAGAATTCTTGGCATCGTATGACTTCGATATCTCTTATACTCCAAGCAAGGGTAATGTTATAACTGACACTTTAAGTAGAAAGCATGCGATATTGAGTCCTATGTTCTTGGAGTGGAAGTACTTGGAGTTTATTTCTACATTCGACTTTTGGCCATTATTAGATATTACTCTTGGACTGTTAGCAGCCATGGATGTGCAAACTACACTTATGGACCGCATAAGGTCAAGTCAAAAGCAAGACAAGGAGCTATTGGATATTTTTGGGAGGATCGGTAGAGGAGAGCAGTTGAGTCATTTGAAGAATTATGTCGTTGACTCGAAAGTGTGGTTATTGAAAGATGGAAAATTGTGCATTCCTCTCATTATGGATTTGGTGACATGGTACTAGACGAGTCTCATTGTTCGAGGATGACCATTCATCCTGATGGAGACAAAATGTATCATGACATGAAGAGAGTCTTTTATTGCCTGGTACGAAGAGGCATGTGGCAGAGTATGTAGCCCGATATATGACTTGCTAGAGAGTAAAGGCGGAGCAAAAGAAACCAGGAGGATTGTTTCATCCATTGGATATTCCTCAGTGGAAGCAGGAGAGTATTTCTATGGATTTCATTGATGGACTACCTAGAAGTAGGAGGGGAATAAGAGTATTTTGGTCATAGTCGACCAATCGATCAAACATGCTCATTTCGTTCTAAGTAGGAATACGAGGACTGCAATGTCTTTGGCGACACTTTATGTTAGAGAGATAATTAGATTAAATGGAGTTCCTTCCATCATCATAAGCGACCGAGATCCACTTTTCATTGAGTTTTGGGGGAGTCTTCAGGAGGTGCTAGGCATCGAGTTAAGTTTGAGTATCGCTTATCACCCGTAGATGGACAGACAAACAAAAAGGGTGAACCGGGTGTTGGAGGACTTACTTCGAACGTGTACCTTAGATTTTGGAGGCTATTGGGAGGATCACTTGCCACTAGTGGAGTTTTATTATTATAATAGGTATTAGGCGAGAATTGGGATGACGGTTCGACGCGTTGAACGGCAGGCCTTGCATATCATTGTCTTATTTATGGAAGACTACAGATAGGATTATTCTTGGACCAGATATGGTGAGGGAGACATCAGAGAAGGTAGATTTGATCTATAGGAGGATGAAGACCGCTCAGGATAGGTAGAAGTCTTATGCTGACAGGAGACACATAGACTTGGAGTTCGCTAGGCGACATGGCTTTTGTGAAGATCTCACCACTTAGGCATGTCATAAGATTTGGTAGTTTGGGGAAGTTAGCATCGAGGTTTGTAAGGCCTTTTACGATTACTGATAGAGTTTTGAAGTTAGCTTATAGGGTGAAGCTTCTTGAGAATTTAGTGGGAGTACACGATGTTTTCCATTTGTCACACTTGCAGAAGTGTCTACATGATACGACAATAGTAGTCGAGCTAAGTCAGCTATAGGAGGTGGAGGTAGAGAGGGAGTCACTGGTTCATCATGCAACCACTTGTATTCTTGAGCATTGTACAAAGCGAATCCACAATAAAGTTATCAAGCTTGTTAAGGTCTAGTGAAGAGACGATCCACTAGAGAGTACATGGGTGCCCAAGGAGAAGATTCGGGCTACCCACCCATAACTCTTTTCTAGTATGTTTCCATTTTAGTCTAATAGGTATAGACTACATAGGTGGTAGGTTCTAGCTTAGTATACCCTATAGATTAGGACCATTGGATGTTATGGTTAGTTGCAAACTTTTCACTAGGACATGTTTTGGATGATGGATGCTAATGAATGTATTATCATATTGATCTATACATGTTTGGAGCAAATATATTTTCAAGTTAGCATATGCTCACACCATCACTTGTTTTATTTACCGAGTTATATGCATACAGTTATTGCATCTAGATTAAATGGTTGCACATAAATGTAGAATTGCCAGTATATTTACATAGGATGTTGCATACATTTTGGATACATGATATAAGCATGTGCCTTAAAGGAGATTGACTAGATCAGAAGACCACCTAATATTTGCATTAATATAGGTTCATATGCATTCCATGCATATATGTACATACTTGCATTAGAATTCGAATTAAGGACGATCATTGCCAGTGGTTGATGGATGAGTAGATGGTTGTAGTTATTGATTTCCATACATACAAGTTATATTTTTCCATCATTATAGATTTCGAAGACGAAATTCTTTTAAGGGGGAATGTAACACCCCAAAAATTTAAATAAAAAAATTAAATTTAAATATAACAAGGGAAAAATGGAATTTTTTGCAAACATCTGAATCAAGCTACGAAACTTGCGCTGTTGCATTCGTAGCGATTGTTTGGATAATTTTCATATATAACGTTTTAATATTGGAGCTAGTATGAAGATGCTATAAACATTTTAAGTTTCGGAATTGAAAGTAACTAAATAAGGAAAGAAAAATATACAAATTTAACAAACTCCACTGGTCGATCCCTAACAGTCGACCACCCCAAACGTAGCGGTCGACTGGTCGATGATTCATGACAAGGGTTTGGGTTGGCCAACGGCTCGGATTTGATCAAATATTTTTTCCAATGCTAGAGATTAAATAATATCGTTTGGACGATCAGTATTAGCTTGAACCCTTATAAATAGATAGCTAATGTAAACCCTAATTCACAAAATTTTAGTCTGTACGTCCAAACTCTGCCAAATTCTTTCCTCTTCAAACCAAATTTCTTCAAAACAAAATTAAATTAAAAATACAAAGAAGAATAAGAGAATTTAAATCAAATCAAGCAGAGAGCTAGCGAAAGGAGGAGCTTTCAGACGTAACTCGGAGGGAATAGCTTGGATTTGAGGTGAGTGGGTATATTGTTAGTAAGATGATTTATGTTTGCACAAAAAATGGGCAAACACCTCCAAGTCGTATGATTTAGTTGATTCTATGTTATTCTTAGTGATCTGGGTGATTTATGCAAATATATGAAAAGCAGGGACTGAACTATAAAAGACACGCAGATTTATAGTGGTTCGGCCAGAATGTGCCTACGTCCACTTTATATGTTATTCTCCTTTACTATTCAAATTACAAGTACAAAGCTTGGATACAAGTATATGAAAGTTGTTTGAAGGTTCTATCCGTGCTTGAGCTCTCAAACTTGTCCCCCATTGTTGTACCCCTGCCCCTCTATTTATAGAGTGAGGTTGGGGGTAGGGGTCTTGGATGTATATAGCTGCTGGTGGACCTGGGCTGATACAATCTGGCCTGGCAAAGTTGGTCCGGAACGCCTTGGTCTGGTGGGATTTGGTCCAGTGGAACTTGGTCCGGTGATGGTTTTGATCCGGTGGGACATTGGTTCGGTAATAGGTGGAGCGGTAGAGGCTGGTTCGGTGAGGGCTGGTACTAGTGTATTGGTTCGGTGGTAGGAGTGGTAGAGGCTGGAGTTTGATTCGGCGAAGGTTGGTCAGGTGAGGCGGCGGAGGTTGGTTCGGTAGGGCTGCCTTGTAGTTGGTTCGGCAGGTTTGCCGTGTAGTTGGTTCGACAGGTTTGCCGTGTAGTTGGTTCGGCAGGGATTGCCGTGTAGTTGGTTCGGCAGGTTTGCCGTGTAGTTGGTTCGGCAGGTTTGCCGTGTAGTTGGTTCGGCAGGGATTGCCGTGTAGTTGGTTCGGTTAGGGATTGGCTCGGTCGAAATTTACTCAACACTTTCCCCCCAAAGTAGGGCATGTGGGTACGCACATGGCGTGCTTTGCTTTAGCTTGGATATCCTCACCCGGTCCTGCGTGCCGAACCAACTGGTCCGGTCATTAGTGTTTGTCTATAAGTATGGACCTCGCGTCTATGTTCACCCTTCACCGTTTGGAATAGCCGAATCAACTGAATACCGAATCAGACTTGTTTGCTTGAAATAACCGGACCAGCAAATTACCGAATCAACTCATCTGCCGAACCAGGTGAGCCGAATGATCCTTTAAGACTGATCCATCGAACGAACTCAATCATTTTAGCGAAAAGGCTCGAGTGCCGAATGAACTGACCGAATGAACTAGGGAGTAACAGGCCGAATGAAAATTCGTGCCTTGAACAACCGAATGGCTTGAATGCCGAATGAAATTTGAACCTTGTTATACCGAATGAGTTTACGTGTTTATAAGTGGAACTCTAGACAATATACACTTGTCCATTTGATCTCTATATCCCTTGTTCTAACAATGTGCTTTTTCGTGTTGCAGATAATGTCCCATAAAGTTGAAACCCGTTCCGACAAGAAGAAATCTACGGACAGAAGAGAATCTCCCGTCGTGCCCCCAGTCCAGCCGAATCCAAAACGACATGGGCCCACCCCGAGATCGATAGTGTACGGGTACGGTCCTCAAGAGCTTCTGAACTCACCTCCTGATTGCTTCCCCAGCTCCCTCAAAGACGAGCAGCTTGATGTCATTTCTCGCTCTTTCGGGATTGACAGAGCGCGTATGCTGTTGCCGGGGGAGGGAGTGATGCCATATAATCCCCCCGAAGGGTATTTCGCCTATAGTCGGTACCATTGCACGTGTGGGGCCATTCCCCCGATCAATGCTTGGATAAACAGCTTCATCACCTACATGAAGGCAAGTGTGCAAGTAGAGGATGATGACCAGGATGGTCAGGAAGCAGGTGCTGGTAAGTCTTCCTCTCTAGTCTTTTCGTTAACTTGGTTGCTTATCACTAATGAATTCTTTCTTTGACCGGATAGGTGGGCAACAGGACAAGGATAAAACTCCTACGCAGCCGGCTCCTTGATTTGACCTGGATATCTTTTGTGGACTTGACATTGTTGTATATGTTAGTCTCAAAACAGTAACGTAACTCTTAGGTTGTAATTATGCTACTTGTAATAAACAACATTATTCTTGACGTGTAATTTTTTAACTTAAGCTGATTCTGTCGTTTTTGAATGTTTTTGCTATTTTGACATGTTTCATGAGAAATATAGCTATGCATATGCTTGTAATTCAATTGTGTTTGATGTCAAGTTCTTGCTTAAAACATAATTTCATGTCTTGCAATGTTAGTTTGATGTGTGAATAAATTATAGCCACATGTTTATACATGAAAGAAGAAAATACCGCCCTTCATATTTCACTTGTAGATGGCAGCTTTGAATGTCTTGCGTGACTGAGTGTGGAATGCGGTCCAGTGTCTTGCTGTGAGTATCCGCTTCCATTAGCGAATGTCTCCTATTTTGTGTCCTATACTTTAGGGATTGTTACAGAGGATAGGAGAAAAGTTTTTTAAATAAAATTGAAATATGAGAAACAGTAAAACTTCCAATCATGGAAGGCCTTCGATGTGCTTAAGTTCGTGGCAAACGGGCTTTGTAGTCACTTTCCCTAGCTGTGGGTCTTGGAGACATTTGTCACCCATCTTACGCCTCCGCGGGGAGTTAATCTTTTTTACCACAGCCGTACTTAAGACACATCGGAGCCGAGATCGCGCACAGTAACTTCCCGGGCCATTATGGCCCGTAATCGTGGGTATTATTCGATTTACTATGGCCGGCTAGCGTGGGTGCCGATCGTCAACCGTAAACTACCCCTGGCTTGCCACACCTTATGTTGGGGCTTAAAGTAGGTTCACAGTTGCCGGCGAGCCGAACGCCGTAATGAGCTGCCTTGGCTATAGTCGGCCTTCTCGGTGGCTTATGATCGGCTCATTACAGTTGGCTTTAAGGGCCGTCGCGAGCAATGAGTTAACCCGCAGTAGAGGGATGCCAGAGCAAAAGTGTCTCATTGGCGAGGGCATAGATTCGCATAGTACCTGTTAGGTCTTGTCCAGGTGAAGTCGCGTTGTGGAGTGCTTGAATGGAAATGCTATATGCACAGGATTTTGTTCAACAGAAAAGGATAAAGTTAACAAGCAGCCAAGATATAAAGGAACAAGTTAAAAAAGAGACAAGGTTTTTTAAAGTAGTTCGGCACGAAAATGCCTACGTCCACTGATTCTCTTTGTTAATTCACTTCATATGGGTAGTACAAGTTAAGAAAAGTATCGACGGAGGTGTTGAATGTTCCATGCCCTCTGGAACACCTCTCCGTCCACTGTTGACAAAATATAAGCTCCGTTGTGGAGATCTTTATGAATTACATATGGTCCATCCCAGATTGGATCTAGTGCCCCGGGGCGAGGGAAGATTCGCTTGAGGACAAGATCTCCTTCTTATAAGGTACGATGCTTGACTTTGGAGTTGTATTGTGCTGCCACTTTTTGCTTGTGGGCTGCTGCTTTGAGGGCTGCATCATTTCTTCTCTCCTCAATTAGATCCAAAGACATGTGAAGGAGTTCTTCGTTCTCTTCTGGGTTATAGTGGATCCTACGGTGGGAAGGCATGATGGTTTCAACTGGGAGCATAGCCTCCGATCCGTATGCCAAAGAGAAAGGAGTATGCCCCGTTGATGTTCTGAAAGATGTGCGATAGGCCCACAGTGCCGTAGGGAGTTCATCCACCCAAGCGCTCTTTGACTTTTCGATTTTCTTTTTTATTAGAGTTTTCAGAATTTTGTTGATGGCTTCGACTTGTCCATTTGCCTGGGGATAAGCTACGGATGAGAAGCTTTTGTGAATTCCATGCTCTTGGCACCAGTTGGCGAACTCCTCGCAGTCAAACTGAAGTCCATTGTCTGATATAATTTTGAATGGGACTCCGTACCTGCATAGACATTTTTGATCAAGAAGTTAATAACTTTCGCTGAAGATACTTTATTTAGGGGTTCTACTTCCACCCATTTGGTGAAATAGTCGACTGCCACTATAGCATATTTGGCCCTGCCTCGGCCCATTGGCAGTTCGCCGATTAAGTCAATTCCCCATACTGCAAAGGGCCAAGGGCTGGTCATATGAGTAATCTCAGTTGTTGGTAGCCGTAGAATCTTAGCAAACTTCTGGCATCTGTCACATTTTTTGATGAAATCTAAGGCGTCCTTGCTTAAGGTGGGCCAGAAATATCCATATTGGAGTATCTTTTTTGCCAAAGTCTGCCCCCCGGTGTGATCTCCGCAGCTTCCTTGATGAATGTTGGATAAGATTTCCTTGGCTTCCCTTCCAGCGACACACCTTAATAAGGGGTTAGAGAAACCGCGCCGATAGAGGGTGCCCTCTTGTATTGTGTAGCGGGAAGCTTTCCTCAAGATTTTCTTGACTTCGTTACGCCCGTCGGGTAGTGTGCCACTTTGTAAGTAGTCTCGGATGGGAGTCATCTAAGTTGCTTCTTCGGTTGCGGCTATCAGATTCACTTGCTCAAAACTTGGGGTCAGTTGTTTTGAGATGGCTACTGCTCCGGAAATAGCGCCGTCTCTCATGCTAGCTTGCTTCGCCAATCCGTCGACCTCTTGGTTCTCTTCCTAAGGGATGTGTTTGACTAAGTAGTGGTCCAATCGACTGAGAAGTAACTTGGTCTTCTTTAAATATGCCATGAGTCGTTCTTCTCGAGCCTGGAATTCTCCTAGTATTTGATTAACAATAAGTTGAGAATCGCTATGAAGACACAAAGAATTGGCTCTGATTTCTAAGGCAAGTTCTAATCCAGCTATCACTGCTTCATACTCTGCATCGTTGTTGGTGGCAGCGAACTCCAATCTTATAGCATAGTGCAGCTTATTTCCCCTGGGAGTGATTATTACCACACCTGCCCCGGAGCCTTGTTCGTTTGATGCACCATCCACAAAGAGGTTCCACTTGATGTCTTCTGCTATTTCTGATTGCTCCTTACCTTCGCTGGTAGTGAATTCGGTAATGAAATCGTCCATGGCTTGCCCTTTGATGGCGGTGCGAGGATGGTAGGTAATATCATATTGACTTAGTTCAATGCGCCATTTAAGTAGTTGCCCAGAAGTGTCGGGGCGATGGAGTACCTGCCTCAGCGGTTGATCGGTAAGAACTCTGATTGAATGGGATTGAAAATAGTGTCGCAGTTTTCGTGATGTGATTAGTAGACAGTATGATAGCTTCTCAAGTTTAGGATATCTGACTTCTGCCCTTGTAAACCTCTTACTTACAAAGTATATTGGCCGCTGCGTGTGGTTGTCTTCTCTTACCAAAGCAGGGCTTAGAGCATGAGATGATATAGCAAGGTATAGGTATAACTCTTCGCCTTCGTTTGGAGTCGAGAGTACCGGCGGTTTCTGGAGGTGTTCGATTAAGTTAAGGAAAGCTGCTAAGCATTCGTCAGTCCATTCGAACTTTCCTTTGTCTTTCTTTAGAGCTTCGAAGAAGGGGACGCACTTGTCCGTTGCTTTGGAGATGAATCGGCTTAGGGCGGCCACTTTCCCATTCAGGCTTTGCATTTCCTTTCGAGTGGAAGGTATTTTGATATCTTTTAGAGCTCGGACTTGTTCAGGGTTTGCTTCAATCCCTCTGGCATGGACGATGAATCCCAAGAACTTTCCTGATGATACTCCGAAGGAGCATTTTAGAGGATTAAGTTTCATTCCATATTGGCGAAGTACTAGAAACATCTCGCCCATGTGGCTTATGTGGTCGTTGGCTTTCCTTGACTTTACCAGCATGTCATCCACATACACTTCCATAGTTTGTCCTATTAGCCCTGCAAACATCTTGTTGACGAGGCGCTGGTAGGTGGCTCTTGCGTTTTTAAGTCCGAAAGGCATTACCTTGTAGTAGTACAATCCCTGGTCAGTGATGAAACTAGTGTGGTCTTGATCGGGAGCATGCATGGGAATTTAGTTGTATCCTGAGTATGCATCCATAAAAGATAAGAGTTTGTGCCCGACCGTGTTGTCTACAAGTCGATCGATTCGGGGAAGTGGGAAGCAATCCTTCGGGCAGGCGTCATTTAAGTTGGAGAAGTCAATGCATGTTCGCCACTTCCCATTAGCCTTCTTTACCAGCACCGGGTTGGCGATCCACTCTGGGTAGATGGCTTCTCGTATGAAGTCATTGGCAAGTAGATTCTTTACTTCTTCATCGAGGGTTGCTGATCGTTCTGCCCCCATACTTCTCTTCCTTTGTTTTACGGGCGCCTTGGTAGGATCAATGTTTAGTACGTGGCATGCTATGTCAGGGGAGATTCCGGTCATGTCAGCATGTGACCATGCAAATACATCCAAGTTGTGGCGGAGAAAGTCAATGAGTTGTTCCTTCAACTCTGCTTTTAGTTGGGACTCGATTTTCAATAGTCTACTCGAGTCATGTTTATCTACAGATACAAATTCCATAGCCTCTGCAGGCTCGGCGGTGGGCTCCTCCTCTTTGTCCCTGGGGTCTAATTCATTGAAAGGGTCGCTGGTATATCGAAGAGGAGGGGCTTTCTTTAGTTGCTATGCTTCCAAACTTTTTGTGCAGAGGGCAACCTCTACACTCTTCCCTTTATCCTTCCTGTGGTTGTTGCAAAGTTCAGTTACATAGCAGTCTCGAGCAACGTCCTGGTCTCCCTCTACTTCCCCTATTCCATCGTCCGTTGGAAATTTCATCTTTAGGCACCATGGGGCCAGGACAATTTGGAAGTCAGACAAGGCTGACCTTCCTAAGAAGGTGTTGTAGGCCGAGTGGTTTTCTATCAGCACAAACGTCTGTTTCCGCACAACGGAGCGGGGATGACTTCCAATTTCAACAAAGAGGTCCAGTTGCCCGAGGGGCATCTTCGCATCTCTAGTAAAACCGTGTAGTGGTTTATTGCAGGGAGAAACGTCCTTTATTGATAGTTTCATTTTGTCGAATGCATGCTTGAATAAGATATTTACTGAGCTTCCCGTGTCTACTAGAATTCAGAAAACTTCGGCTGGACCGAGCCGGGCAGAGATAACCATGGGATCCATGTGAGGATACTGCCTTCCCTCTAGGTCACGCCTACTGAATGTGATATCATCACTCTCTTTCCGCTTCGGGTGGCGTTCTTCTATAACAGAATTAACACAGTCTTCATTATTTCTAAGCGACTTTCCATATCTTCCCATCTCTGCCCAGCTTCTGTCGGCGATGTGCGGTCCTCCCGAGATGGTATGGACCACTATCTTCTCTTGACTGGAGCCGCTAGTGTTGCGATTTCCTCTGCCTATTTCTGGTGAGGGTAGCCTTGGGTTCTCATTGGCAAGAGCTGGAGTCCTGTTCTGACCTTTTACATAGCGTTCCAGTCTCTTCCTTCTGATGTGTTCTTCAATCAAGTCCCGGAGATGATGGCATTCATTGGTATCATGCCCATGAGATTCATGGAAGCGGCAGAACTTTCCAGATTTCTGTGCGTTATCTGATTCCTTCTTGTATGGTGGGCGTTTGTATCTAACTTCATCTTGGGTGGCAGGGAAGATGTTTTCGATGGTTTCATTCAAAGGAGTGTAAGTGTCGAATCTCGATCCTGGCCGATATAGGCGCTTTTCTCCCTTCTTGCCCCCAGCATTGTCTCTAGAATCATTTCTTCGAACGTCCTTCGCTACAGCGGGCGTGTTGTCGTGAGCTGCCTTATTTTGTTGTCCTGACTGCCTCTTAGTGGCAGTGTCTTCAAGCCACATATATTTCCCGGCTTCATGGAAGAAATCGGGTAAAGTGGCTGGTTTTTCTTTTGTCAATCTTCTAGCAAATTTAGTATCCAGATGCACACCACTGCAGAGGGCCATTAAGACAAGCTTCTCATCGGCATCTTGGACTGCGGCTGCTACGGCATTGAATCGGGTTAAATATTGCTGCAGCTTCTCTCCAGGTTTCTGTTTGATGCTGGATAAGGAATAAGTGTCCTTGGGTTGTTCCACATGAATGCGGAATTGGCTGATAAACTTTTCTTTCAACATCTCCCATGAGCTGATGGATCCTTGGGGTAGATGGCAGAACCAAGAGGTAGCTAGATCTGCTAAGAATAGTGGAAAGCATTTGCACAGTACTCCCTTTGTTGCCCCGCTCATGAGCATATGCTGTGTGTATCTCTGCAAGTGTACAACGGGGTCAGAGGTTCCCTTGTAAGGTTCCATTGTTGGCATTTTCCATTCTCGGGGGGTGATAGTAATTTCAATATTACGGGCGAAAGGGCTGGTTACCCTAGCGCCTATCCCTCGATCTCTTTGATCCCGTTGGACGCACTCTCTGAACAAGCGTGCCATCCTTTCATCAGAATTTGGAGCAGATAGAAATGAGTTTGGTTCTATTCTGTGGGATTGATTTCGTCCAGATGACCTGTAGGGATGGTATCGTCTATCATTCCTAATATTTTCCAGTGGCTGCCTTTCATTGGTACTTCCTCGGGTCCAACTTCGAACTGGACTCTAGCTTGGCCCCGCTCATTGGTATTTTCGTGGTTAGGCAGCATGACAGGCTCAGTTACAGTTGACCTCCGCCCGGTACCTCCCCTGTTGGGTTCGGTTCCAAGCATTTCCTCAGGCCTAACTTCGGGCTGTGCTCGGTCTCGGCTCCTACCATGGCCGCTTCTGTCGTTAGCTCCTTCGAAGAAGAAAGATCTTTGCTGTCTCTGAGATCCTCCAGACTGGGACTCACCCCATGATTCAGTGTTGTGGTTGGACTCCTCAACATCCCTTAAGCGTGACATGAGATGGTCCACCAAGGCTTCCTGCTGGGATGTGAAGCGGTTAGTCACTTCAGCCACAACCCTATCTAGATCTGCCCTAGTAATTGCTGATGGCTGTTCTGTGGCAGGGGTTGTCGGATTTGCTTGACCTTCATTTGGTACTGCTGCTGGAAGGGGACGACCTACTTGATCTGTAACCACTGGATCTGGAAGACTGCTGGTTGCGATGTTTTTCCTTTGTTAACATCTTTCTTCTGCTTGGGAGGCATGTTTTCCCGGCAATGAACGATGCTGTTAGGAAGAAGGTTAAGTGGGAGAAGCTGAAGCTTCGAACTTTCAGCTCTCAATGAAAGCACCAAAAATGTTTGCACCAAAAATGTTTGCACAAAAAATGGGCAAACACCTCCAAGTCGTATGATTTAGTTGATTCTATGTTATTCTTAATGATCTGGGTGATTTATGCAAATATATGAAAAGCAGGGACTGGACTATAAAAGACACGCAGATTTATAGTGGTTCGGCCAGAATGTGCCTACGTCCACTTTATATGTTATTCTCCTTTACTATTCAAATTACAAGTACAAAGATTGGATACAAGTATATGAAAGTTGTTTGAAGGTTCTATCCGTGCTTGAGCTCTCAAACTTGTCCCCCATTGTTGTACCCCTGCCCCTCTATTTATAGAGTGAGGTTGGGGGTAGGGGTCTTGGATGTATATAGCTGTTGGTGGGCCTGGGCTGATACAATCTGGCCTGGCAAAGTTGGTCCGGAACGCCTTGGTCTGGTGGGATTTGGTCCGGTGGAACTTGGTCCGGTGATGGTTTTGATCCGGTGGGACATTGGTTCGGTAATAAGTGGAGCGGTAGAGGCTGGTTCGGTGAGGGCTGGTACTAGTGTATTGGTTCGGTGGTAGGAGTGGTAGAGGCTGGAGTTTGATTCGGCGAAGGCTGGTCCGGTGAGGCGGCGGAGGTTGGTTCGGCAGGGCTGCCTTGTAGTTGGTTCGGCAGGTTTGCCGTGTAGTTGGTTCGGCAAGTTTGCCGTGTAGTTGGTTCGGCAGGGATTGCCGTGTAGTTGGTTCGACAGGTTTGCCGTGTAGTTGGTTTGGCAGGTTTGCCATGTAGTTGGTTCAGCAGGGATTGCCGTGTAGTTGGTTCGGTCAGGGATTGGCTCGGTCGAAATTTACTCAACAATTTATATGCAATTAATTTTGGTATACCCTATTTGATTTTAATTGTTCAAAATAAAAACTGGGAACCATGTTTGTTTAGATCTGAGATTTAATAGTAATTATAAATTGATGTTAACTTGTTAAATGAGAATTGATTCAAGTTATACCCTTTTCTAATCAAATACGAATCCATATAATCTGGTGATGTTATTGACAACCCAGGTTAAACTATTTTATAGTATATGAATTTGAATATGAGTAGGCAATTATAAATGCTAGATTTCTCAAACTGGGTTAACTGTAATTGCTATGATATGAAATTTGTAAGTTTATTGTACAAAATATGGGGATGATAGTAATTAACCAAAATTCAAAGATGATAATTTAATTAACCTAAAAATTAACATTGTGACTTATCGATCGCTATCACCGAAGTCGGTCGACAACAAGCGGTCGACCCCTCCAGTAACAACGGTCAACCGGTTGGTGTTTTCTAAGCACATTATGAACCTCGGCCTATGGCCCATGTTATAAGTAGAATAAGTAATATATTATATATATGTATGTATGTATATATGTATGTTAGTATACGTAAGGAAGCTAGTTCCTCATGTTGACGACACTTGGACGTTGCGGGACTGGATAAATTCTATTTATCATGAAGGGTTGATATTCGACTAGAGGTGATTATATCACAATTTTCACTAGTAGTAGGTTCTACAGTGGATGCGCAACACCGGTGATGATGCCTGGAGAAGTGTGTGGCCTTGCACCAACGGGAATTCCTTAGTATTCACGGTGACGCGTTGTGATGTTGTGCTATTGATGGGTCCCGGTGTGATGTAATAAGAGGAAATAGGTTACCATTGAGAGGCGGACATGGATGCAATGACGATGAGATACCGTAGTGAGTCGGCATTGTGAGCTCCCCCTCGATGCATAACTAGGATACATGTAGTCGTAGTTATGGGAAATATAGTCCCATGGTTGATATGATATGTGTAATCATAGTGTGGGAAATTAAGTCCCATGGTTGAGAATTATAGGTAACCCCTATGTTGGAATAGTTTCAGTTGCTATTAGCCGGTCATTAGTTGTCTTGAGGTTCGATTAGTTGTTTGACCCCAAGTATGAGCCTGCATAAGTCATTAGTGTATGTGTGTATTGAGTTAAATCACTTAGGAAAAAGAAATAAGTAATTCACGGACACTTGTAGGACACTCTAGGTTACATAGAATATTACTAAAGTCAATTGCATGTGATAACCATATATTAATAATGTACTCATCCACCATACTTTTGTCTGACCCACTCTTTTCCTCTTTTTTCCCTTACCACATAAGGACATGTCACTAAGTGATAGGCCAGAGATTAGTACGTGAAGAGGCGAGCCCAATATTGGAGTTGCTTATCATTTTATATTACTCTCCATGTAACTATTATTGTAGTCAGTACTCAGTATTCATCAGACTATGTATTGTATTTCTATGTACTCTAGATATGACCACGTATCATTTTTTAGACTGTGTTTTGAGATATTTTCCGAGATGGTTATTTTCTATATTTATATTTTGTTCCCTTCTGCTATGAGATCTAAAAGTTTAGTATATCTTAGATCATATTTGTATATTCTTAGTCTCTGTAATGTTTTAAAAACCTAATAGCTTGTACTTCTTGGCACCAACGCGAGTCCGAAAGTCACCTTAGGCTTTGGATCGGTGTGTTGAAAGTGCGGGCTGTCACACCAATGCATATGCATTCTTTGTAGACTTGATGAATATAGTGACTTGATATAGGTTGGTGTTCATAGATGACATCTTAGTGTACTCGAAAGATGAGGAGGAGGAGCACACAGAACCCTTAAGGCTTATGTTGGAGACCTTGATAGTATAAATTATAGGAGAAATTTTCTATTTGTCATTTTTGGAGAAGGGTTCCCAGACCATGTTGTTTCGAAAAGGGGTTTCGCAACAGAGCCTTCAAAGGTTGACATGGTAAATGGGTGAAGATACTTGAGACATGACCAAGGTGCGTAGTTTCCTTGGCTCAACTGGCTACTATCGACGATTCATTAAGGGCTTCTCTCATGTAGCTATGTCAACGACGAAGCTGACTCAGAAGAACAAGAAATATGATTGGATAAAGGAGTGTGAGGCATCATTCCAAGAGTTGAAGCATTGATTGACGAATGCTCATATTCTAGTAATACTTAAAGGGCATGATAATACGATTTTATATGCAGATGCTTCAAGCGTAAGGCTAGGAGCAGTGTTAAAGTAGAAGGGTAAAGTAATAGCCTATGCATTTAGACAGTTGAGGCCCCATGAAGTTCGATAGAGTTAGCGACCATTGGCTTTGCATTAAAGATTTGGAGGAATTATCTTCTTGGAGAAAGGTTTGAGCAAATTACTGACCATAGGTTCTTGAGATATTTATTCTCTTAGAAGGAGTTGAACATGAGACATAAGAGGTAGTTGGAGTTTTTAGCATCTTATGATTTTAGGATAGAATATACCTCGGGGAAAGGAAATAAAGTAGCTGATGCCTTAAGCCAAAAGTAGTATGATTATTTTTTGGCATTGATTAACGAGTGAGATATGTTAGAAACACTACCTACATGTAATGTGCAATTTTATATAGTGCAGAAATGAGTAGCACTTCTGAAATGCTATCCTTCTTGGAAGTTCAACCTGCATTAGTAGAGAAGATTACCGAAATGTAAGGGAGATCATAGCTACGATGATAGAATAGGAACGTAGGGTCAAAACTGAGGTAGTTGAGCAAAAGGGGTTTAGTATTGATAGAGAAGGTAGACTGTGAAAGGAAGGAAGGTTGTATGTACTAGATGTGATCGGCCTTCGAAAGAAAGAATTGAACAAATGTCATCGTTCAAAGGTTACCACTTACCCCAGAGGTACTAAGATTACCAGAACATGAAGAGAAGTTTCATCCTAGAAGGAATGAAGAAGGATATGAGAGAGTATGTGAGTAGATGTATCACATGAAAGCAAGTGAAGGTAGAGCATCAAATGTTGAGCGGGATTTTGCAGCCATTGGTGGGATTCAATGTCTATGGATTTCATGGACGGACTACTAAGATATAGAGCAGAGAATGAAAGTATATGGGTCATAGTTGATAAACATACTAAGTATGCTCATTTCATTTCAGTGAAGACTACAAGAATTGTGCCGAAGTTAGACAAAATGTATATAAAGGCGGTAGTGAGACTACATGGAGTGCCTAGTACTATTGTTAGTGATCGAGACCTACTGTTCGCTAGTGAGCCTTGGTGTAGTTTGAAGAGTGCATTGGGATTGGAGTTGTGTATGAGTACTGTATACGATCCATAAATGGATGGGCAGACCGAAAGGATCAATAGAGTTCTATAAGATCTACCGAGAGCCTGTATTTTAGATTTTAGGGGATTTTGGGACGATCGGCTGCACTTGGTGGAGTTTTCATATAACAACAGCTACTAGAGTAGTATTGTGATGACACCATTCGAAGAATGTATGGACGACCATGTAAATCACATATATGTTGATTAGAGATGGGGCATAGGCTCATATTAGGGCCAGATGCAATGAAGGATGCTACTGAGAAAGTAGAACCGATCCAGACTAAAATAAAGGTAGTGTAGTCTAGGCAAAGAGTTATACCAAAATGAGAAGAAAAGAACTAGAGTTCATAGTAAGAGACCATGCTCTCATGAAGGTTATGATAATGCAAAGAGCGCGTGCTTTGAAAAGGCTGGGAAGTTAGTATCTAGATATGTAGGTTGATTTCCAATATCAAGAAGGTAAGGAAAGTAGCCTATAGAGTAGAGCTACCAAGGTATTTCACGAGATCCATAATGTGTTTTACATATCATATTTGAGGAAGTGTATTAGGGAACCAACGGCAGTAGTAAGTCCGAGGATAGTCGATGACTTATCCATAGAGCCAAACATAACCTATGTGAGGAAACTAGTTTGGATAGTGGACTGGGATGAGTAGTGGCTTCGGAATAAAGCATGAAAGCAAGTTTGTGTCCAGTGGAGTGAGGACCGAGAAGATTGTACTAGGGAAACATATGATAAGGTTAAGATAACTTATCTAGAGCTTTTAGTTTCGGCTTAGCATATGTGTTGGCTATGTATTGTTGTAGACCACACACACGAATATTTTATGTATATGTATATAAGTATTATCGTTGATTGTTTCATATTAATAGATGCACGAATGTATTTTTTTATAACGCATAGGAGGGAGACTTATGTGGGTATGCTAGCATGGGAATTATAACACATGGGAGGGAAATATATGATAATTAGGTGTAGCTTGAATAACTTAATAAGACTAGTATAAGAAGAAACCATATAAGAATACGAGTTCAGAATGGCTATTGACGTCGAATGGGGATGCTCATTTGGATAGACACCTTGGGAAGGTGAAAATAGGCATTCAACTTCTAAAGGGAAGTGGGATGTCTATGCGGGTCGTACGTTCTAGTAACTGCATGTGGTTGGTTCTTTGCAGTATAAAATACAGAAAGACGAAACTGCATGTGCAGTGTAAATTAAAGACAAATGAAACTGCATGTGGCTTGTTCTTTACAATATAAAATAAAGAAAGACTAAACTGCACATGGCTTAGTCTTTGTGGTATAAAGTAAAGATTAACAAAATTGCATGTGGATGGTTCTTTGCAATACAAAATAAAGAAAGGTGAAACTGCATGTAGCTAGATCTTTGCAGTGTAAATAAAAGATAAATGAAACTATATGTGGCCGATCCTTTGGTGCATAAACAGAAGAGAAAACCAAACTTACGCTAGGAGTGCATTTCAGGGTCATGAGTTTCAAAGGCCGAGCTTTGCAAGGATGGACTGCACATTTCGAGAGTGAGGAATACAAAGGGGCATTTGGCAACCAAACCGTAAGGGAAGTACCTTCGGTAATTAGGTTTTCATGCATAGTTTTTAGAGGGAGGTTTCAGTCAGGGGTTGGTCGATGCCGAAATCACATGGGGGTTTCAAGGATCGCCTAAATTTGGCTTATGTATCACTTATGTTGCATTTATGTTTAATATGTATTCCAGTGAAGGGAAAACTAGTTTTGCAAATGGCGGCATGGTCTCGTTATACTTTATGCTTTGGGTGTATTATTCACACCAGAAATTATGTTAGACCCGTATTTTTATTATTGTTTTCTCAATAAACTTACAGGTACTCATTTAAGTAGATTGATTCTATGGTCTAGGTAGGTTATCTTAAGAGCCAAAGGAAGAAGACCAAAGATGAGGTAGGAGGCTTTGTTAGTTAATAAAGATTGTTTGTTTCCACTATTTAAAGAGTTAGGGACAATATCATCACATGTTGGCTCTATACTCTGCTAAGTTATTTACTATTGTAATTTGACCCCTATGCGAGAACGGCTGGTGTTAATTTGGAAAATGTATGTAATGAACATTGTGTTTGTATAAATATAAATGTAAATAATTTAGCTACTTTGTTTGCTTTGATTGTTTTTCATATATACTGAGCTTACTCTGGTTGCTTGAAAATAATTGTGATGATGACTGCAGCATCATTAGTATTAATTTTTGGGCCTCTAAGTGTAACACTGAATGATTAGATTTACATTCTTACCTGTTCCTACGAGAGATAGCAACTTTTAAGGAGGATTTCGACTATGAATATTCATCCTTTGGCAGTGAAATAAGGACTTTTTGGGAGATCCTTACACCAAATTTTTGCATTTTTGTTGCCAATAATGTACATGTAAAAGTGTATATTTTTACTCCCATATTTAATCTTCTTTTATTTAAATAAATGAGCATATTAGGGTATTTTACACGTTTAAATGAAAATTTAAATTGTTTTCAAATCAACATTCATTCATCTTCATTTGGGGGTAAAATGGTAATTTTGTGTATGAATTAATTTTGAGAAAATTTATTTGCACATTTTTTATTTTTATTTGTAGGAAATGGAGTGCAAATATAAAGAGGTTTCATGGATGTTTGCATGCACATATGTTGAAAGCAAACGGAGAATGGAAATAAAAGAGTTCATGCAACATGGAGGAGCCCACATGCCCACTAACTAATGGTCCATAATTAAAAGCACATGCACAGGTTAATGGAGACTTAAAGACATGTTGGTGGGGATTAATTAATTCCCTAATAATTACTTGAAGGTTACACTATCTCAAGGGCATTTTTGGTAGTCCCCTAAAATATGAATTAGGGTTTTAAGAATGTATAAATACTCTTTATGTTTCATGTAAAGATCTTCTTCTTCTTTATGTAAGTTGTAGCACAAAATTTATGATAAATAAAATATCTTTTAATGGCTTCTTAGCCTTGCCCTCTACTTTTGTGCAATTTTTGTTTACAAGCTTTCTTTTATTGCAATTTTATTTTATGCTCTCTTATTTACCTTATGCTCCTCTTATTTCATGTTAGTAGCATAAGTTTAATTCTAGTAATTAGTTTAGTTTTATTTCATCAAGTAGTTAGCTCTCTTTTCTTTTAATTAGCTCTTATTTTACTTGTTTTTTATGTTGAAATCATTTTATGTTAACATGTATTCAAATATGAGTAGCTAAACTCCTTCAATTTAGGGGTAATAAAGCTTTCATGAAACATATTAAATTAATATAATGATTTTATTTATGATCTCTCTTTTATGCTTAATGGAAACTTTGAATGGTGGTGGTTTATATCTCTTTTTTTGTGAATTTGATAGTCTATGTTGGCATCTCAAATAGGTTATGCTTATTCCATTGTAAACATAAACTATTTGATCATTTGCATAAGTGATTTCGATAATGAAAGTCAAACTAGAATAAAAAATTTGATGATCTATGTTACTAATTCATAGTAAATAGATCATACTTAAAACAGATTTTGTTTTTAATTTCATGTCATTTTCATGAGTATTGATAAGTGGATTTGAATGGTGTGTTAGAGTTTGATGGTTTAAGTTGTGCTAATTAATAGCACAAATAAATCATACTTATAATAAACACATTTATTATTTCTACTTAATATTTTAATGAGAGATTATAAATGAATTTCATGTTGATTTATATAAATGATTGGAAGTGGATTTGCCTCTAAATTGTTCCTTAATTACATAGTTTCATTCACTTTCACTCTAGTTTAATTTCTACAATTTTCTAGTTTAAAACAATTTCAAAGACTTTGGGCTAATTCGATTAAGTATTATTAGAATTTAGTTCTTTCCCCATGGATCGACCCGTACTCGCATACGTACTACAATTGTACGCCATGTGCTTGTGATTTTTATAATGATTATATTTTTCGATGGTTTTCTAATCGATAGAAAATTCGTCGATATACTAAATTTTTGGCGCCGTTGCTGGGGATTAGCAATTTAATTTTAATTTTACTCTTCGAATTAATTTTTCTTTTCATTTGTTTAAAAAACTAGTAAACATTAAAAAAAAGTTTCTGTTTCCTACCTTTATAAAATTAACAGTGCACTTCTATATAAAATAGTATACATTTTGTGCACTTCATTTCAGTGCACTTCTTTTTACACTGTCATATCTGTTGTGTTCATTTCAGTGCACTTCACCAACCTCCCCTTCATCCTACAGTCTCCCACAATCAAACCTACTACTCCACACCAACATCTCTATACAAACTTCTCCACTTTAACAAACTGTTCACTTCATCTCACCTAAAACAATCCCCAAACTCCTCAAACCTCATCACTAACAAGTCCTCTCTGCCCCCCTTTCCTACTTCACTTCAGTATTTCCATTTGCATACAACTCCCTCTATCAATTGCCTCCTCAAATTCACCAAAGCACCTCCCTAATCCCTGCCGCACATCACCAGAACTAGAGCTACCTGCCACTGCAACCAATTGCACAAACCACCGCTGACAGTACCACAACCTCTCCCTGCAACTCCACCTGAAACCCAATTTCCTCACCACCTGAATTGCTTCATCGCAGCAAACCAAACTTGCAACTACTTTAATCACCATCCTCAAGTTCACGCAAATTCTCCTCAACCATCATCACCACTTCTTCCATTACAAACTGCCTTAAGAACCTCCTAAACATCACTGCAAAGAAGCTTTGGGCAAGAAAGTTTTCTTAGCTGCAAACTTCACACAATCATCCTCTGCCTGAATTTTCACTCCAACCAACACCAAGCTATAGCAAAAATTGATCCATCTGCAGCACCTTCTCTCTACTGCTACCACACTCCCAATCCACTCACTAACCCGCTGCTTTCTCCACATCAACTTCACTACAACTTCAACAACTAACTCCTTCAACTAACAATTCAACCAAACAACTTTCAACTGCCTTCAACACCCCAACCATCTCAACCTCTGCAGCCCTCTTTCAGCACTCATGCAACCAGAAAATTGCCACTGTCATTTGTCAAAATCCAACTAGCACCTCATTGTCACCATCTCTCAAACTACTACCAGCAAAATCAACCACTCTTGGTTCCGTTGTCGGGACACTTGCCTCAGTCAATCTTGATCCTCGAACAACCACGCTTACCTTCTACCTAAATACCCAAATCGCCATAACCTTGACCATGACTCACCACGCCGCAACTACACCTCCGAATACCAGCACCTACCTCACCAAAATCGCAAAAACCATCGCAAATCCAAAACCCGAACCACCTTCAGCAACCACCCAAACATTTAAAATCCCACCTCCATAAAAACCTAAAACTACGATCGCCTAAAACTAATCACCAAACTCGAACAGGTTCTTGGAATTTGGGAAAGTGTTTTCAAATTTTGGTTTCGGAAGTGTTACGGGATTTATTGATTTGGGAATTACATTTATTATTAACAGATTGAGAATCGAAGTTTTTTTTATCACATAAATCAAAGTGGGAGTTGGGCTTGGGTTTCAAACAGGCCGAGTTTATTCTTTTTTTATTTGTTTTGTCTTTTTTTTAAAGTAAAGTTCAAATTTCTTCTGTATTTCTCTTTATAAACATAAAAAAAAATTCAACTCCTTTTCAAGTTGCAAGTTACCAGAACGGAAGAAATTGCTGCTATAAACTGCTCTGCTCTGCTTGCTAAAAAATTACGCTAAAAAAATCATTGCTTAAAATAAATTGCAAATAATTCTACGTGCTCTCGTGCTCTTATACCTTATTGTACTTTAATTGCATTGTTGGGTGCTTGCATTTCTATATAAAAAAATTCATTTGTAGTTGCATCGTCAACTCACGTTTAATTTTTGTTGTGCATTCATATCATCTTGTTTTTATTTTCTAAGGGTGATACCCAATTTCACATAAGGTGGGGGATTTCATCACCCCTTCCTTGGTCCATAAATTGTATATCATCGTAAAATTTGACTAATAATAACGGTTAGACATTGGACTTAAGGATGTCGCGAGCTCATCTAGGGTTTAATTGTATCTTGACAAGTTGTCTTCTTTCGACAATCTAATTTCTTGGTGTCTAGCCTACAGCAGAGCAATAATCATATATAAATATTACGGTGATTCGTAAATATTATAGTGATTGTTTCTTTGAAGGTACTTAAACCTTCGACTGCATTGCTACGGTGATTCATGGTGCACCAATAAACCTTGTCCGTTACCTGGCTAAGTACTGTTTTGTTGGATTAAGACAAAGTGTGATTATATAATTTTGGATTAGGAGCTACTAAGGATAGAAAATTTGTAATTAAGTCCTTACATTCATTTAGTTGCATTAGTTCATGCATATATATATATATAACAAAATCAAAAAGAAAAATTCTTTTTACAAAAATCCAAAAAAAATCTTTTCAAATTTTCTCCTTTGAAAAACAAAAAAAAGTAAAAAAAGCAAACAAAATCAAAAATCCAAAAACAAGTATTTTACTTAAGTTAGTTTTTCTTAGAAAAAAAATCCAAAAAAATAATAATAATCTTTTCAAAAACTAAAAAAATAAAAACATATAAAAAAAAATTTAAATCCAAAAAAAACAAAAATCAAATCTCCTTTTTGAAAAATAAATTCTTTTTGGTAAATATTTTTCCTTTAATATATATATATAAATAAATTTTCATTTCATTTCATCTTCAAAACCATGTTTCATTCTCTTAAACTTGATTCTCACTTCTTTCTCTACTTGAACTTTTCACTTGTGCATGAGTGCCCAGACTCGTGACACAACGACGAATCGTTTAACTCGAACAAACAATCCTCCACCTATGGAAAACGAAAATCCTCCTCGAACTCTCATGGATAGAATCTTTCCTGATAGAGTTTTTATTCCTTCTTGTATCACATTACCCGCCCCAACAGTTAACCACTTCGAAATTCATTCAACTCACATTGTCATGCTTTCGAAATTTGGCAATTTTGAACACGATGACCTATATATCTTCCTGACAAAATTCGAACAAGTATATGCAACCATTAAACTTAGAAACTTATGTGATGACGGAATCAAACTTCGGTTAATTCATTTGCCTTTACCGATTACGCTAAAAAATGGTTGTACAGCTTACCATCGAACTCAATCAAAACTTGGGAGGAATTTGTTGAAGTTTTATTAAAAAAATTCTACCCCTTGGAAAAACACCAAAATCCAAATGAAATTGCGAATTATCATCAATTCAGAGGTGAACCTTTCGAAAAATATTTTGAAAGATTTAAAGAGCTTTTGATAAAATATTGTGATATCCCGGGATTTCAGGGAATTTAAAATGTGATAATCTTGTAAGTTAATTATTTAAAATTGGTAAAATTGTTATTTTCAAACAATTAAATAATGAGTTGTTTTTAAATATAAATATAAATAGATTTTAAATAGACTTATTATTTTCAAATTTAATAAGTGTTGTTAAAAATATATGTATATATGTGTATTTAAATTGATTTTAGATAGAATAATTATTTAGTATTAATAATGTGCTTGTTAAAATTTAATATATATATATATATTTATTTGAATTGATTTTTAATTTGGATTTTAAATTGACTTTGAAATTGAATTTAAAAATTGAATTTAAAAGAAAAATATATATATCTTAAAATAATAATATAGTTTGGGTTTAAAAATATATGAATAAAGTTTTTATTTAAAAATAAGATTTCTTTTATATCATTTTCCTTAAAGGAATTTATTTATATGAATTTATAAAGTATTTAGTTGATAGTAGATAAATATAAAAGTTTTATATTAGCATTTAAAATGGATTAAATATACTACATATGATTTAGTTAAAATCTAATTGGTTTTTATTTTATTTTCTTTTAAAAGTTTTATTTTTATAAATTAAGAAAAGCATTTATAAAATAAGATATGTATTTATCTAATTAGGAAATAAATATAAAAAGCTTTTAAAATCATTTAAAAAATATTTATGCATGTAGTATTACAAGTGTTAATCTATAAACCCCTTAAATAACATGTGTTAACATAATAAACAATGGTTGAGACAAGTGTCATTTCTTTTCTTTATTTTCTTTTTATTTTGATAAATTACCATTTAAACCTATATAAACAATCACCTTCTTGCTTAAATTCTTTTCTCAACTCATTCCTGTAAACATTTCCTTTCCAAAACAATAGCCAAACCTGTTCAACTCTTCAAACAGAAAATCCTCAACAACAATCTGTAAACCAAATTTTTTAAAAACCTGTAATTCATTTACAGTTCAAACAAAACAACCTGAAAACATTCTCAAACTCAAATGTAAGCCTGTCATCTTCTTTAAAGCCTGTGGTCTAAAACTCTGTAACCATTATTCTCAAGCCTGTAATCAAATTATCTAGCAAAGTCAATTTCAAAAAAAAATTCAACCTGAAGCATAGTATATCAAGTAATCAGCAGCAATAAAGCTTCAACCTGCATTAATCAACATCTTAAAGCTTCCAACTTTCCAGTTTCAAAAAGGTCTAAACACTTTCTATTGCGAATTCAAGTTTTGAAGTTCCATCCAGTTTCAAGGTCTCTGCATTTTGGTTAAAAGGTGAGTAAACCTAACTTTAAAAACAGTTCTAAAATCTGCTACTTATGTCTGATAAATGTTATAATAACATGATATGCAATGTTTACTTGAATGTTGGGTATGAATGGATGTTTACATAAGAGTTTGTTATGCATATGAATATTCATTATTCTCTGTTATTTTCCTGAGAGTAAACATTTAAATTAAAAGTTTAAGTAAACCATTATCTGATTTCATGCGAAATATGTGATGAAGATTTCTTTGCATGTGTGTATATTAGTAAGGCTTATGTGTATATGAATGTATAAAAGGTATGCATGTTAGTGTATCTATGTAATCCCTGTTTTATAGTAAAGAGTTTAAATTTTTAAATCTAGATTCTTAATCTCTTTATCTATTCTTTGTTAGGATGTAGTTTCCAAACAAAATCTGTTTGTTTAAACATAGATTATGGTTTAAATTTTTATTTAAGTAATTTAAATTTTTAATTTGTAAGAAAACCAAGAAAAACAGTGAAAACTTAAGATATGTTAAATTTCGAATATCTAAATTCTTTGATTTAGGTATATAATCTGAATCACTATCTAAAATCATGATTTTTAAGGGTTAATTCACAATTTTTAGTGTGGGATCGAATAAGCAATTCAGAGTTGACTGGAAATTGTGTTTTGAGCAATTTTCGATGATCGTCGAATTTCTGGTGGTCGAGGTTTCGATTGGAGATGGAGGAAGGTTCGGCAAGGTCGGAAAAAATGGTGAGTGGCTTTATTAACCACTGTGGTTTCGGTGAGTCAGAGGAATGGGTTTTTAACCCTAGTTTGATCGAGGCTGGAAACTTGGTCGTTGCATCGTCTCTGGTGCATCGGGGTTGATCGGAGATTGGGGAATGGTAGCGTGGGTCATCGGCGGAGCTGGTGGTTAGGAGCTGGTGATTTCTGGTGATCGGAGCAGTGAAGACGAGGAGGATTTTGGTTGAAGTTTGCCTGTTCCAGTTCGACCAAATGTCTCAATTTTAATTGTGGATTCATGATGGAGTCTGGGGATCGAAATTGGAAGTTGCAGGTGATCGTCGATGTGTGGAATGTTTTGTCGATGGTCGGAGTGCTGGCGTTGATGGGTGCATGTGCACGGAGGAGTTGGTCGTGTGCACGTCTGTGTTGGTAGGTTGGGTGATCGGGGAAGAACGAGAATCTCTCGAGTTGCTGGTTTGATTTTCTCGGAGTAGCACGCGAGAGTGTATATAGTATACCAGTTTTTAAATTTTAAACAAGTTTTTAAAAAGAAAATTGGAACTCGGGAATTTGGAGATGTTGACTCGAGTTTATACTCGAGTAGGCGTGAGTGAATTGTGATTCCAGGTTTTAAAACTTAAACTAAACCTGAAGCTAAAAAAAAATATAGAAGATAAAGGAAACTCGAAGCCAATCTCGAGTAAGGTTCGGGTTTAACCCGAAGTAGATGATATGCAAGTTTTAATAATGTTTTTAAAAGTTTTGAAAAAAAAAAATGATTGTTTTAAAACTTTTCTTAAATACTTTTCTTCCTATTATAAATGTTTCTTTAACCTTTAATTAAGAAAATGATAGGATTGTTTAACTTATGTTTGTTAAGTTAAAATTTAAGATATTTTAAACTTAATTCTTTATAAATACAATTAAATGTTAATTAAAGGTTAAATGTTTTTAAATAATGTGATTAGGTAATTAATAAAGATGATGATTTATCTTAAAGGTAATTAAGATTTTGAAAATTAAATGAAGTAATTAAAATATGATTAATTATATTAATTATTGATTAAGTAATTAATTAATTAATTGTTAAGGATTATAAATTAATTAATTAAGAGGTTAATTAATTTGTAATTAAGAATTATTAATTAGATAATTAGAGATAATTTATTAATAATCAGTGGTTAATTAATTTAGTAATTAATTAATGATTAGTGATTAATTAATTAAGTAATTAAGTTGTAATTAGTGACTAATTAATTAAGTAATTAAAGATAAATTAATTTGTTTAAGAATAATTAAGGAATGAATTACTCAATTGTAAATTAATTAAAGATAATCTTGATGCTGATTAAGTACAAATACTTAATGAAATTTATAAGTGTAATTACTATAAGTAATTAATGTATAATTTCAAGATGTAATTAATTAAAGGATAATTACTTAATGAGAAGTAATTAAGGATTTATTACTTGGTGTAATTAATTTAAGGATTTATATAATTAATTAAGGAGTTAATTAATTAAGGTAAGTAATTATAGGATGGTAATTACTATTTATAATTAATCAAGATGGATTAATAAAAGTGATTAATTAAAGTTTAATTAATTAATTAATTAATTAAGGATCAATGTAATTAATTATAATTAATTAATTAATGGAAGTAATTAATTAAGGATTATTAATTAATTTAATTAATGAAGGTAATTAAAGGTTAATTACTATTAAATGGTTAAGAATAATTAATTTGTGAAATTAATTAAAGAATAATTACTTTATGTAATTAATGAATAATTAATCAAGGATGATTAATGTTTAATGAGTAATTAATTAATTAAAGGTTGTAATTAATTAATGATTGATTAAGCAAGGTTAGATGATTAATTCTTAAGTAATTAATTTAATTTAAGTTAATTAAATTAATTATAACATGGGTTAATAATTGTTGCTTATGAATGATTGTTTGTGTAGAATATCTGATTTGGTTGATATCTATTGAATGAGATGCTGTGATATTTTGTGATATGATATTGGATATATCCGTGATAAATGTGTGATATTTATCTATGTTAAATGCTGTATGAATTCAAGTATTGAATTGAATTGTTTAAACCTTTAAACAACTTGGCCTTAAAAGATACGTTTTGGATTTCGATGAGACCGGGATCGGGTTTCCGTATACCGGTATTCCAGGTCTGGAGACCCGAATACCACATCGATCCAAATTAACGATAGGTCGTGAATCTCAAGTGAAGATGAAGATTCAGAGTGCAAGGGTTATTGTCGTTAACTCTGAGGGTGATTCCAAATGAGTGTAACGAGATAATGCCTTCGGTTTCGTTCGAACCCGGAACGAACTTGTATGGATTGAATGCTTTCAGCACATCGTCAGGTGGACGATGAGCATTCTAAGTGATGTGTTCTGATTAAAGGTAATCGTAGCCTCAAGCCTCATCAAACCGGGAATGGCTAAAACAGGGGAGGTGCAGCAAGGTTAGTGGGTAGCACCCAAGTAGTATAAGATTCCCCTGTCTAGAGTCCCTTTTTATTTCGGCTGTGTGGGCGGTTGCTGGCTCCAACCGCGGGGTTTCTTATGCGGGAATTATCCAGTAAGGGATGTTCCGGCCTTGTGTTGCAGGGGATTGGGCGTGATCCTCGGTACGTTGATCTAGGCCACGTACTGTGACGAGCGGTACCCCGGTAGCTCTGCCATTGTATGGAATCCACAATCCAATAAGTGCCGTACGTATTAGTTGTGCCCAACTATGTTGGAACGTGAGATGTAAGCATTCCAGCTATTTCTGTATTTTACTTGAAAACCCTAGACCCTATTATAATATAACTGGATTTCCTATCAAATGTTTTGGTTAGCGTAAGGTAAAAACTTACCCATGTTTATTTGTGGGGAGTCTTACGTGATACCTTGGTTTTCAAAAGGTTTTGAAGTTAAGCAATTTAAACCGTTTACTCACACCAGACCCATGTCTGACCCAAGTGTTTATTTTCTGTTTTATTAAACCTTGGGTACTCAAATTTTTACGAGTAGCCAAGGGATTCAGGTTTGCTTTGACGAATCTTTGGAGGAGCAATGGAGCAGGAGGCTTCAGCGTTCATAGATATAGTGTTCCGCTGTGTTAGTCTGTATGAGTCATTTGTTGAGTGTATTTGAGTTGTAATGACTAGACAGATGTTTATAACTGTCTAGTATGTGTTGTATAAGCTGTGTATCTCTGATGTATATGATACAATGTAATATCTTATTTGATTAATATAATTTATTCGTTCCGCTGTTTAGATTCTGATGTGTTTCTTTCTTTCTTCTCTATCTTATCTCTTTTCTATCCCTTTCTTTCTTCTTGATGATACGACTTTTTGTGGAGAAAAAGCCGGGTCGTCACAGTTGGTATCAGAGCATAGGTTGAGCGAATACCTAAGCTCTGGAGTGGTGTCTATCTTAAGAGAGCGTATTTGTAATTTTTATATAACTATATATATATATTTATTCTACCTATCTATTGGGTTACCTGTTCGGGTTTTCCAATATGAGTTATAAAGGTAGATATGGTAGTGGTGTGTGTAACACGACTACCAATGGTTGGAGTCTGAGTATTAAGGTTGGAAGTGTATCTGTCGAGACTGTAGACCTAATACCGTCTCGAGTAAGTTTGCTGTGGTGTAAGGATTTCATTGATCTCTGAAGGAAACCTGTTAAGGTTCGGAGTCCATCATTGTAGGGTAAGTTGGATCGCGCTCGTGTGAGCAAATTTTTGAGAGTTTGGATCTGACGGAAGAGCAGAAGCAAGTGATGGTATCTGGGTACCTCAGGTAGTAGTAGTTGCGTAATGAGACGCAGTGACTGGATGTTTCTGAAGATGTTTTCTTTTGGAGCAAGTTTGAAGAAATGTGTCTGCTTCGGTGTTGTGGCTGAGTTCAACAGGGTCTTTTCTGTTTAGTTTGGAGTCCGAGTTTCTCGAAGAGCTTTGGTTAAGAAGTCTTTGGCATCTGTGGCAGCGTTGCAGCTCGGAGTATTCTTTGCATTGGCAGGAAGTTTTCTGGCTGAGCAGTTTTTCTAGAGGTGGAGTTCAGAAGCTGCGGAGTGGATCCATTTCTTCGATGGATTGGATAGCATAAGCTGTTCTGATTGGTTAAGAGAGAACAGTTTTCTTGGATATTAGGCTGGGTTGATCGCAAAAGTGACTTGCGATTGCTGAGTATTCTCTTGGGTTATCAGAGATTTTCTGGATGTCTCCTAGAGAAAGGATTTGGTGAAGCAGCTCAGTATTTCATGGAACTGCTGAGTTTTCTTTTTATGGATCTGTTGAACCATATTTTCAGGATGTGTTTGTGCTCGAGTTCATCGACAGCATTCTTATCTTCTCCAGATCAGAGTTTTGCAGCGGAAGCAAGGTGGCAGCTGTTCTAGAATGGAAGAACCTGGAAGTTGCAGTGTTTGGATTAAGAGTTTCTACAGGAAATTCTTCTGGATCTGAAGGTCAGAGTGGTAAGTGCATCTGTTTTGTCTTTTCCAGATAGGAGAAGTAAGTTGTAGTCTACTGATGTTGGTGGAGTAGAGTTGTGCTCTGGATTTTTGAAAGATCTTGAAGGATCATTTTGTTGAGTTGTTTTTGATCCAATTTGTTTCAAAAAGCATCAGTGAAGGATGAGCTGATCAAGAAGGATGTAGGCAGCCCAGGATCGTCAGAAGAGTTCTGTGGATTACGGAGGAATTTGGAATTCGGAGTTGGAGACTTTGTTGTTATTTTCTCCGGTCAAAGGAGAAATAAGATTGGGTAAGACTGTGAGGTTAACTCCAAGGAGTATTGGATTCTTCTGAGTTTTTGTAAGGATAAGAGTTTGGTCTACTTGGTTGAATTGTCAGTTTGGATAACTGGGATTCGGAGTATATCGCGTATCTTTGAGGAAGTACGTGTTTGATCTATCTCTGGTTTTGGAACCAACAGTTCTAAAGGAATTGGTAGTTGAGTTAGACTTATTTGTAGTCTGATATTCTGTTTAGTTTTATAGATCTAGTTGTGTAGGAGCTCTATAGCTCAGTAGAATTGGTTGTTTGAATTCTGTTGAGCGAGTATCCCGGTATATATATATACTTGGGGAAACTCAAGGAAATTTTAGGAAGCTTATCCGGATCTGTGTCCGGGTAGCTAGTATAGTTGTTTGGATAAAATTGTTTGTTTGGATGAATAGTTGTTTGTTGATAGTGTATGGTTGATAAGTAGGCTTGAATTGTTTTAAAATTGGTTAAAATAAAATAAAAACTTTAGATTATCTTTTGTTTTAAATTTCGAGGACGAAATTCTTTTAAGGGGGAAGGAATGTGATATCCCGGGATTTCAGGGAATTTAAAATGTGATAATCTTGTAAGTTAATTATTTAAAATTGGTAAAATTGTTATTTTCAAACAATTAAATAATGAGTTGTTTTTAAATATAAATATAAATAGATTTTAAATAGACTTATTATTTTCAAATTTAATAAGTGTTGTTAAAAATATATGTATATATGTGTATTTAAATTGATTTTAGATAGAATAATTATTTAGTATTAATAATGTGCTTGTTAAAATTTAATATATATATATATATTTATTTGAATTGATTTTTAATTTGGATTTTAAATTGACTTTGAAATTGAATTTAAAAATTGAATTTAAAAGAAAAATATATATATCTTAAAATAATAATATAGTTTGGGTTTAAAAATATATGAATAAAGTTTTTATTTAAAAATAAGATTTCTTTTATATCATTTTCCTTAAAGGAATTTATTTATATGAATTTATAAAGTATTTAGTTGATAGTAGATAAATATAAAAGTTTTATATTAGCATTTAAAATGGATTAAATATACTACATATGATTTAGTTAAAATCTAATTGGTTTTTATTTTATTTTCTTTTAAAAGTTTTATTTTTATAAATTAAGAAAAGCATTTATAAAATAAGATATGTATTTATCTAATTAGGAAATAAATATAAAAAGCTTTTAAAATCATTTAAAAAATATTTATGCATGTAGTATTACAAGTGTTAATCTATAAACCCCTTAAATAACATGTGTTAACATAATAAACAATGGTTGAGACAAGTGTCATTTCTTTTCTTTATTTTCTTTTTATTTTGATAAATTACCATTTAAACCTATATAAACAATCACCTTCTTGCTTAAATTCTTTTCTCAACTCATTCCTGTAAACATTTCCTTTCCAAAACAATAGCCAAACCTGTTCAACTCTTCAAACAGAAAATCCTCAACAACAATCTGTAAACCAAATTTTTTAAAAACCTGTAATTCATTTACAGTTCAAACAAAACAACCTGAAAACATTCTCAAACTCAAATGTAAGCCTGTCATCTTCTTTAAAGCCTGTGGTCTAAAACTCTGTAACCATTATTCTCAAGCCTGTAATCAAATTATCTAGCAAAGTCAATTTCAAAAAAAAATTCAACCTGAAGCATAGTATATCAAGTAATCAGCAGCAATAAAGCTTCAACCTGCATTAATCAACATCTTAAAGCTTCCAACTTTCCAGTTTCAAAAAGGTCTAAACACTTTCTATTGCGAATTCAAGTTTTGAAGTTCCATCCAGTTTCAAGGTCTCTGCATTTTGGTTAAAAGGTGAGTAAACCTAACTTTAAAAACAGTTCTAAAATCTGCTACTTATGTCTGATAAATGTTATAATAACATGATATGCAATGTTTACTTGAATGTTGGGTATGAATGGATGTTTACATAAGAGTTTGTTATGCATATGAATATTCATTATTCTCTGTTATTTTCCTGAGAGTAAACATTTAAATTAAAAGTTTAAGTAAACCATTATCTGATTTCATGCGAAATATGTGATGAAGATTTCTTTGCATGTGTGTATATTAGTAAGGCTTATGTGTATATGAATGTATAAAAGGTATGCATGTTAGTGTATCTATGTAATCCCTGTTTTATAGTAAAGAGTTTAAATTTTTAAATCTAGATTCTTAATCTCTTTATCTATTCTTTGTTAGGATGTAGTTTCCAAACAAAATCTGTTTGTTTAAACATAGATTATGGTTTAAATTTTTATTTAAGTAATTTAAATTTTTAATTTGTAAGAAAACCAAGAAAAACAGTGAAAACTTAAGATATGTTAAATTTCGAATATCTAAATTCTTTGATTTAGGTATATAATCTGAATCACTATCTAAAATCATGATTTTTAAGGGTTAATTCACAATTTTTAGTGTGGGATCGAATAAGCAATTCAGAGTTGACTGGAAATTGTGTTTTGAGCAATTTTCGATGATCGTCGAATTTCTGGTGGTCGAGGTTTCGATTGGAGATGGAGGAAGGTTCGGCAAGGTCGGAAAAAATGGTGAGTGGCTTTATTAACCACTGTGGTTTCGGTGAGTCAGAGGAATGGGTTTTTAACCCTAGTTTGATCGAGGCTGGAAACTTGGTCGTTGCATCGTCTCTGGTGCATCGGGGTTGATCGGAGATTGGGGAATGGTAGCGTGGGTCATCGGCGGAGCTGGTGGTTAGGAGCTGGTGATTTCTGGTGATCGGAGCAGTGAAGACGAGGAGGATTTTGGTTGAAGTTTGCCTGTTCCAGTTCGACCAAATGTCTCAATTTTAATTGTGGATTCATGATGGAGTCTGGGGATCGAAATTGGAAGTTGCAGGTGATCGTCGATGTGTGGAATGTTTTGTCGATGGTCGGAGTGCTGGCGTTGATGGGTGCATGTGCACGGAGGAGTTGGTCGTGTGCACGTCTGTGTTGGTAGGTTGGGTGATCGGGGAAGAACGAGAATCTCTCGAGTTGCTGGTTTGATTTTCTCGGAGTAGCACGCGAGAGTGTATATAGTATACCAGTTTTTAAATTTTAAACAAGTTTTTAAAAAGAAAATTGGAACTCGGGAATTTGGAGATGTTGACTCGAGTTTATACTCGAGTAGGCGTGAGTGAATTGTGATTCCAGGTTTTAAAACTTAAACTAAACCTGAAGCTAAAAAAAAATATAGAAGATAAAGGAAACTCGAAGCCAATCTCGAGTAAGGTTCGGGTTTAACCCGAAGTAGATGATATGCAAGTTTTAATAATGTTTTTAAAAGTTTTGAAAAAAAAAATGATTGTTTTAAAACTTTTCTTAAATACTTTTCTTCCTATTATAAATGTTTCTTTAACCTTTAATTAAGAAAATGATAGGATTGTTTAACTTATGTTTGTTAAGTTAAAATTTAAGATATTTTAAACTTAATTCTTTATAAATACAATTAAATGTTAATTAAAGGTTAAATGTTTTTAAATAATGTGATTAGGTAATTAATAAAGATGATGATTTATCTTAAAGGTAATTAAGATTTTGAAAATTAAATGAAGTAATTAAAATATGATTAATTATATTAATTATTGATTAAGTAATTAATTAATTAATTGTTAAGGATTATAAATTAATTAATTAAGAGGTTAATTAATTTGTAATTAAGAATTATTAATTAGATAATTAGAGATAATTTATTAATAATCAGTGGTTAATTAATTTAGTAATTAATTAATGATTAGTGATTAATTAATTAAGTAATTAAGTTGTAATTAGTGACTAATTAATTAAGTAATTAAAGATAAATTAATTTGTTTAAGAATAATTAAGGAATGAATTACTCAATTGTAAATTAATTAAAGATAATCTTGATGCTGATTAAGTACAAATACTTAATGAAATTTATAAGTGTAATTACTATAAGTAATTAATGTATAATTTCAAGATGTAATTAATTAAAGGATAATTACTTAATGAGAAGTAATTAAGGATTTATTACTTGGTGTAATTAATTTAAGGATTTATATAATTAATTAAGGAGTTAATTAATTAAGGTAAGTAATTATAGGATGGTAATTACTATTTATAATTAATCAAGATGGATTAATAAAAGTGATTAATTAAAGTTTAATTAATTAATTAATTAATTAAGGATCAATGTAATTAATTATAATTAATTAATTAATGGAAGTAATTAATTAAGGATTATTAATTAATTTAATTAATGAAGGTAATTAAAGGTTAATTACTGTTAAATGGTTAAGAATAATTAATTTGTGAAATTAATTAAAGAATAATTACTTTATGTAATTAATGAATAATTAATCAAGGATGATTAATGTTTAATGAGTAATTAATTAATTAAAGGTTGTAATTAATTAATGATTGATTAAGCAAGGTTAGATGATTAATTCTTAAGTAATTAATTTAATTTAAGTTAATTAAATTAATTATAACATGGGTTAATAATTGTTGCTTATGAATGATTGTTTGTGTAGAATATCTGATTTGGTTGATATCTATTGAATGAGATGCTGTGATATTTTGTGATATGATATTGGATATATCCGTGATAAATGTGTGATATTTATCTATGTTAAATGCTGTATGAATTCAAGTATTGAATTGAATTGTTTAAACCTTTAAACAACTTGGCCTTAAAAGATACGTTTTGGATTTCGATGAGACCGGGATCGGGTTTCCGTATACCGGTATTCCAGGTCTGGAGACCCGAATACCACATCGATCCAAATTAACGATAGGTCGTGAATCTCAAGTGAAGATGAAGATTCAGAGTGCAAGGGTTATTGTCGTTAACTCTGAGGGTGATTCCAAATGAGTGTAACGAGATAATGCCTTCGGTTTCGTTCGAACCCGGAACGAACTTGTATGGATTGAATGCTTTCAGCACATCGTCAGGTGGACGATGAGCATTCTAAGTGATGTGTTCTGATTAAAGGTAATCGTAGCCTCAAGCCTCATCAAACCGGGAATGGCTAAAACAGGGGAGGTGCAGCAAGGTTAGTGGGTAGCACCCAAGTAGTATAAGATTCCCCTGTCTAGAGTCCCTTTTTATTTCGGCTGTGTGGGCGGTTGCTGGCTCCAACCGCGGGGTTTCTTATGCGGGAATTATCCAGTAAGGGATGTTCCGGCCTTGTGTTGCAGGGGATTGGGCGTGATCCTCGGTACGTTGATCTAGGCCACGTACTGTGACGAGCGGTACCCCGGTAGCTCTACCATTGTATGGAATCCACAATCCAATAAGTGCCGTACGTATTAGTTGTGCCCAACTATGTTGGAACGTGAGATGTAAGCATTCCAGCTATTTCTGTATTTTACTTGAAAACCCTAGACCCTATTATAATATAACTGGATTTCCTATCAAATGTTTTGGTTAGCGTAAGGTAAAAACTTACCCATGTTTATTTGTGGGGAGTCTTACGTGATACCTTGGTTTTCAAAAGGTTTTGAAGTTAAGCAATTTAAACCGTTTACTCACACCAGACCCATGTCTGACCCAAGTGTTTATTTTCTGTTTTATTAAACCTTGGGTACTCAAATTTTTACGAGTAGCCAAGGGATTCAGGTTTGCTTTGACGAATCTTTGGAGGAGCAATGGAGCAGGAGGCTTCAGCGTTCATAGATATAGTGTTCCGCTGTGTTAGTCTGTATGAGTCATTTGTTGAGTGTATTTGAGTTGTAATGACTAGACAGATGTTTATAACTGTCTAGTATGTGTTGTATAAGCTGTGTATCTCTGATGTATATGATACAATGTAATATCTTATTTGATTAATATAATTTATTCGTTCCGCTGTTTAGATTCTGATGTGTTTCTTTCTTTCTTCTCTATCTTATCTCTTTTCTATCCCTTTCTTTCTTCTTGATGATACGACTTTTTGTGGAGAAAAAGCCGGGTCGTCACAAATATCCACACCACAATTTTGAAAGATGGACTCTTTGCTAAATTTTATATGATGTACTTGAAAATAGTTTACGGACCATGCTTGAATCGATGTGCCAAGGCAATTTTCTCGCCCAACATCACAATGTTGCTTGGTAATTTCTTGAAAACTTGGCTGAAAAGTCATCCCAATGGGAATGTTCTAACAAAAAATCCATTTATTCACGATCAAGCGCACACTCTTTAGGATCATCGTTGGCTTTGGAAGCTAAAATCAATGTATTGATCAATAAATTTGACAACGTTTTCTCACCCAACCAAATGAACCAAGCTTCCAACCAATGTGTTATAAATGCAACGATCCGAATCATATAGCCGATTAGTGCACTAATTTGGTAGAACAACTCAATGCTTTTTAACAAGGTTAAGAATGACCCGTTTTCTCCAACGTAGAATCCTAGTTGGAGAAATCATCCTAACTTTGCATGGAACAAAAATAATTCTAACACGAATTTGGTTCGTCCCAAATTTCAAGCATTTCCTTATAACTCTTCGAATCCTTCTTTTCAGCCTAACCACTTTCAACAAAATTTTGCGGGTCCATATCAAAATCAACTGTAACAATCTTTTGCTCCCCAAGACGATAAACGATTGAATTCACTTGAGAAAAGTCTTGAAAATTTGGCTAAAGCAACCACTCAAAACCTCCAATCAAATAGCAATTTGCAAAACTTGTTAACCTCGTACATGTAGAATACGAGTCAGTCGATTGCTAAACTTAAAATGCAAATGAGTCAATTAGCCACTTCTGTAGGTGAACGAGAACGAGTCACATTCCCAAGTCAGCTAGTTCCAAATCCCAGAAATCAAAACACGAATTCGAATCAAGCACATGTTGTTTAAGATAGCAATGTGAACCAAATAAATGCTATCACGACTTTGCATTTTGGTAAACAAATCGATAACCATGTGGACAATCCAAATGACTTACCGGAAGCTCCTCTTGACACGTCGAAAACAACAAGAAATTCTGAACAAAACATTGAGCCAAACATCGAATCAAATGCCAATCCAAATTCTTCTTCTACTCAAGTAGACCGACCAAATGAGTATCGAATTCCTTTTCCATATTTCCTTCGACCCAAGATATATTCCGATCTAATGGAAAAGATGTTGGAAATTTTCAAACAAGTCAAAGTGAACATTCCTCTTCTTGATATCGTTCAACAAGTACCAACTTACGCTAAATTCTTGAAAGACTTGTGTACTCAAAAATGACACACTCATGTACCCAAAAAAGTTTTCTTAGCTGCCGGTCTTAGCAAAGTTTTGTCTCAATCAATCCCTGTTAAATACAAAGATCCTGGATGCCCAAAGATCTCATGCACGATAGGAGACAAGACGTTTAATAAGTGCTTAATAGATTTGGATGCGAGTGTTAATTTGATTCCTTATTCAATTTACCAGCAACTTGGCTTGGGTGAACTAAAATCGACGAAAGTAACGCTTCAATTTGCCGATTATTCGATAAAGAAACCCGTGGTAGAAATCGAGAATGTACCCATCAAAATCAGTCAATTCATATTCCCTGTCAATTTCATCGCCCTTGAAACACAACCCGTGAATAATCTAATGAGTCAAATTCCATTGATTTTAGACCAACCTTTCTTGGCTACTTCAAATTCTCTAATCAATTGTCGATCGAAATGGTTCGATGAAAATTTCTTTTGGAAACATGACTTTGGATCTTAACATTTTCAATCTCGAAAACCAATCACTTGACCAAATGTTGGAAGTTTGCTCCATTCAAGAATATTTTGACAATGAAATAGTTGACCTTAACAACGAACATGAGATGGAATACGAACAACTGTTTCAAGACGAGCCTAACAAAATTGAAAATGCGCTTCCATTTGAACCTCTCGCTGTTGAGTCAGAACTTCAATCAAATTCTTTGATTGAGTAACCTCCGAGGTTGGAACTCAAACCTCTTCCTGATCACCTTAAGTACGCACACTTAGTGACAATAAAACGTTTCCTGTCATAATATCTTCAACTCTCTCTTGATTAAGAAGCTTCCCTTCTTTCAATTCTGTCAAAAAACAAAGAGGCAATTGGATGGTCGATTACTGATATAAAGGGAATTAGTCCCGCTCTTGTTCAACATTGTATCCATTTAGTTGACGAAGCCAAGCCTGTTCGTGACATGCAATGAAGGCTTAACCCAAAAAATGAAGGATGCAGTTCAAGATGAAATTCTTAAACTCCTCGATAACAGAATCATATATCCCATCTCTGATAGTTCACAGGTTAGCCCAATTCACGTCGTGCCTAAAAAGTCTGGACTTACCATTATCAAGAACAATGCTAAGGATTTCATTCCAACTTGTACTCAAATAGGTTGGCATGTTTGCATTGATCATCAAAAATTTAATGCTGCAACATGTAAAGATCACTTTCCTCTTCCTTTCATCGACCAAATGCTTGAATGATTAGCTGCTCGAGAATTCTATTGCTTTCTTGATGGTTACTCCGGTTATAACCAAATTCCAATCGCTCCTGAAGATTAAGAGAAAATGACTTTCACGTGTCCCTTTGGCACCATTGCATATCGATGAACGCCATTTGGCCTTTACAATGCTCCTGCTACTTTCCACAGATGCATGGTCAACATTTTTTCTGACACGATCGAACGCTTTCTGGAAGTGTTTATGGATGATTTTTCCATCTTCGAAAACTCTTTTTCCGAGTGCATACACCATCTTGAGTTGGTTCTGAATCGATGCAAGGACAAACATGTAACATTAAATTGGAAAAAATATCATTTCATGGTCAAACATGGCATTGTTCTTGGGCATATCATTTCAAACAAAGGCATTAAGGTAGATAAAGCAAAAGTTGACGTAATTGCGAATCTAACCATCCCCAAATCTGTGAAGGACATTCATTCATTTTTTGGACACGTTGGTTTCTATCGACGCTTTGTGAAGGACTTTAGTAAAATTGCTTGACCTCTGATGACTCTTCTTGGAAAAGAAGTTCCATTCGACTTTAATTCTGATTGTGTTTCTACTTTCGAACGTCTCAAAAATGAACTCATTTTTGCTCCAATCATTTGCTCACCCAGTTGGGATCTTCCTTTCGAAATAATGTGCGATGCCTCTAACTTTACGGTTGGTGCTGTCTTAGGACAACGCATCAACAAATTTTTTTATGTCATCTACTACGCTAGTGTGACGCTAAACGACGCTCAACTAAATTACACAACCAATGAAAAAGAGCTTATAGCGGTAGTTTTGCACTCAAAATGTTCCGACCTTATTTGATTGGCCCACACATTGCTGTTTACACTAACCACTCCGCTCTTAGGTACCTTTTCGCTTAAAAGGATGCTAAGTCTCGTTTGATCCGTTGGATCCTTTTACTCGAAGAATTTGACATTACGATCAAAGACAAAAAATGATCCGACAATTCCATTGCTAATCATCTGTCGCGTCTTCCAAACGCACCATCTTCTTTACCGATCAACGAGAATTTTCCAGATGAACAACACCTTTCCGTTTCCATTGATCCATGGTATGCCGATATAGTGAACTATTTAGTGACTAAGAAAACTCCTTCATTTTGGTTGATATAGGATTAATATAAATTTCTTTCCCAATTCAAGTACTTCTATTGGGATGATCCATACTTGTTTAAGTACTATTCTGACCAAATCATCCAACGTTGCACTCTAGATTGTGAAATCAAGAGTGTTCTTTTATTTTGTCATGACCAAGCTTATGTTGGTCACTTTGGTCCTAAGAAAACATCAGAAAAGATGCTTTAATGTGGTTTTTACTGGCCTACACTTTTCAAAGATGCATTTGAGTTTTGTAAAACTTGTGATTGCTGCCAAATGTTAGGAAAAATCTCTCGACGAAACATGATGCCTTTGAACCCATTCTTACGATCGAAATCTTTAACGTTTGGGATATTGATTTTATGGGACCGTTTTCCAACTCTTTTGGAAATTTGTACATTCTTCTTGCTGTTGATTATGTCTCCAAATGGGTTGAAGCCATTCATTATAAAAAATGACTACAAAGTTGTTGTGAAATTCATAAAAGAAAAACATCTTTTCGAGGTTTGGAACACCTCGCACGATAATAAGTGATAATGGAACCCATTTCTTTAATCGTTCATTTGAAACTCTAATGAAGAAATACTCAATAACCCACAAGTTATCCACTCCTTATCATCCTTAAACTTGTGGTCAAGTTGAAGTTTCAAATCGCCAAATCAAGCAAATTTTGGAGAAAACCGTGAATAAAAATCGAAAAGATTGGTCACAAAAATTGACAAATGCGCTTTGGGCTTACAGAACTACGTACAAAACCAATCTTGGGATGTCTCCTTTAGGATAGTATATGGCAAAGCGTGCCATTTACCTGTTGTAATATCCCACCTCTATACCCATACTATCCAAGGGTATTACAGAGTATACTGTCAGATAATATGGATAATGAGGCTATATGGGTTACACACATGAATATTTCCTTGGACAAACACTGGTACGTATTAAAACATCAAATATAAAACTCATCAGTGCATACATAGTATCGGTACAAGAGCAATAGTAATATGTTATTCCAGGATATAACAATACATAATATGCAGTATAGTGCAGAGAACACAAAGTCAATCGCAGCTATAACATATACTATAAATACATTAATGTTATACCATACAATTCATATGTAAATTATATATATACATATAATTAAGCAATGTCAGACAAATATCATGTAATAATCCTAATATAGAACTCCTCTAAGCCTAATAAAGCACATGCTGGTCAAGTTATTCCTGTACCTGAAATGTCTCGGACTGACCCGAGCATTATAAAATAATACACGGGTCAGACTATGTCCGATCAAGGATCATGAGAAAGTGATACTGTATAAACAAGGAACAATATGATATCACTATTAAAGATACACAATACATTAGACGACATATCAAAGTATATATATACATATAGAATAATCCTCAAGGCATTAAATCATCCCAACATTTCAAATCCATACAATGGTGTCATCACCCATTTAAAACATATCAAATCAAAGTTCAAGTAAAACATCAAACGGTTGAATCATCCAAATCTTGAAATCACTATCAAATCCAGAAATAATCATCAATGAGACATCCTCAAGTGAAGTCGGGCAGTAATAAAACAATGCCCACGATCTCTCTCGATCAATCTCATATTATAAAATACCAATATCAAATCAATAAGGAAGATTTGAGCTAGCTCATAATAATATCCAAATATAATCAATAATAAGTAGGTCGTCTGCTAGTAAAGGATAGACCGTCTGCCTAAGAAGGATACGGGGTTGACCATACTCTGGACACAGTCTCAGGTATAATCTCATCATACATAATATTTGTCTATCTACTACTCTCATACATCCACACATATCCACATATACTAGAACCAGACGAGAGACTAACATCACATCTGCTTGCTCCAAGAGCCACACGTGGTCCATATGACACGACTCCTACAGTCATCGATTACCATTACCTCTCCCCTCTCGGTATCGTGACAATGATCCACCATAGGCTCGACAACGCGTAGTCTCTTCAGTCATGACTACCGACTTGTGCCCCTATATGGTAACTAACTGCTGGCCTATGCGACACAAGGGGAACCAACTATCTATCTCATGATGCGCATCAAATATCATAACCAACAATGGTGTCGCAGATCTGGAATGCGACCCCACGATCAGGCCGCCAGGGTGGATACTGGCCAATTCGGTTCACTCCCGAAACATAAAGGGAGTCAGACTAAGGTAGACAAACATATAATGTACACAATCTATGTGGCTAACTAGTAGCCTCCATACGTGCTCACCGTAGTGAGTCACACATAATGTACACAACATACCTCCGTATGAGTGTCATCCATGGGCAAAGAATAACTGAATAAATTGCACAATGGCATCCCATACCACCGCGTGTTAATAGTCTATTTATTCAATGCTCGTACATCATACTTGTCCTTCTTTATTCTATATAACAAGTCCAAAGAATAACCGGAAAAGTTGTACCGAAAGTTCCATACCATTCGATATCACTAAACCGTTTATTCAAATTTCTCATCACATAGAAATAAAATAATACATAGAAATCAAAAGTAAAAATATAATTTATACTTAATATCCACAACAAAGTTTATATAACCTATATATATATCTGAATGTTAATTGATATTAAAATAATGTTCAATAAAGTGTTTACACATTCTTTGTCCATTTATTAATCTTAGTAAATAATGTTTCATTTATATTTATTAGGTGTACATGTAAGTTTGTATATAATAAAAATATAGATCCCTGTTTAATTATTAATAACAATTATTTAATCTACTCATGCTTGTGGAATGGCATACGCATGCAGTACAAAATGAAACATAGCTAATAAAGGGAAAATATAGTACAGCAACCAAATGTACAAAAAAATAATAATTATGTTAGTAAGGCCAAAATCAAAAGAAATACACAACAATGCAAAAGTTAACAACCATTCCTATATAGCAGTAAGCAAAAACATTCAATTTGCAGTCACATACATGTAAATTTTACCCAACTACACAAACTCCGTATAAATGTATAAGCCCACAGATTCAAACTTGCATGTTCTTATAACTGATGTGCAATAGATTCTAATGTTAATAAATGATAATACAACCAACATGGACACGCTACGTTACCTTATAGCAGAGGAGGTAGTTGATAGAGATTATTTATAATATATATAAAACTATAATATATATTTTGTTTTATTTAAATTATAATATATACGAAACTATATTTATTTATGAAAAAGCTAAAAGGCCCGAAGAATTTGTACGAAATAACGCCTAAAGAAATAGCAGTGGTAAGATTCCACAGCAAGATTACATCGCAGCCCCTATTTTCCACCTGCACACAATTTTGAACTGTGTATTCGGGCTTTCTAGCATTGCCCATTTATTTAACTCAAAATTTTCTGATACTTCTAAACTCACTTTGTAAATTTAATAAACTTTAAAATATAATATCATTCATGTATAAAATAAGTATATATATGACAAGGTTGAATGAAATACAATACGACAGCAATTTTTATACAATAAAATAGCCTAACTAATAAGATCAAACATGGAGGATTCACAGCAATGCAATAACAAATTCCCAAAATATTTACAGCAACTGGGAATGAGACATATGGGCATACACGCACGCACACTCTAGTTTATACATATACATATACATATACATACATACATACATATATATATACACACACACATACATATACACACACATATATACATACTGGAGTTCTAGTTGCTTACCTTAATTTATGGTTTAACTTACACCAAATATTCATATTGGTATCACTACAAGAAGCAGATCAATTTTCGACGGCTCTTGCCCGTCGATCGCCGTCGGGAGCCGTTGGAAATAACCGTCAATGGACAGATTTTCCGATGGCTCCCGACAAACACCGTCGTCTGTTTTTTGACGGCTTCCAACGGCCATCCGAGGCCGTTAGAAGACACATGGACGATCACGTCTTATGCCGAAAGCCGTCGGGAGCCGTCGAAAAAATGCCGTTGGGAGCTGTCGGAAATCGTTGGTAATTTTTGGCATACAGGCCGTCGAGAGCCGTCAAAAAACCTGGGTCTGTTTTTCTGAATTTTGCTGTGCTTTCGCCTTCCATCCACAATCCATAAACACAATATATTTCACCCAACATAATATATCCAGCTCAGATATTCAATATGAAATCAAACCATACAAAAATAATCAAATATCAAAAAGAAATAAATCAAGCATAATTCATATAAATTCAAACAAAACTTCGCTATCGTAAATTACATATATATAATTGTACAATATATACATCAATCCTTCACCAACTCCTCACCATTAACTTCCAAATGTCAGAATTACTACAACCAAATGTATCATCAAACAATAAACAGAACATTTCAAATCCAACTCCACCAACTCAATGTATCATCCAAACTTACTAAACATTGACACAAAACAAAAAAAACATACCTTTCACTTCGGTCAATCAGCTCCAGAACTTCCCGAACCAGCAGAGGATGCGGGGAGAGATATTATACTTGCAATGAAATCCTACCAAATACATTCCAGGATGCAGGGAGGGATATAATCCCACTTCGGCCAACAAGCCGACATCCTACTCATGTACGACTCTCTCGAAACTGATAGAACTACAACTGATGGTTGTAGCTCAAACCCCTGTGTTAAATATAATACAGATTAGTATATCGTACACAAAATATTTAAGATGCTGAAAAAAGTTTAATACTTACCCCTCCTGAAACACCCCACACCCCTTAATATACCCAAAAAGGACACATTAAAAGGCGTGGTGCGTTGTAGGTATAACCAAAGCTAACAGAGACTAAAATTTACAAGGCAAAAATAGATAAAAACAACGGAAACTTAAAATAATAACTTAATTAAAACAAAACTTTATAATTGCTTCATAAATAAGTCAAATACCATATATATGTCTAAAAATCCAATATGTCTCATGAAATAAAAACTCATAGTCTCAAAAATAAGAGTACATAATATCCCTCAAAATAAGCCAGTACATAGAAAGAACAAAAGCTGAAAGATAAGAAATACATGGTAGTAAACTCCTCCAAGAAATCTCCAAGCAGCTGCAATCTACTGTCCTCTCCTTTGATTGCCTAAGGGGGGAAAAGGGGAAAATAGAGGAGTGGGTCAGACTAAAAGTCCGGTGAATGATAATAATTACTAGAGTCTTTAAGCAAAGTAAAAGTAATAGACTCCATAACAATTCTAGTATATAAAGAGGAAACAAAGAAAATAGGAAAGAGATAAACTGGAAATAAATACGATTAAATATAAGATAGGTTAACTTTGATTGTTTGCACTTGTCCTTGATTTATGCTTTGATTAGGCTAAATTCCTAATCCTGTAATTAGGATGTAACCCTAATTCTACCCTTTTTGATTGGCCTGCTACTCTATAGACCTTACTGTGTACTAGACGCTATATAACTCCCTACACAGCAGCCAATGGTATCTACGAAAGATGCACAAAATCCAGACGACATATATAGCTCCTTACACAGAAGGCAATGGTGTCTACGAAAGACACCCATACTAAGCGCTTGGAACTTATAGCGATTACTGAGCACCAGAATGGAAGTGCACGCGTAACTGCCACCATGCCCATGCCACCTTTTGCTCCACCTATTAGGTCTTCTTATTACCTCAAACTCCAGCATAAGCGTGCCCCTCATCTCACTTCAGGCTAATGTGAGATCACCGTGTGTCCATAGAAACTATAGGGGAAATGCTGTTGGTACTGGCCCGTCATCCAAACAATATCTAGTTAAGCCCCTTATCCAAATCCCCCATGATTTGGACTTCTATTTGACCAATTACCACCATTCTTAGCATAAGTGTGCTATCATCTCACTTCAGGCTAATGTGAGACACTGTTTTGTTTAATAGGGAATGCTATATGGTATAGGTTCTACTTTCATCTTTGCTTATTAACTTAGATACATTATTTAAATAAGCCTTTATTATCATCTTTACTTTCTACGCTCATTAATTTATCCCAAGTCTTAAAATAAGCCTCATTCTATTCTTTTTCTTATTATAACCTACGTTATAATCATGCTTATTACTTAACCCAAGGTCTAAGTGTGAAAATACGCTTCTTTCATAATTCTACGTTATAACTAAGCCAATTAATTAGTCCAATTCTAATCATAATAAGGCATAATTTCAGTCCAATTCCATTTATATTACAGTCTTTATAATTTACACCTCATAATTATAAATAGGCCAATCTCTTTAATTCAGTCCAATTAATATCATAATTAGGCATAATTTCAGTCTTAATTCCATTTTATTACAGTCTTTATAATTTACATCTTATCTTTCGTTATTTCAGAATTCTTATAATTTAATCCAATTTCACGTTAGTTCTATTCTAATCCATACGCGAAGAAGAAGGAGAAATAAAAGAAAACTGAAAATAGAAGAAAATCCAAGGCATAGGAAGAAGATGTAAATAACACATAAATAGCAGTAAATAGAGTAAAATGTTGTAAATAAATGGAAAAGTTATAATTAATAGAAATAACTAAAATTAACTGAAAAGAATAGCTAGAAAGAAATAAACTGAAAATAATTCTAAAAATTGTAAATAAAACTGCTAAAAAGGTTATTCCAAAAATCATAGTAAAACTACAACTATTGGAAACCTTATTATTTTAAATTACTTAAAGAAATCTAAAATAATTACAATGACTCACCTTCGGTCCTAAGCTCTTCCTTTGGCCTTCTTGGATCCACTTGGAGTTGTAAAATAATTTAATTTATAACAATTTCCTCCTTTGGAAAAATTATTCCATTTAAGGTCCTTCCTACAAAGGTGAACCCAATTAGAGAAAACCTAGAATGAGAAAAAGTGTTAGGTCTAGGGGTCTATTTATAGGGGTAGAAGTGGAACTCGGACCGTTGGATTTTGAAGATGGAATGGGATGCAACCACGTCATAGGCTGAATAGAAGCCATTGGATGCAAAAATAAAAGGATCAGATTAAAATAAAGAATGCAAAACACATCAGTTTGAGGCTCTAGAACGTTCGAACGAACGTTCGTTCGTAAATAGCAGAGGTAGGTCGACCGAGAGGTTGACCGCCCGGTGCCCTAGTCGACCGGCCGGTCGATCTGCCTATATATATATATATTCTTCGTTTTCTGCTTATTTTGTTTATTTTATAACTTGGTCATATTAGCTAAGATTTTGACGCTCTATATATGGAAATTGACCAGAAAATTACCACGGAAATAATGGTGCAACTTCCATGGCTTAATTTTGATGATTTCACAAAGTTATTTTATTATCTAATTAATTAACGAATTAATTATTATGGATTAAATTTTGGGTTGTTACACCTCCGTTCTATATGCTAGAGACACAACAGGTCGCTATGGCGGTTGCGATGGACCGTTGCCATCGCCTCTTGAAGAATGGAAAGAACTCCTCCTTCTGGACAACATGATATCTGTCATAGACACATCATTTTAAAAGAGAACAATAACATGATAATGAAATGTATTTTATAGTTAAATGACAAAAATGATATAAAGTACATAAAATGCAAAGTATACCTGATTCAGATCGGGTCTCATATTCCGACGATAAGTTTTTTAACTTCATAGTGATTTTCATACATTAAATTATCGGACGGCATATGTCTTTTTACAGCTTATACAACGGCTGTAAATCTGGCTTTGGTGATGTTGTATTTTGACTTCATCGTAATGTATTCTGCGGTTACTGATAGTTGGGTGCCGCTTTTACAACCATCCCAAAGAGGTTTCCTAGCAGCATCCAGTAAATCATAAAAAAATTTGCTTCAATATTTGGTTCTTCAACATTTTCATCATCGTCATCAACTTCAACCGTAGGGAACATTGATCTTGCTGCATCTTCAACCATATTTTCTATACGGTTCGTCATAACAGTTTCATTACCAGCAATGTTTAATTTAGACTCTGCAGAAGTATTTGCTACAACTTCTCCTTGACAATCCCAAACATAATACTCCGGCACGAAACCGTTATTGCACAAATGGACTTTCACAATATCGGGCAATAAATACTTCAAATGTTTACACCTACTACACGGACAACGAATTTCTACATCGTTTCCTTTAACTCTTAAAGCAAATTTAACAAATACGTTTATACCATTATAAAAAATTTCTTTTATTGAGCCTTTCAATCCCCTTCTTTGATACATACATCTCCTTCAATCAACAAAATAATCGATCATTTTTCCTATTTGAAAAAATATGTCACAAATTCAAAAATAAATATTGGTCAAATTACGAATTCACATTTTATGTTTCGATGTATCGATACAAAAACTTATACGCGTCAATTTTACCCCAGTTAGGAATACAATATAAGTGTGTTGGTTTATGGTTATCTTTTTTTCTGGTCAGTCATCCTACTTTCCATTACAAACACAGTAAACACTTACATTTCGTTTTAAACGATTCAATAAAATTTCGGCAGCACTTCCCTTTTGTTTCCTACATTATACACAAATGCGTGTACGTAGGAAACAAAAAAGAAAAGTGACGACGAAATTTTATGAACTGTTTGAAACGAAATAATGTGCGAAATATAATTGTTTACTGTGTTTATAACTTGTCCGGTACAGGGACAAATTCAACAACTATTGTACCAAATGAATATAAATGGCTGTTTTGTGACAAAAACGACTATTTATATAACGATCATGTACAACACCCGTCGAACGAGGTCAAAAACTCTCTAAGGGACACACTACAAATTTTTTAGACTCGTGCATTCATTATTGTTATACAACTCATGTTGTATTCCAATTAACACAATACAATGGTAGAAACAACACATATACAATGGTTTACATATACACACACAATCACAAATTATACACACTCTTTAAAATTTCACGATAACGTATGAAATAGGTATACCATGGGATGCTATATACCATTATTATGCTATTGGAAACAATTGCAATCACTAACTAGCCCTAATTTATAACTTATGCAAATCTAGATTTAGGGTAAAAATTATATTTTTGGCGAAAATAAGAGATTATATCTGAGATTGAGAGCAATAGAGTTTGATTAGGAAGCCGTGGAGGATCCGGAAGCTCGAAATTGAAGATTGGAAGCTTGGAGGAGGGATTTAGGGGTTTTTGATAAAAACTTTGGTGCTGAGAATGAGGAAGAAGAAGGCTCGGCTGAGCCCTATAATTCGCGAATTTCCAACGGCTTCCGACGGCCCGTCGGAAGCCGTTAGAAATTAGCCGTTGGAAGCAGTCGCTATATGCTGTCGGAATATTAGCCTTTTCTAGTAGTGTATCCACACATATATATCCCTGTTGATAAAAACAAATTGGCTTTTCAATATTTTATTTAACCTGCACTCATCTAACTCATTTCTATATACATATACACACACAATGTGTGTGTGTACACACACACATGTGTATATATATGCCAACACCCACACATATAAAACACATAATAGGTACGTAGATCCTCATAACATACACAAAATATACACTTGCAAATATATCCCCTCAGCACATTCTCTATCACGCACCGACACTGCACACAAAAATGCACACACGTAGAAAGACAAAACATTTATCAAAATTTATTCATGAATTTATGAGTTTAATATCCTTCATGCGTTAAGCAAAGCTTTTATTAAAATTTTAATCAGTCAATAAAGTACTATTCTACAAATGAGATCCTTGCTTGTATAAAAGATTAATAAGAAGTTACTGTATTAAATATTACTAGATTATGTCCAACTCCAGCAAATATATATATGATATAAAAGTGAACAAGCCAATATTTATATTTGCTGTAATGATTGTATCCAAACTCAAAGGCAATTAATACCAAACCAAGTCAAATGACATTAACACTAATTAGATTAGAAATAGATGAAAGTATTTATTTAAAACCGAGTATGCAAAAAAATCCAAGTCACTTCAAATAGTTCTAGAATATCTTATAAGTTATAGACCCAAATATTTAAGGAAATGTTTCCTCACATGGTTAAGACAGTTCTAACAGCAATTTGATACATTGCACATTCTTTCAATATATAAATGTAGACAGACACATACAAATATATACGTGTGGTCTCTTACATGTTGTTGACGAAATGGAATGAAAACTGCCCTTGCAAGCAAAATAAATAACTTATGAATATAAGGGTAATTGGAATATGTATGTGTGTGTGTGTCTATATTATGTGTGTGTGTATGTACACACACGCACTGCCACATGCTGCATACATAAATACACCTAAATGCAAGAATGCGACTCCCTATCCTCACATAAACTCAGTACATAAACCCTCAACACGCATATAAAAACACACAAACGTATACATACATATATATATATCATCTAGATTAAACATAGATTTTGTGAGAAAGATCTCACCTGTTCACGATTTATCTCCTACTTCCGCTTTATGTTAGCACGCATGCTACCTATAATCCCAGCATCGCACTCAACAAAATTCACAACTTAGATGCTAAAAGATATGGAGACACGCATGTTTAAATTTTATGAATTTATATAATTCTTTTGATTTAATTTTAGTTTTGAAGACTGTGAAATTTTGTTGCATTTAGCTTTCGAAAGAAGCTGAATTGACAGAGAAAGGATGCTGTGAAAATACCTGAACCCAAAGAAAATATAAAGATGGAAAGTCTAGAAATATCTTTTACTTGATATTTGGGCTTGGGCCAAGCTGTTATAAAAATAAATAAATATAAGTATATTTTTGTCTTCCTTTTATACACATAGCTAAATTCCATTTAATTTAATAAAACATAAACCAATTTCCTTTTCAAAATTACTTCTTTTCCAAACAATCTATTATATCAACAACGTTGCTTTTATAAATATTATTATCACCTTTATAAAATTTATTTTCCATATTACAACATATTTTAAAATTTAAATATTATAGTTTCACAATGTAAATTCCTTTATTAATAATTTCAATGCCAAATTTTTTTATCTAATAAATCCCCAAATTCCAATTTAACATTAATTAACTATTACTAAAAATCGGGTTGTTACACCCTTTGAACTTGAACATAAAAGCCTTCTGGACAATTAAGAACATAAAGTTTGATCTTAAATAAGTATGCGAAAACAGAAAATTACAACTCAATGAATTAGAGGAGATTAGGAACGACGCGTATGAAAATAAGAAAATTTACAAAGAAAGAAGAAAAGTTTTTCATGACAAGTCAATTCTAAGAAAAACATTTTCGCCAAACCAAAATGTTCTTTTGTATGACTCTCAACTTCATTTGTTCTTTGGGAAATTAAAATCAAGGTGAATAGGACCGTACATCGTACGTACTTTTTTCCCACAAGGTGCCATAGAAATAGAAAACCCTAGGGGTAGATCGATTTTTAAAGTCAATGGTCATCATTTAAAACCTTACTTGGAGTTGGCGAGTGATGGGGAGAAGGAGCTCATGATTCTTCATGAGTCACATTACGTCTAGTAAGAAATTTTAACCCTCTTTTGTAAATATGTACATATTTTTCTCCGTTACACTCATTATATCATGTGTTGACTGTCGAGACACGGTCAAAATCAAGTGTGGGGGTAGTCTCTTGTTTATTTTGATTTTTCATGGTTTATTTTTTTTGCATTTTTTTAAAATCCCAAAACAAATTTTCTTTTTTTAGCGTATTGATTTACTTTTGAAGAAACACTATAGGATAAATATATGTTTTTGGTTATTAAACTGAAATTTTTGAAAATCTACTTGTCTCAACAAAAATAAAAATAAAAGTTTGATTACAAGTAACTATGGTTTAACTAGTATATAGGAAGGTTCATAGGTGATAATTACGAAGTATGTCCTAATTGTAATCTTTGTTTAAAAGAGTGGTTGATTTAAGTAAAGGTGATAACATTTTTGATCTTCTAAGTTAAGTGGTGCTAAGATGATTTTGCATAACTCTCTCTTTTTAATTTTTTTTTATAAAAATAAGAAACACTTAAAGTCAGGTATTGACACGTAAGTGTGTACACTCGCCATGCTTTGTACCTTCTCATGTAAGCCCGAAAGGCAGTGCATGATTGGTATATTTGGCCTCAGTTTATCCGAGTTAGGTGTATGTACATAAAATTAAAATAATAATAATAAACACCTAGAGTCATGTGTTCATACACAAGTGTGTACACTCGCCATGCTCTGTACTCTTCTCACATAAGCGTAAAAGAGAGTGTATAGTCGGTATATCTGGCATCAGTTTATCTGAGTTAGGTGTATAAATAATAATGTTAATATTTTTCAAAATAGAGAGAGCAAGCAATTGAAATCCAAGCACTATCTTCACTTATTTGATTTGACTTGTTATTCAAAAGAAATAAAAATGTCACTTTGCAAAACTTTGATAATCAACTAAAGGATCCACTTCATAGTTGCACTATGTTATCAACCAAAACAACTAGCCAAACTAGAGTCTAATTGTGATGATAACTTAATTTTTTTTGGAATTTTTGATGAGTAAAAGGGCTAAAATTTCTTGATAATGACCAGAACTTATATTCAACTTACTCGTGTCAATTTAAAAGTAAATTCTTCATTTGTAAATATTTTCGAAAACTTGAATCATATAGTCGTATTGGAAGTTTCATATCGCATTTGGAATTTGTGGGTAGTATCCACTGAAAATCCTCACGAGATAACACTCATCTTACTAGAGACACCTAGAGTTTTAACGGCTTGTTGCATATGCTCAATGCAATCGTGTTTCCTATAAAAATAGATTTATCTTAGTTTTAGTTTATTCGAGGATGAATAAAAAGATAGGTGTGGGGGTATTTGATATGAATGTAAAAGTGTATATTTTTACTCTCATATTTAATCTTCTTTTATTTAAATAAATGAGCATATCATGGTATTTTATATGTTTAAACCAAAATTTAAATTGTTTTAAAATCAACGTTCATTCATCTTCATTTGGGGGCAAAATGGTAATTTTGTGTATATTTAATTTTGAGAAAATTTATTTGCATTTTTTTATTTGTAGAAAATGGAGTGCAAATGTGAAGAGGTTTCACGGATGTATGCATGCACATATGTTGAAAGCAAATGGAGAATGGAAATAAAAGAGTACATGCAACAAGGAGGAGCCCACATGCCCACTAACTAATGAATGATCCATAATTAAAAGCACATGTTAATGGAGACTTAAAAACATGTTAGTGGGGATTAATTAATTCTCTAATGATTACTTTGAGGTTACACTATCTCAAGGGCATTTTTGATAGTCCTCTAAAATAAGAATTAGGGTTTTAAGAATGTATAAATACCCCTTATGTTTCATGTAAAGATCTTCTTCTTTTTTATGCAATTTGTAGCACAAAATTTATGGTAACTTAAATATCTCTTTAATGGCTTCTTAGTGTTGCTCTCTACTTCCATGCCATTTTTGTTTACATGCTTTCTTTTATTGCTATTTTATTTTATGCTCTCGTATTTACCTTATGCTTCTCTTATTTCATGTTAGTAGCATAGATTTAATTTTTGCAATTAGTTTAGTTTTATTTCATGCAAGTAGTTAGCTCTCTTTTCTTTTAATTAGCTCTCATTTTCTTTATTTTTTATGTTGAAATCATTTTATGTTAACATGTATTCAAAATGAGTAGCTAAACCCCTTCAATTTAGGGGCAATGAAGCTCTCATGAAACATATTAAATTAACATAATGATTTCATTTATGGTCTCTCTTTTGTACTTAATGGAAACTTTGAATGATGGTGGTTTATGTCTCTTTTTAGTGAATTTGATAGTCTATATTGACATCTCAAATAGGCTATGTTTATTCCATTGTAAACATAAATTATTTGATCATTTGCCTAAGTGATTTTGATAGTAAGTGATTTTGATAATGAAAGTCAAACTAGAATCAAAATTTGATGATCTATGTTACTAGTTCATAGTAAATACATCATGCTTAAAATAGATTTTATTTTTTCATGTCATTTTCATGAGTATTGATAAGTGGGTTTGAATTGTGTGTTAAAGTTTGATGGTTTAAGTTGTGCTAATTAATAGCACAAATAAATCATACTTATAATAAGCACGTCTATCATTTCTACTTAATATTTTAATGAGAGATTATAAATGAATTTTGTGTTGATTTATATGAATGATTGGAAGTTGATTTGCCTCTAAATTGTTCCTTAACCACATAGTTTTATTCAGTTTTGGTCTAGTTTAATTTCTACAATTTTCTAGTTTAAAATAATTTCAAAGACTTTAGGCTAATTTGATTGAATATTATTAGAATTTAATTCTTTCTCTGCGGATCGACCTATACTCGCATACGTACTACGATTGTACGCCGTGCGCTTGCGGTTTTTATAAGAATTGTATTTTTCGATGGTGTTCTAATTGATAGAAAATTCATCGATTTATCAGCCAACTTGTTTTTGAGATAAACTTATTAAAAGTGGTTGTAATTGCGAAGATCATCTAAAGTAAACTAATAGTGGACATAGGAAACTGAATTGCGGCCGAACCACTTTAAAAATTCTGGTGTTCTTGTATTATTTTCATTTCTTAGATCTATAATTCTCTTTTTTATTTGATTTGGGGGTGTTGTGTCATTTTTTGGCCCAACAAATATGTTGCTACTTTTGATCAAGAACCTATTTTCCCTTGAAGCAGTAAAATATGGTGCATTATTCAAAACCTAAGGAGATTCTTTTTCTATGGAAGATTGTCTGCAATACTAAATGTACTTAGGAAAATCTTCAATTTAGGGGCATTCTATTATCTTCTTATTGTGTGTACTGTCCTAGAGCTTCAGAAATCAGTTATCATTTATACTTTGAATGCATCTATTCATTCCATGTATGGCGGGGTGTGCATAGTCATTTCAACTTGCATGTTCCTTTAAGTACTCAAAACTTGAATGGGTCACCATATTTAAAGATATAAGATGGAATGCTGGAAATGGTACTTTCTATACTCGTCTGATTAAGAAAGTCTTTATGCTATCTAGGTAAAGAGAAATGCAAGAATTTTCAAGTGTGAGAGACGCTCGATGCATAATTTGATTCTACGTATTCTGCATGCATGAAGTGGCGCCAGTTTTGAATCTCAATAAAATCCAGTTTGGATTATTTTGGTATTCTTTAATTGGGCTTGTGTTACTATTTAACTAACTAGGCTTGTATTTTTATTTTTTTGTTGGGGTGTTGGTGGTTTTTTTCCATAGCTTACTTTTTACATCCCTTTATTTCTAATATATCTAGTAGGGATCCTATCACCCTCACTAGCTTTGCTAATGAACTCGAGAGTTAGTGTGATGAATAGGGCAAAACGTGCAGAAAAAATGTTGTATAACTATACCATAATATTTTTAGAAGTATAAATGTTATGGATATGATAGTAGACAAGTTGTTGAGCGAAAACACTATAAAAAGATGAAAGAATGCACGTAGCAGTAATCTCAACATTTGAAATTATTTTTCAGACGTATGAATTGGATCGAAGGAAATCGCATGCAATAAGTACAAAAATTGTCTATTTCAAATGTCTAAAATAGGGTTCATACGTTTGAAAATATTGATCCAGACGTCTGAATCGGGGGGTTAGACATTGGAATAGCTGATGGGATTTTCCATTCATCGGTCAAACCTATGAATTTTAAATCTAGATATCTAAAATGAATTCAGACATTACATTAGCCAGTTAGACTTTAAAACGTTTGTAGAAAGAACAAGTTGAACCTGGACCTATAGAGGCCAAGATGAATAGTTAAGGACTCTTTAGATCAATCGAGCAAAGTACCGAAGCATTGAAAATTTATACATGTATTTGTGGAGTAATACACAAGTTGATGATTGATTTGAACATGTATTTATATAAGCAACTTGATAAATAAGCTGCAAGGGTATGTTAAATTATAAAGCATATCAGTAGGAAAAGGATACAATAATATTTATGATGGTATGTTAATATTGTAAAGCATATCAGCAGGAGAGGGGTACATTAATATTGTAGCGTGTATCGATAGTCAAGTTAAGGTGTGAGTGTATATCAATATTGTAAAGCATATCCACAGAAACATGGTACACTAATATTATAAAACATACCAGTCTAATGAAAGTAACGCTGGGAGGGTATATTAATATTGTAAAGCATACCAGCAAAAGCATGCCAAGTTAATATTGTTTATCATATCAATAAGAAGACAAGGCTGCAAGGGTACGTTAATATTGTAAAGCATATCAGCAACAGAAATAATGTGATGGGATACGTTAATAGTTGTAAAGCGTATCAATATCGAAATTATATAATGCTTTTAGTTATATGAGAAATGTTATGGAAATGATATTATTGAGATGATATATATATATATATATATAATAGATTAACTGATAATGATACATAACCATGAGATGATAATTGTTAGAGTAGTCTATAAAAATGATTTATTAACTTGTTGGTGCCGTATACTTAGAGATATGTTCTCACTCACCAGTTTTATGTCTGACCAACTATATATTTCTATTTTGTATCTATCTATGATAGGTAGACAGGGGTTAGGGAATGTTGAACGTGAGATAGAGATGTTGGACGCTGTTGGAGAATAAATAATTTTGTCACTCATTAGTTATCTACTATATTAGTTCTTTATTTAACCATGTCGAACTATGTCCCATGAAGTGTTATTTTAGATTGATGTAATTACACTTAAGTCAATTTCAATTACTTCATGTAGTTCTCTTATGTCATATTATATTTTGCTTCCTTGTGCTGTGAGATCTAAAAGTGTAGTTAAAAGTAGATAGCTCTATGTACTATTTATATCATATTTTACCCTAATAGTTCACTATTTATCACCTTGGAGATATAAGCGTCAGTTGAGATATGTGTTTAAAAGGGTAGTGGATGAGGGTTGTTACACTTGGTATTAGAGCTTAGTTACCCGATTCATATAGGTCAAGGACGTATCGATAGAGTATACTTGTATTGTATACCAGTATAACTCGCATCCACATATGTGAATTTTATATCTAAACATATTTTTGTTTTGTTTAATAAAATTTAATATGGAATGTGTGTTATAAGTGCTAAATCTTTGGTTGTCACAACACTTTTATTTCTAGTGCTCTTGTTGATGATGTTTGTGTTAGAAGCAAATCATTAGTGAAATTCCATTAATAGGTGGTCGGAAAGGGGGTAATGGTGGAGACCGCAAACCGATGTGAGATTTTATTAATGTGCGGTCATGAAAGCTGTCTAGGGTATTTTTTGGAATTTCAAAAGGACAAGCTAGAAATCCTATTGATTGAATTTTCATTATTTATAGTAGAGATATATAAGTAGGAAAGTAAAGTACATATGCACACATAACTTTATTTCAAATTATATCTACAATCTTGGGGATTGCTATGGAATACTGTTTATAGATAGTTGAGATAGATAACAATACTAAAGCAGATATAGGAGATGTAGCCTCAGAGGTTCTTGGCATAAATGTTCAACTTTGGTTCCATAGGTATCTCCATGCTAGAGCATAAACTAATACTGACCCGGATGCTCCGGTTCAATAGACACAGGGAGTTGTCCCTGTTAATCCACCCATCATGGACATTGCCAGGTTATTTAGAGACTTTCTAAGCATGGTCGGAAAACAGTATGTAGGTACCAAACCTTTTATCAATACGAAGGCTTGGCTATCCACATGTGAGAGGATCTTTGGAATGCGGGGTCTATATGATACTATTAGGAGACAACTTACATCTTGGGATTTGCAAGGAGAGGCTTTAAATTGGTGGGATATTGTAGTGGTGGAGACCAACGAAGAGGAAATAACTTGGTTGCAACTTAAAATGCACTTTGAAGTAAAGTTCTCATCAGTAGCTGAGCACTAATTTCAATTAGAAAATTTTATTTATTTATAGCAAAGAGGCATGTCTGCGAAGAAGTATCTAAACCAATTTAATGAGTTGACTCTATTTGGATTCGATTTAGTGAACAATCCGACAAAGAAAGCTTGAAAGTTTGCTAAGGGGTTAAGACAACTACTTCAGGATTTGGCTCTTAGTCATATTCTCTTGGGTGCTACATATGAGTCTGGTGGAGATGGCATGACCGAATAATGTTTCTAAGGATAATACTAAGGAGGACAATAGTGAGAACTAAATAGAAAAGCATAAAGTAATGGAAGTCAAAGGAGAATAAGAAAAATTCCAAAGGAAAAGTAGACATGTAAGAAATGCAACAAAAAGGACCACAAAGTGAAGAATTGTAGACCGGGTAAGGGAAAGATAAAGGGCCACAATTGCAACCAATTCAAACATATGAAGCACCAATGCCCAATGTTAGGCAAGTGTGGACCAATCGTGCAAGCTTATGTACTTGAAGCAGTTCCAAGTGCTAGTAAACCACCCTCCATGGTTGATAAAGGAAAGAAGGTAATTATGGAAGGTATGCTACTTATTTCTAATTTTCCCATTTGTATTTTATTCAAAACAGGAGCATCTTATACCTTTATATCTTATAACTTAGTAGATGACTTACAATTAGAGACTTATATTGTGCATGATCATATAGTAGTGTCAAATCCTATTGGGGGATCTGCCTACATATCTGGTTTGCCAAATTTTTACATTAGTAACATGTGGTATGGAATTTCTATGTGATGATATGTGCTTATTTTTCAGGGTATAGACTGATATTGGGAATGGAATGGATGTCATGTTATGGGGCAACATTAGATTGTTATAGTAGGGTAATTTAGATGAAAAGTATTGGAGGGCGTGACTTAGATGTATATTGTAAGCTCGATAACTCTATGATGGTGAGTTACTTGTATTAACTAGACCAATCATCAAATGATTTAACTTCTTTCTCTATAGCTCAGGAATTCCCAGATGTATTTGAAGAAGATTTAGGTCTACCACCCTAAAGAGAAATTAAATTTTGTATTGGTTTTAAGGACATAAGGCCTATAGTTATTCCACTTATGCATGTGGCTCCAAAGGAAAGAAGAGAATTAGATAAGCAAGTTTATATGTTGTTACAAAAGGGTTTTATTCGTAGTCACATTTCAGAATTGGGAGCACTGGTAGATTTCATCACTAAGGTATATGGTTTTTGGTGGCAGCGTGTTGATTACCGAGGGTTGAATAAGCTAGCAAAGAAGAATTGTTATCCCTTTCCTTGGGTAGATGATTTATTTGATCAGCTGGTGGGAGCAAAGATATTATCCTAATTGACATAACCACAGGTTTCCATCAATTAAGAGTGGCAAATGACAATATTGCTAAGACTTCTTTTCTTATACCAGACGGACAACTTGAATGGTTGGTTATGCCTTTTGGACTAACTAATGCTCTAGCTTATTTTGTTGATTTGATGAGTGGAGTCTTCAGGGAGCAGTTGAATAAGATCATAATTGTTTTTGTTGACGATATTCTTATTTTATTTGAAAAGTGAGGAGAAGCATAAGCAACACTTGAGGATTGTACTTGATGTACTTAGGAGATATTACTCGAAGGTGAAAATTTTCAAGTGTCATTTGTGGAGAATAAAGGTCCACTTTCTATGCCATGTCGTTTCTAAGCATGGATCATCTGTTGATTCAAGCAAAGTGGCAGCGATACAGGACTGATGCATACCGAAGAACGCTATAGAGGTTCATAGCTTTTTTTGTTGGCTATTATAGGGAGTTCATTAACGACTTTGCAAAAATTTCATCCATTGACACTGCTTGCTAAGAAGAATCAATTTTTCATGTATATACTGTTGATTGTGGTACCGGGCTCAAAGTTGTATTGATTCAGGAAGGTAGAGTAGTAGCATAGGAAAATAAACATATAAAGACCCACGTGAGAAGACTCGTGATCTTGAGTTAGCAGCGATTGTTTTTGCACTTAAGTCTTGGAGGCATTATTTATTAGGAGAGGGATTTGAGTTGTATATGGATATTAATCTTTCAAATACTTGTCTTTCGGAAGGATCCAAGTCTGTCAGTAGAGATGAATGAAGTTTCTAGCTTGATATGATTTCAGTGTTTCATACACTCTAGGTAAATGTAATGTAGTGGCAGATGCTTTGAGTAGGAAACATGCGTAATTGAGTTCCATGCTGGAGTGGATACAATTGGAATTTATTTCTGGATTTGATTTCATACCATCATATGAGTTAGTTCATAGTTTATTGGAAGCCTTAGAGATTAGAATATCACTTATGGATCGTATTGGTTCTATTCAAAGGGCTGATGAGGCATTAGTATGTTTTCTTGTATAGTTTGAGAAAGGAGAGAAGTTTTCACATTTGGATAAATACTCCTCTATATTTAGAGAATATCAACGAAGAGATGGTAGAGTATGTGTGTTAGAAGTTGGAGAGATGATTAATGAGTTTTTGTTAGAGTCTCTCTGCTCTAGGTTGATAATTCATCCTGGTGGAGACAAAATGTTTAGGTATGTGGCGTGGTATCTTACTGTCCGAAGATGAAGAGGGAAGTGACAAAGTATGTTGCTAAATGCTTCACTTGTAAGAGATTCAAGGCTAAGCAAAAGAAGTCAAGTGGATTGGTGCTTCCTATATACATACCACAGTGGATGTTGGAATACATATCTATGGATTCCATAAACAGATTACCTAGGGGAAAAAGGGAAAATGAGAGTATTTGGGTCACTGTTGATCATTTAATGAAATGCGCTCATTTCATTCCAAAACAAAGCATGTAGATATCAGCATCACTAGCGACATTATATGTTAAGGAGGTAATTAGGTTACATGGATATCCAGTGAGTATAGTGAGCGAAAGAGATCAACTTTTCACTAGCAAGTTTTGGAGAAACTTTTAGGATGCTCTAGACATGGGGTTAAACCTCAACACTACATATCACCCACAGATTGATGGATGAAAAAAAGGCAGTGACCATGATATTGGAAGACCTACTAAGAGTATGCATTATTGATCTTAGTGGAGCTTGGGAAGACTATTTTCCATTAATAGATTTTATGTACAATAACAACTATCAGGCGAGCATAGGCATGGTACCGTTCAAGGCTTTGTATAGACAAGCATGAAAATCGTCGTCTTGTTGGTAGGAGATGACTAATAGGGTTACACTTGGACTAGATATAATTAGAAACACTTCCAAGAAAGCAGACCCGATACAAAATAGAATGAAGACCGCACAGGATGCATAAGTCATATGCTAGTAGGAGGCATACAAAGCTAGAGTTCACAGTAGGTTGTATGGTGTTTGTGAAAGTCTCGCCGCTAAAGCGTGTTATGAGATTCGATAGTTTAGCACCGCTTTATGTTGGGCGTTTTTAGATATTAAAGAGTAAGGAATAAGGGTTATAGAGTGGAGCTTCCTTAAAAGCTGTCAGGCATTCAAAACATTTTTCATGTGTCACATCTACAGAAATATGTTCACGATTCAACTATTAGAGTCAAGTCCAATTAGTTAGAGGATGTGGAGGTAGAGTTAGAGTCTATTGCACTTCGTGGATCTATTTGTATAGAAGAGAACATAGTGAAAAAACTTTGGAATAAGGAAGTGAAGTTGGTCCGAGTAAGGTGGGGATGCGATCCAACTGAGAGTACTAGGGAACCAAAGGAGAAGAATTATACTTCTCACTCCAAACTTTTTATTGATACGTTTTCTATTTTACTGTTTAGATTACTTTGGTTAAGTAAATTGCTTTTGGATGATTGATTTCTTTTTATGGTTTTTTTGGACCATATTGATGGATTTTTAGGTCATGTATGCATAGATTCTAGGGACTATATTGTGTTAGAAGGTAGAAATAAGACCCTAGGTAAGTTTATGCTATAATGATACTTTGATGTGATGTGATGTGATGTATGTTTGCATTTATATAAAAGTATATGGTTTATATTAATATCTTTTTCATCCATGCCTATATGCCATATAATTTGCATACATGTAGGAGGCCAGTAGTTGCATTTTTGAATATTGGTATTGTAGCATATTCAACATTCATACTCATGCCCATGCATTGATTTCATGCTTGTGTATTTTGTTGAATCTTTGATGGATCATATGCGATTGTGTATGTTATATGGATGTATATTCGGTGTATACCTACGTAGTATATGTTTAAAATGCTAGGAAGTGAGTTACATTTTCTATCCTTCAGAATTTCAAAGAAGAAATTCTTTTAAAGGTGAGAATGTAACACCTCGTAAATTTTAATAATTTAATAAATAATGAATGAAGGGTAGAATAGTAATTTAAATGAAAAGGACAAAATTGAATTATTTTTTCTTTTCAAATGAATGAATTAAGCAACAGAACTTGTACTGTTGCATAAAGTATATTTTTCTATTTATGTTTCATTATAATAATATTAAAAATGGTTGCACTAATTGGGAATTTATAATTAAAAGAATGTTTTGTCCAAAACCCATTAGTACCATGTAGGGTACTAATATTCTTTCCCAACTCAGAAAGAAACATATGCTCATTTCATTCTTCATCTTCCTCTGCCCATCAAACAAAAAAACCTTAAACCTAATTCATAGATCTAAAATTACTCAACCAAATATCCATCAATCTCAATAAAAACTGGGCCTAAATAGATTAGTATGAAAAGAGCAATAAGAATCAAAGTGTTTAGTTGAGTTTAGATATTATAGAAAATGCGGACAGCGGAGGAGAAGAGGAATTCCATTGCATTTGGGGCTAACTTGGTTGACCTGTGAGTGGAAATCAATTTAAATTGTTATGTAATATCATATATGCTTTCAATTCATCTTTATAGCCTATGTTAGGTAGCCATCAATAAATGATATAATTTATCATAGATATACATTGAATTTGTAGTAAAATCACTAGGTTATAGTTTCAATCCAAAATCAATGAAAAGGAAACTAAATGGGATGAGGAATAAAAGATAAAACCATGCTGAATTACTGAATGTGGGATTAAACGAGAAAGAACTAAAGCAGTAGTGTGATGAATGGGATAAAATGACCACAAAAACATTGTATGACTATACCATATTATATTTAGAAGTATAAATGTAGTTGATATTATAATAGACTGTCAAGTGAGAAACACAATAAAAGGATGAAAATCCACACATAAAAGCAATCCAACTGCTTGAAATTATTTTTTAGATATTTGAATTTAACTGAAGATAACCCACATGTGATAAGTACAAAAATTATCTATTTCAGATGTTTGAAATAGGGGTTAGACGTCTGAATAGCTAACAGAATTTTCCATCAATATGATGGACTTCTGAAATGAATTCAAATGTTTGAATTAGACAGTCAGACATCTCAACGTCTATAGAAAATGCAAGTTGAACCTGGACCCATATAGGTCAAGATGAACGGTTAGGGATGCTTAAACCTGATTGGGTAGCAGCATTAGGAGTTGAATAATGTATACATGTATGTATAAAGTGATAGACAAGTCGATGATTGTTTTGAATAATCGATACAAGTAAATGATAAAAAACCACAAGGATTTGTTAAAATTGTAAAGCATATCAGCAGGAAAAGGATACATTAATATTGTAAAACATGTCGATAGTTAAGTTAAGTTGCGAGGATATGTTAATATTGTAAAGCATATCAGTAGGAGCATGGTATGAAAATATCGTAAAGCATACCGATAGTCAAGTTAAGCTACAAGGGTAATTAATATTGTAAAGCTTATCAGCGGGATATTGTAAAGTATATCCGCCCGATGAAAGTAAAGCTGTGAGGATATGTTGATATTGTAAAGCATATCAGCAGGAGCATAGTACATTAATATTGTAAAGCATGTCAATGGGAAGACAATGCTTCGAGGGCGCATTGATATTGTAAAGTGTATCAGTGGGAGAAATAAGATGATATGATACATTAATAGTTGTAAAGCATATGCATACCAGTATTATATGATGCATCCATTTATATGAGCAATGTTATGGACATGATGTTGTTGAAAGGATATGTACGATAGACTAACTAATATAATACATACCCTTAAGATGATAATTGTTGGAGCAATCTATAAAAATGTTTTATTAAAATGTTAGTTTCATATACTCACTCACCAGGCTTATGTTTGACTCCTTCTATATTTTCATTTTGTATCTATCTATGATATGAGAGATTAAGGAATGTTGGACATGAGATGAAGAAGATGGAGTTAGCTTGAGAATAAATAATTTACCTCATTTATTATTTGTCTACTATTTTAGTTCTATTAGTGTAATGACCCTAGTTTAAGGATTACTTGATAAATAAATTATAGAATAACTTAAATTGGAATTTTGAATAAATATTGGAATTTTCCAATTATTGGATTTAGAAATTTATGAATTTACTAAAATAAAAGAATTAATAATAAATTTGGAAAAATATATTTAATTATGAGAATAATTTTTATGTTATTTGGAAATTTAAGACGTTTGAAATTTTAAAATGTGCAAAAGCATAGAATAGTTTGGAAACAAATTACTTATAATTCTAAATTAGTGAAATTTGTAAATTCAGACAATATTGAAAATTTAAAATATGAAATTAGTATTTTTGAAATTTATAAATAAATCTATGTTATAAGAAAAATGAAAATTTTATTTTTTCGTTAGTCATTCAATTATTGCCAAAAGAATACAAGAAATGTTCATTTTTCTAAACAATAATTTAAAGTATATATAGAAATTTGAACTAAAAGGTTATATTAAAATTTATGATTTAATATTACAAAAAGAAAAAAAGCTAATTTGAGAATTTACCAGTAATATTTATTAAAATATGCATTTTGAAATATATTTTAAAGTATGGGTTGAAATAGAAATTAAAAGAGAAGGAAAAATAAACAAAATGAGATAACAAATTAGAGTTTGGGTTAATCATTCTAAACCCCATTATCTAACTAAAGGCGGTAATTGCCCTTCTCATCTTCATTACACATTTGGGAAAAGAAAGTTACCGTAAGAAGAAAAAGCGTGCCACACCTTCCTCTTGAAACCCAAGAGCAAATCCACCTTTTTAAAATTAGAATAAAATCGTTGAAAATTTAATAAAATCAGGTAATACTCTCAAACCATAATACCTCCTCTAGGAAGCTTGTTTTTAGTTTTAAAGTGGTTTTGAATAATTTTGTTCTTCTTTTTGTTCGAGCAAAATCAGGGCTGGGCTGAAAGTTGGAAAGCAAGGTCAATATCTTTGATTCAACAAGCTAAACCAAGGAGTTAAGGTGAGTAACCCTAACATCTATCTCTATATAGATTGCATGCCACTGCAATAGCCTATGACTGTATTTTTAGTTGTAATTTGTGTGTGAATTGGATGCATTTGCGAAATAATGTTTGCTAAAATTTGAAATTTGTTGAAATTGAAAACAATGTTCCACTATTCGATCATTTGATGTGTTGTTTGCCTACTCTGGATGAGTGCACGCCTGTATATGTTTTATGAGACCCCTAAAACGAGATGCCATCGCCGAATGTTGAAAGAACGACAATCAAAATCGTTTTCCTAAAACTGAAAAGCACCTAGAATTGTCGACACTGGTGCGCCGGCGTAGTACCCACAGGTTCATCGGTGGTCGTAACCTAGAGCTATTCAGCTCCGGGACTGAAACTCGTTGATGATTAATTTTAATTTTATTTTCTTCTTTCATTGGTTTATTTTGATATCTAGTATTGAATTCTAATCTTTCGTCTTGTGCTTCTGCTTTGCAAAACAATTAAAAGTTTATATTTAAATAAAATAAATTTATAATTAAGAGTAGCTTTTGTTTCGATGTAAAAATATATTACAAGGCATCCTTATGGAAGTTTAAATACATAGATATAAATATTTTTGGTTTTCAAACCTCAGGTTTAACTTATTTGCTTATATTTTGAGTAGTAAACTATTTATAGAAATTAAATAATAATAATATTTTCTAAGCTGTAATATTTGAAATTATATAGACATGGCATATTAGTGCACTCAAGTAGGCGAAACAACATTATGATGATCAAGTAACCTTTCGACTATAGGAGTGTTGTGATCAGTATTATTTTTGAAGAAACTCCTGGAGCGGGACGAAGTGTCCATCTGTTCCTCCTTAGAAGATAACATCTACACTTACATATCCCTAAAAGAAGATATCTATAGGATCAGTTATTATTGCCTAACTTGCTTCATGCTTGTATTTTGATGTTGACTTGCTCCGTGATACTCTTTTAAGTTGACTCGCTTTCATGCAAGTCTTATGATTCTTCGAGATTGACTCACTTTCATGCAAGTCTTATGATTCTTTGAGCTCGACTCGCTTTCATGCTAGTCTTTTGATTTGATTTTTTATGTGCATGTTCACCATATTTTGCAATGATTGTCAATGATGGGCATGATATGACTTTATGATATGGTGACTTTTTATATTATTCCTTATTATTTGAGACGTTGAAATATTATATAGTTATTACTATAGCATTGAGATAAATGCATGCTTATTTCAATGATCTCACCCTTATTGCAATTAGAAATAGTCCAACCCATTTATTATTCTATGATACTCAGGTCAGACCGAGACTTGACAGGTACACAGACTCATTGGCCATGGATGTGGGCTAGCTTTTGTGGAAATAGAGTTATGTATCATATCCTTTTGTCTTGGTCCTTGTATATATGCTTGTATGTTTGTATCGAATAGTGACTCATGTTGTATATATTCTTTTGATATTTGTCTAGAGTTTGATGTATATGTATTATATATGGGTCTAGCGCTCCTTTTGTAGATTCATATTCTATATTATGTTATGGCATGTATTATATTTTTACCACTGCGATGTTTAATTCTGTGTTCTCAGTTGTGTTATATATTGTTCTATACTAAATTATCCAATGTGTTATTACTTTATGCTGATACCGTACACGTTAGATATTTGTTTATGTATGAGTTAAAAATTAAGTGTGTTGGTGTTAGCCCAAAAGGAATATACATAGATGGTCGCTCCTAACAAGCCTGATTCTCTGTGTTACCGTACAATTTTTATGTAATATTCTTTGGTAGTACGGGTATAAAGGTAGAGCGTTACAACATGGTATCATAGTAGGTCAAAACAATATAAGATATAAGAGACACGAACCTTAGCCTAGGCAGACTTAGAGTCCCGTCCCTCAGGTGCACAGTAGTACGTATTTGTAAGATTTTAGCCTTGCTATGTGAATTATTATTATGAATGTATTTCTAAATCTAAATCTCACTTATGGAAGGAGTGAGATATGGCTGGTGGTAGGTCTGATCATTCTGATACTAGGCCATCCAATAGTCCCAGTCAGGAGGGGGTATTCACGACTACCTAGTAGATTATGGAGTTAGTAAGGAATGTTCATATATAAGTTCACCCTCTGTAGATCCTCTAGCCTATAGGAAAGAATTCGTCCCCTTGTGAAGCGATTATGTCCATTTAGGAGGAAAGCAATTTAAGGGTTAAGAAGGAGTTATAAAGGTTCAAGCATGGTTGAAGATGTGCGAGGGTATATTTATTCACGTCTGATAGGAACAACGTGCAAGCAGCTTCGAGTCAACTTTGAGAGAGAGCTCTAGATTGGTATGATATATTGATTGCTGAGATTGATGAGGCTGAGTTATCTTGGGAATAGTTCAAAACCCGCTTCAAGATGAAGTTTTTGCCAAAAGTAGAGAAAACAGCAATGGCTCCAAAGTTTATCGAGCTTAAGCAGGAAGGATCTTCAATGTTAGAGTATGTGGCAAACGTTGGCATTGCTAAAGTACGAGGTCGATCTTATTAATACCCCTCTGAAGAAGAACTAGAAATTTGTATATAGGTTGAGGAAGGCACTTTTACCTCAACTCGAAGTTACTTTTGAGAAATTGGTCAATACGGTTTATAAAAAGCAGAGAGAGAATGCAGTGATGAGGCTCTTCAGTCGAGAAAGGGGTTTAATCAGAAGAAGAAGTAACTTTTGACAGATTCAAGCCCGGATTTTCGAATAAGAAAATGAAGAAGCAAAGTTTAGATTCTAGAAATCAAAGTCGTGATTCAGGCGAATGCTTCAATTGTGGTGAAAAAGGCCATTATGTCAGAGATTGTCTAAAGCCTAAGATCTATCGATACTGCAAGAAAGAAGGCCATCATATTTCCTCTTGTCCGGTATTAGCCCATAAATCGAAAGGTGCGAAGCTAAATGTAGTTAAGTCATTTGGAGGTTCGAGCTAGCGGAGAGTTACTTCTACATCTATTCTGGCAGGTTCTATTCTATTTTGAGATCATTCTATTAGGATTCTATTCAACACGGGTGCTTCTCACTCATTCATGTCGAAAGAGCTCATCGATGCTTTATCCTTGGATGTTGCATGTTTGTTTTCTTTACCAAGGATTGCGATTCCTATCGGGGGATCCGTGACTCTTGATTTATTATGTAAAGATGTCGCGCTTATCTTGTGTGCTTTTCGGTTCCTTGCCAATTTGCATGTGATTCAATTTGGATTTAGGAATGGTATTGGGTATGGACTGACTTAATAAATATAAGGCTCATATTTTGTGTCTGGAGAGAATTATCTATCTTAAGCATCCTTGCTCCAAAGATTGGCTCGCTTTAGCTCTTAAGGAGGTTGATCTAAGCCAAAGTATATGTTTATATGCTATCAAGTCCCGTGAAGAAGAAGAGATAGCCAACAGTTAGTGATTTTTCTTATATATTCGAATCTATTTCTAGATTGCCTCATTAGAGGGCAATCGAATTCAGAATTGATTTAGTTTCGAGTGCTCAGCTGATCAGTCATCCTCCCATGAGTATGGCGACAAAAGAGAATGAAGAGTTAAAGAAGTAATTAGTTGAGCTTGAAGTGAAACATATTATTCAATCCAACAGCTCGCCCTAGGGTTCCACGGTAGTATCTGTAAGACGGAGCCATCAAATTATGTCTTTATTATAGAAAATTGAACGAGCTCATTTTAAAGATTAGACATCCGCTGCCTAAAATCCATGATATGTATGATAGGCACAGTGGTGCTAAAGTCTTTTCTCAACTAGAATTAGCGATCGGTTTTCATCAACTTTATATGGAAGAAGATAATATTTGTTTAACATCTTTCAGAACAAGATACTAGTCATATGGATGGCTCTTGACACCTTTCGGGTTGACAAATGCACCCACATATTTTGTTGACTTGGTGAATATGGTGTTTCGTGAGTATTTGGACAAGTTTGTTCTTGTCTTCATCGACAACATTCTAGTTTATTCTAAGTCCAAGGAAGAGCATAAGAAGCATCTTCGTATTATGTTAGAGACACTTCGAAATTATCAATCGAAGGATAAAATTTCTTAATGCCATTTCTGGTAAATCCAGGTGAAGTTTATGGGCATGTAGTTTTAGAGGCTGGAATCTCGGTCAATCCAATGAAGATTAAAATAATTCAGAATTGAAAGAGGCTGGAGAATGTGATAGATGTTTGTAGTTTTCTGTGGTTGGCTAGTTACTACCAGCATTTCATTAAAGATTTCTCCATAATAGTTCTTCCTATCACTGTCCTGACTAGAAAAGGCATAAAGTATCGGTGGACTGAGAATAGTGAGGCAAATTTCTAGAAGTTGAAGGAACTTCTAACTCATGCACCTAGTCTTATCATTCCAAAAGGGAACCAGGACCTCGTTGTTTTACCAATGCTTGTCGGTCTTGGCACCATGCTTATGCCGAAAGACAGAGTGGTTGCATATGCTTCGAGGTAGTTAAGACCGAATAAGGTAAGATATTCCACTCACGATCTCAAGCTTGCAGCTATAATTTTTGCACTAAAAATTTGGCGTAATTATCTACTGGAAGAGAGGTCCATTCTATATACTGGTTAAAAATACCTTAAATATTTATTTTATCATAAAGGCTCATTGTATGATAACAAAAGTGGCTGGAATTTCTTGTAGCTTATGGTTTCAAGATTCGATACACTCCTAGAAAGGGTAATCGTGTAGCCGATGCTCTTAGCCATAAGCACCAAGATGTTGTATCTATGATGTTGCCAGAATGGAAGGACCTTGAAGTTCTTTCTTTTTGTAAAGTCAAAAATCAGTTATCTAATTTGAGTTTTGGAGCCGTGTTAGCTGGTTTAGAAGCTGACCTTCTATTTTAGATCGAATTGCAGAGGCTCAAAAGAAAGACCTCGAGCTTATTCGATGTTGTTCTAGTAGTAGTGGTGTGGATGAGGTGAAGGAGTATAAAGTTGATGTTGGTTGCTATATTCGAAGATGGGTAGACATATTATACCCGATATTGATATCTAAGAGCATTATGGATGAGTATCACCATACTAGATATACCGTACATTCCAATAGTGGCAAGATGTACACAGATATGAAGCATCTATATCTCTTGTATTACACCTATGTTGTAATGATCAATAAATTATCTTTTGCAGATGTCTATGAATTTTGTAGATGGTTTGCCTCGTTCTAAGTACGGGCAAGATAGTTTGTAGGTGACGATAGACCTGTTGACCAAATCAGCCCACTATATTCCTATAAAGTCAAACTGGATAGCTCCTCGGTAGGCGAAATTTTATATCAAAGAAGTTGGAAGGTCATATGGAATTCTCAGCATCATCGTTTATGATTGAGATTTGATATTTACTAGCGGATTCTGGAAGAGCCTTCAAGCGGCATTGGGTGCAAAGCTTAATCTCAGCTTCACTTATCACCTACAATGTGACAAATAGATGGAGCAAGTAAATAAAGTTCTGAAGATTTACTACATGCTTGTGTTTTTGAATTTTGGAGGTAGATGGGAAGACCATACTTATCTTATATAATTTTCCTACAATAACAATTTCCAATCTAACATCGGTATGGCTCCTTTTGAAGCTTTATGCAGAAGGCCATGTCGATCACCTTCGTGTTTGCTAAAAGCTAGCGAGAATTTTGTTTTGGGTCCCAATTCAGTTCGTGAAGCTTCAAAGAAGATAGATACTATCAAACGAAGAATAAAAGAAGCCTAAAACAGTAGAAGTTCTATGTAGATCAAAGGAGAAAGGAATTGGAATTTTATATTGGGGATTTAGTCTTCATCAAAGACTCCCCTTTAAAAGGAGTGATTTGTTTCAATCAATTTGGGAAATTGGCTCCTCGTTATATCGAACCATACCCAATCACTGATTGTATCGGCCAGGTAGCATGTCGTTTGGCATTACTAGCTCATCTTTTTTGAATACACTATGTGTTCCATGTCTCTCAGCTCCATATGTGTTTGAGAGCTCCCAAGACTGTGCTAGAGCCTAAGCATATTAAAGAACTCGAGATTTCTCCTGATTTGACCTTTGTGTAGAAGCCGATTTGAATTATTGCCTCCAAGGTTAAATGGCTTCGAATAAAGATGTTCCACTTGTAAAGGTGTAGTGGTCAGGGAATCCTAAAGAATGTCCTTGGGAGACTGGAGATTCTATTGAGCGGGCATGTCCAGAATTATCTTTCGAAGCACACGGATCTAGTAAATTTCTCTGTTCTTTTCGACTGTTGTAGCCTTTGTTTTTAAGGTTGTTTGAATTTCAGATGGATTTATTGCTAGATGTAAAAAGCATGTTATAGACTTTCTCTAAAGGAGAATTCTGCGGATGCAATTTTCTTAAGGGGGAGTCTGTAACGACCCAAATTTGAGGACTACCTGATAAATAAATTATATAATAACTTAAATTGGAATTTTGAATAAAACATGGAAATTTCCAAGTATTGGGTTTTTAAGAAATTCAAAATTTGTCAACCTATTAAAATAAAAAAAATAAGAAATTTGGAAGAAAAAATATATTATATTATAAGAATAATTTTTATGTTATTTGGAAATTGAAATGCTTGAAATTTTAAAATGTGCAAAAGAATTGAAAAGTTTGGAAAATAATTTCTTTAAAATTATAAAATAGTGAAATTTGTAAAAAAAAATTAGTATTGAAAATTTAAAAATATGAATTTTTTTTTTAATTTATAAATAAATCTATTTTACAAGAAAAATGAAATTTTTATTTTTTGTTAATCGTTTGATTATTTCCAAAAGAATACAAGAAATGTGCATTTTTATAAATAATCATTTTAAAGTGTGGATATAAATTTAATTTAAAAAGTTGTATTAAAATTTTTAATTTAATATTATAAAAATAAAATAATGAATTTGAGAATTTATTAGTAATATTTGTTAAAAAATGCATTTTGAAATTTAATTTAAACTGTGGGTTGAAATAAAAATTAAAAGTGAAAGAAAAAAAAACAAAATAAGATAACAAATTGGAGTTTGGGTTTCGAAACCCTAAAGCCCATTAGCCAACTTAAGAGGATAATCCCCCTTCTCATCTTCATAAAACATTCAGGAAAAGATAGTTACAGTAAGAAGAAAACGAATGCTACTCCTTTCTCTTGGAACCCTAGAGCAAATCCACCTATCTGAAATTCAAATAAAATCACAGAAAATATAATAAAATCAAGTAATACTCTCAAAGCATAATACATCTTCTATGAAGCTTGTTTTCAGTTTCAAAGTGGTTTTGAATAGTTTTGTAATGTTTTTGTTCAAGCAAAATAAGGCTGGGTCGAAAATTGGAAAGCAAGGTCAATATCTTTGATTTGGCAAGCTAAACCAAGGTGTTAATGTGAGTAACCCTCACATCTATCTCTATATCGATTGCATGTTGTTGTAATAGCCTATGTTTGCGTTTTCGGTTGTAATTTGTGCGTGAATTTGTATGCCAATTTGCATGTGATTCAGTTTCTTGCCAATTTGCATGTTGAGCTTAGCTTGAAGTGAAATATCTTGTTCGATCCAGTAGCTTGCCCTGGGGTGTCACAATAGTATTTGTAAAGAAGGCTGATGGAACCCTTAAATCATGTATTTATTATAGGAAATTGAAAGAACTTACTATCAAGAACTTATATCCTCTGCCTAGAATCGACGATATGTATAATCAGCTCAACAACGCTAAAGTCTTTTCTCAGCTAGACATAATGACCGTTTTCATCAACTTTGTGTTGCAGAAGATATAATTCCTTTGAAAGCTTTCAGAACAAGATACGGGTCTTATGTATGGATCATGATGCCTTTTGAGTCGACAAATGCGCCCGCATATTTTGTTGACATAATGAACATGGTGTTTATTGAGTATTCAAATAGGTTTGTTCACTTCTTCATCGATGACATTCTAGTTTATTCTAAGTCCAAGAAAGACCATGAGAAGCATCTTCGTATTGTGTTAGAGACACTCTGTAATCATCAATTGAAATATAAATATTCTAAATGCCATTTCTGGCAGAGCCAGGTAAAGTTTTTAGGGCATGTATTTTCATAGAACATAATCTTAGTCGATCCAGCGAAGATTGAAGCAATTCAGAATTGGAAGAGGCCGTAATTTGATAGAAGTTCATTGTTTTCTACGGTTGGATAGTTATTACTAGCATTTCATTAAAGACTTCTTCAGAATAGTTCTTCTTCTCACTATCCTAACTAGAAAAGGCTTGAAGTATCAATGTATAGAGAAGTGTGAGGCAGCTTTCAAGAAGTTGAAGTAACTTCTTACTCATTCTCCTATTCTTATTATTTTGGAAGGGAACTAGGACTTCGTTTTTTATACCGATGCTTGTCGGTCTTGGAGCCATGATCATGTAGAAAGATAGAGTGGTTGCATATGCTTCGAGATAGTTAAGACTAAATGAGGTAAGATATGCCGCTCACGATCACGAGCTTGCAGCTATAGTTTCTACACTAAAAGTTTTCCATTGTTATTTACTGAAAGAGAAGTTTGTTGTATATATTGATCAAAAATCCCTGAAGTATTTTTTTTCTCAAAAAGATATTAATGTGTGATAGCAAAGGTGGCTGGAATTTCTTACAACTTTTGATTTTGAAATTTGGTACACTCTTGGGAAGAGTAATCGAGTAGCCGATGCACTTAGCCATAAGCACCAAGCTATTATATCTATGATGTTGCTAGAGTGGAAGGATCTTGAAGTTATTTCTTTATGTGAAGTCAGAAATTGGGTATTTGATTTGAGTTCTGGAGCTATGTTAGCTAGTTTAGATGCTCGACTTTCTATTATAGATCAAGTTGCAAAGGCTTAGAAGAAAGACCTCGAGCTAGTAGAGCTTATTCGGTGTTGTTCTAGTAGTAGTGATATGGATGAGGTGAAGGAGTTTGAAGTTGATGCTCGTCGTTATATTCGAAGACGGGGTAGACTTATTGTACCCGATACTGATTATCTTTGAAGAGACATTATGGACGAGTGTCACCACATTAGATGTACCATACATACCGGTAGTAGCAAGATGTACGCGGATATGAAGTGGCTATACTATTGGGAAGGTATGATGCAGGATATTGCTAAGTATGTGGGGAATTGTATGGCTTATTATATAGAATATTTTGAGTGAGTGGAGACTACTAACTTATAGTAAATATTCAAGTAACACCGAGTGGTTTGGGACACTCAGGTGATTATATTGGAAAGTATTTAGCACTTTTTGATCAATGGTTTCTTGGGATTAGCTTGTTATTTCTACAGTCTGTGATATTATGCAGTGTATTTCTATGGCTTGATTTTTAGGGTAGTTTTTCGTCCTAGCGGCTTGACTGCGGCGGTCGCTCCTAGAGTTTTGGTATCATTTTATCTTGCTTTTAGGCTTGACTTTGAGTTTCGTTACGTAACAACCCTGTTTTCTACGCCGTAATAAAAATGTAAATTTAAATAAAATAAGATCGTTCGAATTTAATATTAATATTTTGAAAATATTTCTTTTACTTAATTAAACTCTGTTTAATAAAAGATTTAGATTTAATAAATTGAACTTAATTAATAAATTCTTTTCGAATAATATATTGCAATTGAATAAATTGTTTTAATTGATTATAAAATACTTTTATAAGTATAAATTAATTTAAAACAAATTGAAATTTATTTGCAAATAAATTAAAAGAAGTTGCGAAAAGAAAAGGAACGAAATGAAAATTAAAACTTGACTGAATATGAATTTTAGGGCCCAAATTAAATTAACTAGCCTAAGCCCATTAAAACTTCACCTAATTTCTTTTCATTTCAAAACAGGATCACCCCCTTTAATTCAAACCCATTCTCTATTTTTTCCTAATCCTCCCTTCTAGAAATTTTTAACTGAAATCACAACACACATATAAAAAAAGTGAATGAATCGCACAAGGCGATGGGTGCAGGTCAACAGCGATCGATGCGAGAAGGGGGATGCAAGGTGATGAAGCTACGGGTGGGTGGAAGCATAACGACTTGGAGGTTGTGCGAGTGCATGTCGGCGATGATGGAGAGGCAAGGATGGTTATTGGCTATGATGTAGTAGTTGAAGCTGAACATCAAGAAAATGAAGGAGGTAGTTGCGAAGTGGGATCTGCGAAGTTGGAGGACTGCGCTCGATTTGGTGGCAGTGATTCGTTTTGTGCAGGCGAAGCTGAAGGTAGAGGGTGGATGTCGATCTTGGCTTTAGGGCTTGGCTGTGTTTGGTGATTCGCTTTATTTTATTTTACTATGGGCTATGCGTGACAAGGTGTTGTGATGAACAAGAATGGTTGAACATAGTAAATTAAGGAAGGGAAAGCATCGATACGGTGAGTAAACTCTTTTACTCACAACTATTGTGTATCGCTTTACATTTTGTTGCTTGATTGCAATACTTGATTGTGCTATGCTATTAGATAGTTGGTTGGATATATTAACATTGGTTGTGTGAGTTATATTTTGGTAACTCACCAATATGATTTAGATCCTAATTTTATATGAATTTGTTAGTTTTTTGGTGATGTATGTTTGTTGATATGGATTGAATTGGATGAAATTGAATTGCATATTTTTAATCGTTCGTTGTTATGATGAGATCATATATTTTTGATTGATTTTTGTGTGATGAGATCACATTAGTAATTGATCGAAAGTGAATTAATTGATTAAAATGAACATTTTGAGAAATGAAATATTTTAGGAGTAAATATTGGATTTTTGGAATGATTTTATTGTAATTGGAAATATTATTCATGATAGAAAATTATTTAAGTAAATTTGTTTTTGAATATTCTATGAATAGAAATTGTTTGGAAAATGATAAATTTATTAGATTTGATTAAATAACTTAAATTTTAGAGTATATTTATATTTTTATTCGTTTATTGTTAGTTATAAAATATTAGAAGGGTGGTTATGAAGGATATTTGAAATTGATATTTTTTTTAAAATTGTATGTTAATTTTATTTTGGACTTAATAGATAGGAAGTTTATAAAAATAATATTTTGAGGTTATAGTAAGTGAAATGCAATTTATTTATTGACTGGAAATTTTCATTTATGGAATTTTATTTTATGGTTTTGGGAGATTATTCTTAATTGAAATTCCTTATTAGAAAAGTAAAATTAATTAAATTCATTGTTTAAAGGAAATCTTGAATTATAAAATTTATGCAATATTATTTTTGTTTTCAATTATTAGAGAAGAATTTTAAAAATGTATAAATTATTTTTAGAAAGAGTTTCAAGTGAATTGGAATTGAATTGTAATTTATAGATTTCTTTGTAATGGAATAATAGATTTTTGACTATTCGTTTTAAATAGAAAATGGATTTTGAGGAAGAATTGGAAATTTTATATGATTTTCTCTCGATTGAAAATTTATATTTTAAATTGTTTTCAAGATTTTGGGAAATTTTTTTTACTCCTTTCGAATCAATAAATAATCGAATTGTATGTTTTGATTGTTTTAAATTTCTATGCAACGAAGAATTAGATTAAATAGAGTTATAATACCGTCTGACATGAGACTTTCGGTAAATTTCTATGATTATTCTTTGGACTTGTTATATAGAAAACTATGGGATAATGAGTGCAATTTAAGAGCATTGAGCAAATGGGCAAGTAACACTAGGTGGTATAAGACGCCTGAGTTGATTTTTGTTCGATAACTTTCTATAAGTAGATGTCACTCTAACAACATCGAGTATACAGGGTATTATATTTTGGTGATGCACATTGAGAGTGTGAAGGCTGAGAGCCATAAGAGTGTCTATTTATTGTGTATACTCCTATTACACGTTGAGGAGTAAACTAGATTGACTAGTATCCATCATGTCAGCCTGATTGCGAGGTCACTCCCCGAATCCGTGACACACCTGTTGATGTATATGGTTGAGAGCCACTACCCTGTGTCATTTAGGCCATCGAGGAAACTATGACTGTAGGAGTAGCATAGAGAGCATGTGAGGAAGGCTCCTGGAGTAGGCCGAGAGCTGTCATTCTCCCATCTGGTCATTATATTGATGTGATAGCATGAGATGCTATAGACACCTACTTATTCACCTATATGAGATCATTGTGTTTACGGCTGAGAGCAGATTTTATTATTTGTCGAGATTGATGTTAAAATAGATATTTATGATGTTGAGAGCACATAGGACTAAGAGTCTGGATGATTATCCACAATACTGAGAGTCGTGTGGATTAGAGAGGTCTGAGAGTCCGTATGATTATTTCATTGGTTAAGAGCCAAGTCGATTACTATGAGGTTGAAGGTCTAGATGGTGATTACATGATTATCGATCTTTTGGATTATTTATGAGACCGAGAGTCTATGCAGTAGTGTAATCCCATACACATCGATTATACAGCTATCAAGGATGGCTAGAGCTGTAGAGAGCATGGAGATGGACCCTGTACCTATGTTTACATGGTTATCCGAGAGATGACCTTGGCTACCGAGGTTATGCTACATTTATATTTCATATATGTTTGATTTGAGTGATTGTTATGTGTTATATATATAATGAATAGGACGGACCCCGGGTATGTCTAATTTACGATTATCTGAGAGATAATCTAGGGAATTCCTAAGAGCATGTCTTGTATTGTTGTTGAGTTTTATACCTGATGGTAGTTATATTATGCTTGTATCACCTACTTAATTATTTGCCCATTGGTGTGTTGATTGACTATGCTTTGATATGGGTTATCTTTTGTGTGCACAGTTTTGAGATATGTTGATACTTTGGATATGCACGTGCCACTTGCGTTGCACTTATTTATACCATGCCATTATTACTTCATATTGACATTTACATTTTATACATAGTTTGACCCATGTGTTATTTATATAATACTCGGGTTAGTTCGAGACATTATAGGTCCAAGGACGAGTTGACCCAGATTCTGGATGTGGGGCACAGATAGAGGATACAATAATTGTATATAGTTTGTATATTTGTATTTGCATGTGTTTATGTGTTGTCGAGATGTATATTGACCATGTTATATTTAATTTTGATGATAATGGGCATTTGACTATTTTTGTAGACCCACTTGGACTCGTGTATTTTTATTATTATATGTTATTGCTGCATGATTAACTCTGTGTTCTCTGTGATCTATTTTATATTTTGTATTGTTCTATTTAAAGGCACACGTGCTTATTGTTTTGTGCTGATACTATGTATGTATAAGTGATTTATTTATTCAATTTTTAAGATGCGTACTGGTGTTAGCCTAATGGAATATTCATATGTATACCCCATACAGCCTTATTCTCTGTATTATCTAACAGTATTACTCAGTAATATTCTTGGATAGTATGGGTATAGAGGTGAGGTGCTACATTTTGGTATCAAAGAAGGTTTAGGATAGTACATAGTATAAGAGACACGAGTTCTAGCCTTAGATGAGATAGTGTCCCTATCCCCGTGGGTGCGTGGTAGATTATTTTTATACTTAAATGGTAGTAGGAGTAGACGATGATTACTGGGGTAATCATCGGTGGACGTATTTGTATTTTCTCTTGGCATATAATATATTTCTTCTACCTTTTTCTTATTGTAAGTCTCTGTATGAGATATAGAGTAGTTGATGAATGTTATGAAGATAGGAGTAACTAGTCCGGTCAGTAGTGTCGGTATTGACGATGAATCTTAGACCTCTATGTGGCTTTAAGTAAGAATAGAGTTGTTCAGTTAGGGAAGCTGCAAAAGACCCTAATTCGAATCTCTTATTGAATTCTTTACAAACCTAAAATGTGATGAGATGAGTAGAAAGTTCCAGTAGCGATCAGAGTTGCGCTGTGGAAACTGATTGATAGTTTTCCTTTGAAGGCGTTTGTTTGCTTGTTTGAAAAAGTATGTATTGATGCATGTTTGATATTATGGATGATGTATGGTGATTTTCATTGTTGTTGATGATTGATGAATTGGATGTATGCATGGATTTTGAAAATAAATATTTTTATTCAAACAAGCAAATGATTTGGTAAGAATATGAATTTGATTTTATAAAGTGATTAAAAAAATCATAGTTTCGAGTGATATTTGAGATTTTGAAAAAAGTAATAATTTGAGGTAAGTTGAATATTAATTAGAAAGGAATTGAAATTTTGGATGATAAATATTAGTAATGATTTTGGAAAAAAATTGTTTAAAGATAGAATAATATTTTAAAGTAAGTACATTTTGTGGTTGGAACATTTTTTGATTAAATGTACCTATTTTTGTAAGATATTAGAAATGTTTGGTTTTGCAAACAATTGCTTTCCAAATGAAATTATTTAAATATATTATTTTAAAGAAAATTTTGAAGCTGATTTCGGGTTAATCTGTCCGTCGGGTTATTTAATAATTCTGGTCGATGCATCTGATCTACGTTTTCGATAGGAGTTCCTAAACACTAGGACGAGACTTATGGACATAAAGGTTTGGGAAGTGATATAATGTTTAGGAAGAAGTAAAATATTCAAACTTTCTTTAAAATTAATGTTTCAAGGAGTTTTATTTAAAATTGTGAAAAGATAACAATATTTTAGAAAATGGAGATCTATTGTTATGAAAAATAGAAAATATATTTTTCTATATCAAGATATTTAATGTGATGATCGTAGCCATCGACCATCAGTGGACAGCCAAAATCGATGGTGAGACAATGTTGATCACACGGTCAACACTGCAGCTAGTCGAGATTTAAAATGTGTTCAAATAATTTGAATGATTTAAAAATGAGATTTAAAATGTGTTCAAATAATTTAAGTGTTTTAAATCATATGTTTTAATGAAATGGATTGGTATATGCATGTTAAGTGTAAAATTGAATGTTTGTATGATCGAACAACTTGATATGATGATATGTCTGTTGTATATTGTGTTGCTTATATGTTTGAATGAATGCTTACTTTGAAATCGAGTGATTAAGATGGGATGAGTTGGTTTTATGGATGAAGGGCTCTTGAGTGTGGTTAGAGTGTACTCAAGGGAGAAATTCTTCGCACAAGAGAAAGGAGCATGGATTATGGAATGACTCGATGGATTGGGAAAATAATGGAGCTAATCGATGTTGTTTGGAGCTTGCATGATGATCAGAGCAAAGGAAGCAAAGATGGATTGATTGCTTAAGAGAAGAAAGAAAATACATAGCTAAATTTTGCTAAGTAATGGTTCAGCACTGATCCATATGGATCGGTACCGATCCATCCCACTTTTGGACTTATGGGATTGGAGTTTTGGGACCTGGTGGATCGATCACAAGTAAAATGGAATAAGATTTGACTAAGCATATGTATCGGCACCAATCCATCAACGTTGTAATTTTGTGCTTCTTGAGCTATAGAGTAAAGTGAAGAATAAATTATGGATAAGTACACGGACCTGTACTGACCCATGATCGATCGTTATAATCCTTTGCACAATGGAGAATCGATGAGGACTTCTAGGAGGAGCTAGTTGAGACACATGGGGTTGTTTAGCATGAAAATTCTGGCCTAGAGTGACTTGTAGGGGGACTAACATGTGTGTACTACTACCATTTTCTAGGTGAGGAGAGGGGTTGATGTGCAGGTCCTAGAGTTGGACTACCTTAGCGGAGACCTTTCACCAAGTAAGGACGCTTAGCAGAGTGCTTGCTAATAACATGACCGAGTGCGCCATTATTAGGGTTGCCTTAACCATTACAAGTAAGGACGCTTACTAGTGAGAGGCTTCTAGTAACACGTCTAACTGTGTTGACTGGCAAGGTCATTTGAGTGGTATTTCCATTGGACCAGTGAGAGTCATCACATCCCTAAGCCATCTGGGATATGATAGGATTTTGATTGATGATTGTTGTGGTTGTCTTTGATTGATGATAGGTATTATTGAGTCAAATACCCCAACAACCTAGTGTATGTTGAGATAGAGTAGCGTATCCCTTATTCATCGTAGTATAGCATAAACTGTGTTTATGTGCTAACTTATTAAATGCACGAGCGTGCAATGTATGACTTTCACGCCATATTGCTCTATTATGATATATAAATTTTATATCTAATTTTGAGAGTATAGATTTCTCATACCAAACTATCATTTGACCCGTGGTCATTTTCATTGCTTCTCATATTCTTAGGTACTCTAAACTAAGTAGATTGATAGACACGTATGAGATAGCGCATGAAGTTGTGTTGGGGACAAGCAAGATATTTACGATTAGTTTTATATATGCTATTTTATGGAGCTACTACTGCTTATTCCATTGTACAATGATATGGAGTTACTTAGCACTTTTTTGTATATTAAGAAAGTTTTGCCGTGCATTTTATATGATCTTGGAGATGTTTAAACTCATATTCTATGTATGACCTTATGAACCTTGCTGCACATTGATGGTGTTTTATTTTGGTTTATTTAATCATATGACTATCTCGTCTTTTTTATATCCATGCTGATATTATATTTATTCCTTGAGTTGTGAAGTATATTGTAGGTTATCAATTAATTGCAATTGTTTACCTTGATAGTTTCCCTCCAACAGCTAGATCCCACTACAACACTACTTTTATTTGGGTATATTGGTTATCAGAGGCCGTCACACTTGGTATTAAAGCTTTGTTTAAAAGAATACCTAAGAATTTTTAATTAGATAAATTAGAGATAGGGCAAGAGATATGCCTTTGAATGGATTAAAGTGATAAGAGACTGTGCTTGTTATATTATGGTCTTAAACTGTATAGTAATATATATGTATAGTAAGATGCATTGCACACACGATCATCACTTCTATGATATCCTTTTCGAGAGACTGATCATTCTAATCATTTATTGTGAGAATGAGCCAGTAAAAAAGGAACATAGCGAGTAACTTAATTCCAAGAGTTAAAGGAGGATGATGCATCAAGGAATCCGTTAAACTTGATATGCAGATGATGTTCACATAGATGATGATGAACATGATGCAGAATGCCCAAGGAGGAGCTCCTATGTAGTAGAGGGTTGTGGTGCTTAGGTGCAAGTGTAGCATGTTGATTTTGTTAAGCTCACCAGAGATTATGCTAGTTTTAAACGAAACCCGTTAATGTTGACAAAGTCTACTATGGAATACAGGATTGGCTAGACAAATATGAGTGTATATTTGGTGACTTGGAGTTGGAAGATGCTCAGAAAAGGAAGTTGACCTCACGACAACTTCAAGAAGGAGGTATGGGTTGGTGGAATGCGATCAAAGATGCTACTCCCGAGGATCGGTTCACTTAGAATCACATTAAAAAACTCTTTGAGGAGAATTTCTTTCTTGTAGCCTAGGAATCCATCCAGTTCAGAAAATTAATCGATCTAAAACAAGGTTATACGTCTGTTTCTAAACATGTGGCTTAGTTTTACACATTGTCAAAGTATGGGATGTCATTCTTGATACTCCATTGAAAAAGATCGATAAGTTTATCATTGGACCGAATGATTATCTAAGAGAGTAAACCAAATCGACAAGCGCTTTGAAAAGATTTTTGAGAAGGCTTTAAGGCATGAGAGCTTGTACCCAAAGTCGAAACCAGCTGTTGTTCCAAAGGAGGAACATAAATCACAACTAGATGGAGGTAAGAAGAGGAAGCAACCATTGAACAACAAGGGAAACAAAAACTGCAAAGCATGGAATGGTAGAAGAAAGACACATTTGATCCAACTTGTTATAACTACAAAGAGAATGGGCATCTCTCTAGGGATTATCCAACTGCAAAGAAAGTTATTCAACTATGATAAGTCGAGGAGTATCAAGAAGGACTATCAAGAGCCAAAAAAGGATAGGCAAGTGGTAAAAGCTTATGCGTTGAATGTTATTCCCGACTCCTTGAGTGCTCTATCGGCAAAGGAGAAGGGGAAGGGAATCACCATACACGATATGCTTTCTATTTATGATATACATGTTCATCTTTTGTTTGATATAGGGGCATCCCATTCGTTTATATCTAGTGACCTAGTAGATATGTTAGGATTGAGACCTAACCTAGTAGACAGACCCTTGGTAGTGTCGAATCCCTTGGAAGGTTCGGCTAGTTTGTGCCGATGTCATTTTATCGAGTCATGGATGCAAGTTTGTTTGTGATTTGTTTGTTCTTAGTTTTGTCGGGTTTGGGTTTATTTTGGGGATGGAATGGCTTCAGAGATATGAGGTAGTACTCGACTATGAGAGGTTACTGGTGATGATAGGTAGCTTTGGAGGAAGACAATAAAGCTTGAAAAGGGTTTAATGGAGTGAAAACGAAGGTGATAGTACTTGCGAGATCGAGGAGAGAATGAGGACTGCTTATTTGAAGCTCTTCACTCGGCAAGAATCTATTTATAACATTTGGTATCTTACTTATTTGATAGTACTATATGCATGATAGGATGCTAGTATAGTTTGGTTTCTATGCTTGTTTGTTATGCAAGTTTTTTCACTTTCTGATTATTATTTTTGGTTATGTTTTGTTTGGTATTGGAATTTCCAAGGCGAATTTCTTAGGGGGATGTAAAGAGCCATACTTTATGTAATGACTCGTATCTTACGTATCAAAGGATCGTGAAAATATTATTATAAGATTCAAATTGGGCTGGATTTGGCGATAACTTTGGGTAACGTTGGTTTGTGACATTTTTGACCCTTGGAAATTTCACTGGATGTTTTTGACCTTAAAAACTTGTAAGGCCTATAACTTTTGATAGGAGTTGAACTAGATTTTGAAACCATTTTCAAATGAAAGATATTATGGTTTCTATTTCTGTAGAATAGACATAATAGCCTTTTAGATTTACCAATTAGAAGATATGGTTGATGTTTAGATAGTTATTGAAAAGTTTAGTGGGTAATTAGTGAGCTTTGGGTAAAGCCTAAAGGCCCATTTCAGGATTAGAGCCAAATGAGGCTGATGGAACATCCCTCATTCATTATTCCACTTCCTAAAAACATTCTAAACTATGTTAATCTTCTCTTTAGTTAAAAAGCTATCAGTTTCCTTACTTTAATTAGCCAAATCAAGCAATTAGGAGGTACTTAGCAAGGGGATTCGTTGAATTACTATTTTGGGTGTATCGAGAATTGTGGAGGCTAGTTTCCATCATGTTATTGCATTGATATTTGTTCATTTTAGTGTTTACGTGAATCGTTTGCACTTCTCACTCTCCTATGATTGTTTATATAGTAAAAGTGACATTTAAAATGGTTTTCAATTGCTAAACCAATTTCTAACTTAGACCTAAACTTGGTTTTAGTTTTGAAATGGTTTTAAAAAGACAAATGTTGAATTTGATTCGTTTTTGGATCTCTGGCTGTAACATTCGTCATTATTAATTTTTGTAGATCCAATGATATAAGTGTTGAAATTATGCTTGAATTGCTTGTATGTGATGCTTAGATGTTGTATATTGTTTGAAGATGGTTGATTGCTTCTACTTTAATTCATTATAGTGCAGTTGGGTGAGTGGTTGTCTGTTTGAGTGAAACAGTGAGTAAAATTGTTCAAAACGTAATGCGGTCGGTAGTGAGTATTGAGGATGGCCTAAAGGACCTATAATTTTGGTTGCGTGGTGATTGGAGTAAAGAGATGGAGTTTTGGCAAGTTTTAAGAAGTGGTCGGGGGTGTTACTCCTGAGAGGTTTTGGGTAGGCACTTTGGGAATTTTAAGGTGCGACTTCAGGATGGAGTTTCAGATACTTTGGGGAGACCAAAAGAAAATTCCAAGCATATGAAAATGACGAGAGGTTCGGACTTATTGAAAATTCGCTAAGTATTGGCATCGAGAGGGTTTGAGGTGGCGGCAATGTAACTTTGGGACTTAGGCCACATTACTTAGGGATGTGAAGGTTGGACTTTGAGGCAAGAGATTATGATGAGAGGTCTACCCCCGAGAGGTTTACCACCGACTGGTTTTTGGGCGCCGAGATCTGACTTTGGGCTGGATGCTTGAGGACTTCAGGCTAATGCTTCCAGGTACAGGAAAACATTGAAAGGTTTTGCACTTGGACTTGTACTCTGTAAATTTTGGCTAAGTATAAGACCATAGTGGTCAGTGACGATCACTTTAAGGTGGTCGGTGAATGCTACTATTGTGGGGGCACAAATTTCAATGAATTAAAGTGGGTGCCTAAGGGGTTGTGTCGTGATCCACTGGGCGCTCGTTTGTTGTTTGATTTAAAGAATTACGACCTTGTGATGAGCGGTTATGATAGTGAAGTGATTACACAAAATTTTGACTTGGTAACTTTAGGACTTGGTGACTTTAGGACTTGGTGACAATAGCTCTACGGATAGTGATAGATGTCCAGAGATGTTCCTAACTTTAACGCATCAATAGGATGAATCATTTTTGTCAAGTACTTCGGTGAGAAGTTTATTTGGGCTTGGTGATCGTCTAAGGAGGAACATTCAATAGTGTGAATCAATGTGGTAGGGACTAGTGTTTTTTGATATCTAGTCATGTACATAAGGGATTGTTGATAACTCTGGATATGATGTGTGTTTCATGGGGCAAGGGTATGTGCATATGCTCACCTTGTACCGCAGACCATGGTGACGGTTCGGCTTGCCTTGGTGATGCCAGTATCTCAATGATGATATGAGAATGAACACCGAATCAAGTAGTGACGTGGTGTGTCGCCGACCTTGGTGATGGTTCTACGAGTTATCGGGGATTAAAAGACATCTTGGTAGTGATGCAAGACCTTGGTGATGGTCGGGTGGAGCGAGACCTTTGTGATGGTTGGGGCGAAGTGAGACTGTGGCGTCACACTATTTTTAACATCTAAAATCAGCTACAAACGCTGTCAAAATATGCTTACAATTTATATTAGATATCGTAGTGGACCGTGGTTATATAAACTCTAAAAAAATTCTAAAACAATGAACAAAAGGAAAACCTCATAGCATAATTTAAACATCAACATACATACATACATACATACATACATACACACACACACATACACACACAAACACAAATATATATATATATATAGGCTTGTCAATGGTATGGGTTTCGACTCAAGCCCGGCCTGAATCCACCCTGTTAATACAGGTACGGGTTTTTCCCTAGCTACCAAGGACCAATTCAGACCCGACTCGGTTATTATTAGGGGTGTGTACGGTTTTATCAAAACCCAACCCGATTATTAGTTTTCTGTAATATCAAAACATGAGTGTTATGTTATTTGCTTACCATTTTGGTTTTTTTGCAGTAGATGTTTTTGCTTACTTTTATTATGAACTTGGCCACATCACCTCCCATTTTATGTGTTAACATTGTTTGCATTTAAATTTTACAAAAATTGCAAGTTAAAGTGTGATTTTAAATATTTTGATTTTGGTATACGGGTATTACCTAATGGGCTTGAAAAGTCCGATAGCTCGGGCTCGGGTATTGGTTTTGAGATACCCTATGGGTTCATCCCGGGCTCGGGTTTTGAATATCGTAATCAGGTTCAGATCCGGGTTTTAAGATACCCGGACCGAACCTAGCCGTTGATAGGCCTATATGTATATATATATATATATGCATATGTATATCTATATGTATATATATGTTAGTACCAAAATGGCACAAACACCCAATAGATTACGTAGAGAATAAAATATGATGAAAAGTAAACAAAAATAAAGGAAAACATAACAACACACATTTATAGGAGATCGATCTCCACAACATCTTTGGCAGCATGCAAAGTGGTAGAATGGTATCTTCTAGGGTCGATTGTAGAAAGCTCTCGTGCATATTCTTGAAAATCTAAGTATTTAGAAATTCCAAAAAATGTAGGAAACTGGATATCTCCTGGATTTAGACAATCCAATAGTAAATGATGGATCCAAACAGGTCTGAGACACATGTTTATAGTAGTTCGGCTAATTGTTGCCTACGTCCATTTGAAATTTTATTGATGATATCTCTATTTTACAACTGCTGTTCTTATCGTTCGGTACCACTCGGTAGCCAATTACAAGAAATATATGTAAACTTGCTAGAGAGCTCCAAGATCCCCAAAATGAAGCCCCTCCATGCCTATTTATAGCTGTAGGTCGACGGGAAAAGCTCTAGCACATCCTCCTCCACGTTCTCCATGATCTAGCAGTAGTTTCTCTCGAGGAAACGTTACCAAGTCAGTAAGCAGTTATGGATCGGTACCGATCCATAGGCATGGATTGGTACCGATCCATAAGATTGATTTATGGATTGTTCTGGCCACTTTGGAATGAAGCGATATATCATTAGCTTTGTGTTTCTCAACTTGTTTGTATGGTCATGAGCATGTTTTTAAGCCAATGGGATGGATCGGTGGAGGATTTAAGTTGTTAATTCCTAGTGCTTGAGCTCTTTGATATCAAGTTGCATGAGAACGATCCATGGAGTTAGGAATGGGCTTCTAACATCAATACTAAGTAGCAAGGGGAAAATGGGATAATTAAGAGGATATTCTATGGAACAGTGCCAATCCATCAAGTTGGTGGATCGAGTTTTGATTCTTTTGGAGTGGCTTATCTTTTGCCTTGTCATCTTGATTATACTTGGTTTATGGACTTTACGACTATCTCTTCAGGTGTAAGGACCTGCCTTTTTGGATGGTTTTAAATCGACGATAAACACACATGTCGGACTCAAGCCATTCAAGAGAGCAGATTGTTATGGAGTAAATAAGAAAAAGCAGAGAAAGAAAGAAAACAAATACATAATCTCGCAGCGGAATGACAAAATATAATAGTCGAATAAACAGTTCATGAAGTTGTTTACAAATAACCTTGATTAAACTTTTATAATACAAATCAGAGTTACATACAATAAGAATGAATATTAAATAAATGCAGCGGAACAACATGATGTAGTGGAATAAATATAATACATAATAATAGTACAAAATCTTCGTCTTCATCCTCTAGAAAGCAATCTTTGATAAACTGAAAAGCTCAGACTGACCCGAGCGAATTGAAAAGACAAAACACTCGAGTCAGAATTAAAAGATCTTATGCAAGTTAAATCCACAATAAACAAATATGAGTGTAATGGCGTTAGAGATGTTTACAGGGTTTGACATCTTCTATCCAGTGTCTAACGTGAGTGCAATAACTTAAAAGATGTTCGGGATTACCATCTCTTAAGGATCCATTAAACTACTACTATGTAGTACAATACGCTATTATAATAGTGTCTACAGTAAAGTAATGTATTAAAATAGCATTAAGGCGTTACCCATATCCCCCTTAACACATTTTTATATATTTCCATAGTCTATACAGTACCGTAATTCCTCCGTAAGCTGGAGGGCCATCAAAGGGCACTCTATAGGTATGGTACAAACCAAACTCTTAGAAGGCGCCCTAGAGCATGTGAACACGGCACTCGAGGCAATGTCAGGGTAGATATATCAATTGCGGATCCAAACTGGTGGTAACGCATAGCAGCTACTACCGCCCACCTCGGAACACACTCTCATAAATCAAAATCAAGGGGTGGCCACCAAATCATCACAAAGTCATAATATGGTATCGAAGAAGCATGTCCGATTGGAGGAATGACCTCACTTGGCCCGACGTGGCTCTTGTTTTAGTCACATCTAAGCTGACTCACGGGAGTCAGGGTCACGTAAATACCTCATACAGAAATCATTCGCCAAACCATCCTACTTCATTTCTGGAATCTCCACCACGTATACAGTTGTTAAAGTGGTTTACGGTATTGGCAGAGAGTATGACAATATCTGATCCCGGTCTCTTTAACAACCAACCGCTTATTACACACCGAATGGTTCTTTTACATTTCCAAAACCATTTCATATTGATATCAAAATATTATATTCAATTCAAACCATATCACTTTCAAAATCATAATTACTTTCAAAATCATATTTACTTAAATATGCCGTTTCACCAGCATATATCATTTCAAATCCCAACTTATGTTATAACATTTTTAAACCTTATTCGCTTTAAAATCAAGGCTTTAATTATAAATATTTCCACTCTACACCATTTGAAATTTAGAAAATAAATTAGATAATTATAAATAGTTAATTAGTTTAACTTAGTTTTAAAATAGATATAAATTAGGTTAAATAGGTTTAAAATAGATTAAATCGATTAAAATACTTTAAATAGATTTTAAAATAGTTTAAATGGTTTAAAATAGATTAAATAGGTTTATTATGGATTAATTAGATTTAAAATAGATTAAATGAATTTAAAATATACTAAATAGAATTTAAATAGATTAAACAGGTTAATTAGTTTAAATAAGTTAAATTAGATTTAAATAAATTAAATAGTTTAAATTGATTAAGTGGTTTAAAATAGATTAACTTATTTTAATAGTTGAAAATCTAAAAATTAGAATTTAAAAGAACATTTACAGTTATATTGAGATAATAAATTTGAAATTAACATCAAATTTAACTATTTCTATTTTAATAGATATTCAAAATTACAGTTCCAACATTTCAACAACTCAATTTCGATAATTTTGTTTATACTTCAAATTCAACTTTAGAATTCCAATTTAAATCCTTTAAATAATTACTTAAAACAATTCAACTTGTATCAGTCAAATTCTATTTCAATTATTGTTTAACTCGATTCAAAGTTAAAAGATTTAAAATCATTAAATTTAACCAATCCAGTGTTCGTATATAATTTTCTACCATATAGTCAAGTGATACATATATTTATCATTTCAATTCGCAATTTAAAATTTTACGGGTATATATTGTTTCAACCCGCAATCCCGAATTAAAATAAAATCCATAAAATTGCTCGAGTCTATCATTTTAACCCATAACGATTTCTCTCTAATCTATCAGATCATTCGGGTATGTATCATTTCAACCCATAGGGAACTTGCAGTGTTATAACAATAGAAAATATAACGTCCAGTCATCCAATATCAATCATCATCCAAATCAATCAATAAACATCAATAGATAACTGATTATCAATAACAGGTATTAAATTTGCAATTAAATTCAATATTAAATTAAGCGATGATTAAATGCAATAAAAGTCAAATTTTACTAGAATGACAATTTAAACATACCAAACATCAATCAATTAATTTCAAATTACATCATAAATTTAATTTAACTAACATAAGAAAATTTAATAGTTGTGAGTGGGTTAAAACACTCACTTTTGATTTCAAATCGATTTGAAATCCAAATAAAGGCCCAAATTTCAATAGTCTTAGAATTCGTCAAAACTAGTTTCGTAATGTTCGAAATTTCGATACGATCCCAATGGAAGAGACCGCGCTTGAATCCGAGTTCGTATGCAAAAGTTATTAAGGTTAGAACAATTGAAATTTAAATTTAAATTTAAAAAAACAAACAAATCAAACCTTTACACGTCATCATCTCCCACACGCAAGCACTCCCCAGGCCGAACATCAAACACGCATGCACGCCGAGCCCCTACTTTGACCATCGAATTCGCTACCTCCAAGCCGCCGTTGACCATGGCACCACCGCCATCTTGCTCGCCTTGCTCAGCCGCATCCACGACTAGAAGGCCGCCGCCTCCGGCCCTCCTCCCTCCATCGACGCCGCCGCCTCCTCAAAGATTAAGGTTTTCGAACCCTAATCGACCAAATTCGAGCGCCTCCGGCCGAGTTAGCCCACACGGCCACCAGCGTTAGCTTCCCCTTGATGAACTCTTCCAAACCCATATCTCAATTTCGCCAATCGATGCTCCGATCCAAAACGCCCAATTTGACTTTGACCGTGATTTGTGGTTGATTTGTGCACTGTTACAAAATACAAACACTAGATGTAGGTTCCATTCGTCGAGACCTTTCCAACGATATAAAATTCGATATAGTTTGAGGAGTTTTAATTTTTCGATTTGATTTTGATTTGTAATTGAATTTGGAATTGAGAATTTGGTTTTTGTTTGTCTGCCATTGGAAAGAGGAGATGAGAAGGAAAAGTACGTACAAAATAAGAAAAATGACTGCTAGGGTTTAAGAGAAAAACTATTTATATAACCAAGGCCCGATAAGAAAGAATGAACATCCGAATAGATTTGAATTGACAATAGCGATCCGAAAAGCCCGTTCTGTCTCCGCAACAAAAGTGGGTCATCCCATATATCAAAATAGATGTTTTCAATATTTCTAAATCCAATGGAACAGGTTTCAAGTTCTAATTCCATCGTATGAAGAAGTTAGCTTAAAATCAGCTTATTTCAAATTGATTTCAATTGAATTTAATTAAATTGATTTCTACGCGTTTCGAGTCCGTACGATCAAACGACAAGTCCGATCACTACGAAACTTGAAATCCTACAATAATTTATTGTTACGGATCCGATGAAACTAGTTTCGTCGAAATCCGAGACAATGGCCAAAATGGCTATTTTCACGTTAATTAAATAAATTATTATTAAATCAATTAAATCACTTTTTAATTTCAAGTTTAATAACTAACAATTTTTATCATTTTTGATTACTTAGACATTACAATAATTTAATACAAATTTACATATCTATTTAGTGTTGAACATTACACTAATTATAGTGGTCCATTTCAATTGCAATAAATTCATTGAGTATAATTTAAATCTAATTAAATCCATTTATTTTGATTTCAGTCTTTTCATTCAATCAATCTTGACTCTATGAACATAGTTAACATTGATTTATATCTTATTACACTAATATTCTACAATTATCCTCTTTTACCATATTAGTTGCAATATTTCAATTACATTGAATTTTTGTCAATTCTATTATAATTTAAAATCCCAATAAGTCAATTTATTCTTGTTTCACTCCTTTTTATTACATCAATTATTGCCTTGTAAATATAATTAACATTTCTATACATTTTATTGCATTCACCTTTTACAGTTATCGTCTTAACTCATTTTAACGTAACATTTAATTTCATTTAATTATAATTGATTAAATAAATTGGTAACAAATAACAATTGTCACCTTTTCTACATTTAATCACATTTACAAGTTTGTTGTCTACACACAACTGTTATAACTACTAACACAACACAAATTTATCCAATTTCAATTTATTACATATTATTTCATCAGTTGATATAACATTTAAATTATCAATTACTTTTTTTAAATCCAATTATCAATTAATACATACATTATTACAATTAATTTACAATCTATAACCAAATATAACTTTTTAATCATTTTAATTAATTGGAATTATCAATTACCTTAAATTAATACTATTATATTTCATTCCAATTATATTCTTATTATTAAATCACAAAACTTTATTAAATTAACTATTTTTAATTATCGAAAATTACGGGTCGTTACATCGGGCCATCTACCTCGATAGCTTTCAAGTTCTATCTGTCCGATAAGTCTAGATACTACCTGGTTAAAAGGCTGGATAACACTTGTCTCCTAAAGTGCATCTTGTTGCAAACACGATGTGCTTTGAATCGAGACAAGTCAGGATTGCCATATCGGGCTCTAATCCATGCTTCGAATCCTTCTAGTAAAGAGTTGCGTTTACATCCATTCATTACGATGCTTTGCTAGCATCCGAGACTATAAAAATTTAGTATGCTCTCATGATCTGTCATTCCGAGCTCAATAGTCATGAACTGACTCCTTTTCCAGATAATTCAGGTTTGAATTTGCCTTTTGTTCTGTTTCAGTTGTTAAATTTTGAGCATGTACACACACAAGTGCTTTGATTTTTCATCGTGCTCTGGTTCCATCTACACACTGGTCCTTGTGAATCACTAAGTACATATGTATATGCATGTACGTATATATATTACGTTTTTCGTGTTTTATTTTTGGGTGTTGACCGTTCGGTACCGATCCATAGGAATAGATTGGTACCGACCGATAACCTTAGGATATGGCGACATTTCAGCCTATTTTCATGGATCAGTGTCTATATAGTCGAGCCATTTCATTCTTTCTCTCCAGTTTATTTTGCTATCACATTAGAGCTTCAAAGTCTGCCATTAAAATGCTTTTGCTTCCAAATCTAAACGTCGTTGCTAGCCTTCCCTCGCCTCCGCCCATTACCGTACATTGAACCGCCACCTTCAACCACCTGACATTTGGTCATCGCCTGTCCTTTTTGGTTCATACCCGATCCATCTGACAATCCCAATTCGAGATCCAAAGCTTGAATCGAACTCTCTCTTTGCACTTGGATAATTTCAGGTAGGTGATGGTAGTGGGGATGAACATCGATGATCCTCACGTTGATGGCAGTGCTTTGGATGGAGAATGAAGTGCAAAAAAGGGATGGAAATCCACAAAGGGTATTGATCGGTATCGATCCTACCCTTGGGGATTTTCGGTCCTCAAACTCTCTTTTGAGAGTTGCACTATTAATCACTATTCAGACTTTTGTCAAATATTATCTTGAGCATTTCTATGGCAAAGCCAATGACATGAGAGCCCGTCGGGATGGTCAGCGATGGCGGTCACTTCGGATATCCACCAAATTTCTAAATGAACTATCGCATAATATCAGAAATTGACAATGCACAATACTGCACAACATTACACTAGATTTTCACTTTAGCCTGAGGCTCGACTTTTAATCGATATTATACTAATTACATGTTGAGTTTTAATAGTTATGGCTCATAGACGTTCCTAACGTCTCTCTACTTAAGCTGCAGGTCCATCAACTATCAAATATGCGAGTCACATACCGAGTCAAGCTCAACTGCGGCTCTTTCTGCATAGCAAACTCCGGTGCAGCCTACACCTCAACCAAAAAAATCTACCGGTAGAACAACAGGTTCCGGAAATTATAATGGAGCTGGTAGAGGGTCCAAAAGTTGAAATTGCCCCAGATACTCTTGACAATACAATCATACCAGATGATTTGGTTGATTCTCCCATTTCCAAAATGGAAGAAGGATCACTTAAGAGAAACTGTGAGAAGCACAAAATTCCATTTGAGGATGTATTAGTCCCGACATGCCATTAGAGAGCACACCATCCACCAGATGGATACACAACATGTAATAGGTATATGTGCTCGGTAGGATGTGTCCCGCCATTTAATCAATACATCCGATGAGAGCTACACTTCATGAGATTGGGTCTGACCCAACTCCATCCGAACAGTTATGCTTTCCTCCACAGCCTGTTCACTATATTGGTTTGCCACTTTAACCGAGTTCCTAGCAACTAAGAGATTCGGCAGTTGTTAGCTTTAAGCATCCTAAGGGAAGTCCTTCCCGCCTATTTCTAGAGCCTTTTAAAGGTTGTCAGATCATAGTCGGCACTTGGAATAAATTAAGCTATTTTAAAGAAGAATTCTTTTTCTTTTTTTGTCCTCCTAGGCTTGCATAGCAATGGTTATCTCCTTGTAAGCTCAGCTCTTGCTTTTGCTATGTGACTTCGTGGTCGTAGTTTGGTTATTTTTGAATGTGTTTTTTGTTATTTGCAGTTGTACCATGTAGGCCTAGTAATGCAGCTTTGGTGAAGACTGTCAGACAACTTCATCTAATCACAGAGGAAGAGAAAGAGGCCAAGATTTTGCTCGGCGATGAAAATCTACGTTCTTATAACTTATTGGAATTCGATCACAGTGTTGGTGCTGCTCCGAAGGACAATGACGATGGTGAGGACGATTCTTCATCTAAAGTGATGAAGATCACTCACTGGTGCCCCTAGTTCAAAGTCCGTTGATCGCGGCTGGCCATGTACAAGAGCATGTTAAAGGGAGCGAAATCAGGGATGAAGGTGAAGGAGCAGTAGAACATGGTGAAGAGGGTAAAGGAAACAATGATAAGCAACCTTTAGAGAAAAAGCCTTAAGATTAAACTTCCTAAAAAGAGGACTCCGACCCCACCTCCCCCAGCTACGTCTACGTTTGAGACTCCTGTATAGACTTTGGAGGACCCTTTTGCTGGTCTTGGGCCAATTCCAAATGTAATGGAGTCCTATGGCCTTGCCAATATAAGCCTCGGGGATGTCGGATATCCACTTCATTTCACCAAAGATGTGGCTTCAACCAAAGCAGGGGAGATTACCCCTATCAACAAAGTTAAAACTCACGGTCCATTGGAGGTACACTAGGACACTTGAACACAAAAGCATGCACTACACTCTGATCAGCTCGCATTACATTATAACTCAATCAACTAATTTATTCATTTCATTTGCAGATTCATTAGAGCGACGTGGATTGTATGAGGACTTCCAGGATTAGATGGGATACCAACCGAGGTGCAAATCAATCATGCGATCCTACAAACCCAGTCATGAATCCGATTCCAGCCGGTGTTCAAGCCGTGATCGTGGGGGTAGAGAGAAAAATTACATGCCACACGATTCATCATCTAGGCATCGTTCTTGATCCAGATCTCCCCCATCCAGGGGTTTAGAGAGGCATTCTAGTCATCAAGACGACCGTCCATGCAATAACACGTCTCATGCTTCTTTCTCTACCAAGCAGCCGGCACTGTCCCACACTTCTCAACAGTCTCAGCGTCCATCAAAATCTAGTGCATCTGATTCTTCTCAACGCGGACACGATAAAGCGGCCGTCGAGAAGCCGGTTGAGCAGCCTGTCATTGAAGAAGAATGACTAATTGCTTCAAATACTTAGATTGCCGAATTACAACGTCATTTTCTGAAGATCAATTTCAAAGCCTACAAATTTGTTCCCAATCTAAAGGGTATCCCATATGAAGTCAGGGGTCAGATGGTAGCGTATGTTTGGGATTTTTACGATCAGTACTTCACTTAAAGGAGGCTAGTCAAGGTAATTTCGGAATATTTCGAGAATCTAGAGGTTGAGATCGTGAGAATGAAACTCATAGTGAACTAGAATGACGAGATCATCGCCCATCTCGACAAAGACATTGCTAAGTTAAAGAAGGCTAAAGAGGATGCCGATCAAATGGTTAGGGATTTAAAGACTGATTGAGAAAGAAAGAACCACATGATCAAAGTGGAGTTTGCTCACCACATGAATCATGATTTGGCTGAAGAGGTAAAAGTATTAAAAGCATAGCTTAAAGCCTAAAGGTAAAAGGAAAGAGAAGGATGAGGCTCTATAGACCGTTCACAATTACTGTGAAGAATTTCTCGATACCCACAATGAGAGATACAATGCATGCAAGGAAAGAGATCATGCGCTAGACAAGGCGAAAAGAGTGGATGAGTTGGTGGATTTTGTAGAAAGATGGATTAAGGATAGCTTCGATCCACTCATCACCAACTACAATGCCATGTTCTTAAATTTTGAGACTTGGAATGGCTCGGTAAAGCATATCCTCGCACCTTGGCAATGATGTGGGATAAGATAGTGCGGGATGAGCGCAAACATTTAGAAGGGGTTGAAATAGACTTAGTGGAGCCGGGGAATGAGATTTTAAGTGCAGAGGAGATTGAGGTGCTCAAAGAAGGTGAACTTTTCTTGCATCCAAAGTTGGCTGATACAGTTCGAAGAGATCAAGTTGAATGCTCCGACATCACTTCTCAAAATATCATGACAGTTCTTACTTTCGAGCCTCTAGTTGCTCTTGTCAGTTCATCGGACCCTGGGTATAATCCGGATGCGCTGCAACTTCTCAAGTCCATCATGCTATCTCCAATCTTGGAGGGAAACTTGGATGGTATGCCTACCCACACAGTCTCTGTTTGGAGAAGGTATATTATTGACCTCACCTGTATTTGAGAAGGCACACATGACACTAGTTAATGTTGTTAATCTCTCCTTTCATCTATCTCAAATTACAGGTCAACCTGCGACTCCAACTCTTCCCAAAGAAAGCTTCCTACTAGGGCCAACTGTAATATCGACCGATTCAATGGTTGTGCCTATCTCTAGAACAACTTCAAGCATTCTAATTAGTGATACTCCCGGTCCCGGTGCACAGAAGATCCAAGCTCTGGACGAAGAAGGGACCGGTGAGTTGGAAGAGATTCAGATCGATGAGGATGTTTTAATGATGGTGACTTCGGGGCCTGTTATAACATCCACCATGCAAGAGATCCATGATGTCCTAGGCGCCATGAAAATTAAGCAAGAACCGGCGGACTTTATCCCTCTTCCATTATTCACAGCTTCACCCGACGATCCTATCATCATCCCGATCACGTTATCTATGGTCGGGAGCACTCAGAGCGCACCCATCAATTCATCACAAAGCACTCCAGTGAAGGGCCAAGGAAGTGGGGGAGGGAGGTAAGGAGGTAAGAGAAAGAATGAAGGCTCAGGCGGATAGTCTTTCAGCGATGAGAAGAAAGGAAAAAAGCATAAGTTGAAGAAATGATCATTCACCTCCTTCATGTTTTTTGTTGCATAAAAGTACTTATGAATTTTTGGTTTTTGGTTTTTCTGATTGATGTTGTGCGGATTCGGCCCCCGCTTTTGCTTTTTAGCTTGGATGTTAATAACACTTGTACTTATTTTGGATGTGAATAAAAAAACTTTTTGTTTCGTTCAAGTCTTGTGTGCATTTGAATTTTCCCAAGTGTTTGAGAAGTGCGCTCTACATTCAATGTGTTTGCGATCCACTTCTTGTAGTCTTCCTAGGAATAAGTCTTTAGTCCATTTCATTGCTCGTGAATAACGAATAATCTCCGGAATGCCTATCTGCATACGACCATGTTCAACTTCGAAACTTGGTCAAATTCCGATTACTTTAAAGTTTGGCTTAACATTCCTTTCAAGGATGTTTCAAATGCGATCGCGCGATTCGCGCCTATCTCCGGTTGTTAATCATAGTAATTCACCTTCAGATGTCTTATTGGACATCCTTCTTTCAAGTTCATGTGCTGACCATGCCAAAATCTAGGCGTCGATCGGAGTTAACCACTTAATCATAGTGGTTTAAACATCCTTTTCCAGGATGTTTGTCTTCGATCATGCCTAACTCCGAGCGTTAATCGAAGTTCGTAAATAAGATCCTGCCTTTCTCCACGTGCAGACCTTTCATCCTGCCTACTCTGGGTAAGGTGTGAACGCTTTGCCAAACTCCGGGCACCAGCAACAGAGGCGACCTATCTCGTTTAGCCTTCGAATGTTAATACTCATGCCCCTAAGTTGTGGGTTAAAGGAGTTGTTCGGCATCTCTCCGGACGCCAAATGTGGTTTAGCTTCATTTGTCTGATCATGGACTACAGGAGCTTAGTCGGCACCTACCACTGGGTACCTGCACAGCTGCATTTTGCACATGCAAGTTTATTTAAACATAACACCATTTACAGTGTAAAATTGAGTACAGGCAGATTTATGAGCTCTAGAAGTCATTTCCTTTATGAAACTTCAGAAATGATAGATTCCGTCTGGATACATGGAAAGTATGCACAAATTTACATTCAAGTGAAATAGCATTGTAAGTGTTCGCTATTCCACGCCCGTGGGAGTGAGATCTCGTCCACTGTTGCTAACTTGAACATGTCATCCCTAAGTTTCTGCTCAATCGAGTATGTACCATCCCAAGTTGGGCCCCTATTCCCAGGTACAGGAAAGATTCATTTGAGAACGAGATCGCCAATCTCAAAGGTTTGAGTTCCGACCTTAATATTGTAATATTGGGCAACTCGGTTTTGGTGTGCAGTCGCTCTTAGCCCAGCTTCATCGCGCTTTCTCATCGATCATATCGAGAGACTCTAGTAGGAGTTCCTTATTTGTCCATGGATTATAGTGAGTCACTCGATGAGAAGGTATAATAAGTTCAACCTGGATCATAACCTCTGATCCATATGCTAGGGCGAACGGAGAGTGGCCAGTCGCTGACTTGTGGGTCGTTTGATAAGCCCAGAGTGCTAATGGTAATTCATCGACCCACTTGCCCTTAGCCTTCTCCAACCACTTTTTCAAAATGGACTTAATAATCTTGTTCACTGCTTCGACCTATCTATTTGCTTGAGGGTGTGCCACTATGACAAATCTCTTCTCGATACTGTGCCTGCGGCAGAAGTCTTTTAATTCAGCACTGTGGAATTGGGTCCCCTTGTCGGAAATGATTTTTTGTGGAACCTAAAATGATAGATGATGTTTCTGACCATAAAGTTGATTGATGTCTTTGCGGTTATTGTAGCCAATGGCTTCGCCTTTGCCCATTTGGTGAAGCAATCAACTGCAGCGACGACATTTGAGTAATAAACCAATGATATCGATTCTCCAAACCGCAAACGACCATGGGATGACCATTTGAGTAATCTTTGTTGGTGGGGCCCTCAGTATCTTAGTGAATCTCTGGCATTTGTCACACCTTATGGTGTAATCAGCTGCATCTTGATTGACAGTAGGCCAGAAATACCTGTACCAAAGGATCTTCTTTGCTAGGGTTTTCCTCCCGGTGTGGTTTCCATAGGCCCCTTCATGAACTTCCTTCAGGACTCGCTTGGCCTCATTTTTGATGACACACCGAAGCATAGGGGCGGAGAATCCTTTCCTGTAAATTAAGTACCCCTTCTTGCATAATAAATCTTGCAGCTTTATGAAGGAGTTGACGTTGTTCGTTCTTCTTGTTTGAAAGGATCCCTCTTTGTAGATTGTTCTTTGTCGGAGTCATCCATGACTCCTTCTCAGGTTCAGCCTCTAAGATCCAATGGACATCCATCTGGTCGATGCTCGGAGCTGACAGTACTTCCACCAAAACCAGGCCCATGAGCTGCGCACCTTTGAAACTGGTTAACTTAGCCGACGAGCCAGCCTTTGCATTTTCCTTTATGGGAATATGCGTTATTGTGTAATATTCAATATCATTGAGCAACTCGGGGCTCGGTTTATATAAGGAGCTAGCATCGCTCCTTTCACCTGAAACTCCTTCCGTACTTGACATACCACCAGATGGGAATCACATAAGATATGCAAAGTTTTAACTCCCAGTTCTTTGGCAATCTTGAGTCTTGCAATCAAGGCCTCATATTCTGCTTTGTTGTTTGTCGCACGAAAGTCGAGTATTAGGGCATAACAAATCGGATGTTCCTCAGGAGTCACTAGCACGACTTCGGCACCGAAACAAAGTTCGTTAGGTGCATCATCCGTGTACATCTTCCACCTGGCATTATGCTCTTCACTGCTCTTCGAAGTGTCATCTCTTGCAGTGTATTCAACAATGAAGTCTGCCAAAGCTTGACCCTGAATAGCTCTCCGACGGTGATAGGTAATATCGTGTTGGCTCAATTCAATGTTCCATTTCAATAGACTTATAGAGGTCTCAAGTCGTTGCAAGACCAGTCTCAAAGGCAGGCCGGTCAGAACTTTGATCGGATGAGCCTGAAAGTAAGGACGGAGCTTCCTCAAAGCAATCGACAAACAGTATGCAAACTTTTCTAGCTTTGGATAGTTTCTTTCTTCTCATATCAACCACTTATTGATGTAGTATACAAGCCGCTAGATTCAAGACTCTTCATGCATGAGTGTGGCAATCAAAGCGTGCACCGACACTACCAAATAAATAAACAAGTCCTCATTATTCAGCGGTTTTGATAGAATGGGAGGTCTCTCTAAGTAATCTACCAGAGCCTGGAATGCGGTTATACATTCTTGGGTCTAGGTCCTTCTACCTTTCTTGATTACATCAAAGAAAGGAATGCATTTATTAGTGGCTCTTGAGATGAATTGACTTAAGGCGATGACCTTCCCATTCAAGCTTTGTTCATCTTTGATCGTTTCCTGGCTCGGATGTTCCTCAGTGCTTCGACCTTCTTTGGATTGGCTTCAATTCCATGGGAGTTCATGATGAAGCCTAAGAATTTCTCTGACACAACGCCAAATGAGCATTTGTAAAGGGTTGAGCTTCATCCTGTATTTCTAAAGAACACTGAACATCTCAGCCAAGTCATCAATGTGGTTCCTCAATCGCTGTGACTTCACAAGCATATCATCTACATACACCTCTATGGAGCATCCTATCTGGTCTTTAAACATCATGTTCACCAGTCGTTGGTAAGTCGCTATGGCGTTCTTAAATCCAAACGGAATAATAAGATAATAGTACAGTCCCAGATCAGTTATGGAGTTGGTGTGTTCCTGGTTTGGTACATGCATCGGGATCTAATTGTATCCAGAGTATGCATAGATGAACGATAGCAATTTGTGTCCAGCTATTGAATCCACCAGCTGATTTTTTCTCGGGAGTAGGAAGCTGTCCTTCGTGCATGCCTTGTTCAACTCAGAATAGTCGACGCATGTCCTCTACTTCCTATTTGACTTTTTTACCAAAACGGGATTCGATACCCATTTTGGGTATAGGGCATCGTGGACAAAGCCGTAACCCTTCAACTTCTCTACTTACTCTTTAAGTGCAGCAGATCACTCTAGACCCAGGTTGCGGCGTTTCTGTTTCATAGGAACGTACTTTGGATTTATACACAATGCAAGGCTTACTATCTTTGGCGATATTCCACACACGTCCGAGTGATTCCAGGCGAACACATCCAGGTTCGCCCAGAGAAAAGAAACCAATTCTTTCACATCCTCGTGGCTGATCGAAATGTTGGTCGTTAACTCGGTTGGGGCTACCCTTTCATCCAATGACTCTTTCCTCGAATCCATATCCTTAACTGATCGTGTTGCCCGAGATTGGGCTCAAGCGGTGATAGCTATGCATCTAGAGCCTTGATGTAGAGAGTCCTCTCTACACCCTTTTATTTTTCTGTTTGCCTCGTCTCTTTCAACTTGGTGATGTAGCGCTCACGGCCAAGCCTTTAATTCACTTGAACTATCCTTACACCATTCTCAATCAGGAATTTCATCGTTAAACGCCAAGGAGCGATGGCTGCTCTGAATTCAACAAGGGCCAGTTGGCCTAAAAAAGCATTATAGGTAGAGTAAATATCCAACACAACAAAAGGCACGACTCGCACTCTCTTTCGATCGCCCTCTCTAAGAACCACCAATAGATCCACGCATTCCACTGGCTCAGTAGTCGTCCCGTTAAATCCCCGAATATGAGATTTACACGGCTTTAATTCCTATGTCTCTAGAACCATCTGGTCATAGGCTCTTTAAAAAGAATGTTGACTGAACTTCCATAGCCAACCAAAACCCTCCTTACTACAATAGGTCCAATTATGGCCGAAATAACTAGTGGATCGATATTGGGGCCTCTACTGTAACGATTTGGATTTTCGCGTTCGAAAATCGACATCCATACTTTACATCGTACTCGAATGCCGCAGATTCGACTGTTCAAATCCGAGTCGCCGGAGCTTATAACAACATTTAAGTAAACAAAACAGCGGAAGAAATGAATAATATCATTGATATACAACACTGATACAATATCTGATACAACAGAGTGATACAATGAATATCAATATACATCAGAGATACGATACAAGAAACAGCAGCGGAAAGAAAATAGAAAACACCAGCAACGGATAGAATATCTCCAATAGAATGCTCTAATCCATAGCTAGCGGAAAGCAAGGTCGGTCGTCCAAGGACTGACTAGCTCCAGATAATCTACTAAACCTGAATATCTGAAAAAACCCAACTCTAGACTGCCCGTGTGTAAAATGGTGGGCACCCAGAGTTTAGGAAGGGAACAATAAACTCCGGATCAGCCGCAACATTCCTGTTTCGACCATTTCCGGGTTGTGAGGCCCTGACGAAGTCTCGTCCATAAAGCTACGCTTTGGCACAAAGCCATGCTTTGGGTCAACACATGATCAAAGTAATGATCACAAAGATAAATGATCAAACAAATGATCAAACGATGATCATCGCACAACAACACTCAGCATGCCACATTACCAAATTGGGAATATATCGCTGATAAATTTCAACTACATAACCTCTGAGCTCGTACGTCTCAGAGAAGGGTGTTAAGCTAAGAGAATAAATTCTCCGCCACCAACAGAAATGTATTTGAAAGAAATCTGCTTTATATCTCAAAGTGTAATGTCAGACATGTAACCATACAAGTCTGTTCCAGGATCGAACAGAACCGAAGGCACTTCCAAAGAAGCCCTTGCAAATCCGGATAATTTTCTAATCACGTCCGGACTTCCCATCACAAAAAGAGTGATATAAATCTCTATACCGGAGCAACTCGGTGCAGAGACATTCGACAGGTTGTCCTTTCATTTTCGAAAATATCCGGTCTTCACCACATTTCCTCGTGAAATCCATATTACACACGGCTAGCGAAAATATCCGGTCTTCACCACATTTCCTCGTGAAAACCAACTCTAGACCGCCCGTGTGTAAAATGGTGGCCATCCATATACGACGTATCACTATTCGGAATGGGTTATATAACCCAAAGGTCTTTTCCCGGCTAACCCGAATAGCGAGCGCAATTAAAAATCATATGGATACTGGGATTTCAATTAAGTCACAATTTAAACCCAAACTTTCTTTTCAAATGGTTTAACAAGTTACCATTTTAATCTTTTAAACAAAAAGATTCATTTTAACAACCTTCAACGGTTTAAACAATTTCCACACTTTAATCTTTCAAATAAAAGATTTAATTCATAAAGTTCACCCAGTTTCACAAAGATTCATTTACAGATTTTCCAAATCAATTTCCATTTCAATTTGATTAACTCGTTAAATCTTTAAATCAAAGATTTAACTCATAGCTTTCAAAACAATTTCATTTCGAATAGTTTAAACAAATCATCATTTTAAATCTGTTAAAAATAAACAGATTTAATTCATAGCTTACAAAAAGAATTCATTCATAACTTGGAAAAACAATTTTCAATTCAAACTTGAAATTCCTTTAATTAAACTGGAATTTCATTTCTTATCTGAAAGCTTTTATTCCTTTAAAACAAACAGTTTTCATTTTGGAAATCTGATTCATTCATACGAGTTAAAGTCTTTGGGTTAAATCCAAATTCTCAAAATTATACTTTTAAATGGTTTAGATTCATACAAACACATTTATATCATCTTTAATCCCTAGTTTCAAATCATAGGATTCAATTTCAAACTTGAATTCAAATTTAAATCAAATTATTTAAATTTTCAAAACTCGATTAAGTTATTCAAAATAACTTTTATCTTTGACATTCCATTTCAAAATCTTTTCACTTTAAACCCAAATTTCCAATTTCAAAATCAATTGAAATTAAAGTTTCAATTTCAAAACAATCAAATTTAAATTATCTCTGACTTAACCGATTTCCTCGTGAAATCCATATTTGTGTGTGTAAAAGTGTAGTCTAGGGGTTTAACACAATAGTGCAACACAATGAATCATCACAGATCAAAATACAGGATATAGTTGATAAGCGATATAAACTATAACGCTTATCGTTCATGCACAGACCACAGATATATAAATATCACAGATAATAAATTACATCACAGATAATTTATCACAGAACACAACATAAATCAGGTGTATCACAAAGCATCATAATCAGGGATATCAAACAATTCGATAATCAATAGAATCCAAACATTCATAAGTAAGGACAAGCATTCAATAGTCATTTATAAGTAGGATTAATTAATGGTTTAATCCTAATCAATCAAATTTATTTCTAAGTAAATTTATTACTTATGAATTAATTATCAAATTATGATTTATTAATTTATAAATCATTTAATATACGTTAATTTATCAAACACTTTAATCAATTATTCTAATTTTATCAAATTTATTAAATTAACCTTTAGACCAATTCCATGATAAATTAACCCCTTAATTATTTAAATTAAGTAATTAACAATTTACAATTGATTATCTTAACTAATAAATCCAATAAATTATCAAAATTTATCACATTAATTTAATTACTTAATAATCTCTAGTTAATTATCTTCATCAACTAATAACATTTCCTTTCACTTTTAATTAATCTCTAATTTCAACTATAAAGTAATTATCCTTAATTACTTTCCAATTTAATTACTTAATATTAATTATTCATCTTAATTAACATTTAAAAGTCTCCTTTAAACTTGAAAATCAATTTATTATTATTTACATATCTTAGTTGTTAATTAATTTAGTACTTAACTTAATGATTACTTAATTTAAATCATGAATTAAGATTTTAAAAACATTTTAAAATAATTAAACTTGTATGAAAGTCTTAACTCAAATTGTTAAGCACTTATTAAATCTACAATGTTTAAAGCTTTTTGAAAGATAATCGGCTTAATTAACTTTTCTTATAATATTGCAGTTTGAAGAAAACCACCCGGGAACTTCTTATGTTTTACTCGAGCGTCACTTCGAGTTTCTCACCAACTTTACCGAGCCCCCCTCTCTTCCTTCTCGTATGCTTCTTCTCCTTCCTCCCTTGTTCTTTCCCAGTTGAAACTAGCAAAATCGAAAAACACATTGCAGTGCAAAACTCGAGTAACACCCGAAGTAACCCACGCAAATACTCGATCCCCTGAACTACTTTCTCCTCGACCTGAAACCCACCGGCACATGACACCACGTGCACGTGCACGTGCACGATCACCGCAACCAACTCCGACCTCTCGCGACCATCCACACAAGTCGGCGACCATCCCTTAGCCACAATCCGACCATCAGAGAAACTGCAGACACCCCAAATCAAAAACGAGCCTTCGAGCTCAACACAGTAGCAAATGTCGAATCTAAAAATCACCAAAAATCACCCAACCTCCGATCACCAGAATGGCCTTGCCTCCAGCTACTAACTCTCCCATACCCCAACTATCAACCACACAAACCTGGAAGCACTCGATCACTTATATAGACCGCGTGATAAATTTTCAGATGAACAAAAAAACTAGGGTTTAAAATTTTAATCCCAAACTAAATCTTCCTCAATGCATAATTCCTCCTCCCTATATTTTTCCTTGATTCAACCACCCCTATTCCTTCACCAGAAACAACGCTGGCCACCCCGACCACTCTGATTGACAGAACCACCCCAAAACTCTATTTTTGATAAAACCAGTAATGCCCAATCAAATTCAAACTATAAATTCTAATTTTGGTTTTAAAATTCAAGTCTTTGATAATGTAATCCGTAGATAATCTTAAATCAAAGAGTCCAGATGATTAAATTCTTACTTCCAAAGGGGTTGCTCTGTTGTACCTTATAATTTCCAGAGACAATGAAGTTTCATTTTTATCTTCCACATAAAAAAAATTTAAAACTTTAACTTATATTACATGCATACTTGTTTAAATCTTAAACTATAACAAAGTTTGAGTAAGAGATCATGAATTTAGTCAGGATTTAAAATCTGAATCCTAGAACAGGCAAGATTATATTTTTAATCAGCAGGCATATATTCATACATCTACCAAAAGTGAACTTGAAATTATAACATGCAAACACTTATCTCCAGAAATAAACAAGCAACTAATTTACTTATATATTTAAAAAGAAGTTACTCACCGGTGAAAACAAAGAAGTTTGGAAAAAAAAAACAAGTTGCTCACCTTGGAATTATGAAGCAGAGACAGTGAAGATTTATGCCTGGGAATGATGTGTTTTGAAAACTGGAAATTGCATTTGAATCTTTACTTTGGGTTTGAATTTCGAAACTTTTAAATCTAAAGCTTGTTGAAGCTTGATCTTGCATGAACTATAGATTATACTACAGGCTTGTAAACTTGTGAATGTAAATTGTTTTCAGGTTGCTATTTTATTTTCATTTTCTTCTCAGGTGAAAAATGAACGAAAATGGGATGAAGTGTTGATGTATATAAAAGTAAAGATGTTACAGGGTGATGTTATTTGTATAGGGTGATAAAACATTATTGTTTGTACAATACTAGGCAGAGACTTTTGTTGGTATATTAGCCATTTTATTTTCTGTGGTTGTTCTTTTGCCACGTGTATTTTCTTTTGTTTAGCTGTGTTTGTAAGTAGGCTATAAATACACTTTGTACAGGTTACTTTGGTCTGTTACGAATAATGAAAACTTACTTTCTTCTTCATTTTTTCATGCCAGTTTTTTAGTTTAACATGGTATCAGAGCACAAATTCATCCGCTCTTGATTTTTCTTCTTTCTTTTTCTTTATTTTTTTTATCCCGTCCTAGCATCTATGGGAGATTCCGATTCCGCTCAAAGTAATGTTCTCCGATCTGGATCTGGAGCCTCAATTACTGATACTAGCAATCCGCTATATGTGCATCCATCAGATCATCCAGGTTCTCCTCTTATTTCTCAAGTTTTTGATGGAAAATTTTATAGCGAATGGCGTAGATATATTAAGATTGCGCTGTCTGCAAAGAATAAGCTTTGTTTCATTGATGGATCTCTCGCGAAACCTAGTTCAGAATCAGATCTAGTGAAAAATTGGGAGAGATGTAATGATCTTGTTATTTCGTGGTTGTTGAATGCTCTTAGCCAAGAAATTTGTAGTAGTGTGATTTATTTTGAAACGGCTAAAGAGATCTGGGATGAGTTAGAAGCTAGGTTTGGAGTATCTAGTGGAGCTCAATTATATTCTATTCAGAGAGAATTAGGAAGGATCTCACAAAATTCTGCTTCCATTTCCACTTATTTCACCAAGATCAAATCATATTGGGATGAATTGGCAAGTCTGAAACAAAAAGTCTGCTGTCATAAATGTGGTGCTGTCCAAGATGTGAGTAAACAAGATGATGAGCAACGCCTAATTCAATTTCTTATGGGATTAGATGATACTTATGCAACGACTAGAGCGAATTTACTAATGATGCGACCTCTACCAAAAGTTTCATATGCTTATTCTATTCTTGCTGCAGAAGAAGAGCAAAGAGGAGCAAGTGCTAATTCTAAACTCTTGCCTGAGACCTCATCTTTTAGTGTTAATACACATAAGAATGACATAGTTGCAGCCGTAGCACAAGCAGGAAATCAGAAATCTAAAGATACTAAGATTTGCAACTATTGTAAGAAAGCAGGTCACCTAATAGACAAATGTTTCAAGCTCCATGGATTTCCACCCGATTTCAAATTCACCAAATCCAAAAGCAAGACAGCAGCTGCAGCCCAAGGAGAAGCAGCGCCTATTACTATTCCAGGTCTTACAAGTGCTCAGTATGCCCAACTTTTGAATGTTCTGAATTCATCAAATAATCAAGCAGTTTCTGGATCAGCTGATGTTGTCAAATCTGATTCTCAATTCACTATAGCTGGTATAACTTCTTCTACTTTTGCTAGCATTGGATCCTGGCTTATAGATAGTGGAGCTAGTAATCATATGTGTTGTGATATGAATTTATTCTCATCTACCACTAAACTTCGAATTCCATATTTTGTTATTCTGCCGAATGGAAATAAATTAGTGGTAGAATATGAAGGAAAAGTTAACCTGTCTGATCAAATTGTGCTCGAAAATGTTCTCTATGTTCCATTCTTCAAGTTCAATCTATTATCAGTTGCAAGGTTTGTTGAGCAAAATGATTGTAGCTTGTTGTTCACAAAAAATGGCTGCGTTGTGCAGGGCCTTTCAGTGAGGAAGCAACTGGAAATTGGTAAAGCAATCAAAGGATTATACATTCTACACCCTGGATCGTTGTCTGCACAGGTTTCAGGTTCTACTAATATGTCTACTATACATAACCCATTAAATAATTGCTTGTTATGGCATATTAGACTTGGTCATCTTCCAGCCTATAAGCTGAAGCATTTTACTTTTGTTAATAATTTTGATATGGATTCTATTATAGCTTGTGAAGTTTGTGCAAAAGCAAGACAACATAGACTTCCTTTTTCTTCGAGTAGAATAGATACTACACATATTTTCCAGCTTATTCATATAGATGTATGGGGACCTTATCACACAGCTACATATAATGGATACAAATATTTTTTAACTATTGTTGATGATTTTAGCCGTGCAACTTGGACATTTCTTCTAAGTACTAAGGGTGGTGCTTTTGATATTGTCAAAAAATTTGTTGCAATGACTGAAAGGCAATTTGGACAACAAGTCAAAATTATAAGATCTGACAATGCTTTAGAACTTGGTTCTAGCTTTGCATCTTCCGAATTTTTGAAGAAGAAAGGCATTTTACATCAAACTTCTTGTGTAGCTACGCCACAGCAAAACGGTGTTGTAGAGAGAAAACATAGACATCTGTTAGAGACATCTCGAGCGCTTTTGCATCAGTCAGCTATTCCTTTGTCTTATTGGGGAGAATGTGTTTTGACTGCCACACATCTTATCAACAGATTTCCTTCCAAACTCCTAAAGAATCATTCTCCATATGAGATACTTTATGGAGCCAAACCAGATTATAATTCAATTAAATCTTTTGGTTGTCTATGTTATGCTTCTACTTTAAAGCATGGAAGAGACAAGTTTGAACCTAGAGCAGTGAAATGTGTCTTCTTAGGCTATCCTTTTGGAAAGAAAGGATATAAACTTCTCAATTTGGTTTCCAAACAGGTCTTTGTTTCCAGAGATGTGATATTTCATGAATCCATTTATCCTTTCCTTGCAAACAAGTCTTCATGTTCTACACCACTTTTCCCACATCAGCCTTCTACTGTAGAAGAACTCTCATCACCTTCCACATTTGAACCTCCCACTTCACCTACTTCCCCAGTTAAACATACCACTTCATCCACCTCCCCAGCCGAGCCACCCACTTTGCCTGTTGTTAATCCCACTCTTAGAAGAACTACAAGAGTCATTCATCCACCTTCATATCTAGATAATTATGTTTGCAGTTCCACTACTATTTCACAATCATCACCTTCCTTTTGTCCTCATACGCTACTCAACATTTATCCTCAATGCTTTGCTTTTCATACCATTGCACCTGATCCTATTTCTTTAGAAAAGGAACCTGCCTGTTATGAAGAAGCTGCTCTTGATTCAAGATGGATTTCTGCAATGTCGCAAGAATTTGAAGCCTTACAGCTCAATTAAACTTGGGACTTAGTGCCGTTACCTAAGGGCAAGAAGCCTATTGGTTGTCGATGGGTTTATAAAATAAAGAAAAGGGCAGATGGTAGCATAGAAAGATTAAAAGCTCGTTTAGTGGTTAAAGGATATACACGAAGAGAAGGAGTGGATTATACAGAAACTTTTTCCCCAGTTGTGAAAATGACAACGGTGCGCAGCCTAGTTGCTTTAGCAGCTAAAAGGAAGTGGAATGTGTTTCAACTTGATGTGAATAATGCATTCCTACATGGGGAATTGCATGAAGAAGTTTACATGAAGCTTCCACAAGGCTTGTCGGTTTCGAATCAAAATTTGGTGTGTAGATTGAAAAAATCACTTTATGGTTTAAAGCAAGCTTCAAGACAGTGGTATGCTCGTTTATCTTTGGCATTAAAATCACGTGGATATCAACAGTCACTAAATGATTATTCCTTATTTCATAAAAGGACATCTTCTTCCTCTATTTTTCTAGTGATCTATGTTGATGATATATTGATCACTGGTGACAACTTATCGGAAATTATTGCTTTGAAGGTTTTCTTGGATTCTGAATTCAGGATAAAAGATTTAGGTCTTCTTTATTTTTTCTTGGGAATTGAGTTTGTTGCTCATTCACATGGAATAATCATGTCACAAAGAAAGTACATAGCAGAGCTATTGGATGAATTTAATTGTGTTGCTGCATCACCACTGGTTACACCTCTAGAATTGAATTGCAAATTATCATATGATGAAGGAGATCTTTTGTCTAAACCATCAGTTTATAGACGGCTCATTGGTAAACTTAATTTTTTGATTCACACAAGGCCAGACATTGCTTTCGCTGTTCAGTTTCTTTGTCAATATCTTCAAGCTCCACGACAGCCTCATTTTGATGCAGCTATTCATACACTAAGATATTTGAAAGGAACTTTAGAAATGGGTATCTTGCTTAATGATTCACCCTCTCTCAAGTTACAAGCTTTTTGTGATGCAGATTGGGCTGCTTGTCCACATACAAGGAGGTCAGTTAGTGGATTTATTGTTTTCTTAGGTCAAAGTCCTATATCTTGGAAATCAAAAAAGCAGCAAACTGTGTCTCTGTCATCAGCTGAAGCTGAGTACAGATCTATGAGAAGAGTATGTACTGAATTGGCTTGGTTGAGTAGGCTTTTGCATGAATTGGGGATAGAAGATGTTACTCCTATAGATCTGAAATGTGACAATCAGGCGTCGATCTATATTGCAAAAAATCCAGTTTACCATGAAAGAACAAAGCACATTGATCTGGATTGTCACTTTGTTCGGGAAAAGCTCTTAGAAGGCTTAATTTCTTTAACACATGTGCCAACAAATGAGCAATTGGCTGATATTCTAACAAAGTCATTGACTGGTTTACAGCATTGTAATATCTTGTCCAAGTTGGGGATAACATCATGATACCCTCCAACTTGAGGCGGGGTGTTGGTATATTAGCCATTTTATTTTCTGTGGTTGTTCTTTTGCCACGTGTATTTTCTTTTGTTTAGCTGTGTTTGTAAGTAGGTTATAAATACACTTTGTACAGGTTACTTTGGTCTGTTACGAATAATGAAAACTTACTTTCTTCTTCATTTTTTCATGCCAGTTTTTTAGTTTAACAACTTTAGCCTTTGTTTTGAAGGCTGATATGATACGTTGAGGCTTGCATTAAATGCATAAGTACATTCTACACTTATGCCATACCTGAAGGTATTTTGATTGTGAATTTTTCGGCTGAGAAGATGTTTTAAAACAATTTAAATTGATAAAAATGTTGCTACCAAGATAATGGCATTAAATGCTAATGTACTGCATGTCTTCATACTTATATTTGTTTGCACTTTAATAATATTTTGCCTATTTTCTTACTTCTTGTTTCGGCTGAGAATATATTGCTTTGTACAGGGGGATTGTATTTGTTTATACAATAGGGTATGGGCTGATATGATATGTTATGGTGGCTGCAACTTTGTCTTGTTGACCATGCAGTATTGTACATTTGGTGGCTGGTACTATCTAGCTTTAATAGCTAAGATGTAAACACTATACTTTGTTCTTGGCTTTCAAACTCGGTTGAGATGATATTATTTTAATTAGTCCTCATACTTATGTCAAATATCTATATTTTATAATTATTTTTAAACCATTTACTTGAAACTCAAATTCAATATCATATATATATATAATATTTAAATTTAAATGATTTAACAAATTTTAATTTGGATTCGGAGAAACTCGCTTATTTTATCAATTAATTTACTATTTTTATTCAAAAATACCATTAATTATTAATTTAAATTAAATAAAATCTAGGGTCGTTACATCTACCCTATTGACATCTCTATTATGGAAAACAATATCATCTGTCACACTTCTGAGTTGCTTTGCCGGAGCAACGTCTTCGACAGTAAAACAACTTTCATTCATGGCAAGTTTTAAAGCACCGACATACCGCTCCTTCTTGTTCCAACTCTTCTCAACTGGATGCGGTCCACCAATTACAATGTTTATCATAACACGTTTCTCAAGTCGCTTAGGTTCATCAGCACTGGGCTCGGCTTGCCTCCGTTGGGATGTCGACCCATAGGGGTTGGAGTTTCCATGCATGCCATCCTATGGGGCTTTCACAAACTACCGCAACTTCTTTTTACAAATCAATTCCTCGATCACATCATGCAAATGTTTGCATTCATTGGTGTTATGGCCATGTGTCTTATAGAACCTGCAAAACTTGCTAGATATCTTCTTCTTCTCAATCGACTCCCTCGGAGCCGGCTTCCTATACTGCTCAGTACCTTGAGTCGCCAAGTAGATATCCACTATTAAGTTATTCAACTCAGTGTAGCTATCATACTTAGGAATCCTAGGATGAGTCTTATTATCTAGCTTTCGCTTCCTGGCCCAATTATCACTGTGCTTCTGATCATCATTCTTGTCACCCACATTTATATCCATATTCCCGAAACTCCCTCTGGACTATTTTACTGCAATATTGCTCTGTATCACTTCGGTTGAAAGCCCAACATCATCCCTTCGGGGATGAGTACGTGCCTATTCCAGGCGTAAGAACTGATAGGCCTTCATGTAAGAGATATCCATCATCAATGAGGGTTTCATTTCCAACCATGTCTCGAAATCAGTATCAGGATGAATTCCTCTGATAAGTGCCATCAATACGATGTCCTCCTGAGCATTGCTTACTTCTACCGTTGCAGTATGAAATTTATGCAAAAAATCCTTCAAAGGCTCTCCCACTCCTTGGAAGAGGTTAGAAAGTGACATCACGTCTTTCGGACGTGTTGTGTGCATGCGAAATTGCTCTATGAACTTTTGCGCCAGTTAATCAAAGGACGATATGGATATCGGCGGTAGCCAGCTGAACCACATTATCTCTACCCCCTCTAAGAATATCAGGAAATAATGACATCTAACGGCATCAGTAGCCCTGGCCAAATCCATGTGCCAGTCATACTTCATCAAATATTGTCTTGGGTCCGGCTTTCCATTAGATGACGGCATTGTCGGCATTCCAAACCTTCGTAGGTATTCCTCATGCAAGATATCTTCTGTGAAAGGATTCCGGCTCGAGGATGAACCCCACTCATCATTCGTCCGGTGTTGATTCTCATTTATCAGTCTCCTGATCATTCCAGTCAAATCTGGTTCAGCTGGGTCTACTGAATGGTGGTGAACATAATCTGCCCCGAGTGTTTAGCCCGACAAACACTCTCGGTTAGTCTCATGATACCTAGGTTTCCTTAACTCCGAAGGAACCATTCATTCAGTAGTTCCTTGCACATAGTCTCTCTGTGGTAGATCTGCAATGCATGCTTGTATTCCAACATTATGACCATCGTAAGCACACCTAGAAGCCAAACCAACAGCATCACCTAGGAGTCAAGCACTGATTCCTAGGTTCGATGGTTCGATACTGATCCCTCTTGATGGATCGGTACTAATCCATAGGCTTTAGCCGTGGATTAGTCTCGCCTTCTATTTTGACTTCCCAGCTTCCTTCCTTGGCATCTTTTGCTTTCTGTCCCTGTGCCTTAGCTTTGGCGATATGGAACTATCAAATTCTGAATCAGAAGGCGCTCTATCCTTCCTCCTTCTCTTGTGACTACTGGTTGGTTGATTCAACAAGTCCAAGCTTTGCTTTATTTGAGCATTCAACTCATTGCGGCTTTCCTAGAGCTTGTCTTCCATCCGCTTCATCATGCGGTCTATATCAACTCTGGTGAACACATCAGCTGGGTTCTAAACATTTGCAGTGGTTGGCTACACAACCTCATCAACTTGTAGGGGATCGATCTCCATAACATCTTCGACAGCACGCGAAGTAGTAGAACGGTCTCTTCTAGGGTCGATTGTAGAAAGCTCTCGTGCATATTCTTGAAAGTCCGAGTATTTAGAAATTCCAAAAAATAAAGGAAACTTGATCTATCTCTCAGATTTAGACAATCCAATAGTAGATGTTGGATCCAAACAGGTATGAGAATCGGCTCTCAATGAAAGCAGCAAAATGTTAGCATCAAAAATGGCACAAACACACAATAGACTATGTAGAGTATAAAAAGTGATGAAAAGTAAATGAAAATAAGGGAAAACAGAGCAACACATGTTTATAGTGGTTCAGCTAATCGTTGCCTACATCCACTTGAGATTTTATTGATGACATCTCTGTTTTACAACTGCTGTTCATATCGTTCGGTACCGCTCGATAGCCAATTACAAGAAATATATGTAAAATTGCTAGAGAGCTTCAAGATTCCCGAAATGAAGCCCATTCATGGCTATTTATAGCAGCTGGTCATCGGGAAAAGCTCTAACACACCTCCTCCACATTCTCCATGATCTAGTAGATGTTTCTCTCGAGGAAACGTAACCAAGTCAGCAAGCAGCTATAGATCGGTACCAATCTACAGGCATGGATTGGTACTGATCCATAAGATTGATTTACAGATGGTTCTAGCCACTTTGGATTGAAGTGAGATATCGTTAGCTTTGTGTTTCTCAACTTGTTTGTATGGTCATGAGCATGCTTCTTGGCCAATGGGATGGATTAGTGGAGGAGTTAAGTTATTAATTCCTTACGCTTGAGCTATTTGATATCAAGTTGCATGCAAACGATCCATGGAGTTAGTAATGGGCTTCTAACATCAATACTAAGTAGCATGGGAAAAATGGGATGATTAAGAGGATATTCTATGGACCAGTGTCGATCCATAGCCATGGATTGGTGTCGATCCATCAAGTTGATAGATCGAGTTTTGATTCTTTTAGAGTGGCTTTGCTTTTTCCTTGTCGTCTTGATTATACTTGGTTTATGGACTTTATGGCTATCTTTTCGGGCCATCTACCTTGATAGCTTTCAATTCCTACCCGTTCGATCAGTCTAGATACTACCTTGTCAAAAGGCTAGAAACTATATATACATATATATATCGTTTCAACAATTAAATAATAAACAAATTTAATACATCAGATAATATACATATTTTAATACATCAACTATTAAAACAACAACTATATAACTATGATACAAGAGATATACCGAACCATCCTGTGGATATGACTCATTCCATACCCTTTATTCCCTCATTTGTTTCCACCTACAAACTATATATAAACATGTGCACATGCACATACATATACATATACATATACTTTAGGAAAAAGTGGTCAACGATGTTTGGACTATGCCAATTTCTATACACCTCGAGTACAGGGAATCGTGGGCTATTTCATAGAAAAAGACTGCTTACGTACCCTTTTGAGATCAAGCTCACACAGTTCTATTTCCTGCTCCTCTCCTGCATCGAATACATATTAGTAGATAACAACTATAACGTTAATGCAACCAATGAAACCAATGCAAATGGTACAAACAAAAAGTAGTATTCCTACTTATCCATCACAACAAATCATCATATGGGGCAATAACAATAATAGCACATAGCTATCAAACATCAATAACACTCTATGTCAATCCCAATCATCAAATAAGAAAATAACAACGCAGATATACTTATATACACACTAATCATCAATTATAGTAATACATCATCAATGTAAATATAAATCATCAAATGTGTACTAATCGCTTCCCAATAGTAACATAATATCAATCATCAAATGTGTGCTAATACAATAAAGGGGGTTTTAAGCTCATGGAAAAAGTTAGAGCAAAATTTAGTTTCAAGGAAAAGAAGTTTGCTTTTTAGACTGAAAGACAATTTTTAGTGTAAATTACAGAATGATAGTTGCAACTATCATTATCTATTTACACTATAAAGTGTCCTTCAGACTAAAAAACAAACTTGTTATCTCTGAGACTAAATTTTTTTGTAACTTCTTCCCTGTGTCTATTTTCCTAGTACAATAAATATTAGTAATAAAAATCAATCAACAAATAACCATAACCAACTTCTCATCGTCTACTAGTAATAATGGTAGGATTCCACAAACTCATTAAAATGTGATATCATCATCAAACATTTAATATATGTGATAATTACCATCAACAATAAATCACATATTCTACAACCATCTAAATAATATATTTACAACCATTATTCTCTTAAATATGAAATCATTTTATTATTTTTTATATAAAAGCTCCATTTATTTATTACATCTCAAAACAATAATAATTCTTTTGAAAGGACAATATACTTCCATAATCCTTTATTATGCTTCTATTTCTTTAAATAATTCAAAACATCATATTGTGAAGCAAAAATAGCAATTTACATTGGATCACTTTTTAGAATAGTAAAATTATTTTATATCAAAATAATAATATATACTAAAATCATTTTAATAGTTTTTGAACCCCATTTATTACCATTTATCTCAAAAATAAAAATATTTTTTGAACTTTCAAACTTCTTTTTATTTCCATTGATCTCAAATAAGTAATAATTTAATCCACAACACTTTTGAAAACATATATTTGATAATATTATTATTATTCTCCAAAATACCTTTTATTTTATTACTCAAAGGATAATGACTATTATATTTCCTACTATAAATACCATAAAAAGGTTATTTTTTCATTTATTCAACACAAAATCTTTACCAAAACCCATATAATTGTTTATGAAACCTTACTTTATTTTATAAATAGTAATAAACTTCCCAAATCTCTATTTAAAATGAATTTTTCGTTATTATTTATGAATTTCCCCAGAAACTCATAAATGATAACCTTATTAAATTCATTATTTTAATTCCAATTTAATTCATTCAATCATCATTATTTAAAAATATCATCCAAAATATGTTAATAACTTTATTTATCTAATATTCCTATTATTACTCAATTTCACCCATTTTATTTCAGTTAATTATCTTCCAATCCAATCAAAAATAAGTTATAATTAAACATCCAAAATATTACAACCAATTATAAACTATCTAATCAAGTCACAACATATCCAAATATCCTAATAACCAACAGTCATCCATAGAACACAACATAGGTAAATAAACACAACACAGCCCTTGGCCTTCGCTATCAATCCCGACTGGTGCCACTATGCCAATCGTCGCTATTGTGGAGAATTCGTCGTCGAGAGTTTTACTTTTTCCGCCTTTGAAGTGCCAATTTCTCCCTTCTCGATCGAATTAGCCTACAATCCAAGGATACTTGGGCTCTACTTATGGAGACCCATAATACCCTATTCTCAATTTTGTCTATTTTTGCTCAATACGAAAATGCCATCTTTAGCCTAAGGTTACGCCAAGTTCTATTTTTACCATGATTTTTATTGACTCGAGCACTTATACAACAAACAAAGTTCTGTTTTTACCATGATATTTATTGACTTGAGCACTTATACAACAAACAACCACTTTCCATTGGTTTACCTCCTTGAGGGCTTCAAAAGATATATATAATTTAATGGGCATTGGACACTTTGAATTTAGAAACAACTTGTAATTAACGAAAATCGTCTGCCATTAAATGTGATTAAGAGAAATTTTGGGATTAGAAAGGAGATATTGATGTAATGGCTGCTCTATAGGTTTCTAAGCATCATTTATATAGGCAACAAGACGGGTTCAGTTATGTGTAAAGAAGGCCCAAAAGTGGTTGCTTCCTCTATTTAAACACAATAATGCCTCTATTTATCAAACTTTAACTCCAAGTCCTTCAAAATTATTGTTTACCCAATTTTTGACCAAAGCAGCTAACTTAAAACGGACCTAGAGAATCCATACGAAGTCGGATTGACTTGAAATTTTGGGAGAACATTTAGAAGACATAAAAGAAGGCACTCACCAAAAATGGGCTTGATCGGATAAGGTTAGATGGATCGCTAGCGAGCTAACTAGTTGGATCGCTAACGATCCATGTAGATTGGGCCCCACCACCTAAAATGTTTAGGATTGGTCCCAGACACCCTCTAGAGTGTATCTGCAAAGATTCATCTGATTCTGTTAAGTTTTGTGCGAGTTATGGATGATTCTTCTGGTCCAGATGACTCATAAAGACAAATGATCAAACAAACTCCAAAGGACTTGATATTTGGACAAGGCATCCAAAGGAACAAACCAATAACACTTAAGAAAATTCAACCAAAAATAAGCTAAGGAGATGGATCGCTAGCAATCCATCACTTATTGATCACAGGTGATCCATAGGGACGCTTCAGGAGTCATCGTAACCTCTTGCATCTTGATTCATTGTCTCTTCTAAATATGTTTGCCAAGTTCATAGCCTTCCAAGCAACCTAGTTCGAGAAGCAAAGACCCATCTGACTCTAGTCATAGATCAATCTAACTCATGTATGAATCATCGTCAAAACAAGGCAACTAGCTACAAAATCACATGGAGAGCATCTATATAAGGCAAGGAATGCAACCCAAGTGAAACGATCCAAGAATATTCTAACGACATAGATCGCTGGTGATCTTTTCCTGATGGATCACTAGCGATCCATCAATTCAGGTCAGGTCACTGTGCAAATTTTTGGAGCTCCTTCGTATCATCAAGTTTAGGTCTCTGGCAAAGCGACCCAGCCTAAGCTCTCCAATCCCTATAAATACTCACCTATCTGCAACATAAAGGGGATATGCTATACTGGCTATTGGAACTCTACAAAGATTATTCTTTACTCTTCTTCTCCCACACAACAATCATCTAGGAGTTCACTATGATTCACTAGTGAACTCTTGTACTTGTGACTTGACCTAACTTAGAAGATTCAATCATATTGTAATTCGATACAACTTGTAACATCTATCAACCAATAGAAAGTTATAAAGTGGACGTAGGCTTCATTAACAGCCGAACCACTATAAAAATCTTCTTATCGTTTTACTATTTCGTCTCTTTTTACATTTATTTTCTATATTATTGCTCTGTAAGAACAGGTCTGGTGCTTTCACATTCGATCCAGGGTGTTGATCCATTTTTTGGGTTAACAATTATATACCAAACCGATCAACTCGGAGGCCTTCGTAGCGGTTATAAACATGATACACAATTAACCTTTTAATTAAAAATCAGATTTTAATTAATTTAATGTTAACAACATCAAATTTTTTGGTCGTTATTCTCCCCCTAAAAAGAAGTGCACCATCCTAGTTCCCAAAATACCCTCGACCCAATTATTGAAACATTATCACGGGTTTAGACACAAAATATAGAAAAGTATGTCAACCATAAAGTAACAACATATAAAATAGTATACAACAGCCGCATAGTACAATTAGTCACGATACAGTAAAATTCCTTCACAACAATGAATTCAACACCATACACACATACTATATTAACACACATATTTTTTTAATCATAAAATCCAAAATATAGCATGTAAAAATAACACTCCATCAATAAAGTGTGTAAAAATTTCAATCATATCAACTCCGTTCATAAGTAATGTCATGCATTTCAACAATCAACAATAACTGCACATGATAAAAATACGCAACATGGCTTGGGTCAACGCATGCACGAAAAGTATATCAACAATTAGCATAGCCCATTAAAGTATAGTGTGCAAACACCCTAAAAGGGTAATCATCACATCATCATACCAACAAATAACATGTGTGTGTTAATCCTCATGCCGACTACACATCCATCATAATATGTGTAAAGTTATCAGTGAACTTCCTCATAGTCTCATCCTCAAAATAATCGATGAACCACTTCATTTTTACACCTTCCAAAATAATCCATGTACTGGCTGAACTCTCAAAATAAAGTATGTCTAGTCATGGTTACACCCTTAAAATAATATTGTCATCTACTCATGCTACAGCTGCATAAATGCTCAATCCTTAAACCTACATCATAAGGTCTCTTCTAAATAAAAGCCATCATAAGTCAACGAATACTTAATGTTATAAGATTCTTGTACTTTAGGATATATGATGACACAAATGACTACCATCATAGGGTCAATGAAGACTCAACACCAAAAAGCATTGCGGCTGGCCCAAATCCATGCCACTTAGATGGCTAGGAACTAGACTTATAGTCAAAAGTCTAGGGTAAGATAGATTAACAGTCAATGATCTGGGATATAATCAAAATCCAGGTCTCCTCACAAAACCTTTCTTTACAGGCACTCGTCAAAGCCTTTGGTCATCATCGATCTCATCGCACACATTCAATACTAGAACACATCAAACATTCTTTTACACCATCGAACTTGTCTTCTTAGACCATCCAATCAAGATAACTCACATCATAGAGTCATCAAAGTTTGAACCACATTGAACTCTATCCTTTTCTAATCTTTAGATCATGTCGAAAAATATTTTTCCAAATCCTTTTTATAATGATTTCCTTCATTTGGCGACAAGGATAACCCACCTAAAATACCAAAGAAGGACCTAATAGCGAGGAGAGTTCCAGTACATCTACAAAGAAAAAAATTTATTATATTATTTTATTCTCAAGTCAAAACTTCCATCTTCGTTTAAAAACCAAAATGTTTTTTCTTCCTGAAATACCGCTACAATTTTATAAAGCAATTTCTCAAAATATTCTCACCATTTTAAACAAAATTTTGAGACAACCTCGTTCTTTAAAAAGTTAAAAAATGGAAACTCTTTATTTAAAATGTTTATGGAAGCCGGTAGTTGTTTGTAAAGGTAAATTTCAAAACGCATATCTTGGTAAATGTATAATGAAACTCCCACCTATCGTTTTGATTCCTCGGTGGTACTTGTCAAGTCTTTAGTCACCAAAATTCTCTAATCACCATACTCATTTTTAAGAAAAATAATCAAATCCCTTAGTCAATTCAAATACGTAGTCTTCCTTAACTTAGAAAGGTATGCTGTCCCATTATGACTAAACCAACTATGTCCCTTAACAATCCATTAGTTTTTCCAATGTACATCTCACTAAAAGTTAATATTCGATAACTACCTCATCATAGAATTATCATACCTAGCAAGGAACATAACCTAGCATACAATATAATAATCACCGCTATGTTGACAAACAAGTAGCCAAACAAACAAACAATCAACCAAATGAACAAGTCAACAACCAAATGATTCAAAGCAATTACAATAAATTAGGCAATCAATACAACAAAAGGAAAATAATTGAAACAAGCACAACATAAATTAAAACTAATTATAGCAAAAAAATCTATTAATAGAAATCAATACAAGAAAAAGAGATTAGTCCGAAGAAGCATGACATGAATCAATAAGTGGACACCAAAGAATGAATACTACACAATAAGATATTAAATATAACTTAACAAAGAACATATCAACGCAGACAACTTGGTCAAATTAAACAAATATAATAAAAAGGTCATTATTATAAACATCATAATAGGCAGTCCCCATATCATATCCTATCCCTCTCCATCGAAGGGAATAACTAGACATCCCTACAGGTCATTAGGAAAGTCACACGGAACAGTCATAATGGTAACATCATCCTAATGAGTGTTGGGTAAACTCAAAATTCATCCTAGCCCTTCGTCTTACACCCGATGTTACAAAGTCTAGTTTTATCATTTTTAAATAAAATTTCCAAATAAAACATCTTCTTAATACAATACATTTTAAACAAACACCTTCAAAATTTACTATTCATTCAATTTTTTTATTTTCAAAGTATTGTAAAACTAGATACTTTATAATCCATCCTTTCTCAATAATGTTTTTTTTTCAAATCAGGCTTTTTCAATCAAAACTTTTATCCAAAAATGTTTTTTCTCTTCAAAACATCATTTGTCAAGGAGTATCTTTTAAGTGAAAATCCCCTTAACCAAAATTAATTTTTCAGACAAATTTTTTTCCTACAATTAATGACACTCTTTAGATAAAACATTTCTTGCAAATAAATATTTTCTCGCATTTTTAACTTAAAAAGATACTTCTCAAACTAAAATACTTCAATCAAACTATTTTCAAATATTTTTATCACTAAAATAATTTCTCAAACAAGAATATTTCCACCATATTACTTTCAAGTACTTCTATTAAGAAAAATAATTTCTTCAAAATAAAATATCTTTTTGTGGAAATAATTATTCTACAGAGTATCTTTAAAATAAATCTTCTCCAAATCATGGTATATTTACTATAAAGAATGCTACATTAAAATGTCCTTTTAAATAAATACCCTACGAATATTATAGTACTTATTTTAAAATATTCTTCGACAAAAATATCTATTTCCAGAATATCTCTTAATACTTTTTTTACAAGGTATTATAGTTCATAATTTCAAAATAACTTTCAACAACTATCTTTTTCAAAGGATGTTCCCAAATTAAAAACAATTTTTACTAAGATGTTCCCGTTAAATATTTCTATCAAAATAAAATAATTTATACTAAACATCATTCCATAAAAATTATTTTCAAATAAAATATTTATCAATACATTTCTCTTTCCTTAAGTAAGAAATGTTTCTAAATCATAATATCATTATATAAAAACATTCCAAAGGATGTTTGAAAAACAAACAAATTTCTCACACTAAAACGTCTCTTCAAAGAATAAATTCAACTTCCAATATCTAATTAAAACACCATTTTACTAAAGACACTTCCAAATAAAATAATTTACAACATTCGCTTTCCCTAACGAAAAAATCTTCACAAAAGTGTTTTATTTCCCATCTTAAATACTTTATTCTCACTAAATTTTTCAACAAATCAGCTCATGCCCAAAAATAAATAATTTTTTCTTTTTTAATAAAATATTTCTAAAATCAAAAACATATATTTTTTTAATTTCCATATGAACATTATTCACTTAAAAATTAAAAATGTTTCCATCTTATTAAGTGATGTTTCAATTATAATTTAACCTTATGTGTGTGGCATTCATGTTATAACCAACACCTAACCCTCGTATAAGTGTTCATCATACCTCGGTTCTATTTTATTTAACTCTCACACAAAGGTCATCATAAATAAACATCGTTTTTAGGGTGAGGTAAGGGTGGTTAGAAAAACAACTCATGCACACAAAGCATACAATTATCAATTAAAATGCTCTCTCTTTCAATATTCTAACCCAACCTAAGGTGTATGTCATCATACCTTAAAGGGTCAAATCTACCAAAGCTTGGGGAATCGCTAAACATAAGTTATGATACGAAGTGCGATGGCCTACTATTTTTAATGTCTAACATCAGTTACAAACGCCATCGAAATACACTTACAACTAATTTTATATATTCAAAGTTGTGGACCGTGGTTATATAAAATTTATGAAAAAAAGTCTAAAACAATGAACAAAAAGAGAGACCTCACGGTGGAACTCAACATCAATATATATATATATCATTTCAACAATTAAATATTACACTAATCCAATACATCAGAAAATATTCATTTTTCAATTCATCAACTATTAAAAAACAAATATAAACTATGTTGCAAGAGATATACTGAATCATCATGTGGATATGACTCGTTTTAGACCCTTTGTTCCCTCCTTTGCTTCCACTTGCAAACTTAAAAATACACACACACACATATATATATTTGTGTGTGTGTGTGTAATAAAGGAAAAGGCAGTCAACTATGTTTGGACCGTGCCAATTTCCTATACACCCCGACCAAAAGGTTATCGTGGGCTATTGCATAGAAAAAGAATGCTTATTTGGTATCAAGACAACATAGTTTTTTTCCTGCTCTTCTCTTGCATCACATACATATTAGCACATAACAAACATAACATCCATGAAAGCAATGCACCAATGTAATCAATGCAAACAGTACAAGCAGAAAACATTATTTCAACTCATCCATTACAACAAATCATCATATGGGGTAATAATAATAATAGAGCTATCAGACATCAATAATACTCTATGTCAACCCTAATCATCAAAAAAAAAATGATACAAATATACATACATAAATACTAAATATCAACTATATTAATACATTATTAAATTAAGTATAAATCAAAATATGTGTACTGATCACTCCAAAACAGTAACACAACATCAGTCATCAAATGCGTGCTAATCCAATAAATATTAGTAACACAACATCAATCATCAAATAACCATAATAAACAACCCATCATCTAGTAGTAATAATGGTAGGATACCGCACACTCATCAAAATGCGATATCACCATCAAACATCAAATATATGTGATAATTACAATCAACAATTAATCTCACATTCTACAGCCATCAATATATATTTATGACCATTATTCTCTTATATAAAATTATTTTATTATTGTTCATTATAAAAGCTCCATTTATTTATTACATCTCAAAACAATAATATTTCTTTATAAATGGAAATACACTTCCAAAATCCTTTATTATACTTCTATTTCTTCAAATATTTCAAAACATCGTATTTTGAAGCAAAAATAATAATTTACATGAAATTACTTATACAAACAATAATATTATTATTTTAGGTCAAAATAATAATATACACTAAAATGACTTTTATAATTTTCAAATGCAAGTAACTACTATTTGTCTTAAAAATAATAATATTTTATTTTAAATTTCAATACTCCTTTTATATCCATTATTTTCAAAATAGTAATAGTTTGATCCAAAACACTTTTGAAAACATATACTTAATATTATTATTATATTTTGAAAATGCCTTTTATTTTATTACTCAAACAATAAAAAATAATATTTCCTACTGTGAACACCATGAAATCAATTATTTCATCATTTATATAAAGAAATGAAATCTTTACCAAAAACTATATTATTATTTATGAAACCTTACTTTATTTTGTGAATAATAATAAACTTTTTAAATCTCAATTTAAAATGAACCTTTCATTATATTTATGAATAACCCCAGAGATTCACAAATAATAAATTTATTGAATTCATTACTTTAATTCCAGTATAATTCATTAAATCACCGTTATTTACAAATATTATCCAAAATATGTAAATAACCTTATTTATCATTTGTTAATCTAATTTTCCTATTATTCTCAATTTAACCCATTTTATTTCAATTAATTATCTTCCAATCTAAATTAGAAATTAGTTATAATTAAACATCCAAAAAGACTACAATCGAAAATAAACTACCCAATCTAGGCACAACACATCCAAAATATCATAATAACCAAATAGTCATCCTTAGAAAACAACACATATCAATAAACATAACTTTTATCAATGGACATGTATTTTAAATTTTAATTAATTTAATTAATTAAGTCATACCAATGTGCTTTTGCAAATAGCTTCAAAAGCTCAGCAAATCAATTGCCACAACGCCTATAATTTTTCCACGAGCCCGGAGAACAAGCCGCACATAAAATGGAGTTCGTATGCAAAAGTTGTTAAGTTTATAAGATCACGGTGGCAGTATCATAAATAAAAAAGTGTACACAACAAAATATTAATTAATATAATTATTTACCTTCTATTATTAATCGTGCAAATGAAGTGTACGTGAAAGCCACTACCAGGCCAATCCGTGACAACAAAATTCTTGCAACTCTGGCCACCATTTGTCGTGCCACCACTTGAAATCGATAGCCTTTGACCACCACTATCAGTCTCAACTGGTGTAACCAAGCCAATCTCCACCATTATGGAGAATTTACCGTCGAAAATTGTACTTGTTGCACCCTACAAACACCAATTTCTCTTTTCTATGATCGAATTAGCCTACAATCCAAGTACATTCGGGCTCTACCCATCGAGACCTACACTACCCTATTCTCAATTTTGTTTATTATTGCCGGAATCAAAAATGCCCATTTTGGCCTAGGGTTCTACCTATTTCTGAATTTGACCATGATTTCTAAATTGACTCGAGCACTTGTACGACAAACAACCACTTATCGTTGGTTCACCTCGTCGAGGGCTTCGAAATGGCATATAATTCGATGGGTATTCAACACTTTGAAATTTGAAATAATTTGTAATTAGTGAAAATCATTTGCCATTAACATGAGATTAAGAGAAAATTATGGACTAGAGAGCAGAGGCTAATGTGGTCACTACTCTCCAAGATTTTTATGCATAGTTTATATAGACAACGAGGCAAATTTTGTTACGTATGACCATTTGGCCCAAAAGTGGCTTCATACTCTATTTAAATACTGCAATGCCTCTGTTTTGCAAACCATAACTCCAAATCCATCAAAATTATATTCCAAATTGATCACCTCAGAAAGACCTTTGCAATGGTTATAAACATGATATCTAATTCACATTTTAATTGAAAATTCATTTTTGATTAATTTAATTTTAATAGCGTCAAATTTTCGAGTCATTACGGAGACCTTGGTGACGGTCGTTATTGTGCGTGTTTCTTATGTGCTTGCTATGGGTGCTATGATTAGTATGATTTCTGTGTGTTTAAGATGGATGTCTTATGTTATAGGTATTCCTATGTCACGTACACCAACACCCATATTATACTTAGTGTAGTATACCTACACAATGACAATGATAGTGTAACATATATGGTGTTATGTGCTAACTTATTGGATGCAGGGACATGTCAAGTATGATTCTCCATACTCATTGTCTCTTTTTTACTATATCGGCTTTATAACATCTTAAGATTGTTTATGGCTCACACCAGACTATTGTTTTACTCGAGGTTTTATGTTTTGCTTTATCTTATATCAAGTACTGTTAAATGAGTAGACTATATATCAGTTCTGAGATAGGGCATGGAGCTGTTCAATGGATGAGCACGATGCTAGTGCTTATCTATATTATATTTAGAGCTTATTATTATTTCAGTTGTGCAACATTATGGAGCTTTATTGATGTTTGTTATAGAGACATATGTTTAGAATTATTTATAAGTTATATAAATTCAATTACTGCTTTGAATAACTGTATTGAACCTATGATCTAATCTGTGATGGTTCATATAGTTATATTTCTATCTCGCTTACTTTATATATATTTTATTATTAAATATTTTCACTATGAGATATATTACACGTTATCTATTAGGGTTTGTTTACTTTACCCTTGACAATCTCCTACATCCGTCAGATATCGTTACAGTGCATTATACAGGTAAATTGGGTACTATAAGCGTAGGATGGTCATCATACTTTATATATTGGTAGATAGTTTATATATTAAATACATAACCAAATGGTCTTATAATGATTTAAAACTTTGGGTAGTTTAGTAATATGATATTTTTGGACTTTATAATAAATTGTGGACATTTTCGGCCTAGAAAATTTGTATCGCATGTAGCTTTTGATAGAAGCCGAATTTTGACTTGATTCTTGTTCCAAATGATAGATTTGATGGTTTCCAGCTCCGTAGAGTGTTTATATTAGTAATTTGGCCCAACCATTTGGGAGATATCGCATTTTAAGTTAGATAGATTTTAGGCAGATTTTAGTAGTTAGGCCCACCAATCCAAACTCCATTAATCATCTCTCTTCCTAAAACTTCATTAAATCAACTTATTTTTGGCTATAAACACAGGAATAAGGAAAGTAAGCTTTGGTATATCATTAGAGATTAACTAATCATCATTTAAGATGGAGAAATTTGAGATCTTTGTTGTCAAATTTCGAAATTGCTTGGATTTGGCTTTATTTCACGATTTTACATCGATATGCAGTGATCTATGATCCTTTATGTGTTATATATCAAGTTCAAAAGTGTTTTTGTTCCATTTTTCATGTTTTGATCCTTATTTTTAGACCTAATCTGATTTAAAAACAAGATTTAAAACGTGCTTAAATGGTCTTAAGTGCTTCAAATCATGTTTTTGAATGAAGTATATTGGTTCTTAAATCCACATGGAGTGGACTCAAGGGAGAAGTCCTTTACATAAGTGGATGGAGATTAGATCATGGAATGACACTATGGATTGGTAAAGAAAGGGAGCTACTCGACATTATTTGGAGCTTGCACGACAGTTAGAGAAATGGAAGTAAAGATAGATGGATTGTAGAAGAAAAGATGAAAAATAATAAGCTGAATTTGGTTAAATGATGGATCAATACCGATCCATATGGATTAGTACTAATCTATCCCACTTCTGGACTTATGGGATATTGGAACTTTGGAACTTGGTAGATATATCGTAGGAAAAATGAGGCAAGATTTGACTGAGTGTACTAATCACACGACTGAGTGTGCCGTTTGACCCAAACTTTACTAGGTAAGGATGCTTACCAAAGAGCAACTGCTAGTAATACGTCTGAATATGTTGATTAGTCGGGTCATTTGAGCAGTATTTCCATTCGACCAATGAAAGCCATCATATCCCTAAACCATATGAGATACAATAGGAGTTTGGACTAATGATTGGTATGGTTGTCTTTAATTGATGATAGGTATTATTTAGTCTAATACGATGACACCATAGTACATGTTGAGGTAGAGTTGCATACCACGTGTTTATTGTAGTTTAGTATATATTGTATTTATGTACTAACTTATTGGATGCAGAAGCAGGTGGCATATGACTTTATATAATTAATTGTAGTTTAGTATATATTGTATTTATGTACAAACTTGTTTATTGTAGTTTAGTATATATTGTATTTATTATAGTTTAGTATATATTGTATTTATGTACCCTAATTTTGACTAACATCATTTAGAATATTTAATTGGGTAAATAAAATAAAATAATGTAGATAGTTAAGAGATTGAGATTTGTTAATTAAGAAGGAGTGTGCCTTAATGAATGTATAAGCAAAAGAAAATTTAAAGTAAGCAAGTAGGAGAAATATGGTAAGGGTAAAATAAGAATAGCCTTTGTTCTTATACCTTAAACCCCTCTATTCTTCATTCCTCATTCATTTTAACTTTCAAAAACAAAACCCAAACCCTAAGCAAACTCAGCTAGCCACCATTAAGAAGAATTAAAGGAAAGATAAGCTAGGATTCAAGTAGAAGGCATAAACAAATCAATCGAAAGGCAAATCTCAACCTTCTTAATACAAAGCCAAGGTGATAATTGATTTACATCTCACTTTTGATAATGATTTCCATTTCAAGTTAGTTCTGAACTATGTTTGTTAAAATGGATATATATATATATATATGCTTGTTGATGATTTAAGATTATATGATATCTTTAGATTAGAAAACCTATCAAATGACATCCAAATGATTTTCATTTTTGATATATGGTCAAGAACATTATTTTAGAAGTGGGTTTCAAGTTTCATAATTTTCTAGGTGATTGTGGATTTATTATGAATTTTCTATGAGAGAAAATAGTCAATGTTGGTTTTAAATTATTTAAGGCAATTAAACCTTGTTTTTGGGTCTGAAATTTATATATGTTAGAAAGCATATTTAAATTGAATTGCAATGATTTTTGAAGATTCTTCCTAAGTGTTTTACTATGGTTATAAAATTATTTAATTTAGAGCACTTAAATGTTTTAAATGTTTTGTTAAGGGGAAGAGATTATTTGGTAAAATTATTTCAATTATTAATTATTGAATTCGGCAGCCTTTTAGAAAAGAATTTTATAAAGAATTGGCAACTAATCATACTTTGAAAAATTAGGCAAGTTAGGTTAAAAGGAATTACGTTGGAAGGCAAAAATTCAATTTTGTTTCGAATTACAACTTTGCCGCTTCCATTGCTTGCTTTCGTCACCATGCTCAAAAGGCCTTTCGCACCTATTCGAAACCAATGGACATGGTATCAAGCAATTGATATGTAGTGTATTGGAGAAAGGTGGAAGGGACTGCATCGAAGGCATGCTTTCGAAGGGGTTAAAGCCATTTTTATAAGCTTTTGAATCCATTACCTGCTTATTTTTAAAGAAGCTTTCGAAGGAGTTGTCACTGTTGAATCCATTCGAAACCTAGCTGCTGCATTCATACCTTTTGAATTAGTTAAGGGCCGCTTTTCTTTATAGCCTTATAATAATGTGTTCAAAAGGAAGGATTTCATTTTCTTAACATTGAAGCTGTCTTCCCAATGCTTTCGAAAGGGTCCTTTTTAGCCGCTTTTATCAGTGGTTTCGAAGGCAATAGTTTCGAAAGGATGATTTTGAAGCTATCGCCTTCTTCAATTCTTTTACTTGGGTTTAATGATTTTGAAAATAATGCTTTCGCTTCTATTCTCTTTGAACCTATAGTTATATTAAATATTAAACCCAATGGTTTCGAAAGGGATACTTTTAAAGGGTTTCGAAGCTATGTTTCCATAAACTCTTACTTGAACCCAATGTTTTCGAAAGGTATGTTCTAAGTGTTTCGAAGTGAAAGATTCCAACGCTTTCAAAAGGTTTATTTTTAAGTGTATGGAAAGGTTTGTTTTACTGGTTTCGAAAGAGGATGTTTAAGGTTTTAAGTAATGATTTCAAAAGGTCTATTTCCAATACATTCGAAAGGTATGTTTTGGGCTTTCAGCCTAATGTTTTCAAGGTTAAAGTAGTTAACTTATTTTGAAAGGGATACTTTCAATGAATTCGAAAGGGATTGTTTAAGGTTTTAAACAAAGGTTTCACAAGTATTGTTTTGGACTTATAGCCTAAAGTTTTCTATGTTAAAAAGAGGCTTTAACTTATCTTGAAGGGATGATAATCACAATGATTAGATTTCATCAACATTATTTTGTGTCAAGCATATATTATGACATATGTGTTTTGAGTAAAGCAAAGAGTATGATTTCCTGGTTTTATAAAGATACGATTTAAAAGGTAAATCATTTATAAAGATTGTTTTCAAGGAAATGATATTTTGAAGAGGGTAGTTAACCCTAAGTATATGACCCATATATTAGAAGACTAGGTGGGACTAGTATAGGGTCGTGCCCTATACTTTAGCTAGTAGCCCCTAGCTAAAATAAGTCCAAAATTCCAATGTGTAGGGATTTGTCATAGGTAAGACTAAAATGATGTTACAAACAGATTTGAATATACAGAGTAGAGGTAGGTTATTGGTGAGCTAGCAAATCCGTTAGGATCGATTGACCCTTGGAGAAGTAAGTTAAGGACAGATCGTCCAGTATTGTATCTAATAGAAGTTAGAATATTGATTATGTTTGGTAGGCCCGAGTCAGCTAGTGGATAAGAGTTAGCCAGATAAAACTATAATGTTCGAATAGATAGTCCATTGATTACATGATTATTATGCAGATATGTGATTGGTATTATTATTATAATCGGTTTGATTGCAGGATTTTGATTTGTAAAAGATATGATTTTAAAAGGATATTAGGGTGGGGAAACCCATTCCGCTAAGCGGCGTGGTCTTACTTAATATCAGTAAACCGAGATGTAATAGAATTATTCACACCAGGCTTTATGTCTGACTCGAAGTTTATGTTTTCCCCTTAAACTCTCGAATGCTCAAAATTAAATTTGAGTGGATTGAGAGTTAAGAACTTTTCAAGTTTAGTAGGTTGGATGAATAAGCTTTCGAAGGTATGCAGGAGGCAAAGCTAGCTATGTAGGAGCTATTTAGTATTATTTCCACTGTGATGTATTTATGATTGATATGTCTATCTAGTACTCTGATCATCCAAGGGGGCATCTTCATATGTCACTCTGGGTGTAATTTGTAATAATTATATTTGATCAAAACCTGAAAATTATTTTGGGATTATGTAATTGAATATGAAATATTGATTTGAAATGTAATCAGAAAAGCTGTTTTGAAATCTATGTTGATTTTATTTCATATTTGCATGCTTCTGATATTATGGATACCATTAGCACTACCGTATTTTTTCACCAGAAGTTAATACTATAGATGATAGCAGCATTTGTAGCACTTAGCTTCGAGCCTCAAAATAGGGAATGTTACAATAACCTTATGAAGCTTGATGCATTCTAATGATGTTATATTTTAGTTCATTTGATCATACTATTGTCTTGTCTTTTTTATATCTATGTTGATGTTATATTTTGTCTTTGCATTGTGAGGTATAAGATAGGTTATCGACTGATTTCATCATTTTACCTTGAAGGTTTCCCTCCATCGGTTGGGTAACACTATAGCGCTACTTGTATTCGAGTATATGTGGTACCGAAGGTGGAAGAAGGCCATTAAATTTAATATTAGAGCATATGTTGAGTGAACATCCAAGACTCTCCAAGTAGATTCGTTAGAGATAGGGTAAGACATATTCCTTAGAATGGATTGAAGTATATATGAGAGAGCATACTTGTTATATTTTGGTTTTAAACTATATAGTGTATATATATAGTAAGACACATTACATATATGAGTACCATTTATTATGATATCCTTTATGAAAGCCTTGTCATTCTTATCACGCATTGTAAGAATGAGCTGGAAAATAAGGAACATAGCTAGGAACTTAGTATTTGGAGTTGAAGGAAGAGCGGGCATTGAGGCAACAGTTAACCCCGATATGCAGATGATGTTCACACAGATGATAATGAACATGATGCAGAATGCTTAAGGAAGAACTCCTGGTGCAGGAGCGGGCGGTTGTGTTTAGGTGCAAGCGCAACGAGATTTGATTTTTCTAAGGTCAACAAGGATCATATTAGTCTCGGAGGAAACCCGTTCATGATGATAAAGTTTTGCTATAGAAATGCAGAACTGGCTAGACACTTATGAGCGTAACTTTAATGAATTAGAATTGGAAGATGCTTAGAAAAGAAAGTTAGTATCTCGACAATTTCAAGGAAGAGCTATGGGTTGGTGGAATAAGATCAAAACTACTACTATAGAGGCGGTGCACTTGGGACCTGTTTAAGGAATGCTTTGAGGAGAAGTTCATTTCTATTTCTCAAAAACCCATCTTGTTCATAAAATTTTCCAATCTAAAGCAAAGTGATGTCTTTTCCTAAATATGTGATTGAGTTTTATTCTTTATCGAAGTATGAGATTTCATTCATTGACACTCCATTGAAAAGAATGAGAAGTTTATCATTGGACCAAATGATTATCTGGGAGAGTGCTTAGTAAGCCCATAATAATGAGCGGTTTGAAAGGATTGCTGAGAAGGCTTTGAGGCATAAGAGCTTTACTAAAATTTAAAACTAGTCATTCTTTTGAAGGAGGAACCTAAACTGCAACTAGACGGAGGTGTCAAAAGGAAGCAACTATGGAACAACAAGAGAAAGAAATAACTGCAAAGGAAGGGTAGTAGAAAAGTAAATTTGATCCGACTTGCTATAAATGCAAAGGTAAGGGGCATCTCTCAAGGGATTGTCCAACTACATAAAAGTGCTTCAATTGTGATAAGCCTAAGTATATCAAGAAGGACTGTCTAGGGCCAGCAAAGGATATGCAAGTGATGGAAGCTTGCATGTTGAACGTTATTCCCAACTCGTCAATTGCTCCATTGATGATGGAGAAGGGGAAGGGCATCACTGTTCAAGTATACTTTCTATTTATGATATATATATATATATTCATGTTTCGTTTGATAGTAGGGCATCTCGTTCATTTGTACCTGGTGACCTAGTGGATAGGTTCAGATTAAAACTTGACCTAGTAGACGGACCCTTTGTAGTTTAGAATCCCATAGGAGTTTCAGCTAGTTTGTGCATTGTTTGTCATGATGTCATTTTATTTGGTCATGGATGCATATTTGCTTGCGATTATTTTCTGTTTGATTTTTCCAGGTTTGGGGTTATTTTGGGATGGACATACTTCAGAGATATGGGGTAGTACTTGACTTTGAGAGGTAATTGGTGATGATAGTACTAGAGATATCAAAACCACTCGAAAACAACATGATTTCTATGGAAAAGTGCTCGGAGCTCAATGGATCAAAAATATAAGACCAAGGGAAGGAAGATGGAACAACTTCCCATCACAAAATTAGATCGGTACCAATCACTTTTGATCAGGATCGAGATGATTTTTTGGCTCTGGGGACTTCACATCCCCTCCTACATTTTCGAATCATATTATAGAACTAGTATTTCGTAGATCTACAGCTTTTAAAGGCAATTTTCCTATAAATACAAGACTTGGAGTATTTGGAAAAGGACTTTTGGCACTTCATCTTCTTCTCTACACGACCCTAGTTACAAAAACAATTACTTTTTGCTGTTCTAGGATGTTAGAATAAGAAATATTTTGACTTGGTGATTAAAATCTATAAGGAATAATATTACAATGGACGTAGGCCTCAGATTAGACAAACCACTATAAAAAATTCCTGTCTTTCTTACTTTGTTTTGCCATATCTCTTTATTTGAGTTTGTTTTGAGGTATTGTGCCTTTTTTTGGTTAACCAGATATATCACGTAAGAACTCAATGAAATTGGTGGAAGATAATGAGGTTTATCAGAAACATTAAAAAGTTCTGTTGTTAGGCTAAACTACAAGGAAAAAAAGCCAATTTCATATCCTATCATTTTGTCTAAAATAGAATGGTAAAGCTAAACATACTGTATTAGTTCAGTAATATTATTCATGTACTAACCTTACATCTAATAAGATAACTACAATAATAATAATTTAAAGCCAAGTGTAAAAATATGGCTTCTCATTATAATAAGACTTTTAAATGATCCACTATTATAGTAAAAAAATAAGTTTCTACTCTTATTCTCTAAGAAAAAAATAAAATTTTCATCAAAAAAAGGCGTACAATCAAACATGGATAATACAATAACTAAAAATAATACTCAACCTTGTACAATTTTTTAACCTGAGTAGGATGAAAACCTGGATCATGCAACAAGTTCCGCAACTGAGCTTCCAGTATGGCCATCAACTGAAAACATGAATGGAAGTATGAATAAAAGAAATATATTTTAATAAACTGGATAAAGAGCACTAGTTAATAGAACAGAGGGAAAAATGATTCACGAACCTAAAGTGTTGTATCCCATGTATTATTAATAGAAAAACTAACAATATCTATCTAACATGAAGTGCAGCCCAATATAGCCAGAATACATGATTAACTATTGTACTAAATGGATCGAGTACCTAAATTGTTATATCTCTTGTATTTTCAGCCCAACCAATCAAACTCTCTCTGACCAATGATGTAGTATTCAAAACACATTGGAGTACTTAAAATTAAATGTGTTACATCTTCCTCTCTTTTCTTCACAGTGAATTTTAAAGCAATCATCAATCATTAAATTGTCAAAATATTAAACAAAAATCTCAAGGTACAAAAAAATATAAAAATGATTCCAAATAGTGATGCATTTATATGGTAGGAATTAAATATTTAACCAATTTAAAATTATGTATTTATGAGTTAGGAGGAAGCAAGCAAAAAAATCGGTTTTTGTCCTTATAAAAATCAATAGAGAATGCAACACATCCATAAAAGAAAACCAAGCATGGATAATAAAAATAATTAAAAAAACAAATAACACAAAACAGTTTCCTTTTACCTCAATTAGATGAAAGCATTTTCATTTTTAATGCTAAAGCAACATATCAAAACGTGCATAGCCTCTAAAAATAAACAAATCGGTATAACAATATGAATCAAATGATGTAGCAAATTAAAATTTTCAAAATTTGCATTTTAAGAAACCTATATAAATTTTCCTATGTTCTCTTATCTTGAACTGGCATTCCCAAATGATGGAGTTAGCTTTCCTTGATTGGTAAAATAATTTGGAATTCCAATTTTTCAATGCAAAAAACATGAAATGCTAACTAAGGGAACCCATCTTCTCTTGCAAAATTTAAATATAATCGATGGTTTAGATTGCCCCATTCTATGATATTGACTAAGTATATATGTTAAATTCTAAAACCATTAGTTTTTATATGAAGCCGCAATCGTGTATGCATTATAACATCCATTAATAAAAAGTTTGAAATTCAAAATTATAGTTGTAGCATTGGCACACTGAAACATTGATGAAAACATGCATGTTTATTTTTTATTAACTTCAAGTAATATGACAATGCAGCTTGAATTTAATGAATAACAAGAGTAATGAATAATTGGATATCTATTTTCCTACTAACTTATGCATATCTACGACACCCAAGGTTTTATGGTAGATGAATCACAACTAAGGACACATGGCATGGAAAAAACATCAAAGCAAAGATACAAAATTTTTGTAGTTTATTGATACATAATATGTTAGAAAAACAGTGGAATTTTAAACCAGTGAATATTATTCAAAAATTTTAACAATTGGTTGCACAATATGATATGGATGACATAAGCAAAAATCAATAATACCAAATACCATTTACAACAGTGTAAATTTGCTTCCATGGGCCTGCACTCTAGCGAAGAACTGAATAATATGAAAACAAATTATTTACATTTATAACATAGTTTTATCCTAAAAAGATACCAATACAACACATAAAAACAACATACCAAACTAGCAAATAGAGTTAGCCATTGTAATTAAACCTAAGTAGCTTATTGGAAATGTACATATTTGATTTTATTGTCTAAAAATCTACAAATTCTAATCAAGTAGTAGTTGAATATGGGAAAAGTATAATCTAAACCAAGGTATTTCACCTTAGATAAGAGTTGCATCCAACATGTTAAAAACCACACCTAATTGTAATAGATACACCCAACATAATTAAACCTAGGTAGCCTTTTAGAAATGTACATAATAAATTCCATTATCCATAACAGATCAAAAATATAAGCTAATAGTAACTAAACATGGGAAAAAGTTCCAAGACCAAGTTGTTTCACCTTGAAAATTCCTAAGTTAGTTAATAAAATTTACTTTTAGCAATATATAACGAGAGAGTGTAGATAAAATCAAAAACAATTGATAGAAAGAAGAAGCACCTAAAATTATATTTCCTTACAAAGAATCCGATTAACATGATAAAATAACACAAGTGGAAAAAACAATTGAACCAAAATAAAGGAAGTTTACCACAAATAGATGGAAATATGCGAATACGTAGTGTAGTTGCTTCTTCAATCCAACATTCGATATCATGCATAAGCAAAAGAAACAGAAACAAAAGAGAGAAAAATGATTTTTTTTTAAAATAAATAAATAATAACAATGGTGAATAAGAAGATAGAAAAAAAACTATGAGTAGTAGAACAGAGGTTTATTTTTTAGAAAAGAAGGAAACTGTGAAGACCCAAATTATTGAGATAAAAATAATTTTGAAAAAAAAATGGAAATCAGTTAATAGAAAATATTTAAAGGATAAACAGTTTGAAAATAAATATCAAGGATGAGTGAAAATAAATAAGTAAGTGGATAATTGTTTTCCAATAAATAAACATGAAAAGGAGATAACTAAGTATGAATGAATTTTAAAATTCACATATCTTATATATACTATATATAAGTAGTTAGGGGTTTAAACTGATAAAATAAATTCTATGATAATTAAAATATAAGAAACCAGTTTAGTATTGATTGTGCATAAATACATTTTTTATAAATCAAGAGAAAATAGATGGGCCGAAATATTAGCAAGGAATCAATATATGTGTGAACACTATAGGTTTAAGAAAATATATAGGGAAGAGAAGCCACATGAAAATAGTGTGAATCATGCAAATAGCATGTACATAGAAAAATAGTAAAGCAGCTGCTTTTACCTGAAATGGAAATTAAAAAGAAAATGGCATAATTAGCCATAAACATGCATACAAACTTCTCTTATTTTTGTGAGGATAAAATGGGGTTTTCCTCCATTAAAACCCTAGTTAAATGATTTAAATCAAAGGGGAAGCAATAGTTTTCTCTGAGAAAAACAGAAAACTATTTTCAGAAAAAAAATAGAAGGGAAGAACTCACACTGTCTTCAAGCTTAAGCATTCTCGGGGAAGAGAAGAGGAAGGTGAGTGATTAATCACATATGAGATTTGAGGCATTAAGACCCAAGTTAAGGGCAACCAAGTTATTTTATATAAAAATTATATTATGTTTTTCTGTTTGATTTTATTCTCTGAATGAAAATATGTTGATCATGGATGGTATTTTGGTTGAATTTTTGGGTTGAGATTTTAATCTGTTTTGATCTGTTGTGATGGTTTCAATTTTTGTTTTGAAAGATAAATAATCAGAAAAATACTCTAATCACAGAAATAGACTTTATATTCTAGTTTATATATGAAAATGAACTAAATGTTTTACTGAGAAATAGGGTATCAATGAAAAAAGAAGTAGGCAGTGTGAATAATGAGATTCATGCTTATGCCTAGTTTATATTAAAAATGATATGAACAATGCAATACTACAAATATGTGCTGATTTGTCCAGATCACAAACCAATATGTTTTATGGGTTTTTCTCAAAAACCATATCCTATGTTCACAGTAAAAATAAATATAGTATTTCTTATGACTTCATCAGATTTATGCAAGCAATGGAAAATTTCTAGAAATAAATATATAAGCAGGTTTTAGAAAAATATGATTAAGTAAAAAATGACTTTGAAATGAGATGTGCAATTTTGCATGAATGTTTTGTATGTGTGGATATAATCTTTGAGTGAGTTTAATAAATTTTGACTTATGTAATGAAGGAAAGAACATAAGCATCTATGGAATTAAAAAGAAAAATTCCCCAGAAAATAAATAAGCATGGTCTCTAAATTATAAAATAATTTAGGAGTAGTGCCTTGATCTATTCATCATCAGGTGGATGATGGGTATATGCATGACTTGCTTAAGTCCTGTAGGCCTCTGTGTAAAGGGTTAACAGAACTGAGCCCCTTTGCAATGCACACATGGTGTTCAATGGAAAGAGTTCAGACCAAATAAAATAAAAAGATGAGATCGATAAATTATGCTATGGAACTTAGGGAGTTAATCCATAGGAGTTTGTACATGTACAACTGAATGAAGTGAATGGATGAATGCTTGGGTGTATGTTTGTTAGATAAACTTAAATATACATATTCTCAGGTTTTAATATGAATTTGAATAGCATCTAACATATAAGCTCTCTGCACAGCCTTAGGAATTTACAAGTTATTTTTAATCCTTGATTTCATTCACACCAGAATTTATTTCTGACCCTATTTGTTGCCTTTGCAATATTTAGGGAGTCTCATTTTATTGAGGCAATTCAAAGTATTGCTGCAGGGAAAGATGCATGAGTAGCTTGCTTGCATGGATAATTGGAGATCTTGATGAGTCTAAAGTGTTTAAGAAAAGTAGCAGTGTTATTGTAATAAATAAGTTAGACAAACTCTATTATGTTTTAAGCATTTCCAGGATTGTCTTTTGCTTTGTTATCTTGAAAAGAACATGTAAGAAGGAAAAGTAACTTAAGTGTTATAAGTGTTTGTGAGCTGTGGATTTAAGTAACAGATTCTGAAATGATTTTAATAGCTTATTGTGAAGGAGAAGGTGCCATATAATCTGATATGTGGACATATTCTCTTTGGCAAGCTTGATGCACCTCAGTTATGAAGTTAGAACTGTTTTGAATGAATATGTGCTAAAAAAAATAAGTATCTGGGTTGAACATATTCTTGGCTAACCAGCAAGGCTTATGCATGTCCTATAAGTTGATATAAGTACATGTGAAGGCCTAAAGTTTTAGTCACCAGATTTTTGAGAAGAAAAACCATAGGGTAAGCTAAGTTGAATTGCAACAAAAATCTTGTGATATAGCTAGAACAAAAGTAGAATTAAGATACCATGAAACCTGAAAATTGATAAGTGAGTAAGACTTGAAAGATTGGAATAGGAAAAATCTGATACCATGACTTCAAAACTGATACTAAGTATGCAGAGTGATGGTGTTAAGTGTTTAAAGGTTCAGAACATCATTTTTAAATGTTGTTAGCCCAGAAGAATGCAAAGATCCTTCTAAAAATCAGTTTCAACATTTTTCCAGTTCCAAATATCAGAAGTTGTATGACTTATAGATTAGATCACAACACTATCACTCATATGATCATTATTTGCTCTATTAATCTGGATCTGTGCATTTTGTTTGTCATGATTGGTTTGTGCATGTTTGTGTTTGAATTCAGAACCTAGGCTAGACTAACTAGTGAACCATGGGTCAGGCCAAGGATTGATATGTTTTATCATTTTAAGAATAACATGTATAAATTTCTGAATCCCAAAGATCAAATACATGGGATTATAAATCCACCTAGAATTAATTAGTCAGGTTTATAAAACAATCTGAAAAAAATATATAGAAATAGCTATGGACACAAAACCTTTCAATTATGAAAAATATTGTGTAATTGAATTTCTTTGCTAATTTAATTACTCTGATAGGCAAAGAAACATTTATATATCTTCATATATATAAATGACATGATTTGATTTAAATACTGATATTTTTATATTGGTAAATTATGGATCTTGGGGAAATTAATTAAGAGAAGTGATCCATTGTTTTATATTGTGGAAAAAAAAACTCATCTGAAAATCACTGCAAATAAATGATAAGAGAAGTGGGTCACTTCAGTTGGTATCAGAGCTATGTTATCAAAAACATAGCATATATATAAAAAAATCTAATCTTCTTATATAGATAGAATTCTGAAAAAAAATTAAAATAATAAATATAATATTCTCAGTAGGAATAAATTGCTGAAATAATTAAATTAGAAACAAGACTAACTAGCTATGCAATTAAATAGTGAATCATGGTAGGAAGACCACCAAGCACTGGAACAGGATCCTCTAATGCAACACCATTGGTCAATTTGCAAGATTTAGTGAGGGCATTTAGGGAAGGAGCAGTGCAGAGGGAAGAAAATCCTCATGAGGAGTTAGCTAAGCTATTGAAAACATTTTCAAATTTAGGAGGCAAGGATTTTGAAGGCATTAAAGGAGTCATGGGTGTACAAACATGGCTGAGGACTTTAGAGAGAATATTTGCAGATATGCAAATTAATGACCAAAGGAAGAGGCAGATAGCTTCTAGAAGGCTCAAGGGAGCAGCACTAGACTGGTGGGAGGTGATCACCACAAGAAGACCAGAAAATGAGATAACATGTGATCAATTCAGGGAGATGCTTGAGGCAAGATTTGTCCTAGCAACAGCTAAGGCAACACTGCTTGAGGAATTCATAAAGTTGAGACAAGGACCAATGAGTGTGACTGAATACACTCAAAAATTTGAGAGCTTGTCAAAGTATGGAACCATGCTCATAGGGAATGAGGAATCAAAGAATTCAAGATTTATTCAAGGACTTAATGCTGGTTTAAGTAGAGCAATGCTACCATACAAAGACAAAACATTTGATCAAGTCATAGATCTCACTCTTTCTTTTGAACAACATGATAATGCAAGAGAAAAATTTAGGAACATGAGGGCTAATAATCAAAAGAAAGGGAAAAATAGAGAACATCCTTAAGACAAGAAGAATGTAGATAAGAAAGTTGAAGGAGCAGCCACTGGGGAAATTAAGAAGAAAGTTACTTGCTACAACTGTGGAAAAGAAGGACACATGAGCAATAGGTGTCAAGCAGCTAAGAAGACCCCATTCAGCTGCTATAATTGTGGGAAAGAAGGTCATATCAAAAGGAATTTCCCAGAGTTCAAGAAAGGAGCAAAGGTAGGAGCATTGGAAGGCAAAGCAAAAGCAAGTGCAGTGGGAAATTCTGGACAATTGGAAGGTATACTTCTAATTAAAAATTATCCAATCTTAGTTATATATGACACTGGGGCTACACATTCTTTAATATCACAAGACATATTGGGTAAATTGGCTCTCACATGTAATTTAGTTGAAAAACCCTTGTTTATTCAGAGTCCCCTAGGTAGCTCTTGCCTACTAGGATTAAGATGTTTGGGAGTAGAATTAAACATAGGTGGAAATGTGTTTAAATCTGACTTATTTGTGTTGAAATATCCTGGAATAGGAATTATTCTTGGGGTAGATTGGTTGAGTAAATTCAAAGCAATTTTGAATTTAGAAAATTTTACCATTTCTTTGAAAATAGAAAATGGTAAAAATATTATAGTCATGAGTGAAATAGCCAAAACAAATTGCCTTAGTCAAATATGGAGCATGATTGAAAAAGAATTGACTCTAGAAGATATAGATGTGCTAAAAGAATACCCAGCTGTTTTTGGAGAGGTTATAGGAGTTCCAGAAAATAGGCAAGTTGAATTTCAAATAAGGTTAATCCCAGGATCAAGTCCTATCATTAAGAAGCCTACCAGAATGGGTCCAAAAGAATTAGTGGAATTAAAACAACAGCTGGAGGAATTGGAACAGAAAGGTTTCATAAGGCCTAGCAGTTCAAACTGGGGTTCTCCAGTGGTATTTGTGAAGAAGCATGATGGTACAATGAGAATGTGTATTGATTACAGGGAATTAAATAAAGTCACCATCAAGAACAAATACCCACTCCCCAGAATTGATGATTTATTTGACCAACTAAATGGAGCAAAAATCTTTTCAAGGCTAGACTTAGCCTTTGGTTTTCGTCAAATGAAGGTAGAGGAAGAAAGTATTAAGTACACTGCATTCAATACAAGGTATGGGCTATATGAATTTTTAGTAATGCCTTTTGGATTGACAAATGCACCATCCTATTTTGTAGATTTAATGAATATTACATTTAGAGATTTTCTAGATAAATTTGTGGTTGTCTTTATTGATGATATACTGGTATATTCAAAATCAGAAGAGGAACATGCAAGGCACTTGCATCTGGTTTTGTCAAGACTATGATCACATAATTTAAAGGCAAAATTTATTAAGTGCACATTTTGGCAAAATGAAGTTAAGTTTTTGGGACACATTATATCTCAACAAGGGATTAGTGTAGATCCAAATAAGGTCATTGTGTTTGATGTGATTTTTTGTTTGATGATAACAAACATATATCAATTTATATATGTGTTTGCAGATTGTACTATACACATATAGGAATAAATATTCATATTGAATAATAATACTATTGCACAGAATTTATATAATTCAATCAGTATTTTTTATTCAACATAATATTTTATTTCAACACTTTTACAGTATGAAGTTTTTCAGCTCTCTCTATATACATACATCGGTTTCATACATTTCACATTCACATTTTTTTCTCACTACAACACTCAACACTTAGTTTTTCACTCTGTCTGCACATCTGCATCTATCTGCATTGTCCAGCTCCAGTTCTTGTCCTGTCTCTTGTGTACCTGTATAATTAGCAACTACAGCAGTAATCTGAAAATAAACAAATTCGAATTTGCAAAAGTATAAATTTGTTTTTATTGGTGCCTCAGATATATGGGTTATTGTCATCATTTTCGATTGTGCAATATCTGTGCATATCAGTATTCTTATCAGGGACAGGTAATCGTGAGTGGCTGCAATACACACGTGTACATTTATACACGTGTGCACTGCCGCGCCAACTCGTGTGCACAGTCAACAAAAGCAACTGCAACAATGCAAACTACATACCTGAATCCAGACTATATGAAGGCAATGCATAACTAAATCAACTCAACTCAACATAGAAACATATGCACAAGTCAATTGATGCACCAGTGAATTCAACTCAAGTGTAATGCACAGTCCAACTATAAAGTCAACATGCTCACGAAAGACTGCACAAATTCAAGAGTGCACCAGAAATATGGCAACATGATCAATATGCAGTGCAGTGATGGATATGCTCAACACACACATAACAAACATGCACAGGCAAAGGCTACATAAGCATAAAGGCAGCAAATACAACTGATTCGAGTAAAAGGCATCTATACACATGAAGTCAAAATGATCAAGTGCAACAAGATAACGGTGACACAATCAAAGCATCAAGTATACACATCTCAATGCATCACAATTCACATATGTCAAGTACACAAAAGACTCAAGTGCACAGCAACAAACCAAATCACAAGACAAGTACACAAAGACTCGAATGAACAAGGTCTGGACACACATGAATACAAACCAAAGCTAAATGCAATTCAAGTAAAGATACCAGCTACACAAAGCAACCCAACAGCAATACATGCTACAGAGAGCATATGCAAAGGTCTGGACAACATGAGATGTATGGCTACGTGATGTATAACCAGAGGCAAAGGGATCAAAGAACATAAACAATACCAAGTTCAAATGCAGTCAACAGTTGTTATTAAAGTCAAAGAAATTCGAATGTACAAGTCAAAACCAGAAATTCATGGAATCAGAAATGATCAAAGTCAAAATCGTGATGGCCGAAGTAAACACGATCAGTGTCAAGGCCAAAGTCATCAGAAAAATCGAAGTTGACCAAGTTAGAAATCAAGTGTGTGTAAAAATTGAAAAAGTCAAAAATCAAATCCAAATAAAATAGGAAAGTTGCTACCGTGACGATCAAGGAAGGATTGAACGGTTTCAAACTAAAACCGTGACAGTGAAGTAAGGGAAATTATTCGATTTGAAGAAGTCAGAAACCATCTCGAGCATCAAAACAAAATCAACCTGCCAAGATGATTAATTGACAAATTCAAACACGTATATACGAATGAAAACTCAGGGGATCGAACCCTATAAATTCCAATCATCATCGGCAATAAGAATTATCGAATTCAAGCAATCAATCCAGAAAGCAAAAGAAACAAATAACATACCAGGGAAAAGTCGAATTCGATCAACTCGAAGAAACCAGCCGACTTCACCAAATTTCACAAGCCCTAATTTCAGAGAATCGAACTCGATCATAGAAGCAGCCGAAGCCTAGCTACAAAGAGACGTCGATATATAGAGCAAACAACGTGGAATCATCATTCGATCAAGAAATTAAAGTCGGCTTCTTCGATTTTATACAAAGCCCTAAATTGGAACGAACGAAGATAAGCAACAGCAAGCCACCATTTTTCTCAAGAAAAGAAACGGGCCGAAATAAAAAGGAGAAAGGGACCGGATTTGTTTTTTTAAATAAGGGATTTTCTTTATCACTTATTTGTTTTGGGTCGACCTTTATTTTAATACTTTGGTTTTTATTTTTGTTCTTGTTTTTATTCTACTTTTCGAACCAACTCTTGGTAAATCACCACCTAGAATTTAGGTTGTGTCAGATTGTCTAGTTAGGATTAGTTCAATAAGCAGGGTTTGCGAGTTTGCAATACTCTATAGGCGGTAGCAGGGTTTGCGAGTCTGTTAGAGTGTTTGTAAGCGGGAGACTGTTTAATTCTAATAGAAATATGGGAATGCAGCAGTAGGCAGGGGTTGCCGAAGCTGGGTAATTTTTGTGTGATTTACTTTTCAGCATATTTACTTTTCTGCAGTTTGTTTTTGTGTTTAATTTTATAAATTCGAGAAAATTTGCTATAACCCTATTCACCCCCCCCCCTCTAGGGTTAATCTAGATCCTACACATTGCAGTGCAATCATGGAGCAGACCCAAATCAGTGACTGAGGTAAGATCATTTTTGGGAATGGAAAGCTACTATAGAAGGTTTATAAAAGACTTTGCAAGGATAGCCATTCCACCAACCAAGCTAACTAGAAAGGAGCAACCATATGTGTGGATAGAGAAGTGTGAACAAGCCTTTGAATCCTTGAGGAAAGCATTGATGGAAGCCCGAGTCTTACAAGTCCCAGAGGGAAATGAAGGATTAGTGGTTTACACAGATGCTAGTGGGTCTGGGTTAGGGGCAGTACTCTTGCAACAGGGTAGAGTCATAGCATATGCATCAAGGCAACTCAAGCCAAATGTAATATCCCGGAAATTTTAACAATATCAATTTAATAATCTGTTGAATAATTAAATTGATATGGATAATCTTTGATAATAAAATTTGAATTTAATTTAATAATCTGATTAAATTAGTATTAATTGATGATTTTATCTTTTAAAAAGTTAATAAGATATTTTCTATTTGAATATATACATATTTATTTGTATATATTGTAAATAGAAGCTTTGGGCAAATTGGGAATTTAGATTTAATTTAATTTGAATTTGAATTTAAGTTTTGAAATTCAAAAGAATATATATATATATTTAAATTGTTTTGAATATTATAATATTTGTATAAACTTATATTTATAAAATATAATTAGCTTTTGTTTCTCTTTAAAAAAGTAATATATATAGATAAGTGATTAAATAAATAAGAAAAGGACTTTCTATTTACTTTTAAAATAAATATAAATATGAGTAATTACTTATAAGACATGTGTCATTTATCTAAAGCTTTGTAAAACATGTGTAATTAAATAAACAAATGTATAGGACAAGTGTCCTTATTTATTTTCATTTTCTTTTATTTTATAAAATCTAAAAATATACATGTATGTAAACATTTGCATTTCTTCAATTCATTCTTTCTAAATTCTTTTTCAAAACCAAGAGAACTCAAAATCTTCTTCTCTAAAACAAATCTGAAAATCAGTAATCTAATACCTCAATCCAATAATAAAACCAGAAAACCAAAGCTTTTCATCAACCTTGTAATACATTTTCCAAATCAATAAGCCTGTAATCATTTTCCAAGTTTTCAAATGCAATCTGGAATTTGGTTACTGCATGCAAACCTGAGAACTAAAGCTTCCATTCCAGTTTCAAATCAAAATCAGTTCCTCCTCAAACCAGAAATCAATTCAAAAGCCTGAACTAAATTCTTCAACCTAAAATTCATTTTCAAAAGAAAATGTAACCATAAGCCTGCAAGCAAACCTGGAATTTTGTCTGAAGCAAAGCTCAAAATCAAGTCTTCAGTCATCTTTACAAGTTTCAATAGCATGCAGTTTTCAAAAGAAAAGGGAGCTCAAAGTTTTAAAATCAAAGAAGCTAAGGAATTCAAGTTTTCCCAATTTCAAGTTTTTCAAATACTAAGTGCACTGCTCTCTGTTTCATGCATGCCTGGTGAGTAAATTCTTTTAAAAACAGATTAAACCTGATCTTATGCTTGATGCTTGTTGAAGTAATATAGTATATTAAGTCTATATAAATGCATAGATGTGAATGTATATGTATATAGTGTGATGCATGTGAAATATTTGAAATCTATACAGACATGTTCTCTGTTTTATAACCTTGTGAGCAAACTCAACTTAAAATATATCTAAATGATCTATGAATTGAAATCTCAGAAAAGTGAGTAACTTTAAATTTTAAAATATAATTAATTGCATGCTAGTATGGTTGGATATAAAGGTGTATTACATAAATGAATGTCTGATGTGGATTTTTATTTGTGTGCATGCTGTTATAAGTGTTCTGTTCATTATTGTCTAGGTGAGTAACAGTTCTTTTAAAAAAAAAAATTAAGGTAAATCTGGTTGTTGAATCATGTTTTAAATAAGTTGTATTTGTATATTTGTTAAAGTCTCCTGTGCATTTGTGATGTGTGATATTTGTTGAATTTGAATTGCCTGTATAACATCCCTGATCTAAAATCTTCAACCCAGTTTCCTATTTGAATTCATTTTTCTTTATCTATTAATTTTTAAGACTTAGGATTTAAACAAATATTGTTTGTATGGATATAAACTTAATTCTAAAATTATCTTAACTTAAATAGAAACTGAATTTTCTCTGGAAATCAAGTTTAAAGGGGGAACTCAAGTCATTGTTAAAATTCAAACTTGTTGATTTAGCAATTCAGGTTTACAAATTAAAACCTTAGATCAATTCATGATTTTTAAGAGTAAAATCATAAATTCTAAGATTGGTTGGACTATGCATTACTGTTTTGACCCAAAATTGAGTTTTGGAATGTCTCGGTTGATTCAAGTGGATTTGGGGGTCATGTTTTTGTATGATGGAAGATGGGTGATAGGGGAATCAAGGAAAATTGGTTATAAGGTGATCAGATTGATATAGAGACAGCAGTGATTAAAAATTTTCTGTAACCCTAGTTTTACACAAATTAGGAAATCGATCATCATTGTCTCTAGGGTTGTTCGAGTGTGAAGTAGATTTGGGGAAGTGTTGCTGAGGCCATGACGAGATTGTGGCCAAGATTTCAACTCAAACGATGGTCGGAGGAAGGAGAACTCGTCGTTGACAGGTTTGGGTTTGGGTGTGCACTGTGGTTTCCAGGTTTGGGAATGGAGTCTCGAATTCGATTTCGAGTTGGAGTTAATGTTCTGATGGTCGGAATCATATGTGAGGCTGGTCGTCGACTTGAAGGAAGCATCGCAGATGGTCGGAGTTGGCTGTGATGAAGGTGCACGTGCACAGTGCACAAATTCTCTGATGAAGTCTGGTTGGGGAAAAATGGGTACTCGGAAATTTCTCGAGTCAAATTAGTTTTTACTCGGGTAATTAGGGGTTTGTCTCGAAGCATGTTAGAGGGAAACTCGAGTATAAGAACTGTTACAGGTTTCTACTTAAAACCTGTCAGTTTTCAAATTTAAATTTGATTTTAAATTTAAAAGCAAGTTTTTAAATGCAAAATTTAAAACCCAATTTAAAATATGGATTCAAAACTGAATTTGTAATCTAGTTTTAAAAATTAAATTAAGTTTTATAAAATGAAAGGTTTTAACAACTTTAAAAATGTTAAAAGTATTTTTATAAAAATGGTTTCATTTTAAATTCTTAAATTTAAAATGAAATGGAAAGTAAAATTAAAACAAATTGTTGTTAAAATATTTTGCTAATGATAATTTGATCATTAATGAGATTAAGGTTTATCTTAAAGCTATTTAGAACTTAATGATTTATAATTCAATAAATTATTAAGGTAATTGAAAGTTAATTAATCAATTTAATTAAGTTATGATTTGGAGTAATAAATTTAATAATTAAGGGTTTAAAATTGATTAATTAAGATTTAATTAAATTAATTAAAGGTTAATTAATTTGAATTAAGGATCATTAATTAGAATAAGTTAAAATTTTAAATTAATGGTTAGGAAATTAATATAGGTAATTAAGGATTAATTAAGTTATTTTTAGGTACTTAATTAATTAAGTAATTAGGGATTAATTTATTAGTAATTAGAATTAATTAATTTGAAATTACTAATGGTTAATTAATATTTAATTAATTAAGAAAGATAATTAAATAATAGTTAATAGTTAATGTAGATCATTAACTTGGAATATTTAATAAACAATTAATGTGATTAATTTTGATAATTAAATAGATTAGATAATTAAGATTAATCATTTGTGAAATTGATAATATAATTACTTAATGGAAGTAATTAAGAAATTAATTACTTAATGTAATTAATTAAGTTTAATTTGATTAGTTAAGTAATTAATTAAGTTTAATTAATTTAATTTAATCACTTAATGATTTGTAAAGTATAATTACTTAATGTAATTTAATGAAGTATAATTACTTAGGAAAGTAATTAATAGATAATTACTGATGTAATTAATGGAGTAATTAAGGGTAGTTAATTACTAAATGGAATTAATCAAAGGATTAATTAAGAAATTAATTAAGGAATAATTAATTTATTTTAAGAAGTAATTAAGGGTAGTTAATTACTGAATGTGATTAATCAATAGTGATTAATAATTGTGGTTTAATTAAGATTAATTACTTAATGTAATTAATTTAAATAAAGTAATTAATGATGTAATGTGATTAAGGATCATTAATTAATATAATTTATGATGTAATTAAGAATTGATTAATTAAGATTAATTAATCAATATAATAAGTAATTAAAGAGTAATTAATTAATGTAATTAATTACTATAAGTGGTTAAGGATAATTAATTTAATTAATTAAAGATAAATTACTTGGATGTAATTAAAAGATAATTAATCAAGATGATTAATTGAAATGAATTATTAGAGGATAATTAATTAATTGATTGTAATTAATTAATGGTTAAGTAAGATGGATTTATAAAATGAAGTAATTAATTTAATTCAATTTAAATTAATTTAAGATGATATAAATCATTACTTATGAATGGGTGTTAGTATTGAATACTTGGCATTGATTGATATCTCTGATGAGATATATGCTGTATGATATGGATGTTAGTTGAATTGTATGGATTATCTGATAATGTTGATTATCTGTTGTGAATTATCTTTCTTTGTGTATAAAGATAATGAATTGAATTGTTTTAACCTTTAAAACAACTTGGCCTTAAAAGATACGCTTTGGATTTCGATGAGACCGGGATCGGGTTTCCGTATACCGGATTTCCAGGTCTGGAGACCCGAATACCACATCGATCCAAATTTACGATAGGTCGTGAATCAAGTGAAGATGAAGATTCAGAGTGCAAGGGTTATTGTCGTTAACTCTGAGGGTGATTCCAAAACGAGTGTAACGAGATAATGCCTTCGGTTTCGTTCGAACCCGGAACGAACTTGTATGGATTGAATGCTTTCAGAACATCGTCAGGTGGACGATGAGCATTCTAAGTGATGTGTTCTTTTCTAAGGTAATCGTGACCTCAAGCCTCACAAACCGGGAATGGCTAAAACAGGGGAGGTGCAGCAAGGTTAGTGGGTAGCACCCAAGTAGGACAAGATTACCCCTGTCTAGAAGTCCCTTCTTATTTCGGCTTAGTGTGTGCGGTTGCTGATCCCAACCGTGAGGTATCTTGTGCGGGAATTATCCAGTAAGGGATGTTCCGACCTTGTGTTGCAGGGGATTGGGAGTGATCCTCGGTACGGTGATCTAGGCCACGTACTGTGACGGGCGGTACCCCAGTAGCCCTGCCATTGTATGGAATCCAAACTCCAATAAGTGCCGTACGTATTAGTTGTGCCCAACTATGTTGGAATGTGAGATGTAAGCATTTCAGCTATTTCTGTATTTTACTTGAAAACCCTAGACCCTATTATAATATAACTGGATTTCCTATCAAATGTTTTGGTTAGCGTAAGGTAAAAACTTTTCCATGTTTATGTGTGGGAAGTCTTACGTGATACCTTTGTTTTGAAAAGGTTTTGAAGTTAAACAATTTTAACCCGTTTACTCACACCAGACCCATGTCTGACCCAAGTTGTTTATTTCTGTTTTATAAACTCTTGGGTACTCAAATTTTTACGAGTAGCCAAGGGATTCAGGTTAGCCTTGACGAATTGTGGAGGAGCAATGGAGCAGGAGGCTTCGGCGTTGTAGATAGATAGTAGTTTCCGCTGTGTTGATCTTGTTTAGATCTTTGTTTTGTATTGAGTTGTAATAACTAGACAGATGTTTATAACTGTCTAGTATGTGATGTGTAATCTGTGTAACTCTGATAAGTGTTGTATATGATACTGTGTAATATTTATGTGATATAATATATTTTGTTCGTTTCCGCTGTGAGTATTTGTGTTTGTTTCTTTTCTCTTCTTCTCTTTTCTACTTCTCACCCCTTTCTTTCTTATTAGCGATACGACTTTCTATGGAGAGAAAGTCGTGGTCGTTACAGTGGTATCAGAGCTTAGGCTGGCGACAACCTTGGCTCTGGTGGGAATTTTGAGAGTATTAATAGATATGAGCGCGTATTTGATAGTGAATATAAAATTGTTTTATATTGTGTTGATTGGTTTATTGAGTAGTTTATGGATTCTGGTCAATGTGTGGGACGCCACAACATTGATAGGGATCTCTAAACGCTTGTATAGAACAATTCGACACAGTATTGTTTTAAAGAGGTAAATGAAATAATTTTACCCAGAAATAATTTCTATATAAAAAGTACCATTTTAAATATATATATATATTTCTACCTATTTGTTGGGTTACCTGTTCGGGTTTTCCAATATAGGATATAAAGGTAGATAGGGTAGTGGTGTGTGTAACACGACTACCAATGGTTGGAGTCTGAGTATTGAGGTTGGAAGTGTATCTGTCGAGACTGTAGACCTAATACCGTCTCGAGTAAGCTTTGCTATGGTAAAGGATTTCATCGATCTCTGAAGGAAACCTTTTAAAGGTTCGGAGTTTATCTTTGAAGTTTGGATGAGTAAGGTTGGATCTGTCGATTGAACAGAAGCGAGTGATGGTACCTTGATACCTCAGGTAATAGTAGCTGTATGATGAGATACAGTGACGATGGATGTTCCCGAAGATGTTTTCTTTGGAACAAGATTAAGGAAGTGTGTATGCTTCGGTGTTGTGGCTGAGTTCAGCATGGTGTTTCTGTTTGGTTTGGAGTTCGAGTTTCTCGAAGATCTTTGGAATAGGAAGTCCTTGGCATCAGTGTCAGCAGTGCAGCTCAGAGTATTCTGTGATGGCAGGAAGTTTTCTGGATGAGCAGTTTTTCTGAAGGTGAAGTTCAGAAGTAGTAAGAGTAAATCCATTTCTTCGATGGATTGGATAGTTAAGTATGAGTTGTTCGGATTGTGTAAAGAGGAACAGTTTTTCTTTGGAAATAGGTTGGGTTGATCGCAAAAGTGACTTGTGATTGCTGAGTGTTCTCTTGTGTTGTCAGAGTTTTCTGGATGTCTTCAGAGAAGTCAGAAGTTTGGCCGCATCTGAAGGGTGAGTTTTCTTATCGACTGGATTCCAGGAGTGATACCGGTGGTTCAGTCTAGTGGAAGGATGTTTCCTAGAGATGGAATTGGTGAAGCAGCTCCAGTTTTGCTGGAATATCTGAGTTTTATGTATGGATCAGTGAACCTTATTTCTAGAAGTAAGTTGTCTAGTCTGTGCTTGTGTTCTACCTCTGATCAGAGTTGAGCAGCGAAAGTAGTTTGGAGTGTATCTCTGGATGGGAGAAGTAAGTTTGGAATCTACTGATGTTGTGAAGTAGAGTTATGTTTGGATCTCGTCTGTGTTCTGATTTGGATAAGTATTTGGTCTTCTGAATTGAATTGTCAGTTTGGATAACTGGAATTCATTGTGTTTTACGTATCTCTGAGAGAGTACGTATTTGATCTATCTCTGGTTTTAGAATCTGCAGTTTTAGGAAGTTTGGTAGTTGAGTCAGACTCGTCTGTAGTCTGATATTCTGTTTAGTTCTATAGATCTAGATGAGTAGGAGATCTATAGCTTAGTAGTTTAAATTGTTTATAAAGCGAGTATCCCGGTATATATATATACTTGGGGAAACTCGAGGTATTTTATCTAGAATTTAGTCTAGATAGATAGAATTGTTTGATTGAATGATTTGGTTGTTATGGTTGCTAGCATATGGATGATAGTATATGCTTGAGTTTAAATTTAAATCTTTAATAAGATTATTAAATTACCTTTGTTTAAATTTCGGGGACGAAATTATTTTAAGGGGGAAGGAATGTAATATCCCGGAAATTTTAACAATATCAATTTAATAATCTGTTGAATAATTAAATTGATATGGATAATCTTTGATAATAAAATTTGAATTTAATTTAATAATCTGATTAAATTAGTATTAATTGATGATTTTATCTTTTAAAAAGTTAATAAGATATTTTCTATTTGAATATATACATATTTATTTGTATATATTGTAAATAGAAGCTTTGGGCAAATTGGGAATTTAGATTTAATTTAATTTGAATTTGAATTTAAGTTTTGAAATTCAAAAGAATATATATATATATTTAAATTGTTTTGAATATTATAATATTTGTATAAACTTATATTTATAAAATATAATTAGCTTTTGTTTCTCTTTAAAAAAGTAATATATATAGATAAGTGATTAAATAAATAAGAAAAGGACTTTCTATTTACTTTTAAAATAAATATAAATATGAGTAATTACTTATAAGACATGTGTCATTTATCTAAAGCTTTGTAAAACATGTGTAATTAAATAAACAAATGTATAGGACAAGTGTCCTTATTTATTTTCATTTTCTTTTATTTTATAAAATCTAAAAATATACATGTATGTAAACATTTGCATTTCTTCAATTCATTCTTTCTAAATTCTTTTTCAAAACCAAGAGAACTCAAAATCTTCTTCTCTAAAACAAATCTGAAAATCAGTAATCTAATACCTCAATCCAATAATAAAACCAGAAAACCAAAGCTTTTCATCAACCTTGTAATACATTTTCCAAATCAATAAGCCTGTAATCATTTTCCAAGTTTTCAAATGCAATCTGGAATTTGGTTACTGCATGCAAACCTGAGAACTAAAGCTTCCATTCCAGTTTCAAATCAAAATCAGTTCCTCCTCAAACCAGAAATCAATTCAAAAGCCTGAACTAAATTCTTCAACCTAAAATTCATTTTCAAAAGAAAATGTAACCATAAGCCTGCAAGCAAACCTGGAATTTTGTCTGAAGCAAAGCTCAAAATCAAGTCTTCAGTCATCTTTACAAGTTTCAATAGCATGCAGTTTTCAAAAGAAAAGGGAGCTCAAAGTTTTAAAATCAAAGAAGCTAAGGAATTCAAGTTTTCCCAATTTCAAGTTTTTCAAATACTAAGTGCACTGCTCTCTGTTTCATGCATGCCTGGTGAGTAAATTCTTTTAAAAACAGATTAAACCTGATCTTATGCTTGATGCTTGTTGAAGTAATATAGTATATTAAGTCTATATAAATGCATAGATGTGAATGTATATGTATATAGTGTGATGCATGTGAAATATTTGAAATCTATACAGACATGTTCTCTGTTTTATAACCTTGTGAGCAAACTCAACTTAAAATATATCTAAATGATCTATGAATTGAAATCTCAGAAAAGTGAGTAACTTTAAATTTTAAAATATAATTAATTGCATGCTAGTATGGTTGGATATAAAGGTGTATTACATAAATGAATGTCTGATGTGGATTTTTATTTGTGTGCATGCTGTTATAAGTGTTCTGTTCATTATTGTCTAGGTGAGTAACAGTTCTTTTAAAAAAAAAAATTAAGGTAAATCTGGTTGTTGAATCATGTTTTAAATAAGTTGTATTTGTATATTTGTTAAAGTCTCCTGTGCATTTGTGATGTGTGATATTTGTTGAATTTGAATTGCCTGTATAACATCCCTGATCTAAAATCTTCAACCCAGTTTCCTATTTGAATTCATTTTTCTTTATCTATTAATTTTTAAGACTTAGGATTTAAACAAATATTGTTTGTATGGATATAAACTTAATTCTAAAATTATCTTAACTTAAATAGAAACTGAATTTTCTCTGGAAATCAAGTTTAAAGGGGGAACTCAAGTCATTGTTAAAATTCAAACTTGTTGATTTAGCAATTCAGGTTTACAAATTAAAACCTTAGATCAATTCATGATTTTTAAGAGTAAAATCATAAATTCTAAGATTGGTTGGACTATGCATTACTGTTTTGACCCAAAATTGAGTTTTGGAATGTCTCGGTTGATTCAAGTGGATTTGGGGGTCATGTTTTTGTATGATGGAAGATGGGTGATAGGGGAATCAAGGAAAATTGGTTATAAGGTGATCAGATTGATATAGAGACAGCAGTGATTAAAAATTTTCTGTAACCCTAGTTTTACACAAATTAGGAAATCGATCATCATTGTCTCTAGGGTTGTTCGAGTGTGAAGTAGATTTGGGGAAGTGTTGCTGAGGCCATGACGAGATTGTGGCCAAGATTTCAACTCAAACGATGGTCGGAGGAAGGAGAACTCGTCGTTGACAGGTTTGGGTTTGGGTGTGCACTGTGGTTTCCAGGTTTGGGAATGGAGTCTCGAATTCGATTTCGAGTTGGAGTTAATGTTCTGATGGTCGGAATCATATGTGAGGCTGGTCGTCGACTTGAAGGAAGCATCGCAGATGGTCGGAGTTGGCTGTGATGAAGGTGCACGTGCACAGTGCACAAATTCTCTGATGAAGTCTGGTTGGGGAAAAATGGGTACTCGGAAATTTCTCGAGTCAAATTAGTTTTTACTCGGGTAATTAGGGGTTTGTCTCGAAGCATGTTAGAGGGAAACTCGAGTATAAGAACTGTTACAGGTTTCTACTTAAAACCTGTCAGTTTTCAAATTTAAATTTGATTTTAAATTTAAAAGCAAGTTTTTAAATGCAAAATTTAAAACCCAATTTAAAATATGGATTCAAAACTGAATTTGTAATCTAGTTTTAAAAATTAAATTAAGTTTTATAAAATGAAAGGTTTTAACAACTTTAAAAATGTTAAAAGTATTTTTATAAAAATGGTTTCATTTTAAATTCTTAAATTTAAAATGAAATGGAAAGTAAAATTAAAACAAATTGTTGTTAAAATATTTTGCTAATGATAATTTGATCATTAATGAGATTAAGGTTTATCTTAAAGCTATTTAGAACTTAATGATTTATAATTCAATAAATTATTAAGGTAATTGAAAGTTAATTAATCAATTTAATTAAGTTATGATTTGGAGTAATAAATTTAATAATTAAGGGTTTAAAATTGATTAATTAAGATTTAATTAAATTAATTAAAGGTTAATTAATTTGAATTAAGGATCATTAATTAGAATAAGTTAAAATTTTAAATTAATGGTTAGGAAATTAATATAGGTAATTAAGGATTAATTAAGTTATTTTTAGGTACTTAATTAATTAAGTAATTAGGGATTAATTTATTAGTAATTAGAATTAATTAATTTGAAATTACTAATGGTTAATTAATATTTAATTAATTAAGAAAGATAATTAAATAATAGTTAATAGTTAATGTAGATCATTAACTTGGAATATTTAATAAACAATTAATGTGATTAATTTTGATAATTAAATAGATTAGATAATTAAGATTAATCATTTGTGAAATTGATAATATAATTACTTAATGGAAGTAATTAAGAAATTAATTACTTAATGTAATTAATTAAGTTTAATTTGATTAGTTAAGTAATTAATTAAGTTTAATTAATTTAATTTAATCACTTAATGATTTGTAAAGTATAATTACTTAATGTAATTTAATGAAGTATAATTACTTAGGAAAGTAATTAATAGATAATTACTGATGTAATTAATGGAGTAATTAAGGGTAGTTAATTACTAAATGGAATTAATCAAAGGATTAATTAAGAAATTAATTAAGGAATAATTAATTTATTTTAAGAAGTAATTAAGGGTAGTTAATTACTGAATGTGATTAATCAATAGTGATTAATAATTGTGGTTTAATTAAGATTAATTACTTAATGTAATTAATTTAAATAAAGTAATTAATGATGTAATGTGATTAAGGATCATTAATTAATATAATTTATGATGTAATTAAGAATTGATTAATTAAGATTAATTAATCAATATAATAAGTAATTAAAGAGTAATTAATTAATGTAATTAATTACTATAAGTGGTTAAGGATAATTAATTTAATTAATTAAAGATAAATTACTTGGATGTAATTAAAAGATAATTAATCAAGATGATTAATTGAAATGAATTATTAGAGAATAATTAATTAATTGATTGTAATTAATTAATGGTTAAGTAAGATGGATTTATAAAATGAAGTAATTAATTTAATTCAATTTAAATTAATTTAAGATGATATAAATCATTACTTATGAATGGGTGTTAGTATTGAATACTTGGCATTGATTGATATCTCTGATGAGATATATGCTGTATGATATGGATGTTAGTTGAATTGTATGGATTATCTGATAATGTTGATTATCTGTTGTGAATTATCTTTCTTTGTGTATAAAGATAATGAATTGAATTGTTTTAACCTTTAAAACAACTTGGCCTTAAAAGATACGCTTTGGATTTCGATGAGACCGGGATCGGGTTTCCGTATACCGGATTTCCAGGTCTGGAGACCCGAATACCACATCGATCCAAATTTACGATAGGTCGTGAATCAAGTGAAGATGAAGATTCAGAGTGCAAGGGTTATTGTCGTTAACTCTGAGGGTGATTCCAAAACGAGTGTAACGAGATAATGCCTTCGGTTTCGTTCGAACCCGGAACGAACTTGTATGGATTGAATGCTTTCAGAACATCGTCAGGTGGACGATGAGCATTCTAAGTGATGTGTTCTTTTCTAAGGTAATCGTGACCTCAAGCCTCACAAACCGGGAATGGCTAAAACAGGGGAGGTGCAGCAAGGTTAGTGGGTAGCACCCAAGTAGGACAAGATTACCCCTGTCTAGAAGTCCCTTCTTATTTCGGCTTAGTGTGTGCGGTTGCTGATCCCAACCGTGAGGTATCTTGTGCGGGAATTATCCAGTAAGGGATGTTCCGACCTTGTGTTGCAGGGGATTGGGAGTGATCCTCGGTACGGTGATCTAGGCCACGTACTGTGACGGGCGGTACCCCAGTAGCCCTGCCATTGTATGGAATCCAAACTCCAATAAGTGCCGTACGTATTAGTTGTGCCCAACTATGTTGGAATGTGAGATGTAAGCATTTCAGCTATTTCTGTATTTTACTTGAAAACCCTAGACCCTATTATAATATAACTGGATTTCCTATCAAATGTTTTGGTTAGCGTAAGGTAAAAACTTTTCCATGTTTATGTGTGGGAAGTCTTACGTGATACCTTTGTTTTGAAAAGGTTTTGAAGTTAAACAATTTTAACCCGTTTACTCACACCAGACCCATGTCTGACCCAAGTTGTTTATTTCTGTTTTATAAACTCTTGGGTACTCAAATTTTTACGAGTAGCCAAGGGATTCAGGTTAGCCTTGACGAATTGTGGAGGAGCAATGGAGCAGGAGGCTTCGGCGTTGTAGATAGATAGTAGTTTCCGCTGTGTTGATCTTGTTTAGATCTTTGTTTTGTATTGAGTTGTAATAACTAGACAGATGTTTATAACTGTCTAGTATGTGATGTGTAATCTGTGTAACTCTGATAAGTGTTGTATATGATACTGTGTAATATTTATGTGATATAATATATTTTGTTCGTTTCCGCTGTGAGTATTTGTGTTTGTTTCTTTTCTCTTCTTCTCTTTTCTACTTCTCACCCCTTTCTTTCTTATTAGCGATACGACTTTCTATGGAGAGAAAGTCGTGGTCGTTACACCAAATGAAACCAGGTATGCCACACATGACTTGGAGCTTGCTGCTGTAGTGTATACATTGAAGCTATGGAGATATTACTTATTAGGTACTAAATTTGAATTGTTTACAGACCATAAATCACTTAAGTATTTATTTTCCCAAAAAGACTTGAACATGAGGCAACATAGGTGGGTAGAATTTCTAGCTGCCTATGATCTTGATATATTATATACCCCTGGAAAAGCTAACAAAGTAGCAGATGCATTGAGTAGGCATCAAGCAAGATTGGCAAGCCTAATGATGATTGAATTCAAGGATTTAACAATCCTCAGTGAAGTAGACATAAGAGAAGAGATTGGTGCATCAGACAATGCACACAGTGACATGATTGAATGTGGAAGATTAAGTCTTATCTCCTTGAAATCAACTCTGGTTGATAAAATAGGAAGAATGCAGAGTCAAGATGCTAATTTGAAAGAAAAGAAGGACATGATATCACAAGGTATATCAGTGGAAAATTATGAAGTGGATGATAAAGGCTACTTAAGGAAGAAAGGGAAGCTCTGCATACCCAATGTGGAAGAACTGAAGCAAGAGGTAATGGATGAGCACCACAAGACCAAATACACCATACATCCAAGAGGTACAAAAATGTACCATGATCTTAAAAGGAATTATTGGTGGCCAGGAATGAAAGGAGCAGTGGCAAAATATGTTGCAAAGTGTTTAACCTGCCAACAAGTCAAGGCAGATTACCAAAGACCCTCAGGCCTACTGCAACCTTTAGAAGTGCCTACCTGGAAATGGGAAAGTATTTCAATGGATTTTGTGGATGGTTTGCCAAGAACAAGAAGAGGTAATGATAGTATATGGGTTGTGGTTGATAAGCTCACAAAAATAGCACATTTTATTCCAGTGAATTCAAACAGAAATGCTCACAAGTTAGCTCAATTATTTGTGAAAGAGATAGTAAGATTACATGGCATCCCCAAGACTATCATTAGTGATAGAGACACCTTGTTTACCTCAAGGTTCTGGGGTAGCTTTCAAGAAGCCATGGGGACAGAATTAAGCTTAAGCACAGCCTACCACCCACAAACAGATGGACAAACCGAGATTGTTAACAAGATTTTAGAGGATTTACTTAAAGCATGTATACTTGACTTTGGAGGCAGCTGGGAAGATCATCTCTACTTAGCTGAATTTGCTTATAACAATAGTTACCAGTCCACCATAGGTATGGCTCCATTTGAGGCTTTGTATGGGAAGCCTTGTTTGTCTCCTGCATATTGGATGGAGGCAGGTGAAAGAGTGTTGCTTGGACCAGAACATGTGAAAGAAACTTCTGCAAGAATTGAATTAGTGAGGCAGAGAATGAGAGCAGCACAAGAAAGACAAAAAGCATATGCAGATAAAGGGAGAAGGCCAGTGGAATTTGAGGTAGGAAATTATGTATTCCTCAAAGTTTCACCAATGAGAAAAATACTGAGGTTTGGCACAGCAGGAAAATTAACACCAAGATATATAGGTCCATATGAAATTATTCAAAGAATAGGAACTTTGGCTTATAAGCTAAAATTGCCAGAGGAATTGAGTAATATACATGATGTATTTCATGTATCTCAATTGAGAAAATGGGTGCATGATAAGGAGACCATTCTTGAATCTCCTACACATGTTGAAATTCAAGAAAATTTGATTTATAAGAAAGAACCAGTGGGCATTGTGGCTAGAGAAGAAAAGAAATTGAGAAATAAAATAATTAAGTTAGTTAAAATCTAGTGGAGCTTAGATGAAAATGATTGTACATGGGAGGCTGAAGATAGGATGAAGGATAAATATCCTAATCTATTTTCTGCTTAAAGGTATGCCTAAAATTATAATAAATTTAAATATTACTTATGTGTATTTGATTGGTTTTGAATGCATGAGTTTTTGAAATTTCTGAAATGAAATTATGCCCTGTATGCAACTGAATTGAAATGTATGAAAAAAAAATATAATAATTGTGGGACACAATTCCTTTTAGGAGGAGAGTATGTGAAGACAAAAATTATTGAGATAAAAATAATTTTGAAAAAAAAATGGAAATCAGTTAATAGAAAATATTTAAAGGATAAACAGTTTGAAAATAAATATCAAGGATGAGTGAAAATAAATAAGTAAGTGGATAATTGTTTTCCAATAAATAAACATGAAAAGGAGATAACTAAGTATGAATGAATTTTAAAATTCACATATCTTATATATACTGTATATAAGTAGTCAGGGGTTTAAAGTGATAAAATAAATTCTATGATAATTCAAATATAAGAAACCAGTTTAGTATTGATTGTGCATAAATACATTTTTTATAAATCAAGAGAAAATAGATGGGCCGAAATATTAGCAAGGAATCAATATATGTGTGAACACTATAGGTTTAAGAAAATATATAGGGAAGAGAAGCCACATGAAAATAGTGTGAATCATGCAAATAGCATGTACACAGAAAAACAGTAAAGCAACTGCTTTTACCTGAAATGGAAATTAAAAAGAAAATGGCATAATTAGCCATAAACATGCATACAAACTTCTCTTATTTTTGTGAGGATAAAATGGGTTTTTCCTCCATTAAAACCCTAGTTAAATGATTTAAATCAAGGGGGAGGCAATAGTTTTCTCTGAGGGAAAAACAGAAACATATTTTCAAAAAATAAATAGAAGGGAAGAACTCACACTGTCTTCAAGCTTAAGCATTCTCGGGGAAGAGAAGAGGAAGGTGAATGATTAATCACTTATGAGATTTGAGGCATTAAGACCCAAGTTAAGGGTAGCCAAGTTATTTTATATAAAAATTATATTATGTTTTTCTGTTTGATTTTATTCTCTGAATGAAAATATGTTGATCATGGATGGTATTTTGGTTGAATTTTTGGGTTGAGATTTTAATCTGTTTTGATATGTTGTGATGGTTTCAATTTTTGTTTTGAAATATAAATAATCAGACAAATACTCTAATCACAGAAATAGACTTTATATTCTAGTTTATATATGAAAATGAACTAAATGTTTTACTGAGAAATAGGGTATCAATGAAAAAAGAAGTAGGCAGTGTGAATAATGAGATTCATGCTTATGCCTAGTTTATATTAAAAATGATATGAACAATGCAATACTACAAATATGTGCTGATTTGTTCAGATCACAAGCCAATATGTTTTAAGGGTTTTTCTCAAAAACCATATCCTATGTTCACAGTAAAAATAAATATAGTATTTCTTATGACTTCATCAGATTTATGCAAGCAATGGAAAATTTCTAGAAATAAATATATAAGCAGGTTTTAGAAAAATATGATTAAGTAAAAAATGACTTTGAAATGAGATGTGCAATTTTGCATGAATGTTTTGTATGTCTGGATATAATCTTTGAGTGAGTTTAATAATTTTTGACTTATGTAATGAAGGAAAGAACATAAGCATCTCTGGAATTAAAAAGAAAAATTCCCCAGAAAATAAATAAGCATGGTCTCTAAATTATAAAATAATTTAGGAGTAGTGCCTTGATCTATTCATCATCAGGTGGATGATGGGTATGTGCATGACTTGGTTAAGTCCTGTAGGCCTCTGTGTTAAGGGTTAACAGAACTGAGCCCCTTTGCAATGCACACATGGTGTCCAATGGCAAGAGTTCAGACCAAATAAAATAAAAGGATGAGATTGAGAAATTATGCTATGGAACTTAGGGAGTTAATCCATAGGAGTTTTGTAACGACCCGATATTTTGGACCATTCGCATCCATTATAAGTGTATAGGTAGACACTCATACCGGAATTGAATTGCTCAAAATACCGCGTTGTTAATTAAATTTGGCAAAACTGAGCATATACGCGAAATAAATAACCATAGATCACAGACACAGAGTAATAAATGCAGTGGAAATAAAAGAGATAGTAGTTCATGAAGTTACTATATAAAGGTATAAGTTACATCAGAGTTAAACCAGATACAACGGAAGAGTAATACGATACATCAGATGCAAATCAGAATACATCACTGGAATCATCGAATGCTGAAAGCAGAATAGATGGCTAGATCTTCAAGCAAAGCTCCAACTTCAAAGGTGAGTCTCGAATACTGGTACACTCAATCTGACCCGAGCGTAAAGCAAAACACAAAACACTCGAGTCAGGATTAACATTCTTATATCAATAAATCCAACTCAAGTGAAATAGCAATTGAAATACAAGTAACTCAAAGGATGTTTGGAATAACCATCCTTTAAGGATCCGTTAAACTATCTACTATGTAATAGTGTACGATAAGTAGATAATGTCTATCAGTAATATAAGGTATCAAAATAGTGTTAAGGCGTTACCATTATCCCCCTTAACACATTTTATATAAGCGTTATAGTCTATACAGCACTGTAAACTCCACCGTAAACTAGTGGGATATCAGGGAGTACTCCATAGGTATAACACAAAACAAATCGTAGTGGTCGCGTATAAAGGGATACAAGTATGACAAGGCACATGAGGCAATACCCAAGGTAGTGATACTACCGTTTGCCTGATCCGGACTGGTGAGAACGCATCGCCGCAGCGATCGCAACACCGTGAAACAACACTCCCAAAATCAAGGGTGCACCAATCGACAACAAGTAATGAGTAGTTCGAAGAAGTGTGTTCACTTGAGGTAGCTGACCTCCATTGGCCCGGCACGGCTCCTGTTTTAGTCATTTCCAATTTGACACAAGTGTCAAGGCTATCCATTATCGTTCTCTTTCTTCAGTCATCACGTACATCATTCCAACCACTTCATTCTGGATCACACTCCGCGTATAGTTATTAAAGTGGGTTTCGGTTTAGATAGAGAGTATATCCATAACCGATTCCGGTCTCTTTAATAACTTTCGTAATTATTACACCGATTGGTCGTTTAATATATATTTCAAAACCAAATCAAATTCAATTTCAAATAGAATTTGTAAACCAACATTTCATTTGTCTTTCTAAACCAATTTCCAAAATTTACATTTCAAACTTCCAATCTACCGTTTCAAAATCTTATAATTCAACTTCAATTCCTTTTTAAAAACAATTCAAATATTGATTCAAGTTCGTACAAAAGTTTCATTTCGAAATCATTTAAATCAATTTAATTTAACATTCAAATCAATTTAAATTCATTTATCGATTTCATTCAATATCGTTAAATTAATTTATCATTCAAAACAATTTATATCTAAATTCCAATCCATTAAATCAATTACTTAATTTCAACACCATTATATCAAGCTTACAAATTTAATTAAATTAGATTCGTCAAATCAATTCTTTAAATTACATGTCTTACATTAATTCAATAAATCACATTTTATTTCCTGTTAAAGAAATTCAATTTCACTTATTTATTTACTTAGTTACAATTTCAAAGCTCAATTAAATAAGAACTAAATTTCACTAATTAAAAGTTCAATTTTAATTATCAAAGGATTCAATTTAATTTAATTATTAAATAATTCAATCTCATTAAATTATTAAATAATTTCAAAACTTAATTCAATCATTTCTTAAATTACCATTCTTTCATCCGTTACATTGTTAATATTTTGTTTCAGATTATTAAATATTAACATTTTCCTTTAATTAAAAATTCAAATTTCAACTTCATTTCAAAACCATATTATTTATTCAAATAAAATCTTCATTTTATTTTAAAATCAAATTATTTGACCAATCGGGTTTTATTTAATTCTCTATCCTAGGTCAAAGTTCAATTTGGGTATTTATCATTTCAACCCGATTCCAATTCAATTCAAAATCAAAGCATATCAAAGGGAACTTGCAGTGTGATAATTGGGATGGTGTCAAAGTAAATAAACAAGCAATAACAACAATCAATAACAATCCAATAATCAATTCGAATAATCCCGCAATAATCGTATTAATTCACAATGTTGTTTGTGTAAATTAATATAATTATTTCTAGAATCTACACTATCATTTCATGCAGATTAAAGATTATTCCACTAATTATTTATACGGTTCTTCACTTGTCATTCAATTTCAATTTTACACTACAGCAATCAATCCAATATACGTCGATGGTTCAAAGTGTAATTATCACTATTCTACATGTCAATTAATTTAACAATTAAAAGGGGTCATATTTAACTAATCAAATTCAACATATATGTCGATTCAAATTTTTAACTAACCTACATCAAATTCAATTGCATAATATTTATCTCTTTATACATTACAATTTAACATCCAATATAAACAACAATCAATCAATCAAACTGTATTATCATCGCATAAATAATTACAGATAATGGTGTCATATGTCATGGGTGAACAGATATAGATAATAGCATATATAACAGTGTAACTAACTAACATCAGCATATTTCAATTGTCGTTTCAATTGAAATCAAATTTAATAAATAAAAGAACATTAATCGTGAGTGATTGCTCACCTTCCGAGGTTAGATGATGAACGAGAAGATGACACGGATACGCACACTGATACAGATACTGAATTCTGAATTGCGAATCCAAGCAAAACAAAATCGGCACGAATTCGACGGACAAGCTGATATATTAGAAATAGACGAAATCTAATCAAAACTATAACGATGCACATAAAATTGAAACAAAAGTATATTATATTTGTTTTCTCAAACCGATATTCAATTTTTAAATTACATATTATATTTCAAATTAAAATGACTAACCTTGTATTACTTTATACTTTAGGACATATGCATATTATCGCACATCAGTACTAGATATATTCAAAAATCAATCTAAACATATATTTCCAATTTATATTTATTTCCATCCCATAAAGCAAAGTCTCCATATATAAATATAAAAACCAACAAATGTACACTAACTGTACAGTACATGAATCAGTTCATAACCCAGTATTATAATATATGCAGTTCTTTCGCTTGTAAATTTAAATATATATAGTACTGTCAAAACATGCTCTTACATACATAAATTATTATACAACAGATAATAGATAATATCCATATAGGCTTACATTTATACATATAACCAACAGTAAACTATTATGCCTAAAACCAAACAAAAATGATACTCAAAATATGAATCGACTATTATATAGATATATATATATATAATTAAAATATAAACAAAAAGTTTGCTATATATATATACTTTACACTATATAAAGATGGCCAGCCTTGGACATTTTAGTTACTTAAGCATGCTTATGCATTAATTCACCTTTAAGCTTAAAAATATGAGTAGCAAAGTGTTAAAGCTATTATTCCAAGTTATGCAGATATGTAATAATACTATAATAGCTTATGCATCAAAGCTTATAAATAACTTTCACTGGAAAATAAAATCAGATAATGTATACTGATCAACATAACCTTATATATATATGTAATAAATAACTGTACAAACTCATGTATACAAAAACAACTCATCACTGTGCATGTCATAGTTAACAAAATCAGTATATATTGTTGTAAACATATAAACAATATAACATATACTTACGAAAATTATAAATCTTATACCTATACACGCGCGCAAAGTGGAGGGAAAGAGAGGGAAGCCCCGCCAAGAAGAGCATGTGTGGGCAGGCCGAGGCTGGAGGAAGGCGGTTGCTGCTGATAGGCGGAGGTCTCACGGGAAACGTGGAGGAGGCGTGGCCATGGCGTCTTGGTCAGTGCAGGTAAGTTGAGGGAACGAAGCCCAGTGATGTGCTAGCCTGATGACTGTGATAGCGTGAGGAGATAGTGAGGAAAAGAAGTAGCAGATGAGTTCGATGATGGGTTGAGTTGCAATTTGCTGTTAACTGAGATGGAGGGGTCATGCTCGGCTGTTGGGCTTCGGGCGGCTGTAGGCCAGCACGTGGAGGAGGTGGCGAGATGGAGTTGTTCGGCTTCATGGTCGGGTGGAAGGTGGCGGTTGCAACATGGAACGGTGGAGCGAGTTTGGATTGTTGATGTGCTGGGAGGCAAAGAAGAAGATGGCCAAAAGTCGACTGGGTGTTGTCTCGGTGATGGGTGGAGAGTTCAATCGGCAGGCTTTACGTGCTCGGAAATGGCTACAGGAAAAATGAAAATAGGGGGAACAATAAATGAAGGAAAGATGTCTTCATGGGAAGAGGAGAAGTCTTTACGTGCTCGGAAATGATGAAGTACCAAGCTACAGCTAATAATGTATTTGAACGCTAGGAAATAGCAATAGTCGGCATTGAGTTCTCTAGGGAATATAAAACAGCCTGTCGTTGTTTGAACTGGTAAGAAACGAATAGTTACGTCCAAAGCCAAAAGATTTTAAAACCTGTACCAATATGAAATAGTTTTAGTGGATTCTGTTACGTATCGGACTTCAAACACAGTATTGAATATACCGTAGAAATTTAGCACGACGAACCGATCAAAACGGTATACAGATATTGGTGGTTCGATTGAATTATAAAATTTTGAATTTTCTACTAGCGGAAAATGCAGCAAAAACGTAACAAAATAAGATCGACGGAGTTAAAGAATTCCGAATTTTGAAAAACGAAAAAAATGACGTTTGCTCAGAAGATGGTTTAGAATTTTTCTATGTAAAAATATTTAGGTTCCGAAAACATTTTATTTTCATTGCTTTTTAACTGATTAAATTGAAGTAAATTTACGCGCGAAATAAACTTTCATATTTTCGGACGAAAATTTACCAGTTGCTATGTTTAACTAGACGCATTATAAATATCAAATTTATATTTCAAAATTTTATCGTTTAAAATTTCGCAAAATTTCAATTAATTACGTTATTAAAACAGTTGAAATTTACGGGTCGTTACAAGTTTGTACATGTACAACTGAATGAAGTGAATGGATGAATGCTTGGGTGTATGTTTGTTAGATAAACTTAAATATACATATTCTCAGGTTTTAATATGAATTTGAATAGCATCTAACATATAAGCTCTCTGCACAGCCTTAGGAATTTACAAGTTATTTTTAATCCTTGATTTCATTCACACCAGAATTTATTTCTGACCCTATTTGTTGCCTTTGCAATATTTGGGGTGTCTCATTTTATTGAGGTAGTTCAAAGTATTGCTGCAGGGAAAGATGCATGAGTAGCTTGCTTGCATGGATAATTGGAGATCTTGATGAGTCTAAAGTGTTTAAGAAAAGTAGCAGTGTTATTGTAATAAATAAGTTAGACAAACTCTATTATGTTTTAAGCATTTCCAGGATTGTCTTTTGCTTTTTTATCTTGAAAAGAACATGTAAGAAGGAAAAGAAACTTAAGTGTTATAAGTGTTTGTGAGCTTTGGATTTAAATAACAGATTCTGAAATGATTTTAATAGCTTATTGTGAAGGAGAAGGTGCCATATAATCTGATATGTGGACATATTCTCTTTGGCAAGCTTGATGCACCTCAGTTATGAAGTTAGAACTGTTTTGAATGAATATGTGCTAAAAAAAATAAGTATATGGGTTGAACATATTCTTGGCTAACCAGCAAGGCTTATGCATGTCCTATAAGTTGATATAAGTACATGTGAAGGCCTAAAGTTTTAGTCACCAGATTTTTGAGAAGAAAAACCATAGGGTAAGCTAAGTTGAATTGCAACAAAAATCTTATGATATAGCTAGAACAAAAGTAGAATTAAGATACCATGAAACCTGAAAATTTATAAGTGAGTAAGACTTGAAAGATTGGAATAGGAAAAATCTGATACCATGACTTCAAAACTGATACTAAGTATGTAGAGTGATGGTGTTAAGTGTTTAAAGGTTCAGAACATCATTTTTAAATGTTTTTAGCCCAGAAGAATGCAAAGATCCTTCTAAAAATCAGTTTCAACATTTTTCCAGTTCCAAATATCAGAAGTTGTATGACTTATAGATTAGATCACAACACTATCACTCATATGATCATTATTTGCTCTATTAATCTGGATCTGTGCATTTTGTTTGTCATGATTGGTTTGTGCATGTTTGTGTTTGAATTCAGAACCTAGGCTAGACTAACTAGTGAACCATGGGTCAGGCCAAGGATTGATATGTTTTATCATTTTAAGAATAACATGTATAAATTTCTGAATCCCAAAGATCAAATACATGGGATTATAAATCCACCTAGAATTAATTAGTCAGGTTTATAAAACAATCTGAAAATATATATAGAAATAGCTATGAACACAAAACCTTTCAATTATGAAAAATATTGTGTAATTGAATTTCTTTGCTAATTTAATTACTCTGATAGGCAAAGAAACATTTATATATCTTCATATATATAAATGACATGATTTGATTTAAATACTGATATTTTTATATTGGTAAATTCTGGATCTTGGGGAAATTAATTAAGAGAAGTGATCCATTGTTTTATATTGTGGAAAAAAAACTCATCTGAAAATCACTGCAAATAAATGATAAGAGAAGTGGATCACTTCAGAAACCCTAGCTATTTTTAAGGTGTGGGAAAACGGAAAGTAAATAAGGTAAAATGGGGGAAAAGATGAAATTTGGGTAGGAAACCACAATGAGATCTAAGATGAGAGGAATAAGAATTAATGAGAGCAAAGTATTTGATACTCAATTTTAATAGTATAGTATAGATCACACATATACATACACACACACACACATACATACACACACACACATACATACACACACACACACATATACTTATAAACATACATAAATACATATATAAGATTTGTAAAGTAGAAGAGAAAATGCTATGGATTTGAGCTGAAAATGCATTTAGTTTAGGATAAATTACGTGCAAAATTATCATAATTATGCTTGAAATTATTGTAAAGTGAAGTGTTAGGAGGAAATGTATGAGTGTATTTTGTAATGGAGGATGACAGTAGGAAATGCATGAGTATAGCACATATGTTGGGGTAGATTTCACACAAATGATTGTAAATCAATCCAAATAAATGCGGAAGCAATAAGATCATGTTGTAGTGAGATAAAACAAACAGAAACAAGAGAATAAAAGAGAAAATCACAAAAGAAAGTAAATAGAGAGTTCGCACACAGATTTATAGTGGTTCCATTATCGTGAGATAGTATACATCCACCTTAGGGAAAGGATATTTTGTTATTTCTAAGAAAAGAGAATTTTACAAGATTGATAATGGAGGCTAAGAAAGAGGATAATAAATACAACTTTAGATGATGATTCTGCTCATGCTAATCTCTGCCTTTATATAGAGATTATTACTTGAGGGTGAAGTAATGATTTATGGTCATAAATCAATGCTTTATTAATTCTTCTATTCATACAGGAAACATTTATCCATTTGGTTTACCAATTTCCCCTAATTTACATGCATTTGATAAGATTCTTTCTTTAATCAGCTAATTAGTGAATTAATTGATTACTTTAATCTCCCAAAATAATTCTTTTTCTCATGTAGGTAATTTATTACTCTCTTAAATGCTATAAAAGAGGAAATAGATTTAAGTAATTATCTCAAATATCTTCCAAATCATCTGCAACTGAGAATATTGTATCACTGAAATCAACAATATCTACCAAATCTTCCTTAGTATGGAAATATTGTATCACAAAATTTAACAATCTCCACCTAGATACTATATTTCCCCGTAAGCCTACCAACTCCACCTACATCCTCTTACTCCAAGCAGCTCTCGGACAAGACACCATGAATACTTTCCCAATGAGCTTTAGCATGGCCATCATCCATTGCACTTTGTCAACAAACTCGGACAAGGCCATCATCCACCATCAAAGTATTGAAAGTACCCTCTTCGTGTAGGACCTATCAATCTCCAAAACAAACATCTCCATCTACCAACTCACTCTCTCCTGTGCCATCAAGTGGCACCTAGCACTTCAGCAAGCGAATCAAGTTCAAGCAATGCTCGAACTTTGCAATAGGTCTTGCCTTGTATCTCTCATCGTCCTTCACCTTATATGTCTATTTGCATCCTATGGCTCAGCTTCCTTAAGGGGGTGGTACCAATTCCCTAGTTTGATTCTTCTTCAATGAATCCATCTCCTCCTCCATAGTAGACATCCATTTCAAGCTGGCGCTCGAACTCATAGCTTCTTCAAGGTCGAAAGGCTCATCTTGCACTATATGCAGTGCATAGTCAAACTAATCATCAAGGCTAAGGTTTGCATAATTCCAGTCTCCATACCTATTTGGTGGCCTTCTAACTCTAAAACTAGCCCGAATAGGTGTAACTTCGCCTAAGCTTATATCAACTCCATCTTGAGCTGAATCATCTCTAGCTTCACGACCATCGCCATCATTACTAAAGGAATTTTGTGGACGTTCATGTGATGTGTGAACGACTGCAATTACTCTCTCTTCTTTTGCAGCTCTAATTCTACTACTAGGCAGATATGTGGGAATAGTTTCCATCTCCTTAGGCCTTTCAGCTTCTGAATCCATTGAACTAGGTGGATTCCCCTTTGGCTTGAATATAGCGGACTCATCAAATGTGACATGTCTAGCTAGAGTGCACTACCTTCCTATTAATAGGGTTCCATATGTGATACCCTTTAATGCCTTCTATATAACCTAAAAATATGCCTTTATAGGCTCTAACCTCTAACTTGTCATTTCCTGTATGGTGAACATGCACAGGGCTACCAAATATACAAAAATAACTGATATGTATAGTGGTACCTTTCCACCTTTCCTCTGGAACCTTACTATCAATGGTTAAGCATGGAATTCGGTTGATAATATATGTTGCAGTCAAAAAAGCTTCAATCCAAAAGCCTCTAGATAAACTCGCCATTAATCTCAAACAACGAGCTTTCTCCAATAGAGTCATATTCATCCTTTAGCGACTCCATTTGATTATAGATCTCTGGGTGTAGTGAAATGTCTCCGAATTCCATGCCTCTTACAGAAATATATGAACTCCTTAGAAATAAACTCACCACCATTGTCGGATCTCAGCACCTTCAACTTCCTTCTGACTTCATTCCCTACCAATGCCTTCTAAGTTTTGAAATTCTTAAATGACTACGACTTAGCTTTCATCAAGAACACCCAAACCTTCTAAGAGTAGTCATCGATAAAAGAGATAAAATACTTAGCTCCTCCAATAGAAGCTGTAGCTACTAGTCCCCAAACATCCGTATGGACATACTCTAGTACTCCTTTAAATTCATGTCTACGACACCGAAAGAAACCTTTGTCTATTTCCCCAATACACACTCCTAGCAGAATTATAAACGGTTGAAGCTTTCACCCTTGATCATCTTCCTTCTATGAAGCAACTCCAAGCGCTTCTCCGAAACATGACCTAATTTGAGATGCCAAGGTCTAGTGGCATCCAAAACTCATGAACTATCAACTCCAACACACGGCTCTCCAAGAACTATAGATCCTTTTAGTAGATAAAGTTTTCGGACCTTTACTCCTTTCATCCATACAAGAGCACAATGTGTCACTTTCAATCTATCCAACTCTATCGTAATCCTGCAACCCAAAGATGCTAGCTGACCCAAAGACAGAAGGGATTTCCTTAAACCTGAAACATAACAGACTCCAGTGATAGAGCGCACTACACCATCATGCATGCGAATATACACCGATCCTCCTAATGACTTACAAGTAGCATCGTTCCCAATCAATATAGCACTTCCCTCCATATCTACATAAGAACAGAAATACTCCTTCTTAGGCATCATGTGGAAAGACATCCCTGAATCTAGAACACAATTATCTGATACATCGGAAACAAATTTAGTCAGCACATCATCAGAAACAACCTTCTCCACCGCAAAAGATGAAGAACCATCCATTTAATTTCTCTTTCTCAAATCTGGACAATCTTTCTTCCAGTGGTCATGCTTCTTACAATGATGACACATGTTGTCTCTAAACTTGTCTCTCCAACCACTTCCGGGCTTTCTTGACTTAGAACACCCTCTGAAATAATTCTCCTTCTTCTCCTTTCTTCCTCTCTCTCTATGAATATTCCTTGACTACTACTAGCTTGTCCACTTTCTCTTATAAGCTTCATTTGATTTCTCATCTCTTCACTCGGGAGTCCCATCTTCACATCTTCTAATGTTAGCGTGTTTTTGCCATAGATTAAGCTATTAGCGAATACCGTGTATCGCTATGGAAGAGAGCACAATACCACTGTTTCCTTTTTCTCCTCATCCACATTTAAACAGCTTTCATCTTCATCATCAAGTTATCGAAGAAGTTAAGATGTGCTTTCAACGACGTACCTTCCCACATCTTGTAAGTGAAGAAATTCGTCAAAAAAATCAGCTTATTCATGAGCGACTTCTTCATGTTGAGGTCCTCCAATTTCTTCCACAAGCCTCTAGCAGTAGTTTCACTGCTAATCTCTAGGATGACGTTCTCACCCATAACCAATTGGAGGGTAGTAAAGGCCAATTCTACCATCTCCTTCCTTTTCAATTCTGAGATATCTAGTGATAATGATTCTACGTCAAACACAACCGGATGAACACGATTTCTTCTCAACACCGCCTTCATCTTCAACTGCCACTTCTCAAAATCATTATCTCTGTTCCACTTCTCTATAGTCAGCTGCGAACCGGATGCTACATATGAACCCTTAGTGTAGGGTGCATACTCCTAAGTAGGTTTAACCTCACTTCCATCTCCAGATCTTGCCATCTTGTAGATAACCTTCTAGCCCTAGGCTTCAACGACAATCCTCAATGCTTTGATACCATACTGTTAGGGTAGATTTTGCACAAATGACTGTAAATCAATCCAAATAAATGCGGAAGCAATAAGCTCATTTTGTAGTGCGATAAAACAAACAGAAACTAGAGAATAAAACAACAAATCACAAAAGAAAGTAAATAGAGAGTTCACACATGGATTTATAGTGGTTCCACTATCGTGAGATAGTGTACTTCCACTTTGAGGAGAGGAGATTTAATTATTTATAAGAAAAGAGAATTTTATGAGATTGATAATGAAGGCTAAGAAGAAGAATAATAAATACAACTTTATATGATTATTCTTCTCATGCTAATCTCTGTCTTTATATAAAGAGTATTACTTAGCATTGAAGTAATTGATTTATGGTCATAAATCAATGCCCCATAAATTCTTCTATTCATATGAGAAATGTTTATCCATTTGATTTTCCAGTTTTCCCCAATTTACATGCGCCTGATAAGATTCCTTTTTTAATCAGCTAATTAGGGAATTAATTGATTATTTCAATCTCCCAAATAATTTTTCTTCTCATGTAGTTAATTTATTACTCTCTTTAATGCTATAAAAAGGCAATATATTTGAGTAATTATCTCAAATATCTTCCAAATCTTTTACAACTGGAAATATCGTATCACTGAAATCAACATTATCTTTCAAATCTTCTTAGTTTGTAACTATTGTATCATCAAATCTAACAACATATTCTACAAATAAGCATGATACTATTGTAAATTTTCAATAAAATTTGAAATTGGCACATGGGCTTTATTTTAAAATATGAGTTAAAAGTAATGAGAAGTAAGTATTTAGGATGAGATCAAAGGAGGTGGGGGATAAATTTTACATCTGTATCGAACTTTTTATACAATAGAATAGAAGATGCACAATAAAAGAAGTAGGTACTTTTTGTATAATTTGAAATGTGTGGAATTAAAAAAAGGAAAATTTGATTTTAAACATTAAATGAATCTGAGAAGATAATAGGCAAATGAGTGGAAATTGGTTAACTAATCGTTTAATTTAACTATTGAGGGAAACTTGAGATTATAATAAATTTTTAGGAAGTATAAAAATATCTTTTCATAGCAATATATTATTTCATGTTAATTGTGAAAAAAGAACATTTTTTTCTCATATTTAGTTCCTTATTCAAAAAAAGAGAATATATGATAGGTTGAGATATAAATATAACCATGGAGAAAAGTGCAAATTCTATGCATAAATTAAGCAGAATATAAAACATGATCTGACAGTGAGTTAGAAGAGGAAAGACAAATGGTTAGATATTGAATATATCTATCCATTGTTATTCTATATAAAATCGAATGTTTCACTATTGCTATTCTTTTTCCTCATCCATTCTCAAAGTGCTTAGCGATTTTATAGCGGTGTAGGTGCAAAAAGTTATAGCAGGTATAAAGCGGTAATATAGAAGAAAATAGCAAAGGTGCAAAAAGCTTCATTATATATAAAACTAAATATTTAAAGCTATTTTATTATCGTTATCACGTCATTTGTGTAGGAAGAAGAAATATTTTTTAATCTTAAATAACAAAGCCAAATAATATCATGATTTATGCAGACTAGATTTGGCGACTACAAAAGATTTCAACTTATATTGAGCACTTATGCCTTAAAATTAGGTCATTAACCTAACTTTGTTGATTTAATTTAAAAGAAGAACACTCAAATCAACATTTGAATATTAATGCTGCTAAAGTAGATGCTAAAAAGCCTTGATTTAGCAGGTGTAGCAGAAAATAACGGGACTTAAAGCGGATCTACTATTTAATAGTGCTAAACTGAAATAGCATAGCGGCTGGAGAGTTCTTTGCGCTATAACGGGGATTTTACAGGGATTTAGAAGGGCTTTAATTGCACAGTTCTCAGCTCATATCCTCAATTATTCTCTATACAGAGGTATAGTTTCATTTAAGCCCTCGTGTTTTCTTTTATTTTTTCTAAAAGACTGAATCATTGAGTTATATAACTCAATGGATAATCCTTTCTTTGGAAACTTTAATGGTAGTCTCTTACTATTCGTAAGCTTACTATTTCATCTAATAGCATATTATATACGATAAGCTAATGAAAGCTTAATCAAGTAAGCTCTTTTTTTCTTCTCCTTCTTTAATAGTATAACTAGTGTGCACCCGTGCTTCGCACATGGTTGTGGGAAAAATAATGTAGTTTCATTGGTCATATGCAAATGTATAAAAATCATAATATATATATATAAATATAAATAGATAATGAAAAATCATTATTGAAAGGTAGTGCTGCAATAGTAAAAACAAATTGCAAGGATAAAGAATGCATAGATACATCTAGTATCAGTAGGTAACACAGAATAAAAAAGAAAGATAGGCAAAGTTATTATTAAAAAGAAAGATGTATGATGAGATATAACGTCAATCATATGAATAATTAGAAAGGTTATAGCATTGTACAACAAATGGTTCCAAACATTCTTGCTAAAATTTAATGTTGATTGCATGTAAGGAACCATAGTCATATAACAGAATATTACAAAAAAATGATAATTATCTAAAAATGTAGCTAAGTAATATTGGTGCAGTCTAAGTGATATGCAGGTAGGGAATCAGTAAAACACATTAGAACAATTGTAGCCATATATATATATAATCAACATAACTGTATGATGTGTAGGCAAACATATTTTTAGGAAAGAAGCATGTCCAATTAGGTGTGAAACAAATAGTTTAAGTAATTTATAACGTTGCATACTTGTATACAAATACAACAACCAAAATGAATAACTTGAAGCAACCAATGAACTAGTAGCACCGGTAGTGTTTAAAAGCTTCCCGGCGGTATTTTCATCTCTATTAAATAATGTAGGCCAATCAAAGTCACAGTGTATTTAAGCACTCGTTCCCGGAATTTTGCAAGGCAGAATAAAGGTTAGAAAACATGCAGATTAAATAATTGTATATGAGTTTTATACCTTTTTAATTTCTTTGTTTGTCTGCACTTTTGCCATGCGTTAATATGTAATTGGTTGTTATTTCTAGTGAGTAAGGATATAACATCACCTACAACTATCAGAATTTGCAAAAAATATTAAAATTGTAAATTTGTCATTTCTAAAGAAAAGCGTCAATGTTTCTACCTTAAATCACCTTTCTTTAAGATTCTAATTCGTATAACATTTTTCCTACACAGATCATAATGGTTCAAAAATTGTAAGTTTGAATCTTATGTACTTCGGTATGCAAAGTGCACATAGAACTTAATACAAAAGGTTTGTAGCATTTTGTGGCATATTAACCATGTATTTCTCTGTTGGACACATACCCGTAAACAAAATAAAAAGTTTAACAGTACCATTTTAGATAAAGAGACAATTGGATTTCAGATCCGTACATTGCAAAATAGGTAGAGATGATCAGCAAAAGATTTTAATCAAAATAAAAGTAGGGTATTGTAATATCTAGTTGTCAACTAAAACACAATGAAATCAGCAGATAACTAAAATTTAATTTCAAGCAGGCAAAATCTAAAGGGATAAAAATAGATGTAAAATTTTAACATTCTTATATTGTGGGTGTTGTTTTTATATTTGTTATATATGGCTTGTAAACCTATGTGTAAACCGCATTCTATTTATTCTATATTATTATGTGTGAATCAATAAGGAAATAGAATCAGTTGAATAAAGTATATGGAAAAGTCCACAGACATATAGGTATGACATGAGAAAATTACTATAAGTATGAAATTAGATGGGATATTTTGAAAAATACACCAGAAAAATAGAAAGGTTTGCATAAGCCATGTGTGTAAATTAAAAAATACAGCGATAAAGTTGCAGCCAGAAGTAATAATTCTAAACTATATGCAAGACTAAATGAAATTAATTATCATATAACCTATTGTAAGGTGTATAATTATATTATAATCATAAAAATTATTTTTTTAGAGTGAAAAAAGGAAAAAAAAAAGATTCTTGATAAAAAATGTAATTTGAATGTGATATGTGGTGAGTTTAAGTAAAACCGAATACATGTCTTTCTTGTATATAACCCAACTTATAACTAAGAGAGTATATAGTATAAAAGTGTGTATCTTGTAGGTTAAAAATTTCATTTCAATGTGGACCAAAACAATTCAAGGTATAACTAACACACCTAATGTTGCATTAACAGTTTGGAAAACCAAAGTGGAAGGGAAAACACGTTGAATGGTAATAGAAATATATAGAGATGAAACGGTTAACGGGGGAGGAAATTAGAAGTTGTAAATTTGTAGCATAATAGCCAAAAAGTATAAGGCATAAATGGAACGATGCGAAGAATAAATGCATGGTCAACATTAGATTACCAGTATGGAAATATATCTTTGTTATAGTAAACATGATATATAAATGTACCTATGTTTGGACTGGATGCATGTATACTTTGGTTGTTGGAGGAACCATTTCTCAAATAAAACAAATAATTACCTGTAACTATCCACTGACCACTATCAACCATAGCTGGAATTAGTTATCCTCCTAATAAAATAATTTTACAAATTACTTTCATTTAATGCATAAAACAATGAGAAAAAAGATGAATAAAATGAACGGAAAATTGCATATTTCATTTATAGTTCTAATGCAAAACAACACTTGATAAATTGAAGGTAGGTTTAGCATTGAATGCTTGAAGTTGTTTCGTTTAAATTCAACAGTATCAGTCTGAATTTCATGAACCGATTGGGCATGAAGTTATCTTTTCAATAAATTACTATATAAATGAAAAATGTTAATTTTAAATAAGATAATTGTTATATGCCTACGACTGTTAACATGCGGTTATTTGAAATAGAAAAGAATATATAATTTCTAACAATAACATACAAAGGTTAGTATACAGTTATATGCAATCATTAAGAGTTCATATCAATTTATGTTGAATAATAAGTTATTACAAATTATAAAAGGTTTATGTATTGTATATACACGACAATAGTAGAAAACTCATTGGCTCATATGAAAAAACTAGCACAAAATTATCCAAAACATTAAAAGAAATCAAATGAGTATTGTTTCCAAGTAACATAGGTCAAAGAAAAATACCGCAGAAATAATGGAAAAATAAATAGAAAAAATGCATTCATACTATTATAAGTTGCAAATAGATCAATGGAAACAAAAACAAAAACAATAATGAAGAGAACACAAGCAAACCTGTACTTTTTAATTCTGCCGTTTAGTTTTTGCTATTGCAGACGCTTGAAATCTCTTTACCATCTTAAGACACTAAAAAGATTATCATAACATCAAATAAGATTGAAATCTGAGTTTCAGAAAACAAATATTGAGAATTATGGTTTCGATTCTTTACTTATTCTTTACCGACTACAAAATCATATAATCGTCATCAGAATTCGAGTTGAAATAGTTAGATTGATTCAATTGTAGCTTGTAACGGTAAATTCAATTGTGTGTACCTAGCACTAAATTTACATGTAATCAACCAAACATAAAAAGAAGGTTAAAATAACAACCATTGTTTAAAGCTAGAAGGTGAGTGTTAAATATTTAGGTAAAGAAAAATTATAATGCTATTTGCATGAATAATATGTAAAGAAAATAAAACTAACATGTTACTTCAGGAGGTGTTACTTCAAGAAGTTTTGCTTTGGAGAACCTTGCAAATACATCAAATAAACTTGATAAAATAACTTTTAAATGACGAAACATAGAACAAAGCATTATTACATTAGTGATTTCATGGTAATAAACTGATGTTGTATACCACACATAGTAAAAAAGGAGTAAAGTATGATGGCAAATTTGACTTTTTCAGGCCAAGTCAGCATTTCATTGTTTCTTAAAGTAGCCTATATTCCTATTTTTATCATGAGACACTTCAATAAAATCAAATATAAAATGCAAACTCTCTATTATGTCTAAGCGATTTTAGCATACCATTCAAAGGGGTAGGGAAAACCTTAGGAAAATCAAACCAACTAAACTCCCCAGGCTTATTTTGCATGGAAAAAATCATAGAATGTTCTTTCCATTGCAATCGATCATTAATCCCAAGCTCTCCAAATAAATTTTGTACATTAGGATAAGCTTCAACTACACATAAAATTTGATGATTGTGGATGGAGAAATGGTGTATGGTGTTTATACCTTATTCAGTTATACATAGGATTGAAATTAAAATGATGTATTTTCTTTCAAACTAAAGTAGGTGCTTACAAAAAATATGAATGCCTTTCTCATACCAATCCCCATCCTTGTCTTTTCAAGCAGCAACCTGTTACACATACACTATTTCATTGTACACAAACTTTGTTACATGTAAACTAATTTATGATCGAATATAAAAATATATTATGAATTAACATATAGACCTTTCCTCCTAGAACATCTTTAGCTTCCAATAATATAGGTGTATGTCCAACATCAGCTAGATATTTTGTAGTAGAAAGACCAGCCAATCCTGAATATATATGGTAAATTTACGCATCATTAAAATAGAGTTACAAAAACTGGTTCGTAAATGGAAAAAGTGCATAAATGAGTGCAATTTTAAGTGTAAGGTTTGCAAATTAAAATTGGCGCAATAACACTTCAACTCAAAACTTCCTGCTACATCTTGTTCGAGTTCCCAATATAGGTAAGAAAATATAAGTTTTAGAGCTGATGATGAACATAAATTATCATAAATAAATGGACAATGATGGTGCAATATAAACTAATGTGTGCATACATTATATAGCAAGTGAATCATACCAACAATGCTAAAGAGTCAAATAGCGGACTAAGCCAACAATTGAAAATAACTATGAAAATAAAGCAAAGTATGTATATACTTTTACACCATGATTTTCAATGCTAAAGAAGCTAAAGAAATAATAACTATAGTGTAACGACCCGTAAATTTTAACTGTTTTAATAACGTAATTAGTTAAATTTTGTGAAATTTTAAACGATAAAATTTTGAAATATAAATTTGATATTTGGAATGCGTCTAATTAAACATAGCAACTGGTAAATTTTCGTCCGAAAATATGAAAATTTATTTCGCGCGTAAATTTACTTCAATTTAATCAGTTAAAAATTGGTGATAATAAAATGTTTTCCAAACCTGAATATTTTTACATAGAAAATTTGTAAATCATCTTCTGAGTGAGACGTCATCTTTCGTTTCGTTAAATTTGACCATCTATTGCTCCGTTTATCTTATTTTCGACGGATTTGCAGCATTTTTGGTACCGATTATCGACTTTTGATTCAATGATCGTACCACTAATATCTATATACCATTCTGTCTGTCTCGTCGTGATGATCCCCGCAATATATTTATTTCTGTACTTCGAACTCTGGTATGCAACGGTAAGAATGAAACAGTTCACCGTAACGGTACCGAATTTTGACTTTACATTTTCCCTTAGACTTCAAATCTATAACGTGCAGCCCAACAACAATTAATTGGTTTAATAATTTTCCAGAAATCAAGGGGTGACCAATTCTATTCCTTTTATTCACTCGACCATTTGAATTTTTCCACTGGTTGATTTCAACAGTCATCTGCTTTTAATACATCCGGAAATCACGTGTGTGACTTTCAATATCCTACCGTTCATTTTATTTCAGCCTTACCTTCTCTCTATAGCTTGCCGAGCTTCTTCCTAATTTCTCTGTTCTTCGCCCCCTTATTTTCTTCTTCTGCAATAATAAAAAAACGTGGCCGAAGCCTCCTTCCCAAACATCTTCATATATTTCGACAGCTACCCAAATCTGTGCCGACCCTAGACTCCCACTCACTCCCTTTCTTCCATCACCGGCCTTCAAACACCGAAGCCCCACCAACCCGAGCTAGTTCCTCCGCTTGCTCCTTCCGCAACCCCTTCGCCTGACTTCCTTTGCTTCTCTGTCATAAGGTAGTCTTATTCGAAGCTTTTATATTTTTTTTACTGTATGTTTATAATGTGTTTAAGGGTGTTATGATATAAAGGTTTTTATAGGTATATTTGCTATATATATAACGTATGATCTGTTGGGTTTATTGTATGAATCGATAATAGTTTACATATGTGCATAATTTAATAGACAGTTCTAAAATCTACGTGTCCTCTGTACACAGTTTTAAAGTTAAATAGTAAAGTTGTTTATATGCATTTTTTTATAGATTTTACACACATGTATATCTGAGTCTAATAGAGTTCTGTTATTTATATAAGTGTTACATTAGGTGTGTGTGTGTTTGGTTTGCTGGAAAAAAAAGAGGAAGAAAATATAATAAAATATGTAGACTTCTTTTTGTTAGTATATGACAATCTATTAAGTTATAAGTGCACAGATATGTTAGAGATAGGTAATCTATACGTATATAGTCTGAGTATTTTGTTGTTGTTTTGTTTGATCTGTCCATCATTTTTTTGTTATGATTTATGATCTGCATATATACGTTTTAGTCTGCATTGTACATTTGTTTGTCAACTATAAATTTTAAATTATATAGCATTGGAACTAATATAATTTCAAAAAAAAAAGTGAGTAAATATTACAAACGGAGCTATAATATGATTGTGAGTTTTATAGGGCCTGTTGTTTGCATGGAGTTGTAAAGCTTTGGTTTCTTTGTTTATAAATTCTATTTTACCATATATATTTATGTAACGTAAGTCTATTCAAACCATTGAATTCGTTTTGCAAGTTATACACATTACATTTATACATTCAGTGTCCGCATAGTGTGATACAACTATTGCTATATAGTTTGTTATATATTACGGTAGATATATATTTGTATAATAGGCAAATCTATTTTTCTGTAAGAAAATTTTATGTTATAATTTTTAAGTTTATAAATACGCATATCTAGTATACTTTGGTTTGGTCTCTAAATATATATATTCATGCCTTCAAAAAAATATAATACTGTTATATATATATATATAGCATATATAAAGGTTGTATACGAAATGTTATCTGAGTCCACTTGTATATAAAGCTGTCTATAACCTTTATACATACGATTTTTAGAATGTTTATAAAGATGTATATTTGCTGTGACTTATCATAGCTGTGACTAACACACCTAGTACATAAGTTATATTAGTACCGCATAACTGTTGTTGTATATAGAGTTATATCGAGTCTGCATATTTGGTTGTCTGAGTATATATACATTTGTGGGTTGAGTTATGCATATATAATTAGTTGTCTACATATAAATGTTCTATTGTATATTTGGCATGTGAGTTTGGGTAGCCGCCTGCATTATATGAATATATATAGTCTATATTTGTTTACAAGTTTAGTTTTGTACTATTATATAGATATTTCTCTCTGCAGCTTATATACCAATTTATATAATAGTATATATATGTTTAAAACTGAAAATTACACGACTTTATGTGATCTGCGTTGAGCCGGTATATTTATTTTAGCAAAGCAAGTTTATATTAATATTCTTATGAACATTGGTTTTGAATTTTAAAATATAAAGATTCTTCTTTCTATTTGGTTTGTTTGTGTATTGGTTTAAAATATATATGTGTATATATATATATAGATTTATTTTGATTGGTGTTTAAGTTAAATGTAGATTTTAGAAAATATAAATTATATGCGATATATTTTGTTCTTATTGATTTCCCATTTATCAGCTTTGATCGTCAAATTCGTGCCCATCTTGTTTCGCTTTGGAATTCGTGTTTGGATCCACAAATCGTTTCCTTTCCGTTCATCTCTCTAGCCTCGAAAGGTGAGAAATCACTCACGATTAATGTTCTTATATGTATTAAATTTGATTTCAATTGAAATGTAAATTGAAATATGCTGTTGTTAGTTATTTACATTGTTATATATATATGTCATTATCTGTATATGTTCACCTATGACATCTGACACCATTATCTGTTATTTATATTATTGATATATGTCTGTTGCTGTTGTTATTTTATTATCACTCTGCAAGTTCCCTATTAGTATAGAATCACTATGGGTTGAAATGATACATACCCGAACGATCTATAGAATAGGAGAAAATCGTTATGGGTTGAAATGATAAACCCAAGCGATTTTCATTGAATTGAATTTGGGATTGCGGGTTGAAAAGATATATACCCGTAAATATATTTTAAATTGCGGATTGAAATGATAAATATCCGTATCACTTGACCATAGGATAGAAAATTATATACAGGCACTGTTGGTCTATATGTAAATGTTTTGAAAATGATTTCTATGGTTTTGAAAAGAAATATATGGTTTTGATAAATATTGATTTTAAAGATTTATCAAAGTTGATTTAATAAAGTTGATAAATAATATGTTTAAGTATTTATTTAATATCTATATTTTCAAATATAGAATTTATAATGATTTGAAATTGATTGAAATTATATTTATTTAAGAATTATACTTAAATAAGTTTGATTTGAAATGTATTGAATTTTAAATTTAAAGAAGTGATTTACAACTTGAAATTTGAAAAGGTGACTTAAATGGATATTTCAAACGTATAAATATTTAAATGAGAAATTTTGTTTATTTAAATTGTAAATTGAAATTGTATTCAAATGTTATGGAAATGTTAAGTTAATATTTCAAAACTAAATAATTGTAAAGTGAATTTGATATGTATATAAATTTATCGAATTTAGTTTGAATGTTGAATATTTAAGCTTTGAAATATATTAAAATTGAAATGGCTTATTTTATGGTTCAAATATGTATTTGAAATCGATAATTTGAAATTGTTTATTTAGAAGCTGAATCAAGTTGAAACTGATGATTTGAGATTTGATTAAATTAAAATTTTGGAATTCGAGTTAATTTGAATCGATTTGTGAAATTTGAGGAAACTATTTTATTTTATAAAGATTTTAATATCTAAACTGTTTAAAAGGAAAGTGTTATGATTTCCAAAATACTATGATTTCAAAGCTGTGATTTCCATTGTGTTTTGATTTTTTAAAAAAAGACTATGATTTCGAAAGCGTTGTAACTGTGGAAAGTGATATGATTTTGAAAATGGATATATTTGAAGTGAAAAATGATATCGTATTAAATTGGGTCTTGAAATGATAATGATATTTTGGTTTTGAAGTATAAACTATTTTGAAATGACCACGGTGTTATAATAACGATTGGTTGGCAAAGAGACCGGGATCGGATATGGACATACTCTCTGTCGATACCGAAAACCACTTTGACAACCGTGTACGCGGTGGAGATTCCAGAATGAAGTAGGATGGTGGCGACGATCCTAAGGTATATACGTGGACCCAACTCCCGTGAGTTGGCATAAGGTGGCTAAAACAGGAGCGATCTCGGGCCAGTGAGGTAGCACCTCGTATCGGACACACTTCTTCGATTTCATTCTATTACTTGTTGATTTGGTGGCCACCCTTCGATTTGGGAGTGTTGTTCGAGGTGGAACGGTAGTGGCTGCTATGCGTATCCATCAGTCCGTGTGCGTAATTGGTATATCTACCCTGGCATTGCCTTGTGTGCCGTGTCACCTACCATATCGAGCTTTACTACGATTATGATTTTAAGATCCGACCGCGTTAAGGTTCTCCATCCCCTTAACGGTATTTTCTATATGATTATACTTTACTAATTAGACACTACTGTATATAGCGTATATTACTACATAGTAAATAGTTTAGCGGACCCTTAGAGGATGGTTATCCCAAACATCCTTTAAGTTACTTGTATTTCAGTTGATATTTCACTTGAGTTGGATTTATTGAATATAAGAATGTTAATCCTGACTCGAGTGTTTTGTGTTTTTCTTTATGCTCGGGTCAGACTGAGTGATACAGCATTTAAGACTCACCTTTGGAGTTGGAGCTTCGCTTGGAGATCCAGTTATCTATCGATCCTGCTTTCAGTTATTCAGTTGATTCCAGTGATGTATTCAGATCTTGTATTTGATTATTGTATTGAGACATCTTTTGTATTCGAGACTTCTGTTGTATCTTGTCTAACTCTGCTATATATATAGTAGCTTCATGAACTACTATCCTTTTGTTTCCGCTGCATTATTGTTATATTACTCTGTGTCTGTGATATGTAATTATTTTATTTACTGTATATGCTGAGTTTTGCCAAATTTTATTTACAATCCATCGTTTTGAATTATTCAAGTCCGACATGTGTGGATTTATTGTCGATTTGAATGATCCAAAACACTGGGTCGTTACATATAGGAAAACATAATTTAATACCTACTATTTCACTAGCAAAGCACGAAGCACTTCAGAAAGAACACATAAACAAAGGATTTAAGAATCAAACTAATGAGGCTAGTTTTGATAATAATACCTTGCAACTTTGATGTTGGAAGGAATGCTAGTGAAGCTGACGACCCTTATGTATTCCACTGTATTCCAGTCCTCGTTAGATGATAATAAAAAAGAATATTAGATATATAGAACTCATGTTTGTCCTAATTAACAAACTGTATGTAGAAATTCGATTAACCTATAAAAGTAAATGTCAATTTACACATCCAACAAAAAATGAAAATTTTGACCTTAAATTATCGTAACAGTTGGTACTGAAATATAAATTTAGTTTTCACATTCACATATATGTAAGCAAGCAGCCTCTTTTTTTAACGATTCATTTCTATCCACCTTTGGAGAAATATTTTTATCATTAACCTCCATAAAGCAATCACTTATCAAGTGCTAAGATAACTGTAAAATCAAGGCCATGAATCTGAATTTGACCTGAAATATTCAACCAAAATCTCCAAGGTTTTCCTTGCTTGCCTTATCTATTTTTATTTCCTCTTTGTTCAAAATGCACCTGCATTTGCTGTACAACCCAAGGCTTCCTGCAACAAATCCATAATTTAGCTCATTACCATGACCGAGAATACAAAACAGCGAAGATAGAAGAGATGCAAAGCATGGAAATGCAGGAACAACAAAGCGAAACAAATCAATAATTAACACACAAAAAATCAGGGTTGGAGCATACTTGGCAGCTGGATAATATTATTGTAAGGAAGAATAGCAACCAATAATAGGGATTCTAAACTTTAGTTAGGACATATTTCCAATTTAGAGTAAGATTGTTTTCCCTAATCAATATACTTTACACGTGACTTCAGACATATGAGTGTTAATTGAGTTGGAAATATAAAACATGAATTTTTACAAAAATTCAAATCTCGAATTCAGATGAGTTGAACGGTTTCAGGCATATATTAATCTCGAATTCAAGTTCATAACTGATTAATTATTTCATTAGTAACTGCAGAACGATGAAATAACAGACAATTGAGAAATTAATTTAGCCTAAAAGCATACAAAACGAGATATAAACAGTAAGAAATCTGAAATCAGTACCTTGAATATATGTTATTTCCAACAGCGAGGAGGAAATGGTGGATTACGCAGAGTTACTGATGCCTATGTGAGCAGATCTAGGGCTGATTGAAGCAATTAGAAAAGAGAGTAAAGGGATTTGTGTTTTGAGAAAAGGATAAAAGCAAGGATTAATGACAGAAACCCTAGCTATTTCCTTGTAGAGGATAGAAAGAAACAAAGAATTGATTAAAGAAAGGAGGAGAATCGAAAGATGACAGTAGAGAAAGAAACGAAGAATTGATTATAGAAAGGAGGAGAATTGAAAGATGACAAGAGAGAAAGAAATGAAGAAATGATTATACAAAGGAGCTGTGACTCTTCATTTCAGAAAACACTCGAAGGCTTCTACGCTCATGAAATGCAACTCAGTAATAATATAATAGTATAGATTATTCTTCTATTTCAGGCATGCTCAACTCCTCTCAAATAGTTCTATTATCTATATCAAAATAAAGTAAGAGAATAAATTAATGAATCAAAAGCTGATATGTCATGGAGTCAAGATGGTCAGGTTGTACCCTAATTTGTTATCTTCTTATTTTAACATTCTTTGATAGATCCTCAGATTATTGTTTGTGTATTTATATTTGGAGTTTTGATGGATTCCATTTTGTTTTTTTAATTATTATAGGTGTTGAACAATGGACCAAAAAGTATAGTAAGAAGGAACCACAAAAAATGTTCAATGCCTACAACAATAAAAACAACATTGAATACATTAAAACTTCAGATTAAACACATAAACAATAATTAAAAGACCAATCAAAGAATGTTATGTAAGGAAATTTGACCGTTTTGTAAGGAAATTAATGTGAAACGTTTCCTTCTTCATTATGTGGTACATTAATGGACCGTTTCCTTCCTCAAACGTTTCCTTCCTCATTATGTGGTCAATAGAATCTAAAGGGTTTTCCTATTAATATACTAATAAATAAAACGGTTATAATCTAGAGCGTTAATTTCTCTCATCTTGATCTTGATGGACGATCAAGATTAAGTCTAAAAATCTGGAAATTTGGTCCTCTCTCTGCCTATAAATATTAACCTTTGCCCATCACAAAGGAAATAAGAAAACACATAAAGAAAATATAGGAAAAGAGAGAGAAACTATTCTCCTTTATCCATTGATACAGCCTTCGACAACAACCATTGTTGATTCGTATACAAGATGTCTGGAGGTATGTTTTATTAATTAATTACATATGTGATAATCATGTAATTCTAGATCTGAGGGTTTATATTATTCGCAAGATATAGATTACATGTGGTATCAGAGCCTATTTTATAATTCATGATTATCCATCAATATATAAAACGAAACTACCATAGATCTATGATATGATGTTTGTAATTTTACTATGATAATGATAATGATTATTAATATTAATATGATTCAAGTTTAATATTCCTATTATTTAAGTTCCTACAGTAATCATGATTATCAATATTGTTCTATTTACTGTATTCTTAGATCTGGATCCGGAAAGTTCATATTTCCGCAAAAGTTAATTTTCTACTTTAATATTTGACCTACTGTATAATATGGAACAACTTATTGTATGCGCATACTTTTCAGAAAGTATACATATTGAAAACAATTGTTTTCTAGTTTGACATTAAATTCATGACCTAGAACTTGCAAGATAATTGTCTATATATGATTTGCAAAATAATTATTTATATGTTAAATTCACATATGGAATTTACTTGGAGTTACTAGACATTTATTATCCTTGCTGTGGATTACTTGAAAGAATGACAAAAGTTTATGCAAAAAAAACATTAATGTTTATCTCTTTTCTCTCTTGTTTTAGTTTTCGCTTCCGCACTTAATTTCCTTGTTTCCTCTGGTCTGATGCATGCAGTCCCGTCCACAGGCGGCTGCTGCTTGCACAATAACGCATGAAACATTAATGTTTATTATTCTTTCATGAGTATGGTTCTACTGCCTACCCACAGGAGGCGCTAAACCTAACCTCTTATTATGACATGTTGTGTTTTATTCTAATAAAGAAGCCTACATTTCTTTTATATCTGCAGTTGCAATGCCCTCAAACCTTAATTCGTACGTTGCGTCTATCGTCAAACTCAATGGAACCAACTACTCAGAATGGAAAGAGCAAGTTGATTTTTCTTTAGGCGTACTTGAACTGGACATGGCTCTCCTTAAGGAAAAGCCAGCCCCACTTACTGACACAAGTACGCATGAGGAAAACAAACTCCATGATGATTGGGAACGATCTAATAGGCTCAGCATGATGTTTATGCGAATGGTGATTGATACCAACATCAAAACCTCTCTACCGAAAACTGAAAGCGAAAAAGAATATTTGCAATCCATTGAAAATCGATTCAAGACTGCAGACAAATCCCTTGCTGGGAAACTTATGGCAGATCTTGTAACTATGAAGTTTGATGGTTCTTGCTCAATGAGCGCTCATGTCATTGAAATGATTAACCTTGCTTCCAAACTTAAGAACTTGGGATTGGTTATGGACGATGCTTTTCTCGTCCAATTCATTCTCACTAGCTTACCTCCTCAGTATGAACCATTCAAAATTCATTACAACACTATTACGGAAAAGTGGAGTCTAAATGAATTGACTAACAAACTGGTTCAATAGGAGTCTAGGCAAGGCTCGCAAGGCATTAAAGTTGCTTATTTCACTCAAGGGGTTGGAAAACAAGCTGGCCAAAAGAATAACTCACAGCATAAAAGAGCACCACCCAAATTTGATGACGCCACTCAACCATCCAAGAAGAAAAAGAAGGATGACGTCTGCAAATTCTACAAGAAACCTGGACACTTCCAGGCAGATTGCATTAAGCGCAAAGCATGGTTCGAAAAGAAAGGTAACCCAATGGGTTTCGTAAGTCATTTCGAATCAAATCTTACTAATGTACCTTCTTCTACTTGGTGGATTGATACTGCTGCTAACGTTCATGTTTCGAATTCTATGCAGGGATTCATTACGATCCAAACCACAAACCCAAGTGAGAATTTCATTTTCATGGGGAATAAAGATAAAGCTCCAGTTGAAGCTATTGGAACTTTTTGTCTTATTTTAGATAGCGGTTATCAGTTAGATTTATGTCAAACTCTTTATGTTCCGTCTATTTCCCGTAATTTGATTTCTGTAAGTGTACTTGATAAATTTGGATATTCTTTTGAAGTTGGGAATGGAAATTTTAGTTTATTTAAAAATTCTAGTCTTATTGGTTCTGGAATATTAATTGATGGACTTTATAAACTTCATCTTAAACAAAATGCTGAAATCCAACTCACCCTGCATGGAAAAGAAACTAAAAGAAAGTCGTCCAAGAATGACTCTTACTTCTTGTGGCATAAAAAACTGGGTCATATATTTAGTGAAAGAATCAAGAGGTTAGTGAAAGATGGTGTCCTACCGGACCTAGACTTCGCTAACATTACAGCATGTGTTGATTGTATTAAAGGAAAAACAACAAAAAACACAAAGAAAGGAGCCACAAGAAGTACACAACTTCTTGAAATAATACATACAGATATTTGTGGACCTTTTGATGTTCCAACTTTTGGAGGAGAGAAATACTTCATCACTTTTATCGATGATTTTTCACGTTATTGCTATCTTTATATGTTGCATGAAAAATCTCAGTCGGTGGATGCTGTACAAGTGTTCATTACTGAAGTCGAAAGGCAATTAGAAAGAAAAGTGAAAATCATTAGGTCAGACAGGGGTGGTGAATTCTATGGAAGGTATGATGAAACGGGACAACATCCTGGACCTTTTGCTAGACTTCTTCAAAAACTTGGAATTGTTGCACAATACACAACGCCTGGATCTCCATGGCAGAACAGTGTAGCTGAAAGGCGAAATCGTACATACATGGAAATGGTTAGATCCATGATGAGTCATGCAAATTTACCTATATCATTATGGATGGATGCATTACGAACAGCTGTCTACATCTTAAATAGAGTTCCAAGTAAGACCGTTCCAAAGACTCCTTTTGAACTTTGGAAAGGATGGAAACCTAGTTTAAGACATCTCCAAATTTGGGGTTGCCCAGCTGAAGCTAGACTGTACAATCCAAATGAAAAGAAATTGGATTTTAAGACAGTCAGTGGTTACTTTATAGGTTACCCAGAAAAATCTAAAGGATATAGATTTTATTGTCCTAAGCATAGTACAAGAATTGTTGAAACTGGCAATGCCAAATTCTATGAGAATGGTGAAATCAGTGGGAGTACAAAACAACAAGAAGTGGTCATTCATGAAATAAGGGTACCCATTATCTTACCCTCTATTTCGAAAGATATTGGGAATCATCCCATTGTTGAACCTGTTCACAATGAGGAAAACCCAATAAATGATCAACAAATCCATAATGAAATTATCACCAATCATAATGTTGATGAAGTACCATAGGAACTAGCATTAAGAAGATCTCAAAGACAAAGAAGATCAGCTATTCCTGATGATTATATGCTTCATCTAATAGAATCTGAAGTAACTACGGACCCAATTTCTTATTCACAAGCCATTAAGGATGTTAATTCTATTAAATAGATTGATGCCATGAAAGATGAACTGAAATCTATGGATAATAATCAAGTTTGGGAAATCGTTCAATTGCCGCAAGGACATAAAGCAGTCGGTTGTAAGTGGGTCTTCAAGACCAAACGTGACTGCAATGGTAAAATTGAACGATATAAAGCTAGACTTGTTTTCAAAGGTTTTAATCAGAAAGAAGGCATTGACTATAATGAAACTTTTGCTCCTGTTTCCAGGAAAGATTCTCTTAGAATTATCATGGCATTAGTAGCTCATTATGATCTCAAGTTACATCAAATGGATGTGAAAACAGCCTTTCTAAACAGAGACTTGGAAGAAGAAGTCTACATGCGTCAACCTGAAGGCTTCATAATTGAAGGACGGGAAGACATGGTCTGCAAACTTAAGAAATCAATATATGGACTGAAACAAGCTTCTAGACAATGGTATCTAAAGTTTCATGAAATCATTACCACTTTCGATTTCACAGAAAACATAGTTGACCCTTGTATATACCTCAAGTTCAGTGGGAGCAAGTTTATAATTTTGATTATGTATGTTGATGACATATTATTAGCTAGCAGCAACCTTGGTTTATTACGTGAAACTAAGGATTATCTCTCAACGAACTTTGAAATGAAAGATATGGGTGAGGCTTCCTATGTGATAGGAATAGAAATATTCCGTGATAGATCACAAGGAATTCTAGGATTGTCTCAAAAAGCATATATTGATAAAATTCTTAAGAGATTTGGCATGACGAATTGTTCCTCTAGTCCTGTCCCACTGCAGAAAGGAGACAAACTTGTTCTTGAGCAGTGCCCAAAGACTCCTATGGAACGAGAAGAAATGACCAAATATCCTTATGCATCTCTTGTAGGGAGCTTGATGTATTCACAGGTCTGTACAAGACCTGATATCAGTCATGTAGTTGGTATGCTGGGTAGATTTCAAAGTAACCCAGGAATCGCTCATTGGAAAGCTGCAAAGAAGGTACTGAGATACCTAAAGGGAACAAGGAATTACATGCTCACCTATAGAAAATCAAGTTACCTAGAGGTAACTGGTTATTCTGATTCAGACCTTGCTGGATGTCCTGACACTAGGATCTGCACTCTTGGCTATGTGTACCTCTTATGTGGAGGTGCAATATTATGGAGAAGCCAGAAATCTGAGATGCTTTTCGGATCCACCATGATGGCTGAATACGTAGCATGTTATGAGGCTTCAATTCAGGGAACATGGCTGCGTAATTTTGTCTCACAATTTGGCACTTTAAGTTTTATCTCTAAGCCACTAACTGTCTACTGCGACAATGAAGCTGCAACCTTTTTCTCCAAGCATGATAGGATAACCAAAGGTTCCAAACACATGGACCTTAAATACCTACTACTGAAGCAAGATGTTAAACTAAAGAAAATTATTGTTGAATCGATAAGTACAGACTTACAAGTGGCAGACATATTCATGAAAGGACTACCTCTAAAGACCTTTCAAAGACATACTGATAGCATGGGTCTTGCAGATAGTTCCTAATTATCTTCTTATTATGCCATTTATTTTGTACTTATCTAGACATAACAATTATTGAGCTCTTAATAATTTAGACATCTTTTATTTCTGTTTTATAATGTGTACACATTTACATTTAGACAAATGATAACAGAAACAGTTTTTTGCTTCAAGAGATTATGTGACCATTAAGTTATGCTCATTTACGGTCTAGTTATGAAAGTTGTCAATGTCATAGTACATGGAAGTAAGCATGTTGCAAAATAACGTGTACACGTCATGACTTCCATTGACCGCTAGATTAGCCAAGACACTTATGATAACTGACTAAAGAAAAGTTTAGCATATCATGCGTGCTTTATGACCTTAATACGAAAACATTAATGGATTTTACTATTGACCAAGTGGGAGACTGTAAGGAAATTTGATCGTTTTGTAAGGAAATTAATGCGAAACGTTTCTTTCTTCATTATGTGGTACATTAATGGACCGTTTCCTTCCTCAAACGTTTCCTTTCTCATTATGTGGTCAATAGAATCTAAAGGGTTTTCCTATTAATATGCTAATAAATAAAACGGTTATAATCTAGAGCGTTAATTTCTCTCATCTTGATCTTGATGGACGATCAAGATTAAGTCTACAAATCTGGAAATTTGATCCTCTCTCTGCCTATAAATATTAACCTTTGCCCATCACAAAGGAAATAAGAAAACACATAAAGAAAATATAGGAAAATAGAGAGAAACTATTCTCCTTTATCCATTGATACAGCCTTCGACAACAACCATTGCTGATTCGTATACAAGATGTCTGGAGGTATGTTTTATTAATTCATTACATATGTGATAATCATGTAATTCTAGATCTTAGGGTTTATATTATTCGCAAGATATAGATTACATGTTAAAATAAGAAGATAACAAATTAGGGTACAACTTAACCATCTCTGCTCCATGGCACATGGAATATGTAACCATTCAGCTTTCGATTCATTAATTTATTCTCTTGCTTTATTTCGATATAGATAATAAAACTATTTAACAGGAGATGAGAAGAATAATTGTACAATGAAATGACCCTCCTATTTCCACCCTAATTTCATAAGGATTTTTTTTTTTGCTAAGAGATGATATATAGATATATCATTCATTACAAATATGTTTTCCAAGGTCATTTTCTTTCTCCAATAAACAAAATATATCCAGGACCAAAATAACTTACCAATATAAATATATCAGTGTATATCTAATAACATACACATAAATATGAAGATGTATGTGTTCTTCTTGTTTAAATTCAGAGTATATACTTTATTTTTGTACAAGAACATTCTGTTTGATTTAGATTTTTAGCAATTCAGATTAATTATTGTATCCTGATTTTTGGCCATAAAATCCACTGGAAACATGTACTATAGTCTGTCATTATAATTAGGAAATGATCAAGTAATAATCAGTGGTAAACAAGCTTTTAATAAAGATGGTTGTGTTAAAGTCTGTATAGTGTCAAACTCAGGCTAAAAGAAAGTGGATCCTAAGTGAACACAAGCAACATCTAGGCGTAATGGAAACGCGCCTAACTTATACACAAGAGGTCACGAGTTCGAGTACTATGCTAGTCGGTTCAAACACAATTTTTGGTTTTTTTTTTCCTGTATGGTTTGAAATCTGATATATACCTATATCTGCACATATATATTTAATTTTTGCCTATAATCTAACATACAAAACAATAATTCTTACTTTATTATTTTTGAAATCCATTCCTACAACTGTTCTAGGAATTTATGTTTATATTTTTGCCCAGATATCAACATGTACACAGATATACATGTACATGTCAATATCTCTGCTCATTTTCCAGAAAACTGGGTGAAACAATTGCTAAATGTACTAAGCTTTTGAAATGCATTTTTATTTTCAGAATACAATCTATCATGATCAACCAATACTTCATTTATTTGAAACTGGTTAACTCATGAATCCTGTATCTGCCACACTAGTTCAAAGCAATGGAGATACCTTTCATTGCATTCTGTCTGAAGCTTTTAGAAAAACATTTTACTTTTCTCAATTCAATTCAGAAATGAATTCAGACTTATTTACAAAGCATTTCAGTAAAAAGAAAATAAAATCCTTTTAAGTTTACTACTTGCTAAATCCAGATTTTGTTCTAAAACTCAGTGCTCTGTTATGTCTCAAGATTAGCTAATACATATATAAATTATGCAAAACAGTAGCTCACATAATTGTATATTTCTTACCAGATTTTTATAGCTGATACTTGAGCATATTTCTCTTGTTTATGTTTCAGACCCTACTTCAAAAACAAATCAAACCTTAACACACAACAATTTCAACAGACCAACAAATTTAATCTGACACTTTACAGAATATAAGGGCAACATGATCACTAACCATAAGATATTCAATACATGACTGGAAATCTTAGAAACATAAAATTTTCCTGAATACATGCAGATATAATCAATTTAAGCTCTTATTGAAACTAGTTAGCATGTTCATTCACTCCTCCATAATAGCCATTACTTCATTTTTACTTAGTGCCTGGGTTACCTGAAAGAGCATAAGTGGCTGCCTCATTTTTAAAATGAGACACCCCATATGCCATGAGCAAACAAGGGTCAGATCTATGATCTGGTATGAGTAACATCAATTCATTCATGATATTAAGCAATAGAGATTATAAGAGCACCAATTAGTTATTTAAGCAAATTCCTGCAATCAATTACTTTAACATAGTATAATTAAGTAGATTCAGGTATGATATATTCATTTATCATTCTTACACTTGCATACATAATCATGCAAACATAGTTATCTATTTGCAACAATTTGCATTCACTGGATCCATCTTGGTTCCATACCATTCAACCTAAGAAATATCCATATTCCTATCTCTTCATTTACAGGTTGTAATATTCAATTTAAATCCCTGCCTCATCTGCTATTAAGGAATCACTGAGACACATTGCAATGAACTAATTCACATCATTGCACAAAGATCTCAGGGCTTAAACAAACCATGTGCCAACTTGCATACTTCAAATATGACAAGCATTCCAGCAGCCTTCTTGGCATTCCCTTCCCTAGTTTATTTACTAGTGTATTGTCTTAAATTCTATCATCAAATATGCTAAGTGAACATGTCACCGCAAACATGGAAACATCCATAAATTTTTCCCAGCATAATTCTCCTCAGAAATAAACAGACAGTTATTTCCTAAATGGGGTTAATATGTCTTAATCTTTAGTAAAATATAAGAACATTTTCAACTGTAAAAAGAGACATGGCATGTTATATTGATCTGCAAGCCTTTATGATTGATTCAGATTCAAGATCTGGTTCAATCATAATTTTAGCTTGTGGGTTTCTCTTTTTTTTTTGATTTGATTAAGGGCTCAGCACTTAGAAAATTTCTATTGCACCCTTAACATTTTTCTTCTCAAGCCTCAGCACTTATACCAAGTATAATGCAGCTCCCAATATTTTGTAAAGTTTCCATGCCATAGATCTATAACAGTTGAGAGTATTCTCTATATAATTTTTAAGATCCTAAACTTTAACATTTATGAGTAAAGATAAAACAGTATGATACACATCCAAAGACAAATGTCTCAACCAATCAAAGATCATCAAAATCATCCATATTAAATCATATCAGATTTAAAATAAGACATCCCAAAAAAGCATTGATGAAATCATAAACATCATAACCAGAATTATATAAATGGCAATATAAAAAGTGGCTGCCTCATCTCAGGTCTTAATGCCATGAACTCAGTGAGATTACTCACCTAAATGTTTCTTCTTATTAATCCAGAAAATTCTTGTTTGAGTGTTTTCTCCTTCCTTCCAATATTTTTTTTTTCTTCTTTTCTTATTTTTGTGCAGCCCGGGGTAAAGACAATTCTACTGTCTATTTATATACATTTTTCCTCTAGGGTTTTGTTGAAACAGAATTCCATTTCTGTCCTGGCTAGCATCATGCATTTTTCATTCATAATACCCCGGCCATATTAACCAATTTAAAGGCTGCATTTTCTTTCTTTTACTTTACAGAAAATGGCCACTCACCTAGTCATGTTAAAAGTGTGACTATCCTATTTTATATTTTAATTATTTCTGAAAATCCCCTTTGCTATTTTTGCCTACACAAGCATATTGACTTGTATCACATTTCATGTCATTTTAATGTTATGGTTTCACTTGCTTATATATATGTACTTTTCAGTATTTAAAAAAAAATGTATATTTGTATACATATCTTATCTAGGCTTATTTTAATTCCTCCTTTAAATTCAGAAACATATGCACCTATATGTATACAAGTTTACAAATCCTTATAACATATACATATGTATAATTTTCTTTTCTGGGTTTTAATTAAAATCTGTTTACTGATTTAAAGTAAAACTTACTTTTCTTATTCTCTAATATGATCCATATAATTCCAGAAATCAAATATCCATGTTGCAAAATCATGTTTGTATTGCTTTTTAATTCTTGTTTTAAATCCAAGAAATCTGGAGTTCTTCCTTGTGCCATTTCAGTGTGCACGTGCACACATATACTTGCACACTATTTATTCCAGAAATTTCACCATATTTAAATCTAAATATTTCAAAAATTAAATCATTTTACAAAAATGATTTTTCACAAAATTTTGGGGTATTACATTCACCCCTCCTTTTAGGAATTGTGTCCTCACAATTTTCTAACATTTATAACAAGCATCATTCTCTTTTCTGAAAACTTATCAAACATATGCATAAGCAAACAAATTCAACCATATCAACCATGCATAACAAAATTTTCCAGAAAAAAAAATTACCTTTTAATTTGCAAAAAGCTTAGGATAATCCATTCTAATCTTATCCTCTAACTCCCATGTGCAGTCATTAGGATCACTACTCCACTGGATCTTAACTAGTTTCAAAGTTTTGCTCCTTAATTTCTTTTCTTCCTTGGCTATAATCCCCACTGGTTCTTTTTCATAAACCAAGTCAGGATTTATTTGAATTCTGGTAGGCTCTTCCAAAATGTCTTCTTTATCATGTACCCATCTTCTAAGTTGGGACACATGAAAAACATTATGCATTGCTTTCATTTCCTCTGGTAGTTCTAATTTGTAAGCCAATGAACCAATTCTTTCCAGAATTTTATAGGGTCCAACATACCTTGGTGTGAGCTTACCTTGCTTGCCAAATCTCATGACTTTCTTCATAGGTGAAATCTTGATGAAAACAAAGTCTCCCACTTCATATTCCACTTGCTTTCTCTTCCTATCTACAAATTTCTTTTGCCTATCTTGAGCTGCTGCTATTCTTTTTCTTATTAACAAAATTTTCTCTGTAGTTTCTTTAACATATTCAGGTCCAAGAACAGCCCTTTCTCCAGTCTCTACCCAGCATATAGGTGATAAACATGGCTTGCCATATAAGGCTTCAAATGGTGCCATCCCTATGGTGCTTTGGTAACTGTTATTGTATGTGAATTCAGCTAGATGGAGGTGGTCTTCCCAGTTGCCTCCAAAGTCCAGTGTACATGCTCTCAACAAATCCTCTAAGACTTTGTTCACCACCTCAGTTTGACCATCTGATTGTGGATGGTAGGCAGTGCTTAAGCACAATTCACTCCCCATAGCCTCTTGAAAACTTTTCCAAAACCTTGAGGTGAAGATGGTATCCCTATCACTCACAATGGTTTTGAGTATGCCATGCAACCTTGCTACCTCTTTCATGAATATTTGAGCCAATTTTGGAGCATTTCTTTCTGTTTTAACTGGGATAAAATGTGCTACCTTAGTTAGCCTATCCACTATTACCCATATACTTGTGTTTCCCTTCTTAGATCTAGGCAGACCATCTATGAAATCCATAGATATATCCTCCCACTTCCACTGTGGTATGCTAAGGGGTTGCAATAGTCCTAATGGCCTTTGTGTCTCTGCCTTGACTTGTTGGCAAGTCATGCACCTTGCAACATATCTGGCCACATCTGACTTCATTCCCTTCCACCAAAGATTTCTTTTCAAATTTTGATACATCTTGGTGCTACCTGGGTGTATGGAGTATTTACTCCTATGGTACTCATTTAATATTTCCTCCTTCAATTCTATATTTTCTGGAACACATATCCTATTTTTATTCCTTAAATAACCATTTTTATCAATTTGATAATTTATTACTTCCTCCCCTTTTGATATGAGCATTTTCTTTTCCACCATGTTTAGGTCTTGTTCCTGCATTTTCCCAATCTTAAGAAGTAAATCTGATTACAGAGATATCATACTTAATTTTCCTTTACCTTCACCTTCTTCAATGGGCATCATTTGTTCCTCACTGTTTTCCTCAATTTCCAAATCAGTAAGTATAGACAAATCCCTAAACTCTTCCATCATCAACATGGCTACCTTGGCATGTTGTCTACTCAAGGCATCTGCAACTTTATTTGCCTTGCCTGGTGTATACAGTATATCTAGATCATAGGCAGCTAGGAACTCTACCCATCTATGTTGCCTCATGTTCAAATCTTTTTGTGAGAATAAATATTTCAGTGCCTTATGATCAGTGTACAAAATGAATTTGGCACCTAACAAATAATGTCTCCAAAGTTTCAAAGCATACACAACTGCTGCTAGTTCAAGATCATGGGTTGCATATCTGGTTTCATGTGGCTTTAATTGCCTAGATGCATAGGCTACCACCTGGTCTTGCTGCATCAACACAGCCCCTAACCCAGAGCCACTTGCATCAGTGTACACAACCAAATTTTCATTTCCTTCTGGCACTCTCAATACTGGTGCATTAATCAGGGCTTCTTTTATTTTGATAAAAGCTTGCTCACATTTTTCTGTCCATACAAAGGCTTGGTTCTTTCTAGTTAAATTGGTAAGTGGTGATGATATTTTTGAGAAATCTTTTATAAATCTCCTATAATATCCTACCATCCCCATGAATGATCTAATCTCACTGATGGTGCTAGGCCTTTTCCATGCTTGGATTGCCACTACTTTATTAGGGTTTACTGATATTCCTTTGGCAGAGATAACATGCCCAAGAAAATGCACTTCTTCTTTCCAAAATGCACATTTTGAAAATTTTGCCTTTAAATCATTTTCCCTTAGCCTTGACAAAACTAAATGCAAATGATTTTTATGCTCTTCCACTGTCTTGGAATAAATCAAAATGTCATCAATAAAAATCAGTACAAACTTGTCTAAATAATCTCTAAATATTCTATTCATCAAATCAACAAAATATGAAGGAGCATTTGACAAACCAAATGGCATAACCAAAAATTCATATAAGCCATATCTTGTGTTAAATGCAGTATACTTAACACTTGAGTCTTCAACCTTCATTTGATGGAATCCTGATGCTAAGTCTAATCTAGAAAATATTTTAGCTTCACTGAGTTGGTCAAAGAGATCATCTATTCTAGGCAATGGGTATTTATTCTTGATGGTTACTTTATTTAGTTCCCTGTAATCTATGCACATTCTCAAGGTACCATCATGTTTTCTTACAAACACTACTGGAGAACCCCAGCAGGAATTGCTTGGCCTTATAAATCCCTTGCCTTCTAATTCTTCCAACTGATTTTTCAATTCTTTCAGTTCACTTGGCCCCATTCTATAAGGTTTCTTGATTATTGGACTTGCTCCTGGAATGAGATTAATTTGGAACTCAACTAGTCTGTGGTGTGGAACACCCTTAACTTCCCCAAACACATCCAAGTATTCATTAACTATGGGAATTTCTTCAATGGTTAGTTCACTCAGATCTTTTCCTAAGTCAACTAAATGATACAATTTCCCTTCCTTAGCTATTTCACATAGAACTGTGATTCTCTAGCCTCTAGAATTTTGCAATGATATGGTGGATGAGTCTAAATTAATTATGGCTTTAAATTGCCTTAACCAATCTACCCCCAATATAACTCCTATATTTGGGTAATTTAAAACATATAAATTGGAAATAAAAATATTTCCTCCTATGTTTAACTCCACATCCACACAATTCATGTTCAAAACACTAGAACTCCCTAGGGGACTTTGTACAAGCAATGGGGTTTCAACCAATATGCAGTTTAATTTTAACACTTTAACTAATTCATAGGAAATCAAAGAGTGTGTTGCTCCAGTATCATATACTACTGGTATGGGTATGGCACAAATGAGTAATGTACCTTCCACTTGGCCATGATTTTCAGCATCAATTTTCACTGCAGATTTGCCTTTTCCTTCCAAAGTTGCCAATTTCCCTTGCTGTTTATTCTCAGGACAGTTCCTCTTCATATGCCCCTCTTTCCCACATAGGTAGCATTTGAAGGCTCCTCCTTTTAACTCTAGGCACCTTGGTTTGACGTGTCCTTCTTTTCCACAATGATGGCAAACCAATTTCTTCTTAGTATCATTGGCTTTTGTGTCTTTACTCTTCCTGTTGTCTGCCTCCTCCTTCTTTTTATCATAAGGGTGATATCTTCCCTTATCCTTCTTGTTGTTGCTCTTAAAATTCCTATATTTCTCTCTTTCTTTGTCATGTTGTTCCAGTTTCAAAGCCAGATCAATTACTTGATCAAATGTTCTATCTGCATATGGTAGCATAGCTCTGCTAAGTCCTAGGTTCAGTCCTTTTATATACCTATCATTTTTGGATGCTTTATCTGCCACTAGCATTGCTCCATAATTAGATAGCCCCTCAAACTTTTGAGTGTATTCAGTGACATTCAAAGTTCCCTGCCTAAGTTTGATAAATTCTTCAAGCAAAATGGTCTTGGCTGATGCTGGTACAAATCTTGCCTCCAACATCTCCTTGAACTGATTCCAAGTGATTTCATTTTCATTTCTTCCAGCTATGATCACCTCCCACCAGCTTAAAGCTACCCCTTTCAGTTGTCTAGAAGCTACTTGCCTCTTCCTTTGGTCATCCAACTGCATGTCATTGAAAATCCTATCAAGTGTTCTCAACCATGCTTGAATTTCCATCACACTCTCAGTTCCTTCAAAACTCTTGCCTCCCAAATTGGAATAAGTCTTCAGTAGTTTTGAAAGCTCTTCATGTGGGTTCTCAGGCCTATGCCCAATTCCATCTCTTAAAACCCTCATAAATTCTTGCATATCAAGCATTTGAGGTGCACTGGGTCCTGCATTATGATGAGATCCTCTTCCTACCATGGTCTGCTAACTAAATTCTGGGCAAATGGTATTAGTATATTATGAGTACTTCTATAATTTCTAATTTCTTATCTAAATTATTTCATCCAAAACAAACAGACATAATATATTTCTATAATACTTAACAATCAATGCAACCAAGTGCTCTGATACCAACTGAAATGACCCTCCTATTTCCACCCTAATTTCATAAGGATTTTTTTTTTTGCTAAGAGATGATATATAGATATATCATTCATTACAAATATGTTTTCCAAGGTCATTTTCTTTCTCCAATAAACAAAATATATCCAGGACCAAAATAACTTACCAATATAAATATATCAGTGTATATCTAATAACATACACATACATATGAAGATGTATGTGTTCTTCTTGTTTAAATTCAGAGTATATACTTTATTTTTGTACAAGAACATTCTGTTTGATTTAGATTTTTAGCAATTCAGATTAATTATTGTATCCTGATTTTTGGCCATAAAATCCACTGGAAACATGTACTATAGTCTGTCATTATAATTAGGAAATGATCAAGTAATAATCAGTGGTAAACAAGCTTTTAATAAAGATGGTTGTGTTAAAGTCTGTATAGTGTCAAACTCAGGCTAAAAGAAAGTGGATCCTAAGTGAACACAAGCAACATCTAGGCGTAATGGAAACGCGCCTAACTTATACACAAGAGGTCACGAGTTCGAGTACTATGCTGGTCGATTCAAACACAATTTTTGGTTTTTTTTTTCCTGTATGGTTTGAAATCTGATATATACCTATATCTGCACATATATATTTAATTTTTGCCTATAATCTAACATACAAAACAATAATTCTTACTTTATTATTTTTGAAATCCATTCCTACAACTGTTCTAGGAATTTATGTTTATATTTTTGCCCAGATATCAACATGTACACAGATATACATGTACATGTCAATATCTCTGCTCATTTTCCAGAAAACTGGGTGAAACAATTGCTAAATGTACTAAGCTTTTGACATGCATTTTTATTTTCAGAATACAATCTATCATGATCAACCAATACTTCATTTATTTGAAACTGGTTAACTCATGAATCCTGTATCTGCCACACTAGTTCAAAGCAATGGAGATACCTTTCATTGCATTCTGTCTGAAGCTTTTAGAAAAACATTTTACTTTTCTCAATTCAATTCAGAAATGAATTCAGACTTATTTACAAAGCATTTCGGTAAAAAGAAAATAAAATCCTTTTAAGTTTACTACTTGCTAAATCCAGATTTTGTTCTAAAACTCAGTGCTCTGTTATGTCTCAAGATTAGCTAATACATATATAAATTATGCAAAACAGTAGCTCACATAATTGTATATTTCTTACCAGATTTTTATAGCTGATACTTGAGCATATTTCTCTTGTTTATGTTTCAGACCCTACTTCAAAAACAAATCAAACCTTAACACACAACAATTTCAACAGACCAACAAATTTAATCTGACACTTTACAGAATATAAGGGCAACATGATCACTAACCATAAGATATTCAATACATGACTGGAAATCTTAGAAACATAAAATTTTCCTGAATACATGCAGATATAATCAATTTAAGCTCTTATTGAAACTAGCTAGCATGTTCATTCACTCCTCCATAATAGCCATTACTTCATTTTTACTTAGTGCCTGGGTTACCTGAAAGAGCATAAGTGGCTGCCTCATTTTTAAAATGAGACACCCCATATGCCATGAGCAAACAAGGGTCAGATCTATGATCTGGTATGAGTAACATCAATTCATTCATGATATTAAGCAATAGAGATTATAAGAGCACCAATTAGTTATTTAAGCAAATTCCTACAATCAATTACTTTAACATAGTATAATTAAGTAGATTCAGGTATGATATATTCATTTATCATTCTTACACTTGCATACATAATCATGCAAACATAGTTATCTATTTGCAACAATTTGCATTCACTGGATCCATCTTGGTTCCATACCATTCAACCTAAGAAATATCCATATTCCTATCTCTTCATTTACAGGTTGTAATATTCAATTTAAATCCCTGCCTCATCTGCTATTAAGGAATCACTGGGACACATTGCAATGAACTAATTCACATCATTGCACAAAGATCTCAGGGCTTAAACAAACCATGTGCCAACTTGCATACTTCAAATATGACAAGCATTCCAGCAGCCTTCTTGGCCTTCCCTTCCCTAGTTTATTTACTAGTGTATTGTCTTAAATTCTATCATCAAATATGCTAAGTGAACATGTCACTACAAACATGGAAACATCCATAAATTTTTCCTAGCATAATTCTCCTCAGAAATAAACAGACAGTTATTTCCTAAATGGGGTTAATATGTCTTAATCTTTAGTAAAATATAAGAACATTTTCAACTGTAAAAAGAGACATGGCATGTTATATTGATCTGCAAGCCTTTATGATTGATTCAGATTCAAGATCTGGTTCAATCATAATTTTAGCTTGTGGGTTTCTCTTTTTTTTTTTGATTTGATTAAGGGCTCAGCACTTAGAAAATTTCTATTGCACCCTTAACATTTTTCTTCTCAAGCCTCAGCACTTATACCAAGTATAATGCAGCTCCCAATATTTTGTAAAGTTTCCATGCCATAGATCTATAACAGTTGAGAGTATTCTCTATATAATTTTTAAGATCCTAAACTTTAACATTTATGAGTAAAGATAAAACAGTATGATACACATCCAAAGACAAATGTCTCAACCAATCAAAGATCATCAAAATCATCCATATTAAATCATATCAGATTTAAAATAAGACATCCCAAAAAAGCATTGATGAAATCATAAACATCATAACCAGAATTATATAAATGGCAATATAAAAAGTGGCTGCCTCATCTCAGGTCTTAATGCCATGAACTCAGTGAGATTACTCACCTAAATGTTTCTTCTTATTAATCCAGAAAATTCTTGTTTGAGTGTTTTCTCCTTCCTTCTAATATTTTTTTTTCTTCTTTTCTTATTTTTGTGCAGCCCGGGGTAAAGACAATTCTACTGTCTATTTATATACATTTTTCCTCTAGGGTTTTGTTGAAACAGAATTCCATTTCTGTCCTGGCTAGCATCATGCATTTTTCATTCATAATACCCCGGCCATATTAACCAATTTAAAGGCTGCATTTTCTTTCTTTTACTTTACAGAAAATGGCCACTCACCTAGTCATGTTAAAAGTGTGACTATCCTATTTTATATTTTAATTATTTCTGAAAATCCCCTTTGCTATTTTTGCCTACACAAGCATATTGACTTGTATCACATTTCATGTCATTTTAATGTTATGGTTTCACTTGCTTATATATATGTACTTTTCAGTATTTAAAAAAAATGTATATTTGTATACATATCTTATCTAGGCTTATTTTAATTCCTCCTTTAAATTCAGAAACATATGCACCTATATGTATACAAGTTTACAAATCCTTATAACATATACATATGTATAATTTTCTTTTCTGGGTTTTAATTAAAATCTGTTTATTGATTTAAAGTAAAACTTACTTTTCTTATTCTCTAAGATGATCCATATAATTCCAGAAATCAAATATCCATGTTGCAAAATCATGTTTGTATTGCTTTTTAATTCTTGTTTTAAATCCAAGAAATCTGGAGTTCTTCCTTGTGCCATTTCAGTGTGCACGTGCACACATATACTTGCACACTATTTATTCCAGAAATTTCACCATATTTAAATCTAAATATTTCAAAAATTAAATCATTTTACAAAAATGATTTTTCACAAAATTTTGGGGTATTACATACAACATGCTTGATCTTTCATTAGCTTATCATCCATTAAATTTAAGAATACCAAGGGACTACTATTAAAGTTTCTAAGGTATGTTTCATCCATTAAATTTTGTAATTTAATGATTCAGTCTTTTAAAATAAAATAAAAGGAAACACGAGAGCTTAAATGAAAACAATACCTCTAAATCAAGGAGAGTTGAGGATATGAGCTGAGAATGGATGAGGAAAACGAATACCAATAGTCAAATGCACTTGTGATGATATTATAGTTTTACGGAATCCATGCATAATCGTATCCATATAAAAAACTTTTATCTTTCCTCTTGACTATAGTCATTCGAAAGCCCACCAGACCAAGTTTTAATCATAACCAAACAATCTTCCATATGCAGGAATTACTTATATTTGAGCTAGTGTTACAAATAATATGGTTCATTAAGGATTTTGAGAGGTACAAGAATCAATTATTTTAAGATACGACGATTTAAAGTGTCAAAAAAACTCAAATGGCAACTTTAAGAATTAATTCAACAAAAAGGAAAATTGCCAGATAGCTACAGAAATTTCAGTAAAATAAATAGTAGAAAATTAGAGATATGAAATAAATGATAGACAAACAAAGGTGGAATAGAAACACAATATGATACGTAGGCCTTCTCACAACAAATGAAATGCGATTATTTAATACATTCTAGAGTTTTGGCTAAGTATGGTATGTACTTTATGACACTGAAGTATTCCAATTACATGGTTTTATATCATTAGTCGTCATTAATGTTCGGCATGTCTACAATTTCTCTGTAGTCCTACTCTTAATGATCTACTAACCGAGGATGACCAAAAGGTAAACCACAATTAATTATGAAGTTGCTTTAACATTTTTTCTACAATAGGAACATCATGTCTTTATTTCTTTTATGCTATATTTGAATCACTGTACTGTTAATATTGGATTCTAATTTCTTTTTTTAAACCATAAACTCATTTAAGCGATTGCCTCTTGTGTTTTATGATTTTAAATACTTAAAATCTCTTGATGTTGAGGATTCCAAATATGTGATGCCTGGCTATGCTATTACTATTTTGAGTTTCAACAATGTAAATTCGAACTAAACGAAAAATGATTTTTTTAAGTTTGAATGAAAAGTAAGAATGTAAAACAAGAAATTTTAAGTTGAGCTAAATTCGGATCGGAATAACTAAATTCAAATAAGCTTATATTTATACTTGCTTAACTTAACCTGACTTATAATCATAGCACTTTACTTTGGTTAGAATTATACTAGAAGACGAAATAATTCATCAAATTAAAGTTTTTCACAACACCATTTTTTTAGTCAGAATTGTTAAACCATACCATCTAACATTGAATATATTCTTTCATTTGTATTAGAAGATGAAATCAAAATAAACAACATAAAATTCATATAAGCTTTTAATTCCGAGCGTTCATTGTATTTCAATTATTATTATCTATTTCATAACTCATGTTTGTTCACATTGAAATGTAATTGGTGATCTTTGTTTAGTGTGATGCTAAAAGCACCGAAGAAAGTGCTTACTAATACCATTAAAAATAATAATTCATCTTAATTAATTCATATGCTTCCTAATACTATACTTATTTCTCCACTCAGTTATTGATTACCGAAGGAAAGCACATTCCTTTTCTAAACCCCGTTTCTTCTCCATCGCATAAATTCCAAAACCCTAAGCCCGTGCTTTCTCTTTCTTCTTCATCATATAAATTCCAAAATCCTAATATCCTACTTTCTTATTCTTCCTCAAGTTAAAACCTAAACCCTAAACCTAAAGTCTCCGTAGTTGAAACTCCCATTATCAAAAGCAATTTAAAATTTCTATTTTGGATTGCTAACCAATGAAGTGTTAAATTTTGGCGACACTATATGGAGAATTGTAGAGGCCGGAAGTAGCTTCGTAATGGAAAAACGGTTCGCAAATCGGAGTTCGAAGGTGGAAGTTATAATAGAAAAGGTGAAGTGGGCTGAATTGACAACGTCAGACGTCTAAGGAAAAATTCAGACGTCTAACGCTTCAACAAATTTGCACTAGACCTATTCCAGAGAGTTAGGTCAGACGTCTGACCAAATGGGTCAGACGTTTGAGTCTGTGCAGAATTTTTCCCACAGGCTTAAGTCAGACGTCTGACCAAAATGGTCAGACGTCTGAACCTGCAGAGAACTTTTTCCAGAGGATATGGACAGACGTCTGTTCCTTTATAACAGAAGTTTGAGGCAACTTCCGCTTGTTTTTAGGCATGGGCTTGGTATGAAGATTTGTGATATCTGTAGGGGCAATTTCAGAACATTGCCTAGGGTTTCTATTCTCCTATATAAGCTAGCTTCAGGTTCTAGATCTATAAGTGACGAAAAGCGACTGCCAGAGATTAGCCTCCACTAATTAGGGTTTATCAAAACCTTATTTTCTTCAATTCTCTTCTCCACAAATCAATTTCTAGTTAGAATTTTGATCATTGTAATCAATTTCTTGTACTCTTCTCATCAATATTAATAAAAGCTCTCTCTTAAAGTAGATGTACACTAATACAACGTTAGTGGAACCACTATAAATTGCTGTGTGATTTATTTTTCATTATTGCTTTGATTTCTATACTGCTTGTTTGGGGTTTGTGACTGCTCTTGGTTTGGTTGAGATATAGATTGAGTTATTGATTGGTTGTTTTTACACTTCTTACCACGATCCTGTCTTCCGCTATGCTTATGGGGTTTCGATTTGAGTGGTTTCTAGTTGGAATCTCGTCCCAACATTTGGCATCGGAGCATTGGTGTTGGTAGGTTGTTGTAGAAATGCCTGAATCAAGTAGTAACTCAAGTAGTTCCTCAATGGGTAATCCAAGTGGTGTAGCTCCTTATGTACGTGGTTCGTACATAGCTTCAGGATCATAATTGGTTATAGATAGGTGGAATGGCGATAATGATTTTGAAAAATAGCAATGGAAGATGAAAGCGGTTCTAAGGAGGAATTGGGTCCATCGGGTAGTGTTTGACACACATTTATTGCCAGGGACATCTCAGATGTTGAGAGAGAGGAGATGGAAGAGTGGGCATTCACTACACTTCAACTTGCTATGGGAGAGAATGTTATCTCCGAAATTAGTGGTGAGACAACCACTAAGGGTATTTGGAACAAGTTGGAGGAGTTATATATGAAGAATTCACTGACAAATCGTTTGATCTTATTGCGAACATTCTTCACCTATAAGATGAAAGAAGGTACTTCGCTTAAGGCGCACTTGAATACTTTTGATGATTTGCTAATTAAGATGAAGGCGGTAGATTTGAAGATTGAGGAAGAGCAAAAGGCGGCGATATTGTTGTGTTCGTTGCCAGACCACTATACAGGTTTCTCAAACAGTTTAATCTATAGCCGGGATACATTAACTCTTGATGATGTTAAGACGGGTCTTCTTAGCGAGAAGTTGCGGGATCAAATTAAGGAGTTAGGTGATGGAAGTATTGGTGCTAGTAGTGGTCATGGTTTGTTTGTGGAGAAGGAGAGGTATGTGAAGAAGGAGAACCAAGGGCATTCTAAATCAAGGAACCCCGGTTGGAGAGGAAAGTCGAAGGAAAGAAAAGGCAAGTGTTATATTTGTAAGAAGCCCGGTCATTGGAAGAATGAGTGTCCGGAAAAGGAGAAGGCAAAGAAGGAAGTAGCATCTTCATCAGTAGTGATGGAGAGTGAAGTTGGTGAGGGAGATGTAGATGTTTTGTCGGCGGTAGCATCAGATGTTTCGGGTAGCGAATGGGTGCTCGATTCGGGCGCGTCTTATTATATGACGCCAAATGGGAATTGTTTTTCTTCTTACATCGACAAAGAAGGAAATTCAATTGTTATGGGAAATGGTGCTATTTGTAAGTCGAAAGGCATTGGTTCCGTGCAAATTCGAATGTTTGACGGAGTGGTTTGTACTCTCACTAATGTACGCTATGTTCCGGGACTTAGGAGTCTCTTATCTCTTTGGGGCAGCTGGATTCTTTAGGTTGTAAGATCACTATTGAGAGTGATAGCTTGCGGGTTTCAAAGGGTGCGCTTGTGGTAATGAAGGGTGCTAGGAGTCATGATATTTATTTGTTTCAAGGAGTGACTATGGAAGGCGAAACCTGTATAGGAGTTGATAGTTCTCGTGGCTTGGATGCGACTAGATTGTGGCAGTCTCGGAGAGGAGTTTGGATGTTCTTCAGAAGAGGGAGATGATCGATGGAGAAATTTTCAACAAGTTAGAGTTTTGCGAAGAATGCGTCATGGGGAAGCAAACTAAAGTTTCATTTGGTGAGGGAAAACATGATTCAAGAAGGGTTCTTGAGTATGTTCACACGGATGTTTGGGGACCGGCACCTGTAGTTTCTTTCGGTGGAGCTTGCTATTATATTTCTTTTGTAGATGACTTTTCTCAGAAAGTTTGGGTGTATGTAATGAAGGCCAAGTCGGAGGCATTTGCAAAGTTCAAAGCATGGAAAGCCCTTGTTGAGAATGAGAGTGGAAAGTCTTTGAAGGTTCTAAGGTCCGACAATGGCGGAGAGTATGTTTCCGGAGATTTTTGGAGTTTTGCAAGCATTATGGTATTCAAAGGCATTTTACTACACCTGGAGATCCACAGTCGAATGGTGTTGCGGAAAGGATGAATCGTGCTCCACTTGAGAAAGCTCGATGCTTGAGATTGACATCGGATTTGGCGAAGGGATTTTGAGCTGAAGCTTTGTCAACCGCAGTGCATATTATTAATCAAATTCCATGCTCAGCTATTGGTAACAAAATTCCGGAGGAATCGTGGAAGGGAAAGAGCATTGACTTGAGTTATCTTTGTGTCTTTGGTAGTCCGGTTTATGTGCATGATCCAGAAAATGATAAGCTTGAACCTATTGCTTTCAAGGGGATTTTGCTTGGTTATACGGATGGAGTAAAAGGCTATCGGATTTGGAATCCGGAAACAAAGAAGATAGTAAATTCTCATCATGTTACTTTTGATGAGTCAGCATTGTTCAAGGAGAATAGAAGCTCATCGGATGTTCCGTATTTGGTTCATGGTGAATCAAAAGAGAAGGAAATTATTTTCACATTTTGTCTAAGGAGTAGAGAGAGTTGCGTAGTTGGAAATGCTTACGAGGAGGTAGCGGTTGATGTTACATCATATAGTCTACAGGGTGCCGCTAGTAGTGTTAGTGATGTACATGATTCTAGAGAAGACTCAGTTCAAGGTGGAGCCGAAGGGAGTTTGGGTGATGGTATTGCTACTCGGGTTGGTCGTCGTACTATAAGACCATCCAAAAGATATGGTGATTGGAACTATCTTAGCTTTTGTGATAATTTGGACTATGCTCTTCATGTAGTCTAAGATGAGCCGATGGACCTTGATGACGTCATGGAGTCGAGTGATAGTTCGAAATGGATTTGTGCTATGGAGGAAGAGATGCAATCATTGTTGAAGAGTCAAATTTGGAATTTGGTTCCACTTCCTAAAGGAAACCGTGTTATTGGGTGCAAACGGATATACAAGGTGAAGAACGATGGGAGATACAAAGCTAGGCTAGTGGCTAAGAGGTTTGCACAAAGGAAGGGAAAGGAGTATGATGAGATATTCGCACCAGTTGTGCGGCATACTTCTATCCAGATATTACTTGCTATAGTTGCTATTCACGACTTGGAGTTGGAGCAACTTGATGTGAAAACCGCCTTCTTGCATGGTGACTTGGATGAGACATTTACATGGAGCAATCGGAAGGTTTTTTTGTGGATGGTAAGTCAAATTTGGTTTGCAAGTTGAAGAAATCACTATATGGATTAAAGCAATCACCTAGACAATGATACAAGAGATTTGATCATTTTATGCTTGAAAATGGTTTTGATAGAAGCATCAAAGATGCTTGTGTTTATTTCAAGAAGTTGAGAAATGATTGTTGGATGTATTTACTCTTGTATGTGGACGACATGCTCATTGCTTCTAAGGATAAGAATGAAATCAACATGCTAAAACTGAGTTTGAAATTGGAGTTCGAAATGAAGGATCTTGGAGAACCAAGAAAGATATTGGGCATGGAAATTGTAAGGGATCGAAAGCATTTTGAGTTGAAACTAACTCAAAAGGAGTACATTGAGAAAGTGCTTTGTCGGTTTAGCATGGAGAATGCAAAGGCGTCAAATACACCTTTACCTTTGCATATGAAGCTTTCGAGTAAATGATCACCTATCTTGAAGGAAGATAAGGCTTATATGGAAAATGTGCCATATGCTAGTGCGGTTGGAAGTCTAATTTATGCTATGGTGTGTACAAGGCCCGATATTGCAAATGCCGTCGGGATGGTTAGTCGATATATGGCTAATTCGGGGAAATCGCATTGGAAAGCTTTGAAGCTTATATTGGGATACCTTAGAGGCACATCATCTCATGCTCTTGTTTTTGGCGATAGTAAGGTGATGGATTGCAAGTTGGTTGGTTATTGTGATTCGGACTACGCCGGTGATAGGGATCGAAGAAAATCAACTTCCGGATATGTCTTCACACTTGGGGGTACAACCATAAGTTGGAGATCGAGATTGCAGACCATAGTTGCTTTATCCACTACGAAGGCGGAGTTGATAGCCGCGGTGGAGGCGGCAAAGGAGGCACTCTATTTGAAGCGATTGTTGTGTGACTTGGGATTCATGCATGATAGTATTGATGTTCGATGTGATAGCCAGAGTGCTATTCACTTGGCAGAGAATTTGGCGTTTAGCTCACGAACTAAGCATATTGAGGTGAGAGAGTCATTTCTAGTAGCCATGGAAGAGGATAAGCAAGTATATCTTCGGAAAGTGCACACAAAGGATAACGCAGCGGACATGTTCACTAAGACATTGCCGGTTGGGAAGTTCGAGCATTGCTCGAACTTGATTCGCTTGGAGAATTGCTAGGTGCCACGGAGTAGCATGGTTAAGGGAGGAGCTTGGTGGTAGATGAGGAAGAGTATTGGTAAGAGATTGAGGTTCTATCTTCTTGGTAAGTGCTAGTTTTTGGTGAGATAGCTTAGGATTTGGATGTTTTCAATATTTCATTAGTGGGTTGGGGCTTTGCTTGAGCTCGTTGGTGGAGTGCAATGGGCGGTGGCTTTGCCGGAGCTCATTGGGAAAGCATTCATGTTTGGTTAAAGGTAGAAGAAGTGATAGTTGGTGCTATCGGTTGTCGTTGATGGTATGGTACCATTGGAGTTGGAGATGGATATAGTGTCGAGGTGGAGTGTTAAATTTTGGCGACACTATATGGAGAATTGTAGAGGTTGGAAGTAGCTTCATAACGGAGAAAATGGTTCGCAAATCGGAGTTCGAAGGTGGAAGTTATAAGGGAAAAGTTGAAGTGGGCTGAATTGACAACGTTAGACGTCTGAGGAATAATTCAGACGTCTGACGCTCCAGTAAATTTGCACCAGACCTGTTCTAGAGAGTTAGGTCAGACATCTGACCAAATGGGTCAAACGTCTGAGTTTGTACAGAATTTCTTCCAGAGGCTTAAGTTAGACGTCTGACCAAAATGGTCAGACGTCTGAGCCTGTAGAGAACTTTTTCCAGAGGATATGGACAGACGTCTGTCCCTTTATGACAGACGTCTGAGGCGACTTCCACCCGTTTTAGGCGTGGGTTTGGCGTGAGGATTTGTGATATCTGCAGGGGTAATTTTGAAACATTGCCTAGGGTTTCTATTCTCCTATATAAGCTAGCTTCAGGTTCTAGATCTACAAGTGACGAAAAGCGACTACAAGAGATTAGCCTCCACTAATTAGGGTTTATTAAAACCTAATTTTCTTCAATTCTCTTCTCCATAAATCAATTTCTAGTTAGAAATTTGATCATTATAATCAATCTTTTGTACTCTTCTCATCAATATTAATAAAAGCTCTCTCTTAAAGTGGATGTACACTAACACAACGTTAGTGGAACCACTATAAATCGCTGTGTGATTTATTTTTCATTATTGCTTTGATTTCTATACTGCTTGTTTGGGGTTTGTGACTGCTCTTGGTTTGGTTGAGATATATATTGAGTTACTGGTTGGTTGTTTTTTACACTTCTTACCACGATCCCGTCTTCCGCTGTGCTTGTGGGGTTTCGATTTGAGTGGTCTCTAGTTGGAATCCCATCCCAATATGAAGTCCAAGGAAGAAGGTGATTTATAGAATACTAATTTTGTAGGCTTCCAATGTTATTTGCAATGTTTATTTGTTAAGGGTTGTTTAACCTATTTGTTGTATTTAGAAATAAGGAGTAGTGCATTGATATTAATTTTTTCAATTGATTGATAGGAGACATTGTTTTCGTGAATTCAACTAATGAAAAGAAAGAAAACTCCAATGATCTAAATAAGGTATGTATTCATAGTTAAGTATTTGATTTTATACCGTTCATTTGAAGAATTTAATAGAAAATTTATTTTGTAGGCCTTTCTTCATGAATTTGTTGGGTATAAAAAATTCGATGATGTGGAGGTTAATGATGTAGAGATTGAACCATCTGATGTAAGTATATTTTAATTTTTTTTTCATTCGTTGGTTTAATGTTATATGTACATATACACTCAAACACAATTGACAATTGATGTTTTATAAATTGAATTGGTCATTAGGTTTTTTACATGAGCAGCGAGAAAGCAATGGAGCATGACAAAGAGTCAATTATAGAAGCAGGAAGAAATTAGGGCTTGGGTGCTTATTTTTTAATTGTTATGGTATGGGGTAGCATATGTTTTAAATAATTGCGATATTATTTAGCAATGGCATTAGGAAACACTTTCTTGAGTGCTTTTAGTAGAACAATAATGAGACTAAGAAAAACCCTAACCATGGAAAACACTAGCCCCTCCCATCCTCCCCTTCAACCACCGTCCGACTCTCCCCTTCTGCCACCGGACCTGTATTCAGACCCACCTCCGCCTGGACAAGAAGATGAAGGTTTCACCATTGTCTTCTCAAAACATACGATGAAGCCTTTCAGAAGCCAACAATGTATTTTGCAAAACTCGTACGCAGACAGAAACACTAAAAGTCAAGTCGCCTTGAACATGCAAAGAATAAGAACGAATCCTGCTCCGTATCCCCACATTCTCCCTATGCGTCAATCATGGGCGAACCCTAATCTAACTTTGGCTTAAGCCCCTCCCCCGCCTAGCAAATCCACGTTTCCAACGACTAAGTCATCTAAAACCTGGAAAGATGTCATAACTGAAATGGATCTACCTTTGTCCACTCCATTAAAATTATATATTCACATGAATCTTAGTCCGAAGATTTGTATTAAAATGATGAATTTTGCAATAGATGTAGCCAGAAGATTCTGGGAAAATTCGATAGTCATATCTGTGGTTGGATTACGTATGTATTACCATTATTTCAAATCATACATTGAAAGAATGTGGAAACCTACGGGCGAGTTCTTCATACACATCAAGGAAAATGGAATATATGTCATTAAATTTGATGTTATGGATGATTGTGAGAGAATACTAGCAGGTGGTCCCTATTTCTATGATATGAAGCTTATGATGATAAAATGATGGACAATGGAGTTCCATGGAGAAGCTACAATCGATTCCAGTATAGGTGCGACTTCCTGGACTTAAACTCGAATTTTAGTCTGAGTAGAGCATCAGCCAAATCGCTTTCGCTTTGGGTAACCCACTTAAAAAGGACCGCTGCACCAAAAGTATGATCAAAATTTCATATATGCGCGGGTACTAGATGAAACAAAAAAATTACTTTAAAATTTTAAACGAGGTGACAATAGTAACAGAGAATAATGAGGTGTTTAGTTAACCTGTTGAGTACGAGTGGAAACTAATAGTTTGCCCTAGCTGCTGCTATTTTGGTCACCCAATGAAATATTGTCCCTTTTAAAAAATATGGGTAGCCAAAACAATAGTGGATCAAAACCCAGGTAATAGCAATGAGGACATAGAGCACTTGAATGCATCCGAACCACATCCAGCTTCGACAAGCATCAGCACCTATTCACAGCAAAATGTACAGTCAAATACAATAAATCAGCATTAACAAAATGCAGCTAACATGAACAGTATGTAGATCAATGGCATTGTAATGGATTTAGAATGCTTAGAAGATATGTAAACATTGACATAAATTCTCAAACTGATGTGGCGTCACAAGCACAGAATATGTCATCTCAGAACTTTACAAAAAAACCCACACAGTTCAACTCAGACATCTTTGTTATATTCACAATTACATATCTCGTTGAACAATGCCAGTAACTCTAAGTCTGTACAGCAAGAGGTAACAAATAATGATACATGCACGTTGCATATGGAAGCTCAGAGCTCAATGACTGCCATGATAGATCCCCAACCAGACCCTGAGCTAGATAATGCTATTGGAATATAAACTTGATTTATTATTTTCTAGAGAATTCTTGTATGGGGGGTGAGAGTTCTAGAATTATGTTTTCTTTGTAATCAAGTAAAAGTCTTTCTAGAATTATGTTTTCTTTGTAACCAAGTAAAAGTATTTCTAGAATTATGTTTTCTTTGTAATCAAGCAAAGGTAATTCTAGAATGATCTATTAGGGACTATAAATAGAGGAGCTCTCCCCTCATTTGTAATCAAGCAATCAAGCAAAGAAAAAATAATAATAAAGCATTATTTGTGAGAACAAGTTTCTTCTCTTTGTGTGTGAGTTTTGTGGATTAGTGAGAACAAGTTTCTTTTCTCTAGTCTCCAACCTTTTTTTTAATATATATTCCAACAAAGTGGTATCGGAGCAAGGTTTAGGGATGACTTCCAACAATATGTTGCAACCTCAACTTCCTCGTTTGACGGGAAAGAATTACAATCAATGGAGCATTCAAATGAAGGTCTTGTATGGCTCTCAAGATCTTTGGGAAATTGTTGAAAATGGATATGAAGAACCGAAGAATCAAGCAACACTTTCAACACAACAATTGAATACTTTGAAAGAGATTCGAAAGAAGGACAAGAAGGCTCTTTATTTTATCTATCAAGCGGTGGATGAAGCAATTTTTGAAAGGATCTCTTCGGCATCAACATCAAAGGAGGCATGGGACATCCTCAACAAGGCATACAAAGGTGAAGAAAAGGTAAAGATGGTAAGACTTCAAGCTCTAAGAGGTGAGTTTGATTTACTCAAAATGCAAGAAAGTGAATCGATGGAGGAATTTTATAATAGAACTATTTCTATTGCTAATCAACTTCGAGTCAATGGTGAAGAAATTTCGGATAAAAGAATTATTGAAAAAATTCTTCGAAGTATGACAAGGAAATTTGAGCATGTTATTATTGCTATTGAAGAATCAAAAGATTTGAATACTTTCTCTCTTGAAGAATTGTTGGGCTCACTACAATCTCATGAGCTTCGCATCAAACAATTTGATTCCTCTCCTTCCGAGCAAGCTTTTCAAATTCGAGACACCAACCGTGGTGGTTTTAGGGGAAGAGGTGGAAGATCAGCCCGTGGTAGGGGACAAGGAAGAGGCCAAATTCAAAGTGAAAATTCAAGCCCATCTCAAGGAGGAAGAGGAAGAGGTCGTGGAGGATACAGTGGAAGAGGAAGAGGTAACTCTTATAATATTCAATGTCATTATTGTCATAAATATGGGCATATGAAAAATGATTGTTTTAAAAGAATTAATGATGAAAAAGATAATTCTAATTTTCTACATGAGAATTTGGAGACACAAGATGAAAGTATGCTTCTTGCTTGTAATGTTCAAGAAGCTTCTTTTAATGATATTGGTATATTGATAGTGGTTGTAGTAACCACATGACCGGAAATAAAAGTTGCTTTGTGAATTTTGATAAAAGTGTCCAACGAGAAGTCAAGACAGGTGATAACAAAAGGCTCATTGTCAAAGGCAGTGGTGATATTCCGATACGGACAAAGCAAGGTACAAATTATATTTCTAATGTTTATTATGTTCCCGATCTTAAGCACAATCTTTTGAGTGTTGGGCAACTTTTAAAGAAGGGACATAATGTGAATTTCAAAAATGATTTATGTGAGATCAAAGACAAAACTGGTGTTCTTATTGCAAAAGTGAAGATGACACCAACAAAAATGTTTCCGTTGCAAATTAAAAATGAAGCATTTCCATGTTTTGCTAATATTGTTAATGACAAGTCATGACTTTGGCATCTTCGTTATAATCACTTGAGTTTTAGCACTCTATCCAAGATTTTCAAAGATCATATGGTTAGAGGCATCCCAAATATTAGCAAACAAGATCAAGTATGTGAAAGTTGTGTTTTTGGCAAGCACCATCAAGATCCATTTCCAAAAGAAAAGGCATGGCGAGCAAAGAATCCTTTAGAGCTAGTGCATTCGGATTTATGTGGACCTATGCGCACAAACTCTCTTGGAGGTAATCAGTATTTTCTCACTTTTATTGATGACTATAGTCGTAAGATGTGGATTTACTTTCTCAAAGAAAAATCTCAAGTATTTGAAGTGTTCAAGAATTTTAAAGCACTTGTGGAGAAGCAAAGTGGTTTTTCTATAAAGACACTCCGATCCGATCGTGGTGAGAATATATGGCGGAAGAATTCGAAAATTTCTTAAAGGATCATGGCATTCATCATCAACTAACGGTCCGCTCAACCCCTCAACAAAATGGGGTGGCCGAAAGAAAGAACCGTATCATCATGGAACTTGTTCGAAGTATGTTGAAGACAAAAGGATTGCCTAAAATATTTTGGGCCGAAGCTGTAGCATGTGCATGCTATGTTCTCAACCGTGCGGAAACTAAAAGTGTTCAAGGAAAGATTCCACAAGAAGCATGGAGTGGTCACAAGCCATGTGTCTCCCACTGCCGAATTTTTGGAAGCATTTGTTACTCTCATGTGCCGGATGAAAAGAGAGGAAAACTTGATGACAAATCTGAAAAGTGCATCTTTGTTGGCTATAGTGAAAGATCCAAGGCATATAAATTATATATCCCCATCACAAAGAAGACTATTATTAGTCGTGATGTAATTTTCAATGAGGAAGAAGCATGGGAATGGAAAAATGAGAAAAAGAGTACAAGTATCTTGCTTGATAATGATGCATTTGAGCCAATTGAAGAAGAAGGATCGATTCCACCTACTCCACCATCTAATTCTCCTCCAAGCTCATCATCTTCAAGTTCAGAATCAACACATAGAAGGACAAGACCTCTTGCGGAGATTTATGGAGAAACAAGAAGAATTTTAGAAGATGAATTTGTTGATTTTGCTTTATATGCAACTGCGGATCCGGTTGATTTTGAAGAAGACGCCAAGGAAGACAAATGGAGACAAGCCATGGATCAAGAAATTGATGCAATTGAAAGGAACCAAACATGGGAGTTGGTTGAAGTACCTGAAGGGAAGAAACCCATTGGAGTCAAATGGGTTTACAAGACAAAGTTGAATGCACAAGGTGAAGTTGAAAAAGATAAGGCACGATTAGTTGTGAAAGGCTACAAGCAAAAGTATGGTATTGATTACAAAGAAGTTTTTGCTCCCGTGGCACGTCTTGAAACAATTCGTTTGATAATTTCATTGGCCGCTCAAAATAAGTGGCAAGTTTATCAAATGGATGTTAAATCTGCTTTCCTGAATGGAGTACTACAAGAAGAGGTGTACATTGATCAACCTTCCGGCTATGTGATAAAGGATGAAGAGCATAAAGTCTATCGATTGAAGAAGGCATTGTATGGCCTTAAGCAAGCCCCATGTGCATGGTATAGTCGCATAGATGACTATTTTGTGAAGATGGGATTCAAGAGGTGTCCATTTGAGCATACTCTTTACATCAAGGAGAACAAAGGTAACATTCTCATCATTGGTTTATATGTCGATGATTTGATTTTTACGGGAAATAGTCTTGATAATATTGAAGAATTCAAGAGAAGTATGATGCAAGAATTTGAGATGACCGACTTGGGTCTACTTTATTACTTTCTTGGTATTGAAGTAAAGCAAGATAATGATGGTATATTTATCTCCCAAGAAAAGTATGCAAAAGATTTGATGAAGAAGTTTAGAATGGAAGAGGCAAAGCCAATTAGCACTCCAGTTGAAGTTGGCTTGAAACTAAGTAAGGATGACAACTCTAAATATGTTGATCCAACATTGTTTAGAAGTCTTGTTGGGAGTTTGATGTATTTGACAGCCACTCGGCCGGACATTACATATGGTGTGAGCTTGATTAGTAGGTTCATGGAGCAACCAAAGAAGACACATTGGGATGCCGGAAAAAGAATTTTGAGATATGTGTGTGGAACACTTGGGAATGGAATTTATTATCAAAAGATAAATGATCCTAAGGTGCTTGGATATTGTGATAGTGATTGGGCCAGAAGTGTTGATGATAGTAAAAGTACTTCGGGAAATGTTTTCTACTTTGGATCAAGTGCAATCATGTGGATGTCAAAGAAACAACAAGTTGTGGCTCTCTCAACCGCCGAGGCAGAATATATTTCACTATCTTTAGCTAGTTGTCAAGCTTTATGGATTAAATGGGTGCTAGAAGAACTTAAGCATACTCCAAAAGAAAGTATACTTATATATTGTGATAGCAATTCTGCTATAGCACTCACCGAAAATCCAGTTTTTCATGGGAGGAGCAAGCATATAAGAATCAAGTATCATTTCATTCGTGACTTGGTTGGAAAAGGAGAAGTAGTTGTCAAGCATTGCAAGACGCAAGATCAAATTGCCGATATTTTAACGAAGCCTTTGAAGTTGGAGATTTTCAAGGAGTTAAAGAAGAAACTTGGTATGCGTAAAAGTTTAGCTCAAAGGGGGGCAAATCAAGTTTAAAGGGGGGTGTTGGAATATAAACTTGATTTATTAGTTTCTAGAGAATTCTTGTATGGGGGGTGAGAGTTCTAGAATTATGTTTTCTTTGTAATCAAGTAAAAGTATTTCTAGAATTATGTTTTCTTTGTAACCAAGTAAAAGTATTTCTAGAATTATGTTTTCTTTGTAATCAAGCAAAAGTAATTCTAGAATGATCTATTAGGGACTATAAATAGAGGAGCTCTCCCCTCATTTGTAATCAAGCAATTAAGCAAAGAAAAAATAATAATAAAGCATTATTTGTGAGAACAAGTTTCTTCTCTGTGTGTGTGAGTTGTGTGGATTAGTGAGAACAAGTTTCTTCTCTCTAGTCTCCAACCTATTTTTTAATATATATTCCAACAAATGCCACTCTAGAACCCCAAGCTACAACTGAATTAGATATGGATGTGACAAATACTGGAAAGCAATAGCAGGTAGATATAATGGACCATCAAAAGGAACAACAAAGTGAAGGAATAGGACACAGCACGAGATCTAAACAGCCCAGAAGATAAAGGCAGGATGATAATCCTTTTGCGTTCTCTACCATAGTAAACGAAGAAGTAATTGATAACCCTGCATGGAAAAACGTCATTACACATCTGAAAACCAAAGGAAAAAAATTGAAATGTACTAAAGGTAGTCTGAGCACCCCCTCACCTTGCATCGTGGTGCGATTTAAATGCTTATTATTAATGAATTGCATAGTTTGGAATGTTAGGGGTTTAAACTCCCCATCCAAACAATTAGATGTTGCTGGCGTGATTAATCAAAGACATGCCTCCTTGGTAGGGTTGCTGGAAAATAAGCTTCCTGAAACTAAAATTAATGATGTAGTAAGGAAAATTAACGTAGATTAAAATTTCATTTATAATAAGGATCATCATGGAGAAGTAGAATTTTGATTATTTGGGATAAAAAGGTTTGGTCTCTCTCGACAATCCACAATAAAGAACAATATATTACTTGCTTAGCTCAAAATAAAATGGGCCTAGCGTTTTATTGTACTTTCATTTATGCTCACAATCAAGCAGATAGGAGGACAGAATTATGGGATTACATCAAACAACTATCTAACTCAGTTAACTCACCATGGGTACTAACAGGCTATTTCAATGCAATTTTATACCATAAAGATAGAATCAATGATGGGAACTTATTCTCTAACCTGAATGATGATTTTGTGGAATGTATTGAATTGGCTAATCTATTTGAACCACCAAGTCTAGAAAATTATTATACCTGGAGAGGGGGTGATAATATGACAATTCATAGCAAAATTGATAAACTTTTCATGAATAAGGAATGCCTAGACAAGTTTCCTAATTTCTCTGCCACCTTTGCTAGTCACTCTACCAGTGATCACACTCCCATCATTTTTAACTTGGCTATCCAGCCTCAAAATAGAAAAGCATTCCGTTTAGATACAATAACTCATGGCGTCATAAGATGGATTATCACAAACTTGTGAATCGAGAGTGGGAAAGTGTGTGTGTTGGCAATCCCCTCTTCTAACTCTGGACAAAGTTAAAGAGAACTAAAGAGAGACTTCATCAATAGAGCAAAAAATTTAACAACAAAGGAAAACCCGGTGAGACCCTTAACTGAACTGGACGCCATCTACGCACCTTATTAACCAGCCAAATAACGTTCATATTCTGAAGCTATATACAAGGAAAAAGTAGATCAGCTCTCTGACATTTTTCATGAATAGGCCACTGAAAATTTACAACGTTCAAAAATAAAATGGTTAACCCAGGGAGATAGAACGTTCCAGTTTCTTTTACTCTAAATTTTCCGACGAAAAAGCAAGAAATTTAAGAAATCTGACAATGATCAAGGAAATTGGATCAATGCGAACGAAAAGATGAACAAGGAAGCACTACAGTACCTTATCAATCTATTTAATTCTCCCTCTTTAAACACCAATTTTGCACAATTTAACTGTAAAAAAATCCTGATAGATTATTCAGGAAACCAATGGACAAGCCCTTTGAAATGGAGGCGGTAAAACAAGATTTGTTTCAAATTCATAATAACAACTCCCCGGGTTCGGACGGATTCAATTCAAAATATTATAAATTACACCGGGGCTCGATTAAATGCGATCTTCTTCAAGCAATGTTAGGGCATTCGTCAATCATGTAAGACAATAAAGGAAATTAATTATACCTATATTTGCTTAATCCCTAAAAGTTTAAACCCATAGACTCTATCAGACTATAGACGAATCTCGCGATGCAATGTTACTTATAAAATCTTGGCTAATTTGATTTGCAACAAAATGAAGGGTTATCTAAAAATTTAATATCTATAAATTAGAATGCTTTCATTCCATATAGACTTATTGCTGAAACCTTCCTTTAGCGTATGAAATAGTGAAAGGGTTCAATAAGAAGTCTACAAATAATATATGCAGAATTTCGTCTACCCAAACACCCCAAGGTTCGAAGGTACAACTTTAAAAGCTGGTTGAGTTATAGGTCTCGGTTATGAGATTATCGAGATGTGATATAGTTAGGCTGGAGTTGCGGGACGTTGAACTATAGAATAGTGATGATAAACGAGAAGAAGGTAAAGTGCTGAAAGGAAAAATAATATCAACAGTTTTATAGTAGTTCGGGCAGAAACTACGTCCACTGTCCTTTTTTATTTAGTTACTCTTATATAGCCGAGAGGCTTATTACATTTACGCCTTAAGCGTTTCCGCCATTAATGAGTTTCAGAATAGAGCTCTAATATAGGAAAGTTCAATATAATTTTAATCTTTTGATATGCCGGAAGATCTTTGTTCCTTAGTATTATGGCCTATTTATAGCCAGCAAGCTGTAGCGCCATTGGTGTAGAATCTTCTCCTTGGATTGCTGTGGTTGCTTGTTGTGCAGCCATGATAGGAGTTTATTCTGAGCATCTAGCATTGCTGCTTAAGAAGTGCAGATTGATAAGTTGCCTTCCCATCTAAACGACCTCTTGCATTTGAGTCGCACATTGTCTCATTGGCTGTTTTGGTCGTTGATTCTTATTACTATAGATTGGTGCTTCGGGCTTCGGACCTGCTAATGGGTTGTTTCCTTCGGCCCGTGGTATTATTCTTTCAAGACGAGCTCAGTTCATTTGATCTTTATATATCAAAGCATCATAACTCTTGCAATACATATGGATATGAAGTGTTTGGACTTTCCTTAGGAAGATAATCATCGTCTTTACTATTGAAATTTTTTGGTATAACACATGCCCCTTAAAATTTACTTTATATGTGAACTTTGAAGTGAGCGGGTTTGGTTTACTTTTCTTAATTATCTTTCGAGTTCAGTCTACACTATACGCATGGAAGACGTCACAGTAATTAGTTTTAAATGGAGTATTGGGTCAAGTGATGAGTATTAAAGGTTTTGAAAACCGAAGGGTGGAAATTTATCTTGGACCGAGAGGTCACCAACTGCAAAATCATATTTGTTATGTGAAGCTTTCTACGCTAAATAATGAGTGAAAAATGTTTAAATGTCGAGAGGCGAAATCTAAACCAGGACCGTGAGGTCAAAACTTGTGAAAATTGTGCTTGCCATTTGAATCTTATTAGGTTAAGTTGTAAATGGAGCTGTTTTGGCGCCAAAAGGCAAAATCTAACCTGAGATCGTGAGGTCGAAACTTTTGAAAGTTATGCTTGTCACTTGAAGTCATTTAGACTAAGTGGTAGGCGAAATTGTTTTGGTGTCGAGAGGTAAAATCTAACTTGAGGCCATGAGGTCAAAACTTTTGAAAACTATACTTGTCACTCGAAGCCATCTAGGCTAAGTGGTAAGCGAAATAGTTTTGGTGCCGAGAGGCAAAATCTAACTTGAGACCATGAGGTATAAACTTTTGAAAACTATGCTTGTCACTTGAAGCCATTTAGGCTAAATAGTAAGTGAAATGGTTTCGGTGCCGAGAGGCAAAATCTAACTTGAGGCCGTGAGATCAAAACTTTTGAAAACTATGTTTGTCACTTGAAGCCATCTAGGCTAAGTGGTAAGAGAAATGGTTTCGGTGTCAAGAGGCAAAATCTAACTTGAGGACGTGAGGTCAAAACTTTTAAAACTATCCTTGACGCTTAAAGCCATCTAGGCTAAGTGGTAAGCAAAATGGTTTTGGCGCTGAGAGGCAAAATCTAACTTAAGACCGTGAGGTCAAAATTTTTGAAAAATATGCTTGTTACTTGAAGCAATCTAGACTAATTGGTAAGCGAAATGATTTCGGTGCCGAGAGGTAAAATCTAACTTGAGACCGTGATGTCAAAACTTTTGAAAATTATGCTTGTAACGTCCCAGATTTTCGCGTTCGAAAATCAACATCCATACTTTACATCGTACTCGAATGTCGTAGATTCGAGCGTTCAAATCCGAGTCGCTGGAGCTTATAACACAGTTAAGTAAATAACACAGCGGAAGAAATGAATAATACATTGATATACAATATCTGATACAACAGAATGATAAAATGAATATCAATATACATCAGAGATATGATACAACAAATAGCAGTGGAAAAGAAAACGATAACATCAGCAGCGGATAATCTCCATCTTCAAAGCACTAATCCAGAAATAGCTTGAACTCCCAATAACGATACACCAAGATAAGCAAGTGCAGTCCGATCCAAAGACTGAACTAGCTCCAGATAACCTACTAATCTGACTATCTGAAAAACCAAACTCTAGACTGCTCGTGTAGAAAAATTTTGAGCATCCAGAGTTTAGGAAAGAAACAATAAACTCCGAATCAGTCATGGGACTGGTGTGAGCAACAAAAACAGTTTATCTTTAAAACAAATAGCAGAGAATTTTAAAGTCAATTCGCAATGCTTTTGGAAAATGAAACTACCATAAGACCTCCCACCACACACACAATGCAAACGCAGAATTGGAGGAGATTTCTTCTTATGATAGTCAAAGATGCTTACTACGCAAAATCAAATCATTTGATATTATTACTAGTGCATAGTGTAGAAAACAATTTCGAAAGTAGAATATAAATCTTAGCCAGCATAGACATTTCGCACTTATGCCTACTATAGCTACCATGTTCAATAGCAGGTTACCACCACATTCCATGGCAGGTAATACAACTAAAACCGTACAGGGCTCGTATTGTTTTGTTTGGATTTCCAACAAATGGTCAGGCTAAGGAACTTCCTATTCCACGAAAGAAACGCCTCTGGCGGGACGTTTCGAGAACCACACCGTTCTCTGCCAAACAAGGCCGGCAACCCCTTTTCCCAAGGGATAAAAGAAACCTCAGATATGCCACCCCTGGTCCTTTGGGACCTTTATCCGAGCGCTCGATAACCAACATCACACATCATAAAGAAAGTGTATCCACATGAGTAAGTATCTGGGCTCCATACCATGATACTACCCTTTTCCAGAAGGAATGGTCATACCCTAGGGGAGCTACCCCTGAAAACCTTGCCGCACAATTCATGTTTCGACCATTACCGAGTTGTGAGGCTCGACGAAGTCTCGTCCACAAAGCTATGCTTTTTCAAAAAGCCACGCTTTGGGTCAACAGATGATCAACCTATGATCACAAAGATAAATGATCAAACAAAAGATCATATCACAAATGATCAAACATTGATCATCACACAACAACACTCAGCATGCCACATTACCAAATTGGGATATATCGCTGATAAATTTCAACTACATAACCTCTGAGCTCGTACGTCTCAGAGAAGGGTGTTAAGCTAAGAGAATAAATTCTCCGCCACCAACAGAGATGTATTTGAAAGAAATCGGCTTTATATCTCAAAGTGTAATGTCAGACATACAATCCATACAAGTCTGTTCCGGGTTCGAACAGAACCGAAGGCACTTCTTACGAAGCCCTTGCAATTCCGGGTATCCACGATCCCATCCGGACTTCCCATCACAAAGGGTGATAAAATCTCTATATCTGGGCCATTCGATGCAGAGACATTCGACGAGTTGTCCTTTCATTTTCGCAAATATCCGGTCTTCACCACCGGTCTTCAAATGCGATCCATATACGACGTATCACTATTCGGAATGGGTTATATGACACAAAGGTCCTCTCCCGGCTAAACCGAATAACGAGCGCAATCTTTAAAAACATATGGATATTGGGATTTCAATTAAGTCACAACTTATTACCCAAAACTTTCCTTCAAATGGTATAAACACATTACCATTTTAAATCTTTTAAATAAAAGATTAAATTCACAAAGTTCACTCAGTTTTCACAAAGATTCATTCACAGATTTTCCAAAACAATTTCCATTACGAATTTAATTAATTCGTTAAATCTTTAAATCAAAGATTTAACTCATAGCTTTCAAAACAATTTCATTTCGAATGGGTTAAACAAAACATCATTCTAAATCTGTTAAAAATAAACAGATTCAATTCATATCTTTCAAAAAGAATTCATTCATAGCCTTTCAAAACAATTTTATTTCAAGTTAGATTAACTCGTTCGGTCTTTGAATCAAAGACTCATTTCATAAATTTCAAAACATTTCAATTCTATTTCAAACTTGAAACCGTTCAACACAATTTGGAAATCCTTTCTTATGTGAAAGCTTTTACTATTTGAAAACAAATAGTTCCGTTTTGGAAAATCCAGTTATATTTACACGAGTCAAAACCCTTGAATTAATTTCAAATTCCCAAACCAATACTTTAAAATAGTTTAACCCATATATAACTTGTACAACATCTTTAATCCCTAGTTTCAAATCATAGAATTCAATTTCAAACTTGAATTCAAATTTAATTCAAATTATTTAAATTTCAAAACTCGATTAAGTTATTCAAAATAACTTTTATCTTTGAAAATTCCATTCCAAAAGCTTTTCACTTTAAACCCAAATTTCAAATTTCAAAATCAATTGAAATTAAAATTTCAATTTCAAAAACATCAAATTTAAATTATCTGTGACTTAACCGATTTCCACGTGAAATCCATATTTGTGTGTGTAAAAGTGTGGTCCAGGGGTTTTACACACAATAGTGCAGCATTAATCATCACAGATATATCGATAAGCGGTATAATCGATAACGCTTATCTTCATTCACAAATTCATAGATAAAATAAATTTATCAGTCACAAGGATTACAATTCGATGTGGGTTTCAGATAACCAATTGGAATCCGACTCCCTGTCGCATCGAAATTCAAGTGTCGTTTACGGGTCAAAGGGTTTTCATATTCACATAGTAATATATCACAGAAATAGAAATTACAGCTAAGTAAATTACAAATCACAGCATAAATCAGGGTATATCACAAAGCATCATATATCAGGGATATCAAACAATCAAGTCATTCAACGAAATCCAAACATTCATAAGTGAAATTAATTAATTGTTTGATTTATTTAAATCAGATATGTCATCAATCATGGTTAATTAACATTAATTAATTTCAAATCATTCGATTAATTGTCCTTTAATCATTTATTAATTAAAGTAGTTATCCTTTAATTATTAAATAATTAACCTTTTATTATATTGATTAATTAACCCTTAATTAATTACCATTTAATTAATTATCCTTTAATTAATGATTAATTATCCATTTATCTCTTGATTAATTAAATCCTAATTATTAATTAATTATTCTTAATTACTTCCATTAAGTAATTATCTTTAAGTAATTAATTACCCTTAGTTACTTACATTAATTTAATCTTAATAAATCACTTACGAAATCACCGTAATCTTCATTAATCAACACCTTACTTTAAGATAAATCCTTTATCTTAATTGACTACCTCATTTCATCATTTAAATCTTATTCAATAACCTTTGAAATAAATCCATCATTAACTTAAAACCTTTAAGTTAAATTAAATGTTTTTCATCCCTTAATAAATTTCAATATTAAGTTTATCTAAAATAAACTTTTCTAAAATAAAGGTTATACAGATTAAACACTTTAAACTTAATTTATAAAAGACTTTAATTTATTCTACATCTAGTATAAAACATTTATTATTAATAATTAAGAAAGGGTTTAAAATTCGATTTATTAAAGTTCCAAAACCTTGAACAGGTTCAGTTTTATATTTTTGAAAAAACCTGGAATCACATTTTCTTTTTAAACTTTAAAAGAAAACTGTTTTAAATGTTTACTTCGGGTACAGCCCGACCCCTGCTTCGAGACATGCCCCGATACACGCGAGTGCCCACAGTTCTTCGAGTCAATATCGCCAACGACTCGAGAATATCTCGAACTTCCCCGTAACTTCAATCGTTCCAGAAACGACAAGCACGTGTGCACGGTGCACAGCTTCCCGACCACCTCTGGCCAACCTCCTGATCATCGACAGATTGAAGTCGACCTCCTCACCTCAGGCGAACCCCCAGATCGGTGAACTTCCCCAAAAATCAAAATCGAGCTAGTCGATCACCTGCTTCCCAGACCTAATCACCTACAACCACCACTTCTCATCGCCTCAGGCCATTAGCACTGTCAAAACTTCGGCCAGAGCTTCGTTTATGCCTCCTCTACCACCTCCCAAAAACACGCAGCACTCGATCACCTCTAGATGACGCGGCATCCTCATTTCGATCGTGAACAAAAATGGGTTCTCAACCCTAAATCGATCTCGCCCCTACAATATGATGGTTTTAAAATTCGATTCGCATTTTTCTGAGGATCCCAAACCCTCAAGCTAGCCACGACTTCGATCTCGAGATCCACCAACAGTCAGAACATCAGAAATTTGCAAATCTATGAAATTTGCATAAACCCAAACTGCTCTTAAATCGTTGATCTAAAAATTAAGACTTTTGCTTTAAAAATCGTATTTTCGTATAAGAATCCAATTTATAACCCTGAATTCAAGAATTTAGAAATTCTAATTTTTAACAAATTCAAAGTAATATTGAGTTTCTTGAGTTCCCGAGCCAGTGATAACTTATTTTGGCTGAAATAAAATCGTGTACTCTAGTATATGCTATAAAAAACAATTCTTGTTTTAACACTAACCCCAATCACCAAGTAGATCAGGTGGAAAACAAAATTTGAATCAAAGCCTGGCATCTAAAATTTTCAAAGTAGAGGATGTATACAAGCAAATACACATACTTCCAGTTTTTCTTAGATGTATTCAGAGAATCCATGCATATCTAAACGAGTTTATTCACAAAGATATGTATATGTGAACAACAGATTTATACCCTTAAAAGTTAAGGAAAATATGTCACTCACCTTGTTTAAAAGATGATCAGAGTTGCTTCTATGTTTTTCTCTTGACACAGATTTGAAATTTTACAGGCTGAACTTCCTCCCCTGATTCTTTGGTTGTATGGATTCATAGCTGAGATGTTAAGTTGGATTTTACTGAAGTTTGTTTAAGTTGAATGGTGATTTAGGTTGAGATGATGCTTGCTCCATACTTTCTCAGTTTGAAATGAACGAACTGATATGAGAAGGATGTTGATATAAAGAAATGAAGTTACCAGGTTGATGTATTATTTTTGTACGAGTTGATTATGGGTTGTACAAAAATATGCAGGGATACTCTTTTGCTTGGAGGCTGAAATAATACTTCAAACATTTCGAATGACCTAATTGCTGCTAAGAGATGGAAGCATTAAATGCTTTGAGTACTTATGTCTCCAATTTAGATTATTGTATGTTTCATGTGTCATAGATATTTTGCTTATTATTTTGCTTTACATTTCCTTCCTGACTTTGCTTTATTTTCTTACAGGCTACATAGGAATGTATATTTTCTTTTGCTTTAAGTATGAATGCACTTAACATTTATTTTTATTCTTTTCAAGTGTTCATGCTTATGAATGCATGTTGCTGTTTTGTTTCATATTACAAGTGTGCATACTTATCTTTATATAATTGGTTTTGCTCACATTTATCTTTTACTTGTTGAATACTTGAATATATTTGCTTTGCCTTTGTTCATACTACTTTACAATATAATTACATTTCTATTTTGTTGTTAAATTTCTCTAATGTATTCACTTTATATTTTTACAAATTTTATTATCGTGTAATATAATTGGATTTATCTATGTATTCATTTTATTTTATTTATCGTCTTATATTTTTAATTTATAAACTCAAATTATTATTAACCATTTATTTACAATTTAAAATTCAAGTCAAATATATATCTATATATATTTATTATTTTCAAATTCACTCATGTATGCCCAATTACATATATACACATAAATACAACATTTATTAAATTAAATGATTTATACAAAATATATTTGGATATCGGGGAAACTCGCTTCAATTAAAAATTGATTTTACAAATTTTTTATTCAAAAATTCATTTAATTATCAATTTAAATAAATTAAAAATCCGGGGTCTTTACAATGCTTGTCACTTGAAGCCATCTAGGCTAAGTGGTAACAAAATGGTTTCGGTGCCGAGCGGCAAAATCTAATTGAGACCGTAAGGTCAAAACTTTTGAAAACTATGCTTGTCAATTAAAGCCATCTAGGCTAGTGATAAGCGGAATGGTTTCGGTGTTGAGAGGAAAAATCTAACTTGAGACTGAGAGTTCAAAACTTTTGAAAACTATGCTTGTCACTTGAAGCCATCTAGGCTAAGTGGTAAGGAAAATGGTTTCAGTGCCAAATGGAGAAAATCTAATTTGAGACCGTGAGGTCAAAATAGTTTCCTATGGTAAGGAATTTTTAAGTGATTATTCAGCATTGAACTTTGAAGAGACGGGTTCTGGTCTTGCATTAAATGTGCGTCTAAGTGTTAGTAATTGATTAGCTATCTCCAAAAAGTACCTCTCTTTTCTTGTGCAAGGATGATCAAACATCTGATGAAATCTTTTGACATTCCACTTATGGGCAGTTCTTGGATGAGATCTACAGTGAGAAAGACTCCTCTCTCTTTAATCCATACCGTTCTTTTTTATATAGTTTTCTTTCTCTCCTCTTTTCACCTATTCAAATTGTAGAACCCCCATTAACATCCTCAAGCTTTCTTCAGTTCCTCTTTTGACATCTGCCTTTTTTCATAGATTAGAAATGGATGCTTCTATTAAGACTCGGTAAGAGCTCAACAAGGTTTTGTCATCATATGGGATCACAGTAGTCGAGACGCTCACTCCTTAGTTCGGGATGCATTATAACAATCCTCCAGAATGGTATTTTGTGCGGTCTATGGAGCATTTAAAACATGGGATTTTCTTGCCCCTCTTACCCTTATTTGTTGATGTTCTAGAATTTTAACACAATAATCCCTTCCAACTCTTGGCTTCCTCTTATACAACTTTATCTGCCATGGTGACCCTATATTCTGAAAGAGGCTATCGGGATGTACTTGTTATCGAGATAAATTAAATGTTCAAATTGTTAGAGTCTAAATTCATTAGGGAATTTCCCACGTATTTTCTCAAATTATTAAGGCCATCTCCTCTACAGGACCCATTCAGCAAGATATCGTCACGTCAGTGGTTCCTTGTTAAAGCCTTTTTTGATCGAATCATCACCTCTTTTAATAATGTTGGTGTGACTTTTGATATATATATATATATATTATTAGTCTTACTTGTGTTCTAAGTTATGTCGCCTTATTTCGTCAAATCCCGAATAGTGGGAGCCAAGAAGAGTAGTGATCTAGCAATCTTTACTCACTTTAAAGATAGGTATAAAAAAGTCATGAAATTTCCATCTTTACGGCGATATCGACACTTGGTTCTTACCGAAGGCAAACTGAAAGCCATGGGTCTAATACCTCCTTCTTCTAAATTCACTGGACTTACCTTCTAGGAAGTATGAGAAAGCTTCTACCATACTCGTTGACAATGGAGAAGAAGCTGAATCTAGTCTAGAGGAAAGCAAAACTGAAGGTTTCACCGTTAATTCTTTGAACTAATATATTTCTTTTTCCCAGCACAACTTAGTCTTGATTTTAATCCTAGCCTTACCCTTTTCCCCTTGTTGCGGTGGTTCCTTCTCCTAAGAAGATCAGGCCACTGGCTAAGGGGAAAGAGACTAAGAAGTGGTTTGTATTGGTGCTTTCTGATAAGAGTACTCTTGGCTTGAAGAAGCAAAAGGTTACCGGATCTTCTAAAGCCGAGAGTACCAATAGGAAAGCTTCAAATTTTCTTGTTAAGAAGAACAAGCAAGCAATGAAAATGTCTAGAGCTGCTTTTGAAGGTGAACTTTTCAATGCCATTACCGAAGCACATGTTAGACCTTCGACTTCTGCCCTTGGAATCCAAAAGGAAATCGAGTATATAGCCTCCAGGAGAGCATCAAGGTAAAAATTCTCGTGTAAGCTTATGATTTCAATATGTATCCTTACTTTGTTTACTTCTTTTTAGACTGTGATGGAAATCCTTACCCTTCAGCATGTGTGGCTGAAAATGGAGCAGACGGTGGCTACTGCCAAAGTGACGAAAAATGAGTTTGAGGAACTGAAAGCCAAAATTAGACAGGTAAATGATCAAGTATATAAATTAGGCAAAACTACTGGAGAGAAAGATCGTAAGATTGAGGCTCTTGAGAAAGCCTTGAAGCAAAAGGATGAGAGGTTGAAGAAAGTTGAGGCCGGGGTGGTTGAGAAAGAACATTATATTGCTGGAGATGAGTGTGAGTGGAGGCCAGCAGACGGGCTTTTCAAGTTTTATTTGATGCTTATGATCACCACCAGGATCAAAACACGAATTTCTCTCAAGCTTATCTCGGGAACCATGTTGCTGCAATAGGAGGCCAACTTCGCTAAAAGGTACGAGGAGCGTCAGATGGAGAAAGATATCAAGGCTAATGCAGAATGCGAAGCTGAAACCCCATAGAGGAGGAGGAAGGAGACACTTATACCAACGAGGAGGTATAAGAAGATAATCCCGATAATACGCTTGACAAAGGATACATACCATGATTTTTCTTTGTAACAATATGGATTTTATAGCTTTCAACTTGTATAAATTCTTTAACGAAACTTCCTTGATTACTTAATTATATTTGAATTTCCATTCGACTTGATGCGATTTTCACGTAATGTTTCAAACTAGAGTAGTCGATATGAAGTCCTTCTTTATTTACCATCCTTTGTCTCTACTAATCTTAAGTCGATGTTCCTTAGGGAGTATCCTGCTTCAACTGTTCAAAGACTGAGCAAGACTATGCTTCTCTTTATCAATCTTTTGAGGATAAGGTAGCTAAGCTCCAAAAGTTTAAAGTAACCCTTAAGGCTTTTGAGGTTACAATTTCCTTGAGTCAAAGCTAGGTCTAAAAACTAAGAGCTAAATTATCCTAGAGAAGAGCAAGCCCTGAATCAATTTCTGGCCTTGGGAAATGGCGTTGCAGTTACTTTTAAATGAAGAGAGGAAAGGAGGCTAAGGATGATATTGCCAGCATGCTCCTTCTGAGATCGCGACTACTAAGCTTGTTTTGGAGAGTTCCGACTTATCATCTCGGCTTGCCTAGTTGGGAGAGATCCCTTCCTTTCGTTTTTATATTCTCATCCTCAGATGCTCTTGGTTCTTTTATCCGATTTTGTAATATCATACCTTTATTAAATTAGGCTTTTTTTTGGCCTAATCCTTGTAACATCTTCTTGAATGAGCTATATATAAAGGAATTTTACTTCTTTTGATTTTACTTCTTGGGTTGTCACTTTGCTCATGTATGTCATAGAATGTTCTCTTTGCCTGGTATCTCTTGCCCCTGGTGTACCTTTGTCAGAATTATATCTCGGACCTAATCGAGTTCTATTGCTGGATTCTCATTCGGAGCCATTCTGGTGGCATAATAAGGAGTTTCACCTTGTCTTGATTCTATGATTACCTTTACTTCTTTTCGGTTTACCGAGACTCTACTTGATATCTTAAATTAGGAAATTTTTCCTAGCATTCTATCCATACTGGGAATTTCCCATTTTTGATCATATGCATGATAATACCTGCCCATAGCTTACTACCATTAGGAATCTTCCCACACATTCTAACCTGACTAGGAGTCTACTCGATACATGGCATTTCTCGTCTATGGTTCACTAACATTGGGAATCTACCCAACATGTTAGCTTGCGGAAGATGGTTCTTAAGGCTAAATTAATACTAAAAGGAGGGTGAATAGTATTTACTGATTTTTGTGAATCTTTTTAAGTTCTTTTATGATTATAATTAAACAATGCATAATCAACAATCACAGATGCAAACGCAGACATATATAAATATAGTAAAAGTAAAAAGTAAAGAGTTGGAGAGGTCACACTAGGAATTTTTATACTTATTCATAGTTACTCCACATCCAGTCCCATATAATTTCTTGTACAAATTTCTTTTCAAATAACTAAGTCAATACATTCTTGATTTCAAGGCTATGAAACACACCCTCTAGATTTTTCAAGCTCTGGGTACACTCACTGGATTAGGATGGGGCACTAGCACACCCACTTGAATTCAAATAGGACATCAAGCACATCCACTTGATTCAGATAGGACACAAGCACATCCACTTGGATTTTAGGGACATCAAGCACACCCAAGAGTATAAGAGTATGAATTGATAGAATCTACAGACTCGGTTTCTTGATCTTGAGTACAAATGATCCTATAACCTCTTAAATGGCACTTTGATCTTGTTTTGAGTGATAGAGATGAGAGTGATCAGAGAGTAATTGATAGAGAATCAAATCAATAGAGTTTGAATTTGATTTTGATTGAATTTGAGAATATTTTCTTTTAGAAATCAGGAGAGTAAAAGAGGAGAAAAAGAATGAGAAATGAATTAAAAGATTTCGTTGTAAAATCCTCCTATTTATAGAGAAACAACGGCCATGTCCATTCGCGAAGAGATATAACGAAAAGGCACTTCCATTAAAATTTGAATTTTGAAAAATTCGGCCTATACGTCGACATACACTACAGGGATATGTCGACATACCCTTTGTATTTTTGAAAAATACATTATAAAATTGTTTTGAAATTATAAAGCTTTGTAAAATATTTTGAAACTTTATACAATCATCTAAACAAAGTTTATACATATTTTAATCATATCAAAACTTTATGAAATTATTTCGGAATATTTTTTAAATATATAATGGATTTAAATATGATTTTCCTTTTTGGAAGTAATATATATAAAGTATAAGTGAATATATATTTAAAATCAAAGTTATAATAAATGTTATAATATACTTATAAACACTTAGAAAGCATAAAAGCAAAACTATACCAAAGTATAATAGATTTAAAATATAAAATATTTAAAAACTTAATTACTCAAATATAATAATCTTGTAAATAAAATTAAAGTTAGAAATCATTTGAAGGCCATTTTGAAAGATCATTTTGAAAATAGAGATTCTTTTTAGAATCATTTTTAAAACTAAGAATATTTGAAAACCATTAAAAACCAGAGAATAGATTTTAGAATTTTCTGAAAAATGAAGGGGGAGATCAAAGAAGTGCTATCTGGGTTTTAACAATAGTCTATGACTCTATAAATTATCTGGATATCTTGAATAATGAGTCTTCAATCTCTAACTCTTTGTCTCTATATCAACCTCTTGAATCTACTCTTGATATTGTACAGTCTTCTTAATCAACACATGTCTAATATCCTACACTATATACTATATATAAATTGATAAAAACATTAGTATCTATATTTTATATGATGTCATATGGTTGTTGTCATCAAAACTAATACCTAAGGTATTAACAATCTCCCCCTTTTTGATGACGATAACCATTTTTATAAAATATGATATAACTGTCCTTGTGTTACAAAACTCCCTTTAATTCATGCCCGGATATTTTATATATTTCTCCCCCTTTGTCATCAACAAAAATTATAACCAAAACTCCCCCTAATTAAGGAACTAGAAATATATAAAAGTGATAAGAATGGTAAGAGTAAATAAGTGATATGTTGTTTAAAGAAGAAAAGCCAATTTTATTAATCAATCTAATCCAATACATATATTCAATTCAAATCAAACTAAAATCAAACTAAACCAAAGTCACATAAATTCTAATCCTAATATAGGTCTATACACACCAATCCTAATATCAATGCAAACAAAATCAATCATACATATCAAACAATCCAACAAACAACAAATCAAACATCCTTATCTTAAAATAAACTAACATGATTTCCTAATAATTGGGGATTTATGAATAGGGCAGAAAGGATAATGGAGACAGAAATTTCCTTTTTTCTCGACCAAATTTCCATTCTTGTCAAAGCATACTTCTCCAACACACTTGACCTCATCGTCATCGACTTCCTCATCTTCTTCTTATTCCTTTTCTTCATATTCCTCTTCATTGTTATTCATAGGATCATGAATGACCAAATTTGCAGCATCATCCTTAATGACTATTGGATTTGTGGGGTTATCCAATAGATATTTCTGAAGATTTCTCAAAATTTTGCCTTGTTTCACTTGTTCCTTCTTCATTCTCACTTGAATGGCTTCCATTTCAGAAAGCAAATTTAGAGTATGCTTTAGATTGCTCTCAATCATAGTTACTTTGGCTAATGTAGAGTTTTGGAGAGGGACCGGAGTGGGAGAATCGAAGGAAGATGATGTAGATTCATGCCTTGGATATTTGGAATGGTTAGGATCCATTACTTTTATTTTATTCGAGATTTTCAGAATGAAGAAGACTGTAAAATGGGTTTGATTTTTAAATAAAGTGGTAATATATAGCAGTTTTAAGTTTTGAATTAAGGTGGGAAATTTGAAATATGAAAATAACTGCATATGTCGACATACACAACATGGATATGTCAACATATCTACTGTAATTTTTTTGATTTTATTTTTAATTTTATGCTATTATTTTTATATTTCTGAGAAATAACATATTCCTAACTCTCTTCTTAGATTAAAAAATGATGTTTGATTTAGTGGTTCTGCTAATATAACAGTTATTTGATTTTCAGTATTTATAAATTCGAGTGAGATTATTTCTTTATTTACATTATCTCTTAGAAAGTGATGTCGTATATCTAGATGTTTAGGGTTTTTAAATAAATTAATTGCATTAGTATTGTCACGGTTGTAACGACCCGACTTCCTATGCCCAGAAAGTCGCATCATTATGAAGAAAGAAAAGGGATAGAAGAAGAAAAGAAAAGAAGAGAGAACAACAACACATCAGAAATCTCACAGCGGAACGAGAAATATATTATCACATAAGATATTACATAGTATCATATACATCAGAGTACACGATTTATACATCACAATATAGACAGTTATAAACTTCTGTCTATTATACAACACAACTACATAAATACGATACATCATACACAGCGGAAACTCTATATATCTACACGCTGAAGCCTCCTGCTCCACAGCTCCTCCAGAATTCGTCAAGACTAACCTGAATCCCTTGGCTACTCGTAAAAATTGAGTACCCAAGGTTTAATAAAACAGAAAATAAACACTTGGGTCAGACATGGGTCTGGTGTGAGTAAACGGGTTAAAATTGTTTAACTTCAAAACCCTTTGAAAACAAAGTATCACGTAAGACTTCCCACACATAAACATGGAAAAGTTTTTACCTTACGCTAACCAAAACATTTGATAGGAAATCTGATTGTATTATAATAGGGTCTAGGGTTTTCAAGTAAAATACAGAAATAGCTGAAATGCTTACATCTCACATTCCAACATAGTTGGGCACAACTAATACGTACGGCACTTATTGGAGTTTGGATTCCATACAATGGCAGGGCTACTGGGGTACCGCCCGTCACAGTACGTGGCCTAGATCACCGTACCGAGGAGTACGCCCGCTCCCCTGCAACACAAAGCCGGAACCATCCCTTACTACGGTATATTGGTGGTTTAGTAAAATTTAGACCAAAATCTTTTAATGTTTGTTACATATAAATAACCCAAGAACATGCTAATGTTGCTGAAATATATTCCACTTCTGTTGTGGACAGAGATGCAGAATTTTGCTTTTTGTTAAACTAGGAAACTAGAATGTCCTAAAAAGTGATAGGTTCCACTTGTACATTTTCGCTCTAGTTTGCAACCTGCATAATTAGCATCACTATATGAAATTAAATCAAAGAAATCTTCTTTTGGATAAAAGAGTCCATAGTTTAATGTGTTATTTACGTATCTTAATGTTCATTTTACAGATTTTAGATGAGTTTCCTTAGGTTGAGATTGATATCTTGCACAAAGACATACACTATACATTATATCAGGTCTACTAGCAGTTATATAGAGTAGTGATCCAATCATACCTCTATACAATTTTTGATTTATATCTTTTGAATTTTCTTTCTTATTTAATTTTTCATTTGTTTCCATAGGAGTTAGCTTACCACTGGTATTTGACATACCAAATTTCTTAACTAAATCTTTAGCGTATTTTTCTTGAGTTATGAAAATACCATTACATAATTGTTTTATTTGTAATCCTAAAAAGTAATTTAGTTCTCTCATATGACTCATTTCAAATTCCTTAGTCGTTATATCTAAAAATTCTTTATTTAATTCTTCATTGGTTGAACCAAAATAATATCGTCTACATATATTTGTATTAGTTGAATATCATTGTTATTTCTTTTAATAAATAGAGTAACATCTACTTTACCTATTTCAAAATTATATTGTAGTAAATAGGATTTAAGTCTATCGTACCATGCTCTAGGAGCCTGCTTTAGACTATATAGAGCTTTCTTTAATTTATAAAAATGATTTTAAATTTTCCAGCTTCAAATAGAGGGGGTTGTTCTACATAAACATCTTCTTTAACAAAACCATTAAAAAGCACTTTTAACATCTATTTGAAATAATTTTAAAATTATTATGATTTGCAAAAGCAAGTAAGCTTCGTATTGCTTCTAATCTAGCTACGGGTGGCAAGATTTCATCAAAATCTATGCCTTACCTTAAGCAACTAAAATGGTTTATTTCTTACAACATCTCCTTCATTCATTTTATTCCTATATACCCATTTAGTTCCTATTATATATTTTTCTTCAGGTCTTGAGAGTAATTCTCAAACATCATTTCTTGTAAACTGATTTAACTCCTCTTACATAGCAAGGATCCATGAATCATCTAATGATGCTTCCTTTGGATTTTTAGGTTCAGTAGTTGAATAAAAGTGACATTACTAATTTTATTTAATTGATTCCTTATTTTTACAATAGATTTTATATTTCCTAGAATATTTTCTATAGGATGAACTTTCAAATATTTTGTTCTCTTATTTGGATGTAAATTTTTGGAATTATTACTATTTTCATCATTAGTTATTTCATTATTGGTAATTTCATTTGTTTTACCAACATTTTCTTCTTCATTAATACTAATATTATTAATTTTAAAATTTTCATCAAATGAAACATGCAATGTCTCTTTAATAGTATTAATTCTAGTATTGAAAACTCTATAAGCTTTACTTCTGTTTGAATATTTAATAAAAATACCTTTATTTGATTTAGCATCAAATTTATCTTAATTTTCTTTAGTATTTAATATAAAACATTTACTATCGATACTTTAGGCTTTTTATTATAAAATAATTTGTATGGTGTTTTCTTAGTCAAAGGTCATATTAAAATTCTATTTAATATATAACATGTTGTAGCAACTGCTTCAGCCCAAAAGATTTTAGGTAAATTATTGTCATTAAACATAGTTCTGGTACACTCTTGGATTGTTCTATTTTTACATCAAACTCTATTTCTTAAGATGTTCTTGGAAATGAAAAATTATGGGTATTACCTTTTTTATTACAAAAAATTTCAAAATTTTCATTTTCGAATTCTCTACCGTGATCACTTCGAATTGTTTTTATTTTGAATTCTTTAATAAAGATTTTAAACATTTCAAAAGAACGACTTTTATATTTTAGGAAAATCATCCAAGTAAACCTTGGAAAATCATCTATGATTACAAATACATATTTATTATGATTTAAAGATTGTATTTACGAAGTAGCGAAAAGGTTTTAATGAAGAAGTTCAAGGGGTAAAGATGTAGAAATCTTTTGACTTAAAGGAACGTTTTCTAAGTTTTCCTAATTAACACGCATCACAAAAATTATAACATTAAAACTTATTTTAGGAAGACCCCTAACTAGATCATTTTTGGCAATTTCAGATAGGTGTTTGAAATTTAAATGACTAAACCATTTGTGCCAAATCCAAAAATTACTTGATTCAGCCAAAAGACATAAATTATTATTTGATAGTTTCATACTTACTATATAGATGTTTCTTTTCCTAATGCCTTCAAAGACAATGTTTAACTCATTATCTTCAGTATGACACTTATCTTTTTCAAATTAAATTTTGAAGCCTTTATCACATAATTGACTAATACTTAATAGGTTATGTTTTAAATTCCTAACTAACAAAACATCAGAAATGGTAGGAGTTTTAGAATTACCGATGCCAATCACATATCCTTTAGAGTTATCTCAAAAATTGACTGATCCACCATCTTTATAAACGATATCTTCAAGATCTCCGAATTTCCAGTCATATGCCTTGAGCATCCACTATATAATATCCATTTATCATTTTTGATTTATAAAGTTTGATCATCAAGTGTTTTTTCATCAAAATCCATGTAATATGTCTGTTCCTATAATTTTTAAAAGATCAAGTGGCTTTTCATAAAGAATGGATGCAAGTTATGAAACAATGTCATGTTGATTTTGCAAAATTTCTTTTCAAAAATAGTATTAAAAATATAATCAATAATTTTTTCCACTAAAAACTTTTGAAAAGTCAAATTATGAATACTTTGAAAACCAATTCTCTTATACCAAATGTTAGTTTGCGGAAGATGGATCTTAAGCTAATTTAACACTAGAGGGGGGTGAATAATGTTTACTGATTTTTGTGAATCATTTATATTTATAAGATTATTACAAACAATGTAGAATCAACAATCACAGATGCAAACACAAACATATATAAATGCAGTAGAAGTAAAAAGTAAAGAGTTGGAGAGATCACACTAGGAATTTACTATACTATTTTGTAGTTACCCTATATCCAGTCCCGTACAATTTCTTCTACATATTTCTTTTCAAATAATAAAGTCAATACAATCTCGATTTCAAGGCTATGAGGCACACTCTCGAGATTTTCTGAGCTCTGGGTAGAGTCTTTTCTTCATAGCATAATGTAATAAAACTGCACTCAATGGATCCAGACAGGACACAAGCACACCCACTTGGATTCAAACGGGACACCAAGCATAGCTAAAAGTATAAGAGTATGATTTGATAGAATTTATAGACTTAATTTCTTGATCTTGAGTACAAATGATCCTATAACCTTTTGATTAGCACTTTGATCTTGTTTTGAGTGATAGAGATGAGAGAGATCAAAGAGTAATTGATAGAGAATCAAATCAATAGAGTTTGAATTTGATTTTGACTGAATTTGAGAATGTTTTTAGTAGATTTTCTTGTAGAAATCAAGAGGGTAAAAGTGGAGAGAAAGAATGAGAAATTAGTTAAAAGACTTCATTGGAAAATCTTCATATTTATAGAGAAATAACAGTCCTGTCCATTCACGAAGAGATATAACGAAAAGACATTTCCATTCAAATTTGAATTTTGAAATATTCGGCTTTTATGTCGAAATACACTATAGGGATATGTCGACACACCCTTTGTATTTTTGAAAAATACTTTAACAAAATTGTTTTGAAAATATAAAGCTTTGTAAAATATTTTGAAACTTTGTACAATCATCTAAACATAGTTTATAAATATTTTAATTATATCAAAACCTAAGAAAACTTTATAAAATTATTTTGAAATATATAAAGGATTTAAATATGAATTTCCTTTTTGAAAGTAATATATATAAAGTATAAGTGAATATATATTTAAAATCAAAGTTATACTTATAAACATTTAGAAAGCGTAAAATAAAACTATAACAAAGTATAATAGATTTAAAAGTATATTTATAATATAAAATACTTAAAAACTTAATTACTCAAAATACAATAGTCTTGTAAACAAAATTATAAGTTAGAAATCATTTAAAGGCTATTTTGAAAGATTGTAAGAAACCGGATTTTCGACCTTCGAAAATCGACACTAATACATCCACTGTATTAAATGCCAAGAAATCAAATCCGGAAATCTCGATAGTTAAGGAAAAAGAAAAGGAAGAGGTAGAAGAAGAGAGAAAACAACAACATAGAATCTCACAATCGCAGCGGAACAAAGTATAATATAGATCAATAGATCTTGTACAAAGAAAAACTGTAACTGTTAATATACATACCAATCGTCTGAGCACAACAATCAACAAACCATTACTGGACAGTTATAATAACTTGTCCTTACAAGTGCCGAATATACAGCCTACAATACACAGCGGAATATAATCAAGTAAGTGTAATATGTTTCTGTCATCCAGCTTGCCTCCTGAGCTCCATAGCATCCTAACCTGAATCTGTAATACTCGGTCTGACCCGAGCATTATAATAAAATAACACCCGAGTCAGTCTGGGAAACCAGCGTGAGAAAACATACTTAATTTGAATTATTACTATTATCAAAACCCTTTGAAAAATAAAGGTATCTCGTAAGACCGCGTCACCCATAAACACGACGGGGTTTTCCCTTACGATAACCAAAACATTTTTATCAAAATCGTCTGATATTATAATAGTGTCTAAACAAAGCAAATAGAAAATAGCTGAAATGCTTGCATCTCACGTTTCAGCATAGTTGGGCACAATCAAAACCGTACAGGCACGTATTGGAGAATGGATTCCATATAATGACTAAGCACTGGGGTACAACCTATCATTGTACACATCTAGAAAAATGTACCAAGGACCTCGCCGGGATCCCCTACAACACAAGACCGATTCTACCCCTAACCTGGATAGTACCGAATATGTTACCACCCCGGGTGTTACCACCCCGGGTGTTCCCACCCTTATCGAGAGCTCTTTTTCCATGCACCACCGTATCCATAATTTATAATATATCCGAGGGTATCTAGAAAAGTGATGACATACCCTAATTGGGTGCGACCCACTTAGCCTTGCTGCATCTCCCCTGATTTTCAGTCATTCCGGTTGATGAGGCTTGAGGCTACGATTACCTTTTTTAAGGAATCTCCACTTAGAATGCTTATTGTCCTCCAGTGACAATGTGCTGAAAGCATTCATCCATACAAGTCCATTATGGGTCTGAACGTAACCGAATCACCGTCTTCACCATCTTCATGATATCCATTCGTAACGCTCAAATCGAATCGAAGTGGTTTTTGGATAATTAAATCCGAAACCGGTCTCTTCGAAACGATCAACGAAATTGGCCAATACTTGATAGTTGGTTATTTAAATATCAATATAACATACATAAGCAGTCACTAGGCCCATATTATAATTTTTCAAAATTTATTTTCAAAATATCTTTATAAGATATATATTCAAATCTCTTCCAAATTTTCAATATTTGAGTAAACTCAAATGCTTATATCCATATCAGGATATTTCAAACCATCTCTTATTTCAACACTTAGAAAATATTTAAAAAATTATTTTTCTAAACCCCTTACTTCCCAACACTTAGGAAAGTTCCATTTATTTCTCTTTTCTCAAAACCCTTCACAATTTATGTTGTAAATTCCTTAACTCATTTATAACGAATTCTATAAGTTCCGGGTTCCTTAATTAAATCTCTTTGTTCAAAAGTATATACTTATCTCACCGAAATAAGTATATTCACAAACCATTCCCTTCAAAAATATTTGAAAACTTTTTAAAATAAATATGGAAAGCACCATGCGGTATCAACCATGGATTCATAGCTCAATGATTACGTCTCTATCCCAGAGAAATCCAAACTTAACTGCACGCAATCTCTGCCTTCGATTTTCGCCATGAAAGTATACCATAACTTTCTGAAAACTTTATTTAATAATTGAATATAATTTTAAATAATTAAATAATTACATAACTTTGAAACAATAATTAATTCTGATTTATTAATAAAATTCTAATCGATTTACAAGACTTGTTTATAAAACATATAATTCATTTTGACAATTTAAAAATAGTGGAAATTATCCATAAGGGCATCTTTAGCAAGCGCAAATAGTTTCTAGGACACACAACTGAAATAATTACTTTTAAGGACAAAATGCAAAATAATTAGTTTCCAAAGCCTAAAAATCTATGAAATTATGTCCTTGAAAGTAATTGGACTGTTGACTTTGTCCTTAAAAGTAATTATTCTGCTGACTTTGGCCTTGAAATTAATTTCTGTGGATGTGTGTCCTAGAAACTAATTGGACTGCAAAGTTTGTCCTTTTGGTGAAATGCCCCTTAAAAATATTTAAATAACTAACTTTTCGAAATACTTTTATGCTAAAACATTTTTAAATTTCCTAGTTTAATAATTAAAAATCCGCTTTTTAAAACAACTCAACTTCTCGATAAAAATATACTTTTCAACTCCAATATAACCAATCTAATATTAATAAATCTCTCTCTATTTTTCACCAATCGATTTACGTCCCTAATTTTCACAAATCCCTTTTTCACATTTCCAAAAGAAAAATCTATTATTTCTTTTAAAATCGATTTACCCATCTTATTATAAATTCTTACCATGAATTTATCTTCATCTTATCAAATGATAATCATTTCACTTTATTTATAAACATTGTTTATAAATCCCATAGTCTCATTTCCAGTTTACAACGGTTTCACATCACTTAAATCCATTATAAATCGATTTCTAAATTAAATTCCATTTATAAATCAATTTCTTAAATAACCCAAACTATATTCCAAAACCAACCAAATCTCGATTCTACTTCCATTTCGTAATTTAGAAACCTTATTTAAGATCCAGTATAACAAATTTTATATTTATTCCCAAATTCCCTTCTATTCTCCCAATCTATTAAAAATCTCGATTTTTAAAACCTTTTATATTTAAACAAGTATCACTTAAGAATTATGTTTAAAATCCTTTATTTACATTATTCTAAAATCTCCATTTACAATGTCCTAAAATAATCAAGTACAAATTTAAAGTCAAACTTTTTATTTTATCCAAATCAATTTCTTTAACTAATCCAAAATTCAATATAAACATTTTACTTCCAAAATCCTTTTTTTCCTTCTTTTATTTCTTTTCAAATTAAAAACATATATATTTATGGAATTTTAAAATACCAAAATCTAAGCTCGTGCTACCATAACATCCAATAAATTCAAATCACACAATAATCTATCGCAGCTTTTCCAAACATGTCATATATCACTATATATGAAATTAAATTCAAAATTTTTGAGGAATCCAATTGGATACCTCCAACCTGTTTTCCTGCAACCACAGATGTTAGATAACATAAAATACCAATCCCGCTTCGAGGTGGGATATCTCGGTAATATAGGGTCATCCGCTATTATACGGGGCGCATAGGGTCTCATTCGCTCCAATAGGCAGGAATAATTAATCCAACTACTAATATATATACTACTATATATAATATAACATCCAAGATATTAATTTATAAATTCAACCAATCCTCCAAAATGAGTGAGATTTACTCACTTTGATTTTTAATTAACGCTTTCGCGTTTTGGTTCCAATTAAACTCGAACGCGTTTGAATTTATCTGAAAATTCCAGAAGCTCTAATCGAACCCAAACTAATCCCTATGCGTAGCATTCGTAGATATGAACGAAATGTAACTCATCTGGTCAAAATCTGATTTCGTATGAAAAAGATATCGCATTTATAAGTTTACAAGCTTTAATATATAATTTCCTTAATTTTATAAAAAATCAAATCAAATCAAATACCCTAAGAAAATCGGCCCGGCCCAAACACAAAAGCTCCTTCTTTTCTTCTTCCCCCACTCCTCTGTTTCTTTCCTCACTGATATGTGCACAACGAAACCAGCTATGGCCGTGCACGAGCTTCAATGACACCTAAATCCACTTGACGAAACCACAAATCGACGCTACTAATCATCATCTCTCCACGAAGGAAACTTATTCCATTCGAAAATGAAGCACTCGGCCCTCTTTCCAATTCGCGACTACTGCCTCCTTACCGCGACGGTGACCATGTCGCCCCCCCCCCCAAACTCCGACCGCACCCTCCAATATTCCTCCCTTAGATGCCAAACGACCCCATGAACTCAATTCCATCCTCCCCTTAGCAAAACGTCGACCACACCAGCTAGAATCCCAAACCCTAATTTTTGCCGAGCATAACCCAACTGTCAACTTCCTCAAATCTTGATCGCACCCCACAAAATTAAATCAGATTGAAGCTCTATGTAAAATAGGAATTTTAAAGTAAATTTTAGAATTTTCTGCTGAGTAGAAATGGAGATAGAATTTTTCAAATCTTTCATTTTTGTTTTTTTCCTCTTTGTTCGGCTGTTTAAAAAGAAGAAGAGAGGGAAGCGATGGGAGATAAGAAGGGTGACGTGTATAGAAAGGAACAGTAGGTGGCTAAAAAGATAGAATAACAGCTGAAAAGAAAGGTTGACTTGACAATATATTAATTAAATTTCAAAATATCTCGATTTACTTAACTCAAAATTTCGAACCCCTATCGAGGTGTGCCACTAGGCATTCATAATGTTATACCCCTATTCCAATCGCAATGGAAAAGGTTTCGAGTCCTAATTCGATCGTATGGAGAAGATAGCTTTTTGAGCCCAATTATTATATTGAATTTTCGATATTAATTTCAACGCGTTTCTATCCCGTACGGCCAAACGATAACTCCAAATGCTACAAAATTTGAAATTCGATAATAATAATACACTATTACGAATCCAATGGAACTGGTTCCGTCGAAATCCGAGACTATGCCCTGGAAGTCTATTTTTATATGTTAATTCAAACGAGATATTTTTAAAATCGAACAAATCACTTTTAAATTCAATATAAAAGTTTTTTACCTTCATTCTTATTAATATAAATTTAATAAGCCTTTAAATTATTTTTATCAAGCTCAAAACTCAAGATTCAATTATTTAAGTAATTTCCAATTATTAAATTATCCAATAAATCATTATATTTGAAATTCAAGTTAAAAATTAACTTTTAAATATTTAAAATCAATTTAAAATTCCAATTTCAAATAACCAAAATTCTGGATCGTTACAAAGATCATTTTGAAAATAAGGATTCTTTTCAAAATCATTTTTGAAATTCAGAATATTTGAAAACCATTTAAAATCAGAGAATATATTTTAAAACCTTTTTGGAAAATGAAGAGAGAGATCCAAGAAGTGCCATCAAGGTTTAACAATAACCTATGACTCTATAACTTATCTGGATATCTTGAATTTTTAATACTTATGAGTCTTCAATCTCTAACTCTTGAATCTCTATATCAGCCTCTTGAATCTGCTCTTGATACTGTACACACTTCTTTATCAACACCTATCTAATATCCTGCACTATATAAACTTGATAAAAACATTAGTATATATATTTTATATGATGTCATATGGTTGTTTTCATCAAAACTAATACCTAAGATACCAACACCACATTCTAATCTAATCTAGGAATCTACTCAACACATGACACTTCTCGTCCATGGTTCACTATTATTGGGAATTTACCTAACATTCTAATCTAACTAGTAATCTACCTAGTGCATGGTACTACTTGACCATGGCTCACTGTTATTGGGAATCTACCCAACATTCTAATCTAATTGGGAATGTTTACAGTTCATGGTACTATTAGACCATGGCTCACTATTATTGCGAATCTACCCAATACTCTAATCTAATCGAGAAACTATCCAGTGCATGATACTACTTGACCATGGTTCACTATTATTAGGAATCTACCCAATACTTTAATCTAATCGGGAATCTACCTAGTGCATGGTACACTTGACCATGGTTCACTATTATTGGGAATCCTCCCAACACTCTAATCTTATCAGGAATCAACCCAATGCATGGTTTCTTTTAACCATGACTCGCTATCAGCATGCATTCTACTTTTCGATGTCTTTTTTAAACCTAGGTGATATTGGCCTTACACTTTGTTGCGCATCACTATGGGGTTGCTCTTATGGCGAGGTCTACTAACTTATCGTTGGGTACCAATCTACAACCACTTGTGGCTGGTGTCGACCATCTACTATCACTTTTGGCTGGTGTTGGCCATCTACAATCACTTTTGGCTGGTGTCGGCCATTTACAACCACTTTTGACTAGTGTCGGCCATCTAACACTACTTTAAGTTAATTGGTCATACCTAATGCTAGTTGCAACTTGGCAAAGGGTGTTGAATATGCTAGTATATGATTTTTGTTTGATGATAATAAACATATATATATATATATATATATTCAACTAAATGTATTTGTTAATGTACTATTTTATTTTTCACATAAATAAATAAATAAATATTTGCTGAATAAAATAAATAACATAGAATTTAAATTCAAACGGATATTTTATTCAAACAAATATTTTATTATAATTTTTGAATAGTACAAATTTGAGCTCTCACTATATATATACAAAATTTCAATTATAATACAATTTCAATTACATCACATTTTTTCACTATACAATTTTCAATTTACATTTGCACCTCACTGCATATCACTCATTCACTCGTATTTATCTTCAACTTTATTCCAGATTGAATCCAGCATCTGAGCGATCTGAAAAATAAACACTGAAGCAATAAAATTGAAAAAGAAATAGTTTTTGCAGTGTAAAATAAAATGATTTTTGAAAATATTATTTGCCTCGGTTATTTGGGTTGTTCGTCATCATTTAATTTTGAATTCATCATACACGAACAACTTGTGACATGCACGGTGTACCACTGTACATGCCACAAGGCCGTGCACACCAGTATACACTTGACAAAACTGCAGGGACATGTGAGCACAAGGTCAAACCCAATCAAAAGCAGGGTTCAACTCAAGTGAAATACAAATAAAGTCATGATATTAGCACAAGGTCAAACCCGAGCTATAAGCTGGATTCAACTCAGGTGCAATTCCAAAAATCAAGATGAAGTTTAAGTGAAAACAAAATGAAAAGTGACGTGCACAAGAAAACAATGTAGCTGGTCAGATATGGAACCAGAGCTATAGTTTCAAGTCCACAACAACATCGAGTATGCCAGACCTCATATATACTATGCACATGAATCAAATGCAATCAAATGAAGTGAAGACCTAGCAACAAGTATGATATGATCAAAGGCAACAACATCAACCAAGGTCAGACTGCATAGTCAAATGCAAGCATATGAATACAAACTCAGACTTTAAATAAAAAGTTCAGTAGCATGGTACAAAGGCACACAACACAGTCTCGACCAAAACATGATGTACTTGTCAACAAGGACATAGTAGATGCATGCAGACTTCAAGATGCAGTGCATAGTCAAACTGAAACAACACACACACATACATATGTATATATGTACATATATTATGATACAGATATCAAGTGAAACAAGTCCGGCTACCAGCAACAAATTAGTCAGCAAAGTCGCAAGAATTATCTCCAAATAACAAGTTCGAATTGAACAAATCAAAGTGAAAAGTCACAATAGAAATCAATTCAAAGTGGTTGAAGTCAATAGCATAAAGAACGGAACTAAAGTCAAGTGCTATAGAATCAAAGACGTGGTGACCAAGAAAAAATCAAACAAGTCAGAAACGAGCCATGGTAATCAAGCAACGAGGATATACGAATTGAAAAGTCAGAGAAATCACCATCATTCAAGAATAATCGAATGGCTAGCTTAAAATTAACAGACGAATTCAAACATATATTCGAATGATATTCAAGGGAATTAAACCCTATTTAACCCTATCATCATCGGCATTCCAAAAAAGCATCGAGTTCAAGCAAGCTAACCAGAAAAGAAAAAAGCATAAATCACATACCATTTTAGTTCGAACTCGATCAAATTGAAGCAACCGTTTGTGAATCAAAGTAATAAATTGATTGACGAAGCAAACTGGAAATAATTCTTCATTCAATCAACAACAAGAGTCGACGTATTCAATTTTACAGAAACCCTAAAGTTTTGAAAGAGGAACGAATGAAGACGAATGAGCAAAAAGGAAGCAGCCATCATTTTTCAAGAAAAGGATACCGGCCTATAATACAAAAAGAAAAAGGGGGCTTCACTTTAATTTATTTTGGGCCGGTGTTTTTCATTTGGGCTTTAATATTTAAAATAGGGTTTCTAGTTTTTTAATTGTTATTTTATTTGTATTTTCTTTTTTAAACTCTTGTAAAATCTAGTCGTGTGACTATGGTACGAACTATGGTGGTGTAGTTCGAGAATTCGCAACTCAGTGGCTGAGTTGTGGTAGGGTTTTGAGCATAGAGTTAGGTTAGTCGATAGCGGGTGTCGTGAGTTTACGTGTGTAAGCGTCTGACTACTTAATTTCTAGTAGAAACCTTGAGGGCAGTACGTAGGCAGGGTTTTGCCGAAGCTAGGTAAATCTGTGTTGTTCTATCTCTTCTTTTTATATTCTGCGATTATCTATGCTGCTACAATTCTGCTACTATCTGTGTTGCGATTATTTTATAAACTTCAGCATTAAATTTTTATAATTATTAGTATCACCCTATTCACCCCCCTCTAGGGTGAAATCGATCCTACAAAGGGGAATATATATACGTATACATTTTTTTGAAAAAAGGGTGCTTTTGAACTATTTTGCAAAATATTTTGGAATCATGTAGTCTATAGATCATATTGTTTAATAGAAATTTTAATCCAAGTGTGGAAATGGTGATTATCATGTATAGATTAGAAAAGGTGAAATTCTTCGCTGATTTCGTCAAATCAATAGAAGAATTTCAGTCCTTAAATTCTAGATGCAAGCATGGTATGCGAAAGTTCTTAAGAGAGAAAACATACCAAAAGAGATACTGTAAATACCGAGACTTGAATATTCTCCCAGAGTTGGAACTTGTTGGGACTGGGCCAGCCTGCGATGGAAAAAATGGGTGAATTTAAAAAAAATACCACTTTGGATCAGTTGGGCCTATGAAGTCTAAAGGTATATTAGATCCAATCTAATAAAACTTCAAATAAAATCTTATTTTATTTAAAATTGGTTAAAAGGAAGTTTAATATTAATTTAATTTAAATGTATAGTGTATCAAATAAATTCATAACCAAAACTCCAAAATTTGCATTGAAATCAACATGAATTGGAGTATCAAAATGCATTAAACAACGAAAAGGAGACAAACGGACGAACGAATGGGCGAACAGATGCAAACAGGAGGCCACATAGTGTAACCTGGGGCTCAGCCCAGGTTACGACCGGTGCACCGGTCTGGTAGGACCGGTCCATCAGTATCGGCGCCTGGACTGAACCCCAAGCGATGTCGACGGCTCCCCATTCATTTGTTTGCGCTCCTTTCTCTGGCGTTGTCCACCTTGAGTTTCGAAGCAATGATTTAGCTAACATGCAAGCATATAAATATCAACAATTGAAAACAATTCATGATCATATGAAGAGGGTTCCAACAAAGTAAAAGGGGTATAACAATTCACAAGAATAACACAAGGGATCAGAAGCAATTCAATCACAAATTCAATCGATTTTACCAAATAGCAACATACATTCATTAATAGCTAGAAGTGTGAGATAAACTAACCGATTTGAGCTTGAATGGATGATGATAAGCAAGATTCTCTTAGGTCACTCTATATTAGCAATTAACCCTAAGTTAAACTCAAAAATAAGCAAAGCAAGATTATAATCAAGTGGGAAAAATTAAGATTAAACCCTAATGAATGCAAGATAGAAGAGATTACCTTGTTATGATTTCTTCAATTATTAACTAAAATCCCTTTGATTTAGAATTGATTTGGGGATTAATATTGTTTCTAAGGTTATGGAAATAGGAGGATTTGGTTTCAGGTTTCTAATGTTGGCTGAAATGAGAAAGGAATGAGAGGAAAACTACAGGTTATCATATTTCTTCTCCTAACTTACTACATGGGCTAAATGGATATGTAAGGATCTAATAAGAGGAAAAGTGATTAATTTCCTTCATTTTCTCTTTTAAAACACTAATTTACATTACAAACAATTTTTTTAAATGTATAAATTGATTTCTCCAATTTTACAAAACAATAATATGTCAAAAATTCCTATTTTTATTAATATTGAGATATTTTGTAAAAATTAAATATAACTTTTGAAATTAAAAGTAATCCTCGTTATTTTTAAATAAAATAAACCATTTATTGTAAAATCTCATTTTAACAAAAAATCTCAATATTAACATTTAATTAAATTACAACATTTGTTGTAATAATCTGAAATGGAAAATATTTATCGTAAATCTCCATTTAAAATAAATAAAGGAATAAACCTTGGAAAAATTCACATTTTAATTTACAAAATTATTTCCATATGCTTTATTAAACTCTCATTTTCCCCAAGATTATTCTTATATTATCAAATGTAAGAAGTTAAATTACATAGTTTTTAATATTAAATAAATTTTCCTAAATTTATTTATTTCCATCTAGAAAGACATTTTAAATTTGGAAATTTTGACTAATAAGATTTCTCAAATTCATCTTAAAATTAATTAATATAATTTTAAATCATGATTTAGTTTTACTTTCAAGTAATCTCGACCAGGGTTGTTTACAGACTCCCCCTTACAAAAATTTTGTTTCCGCAATTTCCTTAATGGAAAAGCTTATAGCAAATTACAAAGGACGTATCTTCTCAAAGGAAGTTAAACTATGAATGAAGGATAACTCAAAACAAGAGACTCATTACAAATGAACTCAAGAAATTACACAGCACGCATTCGCTCGATGAACTCTCTAGTTCCACAAAAATAGTCCTTAGGATCATCAGGCCATTGGACTTAGATAAGCGAAACAACTATATCTCGAAGGCATTCCACCTCCGAGGCAACAAAACCAATAGAGCTCTGTTTATAAGTTAGATTTTGTGATCTCAAGTATAATAAGGATTCTATGCTCAAGAATAGAATCAGAATTTTTAAAGCACTTCCAAAGCTGAAACACATAAAGGAACCACGAATGCCAGAGAACTGGACTGGTAAAGAGGCTCGGTAAGCAACAGGGTTGCTCCACTCAATGGTTGGGCAGGGTCCATGTATCAAAGAGCCATTATCCCAAATTGACTGAAATACCAGTCACCTCACAAGGAAGAAACACGAATAAAGATTTGAGCTCCAATAGAAAATTTCAAAGTATTTCAAAAAATTCACTAATAGAGCTGGGACATGCGGTTAATTTCTTTTCGCTACTTAAACCAACAAGAGAATGATTGATAAAGGCTGCCAAATAAAGTCTTGAGAGGAGCCATACTGATATTGGATTGAAATTTATAAACACTAGAAAAAATTCAATCAAAGTAGACAAGATCCTCCTAGAGTTATTAAAGTCAAGAACGCAGTCATGAGGTAGATTTCTAAGATTTTATTTACATTCAAACCACTAGAAGCTCTCTATTTAATTTTTCCATTAGATACAATATTATTTATTATTTATTTAAGGTAAACTCAGATGATTGATTTGAATTCTCAAAATTCCTATAATCTTTAACTTGTTTGAAGGATTAAAAATTTTCAAATTTCAACCTCATTTAATCAAACAAAGGTAATACCCCAAAAGAGGTTCTTAGTTGTAGATTTCCAAACAAGATTTAATCCAAATTTTCAAATCCCAATTTATTAAAAGTATTTTCTCTATTCAAAATGCTTGTCATTCTTAATATCCTAGGATACTTTGCTTATTTAATCATATCTAAAAGTTGTGGATTAATCCTTGGATTTCTCTTTAATATGACTTCTAAATCCATAACATAAATTTATATTACCACAAAAATTCTTCCCTATGGGTTTTAAATTTTCAAAATTCACAAAAACCCTAATTACACATTATTTTCTTTTCAAACTCACCTCTTACTTACTTCTATATCAAATAAAACCTTTAATTGGTTTTTAATTTGAAAGGCTCAAATTATATAATTCATTCTAAAGTATTCACGTTACTTAACTAAATTTCCTTTATAACTTTACACTACAAATTTCATTTCAAAATGAAGATTAATTTTTACTGAAGAAATCCCAATTGTTTTGCTTGGCTAAATATTTATTTCCCAAATAGAGAAACTTCCTTTAATTATTTCGAAAATTAGTGTTAAGTTTTGAAAACTTGAAGATTTTCCAAAAGAGGTTTTTGTAGTTAAAGCCCATATAGGTCTATTATTATCACTTTATTATACGGTATTTAATTCAAAAGAATTCATTAATAAAATTTACCTTTTAGATACATTTTGATTTTATCCTTTTCCAGAATTTTTAGATGGGTTTTATATTATTTCAACAAAGTTTCTATTGGGTAAAACACAACAAACAAATGAAGTCTTATTTCTTTCCCTTGGAAATTCCTGAAACATTATAAAAATCTTGATTATTCTATTTTGAGATGAACCCTTTTCTCAATAACAGGTTTTGAAATTTTAGAAATTACTCAATTTAATATTGAATCAACATATATACACACACACACATACATAACATACATATATCTCACAGATTCAATTCACTAGCCTTTTCTTAGGAATACATCAAATTTCCTTTAATATTTTAATTAATATCCAAGAGATAAACTAATCGATAAAATCATTGTTACAATTTTCAAGATACTTTCAAACTCTTAATTGTTTAAGTTTAAATAGTTATCTAACACAATAACAAGTTTGAATAGTGAGTCCATGTATATAACATATGCCCCACAAAGCATTACCAAAAACTTCTTTTAATACCAAGATTATTATCCAAAAGATGAATTAATTCATAAATTTATTTGCATAAATTGTTATTTAAATATAATAAGAGATGGCATCTCAAAATCACATATTATTTAACCTAAGCTTATTTCTGAGCTTAAAAGTTTTCCCCTCTTTAACAGTCAGAATTTACCCCCAATTGATTCAAATAAAAGAATCATGCTTTTATTTAGCTTTGTTGATTTGCTATTTAAAAATCTACATTTATATGTATTTACTTAGATTATAATGGTTCATCATAGCTTATCTAAAGCATTATATCAAATTCATTTTTTAGAGAAAATTTTAAAACTATTCCCAAATATCATGATCAACACATATTGTTACTATCTATTTATTCATAATAAAGTGCCTTGACAATTGGCTAGGGTGTTGATTATAAATTCAACATCGCCTTGCCATTATTCTAGGCGATCTCTTAGATGAAGCATTTAAGCCCATTATTAAATTATTACTCATATAATTTATCTTTATTAATATTTCTATTCTTTTAATAATAATATAGAAATACTTTTTACATCTCCAAACCTTAATATATAATTATACACATACCTTCATATGCATTTCCAAATACCATTTTATTTTAAACCACATTAGTTTTCAAGAATATTTTTATCAAGGCCCGAAAATCCGACCCGTTTAGAGCTAATAATAAACCACACATGTCTAGTCCAAACGGAAGGGATAACCGGATCTTGATGAGAAAGAAAGAAAGAGAGAAGAAGAGAAGAGAAGAAGACGAGAGAAAGAAACTAAGAAGAAGAACTAGAGAAACAGAAACTAAAATGATTACAGAATCTCACAATCATAGCGAAAAAACATATAATATCATATCAATGATCTTTACAAAACAGAAACTGTAATATATATACATCCATCAAAGTACAACAATCAATCACTAATCACCAGCCTGGTCAGTTATAATAACTTGTCCTTACAATTGCTGATAATTTTAACAACAATGCAGCGGAAAAATAAACATATACGTGAATACGACCAGAAGACCTCCGGCTCGTCTACTGAAGCTCCAAAGCATCCAAATCTGAATATGTAAATATACTCGGTCTAACCCAAGCATTGAAAGGGAAGAACGTCCGGATCAGTCTGATAAACTAGCGTGAGAAAACACATCTCAACTGAATTTTATTTTAAATTTATAAAAACTTCCTTTTTTCAAAACAAAAGTATCTCGTAAGGCAACGTCCACACATAAACACATATGAGTTTTTACCTTACGATAACCAAAACATTTCATATTAAATCCTATGATATTATACTAGTGTCTAGTATACAAATAATATTAATCATAGCTGAAATTGTTACATTATTAAATTCCAGCATACCACCTTGTAATATAAGGCTTTCAATAAATAAAATGACAGGCACGTAGTGGATAACGGATTTCCACACAAATGACCAGGTGAAGGGACTACCTTTCGGCAGTATATCTCTAGAGGAATGTACCAAGGCCCAATTGATGGTCCTCTACGAACACAAGACTGGCCTACGTCTAACTAGATAGTATCGAATATGTCATCACCCCGGTCGTTATTGACCTATCCGAGGGCGCTCATAGCATACATCTACAATAATTTAAAACCCAAACGTCATAGCGGGAATAAATATATCTAGAATGGAATGATCATATCCTAATGGTTGCGAGCCACATAGCCTTGCCGCATCTACCCTGTTCCGGTCATTTCCGGATGTGAGGCCAAAGGTCACGATTACCTTTCACATAGGACATCATCTTTCCTCTTTGAATGACACATTGCCATTCCATCAATCACTATTGAATTTTACAAACATACAACCTCTGGGCTCGTACGTCTTGGAGAAGGGTGTTAAGCTAAGATAAGTTGCCTTCTTCGCCACAAAAACAGATGTACATTTATAAAAGTCAACGATGTAATCTCAAAAATGCAATGTCAGACATCCATCCATACAAGTTGTCCAGGAACAGGACAAACCGAAGGTACTCTCCTACCACATCCTGTCGGGAATTACCCCTAGGATTAGTAGTGATTAATCCTTGCATTGGATATTTCATAATGAAGAGACCACTGCTACTATATGTATATTGAGAGTTTATCCCCAAATGATCAACAAGCAGTCCTTCATTATGAAAATCCCAAATATCAATGTCTTCCAACACCTGCACATTCGAATGCATATACGTTAATTCGAAGTGGTTCTCGGATAAATCCGACCCCGGTCTTTCCGGATCAACAATGATAAAGAGTCCAAATATTTGATAGTCAGTTATTTAACTATCAAAGCAAACAAACAATATCTAGTGCATAAGCAGTCACTAGGCCCATTTAATTAATCTTCTATTAATCAAATCAATCTCCAAATATTCATTTCAAATTATCTTTAAAAATATATAATTTCAAAACCATTTCAAATTCTTTCTATATTGGAAAACATTTCCATATACTTATATCAACAGTATAAGTATATTCACAAACCATTTCATTTTCAACCCTTAGAAAATATTTCCATATACTTATATCAACTGTATAAGTATATTCAATAACACTACCATTTGGAGATACGCCAAATAGATTTCTATAACCATACAACTCCAGAGTTCATACGCCTCTGGACGAGTGTTAAATATAGGAAGCAATGCTCCTACACCACCAAGCCTTTAGTATGATCATAAAAACTGATTCGTGTATTTCACGATGGAAGATTAAAACATAATTTATTAGGTCAAAACGAATGTTCCGTAAAACATCGTTACGACAACCCAAAAACATTAGTATAGGGATTTGATTAATATATATATATATATATATATCCCATATACTATATAAAACATTTCCTTTTGGAAATCATTTACTATAACAACAGTGTTATAGTCCATGCATTCCATACTTCCTTGGAAACGTCTATCTTACAACAATAAATGTTGAAATCTATGTTTCCGTTACTTATCACATTTTAAAACATTTCAAACCCATTTAAATTTCATTTGGAATTATCATTTCCAAATATTTACTTTAAAAAGATAAATTACATTTTAAAACCATTAACTCCTTCAAAACATTACTTTCAAAACCCAATTAGACACAGGATCAAGCCAACGTATTTCTCCTACCGCAAATAGGACTCATGGAGCCTACGATGCAACAAACAATATGCAATTCCCAAAACTACCCACCTCCTTCTTCACTTTCATTCACATTTATTGTTGTGTTTATTTTGTTTTAGATTTTGTGTAGCCCTTTTGTTGCTACTATGATATGTATATTCTTTTGATTCGTGTATATTGTGGTCGTCATACCACATATGTGATGTATCATTTTGTATACGCTGTGATGTATCGGTATATGTGTGTGTATATATGATTATCTATTGTTCTGTGATGTGTTTTGCATTTGAGTTGTTGTATTTTGCTCTGATAAATCCTATAGCCACATTAACTCCATCAAAACATTACTTTCAAAACTCCTTTAAATAAAAAGTCATACTTAAATCTCAACATAAATCATTTCCATATTTACAAAACTATTAGTACAAATCTCCTATCAATTTTATAAAACTTCTATTTATAAAATTCCTTTATTCAAAAAGTTTTATTTACAAATCCATTCTTTTATAAAAACTAATTCTACTATTAAAATCTATTTCTTTATATATCAAATTTATTTATAAAATCCATCTACAAAACAACTTCAAAACAATTTACAAAATATTTATAAATTTTAATTATAGATCAACTTCTTTATTTATAAAAATATCACTTCTATAAATCTTTTATATAAACTTATTCAAAAATCTCTAAATCAAAGTATTTCTCAAAACTATATTTTTATAACATAAAAAATCTTAACTTTTATTTCTTTAAAAACAAATCCATTCCTTTAATAATTTAAAAATCATTAAAACATATTTACTTTCAAAATCACTTCAAAATTCTTTTTAAATTAAAATCATCATTTTAGTATTTCAAAATACCAAAAATAAGGCCCAGTGCTATCATAGCACTAAATAAGTCAAATCACATCAAAGACATCAACATGACATCCAGAACATCATATATCAGCATATATATGAAAATAAAAGCAACAGTGGTGACGAATCCTATTGAATCCCTCCAACCTGTCCCCTTACATCACAGACAGCATATAATCATAAAAATGTAAATCAAGCGCTTTGAGGTGAGATTCATATAAAAGGGTCATCCGCTCATACACGAGACCAATAGGCGGGAATCTATCCAAACCAACTAATATATATAGTATATCATCCAAACAAGCAACAATCATCATAAATAAAATTATTCCCACTTATATAAAAATATAAGCATGCCAGAGAGGTGAGTTAACTCACAAAAATGCCAGAAATCGCCTAAGCACTCCAGTTTGAATTAAAATTGAACGATCGTTCAATTTAACTCAAAATTTAAATTAGCTTCAATTTCATCCAATCCAACTCCATAGCGTAGTGCTCGTTGATATGAACGTAATGCAACTTGTCGTGCTTGAAATGGACCTCGTACGAGAAAGTTATGAATTAAATAATATTCGATATAATTAAATTATACTTAAACAAACTTAATTAACTTTAAAATTTTAAATTAACCTTTAAACTTAACCCCTCTCTTTCATCTCCCCCTCGCTCCAGGCACAAGGCCACACTCGTAATTTTTTTTTCCACGAACACGTGCCTCAACCTCTACGGCAAACGCCGACCTGCCAACACAGAGCCCCCCATGCGCCGCGCCACCGCGCCTGCACCCTTCCTCAGCACTGCCACCCTGCGTGCATCGCACGAACGCTGCAACCACGAACCCAAACTGCAGTAAACGGGGGTAGTTCGCCACCACCTCGGCTCGTCAATCGACGATCCGACCGTTGGTTAAGCTCGTATTGATGCTCCCTACATTTTCCTAGTTGAAGTCGTTGGCTAATTCGGCCTCTAGAGGCTCTGATCGTTATTGATCGTTGGATGGAGGAGTTTTAATAGCGACTGAAATATCTTTTAGGGTTAGGTTTTGCAAAATGAAAGAAGTTGGGAGCTATATATAGAAAATTTCACGTTGCACTATTCATCCGTGAAAATTCTAAACTCCAAACGAAGCGTGTTGCTTGCCGTTCTATATGTTATACCCCTATTCCGAACACAATGGAATATATATCGGGAGCCAATTCCATTATATTCAGAAGATAGCTTTTCAAAATCAAATTATTCTAATTAAAATTCCTCTAACTAAATTCTACGCGTTTTGAACTCGCACGATCAAACGATACGTCCAATCGCCATGAAATTAAACAGCATATTATAATTCACTATTATGGATCTAATGAAACTAGGTTGTCGAAATTCGAGACAGTGCCAAAAATGACTATTTTTACATGTAAATTAAAATATAAAATTTCCTATTCAGGTTATTCACTTTTATTCAAATTTAAAAGTTCGCTAACTCCATTCTAATTTAAATAGAATTTAAATCAACTTTTGAAATCATTTTCCTTCACATTAAATTCAAAATTCAATTATTTAAACAATTTCAAATATTAAATTTAACAGTTTAATTATCAAATAAATCACTATGTTTGAAATATGAATTATTTAACTTATAAAATTAACTTTTAAATATTTAAAATCAATTAAATATTCCAATTTCGAATGATTGAAATTCTGGGTCATTACAATTTTTATTCCTTCTTGAATTAAAATATTTCCAAAATATGATTTTCCAAAACACTTACTTTAATAAAAGTGCATGTCCAATTATCTCGTACAAATGTTTAGGAATCTCTATCGAGTACGTTGGCCAGACGTCCCAACCAAAATCCTTAAAGCATCCAACTGGCAATTTAACACCTATAAATATATATATACTTCAATATGAATACTTATAGCTTTATATACCCTAGTTTATACATATAATAACAAGCTTATAATCATTACCATTAAACAACTTATAGAAAAATCACAGGATGGTATTTCCTAATTAGGCGATGATTGCATCAAAACAATTCTTAACCAAACTCTTTATTTAGAGTAAATAATAAATCATTTATTTTTTGGTTAGTAGGTAATCAAATACCAAAACTTATCTCCATTTCCAATTGATTATTTTTATAATTAGAAGATTTGACTCTTGATTATTTTATATCCAAGAAATTCAATATCTCTTATGGTGATTTTCAATACGAAGATCCCACCAGTTTCAATTATTAATCTTCAAATAGAATTTTATATATCAAGGGATAACTCTTAATTGAATTTAAATTGTCACTAAGAATCCTCTAGCAAACAAACACCTAATCAACCAATCATACAGTGTAATACCCCAAAATTTTATGAAAAATCATTTTTATAAAATGATTTAATTTTTGAAAATATTTAGATTTAAATATGGTGAAATTTTTGGAATAAATAGTGTGCAAGGATATGTGTGCACATGTACATTGGAAACAGCACAAGGAAGAGATTTAAAAAAATTTCTGATATATATATATATAGAAGAAAGTAAATTCCTTATTTAAAGCATTGGATTGTAATTTAAGCATAAGTTAAAAATGAAGTATATGCTTAAATGTATTTTCTGTGAAACAAGGGAAGATTAAATAAATAAATATTTTTATTTTCTTTTCACATGTATATTCTGTGAGCAGAAAAAATGTCAAGCTAAGCAAAAGAGTAACATTAAATAGGTATAAAGCATAAAACAGGTATGTATGTTATGTATAGACAGAAATAGAAAGAAGGGGGATTTCCAAAAAAAATGAGCAAATGAATAAATATAAAATATGGTAGTCACACTTTTAACATGACTAGGTGAGTGGCCATTTTTCTGAAAAAGTAAAGGGAAGAAAATACCGCCTTCAACAAATTATTATGGCCGGGGTATTAAGGAGGAAAATGAATGAAAAATGCATGAAGATGGTTAGGTCAGAAATGGAATTTTGTTTTAACAAAACCCTAATGGAAAAATGCATATAAATAGGCAGTTTTAGCCAGTAAAATTATCTTTACCCCGAGCTGCACAAAAATAAGAAAGGAAGAAAAAAAAATATTGGAAGGAAGGAGAAAACACTCATACAAGGATTTTCTGGATTAATAGGAAGAAATATTTAGGTGAGTAACCTCACTGAGTTCATGGCATTAAGACCTGAGATGAGGCAGCCACTTTTTATATTGCCATTTATATATTGCTGGTTTTGATGTATATGATTTCATCAATGCTTTTTGGATGTCTTATTTTAAATCTGATATGATTTAATATGGATGATTTTGGTGATCTTTGATTTGTTGAGACATTTGTCTTTGGATGTGTATCATACTGTTTTATTTTTACTCAAAAATGTTAAAGTCCAGAATCTTAAAATTATATAGAGAATACTCTCAACTGTTATAGATCTATGGCATGGAAACTTTACAAAAAAATGTTGGGAGCTGCATTATACTTGGTATAAGTGCTGAGGCTTGAAAAGAAAGATGTTAAGGGTGCAATAGAAATTTTCTAAGTGCTGAGCCCTTAATCAAATCAAAAAAAAAACTCACAAGCTAAAATTATGATTGAACCGGATCATGAATCTGAATCAATCATAAAGGCTTGCAGATCAATATAATAAGAACATGCCATGCCTCTTTTACAGTTGAAAATATTCTTATATCTTACTGAGATCAAGACATATTGACCCCATTTAGGAAATAACTGTCTGCTTATTTCTGAGGAGAATTATGCTAGGAAAGATTATGGATGTTTCCATGCTTGCAGTGACATGTTCACTTAGCATATTTGATGATAGGATTTAAGTCAATACACTAGTAAATAAACTAGGGGAGGGAAGGCCAAGAAGGCTGCTGGAATGCTTGTCATATTTGAAGTATGCAAGTTGGCACATGGTTTGTTTAAGCCCTGAGATCTTTGTGCAATGATGTGAATTAGTTCATTGCAATGTGTCCCTGTGATTCCTTAATAGCAGATGAGGCAGGAATTTAAATTGAATTATACAACCTGTAAATGAAGAAATAGGAATATGGATATTTCTTAGGTTGAATGGTATGGAACCAAGATGGTTCCAGTGAATGCAAATGTTGCAAATAGATAATTATGTTTGCATGATTATGTATGCAAGTGTAAGAATGATAAATGAATATATCATACCTGAATCAACTTATTTATACTATGTTAAAGTAATTGATTGCAGGAATTTGCTTAAATAACTAGTTGGTGCTCTTATATTCTCTATTGCTTAATATCATGAATGTATTGATGTTACTCATACCAGATCTTATATCTGACCCTTGTTTGCTCATGGCATATGGGGTGTCTCATTTTAAAATGAGGCAGCCACTCATGCTCTTTCAGGGAACGCAGGCACTAAGTAGAAAATGAAGTTATGGCTATTATGGAGGAGTGAATGAACATGCTAGCTAGTTTCAATAAGAACTTAAATTGATTATATCTGCATGTATTCAGGAAAAATTATGTTTCTAAGATTTCCAGTCATGTAATGAATATTCTATGGTTAGTGATCAAGTTGCTCTTATGTTCTGTAAAGTGTCAGATTAAATTAGTTGTTCTGTCGAAATTGTTGTGTGTTAAGGTTTGATTTGTTTTTGAAGTAGTGTCTGAAACATAAACAAGAAAAATATGCTCAAGTATCAGCTATGAAAATCTGGTAAAGAAATATACAATTATGTGAGCAATTGCTTTGCAATTATATTATGTATTAGACAATCTTAAGTAATTTTAAAAACACTGAGTTTTGGAGTAAATTTAGAATTTACCTTGAAAAATACCTTTAAGTATCTAATTGTTTTTCCTCTGAATTATGTCTATAAATGGTTCGAGTCTACTTTTTAAATTGTTTTGAGAAAAGTAATTGTAGGGGAAGGCTACAGGTATGGTGCAAATGATTGGCATTTCAATTGCCATGATCAGGTACCTGGCATGACACTAGGCACATGAGTTAACCAGCTTCAAATAAGTGAAGTTTTGGTTGATTATGTTTGGTGGTGTTTTGACAGTAAAATGTCACTCAAAAAGCTTTAGGTCATTTAGCAAATGTTGTACCATAACCAATTTTCAAAGCCATAACAGATATACAATCTGGACAGGCTTGCACAAGCAAACCTGGAAATTATTCTCATGAATATTTATAAGTTCAAATTCTTGACATAGCAAATCTTATGCAATTACACAACTCACTATGTGTCATGTGAGCTAAGATTAAGGCAAACAAGTCACATAGATTGAATCTTAAATAAGAAAGTTTTTAGAAAATATATAAGTGGAAAATGATAAATGAATATATCATTTCTGGCCTTAGCCAAATATCAATACCTTTGATCCATGATCTGAAATAAAAAAAAATCTCAAGGATCTTGAGATTTATCCTTCATTGTAAATTGACATTAAAAAAACTATCAATTAGAATGAGCAAGTTCATATAGATTAAATATGCATAGGATTTACTGACTTGTTACAAATATTCAAAAGTATACAGTAATTACCTATAGTCAGAATTGCTGGAATCCAAATTAAACAGAATGCTCTTGTTTAACAAAAAAAAAATCTATACTCTGAATCTAAACAAGAGGAACACGTACATCTTCATATGTATGTGTATATTATTAGGGATACACTGATATATTTATATTGGTAAATTATTTTGATCCTGGATATATCTTGTTTATTGGAGAAAGAAAATGACCCTGGGAAATATATTTGTAATGAATGATATATCTATATATCATCTCTTAAAAAAAATCCTTATGAAATTAGGGTGGAAATAGGAGGGTCATTTCATACAGTCATGAATACTAGAAATGCGCCCAGTGGAACCATCCGTCTACTTCTTCTGTGCAACTCTGATCATATAAAGAGCGATAACAAACTTTATGGTTTGCTAGACGGGCAAAGTACTATGTCTCAACTAAGCTCGCTGGATTGCCCAATACTAGAACGAGTGACTCAACCACCAACCAACCACACTTCCGGAATAGATAAGATTGGATCAAAGATTGCTTAGGAATCACATGATTGATAATAGGAACATCAAGGAGTGGAAATGAAGGGAAATATTCCTAGAATCCCAAAAGACACTTTCTTATTCTGAAAGGGATGATACCTACTATCTACCCCCAAGAACCCCCAATGGATGGTCTCTAAGACACACCTAGGCCAAGGTTTGTGTCCGTAATATCATATTTTGTTTTGAACTCAGCTTTGATACCAAGCTGTGATGCCACACCCCAAGACCCACACTAACAAAGGATATTACAGAGTAATACCATCTGCTAGTGCAGAGAATAGGGCTGGTTAGGAGCGACCATCCGTGAGTTTTACTTTAAGCAAGCATCGATAAGTCGATTGATATGATATATATATATATATATATAAATATATATACATATTATTTTTTCAAGTGGATTCGACATATACAATTTAGGCTTAAAACAAAGCTACGGTAGTTGTAATGACCCTAATTTTGACTACATTATTAGAACATTTAATTGGATAAACTAAATAAAATAATGTAAAGGGATAAGAAAATTGAGATTTGGTAATTAAGCTTAGGTCGTGCCTTAGTTAATAAACCAATTAGAGAAATAAAAGGTTAGGATAAGAAGAAGGAATATGATAATGGAAAAATGGGAATATCCTTCATTCTTACCCCTAAAACCCTTCTATCTTCATTTTTCTTAATTCATTTACATTCTCACAAACTAAACCTAAGTTAGGTCGGCCACTAAAAGGAAGAAAACGAAAGAGAAGACCTAGGAAAAATAAGGGGAAGCTTAAGGAAAGACAACCAAATACAAATCTCAACTTTCTTAGTCTAAATAAAGGTGAATAATGAATATACATCTCACGTTTTTTATTATGTTTTAGTTTTTAAGTATAAACCCGTTTCTTTTGCAAGTATCATGCCATGTTTTAGTAGTTTGAATGATTATATGCTTGTTGCTGGTTTTCTAGAATTTAAGTATGAAATTTAGTGATATGTTTGAGTTGGAAAACCTATCTTATGATACACAAATGACTTGAGATTTTGATATGATGTTAGAAATATCATTTTAGAAGTGGTTATTTAATTTCATAATTTTCCAAGCAAGTATGGATTTTATATAATTTTTCTAAGCGAAGGAATAGGTGAATTTCGGGTTTTACTTATTAAAAATAATTAAATTAAGTTTTTGGCTTGAAATTTTTATATGTCGAAGAATATGATTAAATTGAATTATTATGATTTTTGGAGATTTTTTCTATGTGTTTAACTATGATGAATAAGTTATTTAAACTAGAGGGGCTTAACTGTTTTATTAAGATATTAAGATGTAGGATTAAAATGTAAAATGTTTTAATATTTCAAGCTATCATGTGTGGCAGATTTTCAGTAAAGAAATTGATAAAGTTTTTATTAGCCAATGAGATTTTGCAAATTATAGAGGTTTGGTGAAAAGATACTACTTTTTTTATAGTAAATTGGCAGTTTTCAAGTTAATTACCATTCTACCATGTCGACATCGAGACCGTAGTAATAATGACTAAGGGATGGTCCTCGATGTGGGCATGTCGATAGCATAAGTGCCATATTTTATTTAAAGGAGCATAATGTCGCATTTTATTTAAAGGAGCATGATGCCGCATTTTATTTAAAGAAGCATGCCGCATTTTATTTTAAGAAGCATGATGCCGCATTTTTTTAAAGGAGCATGAAGTCGCATACACTTTTTAATGTTTTTCCCTCACCGACCCAGATGGTCTACTCTATGCCGCTTTCAACTTGTTATCAAGTTTAGGCATGCCGCATTTTAAAAGAGGCATATATCGGCTTATGTTTTATAGAGTCACCGACCCAGATGGTCATCGAGCTTAACCTATACTGCTTTTGATTAAATCGACGTCATTGATATCGACGCCGCACGTATTCAATTTTTATACCCTCGATGAGGCATTGAGGCCAATGTTTTTATGTGTTATCGAAGTTCAATTTTTATAGTTTAACACTATGACTTATGAGGTTATGACTTCGACATCATCTTCATGTATTTTTCAAATAAAATACTTCGACATGCTTTTGAATGGGCAAAGATCTTTGATGGCGATACGTCATCGAGTTATTATGTCTGGTTTTCTCTAGCAGCAACTTAGAATATTTATTATGTCTGGTAGGCCCGAGTCAGACATAGGTTTATAATTAGCATGATAAAACTATATGGATGGGACAGATAGTCCAGTGATTACCTATATTATATGCATGTAGGTTATTGTTATATTTTATTTATAACCAGTTTGGTTGCGGGATTTGATTTGCAAAAGATATGCTTTTAAAGGATATTAGTGAGGGGAAAACCCATTCCGCTAGGTGGCATGGTCTCACTTAATATCAGTAAATTGAGATGTCATATTATTATTCACACCAGGCTTTTTGTCTGACTCGAAGTTTATGTTTTCCATTTAAACTCTTGGGTGCTCAAAATTTAATTTGAGTAGGTTGAGATTTAAGGTTTTTAGGTTTTGGCAAATGAAGCTTCCGGAGACGTGCATGAGGCAAAGATTAGCTACGTAGAAAATTATTTATTTATCTATTCCGATGTGATTTAATGTTGTATGTAAAGGTAGATGTTATAGCTGTCTATTTAGTAACTCTGATCATCCAAGAAGGCATCTTCATATGTCGCTCTTGGTGTATTCTGTAATAATTATATTTATCTAAACCTGGGCAATGTTATGGGATTATGTACTGAATCTAAAATGCTGATTTGAAATGTATTAAGAAAGGTTGTTTTGAAATGCATTTGAAATATTTCATATTCATATGCTTCTGATATTATGGATACCATTAACATTATCATATTTTTTCACCAGAAATTAATACTATAGATGACTGCAATATCTATAGCATTTAGTTTTCGGGCCTCAGAATGGGGGATGTTACAACTTGGTATCAGAGCATAGAGTTATGTAAAACTTAAAAGAAATTTAAACCTAAAAAAAGATATTTTAAAACATAATCCAAATGAATCAAAGAATAAGATTGGGTATGAGATAATGCTATAGTAACATACTAGTATTTGCTATATATAAGTATACGCTTTATCTCTATTTTTAGATCTCTCTTGGACCATTCTTCCATGTCGTACTAAGGTTCGAATGCAGATTTAAAGGAAAGAAAGATATGGAGGCAGGAAACGAAAGAGTGAATCTCGATGGAGGAAGCACCATAAGAAATGGAAATGCTAGACCTAATAACAAGAAGGAATCCGGGTCGAGCACAAGCTACTAATGTAGGTGCTGGAATACCGCAGCCTGATATGGGAGCTTCGTATCAGTTCTTAGTCAATATGATGCAAGTAGGAGCTGCTACTGGACTTGTAGGTGGAAATTCTGAAGGTGTGAATCAGGAAGCTCTAGTGATCAACAATAATATTGTGTTGAGCAAAGGCTATGCAAAGTTTGGAGTAGAGTCATTTATTGGAACTGAGGATGCAACTGAAGTAGAGAATTGGTTGCTTCATTGTGAGAGAATTTTCGCTGATGTTGGATTGAATGATGAGCAGAATAGAAGATTGTCATCCAGGCAATTGCAAGGAGCTGCGTTGTACTGGTGGAACAGTGTTACTGTTGGAGTAGTGGAGGAAACCCTGATTTGGAGAGAATTTAGGAGAAGAATCAAGGAAAGATTATGTCAAAAATTGCTAAGTCTACCCTGTTGAGAAAGTTTGCTGAGTTGGTGCAGGGAGACATGACGGTGCTAGAGTATACTATAAGATTTGAGGAGTTGTTCTGGTATGGATATGCTACCAGGGTGACAGTAATTAAGAGGAACGAGAAGTTCATTCGTGGACTGAGACCTGAGCTTGCTGGGGCTACTTTGCCACATCCCAAGGATCCATGTGATGTAGTGGTTGAGATAGCTTTAAGGAATAAAGAGATGCTTACTTTATTTGGTAGTACCAAAGTAGTAGAAGCTCAAGGTGGGCAGAATCAGAAGAGGTAGTTCTTTCACAAGAAGGGAGCTCAGAAGAGTGAAGCTGCAAAGAAAGGAAAATCTGAGGTTATCTGGGATAAGTGTGATAAGAAAGGGCATTTCGAAAATGAATGTCATTCTAGAGATGGAAAGAAGGTGATGGGGGAGAAGAACATCAAGTGCTTCAACTGTGATCAGATCGGTCATTATAAGAACCAGTGCAAGGAACTAGGTAAAGCTGAAAAGGGAAAGGTGTTTGCATTGGAACCGGCTACCTCGAGACCAACAACTAAGGAGAAGGGAAAGTCTATGATGGGAGGTACGCTCTTGATTCATGGTATACCGGTTAGAGTTCTATTTGATACTAGTGCATCACATTCTTTCATATCTCATTTTTTGGTGGATAAGCTTAACCTAGAACCATTATACCTAGTTACTTCCTTAAGCATTGCAAATCCGATGGGAGGGTATGCAACTCTTGGGATGAGATGTGACCGGTTAGAGTTTGAATTGTTAGGTCATACTCTTGCAATTTGCATGTATTTGATTTCATAGGCTTCGGGATTATTTTGGGTATGGATTGGTTAAGTAAGTATGATGCTAGGATATTTTGCCACAATAGGAAAATATCACTAAGACAGCCGAGTAATAGTGACCGAATTATATATTCTATGGAAAACCCGAGTTTTGATGTTTGTGCTTTGTTGAGTGTAATGTAGGAGGAAGACGAGTTGAATCGAGTTTTGTCATCAAAGAATTCGTAGATGTCTTTGAATCGATAATAGGACTATTGTCAAAATGAGCTATTGAATTTTGAATAGATCTTATATTAGGGGTTGAACTGTTAGTAAACCACCAAGTAGGATGACACCTGCCGAGATAAAGGAATTAAAGGTGCAACTGGTGGATTTAGAAGGGAAGAGTTTTATTAGACCAAGCAGTTCGCCTTGGAGAGCACCCGGAGTGTTTGTTGGGAAACCAGATGGATCGTTAAGGTTGTGTATCGATTAGCGTAAGTTAAATGGGAAGACGATAAAGAACCGATATCCATTGCCGAGAATTGACTATTTGTTTGATCCGTTAAGTGGAGCCAAAGTATTTTTTCAGTTGGATTTGGCAACAGGGTTCCATCAACTAAGGGTGGCGGAGGACAATATTCCTTTGACGACGTTTCAAATGAGATATGGTTCGTATGAGTGGATTGTAATACCGTTCGGATTAACTAATGCATCAGCCTTCTTCGTAGACTTAATGAACCGAATCTTCCGAGAGCATCTGTATAGATTTTTGTTGGTATTATAGACAACATTTTGATATATTCTAAGGATGACAAAGAGCATGAGATTCATCTTAGAATAGTGCTTGAGACACTGAGGCAGCATCAGTTGAAAAAAAAGTTTTCAAAGTGTCATTTTTGGAAGAAGGAGGTGAAATTTCTTGGTCATGTAGTCTCAGAGAAAGGGTTGTCAGTAGATCCAGCTAAGATCGAGACAGTTAATAATTGGAAGAGACCCAAGATAGTGACCGAGATAAAGAGTTTTCTGAGATTGGCTGGCTATTACCGGAGATTTGTTAAGGATTTCTCATAGATAGTAGCACTGATGACTAAGCTAACAAGTAAAGAAGTAAAGTATGTTTGGACCAATAAGTGTGAGGAGGCATTCTAGAAGCTAAAACACTTATTGACCAATGTGCTTATGTTAGTGGTTTCAGATGGGAATTAAGATTTAGTAGTGTATAAAGATGCATGTGGAACTGGATTAGGAGCCGTGTTAATGCAAAGAGGGAAAGTAATTTCTTATGCTTCTCGACAGCTCAGACCGCATGAAGTTAGATATCTGATGCATAACTTAGAGATAGCTACGATGGTTTTTGCATTAAAGGCATGGAGACATTATCTTTTGGGAGAGAGATTCGAGTTGTTCATGGATCATAAGTCATTAAGATATTCTCTCAAAAGGAGCGGAATATGTAATATCCCGGAAATTTGGGGCATTATCAATTTAATAATTTGTTTAAATAATTAAATTGATTGATAATCTTTGATAATTAAAGTTTGAATTGATTTAATAATCTGATTAAATGAATATTTAATTAGGGAATTATCTTTTAAAAACTAATAAAATGATTTCTGTTTATAATATATATATATATAAGTCTAAATTACACTTTACATATAATATGTTGATTCATTTAATAATAGAAGTAATTTATAATCTCTTTTATTAATTTATTTTAAAATTGATTAATGAGTTATTTTCAAACAATAATTATAATATATTGTTTTATATACAATTGATTTTATTTTCTTTTAAAGGTAATTTATAAATAGAGAAGTATTTAAGTAAATAAAGAAAAAGCTTTTATCTACATCTAAAATAAATATAAACTAACTAAAAAGACATGTGTAAATTCCTAAGGCTTTAAAATAACAAGTGTAAACAAATAAACCAATGTAAATGACAAATGTCAAGTTTTGAATTTTTGTTTTATTTTATTTTTAATAAACTACATTTTCACTATATAAACATATGTTCTTATCTACATTTCTTTTTCTATTTTTTTTCAAAGACAAGAAAACAAAATCTGAACTAAATCTCTCAAAGACAATCGGTAAATTAACAAATCCTCAAAACAAATCTGCAACTTAAATCTTCCTTTCAAAACAAAATCTGAAGCAAACAAATCCTCAGACCAAAATCTGTAATAAATCCTCTAAAATGCTTCTTCATCAAATCTGCAATTCATTCTCATCATCTAAAATCTGGAATCTAAATCAAAGCCTGCAAATCAATTCTTCAAACTCTAGAAGCAAGTCAGGAATCAAACTGCAATCTGCATTTCTTAAGCCTGGATACTTCTTCCTCAAACCTGATCTAAGCAACATTTCAATAAAGCAAGATTTAGCAACATGCAAGTTTCCAGTTTTAAAGACAATGCAAGTTTTCCAGCAAGCATTCAAGTTTTAATAGCAAAGACATTCAGATCTTAAATTCAAAAGCTTTTCAAATTAAAACCTGGAAAGTTTCTCTGTTCACTTTTAAAAGGTGAGTAACTTTCATTTTTAAAACTTAAAGCATATGATATATGTTTGCATGTGATAATATTGGCTTGTATTGTAGTTTTTAATTTGAATTTATATGAATTAGGATAAATATATGTTTGAGCCTGTCAGTTTACACATAAAAACCTATCCTCTGTTCATCTCCTTTAAATCAAGTGAGTAACCCCTTTCCTAAAAAGTTTAAGTATCTTAATCTGGTTGCATGTAAATTCTGGAATGAAAGCATGTTGGTGTGTTTGTTTATTTATGAAATTTTTGTGTACATTCGGAGGTATTGATTGTGTGCATGTCTGTGACTATGTGTTTCCTCTGTTCTTAGTTTTAAAAACTAAGATTTTCAAAGAAAATTCATTATCTCCTTATCTGATCTTGGTTAAAACTTAGGCTTCTTTGAAAACCGTTTATTTAGTCATGAAATTGGTTTAAAATTTTATTTAAGTTAAAAGTAAATTGAAATTTCCCTGGAAACCTTAGGAATAGTTCAAGTTTAACATATATCAAAAATTTAAACATCTTAAATCATTGAAACGGGTTTATAACCTGAATGCATGTTTGAAATCATGAATTTTAAAACAAAAATCACATTTTTTATTTAACTGTTGAGTGAACTTGTCTGGGTTGAACGAAATGAGGATTTTTGGGTTTATCTGATTGTCAAGTGATATTGGGGTGATGTGGTTCTGCCTGGAATTGGAGAGTAGATGGAAGAATAGGGGAAAATTGTCTGAAGTGCTGACAGTGGTGGTTGGCGACAGTGGTGACTAAATTTAGGTTCCTAGCCCTAGTTACTGAGGGTCGAAGTTTTAGTAGCTTCGTGTTGTCTGTAGTGCTTCGAGTGATACGAGGCTTTGGAGTTTGGCAGAGGGTGTATTGATGGATGAATTGCCGGAGTCGCGGTGATTCTGATGATCGGAGGTGAGATTGCGACGTGGTTGACAGGGTTGTGGTGATGTTGCTCAGAATGTTTCCAGGTTTGGGATTTTTGCTCAAATTCGATGGTGATGCTTGTTCGTGGTTCTGGAGGTCGCGATCGTGGATAATGGTCGAAGTCGACATGCTAGTGATGGAAGCGATGGTCGGAGGCGATCATCTCGTTGTGCACGTGAACTAGTATCAGCGTGTCAGTGTTTTGGTTTGGGGATTTAACAGAGGAAGAACTCGAGTATTTCTCGAGTTTGTAGCGTAAGCGACTCGAAGCGTGTAGGGGTTTTGCTCGGGGGAATTTGTGATGGACTCGGGTAGATTTTAGTGCTTCAGTTTTGAAACCTGACAGGGTTTTTTAAAATTTAAATTAAGTTTAAAATGTAAAGCAGGTTTTTAAAACACAGTTTTAAATCAAATATAAAGTATGGATTCAAGTTAATTTGTATCACTAGTTTGAGATAAATAAGTTTATAACAATTTAAATGTTTTATCAAATTTAAATTGTTAAAAGTATATTTTAAAAAGGTTTTGAATTTAAATAAATTGGTTTAAAAATTCTTTTAAATGTTAAATGTTTCTTTAACATTTGATTTAAAAAGGGTTTTGTAAATTAGATTTAAATTTGGTTAAAGTTAAATTTGTAATTTATTTTAAACCTTTAATTTAAAATGAATTAAAAAGAAAGATTTTAAAGTTAAATCTTTTAAAGTCTTTGTTAGTAATAATTAAAGTAGTTAAAGGTTAATACTTTAATTTAGAAAGTGATTAAGGTTTAATGATAAAGGAGTCATTAAATTAATAAGGTAATTAAAGAATAATTTGGTAATTTAATTAATTAATGATTTAGTGTTAATTAATTAAATAATTAGGATTATAAGTTAATAAATTAAGGTTAATTAATTTGGGATTAATCATTTATTTAGATAAGTATAGATTTTTAATAAATGATAAATCTTTTACGAATTGGTTAAGTATAATTACTTAATGAAAGTAATTAAAGGAATTAATTACTTAAGGTAATTAATTAAATAAATTTGATGAGTTAAATTAATTAATTTAATTTAAGATAATCACTTTGGTGATTTGTTAAGTATAATTACTTAAATGTAATTATTGAAGAGTAATTACTTAGAAAAGTAATTAAAGTTAATTGGTGGAGGTATTTAACTAAGGAGGGTTTAATAAAAGTAATTTGAGTTAATTACTTTAAATAAATTAATCAAGGGATTAATTAAATGATAATTAATTAAGAAGTAATTAATTATGAAGTGGAGTAATTAAGGGAAGTTAATTACTAAGTGAGATTAATCAAAGGTGATTAATAAATGTGACTAATTAAAGATTAATTATTAAATATAATTAATTTAAATGGAGTAATTAATTAAGAGTAATTAAAGATTATTAATTAATTAATATAATTAATAATGTAATTAAGGATTGATTAACTAAGATTAGTTAATCAATAATAAGTGATTAAAGTAATTAATTAATTGTAATTAATTAAGGATTAATGTAATTAAATATAGTTAATTAGTTAATGATGTAATTAAAGATTAATTACTGTAATGGTTTAAGTTAATTAATTTGTGAAATTAATTAAGAATTAATTACTTAAAGTAATTAAAGGATTATTAATCAGGAATGATTAATTAAGATGGATATTTAGAGTAATGATTAATTAATTAAGTAAGCAGGATTTATAGAATGAAGTAATTAGTTTAATTCACTTTAAATTAATTAAATGATATAAATCATTGCTTAAGGATGGATGAATGAGATTGAATGTATTTCATTGTTTAATATCTCTGATGAGATATGATTGATATATGATATGGATGTTTGGTTGAATTATAATGATAATGTGAATTATCTGTTTGGGATGATAATGTAGATTATCTATTGAATTATCTATCTTTGTGTATATAGATAAGAATTGAATTGTTTTAACCTTAAAACAACTTGGCCCTTAAAAGATACGTTTTGGATTTCGATGAGACCGGGATCGGGTTTGCTACAGTACAGCGTGATAGGGGGTTCTCGCTTTGCGTTAGGTGGCGAACGGGAGACTCTTACCCCTACATGCCCCCGGGGGTAGTATAAGGCCTTTTGGGGTTGGTTGCGACTCGAGAGGGTGGCCGTAAAAGCAAACCCGAGGTATCACTGTGAGCCACAGCGGGGCTGGGATGGTTGAAAAGCCTACCGGTCGTGAACCGTTGCTGAAGGTTGAAAAGCCTAGGTCGTTACAGTTGGTATCAGAGCATTAGGTTGAGCGAATACCTAAGCTATTGGTTAAGTGAATATCAGAGCACTAGGTTGAGTGAATACCTAGGTTCGGGAGGGTTGTTCATTAGAGATAGGATCTGTAGCAACCTGTTTGAGTCCGAGTGTATATATATATATATATGAGAGCGCGTATTTGTTAGTTATATAAAATGATTTTATATTGTGTTAATTGATCGATTGAGTGGTATATGGATTCTGGTCAATACGAGTAGCTAACGTTATTGATAGGGATCTCTAAACACTTGTACCAGGCCAACGGACACAATATTGTTTTAAAAAGGGGAAGGTGAAATAATTTTACCCAGATATATTTTCTATATATAAAAAGTATCATTTTAAATGTATATGGTATTTGTAATGATTGGTTGAGATGATAATAATTTATCATCTAGGATTAGGAGTCTGAGTGTTGAGGTTGGAAGTGTATCTGTCGAGACTGTAGACCTAATACCGTCTCGAGTAAGCTTTGTTGTGGTGTAAGGATTTCACCAATCTCTGAAGAAAGCCTGTTAAGGTTCGGAGTTCATCTTTGAAGTTGGATGAGTAGAGCTGGATCTGTCGGTTGAGCAGAAGCGAGTGGTGGTATCTTGATACTTCAGGAAGAAGTAGCTGTGTGATGAGACGCAGTGAATATGGATGTTCCCGAAGATGTTTTCTTTGGAACAAGTTAATGAAGTATGTCTGCTTCAGTGTTGTGGCTGAGTTCAGCATGGTGATTCTGTTTAGTTTGGGTCTGAGTTTCTTGAAGAAGCTTTGGATAAGGAAGTCTTTGGCATCTGTGGCAGCAGTGCAGCTCGGAGTGTTCTGTATTGGCAGGAAGTTTTCTGGCTGAGCAGTTTTTCTGAAAGAGAAGTTCAGAAGCAGCAGAGAGGATCCATTTCTTCGATGGATTGGATAGTTAAGTATAAGCTGTTCTGATTGGTAAAGAGAGGACAGTTTTCTTTGGAATTAGGATGGGTTGATCGCAAAAGTGACTTGCGATTGCTAAGTGTTCTCTTGGGTTATTGATGATTTTCTGGATGTCTTCAGTGAAGTGAGAAGTTTGTCCGCATCTGGAGTTTGAGTTTTCTTATCGACTAGGATTCCAGGAGTGGTACCAGTAGTTCAGCTGGGTAGAAGGATGTCTTCTAGAGATAGAGTTGGTGAAGCAACTCAAGTTTTGATGGAGTATCTGAGTTTTTTCCTTATGGATCTATTGAACCATTTTCTGGGATGTGTTGTCCAGTTTGTGCTTGTGTTCTTCATCAGCATTCGTATCTACTCCAGATCAGAGTGGTGTAGCGGAAACAGTTTGGCGAGTGCTCCTGTTCGTCTTTTCCAGATAGGAGAAGTTAGTTTGGAATCTTCTGATGTTTGAGAAGTAGAGTTTTGATTTGGATTGGGTTGATCTTGAGGAGATCATTGTGTAGAGTTATTCTTAGTCTAGTTTGTTTCTAGAAGCATCGGCGAAGGTTGAGTTGATCAGGAAGAATTTGTAGGTAGCCCGAGATCGTCTGAAGATTTTGTGGATAAGAGACGAAGGAATTTGAAATTCGAAGTTGGAAACTTCGTTGTTGTGAAGTTTTTCTCTGATTAAAGGGAGCTATAAGATTGGGTAAGTCTGGGAAGTTAGTTCCGAGTTATTTTGGATCTCTTCTGTGATCTAATTTGGATAAGTACTTTGATCTACAAGGTTGAATTGTCAGTTTGGATGACTGGAATTCAATGTATTTTACGTATCTCCGAGGGAATACGTGTTTGATCTATCTCTGGTTTTGGAACCAACACCTCTGGAGGAATTGGTTGTTGAGTCAGACTCGTCTGTAGTCTGATATTCTGTTTAGTTTTGTAGATCTAGATGGGTAGGAGCTCTATAGCTTAGTAGTATTGGTTGTTTGGATTGTTTGCAGAGCGAGTATTCCGGTATATATATACTTGGGGAAACTCGAGGAAATTCTATTCAGAATTTTTTGCTGGATAGTTAGAATTGTTTGTTTGGATGATTGGTTGCTATGATTGTTAGCATATGGATGATAATACATCCTTGTGATTTAAAAAGATTATTAAATTACCATTGTTTTAAAAATTTCGGGGACGAAATTATTTTAAGGGGGGAGGAATGTAATATCCCGGAAATTTGGGGCATTATCAATTTAATAATTTGTTTAAATAATTAAATTGATTGATAATCTTTGATAATTAAAGTTTGAATTGATTTAATAATCTGATTAAATGAATATTTAATTAGGGAATTATCTTTTAAAAACTAATAAAATGATTTCTGTTTATAATATATATATATATATATATATATAAGTCTAAATTACACTTTACATATAATATGTTGATTCATTTAATAATAGAAGTAATTTATAATCTCTTTTATTAATTTATTTTAAAATTGATTAATGAGTTATTTTCAAACAATAATTATAATATATTGTTTTATATACAATTGATTTTATTTTCTTTTAAAGGTAATTTATAAATAGAGAAGTATTTAAGTAAATAAAGAAAAAGCTTTTATCTACATCTAAAATAAATATAAACTAACTAAAAAGACATGTGTAAATTCCTAAGGCTTTAAAATAACAAGTGTAAACAAATAAACCAATGTAAATGACAAATGTCAAGTTTTGAATTTTTGTTTTATTTTATTTTTAATAAACTACATTTTCACTATATAAACATATGTTCTTATCTACATTTCTTTTTCTATTTTTTTTCAAAGACAAGAAAACAAAATCTGAACTAAATCTCTCAAAGACAATCAGTAAATTAACAAATCCTCAAAACAAATCTGCAACTTAAATCTTCCTTTCAAAATAAAATCTGAAGCAAACAAATCCTCAGACCAAAATCTATAATAAATCCTCTAAAATGCTTCTTCATCAAATCTGCAATTCATTCTCATCATCTAAAATCTGGAATCTAAATCAAAGCCTGCAAATCAATTCTTCAAACTCTAGAAGCAAGTCAGGAATCAAACTGCAATCTGCATTTCTTAAGCCTGGATACTTCTTCCTCAAACCTGATCTAAGCAACATTTCAATAAAGCAAGATTTAGCAACATGCAAGTTTCCAGTTTTAAAGACAATGCAAGTTTTCCAGCAAGCATTCAAGTTTTAATAGCAAAGACATTCAGATCTTAAATTCAAAAGCTTTTCAAATTAAAACCTGGAAAGTTTCTCTGTTCACTTTTAAAAGGTGAGTAACTTTCATTTTTAAAACTTAAAGCATATGATATATGTTTGCATGTGATAATATTGGCTTGTATTGTAGTTTTTAATTTGAATTTATATGAATTAGGATAAATATATGTTTGAGCCTGTCAGTTTACACATAAAAACCTATCCTCTGTTCATCTCCTTTAAATCAAGTGAGTAACCCCTTTCCTAAAAAGTTTAAGTATCTTAATCTGGTTGCATGTAAATTCTGGAATGAAAGCATGTTGGTGTGTTTGTTTATTTATGAAATTTTTGTGTACATTCGGAGGTATTGATTGTGTGCATGTCTATGACTATGTGTTTCCTCTGTTCTTAGTTTTAAAAACTAAGATTTTCAAAGAAAATTCATTATCTCCTTATCTGATCTTGGTTAAAACTTAGGCTTCTTTGAAAACCGTTTATTTAGTCATGAAATTGGTTTAAAATTTTATTTAAGTTAAAAGTAAATTGAAATTTCCCTGGAAACCTTAGGAATAGTTCAAGTTTAACATATATCAAAAATTTAAACATCTTAAATCATTGAAACGGGTTTATAACCTGAATGCATGTTTGAAATCATGAATTTTAAAACAAAAATCACATTTTTTATTTAACTGTTGAGTGAACTTGTCTGGGTTGAACGAAATGAGGATTTTTGGGTTTATCTGATTGTCAAGTGATATTGGGGTGATGTGGTTCTGCCTGGAATTGGAGAGTAGATGGAAGAATAGGGGAAAATTGTCTGAAGTGCTGACAGTGGTGGTTGGCGACAGTGGTGACTAAATTTAGGTTCCTAGCCCTAGTTACTGAGGGTCGAAGTTTTAGTAGCTTCGTGTTGTCTGTAGTGCTTCGAGTGATACGAGGCTTTGGAGTTTGGCAGAGGGTGTATTGATGGATGAATTGCCGGAGTCGCGGTGATTCTGATGATCGGAGGTGAGATTGCGACGTGGTTGACAGGGTTGTGGTGATGTTGCTCAGAATGTTTCCAGGTTTGGGATTTTTGCTCAAATTCGATGGTGATGCTTGTTCGTGGTTCTGGAGGTCGCGATCGTGGATAATGGTCGAAGTCGACATGCTAGTGATGGAAGCGATGGTCGGAGGCGATCATCTCGTTGTGCACGTGAACTAGTATCAGCGTGTCAGTGTTTTGGTTTGGGGATTTAACAGAGGAAGAACTCGAGTATTTCTCGAGTTTGTAGCGTAAGCGACTCGAAGCGTGTAGGGGTTTTGCTCGGGGGAATTTGTGATGGACTCGGGTAGATTTTAGTGCTTCAGTTTTGAAACCTGACAGGGTTTTTTAAAATTTAAATTAAGTTTAAAATGTAAAGCAGGTTTTTAAAACACAGTTTTAAATCAAATATAAAGTATGGATTCAAGTTAATTTGTATCACTAGTTTGAGATAAATAAGTTTATAACAATTTAAATGTTTTATCAAATTTAAATTGTTAAAAGTATATTTTAAAAAGGTTTTGAATTTAAATAAATTGGTTTAAAAATTCTTTTAAATGTTAAATGTTTCTTTAACATTTGATTTAAAAAGGGTTTTGTAAATTAGATTTAAATTTGGTTAAAGTTAAATTTGTAATTTATTTTAAACCTTTAATTTAAAATGAATTAAAAAGAAAGATTTTAAAGTTAAATCTTTTAAAGTCTTTGTTAGTAATAATTAAAGTAGTTAAAGGTTAATACTTTAATTTAGAAAGTGATTAAGGTTTAATGATAAAGGAGTCATTAAATTAATAAGGTAATTAAAGAATAATTTGGTAATTTAATTAATTAATGATTTAGTGTTAATTAATTAAATAATTAGGATTATAAGTTAATAAATTAAGGTTAATTAATTTGGGATTAATCATTTATTTAGATAAGTATAGATTTTTAATAAATGATAAATCTTTTACGAATTGGTTAAGTATAATTACTTAATGAAAGTAATTAAAGGAATTAATTACTTAAGGTAATTAATTAAATAAATTTGATGAGTTAAATTAATTAATTTAATTTAAGATAATCACTTTGGTGATTTGTTAAGTATAATTACTTAAATGTAATTATTGAAGAGTAATTACTTAGAAAAGTAATTAAAGTTAATTGGTGGAGGTATTTAACTAAGGAGGGTTTAATAAAAGTAATTTGAGTTAATTACTTTAAATAAATTAATCAAGGGATTAATTAAATGATAATTAATTAAGAAGTAATTAATTATGAAGTGGAGTAATTAAGGGAAGTTAATTACTAAGTGAGATTAATCAAAGGTGATTAATAAATGTGACTAATTAAAGATTAATTATTAAATATAATTAATTTAAATGGAGTAATTAATTAAGAGTAATTAAAGATTATTAATTAATTAATATAATTAATAATGTAATTAAGGATTGATTAATTAAGATTAGTTAATCAATAATAAGTGATTAAAGTAATTAATTAATTGTAATTAATTAAGGATTAATGTAATTAAATATAGTTAATTAGTTAATGATGTAATTAAAGATTAATTACTGTAATGGTTTAAGTTAATTAATTTGTGAAATTAATTAAGAATTAATTACTTAAAGTAATTAAAGGATTATTAATCAGGAATGATTAATTAAGATGGATATTTAGAGTAATGATTAATTAATTAAGTAAGCAGGATTTATAGAATGAAGTAATTAGTTTAATTCACTTTAAATTAATTAAATGATATAAATCATTGCTTAAGGATGGATGAATGAGATTGAATGTATTTCATTGTTTAATATCTCTGATGAGATATGATTGATATATGATATGGATGTTTGGTTGAATTATAATGATAATGTGAATTATCTGTTTGGGATGATAATGTAGATTATCTATTGAATTATCTATCTTTGTGTATATAGATAAGAATTGAATTGTTTTAACCTTAAAACAACTTGGCCCTTAAAAGATACGTTTTGGATTTCGATGAGACCGGGATCGGGTTTCCGTATACCGGTATTCCAGGTTTGGAGACCCGAATACCACATCGATCCAAATTAACGATAGGTCGTGAATCTCAAGTGTAGATGAAGATTCAGAGTGCAAGGGTTATTGTCGTTAACTCTGAGGGTGATTCCAAAACGAGTGTAACGAGATAATGCCTTCGGTTTCGTTCGAACCCGGAACGAACTTGTATGGATTGAATGCTTCCAGCACATCGTCAGGCGGACGATGAGCATTCTAAGTGATATGTTCTGATTAAAGGTAATCGTAACCTCAAGCCTCATCAACCGGGAATGGCTAAAACAGGGGAGGTGCAGCAAGGTTTCGTGGGTAGCACCCACTGAGAGCAAGATAGATCCTTGTCTAGAGGTCCCTTTTCTTTTATTCGGCTTAGTGTGTGGTTGGTCGCGCCAACTACGGGATTATCTTGTTCGGGATTATCCAGTAAGGGATGGTTCCGGCTTTGTGTTGCAGGGGAGCGGGCGTACTCCTCGGTACGGTGATCTAGGCCACATACTATGACGGGCGGTACCCCAGTAGCCCTGCCATTGTATGGAAACCCATTCTTCCTACGTGCCCTTACGGTTTTGATTGTATAACCCACTTTGTGGCTAGTATGCTGGAATTTAATAATGTAACAATTTCAGCTATTTCATATTTATTTGAAAACCCTAGACCCTATTATAATATAACTGGATTTCCTATCAAATGTTTTGGTTAGCGTAAGGTAAAAACTTACCCATGTTTATTTGTGGGGAGTCTTACGTGATACCTTTTCTTTCTAAAGGTTTTGAAGTTAAGCAAGTTTAACCTGTTACTCACACCAGACCCATGTCTGACCCAAGTGTTTATTTCTGTTTTATAAACTCTTGGGTACTCAAATTTTTACGAGTAGCCAAGGGATTCAGGTTTAGCTTTGACGAATATTCTGGAGGAGCAATGGAGCAGGAGGCTTCGGCGTTCGTAGATATAGTATTCCGCTGTGTTGATATCTGTGATAGTGTCTTGTCTTGTATTTGAGTTGTAATGTCTAGACAGATGTTTATAACTGTCTAGTAAGTGATGTATATGCTGTGTAACTCTGTAAATTGTTGTATACTATGTAATAGTTTATGTTATTAATATAATTTATTCGTTCCGCTGTGAGATCGTTGTTGTTGTTTCTTTCTTTCTTCTCTTCTTTTCTATTTTCTACCCCTTTCTTTCTTCATAATGATGCGACTTTCTGTGGAGAAAAAGTCGGGTCGTTATAGAATATGAGATAGCGGAAATGGTTAGAGTTTATAGCTGCCTATGACTTTGGAATTAAGTACACACCAGGGAAAGAAAATAAGGCTGCAGACGCACTTAGTAGAAGACATCAGAATGCAGTATTAGCAATGATTGCTGAGCGGAAAGATTTATAAGCTTTGACTACATGTGGTGTGCAGTTAAGATTTACGGCAAGTTCGAGTTAAGAGGCTGTGGTGTTGTCATGTTTGGAAGTTCGACCAGTGATGATCGAAAGGATTGCTTCTAAGCAAGGAGATTATACATTACTAGCTGAACAGATCAGAAAGTTAAAGAGTGGAACTGTTGATGATTTAAAAGATTTCAGCCTTGATCAAATAGGGTGGTTGAGGAAGAAAGGAAGGTTATGCGTTTCGAATGTTGGAAACATAAGGAAGGAAGTTCTTAAGGAGTGTCATCGATCAAAGTTTACCATTCATCTGAGAGGGACTAAGATGTTTCAGGATATGAAGAGAAGTTTCTTTTGGGAAGGTATGAAGATAGATGTAGGCTTATGGGAAAAACAATGTTTGAACTTTCAGTAAGTAAAAGCCGAGCATCACAAACCGAGTGGGCTACTTCAGCCTTTAGATATTCCAATTTGGAAGTGGGATTCTATATCTATGGATTTCATAAACGGGTTACCAAGGTCGAATAATGGAAATAAAAGTATCTGGGTTATATTGGACAGATTGACTAAGAGTGCATACTTTATACCCGTTAAGTCGACTAGAATGCACCAGTCTTAGCTAAGTTATTTATAAAGAACATATTAGACTGCATGGAATTCCTAATAACATAGTCAGTGATAGAGAAACATTATTTACTACTGAATTCTGGAAGAGTCTATAGGAAGTTTTAGGTATCAAGCTCAAGATGAGTACCACTTACCATCTGCAGACCAATGGGCAAACGGAAAGAGCTAACAAAGTCTTGGAAGATTTGTTAAGAGCTTGTGTACTAGATTTTTAAGGATCATGGGAAGACCATCTACTCCTAGTCGAGTTCTCGTATAACAATGGTAATTAAACTAGTATAGGGATGACACCTTTTTAAGCTTTATACGGAAGACCTATATATCTCCCGTGTGTTGGTTAGAGACCGGAGACTAATTAGTTCCTAGTCTAGATATAGTAAGAGAAGCTGAAGAAAAGATTGAGTTAAATCAGGCTAGAATAAAGGAAGCTCAATCTAGGCAGAAAAGTTATGCAGCTAAGAGATGAAAAGACTTAGAGTTCTTAGCTGAAGATCATGTTTTCGTTAAGGTATCACCGATGAAGGGTGTAATAAGGTTTGGGAAGTCAGGGAAATTGACGCCTAGATTTGTTGGACCATTTCCTATCATAGAAAGGATCGGGAAACTCGCTTATAGGATGGAGTTATCGGGTAGTTTGGCAGGAGTCCACAATATTTTTTCATATTTCTCGTCTAAGAAAGTGTGTTCCAGATGTAGAGACTACTATTACTACGATTGAGTTAGAAGAATTAGTAGTGGAATCAGACATGACTATAGTTAGACAGCTAGTTAGTATAGTGACTGGGGATGAGAAGAAGCTAAGGAACAAAACTGTCATATTAGTAAAAGTACAATGGAGTGGCGATGAGAGAGAATGTACTTGGAAAATAGATAGCAGGATTAGAGACACTTATGCTGACTTTTTTGATGGTTTATGTTTGACTGATGTATGTACCTTATCGTAATTTCGATGATGAAATTCTTCAAGGATGGGAGTCTGTAATGACCCTGATTTTGACTAACATTATTTAGAACATTAAATTAGATAAATTAAATAAAATAATGTAAAGGGATAAAGAAATTGAGATTTGGTAATTATATTTAGGTCGTGCCTTAGTTAATAAACCAATTAGAGAAATAAAAGGTTAGGATAAGAAGGAGGAATATGATAAGGGAAAATGGGAATAGCCTTCATTCTTACCCCCATAAACCCCTCTATTTTCATTTCTTTTATACACTTACATTCTCACAAACTAAAATAAGTTAGGATGACCATTGAAAGGAAGAAAACGAAAGAGAAGAGCTAGGAAAAATCAAGGGGAAGCTTAAGGAAAGACAACCAAATACAAATCTCAATTTTCTTAGTCCAAATCAAGGTGAATAATGAATATACATCTCATATTTTTATTATGTTTTGGTTTTAAGTATAAACCCGTTTCTTTTGCAAGTATTATGCCATGATTTAGTAGTTTGAATGATTATATGATTGTTGTTGATTTTCTAGAATTTAAATATGAAATTTAGTGATATGTTTGAGTTGGAAAACCTATCATATGATACTCAAATGACTTGGGATTATGATATGATTTTAGAAATATCATTTTAGAAACGAGTTTTTAATTTCATAATTTTCCAATTAAGTATGGATTTTATATGATTTTTCTAAGTGAAGGAATTGGTGAATTTCGGGTTTTAATTATTAAAATAATTAAAATATGTTTTTGGTCTTGAAATTTTTATATGTCGAAGAATATGGTTAAATCGAATTATTATGGTTTTTAAGGATTTTTCCTAAGTGTTTAACTATGATTAATAAATTATTTAAGCTAGAGGGGCTTAATTGTTTTATTGAGATATTAAGATGTAGGGTTAAAGTGTAAAATGTTTTAATATTTCAAGCTATCATGTGCGGTAGATTTTCAGTAAAGAAATTGATAAAAAATTTATTAGCCAATGTGATTTTGACAAATTATAGACGTTTGGTGAAAAGATACTACTTTGAACTGACAGTTTTCAAGTTAATTACCATTCTGCCATATCGACATCAACCACGTATATACAAATCATTGTAAATAATGTTTTAAACTTAATACAACATCTTTATGACAAAATTTATAACTTAATATATGCTTTAATATAAAGTAACAAATTAAAGTCTAACTTTAATTTAAAAGGAAATCCAAGGGTTTGTGATATTTTGCAATAAAGTTTAGTTATGTTTATAATGAAACCTTTTTTTAACTTTGAACAGAAGTATGTAAAAACCAAAAGATTGGATTTAAAATAATGAACACAAAACATACATACAAACATTAATAAACAACATATGTTTTCTGTTTGAATCAATAACAGAAATATTTCATTAATTAACACTTAGATTTCAATCAAAAGGTTTTTCTTTTTAAACAACAAATTTGAAACAACAACAAAATAGATAGGACAAATAAGATACATATGTATTTGTTGCAAAGGTTTCGGATTTAAACTATATAGGCAATATGAACAATTAATTAAATATGGAATCATATGATGTAGATCTAATAATGACAATATGAAAAGGTAAGCAATCAAAATGTATCTTAAAATGGATCCAAATAAAAATAACATGGTGAACATATATAATTAATTAAGATGGAGCAAAAGTGGATCTAATCTATGTGATCAAATAAACAAATACTAAGATGATATAAAATATGTGATGGATCCAAATTATATAAACAAGGTGAATGATGAATAAATAAAATTAGAATTATTACCTTCAGATGTTGCCAAGAGAATGCACCTTGAATGATGAATCAAAGGCTCTTAGATCTCATGAATCGATCTTCGAATTTTGCAAGAAATAAGAGATTAGAACCACCTTTTATTATCAATTTTATTTGATATTTTATTTTAGAATTTTAGAGGCTTGGAAGCTTGAAAAATTCAAAATTTTATGATAGGATAGAAAGAGGAATGATAGTTTACAGGAAGGAATCAATACACAAAGAAAATAAAGTGAGATTTGTTTTAAAGGAATGATAGAAACCTTTCCTATTCCTTCCTTAAAACTATCCCCTCTTAGTTCTTTTTTAAATGTTAATAAAATCCTCTTTCTTCCATATGCATGGCTAGCCATATATGGTATCACATGGGCCCTCAAAAAATGTCCAAAATCCCATCAGCATCAATCCCATTTAAATCTAATTCAAATGTGCGCGCGTTTATAACTTTTATATACTCACTCTATTAAATGCACATGTTATTCAAATGAATTCAAATAATACTTTGATAATCAGTATTTCATAAATATTAATTAATTTAATTTATTTAAATCCCTCCTTTTCTAGTATTTATCCTGTTTAAATCAAATTTAAACACTCTAAAGATATCGTATATCGATACACGCATTTATAACTTTTATATACGCACTTTACTGATGGCATTCAAATAAATTAAATAAAATTTATTTTTAATATTTCATTAATATTAGTTAATTTAATTAATTTACTACGGTTATAAATTAATTAAATCAAGTGGTTCATTTAGAACATTCAACATTTCGGTTGTGCGACTCAAATGTGTAAATTCAGTTAGCGATTAGTATCGAACTATTCGAATATCAACGTTCACACGGTACTTAGTAGGTGGTATGACATTTTGGCTAAATTTATCGCTTACACATTTTTGGTAAAATCCAATTTTACTTATTATAAGCGGTACCCGACAGTGAAAATTATTTATATCAATTCTCTTCGTCAAAACTATATCACATTAGGACTTATGGAATTTAGTAATGGTTAAAACTCCATTATCGTCCACATTCAACTTTATAGTCCAAACACAAAATCTTTAGTTCAATAATAACAATTATTATTAACCGAACTGCTCTGATCAGAGACTTTGACTTTGAGTTGACATTAGTTGACCGTGATACTAACCTCATATAACCGAGGAGAAGAATCCTCTCTTGAATGAGGTTTCACTTCCAATGCTTCAACTCGACCCAACTATAGTCGTTCGATGGACGTCATTCCATAATTTAACTATAATCAAAGTGGAGCTTCCACACTAAAGATCAACAGTATTCTCAAGTTGAGAGAACTGTGTAAATTAGTCACATCGATATTCTATGCTTGACGTTAGTTATATTCACCAACAGAAAACTATAGAGTGAGTCAATCCATAGTTATCCAATAACTATTTGCACATAACCCCTTAGTTCCCCCAGCAATCATGAGTAATACATTGCCCAACATTTGGAGAGCATTACGTATTCTAGTCTCAACGGATGTATCGATATCCAGTCTCCATACATCTTGACTAGAAATATTTAAAATGGTTTATTTGTTTTCATTGTGACAAATTACTCATGGTTACAACACTTTGTAGCTACTATCACAAAACATATCATTTATGGATTTTCTATTAAATATACTTTTAATTAAATCGATTAATTAATATAACACATTATATCAAGTATATAATAGAAAGAAAACACCTTTTAGTTTGAAAAAGATTGGTTATCAAGTTGGATATATGTAACAACTTACATAAATTGCCCACAGAGCATACTCCTAACTCTATCAACCTTCCACTTGAACTTGGGGTCAATTATGGAATCCCTTTCCAACTTCTCCGATCGATTTTCTCAAAACCAATTGGGTTAGTCCCTTAGTGAACGGGTATGCTAGTAATTTTATACTCCATCAATCAACTCTCTCTTATGCAGATAAACTTCCTTTATCGTGTGGAACAATTCAGAGTATGTCTCTCAACTTATAGTGAGCTCTAAGTTCAGTTATGAACTATGCTGTGACATTATACCACATAACAATGTTATGAGATTCTCAACATTTGGAATCACCTTCAGCTACGTTTTAAATTTGTTCATTTATAATTATATACATTGATTTTATTGTAGCGCTATATAAGGCAATGTACATAACCTTTTTCATTGAATCAGCTATGGTTCTTCATTTGAAACATTTCCGACTTAAAGATTCTTAACTTGAATTTATTATCGACATATTATACTCAATATCATTTATGAAGTTTGAATCCGAACGCTCCTTCAAAAGGAGTTTGTTATTTCGGTAAACAATTCTATAGTATTTCATAAATGCACGACTTCAAACATATTTAGTGGCATCAATTTGGATTTGATATTTGCTTCACCTATCAAATACCGTGACATGCCTCATTTGAAGGCCCAAAACTAACTGCTACAGATAATGCAGTCATCTATAAATATATTTTTTTGGTGACAAATGTGGTAATGTTAGATACATTGATATACCAGAAACACATGAATATGAAAAAAATTAAACTTAATTTTAAATTAGATTTCTCATTCCATTTTAATTCGCATTTCAGATTCATTACATAATCCCAATTCGTAAACCACGTTCAGAGAAATATAATTATTACAAACCACGCCAAGAGCGACATATAGAGATGCCCATTGGTTGATCAGAGTCTAAATATAGGCACTAAATAATTTTGGTATTGCATCCAATTACACAGCAGAATCAAACAGAAAGAACTCCCAATGGCTAGCTTGCCTTACGCACGTCTCTGGAAGCATATTCGTCTAAAGGAGAACTTGAAAACGTTAACTCTCAAACTACTCAAAATCAATTGAGCACCCGAGAGTTTAAGTGGGAAACATAAACTTTGAGTCAGACAAAAAGTCTGGTGTGAATAATAATATACTATCTCGAACCAAATAGATATCTAGTGAGACCACGCCGCTTAGCGGAATGGGTTTTCCCCTTACTAGTATCTTAACCCAATTTTATAATAACCATATACTGTGCACCTACATCCACAATGGTTAAGACATAACATAGTAAAATGTATCATGATGATATTTAAACATGTAATATGCTCTGGATTTTCCATCCACATTCTCCTGAGTATCTGTCTCAAGTTAGAGTTTCTAGGATCAATATTAACCTATTAGTTTTCATGGACTGACAAATAACCCATTTCAAGCTTACGGACTATCTGTCTGGCTTCATAGTTTTCATGGGATCAAGAACTTATTGATGTCTGCCAACAACATCATTCAATCATAGTTTTCATGGGGTCACCATGAACCTATTGGATTCTCCAATACCATCTCTCATGTCATAGTTTTCATGGGCTAACTATGAACCTATTAATCTCTATCAACAACTTGTTCCGGACATAGTTTTCATGGGATCACTAACTCTCAAACTACTCAAAATCAATTGAGTACCCGAGAGTTTAAGGGGAAAACATGAACATTGAGTCAGACAAAAAGTCTGGTGTGAATAATATACCATCTCGAACCAAATAGATATCTAGTAAGACCGCACCGCTTAGCAGAACGGGTTTTCCCCTCACTGGTATCTTAACCCAATTATATAATTACCATATACTGTGCACTTGCATCCAAAATGATTAAGACATAACATAGTAAAATGTATCATGATGATATGCAAACATGCAACATGCTCTGGATTTCCCATCCCCATTCAACTGACTATTATCTCAAGTTATAGTTTCTAGGGTCACTATTAACCTATTAGTTTTCGTGGGATGACTAATAACCAGTTCCAAGCTTACGGACTATCTGTCCGGCTTCACAGTTTTAATGGGATCATTAAGAACCTATTGGTGTCTGCGAACAACATCACTCAATCATAATTTTCATGGGGTCGCTATGAACTTGCTGGATTCTCCAATACCATCTCTCATGTCATAGTCTTCATGGGCTAACTATGAACTATTGATCTCTATAAACAACCTGTTCTGAAAATAGTTTTCATGGGATCATTAAGAACCTATTGGCCCCTACCAACAACAATTTCCCAAACATAGTTTTTATGGGTTTACTAAGAAACTGTCTAAACCAATAATCTTTTGATCATTCTTGGGCATCCTATATTTTGGTCTGTCTAACCTCCTGGATGCAAGTCTACTCACACAAGAGTTAAATTCAATGTATATTCACTATGGGTCAACCTAGCCTGTCGTTTTGCCCTTAACAGCCCAAAATGCAGTTATGGGTTAATAATGAAGTGAATACAAGCATACTTGATAGCTGATCAAATAACACAACAACATAAAAATTCATGGTTAAATTCCTTGTAATCATTTTTCTAATTAAATATGGTTAATACCCTTAACCCACTATCTTTAGCAAGGAAAGCTTTCTTTAAAATTTCAAAGTAAAATGCCATTTCAAAACTCTTTTACATTGCCATGGGTTTTCTTTAAAAATGAGACTGGGTTCTCTAATTTGAAAACTGAGGCTTTCGGCTATATCCTTTGGATCATTGTGACATCATGAGTCTCCCTCCATCACTCTCCCTTTCAACATCATAGAGCAAACAAGCCCTTCGTCCCCTTCCATTTAACTAATGGATTCAAAACAAGCGGCTATGCCCCTTTTGCAACTCTAATCTTGCGCCAGGACCTTTCGAATTCAGTGCTTAAAATTTTAGACATCCTATTTCAAAACCATGAAACTTTCAAAGGCTTGGAAACATTCCTTTCGAAACACTCAAAAACATGCCTTTCGAAACACTCAAAAACTTATCTTTCGAAACACTCAAAAACATACCTTTCGAAACCATTGATTAAAAACAAAACAAACTTTAAAGTATAAAATGGAATACATTCAAAAGCTGCCCTTTCAAAAACCACTGCCTTCGAAACTATTTGCAAAGGGGCTAACCAATCCTTTCAAAAAAACTGGGGGAGGCGGCTTCAATGTTAGCGGAGAGGTATTGGTTCGAAACCAACCTTCCACATCATTGACCTAAGGGTTATAAAAGTGACTTCTAACTAAGGTAGAAGTATTGGTGCAGCAGCATGGGTATCGAAGGGGTTCAAAAGTGGCAACCCTTTCGAAAGCTTACTTTTAGAACAAGGGCGGGTTAATGGGTTCGAAAACAAATAAGAGCGGCTTCAACCATTTCGCAAGCATGCCTTCGACACCATTCCTTCCTTCCGCCTTTCTCCAATAAAATACGTAACAAATGCTTGATACCATGTGCATTGGTTTCGAATGAATACGAAAGGCTATAAATGGGAGTATGGTGGTGAAAACAAGCATGGTAAGTGGTGAGGTTGTAATTCACTATAAAACTGATTTTATGTTTTTTTAAAGTAATTTCTTTTAACTTAACCCCTTATTTTTTCAATTTTATATTGGATAACAAAACCTTTATAAAATTATTTTCAAGATTTACTACTGTATGTAATTCCCAATGCTCGACTATTTAATTAAAAATTATTAACTAGCCCCTTGTATTTAATTAATCATTAAATACTAATTTTTTTAATTAAATCCAAACTCACCCAAATCTCTTGAGAAAAATCTCAAAAATTTAATAAAATTCCATAATGATAATATCTTTCTCATATAAAATTTCCAACCCAAAAATAATTAATTAATTCCTTAAATTAATTAAAACCTGAAATACCACTTCTTTCACTCAAAATTTCATAATAAGTTATCGATAGCTTGGAATATTATGAAAATTTAAACCCATCTCCAAAATAATATTTTACATAATATATTCAAAAATCATGACATTTGGAAATCATTTTGCACGATTTTAGCCTTAAAATCAAACTATATTATTACACAAAATCCTTTTTTTATTTTATAACATGGCATTTAATTCAAAAGTTATCATCATTCATCCAATCATACTGATTTAAACCACAAACCCGAATTAAAACATTCAAGATGACTTATATAAGATGGTTTAGATCATTATTCACCTTATTTGGATAAGAAACTTGAGATTTGTTCTTGCTTTAATCATCCTAGCTTGAATTTTAGCCTCTAAATGGATTTTGTGCTCCCCTTCTTCTTAGGGTTATGGCCGGCCCTCAACTCTCTTTGTTTATGTTTTTGGTTTACGAAAATGTGAATGAGAATAAGGTAAGAGGTTTGGGGGTTATAGTATACGGCTATTCCCATATTTCCCTTGCCTTATTCTCTTAGGTTTTTAAGTCATAGGTCTTTCTCATTAATTAATTTAGTTAAGGCATGACCTTAATTGGTTTTCAAATCTTAATTGCCTTGTCACTCTAGTCTCTACATTATTCTATTTAATCTAATTAAATCTCCTGAATAATGCTATTTAAAATTAAGGGTGTTACAGGCTCCCCTCCTTAAAGAATTTCGTCCTCGAAATTCAACAAGGACTATATACTAAGCATAGCAATCATCTGTAACATCTCCTAACTACCATACTAGCCTACCTGACTAGCAAATAGTATATATATATATATATAATTGATATAGAAAATACCCTTATAATAGATCATGATAAGTATCTCTAATCCTGTCTTTTGTCTCCCAAGTACAGTCCTTCTTGTTGTCGCTCCACTGAACTTTCACCGACTTGACTGTCTTGTTTCTTAACCTCTTCTCACCTCTCGTTACTACCCGAACTAGTTGCCTAACAAAAGTCAGATCTGGTTCTGCTATTAATTATTCTAATGCAGTTAGAGGGATAGTAGTCTTTGGATCATGCACATACTTACGAAGGTAAGACACATGAAACACATTATGTACACCTGCCAAACTGCTCGGCAACTCTACTCTATATGTGAGCTTTCTGATCCTCTCTATAACTGGGAATGGTCCAACATATCTCGGTGCCAGTTTCCCTGACTTTCCAAATTGTACCACACCCTTAATCGGTGATACTTTAATGAAAACCCTATCTCCAACTGAGAACTCTAGATCCTTACGCCTCTTATATGCATAACTCTTTTGCCTAGACTGAGCTTCCTTCATCATACCTTGGATTAACTCAATCTTCTCTATGGCCTCTCTTACCAGGTCTGGACCTAAGACTAATATGTCTCCGGTTTCCAACTAACATGCTGATGACTTGCATGGCCTTCAATACAAAGCTTCAAAATGCATCATTCCTATACTAGTTTTATAATTGTTATTATAAGAAAACTCAACTAAGTGTAGGTGATCTTCCCATGATCCACCAAAATCAAGCACACAAGCTCTCAACAAATCCTCGAGTACCTTGTTGACTCTCTATGTCTACCCATATGTCTGAGGGTGATAAGCAGTACTCATCTTGAGCTTGGTACCTAACACATCCTGTAGACTCTTCCAGAACTCGCTAGTAAACAAAGTATCTCGGTCATTGACTATACTACTAGGAATCCCATGTAGTCTAACTATGTTCTTCATAAACAATTTAGTCAAACCAGGTACCGTCCTGGTTGACTTAACTGAAATAAAATGGGCATCCTTGGTTAACCTGTCCACTATGACCCATATACTTTCATTTCCTCGATTCAATCTTGACAACCCGTCTATAAAATCCATGGATATCGAATGCCATTTTAAAATGGTATCTCCAAAGGTTGAAGCAACCCACTCGGCTTCTGGTGTTCGACATTTACTTATTGACAGTTCACACACTGCTTTACCCACAAAACAACATCCCTCTTCATACCTTCCCAGTAGAAAGTCCTTTTCATATCCTGATACATCTTGGTCACCCTAGGATGAATCGTAAACTTCGATCGATGACATTCCCTAAGAACTTCTCTCCTTAGGTTTTCTACATTTGGGACACATAATCGTCCCTTCTTTCTCAGCCACCCTCTCTGGTCATGACTAAAATCCTTCAGGTCTTCAATCTCGATTCTGGCCTCGAGCCTTCTAATCTTCTCAGCTAACACTGGGTCATCCTTCTGCTTAGATGCAACCCTTTCGATTAATCTTGGTCGAACTTCCAAGAAAGATAACATTGTAGTGCTCTGACTAGAACTAGCAGTCGATCTTAACTGCACACTACAAGTAGTCAAAGCCTCTAGATCCTTCCACTTTGCTAACATAGCTAACACCACATTCTGATTTTTTTTGCTAAGAGCATCCGCTACTTTATTTCCTTTTCTAGGTATTTACTCTATACCAAAGTCATAAGTTACTAAAAACTCCAACCACCTATGATGTCTCATATTCAACTCCTTCTGAGAGAATAAGTACCATAAGGACTCATGATCTGTGTATAACTCAAATCTCTCCCCTAAGAGATAATGTCTCCATACTTTCATTGTGAAGATCACCGCAACCAACTCTAGATCATGAGTAGGATATCTCACTTTATGCGTTCTAAGCTGTCGTGAAGCGTAGGCAAAAACTTTACCTTTCTGCATCAATACAGCTCCTAATCTGGTTCCATATGCATCAGTATACACCACTAATCCCTGATTCCCATCTAGAAATACTACACAGGCGCGTTGGTCAACAAGTGCTTTAACTTAAGGAATGCTTCCTCACATTTGTCAGACCAGATAAACTTCACATCCTTCCTGGTCAACTTAGTCAAAGGCACTGTTATCCATGAGAAATCCTTAATAAACCTTCGGTAGTAACTAGCAAGCCCAAGAAAACTTCTGATCTCAGTCACCATCTCTGGTCTCTTCTAGTTGTTAAAAGCTTCAATCTTATCCGGATTAACTGACAAACCCTTCTCTGAAACCACATGACCAAGAAACTAAACTTCTTTCTTCTAGAAAGGACACTTTGAAAACTTCACTTTCAGCTGATGTTGCCTCAACGTCTCAAGCACAACTCTAAGATGAACTTTATGCTCTCTTTCGTCCTTAGAGTATGTTAAGATGCCATCTATGTATACCAATACGAACCTATCCAAGTGTGACGACCCAGAATTTTTGAACATTTTAAATTGGAATGTTTAATTGATTTTAAATATTTAAATGTTGACGTTTAACTTGAATTTCAAATATAACCATTTTTATTTGATAATTTAATTATTGGATTTAATAATTGGAAGTTAGGTAAAATATTGAATCTTCAATTTTAAGCTTGTTAAAATATTTCAAGGGCTTATAAAATTTACATGTACACATTGTAAACCAGCTGTTTAAATAAAAAAAATGTATTAAGGTGGTTAACTTATTTAATTAGGTTAGTTACTAAAATAATTATTTATCATGAAGAAATTAATTTAAATTAAATTATTAGTTAATTAAAATTTTTAAAAAGGATAAATTGACTGTTCGGTTATTTAAAATGTTAATAAACCATATAATGTTTATACAAGGTCTAAAAATCGGGGAGAGACAAGCCGGTTTGGGTTGGAGTGCAAAACAGAAATCAAAGGTGAGTTAATCTCACTCAAATTGGATTATTGATAATTTAATTAGTAAATTAAATTATTGGATTGATTGCATGAATTAATAATTTATTATCAGTCTGGATGTGATATTATATATAGTATATATATATATATATATATTGGAGTGATTGATATTCCCGCATTATATAGCGGATGAGACCCTATGCGCCCCGCATAATAGCGGATATCCCCATATACCACGATATCCCCCTCGAAGTGGGATTGGTATTTTTATATTGTGCTAACATCTGTGGATGCAGGGAAACAGGTTGGAGGGATCCAACTGGATTCCTCAAAACGTTGAATTATCTCATATTCTGTGATATGATTTAATTAGTAATCTGTGATAGGTTATATTTGTAAATTGAAAATATTGAATGGTTGGTTTGACTGAATATATTTTGGGTATATTGAGATATCAAAAATATAAATTTGGATTTTTGAAGGAAAATAAAAGAGAAAATTTTAAGTAAAATAATTATAGTAAATTTGGATAAAATAAAGATTGAAATTGGAAAAGAATAAAAGTTTGATTTAAAGATTTTATTAAATAAAGTCCGAGTGTGAAAAATAATAATAATAGAGATTTTAAATGAATGGGAATAAAAGAATTTGAGGACTTAAGTGATACGGTTTTAAAGAAAAGGATTTATTTTTAAATTCAAGATTAGAACGAGTTGGAGAAAAAAATAAAAAGGGGATCTTGAAAGGAGCATGAAATTGGTATTTCAGTTTTAAATAAGATTTTAAATCATAATAAAGGAGTAAACTTGGAATTAACGGATTTTGAAATAACTTAGATAAATCGAGAAGTAAACTTTGAAGGAAATTTAATGCAGGGAATCGGTTTGAAAATCGATTAAGTGTTTTGAAAATAATGATTAAAAAGAGAAGGAGATTATGGAATCTATGAACAGGGTTTATAAAATAAGTGAAATATTTATCAGTGGATAATTTGGGATTATAAATTCACGGTGGGGATTTATAAGGGAAGAGTAATTTGTTGTAAAATGTGAGACATTTTATTTAAATAGACTTTGTGATGGGATTTTTATGGAAAGGTTATCATTCTGAAATTTGAATTGTTTGTTAAAAACAAATGGGCTTAAAGATGGCGTTTGGTTTCGAAGAGACCGGGATCGGATATCAGTAATATCCGGAACCACTTCGATTTAATAAGTACTTCAATCTTTACAGGTTTGATTCGTAGAATCAAATAGGCTGGAATTAAATAAAACTAAGTAAATTCGACTATTTTGAATAAGTAACCGCATTTAAAGATTATTTTAAATAATGGACTTAGCAACAAAGTGTTAGTTATAAAAGATAAGAACTCGTAATGTTGGACGGGTTACCTTGATTTTCAAAGGTGTTTTTTACAACTTTAGTATTTCAAATTAAAGAGGTTTTCTCACGCTGGTTACCAGCCTGACTCGGGTGTTACTTTATTATAATGCTCGGGTCAGACCGAGTATTACATATTTTCAGGTTAGGATGTTCTAGAGCTCAGGAGACGAGCTGGATGGCAGAGACGTATTGATTATTTTCCACGGTGTAGTATACTGTATAGACAGTAATAAAGGATAGGTTATTTAACTGTCCAGATTTGTTGTACTCTGATATCTTATATATATAGACAGTTGCAACTATTTATTTGTATAAATGTTGTTATTTCATATTATATTTTGTTCCGCTGCGATTGTGAGATTCTGTGATGTTGTTTTGTTTCTTCTTCTACCTCTTTTTCTTCTTAACCCTGACAGTCTGGGGTTTCCGGCAGTCGATTGCTCGGCACTCTACACAATGAACGTATTAGTGTCGATTTTCGTGGTCGAAAATCCTTCGGGCTGTCACAGTGGTATCAGAGCTGAAAGGTTAAGCGAGAACCTTGGCTCTGGTGGGGATTACCCATTAGAGATAGGGTCAGTAGTACCCTAGAATGATTCGAGAGTATTATATGAGAGCGTACTTGTTATTTTCTTATATAATGATTTTAAAAACTGTTTTAAAAATGATTTTTTTATATAAGCTTAAATTTTGATGTATAAAGAAGTAGTTTTCTAATTTTTATATATATATTAAGGTGATTGGTTGTTGTTATAAAAATGAAGCAAAATTATAAAATTTAGTGGTAACAGATATAACCAAATATAAATTAGGGGAAAGAATGAACTATACAAGTAAGTAAGCTAGAAATGGATTCAAACCGGGAATTAAAAATCCTGAAGAAATATGAAAGTGTTTTCCAAAATGTATTGAAATGAAATAAATTTACCCCGATTATATTTCTTTAATAAATTATTATAGAATATATGATTTATAGGTTGAGATAGATTTAAATTAGGAAACTTTAAATCTAGGCCCAGAGAAATTGGAATCGTTTTAAAATGCTAAGGAAATAATAAGTAATATTATTTAAAACATTTTTGAATATGGAAACCCTGTTTAAAAACAAGAGTTGTTTGAAGAGGGATAAACATGTGTAGGTGAATATATATTATATCAAAGTTGATTTGAAATAAACACTAAGTGTTGAATTCTGAATTTCCCTTGAAGCGAGAGTATAACCCCAAAGAGAAATAAGTTTTAACTTATAAGTGGGAAGTGATATTGGTAGAAAATTTAAATTTGAAACGAGAAATTTAAATTGAGTAGGCTAAAAAGAATTGAATGAATTGAAAATTTAACTTAGGAAAGTTAAATAAGTTTTGGACTAATAATCTGGAATTGGAAAATTTCAAGATGAGGTGAGATTTAACTTAAGGAAGTTAAATGGGTCAAATTGAAAGGGGAGTTATGTGTGGTCTCAAACAGGTTTCAAATTTTGTAAATTGGATTGTTTTGGATGAATTAAGGAGTGGATTGAAATGATATACGTCCAATGCTGAAATTAAATGGATCTGAAGCTTTATTTTGAATATTTATAAGATTCTGATTTTTAGAAATAAAAATTAAACTTAGGAAAATGGAATCACGTTGGACTTAAGATTTAAATGTTAAAAATGGATTTATCAACCGAAATTTGTTTAAAGGAATTAGGGTTAAAAATTTGAAGTAAAATTGAGAAATAAATTGGATCCCAAAAATTTATTTGTTTGAATGGATTTGAACTCTCACTCGAACCTTGAAATAAGTTAAGTAAGATAATTTAAATGAATATTTGAATTTGGACTCAGAATTGAACCATTAAAGACTTGGCTATTAAACTAATTAGTAAGGGTTAATTTGGGTTAAGTAAATAAATCAACATTTTGAAAACCGAACTCGAATTTATATAAATTGAGAATGGAATTGGAATTAATTCAAATTGAAATTGAATTGAAATTGTAATCGGAGTTGAATAAGTTTAAATTCAAATTGGAATTGATTTGAATTAGAATTGTATCGATTTAAATGGAAGTGGAGATTTAAATTGAAAATTGATTGAATTGGAGATTGGGAAATTGAACCAGTTTGACTCTGAAACTATTTTCAAATAAATTGTTTTAATATAAACTGTCTTAAATATATTTTTCCAAGCTATTTACTATACAATCTTCTTTTAAAACTCAAACTATCTTATAATAGCTATTTAACTATTTTACAACTATTTAACTATTTTACCACTACTTAACTATTTTAAACTATTCAAACTATTTTCTAAATTTCAAAACTGGTCAGAGTGGAACCAATTGATATTTAAAAAGGCTTTTTGTTTTGGGAAAAATCAATTTTTGGAACTTGGAAAGCCAAGTTTGAAAACTATCGATTTTTGAGATATCGATTTTGAAATTTATATGTGATACATATAAAGAGTATGTTTTGAAAGATACTATATGTGTATAGTATAAAATGTTTTGAGAATGCTATGGGGAAAAAGGCGCTCCCATTTAGAGTTGAAACTTATAGTAGGAGGTCCACTTGGTGGTTCTGCCTTGAGCCCTAAGGGGGGTTCTAAATTTTGATCCCAGAGGACGTCCGGGCTAAACTATAGTTCCTGTGGATTGTGATTGGGGTAGCGAAAGTCGAGGGTGTTGATGCCTACAGAGACATTGTGGGTATGCTGTGACGGCAGTGTAACTCTGGTGTAACTGCGATCTACTACGTTCCATAGCGTAAGTCGAGGGGCAACGATTGCCTAAAGTCTACGTTTGATTTCGCTGGGAGAGCGACGTAACATCGATAGATTGCAATCTATGAGGACATAGCAAAAGTTGTGTGGCGGTGAGTGCCTACAGGCTACATTGGGACTCGACTGATGTAGTCTGCGATCTATGTGGTGAAGTTTCATTTGGCAGCGAAATTCGAGGGCACTGATGCCTACAGTTACATGGTTTTTGTCGTGATGGCAACGTAATCCTGGGTGTAGCTGCGATCTGTGGCGGATCCATGGTGTAATCGAGGGGTGCGGATGCCTATAGTTTTCTATGGTTTTCGCCGGGATGGCGACGTAATCATCGGGCTAACTGCGATCCATGGAGGGGGTGATGATTTCTGGGGCATTCTCACAAAGGAGGCAAAAAAAGAGTTTTTCAAGTATTTTCACTAGGTGTTGAAAACGGGTTTACTAAGTACTTATAGATTTTCAGTCCTGCGCCTGATCAACGTTTGACTGAATTTCTATGAGAAAAAAGATGGACTTGTTGAGACACCGAGTTGTAAAAAGTATATTTATAAAGATAGTTTTGGTGATGAATAAAAATGAAAGGTAAATCGAATTCAAATAGAATTGGAAATTTAAGTTAAATGAAATAGACATAAAAGTTTAAGTGGTAAAATGAAAATAAATATAAGAAGTATATAAAATATTTATATTAAACTTAAGAAATGGATGGTGAAATTCTTAGGTAAATTTGGAGTTGAGAAATATACTAAGTTAATATATGAATGAAAGTTTAATAAAAGTGGTGAAAAGGGAAATTGTGAATAAGTGAATAGAAATCAAAATAAATGTGAAAAAAGAAAAGAAAAGAGAATTGATATAAATAAGAATCAATTGGAAATTAATACGTAGGATGTACGTATATTATTTTAGCCGCATAGCGATTTGATCCAGGTTCGAGCACAAAATTTCAAGATAGTTATATCGATCCAAGTTTGGATTTTTCATTCGATTTTCGACGGCGAACCCTGGATATGGATTTTGATTGATTCTGGAAATTCTCTATCATAGTATATGGCTATGCAAGGAGAATGATGGTTTCTGATCAAGAAACCAGATCTGAGTCCGCACTAGGAAGTCGGGTGGACGATACTAGTTCGGAAGTGAAATTTTGTGATCGAGTGAGCGATCGGATTTGTTATTGCGCACGGATGATATGTGTACATTGTACGGCTTAAGCAGAAAAAATATTAAAATTTCGTAAAGAAAATAAATAAAATAATTTTGAGTTCTGTGATTGGGTATTATTGCTAAGTAGGATACATGTATTTAAAAGCAAAAGAAAATGGGTGTTTTGATTTCAGAAGATAAATTTTGAGTTGCCCGACTAAAAGGTATGCATTTAAATTTCTGTATGAAATTTGATGATTTTCTGATCTAGCCACTTGGCTTTTGTTATCTTTTGAAATTTAGGGGCCCGTAGAGCCATTTTGTAGTTGTTCCGACTTAGCTGCGCAAAGCAGATGCTGGCGAAATTTTTCGAAAATTTAGGGAGTTAGAAAATTTTGATAAATTTTTTGATAAGTTTAAAATTTGGTTTAAATTATAATTTGAATTGTTGAGTAAGTAATATTGTTTGGGAACTATGGAAGAGTTTGGGAAGTTAGTAAAAGTGATAGTGTGTCTTTAAATAAAAAGATTGGTCTTGGGGAGGTTTTAAAAACTGTGTGGTTTTTGGGAAATAGTTAGCGGGTTCGAACCATTCTTCTTAATTAGTAATTTCGGGGACGAAATTCTTTTAAGGGGGGAGGAATGTGACGACCCGGAATTTTTGAACATTTGAAATTGGAATATTTAATTGATTTTAAATATTTGAATGTTGACGTTTAACTTGAATTTCAAATATAACCATTTTTATTTGATAATTTAATTATTGGATTTAATAATTGGAAGTTGGGTAAAATATTGAATCTTCAATTTTAAGCTTGTTAAAATATTTCAAGGGCTTATAAAATTTACATGTACACATTGTAAACCAGCTGTTTAAATAAAAAAATGTATTAAGGTGGTTAACTTATTTAATTAGCTTATTTAATTAGGTTAGTTACTAAAAGAATTATTTATCATGAAGAAATTAATTTAAATTAAATTATTAGTTAATTAAAATTGTTAAAAAGGACAAATTGACTGTTCGATTATTTAAAATGTTAATAAACCATATAATTTTTATACAAGGTCTAAAAATCGGGGAGAGACAAGCCGGTTTGGGTTGGAGTGCAAAACAGAAATCAAAGGTGAGTTAATCTCACTCAAATTGGATTACTGATAATTTAATTAGTAAATTAAATTATTGGATTGATTGCTTGAATTGATAATTTATTATCAGTCTGGATGTGATATTATATATAGTGTGTATATATATATATATTGGAGTGATTGATATTCCCGCATTATATAGCGGATGAGACCCTATGCGCCCCGCATAATAGCGGATATCCCCATATACCACGATATCCCCCTCGAAGTGGGATTGGTATTTTTATATTGTGCTAACATCTGTGGATGCAGGGAAACAGGTTGGAGGGATCCAACTGGATTCCTCAAAACGTTGAATTATCTCATATTCTGTGATATGATTTAATTAGTAATCTGTGATAGGTTATATTTGTAAATTGAAAATATTGAATGGTTGGTTTGACTGAATATATTTTGGGTATATTGAGATATCAAAAATATAAATTTGGATTTTTGAAGGAAAATAAAAGAGAAAATTTTAAGTAAAATAATTATAGTAAATATGGATAAAATAGAGATTGAAATTGGAAAAGAATAAAAGTTTGATTTAAAGATTTTATTAAATAAAGTCCGAGTGTGAAAAATAATAATAATAGAGATTTTAAATGAATGGGAATAAAAGAATTTGAGGACTTAAGTGATACGGTTTTAAAGAAAAGGATTTATTTTTAAATTCAAGATTAGAACGAGTTGGAGAAAAAAATAAAAAGGGGATCTTGAAAAAAGCATGAAATTGGTATTTGAGTTTTAAATAAGATTTTAAATCATAATAAGGAGTAAACCTGGAATTAACGGATTTTGAAATAATTTAGATAAATCGAGAAATAAACTTTGAAGGAAATTTAATGCAGAGAATCGGTTTGAAAATCGATTAAGTGTTTTGAAAATAATGATTAAAAAGAGAAGGAGATTATGGAATCTATGAACGGGGGTATAAAATAAGTGAAATATTTATTAGTGGATAATTTAGGATTATAAATTCATGGTGGGGATATATAAGGGAAGAGTAATTTGTTGTAAAATGCGAGACGTTTTATTTGAATAGACTTTGTGATGGGATTTTTATGGAAAGGTTATCATTCTGAAATTTGAATTGTTTGTTAAAAACGACTGGGCTTAAAGATGGCGTTTGGTTTCGAAGAGACCGAGATCGGATATCAGTAATATCCGGAACCACTTCGATTTAATAAGTACTTCAAGCTTTACAGGTTTGATTCGTAGAATCAAATAGGCTGTAATTAAATAAAACTAAGTAAATTCGACTATTTTGAATAAGTAACCGCATTTAAAGATTATTTTAAATAATGGACTTAGCAACAAAGTGTTGGTTATAAAAGATAAGAACTCGTAATGTTGGACGGGTTACCTTGATTTTCAAAGGCGTTTTTTACAACTTTAGTATTTCAAATTAAAGAGGTTTTCTCACGCTGGTTTCCAGCCTGACTCGGGTGTTACTTTATTGTAATGCTCGGGTCAGATCGAGTATTACAGATTTTCAGTTTAGGACATTCTGGAGCTCAGGAGACGAGCTGGATGGCAGAGACGTATTGATTATTTTCCGCGGTGTAGTACTGTATAAATAGTAGTAGAGGACAGGTTATTTAACTGTCCAGATTTGTTGTACTCTGATATCTTATATATATAGACAGTTACAGCTTTTTCTTTGTATAAATGTCGTTATTTCATATTATATTTTGTTCCGCTACGATTGTGAGATTCTGTGCTGTTGTTTTATTTCTTCTTCTACCTCTTTTTCTTCTTAACCCTAACAGTCTGGGGTTTCCGGCACTCGATTTCTCGGCACTCTATACAGTGAACATATTAGTGTCGATTTTCAGGGTCAAAAATCCTTCGGGCTGTCACACCAAGTGCCCTCGGAAAACTTAGTTCTTCAAATCCACGAAGAAAGCTGGGGCATTCGTTAACCGGAATGGCATCACTAACCACTCGTACGAACCATACTTAGTCCGAAACGCCATCAAGGAAATACTATCCTCTGCACTCTTAGCTGTTGGAAACCTGTCGCCAAATCCAATTAGGAAATTACTCTAGCTCCACTCAACTGGTCAAATAAATTATCGATCCTCTGCAAAGGGTACCTATTCTTGATCATCTTCTCATTCAACTTACGATAGTCGATAAACATCCTTAACGACCATCCAGTTACTTCATGAACACCACGGTCACTCCCCAAGGTGAACTGCTTGTCTAATGAAATTATTTCCTTCTAAATTCACTAGCTACACCTTCAATTCCTTCATCTCGGTAGGTGTCATCCTGCTAGGTGGTCTACTTATAGGTTTTGCTCCTAGCACAAGATCTATCTGAAACTCAATAGCTCACTTCGGTGGTAATCCCGTGACTGGCTCAAAAACATCTGCAAACTCTCTTGCTATCAACACCTAATCTAATTCTTCTTCCTTTTCCATTGCATTTAGCAAAGCACAAGCACTTGAGTCTGACTTCTCCACCAAGTATATAATTCAGTTATGACTATTAGGGTGTCTTAGCCATATTTACCTATCTTGGCAAAATATCCTAGCATCATATCTATCTAACCAATCCATACCCAATATGATCCTGAAACCTACGAAATCAAAAACATACAAATAGCATGCAAACTTATGACCTAACAAATCAAGTTCTAACGGTCATAACTCATCCCCAGATATGCATACCCTTCTATCGAATTCGCAGGAAGTAACAAGGTATGAGGGTTCTAAACAAAACTTATCTACCGAACACTGAGATATAAATGAATGTGATGCACCAGTATCAAATAGTACCCTAACTGGTATACTATGAATCAAAAGCATACCTTTCATCATAGTCTTTCCCTTTTCAGCAGCGGTTGGTCTAGAAGATGATGGTTCCAAGGCAAAAAAATTTCTCTTGTCTGCTCTAACCAAATCTGGACACTGATTCTTGTAGTGTCCGATCTGATCAAAGTTGAAGCACTTCACTCCTTTCTTATCTGCAACCTTCTTCCCTTTTCCAATTTGACATTCATGAGCAAAATGTCCTTTCTTGTCGTACTTGTAGCAAACTACATCGGCCTTCTCTTTCTTGGCAGCTCCTCCTTTCTGAGCTCCTTTCTTCTTAAAGAATTTCCTCTTCTTGCCCTGAGAATCTTGGGTTTCAACATGCTTTTCTTTCCCAAAAGTAGAGAGCATCTCTTTATTCCTGATTGTCATCTCCACTACAACTGTACTTGGATCACGGAGATGTGGCATAGTCACCCTAGCAATCTCAGGCTTCAACCCTCTAATAAACTTCTCATTTCTTTTGATGACCGTGTCAATGGTAGCATATCTGTATCTGGACAACTCGTCAAACTTCGTAGCATACTCAATCACCTTGCACTAAGTCCATGAACTTTCTCAGCAATAATAACTTGGCAACTTCAAACAAGAACCTCACTTCGAATCTCTTTCGAAACTCTTCCCAAGTCAACTTTTTGAAACTCTGCCCAAGTCAACTCTTCCTTGGGAACTCCCATGGTCGTACCATTCCACCAATAAAGTGCTACTCCCTGCAACTGTCTAGAAGCAAGTCTCCTCTTCTGCTCATCATCTAATCCCAAGTCAGTGAAAATTCTTTCACAAAGCAATAATAAGTTTTCTACTTGAACAACATTCTCTGTTCTCAAAAACGGCTTCCCACCAAGACTGGTGTAATCTTTGCTCGGCTTGGCATAGTTATTGCCAACTGGGGCCATGGAATTAGCTCTTCCAATATTCATGGCATTTCCCCCAACTACTTTTGCAGCTGCTCCAGCTTGCATCAAACTGACGAAGAACTGATACATCATCCCTATATCTACTAGTGGGGTTCCAACACCTACATTGGCATTTGCATTTGGATTAGCATTTGTCTGTCGACCCGGATTCCTCCTGGTACTGGGTCGAGCATTTCCATTAGTTCTGGTGCTTCCTCCACCTAGATTTCCTCTTCTGTTTCCTGCTTCCATATCTTCCTTTCTCGTATATCTGCATAGAAGCCTTAGTAAGATACATAAACTGGTCTAAGAGAAAAGGGGAATACATACTTATATATATATATATAACAAATGCAAGTATGTTACTATAGCGTTAACCCAACCTCGGTTTCATTCTCTGATTCATTGGGTTATGTTTTGAAAAAAATTTAGGTTCAAATATTCTTTTAAGTTTACATAAACCTATGCTCTGATACCAACTTGTAACATCCCCCATTTGGAGGCCCAAAACTAACCGCTACAGATGCTGCAGTCATCTATAGTTATTATTTTTCGGTGACCAAATGTGGTAATGTTAGATACATTGGTATACCAAAAATACATGGATATGAAAAAATTTAAACTTAATTTTAAACTAGATTTCTCATTCCATTTCAGATCGCATTTCAGATTCATTACATAATCCCAATTCGTAAACCACGTTTAGAGAAATATAATTATTACAAATTACGCCAAGAGCGACATATGAAGATGCCCCCTTGGTTGATCATAGTCTAAATATAGGCGCTAAATAATTTTGACATTACATCCAATTACATAGCGGAATCAAATAGAAAGAACTCCAAATAGCTAGCTTGCCTCATGCACATCTTTGGAAGCTTATTCGTCTAAAGGAGAACCCAAAAACCTTAATTCTCAAACTACTCAAAATCAATTGAGCACCCGAGAGTTTAAGGGGAAAACATGAACATTGAGTCAGACAAAAAGTCTGGTGTGAATAATATACCATCTCGAACCAAATAGATATCTAGTAAGACCGCGCCGCTTAGCAGAACGGGTTTTCCCCTCACTGGTATCTTAACCCAATTATATAATTACCATATACTGTGCACTTGCATCCAAAATGATTAAGACATAACATAGTAAAATGTATCATGATGATATGCAAACATGCAACATGCTATGGATTTCCATCCCCATTCAACTGACTATTATCTCAAGTTATAGTTTCTAGGGTCACTATTAACCTATTAGTTTTCATGGGATGACTAATAACCAGTTCCAAGCTTACGGACTATCTGTCCGGCTTCACAGTTTTCATGGGATCACTAAGAACCTATTGGTGTCTGCGAACAACATCATTCAATCATAATTTTCATGGGGTCACTATGAACTTGCTGGATTCTCCAATACCATCTCTCATGTTATAGTCTTCATGGGCTAACTATGAACTATTGATCTTTATAAACAACCTGTTCTGAAAATAGTTTTCAAGGGATCATTAAGAACCTATTGGCCCCTACTAACAACAATTTCCCAAACATAGTTTTTATGGGTTTACTAAGAACCTGTCTAAACCAATAATCTTTTGATCATTCTTGGGCATCCTATATTTTGGTCTGTCTAACCTCCTGGATGCAAGTCTACTCACACAAGAGTTAAATTCAATGTATATTCACTATGGGTCAACCTAGCCTGTCGTTTTGCCCTTAACAGCCCAAAATGCAGTTATGGGTTAATAATGAAGTGAATACAAGCATACCTGATAGCTGATCAAATAACACAACAACATAAACATTCATGGTTAAATTACTTGTAATCATTTTTCTAATAAAATATGGTTAATACCCTTAACCCACTAACTTTAGCAAGGAAAGCTTTCTTTAAAATTTCAAAGTTAAACGCCATTTCGAAACTCTTTTAGATTGCCATGGGTTTTCTTCAAAAACGAGATTGGGTTCCCTAGTTTGAAAACTAAGGCTTTCGACTATATCCTTTGGATCATTGTGACATCATGAGTTACCCTCCGTCGCTCTCTCTTTCGACATCATAGAGCAAACAAGCCCTCTATCCCCTTCCATTTAACTAATTGGTTTGAAACAAGCGACTATGCCCCCTTTTGCCACTCCACTCTAGCGTCCGGACCTTTCGAATTCATTGCTTAAAATTTTAGACATCCTCTTTCGAAACCGTGAAATATATCTTTCGAACACTTGGAAAACACTTAAAAACATGTCTTTCGAAACACTCAAAAACATACCTTTCGAAACACTCAAAAACATACCTTCCGAAACACTCAAAAACATACCTTTCGAAACCATTGATTGAAAACAAAACAAACTTTAAATTATAAAAGGGAATACATTTGAAAGCTACCCTTTAGAAAACCACTACCTTTGAAACTATTTGCAAAGGGGCTAAATCAATCCTTTCAAAAACATTGAGGGAGGCGGCTTCAATGGTAGCGGAGGAGTATTGGTTCGATACCTACCTTCTGCACTCATTAACCTAAGAATTATAAAAGAGGCTTCTAACTAAGGCATAAGTATGGTGCGGCAGCATGGGTATCAAAGGGGTTCAAAAGTGGCAACCCTTTCGAAAGCTTACTTTTAGAACAAGGGCGGGCCAATAGGTTCGAAAGCAAATAAGAGCGGCTTCAACTCTTTCGCAAGCATGCCTTCAACATCATTCCTTCCTTCCGCCTTTCTCCAATTCACTACGTACCAAATGAATGATACCATATGCATTGGTTTTGAATGGATGCGAAAGGTTATAAATGAGAGCATGGTGGCGAAAACAAGCATGGTAAGTGGCAAAGTTGTAATTCGCTATAAAACCGATTTTATGCTTTTTTAAAGTACCTTCTTTTTACCTAACCCCTTATTTTGTCAATTTTCTATTGGATAAAAAACCTTTATAAAATTCTTTTCAGAATTTACTGTCGCATGTAATTCCCAATCCACCACTATTTAATTAAAAATTATTAACTAACCCCTTGTATTTAATTAATCATTAAACACTAATCTTTCTAATTAAATACAAACTCACAAAAATCTTTTGAGAAAAATCTTAGAAATTCACAAAAAATCCAAAATGATAATATTTTTATCATATAAAATTTCTAGACCAAAAATAATTAATTAAAACTCGAAATATCACTTCTTTCACTCAAAAATTCATAATAAATTATCCATAGATTGGAGTATTATGAAAATTTAAACCCATCTCCAAAATGATTTTTTACATAACATATTCAAAAATCATGGCATTTGGAAATCATTTTGCACGATTTTAGCCTTAAAACTGAACTATATTATTCCAAAAAATCCTTGTTTAAATTATAATACGGCATTTAAATCAAAACATATCATCATTCATCCAATCATACTGATTTAAACCTCAAACCCAAATTAAAACATTCAAGATGACTTATATGAGATGGTTTAGATCATTATTCACATTGTTGGATAAGGAACCTGATATTTGTTCTTGCATTAATCTTCCTAGCTTGAATCTTAACTTTTAAATGGATTTTGTGCTCCTCTTCTTCTTAGGGTTATGGTCGGCCTTCAACTCTCTTTGTTTATGTTTTTGGTTTATGAAAATGTGAATGAAAATGAGGTAAGGGGTTTTGAAGTTATGGTATACGACTATTCCCATATTTCCCTTACCTTATTCATTTAGGTTTTTAAGTCATAGCTCTTTCTTATTAATTAATTTAGTGAAGGCACGAGCCCAATTGGTTTTCAAATCTCATTTCCCTTATCACTATAGTCTCTACATTATTCTATTTAATTTATCTAATTAAATCTCCTGAATAATGCTATTGAAAATTAGTGGTGTTACAAGTACATAAACAAATCACGGTATCCTAGAAAACATAATATGTATGATAATTCCTATTTCCAATGCATAAGGAATCAATCTTACATGTTCCGTGTTAAACATTTTAATAAGGTGTCCTTGCATATCATTTGGGACATTCCCAATATCTTTTATACTTTATATAAAGACATCATTTATTAATCCAATGTCAAGTATTACAACTAAAGCTGATTTTAACACAAGTACATCGTTAACAATCAGCAGTGTGTTGTTTATTTATAATTTAGAAATATCAATGTACCTTTTAATGCTCTTTCTTATGAACATACGCTTCCTCTGCATTTTGATCGATAATCAAACTATTTGATATTCTTATCAAAACATTTGTTCAGCTTTGATGCTTGTCGAACGACAATTTTGTATCAGTTCTTGGATAATATCCAAAAACTCACAAACTCAATATCGCTCCTACTAACTTCGAGACATTTCGGTTATTATGTGTAAACAATTTACTCTAAATCATTATTTAGAATTTTCTGTTTCAACACATACATATCAAAACATAAAGTCATGCTATGCGATAATTTTGTGAGTAAAATCTGAACCTACTTGAGCATACTGAATGGTGAATCTGTTGCATAATTTCAACAATTAAAATTTACAGTATTATTCTTATCATTGTGGCTCGCTATTATTCCAACTGCTTTTGTCTTTCCTTTAATGACATGTTTGCGGCCAATGGATCATATCCCTTTGCGTACAACTTTCAAAATGATATTTTGATAATGTAGTTGGAATCTATTTTGGATTTATGCATCATACCATATCATAGAGTCAATACTCTTAATGGTTTAATTGACTACTAAGAATTATCTATTCTCGACATTGATAAGAAACTCATAGTTTCTCTTTAATGTATAAGAATACTTATTAGACATTCTAATGTGTTGTGCATTTAGGTTTGGTTAATTTTGTTTCGTCCCTTGAAATCAGCTTTATCCTTGGATCATATCCAAATCCATTTAATACCAATAATTTACTAAGGAAATTCCTTCGCTATGAAGTTGGTATTTCTTGAAACAACAGTTTGTTTCTAATATAATGGAACATATATTCATAAACATTTTATGAATTGCTTTATATAAAACTAATTTTGAATTAGTTCATAATATATTTATGTTCACAACATAAATTAGTCATCTAATGACTATAGTTTCCAAAATTCTCTTGGGACGATCCATATAAGATCCCTTACGTACAATTATTGCATGAAGCTTTTCGATTCACACAACCTGCCAACTCCTTGGCCTAGGATATGTAGGGGTTTCTTATAAACCCTTACCTTATATGGTTTCTAAAGTATTCTTTGGATGATATTAGTTTTAACCTTGTGTACTACTCTTAAGCACACATCTTATAGAAAGAATTTATCTCAACTTTACTCATCATTAATCATGCTTTGTCCAACAAAGTTCGATTACTCCTTACCAATATATCATTATGTATTTAGGGAGGAGTAACCATTGAGATTGAATCTTTATTCATTTTTAGGTACATTCAGAACTCTTTCCAATATACTCATATACTCGATCAAATCGAATCATATTATTTTATTGCATGTTATTTTATTTACTTTCATTTTATATTCTATGATCTTACCATAGACATACTACATGTGTATCAAATACAAACGTCCATGTTAGTGATAAATCATCAATGTTTATATCCAAGTACGTGGAACTGATTTGATATTAATAGACTTATGATTGCAAAGATCTATATGTATCAATCCGAAGAGTTCATCAACTCTTATGATGCTCCCACTAATGGGTACATAGCTCTTTAATTGTCTGAGATATGATTAACCAATGTCATATGATTCATAATCATATAATAAAAATTATTCCTCAAAACTGCAACTTAGTCTATAATTCCAAAATAATTGTAAATAATTTTAGATACTTCTGCATTTTCAATGCATCACTTTTGTAGTGAAAACAAATACCACAATATAGTTTTATTTCATAACGAATATTCATAATATTCATATTTTTATTTTTTAGTCGCCACCAAAATAGTCGTTATTTCATAAATAATGTTTGGTATGCTTTACGAAAATAATTTTCGTAATTTGATGCAATCAATAAGTGTTATATAGGGTGGTCCCACTATTTCCGCCATTCCTATAATAGCATACTAAATTCGGAGGTCCATTATTCACTTAATATAGATTATTTATTTCATATACCGGAGCTAATTTACAATGGAGACTTCTTTGATCAAATATCTTGAACTCAAAGAAATAAATCTTATAGAAAACAATTTTCTATATGAAAATAAATTTCGAAATAGAAATCATATTTCTTATTCCAATGTTAAGTATCAATCATTATTATCACAATTCTCGTTTCTAATGTTTCTTTTTGAAGCAGAAGTCACCATTCACTCTCTTCATCCCAACTGTACCTTAAATCACATTTACTCCTAAGTTTTCCTTTCTAAATGGTCAAACTATTCAAAAAGAAAACCCTTACTACAGTATCATAATAAACTCTTTACAAAGCGCATTCGATTATCCTTAACATCTAAGGACATCAAATGTGTTGCACTTTACGTAAACTGGTCAAACTGACATTTCGGCAATCAAGTTCTTAGATTTATACTGTAGTTTTGACCTTATGTTACATTTAACATAATATGATCTTTTATGTAATCAATCAAATTGAATACTCGATCTTATAGTACTGTTTATTGGCTTATTTTGAATGAACTAATTTCATCGAAGTACCACACTTTACGAATTGTGACTATTCCCAATATAACACTTATATGCTAAGTATATGGATCAAATATCCATAGTCTTGTTTTGCTTTTAGAGTTCAAAACTCATAGAATGGAATAAAGGGTTTTGACCAAATAAACATGTAAGTGACCATATTACGAACATATTAAGTAGTTGTAAAATTAGGCAGTTGCATAGGTATAGAAAACATTGACATGCAATAAGCATATAATTGTGAGCATATGTTATATTTCCATTTGCCAATTTTCAATTCATTTCATTTGTATGTATTAATTGATAAATGTTTTTTTTATCAATCATATTAAATGCACTAATTCATCATTGTAGATAATTATAAAATTATTTAGCATATGTTCTTACAATATTAGAATGGCTAAATGTTACCAATTTATTTTTCTAATAAGGCTCCCACTAATCTTTTATGTTTCTCCAAATCCTAAGATGAAACATAGAATCTCTCGATTTAACTAGTAGGTATTATGACTCGTCTATCTTGGTATTCTGACTTTGAGTTTCCTCAACAAATCATAGGCCCATAAATTATGGATAACTCCTTATCGGTTGTATCACATACAACTCCTAACCCATGTTTCATTGTCCTAATCTCATTTCGACCTTGAGTTTGCTCAACAAATTGAAAGAGGTTATTATGTCATACCTACCATATCACGCCGACTTAAGCATAGTATATGTACCTTGAGTTTGCTATATAGTTATCTTACCTCGTCTAATAATACTACATATAACATCTCTAGCTTGATTTTTCTAAACAACTAAGGAGTATGTAAGTAATTTATATATATATATATATGGTAGAGGACAACATTATATTAAAGATTCATATCTTCAATATATTATATTGAGTGATATCGACTTATGGAATAATGTATTTCTTATGAAATACCCTCGTAATTCAAGTGTTAGACATATCAGAAATCACCGTATACGTACATTTACATATGTATTTATTCCTTAACTCTATTTAGGTTTCTTTAATGTTCCACCTTCAGTTTATACATTAAAATCATATAAGTTTTATTGTTATATAACTTTTATAGTTCATATTACTTACATGATAGTCTTATGTATAATATTTTATTAATTAAATCTTATTTAATTAATTTTAGTTAATTAACTCTTTAATTAATTTTATATTAGTATCCCAACACAACTTTTATATTAGACATATCTATTATAACCTTAATAATGTATACTATAACCTTTATAGTGTAACACATAAATCTTATATATGTGTATGTTTATTTAATTAATTAACCTTTAATTTATTTAATTAATTAAACAATTTTAATTAAATTATATTAATTTTGCATACTTATGTTATCTTAAACACTTTAAAATAACATAACATATGTCTACATATATAATATGTGCATATAAGTATTAATTAATTAACTCACTTAATTTATTTATTTTCGGTAAAGCCAGTCGGCTTTAAAGTGGGCAGTGCCACTATGAATATAAATAAGGAACATGTGTTCTGTACATTTGAACTTAATATTTAGGTAGTTTCAAACAATTTGAACTTTTCATTACATTTTCAAACATTTTGAAATTTTATGTTATATTATAACATTTTATAATAAACATGTTTTTATTTTAAATTTAAATTTAAAATCATATCATAATTTTCAAAACTATTTCGAAAATTAGCCCGAGGTCCAATTCAAATTGGGTGTAACGACCCACCTTTTTGGACGGTTTAAATCGACAATAAACCACACGTCAACTCAAACCATTCTAAAGGGAGGATTGTTAATGGGGTAAATAAGAAAATAAGAGAAAAGAAAGGAAAACAAAACACAGAATCTCACAGCGGAATGACAAAATATAATAATTAAATAAACAATTCATGAAGTTGTTTACAAATAACATTTGATTACACTTTTACAATACAGATCAGAGTTATACATACAGCAGGAATAGATAAATAATGCAGCGGAACAACATGATGCAGTGGAATAAATATAATAAATAACAATAATATACTAAATCTTCATCTTCGTCCTCCTGAAATAAGGTCTTCAACGCTGAAATGCTCAAGCTGACCCGAGCATAATGAAAAGACAAAACACTCGAGTTAGAACTAAAAGATCTTATGTAATTTAAATCAAAATAAGTAAATATGAGTGTAACGGCTTTAGAGATGTTTACCGGATTTTACATCTCCTATCCAGTGTCTAACGTGCGTGCAATAACTTAAGAGATGTTCGGGATTCCATCTCCTAAGGATCTGTTAAACTATCTACTATGTAGTAATATACGCTATTATAATATGCCTACAGTAAAGTAAAGTATTAAAATAGCGTTAAGGCGTTACCTATATCCCCTTTAATACATTTTTTATAAATTCCATAGTCTATACAATACCGTATTTCTCCGCAAACTGGAGGGCTATCAGAGGGCACTCCATAGTGTACGACACAAACCAAACTCGTAGTGGGCTCGATAAGGCATATGACAAGGCATGCGAAGCAATGCCCAGGGTAGGATACTACCATTTTGCGGATCCGGACTGGTGGTAATGCATAGCAGCTACTACCGCCCACCTCGGAACACACTCCCAAAATCAAATCGAAGGTGGCCACCAAATCAATCACAAAATAACAGATATGGTATCGAAGAAATGTGGCCGATCGGAGGAGCGTCCTCACTTGGCCCGGCATGGCTCCTGTTTTAGTCATATCAAGCTGACCCGAGGGGGTCAGGGTTACGTTCATACCTCATACAGTAGCGTTCGCTAAACCATCCTACTTCATTCTGGATTCTCCACCACGTGCACAGTTGTTAAAGTGGTTTTCGATATTGGCATAGAGTATGACAATATTCGATCCTGGTCTCTTTAAAAACCAAATGCTTATTTCACACCGGTTGGTTCTTTTACATTTCCAAAACCGATTCATAATTGATATCAAAATATCATATTCACTTCAAAATCATATCAATTTCGAAATCATATTCACTTTCATAAGCATTTTTCACTTTAAATCGTGTTTGTTTCAAAATCATAACCACAAAATAGGTTAAACCATCATATCAAAATATTCGCATTTAAATCAATTAGATTTAAATCATAACAGTTCCAACTTTAAACAGGTTGAATATTAATAGTAGTTTATATATTGGAATAGTTATACATTAAAAATAGTTTATATTTTAAAAATAGGTTATAGATTAAAATAGTTTATATATTCGAAATAGTTTATATATTAAAATAGGTTATATATTAATATATATATATATATATTAAAAGTTGTTTATAAATTTAAAATAATATATATTAAAATAGCCTATAATTTAAAAATAGGTTATAGATTAAAATAGTTTATATATTAGAAATAGTTTATATATTAAAATAGGTTATATATTAAAAATAGTTAATGTATTAAAATTATTAATATATTAAAATGGTTTATATGAGAAAATAGTTTATATGTTAAAAGAGTTTGTATATTAAAAGGGTTTATATCAAAACTAGTTTCAAATTAAAAAATTTCTTCCAATTTCACAAATCAATTCAAATCAACTTTAGTTCCAAAAATTCAATTTAAATTAATTTTAGTTCAACGATTTCAATTCAAAAGGCTAAAGGTTTCAATTCGAATTCTCATTAAAACCATTTCAATTTTTTTTATCGATTTCAAGTCCATGTTTGAACGCTAAATTTAAACCACTTCAAATTCAACAGGTTTCAAAGTTTAAATATTCAAACATTTAAAATAACTCAATTTTTATAAATTTCATTTATATTTCAAAATCCAACTTTAAGATTGCAATTTAAATTCTTTAAATAATTCATTTAAACCAATTTCAATTTCAACATTTTAAAAGCTTGAATTTTGAAAATAATTCTTATTTCATAATATCATTTAACTGGATTCAAAATTTAAGGATTTAAAATCATTTAATTTAACCAATCCGGTGTCCGTATATAATTTTCTACCCTATGGTCAAGTGATACGGATATATATCATTTCAACCCGCAATAAATTTAAATTTATGGGTAAATATCATTCAACCCGCAATCCCGAGTAAAATTCAAAATCCATAAAATCGCTCGAGTTTATCATTTCAACCCAAAAAAAATTTCTCTAATCTGTAAGGCCTTTTGGTATGTATCATTCCAACCCATAGTGATTTTCCTAACAATAACTACGGGAACTGGTAGTGTGATAACAACATATAATTTAACATAACATCAAATCATCCAAAATGTCAACAATTAGGCATCCATCATAATCATCATTCAAATCAACCAATAAATCACAACATATAAACTGTTATCATTATATGGTATTTAACTGGTAATTAAATTCAATATTAATTTAAATGGCAATTCAATTCAAATAAACTCTAATTAAATTTAAATGACAATTTAAAATACCAAACAACAATCAATAAATTCCAAATCACATCATAAATTTAATTTAACTAACATAAGATGGTTTAGTAGTTGTGAGTGGGTTAAATCACTCACTTTTGATTTTTAGTCGATTTAAAATCCAAATAAAGTCCAAAATTCTAACAGTCTCAGATTGCAGCCAAACTAGTTCCATGTTGTCTGAAATTTCAATACGATCGCAATGGAGAAAACCGCGTCCAAATCTGAGATCGTATGAACAAGTTATGATAGTTCGAACGTTTTAAAAATTAAATTTAAATTAAATTAAAAGAAAGGGCATTATTGTAAATTTTACCTCGTCTAACCCTACTGCGAAACCCTATAGACCATCGCACGCATGAAACCCATTGCAGTCGCTACCCTCTTCGACCAACTGTGTAACAACCCGCATATTTTACGATTGAATAATTAAATATTTTATTTAAATATAGAATCGTTAATCGGATTGAAGTCCGGAAAGCTACTTTTTGCAAACAGTCGAATTAGGACTCGAGACCACTTCCATTAATTCCAAAATGGCGTTTGCGACATTTTTGAGTATAAGCTTCGATATGTTTAGAGTTGAGTGATTTTTTGCTATTTTCTATTGGGCTTTTTGGGTTTGGGTTTCAGCCCACTAACCCATCTAAATACCCTAACTCAACCCCTCTTCTCATCTCACTCTCATTTTCCTAACACTTTCAAGCTTTTGAGTTTAATGGGGGAAAAAGATTGGAAATAGAAATTCAAAACCCTAGTTTCCTTTTGCAAGCTTCAATTCTTGCTCCAAAATCAAGGCAAAGCTTTGGTAAGTATCTCCTTCTTCTTCTCCAACTCATTCTCTCTTTGATTTCAGAAAATTCCTAAACCTAACTTAGGAAATGTTCTTCTTTTGAGCTCAGATTCAAGCATCTAGAGTTGAAGTGGTTGGTTGGTTGATCTTCCTTTGCTTTCAAGCTTCTCATTCATTGTTTTTGGGATTAAAGGTGAGATTTTTATCTCACATCTATGTCTATACTATCTTTAATTGTTAGGTATGAATTCCTAACATCTTTACATGTTCATTTGATTTTGATTTGGATTGATTTGGTGAATATTCCAATTTTTGGTTTTAAAGTCAAATTTTGGGGAAAATTCTTTTACGGATGTTTGAACATGTTTTCGGTGAAGCATCGAAGAGCCTATAGGGCTGGGTTGCCGATTGGCGTAAACCCTTAGCGCTCGTTGCTCGTCCGATCGTCGTTTGTTGGATTTGTGCCCCAAAAGGGGGCTAGACTGAATGTGCTTCAGAAGCAGGTTCAGTCGACTGAACCAGAAGGTAGGAAATGCCTTAGAAGCAGGTTCAGTCGACTGAACCAGTGGTTCAATCGACTGAACCAGACCCAGGAAATTGCCTGGGTCTGTATCAGTCGACTAACCATCTGGGTCAGTCGACTGACCCTGGGGATACATAATTCGTATCCCTGTGTCAGTTGACTGACCACCTGGTTCAGTCGACTGACCTGCTTGCTTCAGCCCCATTTGCTTACTTGGCTTGAGATTCCAAGTGTTAATCGATTCGTGATTCTCCATTTTGTTGTTATCATTTGTTACCGATTTTGATGACTTCTATTTCGGGATTTTTGGGTATATCCATCTTGATGGATTCAACATCGTTTTCTATGGATTCGGCATCGTTTTCTATGGATTCGATTCACGTCTTCGTATGTGAATTTTTGATGGTTGATTGTTTCTACAATCATTTCTGTGCTTTGTCACTTTAAATTACAAAGGTTTCTATACTAGTAGTAAATATTCAAACTCGTTTACAAAGATGATTTCAACTCTATTTTTAATACAAAGCTCGTTTATAAAACCGCTTTTCTAATCTATTAGTATATACAAACTTTTACCTCATTAGGATGAGAAAATCTAATTAAACGACTTGGCAAAACAAGTGGTATGAAACGCTTGCATTTACTTCGTCGGTTAATTCTTTGACTTGTTCGATTGAAACTCTTGTGACAATTTTCGAGTGGAAATCTACAATCTGTTCGTAAATATTTGAGTTAAGTAAGTGGTTATGGGACATGAAGCTAAACTCTTATATTTACTAGCTTAGTGTAATCGACACTTCTTGATGATCGATGATGATCATTTTATGGTTTAGACTAGCAATGTGTGATGTCTCTTTGTCCACGTGGGGGGCTATACCCCGTTCCTTTGAGCTTCGTCTCATTTTTATGGGCTAGCGACCCATGGTCTTTGGATCGTTCGTGGAGCAATCGGCTCATTAAGTCGGTGCATGGGGTGTATCTTTTTAGGTGCATCGATGTTCGACTAGGCATGGGGTGTATCTTTTTAGGTGCATCGATGTCGTTTATACATGGGGCGTATCTTTTCAGGTGCATCGATGTTCTACTATGCATGGGGCGTATTTTTCTAGGTGCATCGATGTCGGTTTATGGTTAGCGACCATGGAATAGCGCTCCGGTTGTGATACACGTGTTGGTGAGTTTTCATATTCCCGTTTGTAATAGGCCTCCCCCTTTTTTTGTGATTTCTAGATTTCTCGTTGTGATTTCTAGAATTTGTGTTTCACCAACTTTTGCGTTTGGCATTTATATGTTTGTCAATATTTGTAGTTTGGTGAATAAAATAAAGAATATGATATTCTTTTTGGTGTTTTGAGATGATTTGAGATATTGTATGATTTTTGTTGTTATTTGATGTATACTTGACACAGTATGGAATTTCTTTGTTATCATACATTTTTGGCCATATCTCTTATCCTATCACAGTATATCTGATGTTTATAGCTAGACTGATCCGTTTATTATTTTCTTCTTAAATAATACTCGGGTCAGACCGAGATATTTCAGGTACTCCTGCTTGACTTTTTATCAGGGATTATCATCTGATTCTTTTGGCTAACTACTTTAGATTAGTAGTTTTTGTAATTATACATTTGAGTTATGGACTCCTTGATGTATAATTATTCTTTTGTCTCGCACTTATATCTATTCATTGTGATGTAGTGGATCTTATATGACCACTATTTTGATGTACACTTTCATGTGATATATTTATATCTTATTCCGCCTTTGTGATATGAATATCTGTGACTGATTTGTGTTATGTTTATTTTTACGTTTGTTTCCGAGGTCCACTTAGCCACTGTGTGGTAGCTTTGAGTTTGTATTTGATATGTCGGATTTCCTCTTGAAATGAAATGTAAGTTATATTTTCTGACATATCGGTACTCGCACAAAGCAATTACACAGATGGTGGCTCCTCAACAGCCTTATTCTTCGTGCTAGTCGACGGCATTACATCGTAGTGTCCTTGGCTAGCGTGATTATAGAGGTGGGGCATCACAGCATGGTATCAGAGCCTAACTTCGGAACAATGTAGAATAATCTAGCAAGGATCATTGTCCTAAGTCTTTCTTAGGAATCGTGCCATAGGAAGTAATTCGAGTCTTTGTACCGTTCTATCCTATTTTCTTTTGTGATGCCTTTCTTTATCAATCAAGGTTGGTTGATATTAATTTTGAGAATAACCTTTTTCCTCTTCTTTCTTTCTTTCTTAGAGAAGAGAAATGGTTAGACCTGGCCGTCCCAGTGCCGGTCAATCTAGTGCTACTCCCTAGGAAGGAGTATTTATGTCAGCTCAACAACTTTTAGATTTTGTGAACAATGCCCAAGCTGCCGGACCCGTTCCAGCGCCAACTCACCCTAAATCCGAGTTTGCACGCTTGTGCAGGGATTATACCGCTTTGGGTGGAAGGCCATTCAAGGGTTCCGAAACCGTTATAGAAATCCAAGCTTGGCTTAGATCATGCGATCGCATCTTTTCCCGCATGAATCTTGTTGATTCACTTCGAGTCCAAGTGGCTTCTAGCATGCTCCAAGAAAGAGCATTAGATTGGTATGAGGTTTTGATTTCTAAAATTATCGAATCGGATCTTACTTGGGAGCAATTCCGGGAAAGGTTCGGATTGAAATTTGTGCCGGAGGCTGAAAAGGTAACTTTAGCCCGACGCTTTATTGACCTTGTTCAAGGTGAATCTTCTGTGACGGACTACGTCGCATCTTTCGAATCTCTATCTAAATATGGGGTCGAGTATATTAATACCCCATTGAAGAAAAACCAGAAATTTGTCTATGGGTTGAATAAGAACCTTAAAAAGCCTTTACTTCTGAAACTGGAAGTTTCTTTCGATCAGCTTGTTGATATCGCTCTTCGGCTTGAAGAGGTCGATAATGAAAGCAATGTTGAAGTTGTGGGTGCCAAACTGAACTTCAACAATAACATGAAGAGGCCTATTAAGTTCAAAGGCCCCAATCCCGACAAGAAAGGGAAGCAAGAAACTTCTGTAGCAAAGACTCCTACCACTAGTCGTGGATGATGCTACAATTGTGATTCTATGGACCACTATGCAAGCGAGTGTCCGCAACCCCTCTATTGTCGCTATTGCAAAAGTTTGAGTCATCATATATCTGCGTGTCCCATACTTCAAGCAAGGAGGAGGGAAAGCTAAATCTGGTGCAAGCCTCTACTAGCACTTCTCTTGGTCAAGGTATTTCTCCTTCTATCCTTGATGATATTTGTTTTGTGATTATCTTATTCGAGTTCCTTTTGATTTGGGTTCATCTCATTATTTTATATCAAAAGAACTTGATAAATTCTTTCTTTTCTTTATATTTGAGGGCTTTATGACTTCATTGAGAATTGCGAATTCGATTGATGGATCCGCAACACTCAATTTACTTTGTGAAAATGTCAAGATCATTTTTGTGATTTTTCTTTTCGATCCGATTTGCATGTTATGCGTTATTTAGGCTTCGAAATTGATTTTTTGGGAAAGGATTGGCTTAATTATTATGAAGGCCATATCCTATGTCCAATGTGGACTATTTATCTTCGACATTCTCAATCTGTCAAGCAGATTTCTATTGTTTTTGAAGATTTTGATTTCCAAATTTGGTGGCAACATTTTATTCTTTAAACCCACTTGATGAAGAAGATGTTATTTTTCTCATTCAAGTAATTTGTGAATTTTCCGGAATATATTTGAGCTTGTCTTAGGATTATCACCTAAGCAATCTATTGAGTGGTGCCAAGGTCTTTTCAGCTCGACCTTGCCACTGGTTTTCATCAGCTACGAGTTGCGGAGGATAGCATTCCACTTGCCGTGTTCCGCACTCGTTATGATTCTTATGTGTGGTTCGTTATGTCATTCGGTTTGACGAACCTTCTACCTTATTTCATCCATCTTATGAATCGAGTATTCTACGAATATCTCGATGAGTTTATCCTTGTATTTATTGATTATGGATGAAAACAACAATTTAAATTTTGCAAATCTTTTTAATAAGATATTTATAAGTATGATTGGATTTTGTTCTTAAAACGAGCAAAGAATATTTGTAAATTTTATAAGAGACATATTTATCATATAGAAGATGATTTTGTGATTGTATTGCCCATTGAGTGCTTTAAGAATTCTGGTCGATGCGCTTGATCAACGTTATCGATAGGAATCTCCTAAACGCTATGATGAGACGATCAGACACAGTAAATTGACTTGTAAAACGTAAATTTTTCTGAAAAGATTATTACATAAAGATAATTGTAATTTTGAAAGTTTTAGCTTTACGGGAAGGAAGATTATTTAAAAGAACTCTTTTCCGATACTCTTATTCTTGTGATTCCCGAAGGGAACCAAGACTTTATTGTTTATACCGATGCTAGTCGCATTGGTTTGGGTGCCGTTCTCTTGCAAAAGAGAACGTGCTATCACTTTTGCTTCTAAATCATTAAAGCCTATCGAGACTAGATATGCCACTCATGATCTAGTGCTCGCGGCTATTGTTTTCGCTTTTAGAGTTCGGCATCATTATTTTGGGGGAGAAATTCATTCTCCACTCCGATCATAAATCTTTGAAATGTTTATTTTCTCATAAGGAACTTAATGTTGGCTCGAGTTCCTTGCATCTTATGATCTTGATCTTCTTTGTACCCCGGAAAAGGGTAATCGAGTTGCTGATGCCCTTAGTTGTAAGCAACAAGCAGTTGTTTCTTTGATGATATCCGAATGGAATGATCTCGAGACTTTATCCACTTATGAGATTCGAGATCGTGAATCCAATCCATGTTCATCTCTTGTTTTGTGTAGCCGTGAGACTCGTCCTTCTCTTTTGGACCATACCTCTTTTGGCTAAACTCTATGTCAAACTAAAATTGCATGGAGTTCCTACTTTTATTGTTAGCAATCGTGATCCATTATTTTACTAGTGGACTTTGGTAAGATCTTCAAAAGCTTTGGGAACAAAGCTTAATTTTTAACACCGCTTATCGTCCTCAATCCGATGGACAAATAGAGCATGTGAATCAACTCTTGAAGATATATTTCATTCATGTGTTCTTGATTTTGGTGGAAGTTGGGAAAATTATATTTCTCTTGTTGAGTTTTCTTCCAATAATAACTTCCAACCTTGTATTGGTATGGCACCTTTCGAGGCACTCTACAGAAGGCTATGCCGATTTCCTTCGTGTTGGTTTAAAGCCAGTGAGAACTGGTTTTAGGTCCAGATCTTATTGGTGTTCATTCATGTTTCACCTATGATGGGTGTTGTGCGTTTCAATCGATCGGGAAAGTTAGCACCTCGATATGTTGGTCCCTTTCCCATCACCGAACGTATTTGTTCCGTGGCTTATCGCCTTTTTATTAGCGGCTCAATCTTTTGCTATTTATGACGTTTTCCACGTCTCTTTACTGCAGAAATACCTTGGAATTCCGATTTTTTTTATTCTTGAGCCCGGTGTTGTTGAAGAAATTCAAGTTTCACCAAATTTGACTTATGAGCAACATTCTATTCGTATCATTACTTCGGAGGTTAAACGCCTTCGAAATAAAGATATTCTTCTTGTGAAGGTTCAATGGTCTTCAAATCCTAAGAATTTCTCTTGGGGATCTTGAGAATTCATCGAGCAAACACATCCGGACTTACTCTTTCGTGCTCTTTATGGTGAACTTCTTATTTCAAATTTTCTTTTGTGTTGATATGCTTTTATGGTTGTTACTCTTTATTTTCTTCTTAAAGTATTGCGAGGATGCAATTTCTTTAAGGAGGGGAGTCTGTAACAACCCGCATATTTTACTATTGAATAATTAAATATTTTATTTAAATATAGAATCGTTAATCGGATTAAAGTCTGAAAAGCTACTTTTTGCTAACAGTCGAATTAGGACTCGAGACCACTTCCATTGAGTCCAAAATGGCGTTTGCGACTTTTTTGAGTATAAGCTTCGATATGTTTGGAGTTGAGTGATTTTTTGCTATTTTCTGTTGGGCTTTTTGGGTTTCAGCCCACTAACCCATCTAAATACCCTAACTCAGCCCCTCTTCTCATCTCACTCTCATTTTCCTAACACTTTCAAGCTTTTGAGTTTAATGGGGGGAAAAGATTGGAAATAGAAATTCAAAACCCTAGTTTCCTTTTGCAAGCTTCAATTCTTGCTCCAAAATCAAGGCAAAGCTTTGGTAAGTATCTCCTTCTTCTTCTCCAACTCATTCTCTCTTTGATTTCAGAAATTTCCTAAACCTAACTTAGTAAATGCTCTTCTTTTGAGCTTAGATTCGAGCTTCTAGAGTTGAAGTGGTTGGTTGGTTGATCTTCCTTTGCTTTCAAGCTTCTCATTCATTGTTTTTAGGATTAAAGGTGAGATTTTTATCTCACATCTATGTCTATACTATCTTTGATTGTTAAGTATGAATTCCTAACATCTTTACATGTTCATTTGATTTTTATTTGGATTGATTTGGTGAATATTCCAATTTTTGGTTTTAAAGTCCAATTTTGGGGAAAATCCTTTTACGGATGTTTGAACATGTTTTCGGTGAAGCATCAAAGAGCCTATAGGGCTGGGTTGCCGATTGGCGTAAACCCTTAGCACCCGTTGCTCGTCCAATCGCCGTTTGTTGGATTTGTGCCCCAAAAGGGGGCTAGACTGAATGTGCTTCAGAAGCAGGTTCAGTCGACTGAACCAGTGGTTCAGTCGACTAAACCAGAAGGCAGGAAATGCCTTAGAAGTAGGTTCAGTCTACTGAACCAGTGGTTTAGTCGACTGAACCAGACCCAGGAAATTGCCTGGGTCTGTATCAGTCGACTAACCATCTGGGTCAGTCGACTGACCCTGGGTGTAACGACCCGTAAAATTTCAACTGTTTTAATAACGTAATTAGTTGAAATTTTGCAAAATTTTAAACGATAAAATTTTGAAATATAAATTTAATATTTGGTATGCGTCTAGTTAAACATAGCAACTGGTAAATTTTCGTCCGAAAATACGAAAGTTTATTTCGCGCGTAAATTCACTTCAATTTAATCAATTAAAAAGCGATGAAAATAAAATATTTCCGAAACCTAAATATTTTTACATAGAAAAATTCTAAACCATCTTCTGAGCAAGACGTCAGTTGGTCGTTTTTCAAAATTCGGACTTCTTTAGCCCCGTCGATCTTATTCTTTTGCGTTTTTCTTGCATTTTTGCTGGTAGAAAAATTCGAATTTTTATAATTCAATCATAGCACTGATATCTGTATACCGTTTTGATCGTCTCGTCGGGCTGATCTTCCTAGTATATTCAATCGTAAATTTCGAAGTCCGGAAGACGGCGAAATCTACATAACAGTTTCTATATCGGTTCCAAAATTTTGAACCTTTTGAATTCCTTGTGTCCACTCGTTATTTCATGTAACCCACCAGCCATCAACAATTATCATCTCACCTTTTTAACTTTTCTATTCCCACTTTCCAATAAATTCTTATTTCTGTTCGTTCATCTACTATGTGAATATCTGGCCAGTAGTTTTAGTATTCCCAAAATTTATTTTCGACTTGTGTGATTCTACCTTAATTTAATATTTGTCTGTCCATGCAACTATCTGATTGGTAAACGAAATAATGTGAGTTATATTAAAACCTTTTCGTTTGCCTTGAACCTCTCATCCCCTCTCTAATCTTTCATTCTCCTCCCTACTCATTTTCGTCTATTTTTATTTTCATTCCCGAGCCATCTTCCTTCAATTAACAGCCAACGCCTACGAAAACCCAACCCATCACCGTGCCGAGTGGGAACGCCCGCACCTCACAGGCCCGTCACGGCTTCCACCAAGTGCCGTGCTCCTCCACCAAGATCCCCTCTTTCTGCGCGTGCAGCAGTCTCTGGCCCACACCTATCTCCGCCTCCACAACCGAGCCTGCGCATGCTGCCACCTTCAAGCAACCCAGCAAACCCGAGCTACTCCGCCCCACTTCTTCTCCCCACCCATCACAAACCCATCTCCAGCCGAGCATGTCAAGATCTGCCTCGACCTGCTCCTCACCACCGTTGCCGACCCAACAGCTCGTCTACATCTCGACCTTGCTTGCCTAACCCGCGTGAGCCGCCCACAGTGCTCGATCACCATCGTTTCTTTCGTATATTTTGGTAATATATGTTTTTTATTTTTGTTAAACTTTGAAGCTAAATATATATATGAGTTTACAAATAAAGGTTATGGTTTTACTGATGGTTTACTCATATATATATAGTTGGTCTAGTACATGTTTTTTTATGTGTACATCCGTATATTTTAATGCGCCTATATGCTACTGTTAAGTGCTTTATATGTATAAGGTTTACTTTAGTATACATCGGTTGCAACGTTAATAAAAGAAGGTGTTTTGATATGTTCTAGTCAGTGTAGATATGTTGGATTATATATAAAAGTCAGGTTATTGTTTTAATATATATATGCATGCACATAAATATATGATATTTTGAAAGGAATAAAAGATAAAATCCATATTTTGCAATGTTAATGAGTATTTATACTTGTGTTTTATGTGTGTTAGCTTATGAATATATATGGAATCGATCAAGTTTGATATATAAACTCATTTCTTAGCTGCTGTTGTATTTGGATGTTGAGTAGCACCTATATTATTATACATGTAAGTTTATAATAAGTTTTGTATATTAATTTTATATATAAGTTTCGGAATATATGTATATTTAATTATACCTGGTCATACTTTTCTCGGCCATGATGCTTATGGGTGGGTTCGGCGGTTTATATATAGTGTCACAGTATAAATATATCTTTTGTTATTTATAATGTTTAAACATAGAGATATTTTATAATTTACATTTCTAAGGTATATATACATACACTTTCTTGTATTCTATTAATGCAAATATTCTTAGCCGTATATTATATAGTTTATATGTATATAAGGCCTGTTATATGTAAAAGCTACATAAGTTGTGTAATCTGTTTTATATTATAAAGTATATTTTTCAATAGTTTAGATATAAATTTATATTTCTATAAGTCTGTTGTTAGTATATGAAAGCCTATGCCATATTATACTGGTGATAAATGAGTTCCGTTATCTATATTGTATAAGTGATGTTTTGTTGGCTAGTATGTGTGAGGGTTATGCTAATATATATATGAGATGTATATGCTACATTAGTTTTGCATTTTATAGGTTGGTTTAGTTTACTTTATATATGACCTGTTTATAGTATATATATATGATCGGATTAGGTTTCTATTACATATAAGTTTTATAACGGTATTGATATATACATTTATTTTAAATATGTATTGTATAAATGTTTGATTTATAAACGTAATGTGTAGATTTGTCCACTACTATGTAATTTGAATTGAATATGGGTTTTAAGAAAAATAATAATATAATATACTTTTGCTTCGATTTTATCTACATTAATCCAGTTCTAATTCGATTCATTCTATTTCGTATCTATCAGCTTTGTCGAATCCGTGCCAATCTCGCCTTACTTCAGAATTTTTGTTCGGGTTCGTTACTCAATTCTGTGTCATATTCCGTATTCTCTCTAGCCTCGAAAGGTGAGCACTCACTCACGATTAACGTTCTTTTATTTATTAAATTTGATTTCAATTGAAACGACAATTGAAATATGCTGATGTTAGTTAATTACACTGTTATATATGCTATTGCCTGTATCAGTTCACCTGTGACATCTGACACCTTTATCTTTTATTTATTTATGCAATGATAATACAGTTTGGCTGAAATTGATTGATTGTTGATGTTTATATTGGACGTTAAATTGTTAATGTTAAAATGAAAAATAGTATGAAATTGAACTTGATATAGGATAATTAAATGTTAAATTTGATTAACTGACATTTGTATAATATGACCCCTTTAACTGTTGAATTTATTGACACGTAGGATTTGTTTAATTACATTTTGAACCACTGAATGTATGTTGTTAAATTGATGATGTATGAAATTGTAAATAGATGACAAAGTGAAGAACCATAATGTAATAATCTTTAATCTACATGAAATGATAGTGTAGATTCTAGAAATAATTATATTAATTCGTACAAATAACAATGCGAATTAATACGGTTATTTCGGGATTATTTGAATTGACTATTGGATTGTTATTGTTGTTGTTGCTTGTTTATTTACTTTGACACCATCCCAGTTATCACACTGCAAGTTCCCTTTGTTATGTTTTGATTTTTTGAATTGAATTGGAATCAGGTTGAAATGATAAATACCCAAATTGAACTTTGACCTAGGATAGAAAATTAAATAAAATCCGATTGGTCAATAATTTGATTTAAAAATAAAACGAAGATTTTATTTGAAATAAAAATATGGTTTTGAAATGAAGTTGAACTTGAATTTTATTGAAAGGAAAATGTTAATATTTAATAATCTAAAACAAAATATTAACAATGTAATTAATGAAAGAATGTTGTTTAATTTGAGAAATGATTGAATTAAGTTTGAAATGACTTAATAATTAAGTTTGAAAGTATGATTAAGTTCGAAATCATTAAACTTTGAAATTATTTAAATTATTAAACTTTGAAATTATTTAATAATTAAGTTTTGAATTATTTAATAATTAAATAAGATTGAATTATTTAATGATTGAATTGAATTGAAGTTCTTTAATAAGAAAAATTAAACTTTTGAATAAGTGAATTTTACTTCGTAAATAATTGAAAATTGAGTTTTCTTTATTAAGTAAGTTTTGGAAATTATTTAAGTAAGTAAATAAGTAAAATTGAATTCCTTTAACAAGAAATAAAATGTGATTTATTGAAATTAATGTAAGACTGAAATTTAAAGAATTTGATTTGATGAATTTAATTTAGTTAAATTTGTAAGTTTTGGTATAATGAAGTTGAATTTAAATAATGGATTTAATGAATTGGAAATTGAATAGGAATTGTTTTGAATAACAAATTTACTTAACGAATATTGAATGAAATCGATAAATGAATTTAAATTGATTTGAATGGTAAATTAAATTAATTTAAATGTTTTCGAAATGAAACTTATATACGAATTTGAATCAATATTTGAATTGTTTTAAATAAAGATTGAAATCGAATTATAAGATTCTGAAATGATAATTTGGAAGTTTTGAAACGTAAATTGTGGAAATTGATTTAGAAAGACAAACGAATTGTCGATTTACGAACTCTAATTGAAATTGAAATTGTTTTGGTTTTGAAATATATTAAATGACCAATCGGTGTAAAAATTACGAAAGTTATTAAAGAGACCGGAATTCGGTTATGGATATACTCTCTATCTAAACCGGAAACCACTTTAATAACTATACGCGGAGTGATGATCCAGAATGAAGTGGTTGGAATGATGTACGTGATGACTGAAGAAAGAGAACGATAATGGATAGCCTTGACACTTGTGTCAAATTGGAAATGACTAAAACAGGAGCTGTGCCGGGCCAATGGAGGATTAGCTACCTCAAGTGGACACACTTCTTCGAACTACTCATTACTTGTTGTCGATTGGTGCACCCTTGATTTGGGAGTGTTGTTTCACGGTGTTGCGGGCGCTGCGGCGTTGCGTTCTCACCAGTCCGGATCAGGCGAACGGTAGTATCACTACCTTGGGTATTGCCTCATGTGCCTTGTCATACTTGTATTCCATTTATACGCGACCACTACGATTTTGATTTGTACCTTTAGTATATGGATTGCCCTTTGGTGACTTCCGGTTTTGGGGAAACTACGGTCTTGTATATGCTTTTGGGAATAAAAATGTGTTAAGGGTGGAATGGGCCATGACTTAACGCTATTTTGATATCTTATTATTACTGATAGACATTATCTACTTATCGTACACTACTACATAGTAGATAGTTTAACGGATCCTTAAAGGATGGTTATTCCAAACATCCTTTGAGTTACTTGTATTTCAATTGCTATTTCACTTGAGTTGGATTTATTAATATAAGAATGTTAATCCTGACTCGAGTGTTTTGTGTTTTGCTTTACGCTCGGGTCAGACTGAGTGCACCAGTATTCGATGCTCACCTTTGGAGTTGGAGCTTTGCTTGAAGATCCAGCCATCTATTCTGCTTTCTGTATTCGATGATTCCAGTGATGTATTCTGATTTGTATCTGATGTATCTTGTTACCCTTCCGTTGTATCTGGCTTAACTCTGATGTATCGTATTCCTCTTCTGTTGTAAACTCTGATGTATTTTATATATTCATATAGTAGCTTCATGAACTACTATCTCTTTTATTTCCGCTGCAATTATTACTCTGTGTCTGTGATCTGTGATTATTTATTTACTGTATATGTTCAGTTTTGCCAAATTTAAATTAACAACGCGGTATTTTGAGCAATTCAATTCCGGCATGAGTGTCTACTTATACACTTATAATGGATGCGAATGGTCCAAAATGGCGGGTCGTTACAGTTGGTATCAGAGCTTTGGTAGCTCTAGGCAAAACTTAACATATAGGGTAAATGTATTTACAGAATCACACACGTTCGAGTTTCAAATCTCTTCCTTTGACTCAATTCCTTTGAATTTTGGAACGCTCCCCTTGGTTCCGAAATTCATTCGTGTCCCTCGCTATTCGTCTTCTTTCAATTCTGGAGCACCTCATAACTCCATTTTGAATGATATCTATAATAGATCGGTGGTCTCGCCAATCTTCAAATTATTTTAAAGGGGTGAAACTCCTCTACAATAGGCATTGATTTACCGGAGATTTCTGTATCCTCGGTTTACGATGCTATCTATCTCCTGCTATACCTGAATTTTATTTCTTGAGATCGAATGTCGATTTACCTCAGAATTCTACAACGATCTTATTCTTGAAGTCACAGTCGACCCGGTTAAGGTTGCCCGCGATTTATATAAATTTATCAATCTTCCCACTTTGTTATTAATCATCATATCTTTGTTTCGAACTTATCTTCGAATCAAATTTCTCTTTGATTTAAGTCCATCAAATTTGAAACCCTATCCTTATTTTGAAAATCCATTGTTGTATCGTCGAGCAAGGAAGTGTATTTGTAAATTAATATTTAAAATGTATTAAAATATATTGTGTTGTTTGAGTTGTTGATGTTGATTTTGGTTTCCGATCGATTCGTCTGATCAACGCTATCGATAGGATTTCCAAAACACTTGAGCAGAGCAAACTGACACAATATTATTTTCAAATTTGGAAAATGAAATAAATTTGTTTGATTGTATTGTGAAAATATAAGTAAAAATTTTTCTGGAATTTAATAGGTAAATTAAATTGTTTGTTTGAAATGATAATATTTGATTATCATTTATTGTTCTAAATAAATTTATAAATACGGTTTATAAATTGATTTGGAATTTGAAATGAATTTAATTCAGAAATTTGAGAATTTAGTTTCCGGTGATTTCAAACTTTGGTTTTAAAATTTTAAAGTATATATTATTGAAAGTATTTTCGAATAAAAATCGTTTCCAAAGAATTTTAAAATGTTGAAATCAGTGCTCTTCTCTTTGTCGTTGGAAAATAATTTCGGTGATGGCGGCCGCATCATCGACGTTCATTTTCGAGTTTCGAAGTAAAGATACTATTCTGTAGCTTTGCTATGGTTTGTTTTGAAAATATTTTGATTTGAATTTTTCAGTATAAATTGGTTTATATATATATAAGTATCTTGTTTTGAAATTTAATTTGATTTGATATAAATATATTATATATATATCTCTAAATTGTTAAAGTTAATCGGAAATCTAATTCTTAAATGTTGTTAAAGGATGATTTTAATTATAAATAAAACCAAAATTTGGAATAAATATTTAAACTTGAATAATTGAATTGGGAAAATTTTATTTGTATATTGTTCAACTGCATTCTAATACAACTTACCTAAATCATTCAGAAGTTGAATATGTAATTGGATAATATATAATATAAATTGAACTTATAAATAAAATTTGAGTGTTTATAATAAATGTTATACACTTAAATTTTAATTATAAAATGTTAATAGAGATAAATAGAAAAATAAGATAATTGAAAAATAAATTTTGTTTTGAAGGTAAATTAATAAATTGAAATTTGATCAACTTATGAAAATACCTTGAATTTGAAAGAAATTAGTAAATATAAATTAATTTAAATTGAAACTTTTATGATTTAAATTAATTTATATGGGTTAAATATATGTGATTAGATATATTAAGTAGAATAAATTTAACAATAATTTGGAATAAAGAAGAATTTGAATTATTGAAAAAATATGATTATAATAAAAGACTATTCAAATTTATGGTTTTAGAAATTGTAAATTAAAGATAATTGGATAATAAGATAATGAATTTAGAAATAGTTGAGATTGATTTTAGGGAAATCAAATGGATTAAACCAAATTGTTAAATATCAATTAATTTAAATTTGAATTTATATGGTTTAAACTAATTGTTATTTTGTATTTAAAATCTGTTTTTCTTTCTGGTTGTTTCTATTCTCCTACCTCGTTCCTTTTCGGGGACGAAAAGTTTTGAGTGGGGGAGAGTGTAACGACCCGTAAAATTTCAACTGTTTTAATAACGTAATTAGTTGAAATTTTGCAAAATTTTAAACGATAAAATTTTGAAATATAAATTTAATATTTGGTATGCGTCTAGTTAAACATAGCAACTGGTAAATTTTCGTCCGAAAATACGAAAGTTTATTTCGCGCGTAAATTCACTTCAATTTAATCAGTTAAAAGGCGATGAAAATAAAATATTTCCGAAACCTAAATATTTTTACATAGAAAAATTCTAAACCATCTTCTGAGCAAGACGTTAGTTGGTCGTTTTTCAAAATTCGGACTTCTTTAGCCCCGTCGATCTTATTCTTTTGCGTTTTTCTTGCATTTTTGCTGGTAGAAAAATTCGAATTTTTATAATTCAATCATAGCACTGATATCTGTATACCGTTTTGATCGTCTCGTCGGGCTGATCTTCCCAGTATATTCAATCGTAAATTTCGAAGTCCGGAAGACGGCGAAATCTACATAACAGTTTCTATATCGGTTCCAAAATTTTGAACCTTTTGAATTCCTTGTGTCCACTCGTTATTTCATGTAACCCACCAGCCATCAACAATTATCATCTCACCTTTTTAACTTTTCTATTCCCACTTTCCAATAAATTCTTGTTTATGTTCGTTCATCTTCTATGTGAATATCTGGCCAGTAGTTTTAGTATTCCCAAAATTTATTTTCGACTTGTGTGATTCTACCTTAATTTAATATTTGTCTGTCCATGCAACTATCTGATTGGTAAACGAAATAATGTGAGTTATATTAAAACCTTTTCGTTTGCCTTGAACCTCTCATCCCCTCTCTAATCTTTCATTCTCCTCCCTACTCATTTTCGTCTATTTTTATTTTCATTCCCGAGCCATCTTCCTTCAATTAACAGCCAACGCCTACGAAAACCCAACCCATCACCGTGCCGAGTGGGCACGCCCGCACCTCACAGGACCGTCACGGCTTCCACCAAGTGTCGTGCTCCTCCACCAAGATCCCCTCTTTCTGCGCGTGCAGCAGTCTCTGGCCCACACCTATCTCCGCCTCCACAACCGAGCCTGCGCATGCTGCCACCTTCAAGCAACCCAGCAGACCCGAGCTACTCCGCCCCACTTCTTCTCCCTACCCATCACAAACCCATCTCCAGCCGAGCATGTCAAGATCTGCCTCGACCTGCTCCTCACCACCGTTGCCGACCCAACAGCTCGTCTACATCTCGACCTTGCTTGCCTAACCCGCGTGAGCCGCCCAAAGTGCTCGATCACCATCGCTTCTTTCGTATATTTTGGTAATATATGTTTTTTATTTTTGTTAAACTTTGAAGCTAAATATATATAAATAAAGGTTATGGTTTTACTGATGGTTTACTCATATATATATAGTTGGTCTAGTACATGTTTTTTTTATGTGTACATCCGTATATTTTAATGCGCCTATATGCTACTGTTAAGTGCTTTATATGTATAAGGTTTACTTTAGTATACATCGGTTGCAACGTTAATAAAAGAAGGTGTTTTGATATGTTCTAGTCAGTGTAGATATGTTGGATTATATATAAAAGTCAGGTTATTGTTTTAATATATATATGCATGCACATAAATATATGATATTTTGAAAGGAATAAAAGATAAAATCCATATTTTGCAATGTTAATGAGTATTTATACTTGTGTTTTATGTGTGTTAGCTTATGAATATATATGGAACCGATCAAGTTTGATATATAAACTCATTTCTTAGCTGCTGTTGTATTTGGATGTTGAGTAGCACCTATATTATTATACATGTAAGTTTATAATAAGTTTTGTATATTAATTTTATATATAAGTTTCGGAATATATGTATATTTAATTATACCTGGTCATACTTTTCTCGGCTATGATGCTTATGGGTGGGTTCGGCGGTTTATATATAGTGTCACAGTATAAATATATCTTTTGTTATTTATAATGTTTAAACATAGAGATATTTTATAATTTACATTTCTAAGGTATATATACATACACTTTCTTGTATTCTATTAATGCAAATATTCTTAGCCGTATATTATATAGTTTATATGTATATAAGGCCTGTTATATGTAAAAGCTACATAAGTTGTGTAATCTGTTTTATATTATAAAGTATATTTTTCAATAGTTTAGATATAAATTTATATTTCTATAAATCTGTTGTTAGTATATGAAAGCCTATGCCATATTATACTGGTGATAAATGAGTTCCGTTATCTATATTGTATAAGTGATGTTTTGTTGGCTAGTATGTGTGAGGGTTATGCTAATATATATATGAGATGTATATGCTACATTAGTTTTGCATTTTATAGGTTGGTTTAGTTTACTTTATATATGACCTGTTTATAGTATATATATATGATCGGATTAGGTTTCTATTACATATAAGTTTTATAACGGTATTGATATATACATTTATTTTAAATATGTATTGTATAAATGTTTGATTTATAAACGTAATGTGTAGATTTGTCCATGTGATATCCCGGGTTTTTGGGTAATATAAATTTAATAATCTGTATTAATAATTTATTTGGATTGATAATCTTCCCTTATAATTCTAATTTAAATTGATAATTTAATCTTTTAAAAGTTAATAAATATTGAATCTGGCAATATTGATAAGATTTGATTGTTAAAATTTATAAAGTTTTAATCTATTTATAATATATATTTTGCTATATATATTGTGAATAGAAATCTTTTGTTTAAATAAAAGATGTATTTTCAAATTGTAATATATATGTATGTATATGTTATGATTTGAAGTTGTATTGAAATTTAATATAATAATTCTCAAATTTATGTTAAAAATATTTTCTATTTAAATATATATGTATATTTGTATGTATTGGGATTTTGGTTTGAATTTAATAAAAGTGTTTCAAATTTATATATATATATATATAAAGTATAATTTGGAAAGTATAATTTAATATAATACTTTTTCAAAGGGTATTTGGTATTTTAATTTATATCTCTTAAACAAATAAGATAATTAAATTGGATTTAAAAATATATAAGATTTTATTTGTTTTATAATATGTTTCTTTAAAGTAAGATAAGTGTTATTTATTAATAAAATAAGTATGAAAAGCTTTATATTAACATTTAAATTAATTAAAAATTTATTTAATGTATTTAAGTACATGTGTTAATATCTTAACACATGGTAATAACATTTGTAAGAAAACTAAACATGCATGGACATTTGTCTAACTTATAAAATTACAAGTGGCCTTCATTTAATATTATTTGAAAATTTAGAAAACTAAATTATCTTAAATGACATATGTATAGAGAAGCTTGGCATTTTTCTTTCGTTCAAACTTATTTTCTCAGTTCGAAATCTTCTTCCTCCATCTTCTTTTCTTTCCATCTTTCTAAATTCAATAGAAAATCAAAACTGAAACCAAAATCAAAAGAAAGTAAAATCAAACAATTATCTCATCTTCAATCTGGGTTCAAGCAACTAAATCAAGCTCTGTAATTCAACATGCAAATGAAGTTCAACAGCAACTTCAACACCAGATTCAACATAAATAAAGCATGAAAAAGGATTTCAAATCTCAATAACAAAATCAAGAGCAGTTTCCAGAAATCAGAAATTTAAAAGCCTGTCTCTCTGTTTTGATATTAAGGTGAGTAAATTTTCTTTTAAAAACAGTTTTAAACCTGTTCTTATGTTGATACATGTCATAAACTTGTATACGAATGATTTAATATGGTTGCATAAATGTTTTATCTGGAATATGGATTAAACTGCTCTGCTTTGTTCTCTGAATTTAAACAAGTAAGTAAACACCATTTTAAAAACAGTTAAAATCTATTTCTATGTTTGTTATGTGAGATTAATGTTGTGGTAATATGGTATGCATTGTTTACATGAATGATTAGGATGAATGCATGTGGATAGAATGATATACTGGTGAAATGTTTATATGTTCATATATTCTTCTCTGTTCTTATCCTAGTTTCCAATTTCATAAGAAAATTCATATCTACCCAAATAATCATTTTCAGGCTATGATTACTGAAGAAGGAATAATCATAACAATGTAATATAGATTTTAAAAATAGTTACCAGTATTTAAATTTAGCAATTATATTTAAAAATAGGAAACTACAGTGGTAAACATTTTATATCAGAAATTCAAGTATTACAATTTCTAGTTTCAGTTATATATTTGAATTCGTATCTGAAATCTATGAATATTAGTAATAATATTGGAATTTTTAAACTTGAAATTGATGGTAATTGTCGAGTTGATCAATATTGGGAATTTTGGCATTTTCTGGCAATTGGAGTGGTAATGTTTGTCGAGTCTTGGCGTGAAGGTAGCCGATGAGTTGAGGGTCATAGGAAAAATGCTCGTATGAATTTTAGTTCACTGTGGAGTTCAGACCGAGTTGATTTAGGGTTTAACATTGTTTTGGGTCGCGACTGGAAATGGGATGACTGGGAATTTTGGAGTGAATCGAGTTGCGTAGGATTTAGGGCATAGTAGCGTGGAGGTATTGGGGTGTCGTGGCCGGAATTTCGTGAAGAACGATGGTCGACATCGTGAGGTTGATGAATTTTCAGGCGAGGTGCTGTTCAATGGTGGTTTCAGTTTGATCGAGATTAACTCGATTTCGATTCGAATGGGTTATGGGTGATATGGAGTCGCGTATGGGTTCGCGAGGTTGAAGGTGATGGTCGAGGATCGTCGTGGTGATCTACGGTGGTCGGAGTTGGTGGTGTACGTGCACCACGTGCACGTTTGTGCTATCGGTTCGTTTGCTTTGGAGAAGAAGGAAGAAACTCGGGATCGTCTCGGGTTGTTTTGCGTATTGACTCGAAGCAGATGAGTAGGGAAATGACTCGAAGCTAGCTCGGGTTTGTTAGGGAAATGACTCGGGTTGAAATATTGAGATACTCTGATTTTTAAATTAAGTAATGTTTTAAAAAGAAGATCTGTTTAAAATTTTTAAAATGCAGGCTCTTTTAAAATAAAGGTAAACTTTGTTTAAGCAAGTTATAATGGAATATGTTTCAAGTTTTGGAATAATTAAAATAGTTGATTTTAAAAGTAATTAGCTAATAAATTTTGAATCTTAATTCAAGGTATTTTCAAATTAAATATTAGATCATGTTTAAGAAATTTAAACAAGTTTAAATAAGAATGTTTCAAATTAAATTCATTCAAAGAAATTATAAACAAGTGATTTAAAAATAGATTTCAAATTTTATATTGAATGGATAAGTTTATAGGATATAATAATTAAGATTTCAAAGATAAATATCTGTTTAATATTATTAACATGTTTTAACAGGGTAATTAAAATAAATAAAGAGTATTCTTAATTAGTTAAGATTGAGATTAATTAAGAATAGTAAATTAATAAAATAAATTTATAGCTTAATTACTTATTGTAATTAAGGATAATTACTTAATAAGTAATTAGTGGATGGTTAATGAATTAATTAAAGATTAGGTGATGATTTATTGATTAATTAATTAATTAATGTAATTAATTTTAGGTTAATTAATAAGTCTAATTAATTAAAGATTTTGATTAATTAAGTGTAATTAATTAGTGAAGAAATTAACGAATAATTACTGAATGTAATTAAGAAAAGAGAAATTACTTATGAAAGTAATTAAATGTAATTGATTAAGGGTTAATCACTTGATGTTATTAATTAAAGGATTAATTAATATAATTGATTTGAAGATAATTAATTAAAGTGTAATTAATTAATAAAAGGATTAAGGTTAATTAATAATGTGATTAATTACTAGTTAAGGTAATTAATTAAAAAGAGAGTAATTAATTAAGGAAGTAATTAATTAAGGTTGATTAATTAAGATTAATTAATCAAAAATAAATGATTAAAGAATAATTAATTAATATAATTAATTAAGGAATTAATTAAGGTAGGTAATTACAAGATGATTAATCACTGATTATGATTATTTAAAGTTAATTAATGTAGTTAATTAAAGATTAATTATTTAATTAACTAGAAGGTAATTAATTAATAAAGTAATCAGAGGATTATTAATGGAATTAATCAAGATTGATTAATAAAGTAATTAACTTAAGTTAAATTAATTAATTGTAATTAATTAAGATTTAATGTAATTAATTATAATTAATTAAAGAAAGAAAATGAAGGATCATTAATTATTGTAATTAATGATAGTAATTTAAAGTTAATTACTATATATGGTTAAGGATAATTACTTGATGTAATTAAAGTATAATTAATCAGGGAAGATTAATTAAGGAAGATCATTAAGATGTTTAATTAATTAAGTTGTAATTAATTAATGATAGTGAGCAGGATTATGATAATCCAAGTAATTAAAGAATAGTAATTAATTTAATTAAAGGTTAATTAAATTGATTAGAGTTAATCAATTCTGTTTAGATAATTGATTAATACTGGATGTTTGATATTGGGTGATTGGTTGATATTGGATGATTTGAATATCTCTGATATATATATGATATATGCTGCTTTGTGAGATGAATGTTGATATGAATTGTGATAATATGATTTATCTATCTGTTTATATCATCCTGAATAAGTTTAACTGTTTAAACCTTTAAACAACTTGGCCTTAAAAGATACGTTTTGGATTTCGATGAGACCGGGATCGGGTTTCCGTATACCGGTATTCCAGGTCTGGAGACCCGAATACCACATCGATCCAAATTAACGATAGGTCGTGAATCTCAAGTGAAGATGAAGATTCAGAGTGCAAGGGTTATTGTCGTTAACTCTGAGGGTGATTCCAAAACGAGTGTAACGAGATAATGCCTTCGGTTTCGTTCGAACCCGGAACGAACTTGTATGGATTGAATGCTTTCAGCACATCGTCAGGCGGACGATGAGCATTCTAAGTGATATGTTCTGATTAAAGGTAATCGTAACCTCAAGCCTCATCAACCGGGAATGGCTAAAACAGGGGAGGTGCAGCAAGGCTTCGTGGGTAGCACCCACTGAGAGCAAGATAGATCCCTGTCTAGAGGTCCCTTTTCTTTTATTCGGCTTAGTGTGTGGTTGGTCGCGCCAACTACGGGATTGTCTTGTTCGGAATTATCCAGTAAGGGATGGTTCCGGCTTTGTGTTGCAGGGGAGCGGGCGTACTCCTCGGTACGGTGATCTAGGCCACGTACTGTGACGGGCGGTACCCCAGTAGCCCTGCCATTGTATGGAATCCAAACTCCAATAAGTGCCGTACGTATTAGTTGTGCCCAACTATGTTGGAATGTGAGATGTAAGCATTTCAGCTATTTCTGTATTTTACTTGAAAACCCTAGACCCTATTATAATACAATCAGATTTCCTATCAAATGTTTTGGTTAGCGTAAGGTAAAAACTTTTCCATGTTTATGTGTGGGAAGTCTTACGTGATACCTTTGTTTTCAAAAGGTTTTGAAGTTAAACAATTTTAACCCGTTTACTCACACCAGACCCATGTCTGACCCAAGTGTTTATTTCTGTTTTATAAACTCTTGGGTACTCAAATTTTTACGAGTAGCCAAGGGATTCAGGTTTAGCTTTGACGAATTGTGGAGGAGCAATGGAGCAGGAGGCTTCAGCGTTGTAGATATATATAGTAGTTCCGCTGTGTCTGTATCTCTGTAGTGTATTGAGTTGTAATGTCTAGACAGATGTTTATAACTGTCTAGTAAGTGATGTATATACTGTGTAACTCTGTAAAGTGTTGTATACTATGTAATAGTTTATGTTATTAATATAATTTATTCGTTCCGCTGTGAGATTGTTGTTGTTATTTCTTTCTTTCTTCTCTTCTTTTCTATTTTCTACCCCTTTCTTTCTTCATAATGATGCGACTTTCTGGGCATAGGAAGTCGGGTCGTTACAATTGGTATCAGAGCATAGGTTGAGCGAATACCTAAGCTATTGGTTAAGTGAATATCAGAACACTAGGTTGAGTGAATACCTAGGTTCGAAAGGATTGTTCATTAGAGACAGGATCTGCAGCAACCTGTTTGAGTCTGAGTGTGTATATATATATTCGAGAGCGCGTATTTGTTAGTTATATAAAATGGTTTTATATTGTGTTAATTGATCGGTTGAGTGGTATATGGATTCTGGTCAATACGAGTAGCTAACGTTATTGATAGGGATCTCTAAACACTTGAACCAGGCCAACGGACACAATATTGTTTTAAAGAGGTAAATGAAATAATTTTATCCAGAAATAATTTCTATATAAAAAAAAAAATATATCATTTTAAATATATATATTTATGTATTTCTACCTATTTGTTGGGTTACCTGTTCGGGTTTTCCAATATAAGTTATAAAGGTAGATGGGGTAGTGGTGTGTGAAACACGACTACCAATGGTTGGAGTTTGAATGTTGAGGTTGGAAGTGTATTTGTCGAGACTGTAGACCTAATACTGTCTCGAGTAAGCTTTGCTGTGGTGAAGGATTTCATCGATCTCCGAAGGAAACTGTAATGGTTTGGAGTTTATCTTTGAAGTTTGGATGAGTAGAGTTGGATCTGTCGGGTAGGCAGAAGTGTGTGATGGTATCTTGATACCTTAGGTAATAGTAGCTGTATGATGAGATACAGTGATAATGGATGTTCCCGAAGATGTTTTCTTTGGAACAAGATTAAGGAAGTGTGAATGCTTCGGTGTTGTGACTGAGTTCAGCATGAAGTTTCTGCTTTGGTTTGGAGTCCGAGTTTCTCGAAGAGCTTTGGATAAGAGCATCAGTGTCAGCAGTGCAGCTCGGAGTATTCTGTGATGGCAGGAAGTTTTCTGGATGAGCAGTTTTTCTGGAAGTGAAGTTCAGAAGCAGCAGAGTGGATCCATTTCTTAGATGAATTGGATAAATAAGTGTAAGCTGTTCTGATTGGTAAAGAGAGAACAGTCTGTTTGGAATTAGGATGGGTTGATCGCAAAAGTGACTTGCGATTGTCTGAGTGTTCTCTTGGGTTGTCAGAATTTTTCTGGATGTCTTCAGAGAAGTCAGAAGTTTGTCTGCATCTGAAGGTTGAGTTTTCTTATCGACTGGATTCCAGGAGTGATATCGGTGGTTCAGTCTAGTGGAAGGATGTTTCCTAGAGATGGAGTTGGTGAAGCAACTCAAGTTTTGCTGGAGTATCTGAGTTTTCTTTTATGGATCAGTGAACCTTATTTCTGGAATGAGTTGTCCAGTCTGTGCTTGTATTCTACCTCAGATCAGAGTTGAGCAGCGAAAGCAGTTTGGAGTGTATCTCTGGATGGGAGAAGTAAGTTTAGAATCTACTGATGTTGTGAAGTAGAGTTGTGTTTGGATCTCGTCTGTGTTCTGATTTGGATAAGTATTTGGTCTTCTGAATTGAATTGTCAGTTTGGATAACTGGAATTCAATGTATTTTACGTATCTCTGAGGGAGTACGTGTTTAATCTATCTCTGGTTTTGGAACCAGCAGTTCTGGAAGATTTGGTTGTTGAGTCAGACTCGTCTGTGGTCTGATATCTTGTTTAGTTCTATAGATCTAGATGAGTAAGAACTCTATAGCTTAGTAGTATTGGTTGTTTGGATTTTGAAGAGCGAGTATCCCGGTATATATATATACCTGGGGAAACTCGAGATAGTGTTAGTAAAGTCTATCCTGATTTATATCAGAATAGTTAGTTAGGTTTGATTGTTTGATTGGTTGTTAGGAATTAGATGATAGGTATGCTTTGTTGTAAAAATCTTTACTGGATTATAAAATTAACTTTGCTTTTAATTTCGAGGACGAAATTATTTTAAGGGGGGAGGAATGTGATATCCCGGGTTTTTGGGTAATATAAATTTAATAATCTGTATTAATAATTTATTTGGATTGATAATCTTCCCTTATAATTCTAATTTAAATTGATAATTTAATCTTTTAAAAGTTAATAAATATTGAATCTGGCAATATTGATAAGATTTGATTGTTAAAATTTATAAAGTTTTAATCTATTTATAATATATATTTTGCTATATATATTGTGAATAGAAATCTTTTGTTTAAATAAAAGATGTATTTTCAAATTGTAATATATATGTATGTATATGTTATGATTTGAAGTTGTATTGAAATTTAATATAATAATTCTCAAATTTATGTTAAAAATATTTTCTATTTAAATATATATGTATATTTGTATGTATTGGGATTTTGGTTTGAATTTAATAAAAGTGTTTCAAATTTATATATATATATATATAAAGTATAATTTGGAAAGTATAATTTAATATAATACTTTTTCAAAGGGTATTTGGTATTTTAATTTATATCTCTTAAACAAATAAGATAATTAAATTGGATTTAAAAATATATAAGATTTTATTTGTTTTATAATATGTTTCTTTAAAGTAAGATAAGTGTTATTTATTAATAAAATAAGTATGAAAAGCTTTATATTAACATTTAAATTAATTAAAAATTTATTTAATGTATTTAAGTACATGTGTTAATATCTTAACACATGGTAATAACATTTGTAAGAAAACTAAACATGCATGGACATTTGTCTAACTTATAAAATTACAAGTGGCCTTCATTTAATATTATTTGAAAATTTAGAAAACTAAATTATCTTAAATGACATATGTATAGAGAAGCTTGGCATTTTTCTTTCGTTCAAACTTATTTTCTCAGTTCGAAATCTTCTTCCTCCATCTTCTTTTCTTTCCATCTTTCTAAATTCAATAGAAAATCAAAACTGAAACCAAAATCAAAAGAAAGTAAAATCAAACAATTATCTCATCTTCAATCTGGGTTCAAGCAACTAAATCAAGCTCTGTAATTCAACATGCAAATGAAGTTCAACAGCAACTTCAACACCAGATTCAACATAAATAAAGCATGAAAAAGGATTTCAAATCTCAATAACAAAATCAAGAGCAGTTTCCAGAAATCAGAAATTTAAAAGCCTGTCTCTCTGTTTTGATATTAAGGTGAGTAAATTTTCTTTTAAAAACAGTTTTAAACCTGTTCTTATGTTGATACATGTGATAAACTTGTATACGAATGATTTAATATGGTTGCATAAATGTTTTATCTGGAATATGGATTAAACTGCTCTGCTTTGTTCTCTGAATTTAAACAAGTAAGTAAACACCATTTTAAAAACAGTTAAAATCTATTTCTATGTTTGTTATGTGAGATTAATGTTGTGGTAATATGGTATGCATTGTTTACATGAATGATTAGGATGAATGCATGTGGATAGAATGATATACTGGTGAAATGTTTATATGTTCATATCTTCTTCTCTGTTCTTATCCTAGTTTCCAATTTCATAAGAAAATTCATATCTACCCAAATAATCATTTTCAGGCTATGATTACTGAAGAAGGAATAATCATAACAATGTAATATAGATTTTAAAAATAGTTACCAGTATTTAAATTTAGCAATTATATTTAAAAATAGGAAACTACGGTGGTAAACATTTTATATCAGAAATTCAAGTATTACAATTTCTAGTTTCAGTTATATATTTGAATTCGTATCTGAAATCTATGAATATTAGTAATAATATTGGAATTTTTAAACTTGAAATTGATGGTAATTGTCGAGTTGATCAATATTGGGAATTTTGGCATTTTCTGGCAATTGGAGTGGTAATGTTTGTCGAGTCTTGGCGTGAAGGTAGCCGATGAGTTGAGGGTCATAGGAAAAATGCTCGTATGAATTTTAGTTCACTGTGGAGTTCAGACCGAGTTGATTTAGGGTTTAACATTGTTTTGGGTCGCGACTGGAAATGGGATGACTGGGAATTTTGGAGTGAATCGAGTTGCGTAGGATTTAGGGCATAGTAGCGTGGAGGTATTGGGGTGTCGTGGCCGGAATTTCGTGAAGAACGATGGTCGACATCGTGAGGTTGATGAATTTTCAGGCGAGGTGCTGTTCAATGGTGGTTTCAGTTTGATCGAGATTAACTCGATTTCGATTCGAATGGGTTATGGGTGATATGGAGTCGCGTATGGGTTCGCGAGGTTGAAGGTGATGGTCGAGGATCGTCGCGGTGATCTACGGTGGTCGGAGTTGGTGGTGTACGTGCACCACGTGCACGTTTGTGCTATCGGTTCGTTTGCTTTGGAGAAGAAGGAAGAAACTCGGGATCGTCTCGGGTTGTTTTGCGTATTGACTCGAAGCAGATGAGTAGGGAAATGACTCGAAGCTAGCTCGGGTTTGTTAGGGAAATGACTCGGGTTGAAATATTGAGATAATCTGATTTTTAAATTAAGTAATGTTTTAAAAAGAAGATCTGTTTAAAATTTTTAAAATGCAGGCTCTTTTAAAATAAAGGTAAACTTTGTTTAAGCAAGTTATAATGGAATACGTTTCAAGTTTTGGAATAATTAAAATAGTTGATTTTAAAAGTAATTAGCTAATAAATTTTGAATCTTAATTCAAGGTATTTTCAAATTAAATATTAGATCATGTTTAAGAAATTTAAACAAGTTTAAATAAGAATGTTTCAAATTAAATTCATTCAAAGAAATTATAAACAAGTGATTTAAAAATAGATTTCAAATTTTATATTGAATGGATAAGTTTATAGGATATAATAATTAAGATTTCAAAGATAAATATCTGTTTAATATTATTAACATGTTTTAACAGGGTAATTAAAATAAATAAAGAGTATTCTTAATTAGTTAAGATTGAGATTAATTAAGAATAGTAAATTAATAAAATAAATTTATAGCTTAATTACTTATTGTAATTAAGGATAATTACTTAATAAGTAATTAGTGGATGGTTAATGAATTAATTAAAGATTAGGTGATGATTTATTGATTAACTAATTAATTAATGTAATTAATTTTAGGTTAATTAATAAGTCTAATTAATTAAAGATTTTGATTAATTAAGTGTAATTAATTAGTGAAGAAATTAACGAATAATTACTGAATGTAATTAAGAAAAGAGAAATTACTTATGAAAGTAATTAAATGTAATTGATTAAGGGTTAATCACTTGATGTTATTAATTAAAGGATTAATTAATATAATTGATTTGAAGATAATTAATTAAAGTGTAATTAATTAATAAAAGGATTAAGGTTAATTAATAATGTGATTAATTACTAGTTAAGGTAATTAATTAAAAAGAGAGTAATTAATTAAGGAAGTAATTAACTAAGGTTGATTAATTAAGATTAATTAATCAAAAATAAATGATTAAAGAATAATTAATTAATATAATTAATTAAGGAATTAATTAAGGTAGGTAATTACAAGATGATTAATCACTGATTATGATTATTTAAAGTTAATTAATGTAGTTAATTAAAGATTAATTATTTAATTAACTAGAAGGTAATTAATTAATAAAGTAATTAGAGGATTATTAATGGAATTAATCAAGATTGATTAATAAAGTAATTAACTTAAGTTAAATTAATTAATTGTAATTAATTAAGATTTAATGTAATTAATTATAATTAATTAAAGAAAGAAAATGAAGGATCATTAATTATTGTAATTAATGATAGTAATTTAAAGTTAATTACTGTATATGGTTAAGGATAATTACTTGATGTAATTAAAGTATAATTAATCAGGGAAGATTAATTAAGGAAGATCATTAAGATGTTTAATTAATTAAGTTGTAATTAATTAATGATAGTGAGCAGGATTATGATAATCCAAGTAATTAAAGAATAGTAATTAATTTAATTAAAGGTTAATTAAATTGATTAGAGTTAATCAATTCTGTTTAGATAATTGATTAATACTGGATGTTTGATATTGGGTGATTGGTTGATATTGGATGATTTGAATATCTCTGATATATATATGATATATGCTGCTTTGTGAGATGAATGTTGATATGAATTGTGATAATATGATTTATCTATCTGTTTATATCATCCTGAATAAGTTTAACTGTTTAAACCTTTAAACAACTTGGCCTTAAAAGATACGTTTTGGATTTCGATGAGACCGGGATCGGGTTTCCGTATACCGGTATTCCAGGTCTGGAGACCCGAATACCACATCGATCCAAATTAACGATAGGTCGTGAATCTCAAGTGAAGATGAAGATTCAGAGTGCAAGGGTTATTGTCGTTAACTCTGAGGGTGATTCCAAAACGAGTGTAACGAGATAATGCCTTCGGTTTCGTTCGAACCCGGAACGAACTTGTATGGATTGAATGCTTTCAGCACATCGTCAGGCGGACGATGAGCATTCTAAGTGATATGTTCTGATTAAAGGTAATCGTAACCTCAAGCCTCATCAACCGGGAATGGCTAAAACAGGGGAGGTGCAGCAAGGCTTTGTGGGTAGCACCCACTGAGAGCAAGATAGATCCCTGTCTAGAGGTCCCTTTTCTTTTATTCGGCTTAGTGTGTGGTTGGTCGCGCCAACTACGGGATTGTCTTGTTCGGAATTATCCAGTAAGGGATGGTTCCGGCTTTGTGTTGCAGGGGAGCGGGCGTACTCCTCGGTACGGTGATCTAGGCCACGTACTGTGACGGGCGGTACCCCAGTAGCCCTGCCATTGTATGGAATCCAAACTCCAATAAGTGCCGTACGTATTAGTTGTGCCCAACTATGTTGGAATGTGAGATGTAAGCATTTCAGCTATTTCTGTATTTTACTTGAAAACCCTAGACCCTATTATAATACAATCAGATTTCCTATCAAATGTTTTGGTTAGCGTAAGGTAAAAACTTTTCCATGTTTATGTGTGGGAAGTCTTACGTGATACCTTTGTTTTCAAAAGGTTTTGAAGTTAAACAATTTTAACCCGTTTACTCACACCAGACCCATGTCTGACCCAAGTGTTTATTTCTGTTTTATAAACTCTTGGGTACTCAAATTTTTACGAGTAGCCAAGGGATTCAGGTTTAGCTTTGACGAATTGTGGAGGAGCAATGGAGCAGGAGGCTTCAGCGTTGTAGATATATATAGTAGTTCCGCTGTGTCTGTATCTCTGTAGTGTATTGAGTTGTAATGTCTAGACAGATGTTTATAACTGTCTAGTAAGTGATGTATATACTGTGTAACTCTGTAAAGTGTTGTATACTATGTAATAGTTTATGTTATTAATATAATTTATTCGTTCCGCTGTGAGATTGTTGTTGTTATTTCTTTCTTTCTTCTCTTCTTTTCTATTTTCTACCCCTTTCTTTCTTCATAATGATGCGACTTTCTGGGCATAGGAAGTCGGGTCGTTACAGTCCACTACTATGTAATTTGAATTGAATATGGGTTTTAAGAAAAATAATAATATAATATACTTTTGCTTCGATTTTATCTGCATTAATCCAGTTCTAATTCAATTCATTCTATTTCGTATCTATCAGCTTTGTCGAATCCGTGCCAATCTCGCCTTACTTCAGAATTTGTGTTCGGGTTCGTTACTCAATTTTGTGTCATATTCCGTATTCTCTCTAGCCTCGAAAGGTGAGCACTCACTCACGATTAACGTTCTTCTATTTATTAAATTTGATTTCAATTGAAACGACAATTGAAATATGCTGCTGTTAGTTAATTACACTGTTATATATGCTATTGCATGTATCAGTTCACCTGTGACATCTGACACCTTTATCTTTTATTTATTTATGCAATGATAATACAGTTTGGCTGAAATTGATTGATTGTTGATGTTTATATTGGACGTTAAATTGTTAATGTTAAAATGATAAATAGTATGAAATTGAACTTGATATAGGATAATTAAATGTTAAATTTGATTAACTGACATTTGTATAATATGACCCCTTTAACTATTGAATTTATTGACACATAGGATTTGTTTAATTACATTTTGAACCACTGAATGTATGTTGTTAAATTGATGATGTATGAAATTGTAAATAGATGACAAAGTGAAGAACCGTAATGTAATAATCTTTAATCTACATGAAATGATAGTGTAGATTCTAGAAATAATTATATTAATTCGTACAAATAACAATGCGAATTAATACGGTTATTTCGGGATTATTTGAATTGACTATTGGATTGTTATTGTTGTTGTTGCTTGTTTATTTACTTTGACACCATCCCAGTTATCACACTGCAAGTTCCCTTTGTTATGTTTTGATTTTTTGAATTGAATTGGAATCAGGTTGAAATGATAAATACCCAAATTGAACTTTGACCTAGGATAGAAAATTAAATAAAACCCGATTGGTCAATAATTTGATTTAAAAATAAAACGAAGATTTTATTTGAAATAAAAATATGGTTTTGAAATGAAGTTGAACTTGAATTTTATTGAAAGGAAAATGTTAATATTTAATAATCTGAAACAAAATATTAACAATGTAATTGATGAAAGAATGTTGTTTAATTTGAGAAATGATTGAATTAAGTTTGAAATGACTTAATAATTATGTTTGAAAGTATGATTAAGTTCGAAATTATTAAACTTTGAAATTATTTAAATTATTAAACTTTGAAATTATTTAATAATTAAGTTTTGAATTATTTAATAATTAAATAAGATTGAATTATTTAATGATTGAATTGAATTGAAGTTCTTTAATAAGAAAAATTAAACTTTTGAATAAGTGAATTTTACTTCGTAAATAATTGAAAATTGAGTTTTCTTTATTAAGTAAGTTTTGGAAATTATTTAAGTAAGTAAATAAGTAAAATTGAATTCCTTTAACAAGAAATAAAATGTGATTTATTGAAATTAATGTAAGACTGAAATTTAAAGAATTTGATTTGATGAATTTAATTTAGTTAAATTTGTAAGTTTTGATATAATGAAGTTGAATTTAAATAATGGATTTAATGAATTGGAAATTGAATAGGAATTGTTTTGAATAACAAATTTACTTAACGAATATTGAATGAAATCGATAAATGAATTTAAATTGATTTGAATGGTAAATTAAATTAATTTAAATGTTTTCGAAATGAAACTTATATACGAATTTGAATCAATATTTGAATTGTTTTAAATAAAGATTGAAATCGAATTATAAGATTCTGAAATGATAATTTGGAAGTTTTGAAACGTAAATTGTGGAAATTGATTTAGAAAGACAAACGAATTGTCGATTTACGAACTCTAATTGAAATTGAAATTGTTTTGGTTTTGAAATATATTAAATGACCAATCGGTGTAAAAATTACGAAAGTTATTAAAGAGACCGGAATTCGGTTATGGATATACTCTCTATCTAAACCGGAAACCACTTTAATAACTATACGCGGAGTGATGATCCAGAATGAAGTGGTTGGAATGATGTACGTGATGACTGAAGAAAGAGAACGATAATGGATAGCCTTGACACTTGTGTCAAATTGGAAATGACTAAAACAGGAGCTGTGCCGGGCCAATGGAGGATTAGCTACCTCAAGTGGACACACTTCTTCGAACTACTCATTACTTGTTGTCGATTGGTGCACCCTTGATTTGGGAGTGTTGTTTCACGGTGTTGCGGGCGCTGCGGCGTTGCGTTCTCACCAGTCCGGATCAGGCGAACGGTAGTATCACTACCTTGGGTATTGCCTCATGTGCCTTGTCATACTTGTATTCCATTTATACGCGACCACTACGATTTTGATTTGTACCTTTAGTATATGGATTGCCCTCTGGTGACTTCCGGTTTTGGGGAAACTACGGTCTTGTATATGCTTTTGGGAATAAAAATGTGTTAAGGGTGGAATGGGCCATGACTTAACGCTATTTTGATATCTTATTATTACTGATAGACATTATCTACTTATCGTACACTACTACATAGTAGATAGTTTAACGGATCCTTAAAGGATGGTTATTCCAAACATCCTTTGAGTTACTTGTATTTCAATTGCTATTTCACTTGAGTTGGATTTATTAATATAAGAATGTTAATCCTGACTCGAGTGTTTTGTGTTTTGCTTTACGCTCGGGTCAAACTGAGTGCACCAGTATTCGATGCTCACCTTTGGAGTTGGAGCTTTGCTTGAATATCCAGCCACCTATTCTGCTTTCTGTATTCGATGATTCCAGTGATGTATTCTGATTTGTATCTGATGTATCTTGTTACCCTTCCGTTGTATCTGGCTTAACTCTGATGTACCGTATTACTCTTCTGTTGTAAACTCTGATGTATTTTATATATTCATATAGTAGCTTCATGAACTACTATCTCTTTTATTTCCGCTGCAATTATTACTCTATGTCTGTGATCTGTGATTATTTATTTACTGTATATGTTCAGTTTTGCCAAATTTAAATTAACAACGCGGTATTTTGAGCAATTCAATTCCGGCATGAGTGTCTACCTATACACTTATAATGGATGCGAATGGTCCAAAATGGCGGGTCGTTACACTGGGGATACTTAATTCGTATCCCTGTGTCAGTCGACTGACCACCTAGTTCAGTCGACTGACCTGCTTGCTTCAGCCCCATTTGCTTACTTGGCTTGAGATTCCAAGTGTTAATCGATTCGTGATTCTCCGTTTTGTTGTTATCATTTGTTACCGATTTTGATGACTTCTATTTTGGGATTTTTGGGTATATCCATTTTGATGGATTCGGCATCGTTTTCTATGGATTCGGCATCGTTTTCTATGGATTCGATTCACGTCTTCGTATGTGAATTTTTGATGGTTGATTGTTTCTACAATCATTTCTGTGCTTGGTCACTTTAAATTACAAAGGTTTCTATACTAGTAGTAAATATTCAAACTCGTTTACAAAGATGATTTCAACCCTATTTTTAATACAATGCTCGTTTATAAAACCGTTTTTCTAATCTATTAGTATATACAAACTTTTACCTCATTCGGATGAGAAAATCTAATTAAACGACTTGGCAAAACAAGTGGTATGAAACGCTTGCGTTTACTTCGTCGGTTAATTCTTTGATTTGTTCGATTGAAACTCTTGTGACAATTTTCGAGTGGAAATCTACAATTTGTTCGTAAATATTTGAGTTAAGCAAGTGGTTATGGGACATGAAGCTAAACTCTTATATTTACTAGCTTAGTGTAATCGACACTTCTTGATGATCGATGATGATCATTTTATGGTTTAGACTAGCAATGTGCGATGTCTCTTTGTCCACGTGGGGGACTATACCCCATTCCTTTGAGCTTCGTCTCATTTTTATGGGCTAGCGACCCATGGTCTTTGGACCGTTCGTGGAGCAATCGGCTCATTAAGTTGGTGCATGGGGTGTATCTTTTTAGGTGCATCGATGTTCGACTAGGCATGGGGTGTATCTTTTTAGGTGCATCGATGTCGTTTATACATGGGGCGTATCTTTTCAGGTGCGTCGATGTTCTACTGTGCATGTGGTGTATCTTTCTAGGTGCGTCGATGTCGCTTTATGGTTAGCGACCATGGAATAGCGTTCCGTTTGTGATACACGTGTTGGTGAGTTTTCATACTCCCGTTTGTAATAGGCCTCCCCCTTTTTTGTGATTTCTAGATTTCTCGTTGTGATTTCTAGAATTTGTGTTTCACCAACTTTTGCGTTTGGCATTTATATGTTTGTCAATATTTGTAGTTTGGTGAATAAAATAAAGAATATGATATTCTTTTTGGTGTTTTGAGATGATTTGAGATATTGTATGATTTTTGTTGTTATTTGATGTATACTTGACACAGTATGGCATTTCTTTGTTATCATACATTTTTGGCCATATCTCTTATCCTATCACAGTATATCTGATGTTTATAGCTAGACTGATCCGTTTATTATTTTCTTCTTAAATAATACTCGGGTCAGACCGAGATATTTCAGGTACTCCTACTTGACTTCTTATCAGGGATTATCATCTGATTCTTTTGGCTAACTACTTTAGATTAGTAGTTTTTGTAATTATACATTTGAGTTATGGACTCCTTGATGTATAATTATTCTTTTGTCTCGCACTTGTATCTATTCATTGTGATGTAGTGGATCTTATATGACCACTATTTTGATGTACACTTTTTAAGTGATATATTCATATCTTATTCCGCCTTTGTGATATGAATATCTATGACTGATTTGTGTTATGTTTATTTTTACATTTGTTTCCGAGGTCCACTTAGCCACTGTGTGGTAGCTTTGAGTTTGTATTTGATATGTCGGATTTCCTCTTGAAATGAAATGTAAGTTATATTTTCTGACATATCGGTACTCGCACAAAGCAATTACATAGATGGTCGCTCATCAACAGCCTTATTCTTCATGCTAGTCGACGGCATTACATCGTAGTGTCCTTGGCTAGCATGAGTATAGAGGTGGGGCGTCACAAACTGCGCCGCCTACGCATGACAACGACCAAATCAGCTAACGCCACCTTGAAGCCCACGTTGAGGCGCACCTGAGCCTGGCCGCGCCATCACCTCCGGCCTTCCCTAGATCATCACGTTGCCCCTAGCTTCTACTTCCATTTCTGGCGAACCTGACAGCCTGCAACCCAAATGAACCACGCCGATGCGCACTACTCGACGACCTCTACTAGCCTATACCCTCTGATCGTCATAAAATCGATGATCCACCGTTGGATCGAAAACCCTAAAAATGGACGGCCGAGGTTCTTCATCATTTTCTGGTCAAACGATGCATCAAATCAAAAAACTAATTGCTACAGTAGATTGCGCTCGTCGAGAGCTTTCCAACAATATATAATATGACATAGTTTGAGGAGTTTGAATTTCGATTTGAATTTGAAATTAGGGTTTTGGATTTGCAGCCATTGGGAAGGAGGAAGAAGTAGATAGATTGAAGATGACAGTATGTACAAAGATAAGAAATGGCTACTAGAGTTTCAGATAAGAAATCTATTTATATGGACGAAGAGATAAGAATGAATAACATATTGAATTGGGTCGAAACGATAACAACGACTCGAAAAGCCCGTTTCGGGAAAGTGGGTCATACAATATATCGAAATATATGTTTTCGATATTTTTAAACTCAATGGAACTAGTTTCAAATCCAAATTCCATTGTATACAGAACTTAGCTTTCAAAATCAGATTATTTTAATTGAATTCATTAATTTGATTTCTACACGTTTCGAGCCCGCATGATCAAACGATAAGTTCGATCGCTATGAAACTTTAAATCCTACAATAATTCACTATTACGGATCCGATGAAACTGGTTTCGTCGAAATCCGAGACAGTGACCAAAATGGCTACTTTGACATTAATTAAATAAATTATTATTAAATTAATTTCATCACTTTTAAATTCAAATTTGATATTTAACAATTTCACCATTCTAGATTACATAGAAATTAATAATCTATCAAAATAAATTTTCTATGTTAAATTTACTATTAAAATATCAACATTCAATTACACCGTAATAAAATCCTAGTTAATTATATTATAAATCCAAATAAATTCTTTTATTTTGATTTCCACTCTTATTATTATATCAGCTATCACCTTATGGATATAATTAACATTGGTTTACATTTTATTACATTCATATTTTACAGTTATCATCTTAATTCATATTAACTGCAATATTTGATTTTACATTAAATTTTTATTGATTTCCACATTATTTCAACATATTAAAATGAGATGATAAATAAACAATTGTTACTTTTTAAGTACTTTAATCATATTTATAAATTTATTATTTACAAATAAATGTTATACTACTTACACATCACTGATTTCATATTCAATTTCAATTGATTACATACAATCTTACCATTAATACAACATTTAATTTATTTCCTTATTTACAATTATCACCAAATTAACTTAACAATTATTTCAATTAATTGAAATTATATTAAAATAGTTATCGATTACATTAAATCAACATTATTAAATTACATTCTAATTATTTTCCTCATTAATAAATCAAAAGTTTTGATTTCACACAATATTAAATTCTAAAATCTCAATAAATTTAATAGTTTTAATTATCAAAATTTACGGGTTGAAACACCGGGCCTTTTCTATTAGGGGCAACCTTTGGGCTCACTTCACATTTCAGGCCAGGCTGGAAACTAGGTAGGAAAGGGTACTTGATTACCCAATTCCAATCTTAGACATTATCTGTGACGACTCGGGTTTTGCCCGCTCGAAAATCAACATCCGTACTTCACATTGTACTAGAATGCCGCAGATTCGACCGTACAAATCCGATTCGCCGGAGCTATAACACAATTAAGTAAATAACACAGCGGAAGAAAAGAATAATACATTGATATACAATATCTGATACAACAGAGTGATACAATGAATATCAATATACATCAGAGATATGATACAATAAATAGCAGCGGAAAAGAAAAGATAACACCAGTAGCGAAACAATATCAATAGAAGTGATAACTCCAAAATGATCTTCAGACAAGAATGAATCCACAACTCCAAGATAAGCAACTCCGATGAATGAACTAGCTCCAGATAATCTACTAAACCTGAATATCTGAAAAGAAACCCAACTCTAGACTGCCCGTGTGGAAAATAATGGGCACCCAGAGTTTAGGAAGGGAACAATAAACTCCGGATCAGTCATGGGACTGGTGTGAGCAACAAAAACAGTTTATCTTTAAACAAACACAAAAGAATTTTAAACATTGAAATCCGCAATGCTTTTAGAAAATGAAACTACCATAAGACCTCCCACCACACACACAATGCAAACGCAGAATTGGAGGAGATTTCTTCTTATGATAGTCAAAGATGCTTACTACGCAAATCATTGGATTATTATTATTAGTGCATAGTGGAAAACAATTTGAAAGTATAATATTAATCTTAGCCAGCATAGGTACCATTATACTATGCCTACTATAGCTACCATATTAGATGGTAGGTTCTACAACTAAAACCGTACAAAGTTCGTATTGGAAGAATGGATTTCCAACAAATGGTCAGGCTAAGGAACTTCCTTCCGCCGCATGGGAACGCCTCTGGCGGGACGCCCCGAGAGACAAACTGCTCTCTGCCAAACAAGGCCGGGTTACCCCTGTAACAGGTAACTCACGAATATGCCACCTCCCGGTCCTTTGGGACCTTTATCCGAGCTTGGTATCCAGCATCACACATCATAAAGAAAGTGTATCCACATGAGTAAGTATCAGGGCTCCATACCATAATACCACCCCTTTCCAGAAGGAAATGACATACCCTAAAGGGCGCGACCCTCATAACCTTGCCGCAACGATCCTGTTTCGACCATTTCCGGGTTGTGAGGTCCTGACGAAGTCTCGTCCACAAAGCTACGCTTTTTCAAAAAGCCACGCTTCGGGTCAAACAAATGATCAACCTATGATCACAAAGATATAAGATCAAACAAATGATCATATCGCAAATGATCAAACACTGATCATTTCACAGCAGCACTCAGCATGCCACATTACCAAATTGGGATATATCGCTGATAAATTTCAACTACATAACCTCTGAGCTCGTACGTCTCAGAGAAGGGTGTTAAGCTAAGAGAATAAATTCTCCGCCACCAACAGAAATGTATTTGAAAGAAATCGGCTTTATATCTCAAAGTGTAATGTCAGACATACAATCCATACAAGTCTGTTCCGGGTTCGAACAGAACCGAAAGCACTTCTCACGAAGCCCTTGCAATTCCGGATAATTTCCAATCACGTCCGGACTTCCCGTCACTAAGGATGATAAAACCTCTATATCGGGGATCAGCCGATGCAGAGTAACTCGACGGTAATCCTTCCATTTTCAAAAATATCCGGTCTTCAACACCGGTCTTCAAATGCGATCCATATACGACGTATCACATATTCAGAATGGGTTATACGACCCAAAGGTCCTCTCCCGGCTAAACCGAATAGTGAGCGTAATATTTAAAAACATATGGATATGGGATTTCAATTAAGTCACAACTTAAAACCCAAACTTTCCATTTGAATGGTTAAAACAAATTACCATTTACATCTTTTTTAAACAAAAAGATTCATTTCAACAACCCTCAACGGTTTAAACAATTTTCACACTTTAATCTTTTAAACAAAAGATTCATTCACAGATTTTCCAAATTAATTTCCATTCCAATTTGATTAACTCGTTAAATCTTTAAATCAAAGATTTAACTTATAGCTTTCAAAACAATTCCATTTCAAATGATTTAAACCAATCATTATTTTAAATCTGTTAAAGATAACAGATTCAAATCATAGCTTTTCAAAACAATTCATTCATAACTTGGAAAACCATTTTCACTTCAATATTGAAATTCCTTTAATTAAATTGGAATTTCATTTCTTATCTGAAAGCTTTTATTCTTTTAAAACAACAGTTTCATTTCAGAAAATCTGATTCCTTCATACGAGTTGAAATCCTTGGGTTAAGTTCAAATTCTCAAAATTATAATTTTAAATGGTTTAAATTCAGATAAACACATTTATAACATTTTCAATCCCTAGTTTCAAATCATAGAATTCAATTCCAAACTTGAATTCAAATTTAAATCAAATTATTTAAATTTTTCAAAACTCGATTTAAGTTATTCAAAATAACTTTTATCTTTGAAATTCCATTTCAAAAGCTTTTCACTTTAAACCCGAATTTCCAATTTCAAAATAAATTGAAATTAAAATTTCAATTTCAAAAATATCAAATTTAAATTATCTGTGACTTAACCGATTTCCTCGTGAAATCCATATTTGTGTGTGTAAAAGTGTAGTCCAGGGTTTAACACACAATAGTGCAACTCAATGAATCATCACATATCAGAATACAGAAATATAATTCGATAAGCGGTATAAGAACAACGCTTATCGTTCATTCACAGATCATAGATATATAAAGGTCACAGATAAGTAAACTACAGATCACAACATAAATCAGGATATATCACAAAGCATCACATATCAGGGATATCAAACAATTCAATCATCCAATCAAATCCAAATATTCATAAGTAAGGTCAGTTAATTATCTGATTTATTCAAATTAGATTAATTACTTATGAATTTCTAATCCTGGTTAATAACCTTCATTAATTATTAACACCTCTTAAATTACTTTTCTAAAGTAATTAAATTAAGATTTATCATTACTTACAATTAAATTTCATCTTTAATAACTCATTAATTAATCTTTAGTCATTTAATTAATTGAGTATTCAATATATCTTAATTAATCCTTACTTCATTAATTAATAATCATAATTTAAAATTCAACTCTTATTTAATTAATGATTTTTAATTATCCATTTATAAATCCTAATTTAATTATCTTAAACTTTAATTAACTAATTTAACTTTTAATTACTAAATTAATTAATCCAATCATTAATTAATCAAATTAATTAATTATTCATTTTAATTAACTTATAAGTTACAAATCCTTAAATCTACACTTATTTAAAGATAAAACATTTCTTATTTATGATCAAATTTCATTTCAAATACTAGATTCAAATAAATACAACATTTAACTTAGCAAGATTTAAATTACAATTTAAAATCTACTTTAAACATTTAAAAGTCGTTGAAACATTTTATTTTTATAAAACTTGTATTTATTAAAAACTAGGAGACAATGTAAACTTGAATCCTATCTCTTTCATTTTGGTTTTAAACTTATTTACATTATTTAAAGTTATAACTTTAGTCCATTTTCAAAACCTAAGGTTCATATTCAAATCGAATTCAGATTTAAAAATTCAAATTTAACTTGGCTTTAAATTCTTTTTATATTTTTATATTAAGTTTTGAAATCAAGAAACTGCCAGGCTATGTTCCTCAAAAGTCTGGAACATCATACTCGAATCGAACAAAACAGCTTCGAGTCATTCCCACCTTTACTTCGAGCAACACATTCGATTAACTCGAGCAAAACCCGAGTGAAACGCGAGTACCCCTCTCTCCAACCCAGGCTACCCCTTCTCAGTTTCCAGAACTCGTGCACGTGAACGTGCACGACGCCTCCGATCAACTCCGGCCTCTCACCAACCTTCCATCCCATCGGCCACCACCCACACTGCATCCCCCGATCGTCAGAACTCATCACCGCAGCTCGAATCAAAATCGAGCTCGATGATCAAACCTGGAAGAATAAACAGGTTTCCCCCTCGAACCTGGAAACTCCACTGCCCTTCAAACTCCGACCACCGTAAAAGTTGATACTCCGGCCACGTCCTCGATTATCACCACTCTAACCACTTCCAAAATCCCATGGCACTCGGTGCTCCAGAGAGGCCGCGGCGTTCAAAAGTTTGAGTACCCAAAAATTTAGGTTTAGAAAGGTAAATCGATCGCCGCAGTCGCCTCCGCCACCATTTCCACCTCCGCCTATTTTTGCCGAGACCACCCATCATCATTCCACCTCCAGTCGAAACCCTGAACACCATAGTCCCTCCGACCACCAGAATTTACTCAAAACCCAAATTCTGGTCAACATCAATTTCCTCATTCGATATAATGTTAAAAATTATGATTTTACTTTTAAAAATCCTAACTTCCAGAAATGATTCAAGATATGTACTTAAAACAATAGATTCCAACACTTGATTTTATCATGTCATTTAGATTTGCTACTGTATTTCCAGGTTCCACCATATTTCAAACTTAAAACATTTACACATAGTTTATATATCTTAGATTATGTTTAAACTAGGCTATTCTGTTTGAGAACCCAAGTTTAACAACAACAGGTGAAAGAAATTGGGGTCTTGATCTAAGATTTAAACTCTGTATTATGATACAGAGAAGATAATTAAAATCAGACATGCACACATGACACCTTCATATATACAGAATTCTATACTAACAAATACACATACAAAGCACAATTAAAACCCAGGAATCATATTCAAAGATTATCACTCATTATATAAAAAAAAAGTTTACTCACTTTGAAAATGGCAGAGAAGAACAGAACATCATTTTGAGACAAGCTTTTAAAACTGGAAAATTGTTTGAAAGTTGCTAGCTTGATTCTCCTGTTGGCTTTGAGTTGAACTAAAGTGTTGTTTACATTGAAGATGGGACTTACTTTAGATTCTCAGTTCTTGTTTTCTCTTTCTTTTATAAACGAAACTGAGATGAGGAAGTTTAAATATACAAAAGAAGCTTACAGTGATATCTTTTGTTTTGTACAATACCAGGTACAAGATTTCTTTTTTTCTTCTTTATTATGCTCAGAGATTTTTCATTTGTATATGGAGGCTGATGTGAATTTTTAGTGTGCTTGCATTTATTATGTTGTACCACTTACCTTTATTTTCATTTATTTCTTTGCATACTTTAACTCGGCTGTACATGTTTTTAAGATAGTGGTGTTATATATATATCTGTACTAGAGATTGTTTATTTATTTATTTGGTGGCCGAAATGATATACATGATATGCTAGAGATTCAAGCATTAATTGATATTTGTCTTCCTTTACAAGCTTGTGCTTATAGTTTTGATTCCCAGACTTAATCCACTCCCAAATTCTCATTTCCAGTTTGAGTTTTGAAATGATAAAATCTGGTTATACTTCTTTAATTCATTGTTTTATAAAATTAAATTTCAAAAGAAAAAGATAACATTGCCACTTGTATGTTATGTTTTAGCACTAGTACACCAAGTGGTTACTTATCAAACATTTGTCAAATATGATAAAAATTGGGTATTTTTATTTTTTTATATAAAAAAAATTATGTTTAGCCCTTATTTCATTTTTAATTTATAAAACATGTTTATCTATTTTATACTTACATATTTTTTTTTCATAAACTCAAATTATTATTAAACCATTTATTTACGATTTAATTTCAAGTCAAATATATATCTATATATTTATTATTTTCAAATTCACTCGTATATGCCCAAATACATATATACACACATATATAATATTTTTAATTTGAAATGATTTATATAGAATATATTAGAATCCGGGGAAACTCGCATCTCTTCGATCCATTTATCGTTTTATTTCACAATTTTTTATATTCAAAAATCAATTTAATTATCAATTAAATGTAATTAAAATTCAGGGTCGTTACATTATCTTTCTAGACGCCGTACTAAGTGAGGAAGCTTAATTAGTTAGCCCTAACATGACTAATTTAGACCGCATAGGGTATTGGGCTTTGATACCATAGTTGGAACTAGGCCAGCTCGCAATGGAAGAAATGAGTGAATTTCAAAAAAGTTTACCATTTTAGATCAATTGGGCTTATGAAGTCTAAAGTTATATTAGGTCCAATCTCATAAAACTTTAAATGAAATCTTATTTTATTTAAAATTGGTTAAAAGGAAGTTTAAAAGTAATTTAATTTAAATGTATAGTGTATCAAATACACCTAACAATTATTTATAAGAGTTAAATTAGAGAAGAAAACCTTTTGTTTCTTTCCCTAAAACAAGTAATTAATTAAGAGCATAATTTTCATTACATGAAGAGAAACTTTTCGTTCTCTCCCTTTAATTAAATTGATTGATTCATTAAATGTCATTAACTAAGAATTTATTCACGGGATGAAATGTAACTATGTCCCAATGTATTCTACTGTAAATTATGTAAGTGCAACATATCAGATTGTGTACAAAGATGTTGTTTCCTTCATACGTGTCTTTATTGTCTATGGTATTATTTAAAATGCATATATATATATATATATATATATACATTTATATACAATAGACATATATATAAATGTGTTAAAATTAAGTTTTACTATTTTAAAAGTTAAAAATTAAAGACAACAATTTTGAACCTAGTTTCAAAACTAAAAGGGTTTTAGAATAAAAATTATGATTTTACATAAAAATTCATCTTATAAATCTTAAGTCAAATTAACACACACATACACACATATAGACACACGCACACAGATATATATATATATATGTATGTATGTATGTATGTATGTATGTATGTATGTATGTATGTATGTATGTATGTATGTATGTATGTATAAATCATTGTAAATAATGGTTTAAACTTAATGCAACATCTTTATGTTAAAATTTATAACTTAGTATATGCTTTAATATAAAGTAACAAATTAAATTCAAACTTTAATTTAAAAGGAAATCCAAGGGTTTGTGATAATTTGCAATAAAGTACACTTATGTTTATAATGAAACCTTTTTTTAAAACTTTAAACAAAAGTATGCAAAAACCAAAAGATTGGATTTAAAATAATAAACACAAAACATACATACAAACATTAATAAACTACATATGTTTTCTATTTGAATCAATAATAGAAATATTTCGTTAAATAAGAATTAGATTTCAATCAAAAAGGTTTTTCCTTTTAAACAACAAATTTGAAACAACAACAAATTTGAAACAACAACAAAATAGATAGGACAAATCAGACACATATGCATATGTTGCAAAGGTTACGAATCTAAACTATATAGGCAATATGAACGATTAATTAAATATAGAATCATATGATGTAGATCTAATAATGAAAATATGAATAGGTAAGAAATCAAAATGTATCTTAAAATGGATCCAAATCAAAATAACATGGTGAATATATATAATTAATTAAGATGGAGCAAAAGGGGATCTAATCTATGTGATCAAATAAACAAATACTCTAATGAGATGAAATATGTGATGGATTCAAATTATATAAATAATGTGAATGATGAATAAATAAAATTTGAATTATTACCTTGAGATGTTGCCAAGAGAATGCAACTTGAATGATGAATCAAAGGCTCTTAGATTCCATGAATCGATCTTCGAATTTCACAAGAATTAAGAGATTAGAATCACCTTTTGTTATTAATTTTATCTGATATTTTATTTAGGAATTTTAGAGTTTTGGAAGCCATGAAAAATTTGAAATTTTATGATAGGAGAGAAATAGGAATGATGGTTTACAGGAAAGAAATCAATACACAAAGAAAATAAAGGGAGATTTTTTTTAAAGGAATGATAGAAACCTTTCATGTTCCTTAAAAATTTCCCCTATTAATTCCCTTTTTCTAAATGTTAATCAAATCCTCCCACTCTTCTATATGCATGGCTAGCCATAGATGGGGTCACACAAGCCCTTAAAAAATGTCCTAAATCCCATCAACATTTAAATCCAATTCAAATGTGCGCGTGTTTATAACTTTTATATACGTACTCTATTAAATGCTAATGTTATTCAAATAAATTCAAATAAAATTTTAATAATTAATATTTCACAAATATCAATTAATTTAATTTATTTAAAGCCCCTTATTTTAGTATTTATTCTGTTTAAATCAAACTGAAACACTCTAAAGATATCGTATACCGATACGTGCTTTTATAACTTTTATATATGCACTTTACTAATTACTAATGTCATTCAAACAAATTAAATAAAATTTAGTAATTGATATTTCCTAAATATTAATTAATTTAATTAATTTATAACGATTATAAATTAATTAAATCATGTGGTTCATTAAGAGCATTCATCATTTTGGTTGTGCGACTCAAAGGTGTAAATTCAGTCAACGATTAATATCAAACTATTCGAATATTAATGTTCACACGTCACTTAGCAGGTGGTGTGACATTTTGACTGAATTTATCGCTTACACATGTTTTAGTAAAATCCAATTTTACTTATTATAAGCGGCACCCGATAGTGTCAATAATTTACACTAATTCTCTTCGTCAAAACCATATCACATTAGGACTTATGGAATTTGATAATGGTCAAAATTCCAATATCATCAACATTCACCTTTATAGTCCAAAAAAAAATCCTTGGTTCAATAATAACAATTATTATTAACTAAATTGCTCTAACTAGAGACTTTGACTTTGAGTTGACATCAGTTGACCGTGATACTAACCTCATATAACTGAGAAGACGAATCCTCTTTTGAATAGTGTTTCACTTCCAATGCTTCCACTCGACCCAACTATAGTCACTCGATGGATGCCATGCCATGATTTAACTATAATCAAAGCGGAGCTTCCACATCAAAGATCAATAGTATTCTCAAGTCAAAAGAACTGTAAATAACTAAGACCTTTGGGAACTCAGATAGGACTAGGATAAGGGGATTAGTCTAAGCGCATATGGCACTCAAAGGAAATCCTATTTCAGCAAGACTTGAGAAGGAGTTACTACGGGAATCAGAAGGGCCATTCTATTTTGGACTTCATAACCATCTCACTTAAAGCTATGGGACAAATTCCCACTCCAATTCTCCTGCAGCTCCTTAGCTGAAGATAGAACCATTCATCTACTCTTTCATGTCCGACAGCTACTCTTTCAAAGTGGTCTTTGTCTTTCTTGGTAGGTAGTGAACGGGTCTCTCTCAACTAAAGAAAGCCATATGCTTCAAACATATGCTGCTGACTACCTGTCTTATTACCTAAAAGCGGAATAGTTGTTATCATTCAACTCCTGCTACCCGGCTTGAGACTTTCTCGCTTCCTCACTTCGCTCGCCTCATAAGCTGCTTCGCTTCCTTACCACTTAACGATCAAGCTTGGAGACTGCTTGAACCAAGGCTTTCTTACTAACTCGCTTCGCTTCTATGATAGCAAACATCTCGAAAGCTGCTTTTACCGATATTATTTGCTTGACCTTAATTATATTAACCAACAGAAAACTATCGAGTGAGTCATTCCATAGTTATTCAAAAACTATCAGTATGTGACCCCTTGGTGCTCCCTAGCAACCATGAGTAATACACTGCCCAACATAGGAATGGGCATTTAACCGACTAAACCGACCTTAACTGAACCGATTTAACCGACAAAATCGGTTAACCAAACTTTTGGTTAACCGATCGATGTTAACCAACCGTTTTCGGTTCGGTTAATGGTTAACAATATCTGATCAGTTGGTTAACCATTAACCAATCAAAAAATTTAATTTTTTTTTAACCACAGCCAATTTAGCCCATCTGTAAAGAACCCATCCCCGAACTAATCCGACAGCCAGCGCGCTCTTGAATAGTCTATTCTCTTCAGTTTTTAGATCCAGATAAAATATAAAAAAATAAGAGAAGTTGAAACCTAGGTCTGCTCGCTCATCTCGTCTACTAGTGACGACCACCACCAGAGCTATTGTAGAAATAAACATTGTCAAGAAGGAAGAGAAAGCATGTGAGTAAATTACTAATTACTTTATTGATCTACTATACATATTTAAATTAAGTTCTAGACTAGTTAGTTAACCGAATTTAGTTGTATGTTTACATGATATATATGTGGTAAACTCACTTTCATATCAATCTGCTTTAATTTACTGAATTTGCTTTGATTTTGATTACTGTATTTGTAAATGAGTAGTAAATTATTGTATTTGTAGTAAGGGTTTACTAAATTTGTTGTAAATTTCATATACTATTTATTGAATTTGATTCACTGTTAATCATTATGTTTCAGTATAATTTCATATAATAATTATTGAATTTGATTCACTGTTAATTATTATGTTTTTAGTATACTAAAATATTGATATATGAACAGGAGTAAGAAAAATCATTTCATCTGTTAATATACTATAAAATAATGATTAGCATGTTAAATGTACTTTAAAATACTAAATAGACCAAATATATTAAATTGTTGGAGGTACATCCTTAATATGTAATAGTAGTAATTGTGTTTTAGATTGAAAGAGAACACATTCGACGGCTAACAAGTGAAAACTGAAACAAATTTTCTTGTTTATATAGTGATATAGTGATAATGATATAGTGATACACACACACACACATATGCTCAGTTTGCATCTATAAATAGTCTTGAACAAAAATTTTATTTATGGATTTATCACCTGTTAAAGGAAGCAAGTGACGGCTCTTTTCTTGTGATTTATCTCCCAAATGTGAACTGAATAAATTGTACTTGCATACAGTAAGCCTTGAGTTCTAAATTGCAGAGCATGTTCTGTTGTGTACCATCTTTGTATGCTAACATGTTTTGTTCAGGTTCAAAGTTTTAAACTCAAAATTGAAAACTTCTTTCTATTATGAAAATAGTGCCCATGAGTATAATTTTGTGTCTAAAAATAAGATTGTTGCTCAAATACATCACAATGGCTGACTCGTGATTGTTACATGATGTAGGTTCTCATTACGGAACAGTTTTTCATCATGCTGCAAAATGTGGACTTGACCAAACTGTGAATCTACTACTTTCTGGTGGAGGTATAACAAACGCATGGACTTGAATAAATATGGAAAATAATTATGATATGCGTCAATTTCTTTTTTTAATGTATGTATGCCTTTTAAATATAAATGACTATTTCATAGTTTGACTCCAAATAAATAATAGTCTAACAAACACATGAAAGCTAATTTAGTTATAAACTGTCTTTTTCATATTCAAGTTCTTCTCAGAGCTTTCATTTGTTTTTCTTGATTCTAGTTAAATGAAATAGTCAAATTTGCCGTCTTACATCTATTCATGTAAATTAACTTTCATTCTAAGATGCACAAACGAATAAATAACATTGGCATCTTGGAAGTAGGTGTTGATCACTTTCACAATACAGATTTTATGATTTTTGTTAATGGTGACTTGATGCATTCCTTATGATTTGCTTTGTTATTATTCTATAAGAATGTCAACATTTAACTGCTATTTGCTTGTAAGAACAATTTGTGGAATGGTATAATTGTTGCTCATCCTTGAACTGGTTTATACATGACAGAAACACAGTACAAGTTTTTACCAGGAAATAAGGGTGACAAGCAACAATTACAGTGGTTTTATAATGCATGTCGAGGAATTCCTTAGGTAAAAAACAAAATTTTACACCTCAAATTGTAAGCACTATGTAGCAAAGTTTAGGATTTCCAGCTAACAAGAATCCAAATTATTCTCTAACCATGAAAGACAGAGTAAGCGACAGCCTTTTGAACATAAATAAATGACTAACAAGTATTGTTGGAGGTACATCCTTAATATGTAATAGTATTAGTTGCGTTTTTGATTGAAAGAGAACACATTCGACAACTAACAATTGAAAGCTGAAACAAATTTGCATGTTTGTATAGTGATAGCGATACATACATACATACATACATACATACATACATACATACATATATATATATATATATATATATGCTTAATTGCAACGTTCATCTATAAATAGTCTTGAACACAAATATTCTATACTTTAGTTCATCTACATATGCTCAGTTTTCAAGTGCTTATAAATCAACTCAGTCTATACCTCAGTGCGCACACACACACACATAATTGGTTAAGTGAATATATGGTGTAGACGGATATAGACTATTATAAGTATAAGGTATTGACTGTACAGTCTATACATATATATACACCACATATATTGACTGTTATATATATCACTCTATGCCATATATATAATAGTTCATATACAGTTTATATACCATGTATATAACAGTTTATATATTGCAAACTGATTAATATTTATGTATTGCAAACTGAGAATATACGTTAATATACCAAGAATATTTATATAAGGTATGTAACAAATAGAGATTTTAGAAAGTGCCATTGTTGTGTAGTAAAGCTGTGTGTCTTGATATATATTACAATTGTTTATATATATATATATATATGTGTGTGTGTGTGTGTGTGCGCGCGCGCGTGTGTGTGTGTGTGCGCGCGCGCGTGCGTGCGTGTGCAAACTAATGTTGACTTCGTGTAGCAGTATATATATATATATATATAAATTAAAACATGTATGCTTTAAGTTCATCCTTCAGTTCTCTATAGTTATACATGTTTACACTTCACACTTATATGCTTCAGTTAATTGTTAAATTAATGTGTTTACCTTTGTTTGACAGAATTGGAGAATGGAAACAGAAGTTGCAGAGTGGAGACTTTGTAGTTGTATTAATGTACTCCAATTATCTATTTGGACAATCACTGTAATGATGCTTGATTGCTTGTAATATATGAACTGAGAGAGTGAGAGGTGAGAACTGTATTGAAGTATAAACTGAAGTGAAGTGAAGTATGAACTATTGAACTGACTGTATGAATTGAACTGTAGTCGCAATTATCTCACTGTAATGATGCTTGTAATGTATGAACTGAACTGTAATTGCAATTAGCTCACTACAATGATGCTTGTAATGTATGAACTGAAGTCTAAAACAGTGATTATTTGCATGTATATGTGTTTTTAATGTTGGTAAGTGTATATATGTTGTTGTTTGACTGGTTAACCGGTTAATTTAACTTGTTAACCGATTAATATAGACAGTTAACCGGTTAACAGTTAACCACTTATATTAATTGGTTAACCGATTAACCGTGGTTGATTGTAACCGGTTCGGTCGGTAGACCAGAATCAAATTAACTGAAAACTGGTTAACTGAACCGCTGACATTTTTGCAGTTAACCAAAAAATTTAACCGATTCAATCGGTTCACCGATCGCGCCCACCCCTAGCCCAACATTTAGAGAGCGTTACATACTCTAGTCTCAACGGATGTATCGATATCCAGTCTCAATACATATCGACTAGGAATATTTAAAATGGTATATTTGTTTTCATTGCGATAAATTACTCACGGTTACAACACTTTGTAACTACTATCACAAAACATACCATTTATGGATTTTCTATTGAATATATTTTTAATTAAATCAATTAATTTATATAACACATTATATCAAGTATATAACAGAAAGAAAACACCTTTTAGTTTGAACAAGATTGGTTATCAAGTAAGAAATATGTAACAAATTACATAATTGCCCCTAGGGCATACCCTAACTCTATCAGAACTCGGAACAGGGTTATGTTAAAGGAGGATGTAACGAGACCCACCGATTAAACTTCTGGAGATCCAAAACCAAGAAGTGGCCCCCTTAGAGTTGAAACTTTCGAGGATATAACCAAGATAAGCACTTCGGTGGAACTGGAGTCCTTTATTTTTCCGCGAGAATTTGACTTATGAAAAGAATTCTTCTTGCAACTCCATCCTTATAAAAAGAAACACCTTATGCATTCATTTGACAAGGGTTACTTGGAGTTCTCCTGGAATTATAGAAACAAAACAAAGTGAATAATTCTAAAATAGGGTATTTAATCTAATGTTTAATAAATTTAGTTAACTTCCCTTTTTGTATGAGTTTTTCGATCGTGTATGAAAGCTTTCAGCATTTTTCCATTTCATGCCCATTCATTAAGTGATAAGCACAATAGTTTTCACACTTTGGGTCTTCTTTCTTTAATGGGGGTAATCCGGGTAAGAGAGGCCATTACGAGTTTCCATGAATATCCGAGACAAACTTTGACCGAATGGGGTAAGATCTTGATCACACCTCAACTTCTTCTGAAACCCATCATCTAGGGTAACTGGGAGGGCTCTATTGTTGGCAACAGTTCGATGGAAAGATCCCTAACTTCACTATTCAGGGCCTTAATAATCTTTCGGAGTTGAGCTGACTCATGGAGTGATTCTTGAAGATATCACGAAAGCTGCTTGATCTGAGAAGCTTGAAGTTCATGAATAGGATCATACTCTTTACCATTCCCTTTTTCCAAAATGAAGGTGGCCAATCTTTCATTTTTGTCTTCTTTGATAAGTTGAATGCGAAGGTTGAGGGGTAACTTCGGCGTTATCTTCCCATTCTCAAAGTTAGTCATGGTTGGAGGGATGATGTTACTGGGTTTTCCAAGTGAGAACAAAGGGAAGGTTTGGGCATTCTTTCTAGTGCCAAAAATTTTAGTGTAGAATTTTGTCTACACCAACACCCTGAGGTTCGAAGGTATAGCTCTGAAAGTTAGTTGAGTTATAGATCTTGGTTTTGAACATTACCGAGATGTGATATAATTAGGCTGGGGTTGCAGGGCGTTGAACTATAAAATCATGATGATAAATGAGAAGAAGGTAAAGTGCTAAAAGTAAAAATAACACCAAAATTTTTATAGTGGTTCAGGCCGAATGTCCTTACGTCCAATGTCCTTTCCTTATTTAGTTACACTTATATATTCGGGAGGCTTATTACATTGAATCTAGGTGTTTCCGCCATTAATGAGTTTTTGGATAGAGCTTTAATATAGGAAAGTACAATATGGTTTTATTCTTTTGATATGCAAGAAGATCCATGTGCCTTGGGATTACTGCCTATTTATAGCCAGTAAGTTGCAGCGCCATTAATGGAGAATTTTTCGTTGAATTGCTAAGGTTGCTTGTTGTGCGGCTACGATTGGAGCTTATTCTGAGCATCTAGCAAAGAAGCGCAGATTGATGAGTTGTCTTCATGCCTAAACGGCCTCTTGCATCTGAGCCGCACATCGTCTCGTTGGCCGTTTCGGCCGTTGATTCTTATTGCCATAGCTTGGTGCTTCGGGCTTCGAACCCGCTAGTGGGTTGTTCTCTTCGGCATGTGGTATTATTCTATTGAGACGAGCTTGGTTCATTTGATCTTTATATATCAAAGCATCATAGCTCTTGTAATACATATGGATATGGAGTGTTGGACTTTCCTGAGGAAGATACTCGTCATTTTTACAATTTATAATTTTTGGTATAACATCATTTAAATTAGCATGGAACCACGTCTGAGAAAATAGTAACGAGTTTGGGTGGTGTGAAAACATATGGAACGATGCTTGCTCTCCAAAAATGTCACTTTGTGCACTGGTAGCTAGAACAAACAATCTTCAAACAAAAGAAAGGATTGCAAGATGGAATACCAATATAGATTTAACATGTGTGTTATGCAAACAAGAGCCAAAAACCAACGAACACCTTTTCTTTCGATGCATGTACTCAAATACAATTTGGCAATAGATAAGCAGCAAGCTTCAGATCTCAATTACAAATAGTAACAACATAGGAAATATTTTTGAACAAGTTTTCAAAAATTCTAATCCAAACAAATCGTATATAAAGCTAGTCGACACAGCTATGACCATACTAATTTGGCACGTCTGGGGTAGAATGTAACCTGAGAACATTTCAGAATATTGAAACTCCAGTTAACATCAGACTTGAACCAGCAATAACAGACATTAAACAACTACTTAAGAATACTGGAATCAAGCAAGAAGACGTGGATAAAAGAAAACTCATCTTCGGGGAATTCAGGATCGAATTCCTGTGACTACCTTCAAATTATAGCTGATTATTAGTGAAACTATGCAAATCTCATACATGAAGCCAATGCTCTACGAAGCAGATAATGGAGGCCAAAGTAGCCGCATTCAGGTGATCCATTACCTTAGGTCAGAATTTAGAGATTGGTAAATATTTCAACTCGGTGATTATAGAGACTCGTCACATGTTATGAAATGATAATTACATAGTGAGATCAAATAAGCTCTTAATTAGTAATCAAACCATTCCCAAAATCTTGAAATACGTCAGTTGTAAATAAAACAAGCAATAACAACATATTTAATCAGCTCAAATGAAAAGACCAAGAAATTACCTAGATCCAAAGATGAGTTGCTAATAGTAGGAAAAAAAATAGATTTTCTATATATCAAAGCATTATGCGAGTCAAAATTTGAGCTAGAAGTGAAAGTACGAAAATTAAATGGTAATGGCTCAGAATCAAATTTCTAATAAAATTGGTTCCAAAATTTAAATTCAAAAAATAAATCAAATCTAAATAAACATAGAAAATACCTGAGGTGACGACAAATCTAGTGAGAAAGAAAGAAGGAATGAAAAGTGAAAAACGTATGGAGCGTTAGGAATGGGCTTACAAAACATAAAAGTTAAATTTACAAATTCCTCTACTGTAATTTCATTTATTTATGAAATTACTTACTCTTTTAACGCTTATAACCATTGCAACTGTTTTCTAAGAATATGTTTTGGTAATTGGTAATGGTACTACCATTCAATTGAAAAATAAATATGCTGCAAAATGACCAGTGTGGTGTAGCTGACTAGTAACATCAAAAGAAAAGTTTTTATTTTATTCAATTAAATATTCATAGTTACGAACACATTCATAACTGCCATTAATTTTCCTATGTATTTTTTACTTGTATTTATTTAATGTATTTAAACATTAGTTATATCCTAGCATAAAAATATATAAAATATAAAATAAAACCAAAAAACTTAATTTATTTCAAATAAGATGCTCATAAGAGTTAAATTACATAATTAAATTACAGAATTATCTCTATGACACACCCTAAGCTCTATCAAGACCATCCCTATCTTCAAACAAATCATGAAGATTTGCAACTTTTACTTGGAAATTAGCTTATTGGACGCCTTAAAGAAATAGTTTCTGTTCAAGCCCATCAGAAATATTCTAATCCACTTTTAAGCTCTAAGTACGATGACCTGACTAAAAGAATATGTTACACTTGTGCAGCTTAGTTTTAGTACTATCTAAGTAGTTAAAATCGGTATCGAATATGTATTAATCAAGATATGAGATATTTTAAAATGTCGTGATAATATCGAATGATATCTGTTAAATATCGAATATGTGTAGTTATAAACGATATTGTACTATGTCATAATGTTATATTAATGGTAAGTTTTCAAATATTTGGAATTATTTCCAAATTACTATCAAAGACTGATTGCAAATAGTTTACAAATTACAATCCATTTACTAAGATATTCTATTATATACAAATCATAATATAGGTTCATAAAAACCGAGAAATTCATATAATGTACATATTTATTATTTTCTTCATTTTTATACTATATTAATTGTTTCTTCAGTGATTTAATAATCCACATTGCTTTCCCAAGAATTTCATATTTATAGTTTCATCATTTTTAGTTTCATTTAATTTATCATATAAGCAATGTTGATTTGATACCAATTATTAGTTTAGCTCATTCATTATCGATATGTCAATTATATAACTTTACCGCTCTTCAACATTAATTTCTTGGTGCATGATAATAACAAATAAAATAATTTTTCATAAGCTAACTTACCAAGTAGGAATGGTGAACAAAAAGACAACTAAAAGAGAAGTCGCTCTTTCATGATCTAGTTTTTAGTGGTAAAGTCTTCACGGGAAATAAAATAATAAAATAACGGAATACGTAGAGTTTTTTTTTGAAAAACTATTGAAGAAGATTAATATTGTATGGTTAAAACCAAAAATTAGTGCATTGGGATTTCTAATAAGCTCTAGTCATTCAGCATATACAAAAAACAAATATTTAGAATATGAAGATATTTATTTGTAAATATATTTTCCCCAGCACAGACAATAATGAACGATATTCTTTAAAAATATCGGGTATTTTACACTAGACATCGGAGCGATATATCGATAACGATATTTTAAATGATATTTTGAAAAAGTATCGACTTAGTAGCGATATGATATATATCGATGATATATCAGCAATATTGTCTGATATAAACTACATAGAGTACTACTTCATCAGTACAACATTGATTCAGTTCTTCTATAGCAGAACAGCATAGCCTCGGCACTTTTACATAGTACACCATATTAGAAGGCTCCACTTTAGCTTGTACTACAACAATAAGTTGCCGGTTGGCATTGCTCCAGCACTATATTTCGGACTATGCCTACATATATAATAATAATACACAACTACATCGACTCTTACATGATTAAAGTTGCATTGAAAACATAAGCACATATGTCTCACAATTCCTAGCCCATGCAGTTCGTATACTCAAACACTTTGAGACAGATGCATCAGTTTTGCATCATTCCATTAGTTTAATGCATTTTCTCTATATCAACAAAATTCGTCTATATGGTGCTTAAAATTTTCATTTTAATTCTTTTGAATAGATGTAAGTTTATTGTTTTATTTCTAAGATGGCTCCAGTATGATCTCCATTAAGAGTTTTTTAGGGTCCTTTGTTAGCTGATTCTTATCTCTTATTATTATTTTCTATTTCCATTGTACTAGCCATCTACTAAGAATTTTGTGAACTCCTATCATTTTTACATTGAGTAAATATTGAGTCCTCTCTTTGAAATAAGGAGCACTCATATTATCAAAAGGAGATATGAAAGCACTGAACTTGTGTCAACTACGGTGCTTCAGCAAAGTCCATACATATTTTAATATCTAAAATTTTCAAATATTATAGTGGATTGAATTCACACAAGGGAGTCACACAACAGTCTTCTCAACATATTTATGAATGTAATTAATTTGAATTAATTTATGAAAGTTATAAATTAAAATGGAGGAAATCAATATAAATGTTATATTATTATTTTATGGCATCTATTATTTATTTTAAGCATTAAAGTTAATTAAAATAACATATAAATGTTATGTATTAATTAAATTAAATTATAAGGGCTTAACTAAAAATTTTAATTGTTATATTTGGTCGAATACACAAACACATATTGATATATATTATTAACATAAGCTATATATTAGTAAGAGATAGGGGAGAAATTGGTTTCGAAATTTATTTAGTAAAGGTCAAATGGGTTGAGAAAAAGGTGGAAAACATATGAGATATTTTCTCGCCTATAGGTGGATGTATATATCCACTAATTCACCCACTCACTACACACTTTTCTAATATTAAGCCCTACCGTCATTAGAATTACTTAAAGCCTATAGCACATCCTTGCAAGCCAACCTAGGAGAAGAAAGGAGGTCTTCAAAGAGGAAATAACTTGCATAACAATGTGTTATTGGCCGGCTGGATCAAGGTGATTTAATTTTATTTATAAACTATTTTTACTTATCAAACTTTGGGATTAAATAAAAAATCACATTTTTATGTATATAAATATGCATTATAAATTAAATAACATGTTAAACTGTACTTTATGGTATATAAATATACTTTACACACACACACACAAATAATTAAACTTTTGTTTTCAACTTTAAAATATTATCAAAAAGTATTGTGTATGTATGTGTATGTGTGTAACGACCCGGAATTTTTAGATATTTGAAATTAGAATATTTAATCGATTTTAAATATTCAGGTGTTGATTTCAAACTTGAATTTCAAATATAACTATTTATCGGATAATTAAATTATTGAATTTAATAATTGGAAATTTTATTAAAATATTAAATAAGGAGTTTTAAGCTCGATAAAAATATTTTAAAGGCTTATAAAATTTATATTAATAATACTGAAGTCAATGCAACTTTTAAAATTGAATTTGGAGGTAATTTGTTCAGTTTTAAAAATATATTGTTTAAATCGACGTTTAAAAATAGCCTTTCGAGGCGAAGTCTCGGAATTCAACAAAACCAGTTCCATTAGATCTGTAATATTGTATTATTATCGGATTCCAAATTTTGTAGCATTTGAAGTTATCGGTTGATCTTACGGGATATAAACGCCTAGAAATAATTAATCGAATTAATTTAAATAGTCGATCCAAAAATCTATCTTCTCCATACGATCGAATGAGGACTCAAAACCTTTTCCATTGCGTTCGGAATAGGGGTATAACATTATAAACGCTTAACGGCACGCCTCGATAGGATGTCAAGCTTTTAAGCTATGAATTCGAAACGATTTGAATTTAAATTTGAATTTAAAAATAATATATATATTGTTGACCAGTCAAAATTCTCTTCACGTCAACTTTTCCATCAGCCTGCTTTCTTTCACCATCAGAACTTTTACCCTTCACCTCTGAATACTGTAGCTAACCTTTCTTCTACACGCCTCCCTTCTTTTCTATCATTCCCTCGCTTCCTTTATAAAATTCACGCAACAGAGAAAAATCATTCAAGCTTATTCATTTTTCACGAATCAGTTCGTTCCTTTTTTTTAAATATATATATATATATATAATGGCCGAACGATTTTCATTCAATCTCTAAATCGCGCACAGTAGTTCTTCGTTCTTCCTCTTGCAATTCGAAGCCCGTTATCTCTATTCCTCTTCCCCTCAGAAATGTATTCGCAATCGAATTCCAAAAAAAAATATAATAACGAGCTACCCCTTTCGAAATCAAGCAAAATTCGAGGCGTCTTTTCTTCGTTCTTCAATTCAGGAAGTTAGCTCGAACAAAGGGAGGTAGGCGCGCGACCGAGCGATGACAGAGGGAAGCAGTCGCTTGGGGTGCGGAGATGAGGTGGGTTGTCGAGCTTTGGTTCGATGGCACGCCGATTTTTGGTAGAATGGAAATTGTATTCAATTGAGCAGGACAAGGCACCGCGGAATGGCGAGCAGCTGGTGTCGCGTTTTCCCTACGGTGGCTGCAAATGGGAGTGAGAGGTCGGGGGTGTTAGGGATGGGAAGGTCGATGCAGCTTCTGGTGAAGTTTGGGCAGAGCACAATGGTCGATAGAGGGATCGTCGCTCGGAGTTAGTTGGTTACGCGAGTGAACTGGAAGAAGGGTAAATTCTTATTTTATTTTCTGTAAATTAATTTAGCTAATTATTAAAAGGTTAGGTAAGATTTTTGAATACAGAAGTTTTAGAAAAAAAAGGAGATTTCAGTAGTGGAAGTTACTGCTTTGTTGTTTATAGAAAAAGTGTAATATAAATATATACATATATATACACATATATACACATACCTGTTTTAGTATATATAGGAAAAACAGATATTATGATAGATTTTGGAAAATATAGGGGTTTGTATAAAAATTAGATTTTTAGAGATTATTTTTAATAAATGTTTGTGTTTTCGAAAATAGAAAAAAAATAAAAATAAAGATAAGATAAATATACATATACACATTTTAAATCTACTAGTTTATTTAAAAAATACGTATTATGGAGATTAATTTGTTAAATTAACTTATTTAATTAATTTAGTCACTAAAAATATTTTATTAAAAGGAATTAGTTTAAAATTAAATTATTAGTTGAATTAAATCATTAGTTAAAATTAAAAATATTAAACGATAATTGATTGTTCGATTTGTACGAATATTAATAAAATCATCTAATGTTTATACAAGGTCGAAAATCGTGAAACTGAGTCAAGATTGAAGTGGATTGCTAATGAAAACAAAGGTGAGATTTTCTCACTCACTCGGATTACCTGTTAAAAATTTAAATGTTAAATTTAAATTATTGGATGCCTGACTTGATTGATAAATGTATAGGTTATCTGTTGGATGATGTTATATATATAGTAGTTTATATATATTGGAGTGAATGATATTCCCGCATTATATAGCAGATGAGACCCTATGCGCCCCGCATAATAGCGGATGACCCTATATATCGCGATATTCCCCTCGAAGTGGGATTGGTATTTTATTTGTTGACTAACATCTGTGGATGTAGGGAAAAACAGGTTGGAGGGATCCAACATGATTCCTCAAAAATATTTATTGTTCATATATATATGTTGATATATGATATGTTGGATATATTGGTATGGTTTGTGGGTGAATTGAATTATTAAGTGTTAAATGGCATGGGAATTTAAAATGGACATTTTAAAGACCAGAAATAATTAAATCAAAGGAATTAAAAGGGTAATTTGAAAGGAATTATTTATATTAAAATTTTGATTTATTCTAAAAGGAATTAAGTGGAATAAAAATATACTAACTAACTAGGTTATACTTAACTATTTGAAATTTGGTTAAGAAGAGATTGGGAATAAAAAAAGAATTTTATTAAGGGAAAATTGTAAAATGAAAGTATAAATAGTTCTTGTTTTTATAAATAAATGGAAAACTCAAAGAAGTTATAAATTTATAAAAGGGGTTTATAATGAGATAGAAAGATATCAGTGGATATGTTTTAAAAATATAAGTTAATGGTGAGAACATATCTCGAGAAATTGAAATAACTTTGCAAGAAAATAGTGGTATATATTTCGAATATGAGAATGTTGAATATGGTCCAGATGATACGAATTGAGAGGAATTTTTAAATTAAAGTGTTGAATATTGGATTTCTAAAAATAGACTTTGTTGAGTAAGTGGAAATTTGTTTAAAATGGAATTTTAAAATTACTATACCATGTAATTTTCTATAAAACTATTATTGGACTTAGAATGTTCCGAAGTTAGTTATTATTTATTAATAGCTGGATATGAATTTTTAATTTTGATAATTAGTTTTACCTTAAACCATATTTTGAAAAGAAAACCATTATTCTTAATTTATAAGTATATATGTTTTAAATTCAATTATAAATTCTTTTTGAGATGAGAAGCGAAATTTATTAAATTGGATAAGATTGTAGAGGAAAGATCTTATAATGGGGTTTATGGAAACTTAAAGTATAAGATAGAAGTTTTCAGAAAGGTGAAATAAAATTCACAAAAGGGAAGTAGAAGTGAAACTGAATTTTTAATAAGCATAAACGACTTTGGAAATATTTAAGGAATTTAACTAAAGAATTCTGGAGTTTATAGAATTCGTGTGAAATGAGTTTTTACAAATAAAGTTGTAAATGATTTCTAAGAAGAAAAAGGAAATAAGAGAAATATTTTCTAAGTGTCGAATATAGAATGAAGTGGAAAAAAAGGATCCTAAGTATTGGGAGAATGTTGGAATTTATTCCATGTGAATAAAAGTGATTTGAAAACTATTTTCAAAATGTGAAGTAGGAAAATAATATCTTATGTAGATATTTTGAGATAAATAATTTGGGAAATTATTTAAGGCCTGATGGTTGCTGTGAATGTTATATGATAGTTAAATAACCGACTATCAATACTGGCCAATATGCTGATCATTTCGAAGAGACCGGGATCGAGTTTAATTACCTGAAAACCACATCGATCCGGTTTGAACGTTAGCGAATGAAGACCGTGAAGGTGATGAAGACGGTGATTCGGTTTGTGCAGACCCAAGGCAACTTGTATGGACGAATGCTATCAGAACATCGTCATGGGGACTATGAGCATTCTAAGTGAATGAGTTATTTAAAAGGTAATGCATAGCCTCATGCCTCATCAACCGGGAATGGCTAAAACAGGGGAGGTGCAGCAAGGCTAAGTGGGTAGCACCCAAGTAGGGTAAGATTTCCCCTGTCTAGATGTCCCTTTTATTTCGGTTGTGTGGGCGGTTGTTAGCTCCAACTGCAGGGTGATCTTATTCGGACTATCCAGTAAGGGGTAGCTCTGGTCTTGTGTTGCAGGGGATCGGGAGTGATCCTCGATACTCTAATCTAGACGAGGTACTATGACGGGCGGTACCCCTTTAGCCCTGCCATTGTATGGAATCCAAACTCCAATAAGTGCCTGTAAGGTTTTGATTGTGCTCAACTATGCTGGAACATGAGATGTAAGCATTTCAGCTAGATTCTATTTTACTTTCTATAGACACTACTATAATATTAGACGAATTTGATAAAAAATGTTTTGGTTATCGTAAAGTAAAAACCTGGCATATTTATTCGTGGCGTGGTCTTACGATATACCTTTGTTTCAAAGGATTTTCAGAAAATATAATAATCAAATTGAGTGTGATTTTCTCACACTGGTTTTCCAAACTGACTCGGGTGTTGTTTTATTATGATGCTCGGGTCAGACCGAGTTAAACAGGTCCAGGATAGTATGCTATGGAGCTCAAGAGGCGAGATGGATGACAGAGACGTATCTCCGTACTTGAATTATAATTTCCGTTGTGTAAGGACAGATAATAAGCTATCCAAAGTGATGATTGATTGTTGTACTCTGAAATGGTATGTATATATAACAGTACATGCTTTTGTATTTAAATGCTGTTATTGTATATTATATTTTGTTCCGCTGCGATTGTTAGATTCTGTTGTTGTTTTTATCTTCTTCTTCTTCTTCTACCTCTTTCTTCTTTAACCCTCGAGACTCGTATTTCTGTCCACTTTGAGTTGAATCGATGTGGAATATTGTCAGCTCAAAGGGGTACGGATTTGCGGGTCATCACAGTTGGTATCAGAGCTGAAGGTTAAGCGAGAACCTTGGCTCTGGTGGGGATTACTCATTAGAGATAGGGTCAGTAGTACTCTAGAATGAGTTTGAGCATATTAATTGATATGAGAGAGTATTTGTTAGTCACTATAAAATGGTTTTATATTGTGTTGATTGATTTATTGAGTGGCTTATAAACCTTTGTCGGAACAGTCCGTACAACTGGATCGAAGGGGTTTCTAAAAACTTGAGTAGAACAATTCGACACGGTATTGTTTTCGAAAGGGGTGAATGAAATAATTTTACCCAAAATAATTTTTTGATATAAAAGAAAATAATTTTCTGAAAGTATATATATAATTGAAGTGTTTGGATGATAATATTATAACCAAAATAAGAGTATAAAATTTAAAATAGTTTGTATAACTAATATGAGAATTTGTATAAGGGTACAAGTGGATTATAGTTAAAGTTGGATTTAAACCAGAAGCTAGATGTTTAAGTTCTGGGAAGTAAGAGGTTAAATGTTGGAATTAAAATTAAAGGTGAAAAGTTAAAAATGAAATTTAACTTAGATTGAGTTGGAGAAATTAAATTGTTGAGATTTAATTGAGGGTGATTTAAAAGAAATAGATTGGTGAAGTAAATTAAATTTTGGATGTGATTGAATTGGGAAAAAAAATTAAATTTGGATTAGGAAATAAAATTTAATTAGATTGAAATTAACTTAAGCCAAGTAAATGGAAGAGAGTTGAATTAAATGAACTTAAGCTAAGTTTAAAATTGAGATGGGTTTGAATTAAACTGAAAATAAAAGGTAGTTGTATTTGAATTAAGTTGAAATAAAATTTAATTGGAATAAAATTCAGTTAAGTTATAGATGATATTGAATGGAATTAAATCCTTACTTAAATAAATAAAAGTAAGCTGGATAAGAATTGGATTGGAATAAATAATCTTCGATGGCTGATAAAGAAATGGAAATCCATTGAATAAAATACTCTGGGCTAAATAATCTCGAGTTAAAATCTAAAAATGGAAGGAGTAAGCCAAAATAAAATTTATTTGGTATTTTGGAAAATGAAATAGAAAATCCAAACTCGAATTATAAAATAGAATTGAACTCAAGTAAAATAGTTAAAGTGATTTTTGAAATAAAAATCAAATATTGATTTAAGAATTGAAATAAACTAATTAGATAATTGATTAGTAAATGAGATATGGTAATGGAATCTAATTTAGTTAAATAGAAGTTGAATTGTGAGCTAATAATGGAGTTGGAAATGAACTTGAGTTATAAATAAAATCCAACTTGAATTGTTAGTAAATTAAATATAAATTTGAAATGTGGTCAAATAAAATAGAATTGGATTAAAATAAAAATGATTTGAATTGCAAAAAAAATCCAAGCGAGTAGAAATAAATTGAAAATGGCCCTGTTATTAATAAAATAACTCAGAATAAATTGAGTATGGAAATTTGAAATTTAAAATGGATAAGTGAATAAACTAATTAAGTTAATTAGTTGATGGAATGGATTTGATAAATAAAAATCAAATCAAGGATTTAAATTGGAAATTGTTTGCCGAAAAAATAAACTTGAGTTTTGGATTTAAAATACCTTGAAGTGAATAAATTAACTTAAGCAAATAATTGAATGGAAGCTCGGGTTAAGTAAATATGTTAAATGGCTATCTAATATATTGGTATGGGATGTTTTCAAGTCTAATAAAATGGTTTTAAATGAATGGATTGTGAATGAAGTTGGAATGGAATTAATTATAAAATGAGTAGGAATTAATTTGTAGGAGTTATAAACTAAAATGGAGATTCTATTAAGTGAATATCGATGAATTTGCATAGGAAAATTTGGTCGTTGACATAAACAAGAGTAAATAAAATTCTAGAAATGGATAGAAGCAAATAGAATTGATTTTGGAATCAATTGGAATGAATATGAGTTCGTTTGGGTTAAAAATAAATTAAAGATAAGCAAGTGTTGTAAATCACTTAAATTGAATGCAATGGTAAGAAAAGCGAGTGAAAACAATTGAATAAGTGTTGAAGTCATATAAATTGCTTATGAATATTGTTAAATCTGCATTGCTTATAGAATCCATGTGTTGTAGTTGTTTAAATAAGAGAAATGTTAATTGAACTTCATATATTGAGTGCTTACGTGTTTAAATTGAGTAAGTACAGGTACTTGGAGGTCGTTTGGCTGGGTTTTGGTCGCGCTAATTGCTAAATAAATAAGCCGCTTGCTTAAAAATGCTAAATAAAGGTACGCCTACGCAATAAAAGATAGGAAATATGAAATATTGTGTTTGTTTTTGTTTTCCAACCATGTGGGTCGATGTATATATATATTTATCTCTCTTGTTAAGTTGCAAAAGCTCCTCCGTCCAAGGGAGACTCTGCCAAAAAAATTTGGGAATTTTGGAAGTTAGAATTATTTTGAGAATTTTTGGAAAATTTTTGTTAACAACAAACTGATTTCAAATTGGAATTAAAATAAAGGAGTCTTGAATTAAAATTGGAAAACAAATTGTTTTGGGAGAAACAAAAGATTAGAAAAGTGAATATCGAGTTTTCACTAAGTGAGTTTTAATAGGTTAATGGGTTTGAAGCGTTCTTCTGCCTTAGTAATTTCGAGGACGAAATTCTTTTAAGGGGGAAGGAATGTAACGTCCCGGAATTTTTAGATATCTGAAATTGGAATATTTAATCGGTTTTAAATATTCAGGTGTTGATTTCAAACTTGAATTTCAAATATAACTATTTATCGGATAATTAAATTATTGAATTTAATAATTGGAAATTTGGGTAAAATATTAAATTCGGAGTTTTAAGCTCGATAAAAATATTTTAAAGGCTTATAAAATTTATATTAATAATACTGAAGACAATGCAACTTTTAAAATTGAATTTGGAGGTGATTTGTTCAGTTTTAAAATATATTGTTTAAATCGACGTTTAAAAATAGCCTTCCGAGGCGAAGTCTCGGAATTCAATGAAACCAGTTCCATTGAATCTATGATATTGTATTATTATCGGATTCCAAATTTTGTAGCATTTGAAGTTATCGGTTGATCTTACGGCATATAAACGCCTAGAAATAATTAATCGAATTAATTTAAATAGTCGATCCAAAAAGCTATCTTCTCCATACGATCGAATGAGGATTCGAAACCTTTTCCATTGCGTTTGGAAAAGGGGTATAACATTATAAACGCTTAACGGCACGCCTCGATAGGCAAGCTTTTAAGCTATGAATTCGAAACGATTTGAATTTATATTTAAATTTAAAAATAATATATATATTGTTGACCAGTCAAAATTCTCTTCACGTCAACTTTTCCATCAGCCTGCTTTCTTTCACCATCAGAACTTTTATCCTTCACCTCTGAATAATGTAGCTAACCTTTCTTCTACACGCCTCCCTTCTTTTCTATCATTCCCTCGCTTCCTTTATAAAATTCACGCAACAGAGAAAAATCATTCAAGCTTATTCATTTTTCACGAATCAGTTCGTTCCTTTTTTTTAAATATATATATATATATATGTATAATGGCCGAACGATTTTCGTTCAATCTCTAAATCGTGCACAGTGGTTCTTCGTTCTTCCTCTTGCAATTCGAAGCTCGTTATCTCCATTCCTCTTCCCCTTAGAAATGTATTCGTAATCGAATTCCAAAAAATATATAATAATGAGCTACCCCTTTCGAAATCAAGCAAAATTCGAGGCGTCTTTTCTTCATTCTTCAATTCAGGAAGTCGGCTCGAACAAAGGGAGGTAGGCGCGCGACAGAGCGATGACAGAGGGAAGCAGTCGCTTGGGGTGCGGAGATGAGGTGGGTTGTCGAGCTTTGGTTCGATGGCATGGCGATTTTGGGTAGAATGGAAATTGTATTCAATTGAGCAGGACAAGGCGACGCGGAATGGCGAGCAGCCGGTGTCGCGTTTTCCCTATGGTGGCTGCGAATGGGAGTGAGAGGTCGGGGGTGTTAGGGATGGGACGGACGATGCAGCTTCTGGTGAAGTTTAGGCAGAGCATGATGGTCGATAGAGGGATCCTCGCTCGGAGTTAGTGGGTTACGCGAGTGAACTGGAAGAAGGGTAAATTCTTATTTTATATTCTGTAAATTAATTTAGCTAATTATTAAAAGGCTAGGTTAGATTTTTGATTTCAGAAGTTTTAGAAGAAAAAAAAGAGATTTCAGTAGAGGAATTTACTGCTTTGTTGTTTACAGAAAAAGTGTAATATAAATATATACATATATATACACATACCTGTTTTAGTATATATAGGAAAACAGATATTATTATAGATTTTGGAAAATATAGAGGTTTGTATAAAAATTAGATTTTTAAAGATTATTTTTAATAAGTGTATGTGTTTTCAAAAATAGAAAAAAAATAAAAATAAAGATAAGATAAATATACATATACACATTTTAAATCTACTAGTTTATTTTAAAAATACGTATTATGGAGATTAATTTGTTAAATTAATTTATTTAATTAATTTAGTCACTAAAAATTATTTTATTAAAAGGAATTAGTTTAAAATTAAATTATTAGTTGAATTAAATCATTATTTAAAATTAAAACTATTAAACGATAATTGATTGTTCGAATATTAATAAAATCATCTAATGTTTATACAAGGTCGAAAATCATGAAACCAAGTCAAGGTTGAAGTGGATTGCTAATGAAAACAAAGGTGAGATTTTCTCACTCACTCGGATTACCTGTTAAAAATTTAAATGTCAAATTTAAATTATTGGATGCCTGACTTGATTGATAAATGTATAGGTTATATGTTGGATGATATTATATATATAGTAGTTTATATATATTGGAGTGAATGATATTCCCGCATTATATAGCGGTTGAGACCCTATGCACCCCGCATAATAGCGGATGACCCTATATACCGCGATATCCCCCTCGAAGTGGGATTGGTATTTTATTTATTGACTAACATCTGTGGATGCAGGGAAAAACAGGTTGGAGGGATCCAACAGGATTCCCCAAAAATATTTATTGTTCATATATATATGTTGATATATGATATGTTGGATATATTGGTATGGTTTGTGGGTGAATTGAATTATTAAGTGTTAAATGGCATGGGAATTTAAAATGGACATTTTAAAGACCAAAAATAATTAAATCAAAGGAATTAAAAGGGTAATTTGAAAGGAATTATTTATATTAAAAATTTGATTTATTCTAAAAGGAATTAAGTGGAATAAAAATATACTAACTAACTAGGTTATACTTAACTATTTGGAATTTGGTTAAGAAGAGATTGGGAATAAAAAAAGTGGAATTTTACTACGGGAAAATTATAAAATGAAAGTATAAATAGTTCTTTTTTTATAAATAAATTGAAAACTCAAAGAATTTATAAATTTATAAAAGGGGTTTATAATGAGATAGAAAGATATCAGTGGATATGTTTTAAAAATATAAGTTAATGGTGAGAACTTATATCGAGAAATTGAAATAACTTTGCAAGAAAATAGTGGTATATATTTTGAATATGAGAATGTTGAATATGGTCGAGGTGATACGAATTGAGAGGAATTTTTGAATTAAAGTGGTGAATATTGGATTTCTAAAAATAAACTTTGTTGAGTAAGTGGAAATTTGTTTAAAATGGAATTTTAAAATTACTATACCGAAGTGACCCACTTTTCTTCACCTATATTTTAATGATTTTTAGTTGAGTTTTTTTTTAAACAAGGGATCACTTCTTTTCTTGCCTCTTTTATTTCTTTTAATTAATTTCCCAATATCCAGAATTTACTAATATAAAAATATCAGTATTTAAATCAAGTCATATCATTTATATATGTGAAGATATATAAATGTTTCTTTGCCTATCAGAGTGTTAAAGTAGCAAAGAAATTTAATCACACAATATTTTCCATAATTGAGAGGTTTTGTGTCACATAGCTATTTCTACACTTTAATCTTTTTATTGACTCAAGATTGACTAATACATGATTCAAGTGTTACCACCTTAAAATGACTCAAGATTGACTAATACATTTTCAGGTATTATCATCTTGGAATGACTTTGACTAATACATTTTTCAAGTATTAGCATCTATTATTCTCTTCTTCATTTTCCAGATTATTCTATAAACCAAATTGATTAATTTGTGGATTTATAACCCATGTATTTGATCTTTGGGATTCAGGAATTCATACATGTTGTTTCAGAATGATAAAACATATTAAAACTTGGTTTGATCTATGGATCACTGGTTAGTCTAGCCCAGATTCAGGATTCAAACATAAACATGCACAAAACAGGCACAAACATGCACAAGCAATTCAGGTCAAGCAAAATGCACATATTCAGGTTCATAAAGCATGTAATGATCATGTGAGTAATAGAGTTGTAAACTAATTTAAAGGTCATTCAGATTCTGATATTTAGATTGGAAATAGTGTTGAATATGATTTTAGAAAGATCTTTGCATATTTCTGGCTAAAAGCATATAAAGTGTGATGTTCTGGATTTTTAAACACTTAACAAAATTGCTCTACATTCTTGTTTGAGTCTATATTGTCTTTCCCTAGTTCTGGCTGGCTACTTCAGTTTCATATTGAAGTCAGTTCCAAATTTTACCAATTCCAATTCCTAAATCCTTATATACTTATGATTTTCAGGTTTTATGGTATCATAATCCTACTCTTGTTCTAGACATATCATAGGATTTAGTTGCATTTCAAATTAGCTTACACTATGGTCTTGTTTGCTTCAGGAATCTGAAGACTATGACTTCAAGCTTTTGCATGTACTTGTATCAATTACAAGACATGTACAAGCCTTACTGGTTAGCCAAGACCATGTTCAACCCATCTACTTTATACTTTGGCACATATTTATTCAAAAACAACTTTAACTTTATAACTGAAATATAACAAACATGCCAAGGAGAATATATCCACATATCAGATTATATGGCATGTTCCCCTTCATTATAATCCACTGGATCATTTCCAGAGTCTGCTACTTAAATCAATAACTCACAAGCACATATAATACTTAAGTTTTTTTTACATCTTCTTTTCAAGAAAACAAAGCAAGTATCAATCCTGGAAATACACAAGACATAAGAGAGTTTGCCTAGATTGTTTATTACAATTAAACTCCTACTTCTCTAAAGCATTTTAAAACCAGCAAGTTCTTCAAACATCCATACAAGCAAGCTACTCAAGAACCTTTCCCTGCAGCAACACTTTGAACTGCCTCAATGAAAATGAGACACCCCAAAGATTGCAAAGGCAACAAATAGGGTCAAAATATATATTCTGGTGTGAGTGAAATCATAGATTATAAATAACTTGTAATTACTAAATACTGTGCAGAGATTCATATGTTTGATGCTTATTTAAATTCATACTAAAATCTGAGTATATATACATATATAAGCTCTTACTAACATACATACACACAAGCATTCATTCATCAACACAATTCAATTATATGTACATATACTCATATGGATTAACTCCCTTAATTCCATAGCTCAATTTCTCAATCCCCATTTATCATTTATTTGGTCTTAACTCTTGCCATTGAACACCATGTGTGCATTGCAAAGGGGCTCAATTCTGTTAACCCTTTACACAGAGGCCTACAGGACTTAAACAAGTCATGCACATACCCATCATCCACCTAATGATGAATAGATCAAGGCTTTACTCCTAGATTAGCTTTATAATCTAGAGACCATTTTCATTTTCTTTCAGGAGAATTTTATTAATTCTTGAAATGCTTTATATTCTTTTCTTCCTTTCATAAATCAAAGAGTATTAAACTCACTCAGGGATTTCAGCCAGACATACAAAGCATTCATGCAAAACACCACATCCCATTTTAAGGTCATTTTTATTCAATCATATTTTCTAAAACTTGCATATATTTATTTCTAGGAATATTCCCATTTCTTACATAAATCTGGTGAAGTCATATAAAACATTACATTTATTTTACTGTGAACATAGGGTAAGGTTTTTTTTTGAGAAAAACCCATAAAAACATATTAACTTGTGATTTGAACAAATCAGGACATATATATATAATATTGCATTGTTCATATCATTTTTAATATTAACTAGACATAAGCATGAATTCCCTTATTCACACTGCCTACTTCATCCTTCATTAATACCCTATTTCTCAGTAAAAATATTTAACTCATCTCCATATAAAAACTGGATTATAAGTTACAGAATCCATTTCTGTGATCAGGATGTTTGTCTTTTCAAAGCATTAATCAAAACAGATCAAAACATCAACCAAAGACTCAGCCAAAACACCAACCATAATCAACATTTATTTATTCAGAGAATAAAATTAAACAAAAACATGATATGGTTTTATAAAAGTACTATGGCTTCCCTTAACTTGGGTCTTAATGCCTTAAATCTCATAAGATGATTAATCACTCACCTTCCTTCTTCTTTCCCCGAGAATGCTCTAACTTGAAAACAGTGTGAGTTTGCTCTTCTTTTTATTTTCTAAAATAACTTTCTGTTTTCAAAAATAAACTGATGCTTATCCTTTGATTTTTAAAACATTTAGCTAGGGTTTTAGTGGAGTGAAAAACCTTATTTTATCCCCACACAAATAAGAGAATTCTGTATATGTGTTTATGGCTAAATATGCCATTTTCTTTTTGATTCCATTTCGGGTATTACAGTTGCTTTTCTTCTTTTTCTGTGTACATGCCATTTGCATGTTTCACATACACACTATTTTCATGTGACTTACCTACATTATTTATTTTCTTAAGACAAATCTGTAATGTTCACATATATATCTTTTTATCAATTAATTCCTTGCTAATGTTTCAAACCATTTGTTTTCTCTTGATTTTAAATTGTATTTATACATATATAATACTAAACTGGTTTCATATATTTTAATCATCATAAGAGTTTATTTTATCACTCTATACTCCTCTGGCTACTTATATACAATATATATATGAGATATGTGAATATAAAACTCATTCATACTTAGTTATTTTCTTCTCATTATTATTTACTGGAAACAACTATCCTCTTCCTTATTTATTTCACTCATTCTTGATTTTTATTTTCAAACTATTTTATTCTTTGAATATTTTCCATTAACTGATTTTTATAAAATTATTTTCATCTCAATAATTTGGGTCTTCACATACTCTCCTCCTAAAAGGAATTGTCTCCCACAATTATTTTTCTCATACATTTCCATCCAAATGTATACAAAGCATAATTTTATTTGAGAAATTTCAGAAACTCATGCATTCAAAACCAATCAAACATACTTAAGTAATGTTTAAGTTTATCATAATTTTAGGCATACCTTTAAGCAGAAAATAGATTAGGATATTTATCCTTCATCCTATCTTCAGTCTCCCATGTACAATCATTCTTATCTAAACTCCACTGGATTTTAACCAATTTGATTATTTTATTTCTCAATTTCTTTTCTTCTCTAGCCACAATACCCACTGGTTCCTTCTTATAAACCAGATTTTCTTGAATTTCAACTTGTGTAGGAGATTCCAGAATGGTCTCCTTATCATGCACCCATTTTCTTAATTGAGATACATGAAATACATCATGTATATTACTCAATTCCTCTGGGAATTTCAACTTATAAGCCAAAGTTCCTACTCTTTGAATAATTTCATATGGCCCTATATATCTTGGTGACAATTTTCCTGCCTTGCCAAACCTCAATATTTTTCTCATTGGTGAAACTTTGAGAAATACATAATTTCCCACTTCAAATTCCACTGGCCTTCTCCCTTTATCTACATAGGCTTTTTGTCTCTCTTGTGCTACTCTCATTCTCTGCCTTACAAGTTCAATCCTTGCAGAGGTCTCTTTCACATGTTCTGGTCCAAGCAACAGTCTTTCACCTGCCTCCATCCAGCATGCAGGAGATACACAAGGCTTCCCATACAAAGCCTCAAATGGAGCCATACCTATAGTGGACTGATAGCTATTGTTATAAGCAAATTCAGCTAAATAGAGATGATCTTCCCAGTTGCCTCCAAAATCAAGTATACATGCTCTAAGCAAATCCTCTAAAATCTTGTTAACAATCTCGGTTTGCCCATCTGTTTGTGGGTGGTAAGATGTGCTCAAGCTTAATTCTGTCCCCATAGCCTCTTGAAAGCTACCCCAGAACCTTGAGGTAAACAAGGTATCTCTATCACTAATGATAGTCTTGGGGATTCCATGTAATCTCACTATCTCCTTCACAAATAATTGAGCTAATTTGTGAGCATTTCTATTTGAATTCACTGGAATGAAGTGAGCTGTTTTTGTGAGTCTATCAACCACAACCCAAATACTATCATTGTCTCTTCTTGTTCTTGGCAAACCATCCACAAAATCCATTGAAATGCTTTCCCATTTCCAGGTAGGCACTTCCAGAGGTTGTAGTAGGCCTGAAGGTCTTTGATAATCTGCCTTGACTTGTTGACATGTTAAACACTTTGCCACATATCTTGCCACTGCCCCTTTCATTCCTGGCCACCAATAGTTTCTTTTAAGATCATGGTACATTTTTGTACCACCTGGATGTATAGTGTACATTGTCTTGTGATGCTCATCCATAACCTCTTGCTTCAGTTCTTCTACATTGGGTATGCAGAGTTTCCCTTTCTTTCTTAAGTAGCCTCTATCATCAACTTCATAATTTTCCACTAACATGCCTTGTGATATCATGTCCTTCTTTCCTTTTAGATTAGTGTCTTGATTCTGCATATTTCCTATTTTATCGACCAGGGTTGATCTTAAGGAGATGAGACTTAATTTTCCATATTCAATCATGTCACTATGTACATTGTCTGATGCACCAATTTCTTCCTTCATTTCTACTTCACTAAGAATTGTTAAATCCTTGAATTCAGTCATCATTAAGCTTGCCAATCTTGCTTGATGTCTACTCAAAGCATCTGCTACCTTGTTAGCTTTTCCAGGAGTATATAATATATCAAGATCATAGGCAGCTAAAAACTTTACCCACCTATGTTGTCTCATATTCAAGTCTTTTTGAGAAAACAAATACTTAAGTGATTTATGGTCTGTAAACAATTCAAATTTAGTACCTAACAAGTAGTGTCTCTATAGCTTCAATGCATAAACAATGGCAGCAAGCTCTAAATCATGAGTGGCATATCTGGTTTCATTTGGCTTGAGTTGCCTTGATGCATATGCTATGACTCTTCCATGTTGCATGAGTACTGCCCCTAACCCAGACCCACTAGCATCAGTATAAACCACTAATCCTTCATTTCCCTCTGGAACTTGCAAGAATGGAGCTTCCATCAATGCCTTCTTCAATGATTCAAAAGCTTGTTCACATTTTTCTGTCCACACATATGGTTGCTCTTTTCTGGTTAGCTTGGTTAGTGGAATGGCTATCCTTGCAAAGTCTTTTATAAACCTTCTATAGTAGCCTGCCATTCCTAAAAATGACCTCACCTCAGTCACTGATTTGGGTCTACTCCATGATTGCACTGCCATGACTTTGTTTGGGTCTACACAAATCCCTTGTTGAGATATAATGTGTCCCAAAAATTTGACTTCATTCTGCCAAAATGTACACTTAGTAAATTATGCCTTTAAATCATGTGCTCTTAATCTTGACAAAACCAGATGCAAGTGCTTTGCATGCTCCTCTTCTGATTTTGAATACACCAATATATCATCAATGAAAACAACTACAAATTTATCTAGAAAATCTCTGAATGTCCTATTCATTAAATCTACAAAATAGGATGGTGCATTTGTCAATCCAAAAGGCATTACTAAAAATTCATATAGTCATTTGATGGAATCCAGAGGCTAAGTCTAGCCTTGAAAAGATTCTTGCTCCATTTAATTGATCAAATAAATCATCAATTTTGGGGAGTGGATATTTATTCTTGATGGTAACTTTGTTTAATTCCTTGTAATCAATACACATCCTCATTGTACCATCATGTTTCTTTACAAATACCACTGGAGAACCCCAGTTTGAACTACTAGGCCTTATGAAGCCTTTCTGCTCCAATTCTTCCAATTGTTGTTTCAATTCCACTAATTCTTTAGGACCTATTCTGGTAGGCTTCTTGATGATAGGACTTGCTCCTGGGATTAATCTTATCTGAAATTCAACTTTCCTATTTTCTGGAACTCCTATAACCTCTCCAAAGACATCTGGGTATTCATTTATTACTTTTATGTCTTCCAGAATTAATTCTTTTTCAGTCATGATCCACATTTAATTAAGGCAATTTGTTTTGGCTATTTCACTCATGACTACAATATTTTTACCATTTTATATTTTCAAAGAAATAGTAAGGGCCCGTTTGGTTTCATTTTGTATTTTGAGTTTTGTGTTTTCAACTTGTACTAAGAAATACCAAGAAATAAGAGAAGAAGATCCACAATTCTTAGCCATTGCGACGATCAACGGACAACGAAGGAGTTAGATTGTTCTTCATGCTTTTGTTATCTCTCGAAACACGAAAAACAAAATAAACTTGTTTTCTATTTTACATGTTAATTTCATTTCTCAAAATTATTTGTTTTTCTAACAATACATACGACGGATGCACTTTTGTATAGACGAAAACACAAAACTAAAAACGACAAACCAAACGGGGCCTTAAATTTTCCAAGTTCAAAATTGCTTTGAATTTACTCAACCAATCTACTCCTAGAATAATTCCTATTCCAGGATATTTTAACACAAACAAATCAGATTTAAACATATTTCCACCTATGTTTAATTCTACTCCCAAACATTTAATTCCTAGCATGCAAGAACTACCTAGGGGACTCTGAATAAACAAAGGTTTATCAACTAAATTGCATGTGAGAGCCAATTTATTCACTATGTCTTGTGATATTAAGGAATGTGTAGCCCCATTGTCATATATAACTGAGATTGGATAATCTTTAATTAGGAGTATACCTTCCAATTGTCCAGAATTTCCCACTGCATTTGCTTTGCCTTCTAATGCTCCTACCTTTGCTCCTTTCTTGAACTCTGGGCAATTCTTTTTGATATGACCTTCTTTCCCACAATTATAGCAACTGAATGGGGTTTTCTTAGCTACTTGACACCTATTACTCATGTGTCCTTCCTTGCCATAGTTGTAGCAAATAATTTTCTTCTTAACTTCCCCACTGGTTGCTCCTTCAACCTTCTTGTCTGAATTCTTCTTGTCATAAGGATGTGCTCTATTTTTCCCCTTCTTGTTGTTGTTATTAGCTCTCATGTTCCTGAATTTCTCCCTTGCATTATCATGTTGTTCAAAAGAAAGAGTGAGATCTATGACTTGATCAAATGTTTTGTCTTTGTATGGTAGCATTGCTCTACTTAAACCAGCATTAAGTCCTTGAATAAATCTTGAATTCTTTGATTCCTCATTCCCTATGAGCATGGTTCCATACTTAGACAAGCTCTCAAAATTTTGAGTGTATTCGGTCACACTCATTGATCCTTGCCTTAATCTTATGAACTCCTCAAGCAATGTTGCCTTAGCTGTTGCTGGGACAAATCTAGCCTCAAGCATATCCTTAAACTGATCCCATGTTATCTCATTTTCTGGTCTTCCTGTGATGATTACCTCCCACCAATCTAGTGCTGCTCCTTTGAGCCTTCTGGAAGCTATTTGCCTCTTCCTTTGGTCATTGATTTGCATGTCTGCAAATATCCATTCCAAAGTTCTTAGCCATGTTTGCACACCCATGACTCCTTCAGTGCCTTCAAAATCCTTGCCTCCTAAATTTGAGAATGTTTTCAGTAGCTTAGATAACTCCTCATGAGGATTTTCTTCCCTCTTCACTGCTCCTTCCCTAAATGCCCTCACCAAATCTTGCAAATTGACCAATGGTGTTGCATTAGAGGGTCCTGCTCCAGAGTTTGGTGGTCTTCCTACCATGATTCGCTATACAATTTACATAGCTAGTTAGTCTTGTTTTTGATTTAATTGTTTCAGTAATTTATTCCTAATGTTATGTGGTTTGTTCCTTAGGATTTTATCCATATAAGAAAATTAGATTTTTTTTTGCTATGTTTTTGGTGACATAGCTCTGATACCAACTGAAGTGACACACTTTTCTTCACCTATATTTTAATGATTTTTAGTTGAGTTTTTTTAAAAAATAAGGGATCACTTCTTTTCTTGCCTCTTTTATTTCTTTTAATTAATTTCCCAAGATCCAGAATTTACTAATATAAAAATATCAGTATTTAAATCAAGTCATATCATTTATATATGTGAAGATATATAAATGTTTCTTTGCCTATCAGAGTGTTAAAGTAAAAAAGAAATTTAATCACACAATATTTTCCATAATTGAGAGGTTTTGTGTCACATAGCTATTTCTACACTTTAATCTTTTTATTGACTCAAGATTGACTAATACATGATTCAAGTGTTACCACCTTAAAATGACTCAAGATTGACTAATACATTTTCAGGTATTATCGTCTTGGAATGACTCAAGATTGACTAATACATTTTTCAAGTATTAGCATATATTATTCTCTTCTTCATTTTCCAGATTATTCTATAAACCAGATTGATTAATTTGTGGATTTATAACCCATGTATTTGATCTTTGGGATTCAGGAATTCATACATGTTGTTTTAGAATGATAAAACTTATTAAAACTTGGTTTGATTTATGGATCACTGGTTAGTCTAGCCCAGATTCAGGATTCAAACATAAACATGCACAAAACAGGCACAAACATGCACAAGCAATTCAGGTCAAGCAAAATGCACATATTCAGGTTCATAAACATGTAATGATCATGTGAGTAATAGAGTTGTAAACTAATTTAAAGGTCATTCAGATTCTGATATTTAGAATGGAAATAGTGTTGAATATGATTTTAGAAAGATCTTTGCATATTTCTGGCTAAAAGCATATAAAGTGTGATGTTCTGGATTTTTAAACACTTAACAAAATTGCTCTACATTCTTGTTTGAGTCTATATTGTCTATCACTATTTCTGGTTGGCTACTTCAGTTTCATATTGAAGTCAGTTCCAAATTTTACCAATTCCAATTCCTAAATCCTTATATACTTATGATTTTCAGGTTTTATGGTATCATAATCCTACTCTTGTTCTAGACATATCATAGGATTTAGTTGCATTTCAAATTAGCTTACACTATGGTCTTGTTTGCTTCAGGAATCTGAAGACTATGACTTCAAGCTTTTGCATGTACTTGTATCAATTACAAGACATGTACAAGCCTTACTGGTTAGCCAAGACCATGTTCAACCCATCTACTTTATACATTGGCACATATTTATTCAAAAACAACTTTAACTTTACAACTGAAATATAACAAACATACCAAGGAGAATATATCCACATATCAGATTATATGGCATGTTCCCCTTCATTATAATCCATTGGATCATTTCCAGAGTCTGCTACTTAAATCAACAACTCACAAGCACATATAATACTTAAGTTTTTTTACATGTTCTTTTCAAGAAAACAAAGCAAGTATCAATCCTGGAAATACACAAGACATAAGAGAGTTTGCCTAGATTATTTATTACAATTAAACTCCTACTTCTCTAAAGCATTTTAAAACCAGCAAGTTCTTCAAACATCCATACAAGCAAGCTACTCAAGCATCTTTCCCTGCAGCAACACTTTGAACTGCCTCAATGAAAATGAGACACCCCAAAGATTGCAAAGGCAACAAATAGGGTCAGAAAATATATTCTGGTGTGAGTGAAATCATAGATTATAAATAACTTGTAATTACTAAATACTGTGCAGAGATTCATATGTTTGATGCTTATTTAAATTCATACTAAAATCTGAGTATATATACACATATATAAGCTCTTACTAACATACATACACACAAGCATTCATTCATCAACACAATTCAGTTATATGTACATATACTCCTATGGATTAACTCCCTTAATTCCATAGCTCAATTTCTCAATCCCCATTTATCATTTATTTGGTCTTAACCCTTGCCATTGAATACCATGTGTGCATTGCAAAGGGGCTCAATTCTCTTAACCCTTTACACAGAGGCCTACAAGACTTAAACAAGTCATGCACATACCCATCATCCACCTAATAATGTATAGATCAAGGCTCTACTCCTAGATTAGCTTTGTAATCTAGAGACCATTCTCATATTCTTTCAGGAGAATTTTATTAATTCTTGAAATGCTTTATATTCTTTTCTTCCTTTCATAAATCAAAGAGTATTAAACTCACTCAGGGATTTCAGCCAGACATACAAAGCATTCATGCAAAACACCACATCCCATTTTAAGGTCATTTTTATTCAATCATATTTTCTAAAACTTGCATATATTTATTTCTAGAAATATTCCCATTTCTTACATAAATCTGGTGAAGTCGTATAAAACATTACATTTATTTTACTGTGAACATAGGGTAAGGTTTTTTTTGAGAAAAACCCATAAAAACATATTAACTTGTGATTTGAACAAATCAACACACACACACACACACACACACATATATATATATATAATATTGCATTGTTCATATCATTTTTAAAATGAACTAGACATAAGCATGAATCCCCTTATTCACACTGCCTACTTCATCCTTCATTAATACCCTATTTCTCAGTAAAAATATTTAACTCATCTCCATATAAAAACTGGATTATAAGTTACAGAATCCATTTCTGTGATCAGGGTGTTTGTCTTTTCAAAGCATTAATCAAAATAATCAAAACATATCAAAACATCAACCAAAGACTCAGCCAAAACACCAACCATAATCAACATTTATTTATTCAGAGAATAAAATTAAACAAAAACATGATATGGTTTTATAAAAGTACTATGGCTTCCCTTAACTTGGGTCTTAATGCCTTAAATCTCATAAGATGATTAATCACTCACCTTCCTTCTTCTTTCCCCGAGAATGCTCTAACTTGAAAACAGTGTGAGTTTGCTCTTCTTTTTATTTTCTAAAATAACTTTCTGTTTTCAAAAATAAACTGTTGCTTATCCTTTGATTTTTAAAACATTTAGCTAGGGTTTTAGTGGAGTGAAAAACCCCATTTTATCCCCACACAAATAAGAGAATTCTGTATATGTGTTTATGGCTAAATATGCCATTTTCTTTTTGATTCCATTTCGGGTATTACAGTTGCTTTTCTTCTTTTTCTGTGTACATGCCATTTGCATGTTTCACATACACACTATTTTCATGTGACTTATCTACATTATTTATTTTCTTAAGACAAATCTGTAATGTTCACGTATATATCTTTTTATCAATTAATTCCTTGCTAATGTTTCAAACCATTTGTTTTCTCTTGATTTTAAATTGCATTTATACATATATAATACTAAACTGGTTTCATATATTTTAATCATCATAAGAGTTTATTTTATCACTCTATACTCCTCTGGCTACTTATATACAATATATATATGAGATATGTGAATATAAAACTCATTCATACTTAGTTATTTTCTTCTCATTATTATTTACTGGAAACAACTATCCTCTTCCTTATTTATTTCACTCATTCTTGATTTTTATTTTCAAACTATTTTATTCTTTGAAGATTTTCCATTAACTGATTTTTATAAAATTATTTTCATCTCAATAATTTGGGTCTTCACATATACCATGTAATTTTCTATAAAACTATTATTGGACTTAGAATGTTCCGAAGTTAGTTATTATTTATTAATAGCTGGATATGAATTTTTAATGTTGATAATTAGTTTTACCTTAAACCATATTTTGAAAAGAAAACCATTATTCTTAATTTATAAGTATATATGTTTTTAAATGTTTTAAATTCAATTATAAATTCTCTTGAGATGAGAAGCAAAATTTATTAAATTGGATAAGATTGTAGAGGAAAGGTCTTATAGTGGGGTTTATGGAAACTTAAAGTATAAGATAGAAGTTTTCAGAAGGTGAAATAAAATTCACAAAAGGGAAGTAGAAGTGAAACTGAATTTTTAATAAGCATAAACGACTTTGGAAATATTTAAGGAATTTAACTAAGAAATTCTAGAGTTTATAGTATTCGTGTGAAATGAGTTTTTACAAATAAAGTTGTAAATGATTTCTAAGAAGAAAAAGGAAATAAGAGAAATATTTTCTAAGTGTCGAATATAGAATGAAGTGGAAAAAAAAGGATCCCAAGTATTGGGAGAATATTGGAATTTATTCCATGTGAATAAAAGTGATTTGAAAACTATTTTCAAAATGTGAAGTAGGAAAATAATATCTTATGTAGATATTTTGAGATAAATAATTTGGGAAATTATTTAAGGCCTGATGGTTGCTGTGAATGTTATATGATAGTTAAATAACCGACTATCAATTCTGGCCCATACGCTGATCGTTTCGAAGAGATCGGGATTGGGTTTAATTACCCGAAAACCACTTCGATCTGGTTTGAACGTTAGCGAATAAAGACCGTGAAGGTGATGAAGACGGTGATTCGGTTTGTGCAGACCCAGGGCAACTTGTATGGACGAATGCTATCAGAACATCGTCAGAGGGACTATGAGCATTCTAAGTGAATGAGTTCTTTAAAAGGTAATGCATAGCCTCATGCCTCATCAACCGGGAATGGCTAAAACATGGGAGGTGCAGCAAGGCTAAGTGGGTAGCACCCAAGTAGGGTAAGATTTCCCCTGTCTAGATGTCCCTTTTATTTCGGTTGTGTGGGCGGTTGTTAGCTCCAACCGCGGGGTGATCTTATTCGGACTATCCAGTAAGGGGTAGCTCCGGTCTTGTGTTGCAGGTGATCGGGAGTGATCCTTGGTACTCTGATCTAGACCAGGTATTGTGACGGGCGGTACCCCAGTAGCCTTGCCATTGTATGGAATCCAATCTCCAATAAGCGCCCGTAAGGTTTTGATTGTGCCCAACTATGCTAGAACGTGAGATGTAAGCATTTCAGCTAGATTCTATTTTACTTTCTATAGACATTACTATAATATCAGATGAATTTGATAAAAAATGTTTTGGCCATCGTAAGGTAAAAACCCGGCATATTTATTCGTGGCGTGGTCTTACAAGATACCTTTGTTTCAAAGGATTTTCAGAAAATATAATAATCAAATTGAGTGTGATTTTCTCACGCTGGTTTTCCAGACTAACTCGGGTGTTGTTTTATTATGATGCTCGGGTCAGACCGAGTTAAACAGGTCCAGGATAGTATGCTATGGAGCTCAAGAGGCGAGCTGGATGATAAAGACGTATCTCCGTACTTGAATTATAATTTCCGCTGTGTAAGGACAGATAATAAGCTGTCCAAAGTGATGATTGATTGTTGTACTCTGAAATGGTATGTATATATAATAGTACAGGTTTTTGTATTTAAAAGCTATTATTGTATATTATATTTTGTTCCGCTGCGATTGTGAGATTCTGTTGTTGTTTTTATCTTCTTCTTCTTCTACCTCTTTCTTCTTTAACCCTGAAGACTCGTATTTCTGTCCACTTTGAGTTGAATCGATGTGGAATATTGTCAGCTCAAAGGGGTACGGATTTGCGGGTCATCGCAATATGTGTGTGTGTGTATATATTTGAAATATAATATACCTATATTATATTTAATAGTTTAATCTTTATTCATACATATATATATATATAACATATACATATTTCTGTACAGAAATATTCAAAAAAAACTTATTTTTTGTTTAATATAATATAATATATATAAACATATACATTAAATTAGTTTGACTAATTAAATTAATACAAATTCAAAATTTAAAATCATATTATTAATATATGTATATATAATAGATATTTTATCTAAATATGATAAATTGTTTTTGTTTTTCAACCATATCTATATTATGTGTGTGTAGAATTTAAACTATATTATATATATATATATATTACTTTAAAATAATATGACTATGAAAACAAATATTATTTCAAATTTAGAATTTAAACTATATTATACATATATACTAATTTTTTTATTCAAAAATTTATTTTTTCTCATTGTCGAAAAAGAATTCTCAAAGATTAAAATCAATAAATATTGGAATTTAGAGTATTATCTTATATGTGTGTGTAAATACACAAACACACACATATATATATGTATGTATGTATGTATGTATGTAAGTACGTATGAATTCAATTTAGGTCCATATATCTTTGTGTAGATATTTGTGTTGCGTTATATTTGTCTTATTATTTGTATAATGATATAAAATGCACTCATATGTTAATTAGACTATTGTTTAGTTTTAATCATTGTGAGAGCTACACCATACATAATTCCCATAAACATGTGATGTTCAAAATATCCAATTTAATACAAAAATGAATAAAGTAAACATTAAAAAAAGTTAAATGGCCAAAGTAAAATTAAGTGAATTAAGATTTAAACATAAAATCACCTTATATTGGAAAAACATCATATGTGATTTATTGTTAAAAAATTATTCATGTTAACACAAGTTAAAGATCTAGTCTAACAGAAATCATGGTAGCTATGGTTTCTCCGACTCCACCATATGTAGGTCTTCATGAAGCCAATAATCGAGATCTGAGGTCAGAAATTCCACTTGACCAATCTACAGAATAGGGATATGCATAATTGATTTCTAGGAAGGCAAGGCGGAATGGTTTTAGGAAGGAAACACAACCTACTATTGAACAGGATTTTATTTTTGTGAAGGAAAATATGAATAGTCTTCCCAATAATATCGACTTCCTAAACAAAGGACGACAAGCTTCAGAAATTGGATAAAAGGAGAACAAAAGTATGTGAAGTTTCCATCTATTGTGGAAGCATGCAGACCTACCAAGGCGGCAACTAGGCATGATGGTAAACTTAACACTGAGATGAAAGCTCTTAGAGCATGGAATGATATCGTGGTAGAATTAGAAGTTTCATCTTATTCTCTACTCACGTACTATACCCCTCAAGTGCATAATAATATGAGATGCGCAAAGATGAAACATCAAATTATTGGTTCGGCTGGAGAAAAGTCGAAGAATACTATTGCATTTTATGTTATGGGTCCAAAGTCTTATTATCATTTTTTCAAGCCTAAATTATTAGGGTTTGGAAACCATCAAGTTAGTTTCAAATTTTTCTCAAAAGATAATGGTTTTTACTTTAAATTTGAAAAACAAGCGGTTTTTTATAAAGTGCTTGCAACCACATTTCTACTACAAATGTCTAGTGATTGTGAAAAAGTGGAAAGATAGTATGAAATTTTTTTTAGGAATTTTACAAACATTTCCCATTTTCGTCTGCTTTCCTAACTTTGACTTAGACTTTTGATGGAGAAAGTAATTCGAAGAATTGCTTTGGTCATTAGTGCTCTGATTAAATTAGATCAAGTGACAGAAGGGATGATACGTGTCTTCTTCGCTCAAGTCCTAATTGAAATTGATGCTAATTTTTCATTTCCAAAACAAAATCGTAGCATAGATACTAATGGTAATATTGTATGGCAAGAAGTGGTGTATGAGTGGTGTCTTATTAGATGCAATTCATGTAATTGTTTTGGGCATTCAGAAAGGAGATGCAAAGCTCTAAAGACATGGGTTCCTAAACAACAAGTTAATAAAGGAGCAAAAACAAACTCAATGCATTTTGATATTCAGAAGGGAGTTAACATTCAAGTTCAAGCTAATGCTAGTTCATCAAAGAAGATCTCCGAGCAAACAAAGGAAATTAATAACAATTATGTCCAGATACAAGACGGTCCAAGTTTAGTTACAAGAAAAATTCAAATAAATAAAAATGGCCAAATAATGTACAAAATGTAATAACTTGACTAATTAGGTGTAAATCTCTCATCTTGCTAATAGATGTGACATAGAAAATATTATGTAACAGCGGTCAGACCAAGCTCCCCATCTCTAGCACATGGCATACGCATATGAGTTAGCACACACTTTGTTGCAACAAAAGGAATCCCCAATGTTACATGTATACCAATTCATATTTATGCATCACTTCTCCAATTTATTTAGCAATGTTGGACTTTTCCAATTCCAAACTGTCGTTCCTCCTTATAACATGCGAGACAACCCTAAAAGTCTCCCCCTTGACTCGCATCCCCTTGGATTAACTTTTGAGAGCGCTATTTTGTCTGCATGCCCCAGTTTGTAACCTTCAGCTCTGATACAATTGTTGTGTAACGGTGGTCGGACCAAGCTCTCCATCTCCAGCACGTGGCGTATGCATATAGGTTGGCACACACTTTGTTGTAACAAAAGGATTCCCTAATGTTACATGCATATTAACCCATATTTATACATCACTTCTCCAAGTTATTTAGCGATGTGGGACTTTTCCAATTCCAAACCGTCATTCCTTCTTATACCATACGAGACAACCCTAATAGAAAATAGTTTTATTAATAAAGATCTAGTGAATTCTTATGTAAGTGCTTTGGGCTGCTCTTCAGAAAGGGTGATAAATGTAGAAACAAATTTGCCAAGGTCTAATCCTTGTGAAGGAGTGTAGGAGAAATTAGACTGTCATGTCTGAATCAAACATCTCTCAAAAAGATAAAACACATGCTATGTCTCATGAAGCCAATGAAGCTAGCAAAGCTCCAAGCCTTAGAATCACCAGAAGGAGAAGAAATGAAAACACTCTATTTGAATTCAAGGCTACGACTGAGGAAGGCATAAGTGATAACCTTCCATGGACAGGTTTGATTGCACAATTTAAATCCAGGCTAGAAAAGTAATTTAAGTAAAATGAGTTCCGTCCCTAGTAACTCAAACCAAGGTATTTCACCTCAGATAGGGGATTCATCCAACCTGTAAAAACCATACCAAATTATAAATAGATCCATCCAATGTAATCAAACCTAAGTAACCTTTTAGATATGTACATATTTAATTCCATTATCCATATAAAAGATCAACAATCTAAGCAAATAGTAATTAAACATGGAAAAAAGTTCCAGGACCAAGGTGTTTCACCTCGAAAATTCCTAAGTTAGTTAATAAATGTACTTTTAGCAATACAAAAGGATGGAGGATGGATTAGAACAAAAACAATTGATACAAAGAAGAAGCATCTAAAATAATATTTCCTTACAAAGATAGAATCCAATGAAAATGGTAAAATAACACAAATGGAAAAAACAATTGAACCAAAATAAAGGAATTTTACCTCAAATAGATGGAAATATGCAAATACGCAGTGTAGCTGCTTCCAACATCCAATATCGGGCATAGGCGAAAGAAACTGAGAAAAAAAGGAAAAAATGATTTGTATGAAAATAAATAAATAAATAAGAATAATGGTGAGAGATACATGTATACATACATACATACATACATACATATGTGATGTATAAATACATACATACATACATATGTGATGTATACATACATACATACATACATATGTATATATGTATATATGTGTGTGTGTGTATTTATATAAGATTCGTAAAGTAGAAGAGAAAATTCTATGGGTTTGAACTGAAGATGCGTTTAGTTTGGGATGAACTATGTGCAGAATTATCATAATTATGCTTGAAATTATAGTAAACTTAAGTGTTAAGAGGAAATGTGTGAGTATATTTTGTAATGGAGGATGAGGGGAGGAAATGTGTAAGCATATTATGTTAGCGTATATTCTAGAAATGAGTACAATATTAATGTAAATTTTCAATAAAATTTGAAAGTGGGATATGAGCTTTATAATAAAATACGGGCTAAAAGTGATGAGAAGTAAGCATTTAGGATGAGACCAAAGGAGTTGAGAGATAAATTTTACATCTGTATTGAACTTTTTATATAATAGAATAGAAGATGCAGAGTAAAACGAAGTAGCTAATTTTTAGTATAAGTTGAAATGTGTGGAATCTAAAAAAGAACAATTTGATTTTAAACATTGAATGAACCTAAGAAGATAATAAGCAAATGAGTGGGAATTGGTTAATTAAGTGTTTAATTTACTATTGAGGAAACTTGTGATTATAATATATTTTTAGGAAGTATAAAAATATCCTTCCATGGCAGTATATTATTTCATATTAATTCAAAAAAAGAAAATCCTTATATTTAGTTTCTTAATAAATGAGAAAATATGATAGGTTGAGATATAAATATAACTGTGGAGATGAATACAAATTCTTTACATAAATTAAGCAAAATAGAAAACATGACCTAGAGTAAGCAAGAAAAGAGTAGACAAATTGTTAGATATTGGATCTATCTATCTATTCTATTTTGTATAAAGTTGAATGTTTGACTATTGCTACTCTTTTTCCTCGCCCATTATAAGCTCATATCCTCAATTCTCCTCTATCTAGAGGTACTATTTTCATTTAAGCTCTCATGCTTCCTTTTATTTTTTTCTAAAAGACCAAATCACTAAATTACAAAATTTAATGAATAAAACACGCCTTGCAAACTTTAATAGTTGTCTTAGTATTCTTAAACTTATTATTTAATCTAATAGCATATATAATATATGATAAGTTAATGAAAGCTTTGTCAAGCATCTTCTCATTTTTTCTTCTCCTTCAACTTTATTTAATAGTACAATTATTCTCCTATTTCAGACATGCTATCTCCTCTCAAACAGTTCTATTATCTGTATCGAAATAAAGCAAGAGAATAAATTTATGCATCGAAAGTTGAATGGTTGTTTATTCCATGTGCCATGGAGTCAAGATGGTTAAGTTATACCCTAATTTGTTATCTTCTTATTATAAGATTATATAATAGATCTTCAAATTATCGTTTATGTGTTTATATCTGAAGTTTTGATGTATTCCATGTTGTAGGTGTTGCCATCGAGTCAGAAATATCCATTTTGAAGCTCCAACGATAGTGACGTGACTGAAAGAATATATTACACTTGTACAACTTGGTTTCAACACTACTTCACTAGCACAACATTGTTTTAGTTCTTCTGCATCGGTACAACATAGTCTCAGTACTTCTACACTGTATTAAAAGGCTCCATTTTACCTTGTACCACTACAATTAGTAGTTAGTTTTTCATCGCTTCAACACTACAATTCGGACTATGCCTATGTGTACAACAATAACACAGAATTGCACCAATTCTTACTTGATTGAAGTAGGATTAGCAAAACAAGCTCGTATGTCTCGCAATTCCTAGTCATGCACTCCTTGTACTAAAATACTTTGAGGCAAAAGTATGAATTATGTATCATTTTGATAAAACCTCCTTGGTTCAATGCATTTTCTCTATATCAACAAAATTCACCTATGTAATGCCTAAAATTTCATTTTTAACTCTTTTGAATGGATGTAATTGTATTTTTATTTATAAGACGGCTCCTATATGATGACTAACAAAAAATTTATTAGGGTCAGTTGTTAGCTGATTTTTATCTCTCGTCATTATTTTTTATTTTTATACTAGCCATGTATTAGGAATTTTATGAACTCTCGTCCTTTTTACATTGAATAAATATTTGAGTTCTCTCCTCGAAATGAGAGCCAATCATATTACCCAAAAAATGTAAGCACTTGAACTTGTGTATGTTGGAACCAGCCCCGTCTATAACGGGTGAAATTGGTGAATTTCAATTTTTTTTCCTAATTGGATCTTAGTGGGCCAATGAAGTCTAATATATACATTAGAACCAATCTAGTTATTTTGAATAAAATCACATTTTATTTAATTATTTTTGTTTCATAATTAATCTATATTAATTATATTAATATTTGTTTAAAGTTAATATATCATTAAATATTTTAAAATGTATAAGATATAAAAATGTGTGTGTGCGATGTGCAACATTATAAAAGTGTACATGATCAATTTTATACATAAATAGATATTAAGATTCATATCTACTATATATATACACTTAGCTCTTATATATATGTCTATTGTCTATATATACATATATATATATATATATGATCACTAGTCCCTTTTATTTAACATCATTTGTAACCCTTTGATATCAACCACAAGTTTATATTTAAATATTTGGTCCACGTGACATGAGAGAAAGAACAAATATTTAAATAGAAACTTGTGGCTCACATCTGAGGGCTACAAAATGGTGCTAAATAAAGAAGGCTATTCATTCTAGCTCATATATATATATATATATATATATATATATATATTGAAATGGTACTTAGATACAACATGTCACTGGGACAACAAATCACAGCACACATGTCAATATATGTTCGAAGCACGCTACGCAAGTTTTGAACTTGTGACCTCTTGCACCAAAGTCGAATCACTTAACCACTGGGACAATGGTGCTTGTCGTCTAGCTCATATATATATATATATATATATATATATATATATATATATGGTTTCAATGACACCCCAAACATTGGCGCAATTCAATTGCCCCTTGATTTCCACTCTAAGTTTCTATTTAAATAATGTTTCTTTATCTCTCTTTCCACTTACTTCATTCTTTAAATAGAAACTTGAGGAGAAAACCAGGAGACAATTGGGGTGCTCCACTATTTGAATGTCATTGAACGCTCCTTATATGTATATATTTAAAATAATAATTGATAAAATGTATGAATAATCATAATATTACACCAAAAAGGCTATATTAAATAAGCTGTAGTGGATAACTTATTAAATGAGGTAGATAGCCATGGAAATTGGCAAAGATGATAAATTAAACAAATTTCAAGCACAATACGTATATAACAATACATTAATAAAAGATTATAATCGAATTAATCATATTCAAGCACAACAAACATATGATATTATCAACCTTTAACTAAAGAGGTTGAAGTTCTGATTGACATAGAATCTTTTCTATAGCCCGACAGAAGCTAAACATTCCTTGAAGATGTTATAAGAATACAATACCATTTAGACTACATGTCACCTCCTCTGTTTTGTCCAGTTATATATAAATTTCAAATTCAAACGTTAAATGTAACAACTCGCATATTTTACGATTGTATATTTAAATGTTTTATTTAAATATAGCATCGTTAGTCGGATTTAAGTCCAAAATGTTACTTTTTGCAAATAGTCGAATTAGGACTCGAGACCACTTCCATTGAGTCCAAAATGACGTTTACAACTTTTTTGAGTATAAACATCGATATGTTTAGAGTTAAGTGAAATTTTGATATTTTCATTTAAGGCTTTGGGTTTGGGTTTCAGCCCACCAACCTAACAAATAACCCAACTCCACTCCTCTTCATTCATTCCACTCCTCATTTCCTATACTCTCAAGCTAAAGTAAAAATGGGGGTAGAGAAAAGGAATTAGAAATTCCAAAGTCCTAATTCTCTTAGGAAGGATCAACTTCAAGGTAGAAATCAAGGAGAAGCTTAGATTGAAGCTTCTTGAGTTGTTGTTGAAGAGGAATTGATCTTAGTTTGTTTTAGAGCTTCTCACTTGAGTTTTTGAGTTAAAGGTGAGTTTTTGAGTTAAAGGTGAGTTTTTGAACTCACATCTATGTCTATATCTTTGATTGTTGTTAGGTATGAATTCCTAACATTTGTGCATATTCATTTGCTTTTGATTTGAATTGATTTGGTGAATTTTCCAAATTTTGGTGTTTTGAAGTCAAATCTTTAAAATCCTATTTTTGATGTTTGAACATTGTTGGGGTGTATCAAAGAGCCTATAAGGCTGGGTTGTCGCTTGGCATAAATCCCTAGTCTCCGTTGCTCGTCCGATCACTTCCGTTTGGATTTTTGCCCCCTCTTGGGCTAGGTTGAAAATACTGCAAATGGAAGTTCAGTCGACTGAACGGTATGGTCAGTCGACTGAATTTGGAAGCAGAAAAATTCCTGCTCCTGTGTCAGTCGAGTGACCATATAGTTCGGTCGACTGAACTGGGAACAGAAATGTTCCTGTCCCTGTACCAGTCGACTGAACTGCAGAGTCAGTCGACTGAACCTGAAACCCGAGAGTTTCTAGGCATGAATCAGTCGACTGACCCTACAGTTCAGTCGACTGAATCTAGGAAATCTGCATTTTTGCCTATTTGAGGCAGTTTTGTGTGGGTTTCCGATTTTTAGTCGATTCTTTTCGATCCGGTTAGTTGTTATCACTTATTATCGACTTTGATGACTTCTTTCTTTGGATTTTTGGGAATATCCGTTTGATGGATTTAATATCGATTTTTATGGATTTAATTCACATTGTCGTATGTGAATTTTTGGTGATTGATTGTTTCTACAATCATTTTTGTGATTTGTCACTTTAAAATACAAAGGTTTCTCTACTAGTAGTAACTATTCAAACTCTTTCACAAAGATGATTTCAACTCTATTTTTAATACAAAGCTCGTTTATAAAACCGTTTTCCAACCTATTAGTATATACAAACCTTTACCTCATTCGTATGAGAAATCTAATTAAATGGCTTAGCAAAACAAGTGCTATGAAATGCTTGCGTTTACTTTGTCGGTTAATTCTTAGACTTGTTTGATTGAAATCTTGTGACAATTTTCGAGTGGAAGTCTACAATTTGTTCGTAAATATTTAATTTAAGCCAGTGGTTATGGGACATGAAGCTAAATTCATCTATTTACTAGCTTAGTGTAATTGACACTTCTTATTGATCAACGGTGATCATTTTGTGATTTAGACTAGTGAAGTGCGATGTCTCTTTGTTTGTGTGAGGACTAAAGACCCCTTTTTGGAACTTTGGTTCAATTTGGTGGGGTAGCGACCCATGGTCTTCGGGCCGTTTGTGGAGCTTCGGCTCAAAACTTGATGGTTAGCGACCATGGAATAGCGTTCCGTTTGTGACACACGTGTTGGTGAGTTTTCATGCTCCTGTTTGTGATAGGCCTCCCCCTTTGTGATTTCTGGATTTCTAGTGGTTGATTTCTAGAATTTGTGTTTCACCAATTTTTGTGGATTGCATTGATAAGCTTTATCAATATTTGTGTTTTGGTGAATAATTTAAAGAATATGACATTCTTTTGGTGTTTGAGAATATTTGAGATATTGTATGATTTTTGTTGTTATCTGATGTATACTTGTCACAGTATGGCATTATTGTTATCATACGTTTTTGGTCATATCTCTTATCCTATCTCATTTTATATGATATTTATAGCTAGACTGATCCGTTTATTATTTTCTTCTTAAATAATACTCAGGTCAGCCCGAGGTATTTCAGGTGCTCCTGCTTGACTTCTTACCAGGGTCCGTCACCTGACTTTTGGCTAACTACTTTAGCATAGTAGTTTTTTGTTAGTATACATTTGAGATGGAGACTCCTTGTTGTATACTTATTCTTTTGTCTAGTACTTGTATCTATTCTTTTGTGTTGTAGTGGATCTAGTTTGGCCACTATTCTGATGTACACTTTTATGTGTTATATTCATATTTGTTTCCGCCTTTGTGATATGAATGTCTGTGACTGATTTGTGTTATGCTTATTTCTATATTTGTTTCCGAGGTCCACATAGCCACTGTGTGGTAGCTTTGAGTTTGTATTTGATATGTCGGATTTCCTCTTGAAATGAAATGTAAGTTATATTATCTGACATATCGGTACTCGCACAAAGCAATTACACAGATGGTCGCTCCTCAACAGCTTTATTCTTCGTGCTAGTCGACAACATTACCCCGTAGTGTCCTTGGCTAGTGTGAGTATAGAGGTGGGGCGTCACATTAATTTAATAAACGAGTATGGAAACAATATTTGTTGGCAACCAAAAGAAGTAACAGTAAACTTACATGGTTAAATTCTATTTGGGCCCAACAAATATTTTCATGTAAATAACCATGCATATGCATTGCAACCTTCATAGGAAACAATCTTGAAGAAATGTGATGACTAAAATTACATACCAAAATCCAAATAATTATGAAAATAAATACATTTGTAGAAATTATAAGACACGAAACTAAGGGCCTGTTTGGTTTTATTTTTTGTTTTGTGTTTGGTTTTCAACATTCATAATAAAATATGAGCATGACGGAAGAGAAATATAAAATTTTGAACCATTGCGACGACGATGGAGAGACCACGGAGGGGATGGATGCACGGGCGGAGGGGATGAATTATTTTCCATTCCTTTGTTATTTCTCCAAACATGAAAAACAAAATAAATTTCTTTTCTATTTTTTATGTTGGCTTCATTTTCTAAATTGGTTGTTTTTCAAAAACGCATGCGTTGTGTGTACCTTTTTTTAACAAAAACACAAAACTAAAAATAGCAAACCAAACAGAGCTTAATCTTTTTAAAGGCTGGTATGAACTGGTAATTTCAATTTTGAAAGTAACATTTAAATATTTACATTTAGGTATATTGGTATTCTTTGATTTTGATTCGTAAACAACAATACAAACCAGATCGACTTAAAAGGTTGGGTGAGTCAAAACTAATCAAATATGTACTATCATTTAAGCTACAATATGATGTAATTGATGATGTTCTTCAGTATAGCGGATTACCATATAATATGATATATCAAAGAATGTGTAGTCAATGAGATGACATTACACCAGATCACCCTTCAGTGGTAAACAATATCTTGGTCCAATTATATTATATGAATATCATAATCTAATAAACTAGAGATCAAAGGAATAATTTCATTTCTTAATTCACCAGCTGTGATACAATACTAAAATGTGTTTTTCCACCAATGTAAACCCTAATTTCCCAAGTTTCTACACTATGGGTGAAAGGTGCAATATTAGAAAAGAATTATTATGTATTTTGTATATTTCACTTGGATATACTTTTCCGTTTATATAGTTGAGCTACATTAAAGGTTTCAGAAGAACACTTTTTTATAATAGCATTTATAATTTGAACATCTTTCCTTTGTTAGGAGCTAGCTCAAGTAATCATCATTGTAGCCTTTATTATGTTGCTGAAAATGTGCAAACATTTGATCATATGATTTATTATTCCAAATGTCATCCTATAGTTGTAAGGGGTTTTATGATAACCTTTCATAAACATCTCTTATCTTTGTCTAGCGTCCTGACAACATAACCTGATTATTCCATGGTGAGTGATTGCTTACAACTTTCTATATTTTGGTTAAGCTTTAACGTCTACAAGAAAAAGCTGATATTGCGATGCAGATTTTGTGATGGAAAAATACGTGACTAATTTGTGATGGATCTGTTGCGTATCTGTCATGGATATTTAACATGTAACTAAAATTTATGCTAAAATGATAAAAATGACGTCGGATAATATTTGTGACGTAAAGTTCCTAATCCATCACAAATCAGTTATGTATCCGTCATGTGTGCTTAAAACATAACTAAAATTTATGACAAATAAGATCATTATAATACAGTACATAATCCATCACAAATCCGTAACAATTAAAAAGAAATTACAAAACTTCATTTCAAATACATAGCTAATTCTAATTTTTAGTTGGAATTTTTTAACAGAAATTATGTCTTAATTTTTTTATTACAACTAAATTTCAATTATAACTACTAATTTGTAACATAAATTAATCAAGTAAATATTATTGCTCATAACATTAGAATAATAAATTGTAAAAACAATTAGATTCTCAAATTCGCAACAAATTATATTTCTTAAATAATTTTTCAACTGAATTATCTGTTATATTGCTTAAAAATACAATTTAAATGAATGCTCTACTTATTAAATATAACTCTTGTATAGGAAAATATAATTTAACATCACCTATAAATATTTATATTTAAGTCCAAATATCTTTACGTCCATCACTTTAATTACTCTTTACATCATTTTATTGTCACTTAACACTTCCCTCCATAATGTTTCTTTCCCCCCAAAATAAACCTAATCTTTCGCCCTCCAACTACCATCTCCTCTCGCACCCAGTCAATCTCCACTCCGTTCCGATCCGCACCGCTCCATCGTTGCTTCTGCTATGCTCTGATGCCGCTTCTGCTCTTCTCCGCCGCACCACACGAACACGACATCTCGAATCCAGCATCGCACGGGAAGGACCATGTCGCACAGGAACGACCGCATCATTCTAGCTCTGTAATTTATAAGGTAAATCGATTCAATTAGATTATGCTCCATAATTGCTTGAGGCATTAGTCATACATGGCGGTTCCATCAAATTGGGTTTACGTATCATCGACTTAGTACTTTGATCTTATGGCGGAATTGAATTTATTTCTCTCATGGATTTAATCCTTATAATTTGTACGCTTTTTTCAGTTGATTTGTTGACAATTGGGTTTACTTAATATCGACCTAATATGACCAAATATATCTAATCTTTGAACTGAAGCATCTTGTGGTTTGATTGTAGTAGAGTGGACAGGTCAGACTCAAGGTCGGCCTTGGACATAGGCCGGCAAGACGATAGCCTAGGGCCTCCAATCCGGAAGAGGCCTCGCCTTTGATAATAGGGGTATCGGATTTACAGAATATTTTACATATAATATCATTATAGGGGTCTCAAATTAGCAAAAGATAGTTTGGTGCAGTGGTAAAGCGCCAGGTCCTTGAAGACAAGGTTGCAAATTCGAATCCCAAGTCTACAATTTTTTCCCTTTACAAAAATTTCGCATATGGCCAAATAAACCCCAGGGTCGGCATTGGTTAGGCTGCATCATTGACATGTATAGAATCTTCATTTTGCCTGCCTGAAACCCATCCTACAATTAGGGGATTTGAAACCCGATTTGTTGATAAGGACTATCCATTAGTAGTAAGCCAAAAGTTTTAATTAAATGAGAACCTTGGTAGACACTGTAACTAATTGATGAACAACATCTAGAGTTGTTGTTTCTTATTTGTGAGAAATCAATCACCTATAAAGTAATCAAAAGTGTTTTTCTTCATAATCTTGAAGGTACTTGATTTTCATTCGGTACCAAATAGTAGGAACATTTGTATAATCCTCAATCAAATAGCGACCCAAATAATTAACTAGGGACATTTTTATAATGCTCAATCAAATAGTAGGCCCAAAATCCAAGGATCAAACCAAACATATTTACATAGAAAATGTAGGTTTTTAAATAAATAATCCTCAAATTAATAAATGAAGGGATCTATTAAATAACGAACACAAAATACATTTAAGGAGGGCAAAATTACTAAAATTACCATGGGAACATGATGTTTAAATAATATTCTATTTATAAGCATTAGCATACTATTCTAGCTAGGGGAAAAACCCATTCTCTTCATTTCTTCTCATTTTCACTTTTTCTTCTTCTTCAATTCACCATTGCATCGATCCCCATAAATCGAAACAAATTTCGTTGTCATGTTTCATTTTTCTGAATCAATGACACCAGTATTAATTAAAAACCTTAATACAAAGAATCCTTCAATAAATGTGCCAATTAGTTCGTGAGAAAATTCTAAAGAAGTAACCATTTCCATTATTCTCTTATACCTTTTCTTTCTACAGGAAAATGGGCACAAGGAAGAAGTTGCTAAAAAATTTAGTCACAAGGACAACAAGTTTGCTTTTTAGTTTGAAGGACATTTTTTAGTGTAAACAGAAAATGATAGTTACAACTATCATTCTGTGATTTGCACTAGAAAGTGTCCTTCAGCTTAAAAAGCAAACTTGTTGTCCCTGAGACCAATTTTTTTTTCAACTTTTTCCTTGAGCCTAAAAACCTCTTCTTTCTACTGTAATTTTTTTTCTTTTCAAATTAGTTTGTAATAAGTTTTCTAATGGTAAAGGGGGTCATGAAATAAAAGTAACTAGCTAAGGTTTCTATTTCATTACTCTTAAACTACTTTATTTCAAATACTACTAACTTTTAAATATGTTAAATCCACACTATGATTATCACCTTAATAAAAAATAAGACCATTTCATACTTTTTTTGTGCGTTCAAAATTATAAATTTAAAACAATTATTTTAATCATTGATTTGAAACATTAATTTTATTGTGCTAAGAATACTCAAATGAACCAAAGTCTTGTAGAAACAATCTTAATATGTTCCAAACATATCTTCAACATTTTATAGTATGTGGAGTACCACAGCTCAAGATACAAAAGAGTCCTATAAGGTGCAACAAAAGAGGGACACCATTGAACCTTGATCGCATATAAATTATATATCTTTATATAAAAAGTGGAAAAGGGATTTATGCATTCACTACAAATGGAATCTATTTGTGGGGGTGATTGCATCATTCACAATTCACATCTTTGAATTGGGAGGATGCAAATAGTATGATAGTGGAAAGTGAAAAAAAAAGTGACCAAATTGATCACACGTGTGCATCAACCTGCTATTTTAAGAGTAATATGTATAAGGCTTCTCAGTTTGTTCTCTTGTCGGATTATCCTTAAATTTCATATTAAATCTCCAAAGTGTGATCAAATATTCATTCAGCAATATAACAATATCCCTATTTGATTCACTGGATAATTTAATATTATGATTTTTTTCTGACGTTCATTGTACAGTAGAACAACAAATGATATACCTGTATTTTTCAGTAGTATATTACTAATCTAATTTGGAACAATTTTTTTTAATATAGTATTTATAATTGTGTTTTGTGTATATCGCTTTATTTGTGCATCTTGATACTATATGATGATATTTGGCTTCACAAGTGAAGTATTATATAGGTAACTTGCAAACTCACCTAGTAGGATGAAAACAGTCAACCCGAGAGAAGTATTATTTAATCTGAATGCACATATACTATCGCAATTTTCATTATAGTATTTGATTTGATCTGAATGGTTTTGATTAGAGTTGTTTTGAACTTGACTATAAATTAGTTTATATCGGATTTGAATTTGGGAATAATTTGAAAAATTGGAGTTTAATTGATGGTAATTTGCGAGGAATGGCTTTAAAGTTGGTTTTGCAAATTGAGTTGCAAATTGCAACTCGGTTTTGCAAAGCCGAGTTGCATTCCAACTCGGCTTGCCAAACTAAGTTGTTGTTGCATTGCAACAGCAACTCAGTTGGCAAAATTGAGTTGCAGTTGCATTGCAACTTGCAACTCAGTTTGCAACACTGAGTTGGAAGTTGCAAAGTTGCAAATCAGTTGCAAAATTGATTGTTTGGTTTTGCAATTGAGTTGCAATTTTGAACTTAGTTTTAAAACTGATTCGCAATTGCAACTCAGTTTTAAACTCAAGTGCAAAAATGTTATAAAATTAAGTTATCGTCCATATAATACTATTTATAGCGAGGTAAAAATGCTAGGTGTGGCTCGCATTGTGGATGCGTGGGTTGGACGGATAAGTCCCACATCGCAAGAAATATGGCGTATACAGTGATATATATAGATGTGTGTGGGGGGGGGGGGGTTGGGGGGAGTGTTTGGTAGCATGTAACATTGGGAATTCCTTTTGTTACAAGAAAGTGTAGTCAAGACCATGTATGTGCTCGTTGAAAGACGATGAAGGGATGTTCAATCGGGACGTCGGCATATCGAAGCTTCATTAGGTGGCGCCATCACACATGATGAAGCACGCGTACATGGGGATGTGCTAGTGTACCAAAACTCAACATGGTTTCAGAGCCGATGGGTCGAGAGACCATTAGATGATGCATTAGTGACCTAACCATGACTCCTTGAGGCTTGAACAAAGAAGAATGACTCGTCAAGGTGGAGACACGGTTAAGCAGCTTGATCCCACTGCTAGAAGAGGACTCAAGGACACACAGCCCTCCTTCACTGCGTTGAAGACTCAATATCTCCTAGATGACGTGAGTGGAAGTACTCGCCTTAAGATAGAGATGGAAAGAAGAAGAAGAAGCCTGACCTAACTACAGAGCTTCTTCAGCATGCTAGCCAAGAAGATTTGAGGAAATGCTCGCCAAGGAAGAGATTGTTAGGTGTGACTCGCATTGTGGATGCATGGGTTGGACGGATAAGTCTCACATCGCAAGAAATATGATGTACAACGTGGTATACATATCGGATTTGTGGCATAACATTGGGAATTCCTTTAGTTACAAGCAAAATTGTTGCCAAGACCATGTATGTGCTCGTTAGGAGGCGATGAAGGAATGTTCAATCGAGATGTAGGCACATTGAAGCTTCGTTAGGTAACGCCATCACACATAATGAAGTGCGCGTACATGGCGACGCGTTTGAGTGCCGAAACTCAACAAAAAAATTATTTTCCAGTCAAAAATAAAGTGCAGTTAAAGCTACATACAGACTTACAAAGACATGTTTGGGTTGATTGGATTTAGATCTTAATGATATTATAAATTTACAGACTAGGTATCATGTTGCATGTAATTAGGTAGACCACTATTAGAGAAGAGAATGACGAGGATGTGGAGGAGGTTCCATAAGAGCAACAAACATTGATTTTTCATGCTTTGCGCCCATTAAATGCAAAGGGACGTGCATATCCTGGGGTAAACTAACTGATGATGTAAGTAATTTTATGAATGATTGATTTGTTACTTAATGCATAACTAATAATGTTGTATATCAACATATAAAGTGTATTTTTAAAGAAAAACATAGTTTGTTAATTATAGATCGAATCACATGCTCCTCAGCAACGAAGGATGCTAATGAGTGAAAGTACAACAACGGAGGAGTTACAAGCTAGGCTTATTTCCTTATCGGAAAAGATGCAATGTGTCGAGGCTCGAGCAATGTAATTAAGTCAACAATCCGAGACGGAGCATCAAAGGATTAAGGAGGAGCATGAGACGCATCGTCGACAGATTGAAAAAGAGCATGAGACGCATCATCAGCAGATTGAAGAAGAGCGTGAAGTTCATTTGTTATGTATTGAGGATGAATGTCGACGTGAGAGTGAAAAGCATAAAGAGTTTGAGCTTAAATTGATGCAAGTTATCGAACATACATTGTGACAGTCGGCTCCTCATTGATTCATAGTATCATCTTATTCTTATGGGCTTGGCATGATTGATAGATTTTTGATATGTATTTTGAAATTTTAAACGGATATGTATTTTGGTTTGCACATTGAAATTTATATGTTGTGACTTGTATTTTGATGGTTTGTATGATTTCTTTCTAGTTTATATTCTTTTATCTATGCATGTATTAATGTATCTATGTTGGTATAGTTTTTTTTGTTGAAATTTGTTGTTTATGTTATATTCCAGAGTAATAACCATATTGTTTGATTGTTCAAACGAAAGTGAATAAATATTACAATCAATAACAATAACTTGTCATGGAGTTGTGACGGAGCATATAAATTGTTATGCACATATTTTTATTTTCAAATAATTTCACGTGACAAATCTGTGGCTATATCATGATTTTTGTACAGTAAACTGCAATGGATTTATGATGGAACACATTATTACTAATTTAATAAATCAAAATTTTACCATTAGTTTGTGACGGACTAGAAACAAATATTTATTACAATCATTTTACAGCAAAGTTATAAAAAATAAAATCTGTTACGGACTGTGGCAAATCCAGTATTTGATTATGTTGCTTTTTAGTTGCTATTTTGTTTGTGACGGATCTACCACATGTGGTTTAGTGAGGGAACTATCCATCATAAATTCGTCACAGATTTAGGTTTAATGGCGGATTTGTGATAGATTTTATTGTCACTAAATCAGATTTTTCTTGTAGTGAACTAAATATATTGCCCAACCTATATTGATTTTGGATATATGCAAACAAACACATAAATAGATCAACATATAAATGATGTGATGTTGTTTTTGTAAATATTGAACAATATATGAATGAAAATTTATAACATACGGAAGCTCGTATATAAGTCAACACAACACACAAATTTGTATCAGAACGGTTAACGGTTAACAAAATGTAAATTGTGCATTAAAAATATAAAACATCATGAACCTAATACACTTTTTTACACCATTTAAGAAAATAGTCAATTACAAATAGCGCAAAGTTTGCGCTATGTGCTACAGCGTGCACTGTTTTGTTCAAAATGTTAGATTTTACATTTTTTTCCATATAAAACAAAACATATAAAAAGAATGTAATTGCTCACTACTCAACAAAATTAAGTGCTAATTCTATTATCAACTACTAATATGAGCATAAGAATCAATATTGAGTGCTTAGCTAAAAAAAATTTAAACTGCTGAACCATAGGTATCTAATTTAGAGTTTGATGTTATATTTTCACTATTTTGTAATGGTATTCTATGTTCAAAAAGTTTGATATTATATTTCCACATGTAACTACTAGACAACCTCACAGGTAACTAAATCAAAACATATAAAAACTAAGTGACATCTGTAACTGTATTCTATTTTCACTATTTTGTAAACTATCCATGTTAATTTTCTTATGTACTCACTGTTCAACAAAAATCAAAATTAAGTTCAAAGGTTTTTTGTCAACAACAACAACCAAATACGACTATAAAAAATTAAGATTAAGAAATAAAAGAGCATAAAAATTCTGTTTAGCAACTAGTTTTAAATAGTTAGATCTAAATATTGAAGCTCATATGCAGATTATGAAATAAAAGAAAAAAAACCAAAATGGTTCAAATTGAAGAAAAGAAGGAAAAATATACCTTTAGAATTGAAAACTTATTCAGATAAAAAGCTGATTCAGATTGAGAGAAAAAACAATCCAAAAATTAAATTAAATTACATTTTTTGCCATAGATTGAAAAGAACAACAACTGAGGAAAAAATAAAAATAAATGATAGGCCAAAGAAATAGAACGTAATACATTTCAATTTTAATAAGTTGGAAGCAATTGAATAGCATGCTATTTTGCGCTAAGGAAATTTGTAAACTTTATGAAAATAACATGCTATTTTGCGCTATTGTTGATTGGTGCGCTATTGTACGTTAAATAGCGCACAACTTGCGCTATAGGCTATTTTACGCTATAGTGCACTTGTAGCATCCCCGCTTCGAGACCCAAAACTAACGGCAACAGATGTTGCAGTCATCCACAATTATTAATTCTCGACGACCAAATACGGTAACATTAGATACATTGATATAACAGAAACACATGCATATGAAAAATTTTAAAAATCATAAAACAACTTTCATATTCATTTCAACATTCATTACATAATCCCATATTCGAGAACCACATTCAGAAAAAATATAATTATTACAATATACGCCAAGAGCGACATATGAAGATGCACCCTTGGATGATCAGAGTGTATGTATATATATAGGCAATTAATCAACTTAGCCTTTACAACAAAACATAGCGGAATAAAAAAAACTTTTATTATCTAGCTTGCCTCCTGCACGTCTCCGAAAGCTTATTCGTCTAAAGAGATACCTGAAAACCTCAACTCTCAAACTATTCAAAATCAACTGAACACCCGAGAGTTTAAGGGAAAAACATAAACTTCGAGTCAGAAATAAAACCTGGTATGAATAATAATCTACCATCTCATACCATTTAGATATCTAGTGAGACTACGTCGCTTAGCGGAACGGATTTGCCCTCACTAGTATCTTATACAAAACTTTATAAAAACCATATACTGTGCTTCTGCATCCACAATGGTTAAAACATAACAATTCAAAATATTATGATGATATGCAAATAAGTAAATCAATTCTGCATTATCCAACCTCATTCATTTTGACTATCCGTCTCAGTTATAGTTTATAGGATCACTATTAACCTATTAGTTTTCATGGGCTTACTAATAGCCTGTTTAAAACTTATAGACTCACCATCTAGTTTCATAGTTTTCATGGGATCACTAAGAACCTATTGGCCCATACTAATAACTTTATTGCTTCATGTGTTCTCCCCGAACCTATTGGTATCTCCAATAACTTTTCTCATATCCTAGTTTTATGGGTTGACTAAGAACCTATTGACCTCTGTTAATAACTTAATCCGAATATAGTTTTCATGGGTTCACTACAAACCTATTGGCCCTTGCCAATAACTCTCTTTAAACATAGTTTTCATGAATTCACTATGAACTTGTTTATCTGACTCTTTAATCAATATTTAGGCATCATATATTCTGGTCTTCCTAACCTCCTGAATGCAACTTTAATCATTCAGGAGTTACTTAACTTATACTCACTACTGGGTCAACCTACATGTTTATTCCGCCCTTACTCCCCAAAATACAGTTATGCATCCATTACATAGTGAATATCTTTATAAAAGAAGCATATACAAAAATAGTACCAATATCTTTGGTTTAATATCCTTGAAATCAATTTCATATAAAACATGGTTAACCTCTTTAACATATTATTTTATCAAGAAAAGCTTCTTCAAAAACTCCATACTTAAAAGCCATTTCAAACTCTTTTATTTATGCCATGACTTTTCCTTTAAAAATGATGTTGGATTCTTTGTTTTGAAAACTAAGGTTTTCGAAACCTTAAACCTTTACTTTCGAAACCATTCGTCAACCTCCTTCGAAAGCATTCAAATCTTCCTTTCAAAACACTAAGCGTATGTCTTTCGAAACCATCAAAACAATCCTTTCGAAAGTATTAAGGTAACACTTATTAACTCTTAGAAGCATAGCTTCGAAACCATTAAAAGCATCCCTTTCGAAACCATTTAAAAGTACCACTTTCGAAATCATTGGGTTTATCTTTGAAAATATCTTTTGGGTCAAAGTAAATATAAACGAAAGTACCCCTTTCGAAACCATTAAATTTCGTATAAAAGAGTTTGGGGAAAAACCGATGGCTTCAGAACCATCATTTCGAAAGCATTTATCATTTAAGTAAAACATTTGAAGGTTAGCCTCGAATCTCCTTTTTGAAGCCATTGCCTTCGAAACCATTAACCCTTTCGAAAGCTATAGGAAGCGGCTTAATATATTTAAGTAATAAAAGCTATCTTTCAAAAGCCTTGATGACTTCAATACATTCGAAAGGTATAAGTTCGACAGCAAGGTTTCGATTGGGTTGAAACTACCCTTTCGAAAGCTTTGATTTAAAAACAATGCAACTCTTTCGAAAGATTCACTTTAAACAAAAAGGAGGCACTATATTCGAAAGCAACTTCTTCGGAAGCTACATTGAAGAGGTTTCGACCTCTTCGAAAGCATTCATTAAAACAAGGCAAGCGCATATCTTTTGAGAGTAAAACAAAGGCTTCGACCCCTTCGAAAGCATTGGTTTCGACACCATGCCTTCCGCCTTTCTCCAATCCACTACGTACCAATGTATTGATACCTTGTGTATTAGTTTCGGCTTGGTTGATTGAGGCGAAAGCATAGGGTCGAAAGGTGGCTTTCGAAAGAGGTGGAACATAATTTCTGGATAAAGATTGATTTAATGCCTTTTTATGTAATGGTTTTTTAACCAACCTGCCTATTTGTAAACATTTAATTGGTTGCCATAAACTTTACAATTTTTTTCTTAAAAATTGCCATAACTATTCCAGATCTAAAACAAAAATAATTTAACAATTAAGCCCTTCCTTAAGCAAAACAATTAAAATACTTTAGTCCTTTATCTAAATTATTTAATTTCCATAGTAATTACTTAGGAAAAATCCTCAAAAATCATAGAAATTGACTTTTAATATGTTATCTAACATATATAAATTTCAGACCTAAATTCTTCATAATATAGCCGAAATTAATTTCTAAACCCAATTGTTCATATTTTCCTTCGAAAATTCATAATAAATTTTCCATATCTTGGAAAATTATAAAAATTAAAACTCATCTCCAAAATAATGTTTTACATAACATATAAATTCCTCATGGCATTCAAAATAAAAAACAAACAATTTTAGCCTTAAAATCGTATAAAAACTTGTTTGAATATATCATATCATGAAATTCAAGCATATCATCATCAAAAATCATCTTAATGGATTTAAACTTAAACCTGAAAATCAGTTGATCATTAAAACAAAATAGAGATGGTTTTGATTATTATTCACCTTGATTAGGATAAGGAATTTGAGATCTGATCCTTGATTAATTCCCCTTGCTTGATTGCTTAACTTAAATTTGATTTCCCCCTTTTCTTTCTGGGTAATGACCGGCTTTGAGCTTTTAATTTATGTTTTTGAGTTTTGTAAAATGAACGTGTAAAGGAATGGAAATAAGGTTATAGGGATAATGGGATTATGGGTGCGGCTATCACCCATAAGGCCCGTGTTTTATTATTTTACTAATTAACCTACAAAACCGTCAATATCTCATTCTTTATTTTTAATTGATTAAGCACGGCCTCTAATTGAATTTTCAAATCTCAATCCTCTTATCATTCTAATATTTACATTATTCTATTTAATTTATTTAGTTAAACCTTTTGAATAATGTTATTAAAAAATTATGGGTGTTACAGCACTATAGCGTGCGCTTTGACAACTTTGCCATTTAATCGAGAAGCCTACTTAAGGTTTTCTGCAAAAGAAATACTTGTACAACAGATGTTAAAATAGCAAAAGAATTGTGATGAGAAAAAAATATATTAAAATAGCAAAAGAATTGTGATGAGAAAAAACACAGAAAGCAAGAAAGTTTAACAATGGCAAAAGAACTTAGAAAACATAGCCTAAACAGCAGTGGTTCAACGAAAACTCTACTATTGTAGGCTCATCAAGCAGTGTGGTTCGAAGTGGACTTCTGAACCGTTTTAACATTTTCATCTAAAAACAAGCTCTCAACAAATCATTTCTAAACCTTTACGACAAATTTTTGATGCGAAATTCACACATAATTTATTTTCATATATATCATTAACATGCGAGATTCAATGAATAGGGCCAAGAGCAATGTTAGCAATAATCTTCTCAAATGAGAGTATTGTAATATTCTACATTTTACAAACATGCACACTCATAAACATACCTTGGCCAAAAACTGATGATAACAGATTATATAACGTAAGCACTTGATTCAAGGCGAGGATGAACCAAAGCTACAACTGGATCAGCCATGGGCATGGCAAGGCCAGGCATCTCATCCATGTTCAGACGAATTTTCCCATCCGGAAGCTTCCAATCAAACAACTGCACCAGCGTCCCTACAATATACTGCACAAACACTATCCCTGCTTGTTTTCCTACACAAACCCTTCTTCCTGCTCCAAACGGTATGTAATCGAAGTCTGGTCTTTGATCTCCGATATCAAGAAATCTATCTGGGTCGAACTGGACCGGGTTTTTCCAAACATTGGGGTCTCTTCCAATGGCCCAAATGTTGACCAAAAGTCTTGTGTTTTTAGGAATGTAGTAGCCTTCAACATCGGTGCATTCGTCGAATGAGAAATGAGGGATGCTTAGAGGAGTAGAAGGGTGCAGTCGTAGTGCTTCTTTGCAGATTGCTTGGAGGTATGGTAGGTTTATTATGTCTGATTCTTGAAGTCTTCGGCTTGTTCCTATTACTTGATCCATTTCGGTTTGTGCACGTTTTAGGATGGATGGATTGTTTATGAGTTCGGCCATTGCCCATTCAATGACAATGGTTGATGTATCTGTGCCTGCTGTGAACATATCCTGTCAAAAAAGATTAAAAAAAAACACAATTCCCATTATCATTTTTTGTCTTTACGCATACATACTTATGCTAGGGATCATACAAGTGTAGAGTAATTTGAAGAACCTAAAGAAGAATAATCAACAAGTCATCCATGAAAGCTTGGATGAAGTTATGTTCGAGAATGCAGCAAGTGTTTAAACTACTAAAGAAGCATAAGAGATATTTTAATGCATTTAAAAGAATCAACAAGGTAAAGAAATTGCAATTATAAAATATATGCAAGTAGAGTTTGGATTTTATAAATGAAATCATTTTACATGATTGATGGTTACTTTTCACGAGTTTTGTTATGAGTAAATATGAGTAAATGTAAGAAGAATATGTTATGAACAAAGTTATGATGCTAGCTTGTGTAGTTGATAAAATTATGTTCGATGTGTTTTTTATAGCAGTTGATGGTCTTAAGAATTCACTTTTAAGCTAAAAGATCTGATATATTTGGTGGTTCTAAGAAATTCAAAAGGTTTTCTAGAAAATGGGATAAGATAAGTTTAAAGCCAAAGGATCATATCCATATGGCGGATTTACTTCAAAAGAGTTTGAACTGTATTGTTAAAACCGAATACTTTCTTCCTTGAGAGTTCCTTGCACAACAAATGATGTCTTTGAAATCAGAGTTCCATGCACAACAAATGATGTCTTTGAAATCAAAAATAACATATCTTCATTTAACATGCCACCTAGTACGTTAGAATAAAAGGAGAAGAAAAAACTACTCCAAGGAAAAACTATTTCATGTAATAAATTTCAAAAACTGCTCCAAATAGAAAAAACAGTATTGTATTTGATATTATTTTAAAGCATAGCATATATGTTCGGAAGTGCCCCTCCTTGTTATATGATGCTAAAAGTGAAAAATACAATCAATGATTATGATTTGAGATATAAAGGATACTTGATCTAAAATTTTATAAAAAAAGTGCATAGTTAGTTGATATGTAAAATTTGACGAAAAATGAGCAAGCGACAATTATTTCATTTCATAGTTTCCTCTCTCTTGATGTAGAAGAAGAAAGCATTGATGTACTAGATGAACAAGCTAATCCGGCATCATCAGGATTAATGTACTAGATGAACAAGCTAATCCGGCATCATCAGGATTAATGTACTAGATGAACAAGCTAGTCCAGCATAATGAAAATGACACATAAGAGTTGGTCAACCAAATTCACTATACAGTTTATTAGCTTTTACGGGTCAAAATCAAGTTTCAAACTAAACCGCCAGAAAACAACATGAACTTACATAAATGAGGCCTTTAATATTCTCATCAGACAACTTCTGATCCCCCTCCCCATCATCCCTACAATTCATAACACAGTCCAAAAAATCCGGATTCCCTATCCTCTCCCCCACCTTAGCCTGATGCTCATCAATCATCCTCGATATCATACGATCATACCTCTTATGTATCTCTTTCATCTTCCTCCCAACCCCCTGCAAATCCATCCAAGCCACCGTCGGCACAAAATCCCCAATATCAAACCCACTCGCCTCCATTATCTCATAAATCATCTCCTTAAACTCAATCGACCCTCCTCCTTCCAAATCCCCAAACACCCTCTCGCTCATAGTCGCCAACCCTAAAACATTCGCCAACGTACACATCACCAACTCCGACAGCTTCACCGCCTTCTTCTCCTTCCCAAACCCGTACAAAGCCCGCACCAATCGCTCGACCTCCGTACGCCTCGCTTGCTCCCATCTTGCAAGCGCACGTGTGCCGAGCAGGTGCACGGTGGATAATCGGCGGAGGAGGCTCCATTTTGGTCCGTGGGGGTGAAGCACGATATTCTGGCATCCGTAGGTTATTTCATGGCCGGCTATGATCGGAGGTCTGTTGGCGAACTGGGAATCGAGGGTTTTTAAGAAAGTGGAAGCGGATGAAGAATTTGAAGCTACTACGACGTTGCGGGTGCCCATTTTGAGGTACATGATTGGCCCATAACGCTGGGCAAGGTTGGCTAAACTTGAGTGGGCCGATGGGCCGATTAAGGGGATTGAGCCTATGATCGGGAAGCCCCATGGCCCAGGAGGAAGTGGGAGAGTTTTTCTAAGGAATAATTTGCGAATGAAGAACGATAAGAGGAGTGTGAGGGATGCGTAGAGTATTGTGCTCATAGTAAACATTTTTTGATGTGTAGAGAGGTTTATGATGTATCACTTATATAAGGTTGCGTTTGTGTACAATTTTTGACTAGTTTGTGTTTGTGTAATTTTGAACACGTAAGACGCGTTTAAGGTGGAATCACCATTTTGTCCAGTTAAGCTAAACAGACCAAAATGAATGATTGGGGTGAACATGTCATTTAACACCCTATAAACTACAATTTCCTCATCCCCACTTCACCTTCATGTTCCTTTTAGAATGTTCCTTTTATAACATAGGAAAACATTTCTCTTTCGAGAACCGTTCACCTTTCATGTCCCTTTCGTGTCGTAAACAAACACATACTGAATTTAGTATAGTGTACACGAATTATATATGATGATAAACGATTTATTTATTAGCGCTCGGTGGATTTTTTAAACAAGTCTACAAATTAGACTTTGAATGACGGTATGATATTTTCAAATTTTTGTTCGCACCAATTTCACTACCGCTAAAACTAATTCAAACCATGAACCGCTTTAGTTTAAACTTACATGCTACTTAAAGTGAAGCTAACTTGAGAGGGCCACTAAAGCATACAAAGGAGATAAAAGTGATTTTTTGTTTCAATGGACAAAAAGCCTCCTTTTTATCAATTTAAACATACAACCCATAACAACTTCATTATTATTATTTCTGTTTTTTTTTTTGCAATTTCAATCATCTTTGTTTGTTTTTGAATTAATTTTCGTGAAAGTAAGTAACAAAATGAATTTCATGTTTAAATAATTTGATGAGATTTTTATTTCTAATCTAATTATTAAAGTTCGTTGTTCTGATATCTAATTTTTTCTAAATTGTGTCCTTAAAACTAAATACCCCATGATAAAATATGTAATGAAATAAAAAAAGTCTAAGAAATACACTACATGTAAATGAGAACATAAGACAACTTGTAGAACCAAAGTCCAAGTATTTTAAACATAAACGCTAAAATTCACACTATATGCTATTATAATAACCAAACCGACGAAGAGGAAGGTTTGCCTTAAAATGAGATTTTCAAAAACCAAAAAGCTTTTCTCAAATGGAAGTCTTTTTTCATAATGATAGAATTAAGGGAGTGTCCTATGGGCAATTATGTAATTTGTTATATAACTTCTATTGCATGAGAACCTTTTTCGAAATAAAGTGCACTTTTGGTTTTGTTTTTTGCTGTATGTGTTGTTATATTGTGACATAAGTAATGATCTGAATATATCTAATATATACAAGTACAAAATCCTAAGTAAAAGGTATTTAATCGATGGAAGTTATGATTGTGTTCATAAACATGGGAATAGAATCGAATTATTAAAATACTTATCCTTAAAATATTTCTAGTTAAGATGTATCTAGAAAATGATATCGATAAATCTATTGAAACTAGTGTATGTAATGCTCTCCATATGATACATGATGATTTTCATGACTGTTGGGGGAACCAAAAGTTTATGTTCTTGTGATTGTTTGCAATCACAAAATGACTCAACGAGAATATTTTATAGGTTAATACAACAAAGTCAATATAAAAAATCGCATGTAAAGATCTGTGGTAGTCTTCGAACTTAGAGAGTATTATTGATCTTAAGAATATGGATTACACTTTGATTATGGAAAACTAATGACTTGACAATCATGTTACAGCCTTGAGTATACGATGAACCACATGCAGTGAAACACTACTCAAGAGAAGATCTGTCACCTTCATTATAGAAGGTTAATATCTTGCAATAGGTAGTCGACTAGAAGTTAAAATCACTAGCCATAAGAAATAGATTAATCAATAAATGTTATCAGATTGAACCAAGGATTTTAAAGTGGTACTACACAATTAACTATAGATATTATTGGACTTTTGGACCGTTGACTAAACTCTAGATACTTTTGGACCATTGACTAAACTCTAGATATCTCAATGATGACAAAATAAATACGTGTACAAAATGTCCTTACCTAGGATGTAGCCTAATAAAGATGCGCAAGTTTTTGAGTGAGCTCGGAGTAATTTCCGACATGGATAATCCAATGACATTGTTTTGTGATAATAATATGGTGATACAGATCGCAAAAGTGCTTGAAGCATTCAAGAAATCATGACATATTCTTTGAGTGTTCCATCTCATCCTAAAATTCGTTGAGAAGAAAGAGGTTGTGATACAATAGGTAGATGCCAAGGACAGCGTAGCAGATCCATTCACGAAGAGTCTAGCTTAGTCGGTTATCGTCTAGTTGATCGAAGGGATGGGACTGAGATTCCATAATTGGTCCTAAGTGCAAGTGGAAGATTTTTAGAGTTAGGGCTGTGCCTTTAGGGCAATTCTATAATTTATTATAAATAATTAACTCTATATAAACTTTCATTCGAAATAAAGGTGATTTTCTTTCTATTCTATACTTGTTTTAATGAGTTATAATTAATTAATTAGTTAAGTATATTAAATAGAAAATCCATAAATGATATGTTTTGTAATAGTAATTACTTTTGTTATAATCATGCGTACTTTATCACAATTTAATAAACATGTCATTTCAAATATACCTAGTCGAGGTGTATCGAGATTGGATATCGATGCATCCATTAAGACTAGAGTACATAATGCTCTTTAAATATTTGGGAGTGTATTACTCATAACTACTAAGGGACCTAGATGTTGCGTACTGATAGTTATTGGATAAATATAGAATGGCTCACTCGATTGTTTTTTATTGATTATTATAACTAAGGCCAAACAGAAAATATCAATGTGACAATTTTACATGGTTCTCCTGACTAAAGAATACCATTAATTTTCAATATGGAAAATCCACTTTGATTATAATTAAATCATGGCACGACGTCAATCGAGCGACAATAGCTGGTTCGAGTGGAAGCATTAGATGTGAAACACTATTCGAGAGAGGATTCATCTTCTCGGTTATATGAGGTTAGTATCACGGTCAACTTAAGTCAACTCAAAGTCAAAATCTCTAGCCGAAGTAGTTCTGTTAATGATAGCTGTTATTATTGAACCATGGATTTTTTATTTGGAATATAAAGTTGAATATGTATGATATTGGAGTTTTGACGATTACCAAATTTCATAAGCCGTAATGCGATATAGTTTTGACGAAGAGAATTGGTGTAAATAATTGTCATTATCGGGTAATGTTTAGATAAGTAAAATTGGATTTTACCAAAGCTATGCAAGCGATAAATTTGGCCATAATGTCACATCACATGTTAAGTGATGTGTGAACTTTAATATTCGAATTGTTCGATGTTAATTACTAACTGAATTTGCACCTCAAAGTCACACAACCGAAATGTTGAATACCCTACTTCTATCTAATTTAATTAATTATAATTTTTTTATAAATTTATTAAATTAATTAATATTTGTGAAATATTAATTATAAAATTTTATTTAATTTATGTTGATCAATATTAAATAGTGTGTATATAATAGTTATAAACACACGTATCGATATACGATCTTGATATGCGTTTGAATTAGATTTAAATGCAATATTTATTGATCGGCTTGAAGTAGTTTTGATGCCCATATAGGACCCTAGGGTGGCCGGCCATATCAAAGAGAAGTGCGGTGGAATTTTGATTCAAAAACAAGTGATTTGGTAACAGCAAAAGGTGGATCTAGATCCTCCTTTCACTCCTTAGGATATTGCTTATTTATTAATCTCTAAGCCCCACTTTACTTCATTTTTTTTCTATTGCTCCTCCTAAGACCTAATTTGGACAACCCCTACTCCAGCCCTCCTCCTCATTTTCAACCTTCTAAATACACAAATTAAATCATATTCGAAAATGGTGGTTGCTGCGTTGAGATTGGTAGCTCTATCTGAAGGTTTGGATATTGATTTAAGGAGTGAACGGATTCAACATCTCAAGGCGTTTCATCTAGGTTTTGGATAAGGTATGTAACAACCCGCACCTTAATGGACCCAAATTTCAACTGAATCGAAATCCAAGTCCATTATGGTATGGATCATTGGTGTTGGTAACCTGTAATAAACATAAGTATATCAGAGAGCGAACTCACAGCGGAAGAGTAAAATATAATAAAACATGTATACCGACTAAGGCTACTACCTTGGAATCAATATTATTCGTTGGATATCTAATTATCTTATCAATGTTGAGCATGAATGAGAAGACCTCTCCATCTACTGTTTCCATCTTGCATCAGTAGCATGTCCCTTTAAATCTATCACGTGGGTTGTAATGAGGAGGGGGTCATAACAACATTCTAGTGATTGGTAAACTGCTTACTTTATCCACAACACTTGTTTATGCCGATTGATTTCTATTTAGGTCTTATGACTACTACTTATAGAATTATTCATTCAATGCCACTTGCACGCATGATATATCAAACCTTCTCCAAGGTATAACTATACACACACGCGTATATATAAGCGTTGCACTACCCAAAAGGAAACCCTGACCACTTAAGGCTTCTTAAATAGGGAGGAGGCAAACCCAACAACCATTTAATACCTCAACCCCAAAGTGGACCCTCCATAACGTGATCAATAGTTAACATGCCCTAACTACGAAGGCCGATGAATTATAGATACGACTTTATAGCTTAACTAGTTGTATTACTAACACATCTCAAAGACTTATCGAAGGGTTTACTAGCCCACCCTCGACAAATAACAATTAATTAAACTTTGAGGTTCTTGTGTATTCCGTACAGATTATACACTAGTAGGAAGAGAAATCCGTCAGGGCCCAAGTCTTTGCTAATGACCGCTCAGGACTGGTAGTGGTCAAAGCCTATATATCTGTCCTACTTTTAAATGTTGATTCAACAATAACACTGACATAGCCCACCGACCCCCACAGCTGAAATCCTATTTAGACTTACCTAATATAAGTCGAGAAAAATGCTCACTCTAGTTACTTAATACCTCCTGTTTTGAAATGAAGAAAACTCGATTTCCCAATTAGGTACCATCGTAGGTTATTATGACTTCTTATATAGGGATGAGGCAGACCCAACGGCCATTTAATACCATGCACCCCGAAGTAAACCCCTTGACATCCCTAAAGGTACCGACCAATTTAATACTTCAAATCTGAGGTGAACCCTTGGTATATTTTCCCAAATCTATACGCGAATGTATATCCCTCCCTCACGGATCCTATAGTCGGAGATGTCCTACATCAGTAGTACATATACACAACTGCTGGTAGCCTCTAAGTGAAGGGTGGACTTTTATTGTGTAACTCTACTGACCTGGCATCTCAACTCATACTAAACCAAGCCATTATTAATTAACCTAAATATTGGGCTAGGCCTTTTAATTTACGCTCGTCATAAAATTTATTATTATGGCCATATAATTTCCACTATGAAAATTATATGCCTTCTAAGTTTATTTATTTGTTGCGGGCCTATTCCTATCTTATATGCTTATTTCATATATTCCTTTTTTCCTTTTTATGTCACTTAAATGCCACTTATTCCTTTACCTCCACTTAATTTTCCTTAATAAACGATCGTTATTATTCAAATTGGGCAATCACTAATGACATTTATTCATGCATCTCAAATCTAACTTATCATGTCTGTTCTGTTTCCTCCTTTAATGTCACGTTAAATTCTATAATCAATCCCATTAAACGTATTTATGTCCCCATTCAATTTCTGTAACCTTCCATTAACTACGCATTCAATGCCCATTAATGTTGCAATCATTATTCATTAATATTGGAGTTATTGCCTTTTTTTCTTTGTAACCTTCTAACCTTTTGATTTATTATGTTACTAATATTTAAACCTTTAATCGTAATTAATACGAGAATCGATGTATATTTATTTATTACGCTTTATTTATTGCCTGATGTATATTTATATTTTTAATTAGTAGGCACGGTTATATGTAATATATATATAACACGTTAATTCCTACGTTTAGGAATTTCAAAATATACACTTATATGTACATTCTACAAAAAAAATTCGTTTCCACATTTAGTATATTGGAGCTACCCTTCCCAAGTAGGAAATGATTACCATTATAACTTTCCATAAACTACCTAAAAGTGAGACTTTTGCTCCGTTACGAATTACAAGGAATCATCTCTCTTTATTTCTATTGAAATAGACAGGGCAAACTATAGAGAAGAACATTCGTACTTTGCACATCTCTTTCATTTTTAGTATATTCCTTATTATTCCAAACGATGCACTTTTTATATATAGTTGTGAAGTTAGACAGCCTATAGAAATTTACACAGCAATAGATATAACTAAATTGTACCTACAATGCTCCCAATAAATTAAAACATAGAAATTTACATCTCAATCAAATTAGTGCATTCCAATTGATTATTGAACAATTTTCAACCCAATTAACATAAATCTATAATAAATTTCATAATCTTACCGACATCATACTTTAAAATTTTAAGGGACTAATTTCCAAAACTTCCAGATTAACTGTATATGTCATCCCATTATAATTACATAAATTACAAAATATGTATAAGAGATTTCAATTAAATATATTCATTTTAAGCCTACAATTCAACAGATCTTACATAGGCATAATAATCAAATAAAATTCAACGATATAAATTTCAGTGTTATATATAATTCATATAATTTCCCACTCACCTTCCTAGCTTTCCAAATCTCCAAATCTGAATTCATTCCTTTAATTGACACTTTTTCCTTTCCAATCCAAAAATATGTATAAAAAGATATATGCATACCTGTTAGAATTATAAATCTAAAAGGAGATTTGAGTTATGTGGAAATTTAGATTTAAAATTATAGAGTTTACCTTTTTCAGAGAATTGATTCGCTTATTCTCTTCTATTTTCTGTCTTTCTCTGATATATATGTGTGTGTGTGTGTGTGTGTGTCTGTGCGCGCATGTATGTGTGTGTATATTAGAAACTCCTCGATACAGAGGACCTCCGGAAGGGATGGCGACCGACCAACTCTAATAGAGGATCAGGTTGTGCCTATCCGCTTTAACTCATGGCACCTATAGCACCTGGGGTACTATTTTTTACGAGAAGTATGTGCAAGGCAGAGCTACTATATATATGTGTGCGTGTATGGTCGGCTATTTAGACACAATTTGGTGACACAAATCGTGACATAAAAGATCTGGACCAACAGATCTTTCTGTCTTTATATGCAAGGTGGAATTCAGGCGGCAATCTAATGGTAGAGATTCATTATGTAACCAACTGTGTCCCCAAATTTTGTTCAAATACATTTTCCCTATATATATAATAATAGTAGTTGTATAATTTCTAGAAATGTGGAGAAGGAAAATGGCAGAGCTCGGCTGCACTATTTAGAAAATATATATGAGAAGAAAAGTGAGGGGCTAGGACTTTATTTATAGGCGCTCGAATCAATTTTGTCTGCCCGATTATGTTTTATTAAGTATTTTAAATCTGGTCCATTCGATCAAGGTTCATGGCACGCCAGCCCAAAGTCGACCGGGCGATGATCGTAGGCAGCGATCGAACGCTAGAGGTCGACCGGTCATGCCACGGTGTCGACCAGTGGGGTTTAGATGTTAATTATTATTTATTTCCTTAATTCCCTTTTAATTATTTTTGATTCAAAAACTTCAAACACTTATAGCTTTTTTGTTTGAACTTCGATCCTAAAAATTTATATATAAAAGTTGCTCAGAAAATCACCACAAACACAATGGTGCAAGTTTCATAGCTAAATTCTAATGTTTGCTCAAATTCTATTTTTGAGCCTTATTTAATTATTTACTATTTATTCCACGGTGTGTGTAATAATTCAATTTATATCATATATATGCTATTTATCATGTCATCATGTTGATTTTATTTATATGCATATTATCACGAATTTATGTATGTTTGTGCCATTAACATTGGATGAACATGATTATATATGTGTGTATGTTTTACACACACACACACACACACACACACACACATATATATATATATTGTATAATTTATTTTAAATATAAAATCAATCATTTACAATATTTATTTATATATATATATATATAAATAATATATGTGATATGTAAATATGTAATTATTAAAATTTTGTATATGTTTTCCTTTCGAAAAGAAAAAAGATTAATTTTATTTATTTGATGATTTTCGTATGGAAATATAAAAACCAAAATTTTAAACCATAAGATTTTAAAAAATTTGCAAATGTGTATATATAATTATTTATGTACATTAATATATATATATATATATATATATTATATGTAAAATTCTTAAATATCAATTCGATGTGCATATATATAATTATATATATATAGCGAATAGTTTTTTAGGTTTCGAAATATATATATTATATATATTTTTATTTAAATTAATACGTTAATTAAATTTGTATTTACTGGATATTGGTTATGCAGATCTAGATATGGGATTTAGAATTCGAATTTTAAATCTGTATTTGAACAAGTAATTATTTATATTAAATTTTCAATTACTTTATATTATAATACTAACCATATATACATATATACGTAAATATATATATTACAAATACTATATTATGATATGTATATATAATTATATAAACATACATATTAAACGACACACATGTTTATGAAGGTGCTAAAATGTCTGTTGCGGTATAAATCCCTACACTTATGCATGGGTAGTCAAACCATGTACACCATTTATGTTGCATGTGCATCTACATACATATATGTATATGATACACATATTATTCTATATATTATATGTATTATTTACATAACATTAATATAATGAAATCTTATTATAAATAAAATAAAATATTAATTTTATTTAAAATAAAGTTAGATAAGATCTAAATAAATTTAGACATCATAGGGCCAATAAGATCTAAATGGAATTAATTTTTTGAAATTTACCCCACTATAGCTGGCCCAGATCCAATAATGGTATCAGAGCCCAATAACCTATGCGGTATAAATTAGTCATGTTAGGGCTAATTAATCAGTCTTATCCATTTAGTATAGTGTCTAGAAAAGTAATGCCTATAGTTGGGTTTGGGTAATCAAGTACTCTATCCTACCCGGCTACTGGCTTGGCGCGAAAGGCAAAATAAGCCCAAAAGGTTGTCCCTGATAGAAAATGCCCAATTTGAATTGCGCCTTGGCTAATTTTTGAAATTGTTTTGAAATTAAAATAAAATTTTATATTTAAAAGTTAGATTTAAAATAAGAAATATATTATAAATATTATAATATAATTTTCAAAAAGTGTTTTGAAAATAAAGTAAATAAATTTCAAAATTATTAATATGAAAAAGATTATTAAAATAAATTAATTAATTAAATAGTTAATTAATTGATTATATATATAAGATATATTATGATGTATGTTACATTGACTTGAATTGTTTAAGACAATGTAAGTATATATATATATATAAGAATTTTTTTAATTAATAATTTTAAATTAAAATTATGTAATTAAATAAATAAATTAAATTTTAATTAATAAATATTAAAATACATATATAAAGATATATGTGCAAAACTAAAAGTGTTATAGTATACATATTCAATATAAAATGTTAAATTGTATAATATAAAATTAATTAAAATGTTAATTATTTAAATTAATAAAATAAGATTTGATTAATATAATATTATACATAGGACTATTATAAAGTTAGTTAAATTATAAAAATTATATAATCTAACTTATATAATATGAATTTATAAATTAAAGATGGAACATTAAGTAACCCTAAATCGACTTAAGGGATAAATACATATGTATAGTACGTGTACCGTGATTTCCGATGTGTCCAACACTTGAATCACGAGGGTATTTCATAAGAAATACATTACCCCATAAGTCGATATCATTCAATATAGTATATTAAAGACTGTGAATCTTTAATATAAAGTTGTTCTCTACCACTTTTATATTAATATATTACTTGCATGCTCTTTAGTTGTTAAGCGAACTCAGGCTGGAGATGTTATGCATAGTATTATTAATATATAGAATAGATGAGGTAAGTTAGCTATCCGTATTTATTGAGAAAACTCAAGGTATATATATTATACTTAGGTCATCGTAAAATGGTAGGTATGAGTGTATAGTCTATTTTGATTTGTTGAGCAAACTCAAGGTAGAAATGAGATTAGGACAAGGAACCATGGGTTAGGAGTTGTATCTGGTACAATAGAAAAGGAGATATCCATCGTCCGTGGGGCTATGACTTTTTAAGCAAACTCAATGATAGAATCCCAAGATAGACGAGTCTTAACACCCACTATTGAAGTCGAAATACTTTTATGTTTCATCTTAGTTTTTGGAGAAACATAAATGTGTAGTGGGAGCTTATTAGTAAAATGATACATAAAATTTGACCTTATTGATATTATAAGAACGTCAACTATGAAATTGTCTTAATCTACCAATTTTAAAACTTTCAGAAAAATGTTATACTTAAAATGTTTTTTGAAAGTGACAAACCGGACCAACTATGTCGATTGGCCAAAAGCGATTAAGATAGCATTGACTTATGAACGTCTTTAGTCGTCGATAACTGCACCTCCAAAAGAACAACCCGAGTGATGACGCGGACCTCGAACTTAGACTTGCTTATAAGAAATGAGTTTCGAACCTAGAGAATGCCCAGGTTTTCATGTTTTCTATGTTAGATAAGCCATTGTAGAGGCAGCATGAAAACATGTTTTTCCATGAGATTTTTGATAGTCTCAATGCTCTTTTTGGTGAATAGTTCTGTTTCGCAAGGTACGACCTTTTGAAGAAACTGTTCAATATCAAAATGACCAAGGGACAGAAAGTGAATAATCACGTTTTAATTATGAAAGGAAACATTGATAGACTTGCACATCTAGACGTAGCAATAAGCAACGAAATGCAAGCTGACTTACTCCTTGACTCTCTTACTCCCCCTTATAAGCCATTCATGTTAAACAATATCATGACCCAGTTGAACATAAGCCTCGTGCCGAGTCTTCATCCAAGGATCTAGGGGCCATACTTGCTGTTAAGGGAAAAGCGTCATCTTCGAAAGGTTCGAAGAAGCGGAAAAGGGTTAGCAAGAAAAATAAGATCACTGCTGCGGACAAGGGTGAATGTCATATTATCACAGTAAGGGTCATTGGAAACATAATTTTTTGGAGTACTTGAAGATCTTTAAATAGAAAAAGCAGAATGGTTCTACCACTCCATCAGGTATATTTATGATTCAAAATTGTTTTGCAATCAATAAATTATCTTTGGTTTTAGATACAGGATCTGGAACTCACATTTGTAATTCGTTATAGGGGCTTAGAAACCGGTGTTGGTGGTAAAGGGAGAAATGAGGCTTTAAGTTGTTAATGTGTCTATTGTATATGAAATGACAGTTGAAGATTTTCATTTGAGTTTGCCGGGTGGATTTGTTTTGATAGTAAATAATTGCTATTATGTAAAAGACTTTTGTTATTACCAATATTCCTTTCGACCTTGTCAAAACCACTTTGAACAGAAGACAAAGGAAGAACAAGAAGAAGAAGCTCCCGCAAGTCTTTTCAAAGGAGTCGAAGGGATGATACAGCCAAACTATAGAAAATTCACAACCTTTTGAAGGGGTCGAAAGGGTCGAAAGCAACCTTCTGCTTCAGTATCCACCTTTTGAAGCACATGATTCCGCATGCATGAAGACCTTTCAAATGAGTTGAAGCAACACCTTTTGAAGACAAAGAAGGACAACTCTTCATATATGCGCCAAACCTTTCAAAACCAAAGGTTTCACATTCACTCAAACCACTCAGAAACATGCATTGGACAGAGCAACCCTTTTGAAAGCCAAACCAAGCCTTTCGAACCGGTCGAAGCCATTATTATCCAGGGAGGTTCCGCATCAAGTCACAAGTAGAAGTTCAGAAGCGACTAACAGAGTCAAAACCATCAGTATTGCAATACCTTTGAAACCATTGGATAAAGCCTATCGACGGAGTCGAAATCTCCTACAAAGCAAGAATGGCTCAACCGTCCCATTCGATAAAGGTGGGAGCATTCTAAAGACAAACACGGCAGCCACCTTTCGACCAGATCGAAAGCATTGAGGTCGATAGGTGCTGACCCGCATCTATAAATAAGACCCAAGGAGTCTGGTTTGGGGGATCCGAACTCAGTCATTCTATACTTGTATTTTCTTAATTCTAAAAGCTGTAAACCCTAATTTGTAAATTGAATTGGGGAAATTGAGCAATAAAGAATTCTTTGAGCAGAGAAAGGGGAAGACCTCTATATTTTTTATTACCTAGTTATTTCAAAGCTTTATTCTCAAAACTAATCATGTTTTTCCAGGTGTCGACCAAGTCGAAAGATCTCTTCTGACTCAATCAAAACCCTTATGTATTCAAGTAACTCCAGTTATAGACTCCAGGCCACCTTCTACTGGACTTTTACTTTCGACTAGGTCGAAACCATCACATTTCCATATAATCCAAGTCTTAACTCTCATCCATTTCACATCTTAATCATAGCTTTCGACAAGGGACGAAACCTACCAAATCCAACCTTAATCTCGGATTCTTAGAGTTATCCTTCTGTGTTCCGCAACCACATAGAAAGTAAGGCTTTCGAAGGGATAACCACACTAGCTTAGAAAGCTCGAAAAGCTAATAAGAAAGGAAATTAATCATTTCAGCTGAGTCTAAAGGTTGATCCGAGAAAATTCCCACTACAATAACCTATTCGAAAGGGAGAATTAAAAGGTTATCTACATCTTACCTACTTCTACTTAACTAAAAGTGATCAAAAAGGACTAACCACGTCATAAAGACGACTTTGGGGGTGTTGATAAGATTTCTTATTAACATTTTGGTGCTAGAAGGAGGGCTCGAATCTCCGCCTCTGTTGAACACCCAACACCACATTCCTCTAAAACCCAATTATTTTAAAGCTTATCTATTTTGGTCTAACATCATCATAGCTAGAAGAATCAAAAGATCCAAGCAAGGATCTTCCAAACCACATTTGATAGGATTCTCCCCAAGAACCATCAAAGATTCCAACCAATATGAAAAGCAAAGGCTAAGATTAGAGGCTCTAAGAATTATGAACAAGAAAAAAGCGGAATCATATGATCCAGAGAAATGGAGTTTGAACCCCTTTCATATTGGTCCCACCCCTATTTTTGCCTTAGGAAAAAGGAAAAATGGAAGTGACAATTTGTTCAGTTAAATGAGGAAAACAATTCAACATTATTCCAAAGGCACAATCTTTGAAGAAGAGATAATGGCCGACTACAATGCCTTTGCGCATAAATGGCAACAAACTACAACAGGAATACTTCCAACACAAGAACTCCAAAGGGTATCGAAAAGAAAAGCAATCAATGAATGTGAAACTATAAGGCCAAGAAACAAGAAACTGAAAAGCCATCCACAAGAAATAAGTTTCAAGACAAGACTTCCTAAAGAGTGCAATCTAACAAAATCCATAGAGAATGTCTACTTGCTAACAAAGGATGAGCTCAATTATTGGCCGTCGAAGAAAAAGAAGCCAAAATATGAAAGAAACTTGGGGAAATCCTATTGTCATTTCCATATGATGAATGGACATAAGACTAATCATTGCAGGGCCCTAGAAGGGATGATAATCAACTTCTTCCGTCAAGGAAAGATTAACGAATTTGTAAAGAAATATTGAATGAGATCAATGAAGAGCTAATTTTTTTAAAGAGAATCTACATGGTTGGGAGTGAAATGCTCTCTTATTTGGACGTTACCTTAAACGGTCAAAGCCACTGTCCACGCCAAGTTGGCCAGGGTAAAGCGCCTCCTAGAGGAAGGTTGGAGTAAGCCTTTAACCATGCCACGCTATGGCTAGGTTAAAGCACCGGACAAGCCCTTGGTCGCGCCTCTAATCAGGTCAAAGCGCCTCATAGAGGGAGGATGAAGTAAGCCTTTATCCGCGCCATGCTATGACTAGGTTAAAACAACGAACAAGCCCCCTGTCCGCCCCACACTATGGCCAGGGCAGGGCACCTCCTGGAGGAGGTCAGAGTAAGCCTTTATCCGTGCCACACTGTGGCTAGGTTAAAGCACCGGACTAGCCCTTGCCTGCGCCTATGGACAGGTCATAGTGCCTCCTGGAAGGAAGTTGGGTAAGTCCTTGGTTCCAACCTCTAAGAATGAGCTAACCAAGAGCACCAGACAACAACGAACTAAGATGTCCAAGTCTGAGAAGAGGCTCACCGAACAACGGACTAAAACATCCATGCCCAAGAAGCGACTCATCGGACAAGAGACTAAGATATCCAAGCCCGAGAAGTGGCATATCTACAGCAGACAAAGATTTCCAAGACCGAAAAGTGACATATCAAATGATGGACTAAGATGTCCTTGCTCGAGAAGCAGCCAATCAAACTACAACTTCATACAAGGCCTAAGAGATTTAAACATGTCGGAGAAGACATAATCTAAGGAGTAGAACATAACTCCACTTATTACCCGAATCTAGGTTTCGAGACTATTATTTGATTACACTTATTAATGCCCTTATCTAGGCTTGAGATTTCCATTGCGGATTTCTGATTATCCACTATTAATACCCAAATCTGGGTCAAGGACTTCTATCAACCTCTATCAAGAAGTTCATTATTTCGAATTTCTAGTTATCATCAACAAAATAATCGAATCAGAGTTTCAAGTTTCTTAAATTCTAATGTCATCCACTAATACCCGAATCTGGGTTCGGGTATCTAAACTATCAGATTTTATTCATACCTGAATATGAGTCATGGGATTTTTACTACAAATTTCCAGATGATGATTTCTGGATTTCTATTACTTGATCATATTAAACTCTCTATTGGTTATTTCTGGGGAATGATTCTCTAAAAATATTTATACCCATGGTTGAGGATAAAATTTTCTGCCAACGGACTTCAGATATTCCAGCAATGTGGTTAAAATTAAATTCTTAATTATTGTCCATCATGATCAAAGATGGTTTTTAAGACATATAGTCAAATATGATTATTGTTTATTTATTACCACACAATTGACATAATAATTTGTTAATCTATGCAAATGATATACATTGACTTTTATATCAATTTCAAGCTAACAATTGGAAATTTTGTTTCCTTTATACTTTTCAGGGAAATTAGAATAATACAGAAAAATAAAGGATTCAGCAAATAAAGACATTACGATACAAGCTATCAAACAAATATTTCAGGGATAACATTACAGAAGAGAATCACAAATCAAGTGATATTTACAAAATTTACATGATTTACACAACTAATGAAGTTATTTACAAGTGTATAGAAAAAACATATACATTTCTTAAAGTATGAATTCTTCATAAATCTTGAGCAGCCTTCTTTAGGTTCTTAGCAATCGAAGGAACTACGATGTGACGAATAGCGATACAAAGAAATTCTTTAAGTTTCTTTTCTTTCTTCCTTACCCTGTCTGCATCATCAATCACATCGATATCAGTCTTCAAAGCGCGATTGAAAGCTCTGTTAGTGCCTCTAAGGGTTTTATTTTCTCTTTCCAATTCAGCAATGCGCTTCAAAAGGAGATAATTCTCGTGTTCGAGTTTTTGAATTTTAGCAGCATATTCGTTTATGCGCTGTGAATATTTAACTTTCTGTTGTTCATCAAAAAAAATTATCATTTCGAACTTAACTTTCCTACACCACTCACTTACTACCTTCTCATCTAAGCCTGGAGGAGGATTTGTTGTAGTAGGAAATTTCTGAGCAGCAAGGGAAGTGGACCTTGTAAGCTTAGCAACAAATGGAGTAGCATGAGGAATGGGCAAATCAATACTTGAAATATTATCTCCCATAATAAATTCTAATGACTCGCCCTAAGCCTGACTATCCTTCAATTTCATCTCTAAATCGCTTATCTGTTGGAGAAGCTCGGACATTTTAAGATCGAAGTCAATTGAAGGATTCGATTTAACTTGGTGCTTCAGAGCGGAAATCGTTTCATTCTTACTATTAACATCTGCTTCTAAGCCGACAATTTGATCCTTAAGATTTCTGACAATGTTTTCCTGAAGTAAGAATCTTTTGTGCCATCTTAAAGCCTCGGTATTACCGTGAAAACGAGCGAATAAAGTGTCTTCAAGAAGTCTGCTATTTTCAAGATCAGCTAACAGCTTATCCTTAAGATTGACGAAGCGAGATGCTGAATATAATAAGTGAGGTGCTATGGATAGCTGTAATTCCTATTTAAATAAACAAAAGAGAAAAAGAACGAAGTCAAACCCAAAATGAACAATTTCTTTATTATTGCAATAGAAAATTACAACTTAGATAACAATGAAACTAAAAGAGTACAATTGAAAATTTACTTTACATCTAAAGTTGAGAAACTGCATTTCTAGCTTTATTTAATGAATTAGCGGAAAGGGTGACCGTCGAGTCAAAAGGAATATTAACTCCTTCTAGAGTAATAACCGGTGGATATTTACTGTAATCCCACTCTCTGGCAGGAGGACTATCGCGTCCACATATTAGTTTGGTGTAGAGTATCCGAATCTCTTTGAGTATTTTCTCCTTTTCTTCACCAAGAAAGTCAAAGCGAAGACGAGGGTGTTCCATGTAAAGTTTCTATAAATCTCTAAGAAAACAATTTCTCACTAACTTTGAAGATTTTAAAATCGATGCCTTCTCAGTGTAATATCTTCTTAATCTAACATATTGACTTAGATAATCCCTAGAAACAAAGTTGCCAGAGGGACGTTTACTCTGTAATAAAGCAACAAAATACGGCTAAATATAGAGGAAGAATTAAAATGAACATTCATAAATCATTATTATTACACAATTACAATTATTTGTCTGGTTCATACAGAATTGATTTTGTAAAGAATTCTGGAATAAATTTATCCTTATAAAACTTGAGTTTTTCAGGAGGAAGGTCTAAGGGAATTGATCTGACTCGAGGCAAGTTCCAACCTGCTTCGGGATGCGGGTCAGATACGAATTCATCCAAGTAACTTTAATGCAAACGCCTATGTAAACCCCCACTAAAATCATCTAAATATGAGAAATCAACGGTCGGGTGTCTACATTAGGCCTTTTACAAGAAATTAACTAAAATATATCTTTCCTCGATCAACATCCAAAAGAGGATGATTAATTCATGATTTTCTTTAAGAAGACCATCATAATGGAGGCGCGCTCTCCTCAGCCGTGGGGCAGTTTCTTGATGCATAAAGGAAACTAACACTTCCGCACTTCTATTGAGTCTATAATATTTATCAGAAAGTATATTATGCTCCCTCAATTACTTGTCTAACTCCCTATATAAATTATTTATCTCTGCTTGTTTCCTTTCAATCTTGGGTTTATAGGGGTGGACAGATTTCTTCCTTATCTAAATGAATGATTTACACTATTATTATCTTCGAAGCAAAAGATGTTTAAACAGAGAATCCCATACCTGAGATACCGGGATCGGTGCTTGAGAAGCCTGCTCCCTTTCTTTTTGCACTTCGGCATTAATAGGAGCAGACTCTTCTTGTGTGCCGAAAGGTGCGGGAGACTTAGGCGGAATCGCTTCATGAGGAGATGAATCTTTTTCAGTAGACTTTGTATTATCATCCCCGTCTTTCTCAGAAGCTTCAGTATGGCCACCCCCGTAGCCACCTGATCCTTGCTTGCCATTGATGTTATCATCCCCGTCATTATCATCGTCATTATCATCATAGTTATCTCCCTCCTCTTCTTCAACAGCATCATCTTTATCGCCTTCATCTTTTGAGTTAGATTCGACCTCAAAGAAAGGAACCTCAAAAGAATTTTGGAGGCGTCAATCTCCTCCTTTTTAGCAGCTTCAATTCCCTGCTTTATTTGATTAACCTTACCCATAACTCTATCAACAAGGGCAGAGTCAAGCGAAGGAAAGCTTAGTTTAGGGCATTTGTCGATGTTGTCGGCACAAACGAGCATCCGAGCGTCTTCAAAAGAATTCATCATAATTTCATCAAGTGTAGTATCGAGAAACTGTGACACTCGCTGTTTTGCATCCGACATAGTTTCGATTGCTAGTTTCAAAGTAACTTTGTTATTTTTAAACTTTTCCTTCAAGGAGGCTTGCTTTGCCGCCATTCAGGTCTTCTCCTCGTCGGATTCTTTTAAGGTCATTTGCATTGCCAAGTTTTCGTCAGCAAGGAGTTGGCAAGCTTTCCTTTCCTCTAAGATAGTGGATTCCGAATGGGCGAGAGAAGCTCTTAGTTGCTCCAGTTCAGACGTAGCTTCGTCTATTTCTGTAGACAAGGAAGAGACTTAATTCTTTAAGGCAGAAATTTCCTCCTGAAACTTGGAGGATTCGACAGAAGATTTGGATGCATGCTCGTGTAAAGATAACCAACTCTTGGAAATTTGAAAGAAAAAGTACAGCATAAGTTAGAAACTTAAAGAAGAACAGTAACGATAAAGTCAAGTAAAGAGAAGCTTACCGAGAGTTGTTGTTCTATAAGAGATGCTTAAGATAGACTGGACTATCTCTTCAAAATTAATGGAGGATGAAGGAGATGATGGCCTGGGAGGAACACACTTTTGAGAAGGGGTCATCTCCAGAGCTTTCTACATCTCCTCAAGCGCACTCGGAGAGCTCGAGATGAAGATGCGGGAGAAAGGATCGATCGTAGTAGGAGTCTTCTTGGATTGGTCGTGAGGAGCTTCAGCAATCGGGCTCTCCAAAGCTTTGTCAAGAGTTAAAGATTCCTCCTCCTCAGAATCAGGAACTTCGACTATTTTTGCTATTTTGAGGGGTGGTTCCGCCACAGCGGATTTCTCCAACTTTCTTTTAATGGCCATCTTTGTTTTGGTGAGAGATTGAGCAAAGGATGGCGCACGTGAAGTCGAAGGAGGAGGAGCCGAACCACTAGCAGACTTTTCCACTTAAAGAACAACTTAAAAGAATGCAAACAGATTATAAGTCAACAAAATAATTTGAAAACAACACAGAAATAGAAAGAAAATGCCGCGTCTATAACTTACTGTAGTGGTCGGAGCAGATGAGTGACATAGGAGAGAAATTTGCAGGATCTAACAGGGAAAGGAAGCGTTTGCTTTTTGACGTATGTCGGAGCACAGAAGGTTGCCCCAGAATCCTTTGACCACAGGGGAGGAGAGAGTGCTTCCTCAAATTTGTAGGATTCAACAGCATCAATCGATTCCCAAGCTTATTTGAAGCTACAACTAAAGACTCCACTATTCTCTTGTCTACCTCATTCAGTTCTTTAGCAGGAGCACCTGACAAAAACGTAGATCGGTAAAGAAAAGCAACTAAATAGAAGGAAAATAATAAAATTCGAGCTTACGTGGGGTAGAGAAAATCCCGCTAACGTTTGGGAAGCATCTTACGAAGAAGAACTGACTTTCCCAGTCTCTAAACTTGTTTACTCCCTCAAAGATCAATTTCCTGGGAGGATTGGCTTAGAAGATTTGATTGTTAAGGTTGCTGAGCTTCACCAACCGGACGAGGTGATTAAGCACTTCAGCGTTCAAGGAAGAAAGGCCAGACTCCAATGCCATCAACTCTAGAGACAAAAGATAAGTATATACGTTAGGTGACAGCTGAATTGGAGCAATTCCAAGGTCAACTAAGAACTTTAGCAGGAACTTGGGGAAAGGAAGGAATCCACCATGCCAGACGTGGATTGCAGTATAAGCAAAGAACCCCTCAGGTGGGTTGTTGATGGTGTCATCCTCTACAGAGGGGATTGCTTCCACTGCTGTAATCCCAAAGTCATTAAGTATGGCATCCACTTCATCCTTAGTGGATATCAGAGAGTGCTTGGAAGTGGCTTCAGCTTTCTTTAGAAAACTCATGATTCTGCCCGGTGAAAACATTCTAGTTAGAAATTACAATTTGCTATGAAATTAACATTCTTTCAAGGATTACTATAAAACTCTCACAATAATTCGAGCATCAAACAAAGCATGAAACTACATATTCTTGAAAGAATGTTAAGGATTAAAAATGAGATTTATTGAGCTTTCGATAAAGTCGATAGGAAAATAAAAGTTAACACTTAATAAACACCTCTCAACAATGTCAAAAGCCCAGATATAAACGATTACTAAGCTTTCGACAAGGTCGAAAGGGAGTTCTGGAGTATATGTCCAACCGGCATTCTTAAACAATATTGAAAGCTCAATAGGAACTATGTTATTAGAAGGGAATAGTTGAAACTAACATAAAAATTTGAACAAAGTATACCTTGCCAATATTCAATAGACAAGATAACAAAACCCTTCGACACTGTCGAAACCCATGACCTAAGTTTTTCTAAGGGAATATGAATGCTGTCGAAACCCATGACCTAAGTTTTTCTAAGGGAATATGAATGTTGTCGAAACCCATGACCTAAGTTTTTCTAAGGGAATATGGATGTTGTCGAAACCTTTTATACCAATCAAGTCGAAAGGTTCTAAGTTAAAATCAAATTGATAAAAAATAAAAGGACTTAGAACGTTTCGACAATATTAGAGAAAGGTGATTATAGAAGGTTTCGACTCATTAGTTAAAAAAGTTTACGATAGGGTCGAAAGGGATGCATGGTTCCAAAGGCCTACTAACAACTAAATTTCAATCAATAAAACAGGTTTCGACTAAGTCGGAACATTTGACTTGATTTGTGAACTTTACAAAGTTGCTTCCTTCGACCCAATTTATAAATTATATCTATTTCTAACTTAATTAAATTTAAAACAAGTTTATATGACTGGTTACGAAACCCATGAGACAAAACCTATGCTTCCGAAAATGTGAGTTACGATACAATAACCAACATCTTCGAAAGGTATTGGAGCCGAAAGCATAAGATTGCCTTCGAAGAGGTCGGTTTTGTATGAACTAAATAACCTTTCGACAAGGTCAATAAAATTAGGCGCCAGATTAGCTTTCGACCCCACCGAAAGGAGCTGAAAATCAAATCAGCAAATTGCCGCCTCAACCCCTTTCAAAGGGGTAAAAGGGTAAAATTCTAGCACCAATTTTTTTAGTTCGTACATCTCAAAACCTCTGGGCGAAGTTAACCGAAGTATCCTTCTTCCCCAAACCCGATTTCAATCCAGAAACTTAAAAACAACCATTAAAAAAATGGATTTAAATGTGAATAAACTATTAAAATTTAGAAATATGTGAGATAAAAGTTCAAATTTTCTAAAAGAAGCAACAACGATAAAATCTGCGATCGGAATTTTTTTAACAAATAGAATAAGTCAAATCAAACCAGGAAATTGAATCAAAGAATATTTTTAGTAAAATGAAATCTCAAATAATTTCCAGTAAATCGAAATCGAAATTTAAAATCCCAACTGAAAAAGTTTGAGAAATTGAGATTTACTATAAAATAAAGAGGAAAAAGATACGAGAAAAAAGAAAGCATAAGCTTACTTAGATCTGTATTTTTTATGAAGGAAAATGAAAATTATCTGGAGGTTTGAAGATTTTGATTTTTCTCGAAATTAATTTCGTTTGCAGGTAAGTAAAAAGGAAGGAGAAGAAGACGTAATTTATAAGAAAAGTCAACAGGAGTGGCAATCCATTCGATCAGATTTAAATGAACGGTCTAGATTCACGCGGGAATACCAAAAGGCAGGAAGATTCAGGGTTTCAACATGATTGACTTGAAAAGTCAAGTGCATCCCTTCGTGGGGGGAGGGGTGAGGGCGCAAATGTTATTACCAAAACTCCTTTCGACTTTGTTGAAACCACTTTGAACATAAGACAAAGGAAGAACAAGAAGAAGAAGCTCCAGCAAGTCCTTTCGAAGGAGTCGAAAGGATGCTACAGCCAAAGTTTAGAAGCTTCACAACCTTTCGAAAGGGTCGAATGCACCCTTCCGCTTCAGTGTCCACCTTTCGAAGCAGATGATTCCACATGCATGAATACCTTTCGAATGAGTTAAAGCAACACCTTTCGATGACAAAGAAAGACAAATCTTCATATACGCGCTAAACCTTTCGAAACTAAAGGTTTCACATTCACTTAAACCACTCGGAAACATGCATTGGCCAGAGAAACCCTTTCAAAAACCAAACCAAGCTTTTCGAACTGGTCGAAGCCATTATTATCCGGGAGGTTCCGCATCAAGTTACAAGCAAAAGTTTAGAAGTGACTAACATAGTTAAAACCATCAGTATTGCAACACCTTCGAAACCATTGGATAATGCCTATCGACAGATTCGAAAGTGCCTACAAAGCAAGAAAGGCGCAACTGTCCCATTCGACAAAGGCAGAAGCAATCTAAAGGCAAACACGACATCCACCTCTCAACCAGATCGAAAGCATTGGGGTCGAAAGGTGCTGACCCGCATCTATAAATATGACCCAAGGGGTCTGGTTTGGGGGATCCAAACTCAGTCATTCTATACTTGTATTTTCTTAATTCTAAAAGCTATAAACCCTAATTTGTAAATTGAAGTGGGGAAATTGAGCAATAAAGACTTCTTTGAGCTGAGAAAGGGGAAGACCTCTATATTTTTGATTACCTAGTTATTTCAAAGCTTTATTGTCAGAACTAATCGTGTTTTTCCACGTGTCGACCAAGTTGAAAGGTCTCTTTTGACTCAATCAAAACCCCTATGTATTCAAGTAACTCCGGTTACAGACTCCAGGCCACCTTCTACTGGACTTTTACTTTCGACTAGGTCGAAACCATCACATTTCCAGATAATCCAAGTTTTAACTCTCATCCATTGCATATCTTAATCCTAGCTTTCGACAAGGGACGAAACCTATCAAATCCAACCTTAATCTCGGATTCTTAGAGTTATCCTTCTGTGCTCCGCAACCACTTCGAAAGGAAGGCTTTCAAAGGGATAACTACACTAGCTTAGAAAGCTTGAAAAGCTAATAAGAAAGGAAATTAATCGTTTCGACTAAGTTGAAAGGTTGATCCAAGAAAGTTCCAACTACAACAACCTATTCGAAAGGGAGAATTAAAAGGATTATCTACATCTTACCTACTTCTACTTAACCAAATGTGATCAAAAAGGACTAACCACGTCCTAAAGATAACTTTGGGGTGTTGACAAGATTTTCTGTTAACAACTTTATTTGTGGAATTATTCTATGCTTAGATTGTTCGAGATTAGTTATATTTTTCACTATGCCAACAAAGTTATGAATATTACTTTAGATAGTAATAATGTCTACGATGGTTTTTTAGATAATGGCATTTATATGACAAATACAAATTATGTATGTTCTATGAGTAGTTCTTCGAGTAATGATATAAATAAAAATTATCTTTGTATTGTAGGCTAGGTCATATAAGTAAGAAATGACTACACAAATTGAAATCGAAGGTTTTCTCCCATCATTTGATTTTGGATCATTTGACATTCGTGAGTCGTGTCTCAAAGATAAGATGACCAAGTAGAAGCAATGAAAGAGTAGATGAACTCTTGGTGCTCGTATATAGTATATACCGATATATGCAGTCCAATGCCTATACTTACTAAAGCTAACTTTTCTTATTTTGTAACCTTTACTGATGATTTCTTAAGACTAGGATAAGAACAAATTGATGTCTGTGAGAAATTTATTAAAATAAGAATGAGGTTGAAAATCAGACGAACTAAAAGACTAAATTACTTTGATCTGATCGAGGAGGTGAGTACGTTGGATAAGAAATCAAAAAGTACTTACAAGATAATGGGATTATGTATCAGGTGACTCCACCCTATACTCCACAACACAACAGTGTTTTAGAGTGAAGGAAACGAGCCGTATTAGATATGGCTCGTCCCATAATGAGCAAGGCTAAGTTACCTTTTCCCTATTGGGGATATGCGCTAGAAATATAACACATATGTTGAATTTGATGCCACTAAAATTATACCTAGGACACCATATGAGATATGGTGTGGGAAGAAACCCTAACTCAACTATTTGCAGTTATGGGATTGTCCGGTCTATATTAAGAATGTCGGTCCAAATATACTCGCGGTAAGATCATTGTTGTGTGAATTTATAAGATTTCCCAAAAACTTAGTGGGATATATATTCTACAATGCCGAGGAACAAATGGTTATTGATCTCATCATGTTATCATTTTAGAAAAAAGAATTTCTGTCAATATAAATTAACCGTGAGGTTGTAGATTTGGTTGAGATGTAAGAAATTAACACTGAGGCCGAACCAATAGGAGAACCAAGTTCACAAGTATACGAAAACATGCAACCTATTAGAAGGTCTATTAGGAAATCTCATGCACCAGAGAGATACTACAATTTCCTTGTGGATGGAGAGAAAGAGGATTGCATCTTACATGATGGCACTCCTCTATCATTCCAATAGGCTCTGCAGAGTAAAGACTCTGCACTTTGGCTTGGAGCAATGAAATATGAGATTGATTCCATGTATGAAAACAAAATGTGGACTTTGTAACATACTCGAAGGGATAAAACCCATCGTTGTAAATGGACTTTTAAGAAAAAAAAACTAAAGGTAGATGGACAAGTGGAGACTTATAAAGCTAGGCTAGTTGCAAAAGAATTTCATCAAATTTAAGGTGTTGATTATGATGAGATCTGTTCATCCGTAGCCATGTTTAAGTCCATTCAGATTATGCTAGCTATTGCTACATTCTATGACTAAGAAATATAGCAAATGGATGTAAAGATGACATTTCTAAATGGTGATTTAGAAGACACCATTTATATACCATTGTCTGATGGTTTCAAAGTCGGTTGGAGTGAGGGAAAAGCTTTCAAATTGTTAAAGTTTATTTATAGACTTAAACCAGCTTCAAGGAGTAGGAAAAAGTGTTTTGATAAAGTAACCAAACAATTTGGTTTTTACCAGAACATAGAGGAAGTGTGCGTATATCGAAAAGAATATGGCAATGCTATTGTATTCTTACTACCATATGTCGATGATCTTCTGCTGGTTGGCAACAACTTTCGTTATTGCAATCAGTGAAAGCTTTTCTTTCCAAGAGCTTCTTTATGTAAGATTTGAGAGAAGCGGCAAGTATAATAGGTATAAAGATCTATAGAGATATATCTAAAAGGTTGTTGGGATTGTCCTAATCCATGTACATAGATACCATACTGAAAGTTTTCTAAGTGTTATTAAAAATGAAAAGAATACTTTAGTTTAAACAAAAGACTTTAAAAGAACCCTTATTCATCTATTTCCTAAAGGATAACTATATCAGGTTCTAGAATCTATATCTAGATGATTCAACATGAATTGGCTGTTATTATTTCAAGTAAACCGCTATGGTGAAATTGGTAGACACACTGCTTTTAGGAAGCAGTACTAGAGCATCTATGTTCAAGTCCGAATGGCAGCATACCATAAAAAGATAAAATGGATCTTATAATGTATTTAATTCTAGTTCAATATGGAGAATTCTAAACGTGAAAATGTTCCAATGCAATCTGGAATTGTCATTTCTAAGAAGGACGCTCCTTATACTGATGAGGAGAAAGAGCATACGAAAAGGATACAGTATGCTTTGGCTATTGGTTCCATAATGTAGGCTACAATATAAAATGGATGTGGCATATGCATTAGGGTGCATGAGCCGATACTAGTCTAATCCTGGAGAAAAGCATTGGACGACTATAAAATGTGTACTGAATTATTTAAGAAATACTAGGGACTTGATCCTAATATACGGGAATGGAAACCTCATTATAAGGGGTATATTGACTCTAGCTTTTAGAGTGATAACGATGATTCGATATTAGGTTATGTTTTAACGCATAATGGTGGGGCTGTCAGTTGGAAGAGTTCTAAATAGGAAATGTTGATTCCATGATGGAGGCCGAGACATCACCTTCAATGAAACAGCTATGGAAGCGGTCTGGATGCACAAGTTTTTGAGTGAGCTCGAAGTGATTCCTGACATGGAGAATCTAATAACATTATTTTGTGACAATAATGTGGCGATACATATCGCAAAAGAGCCAAGAGCACACAAGAAATTAAGACATATTCTTTGAAAGTTCCACCTCATCAGAGAATTCACTGAAAAGAAAGAGGTTGTGATACAAATGGTGGATACCAAGTACAACATAACAGATCCATTCACGAAGGGTCTAGCTCGGTCGATTCTCGTCAAGCAGATCAAGGGGATGAGATTGAGATTCCGTAATTGACCCCAAGTGCAAGTTGGATATTGATAGAGTTATGGGTATGCCCTTTGGGTAATTTTGTAATTTATTATAAATTATCAACTCTGCAATAAAATCTCGTTCGAAGTAATGGTGTTTTTCTTCCTATTATATGCTTGTTTTAATGCGTTATAATCAACTGTTTATTTAAGTATATTTAACGAAAAATCCATAAATGGTGTGTTTTGCGATAGTAATTACTATTGTTGTAATCATCGGTATTTTATCACAATTCAATAAGCACGTCATTTGAAATATTCCTAGTCAAGGTATATCAAGATTGGATATCGATGCATCCGTTGAGACTAGAGTACGCAACGCTCTCAAATGTTGGGAAGTGTATTACCTATAACTACTGGCAGCACCTAGAGTTATGTACTGGTAGTTATTTGGATCGCTATGCAATGAATCACTCGGTGGTTTTCTTTCGGTAAATATAACTAAGTTCAGGCAAAAAATATCAATGTGAGAACTTTAGATAGTTCTCCTAACTTGAGAATACTGTTGATCTTCAATGTGGAAACTCCTCTTTGATTATAGTTAAATCCTGACACGATGTCCTTCGAGCGACTATAGTTGGATCGAGTGGAAGCATTGGAAGTGAAACACTATTCAAGAGAGGATTCGTCCTCTCGGTTATATGAGGTTAGCACCACGGTCAATTGAAGTCAACTTAAAGTCAAAATCTCTGGCTAGAGTGGTTCAACTAATAATAATTGTTATTATTGAACCAAGTACTTTATGTTTTGACTATAAATTTGAATATGGATGATGTTATAATTTTGACCATTACCAAATTCCATAAGTTCTAATGTGATATAGTTTTGATGAATAGAATTGGTGTAGATAATTGTCACTATCGGGCAATGCTTAAATAAGTAAAATTGGACTTTAGTAAAGCTACATAAGCAATAAATTTGGCTATAATGCTACACCACTTGCTAAGTGATGTGTGAACATTAATATTCAAATTTTTTGATATTATTCGCTGACCAAATTTACATCTAAGAGTCACGATACCGAAATTTTGAATACTCCTACCGTTATCTGACATTTAGACCAAGCAGCTTTCAAATGAATCTGAATGTTTGGACGAATACGAAGTGGTTTAAGGACTTGGGGGCAAGCTTGGAATTGTAATGGATGGGACTTCAAGAAGTTTGGAGGCTAAGTACACTTAAGAAATGCGGTTGGCATAGACATCAATTCATGTCGGTACCGAGTTCTTTGGGTGAGCTATGATGAGCTTTGGTGCTTTAGTCAAGAAATAAATGGATAAAGTAGTCGTTTAGAGGCTCATTTCTGAAGGAGTAGGTAAACAACTCCCAAAAGCTATGCAGAAAAGGATAAGTACCAAATAAGTCAGATCTCGGTTCATGTAGAATTACTAGGAAAAGGTTCATGTAGCTGGAAGATTTGAAGGTATAATGTAACACCCCGATATTTTACGACAAATATAATTAAAAAGAAATTGAAATCACATTTAGTACAGTGGTAAAGGCGCATGTTCACTTCCTTAGTGACCAGGGATCAAGTCCCGTTGTCGCCCAAAATCCGGAGCGATGTTTTTTTAGCTGGTTCATTTCTAGCGATTTTCCTACGTATGTCAGCGTTATTTCTGCCATATGGCGGCTTCCCATTCGCTCCGGTGATGTAATAGGATGAAATGGCTAAATTTTATTGGTTGAGTGATGTGTATGGGCTATAGTGGATAACCATTAAGTGTATGAAAGAACCAGATTTAATCTAAAATAATCTAATGGATTATATTCACTCAAACAATCTATAATTAAACCATCTAACATAAACATAATCTCTTATTCAGCTGTCCCCATAATTCTACAGTAAAATTAGTGTGTATTATTCTTCCTCTTTTTCTCTACTAAATAAACAAATCTCTACCAAATTAAATTATCAATATATATTCAAGAAATTTGGGGAATTTAGAAGAATCAAAGGGAGAAAGATTAAAGCAAAGCTTTTTTCAAATTTATGCAAGCTCAAGTGCCAAGTGAGTGGGAATTAATATGAAATAGAAAAATAAATAGTTCAATTTCAGTTCTTTTCTGGCACGTTAATATGAATTAATTTCTGTTATTAATTGAGAATAGATGTAAATTATTGCAACTTCTTCTTCCACATCTCAAATCTAATTCATGTTTGGTTTAAAATATGGGACATAGAAATTGTCTATTCATGTTTTATGGCATAAATAAGATTGAAATTTATATAAATTATTGTATCTTCTTCTTCTTTCACTTCTCAATTCTAATTCATGTTTGGGTTGAAATTTGGAACAAACAAATTGTTATTCACGTTTCATGGCGTAAATAAGATTGGTTTAATTAAACTGAATTAGAATTGTTATTCAATTTCTAATGGTAGAACATGTTAGTTGAATAAATTCAGAATATGTTACTTGAATAAAATTATGGTTTTAACTGATATAATTACATAATTTTGAATATGGTTTTGGAACAAAATTGGGAAGTCTAATTGGCATAATTGTTTGTTTCATATGTGGCCTAAAAATATAAAAGTGGAATTTTGTGTAATTAAATGGTCTGTGGCTATTGGATAAAAATTTTGTACAAATTAAATCTCTAAAATGGGGAATATAAATTAGGGTGGAAAAAAATGTAAATTAATGGACTCTAAAAGCTAGTGTAAATCTGTAACAAAATGGCATAAAAATTACAGACAAACCATACGGACTGAACGGGCATGAAATTGAAATGTCATTTATGTAAAAAAAATGGGAAATTGTGAAATAACCAAATCGGATGTAAAAATGGCCTAAAGCAGATTAATGGAAATAAACAGTATGTAAACTATAATGGTAAAATTAATTAATCTGAAAGCGATTTGGTAGGCAAGCCTTGTAAAGATCTGGATAGGTGTTTCATACAGTTAAGACCAAAATATAGTTTTGGCTATACGTACTAGGAGCGGGCAAGTAGGTTCGCAAGGATGTTTGTTACCTTTCATAGGTTGCTAGTACATAGGATAGATAACATCCGCAATCGTAGGCTTCTTTAGGCAGATCGATGCGGACGGAAAAGGACAAGTATGCTCCGATGTAGGCTTCTTTAGGCAGATCGTTGGAGGGTTTTGCGCAGCCGACCCAACTGTGGGCGCTCTTTCGGAGGATCGACACTTTGGATAGGGGCAAGTCCACGTTGGTGACCGAGGAGACAGGAGGATAGGAGTCCAGTTTGGCGGAGCCTGAGCGCAACTTCGGGGTCCTGCGAGGTTGTTTGATTCGGCGCCGGTCAGACGTAAGAGGCATTTAGTCACAGTGCACGGGTGAAGAGCATGACTTTCGCGCTGTAGCACATGGATAGGTAAGGACAACAGGTCCGACAGGCCGATTGATGTTTAGTATTACTGCATGGTTGACTTCCCTAGAGTGACCATGGACTTTGGCTTCTTAAGAACTGTATCTAAGAAGGATTCACTGCATTATATTATTCACCCTCTGCGATATTCGGGGAAGACCTGGAATTAAACTGTTTTATTCTTTCTGCTTCATTTTATTTCTCATTCACCAGACTTTATGTCTGACCCATTCCTATTTTTTCTATTTTCCCCTCATCAACCGAGAAATGACAAAAACAGAACATGCAGCAAGGCTAAGTGGGTCGCTCCCATTAGTGTGTGGTCACCCCAAGATCTAGACCGGTTACTATCTATTCATGTATGCTTTCGAGGCCCAAAGGTGGAGTGATCATATTCGGTACTAGTAGTCAAGTGCTAGGCCAGTCTTGTGTGGCAGGGGTACAAGATATTATTGTCGCCATCGGAAGCATTTTATCTAGAGATGCACCATCGGAAGGTAGTTCTTTACCTTGTCATAATATGGAATCCATTCTCCAATAAGCACTGTACGACTTTAGTTGTATACCAACTATGCTGAAATATGAGATGCAAGCATTTCAGCTATTTTATAGTTTATTTTCTATAGACACTATTATAATATCAGATGATTTTGATATAAAATGTTTTTGTTATCGTAAGGAATAAACCCATCGTATTTATGTGTGGCGTGGTCTTACGAGATACCTTTTTTCCAAGGATTTTGATAAAGTAATAATTCAAATTGAGTGTGATTTCCTGGTTTTCCAGACTGACTGAGTGTTTTTTATTATAATGCTCGGGTCAGACCGAGTATTACAGATTCAGGTTAGAATGCTATGGATCTCAAGAGACGAGCTGGAGGAGTCTCAAGCGTATCCCACGTACTTGATTATATTCCGCTCTGTGTGTATGCTATATATTCAGCACTTGTGAGGACAAGTTATTATGACTGTCCTGATTGATTGTTGACTATTGTACTCTGATGATTGTATGTATATTATAGTTACCGTTTCTTTGTATAAGATCTGTTATTATATATTATATTTTGTTCCACTGCGATTATGAGATTCTGTATTGTTGTTTCATGTTTTCTTCTTCTATCCTCTTCTTTCTCTTAGTTATTCGTCTTTCCGTACAATTTGTGTTGGACAAGTGTGATTTAATGTCAGCTCAAAGGGTACGAAACGGTGGGTTGCTACACCTAGCCCATTTTTTAACCACCCCCTACATCCTTTTGGTCGAAATTTATAGCCCCTTTTATGGGCTTTAAACTCATTTTAAACCTAAATAAATATTATTAATTAAATCCAATTTAATTGCTTATCGATATCGCATATCCATCGATATATTTATAACTATTATAAATATACAATAATATTTATTCCTCAAATCATTTTCAAAATTTTATAATTAATATTTCATAAATATTAATCAATTTAATTAATTTATAACAATTATAAACTAATTAAATTATTTGGTCCAAAGAGAATTCATCATATCGGTTATGTGAATCGTCGGGTGTAAATTTGATCAGCGATTAACATCGAACTGTTAAAATGTTAACATTCACACGTCACTTAGCAGGTGGTGTGACATTTTGGCCTAATTTATCGCTTACTTAGTTTCGATAAAATCCAGTTTGACTTTATTAAGCGTTACCCGATTGTGACATTTATTTACACCAATTCTCTTCGTCAAAACTATACCACTTTGGACTTATTGAATTTGCTAATGATCAAAATTCCAACATCGACCATATTCAACTCTATAGTCCAAACACAAAGTTTTTGGTTCAATAATTACAATTATTACCAACCGAAATCCTTTGGCCAGAGACTTTGACTTTGAGTTGACTTGAGTTGACCGTGATACAAACCCCATATAACCAAGGAGACGAATCCTCTCTTAAATAGTGCTTCACTTCCAATACTTCCAGTAGACCTAACTATAGTCACTCAATGGACGCCATGTTATAATTTGACTATAATCAAAACAAATATTTCATATTGAAAATCCATAGTATTCTCAACTCGAGAGAACTGTGTAAATTAGTCACATCGATATTTTCTGTTTGACCTTAGTTATATTAACCAACAGTAAACTATCAAGTGAGTGGTTCTATAGTTATTCAGTAACTATCAGTATGTAATCTCTAGGTGCCCTCAGTAGTCATGAGTAATACACCATCCAACATTTGGAGAGCGTTATGTACTCTAGTCTCAACGGATACATCAATATCCAGTCTCAATGCATCTTGACTAGGAACTTTTAAAATGGTATATTTATTTTCACTGTAATAAATTACTCACAGTTACAACACTTTGTAACTACTACCGCACAATGGACCATTTATGGATTTTCTATTAAATATAGTTTTAATTAAACTAATTAATTAACATAACACATTATGTCAAGTATATAACAGAAAGAAAATATCTTTTATTTTGAACAAGTTTGGCTATCAAGTAAGATATATGGTAACAAATTACATAATTGCCCTTAGGGAATACCTCTAACTCTATCAATCTCCCACTTGTGCTTGGGGTCAATTATGGAATATTATTCTAACTTCTCCAATCGGTTTCCTCAAAACTGGTCGGGTTAGTCCCTCAATGAACGGGTATGCTATTATGTTTCAATTATCTACTATGTCAATCAACTCTCTCCAATGTTGATAAACTACCTTTATCGTGTGGAACGATTCAGAGTATATCTCTTGACTTCCAGTGAGCTCTAAGTTCTGTTATGAATTATATAGTGACATTGTTATCATATAACGATGTTGTAGAATTCTCAACGTTCAGAATCACCCTCAGCTTAGTTATAAATTTGTGCATTTATATTTATATACATTTCTTTATTGTTGCCTATTCAAGGTGATGCACTTAGCCTTTTCCATTGAATCAGCTAGTCTTTTATTTGGAACTTTCTAATTTAAAGATTCTTAACTTGAATTTATTATTGACATATTATACTAATTATCACTTATGAAGTTTGAGTCCAAATACTCCTTCATAAGGAGTTTGTTGCTTTTGTAAGCAATTCTCCAGTATTTTATAAATACATGAGAACATTTCAAACAACCATTTAGTGATAATAATTTGGATTTGATATTTACTTCATGTATCAAATACATAAACAAATCACGATATTATAGACAACATAACATGTATGATAATTCCTATTGCCAATGCAAAAGGAATATATCTTACATGTTCCATATTAAAAATTTTAATGAGGTTTCCTTGCATATCGATTTGGACATTCCCAATATCTTTTATACTTGCTATAAAAGATATCATTCACACAAATCCAATGTCGAGTATTAAAAACAACTAAAATTGATTTTAACACAAATACATCATTAACAATCAGTAATGTGTTGTTTACTTATGATTAAGAAATATCTATGTACCTTTTAACGTTCTTTCTTATGATCACAAACTTCCTCTGCTTTTTGATTGATAATCATTTGTTCAATTTTGATGCTTTTAAAATGATACTTTCTATCATTTCAAGGATCGTATCAAAAACCCACAAACTCAATATCGCTCCCACTGACTTCGAGACACTTTTGTTATTATATGTAAACAGTTTTGCTCTAAATCATTATATAGAATTTTCTATTTTAATACATATGTACTGAAACATAAAATCATACTAGGCGATAATTTTGTAATTAAAATCTGAACTAACTCGAGCGCATTGAATGGTGAATCCATTACGGTAATTTCAACAATTGAAATTCACGGTGATATTCTTATTAATGTGGCTCACTATATTCCAAATGCATTTGTCTTTCTCATCAAGACACATTTGCGGCCAATGGATCATATCCATTCGGATACAACTATCATAATCATATTTTGATAATGTTGTTGGAATCAATTTCGGATTTGTGCATCGTACCATATCATAGAGTCAATACTCTTAATGGTTTAATTAAACAACCGAGGATTATATATTTTTGACATTGATAAGAAACTCACAGTTTCTCTTCAATGTGCAAAAAAATTTATTAGACACTCTAATGCGACGTGTTCATTTACGTTAGTTAATTTCATTTCACCTTATGTAATTAGTTTTATCTTTGCATCGTATCCACTTCCATTTTACTACCAATAATTTTCTCAAAGAAATTCCTTCAATATGAAGTTGGTGTTTCTTGAAACAACGATTGTTTCTCAGTGCGATGGAAAAGGTATTCATAAACATTTTTATGAATTTCCTTATATAAAACTGATTTTGTTTTAGTTTACAAAACTTCCATTCAAAACATATGATGGAGTCAGAGGTATGCCCTAGGGGAAATTATGTATTATGTAACATATATCTAACTCAATAGCCAATCTTGTTCGAAATCAAAAGTATTTTCTTTCGATTATATACTTAATATGATACGGTTATATTAATTAATTAATTTAATTAAAAGTATATTTAATAGAAAATCCGTAAATGGTATGTTTTGTTATAGTAGTTACACGATATTGTAACCATGAGTAATTTGTCACAATAAAAATAAATTTACTATTTTAAATGCTCGTAATCAAGATGCATCGAAACTGGATATCGTTATATCCATTGAGACTAAAGTATGTAAGGCTCTCCAAATGTTGGATAATGTATTACTCATGATTGTTAGGAGCACTTAGAGGTTACATACTGATAGTTATTGTATAAGTATAGGACGACTCACTTGATAGTTTTCTATCGATTAATATAACTAAGGTCAAACAGGAAATATCGATGTAACTGATTTGCCCATTTCCCTCGATTTGAGAATACCGTGGATCCTAAATATGAAAGCTCCGCTTTGATTATAGTCAAATCCTAGCATGGCGTTCCATCGAGTGACTATAGTCGGGTCAAGTGGAAGTATTGGAAGCGAAGCAGTATTTAAGAGAATATTCATCTCCTTAGTTATATGGGGTTAGTATTACGGTCAACTCAAAACCAAAGTCTCTGGCCAGAGGATTTCACTTAATAATAATTGTTATTATTGAACCAAGCACTTTATGTTTGGACTACAGAGTTGAATATGGATGATATTGGAATTTTGACCATTACTAAATTCTATAAGTCCAAAGTGATATAGTTTTGATGAAGAGAATTGGTGTAAATAAATTTCATAACCGGGTAATGCTTAATAAAGTGAAATTGGATTTTATCGAAACATATCAAAAATCACGGTATACGTATATTTACATATGTATTTATTCCTTAAGTCTAGGCAAGGTTTCTTTACTATTCCACCTTTAATTTATACATTCGTGTTATATATGTTTTATTATTATATAACTCTTATATTTTATATTACTTATATAATAGTCTTATGCATCACGTTATATTAATTAAATCTTTATTTAATTAATTTTAACTAATTAACATTTTAGTTAATTTCATATTAATATAACATATTCATTATTTATTGTACTATAATTTTATAGTATAAAACATATATTATATATAGGTGTGTATTTTTTAATTAATTAACCTTTTAATTAATTTATTTAATTAAACTATTTTAATTAAATTATATTAGTTTCAAATTTTACTTGATATACATGTATGTATACTTATGTTATTTCAAACATTTAAAAAAACAAACCATATATCATAATATAAAATACATGTTTTCGCTTATTAATTAACTTGTTTAATTAATTTATTTCATTAATCTTATTAATAAATTTTTAAAATTTGAAATCAATTTCTATTATTTTTTAAACATTTTGATAAACTTCATTATATTATAACTTTTATAATATGCGTATAACTTATTTAAATGTAATTTTGAAAATTAAAATCTTATATTTTAAATCTTCAAACAATCTTTAAAATTAGTCCAAGGCCCAATTGAAATTAGGCCTTTTCTATTAAGGATAACCTTTTGGGCTTACCTCATCATTTCGGGCCAGAGTAGTAGTCAGGTAGTGTAGAGTACTTGATTATCCAAATACAACCTTAGACAATACTTTTCTTGACATCCTACCATATGGGTAGGCTTTAATCAGTTAACCCTAATATTACTAATTAGACAGCATATGCTATTGGGCTCCAACACCATTGTTGGAACTGGGCTACCCCGCAATGGAAGTTAAGGTGAATTTCAATTTTTTTTACCCTATTAGATCTTTATTAGGCCTATGAAGTCTAATTTATTTAGAACATTTCTAAATTTAATTTAAATAAAATCTTTATTTCATTTAAATTTATAATTAATGGATTGAAATTTATTTAATTTATTTTAAATTAAGTATAATAGTACACGCACGTATCATATACAAATATGTATGTATGTGCATGTGTAACATAATAATCTGTGCACGTATAACGTGCACGTATATAAATGTTGGAATTTGCATCGCAACAGACATGTTAGCTTATCTTATATGTATATTATATATTGTCCAAATATATGTATGTGTATATATATACAAATGTGTTACTTAAATAAGTATTAAAACAATATAAATATTTACACATACACACACACATATAAAATATATGTATTGGTTAAATGTGAAATATTAATATATATATATATATATATATATATGTATATATAATTAGATATTAGTTTGACAAATGACTATATATATATAAATTATGCTAAATTGTTGTTTTTTATACATATATATTTTACAGCAATAATATATATATATATACATATGTATGTATGTATGTATTTATAATTATATTTGTAATATCTAAAATATTTATAAATATGTGTATTTAAATATATATATTTGTATTATTTAATTAAATCAATTATAAAATTAAATATATATATATATATATGTATTTTATAACATTTTAAATTCGATACACAACATAAAATATTTTATTATAATTTCATATTATTAATATATAAATATATTGGTCGAAACATATTAAAATAATTTCATAACATATTTTTTAAATTTTAAAGTTTATAAAATTCAAATATGATATTATAGGGTAATAAAAAAATTTCCATAATTTTCTGAGTTAAAATTATATTTTTTATTATTTAATTAATTTTGACCAATAAAAATAATTTTTTTTAATAATAAATTTGACTATTAAATTCTGGGATTTTGGCCGAAAGATAATATGACGATGAAGAAATTTTATAAAATTTAAAATATAATTTTTGAAACATATATTATTTATATGAAGTATTTAACCTATATTTTGATTTAAGTAATATTAAAAATAGTAAATAATTATTTAAAAATATTTTACTGTTACCTAAAATTCTAAGTATAAATTTGCATATATAAAACTTAAGATCAATTTTTTACATGATATGATAGCATAATTAAATATAAGTCATTTATTATTTGTATTATGATATATTAATATAAATATAATTAATAAATAAATTTACAAAAATTAAAATAAATTGATTTGGCTCTGTATTATCAGATCTAAATAAAAAAATTGTTTTTTATTATACATACATACATACATATAACCATTCAATATGACAACATTCATACATATAGGAATCTCACCTAAATAACAATATAATTATGATATATATGAACAAGCAATAGAATATTAGACATAAATTGTAAGTTATATGAGATAATAAAACATACCAAAACCTATGCCCTGAAGTACACCTTACTATGATGATATCTCTCCTTAGATCTCTTCTCAATTCAGCATACTGCTAATCTTTAAATTGTAGACCGTTGATTATCTAATAGCTATCGATTTGAAATTGATTTAAGATGAACTTTGATGGAGCTTTTGTGTAGGTGGGGTCGACCAACGAAGGAGATGAAATGGCAAGCCAAAAAAAACTTCATATGCATTAGGTTTAGGAGTCATTTTATAGTGGAAGGAATAAAAAGAAAGGTGGATCATATCTCTTACCCATTCTCCCTAAATCTAGGTCATCGATCTAAAATATCCCTAGCCCATTTTTTGGCCGCCCCCTACATCCTTTTAGCCGAAATTTCCAACCCCTTTTATGGGCTTTAAACCCATTTTAAGCCCAAATAAATATTGTTAACTAAATCTAATTTAATTGCTTATCGATATCGCATATCGATCAATATATTTATAACTATTATAAATATACAATAATATTTATTCCTCAAATCATACTCAGAATTTTATAATTAATATTTCATAAATATTAATTCAATTAATTTATAACAATTATAAACTAATTAAATCGTTTGGTTTGAAGAGAATTCATTATATCGGTTGTGCGACTTGTCAAGTGTAAATTTGATCAGCGATTAACATCAAACTATTCGAATGTTAAAGTTTACACATCACTTAGCAGGTGGTGTGACATTATAACTAAATTTATCGTATACTTAGTTTTGGTAAAATCCAATTTCACTTTATTAAGCGTGTTAACCCACCTTTTAGCAAAGCATATTTCAAATGGACTTAGAAGATTCAAACGAGGACGAAATGACTTGAAAACTTGGAGGCACACTTAAAATGACTAGAGAATTGAGTTCCAGAGATTTATATGAAAAATACACTTAGGAGAGATGTTAGTACCAACCTCTCATGTAGGTACCGGCCTCTCATGTTAACTCCATAAATGTTGCGACTTCTTGGGATACTTCCATATGGAATCCGAAGAGTGCTGTAAAAAGTACAAGTCATTTCGAGCTAAGGAAAAAAGTAACTACTGACCTCTTAGGAAAAAAGGCTGATACCGTGCAGTTTTGGAGAGAATTAGATGACGACTTGTTTTGGACGACCAACGTTTGACGGAAATATCATAGGATGCCTTAAAATGAAGTAAGAAGAAGGATGCAAAAAGGATCGAAGTGATTCAAACTATGGTGAGAAGTCAACCCCGACTTGAGAGATTAGCATCGACCTCTGCGATTAGCCCGGGAGATCTTGCAACTTTGCACACTGCTTCGGGCCGATATTTGGACTCCTCCCTAGGTGGATTTTTGGCCCAACATGACTGTCTTCCCTATAAATACAAGCCATAGAGCAACCAAAACGGTATCTGGATTCTCTGACCGTAGAGACTCTGCTTTTTCTTCACCTCTAATCTCTCCTCCATCAAAGTCACCTAGGAAACAACTATTTGTTGTTCTAGGACTAAGATCAGCAAATTCTCAATACTAGTGACTTAAAACAACCTATAAACTCTATTGTAAATCTGAGATCCACTAGATTGTAATCAGATCTGATATTAATAATTTTAATCCAGGGAGAAAGCAACTAATAAAAGATTGAAATGGACTTAGGCCAGAGATTACGTCGAACCACTATAAAAACTATGTCTTCTTTACTATGTTTTCTATTTATTCAATCTGAATTGTGCTTTTATCTTGATTCTGGGTGTGATACATTTTTTAGATTAACATTTTGGTGCTTTCACAGAGAACAAAGCTAGATCTGTAAACTTCAAGCTTGAATCTAAGGTTTAGAGAAGATAAAGAGGCCTAATACTAGATCGAAATTTGGAGCAAGTCAACCAAAGCCTGGGGCCAGCTAGGAGGTGTCTTCAAATCCTCACCAATCAATCTACGTGACTAGAGAGGGATGGAGAGAATGATGAAGGATATGTAGGATGGAGTGACAACTAGACAACAGGAAATGCTTGAAGGATTCTTTCAAAGGATAGGACAACAAGGAATAGCTGGAGTTGCTGGAATTCAGAACCAAGGACAAGAAGATAATGTAGGAGCACTTGGAGTTGGAGCAGAACAAATTAGAACGATGCCCCCACTAACTAAACAGCTCGGTACCAATCAACTTGGTACTGAGAGAACTATACTCGGGGTCAACGCTAATGTGAGCTTAGGACATGCTAGAATACTAGGAACAAATGATGCTGGAGTTAGAAACACATATCATAATGCAAATGCACACCAATCGAAGGAATATGTGTCAGAACTACCCTGTAGGAATAGAGGATATAATGAAACTAGAGGAGGAGGACAGAACGCTAACGTGTAACCAATGGAGTACGTGCAAGAGTATGCGTCGGAATTTCCCTACAGGAGCAATGGGCAGAATATCGCTTTTGGATGAAGACCTTCATTGGATGGTTAAACCAAATTGATCCATTGGTAAGAAGAATAGTTAAAGGAGGAAACTCGGATCAGGGTCTAGAGGATGTGAACATAAATCCATTCACTTTTGATATCTGGAACGCGAGGTATTCTCTCGATTTCAAGCTTCCGACATTGAAAATGTATGACGAAAAGACAGACTCGATAATTCATCTGATGAGATACATCCGACATATAGAGGTGTTGGGTGCTTCTGAGGAGGTAATGGGATGGTGTTTCCCATTATTCTTAACGGACTTGGCGGCGATGTGGTTCTGACAACTGGAGAATGGATCCATAAGCACATGTTCCTGATTTAGTGAGCAGATTCTTGAGACAGTTTAGAGTTCACTATCGTGACCAAAGAATGTACTAACGCTGTCAAGCATGAAATAAAGGCCCAAAGAGACCTTAAGAAGCTATTTAACAAGATTCAATGCAGTAGCAGCTACAGTTGACAAACCGGATCCATCGTTAATCCTAATGGCAGCAGTATCTAGAGTTGCGAGGAAGACGGACTTCAAAGGTGCACTGGAAAGAGATCCACCCATGGATCTTGCAGAATTTACTATGAAGCTGAAAGATATTCGCATCAGGAAGATGCTAAAGCTGCGAATGAAGGTTATGATGTTGAAGTTAATGTCGTGGATGATAAGGGACTGTATGGAGCAGGAATTGGAAAAGAAAAGGAGGAAAAAGAACTGATAATGACTTTGGAGTACCAAAATGACAAAGAAGGGAGCCAAAATTCTGCTTCCTACACCGACTTGACTGAGGCACCAGGGAGGATATATTTAGATACTAGAAGGCAAATCCCCTACTAGAAGCCACCAAGAAGAGAACCTACCGATCGGGAGAAAAATCTAGAAAGTTTTGCATCTTCCATGAACTAGATGGATATGAAACGAATGAGTGCCAACAGCTTCGTGATATGATAGAGGAACTGGTTTGAAGCAAGCTGCAACAGTACGTGAGGAATCGAATTACAATGGTATGGCCAAAGCGATCACCATCTGCAGTGAACGCATCAAGGAACAACCAAGGATCTGGTCTGAGACTCGAATCCCATGATTCGGATAAATGGGAGTCGAATCTGATTCCTGCACTTTGCTTTTTCATTTCTTTTTTGCATTTTTGTTTCTATATTAAGCATAAAGACAACAATAACCTCGAGCCACTTACACATGTATGGGATCCCGAACGATCCCTGGGCACGCTCTGAGTTGGATGCCTGAGATGACTATTTAGGATAATAAGAACCCCAGACCACTTAGACGTGCACAAAACCTAGATTGGTCCCTAGTCACGCTCTGAGTCGGATGTCTGGTAGGAACACTTAGGATTTTACTTATATGCTTTGATTTGATTTGAATTTTGAAAAATCCACATTGAATGTGATGACTGTTATTGCTTTATGTCCCGTCCGAAAAGACAGGGCCAGAGTGCAAGATGCAAGCTACCTTGCCAGAGAGTGAGTGGATGGGCTTGTATGAAAAGTAAGTCTTTCACTAAAGAGTGAGCGGATGGGATTCCTTGGTCGTTGGGTTCCTTTATTCGAGAAAAGCGGACTAAGCAAGGATCCGAAGAGATCGTAACCCTAGATTTGACGGTAAACGATCCAGAGATATCATCCCCTTTAAATTAAACATTAAATGATCCGGAGAGATCATCTTCTTAACTTATATGATAAACGATCTAGAGAAACCATACATTAAATTAAATGAAAATGGATCCAAAGAGATCGAACTTTAGAATGGAAACAGACTTGATAAAAGGATTTAAAAGCCTTGTAATTAGAATAAAATTGATAAATCCCAGATGAACACGGGACGATTTTGGATATGTGATGTAATAACTTCGAACGAAATCAGATATGTGATGTAATAAGAGATATGTTATGTAATAACTCTGAATGAAATCGAAATAATTGTGATGTATAAACTAGGCTTAGGCAAAGTCTAGAGTCTTAGGCTGTAATAGGTTTGGAACAACCCGTGATTGATAAGAGAATCCGAAGGAATTAGATGATTCACCAAGATTGAAGTAGCCGGAGAGCTCAACTATCGAAGACTGATTACTAGAACTTGTTCTTGAACAAAGCACACCTTACATTCGAAAGGTGTACGTTGGGGGCAATGTTAACCCGCTTTTTAGCAAAGTAGATTTCAACTGGACTTAGAAGATTCAAACGAGGATGAAATGACTTGAAAACTTGGAGGCACTCTTAAAATGACTAGAGAATTGTGCTCAAGAAATTTGAACGAAAAATACACTAAGGAGAGATGTCGGTGCCGACCTCTCATACAAGTACCGACCTCTCATGTTAACTCCATAGATGTTGCGACTTCTTGGGACACCTCTATATGGAATTAGAAGAGTGCTGTAAAAAGTACAAGTCATTTCGAGCTAAGGAAAAAGTCACCACCAACCTATTAGACAAAAAGGCCGATACTAGGTTGTTTTGGAAAGAAGTAGATGACGACTTATTTTAGATGACCAACGATCAATGGAAGTAGCATAGGACACCTTAAAATGATGTAAGAAGAAGGATGCAAGATGGTTCGAAGTGATTCGAACTACGGTGACAAGTCAAACCTTACTAGAGAGGTTGGTGTCGACCTCTGTAGTTAGCTCAAGAGATCCTGAAACTTTTCACGCTACTTGGGACCGATATTTGGACTCTGCCCAAGGTGGATTTCTGGCCCAATATGACTGTTTCCTCTATAAATACAAGCCATAATGCAACCAAAATGAGATCTGGATTCTCTTACCGCGGAGACTCTGCTACTTCTTCAACTTTAATTTCTCCTCCATTAAAGTCACTTAGGAAACAAATATTTGCTATTCTAGGGCTTAGATCAGCAAATTCTTAATACTAGTGACTTACGAACAACCGAGAAACTCTATTATAAATCTAAGATCCACTAGATTGTGATCAGATTTGGTATTAATAGTTGTAACCCAGGGAAAAAGCAACTAATAAAAGATTGAAGAGGACGTAGGCCGAAGGTTACGTCGAACCACTATAAAAAGCGTGTCTTCTTTACTGCTTATTTTGTTTGTTTAATCTGAACTGGTGCTTTCATCTTGATTCTGGGTGTTAATCCATTTTTTGGATTAACAAAGCATTACCCGCTTGTGACGTTTATTTACACCAATTCTCTTCGTCAAAATTATATCACTTTGAACTTATTGAATTTGGCAACGGTCAAAATTCCAACATCGTCCATATTCAACTCTATAGTCTAAACACAAAGTCCTTGGTTCATTAATAACAATTATTATTAATTGAAATGCTCCAGCCAGAGACTTTGACTTTGAGTTGACCGTATTACTGAGGAGACAAATCCTCTCTTGAATAGTGCTTCACTTCCAATACTTCCACTCAACCCAACTATAGTCACTCGATGGACGCCATGACATGATTTGACTATAATCAAAGCGTAGCTTTTATATTGAAGATCCATGGTATTCTCAAGTTGAGAGAACTGTGTAAATCAGTCGCATCGATATTTTCTGTTTGACCTTAGTTATATTAACCAATAGAAAACTATCGAGTGAGGCGTTTCATAGTTATCCAATAACTATCAATACGTAACCTCTAGGTGCCCCCATCAACCATGATAATACACCGCCAAACATTTAGAAAGCATCACGTACTCTAGTCTCAATGAATACATAGATATCCAGTCTCGATGCATCTTGACTAGGAACATTTAAAATGGTGTATTTATTTTCATTGTGATAAATTACTCATGGTTACAAAACTCAGTAACTACTATCACAAAGTGTACCATTTATGGATTTTCTATTAAATATACTTTTAATTAAATTAATTAATTAACACAACACATTATATCAAGTATATAATAGAAAGAAAACACCTTTTATTTTGAACAAGGTTGGTTATCGAGTTAGATATATGTAACAAATTACATAATTTCCTTAGGGCATACCCCTAACTTTATCACTTGTAAGCTAAATCTTGTACTATGTGATTAGAATGACAATTATGTATGTGGAGATAGGTACCGACCTACTCCTTTAATCTAGGATAAGGACAAAGGAGTATAACCACGAGGATTGATTGGATAATTTGCTCTTATCTCTCTGGTCTTGACTAATGCTCGAAGATAGGTAAAGTCAATAAGGGATGTCCGGAGATAGGTACCCAAAGCACCAGTTCCCAGAGATAGGTGAGATCGAGAGTGGGCGCCCAGAGATAGACACTCGAAACATTGATTCCTAGAGATTGGAATCAGTGTATAATTGAAATTTTCATGACTACGTTTGTGGCTTGGTAGGATATCCCCGACCGAGGATAAAATGATGATGATCAAGGAGCTATTTCGATCAATGCTCGGAGATTGGCGAGGTCTAACATTAATGCTCAGAGATGAGCATCTGAATGATCGACCCTAGAGATAGGGGTCGATGGGTAATTGGAATATTTATCACTTATGGCCTAGAAAAACATGCCTAGTCGATGGTGAGTGATGAAGATCAGTGAATGAATTCGATCAATGCCTAGAGATAGGAAAGATTAGAGTATGGTATCCAGAGACAGACACTCGGAATGTTGTTTCCAGAAAATAGGAAATGAAAAGAAGTCGAACACTAATTTGACTTAACTTTGTTCATGGTTGGACGGAACTCAACCAAGAGTAAACAAAGTCTACCATAGAGATTGCCAAATGAATAACAAGTTCTGTTTGTCCAAAATGGAAATACTTTAGCAATGGTAAACAGTACTTTACAATGGAATATAACTGAGCAATCACATAAATTTACTTATATGTATAGAGCTATAGTAAGTAATAGAATTGCACAGGCACAGGCGTATATAATATATGTTAATCATATTACAGGCAGTTATATTATGTACCAGACAGTTGTATATAGGCAAGAAAAATAAAAGTGCAGGAATGTAAGTACGAACAAAGTTTGTACAAAATTCTACAATCCTTATTTATAATAACTTTTTATACATGTGATGCGGTGGCCGGTCCTGCATAAACCCAACCTATATGAAAAACGAAACAGAATACATCAAAAGAAAATGTCTTTGAAACACATCAAAAGCAAGCTAGGCGCCTGCTTCTACTTTCTAAAGTGCTTTCCAACTTTAAAACCAGATCCAACGTGCTATCTCTATGAAACTTTATTTCCTTCGGACTTCCCCTCCTCGGGAGTGCTTCCTTCTAAGTCCTCCTCGTCTGTAGTGACTATAGGATCTTCAGGTTTATCGACTAGAGTATTAGGGGACTTGGAGGATCTTCCAAGGCCACTACCTTTCGAAGGCTTAATTTTGACTGGTGGAATTCTGGTAGTAGTGTTTTTGTCCCTAAGCCAGCAGGTATCTCAGTTCCTAGCTCCATTTTAACCTTGATCTTGCTGAGGTCAAGCTTTAATCTCTCCGCTATGAAAATCAAATCGGTTGGGCCCATAGCATTGGTGATTGTTATGTCTTCCCTAAGGGATTGTGAGGTATCCTCAAATCCTTCTAAAGCCCTAATCTTCAATGAATCAGGACCGAGGCCGAAACTAGAGGGAGAAATTGGAGCGATAAGTCCCACGGTGATAGAGGTTGACTTAGTGGAAACAACAATGGGACCCAAATCCTAAGTAACTGCTGGTAGAGGAGGAGGAAGCAACGGATGACCTGCAAATTCACAAACAATAAAGTAAAGGTTAGTGACAACCTTCAATGAGAATCGAAGCTTCTCAATTACAGGGGAGACGAGAGAAATACCTTTGTCGGGAAAAGCTCCTTTTATGGGAGACTTGGAGATTTCAACCTAGCATATGACTAGACGAGTTGGGAAACAAGAAAAGGAATATAAGGCTCTTCAGTGGCCATGGCCACAGAGACATGGGTCATAGTCTGGGTGGCCTTGGAGCTGGCTCCCATGGAAGTTGGAATTTCCATCGCAAGCTTTTTAGATTTTGGAAATGACGATTCTGCTTAGTCCAATGTGCTAGGACCAGCACGAGCCTCGTTGGAAGCTTTGTTAGCATCTGCATCCTATTCAGCCAAGACCGCTTTGCTTTTCTCCAAGGCTATAATGCCATATGCATCTAAGAACTAAGCTTTTAATTGATCTACGAATAGGCCTTCACCAGATGCAGTAGCACAGTGCATTGTTTCCTCCCAAACATCTACCATAGTAATGGGATAATTATTTTCCAACAACGTCAGATTCTTGTCTTTAATAACATTTGCAAAGAACCGCTGAAGGGTGGAGTTCATTTCTTCTTTCTTCTTATATGCACACTCCTTACATTGGTTTATTTCAGCTATATCCACTCCAAGGTCTATCTGAGCTTCAACCTTTGCCTCCATCTCGGCCCTTAGGCTGGCCTTGAGTCTTTCAACTTCAGCCCAAAGTGTTTGAAGTTCCATGTCCTTAGCCTGTAGTCCTAAGTCCTTGGCCTGAAGCACCGTATCTTTCTCTTGAATTACCTTGTCCTTTGGCATTGACATGAGCTATAAGCTCACTACTTTCTAGATGGACCTTCTTAAGTAGGTCATTTAACACATTGAAGGCCCGAGTGTGAGCATGAGACATTTCTTGAATTAATGCTTTGGAATTCTCGACCAACTTTTGAGCCTCGTCTCTTTGTTTTTTGAGCATGGCTAATTCGGTTTTATAATCAGCTATCATATTATTGTGGGTCTTCCTCTCTGATTCAAACAACTAGATGTCCATCTGATTGATTATGTTGAAGTCGAAGAGGTCAAAAGCTAGTTTCCTCTATTCAAACAGCTGGTCAACAAGCTTGGTAACCCCTCCAACCCTACGATTGGCCTCTTCGCAAGGGATATCTTTAAAGTTGTGGTCAAACCTCACCCCTTTCAGATAAAGGTTAGGAAAGGCAGCTTGCATTTTGGTTGTTATGGCAGTGGATGATCTTGAAGGAGGTAGTGGTGGAGCTAGACGAGCAGAAAGCTCCTTGGATTTTTAGGAAGTTGACATAGTTGTGATTGGGGGTTGGATTGCAAGAAGCTGTTGAGAATGAGTTTGAGGCTGAGAGCGTGATTGGGGTTGGATTGCAAGAAGCTGTTGAGAATGAGTTTGGGGCTGAGAGCGTGATTGGGAAGAACCAATAGTGAGACCGTGACGGTCATGAGAATTGCAGGACTTCTTCCCCTGTCATAGTATTTTCTTTCTTTAGCCTGACACTTCTTTCTATCCTTATCCTCGTATTATTCCCTCTTTTTCCTTTTTAGTCTCTCTTCCTTGGTCTCTCATTATAAAGAAGAGCAATGAGGATAAGGCTTTGGAGTGGTTCCCTGGTGCACGCCGATTCCTGAGCATAGATAGTGGAATCCGTCTCTTCTCATCGTACCTAAAATGAAAGAAACAGGTTGTATCATAGATAGTGAAGTTCTGGTGTTACCTTAAGTAAACTACGGACCATGTCAGAGGGTTGCAAAGATGGGGTTTCATCTCCCTCGACTAGGAGGTCCCTGGATGGAAAACTAAAGCCAGAAGGGTACTAAAGAAGATCATCAATTGGGATTTCCAAATCTCTAAGTCAGCCGAAGATGTTTTCTTAAGAGCCTATGCCTACAAGAGTGGATACCTTGACAACTGGAGTTGTACTTGGATTGGAGGATTGCTGTCAGGACAATTATTCTTTTGTGACGTGTTGAAATAGAGATTTCTATGCTTTCAGGAAGCGTTTCCCCATATGATTCATCTTTTTTCTGGTCGAAATCCTCATTGTCATCATATTCTTCTTCATCCTCCTCTTTGTCATCTCCTTTTTCTTTATTCCATCCATCCTTCCTCCTTCATCTACTGTCACTTCATGCACTTGCTCGGTGATCTTCTCTTCCATCGGTCTATACGCGCCTTCATCGGTGTTCGCCTCACCTGACGGACCTTCAATGCCCCCATGGATATCATCGTAGGAGTCACCAGTGGGGTAGGTGCTCGAGCAACATCTCTAGCTCTCCTAGATGGATATCAACTGGAATGGCAAATCGCTCGGGATGTAGAAGGCCACATTGGAGAAGATTCTCATTTTTTAGAAGGTAGGAAGTAGTGTGATAGCGGATGTTGACTCTGTTAAGCGTCTTTAAGGTTTTTGAGTGCGCATCGCTTCTATCTCGGTAAGGAATATCTGTGAAGAAAGCGGATAAAAGTTAAATACTTGGGCAGTTAGAATCCAAGTAAGGAAAAAGGTAGAAAGGAAGAAGCCTCACATCCAGACTACCGGAGTTGGTTGAACCCGAAGGGGCAGCGAAAGAAGAAGAATTCGTTCTTGAAATAGGAACATTTATTGTAAAGTGCTTCTATGACTTTGCAGTAACACTAGGCTTCAATTATTTATAAGGAAGATCACTCGGCTCTTTTCTTGAAGCTTGGGAGATGCGATAACTTCTCGAAAATCCAAGGGTGTGAACCACATCATGAATAATACATATAAGGAGTTCGAGAAGGCATATCCATTGGGGTGCACTTGGGCAAAAGCAAGCCCAAGCTCTTGAAGAAAGGCCTGGAGAAAAGGATTGAAAGATGGTCAGCCTTACCCAGGCACATGTATTTATTGTAGGCTATGTATGTTGGAACTGGGCCAGCCCGTAATGGAAGAAATAAATGAATTTCAATTTTTTTACCATTTTGGATCTTTATTGGACATGTTAGTCTAAATGTTTATTGGATCCAATCTAGTAAAATTTAGATAAAATATTATTGTGTTAAAATTGTTAAAATGGAGATTTAAATATAAATTAAATTTATAGGTATAATGAATATATTAAATATATTCATTTGTGTCAAGTGTAAGAGCAATATGTAAATAGTGTTTATATGTGTAAAAGGAACATGTATAAATAATTTAAAGAAGGAAACATTTTGTTTCCCTCTCTTATTCTATGCAATTAACAAAGAGAAGATATAGAAATATATGAAGAGAGAGAAACCTTTCATTTCTCTCCCTCTTTAATTGTAAAATTAATATATTAAATGACATTTATAACTTATCAACCAAATTTACACATGCCTCTGTTGTCCAGTTTTTTGATTAATGAAATATATGCATACATCCATAATAATTATAGATACATACATACATACATATAAAGTGAAAACCTATTAGTTGTTCTAAATAATTTGAAATTCAAAATTAACATTAACGGGAATGATTTCAATTAAAGAAAATTTTGACAACAAAAGGTTACATTATTGCACAGAATTCTCTTACAAATTTGAGTTAAACTAAACATGCATATTTCCATATGTACGATTATTATAATTTAATAGTTTAGATCTAAACAACATATATCTATAAACATTGCATCATATGATATACGAATATATACATTTATACAAAAAGGTTTTGATTTTAAGGTTAACGATTTTCGCTAAACTTTTAATTTAGGAATGAAACAATAATTTAGATTTTACAAGAGACTTTAAGTATAGAAAACCATAAAGAATTAGAATTTTCACTAAAGTCCATCCATTAATCTTAAACCAAAGTTTTTAAACAAGGATTGAAACAATTGTATACAAGCATTTACAATATGAAATTAAAGATCAATTTCAAAGAATGGTAAATAACTTAAAATATACCATTCATTTGCACTTGATTTTGTAAATGTTATATAATTATATAAAGAAAATCTCATTCAATATCAGTTATCAATTTCACAAGTTTCCAAAACAAAATAAAAGAAATCGGGACAAAGTGGGAATGTGTAAATTTGTAATAAGAATATACAGATCTAAACAATACAAAGAATGATAATAAGTTATCAAAAGTAATATGGGATTCAAAACATATCAATTTATCATGAACGTACGTTAAAGGAAGATTATGAACAAATACAGATCTGAATCCAAACGATACAATAAACATGTTTTATTCAAATAGACATAAGAGTGTTTAATTTACATGTGGCAAGATGAACAATTAAGACATGAGGTGAATCATAGAAAATCTAATTATATCAATCATATAAATACATAAGTGAATTTTAAATAAGAAAATTACCTTTGGATGTAGCAATAAATGACACCTTAAACAATGAATCAACGCTCCTAGATGCAGAAATCAGCTTCTAGATTTTGTAAGGATCATGAGGGTTAAGCCACTTTTAATGAATGGATTTTTTTGTATTTGATTTTGGGAATCTTAAAGACATGGAAGACCTCATATTTTCAGCCATTAGAGAGGAAGAAGAGAACCAAAAAAGTTACAGAAAGGAACGAATAACCAAAAAGGTTATGAAAAGAATCAAATAAAGAAGGCAATCAATGCCAATTAAAGAGATTGATATGTAAATTCAGTCAAGAGAACTATGTAATTTTAATATGTAATATGGCATATGTAATTACGAATTCATTAATAACACAATAAACATATTCATTAACAATTGATATGTAATATAGTGATGCCATGCCATGATTTAACTATAATCAAAGCGGAGTTTCCTCATTAAAGATCAATATTATTCTCAAGTCAAGAGAATAATGTAATTTTCTCACATCGATATTTTCTATTTGACCTTATTTATATTAACCAACAGAAAACTATCGAGTGAGTCATTCCATAGTTATCCAATAACTAGTAGTATGTAACCCCTTAGTGCCCCCAATAGTCATGAGTAATACACCGTCCAACCTTTGGAGAGCGTTACACACTCTAGTCTCAACAGATGCAATGGTATCTAGTCTCGATACATCTTTACTAGAAATATTTAAAATGGTCTGTTTATTTTATTATGATAAATCACTCATGGTTACAACACATTTTAACTACTATCACAAAACATACCATTTATATATGCATTTTTTAATTAAATATTATTTTAATTAAATTAATTAATTAGTATAACTCGTTATATCAAGTATACAATAGAAAGAAAACACCTTTTACTTCGAACAAGATTGGTTATCGAGTTAGATATACGTAACAAAATACATAATTTCCCCTAGGACATATCCCTAACTCTATTAGTGTATCACTGTGGAGGATCATGGGCCCATTGATAGACTCTTGGGATAGAACGTCACTCTCCAGGATCCTATATTTAAGGCATATTGTTCGAAGTGAGTTAGCAATCAATACAAATAGTATAGACTTTGGGCGGTTGTTCAAAACCCTTAGATCGAGATCTTCGTTTAGTAGGGGAGGTTGATTTTGGAATGGAGCCATTGGTACTATTGCTCCTTGTAACTCAGTTTTGATCGAGCGTCTAACTCATGCTGATGTAGATGTCTTTGCTCGAGCCGTAGAGTAGTTGGAATTAGTGGCCCAGCGCCAACATTGAAATGTGGTATATGGCGAGTCATTTTGAACTGGAAAACATGATAGTGAGCATGATCAGTTATGTTTTTTCGAAATTCTATTTTTATACAAACTCATGTGACCGACGCCTAGAATCAAACAGATGTCAATGTGTCGACCCACCTTTCTGACCTTTGGGAATGACACTTAATAGATCCACGATATTCGTATGTCGTTTCCCAAGCATCTGAAAGATGAATTGTCGTGGGGTAAAAATAAAGAACAGAACATAAAATCTCACAACGAAACTGTTAAATAAAACATAACAGTAATATGGTACATAAGGCTACTCCCAAACTTGGAGTTATCAAAGTTACAAAAAAGTACTACGATCAACTCAAGCAGCTATAACAACCTGTCTTTACACATGTTGAGACAAAATACACTTACAGAAATTAGTAAACAGTGGAATAGATAGCTAAGTAGATAAAGCCTCCTGCTCATACACTGTTTTCAAAAGAGCCCGCAAAAGACCTGCTACTCTCAAACTACCCAAATATAAATGAGTACCCAAGAGTTTAGGGAAAACAGAAAACTCGGGTCAAACAATATGTCGGGTATGAGTAAAACTCTAAAAAATAAGTGTAATTAAACAAAAACATGTAAGACCACACCGCCAAAAGCGGAATAGGTTTCCTCTCACAAGAACAACATCCAAATGTAAAGAATGGACACAAATAATTAACATCACGAAGAGTGCTATATTCATCCCAATGCAATTAAGGGAAACAATTTGAAACTTCAAATCAACAAGTAAAAGGAAATTTACCAACAATGACTAGGAGGGTGCACCCCCTTTACTGAAAGTATACCTCTAAAATATATACTTGAGAACTCCGATGGCTCTGGAAACCTCCAAGCCGGACCCCGCCAACTTTTACAGAGAATCCGAGTATTTTACATCTCAATGTGCACAACCGAATCCAATCTAGAATGGATGTGAAAATACCCTAGTGGGAGCAATCACACATAGCTTGGCCCCCACTCGCTCTTTGGATTTAGCATTTCCGACAAAGGATAACAAAGCTCAAATGAGCAACACATCGTCTTAGAATGATGAAAAACAAAGAAAGCTGAGGTAATCGATAGTCGACAAACCGACTATCGAAGATAATAAAATGATCGTATATGGACAGTAAGCCTCATATTCCTATCACTACTCGTCGATTTCAAACCTGTAATATTTATTAGTTAAAATGAGTCAGGCAAGTGAAGGTAGTGTTACCTCTAGGCATTGTCTTGATGACAATTTTAACTTTCGAGACATTGACAAGTTTCCATACCTCGACGTTTAGTGCCAAGAGTATGACTAAATTCTTTCCATATAAGCGATGTCGTTTACGGAAATTTCTTTTCCATAACCGAATCGTAATTTTAATTTTACTTTTAAAACCAAATTCATGCTTGGGCTTCCCATTACAAGCTTTTAACTTTTAACTACTTTGTAAAACTGGTTCGTTAACTTTAAAACACCATGATCAAAAAGATTTAATCACTTAAAACATCCTTATTAAATTATTAATTATCTTTAATTGATATTAATAAGAATAATTAATTATTTTAAACTTTGTTAATTATTTTGATTAATTAACTTTAAATACCCATAATTAAAAGGGGCTAATCGCTCTAAAACATCATTAATTAAATTAATTAAATAATTTTAAATTTCATTAATTAAGCTGATTAATTAATTTTAAAACACTATTTATTAAAAAGGATTAACTAATTTAAAATATCATTAATGGAAAAGATTAATTAAATTGAAAGTAATTAATTAACTTTAAAAGTAATTATTTAAAAATGATTAATTAATTTTTAAACATCATTAATTAAAATAATAATTAGCTTTAATCTATCATTATTTAAGAGGTTAATTAAAATTAATCATCATTAGATAAAATGGTTAATTAATTTTAAACATCATTAACAAAGTAATTAATTAAATTCAAAACACATCATTAACAAGTTAACTAATTAACCTTAATCCTAATTAATTAAAATTTTAAAAAATCTTTACTAAAATAATTAATTGCATTTGAAATCATCATTATTCAACAACTTTATTACCTGGTAACATAAAGCGCAAGCTCGAGAAAGAAATCAAAGGTTTCGATAAGGATATGCTTGTCGAAAATGCTGATATAGCGATAGTCGCTATACAGACACCTCGACAACAAATTTCATGTCACTTTATTTCCATCCATACATCATATAACATAAGTAAACATAATACAAGGTGCTAAACTATCATACAACATGTAGAGAACAGTTATTAACAATATCATTAACATTTACTAATAACTTCCAAAAATTACTTACTAACTTGGTTACTAAACTGTCAAGCTGACAACTTTTCAAAGAATAATCCAAACTAACACCCATCACATGGTAATACATGCACAACAAGCTATTATAAACTAGTATATAAACAATATTGAAGTTTTAAAGGGTTAGGATTTTAAAGGTGAGATTTTTACTCATAAAAAGTTTGCAAATTCAACTCTATCTTTCGCACGAACCTGAACACGATCGAGATCTTTGCTTCTACTTTGGAAAAATGGTACTTTGGTGGGCTTAAGTGGACAATATGGTTTGGCCTACATTGAAGTAGGCTCGGCTAAGCAAGTGAAGAGGTGGATATGGGTCTAGTTTGTTTAGTTAGGTGATGTTGAGAATGAAGATGGATGTGGTATTGATTTTTTTACTTAAGGAAGAGATGGAAATATAGATCTTTAACACTTGGAAATTACCATGGATTCCATGGAAATTCTCTTAAGATCTTAAGGAAAGGTTTAGAAAGTGAAGAGTGAATGGAAAACGAGAAATTAAATTAGGAATTTGCTTATATACAAAGTGGATAAATGAAATTACCAAAACGCCCATCGTCCTTTATCCTCCACAACATTATGCCACCTCACCTTTGTCTCCCTCTCCCATATTTCGAAATTTACATGTCCTCCTTCACCATTTTCAAAGCCAACATGAAATAAATGCATATGCATACTAAGTTGCCAAAATATCAAATCATGTCTAAACATGTTTCGTTTGATGTGACATTTCTTTTACATTCAACGTTTTATTTTAAATCTTATATACTTAAGTTAGTAGACGAGCTTCGTCGCACGATGGAGTTGTGTGTTGAATCTTACCTATTATTGTAAGATGAACGATAACGAAACGGTTGTCCGGAGCAATGCAGTGATTTCTTTATAGGGACCAGGGATTGTACAGTAACTAGTGATGTGTGGTGGATTTATTCAAATGCCGAAGTCCATTCGACACAACTGTTCATTGGAAAGAACCATCTTATTGGGATTTAAAATGACAACTTGTGATCTACTGGACTTTGGTAGGTTATGCTTGTATACCTTGAGTGGTTAAGTGCTCAAGACCATTGCAAAGCATGGAAGACCCGAAGCGGGATTGATGGAGACCCAAGGCTAACCTTGTATATGTATTGTTTTATCACAATTTGAGTGGATATGGTATCAACTTCAGGTCAGGATCGAGCTTAACCCTAAAAAATTTCAAATTTTATAATGGCGAAGACTTCAAGCAAAAGCTAACCAAACCGCACCTTAACCATTGACAATGACCATAACTACGACTGCCGTAGCACCAAGTTTGATAACCCACCGTAGTGTTTTGAGTTTGGATCTAAACTTGAAGAATTCAGGGCCGAAAACTTGGAGTGGTAGAATTCGTCCATGGAAGAAGCGATAACGGTTTTAATTTTCGAAATGAGGTGGCGGTGGCCGTCTTAGGTGATCGAGATGGAGGATGACTATGGTGGATGCCTAAAGTTGCTTAGGAAGAAATCAGTGTTGAGTGAAAGCAAGGGAAATGAAAAGGTAAAAGTGGAAAGCAAAAAACTCTTAGTGCTAAAACTTATAGTGGTAAAATGAATCAGCAATTCATGTCGGTACGGACATGAAGTGGTCGGTACCAACTTGATTTGGTTGTTGTATAAAAAGAGAAGAAAAGAAAGGAAGAGGAATTCTTACCCAGTCGAGGCATGGAACAGAGTGATATAGATCTAGACCTTGGCATGAAAAGTGATACGACTACTATTTAAAGTTGTTAAACGGATGCTCTTGGAATAGAGATGACACTTCAAAGAGACCCTTGGATGACCAGTGGAATTGTGCAGATAGTTAAATATTGCTTGTCTTGACACAAAGAACGCTTCATTTCCAACAGAAGCACACTTTGGGGGACAAGTCTTATCCGACATTTAGACAAGAAGCTTTCGAATGAATCTAGACAATGGGACAAAGATGAAATGGATCAAGGACTTAGGGGAAAGCTTGGAATGGCCAAGAAGTTTGGAGTCTAAGTACACTTGACAAAAGAGGTCGGCACCAACATTAATTCATGTCGATATCGAGTTCTTTTGGTGAGCTATGATGAGCTCTGGTGCTTTGGTTAAGGAATAGATGGATAAAGTGGTCGTTCAGGAACTCATTTCAAAAGGAGTAGGTGAACAACTCCCAAAAGATGTGTAGAAAAGGACAAGTGCCAGATAAGTCAGATCATCTCGGGTGTCAAGCAAAAATATTGGGCAAAAGTGCTCGTAGCTGGAAGATTTGAAGATACAAGATGAAGTAAAGGAGAAGTAAGTGATTTGCGCTAAGCAAATCATCTCAGTGTCGAAATGATTCATATCGGTACCGACATGATTTAAGCACAAGGGGACTTCGTCTTTCCTTTTACTTTCTCGGATCTAGTGTTTAACCTGAGCTTTAGCAATCCGATGACCCTAGTGGGTAATTCTCCTATAAATAGCAGGTCTAAAGCAACGTTTGGATTAATTTTGGCCATTCTCTTCTTCATTCATTTATCTCTACTCAAGTTTTTTCACCTAAGGGTTGCTTAGATATGTTCTAGTTAGAAAAATTTTTGCACTTGGGATAAAACGATTCTAGAAAAGATTAAAGTGAACGTAGGCCATAGAATTTGCCAATCCACTATAAAAGTCTGTGTGTTCTCATTGCTTTCTTGTTGATTTCTACTAGATCTACCCGTTTTTATCTACTTTGGGGTGTTGTACCATTTTTTGACCCCACGCCAATACCACTGGACTTAATTAATTATAATTGTTATAAAGTAATTAATATTTATGAAATATTAACAAAATGTTATATTATTTGATTTGATCAATATTAAGTAGTGTGTATGTAATAGTTATAAACACACGTATCAATATATGATACCAATGTGCATTTGAATTAGATTTAATTACAATAGTTATTGATCGAGCTTGTAGCAAACTTGAGGCCCTTATAGGAGCCTGGAGTGGTAAGTCATATCGGGGAGAAGTGGGATGGAATTTTAATTTAAAAAGAGGTGATTTGGTAAGAGCAAAAGATTAATCTAGATCCCTTTTTCGCTCCTTAGGATCTTGCCTATTTATTCATCTCTAAAGCCCACTTTACTTCATTTTCTTCCTCTTTTTCTCCTTCTAAGACCTGATTTGGCCAACCCTTGCTCCAGCCCTCCTCCTCATTTTCAAGCTTCCAAATACACAAATTAAATTAATTTCGAAGACTGATTGCTGCTGCATACAGATTGGTAACTCTATCTAAAGGTTTGAATATTGATTCAAGGAGTGAACGGATTTAACATCTCAAGCTGTTTCATTTAGGCCATGGACAAGGTAATAATCCAATTTATATCATTTATACACACACACACATATATAAATGATATATATTACTTATCATGTCATTATGTTGCTTTTACTTATATGCATATTATCACGAATTCATATATGTTTGTGTCGTTAACATTGGATGAATATTACGGTATATATATGTGGGTGAAAAATAAAAATAAATTTATCTATATATATAATTGTATATATATCATTCAATAATTTTAAAAAAATTAACTTTCGAAAATAGCTTAAAACATTTAATAATATTAAACTGGTTTAATTTTAAAATACACACACACACATATATAAAATATACATATAAATTTTATCAACATATATACTTAATATGTTTACAAATATATATATATATATTATAAACCGTATATATATATATATATTATAATTTATTTTAAATATAAAATCTATCTTTTACAATATTTGTTTATATATATATAATATGTAATATGTAAATATGTATTTAACAAAATTTTGTATATGTTTTTCCTTTCGAAAAGAATTTTTATTTTATTTTATTTAGTTAATGATTTCCATACGAAAATAAAAAAAAAATCAAAAAATCAAAATTTTAAACTGCAAGATTTAAATAATAATAATATTTTTGTTTTATTTATATAGATATAAATAAATAAATATTTTTAATTATTTATGTACAATAATATATATATTTTTGTTGTTGTTATATATATAAAATTATTAAATATCAATTTAATGTGCATACATATATAATTATGTGTGTATATATATATTAAATAAATAAAAAAATTCATGTTTTGAAATACACACACACATATATATATTATTTAAAGGGGCATTTCACCAAAAGGACAAACGTTGCAGTCCAATTAGTTTCTAGGACACACATTCAAAGAAATTACTTTCAAGGCCAAAGTCAGTAGAATAATTACTCTCAAGGACAAAGTCAGCAGTTCAATTACTTTCAAGGACATAATTTCATAGGTTTTTAGGCCCTAGAAACTAATTATTTTACGTTTTGCCCTTGAAAGTAATATTTCAATTGTGTGTCCTAGAAACTAATTCCACTTGCTAAAGCGGCCCTTGTGGCTAATTTCCACTTATTAAAAATTGATACATTAATTACTAGATATTGGCTATGCATATCCAGATCTAAGATTTAGAATTTGAATGTTAAAATTAAAATTATGTAATGGAATTTTGAACCCAAATGTGATGGTTCTTTGATCTATACTATACTATTAAAACTGAGTACCTCTATGAGCTATCTTCTTATTTCGTGTCTTTTCCACTTCTCATTCCTTCGTTTTATGCCACTTTTCAAAATCCTCTATACTATACTATTAAAACCGAATACCTCTATAAGCTCTTTCGTCGCTTCACTGTTTTTACACTTCACATTCCTTCTTTTTATGCCACTTTTCAGAGTCCAACTATTTCCATTTATTCCATTGTTTTTCTTTTTTTCTTAATGTACTGGAAAAACGCAAATCGCTTTTTCCATCGTGCATTCACCAAAATTCAAACAAACTATTCTTGCCCTAATCTTCCAAATCTTCCTTTTCTCATTCTCATTCCTTCACTGCAGTTTTTTCCTCTATATCAATCACCTCATTTTCAACCTACTTAGTCTTAAGCAGGTACTATTGACCATTTTAGTGTCTGCGTATTTCAAACTGCCAAATATTATGTATACAAACTAAGAATCTGATGTTGTTTTCTCCATCCCCTCTTATTCCAGATTACAAAGGAACCAAACCCTCTTTTTTCCCTTCTCATCTGATTTGTGATGGTATGTTCAATTTACATTTTTTGTTTTGAATTTATAATTAATTGTTAAACATATTTTTTTTTCTTATGAGATACCTTACCCAAAGTTTTTTATAATGCCGATTGTTATTATTTTGTAAATTTGCATTCTTTAGACCTAAGAGTTCACCTCCTACACTAAGCAAAGGGAAGTTGAAAGTTAATAGAAGATTTGAGAGACATGAATCTAATCCATATACACGGTTAGTGGACCATAGTGTCTTATCTGAGAGTTGCTTGGATCATGAGGATGTAGGTGGAGTTGGTAGACTTAGGAAATATAGTATCAAGATGGAGTTTGTTAAATTTCGGTGATACAGTATTCCCTCCTGGAGTTGCCGGTCCGCCATCCCTCCCGGAGGTCCTCTGTACTGGGAAGTTTCTAAATTAAATAAATATATTTCCATATTAAAGTAGATCTTGAAGATATTTTGAGTTAATTTGGAAGTGTGAATCAAATACATTACATCTTTTATTGCATTAAAGATGGCAAGGGATAATCTACGTTGGAAGGGGTGCTATTTTGCAAGATGGAAGTAATCAATCAGTTCCCTAATAAGCTGCTTGTAAGTTCTGTTCATACATCGAAAATCACCTAACATACACCATTATTTTTCCTAAAATAATTTGTACTAAAATAATCTTTATCTTAATTGCATTTTTATCATTCTATTATAATCCATCAAATTAAAAACTTAAAATTAATTAAATTTGGTCAAATCTATACATTTTAATGAAGAAGTTAATGATTTTGTTAGCATGAAACCTGAAATATCAATTATGAAAACTTTCACAACTAATTGTTGTAATAATAGTATTTTGTTTTTCCTAAATTGAGAGTTAATTTTGTTGCAATGGAGAAATTATAAAAAAATTAAAGAAGCTACAATATTATTACCAAAAATTATAGTTTACTTTGTTGAATTTTAACTTAAATTAATATTAGAAATTTCCAGTTTTCTGTAAATGAGTTTAAGTTTTAAAGAGGGAAGATAAAAAAGATGAAAACAAGGGTAATTTTATAAAATGAATGGTGTATATAAAGATGTTTTTGGTGTATACTACTTTGTTGTATTTTTGGTGTATCTATTCTATTATATATATATAATAGAACATAAAATCATATATATATATATATATATATATATATCTCCTCTAGTTAATTTAAGTTTCAGTTGCCCCTCTAATAATTACTTATCATTCTAAGCTTCAAATTAAATTTTCATTATTATATATATTAACAAAAAATATGCCCTTTCGTTTTCTATTTTAGCTATTTGAAAATGTTCCACACTCATTCTCTCTTCTTACTTTTATTTTCTCAACTTCTTGTATAACACAAATTATTTTCAGTTTCAGCTATTCAAAAATGTTCCATGCTCATTTTCTTTTCTTACTTTCATTTTCTCAACTTTTTATATAAAATAAATTTTTAAATCCATCAATACTATCATATCCTATGTTTTTCCCTTTGAATCCAAGTGGAAAATTTGCTCCTTCGGTTGTAATCATAGAATTCCCTCTTCCGTGTTTTATGGTATGCTTCATGCTTTTCGATATGTAATATTTTTTTAGTTTGAATTTATGTTGCTTAATATGAACTAGACTTGGTTTGGTGTTGGCACTAAAAGAAATTAATATGTTAAATAAAATATTGCTTAATCTTCAAGAAATGGTCTTTTTTGTACATCACGTTGGAAAAATCAAGTGAAGAGATATCATTCTTCCAAAAAGTTCCTCCAATCGTCTTTCTTTGGTTGCAGGTAAGAGATTTTGACTTTATTTCCATGCTAACTTTGCAATCATATTAAATTATTTATGATTTTTTTGATGTATTACATTGTATTTCTACCTTGCTTTTAATGTTACAGATCAAAAGTGCCCCCAAAAAAACTTGGCTGGATGGACCAGTCAAGCTTAATATAAATTTGAATTGTATACTATTATTTTTCCTTTCATTTAATTTGATATTGAATTTATTATTTTTATTTAAAATTGCTGATATTTTATTTGAATTTTATGCCTAAAGGTATGTCTTCTTATGATTTTTGTTTTGATTTTTAGGATTACAAGTTTGGTTATTTATTTGTAGTAGGCTACTGGATTTATAAATGCTATTTTGAGAATAAAATCTTATTTTTATAACATATTGCACTTCATTTCATATGTTTTCCTTTGTTAATTCTTATTTCCACGTACAATAATCCTGCATTTATTTTTCCTTTATAATCTAACAATAGTTCTTTTCCTCTTCTCTTCATCTTCAATACAAATTTTTTTCGTATTTCCCATGTTTCAATAGTTTCACTTCCATATTCAATATATCTATCTAAACTAAATTAAGAATTTTTTGCAAAACACTTTGATCGATTTTTATTTCTTTTATTCTAATTAGAATTCAGTTTAATTCACTAATAGTTATTCACTTTGCCTTTATCATAAATTATTTGTGAATATATACATATATATTATATTGATTGTTTCTACCTTACTTTCAATGTTACTATTTCAATGGAAACATTATTTAAAGACCTCCTAAAAATCAACTAATTCGATTGAGATTGATTGATAAATTTAATTTTTTATTTGTCTTTTCATTTAACTCGCTATCAAATTTGTTGTTTTGTTTGATTCCATTGAGATCGATTAAAAATTCTGACTTTATTGGTTTGTTGTTTGATAATATTATTCCTTTCATTTGTAAACAAAAGTGATGATATTATTCCTTTCATTTGTAACCATTTGATCTCATTTTCTCAAAAAATTCATTGCAATAGGTAAGAAGAATACCCACGTTCAATAGAATGGTACAAGAGAACACTATCTGTTTTGAAAGAAATTATGAAAGTTTTGGATGTTGTAATTGTTTGTATCAATCAAATATAATGTGCGACATATTATATATGTACCCATCAAATACATGTTTTTTAATTATAATACTAACCATCCATTCAATAATATAAGTACTTTAATGTTTAACCATTCTTCTTTTTTTTCTCATAAGTTGGAGAGTTAAATCCTTTTTTTGCAATTAAACTCTTTGTTTTTCGTATTTCTCATCCTTACATTAATTACCACTATAATTACATTGCAACCTGCTCACTTCATTTTATCTTCCTGTCTCTTTCCTAATATGCTTTTATTACATAATATCAAAAGTACATTCAACCTTTTCGTATTCATCCTTCTTTTTATTTCCAAAACTTTTTGAATTAATATCTATATTATTACTTGAAGATGAGCTGAATGTTTCACCTACTGTAGTATTCTTATTTCCGCTGCATACTATATTGTACATATCAGCATTTATGAGGACATGTTTTTATAACCGTCCAAACTGATGATGGTACTTAAGTTTTGGTAACTCTAAATTTTTTGTATCGAGTAACCTTTTGTACTGTTACTTTGGTGTTATAATATTCCTACATTGGAATTTGTGGATGTGATATGGGGTTCTCACACTGGTGAATGTGTGATGAAGCTTTGTCTCTTACTCCTACACATCCCTTTACGGGTTGGTTGTGGAAGTCGAGATGCTTGCCATAAAATCAGGAATGGGGTTACCATTTGTGAAAAAAGGGTAATCGTTACACTTGGTATCATAGCTAAAGGTTAAGCGAGACCTTGGCTTTGGTGGGTATGACTCATTAAGAGATAGAGTAATGGAATTCCCTAGCATTAGTCGAGTGTATTATACATATGAGAGCGTATTTGTATTTGTAATAAACGTATACCTTAAGGGTAATATAACAACTAAATTAAAGATCTTATATAAGATAGCTTATATAAATGAATTGTCAAAGTATAGTTAATTAATGTAAGGGTTAATGATGTTTATCTATTATCCACGTTAATTATTTTGGTTATGCTCGGCCAGTTTATGGGCATTAACTATCATTTGTTGATTGTTAATTTATGCTCGACCAGTTTATGAGCAGTTTTACCTCGTACCGCATGGGTTGGGTAGAAAATATTTGTAGATACATTGAAACGAGTACCATGTGAATTTAGTTTCATGGTTTGACTATAAGGCGTTCGGTGATAATGTCGGGTTAGAAATTAACCTTTGTAAAAGTTGAATTTAGTAAAGGATGTTTATTTTAATTATGGAAGGATAAGATATTTTGGAAATAAACTTGTGTGAAAAGGTTTTTGTATAAGAAAGTAATTTTATGTAAGTATGGTTTATAAAACATGATTTATGAACAAGAAGGATTTAAATGATATTTTGAGAACTTAAATCCCGGTGTCTTTGAAATTTTTTTTCAAGATTTTGAAGAAAATAATAGTAGTATTATTTGAATGTGTATATTTGGGAAATTAGTTTATGAAATTTAGATCATCGTACTAAGTAATATTTATGAAATATTTGATACTATTGTGGAAATAATTTTGGTTAAGTTTAAAAGGCATGAATTTGATGTACTGAACTCACTCCTGTAACTTGAAAATAATTCTGGTGATGATTTCCACATCATCGATGTTCATTTTCGGGTTTCTAAGTAAGGGGATGCTATAGGGTTGTTTTAGTAAATCAGATTTCTATTTGATTCCGAAAGTTTGACTTGTTATACAAAAGATATATGTATATATTATTATTTCAAAATGATTTGAAATAAAACCCAGGTGTTTAGTTCTAAAGTTTTTCTTTGGAAAGAGATTTGATATGGAATTTTTAATGTAGAAAGTTTTACATGTATACTATGTGAGGTCCCCAAGTGGTAGTGGTATATCCTAGAATAAATGTTGGAACATTTCATTTTTTCCCTTTTTGGTAAAGTGTGTTTAATAAATTATTGAAATTTGTTCAGATATTTTATGGCAACATGTAGCATATGCATTAGAATTTTATGGTATGTGCATCATGATATGATATGTTGTTCGATAGATTTCATTTGTTAAAATGAAACAGGGTTTTCGACGATTTTGGACAGTTGGAAACTTCCGAATCATTATAAAACTTGAAGCTAAGTGTTTTGTGAAAATCTAAAGTTGAGTTTATATAACATTTGAATTGAGAAGGTAGTAAGTTAAAACAAGTTTTGAATTTGTTGAACATCCTTTTTAAGTAAAAAAAATTTAATGTTTTTGTTTGTGTTCTTAGGATGTAGTAGGGTATCATATGAGAATGAACTTAAGTTGTATAATGTTTATAAACTTAAAGTTATGTTTTATGAAATGTTTCATAAATGATTATAGTATTGAATGACATACTATTTGGATAAAAGAATATGGTAAAAGATATTGGTATAGTTGAGAAACCAATAGGACAAATGCATAAGTAGCACGTAGATCATTTTATTCGCATGACTGATCTAGATCCAGTATTTGAGTACGTGATTTCGAGGTGATTTTCATCGGTCCAAACAAGGTTTTTTCACTCCATTCTTGATGGCGAACACTTGATACAGATTTAGGATATGATCTTGAAGTTTTCTATCATAGTATATGGCTATGTAAGGAAAACAGAGGTTTCTAATTAAGGAACCTGATCGAAGTCCGCACTAGAGAGGTCAAGTGATCTATACTAGTTAAGAAGTGAAATTTATGTGATTAAGCAAGTGGTCGGAATGGATATTGCGCACGAATGGTCCATGTGCATCGTATGGGCTTTAGTATTTGCTTACTATGTTTTGTTGGCTTATGGAGAGTTTAGGTGATGACTCTTTGATTTGCTATGAGATAGCATGTATTGGCTACTAAGTAATTACAGAAGGATACTGAGCATACAGTGCGCTTAGTAGGTTGTTTATCATTCTTGTGCGATGAGAGGATTTGAACTTGAGCAAATCGTGAGTTTTGTTTGCTAAGTGATTTTGAATACTGTTTAGTATTGCTATGTGATTTTTCTTTGGTTTCTCGTGTTAGAATTTCGAGGATGAAATATTCTAAATGGGGGAGAATGTAACGACCTAGAATTTCAGAGACTTCGTATTTAAATATCTGAATTTTTGAATATTTAAATCTTGGATTAAATGCGAATAAAATGATTTAATAAGCTTTTTAACCTCCTTTTAAATCATAAGTAATGATAGTAAACTTATTTTGGAAAAATGTATACAAAAATAAATACTTTGAAAAAATATTGATAATATGCTGGAAATCGTTTTATCGATAAATAGTTTTTTAGTCATCAGAAGTTATTCAGATTTTTTTATGCACACTTATTTGCTTAGGAATTAAAGAAAATGAAGTAAAAATATTTTTCCATTTATGGAAATAAACTTTATGGATGATGTCATGCATGAGGTAAAGGAAGATATTTAGAAAATGACCTTTTATGGTAATACTTAACTTTTAAGCAAAATAAGAAAGGTGTAAAGTTAACATGTGTAAAGGAGACTCCTTTGTAACCTTTCATAAAAGGCAAGAGGTGGTTTTAACCTCTTGTAAAATCCTATATAAGAAGAGGCATACCCTTAGGAAATAATCACAAAATTCTTAAGCTTGAGATGTGAAAATGGTGGAAGTGCTTTAGCACTAATCCACTTATTACTCTCTAACTTTTTCAAAAGTCAACCAAATTTTCTCAAATATCTTTTAAATTTTGGCTTTAGGCCTAGACATCATGAGAGGCATGATTAGCAAGTAAGAAGTGGGAGGAGGTGATATAAAGAGAGGGAGCTTAGATGGGCCGTGAGCATGGAAGGAGGAGGAAGAGGTGTGGCTTTGGTTTGGAAGCGCTAAAGATTGGACCTTTAAACTTATGGTGATGGAAGGAGGTAGTTCTTTGGTTCTTGCGGCTTTGTGCTTAGGTTAATCATGGATCTAAGTGAGTTATTTTACTATCTTGTTTGTGTATATTGTGTGTGTATATATGTTGTGTTTGAATTATAAAGTTAAAATGACATTAACTAAGTAAAGTTATAAACTTTGGATCCCTCTTGCTTTTGAAAGAAAATGATAATTTTATATTGTATAACATCACTTTTATCACCCTCTTAAATATGTGGTGTGGTCTTGACTTGATGTTTAAATGGTTGTTTAACTTGTGTGTTAAATTGAAGAAAGTTTGAAAGTGTTTGAAGCGAGAATAGTCGTTATAAGTCTTTGAAATCCCTTGTTTTTGGGAATTTTTATATAATTGAAAGATATTCTTAGGGATTTCTTTTCATGGTTTTTAAGTACCTAAGGGTAGTACTTACTATAAAAATTTAAAGTCTTAAATCATTTGTTTAAGTGGTCAAAACTAGTCGCAAAGATTGTGCTTTTCAATGTTGTTTTAACGACTTTTAACATCATTTACAAATACTGTGGTAAGTCGCTTATTGTTTAAGTGTTTAAAATGTGACGTTTTGACTAGTTTTTTGTAATTTAAATAGTTTCTAAATTCTTTTCTTTATAAATTTTTTTTATGGAAGTTCTTATAAAATGTATTTGAGTATGAAAAAAAGAATAGAAGTTATAGTTTTAATGATTATTTACGAATTTTGAAAGTAAAGTGCTGCAAAATGTAAAACATGTTTTTAATCAAAATTGTAAAGTGGTTATTTTCAAGTAATACTTTGGATAAGTGTTTTAATACCTATTATAAGTATTTTCAAATATTTTAAAATTATAAACAAAAGTTTTAGAAAGGGGTTAGAATTGCTAAATGGCCAAATGGTTGATTTTTTAATTACTTGTTTGAAAAGTAATTAACTATGCTTAACATTAGAAGTCGATGAAGTAATCCTCATTTATTTATGAGAGTTAAGGTTGTTATCGAGTTGGAATGGAGCAATAGAGCTCTACCCTCTTGACCGAGGAATAGTAAGTTGAAAAATGTCAAAAACATGTTAATCGTGTTGATTTCTTATTGTTTATTGAAATCATTAATATTATACTTAACACCAAAAGCCGACAAGGTAGATTTATCCATTTATGAGATTTAAGAATGAAGTGTCTAGACAAGACTTTGATACAACCAGTGCCCTAACTTACCCGGCTTCACTCTTGAATGAGGAATGGTTAAGTTGGAATGTCACGGGTTAAGTGTACGAATCATGATTTCTATAAGCAATCATTTTTAGAACTTGATAGTTAACTTTCAAACGCTGAACTTGTCCGAATATGAACTTGGATCTTTAAATAATGTTTAAAGATAATAGAAGTATGTAATGGTTTTGGGTCTGTTGTGACAATGTGTGAATAGCATTCATCTTTAACCGTTTTTTAATATACTTATGAAAGTAAATAGATCTTTAAAAGAATGATTTAAAGATAAGCATAAGCAAAATGGTTTTATGTTTGTAGTAACAATGGTTAAGTAACATTGGTCTTAAACTTTTTGAATGGATTTGTGAAGGTACTTACTACTTAGATCCTTAAAATGGATAATTTGAAGGAAATTATAAGTAAGAAATCTTTTGGAGTATAGAAAAAGTAAAGGTTTATAAGTAAGAAATCTTGTTAATGATTTGTGAATATACTTATACTGTTTGAGATAAGTATATAAATATGTTTTGTAGTATAGGAAAAGTAAAGGTTTATAAGTAAGAAATCTTGTTAATGATTTGTGAATATACTTATGACATTTGAGATAAATATATGAATACTTTTTGAAGTATTAAAAGAGTACAAATGAGTAGTATAAATTCATAAATGATGTTTTATTAGATAAAAGAAGTTTTACTAATAAAAGAGGTTTTAATTAATAAAATATTAATTAAACAAAAGGAGATTAGAAGTCGCTTATGTGACTTAATCATGCTTTGTATGACTTGATTGTGCTTTGTATGTTTACTCGTTTATGGAAAACATTTAGTCGTATACTTAGTACTAAAAGCCGATGAAGTAGGCTTATCTATCTTTGGGAATTAAGACTGATGTTCGAGTAGGGATATGAGCAATAGAGCTCTAACCTACTGGCTTCACTCTTGATCGAGGAATAATGTGAGATGAAAATATTGGATACGTGATAAGTATACGAGACTTGGTTTCCCCATGCGATTGCTCTCACTATCATTAAATGACCAAATTCATCGATTCAATCTTAAAGAGACCAGGATTGATAAGTGTTTTACTTATCAAAACCACTTCAAGGTTGAGATACGTGTTATATCCCTTGGAAGTGGATTGGTTCTAGATGCGGGAATCTATGTGGAGACTCGATATTTGTTTAAGAAGCTCGAACACATGTAGTTGTTCATGATCTATTCAGGAAGTGAGAATCCATGTGTGATTCTGAGATCTGTTGAGATATGAGAATCCATGTGTGTTTTCGTGATCTATTCGAGATGTGGGAATCCAATTTAGGATTCATGTTATGTTCGAGTGACGAAGACTCATGTGAAAGATGCTAAACGTGACATTGACATCGAAAATAGATAAAAACAGAGTAGGAGCATAGCTTGGGGTTTTACTAACTCGCGATAGGATACTATCACTCCAGATCTAGAGTATGCTTATCGATCATTGGCCGGTGGGCGTAATGGTATTCAGGATCACGCATTTAGACATGTACCATTTATGTTTACCTTATGGTATATTCTACCTAGAGATATTGGCGCTCGGAGGTAGTTTCTGACCCTTGTTCAGGAGATTGGATTTCGGCTTGACCGAAGGGATCTCTATGGAAAATCCATTATGCGAACATTCCTTATCGGATTTGATTGTACCCTCTAATATGTTGTTGAATGTAACAAACGTAACCATTCCAGCTATGTTATAATATTTATATTCTACATCCTAAACATTATCTATTATATCACCTTATGTATTTATTAGATGGTGGTTCTTTTGAGGGGATAACTGTTATGGCATTCCATGTGGTCTCAAAAGTATTGTTATATGTTAGTCGTATATCTCTTGAGTTTCTCATACCAGACTTATGTCTGATGCTTGGTTTTTATTTTCTCTAAACTCCTCGCATGCTCTTTCGAGTAGTTTGAGAAAAATAGGTTTTCGTTGATGTTCATTGGAGCTCGAGAAGACGAGCTGGATGTTTCACCTACCGTAGTACTCTTATTTCCGCTGCATTACTATATTGTACATATCAACATTTGTGAGGACATTTTGTTATAACTGTCCAGGCTGATAATGATACATAAGTTTTGGTAACTCCGAAATTTCTGTATCGAAGTAACCATTTGTACAGTTCCTTTGATATTATATATTATCGTTCCACTGTGAGATTCTGATATTGTGTTCTCTTCTTGTTGTTCTGTTTTCTTTTTCTTTTCAATTTACCCTAACAATTCGTCTTTCCGATACTTGGGTGCTCGGCACGTGAATATCGTGGATGTATTAGTGTCGACATTCGAAGGTCGAAAAGGCGAATCATTGCACTCCTCAAAAACTCATATACACTAAGTCTATTAATTACATACTATTTGTTTTATAATTTTCTATAAGATTATGACTAATTTTATAAATTTTGAATGTTGAATAATTTTCTACCAATTTCACTTGATCTAGTAATTGTTTTTTCTTATTCTTTAGTTGCTTACTTGATACTAATATGAACAAGGAAGAAGTAAAGGTGAAATGGGATAAGGATCCAATTTAAGGATTTGGGAAGTTCGAATGTCGTTACTTCCCATTAAGTTTGTTCTTTCATATTTTAATGTTTCCAACTCTTTATATTATAATATCAACCTTTGTACTGTAGTTCATCTTGGCGACTAGCAATATTAGTTTCACCTTGGTAATTAAAATCGCGAAATATAAAACAATGCTTGGAAGAGTAAACCGGATAATTATCTATTATCATTGAACATTCCTAAGATTTTTAATTTTGTTGTAATATGTTTTATAGCTCAAAATCTTTGAGTGTCTGATATTATTCCTTTTACGTCTACTAATCACAAGCAGACTAATTTATAAAAAAAAATCATTGTATAGTGGTAGCATATACATGATGCAATTCTTTTTTATTTTTTATATGTGCATATAATTACTTAAATCGAGCCATTATGTATGAATTATTTTATTAACAATGATTTCTCAAATAAATGTTTTAGCCTTACAACTTGAAAATTGATGTGTGCATCTGCATAATTATTTATAAGTGTATTACATAATTATTTTTAGGGCTGTCAACGGATGCTTTCGGATACGGATAGTGCCATATCTATATCCGTATCCGAAATCATTTTCGGATATCGGATATCCGTATCCGTTTAATTTTCAGATATCGGATATCCGTATCCGCTTAATTTTCGGATACGGACGGATATCAGATATTTATCCGCTCCGCCAATAATTGATAAATTTAAAGGTATAAATGAAAAAGTTTAGATCAACATAAAACATTTTTTGTACTATTGTTTATAAAAAAACAAAGAAATAAAAAATATGGTGATAAAACATTGTTTTATACTAATATATGTATGTGTATCCAAAAATATTCAAAAGTTAAACACTCATAGCCCTATTTTCCTATTTTAAATTATATAAATATGCATCAGTTAATCGGACGGATATTTTTCGGATACGGATACCACTATAACCATATCCGTATCCGAAAAGCTTTTCGGATATCGGATATCCGTATCCGCTTTTCGGATAACGGATATTTTTCATATTTTCGGATACGGATTCGGACGGATATCGGATTTTTCGGGTACTCATTGACAGCCCTAATTATTTTAGTCTTCTTTGCATAGTGCATAAATGTAGTTGTAAAAACGTACATAATGACATACGCATGTGTTTTCTAGATAATTAATTTTGAAATAATGGTTTTAATTGAGTTAATCATAAAAATATACTCAACTAGATTTGCAAAAAATATAATTGTAATCCGTACGCGTAGCACGGTTTGCATTAGTATAAAGTAATTGTTCATGTATGAATAGAATTAGCCTAGTTGGTTAAAGAAGGCATTTAACCAGAAGCATGCATAATGGAGGAAACTAAAAAAAAAATCAAATAGATAAACGGTTCCTATATGAAGCGTTTACCATAAATCAATTACTTCAACCCTAAGTAATAATCTCTATATAAAGATAGTTATTCTAGAGATTGTACAATCCTCTCAAGTTGTATTTCTTTGTATTCTTCTTCTTAGCCTTCGCTATCAATCTTGTATTTTTTTTTAATTGAGTAATAAAACATCTCTCTCCAAAATGGATATACACTATCTCGCGATAGTGAAGCCGCTATAAATCATGTTTGTAGTTTTCTTTTCCATTTGCGCATCTGTGATTGCTTATTTCGGGAGATTAGTTTTTTGTTTATTCAACATCACTATCAATACGATACTATTATTTCCACTGCATTTGTGGTGTTAATCCAAATTTTCCCCAACACTAAAATAGTAATTTTTTACTCTTTAATTTGCAAGTTGATGATATATTATTTGTCAACATTATTCAGTATATTGTACAAAACCAAGATATTTCTTTTGACTTTTTTTGAAATAAAATAAAAAATCTTAGCGATGACTCATTTGTACTAGGCATTAAAAACACTATATTATTATTTATAGGATGATATTTTGATTACCACAAAATTACCATGTGGATAAGTGCATAAAAAGGTTCGGCATGTGAACTGCGAACCAGTTCATTCACTTTTTCAAAAAAAGATTTTTTTATATATATAGTGGCATAAGAACGTCCTTGAAGTTAAAAAAATGCAAATGATTCCTCATGCACTTAGGTGGGTAGTCTGATGCATACTAAGGCATGTACGTATTCGGATATTACGTGCATTGTTGTTTTGTTTGGCAGATACCTTAATGTCCCTGAAAGTATATCCTTGGTTAGCAACCAAGGAGGTTATGAAATACCTTTAAAGGAAAGAAAATAATATGCTTGCCTATAAAAGATCAGATCAGTCAGAGATAATAAGATATTATGATCCAAATTTGTTGGATGTTAAAAGAGCAAAAGATCCACTTCAGGCAACATCTTTACATAAGATAGTGGAGCTACTTATGGAAAAGGATGTCATGCAAATACTTATAGCTTACTTGGCTACACAAATATTGGTTATAGTCAATTATGAAACATTCAACTATGAAAATAAGTGCGGAATTTCATCACAAGGTTTTGAAGCATTTAGAAAGAAATTAAAAGATCAGTAAAGTAATATTGTGAAAATAAATGGCAATATCATTTTCCAGAGAGGGAAGAATGCAAAATTGATTGCAATCCATAGAGCATATTGTGCAAACTATACGATAACAGACCCGTTTATAAAAGGATTATCATCCGAGGTCTTTCGTAGAAAATTTGCTCAAAGTGGGTTTGCCTTTTATATAAGGATATTTTGGTTCAGGAAGAGCTTGTATTTGGCACGGTCATAAGACGATGCTCTATATATATATATATATATTGTATTTTTCTGATCGGAATAAAGTAATAAAATTATCTTCTTGCACTTTGTTTAGTTCATCTATTGAACTTTTGATCACTATAGTAAAATAGAATCATTTGGAAATGGACATGAATTGATTGTGTTTCATGTAATTTTCATGATATGCATTCATGATTAATCTATGTCGTTTGATTATTTAGTATATGCGACCATTGATAGGGTAATTACACTAAAGGTAACAAAAACCACTTTGATTCTTTGCTAGCATATCTAATGAATGATATTTTTTTGGAAATACCTTATGTTATGAATGGAAAAATATTATGTAGCATATAAAGTTACACATATTTATAAGGTTACATACGTGTCCATGGAAGTTTGTTGGAAAAATTCAACATATGAGGCTACACTTGTAAATATGAAATATGTTTAGTTATTATGAAATTTTTAAAAAAAAAATTGATCAAAAAAAGAAATAAAACATTTAGTGCATAAACATGTATCTACCATGGAAAGAACACGTAGAGAGCAGACTGATTTTTCAATTTGATGAAGAGTCAAATCGAAAATATCACACTATTATACGTATGAGGTTGTGGTCTTCAAATTACACAAGCTCCCCTAATTCACTCATTCTTTTCTATGGAGATACATCTGATTTTTGGTTTATGGTAATTTGGAAGACTAAACTGATTTTTTTTTCCTTTTTAATTAGCAACTATGGATTTACGTATGGTTTTCTCTAATTTATTTCACGTTCTACAGCAAACAAATCATAATTGATCAAATTTAATGAGTATTAAAGTCTAACATTTTAAAAAAAGAAAACAGAAATGCCAATCGCATCACAAATGATCTACACTAGCGAGTGAAATTAGAAAATCTCATATAGCTAATTGATATAACAAAAAGTTTACCCTTTTTTTCTTTCAAAAAGGTATGTTTTTATATATACACTAATATAAAAATTAGGTAAGAGAGCTTTGAAGCTAAATACTTTATTCCCATGTAATAATACTTTATACTAATATATGTCTATGTTAAAATTAAAATTAGGTGATGGAACTTCGAACCTAAGTACTTTATGCACGTACAATGATATTTTATACTGATATAAAAATACCAAAAGACCCCTGGTAAAGCCCAATAAAGGCTATTTCATTCAATCCCATAATAGGTTGACTATCTTTTCCTAATATTACTCACGAAACCATTGAATCACTTTCTAAGGCCTCGTAAATATATATTGTTGTTGTTATCCAAAAGATCAAGGACCCATTTGGTTTATTTTGTATTTTGTGTATTGAGTTTTCAACATTAATTACAAAATATGAAAGAAGTGGAGGAACGACGGCGGAGGTGGAAGGAAGATGGAGAGGACGACGAAAGGGATGGACGGACGATGAAAGGATGAACTGTTTCTCATGGTTCCGTTATTTCCTAAAACACGAAAAATAAATAAAAAGTTGTTTTCTGTTTTGTATGTTAACTTCGTTTTCTAAATTGATCGTTTTTTACAATATACACGCGTCATTCGTATTTTTGTATGGACAAAACTCAAAATTAAAATCGGTAAACTAACCGCAGCCTAAATTTCTGAAAGTTTTAAAATGAATCTCACTTCAAACTGTATTCAATGTTTAGAATAGTATATTAATATTTTAAAACTATCAAATTAAAATATAAAGTTGAAATTTATAGAAATTTGTAGTTAGATTATTATCCAAAAGATAAAACTTCAGTCTATCCAGTTTTTCCTTTTTAAATATAAAAATTGGAAAAAACTATTCTACTTGAAATTGTTATGCTAAATCCTGGAAAACAGATAGACATGTCAACCGATACTTTTGAATGCGGATAGTGCCATATCCGCATCCAAAACCATTTTCGGATATTGGATATTCGTATCTGCGGATACGGAAGGATATCAAATAATCATCCTATCCGCTAACAACCAATAAATCAAGAAACATAAATGAAAATTTTTATATTAACACGGACATTTTTCAATTCCATTAACTACCAAAATGTTAAAAATAAACAATACGATAATAACAATAGTTTTAAGTAGTTAATATGCATTTAGTGCATATAGTATAGACTTACAACGTAATAAAACAATGCATAAAAACCTTTCATTATATTAAAATACACATAATTTAAATTATAATCTTGAAAAATAACGAACGGGTAATTTTCGAATACGGATGTCTTCATATCCGCATCCGCATTCGTATTTTCGGATATCAGATATTTATCCACTTTTCGAATACGTATGCGGACGGATTTCGAATTTTTCGGGTATGCATTGACAGGTCTAGAAAAAGACTTAAATTTCGAGGGGAACCATAGAAAATGAATTGAAATTATCAATTTGACCCCTGAATCCAAAATTTCGTGCAACATCGCATTGTTTGACCTAATATGCTTATGTCACTTGGTAGCAAATCTCTCAGATTTTTGATTTTCTCAACCTTTCATTATCAGTTTCAATATTGATATCAGTTAGGTGTATTAGATAATTATACTTGCATTCCATTTATATGTCCATGATATTATAATAGTTACGCCAATTCTCACTGTTATGTGCACTTTTTTTTTTTTGATATATAATGTTTGCTCTTTTTAGTAACTGCTGATTGATTATGCCTACTCGTTTCGGTGTATCATTTCTTATAGTACTAAACCACTAATCTTAAGCAATTTCATTCCATACTCTTCTGCAGTTTTATGATTAATTCGCTTTAATCTGTGTTTAAATGGCACGTTTTAAATAAACGTCAAACCGAGACTAGTGGCCGATTACGTGATTCTCAGGTTGGCATGAACGTTAAACTAACGTTGTAGATGGCTTGAATTGATTGATATATTTGAACATTAATATTTCTTTACATAAAATCTTGACAGAAGTCGCACATACGCATATATTTATTTTTAATCAAAGTTGTGAAAGTCAAGGTGGTGGGAAAAAAAGTAGACGAGTCAAACGGATTGTATTGGATTAAAATGGGTTGGATGGATTTTGATCCAACCCATTTATGATTTATTCTTTTTAGGTCATTTAATACATATGTCAATCTGATCCAACCAATTTAATAAGCGGGTTATTCATTTAATTCATTTAAAAATTTAAATTTGATTTGACTAGTAAAAAATAAGTTTTGAATTTTGATAAAAATCAAAAAATTTAAATTTTAAATTTTAATTCTAATTTTCATCAAAATTCAAATATGTAGAAATAGTATGTTATTTGCTAAGTACAGCCGTTAGTCATCATAGTGACCTACAGCATGCGTTCACAAAATGAAGTATCCAAGTGTTTCATATTGTCTATAATTTAGGTGAGGGTTAATCGGTCGAAATTTCGCCCGATTCCGAGTTAGTATGAAAAAGTTACTACAGACTACAGTGTAAACAAAAAACATAGCTACTTCTGGTTAGATGCAGTTCAAATATGCATGGTGATGTAGTCTGTTATTTTTCAAGTACAATTGTTAGTCACCATAGAGACTTATAATGTGCGTTCGCAAGATGAAGTATCATAATGTTTCATATTGTACGTAATTTAGGTGGAAGTTCATTAAGTCTCGTCTGATTCCGAGTTAGTATGAAGAAGTTACTACAGTTGGAACAAAAAAAAGGCTTTTGCCTAGACGGAGTTCAAATATGAGAATGTAGCCTGTTATTTTTTAAATATAACTGTTAGTCACCATGGAGAACTACGGTATGTATTCACAAGATGGAGTATCAAAGTGTTCCATATTGTCCGTAATTTAGATGAAAGTTCATCGATCAAAGACTTACCTGATTCCAAGTTAGTACAAAGAAGTTATTGCAGTTTGAACAAAAAAATTAGCGGCTTCTATCTAGTCAGAGTTCAAATTTGGAGATGTAGTTTGTTATTTTTTAAGTCACCATGCAGAGCTACAGCGTGCGTTCACAAGATGAAATATCTGAGTAAAAAATTTTAAATTTTCAAAATTTTTATTTTCAAAATTTTTATTTTTGAATTTTAAGTTTTTAATAAATGAGTAAATGAGTTATCCATTTATAATCTTTCTAAAAATGGATCAACCCGTTTATGACACATTTAATAAGGACTCATAAATGGGTTGATCCAATCCAATGGTAAACGAGTTGGGTTAATTAGTTGGATCATATTTTGACAGGACTAAACAAAACCATGCAAATACGGTACAATATTCCAAGTATACGTCGGCTTATTCATAAATACACCATTTGCTAATATAATAATGATATTGTCAAAGTAGTCCAAAACTGAATTTTCTCGTCTTTTCTGAAAATTGAACAAAATTTGTCCTCAACAACAAAAATATATCCAGAACTATTCTCCGATTTTTGAAAACAAGCTTTTTGCACATTTCTACTGATTTTTTCTCGTTATCGATCGATGATTGTCGAATTTTGATTTGCGTAAGTGATAAACTTGTAAACTGTTTTATTTGAATGTATTACCATAACAATTTCTTTCTTAGGTGGAGTGCCTTAAAATTTGTCATATTTGTTCTAAAATGCGGTCCATTTTAACAATTTTCTATGATAAATCAGTCATTATTTGTATAAAAATGATGTACATGTTTACTTACATTATTATTGCTACATCATAGTCCTCTACATATCAAAAGGATGTTTCCTATCAGCACATTCCCCTTGCATATCTCCCATCCTCCTCTTATCCTTCTTCTGTGACATGGGGCTATCACCACAAATCCTAATCAATCCCCACCAACTACCCCCTTCATCCTAAGCCACTGCCATCTCGTCGCATCCTGAGCCTCATCCGTCATCTCGTTGCCTTCCAAGCCGTCGTCATTCAGTCGCGTCAAGATAAGTTTGGTGTCGCAATGCATATTCACAACAGTTTAACCTTCTAACTAAAAATGAAACTCTCTATCCTTACATAAATAAGTTTATCTATATTTGCCATTTCCCTATTTTCCGCTACTAATTATATTATTATCCAACGTATTAAAAGTGTATTGCTAAGAACACCTCTCTTTTCCCGTTGACTATCTTTTCCTGATATTACTTACAGAACCATTGAATCACTTTCTAACGTCTCATAAATATACATTGTTGTTGTTATCCAAAAGATTAAGGTAGGGTTAGTTTGTTATTTTTAGTTTTGAGATTTCGTCCATACAAAAATGCACACGACGCATTTATGTTGCCGAAAATGTTTGATTTAGAAAACGAAACTAACATACAAAATATAAATTTTTATTTTTTTTATTTTTTACGTTTTGGAAAATAACACAAGAACGTGAAACAATCTATTCTTCCGTCGTTCCTCTATCTCTTTCGTCCTTCCATCCGTCTTTCTTTCATCTCATCCGTCGTCTCTTCATTTTTTTCGTATTTGAAATACATGTTGAAAATCGAAAACATAAAATTTGTTTTTCATAATTAGATTATTATCCAACGGATAAAATTTCGGTCTGATCGGTTTTTTTTTTTTAGGTATAAAATTTGGACAAAGCTATTCTACTTGGAATTGTTACGTAAAATCGTGGGAAAAAGACTTAAATTTCGAAGGGACCTATAGAAAATAAATTGAAATTGTCAAATTGACCTCTGAATTCAAAATCTCATGCAACACCGCATTGTTTGACCTAATATGCTTATGTCACTCGGTAGCAAATCTCATGAAGCTTTGATTTTCTCAATCTTTCGTTATCACTTTCAATATTGATATGCATTAGTTGTATTAACTAGACTATTATTTCTATACATAAAATCTCGTATAGAGATAATATATTTGAATTCAGGGACCGATTACGTGATTCTCAGGTTGGCATGCATGTCAAACTAACGCTGTAGATGGCTTGAATTAATCGACATATTTGAACATTATTATTTCTATACATAAAATCTTGACAAAAGTCTCACATGCACAGATATTTACTTTTAATCAGAGCTGTGAAAGTGAAGGTGGTGGGAAGAAATGTACGCAAATATGGTACCATATTCCAAGCATACGTCGGCTTATTCATAAATACACCATTTGATAATGTATTAAGGATATTGTCAAAGTAGTCCAAAACTGAGTTTTTTTAGGTTTTTTCGGAAAATCGAACAAAATTTGCCACCCTATAACAATATATCTATATATATCCAAAACCATTTTCATTTTTCCGAAAACAAGCTTTTGCATATTTTTATTGATTTTTTTCTCGTTTATTAATGGGCATTTAGTGTAAATGATAAACTTGTAAACTGTTTTATTCAGATGTGGTCTAGTAATAATTCTTTTTTTACGTGGAGTATCTTAAAATTTACCCTCTTTGTTCTAAAGGTATCCATTTTAACAACGTCCTATAATAGATCAGTCATCATTTGTGTAAAACCGATTTACGTGTTTACTTATATTATTATTGCTACATCATAATATCTGCTATAAAAAGTTTCTCTATGTTTGTCCCTTAAGTATCTTCCACTGCTTAGTAAATTATTATCCAACATATAATATAAAAGATGTGTAGCTAAAGATAATTTATTTTTCTCTTTTTAATACCATGGCTAAAAAATATCATAAAATTTTATACTATGTCGACGGTTGTTTGTCGTGCAAAATAACTCTAATCGATGGTTGATTGTCATATCAAATGACTTTGGTATAACAAAACATTCAAATTTTATTGAGTTCATGGTTATTTTCTATCTTTCTAGAAAGAGAGAAAACGGGTTGCTCTTAGCAATGCAACATGAATATTAGGTTTACTCAATTTTCTTCTTAAAATGTTAATTTTTTATTTGCTCTGTATTTCGTTATCAACATTGATAACACTTTCCATTTATCTGTACATAGTATTATAATTGTTACGTCAATTCTCACTGTTATGATCACTTTTTTATTATAAAACGTTTGCTCTTTTCAGCAACTGCAGTTTGATTGCGTGTGCTCCTTTCGATATGTGGTATTTTATGGTACTAAACCACTAATCTTACGCAATTTCATTCCATGCACTTTTCTGCAGTTTTATGATTAATTAGCTTTCATTTGTATTTAAATGGCATGCTTTAATTAATCGTCATAGTGGCTGATTAGTGATTCTCACGTTGGCATGCATTTTAAACTAAACTAGTTCATGGCTTGAATTGATTGATGTATTTTAAATGGGTTTTTAGGCTTAAAAGGTAAAAATTGAAGAAAAAATTAATCTCAGGAAAAAGAAGTTTGATTTTTAAGTTGAAACATAGTTTTTAGTGCAAATCAGATTATGATAGTTGCAACTGTTATTTTCTGTTTACGCTATAAAGTATTAATTATATTAAAAAACAAATTTGTTGTTATTAAGACTAAATTTTTTTGAAACTTTTTTTCTGTACCTATTTCTCTCTGTATTTTAATATTATATATATATATATATATATATATATATATATATATATATATATATATATATATATATATATATATATATATATATATATATATATACTGGTCAAAAAATGACACAGGCAGATGTTTACTGTAATCAACTTGTAAAAATGAAGCAGGTGAGAGCAGACGTTTGCAGATACAGTACAATGTTTCCAAGTATATGTCGGCTTATTCAAAAAATCCACCATTTTTGTTAATATAATAAATCAGATATGTCATTCGTCTAAAACTGATGTACATATTTATTTACATTATAAATGCTACATCATAGTCCTCTACGCGTCAAACATGCGTTTGCTATCAACACATTCCCCCTGCACATCTCTAACCCTCCTCTTTTCCTTCTGGGCCATCGGGCTTCCGATCACCTAATTCGGCCCATCAGCCCAGTCACTTTTAACCGAGCTGATCCAACATTATGGCCCAATCATGTACTACAAAATGGGTACCGGTTATAGTAGCCTAGACTTCGTATTCCGAATCCACTTTCTTAAATATCCTAGACTCCTAAATAGCCAACAGACCACCGATCATAGCCAATATATGGAAAGTAAGCTTCACACATAAGATTGAGAAATGAACGACTACTCACAATTAGAAACACTTTGGGTGCATAGCGGACAAAAAGCTGGGATGTACAACGTTATATTACGTCAACGGTTCCCCTCTTAGAGATTTGCCGCTTGGAAAGAAATAGGATTTCTCAGACCTATATCTTACGTCCGATGTAAAACCGTTAAGTCAGACGTAAAATTTAAGTCCAAGAAATTCCTATTAAACCCCAACCACTCATACTTCATTCAAAACATTTAATTCATTCTTCCTTACAATATTTTCAACAATGCCCAGTATAATTTTCCTATAATAATAATTTAGAAAATGATTCGAAAAATTCGGATAACTCAACTAATAGCGACGATATATCTTACTCTGATGATTCAGATGAGTATGATCAGGATACCGCTTCTATTGCTGGATTGATGGTAAATCATACTTAGTTAATGTCTATTCCACATTATACTTCTTACACTGGTCAAAAGTGGGTTGATGATTTTCGCAATGGTATGAAAGCAGAAGTCAAGGTCTTTTTCGAATGAAAAATGGTGCTTTCAAACGTTTTTGTGACATTCTAATTAATAGATATGACTTAATTTCAACTCAAAAATAGATATTTCTAAAATGATTGAAATGTTTTGTTACACGATAAGTCATGGAGCATCACAACGGTTTGAAGGGAAAATTTTTAATCGATTCACTGGCACCATTAGATTATGCATTTCTAAGGTTTTGCACGATGTCTTACTTTTAACCAAAGATAGTATTAAATCGGTAAATTTCAATGAAATTCCTGCTGAAATTATGTATGGTACACGCTACTATTTTTTCTCAGAATGCAATTGGAGCTATAAACGGAACACATATTCCTATGAAGTTAGTAAAGAAGAATTAACGACGTTTATAGATAAAAAGAAGCTTTCAACAAAAATTATTTTTGTTGCTATTAATTTTGATTGAACATTTAGTTGTGTATTGTCTAACTGGAAAGGCTTTGCCCATGATAGTAGATTGTTAAATCATGATATTGAAAAAGTTGAAACATTTCCACATCCCCACTCGGTAAGTATTACCTTGTAGATTCATGATATAAGCTTACAAATGGTTATTTACCTTATCTTAAAGAACGCTACCACGTTCCAAACTTTCAACAAAGCTAGAATGTTTCAAAATTGCGTAATAAAAAATTTAATTATCATTCTAGTCAGCGCATAGCTTTGGAAATTTTTTTTGGTATTTGTAAAGAAATCAACATTTTACAAGATATTCCGACGTATAGTTTCGCCAAACAAGCATAGTTTGTCGTTGTAAGCTGTATTATCCATAATTTTAGAAAATTCAACAATGCAGATCCTGATTTTGAAGAAACGATTAATGAAGAAATTCCACGAAGTTATGCTGAAAATTGATGTGAACATCTTCAACACGACCATGGTGGTGCAAGTTCATCAAATACACAACATATTGTTGCACCATGTGATGAAAAAAAAACGTTTTGATTGCTGTAGGATGACGTTGATCTATGTATTATTTTATTGTTGTATTTTGGTTAAATTTCTATGTACTATTGTATTTCGATTAAAATTTTATGTATTGTTGTACTTCAATCAGTGTTCTATGTACTGTTGTATTTCAATCTATTTGTAGTTGATAAATTATTAAATATTAATTAATAATTATTATAAAATAAAATAAAAGTGTCTTTACACAAAAAAGACATAATTTTTACATCCTACCCAACCTTTGACCAATCTCTAATAAAAAAAGTTGTCTGTTGACACTTAAGCTTCAACCTCTAATCAATTTGTCCGCTAATGCACCCTTTATGGGGTTATTAACCCTAAAACACTACTAGAACTACAGTATATAGCTACGACAGGGTTCCAACGGCCGCCAACGGGTACCAATGACTAGTTATTTTTTAATAAGTCGTTGGTAACCGTTTTAAAAATGCCGTTTGCGGCCGTTGGAAACCATTGGAATTATTCGTGTAAACCTGCAGCAAGCCGAGAGCAAACCTCATTCTCTCCTCCTACCACAAAAAAACCCAAATCCTTCACCATCTTCCTCCACTCCTCCTCTTTTCTTGCTCCCAGCCTCCCCACGCAACCGCAGCCACTCCGACGCCATCAATCAACACCAGCGGCCTTTCTCCATCCAAATACACTCCAAAATCAGGTTTTGCTTAAAACCCTAAAATTTTAAATTTTGCTAATTTTGTGTTTAATTTGTTGTTATAGTTGTATCTAATGACATATTGATTGTTTATTATACCAAACTAAGTGCTAATTACAATTATTACCATCCAAATGTCCAAATTGTTTGTGTATATATATTATGCACATATATACATATATTGATAATTTAGTGTAAATGCGCATTTGAGTTAGCGTTAGATTAGTTAAGATTGATTTAAATTATTTTGTGTATGTTTTGTAAAATATTAGGCAAACATGAATTAGTCGAATATTTTACGAACATGAATTATATCTTTTACAAAATATATTAGCATTAGATAAGTATATAATTTAGTATATAATACACATGAATTATATATTTTGCGAAGTGGAAATTAGCCACAAGGGTCTCTTTAGCTAGTGCAATTAGTTTCTAGGACACAGAACTGAAATAATTACTTTTAAGGACAAAATGCAAAATAACTAGCTTCTAAGGCCTAAAAACCTATGAAATATTGTCCTTGAAAGTAATTGGACTGCTGACTTTGTCCTTAAAAGTAATTATTTTGCTGACTTTGGCCTTGAAATTAATTTCTATGGATGTGTGTCCTAGAAACTAATTGGACTGCAAAGTTTGTCCTTCTAGTAAAATGCCCCTTTTGCGAAATAGTAACTCTGCCAATAGAAGTAAGACTGCTGGCCTAAGTGGAGTAAGATCCCTGACCAAGTCAGGGAGGCCATCTGGCAGGATTTTCTGGTGAGTTTATACCACTTTACTATATGAATAAGTATAAATGAACAATTAGTAATATTTTCTCTTTGTACAGGGGCAAGTGGACTTGGCGGAACCCAATGTCGCCATGGTTCAGCGTCACTGGAATTCGAAGGTCGCCAAAAATTACAAGGAGGTAATGTCAGCTCTTAAAAAATCGGGGAAGAAACCGAACTGGATGGGCACTTCCGTATGGGATTCTTGGATGAGTTGGTGGGAGACCGACGAGTTCAAGGTAAATCTACCAAATATATAGTTAATTATTTCGCAATTAGTAAATATAATATTCAATTTAAATTGCAGGTGGAGTCAGAGAGGAACTCTGCCAATAGAAGTAGGAATCCTGTAACGCATCGTGGCGGATCCAAGTCTTTTCAGCATCACCGTGAGGACTTGGTAAATTTATCAATTACGAATCTAAACCGTTATTACATTTTATATATTAATTAGTTCAGTAATTAGCTATAAAAAATTAAAATATATAAATTATTTATTGCAGGAAAGATTGCTTGGACGTCCCGTGTCTATGATGGAGGTATTTATCTGCACCCACGCATCAAGACAAGCAGACAATGCTGGCAATATTACATATCAGTGGGATGATGATGATAAGGCGGCGGCTGCATATGTATGCATATTTTAAATCTTATTTTATTAATATCGATAAGTTTAAATCATATTCTACTAATTTTAACCTGTAATTGTTTTTTATTTTAGGCAAAGTTTCAGGAGGCACGGGCAGAGATGCTTTCAGAATCGGATCGCGATGAGTTGACGGTAGAGGAGTAAGATAATATTTTCGACGTTATTATGGATCCGACGTAGTGGAATAGGCGCTATGGCTATGGAAACCAAGCGGTAATCTTATAAACGTTGTAATATTATATTTAATAAATTAACCTATAGATACACTATACATATGATGATTTCTACCTGAGTTAAATCTAACATATACGTGATTTATAAATATTAGATAAGTAAAAAAGGAAAAATATACAAAGATATGTGATGAAAATGGATGAACCAAAAAAAAATATAAGAATACTTTTAACACCTATATATTGTATTAAAAAGAATCCATTTCCTTGTGGTATATATTCCAAGAAAAGGGTTCGCTATTTTACATTAGGAACCAAAAACACAAAAAAAAATGCACCATTATCATCCTGCACCATTATCATTTAATAAAATATGCATTTCCTTGTGGTATATGCATTGCTTAAGATCACGTCATTTACGTTTCTATATTTTAAAATATGCATTGCTTAAGAAAATGATTATAATACAAATGTGAACATCTCACATTCTATTTGCAGGTTCGGGCAGCTCAAAAGGCGTGTGACAAAGTTGAAATAAAAGAGTTTAGAGCCATGATTGAGCAGCTGCAAGAGAAGGACCATCTTCGTGCTATACAAATGGAGCAGCTGAATCAACGTTTAGCGGAGTACGCGGAGAGGCATGGTTCCTTCCCTTCGTCGTCTGGTGCTTCCGAAGGTGATGATGATGCTTGAGAGGTATGATGATTATTGTCTTTGTGGTTGGTTATTGTATATATTGACTTTGAGATGGTGATGATTGTGTTTGATGGTTATTGTGTATATATTGACTTTGAGGTGGTGAGGTTTAAGTGTTTGCATTGTATATATTGACGTGAATATGGAGTTGGAGTTGGTGTTGGTGAGAGTTTTGTTGTTTATGTACATATTAACTTGGAGTTTGGTTTGAAAATGTAATGTTTGATTTTGATTTTTGGTTGTTTATATTGTTTGTAGTATAATGTGTTGGATATGTGATATATATGTGAAATGAAGTGGAAATAGAATGGAACGGAAATGGATATATATTGATTGTGTGTGGCTGGAAGGTGAATGACTTGCTACTATAAAAAAAATTCACTCAGATTAGCAACGGCTACCAACGGCTCTTTGGTCAACGGCCTCCATCGGCTAGACGCCGGTTGAAGCCGTTGGAATAGCCCCGTTGTTTCCGTTGGAAAGCGTGAATGCTATTCCAATGGCCACCAATGGCTTGAAGCCGTTGGAATAGCCGGTTTCTCTTGTAGTGAAAGCACCTATTGGGTAGAAATACCGCGGTACTCGATCAGCTTTGACTTGCTCGATTTTCAAAAACTCGGAGTAAGTCTAACAATATAATAAAGACCACACTTTGCCACACTATATATTACTCTAAAATCTACCATAACTGAATAGCAAAACTTTAATTCTACACAGTAGAATGGAACAACAACATGATAGGCAAAACTAAAAACAAGAAGAATGGATCGATCCAAATCAAATTATTTTTAATGTAGTCATATAGCTTCTATACAAGCTGTTGATTTTGATGACGATGTTGGTCGACGGCTAGTTAAATGTGTATGCTACCATCGATGGTTGTCTGTTTAAAGAGTGAATCGATGAACCTTTCCCTCCCAAAGCCATTGAATACACACTAGGACCTCATAAATTAACCGATTCCCTCAAAAAATTGGTAATGGAAGCTGAGGTTATTAAGAAGCTGTAGGATGGAATTACTCGTTGTTGAGCCATTGGGAATAAATATATAGATTATATTCTTTTATCTATGTATTGATGTAATTTTTCTATATTTAATCATTCTGCAATTTCTCTACGTATCATTACTTTCATTTTACTAACAATTTACAAACACATGAAATAAACTTGAATGCATATCATACGCGATAAAAGATAACATCGAACATAGGACCTACAACACTAAAATACATGATAATAGTAAAAGGAAACACAACGAAACATTTGACACATCACTGTATAGATTAGTTACTGCACTTACGTCTACATTCGACTATAGCGGCAACATTGAGCTCGTCGTTGAACTTATGTTAAGCAATCAACCAATCTACTTGTGTGGAAATGTTGAATAGCGAGAAAGGATTTCACTTAATTCGTGCGCTTGCTAGATTATGAACTACTAGGAGGAAGGAGACTTGAACTTGGTTTTCTTTTGAACCTGCTGTTGAACAACTTCTTCTTAGATGACAACTTGAACAAAAATTTGACTAACATTTTCTTCTTAAGCAGCATTAATATGGATATTTTCCATGTTGAATAAGAGGTGGGTGATGGTGAATGTAAAGAAAAGTAAAGACAGTAAAAAAAATTATTGAAGAGGAGGAAGATTAAGGAAAAAGCCCAGCTTGGTAAATTCATATGCAGATTGCCAGAGTTTGAGAAACTCGTACATTTAGTTACTCGAGTTTCAAGAACGTAGCTTCGTCCCGAGTTGATACATGTAGCTGGGAGCAGCGTGTGTATTAACTACATCACCTCATTTTTATACCGTAAGCTGCATTCCTACCATGAGGATGCTCTAACAACCAATTAAATATCGTTTTCCTCTAAAAATACTCTTTAAAGTTTCTAATTATTTTATTGAGTAAATTATATATCAAATCAAATAAAACCCTAAAACAAAACAAAACGCTCCAATTCAAAATAACAAGTACAATCAATGGTTTAATCACTTTATTCTCAAGAAAAATATATATTGTCAAATAAAAGTCCTCCTTTTTCTTCCTTCAAAACAACTTCCATTTAAACTATAATGGATCCATAGTCTCTTTGTCTGAACCAAGCCAATCGAAAACAAGTGAAATAGGTAGATTTTGAAAAAAAATTCTACTTTGGATCTATTGAGCCTATGAAGTCTAAAAGATTATTAGATTAATCTAATGAAGTTTGAAATAAAAATCATATTTTATTTAATTTGGTTAAAGCAAGTTTAAATTTTAATTTTAATTTATATACATTATAATGAATGTATCAAATAAATTCATATGTATGTAGTGTAAGTGCGGCATATAAGCAGAGTATATCTGCGTAATCGAACATGTAAAATGTTAGAGAAGGAAATCTTCTTTCGCTTAACATATATATATATATATAATAATTACGGGAAGACGAAGCTATAAATATGAAGAGAGAGAAAAACTATGAATTCTCTCTCTCTTTAATTTGATTAGTTGACATATTAAATGACATTTATACCTAAATTTACACTTGCCTTTGTTGTCTAAGTTTTCGACCAGTAAAATGCACATATATAGATTCATGATAATTATATATACGAGTGTTATGGCACGCGCTTTGCACGTGAGTTGTTTTTCTACAAATTGCATATGTTTTAACGTATTTAAAAAAACACAAATATTTAATCATATTTTGCATTGAAATCATGTGTAATTTTGAAACTTAACGGTCGGATCAAAAGATTGCGTTTCTATTTCAGTTATTAATAAAGATTATATCTAACAATTATATTTGTGTATATGTGTGTATGCCTGTTAGTATATATATATTTTGCTACATGCAATGCACGTGCATATAAGCTTTTTATTAAATTATTAAATTTGAAAGTTCTATGTAGTTTGATAAAAATAAACTAAAAAACATAAAGAAAAACGTAATTTTTTTGTTGGAATAGGATTTGAACTTGCAACATTGTTTATGTTTGAAATTTCCATTTGAAAATAAATGTTATTATTTGTTCACAGTGATTCGAATTCATGACCTCTTGTTTGCATGGAAGTACATTTTTGAAATTTTACGATCGAACCAAAAAATTGTGTTTTTATTTCAACTATTAATAAAGATTAACAAAGATTTATAGATCGGATGATTTATCTACGAAGATCTTGCATTACCTATTCTAATGCAGCCATATATATTTGAATCGTTCTCTGAAGTCTAATTATAATTACATTTGAATACGTCTAAATAATTGTAGGGAGATTTTATCTCCTAATTTATTGGAAGATCATATGAGATAACACTTTAATATTTAAAAAAGGTATATATAGGGGTATTTTGGGAAGTTTACGGTTGGACCAAAAGATTGCGCTTCCAAGTCAACTATCAATAAAGATATACATACTATATATGTATGCATGCATGCATGTATGTATGTATTTATCTGTGTATGTATGTGTGTGCTAAAATTAAGATTGATTATTTCATACACTTTGAAATCAAAACTTATAACAAGACCTAATTTAATAAGAGTTTGAAATTAAATTAAGGATTTCACACAAGGATCAATTATATAAAATTTAAGCTAGAAATATATATATATATATATATATATAATAAATTTAAGGTTAATAAAATGAAATCCAGCCTTAACTAAAAAGGGATAAAAAGGCATATGACGGTTTGGACAAAAATCGTCTTAAAATTTTATATAAACAATAAACAAAATTGTTTCAAAACAACTTGAAAAAGGACCTTCAATTTTCAGTCTTATAATATGAAACTAAATTTTATGTAAACAAAATTAATTCAAAATTTTATTCAACAACAATTTCTATATAAAAGAATTGGACAACATAGGCGCACATAAATTCATGACAATGAAATGTTGATCCATGTTAAATACACGATATAAAAATCCAAATAAACCAGAGATACGTCCAAAATTATTATTATAGGTGACATGTGAATAACTAAGAATATAAACAAGGTGATTTTAATCATATTATTCCGATGAGGATAAAATTGGTTCAATGGAATAGACTAAATATCCAAAACATTATCCAAATACATATAAATGAATAAATAGAATAGAAAACGAGTAGGAACATATGAACATGATGAAATTATATGTAAACAAAATAGAATCTAAGTCATCTAAACATGACGAATATACAATTAAATAAAATTGGATTTATCTAAAAATTAAGTCAATAATTTACACCTTGAATAATGAATAAAATCCCGATTCACTTGAATCGACATTTGGATGTTTAAAGGAACTAAAGACAAGAACCATCTTGAATTTATTTGTTTTTTAAATTTGTTGTAAATGAAACATTGAAACCTATTAATTCCTTCCTTTAAAACTTTCTCTATTTAATTCCTAATTATATCTCATCAAATCCTCTCTCTATATATATGTTACGAATAGCCATAAACAGTCTGTATGGTCCTTCAAAATTTTCTAAATCTTATTAACGTTAATTCTATTTAAATCTAATTTAAATGTTCTGCAGATATCATATATCGCTGCGTGCGTTTATAACTTTTATATACACATTTTATTTAATACTATTGGCATTCAAACATTAAACAAAATTTAATAATAATTAATATTTTACAAATATTAAGTAATTTGATCAATTTAGAAACACACTTAATGTTTTTCTATTTAAATCTAATTTAAATGCTCTATCAACAACATATGTCAATACATAAGTTCATAACTTTTATATACATACAATATTAAACATAATGTTATTAAAACAATTAAATGAAAATTAATGATTAATACTTCATAAATATTAAATAATTAACTAATTTACTGCAATACCCTATATTTTGGAGGGCTCATAATATGGAAAATTAAATTAGATTAATAATAAGAAATTATTAAAAGGTGGATAAAATAATAAATTGCAAGAATTGCTTAAGGGAGATTTAATTAATTGAGTTTGGGGCATTTTAAAAGGTTACTTAAATGAACCAAGATTAATTAAAGCAATTAAGGTTGGCATTATTTATAAAAATAAACAAATTAGATTTTATAATGGAAAGAATTTTGTTAAAGGAATAAATTAGTGAGACTAGGCCACATGGAATGTTAACCCAAGCCAAAATCACTAGTCCATTTTCCTTAACCATATTCTCCCATCCCAACTTCATTTTCATTTTACCAAAAAAAATCCTAAAAGCTCTAGTGAACTAGAGATCTCTTCTCAGTCTTGAACCCTTTCCAAAGCATAAGCAATGATGTAGAACTTGCCGGGACGGTCAACGATGACGGTCATGTCGAGTGATATCCAGAATTTGAAATGAGCTGTTAAATAATACCAGTAACTTGAACTGATCGACACTACATGACACCCCACTAGAATCCACTTTAGCATAGGGGTATAGCTTGTAATTATTCTAATCTTGATTGTTTATCAAGTTTTATATATAAATGGATCAGAGACGTTCCAAATGTCTTACTGCTCAAGCCTCAGGTACATAGCCTTCCAAGTATATTGAATCCCATGCCGCATCGAGTTTGACTACAACTCCACATGCCCAACAAACTTTGGTTGAGCATGTACAACAAACTCCAGCTCAGTAGGAACAACAAGAGATTCCATAAGTCGAACAAAAACCTATAGAATCCTGAAGTCGAGCAATAAGCTTCTGAAAATCCGGAAAAGCCGGCACTCGACACTCTTGAGGTTGCCATGACATTAGAAGGTCCCACTGATTCTGTAGCCTCTAAAATCGATGTAGGATCTCTACGGAGGGTACGTGATAAGCACGGGATTCTGTTTGAAAACATTTTGGCTCCTTTCTGTTATCAAAGACCACACAACCCTTTGGAAGGGCACACTGCTTGCAATAGATATATATGTTCTGCAGGTTACGTCCCACCCTCCAACCAGTTTGTCCGTCGAGTTCTAAAATTCATGCACTTTACTGTTATACAGTTTCACTCGAATAACTATGCTTTCCTCCTCGGTACATTCATGGTCTTCTCCAAGCACTAAAACCAAGTACCCAATGATGAGGAGATTCGATACATTTTTAGCTTCAAGAGCCAAAAAGAGAGTCAATCTTTGATTTACTTAGAACTAATCAGGGATTGCAGAGTGCTTACTAGGGAATGGAATAAGTTGAGCTACTTTAAGAGCGATTGGTTCTATTTCCGCTGCCCACATAGATTCGCACGGAGATTGATATTCGAACATAAGTTCGATTTCAAATGCTTTACATGAATTTTGTCTCATAGTGTGAAGACTTAACTCATATCCTTGTTTTATTATCCAGATGTTCCAATGAGACATAGTAGCTCGGCGCTTTCAGATGCTGTAAACACTCTTATGATAGTTTGGGAAGTAGATAAAGATATTAGAACTCTCCTGTCAGATGAAAATCTTCTTGCATATGGCTTGTTAGAAGAGGGTCGCAGTACTGGCATCTTCCAAATAGCTTCCAGTGATGACGACGACGATAATAACCCACTCGAAGGAGGTTAGGCTGATCAAGATTTGCCCTCAGTCTCAAGTTCGGGGGATGGAGTAGAAGAAAACATGGAACAAGCACCAGAAGACGCCAAGAAAGGCGAAATTATTAGTGAAAGCGGTGAGGTATCGATGCTGGTCATAAGTCTCAACCTGAACAATCCAAGGACGATTAATCGCCTGCTCTAAAGAAGAGGCTGATCACGAAAATCTTTAAGGTGTAGATTTCTACTCAACCTCCGTTAGTCACGGATGCAGAGAAAACCCCATCACTTCCTTCAACAGGCACATTCACTGGTAATATCAAGGGCATCGACTCCTCCATTCATGTTGATAGGGACTTCATCCCTGCTAGTATAGGAGAGGTTACTCCTATGATAAAGCTCCAGCTCATGGTCCGTTGGGGGGACACTAGAACACTCACACGCACATGCACATGCACTTCACAACACTAATTTGCACTTGTCATGTATCCTTATTCATTGAATCTAACTTGTTCTCACCTTACTTGTAGGATCTATGAGAAGAGGAAATACATATATCGATCTCTGGAGGAGAAAGCATCCCAAGCACAAAGGCCTCGATCGAGTTCATACCATTAGGGAAGTGGTTGTGATTATGAATGAGGCCATCATTCTAGCCTTGATAGGGATGATCGGGAAATGAGCAACTATGATAGAGATCGCTCATCACACGATTCTGCTTCCAAATGTTACCTTAAGTCTAGATCACCTCCTCCTAGAGGTCCAGACAGGCAACCTGATTGTCAGGATGACATCCCACCTGGTGGTACTCCTTATGTTCCACCTCCGGCTTCTGTCCCTGTTCAACCTCTGATGCCATCTCATCCCAGTCGATCCTCCGACCTCAGGCATTACAAGAGTGGCTTTGAAATTTCTCAGCATAGGCTTGGCAAAGAAACTGCTATAATCCCATCTATCTTTATGGAGGAACAGCTTGGGGCTAATTCCCAAATGACCAACCTAAAGGAATAATTTCTAAACATTTGCTTCGATGCTCTTATGTTTGTGCTTAATCTAAAATGAATCCCTATTGACATACAAAAGATGACCATCGATTGTGTGATCGATGTGCACAATCAGTATAATGAATGGCCGAAGTTAGCTGAAAAAAGTTTCAAAGTCTCCAGAGATAGGCAGCTAGAGATTGAAAATCAGAAACTCATCGAAGTTAACAATAGGAAATCATCACTAATCTCGATGCTAAGGTCGAGAAACTGAGAAAATATCAAGCTAAAGTTGAGAAGAAAGCCAAGGAGTCATCAAGGCACTCGAAGAGGAACATATTAAGCATCGAGATGAAATGGAAAAGGCTTTCCACCAAAACCATGCTCTAGTAATGGAGAGGGATACTGCAAACAGAAATGCGGTTGAGCTGAAAAACCAAATTAGAGCGTGAAAAAAATGAGAAAGATGATGCACTCTAGCAAGCTCAAACTTATTGTGATGAGTTGCTTGTTGCCAGGGAGGAAAGATAAAAAGCACTCGAGCATGTTAAAGATGTTGACTCACATGTCAAAAGAGAAGTTGATGCTACAGAATAGCGGCCAAAAGAGCATGTAATGGAAAATTTTGAACCCCTACTGAACCTATACAACGCCAACATGATCAAATTCTGAAACTTGGGGGTGGTTCAAAGATGATTATACCAGAATCTTCTCCCTCGCATGGGAGCGGATCGTTGAAGAAGAGAAAGCTTTCCTCGAAGGTGGTGATGTAGACTTGGAGCATCTAGAGAAAGAAATCTTGGTAGGATATAAGCCCAAGATTCTAAAAGACGGCCAGCTTATCCTTTATCCGAAGCTTGCCTCTACAGTGCTTAAAGACTTGGGCAAAGGCACTAGATCTGTAATGACCCTAATTTTTAGTAACATTATTTAGTAACATCTAATTAGGTAAATTAAATGAAATAATGTAAAATGGTTAAGGGATTAAGATTTGTGATTAGTAAGGGTAGACGTGCCATGTATCCAAATGAACTAAGTAAATTGAAATGAAACATAATGTTAGGAAATAGACAAGGGCAATACAGGAATAAGTATTATTCATATACCCTAAACCCCTTAAGCCATATTCTATACGTTCATTTCATATTCACATAACAAAATATAAGCTTGAGGCCAGGCACCATTAATGGAAAACAAGAGAAGATAAAGGTAGGATCAAGAGGAAAGCTTAAGCAACAAAATCAAGATCAAATCTCATATCCTTAATCTTAAAGCTAAGGTGAATAATGACTACATCTCATATTTTCTATTGTTTTCGGTATTAAGGTTAATCCAAATTATTTTGCAAGGTTATGCCATGTTTTTGAATGATTAAATGTTTATATATGCTTGTTGACGATTTATGCTTATTCATATAGGTTTTATGATATGTTTTGATGTGAAAACCCTATTAAATGACATCCAAATATCTTGCGATTTTAGATTTAGATTAGAAATGATATTTTAGAGATGGGTTTCAATTTTCATAATCTTCTGAATTTATATGATAGTGAAGAAATGATTATTTGGGTTTAAAATAATTTGTGGCTAAATTATTTCTGTTTTGGGTGAAATTAATATATGTTGGAAAACATATAAAAATGGTTTTCTGGAATTTTTGTAGAATTTTCCTAAATATTTTAATAGATATATAAAATTATTTAAGGTATGAGACTTAAATGTTTTATATATTTATAAGGAGAAGGGGTACTTTCTAAATAAATTAGATTATTTATTACTGAAATATTGGCAGCACTTTTAGAAAGGAATTTAGCACTCAATAATGTTTTGACAAAAAAACCAGGTTAGTCGAAAAGAATTACTTAAAATGGTTAAAAATCAGTTTAAACATGCTTTTTACATGTTTCACCACTTTCGGCACTTGGCTTTCGACCCAGTACTTCTGCCTCCTTCTCAGTCGAAACCAATGCGCCTAGTATCAATATTTGGTACATAGCAAATTGGACTAAGGCGGAAGGTATGAAGTCAAAACAGGGGTTGCAAAGGAGATCGAAGCCTTGCTTTGATTTTAAATGAAAATGTGCTTGCTTTGCTTTCGAAAGGAATGCTTTCGACTCTGTTAAAATGTTTTAAAGGAATGGTTGCACCTTTTGTTTTAACTAGATGTTTTCACCTGGGTCGAAACCCCTTGCTGCCACCTTTTTCCTTTCGATGCAGTGTGTTCGAATGGTCCCTTTGTTTTGAAATCCAAGCCGCTTCTCCATTGCTTTCGAAGGGAATGTTTTCGACACCATAGCTTCTTTTACTTAGGAAAATAGTTTTCGACAGTGTTGCTTTCGACCCTATTCTTTCATGACCCTTTTGAGATTTTAAAGATAAACCCAAAGGTTTCGAATGACATAGTTTTGAATGGTTTCAAAAGGTTTCCACATGTTTTCCTTGAACCCAAATGCTTTTGAAAGGTTTGATGGATTTAATGCTTTCGAAAGTTTTCAAAAGAAATGTTTCGAAGGGGTGGTTCCCCAATGGTTTCGAAAGGTTTGAAAGGAAAGGTTTTCCTATGTTTTCGAAAGGCAATGGTTAAGTGTTTTAAAGATAGGATGTATAAGGTTTTATAGCTTTTGAAGGTGATGTTTTTCAATGATTTTGAAAGGTTGATTATGAATGGTTTCAAAAGGGTATGTTTTGGCCTTTCGGCCTAGGTTTACTTGGTTTCGAAAGGGTTACTTTCAATGGATTAAAAAGGGGTACTTTCAAATGTTTAAATGTTTTCATCAATAAATAATCTAACATCTGTTAGATATTCCTCTTCTAGACGGTCCATCCCTAACTTACTTTCTCCAGGTCAACTGATCCTAATGGTTTTGTGGGCTCACCAATTTTGGTTGCAGGATTATGATTTGCAAAAAATATGTTTTAAAAGGATATTAGTGAGGGGAAACCCATTCCGCTAGGCGGCGTAGTATCACTTAATATCAAATAACCGAGATGCATAGTATTATTCACACCAGACTTTATGTCTGGCTCAAAGTTTATGTTTTTTCCCTTAAACTCCCGGGTGCTCAAAATTGATTTGAGTAGGCTGTGGTTTGAGTATTTACATGCTTTAGTAGGTTGACGAATAAAGCTTCCGAAGATGAGCAGGAGGCTGATGGCTAGCTATGTTGGAATTGTTTTGTTTGTTTTATTCCGCTATGTAGTATTAAGTCAATTATGACTATTTAGTACTTTGGTCAACCAAGGGTGCATCTTCATATGTCGCTCTTGGCGTATATTATAATAATTATATTTGATCTGAAGTTGGGAAACAATTGGGACTATGTAATGGAATATGAAACATGTTTTGTGAAATGTAATCAGAAAAGTTGTTTTTGAAATCTTTGATTTTGTTTCATATTCATGTGCTTCTGATATTATGGATATCATTAACATTACCGTATTTGGTCACCGAAAGTTAATATTATGGATGACTGCAACATCTATAGCGCTTAGCTTCGGGCCTCCAGATAGGGGATGTCATAGGATCGACGTCACATGATGCAAATGCTAGCCAAACGCTTGGGTCCCAAGCTGCTCCAACACTTGGGTATGATCCCAAAAGGCCTGAGATCCACAAGCCTACCATTCCCTCTTTGATTCTTGAAGGGAACTCCGGTGGCACTGTGGCCCACACAGAACTCCAAAGCGAAGAAGGTATCTCATTGACTTCTCTTGTATTCCAGAAAGTTGATGTTTGTACCAAAATTGGGCACAACACTCTTAGGAAGGGTTTGAAGAGATAAAAATGAATAAATTAAATGGAAAAAGAGGATTATCAAACAAACACTTCAAAAACAAATAATAAAATACACAGAAACACAGAAGTTTAGAGTGGTTCGGTGTGTTGCCTACGTCCACTATGAAATTGATGATTTTATTGATGTTTTCTTGATGATTACAACTGATGACAGTGGATTACAGCGAATTACAGTGATGAAATTCGAGTACAACAGCGGCCTTGTAGTGCAAAAATGTTTTCGGTAGAGTCTGGACATCAAAGAGCCAAAAGATCCATTTTCTGTAAGCTCTAGGGTGCTATTTATAGGTGCAGGATGCAAATATCTCGCTCAGATCTCGGGAGACCTCTTCTGGCATGTGGGCGGGCCCACACGATCGATCCTACGTGGTTTCGCCTTGATCCGTGATCGATACGAATGAATTTCGTATCGATCAAGATTTGGTCCAATCGGGTCGAAATTTGGCATAGACATTCTTTGAGTTGTACGTAAGCTCCTGTGAAAATTTCATAGCATTTGGACTTGTGGATTGCGAGTTATGATTGATATGAATTAGAGATTTCGGTAGGCTGTTCAGTTCGAATCGATGCACTTCGTATCGACCAGTTCGTATCGATCCAGGCACGTGTCTGAATATTGGCGTGGCACTAGTTTCCAGGATCGATCCACATTTCATGCCGAATCGACCAAGTATTTCCAAGATATTCGCCTTGTTTGTATTGATAGTCGTTGCCTTGTTCGTACAGATAGAGGTGGTTCAATTCGTATCGATGGAAGTAGCTTAGTTCGTATCGGTGGAAGTGGCTATGTTCGTATCGATTGAAGTGGTTCTGTTCGTATCGATCCAAGTTGCTCAGCTCCTATCGATTGTGTGGCCTTATTCGTATCGATTGAAGTTTCTCCAACTTGATGGATACAAACAAATGAAGATGTGATGGATACGAACAGCTGGCGACTCTGCTTGGCTTGATGGAGACGAACAGTGGTTTCACGATGGATACGAAGTAATGACTACTTGATGGATACGAACCAAGGTTACATGATGGATACGAACTACAGATGTTTGATGGATTCAAACAAGGCCCTTTAGCTGATGGATACGAACTACAGATGTTTGATGGATTCGAACAAGGCCCTTCAGCTGATGGATACGAAATGATGCGCTCTGATGGATGCGAATAACATGTTCTCTTGATTTGTATTGATCATATCTTGAGCATACGAACCTGGATTGACTTGAAATTTGGAACCTTGGCTTTCATAGCTTCACTTGTCATGTCATATCAGTTGTAGCCTGATACAGACTCGGACAAAATTCATCGATATCCATAGCAAGCCTGCGTATAACCGATCTTCGGGACGGACTGTCCTTAGCTTCCAGTTAAGTCCCCTTGCCAAAAGGCGGGATAACATTTGCCCCCCAAAGTACATCTTGTGAGAACACGACGTGCTTTGAAAAGCCCAATCTTCACTTTGAATAGTTCTATCTAACATGTTAAACAGTTATCGTCTTCGCGTTAGAAGTTGTAATCTTTGATTGATCCATAGAGACATAAATTATGAACTGTAGACTGCCCACTGTTGTACTGTGTGCTGTTGTAACTGATTGTTTTATGATGGCGATTATTTTTGTTGTTGTTGTAATTGTTCATCAGGTGGGCATTCGACCTGTGAATTTTGAAAATTGAAAATTAGTCTGACATACATGGATATATGTTAACCTGACTCTCGTTAACATCGCACGTTCACGAGTTGTTGTCAGTTCTCTCGTATCGAATTCTGTATCGATCCTCTCCTGAATCGATGTGAAATTCGAGTTGTAACAATGCTTGATGGTTGTTTTTGGAATGTCCCTTTGAATCGATCCTCTCCTGGATCGATGTTGAAGGTCGAAGGATTGTTCTCGCATCATGGATACGAAATAATCATTTAACATCGACGGATACGAGCTTCGGTGAACTCCAGAGCAATGGGTATGAAGTTGTTTTTTCGTATCGATGGACTTATGAGGGATACATATAGAGCAGTTAGTTCTTAATGCATTATTCGCATCGATGGCTGTAAATCCCTGCAGCTCTCAAATTGATGGATACGAAGTTGCAATTTTGATCGATAGGCTAATGAGGGATGCGAACAGCCAATTCGTATCGATGGATGTGTGCCTTTATGGGTTGTGTGTTGATGGGTACGAACAATACAGTTCGTATCGATGCGCCTTAGATGGAGACAAAAACAGTGGTTACGAACAAATGCTTCGTATCGATAAGATACGATCCGATGGATACGAATAGTACACTTTGTATCGATTCGATGAGAAACCGGTTGGGATCGGTCACAATGACTGGGAGACAAATCGTTCCCCTTCACTTCTCAGGTCCATATATAAGCGTTTTGTACTTAGGAAATTTTTTCATATGTTTTTATTTGACTTCCAGCCTTCGTCTCGATAAAATTTCGAAAGCGAGAAAACTGCATTTGCGTTCAAAACAAACCAAGTGTCAATCCCTTGAACTAAATATTCAAATTAGGTAATCAATCGATCAATTCAAGTAGAAATTGGGAGGACTCGAGATTCAACACCACTTTGTCCAAAGCCTCGGCCTATTCTGGCGCTGTTGGTGCCTGAGTTGGGTTGGAGCGAGGTTGAGGGATGAGCAATGGCGTTTGTGTTCATTGGAGAAGGAGTGCGGAGGGATACGAGGAAGAAGTACTAGCATCGTTCTGAGTCGAAGGGAGAAATCGTATAGATCTTGACATGACGAGGATTCGTGTCCAACAAAGGAAGCACTTCGAACCGATCGGTGGCAAACTCTTCGTATCGACCAATTAAGGGTGACGTTCATACCGATGGACACCCATTGGCATTCATATCGATAAACCTTGATCGATTCGAATTCCCATGTGTTGATTGATACGAAAAGGAGGATACTTTATCGATACAAAGTATCCTTTCAGTGACCGATACGAAAGGACGTGCAATGATCGATACGAATTGCAACTTCCTGGATCAATACGAATTGCAACTTTCTGGTGATCGATCCATTATTTGACCATGATGGATGCGAATATTTTGAATAATCGAACATTTAACTCCGGCGAGCTTCAATCTGGCATAATTGGACCTGACCGTTGAACTGCATATTTGACTATCCTTCGAAGCTCGTCGATGAAACTGTGACTTAACAAACTTTTAACGAACTTTAAATTGGATCGGTTTCTAACATCTGGATGGCACGGTTGTGACGGTCACTCCAGTTGAATTTCGAAGTCTTGGCGTTTACAAGTTTTCCATACTCTGTAGAATATCTTAAGTAACATGTAGCACTGCACTGCACAACACATTCACGCACTCCACACTGGGGAAAACTTGGGTTTTTATTGTCTAATGATGGTTTCTAATAAGTTGATTAGCTATGGAATCCACAAGTTCACAACAGCAAGCGTTTCAGGATCCATCTCCTTTTGTCTTAGAGGTTCCGGCCATCGTGGCCGAAGTTATAGAGCCTGCTCCGGACGAACTACCTGATGCTACGATCATCTGTAATCCTCAAGATTCTGTACCGTCCAATGTCTTCGAAGACACATTGGGACGAATATGCCTAAGGCATGGTTTGTCATTGGATGATGTACTATTACCGGGACCAAACGATAGACCACATGCTCCCCAGAGGGGTTTACTGCCTTCAACCGTCATGCATGCACAGCAGGAACACTTCCTTCGTTCAATCAATATATTAGGGAAGTGTTGTCTTTCCTCGGAATCGCTTCATCACAACTACACCCAACGGATACGCTACGCTGAACAGTTTATTTATTGTATTCATGGAGCATCTCTTTCGGCCACCGGCTCCAACAGAGATTAGATATCTTTTTAACTTCAAGAGTAGGGGGATAGTCCATTTTTACATTCCTGGAGACAGTCAGGAATTGTCAAGTAGTAACCGGATCATGGACAAGGCTGAGCTACTTTAAAACAGAATGGTTCTATGTCTGATGCCCCCTGGATTTGCCAGCCGATGGTTAGTCAGACGTAAGTGTTATAGTCTTCTTCAAGAGTTATCTAGATAATAGTAGTTGATGTAAACTAATATCTTCTTTCCTTTACAGCCGCAATTTCACGACCTGAAGGTGGATACTTCAAAGAAATAGTAAGAGTCCTTCAAGAAGTTCCAAGTGAAATGAGGGACATCGATTCAGTTTTAACCGACAGAAATTTGAGAATTGTTGAACTGATCGAGCGGAATCAAAGCATAAGGCTTGAAGGAACACTAAGGGCGTCCCTGAAGAAGCAGTTGAAACGCAAAACACCCGAGGTCATAATAACTGAGGGGGGTGATGAAGAGAGAAGGCCCATGGACGATGAACTTGTTGCTGGGTCTTTGGCCGGATTTCAAGCGTCAAAAGGAAGAAGAAAAGGCAAGGCCGTTGCTTACAAAAGGAAGGGCTTGCCGATATTCCAATTCCGGATTACATGTCACTTCAAAATGACACCGGGTTGGAGGAGCTTGATAGTGCTCTTGACCTAAGCGAGTCGCTTCCTATAAGTGCGGTCGACATTTCCGGTTGGTCGGGGGGTTGCACATACATACACACTTCATGGCACTACACGATTTCCAATCATAAGTTATTCAATTCAAGAAATCACTAAGTCTACTTCTCTTTCTTTTTTACAGATACGATGTCCGGACGAGGGTCAATGTTAGGAAGTCTTCGCTCAGCTCTCCGATCCTCCTCATGTTATGAATCACGTAGAAGAGAGGAAGATATAGACCGCGATCACGGGTACTCTAGCCAGAAACATCATGAGAGAGATAGAGATAGGGACTACGGACATCGATCCTGATCCCGCTCTCCTCCACCTAGAATTCCTACGCAACCTTCGGGCCAAGGAAGACAGCCGGTGGAGCCCTCTTGTTACAGACCATCTTCGCATGCTCCTTGGTCCGAGTCGCAGCTCCATAGAACCGAGGTTGAGCCTCCCGTCGTTGTCGAGCAAGCTATCACTGAGCCCACTGGGGAAGGGGCTATTAAAATTGCTCAGCTAAGGAAAGAGTTTCCAAACATATGCTTTGACGGCTATGTTTTCCTCCCTCATCTAAAGAGAATCCCATCGGAAGCGGAAAACATAATGAATGATTACATTTATGACATTTACTCCCAGTACAAAGAGTGGGTGAAGGCGATAGAGAAAGCATCGAAGGTGGCCTTTGAGCGGGCTAAAATAATCAAAAAGTTAGAATCTGATCTCGCTCAGTAGGGCCGCATCGTCCAAGTGCTTACTGATGAAGCCGAGTCCTCTCGGAAATCAGAGATAGAGGCCACCAAAAAGGCCGATGAGGCAAACTTGGCCATGGAGAGGATGAGGTAGACATACTATGCCTTGGTGGAGCAGATGGGTCACCGAAACACCACTGTCACAGCAGAACGGGACGCCGCTCTAAAAGAACTTGTTGAACTTAAAGCTAAATATTCCGAAATCATCAAGGAAAAGGATGACGCAAACAAAGCCGCCCAAGAGGCTTGTGAACAGGCTGTTGTGCTTCGGGGCGAACGGGACGCGGCCACGGCTAAGGTCCGAGTAGTGGAGACTGAGGTCGAGGAGAAGGTTCGAATGGCTGAGTCTAGGCTAAAAGCTGATATCGAAGATCTCCTCATTGTTTATAATGCTAATGTTTTGAGGCACAAAGATCTAGCTTGGCTCGACAACTACCTGACTCATTTATATAATGCTTGGGGCCGATTGGTTGAGGAGGAGAAGGCGGTGCATTTGGGTGAATCAATCGACGAGTTTGAGCTCAAGAATCGTATGTTAAACGAAGATGAATGAAAGATTCTCCACGAGTCGATGATTTCACATGAAAAAGAAAGGCTTGGCACCCAACACTTGGAGGTCAGAGAAGGTTCAGGCGTTGAGCATCATGATTGAGTGCTGAAGTTCCTGTGCCAACTCAGCCTGAATCTGCACATGTGGTTGATCCCCAGCCCATTCCTGCCTATAATCCGGATCAACCGCAGCTATCTCTGGCCAGAGAACAAGTTTAAGTTTCTGAGGCTGTTCAGCCGTCCACAAGCCAAACTGAGGAAGGTATTCTGAACATTCTATATGCTTATCTAAAGTCGGAGTCGTCATCCGAATTAAGTACTAACAGTTCTTCTTTTGTTTTTATCCAGTGATTGATGCTGCATCGGCCGTGCCTCCTGCCACTCAAGAATCACATCATATGTAGGAGGCCATAATAACTGAAGCGACCACCATAACTACAACTGCGCCGATTAATGGAACGCAGGGGAGCACGCTTATCTTCGATGAACAGATGATGGAGGAACTCCTCGGTCAACATAACAACCCCTTTGCAGACCTACCATTTGTTATGGGTGATAGTGTACCCGCTACCAGCTCTTCAATGCCAACTGCTAATGCTCCCAGCGAGGCCCAAGCAATTCGTGAAGAAGAAATATTGGCCGAAATTGACGCTGAACTGGAGGCAGCGGCTCATGGCGGTAGTTTTGGAGGTGGGATGGTGGCACCTGGTCCGGCTCCGTTAAGGATGATATCACCTGGTATTACAGTTATTGACACCAGCGCGCTTATCCCGCCTCCTATAGTCGATCCGGTTCCTCCGACTCCGCCTTTAGGGAACATTCCCATGCACTTGAGCTCGGATGAGGAAGTTGATATCATGCCCTGTAACAACCCAATATTTTTGCGAATATATTTAAATTATTTTAAATTAAATTTTATTTCAATATTTTATTTTTAAAACATTTTAAAAGTATAGTTATAATTTTCCATAGTTAATTGTATTTTTTTACAATTTTTAATCCTAGTTTCAATATAATAAACTATTTTCTTTATTTACTTTTTATTTTTCTTAAGAATATTTGTTTATTTATTTTCACTTTATTTTTGTTTGTCCTTTATTCAATTTACTTGATATTTTATTTGTTTATTTTGAATTAAAAAGAATTGGAAATCCAAAGAGGCAAAGTCCTTTCATTTTCTTGACTTTTCATTTCTAGTCTTTTCATTTTCTTTGGCCTTTCATTTTCTTTGTTTAGCCGTACATTTTAATTTGTTTTTCACGTGAAAACTCCTTCTCAACATCACAAATTTTGGCCATAGCAATTTCTGAAATTTTGGTAAGCAATGGCCTCCTCTTTTCTCCAATTTTTTTTCCATTGATTTTTGCTTGTTGCTTGACTTCTTCATTGCTTTGCTCGGCCTAGACCCCACCATCTCCTCCACCGACCACCACCACTTCCTTCCCCACATCATCCATGGCAACATCACCATCTCCTCTGTCCAATACTGGCCATGACCTCCTCATGATCAAAACTCCACAAAACTTTGCATAAACTCCAAAACAATGTGTAGCCGAGCCATGTATTCCACCGCCACCTTCATTTTTGACCACGGCCACCACCTCTAGCTCCACCACCAGCACCTGACCATCACCCTAGCCTTGTTTCAGATCTGACCTGACCTGTACTTGCCTTTGGCCGAGCCCATAGACCTTTGGCCGAGTCTAGATGATGCAACAAACTCCATTTGTGGCCTTGACTTTTAACCTTCCTCCACTTGTAACTCAAAAACTCTTCCCATTCCTTTATAGCCGTGCCATTCTAAGTCCAAACCAGATCCTTTCCACCAATTTAATCATCATGGCCGAGCCAATATAGTGTTATGGTCGAGCATGTGTTGAGTTAAGAACAAGCAAATTTGATTAAAAGCTTGGTTATGCCTTTTGTCTAACTCTATTTCCATTTTTGTTCCAATAATTTTGGTATTGTATTTGTATATTTATATTGCTTTATTTTATTGTTGTATACAAGATTAACATCTTGGCTATCTCTCCACTCAAATCAAAGTCGTGCTATCGTGCTTTCTGGATTTTTGTTTGTGTGTTTGATTTGCTAACTCCAGCGTAAAAAGGTGAGTATTCACACATGACATTTATACTTATATAAATTGTGAAGTGACAACAAGTGAATGTGTATAAACTATTATATCATGTTATACCTGCCTGTGATGTAAATTATATGATGTTAAACTCTGTTATAAACTTGTCACATCATCAGCTATGTTATATTTTATTATACTGTTTATTTATTTCTGTTAATCACACTGCAAGTTCCCTGTAGAATAGAATCACTATGGGTTGAAATGATACATACCCGAACGGACTTTAGAATAGGGAAAAATCGTTATGGGCTGAAATGATAAGCCTGAGCGATTTTTATTTACTTGGGATTGCGGGTTTGAAATGATAAAACCCGGATTTTCTTTATAAATTATGGATTGAAATGATATATTATCCGTATCACTTGACTTAGGTTAGAAAATATTATACAGACCCGTGGTTATTTTATATAGTTTTCTGGAAATTTTAAGTATTTTTAAAATGTAAAAATATGATAATTTGATTTAAATTGAATTTAAAATGATTTAATAAGGGTTAATGATTTTTTTTCTATGTATTAAAAATGTTAAATGAATGAATGGAAAAATTGTGATTTAAAACATAACTTAATTTGGGAATTTGTGATTTGATTTTAAATGGAAGTTTAAGTTAATTAAATAAAAATGGAATTAAGTTTTATTTATGAAATGGAAATTTAAATTAAGTGTAAAGGTAAATTGTTAAAAATGAAAGAATAAGGAAATATTACACTGAAATTTAATAAGTGAAATTATTGGGAAATTAGATTTTATTGTAAAATTTACTTGATAAAAATCATATGTTAAAGGCTATTAATTGACTATTTTTGAAGTAGGAAAATGTGATTTTTATAAGTTAAAATGATTTAAATTGAAGTTTATTTGTGGCTGAAATTCTATTTTAAAATCTGGAAATTCTTTTTGTAGCACTTCAGAAATGCTATCATTTCTGAATTTAACTTGAAATCTGAAGTAAATGATACTGCAGCACTTTGTAAGTGCTGTGGTTGATACAAATGAACTAAAGGCTAATTAACTAAGGGCTATTGCAGCACTTTGTAAGTGGTATGGCGTCGCAAAGTCGGGGTTCTGCGCTGAAAACAACGGGAGCAAAGAGACTAAGACCTGTAGCTATGCACTAACAGACCAAAGATGAAAAACCACAATTTTGGCATAGTAAACTTCCAATTCTGACAAGATGAATTAAATAAAAGTTGTAGCTTAGTTTCTAAGCTTTCCGGAACATCCAAAATTATTAAATTTGGATAAGAAACGAGTAACTTATGGCCAAATCAATTTCAGGTTTTTATTTTCTCAACCCTGTAGTTTGTTATCAGGTCAGCGACAAACAAACATGATTTCGACCATTCAAACCTCAAAATTAAGCAAAGTACAAAACATAAAAGTTATAGGCTATAGAATAAGCTTTCCAGAACATCAAGAAAATCTTAATTCCGATTTAAGATGAATGAGATATGCCTAATTTACTAACAGCAATAAACTAATTATAATTTCAGCTAGCATATATTACAAGCACCTTATGTGCACACCCTAAAATGAAAGCAAAGATGATCAAAGAGCTATGATTCACATGTTACATAATAAAACATGTGTTACTAACTGATTACCGAAATCAAAAGATGATTAAACACATATTAGAGAGGTTTTTAGCAATATACCTCTCTAGAAAGCAACAAAGACTACTATAGCATCAACCCAAGTTAGCAAAAGATGATTAGGAGGCTATAAGATCAAAAAAACACATAAAACATGTGTTACCAAGTAAATTTTAGAAATTAAAAAGATATAAAAACGGATTTGAGGTGGGTATTTGCATTACCTTTGCATAGAATGACTTGCATAAGCTAAAACTAGAAGGAGATGAAGATAGAGGCCATTTTTGTTAAGAAGCTTTAGGAAATGATTAGGGTTTTGATTAGGGATGAATGAATGAGGTTAGGAGAGTTTGAGATAATTTATAGAAGAGGTTTAGGGTGGGTTATTGGGCTAGGTTTAGTAACCCAATAAGAAGAGAGTTATTTACATATTTCCAAAAATTAGTCTAAGTGTCCATATATGTTTATAAAACTCATTTTTCTTATCCAAACCTGTTTACAAATCTCTCCTAAAATATTTAACTTTCCAAAAATAACATTTTATCCTCATTTTAAAATCCCATATTTCCCATTTAATTAAAATAGCCTTTTTCAAATAAATTTTTGTTATTCCAAATCCTTTTATGCTTCATTAAAATAAATAAAAATCCTAACCTTTATTTATTAATTGGTAATGCAAATCCCAGGTTGTTACAGACTCCCCCCTTAAGAAAATTGCGTCCCCGCAATTCCTTAAGATAGATGTCGTCTATAACGTCAAATCTCCAAAAGAAGTGATAGAGATAAAATAGAGAATTCTCACCCGCAGAAGAAGATGGGAGAAAGCCAGGATAAGAGCGTTCGATAGATTCTCTGGTCTCCCAAGTGCAGTCCTTAGGATTTGGTGACCATTGAATCTTCACGAGTGGAACCTCTTTGTTGCGAAGGCGTCTAACCTCCGAATCAAGCACACGAAGAGGTTACTGCTCCAAAGATAAATCAGGTAAAATCTCTAAATCAGGCATAGCATGCGGCTCAATGATAGAATCAGGATCGCAGACACACATGCGAAGCTGGGAAACATGGAACACGTCGTGTATTCCAGAGAAGTGAGCAGGTAGAGCCACACGATAAGCAACGGGGCCAATGCGTTCCGTAATAGGAAATGGTCCAACATAGCGAGGAGCCAACTTCCCTGTAGAGCGGAAACGCACAACCCCCTTCATGGGAGAGACCCGAATAAAGACAAAATCGCCAATGGGGAACTCAAGAGGCTTCCTACGATTGTCCGCGTAGGATTTCTGGCGGTTCTACGCCTCTTTCATTCTCTGACGAATAAGAATAATCTTCTCCGAAGATTCCCAAACTGAATCTGGACCAAGAAGAAGCTTCTCGCCAGATTCTAACCAACACGAAGGAGAACGACATGGCCTTCCGTAAAGAGCCTCGAAAGGAGCCATGCCAATACTAGACTGAAAGCTGTTGTTGTAGGAGAACTCTACAAGCGGTAAGTGATCCTCCCAACTACCTCCGAAATCCAGAATACAACAGCGCAAAAGATCCTCTAAAACACGATTCACCCTCTCCGTCTGATCGTCGGTCTGAGGATGATAAGCAGTCGAGAGATTCAGCTTTGAGCCCAAAGCCCAAAACTTGAACTTGAAACTAATGAAAGAGCTATTGTAGCACTTGTTAAGTGCTGCAGTTGGCTGAAATTAGATTTTTGAATACAATTGAACTACTGCAGCAGTTTTGTAAACGCTGTCTTTGCTGAATTGAATTAAACCTTTTAAATTAAACCCTGAAGTATTACAATAGTTTTTAAATGCTGTCTTTGCTAAAATGAATTGTTTTCAAATGTAACTTACCGCAGCATTTTTTAAGTGCTGTGAAAGCTGGAAATCCAATGTTTTAATGTATTTAGGTGAATAAATGAGCTCAGAAAAGGTTAAATTTTTGGAAATTGAATATTTGATTTAAAGGTATAATGACTTCATTTTTAAATGGTTTAAATGAAGTATCTTGATTTGAAATATAAACTATTTTTGAAATTTATAACCACGGGTTATAATAACGATTGGTTGTTAAAGAGACTGAGATCGGATATGGACATACTCTCTACCGATACTGAAAACCACTTTAACAACTTTGTACGCGGTGGAGATTCCAGAATGAAGTAGGATGGTGGCGACGATCCTATTATGGTATGAACGTGGACCCAACTCCCGTGAGTTGGCATAAGGTGGCTAAAACAGGAGCGATCGACGGGCCAATGAGGTAGCACCTCTGATCGGACACACTTCTTCGATACCATTCTATTACTTTTGTGATTGATTGGGTGCACCCCTTGATTTGGAAGCGTGGCTCGAGGTGGGCGGTAGTGGCTGCTATGCGTTTCCACCAGCCCGGATGCATAATTGGTATATCTACCCTGGCATTGCCTAGTTGTGCCGTGTCACCTACCCTAGCGCGCCTTGTACGAGTTTCTATTTGTGTCGTACCTATGGAGTATCTTCTCGTAGCCTCTCGAGGTACGCAGGTACTGTATAGACTATTGGCACTATTACGTGTTAAGGTGGAAAATGTAAAGCCTTAATGCTATTTAAAAGTATGTTTATTTTATATTTAGACATTATTATAATAGCGAATATTACTACATAGTAGATAGTTTAACGGATCCTTAAAGAATGGGCGATCCCAAGCATTCTTTAAGTTACTTGTACCTTTTATTACAGTTCACTTGAGTTGGTTTATACTGTATAAGTATGTATGTCCTGACTCGAGTGTTTGTGTTTTATTTACGCTCAGGTCAGCCTGAGTATTCATAGCTTTGGACTTCACTTTATGGAGCTAGGAATCGCTGGAGATTCTGCTTATCTAGTTATTTATCTATTTCAGTTTCAGTTTATCTATTTTAGCTTTTGTATTAGTGGACTTCTATGTGTTTGGGATTTCTACTGTACTTGTTTCAGAACTGTATTTGTTTTTCAGACTATGTATTTTGTATCTGTTTTTGAGACTTTGTATTGTAGTGGCTTCATGAACCATTATTTATTTTATTTTCCGCTGCGAGTTATTCTGATATTTCTGTGTCTGTGATTCTGTGAATGATTTTATTTGCTCCAAATTTTATTACAATTTGTTATTTTTCATTATTCAAGTCTGACATGTGTGGATTATTGTCGATTTGAATGGTCCAAAATAGCGGGTCGTTACATGCCCCCTCCTGGAGATCAGCCACCGAAAGGCAAAGGCTCAAAAAGAAAGATAAGTGGCAGCACCAGTGGGTCAACACCGAAAAGGAAGCCGAAAAAGGAAAAAGAGTAGATGTGCTTCTTTGGTTTATTTTTAGTAGATAGATAGGAATTTATCTCCCTTTTTCTTTGGTAGACCATGTATAGATGCGGGTTTGGCCCCCGCTAGTAGGAATTTTTGGGACCAGCTTGTACATAATTTCTTTTCGCAAACAGCTGAAATGAAACTTTATTTTGCTTTGAACTCGATGTGTGTTTATTTGCTTAAGTGTTTTAGCATTTGAATTCCTTGTTCAGTACACTTGTGAAGTTTCAACATTTGAATCTCGTTTGAGTTCATCCGTCAAGTCCTAAAATCACGGCCACAAGTCATGACTGGTCATTAAGTTGAACTCCGATATTGCACTGATTCAATTAGTAATTGACACTTAAGTTCTGCCCCCAGTTTCAGGGATGAAGTTTAAAGATCGGCTAGTGGTCGTATTTCGCTTTTAATGCAGCATGCTTAGCATTGTTGGATTGATGTTGAAACAAAGGGGACTTTGAGTGGTTGAATCACACTCGCTCTTTTATTGATGATTGTATCCACGCTCCGGGGACTTAAGTTATTTTCATGGGCGATAAGCCACGTTTGCTTGGCACTTATCATTTCGTCCGCACTTTGGGGACTTAAATAAATTCGTGGGCGCTCAATCACACCCGACTTGAATTTGTACTTCGGTCCGCGCTCTGGGGACTTACAATCGATTAACATTTTATAATCCAGTCCACGCTCTAGGGACTTGGAGTTGGTTGACGTTTACTTTCCGGTTCGCACTCTGGGAATCCAGATCATTTCGATGTTTATATTCGGTTCGCACTTTGGGAATTCGAAGTTAGGTGACGTTTTATACTCCAGTTCGCACTCTGGGAACTTAGAGTTAGTTGATGTTTATACTCCAGTTTGTATTCTGGGAATCCGGAGTTGGTAAACAGACGGTCAGTCACATTTGTTGTATGTTTTTGAATTTCGCTCGCACTCTGGAACAAAAGGTGTATCCGGATCATGGATGGTCGGATCACATCCACCCCGAGTTAACAAGTGAGGTCGTTAGATGGATGGGTCCACCTTCCTCAAACTTGTTTCAAATACAGGCGAAGTCGTTAGGTGGACAGATCCACCCTCTTCGAAATCGTATTTGTAAGTTTATACTCCAGTTCGCACTCTAGAAATCTGGAGTTAAGTGAAGGATTGTCGTGTATCAATCCTTTTTTGACTTTGGCGTGATGGCTTGTCCCTGAGCTCGGGTTTCACTTAGCGAGTGATCGATCGTATCACAGTCACTCCCTATTTGAATAAATTCCGTCATATGATGGAACTTAGCTCTCTGTGCATAGTGATGATCATACGGAGTATTTCAAGAAAATCACAGCTCTGGCTCGAAGAGATTGCATTTTATTGCTGAAATAAGAAAATACGGCAATGTCAGTTTCCTTATTACAAAATTCTAATTTCAAAATGCAGAAACAAATTGCAAATGAGAAATAGACTGAATAAATAAATAGAGCCTGTTATGTGTAGTAGCGACGGAGACTCTCGCTGTTCCAGGTTCTCGGAAGAGTGAGACCGTCAATGGTCGATAATTTGAATGTGCCATCTCCGAGCTTTCGTTCAATAACATATGGTCCTTCCCAAGTTGGCTTCATATGCGAAGGGACCGGATAAATTCTTTTGAGTACGAGATCACCAAGTTCAAAGGTTTGGGGTCGGACCTTGGCATTGTATAATCGGACGACTCGACTTCGATATGCGGCTGCCCTCAAATCAACCTCTTCACCCTTCTCATCCAATAAATCGAGAGATTCAGCAAGTAATATAGCATTTGTCTTTGGATCGTAGTATGTCACACGATGAGAAGGCACCTCTAATTCGACTAGAATAACAGCTTCTGAACCATAAGAGAGAGAGAGAATGGAGTGTGACCGGTTGCGGACTTGTGGGTTGTACGGTAGGCCCATACGGCCATAGGAAGTTCATCGACCCATTTGCCCTCGGCCTTTTCCAATCATTTCTGCAGAATGGATTTTATAACTTTATTAACAACTTCAACCTGTCCATTCGCTTGAGGGTGTGCGACTGTGGAGAATTTCTTATGAATGTGGAATCGTTAACAGAAATCCTTAAATTCGACGCTATCAAATTGGGTCCCGTTGTCAGTGATAATAGCACGTGGGAGACCAAATCGGCATGTGATGTTGCACACTACAAAGTTGATCACCTTCTTTGTTGTGATTGTAGGAAGGGGTTCAGCTTCTTCCCACTTGGTAAAGTAATCAACTGCTACGATGGCGTACTTTGCACCACCTTTGGCTAGAGGTAAAGAGCCAATAATATCAATGCCCCATACGGCAAACGGCCATGGGCTGACCATTTGAGTTATCTCAGTAGGTGGGGCCCTAGGAATCGGAGCATGCTTTTGACATTTATCACACTTCTTGGCATAATCTGCTGCATCACGGTTTACAGTCAGCCAATAGTATCCATACCGGAGTACTTTCTTAGCGAGTGCTTGCCTACCGGTGTGATCGCCACATTCTCCTTCATGTACGTCATGTAATACTCGTTTGACTTCATCGTGAGCGATACACCGGAGTAAAGGAACAGAGTATCCTCTTCTATACATAACTCCGTTTTGAATAGTGAACCGCGAAGATTTTCTAAGAATCTGTCTCTTTTCACTCCTACGCTCTAGCAGGGTTCTGTGTTCGAGATAATTTCTGAATGGAGTCATCCACGGCTCCCTTTCGGAAACGATATCAAATATCCAATCAGTTTCCATCTAATCAATGCTTGGAGAAGATAATACCTCTACAGGAACAAGTCCCATTTGTTGTGCTTTGCCTGTACTGGCTAACTTTGCCAATGAATCAGCTTTCTGGTTGTGTTCTTGCGGTATGTAATAAATAACATAATAGTCAAACTGATTCAATGTCTCCTGAACCTGAGCAAGCTACGTGGCCAATCTTCGATCTCTGGCTTGGTACTCCCCTCGAACTTGACACACGATCAATTGCGAATCACAGTAAATTTCCACCGCAATGATTCTTAAATCTCTGGCAAGTTTCAATCCAACCAATAGGGCTTCATATTCAACTTCGTTATTAGTTGCACAAAAGTTGAACTTTAGAGCGTAACATATAGATCGACCTTCAGGAGTTTCAAGCACAACTCCTGCACCTGAGCAATGGTCATTTGATACACCGTCTGTATGCAGCTTCCAAATATACTTGGGAGATTCACTGGTTTCGGGCAAGTCCTCTGGGATGGTAAATTCAGCAATGAAATCTGCTAGGACTTGTCCTTGAATGGATCGCCTTGGAGTGTAAGTAAGGTCAAACTGACTTAACTCGATATTCCATTTGAGCAACCTGCCAGACGTCTCAGGACGCGTAAGAACATGTCATAATGGTTGGTCGGTATAAACGGTGATTGGATGAGCCTGGAAGTATGAATGGAGCTTCCTCAAGGCAAAAACGAGACAATAAGCCAATTTTTCTAGCTTCGGATAATTTCTCTCAGCTCCGGTAAGCCGCTTGCTTATGTAGTAGACTGGCTTTTGTATTCGGTCTTCCTCCCAAACTAGGGCAGCACTGATTGTGTTTTCTGATACCGCTAAGTAAATGTACAATTTTTCGTGATCGATAGGCTTTGACAAAATTGGCGTTGTGGAGAGATGCTGAATTAGTGCTCGGAATGCGCCCTCGCATTCCCTAGTCCATTCAAAGTTTCGTTTTCCTTTTCGGATCAGATCGAAGAAGGGGATGCATTTGTCAGTGGAATTTGAAATGAACCTGCTCAGTGCTACTACTTTCCCATTGAGACTCTGGACTTGCTTTATAGTTTTTGGAGTTTCAAGATTTCTGATCGCCCAGATCTTTTCAAGATTGGCTTCGATTCCTCGAACGTTGACGATAAACCCAAGGAATTTTCCGGATGCTACCCCAAAGTGACATTTCAACGGGTTGAGCTTCATTCTGTATTCTCGGAGGATATTAAACATTGAATCCAAGTTTCTGATGTGATCGATGGAAAATCGCGACTTGACTAACATGTCGTCCACATACACCTCCATGGTTATTCCAATCTGGTTAGCGAACATTCGATTAACTAACTGTTGATAAGTTGCCCCAGCATTCTTGAGTCCAAAAGGCATAACTTTATAGCAATAGAGTCCCATATTGGTTACGAAGCTGGTATGCTCCTGGTCGGGTAAGTGCATGGGTATTTGATTATAGCCAGAGTACGCATCCATGAAGGATAAAAGTTCATGTCCAGCCGTTGAGTCTACAAGTTGATCAATTCGTGGAAGTGGAAAACTGTCTTTGGGGCAAGCTTTATTCAAGTCTGAGTTGTCAACACATGTTCTCCATTTCCCATTTGGCTTTCGGACAAGTACAGGACTGGATACCCATTCCGGGTATAATGCATCTCGAATAAATCCATTCGCCTTAAGCTTATCTACCTCTTCTTTAAGGGCGGCAGATTTCTCTAGATCCATACCACGCCTTTTTTGCTTGACCGGGACATACCATGAGTCAATGTTTAATGTGTGGCTCACGATGTCCGGCGAGATCCCAGACATATCAGAGTGCGTCCAGGCAAACACATCAAGGTTTACCTGGAGAAATTCAACCAATTCCTCTTGCATTTGTTGGCTTAGCTGAGATCCAATCTTTATCATATTCGAGTCATCATTATTGTCGATTGGAACATCGATCGTCAGTTCGGCCGGAGAAGCTTGACTGTCTTTACCTTCATATTCACTTTTGGTATCTCTTGGGTCAAGATCTCTGTGGAATTGGTTGGGGTGCCCGGGTATGGGTCCAGACGCTAATTGTCAATTACCCGCAAAGCGGACGCAAAGAGATTCCTCTATGCCCTTTCCTTTTTCTTTCCATTGCGCCTCGCGCAGCTCAGCAACGTAATAGGCTCGCCCTGCAGCCTGATCCCCTTGAACAACTCCGACACCATTGTCGGTAGGGAATTTCAAAGTTAAACACCATGGGGCAATGGTAGCCCTGAATTCAGCTAGGGCTGGTCGTCCCAAGAAAGCATTATAAGGGGAGTTTATATCCAACACAACAAACTGCAGTATCCGGACTCTTCGGCGTTCACCAATTCTCAACTCCACTGGCAATTCCACTACTCCAATGGGTATAGTTGCACTCCCATTGAAACCATGAATGCGAGACTGACATGGCTTTAAGTCTTTAGTCTCCATTCTCATCTGGTCGTAAGCTCGTTTAAACAAAATATTCACAGAGCTTCCGCTGTCTACCAAGATCCTCTTCATCCAAGCAGGACCTACTTGAGCTGATATGACTAGCGGATCAATAGTGGGGGCTTCGACCCTGTCGGCATCCCGACCTCAAAATACGATGTCATATGCCATCGTTCTTTGCTGTTTGTCTGGAGCCCCATCTTCAGAATTACTACAACATTCAAATTCCGCATGTCTGATAGAGCTGGCATATGACTTCATTTCCTTCCAGCTTCGGTCTGCTGGATGAGGACCACCATAAACAGTGTTTATCACCAACCTCCCACCAGTACGAGTGGGTTCCTCCTGTCTAGCCGGATTCAGCACATGATTTTGATTCGATGGGCCCGCACCTCCAGACTACGGCGCCCGAACAAACTGTTCTAACTTCCTTTCTCTTATCGACTTTTCGATGAGATCCTGCAAGTGACAACATTCATTAGTGTTATGGCCGTAGCTTTCATGGAATCTACAAAACTTTCCCGTCTGAATCTGCTTTTCCGATGACTGTTTCGAAGTAGGCTTCTTGTACTGAATAGTGTTGCAGGTTTGTAGATATACGTTCTCCAGAGACGTATTCAGAGGAGTATAATTATCAAACATTGGAGCTCTACGCTGTGGACCACGGTTCTGATCTCATTTTATATTTTGGTTACCATTGCCTTTTTGCTGATCTTGTTTATTCTGAATATTCAATTGCACTTTTTCGGAACTCTCCCCGGATTGTTTAACAGCAATATTACTTTGAATTCCTTCCACACTATGCCCCACATCATCATTCTTCTTAGACTGTTTCGCATCCTCCCTTCTCAAGAATTGAGCTGATTTGGAATAGAAATGGTCCAATGATGCAGGAGGTTTTCCGGCCAACCAGTTGTCGAATTCAGAATCGGGCTCAATTCCCTTAGTTAGTGCCATAAGAATAGAGTTATCATTTGGGTTGCTGATCTCAGCACATGTAGCATGAAATCTCTTTAAATAACGCCTGAGTGTCTCTCCAAGAGCTTGAGTAACACTGGATAAGGTATTAACATCCTTTGGTCTCGCGACATGCATACAAAATTGTTCAATAAACTTTGTTGCCAACTGATCGAAGCATGAGATAGATCGAGGTGGCAGTCGAGTAAACCACATAGTCGCTATGCCCCCCAGTGAAATCGGGAAGCTTTGGCACTTGACTGCATCATCAGCTCGTGTAGCGTTCATCAACCATTCATACTTCAGAATATGCTAATTAGGGTCAGAGTTCCCTTCATAAACAGGTAAAGTCGACATCCTGAATCGCCGAGGTGGTTTAGCATAAAGTATCTCATTATTAAAAGGAGTATGACTCCGGGAGATTCCCTAGTCGTAATTGCTAAGCCCTTGACTTTCACGGATCATTTGACGGATCATTGCTGATAGTTCGGGCATTTGGGCATTTTGAGCAGGCTGGGCCAAGGTGTGGTCGGGTTCCACAATGCAAGGAGGGACCGATCGCCGTCGACGGTCCGTGTCTCGCCTCCTTGGCTCTATGTCCTCGGGGACGTAAGGCTCAGGATGGTATTCACGCTGGTGATGGTTCGGATCTGTTCGATTTTGGACCTCAGCATCTAAATCAGTGGCCGTTGTGGCACGGTTATTAGTAACATGATGTGGGGTAGCACCTCCTCGGGAGGAGGGTCCAGTTTGACGGTTGGTCGACGGGCCAACTCTCAGTTGCCCAACATTCAGAGCGTGTTGATGCCCAGTGGCCTGTGTGTAACTTCCGTCTAGCCTTGGGCATGTAGACCTGTGATGATAGTCAGAAGAGGCTGAACTCTCGGTGGAAGAATAGGAAGCTTGATCCCTCTTGGATCTCCTTCGTCGCTAACGGTTCAGCTGGTTGGCTAGTTCCGCATTAGTACGGAGCTGTTTAGTGAGCTGCTGGCGGCTCTGAGTCAATTCTTGCATCAAAATCTGAAATTCTTCTCTGGTGACAGGGCCTTGCGGATCTGATGGTTCGGTAGCATTCTAATCAGTTGGAGGCAGTTGCACGGGATTCTGTCTGTCCCGTCCTTCAGGATCTACAGTTGTAGAAGTAGTCCTTGTGTTAACCATGATGGATGATGAAGCTATCTCCTAGACTTGTAGCAAATCTGAATAGGATGGAAGAACTTCTGAAATTGAGATCTGGATCGTCTCCTTGGATGTTTGCAATCCGGTATCGGTAGTAGATCCAACGAGCAGAAGGAAAAAACTGGGTTTTTTCTCAGTGAAAGCACCAAAGTGTTTGTACCAAAATTGGGCACAACACTCTTCGAAAGGTTTTGAAGAGATAAAAATGAAGAAATTAAATGGAAAAAGAGTATTATCTAACAAACACTTCAAAAACAAATAAGAAAATACGCAGAAACACAGAAGTTTAGAGTGGTTCGACGTGTTGCCTACGTCCACTATGAAATTGATGATTTCATTGATGTTTTCTTGATGATTACAACTGATGACAGTGGATTACAGCGAATTACAGTGATGAAATTTGATTACAACGGCAGCCTTGTAGTGCAAAAATGTTTTCGGCAGAGTCTGGACGTCAAAGAGCCAAAAGATCCCTTTTTTGTAAGCTCTAGGGTGCTATTTATAGGTGTAGGATGCAAATATCTCGCTCAGATCTTGGGAGACCTCTTATGGCACGTGGGCGGGCCCACGTGATCGATCCCACGTGGTTCTGTCTTGATCCGTGATCAATACGAATGGATTTCGTATCGATCAAGATTTGGTCCAATCGGGTCGAAATTTGGCATGAGCGTTCTTTGAAATGTACGTAAGCTCCCGTGAAAATTTCGTAGCATTTGGACTTGTGGATTGCGAGTTATGATGGATACGAATTAGAGATTTTGGTAGGATGTTCAGTTCGAATCGATGCACTTCGTATCGACCAGTTCGTATCGATCCAGGCATGTGTCTGAATGTTGGCGTGGCACTAGTTTCCAGGATTGATCCACATTTCGTGCCATATCGACCAAGTATTTCGAATTTTTTTTGCGTTGTTCGTATCGATAGTCGTTGCCTTGTTCGTACAGATGGAGGTGGTTCAATTTGTATCGATGGAAGTAGCTCAGTTCGTATCGATGGAAGTGGCTCTGTTCGTATCGATCGAAGTGGTTCTGTTCGTATCGATCCAAGTTGCTCAGCTCGTATCGATTGTGTGGCCTTGTTCGTATCGATCGAAGTTGCTCCAACTTGATGGATACGAACAAATGAAGATGTGATGGATACGAACAGATGGCGACTCTGCTTGGCTTGATGGATACAAACAGTGGTTTCACGATGGATACGAAGTAATGACTACTTGATGGATACGAACCAAGGTTACCTGATGGATACGAACTACAGATGTTTGATGGAATTGAACAAGGCCCTTCAGCCAATGGATACGAACTACATATGTTTGATGGATTCGAACAAGGCCCTTCAGCTGATGGATATGAAATGACGCGCTCTGATGGATGCGAATAACGTGTTCTCTTGATTTGTATCGATCATATCTTGAGCATACGAACCCGGATTGACTTGAAATTTGGAACCTTGGCTTTCAAAGCTTCACTTGTCATGTCATATCAGTTGTAGCCTGATCCGGACTCGAAAAAAATTCATCGATATCCATAGCAAGCCTGTGTATAACCGATCTTTGGGATGGACTGTCCTTGGCTTCCAGTTAAGTCCCTGGTATCACGACCTTGCCAAAAGGTGGGATAACAGTTGATGTATCGCCGATTAATATAACTAATCTCTCTCTTTGTTTCTTAAGCCTTAGGTCAGCCCCACATTGCTCCTTTTCCCGATAAGGGCTCTCAGGCGGGACTACAAGTGCCTATAACAGAATCAGTTATTGTTACTACTTCAACATTGATTCTAACCATCCCAATTGAACATACTCCTGGCCTTGACGAGCAGATGATCGATGCTTTGTTGGATGAAGGAGTTGGTGGGACTTAGGAAACTTAGGTTGATTAAGATGTTGTTATTACTGGGGTCTCCAAGCCCCTATCAAGTCCCACCATGCATGAGCTTCAAAAGGAACTTGGGAAAGAAAACCTTCTTGCTACAATGATTAAGCAAGAAAAGCTTGAAGTAATTTCTTTTCCTCTATCCATTGCCTTTCCTGAGAAAACTATCTTTGCTCTAGTCGATATTCCTCCACCTGGTAGCACTCAAAGCATGCCTGCTAGATCGTCGTAGAGTACTCCATCCAAGGGCAAAGAAAGTGAAGGAAAAGGAGGAAAAATGAAGGATAAGAGCTCAGGCGAAGCATCTCCTGGTGTGAAAAAGAAGCAAAGGAGAACGAAACCGAAGAAGTGAGCGCCGGTTTGTTTGGTGTAGATAGACTTACTTTTTAGTAGTAATTATAGTCTGTTTTGGTTTTTTGGCCGGCTTTGTAAGGGTTTGACTCCCGCTTTTTTTTTGTGTCAATGACACTTGTACTCAGTTCTTCATATTTTATGTGAACAACAAAGTTTTTTGTTTCATTAAATCCTTGTATGGATTTGCCTAAGTAATTAAGAAATAAGCTTTCTATTCAATGTACTTGTGATCTATTTCTTTTAGTTATTATTGTCAGACCAAATTGTTTAGCCCATTCTATAATTTATTGGCCTTTCATCATTCTTGCGAATGTAAAGTAATTGTTGCAGTGCCAAGCTCTGGGCATTAGTTGGAGTTAACCACTTAGAACGGCGGTTCGTGTATCCTTTTCCAGGATTAGGTTATTCGATTAGGCCATACTCTGGGAACTAACCTGAATTAACTTACAATAATTCGCACATCCTTATCCAGGATGTATACTTCTAATCGCGCCTAACTCCAGGCGTCGATTCAAAGTTGATGGGCAAGATCCCACCTTACACCAGGCATGGATCTTTGGTTTTGCCTACTTCGGGCAAAATGTTGAGGATTGGATGGTCTTATCACATCCACTTTAGTTTATACTCCTGCCCTCAGTCCGAAGACAAAAGTTGAGCGAATGAATGGTCGTATCACATTCGTATTGAGTTTATACTCCTACCTCCACACCAAGGGCGAGAGTTAGTGTACGGACGGTCGTGTCACATTTGGTTGAGTTTAATTCCTGCTCCTACATCGAGAGTGAGAGTTAGCTGATGGATGGTCGGGTTACGTCCATTTAGTTTATATTCCTACCTTTACACCGGGAGCGAGAGTTAGCTGATGGACGGTTGGATCACATTCGTTAAGTTTATACTTCTTCCCCAATCAGAGGACAAAAGTTAGTTGGTATCTATCTCCGGATACCAAGAAGAACTTTGAGGGTTCGATCATGAATGGGAGAAGTTTTAGTTGGCACCTAACTTCAAGTACCTGCACAACTGCATTATTCACATGCAGATTCATTTAAATCGGTCAAGTTATAACTCTTAAGTAATGGAAAGACAGAGTCTTGGACTCGAAAATCCATTTTATTCCATAAAAGACAAAACATGATAGAATCTGTCTTATTGCACAGCTTTAACCAATTATTTATGAATTTATTTCTAAGTGAAATAGCTTTGTAGGTGCTCGCTATTCCACGTCCTCTGGAGCGAAATCCCGTCTATCGTTGCAAGCCCGAAAGTTCCATTTCTAAGTTTCTGCTCTATTTCATACGGGCCTTCCTAGGTCGGGCCCAAGTTTCCGGGGCCAGGGAAGATTCATTTGAGAACTAGGTTGCCAACTTCGAAGGTCTGAACCCTAATCTTAGTGTTGTAATATCATGAGACTTGATGTTAGTGCGCAACTGCGCTCAACTCAGTTGCGTCGTGCTTCTTGTCATCATATCAAGAGACTCTAGCAGGAGTTGCTCATTACTAAGTGGATTGTAGTGAATCACTTAATGAGAAGGCATGTCCAATTCAATCAAAATCATAGCCTCTGATCCGTTGGCTATGGTAAATGGAGTCTGGCTTGTCGTTGACGTGTGAGTTGTTTGATAAGCCCATAGTACTAATGGAAGTTCATCAACCCACTTACCATTGGCCTTCTCTAACCACTTCTTGAGAATGGACTTGACAATCTTATTTATGGCTTCAACATGTCCATTCGCTTGGGAATATGCCACCGCAGCATATCTCTTCTCTATGTGATGCCGACGACAGAACTCTTTGAACTCGGTACTATCGAATTGGGTCCCGTTGTCAGTAAAGATTGCCTTTGGTACCTCAAAACGACAGATGATATTTCAAACAATAAAGTTGATAACTTTCTTCGTGGTGATCCTAGCCAACGGCTCTGCCTCGGCCCATTTGGTGAAGTAATCAACAATAATGATGACATACTTCGTGCCACCTTTAGATATTGGCAACACACGGATGATACCAATCCCTCAAACTCCAAATGGCAAAGGACAAACCATTAAGTGCTCTCCATCGGTGGGGCTCTTGGTATTTTAGCAAATCACTGAAAGAATTCCGGAACAAGGAAACATTATTTTCAATTGTCTCAATATTTTATTTTTAGTATAATGATGGCGACTAAAAAAAGATTCGAGACGAAACAAACAAAAGAGGTTAGAGACGACTCAAGAAATGCCTAAGGGTGTACCTTTAGACTTTTTCAGAATTACCCAACTTGAGTTGTGAGTACGAATGATTTTTTTTCTTTTTTTATGTAAGTAAGAACAGAAAAACTTAAATCATAGTCTAATTCATAATTTTTTTATATATTTTACGTTATATACAGAAATATTAGAATCATTTTTTCTCGAGTCGTATGAGGAGAAAACCTCTTATACGTTTCTAGGGGGTAATTTATCTATATCTATCCCAATCCCAATGAGCGATCTATCAAATCGTTGCAATTGATGTTCGATCTCGACGAGAAGGAAGAGATCTTCGAAAGGTGGGTTTTTATGATCCAATGAAAAATCAAACTTATTTAAACGTTCCTGCTATTCGTTATTTCCTTGAAAAAGGTGGAGTGTAATCAGCCGCATCTTGATTGACGATTGGCCAGAAGTATCCGTAGCATAGGATTTTATTCGCAAGGGTCCCCTCGGGTGTGGTCGCCATAGGCACCTTTATGAACTTCTTTCAAAATTCATTTGGCCTCGTCGTAGGTGACACTACGTAGCATAGGACAAAGAAACCCTTCCTGTAAAGTACTTCATCCTGCATGATATATATCGAAGCTTGTCGAAGGATTTTTCGTCATCTGTTTCTTCTCTCCAAAAGGATTCCTCTTTGCAAATAATCTGTTAATGAAGTCATCATGACTCCCTTTCGGGTTTAACTTCCAAGATCCAGTCGACATCCATCTGGTCGATGCTTAAAGCCGAAAGTACTTCCACCGGAACCAAGCCCATGAACTGCGCATCTCCGGAACTGGCCAGTTTGGCCAGTGAATCAGCCTTCTCATTTCTCTCTCTAGGAATATGAGTGATTGTGTAACATTCGATGTCACTGAGAAGCTCAAGGGATCAGTTTGGATAAGGAACTAGTATCATTCCTTTTGCTTGAAATTCTTTCCGAATTTGGAAAATCACCAACCGAGAGTCGTAGAAAATGTATAAAGTTTTTAATCCTAGCTCTTTAGCGATCTTGAGTCCTACAATCAAGGTCTCATATTCAGCTTCATTGTTTGTTAGTGAAAAGTTGGGCTTCAAGGCATAACAGAGCGGGTGTTCTTCGGGAGTGACAAGTTCAACTTCAGTAACAGAACACTGTTCATTAGATGCACCATCCGTGTACATCTTCCATCTAGTATCTTTCTGGCCACTACTCTCCGGAGGGTCTTTTTGTGCAGTGAATTTAGCTATGAAATCCATCAAAACCTGACCCTGGATCGCTCTTCGAGGGTGATAAGTTATGTCATAATGGCTCAACTCAATGTTCCATTTCAACATCCTTCCAGAAGGCTTAGGTCGCTATGCGACTTATCATAAAGGCTGGTCAGTAAGAACTTTGATCAGATAAGCATGGAAATAAGGGTGGAGCTTTCTTGAAGCAATCAAAAGAAATATATGAGTTTTTCCAACTTCGGGTACTTTCATTCTACGCCAGTCAACCGCTTACCGATGTAATAGATAGGTCGTTGGATTCGAGATTCCTTAGGTACAAGTGTAGTGCTTAAAGCATGCACTGACATCGCTAAGTACATAAAAAAACTCCTCATCATCCACTAGCTCGAAAGGATGGTTGCCTCTCCAAGTGATTCACCAGAGCTTAGAATGCGTCTTTACAATCGCGATTCCACTTGAACTTCCTTTTTCCCTTCTTAATCACCTCGAAGAAAGGGATGCATTTATCTACGCCTCTGGAAATGAACCGACTCAGGGTGGCGACCTTCCCATTTAAGCTTTGGACCTCCTTGATCGACTTCAAGACTTCGATTTTTCTTAGTGCTTCATTCTTATCTGGGTTGGCTTCAATCCCACGGGAGTTCACAATGAAGCCTAAAAATTTCCCTGACATAATGTCAAAAGAGCGTTTTAGGGATTGTGCTTCATACGTATTTATGAAGGACGTAAAATATCTTTTCCAGATCATCAACATGGTTTCTTGAATGTCATGACTTTACAAGCATGTCATCCACGTAGACTTTCATTGAGCATCCAATCTGGTCTTTGAACATCCAATTCACAAGCTTCTAGCAAGTAGCTCTTGTATTCTTTAATCCAAAGGGCATGACCAGATAGCAATATAGTCTGACGTCAGTAATAAAGATGGTTTGTTCCTTAACTGCAACATGTATTGAGAATTGGTTATATCCAAACATCCATAAACGATAGTAACTCGTGTCCAGCCGTTGAATCCACTAGCTGATCGATCCTCAAAAGTGGAAGCTATCCTTCAAGCACAACTTATTCAAGTCTGAATAGTAAATGCATGTCCTCCACTTCTCATTTTCTTTCCTCACCAAGACAGGATTAGATACCCAGTTCGGGAATAAGGCATCGCAGATAAAGCCGTGGTCGTTCAGCTTATCCACCTCTTCTTTGAGTGTAACGGATCACTCTGGACCCAGACTGTAGCATTTCTATTTCACATGAATGCATTTGGGATTTATGTTTAATGCATGGCTCACTAACTCCAGCGAGATCCCATTTATATCTGAGTGTGTCTAGGCAAGCACATCCAGGTTTGTTCGAAGAAAACCAACCAACTCCTTCATCACTCTTACGTCGAGCTGCGATCTAACCTTTAGGACTCAATTCGGATTATCTTGGCTGATCGGAACAGTGATTGTCAACTCGACAGGAGCTTCTCTTCCACCTTCTAGCCCTTTACGTTGGTCCATGTCATTGTGGGACCGACTGGGCTGCCTGATCCGGGGCTCGGGTTGTAATTTCTATGCATCCTACCTTAATACAGAGGGTATCCTCCATATTTTTTTCTTTCTCCCTTCAACTTGCCTCCTTTATCTCGACGACGTAGCATTCGTGGCCAGTAACCTGATCTCCTTGGATAATTGCTACGCCATTCTCTGTAGGAAACTTCATAGTCAAACACCAAGGTGTTATAGCCGCTTTGAACTCAGCCAAGACCGGTCAGCCTGGAAATGCATTGTAAGCTGAGTAAATATCCAATGGCAAAAAAAGCATTGACTCACACTTGCTTGCCACAGAAACACAATACAACTTTCTCTATAACGTTCAAACGTTCTCCCTAATGGAATTGTTCCCAATTCATTTATTTTTTGCAACCTTATAGATTCTCCCTGATAATGTGCAAAATCATCGATCTGATCATCATTGCAGTCATTGTTTCTCCTTCAAATTTAAGTGATTGCCTAACTTGCTTGCCCTTAAGAGAATATCTGATCTTCTTTGATGGAGAGGAAGTTATCTTTGATATAAGAGGAAGTGTTATCTGAAGTTGACATTGTGTACTCAAGGTTTCCAATCGTTTTTCCTCCGACATCATTTGATCATAAGCTTCTTAAATAAGATATTGACTGAACTCCCACAGTAACAAGCACCTTCCAAACAATAGCAGGACCAATCGTGGTTGTGATCACGAGTAGGTCAACCATTGAAGCTTCCAATCCATCAGCATCTCTATTCCGGAAAACAATATCATCAGTCGTTGTTCTGCATTGTTTTGCTGGAGTCCCATCTTCAACAGCCTAACAACTTTCACTCTTGCATGTTTAATAGCACCAACATATCTATCCATCTCCACTAAACTCTTATCGGTTGGGTGTGGCCTACCGATAATTATATTAGTCACTAATTTTTTTTGGCCACCTGAATGCATCAGCACCAGGGTTAGCTTGCCCTCGTTGGGAAGACGACCTAGGGGCATTATAGTTTCCTTGCTCGCCCCCTACGGGGCTTTCACATACTGCCGTAACTTTTTATTACGGATCTGCTCTTCCATCATATCGTGCAAGTATTTGCACTCATTGGTATTGTGACATGAGTTTTATGGAATCTACAAAACTTGCCTGACTTTCTTTCCTTCTCAGCCGACTCTCATGGAGCCGGTTTTATGCACCGCTGAGTGTTTTGAGTCACCATATATATATATTCTCTACTGAGCTGTCCAGTTCAGTATAGCTATCATATTTAGGAGTCCTAATACGATTCATGTTATCTGGCTTCTTCTTCTTATCCCCATCATCGTTTTATTTTCGATTATTGTTTTGATTACCAACATTCACATCCACACTCCCAAAGCTTCCTCCAGATTGCTTTATGGAAATGTTGCTTTATACCACTTCATTCAAATTTCTAGCACCTATCCTCTGTGCATGTTTCTTCGCTTCCCCTAAGCATAAGTATTCATTAGCCTTTTTATAGAAAGCATCCATCGGTCATGGGGGCTTCACTTCCAACCATTCTCCAAACTCCGTATCAGGATGAATCCCCCTAATCAATGTCATCAGCACTATCTCATTCTTGGAATCTATATCTTCTACCATGGCTGTGTGGAATCAATTCAAGAAATCCTTTAATGACTCTCTCATCTTGGAAGAGGTTTGACATAGACATCACATGCTTTAGACGTGCAGTATGTAAATGGAATTGTTCTACAACCTTCTTTGATAACTCAGCGAAAGATGATATGGACCTCGGTGGAAGTCGAGTGAACCACATCATAGCTACTACCTCTAAGAAAATCCGAAACCAGTGGCATTTCTCGGCATCAGAAACTCTGGCTAAATCCATATGCTATTCGTATCTCATCAAATGCTGCCTAGGATCCGTCGCTCCTCCGTATATGGCATAGTTGGCATTGCAAATCTCCGAGGGTACCTTACGTGCAGAATGTTCTCTATAAACGGATTCTGATTGGAAGAGGTACCCCATTCATCGTTACTCCTAGAATGATTCTTGCTAACATGTTTCCTGACTATATCCTCCAGGTAGTCTGGGTCAACAGAGTCGACTGAGCGGTGGTAATCGGGCTCTGCTCCATGTGTTCAGCCCTAAGAACACTCTCGGTTTGGCTCTCGATACCTAGGTTCTCTAGTCTTTGGAAGATCCATTCGTCCAGCAATCCCCTTATTTGATAGTTTGAGCAATATCATCATCAGCAGCATGATTCTCCAGATTCTGACCACCAGTGACTCGTTCTGAAGCCAAGTCCACACCACCTTCCAGAGGATGGGCTCTAGGCCCACCATTGGAGGATCGGTACCGACCCCTAACTTTGGGCTGGTATTGATCCCCAAAATTGAGCCCAGGGTTCATCCTCTTCCTTGATGAGATGTTTCAGCGGCTTTTGAGTCCTCTTTTGCTTTCTGTCCCTTTGTCTTTGCTCGGATGATGAGGAACTTTCAGATGAAGATCTAAAATCTCTTTTACTCTTTCTACGGTTATTTTGAGTTAGCTCATTCAACAGTCTCAAGCTTTGTTGCATTTTCTAATTCATCTCATTCTAACTAGCTTGCAATCTATCTTCCGTTTGCTTCATCATCATATCCATCTTCATTCCGGTCACGGCGTCAGATGTAGTATGAATCTTCATTTGAGTAACTTGTCCAACTCCATCTCCTTGCTGAGGATTCTGATTATCAACTTCAGTTGTGGCTCTGGAATTGGTAAAATGGTCTCTTCTAGATGGAGCCATGGTAGAAAGCTTCTAGTGGATCTATGCAAATCTGAGTTGTAGAATTAAAAATTAGAGAAATTAGATCTATCTCTTGGATATAGGAAATAAAATAATAGACGGTGGATCCAAGCAGCCTAAGAATCTCCCTTTCTCAATGAAAGCACTAAAATGTTTGAACTAAGAATGGCACAAACACCTTGAAGTTTATGTAGAGAATTAAATATGAAGAAATGTAAATAAAAATAAGAAAATAAACAAGACATAATCGTTTATAGTTGTTCGACAAAGCAAGGCCTACGTCTACTTTAAGATTTTGTTACTTCTATCTGGCTTGGAGGCAGAAGTTCTTAGGGGTCGGTACAACTCTGACACTTAGATTTTCATAATTACAAGAATATAGAGTAGAGAAGAACTAGAGCCAAAAAGATTCTGAAAAATGAACCCTACCTTCCTATTTATAGAGGTAGGGAGCCAACTATCTTACACAAAATATCTCCAAGCCATTGTACACGATTTAGACCAGTTCTCCCAAGAAAAAGTGCCACATCATTAGTTTGCTAGGGGTTGGTATGACTCCAAGGTTAGGGGTCGTACCGATCCCTAAAATTGTGAAACTGGCCATCTTGAACTTTTCACTTTGGCTCATCTAGTGATTAGCTTCGTGATTCGATAGTTGTTTGCACTAATATTAGCTTGTTTCCAAGTCCAAATAACAAAGTTGTGGAAGAATAGAGTTGCAACTTCAAGTGTTCATGGAGATCGATGGAGAATTGCATTGAATTGACAAAACGATGTTGGAAATGGGCTTTTGGCATCATGAAGACTAGTAGGTAGAAGATTGAGTCCAGCTGGGGTGGAAATAGGATTTTGTACCGACCCATAGGGTGGGGTCGGTACCGATGTAACATCCCTAATTTTTGATAACATTATTCATAAAATTTAATTAGATAAATTAAATAGAATAATGATGATAAGAAGATTGAGATTTGATTAAATAACATAATAGGGCCATGCTTATTAACAAAGTAAATGGGCTTTAAAATGGTTTATTGGTTAATTAAACTACACATGGGCATATTAGTAAATAACCATTTATTTTACACGGCTATATCAATTTTTGATTGTCCATTCATGTTTCACCTTTCATTTCCACTTTCACAAACGAAAATTCTAAACCCTAAGCAAAAGCTGGCCATTACCAAGGAAGGAAAAGAGGAATTTTAATCTAAAGCTAGAGAGGATTAATCAACAACAAATCTCAAATTCCTTATAAAGTTTAAGGTGAATTATTATACTTACCATCTCTTTTTGGTTTTATAATCATGTTATTTTGGATTTGAATATTTATTGTATTTCCATGATATATTGGATGATGATATGCTCTAATTTATGGATTGTTTGATTTAAACCATTAAATTATATGAAATCCGTACGGTTTTAAGGTCAAAACCGTGGTTTATTAATTTTGAAATGCCATGGAAAATTTTTATGTTAAGTGAAACATAATTTTGAAGAAGGGTTTTAATTTTCAGAATTTTCCAAGCTATGGAAATTTTATTATGAATTTTTGATCAGAAATATGATACGATTGGGTTAAATAGTTATTTTGTGAATTCAAGAAGAAATTGGGTCTAAAATTTTAATAGGTTTGATTACATGATTAAATTGAATTTTTATGATTTTTGGGGATTTTTTCCATTTGATTTACTAGGGGAAATAAATTATTTTGTAAGAGAAGCTTTTTTGCAAATGTCGGTTTTGTTATATGGAAAGACTTTAACGTTAAAATCCTTTGATTATATCTGAATAAACGTGGCGGTTTTAAAGGAAAAGTGTTTGAAAAGTTTAGAGTAGCAAATAAAGGAGTTACAAGTGGCATGATTAGTTATAAAGTAATTACCATTTTCGAATATAAAACAGCTTTTCAGAAGAAGAAAAAAAGAGAGGTTCTGCCTATTTTGGGAGGAATACCTTTTGACACCTCTACCTCCGCTATCTTAGTAGAAACCATCAGTGTCGAAACCCATAAAGCTGCAACCAAGGCACATTGTATCAATGGAAATTGGTACGAAGTGTGTTGGTAAGAAAGTGGAAGGTAGGGTGTCAAAAGCTATGCTTTCATCATAGTCAAAACCAAGGATTCAACTTTAAAAAGATCAATGCCTGCCTAGTTTTTAAAGAGGCTTTCGACCAAGTCGATATCCTATAGAGTCGAAACCTTAGCTTGTTTTCTAAAGCTAATTTACTGCTTTGATTTACTTAAAGTTTTCAACATAGTCGAAAGCTAAGCTTTCGAAAGGAATTTTACAAATAACTTTCGAAGGGGTTTCTTTTTCTTTAAGTAAAAGCTTTCGAAAGGGGTTGGTTTCGACCTAGTCGAAGCCTAGCCGGTACTCTACCTTTCAACCATGTTGTCCTGTAATGCTTTCGAAGGGTTGCACTTGTTTTTACCTTAAACTAGACCTTTTTCCTAATTGTTTTCGAAGGGGGTTGAGAGTTTCGAAGGTAGTGGAGTCGAAAGGGGTTTCGGCTCTGTCCTTCGAAGTTTTGATTTTAATGTCTTTTGATTTCGACTAAGATGGTTCCGACACCATCAATTTTTCCCCAAACTAAGTTTTTTCGGTTTCAAAAGAGATACTTTCGTATATTACCATTTTGACCAAATTTAAAGAGTAAACCCAATGCTTTCGAAAGGGGTACTTTCATTTGTTTCGAAGCTCTATATTTTTAAAAGATGATTTGATACCATCGAAAGGTTTAATAGGTTTCAAAAGAGAATGTTTATTAAGGGCTTCGAAAGGTATGTATTAATGTTTTGAAAAGAGATCTTTGCTTTTGAAGGAGGCTATCCTGAGGTTTCGAAAGAGATGTTTTTATGGTTTCAAAACATAAACCCAATCTTAATTTAAAGTAATAACCATGGCATAAATAAATATTTTAAAATGTTATTCACTTTGTTATTAACCCATAACAGTATTTTGGGAAAAGGGCAGAATAACCAGTCAGGTTGACCCAGTAGTGAATATAACTTAACAATGTCTAAAATTTAATTAATGATATTGGCAGGGGCCAATAGGTTACTGTAAGCCCATGAAAACCGTATGATATTGGCAGGGGCCAATAGGTTCATAGTCAACCTATGAAAATGATGATTTGATACTGCCAAGGGCCAGTAGCTTTGTAGTTAGCCCATGAAAACTATATCTGGATTAAGATATTGGCAGTCAGCCAATAGGTTCCTAGTTAGCCCATGAAAACTATATCTGAACGTGGTCTACGAATTGGGATTATGTAATCAATTTGGAATATTTTGAAGTGGAATGTGGAATTTGTTTTGTTGTTTAATTTTTTTTCCATATTCTTGTGTTTCTGTGTATCAATGTATCTAATATCACTGTGTTTGGTCCTCGAGGATTAATAACTATGGATGATTACAACATCCGTAGTTGTTAGTTTTGGGCCTCCAAGTAAGGGGATGTTACAAGTTGGTATCAGAGCATAGGTTTATGAAACTTTAAAAGAAACTTAAACCTAAAAGATTTTTCCAAACATAATCCAGTAAATTAAATAATAAGATTGGGGTTTGGGTTAACGCTATAGTAATGTACTTGTAATTTCTATATATAGTTATATATATATAAGTACATATCCCCCGCTCTCTTAGACAGTTCTTTTGTATCTTACTAAGGCTCGTATGTAGTTTTACGAGAAAGGAGATATAGAAATAGGAAACGGAAGAGGAAATCTTGGTGGAGGAAGCACCACAATTAATGGGAATGCCCAACCCACTACTAGGAGAAACTCGGGTTGACTGATTGATGCTAATAACCAAGATGCTAAAGCCAACGTGGGTGCTGGAAATCCACCAGTAGATATGGGGGCAATGTATCAGTTCTTCGCCGATTTGATGCAAGCTGGTGCGCGGCTGGAGTTTCTGGAAATGGAGAAGGAACTAATCATGTGGCTCCAGTAGGGAATATTGCTTTGCTGAGTAGAGATTACACCAGTTTAGGTGGGAAACCATTCTTGGGAACGGAGAGTGCCATAGAAATTCAGAATTGGCTGTTGCATTGTGAGTGTATATTTACTGATTTGGGTCTGAATGATGGACAAAAGAGGAGGTTAGCCTCTAAGCGGTTGTAGTGGTCAACACTGCATTAGTGGAATAGTGTTACTGCCGGAGTGCCAGAAGAGTAGTTAATTTGGAATGATTTTAAGATGAGATTTGAGTAGAAGTTTGTATCTGAGTTTGCTAAGTCTGAGTTCATGAGGAAATTTATGGATTTAGTACAATGAGAGATGTCAGTAGTCGAGTATGCTACTAAGTTTGAAGAGTTGTTTAGATATGGATATGCTATTATAAATACTGCCATCAAAAGGAATGAGAAGTTCATACGGGGGCTGAGGCCCAAGCTTGCTAGGATGACCATGACACATGTTCATGATCCTTGTAATATAGTGGTGGAGATGGCTATTCGCCATGAGGAGTTGCTTGCTGATTTAGCTAAAGAGAAGTCAGTGGAAACCCAGGGTTCTCAAGGAAAGAAGAGGAAATTCTTTAAAAAGAAGGGGACCTAGAAGGGAGATACAGCTAAGAAGTCAAAGGCCAAGGTTGTTTGCTATAAGTGTGACCAGAAGGGTCAGTTTGCTAATGAATGCCGGTCAAGAAATGGGAAGAAGGCTGTAGTTAAGAAGAATGTGAAATGGTTCAACTGTGACTAAGTTGGGCATTACAAGAATCAGTGTCTAGAGCAAGTTAGGGAGGAAAAAGGAAAAGTTTTTGCTATAGGACTAGCTAGGCCTACTATAGTAGATAAGAGAAAAACTGAGATGGAAGGTACGCTTTTGATTCAGAGTATTTCAATTAGAGTACATTTTGATACCGGTGCATCACATTCGTTTATATCTCAGTGTTTGGTTGATAGATTATGATTAGAACCCACCTACCTTGTTACTTCCTTAAGCGTTGCAAATCCAATAGGAGGTTATGTAACTCTAGGATTAAGATTTAACCAGTTAGAACTTGACTTGTTAGGTCATAAGTTTGCATGCAGTTTGTATGTAATTGATTTCGTAGATTTCAGGATCATTTTGGGTATGGATTGGTTGGGTAGGTATGAGGCTAGAATATTTTGTCAGGATAGAGAAATGTCACTGAGACATCCAGATAGTCATAATCGAGTGATATTCTTAGTAGAGAATACTGACCGGAGTGTTAGTGCTATGCTTAATGCTATGGAGGTAAGAAATGAGTTAAGTCGGGTTCGAGTAACAAGAGAATTTGCAGATGTTTTTGAGCTAGTCACTGGACTACTTCCGAAAAGAGCTATTGAGTTCGGAATAGATATTGTGCCAGGAGCTGAACCTGTAAGTAGACCAACTAGCAGGATGACACCAAATGAGATGAAGGAATAGAAGGTGCAGCTAGTGGATCTAGAAAGAAGGAGTTTTATTAGACCAAGCAGTTTGCCTTGGGGAGTGGCCGCGGTGTTCGTGAAGAAATTAGATGAGCCGTTGAGGATGTGTATTGACTATCGAAAGTTAAACTAAAGGACAATTAAGAATAAGTACCCTTTGCCAAAAATAGATGATCTGTTTGATCAGTTGAATGGAGCCAGAGTGTTTTCCCAGTTGGATTTGGCAACAGGTTTCCATCAGTTAAGAGTGGCAAAGGACAGTATTCCTTTGACAGCATTTCGGACTAGATATGGTTCATATGAGTGGTTGGTGATGCCATTTGGATTGACAAATGCATTTGCTTTTTTCGTAGAATTGATCAACCGAGTTTTCCGAGAGTACTTGGATAGGTTTGTACTAGTGTTTATAGATGACATTCTAGTGTACTCTAAGGATGAGAGAGAGCATGAAATTCATCTTAGAGTAGTACTCTAGACGCTGAGGCAGAATCAGCTAAAAGCAAAGTTTACCAAGTGTCATTTTTGGAAGAAAGAGGTAAAGTTTCTTCGTCATATGGTTTCAGAGAAAGGATTATCATTCAATCCAGATAAGGTCGAACCTGTGAATAATTGGAAGGGGCCAGAGACAGTGATTGAAATCAAGAGTTTTCTTGGATTTTCTGGTTACCACCGGAGATTCATTAAGGATTTCTCACGGATAGCAGCACCCTTAACTAAGCTAACTAGGAAGGAATCGAGATTTGTTTGGTCCAGCAAATGTGAGGAGACATTCCTTAAGTTAAAGCATTTGTTGACTAATGCACCCGTGTTAGTATTTCCAGATGGAAACCGAGGTTTGGTGGTGTACACGGATGCATATGGAACTAGATTAGGAGTGGTGTTGATGTAGAATGGTAAAGTCATTGCCTATGCATCTAGGCATCTTAGACTGCATGAAGTTAGATATCCTATTTGTAACATCCCGGAAATTTTCGACTTTCGAAAATTCAACATCGATACTCACTTTATCGACTGCTGAGCCATCGAATGCCGGAAACCCGAAAAGTTATGGTTTTAAGAAAGAAGAAAGAGGTAGGAGAAGAAGATAGAAGAAAAAGAACAGAACAGAAACAGAACAATATCAGAATCTCACATATCGCAGCGGAACAACATATAATAGATAAACACTAGTCTTTTAAAACAAAGAACTATATCAGTTTTATACATACATCAATCAGAGTCAATATACAACTCAATACAATACATCACATCAATGGACAGTTATATAAACTTGTCCTCATACAGAATACACAGCGGAATAAATACTATCAGATACAAATACTACGTCTCGCCATCCAGCTTATCTCCAAAGCTCCAGAATATCCAGAATATCCTGATAATATAACTCTAGGCTGCCCGTGTGGAAATTTGTGGGCACCCAGAGTTTAGAAGGGAACAATAAACTCCGAGTCAGTCATGGTGACTGGTGTGAGATCGTAAAACAGTTATATCTTTAAAATAAATAGCAGAGAATTTTAAAGTCAATTCGCAATGCTTTTGGAAAATGAAACTACCATAAGACCTCCCACCACACACACAATGCAAACGCAGACTTGGAGGAGATTTCTTCTTATGATAGTCAAAGATGCTTACTACGCGAAAATCAAATTCTTTTTGATATTATTATTAGTGCATAGTGGAAAACATTTCGAAAGTAGAATATAAATCTTAGCCAGCATAGGTACCATTATATTATGCCTGCTATAGCTGCCTCCTGAGGAGACAGGTTATACAATTGAAATCGTAAAGGCTCGTATTGTTTCTTTGGATTTCCAACAAATGGTCAGGCTAAGGAACTTCCTATCCACGATGGGTACGTCCCTGGAATAGACGACCCGAGAACCTAACCGGATCTCTGCCAACACAAGGCCGGGTTACCTCTGCAAAAATAGGTAACTACTGACACGCGTATGCCATCCCCCGATCGTCACCGATCTTCCCGAGGATCCCCGATTTCCAACAAACCACATAGATAATAATAATGCAGTAACCACAGAGGTTAAGTATCTGGGCTCCATACCATGATACCACCTTTATCCAGAAGGAATGACATACACTAAGGGGCGCTACTCCCTAGAACCTTGCCGCATTCTTCCTGTTTCGACCATTTCCGGGGTGTGAGGCTCGACGAAGTCTCGTCCACAAAGCTACGCTTTCTCAAAAAGCCCTGCTTCGGGTCAAACAAAATGATCAACCTATGATCACAAAGATATAAGATCAAACAAATGATCATATCACAAATGATCAAACACTGATCATTTCACAGCAACACTCAGTATGCCACGTTACCAAATTGGGATATATCGCTGATAAATTTCAACTACATAACCTCTGAGCTCGTACGTCTCAGAGAAGGGTGTTAAGCTAAGAGAATAAATTCTCCGCCACCAACAGAAATGTATTTGAAAGAAATCAGCTTTATATCTCAAATTGTAACGTCAGACACACAATCCATAAAAGTCTGTTCCGGGATCGAACAGAACCGAAGGCACTTCTCACGAAGCCCTTGCATTTCCGGATAGTTTTCTAATCACGTCAGGACTTCCCGTCACTAAGGGTGATAAAACCTCTAAATCGGAGATCAGCCGATGTAGAGTAACTCGACGGTAATCCTTCCGTTTTCAAAAATATCCGGTCTTCAACACCGGTCTTCAAATGCGATTCATAACGACGTATCACATATTCGGAATGGGTTATACGACCCCATGGTCCTTTCCCGGTTAACCCGAATAGTGAGCGATTATTCAAAAATAAGTGTGGCATTCAAATTCATCCAATTCACAACAAATACCTATCTAAAGGTAATTATTGATAGTCGGTTATTTAACTATCAATAAAGATGCGCAACATCATCAGATTCCAAATAATTTTCCAAATTATTTCATCTTCAAAAATATCTTTACTAGATATAAAATTTTCCACACTTAACCGTTTGAAAACAATTTCAAATCAATTTCCACATTTCATTTTATCTTTGAAGATAAAATCTCAAAACCGTTCATTTCATATTGGAAAAGCATTTCCATACTTATTTAATAATAAGTATTTCACAAATCATTTCATTTTCAACACTTGAAAATATTCGATATACTTAAATCAAATTAAGTATATATTCATTCTTTAAGGAAATCATAAATTTCAACATCTATTTGAGTCAAAACGAATGTTGCGTAAAACATCGTTACGACGACTCGAAATCACTAGTATAGGGATTCGAAATTAAAATAGATATATAAATCCCAATACTACATCAAAATATTTCCTTTCGGAAATCATTTACTATAACAACAGTGTTATAGTCCACCATTTCCTTATTTCTCGAAAACGTCTATTTCAACAATAAATGTTGAAATCTATGTATTCGATACTTATCACGTTTTAAAACATCTTTTAAACAATTAACTTCATTTCTGTAATATCGCTTTCCCAAAACAAGTTCATTTTACTTAACAATATATTCACTATCCAAAATCGTGAATATACTTTACTATTTACATTTCACTATTTTCTACACGTTTTATTTCGATAATAATTCGCTATCCAAAATCGCGAATATATCTCCTTTGATAATCTTCTATATTTAATTTATCAAATTCAATCGATTGGTTTCCGAATTTATAAAACAACGTTTATAAATTCCATTTTCTATTTTCTATAACAACTCCGGTTTATAAATCTCATTTTATTAACTTCAAAAATTCACTTATAAGAATAAGTGATTTCGGATTTATAAAACAACGTTTATAAATCACATTTGTACTTTATAACGATTTCAACTTATAAAATCATTTCATTTTGCAATTTCTATTTATATCCCATCTAAGTGCAAAAGTCAAATTTATAAGTAAATTACTTATAAATCGTTTATTCTACAACATCTATTCACTTTATAACTTCACGTTATAAATCTATTTATTTCATTCACTTATGAAATCCTTTTTACACTTCTTTTTAACACTTATAAAAAAATTCGTTTTATAAGTCCAATATTTCGATTTACAAAAATATCCATTTTATAAATCTTTTTATACCAATCGTTTACAGTTATTCAAAAATCCCAACTTAAACCATTTTATAAATAAATCGACTTTATTTTCAAAAACGACACATCGGTTATATTTCACTAAAAATTATAACTTTTATAACTTTAAAATTTTACGTTTATAAATCGATTCAAAAATTCCATAAAACGTATATTTTCAAAATCACTTTAAAAATCCTTTTAAAATAACAGTCGTTATTTTTACATTTTCAAAACTGAATCCGATGATGCAACAGCATCAATTAGTCCATCACAACAGTCAATATCATATATCGATATGATAACAGAATATATCACAATATCTGTAAATAAATAACTACTGGTGAGGAATCCAGTCGGATCCCTCCAACCTGTTTCCCTGCATCCACAGATGTTAGCACAATACCAATTCCGCTCCAGTACGGAATTATCGCGGTATATGGGTTTTTATAAATCCGCTTACTAACGGCGCAATAGGGTCTCATCCGCTATACGAGGCGGGAAATCATCAATCCAATATATACATATGCCAATATGTATATATTGCTATATATATATATATATCCTATAATATCTAATAGCACATTCAAACAGTCAATAATCAATCAATAACTGAAATCAATTTTTAAATCTGAGTGAGAAGATCTCACTGAGTTTTCAATTTCGTTCCAGCTTTTTATTTCGAATAAATTAAACAGCCGTTTAATTTTATCCAAAATTTTCACTGACTCCAATCGCTTCCAAATTAGTTGCATCGCGAAGTACACGTCGAGACGATTCCAACGCAACTGATTTCGTAATTTTCTGACAATATATGAAAAAGTTATTGCATTTTAAACATCGTACGAATTTAAATACAAATTTATATTCAATTTCTTTTTTTTTTAAATTTTCACCCTTTCCATCCCAGCCGTTCATTTTTGAAAGATGAAATCCTGGCCACTGTCTTCTTTCTTCCCTCCCTCACGCGTTCATCTTCCCAGGAATGAACGTGATAACCGAACCCACTCTCGTAGAACTAGGGTTAGGTGCTGCACCCTCCACCATCGACGAGCACGCGATCAGATTAGTCCACGTCGAAGCCCCCTGCCACCACCACCTACGGCCAAAGAGCGGTCGAGCTCGGTGGTCCCCAGCGCGCGCAAAACGAGGTAGAACGGTCACCAAACGCGGCTCTCCTGTGCCTCCATCGTCGCGCCTATGACGATCACAACCGTACGAAATCGAAGTCCTCGCGAATCTCTACAATATTGTAGTTAATCATATCTTCAATTGATTTGTGGATTTGAAGTAATTGAGGGAGGAAGGAGATGAATTGCTGGCCGTTCAGCAATGTTGGTGGCGGCTCTGAAATAAAACCCTAGGCTCGGTCTTCTTATTGCAAAATGAAGAATATAGGTCCTTATATAGAAAATTGCCCAATTTACTATTCATCGAAATTTTTCGAACTCCGAATCGAGCGTGCCGGCTGACGTTTCTAAGGTTTAACCCGCGTTCCGAACGCAATGGAACAGGTTTCGGAAGCTAATTCGATCGTATGTGTGAGATATGACAATAAACGATCAATTTAAATTAAACCGATTTAAATCGATTTCGAGGCGTTTTGGTTTGCCCCGGACAAACGGTACATCCAAAAATTACGAAATTTGAAATCTTACAATAATATCACATTACGGATCCGATGAAACTGGTTTCGTCGAAATCCGAGACCGTCTGAAAAATGACTATTTTTAACTCGACGAATTAAATAAAAATGATATCGATGCGTTTCGAGCTGCCACGGTCAAACGACAACTCCGATTGATACGAAAATTGAAATCCGATAATAACTAACTATTACGGATCCAATGGAACTGGTCTCGTTCAATTCTGAGACTGTTCGAAAATTGGCTATTTTTACAGTCGATAATTAAATATTAAAATATTCAATTTTCACAGATTAACTCCAAATTCAATTTTAAAAGTTCTAAAATATTTCTATAACTCCAGTATGATTAAATAAAATTTCCCAAATCAATTTCAATCATTTTAAACTCGATTTTCAATTATCTCTGGAATTTCACTATTTAATTATTGATTTAACTGTCCAATTAAACTCAATATTCGAATTTTAAATTATCCGACTTATTAATTTCACTTATTAATATTTAAAATCAATTAAATATTCGAATTTTAATTATCAAAAATCCTGGGTCGTTACAAACTTCCCCCCTTAAAAGAATTTCGTCCTCGAAATTACAAGTTAGGAAGAAAGGTCCTTAACTCGTCTACTATTTTTCACAATTCAATAGTTTTATCAATTTATCAAAACAAATCTTTCTATTAAAGATTCGTTATCATTCAATCTAACTTTCTAACTTAAATTATAAGCTTCAAACAACATTGTTTAACTTCAAAATTCAAATTCCAGTTTAAATTCAAATTTTAAACTTTCAAAACTTCTCAAAAATTTTCTAACGCCTTAAATTTTCAGAAAATTTCGCCAGCGTCTCCTTTGCGCGGCTTATACGGCACGACTACAAAACGTCCCTACGGACTCTCAGATTTCAAAAGAAAAAGAAAAAGCCAAGCGGCTAGTCCAGAAATCATCAAAAACTCATATTCGAATTGAAATACTTACCTTTTGTCGAGCAATTCAAATTTATCTTCGAAAATCAAATCCAATTCCTTAATACCTGTATATCCTACTAGCCATAATATCTAGTTACATATATTCAAACCATTTCGTACATTCTATTACAAAAATTTCAATATAACTGCTTATATATTTTTAGCTTACTATTGAAGTTGCATATTCAATTTCGTTCAATCTTTACATTTCACATTCATTTGACTTCAATTCCAACATTTAATTGGATTCAGTTCAATTTCTGAATATTGAATTTTATTGATTAGCTTTCATTCATACTGCACCATTTTAAATTAGTTTCAGTTACTAATCCATTTCAAATTCTAATTCACTTATTCAAATTTGGTTTCAACATTCAGTTTTAATCTTATTCACTTCATTTATTCAAATTTATTTACTCATTCACAAATTCTTTCATTTTCAATTTGAATCTCATTTCTATCAAATTCCAAATATTTTATAAGTCTTTGACTTATTTACATCTTGATTTATAAAATCATCTATACATTCATATTACTAATTCTATTCCTTTATGAATTTTATCTTCAAATATTTTTCTAGAACTTTATTTCAAATTATATCTCACATTAATATTTCATAAATATTTCTACATAGTATTCCAGAGTTTACCAACATTTCAAAAATCTCTTTTGAAAACAATTCAAATTATCCTTTGAATTTTCTAAAACCAAACCCAAAATTTTCAAACCACTTCCATTTAAAACAATTGGCAGCAATTTCCTCTTTTGGAAACCCGAAAATGAACACCGACGATGCCGCGGTCATCATCGAAGATATTTTCCAGCGACCGAAAAGAGTTTAGAGCTTTTCATTCCGTCAAAACATTTTTCAAACCCCTTGAAATTCATTTTCAAATCAAAAAGGAATTAAACTTTCTGAATCTCCAAAATTTTCAAATTCTTTTCAAAATATTTCCAAATACTTCTCTGGAATCCCGTTTTAAATTACAATTCACATTTATAATTTACATTCTCAGATTTCATTTGCATGTGAATTTATTTCTTAACTTTGGAGTTACGATTTCAATTTCTTATTCAATTTCATTGATAATAATTTAATATTATCAACTCTAACAACCATGCAACCATATATCATAGTACTTTATAGAAAAACATTTCTTTTCAATACAAAAATAGTTTTGGGCAAAATTATTTCATTTACCCTATTTAAAACAATACTGTGCCGAATTGTTCTATATAAGTGTTTAGAGACCCCTATCGATAGAGTTGTACGGACAATACCGACCAGAATCCATATACCACTCAACAAACCAATCATCACAATATAAAACAATTTTATATTCACTAACAAATACGCACTCGTATCTATTATTACACTCAACTCATTCTAGAGTACTACTGACTCTATCTCTAATGAGTAACACCCAACAGAGCAGGGTTGTCGCTTAACCATATGCTCTGATACCACTTGTAACATCCCGGAAATTTTCGACTTTCGAAAATTCAACATCGATACTCACTTTATCGACTGCTGAGCCATCGAATGCCGGAAACCCGAAAAGTTATGGTTTTAAGAAAGAAGAAAGAGGTAGGAGAAGAAGATAGAAGAAAAAGAACAGAACAGAAACAGAACAATATCAGAATCTCACATATCGCAGCGGAACAACATATAATAGATAAACACTAGTCTTTTAAAACAAAGAACTATATCAGTTTTATACATACATCAATCAGAGTCAATATACAACTCAATACAATACATCACATCAATGGACAGTTATATAAACTTGTCCTCATACAGAATACACAGCGGAATAAATACTATCAGATACAAATACTACGTCTCGCCATCCAGCTTATCTCCAAAGCTCCAGAATATCCAGAATATCCTGATAATATAACTCTAGGCTGCCCGTGTGGAAATTTGTGGGCACCCAGAGTTTAGAAGGGAACAATAAACTCCGAGTCAGTCATGGAGACTGGTGTGAGATCGTAAAACAGTTATATCTTTAAAATAAATAGCAGAGAATTTTAAAGTCAATTCGCAATGCTTTTGGAAAATGAAACTACCATAAGACCTCCCACCACACACACAATGCAAACGCAGACTTGGAGGAGATTTCTTCTTATGATAGTCAAAGATGCTTACTACGCGAAAATCAAATTCTTTTTGATATTATTATTAGTGCATAGTGGAAAACATTTCGAAAGTAGAATATAAATCTTAGCCAGCATAGGTACCATTATATTATGCCTGCTATAGCTGCCTCCTGAGGAGACAGGTTATACAATTGAAATCGTAAAGGCTCGTATTGTTTCTTTGGATTTCCAACAAATGGTCAGGCTAAGGAACTTCCTATCCACGATGGGTACGTCCCTGGAATAGACGACCCGAGAACCTAACCGGATCTCTGCCAACACAAGGCCGGGTTACCTCTGCAAAAATAGGTAACTACTGACACGCGTATGCCATCCCCCGATCGTCACCGATCTTCCCGAGGATCCCCGATTTCCAACAAACCACATAGATAATAATAATGCAGTAACCACAGAGGTTAAGTATCTGGGCTCCATACCATGATACCACCTTTATCCAGAAGGAATGACATACACTAAGGGGCGCTACTCCCTAGAACCTTGCCGCATTCTTCCTGTTTCGACCATTTCCGGGGTGTGAGGCTCGACGAAGTCTCGTCCACAAAGCTACGCTTTCTCAAAAAGCCCTGCTTCGGGTCAAACAAAATGATCAACCTATGATCACAAAGATATAAGATCAAACAAATGATCATATCACAAATGATCAAACACTGATCATTTCACAGCAACACTCAGTATGCCACGTTACCAAATTGGGATATATCGCTGATAAATTTCAACTACATAACCTCTGAGCTCGTACGTCTCAGAGAAGGGTGTTAAGCTAAGAGAATAAATTCTCCGCCACCAACAGAAATGTATTTGAAAGAAATCAGCTTTATATCTCAAATTGTAACGTCAGACACACAATCCATAAAAGTCTGTTCCGGGATCGAACAGAACCGAAGGCACTTCTCACGAAGCCCTTGCATTTCCGGATAGTTTTCTAATCACGTCAGGACTTCCCGTCACTAAGGGTGATAAAACCTCTAAATCGGAGATCAGCCGATGTAGAGTAACTCGACGGTAATCCTTCCGTTTTCAAAAATATCCGGTCTTCAACACCGGTCTTCAAATGCGATTCATAACGACGTATCACATATTCGGAATGGGTTATACGACCCCATGGTCCTTTCCCGGTTAACCCGAATAGTGAGCGATTATTCAAAAATAAGTGTGGCATTCAAATTCATCCAATTCACAACAAATACCTATCTAAAGGTAATTATTGATAGTCGGTTATTTAACTATCAATAAAGATGCGCAACATCATCAGATTCCAAATAATTTTCCAAATTATTTCATCTTCAAAAATATCTTTACTAGATATAAAATTTTCCACACTTAACCGTTTGAAAACAATTTCAAATCAATTTCCACATTTCATTTTATCTTTGAAGATAAAATCTCAAAACCGTTCATTTCATATTGGAAAAGCATTTCCATACTTATTTAATAATAAGTATTTCACAAATCATTTCATTTTCAACACTTGAAAATATTCGATATACTTAAATCAAATTAAGTATATATTCATTCTTTAAGGAAATCATAAATTTCAACATCTATTTGAGTCAAAACGAATGTTGCGTAAAACATCGTTACGACGACTCGAAATCACTAGTATAGGGATTCGAAATTAAAATAGATATATAAATCCCAATACTACATCAAAATATTTCCTTTCGGAAATCATTTACTATAACAACAGTGTTATAGTCCACCATTTCCTTATTTCTCGAAAACGTCTATTTCAACAATAAATGTTGAAATCTATGTATTCGATACTTATCACGTTTTAAAACATCTTTTAAACAATTAACTTCATTTCTGTAATATCGCTTTCCCAAAACAAGTTCATTTTACTTAACAATATATTCACTATCCAAAATCGTGAATATACTTTACTATTTACATTTCACTATTTTCTACACGTTTTATTTCGATAATAATTCGCTATCCAAAATCGCGAATATATCTCCTTTGATAATCTTCTATATTTAATTTATCAAATTCAATCGATTGGTTTCCGAATTTATAAAACAACGTTTATAAATTCCATTTTCTATTTTCTATAACAACTCCGGTTTATAAATCTCATTTTATTAACTTCAAAAATTCACTTATAAGAATAAGTGATTTCGGATTTATAAAACAACGTTTATAAATCACATTTGTACTTTATAACGATTTCAACTTATAAAATCATTTCATTTTGCAATTTCTATTTATATCCCATCTAAGTGCAAAAGTCAAATTTATAAGTAAATTACTTATAAATCGTTTATTCTACAACATCTATTCACTTTATAACTTCACGTTATAAATCTATTTATTTCATTCACTTATGAAATCCTTTTTATACTTCTTTTTAACACTTATAAAAAAATTCGTTTTATAAGTCCAATATTTCGATTTACAAAAATATCCATTTTATAAATCTTTTTATACCAATCGTTTACAGTTATTCAAAAATCCCAACTTAAACCATTTTATAAATAAATCGACTTTATTTTCAAAAACGACACATCGGTTATATTTCACTAAAAATTATAACTTTTATAACTTTAAAATTTTACGTTTATAAATCGATTCAAAAATTCCATAAAACGTATATTTTCAAAATCACTTTAAAAATCCTTTTAAAATAACAGTCGTTATTTTTACATTTTCAAAACTGAATCCGATGATGCAACAGCATCAATTAGTCCATCACAACAGTCAATATCATATATCGATATGATAACAGAATATATCACAATATCTGTAAATAAATAACTACTGGTGAGGAATCCAGTCGGATCCCTCCAACCTGTTTCCCTGCATCCACAGATGTTAGCACAATACCAATTCCGCTCCAGTACGGAATTATCGCGGTATATGGGTTTTTATAAATCCGCTTACTAACGGCGCAATAGGGTCTCATCCGCTATACGAGGCGGGAAATCATCAATCCAATATATACATATGCCAATATGTATATATTGCTATATATATATATATCCTATAATATCTAATAGCACATTCAAACAGTCAATAATCAATCAATAACTGAAATCAATTTTTAAATCTGAGTGAGAAGATCTCACTGAGTTTTCAATTTCGTTCCAGCTTTTTATTTCGAATAAATTAAACAGCCGTTTAATTTTATCCAAAATTTTCACTGACTCCAATCGCTTCCAAATTAGTTGCATCGCGAAGTACACGTCGAGACGATTCCAACGCAACTGATTTCGTAATTTTCTGACAATATATGAAAAAGTTATTGCATTTTAAACATCGTACGAATTTAAATACAAATTTATATTCAATTTCTTTTTTTTTTAAATTTTCACCCTTTCCATCCCAGCCGTTCATTTTTGAAAGATGAAATCCTGGCCACTGTCTTCTTTCTTCCCTCCCTCACGCGTTCATCTTCCCAGGAATGAACGTGATAACCGAACCCACTCTCGTAGAACTAGGGTTAGGTGCTGCACCCTCCACCATCGACGAGCACGCGATCAGATTAGTCCACGTCGAAGCCCCCTGCCACCACCACCTACGGCCAAAGAGCGGTCGAGCTCGGTGGTCCCCAGCGCGCGCAAAACGAGGTAGAACGGTCACCAAACGCGGCTCTCCTGTGCCTCCATCGTCGCGCCTATGACGATCACAACCGTACGAAATCGAAGTCCTCGCGAATCTCTACAATATTGTAGTTAATCATATCTTCAATTGATTTGTGGATTTGAAGTAATTGAGGGAGGAAGGAGATGAATTGCTGGCCGTTCAGCAATGTTGGTGGCGGCTCTGAAATAAAACCCTAGGCTCGGTCTTCTTATTGCAAAATGAAGAATATAGGTCCTTATATAGAAAATTGCCCAATTTACTATTCATCGAAATTTTTCGAACTCCGAATCGAGCGTGCCGGCTGACGTTTCTAAGGTTTACCCCGCGTTCCGAACGCAATGGAACAGGTTTCGGAAGCTAATTCGATCGTATGTGTGAGATATGACAATAAACGATCAATTTAAATTAAACCGATTTAAATCGATTTCGAGGCGTTTTGGTTTGCCCCGGACAAACGGTACATCCAAAAATTACGAAATTTGAAATCTTACAATAATATCACATTACGGATCCGATGAAACTGGTTTCGTCGAAATCCGAGACCGTCTGAAAAATGACTATTTTTAACTCGACGAATTAAATAAAAATGATATCGATGCGTTTCGAGCTGCCACGGTCAAACGACAACTCCGATTGATACGAAAATTGAAATCCGATAATAACTAACTATTACGGATCCAATGGAACTGGTCTCGTTCAATTCTGAGACTGTTCGAAAATTGGCTATTTTTACAGTCGATAATTAAATATTAAAATATTCAATTTTCACAGATTAACTCCAAATTCAATTTTAAAAGTTCTAAAATATTTCTATAACTCCAGTATGATTAAATAAAATTTCCCAAATCAATTTCAATCATTTTAAACTCGATTTTCAATTATCTCTGGAATTTCACTATTTAATTATTGATTTAACTGTCCAATTAAACTCAATATTCGAATTTTAAATTATCCGACTTATTAATTTCACTTATTAATATTTAAAATCAATTAAATATTCGAATTTTAATTATCAAAAATCCTGGGTCGTTACACTATTCATGATTTGGAGTTGGTAGTTGTGATCTTCGCATTGAAGATTTGGAGGCATTATCTCTTAGGGGAGAGATTTGATTTATATAGCAATCATAAGTCTTTACGGTATTTATTCTCTCAGAAGGAGTTGAATATGAGACAGCAGAGGTGGCTGGAGTTTTTGGCTGCTTATGATTTTGGCATAAAGTATACACCAGGGAAAGGTAATAAGATGGCAGATGCCCTTAGCAGGAAACATCAGAATATGGTGTTAGCTATGTTGACGGAATGGAGAGATTTAGAAGCTTTATTCAGTTGTGGTGTGCAGTTAAGATCGACTGCTGGTTCTAGCCAGAGTACTGCCAGGTTGTCTTGTTTAGAAGTTCGACTAGTATTGATTGAGAAAATTGCTTCTAAGCAGAAGGAGGATCCTATATTAGCTGAGAGGATCAGAAGACTTGAGGGTAGAACAGAGCTCAATAATGTAAAGAATTTTAGCCTGGACCAGAGAGGGTGGCTAAGAAAGAAGGGACGGTTGTGTGTTCCAAATGTGGAAGACTTAAGGAAAGATGTTCTTGGAGAATGTCATCGATCCAAGTTTATGATTCATCCTGGAGGAACCAAGATGTATCAGGATATGAAGAGGAGCTTCTATCGAGAAGGCATGAAGAGGGATGTTGGCTTGTGGGTTAGACGGTGTGCAAACTGTCAACAAGTAAAAGCTGAACATCGGAAACTGAGTGGGTTACTACAGCCTTTAGAGATTCCAGTTTGGAAATAGGATTCGATATCCATGGATTTTATAGACGGGTTGCCAAGGTCAAATAGAGAAAATGAAAATATATGGGTTATAGTGGACAAATTTACCAAGAGTTCCCATTTCATTCCAGTTAAGTCAATCAGAACGGCACCTATTTTAGCAAAGTTGTTCCTGAAGAACATATAGACTGCATGGAGCTCCTAGTAGTATAGTCAGTGACAGAGATACATTGTTCACTAGTGAATTCTGGAAGAGTCTACAGGAAGTAATGGGTACCAGTCTTAATATGAGTAATGTATATCACCCTCAGACAGATGGGAAGACAGAGAGAGTCAATAAGGTACTCAAAGACTTATTGAGAGCTTGTGTATTAGACTTTGGTGGATCTTGGGAAGATCACCCAGATTTGGTTGAGTTTTCCTATAATAATAGTTATCAGACTAGTATAGGAGTGGCATCGTTTGATGCTTTGTTTGGAAGGCCATGCAAATCACCAGCATGTTGGTTGGAGACTGGAGACAGGTTGGTCTTAGGTCCAGATTTGGTTAGAGAGGCATCAGAGAAGATTGAGTTAATCCGGGGAAGGATGATGGAAGCTCAATCAAGACAGAAGAGTTACGCAGATAAGAGGCGTAAGAACCTAGAATTCTCAGTTGGAGAAAATGTATCACCTATGAAGGGTATGGTACGACGTCAGGGAAGTTAGCCCCAAGATATGTAGGTCCATTCCATATTATAAAGAGGATTGCAAAGCTCACATGCAGAATAGAGTTGCCGTGCAGTTTGGTAGGTGTCCATAATGTATTTCATGTGTTTCATCTTTGCAAGTATGTGCATGATCCAGAAACTACTATTCCTCCGACAGGATTGGATGACTTATAATTTGACTTTTGTTAGACAACTAGTTTGGGTTGTAGCTAGAGATGAGAAAAGATTAAGGAACAAGACAGTCAGGTTGGTGAAAGTTTAGTGGAGCGACAACGAGAAGGACTGTACTTGGGAGACACAGGACAGGATTAAAGATACTTATTCTGATCTTCTTTAAGGGTATGTCTATATTAGATTCATATAGATAGTAGCTAGTTAGTTAGACTAGTATGGTTGTTAGGAGTTGTTACAGATGATTGCTATGTTTAGCATTTAGTCCTTATTGAATTTCGAGGATGAAATTCTTTAAGGGTGGGAGCCTGTAACATCCCTAATTTTAGATACATTATTCAGAAAATTTAATTAGATAAATTAAATAGAATAATAATGATAAGGAGATTGAGATTTGATTAAATAACATAATAGGGTCATGCTTATTAACAAAGTAAATGGGCTTTAAATTGGTTTATTGGTTAATTAAACTACACATGAGCATAATAGTAAATAGCCATTTCTTTTACACGGCTATATCCTTTTGTGATTGTCCATTCACGTTTCACGTTTCATTTCCACTTTCACAAACGAAAATTCTAAATCCTAAGCAAAAGCTGGCCATTACCAAGGAAGGAAAACAAGAATTTTAATCTAAAGCTAGAGATAATTAATCAACAACAAATCTCAAATTCCTTATCAAGTTTAAGGTGAATAATAATTCTTACCATCTCTTTTTGGTTTTATAATCATGTGATTTCAGATTTGAATATTTATTTTATTTCCATGATATATTGGATGACGATATGCTTGAATTTATGGATTGTTTGATTTAAATCATTAAATTATATGAAATCCATACGGTTTTAGGGTCAACACCATGGTTTATTGATTTTAAAATGCCATGGAAAATTTTTATGTTAAGTGAAACATAATTTAGGAGATGTGTTTTAATTTTCAGAATTTTCCAAGCTATGGAAATTTTATTATGAATTTTTGATCAAAAATATGATACAATTGGGTTAAATAGTTATTTTGTGAATTTTAGGAGGAGTTGGGTCCAAAATTTTAATTTGTTTGATTACATGATTAATTCGAATTTCTGTGATTTTTGGTGATTTTTTTCCAATTGATTTATTATGGAAAATAAATTATTTTGAAAGAGGGGCTTTTCTGCAAATGTCGGTTTTGTTATATGGAAAGACTTTAACATTAAAATCCTTTAATTATATCTAAATAAATGCGGCAGTTTTAAGGGAAAAGTATTTGAAAAGTTTAGAGTATCAAATCAAGGAGTTATAAGTGGCAGGATTAGTTATAAAGTAATTACCATTTTCGGATATAAAACAGCTTTTCAGAAGAAAAAAAAGAGGTTCCGCCTATTTCGGGAGGAATACCTTTCGACTCCTCTACCTCCGCTATCTTAATCAAAACCATCAGTGTTGAAACCCATAAAGCCGGAACTAAGGCACATGGTATCAATGGAAATTGGTACTAAGTGTGTTGATAAGAAAGCAGAAGGTAGGGTGTCGAAAGCTATGCTTTCATCATAGTCGAAACCAAGGATTCAACTTTAAAAAGATCAATGCCTGCCTAGTTTTTGAAAAGGCTTTCAACCAAGTCGATACCCTATAGAGTCGAAACCTTAGATTGTTTTTTAAAGCTAATTTCCTGCTTTGATTTACTTAAAGTTTTCAACATAGTAGAAAGCTAGGCTTTCGAAAGGAATTTTACAAATGCTTTCGAAGGGGTTTCTTTTTCATTAAGTAAAAGCTTTCGGAAGGGGTTGGTTTCGACCTAGTCGAAGCCTAGCCGCTACTCTACCGTTCGACCATGTTGTCCTGTAATGCTTTCGAGGGGTTGCACTTGTTTTTATCTTAAACCAGACCTTTTTCCTAATTGTTTTCGAATGGGGTTGAGGGTTTTGAAGGTGGTGGAGCCAAAAGGGGTTTCGACTCTGTCCTTCAAAGTTTTGATTTTAAAGTCTTTTGCTTTTGACTAAGATGGTTCCGACAACATCGATTTTTCCCCAAACTAATTTTTGTTGGTTTCAAAAGAGATACTTTCGTATATAACTATTTTGATCCAAATGATTTTTAAACCCAATGCTTTCAAAAGGGGTACTTTCATTTGTTTCGAAACTCTATATTTTTAAAAGATGATTTGATACCATCGAAAGGTATAATAGGTTTCGAAAGAGAATGTTTATTAAGGGCTTCGAAAGGTATGTATTCAATGTTTTGAAAAGAGATGTTTTTATTTTTTCAAAACATAAACCCAATCTCAATTTAAAGTAATAACCATGGCATAAATAAAGATTTTGAAATGTTATTCACTTTGTTATTAACCCATAACTGTATTTTGGGAAAGGGCAGAACAACCAGTCAGGTTGACCCAGTAGTGAATATAACTTAACAATTTTAAAATTTTAATCAAAGATATTGGCAGGGGCTTATAGATTTACAGTAATCCCATGAAATTGTATGATATTGACAGGGGCCAATAGGTTCATAGTTAGCCCATGAAAACTATGATTTGATACTGGCAGGGGCAAGTAGGTTTGTAGTTAGCCCATGAAAACTATATCCGGATTAAAATATTGGCAGTCAGCAAATAGGTTCCTAGTTAGCCTATGAAAAGTAGGATAAGAAATAAGAAATTGGAGTTATCAATAGGTTCTTAGTGATCCCATGAAAACTAAGTAATTGGACAAATTGTCCTTAACATTTAACAGGTTAATAGTAACCCTAGAAACTATAATTGAGATAGATAGTCAGAATGAATGGGGATGGATAATCCAGAATTGATTTAATTGTTTTGCATATCATCATAATGTTTTGAAATACTATGTTTTAACCATTGTGGATGAAGGAGCACAGTATATGGTTTTATAAATGTTTTAGGATACCAGTGGGAGGAAAACTCGTTCCGCTAAGCGGTGTGGTCTCACTAGATATCTAACTGGTTTGAGATGGTAAATTATTATTCATACTATACTTTATGTCTGACTCGAAATTTTTGGTTTCCCCTTAAACTCTCGGGTACTCAATTGATTTTGAGTAGGATGAGAGTTAAGGTTTCCATGTGTTCTTTTAGCCGAATAAAGCTTCCAAGGACGTGTAGGAGGCAAACTTGTTTTTAGAGTTCTTTTATTTATGCTGTGTATTTGTTTGTAAAAGCAAATTGTTTTCTTGCCTATCTATATACTCTAATCTACCAAGGGCATCTTCATATGTCGCTCTTGGCGTATTTTGTAATAATTATATGTTATCTGAATGTGGTCTACGAATTATGATTATGTAATCAATTTGGAATATTTTGAAGTGGAATGTGGAATTTGTTTTGTTGATTAATTTTTTTCCATATTCTTGTGTTTATGTGTATCAATCTATCTAATATCGCCGTTTTTGGTCGCCGAGGATTAATAACTATGGATGACTGCAGCATCTGTAGCCGTTAGTTTTAGGCCTTCAAGCAGAGGGATGTTACAACCGGCCCCTAACTTATGTGGATTCCTGGGTCCTCTTGTTTTGAGTTGTTCTGGCATTGGCCTCGTGACTTTGTTTGTGCTTGATTTCTGGACTCTCAAGCTATTTCTCTGGGTTTCATGCCTTGATAACTCCAAGTACAGCTCGCCCAATCTGTCCGAATATTGCCTGACTAAAAGGCTGGATAAGGATAAGTATATTAATTTATCTAATCTAATATAATTAGTAAAATTCTAAAACAATTTAAAAGATATTATATTACATAAGCATTTTAATACTTTAATAAAATTTTAACTAAGTTTCTAAAAACTATATATATTTAAAAATACATCAAAAATAATTTAAAAATACTTATACTATGGTTTAAAACATTTATTTTAAATATTACTTAAAAAATACTTATTTTATAATTTATTTGAAAACCATAAAAAGCATATTTTATAATTTAAACCTTTAACTTTTAAAAATTCATAGATATTTATTAAAAATATACTTAAACTTTGATATTTTACCAGTAGTAAGTACATTTATAGTACTTATTTAAAATGCAAAGTAGCACCTAGGATGTCTTTCAAAGTTGACTATAAAAATCGTCGAACATAAGTCATTTTCAAAGTGCATTCATATGACATTTTCGCTTCTAACTTTTACAACTTCGTTTCACAATTTCTATAACTTTCCAAACCAATTCCTTACTGCCCCATACACCAAAATATGTGTAGCAATAACCAAAATATATTATATCACGGTATATTCACATTTTAACCAAATTAACATACGTTTAATATAAGGGATTTCAAAGTACGTTTATAGCGATCATTTCGCTTCAAACATTCACAACACACTTCTACCTCACATACAATATTATCAAATATGTAAACAACAATTCTTGGTCATGGTACATGTTTTAGAGGGTTTTAAGAGAGATTATACTACATATAATACTGTCACTTGCTTTCCACTTCAAGGAGGGTTCCGAAAATAATAACTTGCATTGTTCTCTATTTTAAACATTATATTTCAACAACAACAAATATATACACATCATGTATAAATTAAATGGTGAGTTAACTCACCCAAGTCAAAGCCAAACAAAGACATAAATAATTTCACTATGAGTGCAATGGCGAAGACGGTGTCTCGATTGGACCTGGTATGCAAGAGATACGAATTTTTATAAGAATACGGATTAAAATATTTATTTAATTAACTTAATTAACCACTATCACTAATCACCTTTCATAATCCATCTTCCCCATCCCTTTCATGCGCAGGTACACCAACCTGCACACCATCCACCCTAACTCTAGCTACGGTCGATGAAATCGATCACCACCACCTCCAACGAACTTCTCTTCGCACGCACTCCGCGATAGACCCAAACATGTAAAGCTCGACATCCTCATCTAAGAAATAACCAGCTCATGCCTCCTACAGTTCCTCGATGTCGTGTTTTCCTCCAAGAGACTGTAGCTTCAATCGTTGACGTCGATATGTGCATGCCTCCAGGAGAAGCTCAACGATGTGGTTCACTCCGCCTCATTCCACGATAAGCCTAAACCCTAGCTTCGGCTTCCAAATATCGCACGCGGTCAAGCATCGCCACACCCATCAATGGCCATATAGATTCTAAGCCCTCGCTTCCACGAGTCCAATGGATTCGACGCCATCATTTATCATTGCATGTAGCTCTCGATTTAATTAATTATAGGTGGCGGCTATTTACTACAAGGAGGTAGAAAATGAAAAGAGGAAAAGAGGAAATGTTCTGAGAGAGGGAAGAGTAGTGGGATGGTGTTTATATAATAAAATATATATTATGTTTATTTTCTCAAATAAATTGTCACACGTTCCAAGCTCGTACGTTCACACGGGATGTTAGATCGTTACGAAACTCGTCGGCATACATCACCTCATTATTTCTGTCCTAATGACACTTGTTTCCTCACAATCTAAGACAATCCCCTAGGATGATAATTTCACGTGTTTTGATGTCGTTTATTGATAAAATGATTTTCGATCACATTATTGATATTTCTTCAAACTATTTACTTTTGTAAACATTTTTCTAAAACGAGTTTACCATCATTACTTATTAAAAAAGGGGTTAACAAGGTTATTAAATCAATTTAATCACATTAGATCCACAAATATTTAAATAATTTTGATATTTAAATAAGAAGTGTCTAAAATTCTAGATCGTTACATTCTTCCCTACTTAGAATGTTTCATCCTCGAAATTCTAACACGAGCCACCAAAAAAACAATCATACATCAATACTTAACAATATTACAATTACTAGCAAACAAAGCTCGCGGTTTATCTAGGTTCAGAAACCTTCTCATCACACAAGGATGATAAATAAACTACCGAGTGCACCTTACGTTTAACAGCCTTTAGGTTATTACTTAGTTGATTATTCATGATACCTCAAACAATTTGAAGAGTCATCCCCTAAAATCTCCATAAGCCAGCAAAGCATGGCTTTCAATTATACCAAAACATATACGATGTACATATGTCATCCGTATGAAATATCAATTTCGATCACTTGATTGATCATATAGATTTCACTTCCAAACTAGTATAGATCACTTGACCTCTTTAGTGCGGACCCCGATCAAGTTCCTTGATTAGAAACCTCTGTTTTCCTTACATAGCCATATACTACGGTAGAAACCTCAAAATCATATCAAGAATCCGTATCAAGTGTTCACAATCAAGAATCTAGTGAAAAATCCTTGTTCGGACCGGCATAAATCGCCTCGAAATTATGTACTCGAATCCTTTATCAAGAACCGTCGTGCAAATAAAATGATCTATGTATAGCTTACGTATTTTCTTCCATTGGTTTCTTAATTACACCAATTACTTACATTTTCAATCACATTCATTTTCTCATGTAATATTTCTCATTTAATATTAAAATCAATTATGAAGCATTATATAAAACATTACTTAAGTTTATAATTTTTTTATAAAGACATATCTTTATTTATAAAACGTTTCATTAAAACATAATTTCATTTTAAAACATTTCAGGACTTAAGTCCATAATCGTATAATACTTCACTATATCCTAAGAATATATACAAAACATCCATCTTTATAATACTAAACAAGGATGTTCTGTAAATTTTAAACTTTCTTTAACTAATATCTTTTCAAATTAAGAGTTATAAAGATTCAACTTTTTTTCAATATCAAATTTCCTTCAAAGAATACTTTTGAACAAAACACTGGATTCATTTTAAAACATTTAAAGTAATAATATATATATATATATATCTTTTGGATATCAAATCATACTTTCGGGATTAAAAAAATCTATTTTACTATAATAACTCAATAGTAAACTACTATTGTAGTATCCCCTACTTTGAAACCCGAAAATAAACGTCGATGGTGCTGCAGTCATCACCGAAATTATTTTCCAGCAATAGAAGCGAGTTCAGTACTTTTTATCTCCTTCAAAATCCTTTTTGTTAATATTTCTATTCATAAATATTTTTAAATAATACCATTATTATTTTCTCAAAAACCTTAAAAAAACAATTTTCAAAACATCGGGATTTAATTTTTTAAATTCTCAGCTTAATTCCTTTTTAATTTCTAAACTATATTTTATAAACCTTACTTATATAAATTCATTTTCTTATATAAAATCTTTTCATGGATATTTATTCCAAAATATCTTTCATTACTTTAGATTATAATAAAACAACTTTTATAAAAGTTAATGTTTTAACCCAACATTATCACCGAACGCCTTATAGTCAAACTATGAAACTTTATTCAAATGGTGTTCTTTTCAATGTTCCCATAAATTACTATCTACCCAACCCATGTTGTAAAAGGTAAACTACTTGCAAATCAACAAACAATAGTCAATGCTCATAAACTGGTCGAGCATGATTAAGCTAATAAATGAGGGATAAATATACATCATCAATCCTTGCATTAATCAACCGCACTATTAAAATATATTTATATATTACTAACATATAACAAATACACATATGCTCTCATATGTATAGTACACTCCACTCCTGTTAGGGCAATCCATACCCTATCTCTTAATGAATTATAATCCACCGACGCTAAGGTTCTCGATTTACATTCAGCTCTGATATGATCTGTAACGATCGCCTTTTCACATCCACGGTATTCACGTACTGAACACCCAAGTACTAGAAAGACAGAACATTAGGATAAAATAAAAATAAAAAAAGAAAATGAAGAAGAAAAAGGAGAATAAAAACATCAGAATCTCACAACGGAATGATAACACATAATGTCGAAATTCAGTACACAGAGCTAATCTAATATACAGCATTTCAAAGTTACTAATTAAAGTACTATCATCAGCCTGGACAGTCATAACAGCTTGTCCTTACAATTGCTGATATATATACATAAAGTAATGTAGCAGAAATAAATACTATAGTAGGTGAAACATCTAGCTCCTCTCTAAGAGCCCAATGAATATCAATGAAAACATGCCTTTCTTAGACTACTCGAAAGGGAACCCATGGAAATAAGGGAAAAATAAAACTATGGGTCAGGTATAAGTCTGGTGCGAGAAACTAAAGAAATACGTATGACATATAACAACACCTTTTGATACCGTCGTAACAGTTATCCCCTCAAAAGAGCCAAAACATCTAATAAATAGATATTGCGATATAATAGATAATGTCAAGGGTGAAGAATGTAAATCAGAAAATAGTTGTGATGCTTACATTAATCACACCACAACAATATTGAAGTACAATCAAAACCGATAAGGCACGTTCGCATATGGATTTTCCGTGGAGACCTCCCTAGTAAAATGAGACTAATCTCCATGATAAGGATCGAAAAGCACCTTTCGAGTATCGTATATCTCTGGATGAAATATACCACAAGGTAACACAGCAAACCCATGACATAACACATGAACCAAGTATTATTAACTCCCACGCGCAACATTGATAAGCATACTCTAGATACTGGAGTTGATGTACCCCCCATAGGTTAGCTAAATACCTAGATTGTGTAGCCTACTTTATCTTTAGTCATATACTAATGGTAATTCAACATCTCAACACACAAATTACAACTCGAATAAATCATGAATCCCCAAATGGATTCCAGCATCTTGATCAGATCTAGAACCTCTACATGGATTTGAGTATCTCAAACAGATCTTGAATCTCCATATAGATTCTAATATCTCGATTAGATATACTTCTAAGAGATAAAACATATATCTCAGTCTTGAAGTGGTTTTTTAAAGAAAAATACTTATCGATCATGGTCTCTTCAAGATGGAATTGACAAATTTTTAATTAACTTAATTCCAGTTGTTTCAGAAATAAACAAACAATGATAAGGGCGGAGATCAACTCCTATCCGAACGGATTTCCTTATCTCTTGTCCTAGAAGAGCAAGATGAGTTTATATGTAGGTTATATCATAACCGAGTGAATAACCATATCGTATAATTCTCGTATTTCCTCTGGGTATTTCCTAAGTTAATTTGGTCATATCCAACAATAATAAGAAACGATCGCATATGGAAACTAAGTCTCGTTTACTTATCACGTTTCCAACCTTCTCAACTTTCACCATACCTCAGCCAGGGGTGAAGCCCGAGAGATTAGAGCACAATTGCTTCTACACCCTACTCGAATCATCATCCTAAACTCTCACTGATAGAAATAAGTCTACTTTGTCGGCTTTAGTGCTAAGCACATGACTAAGTACTTTCCATAAACAAGTAAACACACAAAGAATGATTAACACACACATACAAAGCACAATCAAGTCATATAAACGACTCCTAATCCCCCTTCTAGTAAATTAATCTTTCATTATTTAAGACCTCTTTTATTAGTAAAACTCTTTTTATCTAACAAAATATGACACCCTACCTCTATACTCACACTAGCCGATTACACTACGGGGTAATGCCGTCGACTAGCATGAAGAATAAGGCTGTTGAGGAGCGACCATCTATGTAATTGCTTTGTGCGAGTACCGATATGTCAAATAGTATAACATGCATTTCATTTCAAGAAGAAATCCGACATATCAAATACAAACTCAAAGCTACTACACAGTGGCTATGTGGGCTTGGGAAACAAATATAGAAATAAGCATAACACAAATCAGTCACAGATATTCATATCACTAAGGCGGAAACAGATATAAATATAACACATAGGAGTGTACATCAAAATAGTGGTCATAGAAGATCCACAATATAACAAAAGAATAAGTATACATCAAAGAGTCTCTATCTCAAATGTATAAAAGCAAAAACTACTAAGCTAAAGTAGTTAGCCAAAAGCCAGAAGCTAGCCCCTACTAAGTAGTCAAGTGGAAGCACCTGTAACACCTCGGTCTGACCCGAGTATTATTTAAGAAGAAAAATAATAAAAGGATCAGTCTAGCTATAAATATCATATGAGATGAGAAAGGATTAAGAGATACCACAAAAATGTATGATAACAATAATGCCATACTGTGACAAGTATACATTCGATAACAATAAAAATAAAATCATACAATATCCCAAATCTCATCAAATATCCAAAAAGAATATCACATTCTTTAGCTTATTCACCAAACCTCAAATATTGACAAAACATTTCAATGTCAATCGCAAAAATTGGTGAAACACAAATTCCAGAAGTCAACAATTAGAAATCCAGAAAAACAGAAAGGGGGAGGCCTATCACAAACGGGAGCATGAAAACTCACCAACACGTGTATCACAAACGGATCGCTATACCTTGGTCGCTAACTATAGAGCCGGTGCAATGACGTAGTACAATAACAGTACGCCCGAGGAACTTGGAACTCAAATGAGTTGGAATAACGACGTAGTAATGGTACGCCCGATGAACCTGAAACTCAAATAATTCGAAACAACGACGTAGTACAATAACGGTACGCCCGATGAACCGAACTCCATAAAACCCATAGGTCGCTAGCCTATAAAAATAAGACGAAGCTCGACAAAATGGGGTACAGTCCCCCACGCAGACAAAGAGACACCGCACACCGCAAGTCTAAATCGTAAAATGATCATCATAGATCAATAAGAAGCATAAATTACACTAAGCTAGTAAATAAATGAGTTTAGCTTTATGTCCCATAACCACTAGCTTAACTTAAATATTTACAAACAAATTGTAGATTTCCACTCGAAAATTGTCACAAGATTTCAATCGAACAAGTCTAAGAATTAACTGACGAAGTAAACGCAAGCGTTTCATACCACTTGTTTTGCTAAGTCATTTAATTGGATTTCTCATATGAATGAGGTAAAGGTTTGTATATACTAATAGATTGGAAAACGGGTTTAAAAACGAACTTTGTATTTAAAAGTAGTGTTGAAATCGTTTTTGTGAAAGAGTTTGAGTATTTACTACTAGTATAGAAACCTTTGTATTTAAAAGTGACAAATCATAGAAATGATTGTAAAAACAATCTATCACCAAAAATCCACATTCGACGACGTGAATTCCAACCATAAAAATCGATATCAAATCCCAATCAAATGGATATTCCCAAAAATCAATAAATGAAGTCATCAAAGTCGATAATAATTGACAATAACTAACCAGATCAACAAAAATCGATAAAATTTGGAAATCCACTCAAAAACATCTAAAATAGGCAAAATTGAACAGTTCCAAATGTTTGAAATTACCAACCAGACATCTGAACCACTAACCAAACGTCTGGTTGGATTTCCAGACGTCTGGATTTTACCTCTACTTTTTTTTCCAGGGACCAATTCTAGACGTCTGGATTTTTCAACCAGACGTCTGGATTTTAAAATTTCCTGCTAGGCAAAAATCAACCTAGCACAAAAGGGCAAAAATCCAAACCGAAATGCGATCGAACGAGCGATGGATGTTAGGGATTTATGCCAATCAACAACTCAGTTCTATAGGCTCTTCGATACACCACAAAAACATGTCAAAACATCCAAGATAGGATCTTTAAAGATTTTGACTTTAAAATACCAAAATTTAAAAATTCACCAAATCAATTCAAATCAAAAGCAATTGAACATGAAATAGATGTTAGGAATTCATACCTAACAACAATGAAAGCTATAGACTTAGATGTGAGTTTAAGAACTCCCTTTAAACCCAAATATAGAAATGAGAAGCTCTAAAACAAGGCAAGATCAATTCCTCTTCAATACACCTCTAGAATCTTCAATCTATTATCAAAGGTGAAGTTTTTCCTAAGTTAGGTTATAGGAATTTCTGAAAATTGAAGAGAGATTGAGATGGAGAAGATGAAGAGGATGCTTACCTAAGCTTCTCTTTGATTTTAGAGCAAGAACTTGAATTTCCTAAGAAAACTAGGGCTTATGAATTTTAATTTCCTCTTCCCACCATTCTTTCTAAGGCTTGGGAGTGTTAGGAAATGTTATGAATGAATGAAGAGGAGTGGAATAGGAGTTGTTATTGTAGAGGAGTTAGGGTTACATTGTTAGGTTAGTGGGTTGAAACCCAAACCCAAAGCCCAATAGAAAATTAGCAAAATTCTACTCAACTCCAAACATATCGATGTTTATACTCAAAAAGGTCGCAAACTCCATTTTGGACTCAATGGAAGTGGTCTCGAGCCCGGATTCGGCCATTTACGAAAAGTCATGTTTTGGACTTTTAAATTCAACCAACGATGCTATATTTAAATAAATCATATAAATATATTATCGTAAAAATATGCAGGTTGTTACAGACTCCCCTCCTTAAAGAAATTGCATCGTCACAATACTTAAGAAGAAAATAAAAAGCAACAACTATACTAAGGAATAACAACACAAAAGAAGAATGTTGAAATGAGAAGTTCACCTTAAGGAGCACGAGAGAGTAAGTCCGGATGTATTCGCTCAATGAATTCTCTGGATTCCCAAGAGCAATCCTTAGGATTTGCGGACCATTGAACTTTCACAAGCGGAATATCTTTATTTCGAAGGCGTTTAACCTCCATCGCAATGATGCGAATAGGATGTTGCTCATAAGTCAAATTAGGTGAAACTTCAATTTCTTCAATAACACCGGGGTCAAGAATAGAATCGGAATCTCTTAGGCATTTCCGTAGTTCAGAAACGTGGAATACGTCATGAATAACAGAAAATTGAGCCGGTAATAAAAGACGATAAGCCATAGAAACAATACGTTCGGTGATGGGAAATGGACCAATATATCGAGGTGCTAATTTTCCCGGTCGACTGAAACGCACAACACCCTTCAAGGTGAAACACGAATGAACACCAAATCTCCCATAGAAAATTCTAATTTCCTTCTTCGGTTATCGGCATAGGATTTTTGTCTACTTTGAGCTTCTTTCATCCTATGACGAATAAGGTCAATCTTTTCTGTGGCATCACGAATAAAATCTAGACCTAAAACCAGCTTCTCACCGGCTTCAAGCCAACACAAAGGAGATTGGCACGGCCTTCCGTAGAGTACCTCGAAAGGTGCCATACCAATACTAGATTTGAAGCTATTTTTATAGGAAAACTCAACAAGAGAAATATGATCTTCCCAAATTCCACCAAAATCAAGAACACATGCACGAAGGAGATATTCAAGAGTTTGATTCACCCGCTCTGTTTGACCATCGAACTGAGGATGATAAGCGGTGCTAAAATTAAGGTTCGTTCCCAAAGCTTATTGAAGACCCTTCCAAAATCCACTAGTAAATAATGGATCACGATCACTAACAATAGAAGTGGGAACTCCATGCAATTTAACAATTTCTTTAACATAGAGTTTGACCAAAAGAGGTATGGTCTGATTGGACCGAACAGGAATAAAATGTGCGGATTTTGTAAGTCTATCTACAATCACCCATAGATTGTTATGACCCGAACGAGAACCGGGAAGACCGTCAATAAAGTCCATGGAAATTTGATCCCACTTCCAAATTGGAATGTCCAAAGGTTGCAATAACCCACCGGGCCTTTGATGCTTGGCCTTTATGAGTTGGCAAGTCATGCAATGCTTAATGAAGTTAGCAATATCAGATTTCATTCCATCCCAATAATAAAGTCATTTCATGTCCGCATACATTTTACTACTTCCGGGATGAATGGTAAATTTAGAATGATGAGAATCTTCTAAAATATCTTTACGAAGATCACTAATATTTGGCACAATAAGTCTACCAAATTTTCGAATACCTCCACGAGCATCAATATCAAAGTCTTTCAAACCGTCAACCTTATTTTGATCCCTACAACTTTGGCTAAGAAGAGCCAATTCGGGATCTTGCTTTTGAGATTCAAGGATGCGGTCCAAAAGAGAAGGATGAGCATCAAGGCTACATAAAACAAGAGATGAACATGAATCAGATTCACGATCTCGAATCTCACAAGTGGATAAAGTCTCGAGATCATTCCATTCGAATATCATCATGGAAACAACTGCTTGTTGTTTACGACTAAGGGCATCGGCAACACGATTTCCCTTTTCGGGAGTATAAAGAATATCAAGATCATAAGATGCAAGGAATTCGAGCCAACGTTGTTGACGCAAATTAAGTTCCTTTTGAGAGAATAAATACTTCAAAGATTTATGATCGGTGTAGAGAACAAATTTCTCTCTCAAAAAAATGATGCCAAATTCTAAGGGCGAAAACAATAGTCGCGAGCTCTAAATCATGAGTGGCATATCTAGTCTCGGCAGGCTTTAATTGCCTAGAAGCATAAGCGATAACACGTTCCCTTTGCATGAGAACGGCTCCCAAACCAACACGACTAGCATTGGTATAAATAATAAATTCTTGGTTCCCTTCGGGAATCACAAGAATAGGAGCATCGGAAAGGAGTTCTTTTAATTTTTGAAAAGCAGTTTTACATTTGTCTGACCAAATGTACTTAACTCCCTTCTTTGTCAAACTAGTAAGAGGTACGGAAATTTTAGAAAAGTCTTTTATGAACCGACGGTAATAGCCCGCCAATCCAAGAAAACTACGAATTTCCGTCACACTCTCCGGTCTCTTCCAATTTTGAATTGCTTTAATCTTTGAAGGATCCACGGAAATTCCGGATTCATAAATAATATGCCCCAAAAATTTCACACGAGATTGCCAAAAGTGGCACTTAGAAATTTTTGCTTTCAATTAACTACTCCTAAGAGTTTCCAACATAATCTGAAGATGTTTTTCATTCTCTTCCTTGGTTTCAGAATAAACAAGAATATCATCGATAAAGATGAGAACAAATCGATTGAGGAAGTCTTTGAAAACTCGATTCATAAGGTCAACGAAATAAGCCGGAGCATTTGTTAAACCAAATGGCATAACAAGCCATTCATAAGATCCATAACGAGTATGGAACGATGTCAAAGGAATGTTATCCTCTGCTATACGAAGCTGATGAAAACCGGTTGCTAAGTCTAACTGCGAAAAGACTCTAGCACCGCTAAGTTGATCGAATAGATCATCAATCCGAGGTAAGGGATATTTATTCTTGATGGTGAGATAATTAAGCTTGCGGTAGTCAACGCAAAGCCTAAGTGTACCATCGGATTTCTTCACAAATATAGCCGAAGCTCCCCATGTGAGGAACTAGAACGAATAAAATGTTTTTCTTCCAATTCGGATAATTGTTTACGCATCTTCTCATTTTCCTTATTGGACATACGATAAGGAGGACGAGTAATAGGTAGAGCTCCAGGGATTAGATTAATTCTGAACTCAATTGCTCGCTTAGGTGGTAATCCTAAAACGGGCTCAAATATGTCGGGAAATTCACGGACAACGTGAATGAGGGAAATGACACATCTTCCTCATCATCATGCAGATTTAGAGAATATAAGGATGCTACCAAATTGGAATCTGAATCTTTAAGAACAATAGAAATCTGCTTGACAGATTGAGGATGTCGAAGATGGATAGTCCTCTCGGGACATAGGATATGGGCTTCATAACGATTAAGTCAATCCATTACCTAAATCATTCTAAAACCTAAGTAACACATAACATGCAAATCGGCTCAGAAAGCATAATCACACAAAACAGTCTCGACATCCTTACAAAACAAACTAAGTGTTGTGGATCCACCAACCGGATTCGCAATTCTTAGTGAAGTCATCAAGCCCATAACATTTAAAGACAAAGCATCAACAAGTTCTTTTGATATAAAAGAGTGAGATGCACCCGTATCAAAAAGAACTCGAATAGGAAGATCATGAAATATAATAATGCCATCAAGGACAGAATGAGAAATACCTTGACCAAGAGAAGCGTTACTATTTGCATACCCTCTTTCTTGTTTGGAAGTTTGGGGCATGAAGATAAAAGATGACCTGAACTTTTGCAATAACGACAAAAAAGAGGTTTTGGGCACCTATTTGCATAATGGTCCTTAGAACCACAATTGTAGCATTGCCCATGACTAGAGGTAAGAGTCTTTGCTACCAAAGTTGCTTGTTTCCCTTTCTTGTTGGGATTAGGCTTGAACTTAATAGGTCTCTTCTTGTTGTTGTTGAAGTTCTTTTTGGCACCTACAACTTCAACATCACTTTCTTTATCGGCTTCTTCAAGTCAAAGAGTGATATCAACAAGCTGATCAAAAGAAACTTCTATTTTGAGGAGTAAAGGCTTTTTGAGGTTCTAATTCAACCCATAGACAAACCTCTGATTTTTCTTCAATGGGGTATTAATATACTCGACCCCATATTTAGAGAGAGATTTAAAAGATGCAACGTAATCCGTCACAGAAGATTCACCTTGAACAAGGTCAATAAAGCGTTGGGCCAAAGTTATTTTTTCAGCTTCCGGTACAAACTTTAACTCGAATCTTTTCCGGAATTGCCCCCAAGTAAGATCCGCTTCAATAATTTCCGAGATCAGAAGCTCGTACCAATCTAATGCTCTCTCATGGAGCATGCTAGTAGCCACTTGGACTCGATATAAATCCACAAGATTCATGCGAGAAAAGATGCGATCGCATGTTCTAAGCCAAGCTTGGACTTCTATAACGCTTTCGGAACCCTTGAATGGCCTTCCACCCAAATTGGTATAATCACTGCACAAGCGTGCAAACCCGAATTTAGGATGAGTAGGCTCAGGAATGGGTTCGACAGCTTGAGCATTTTTTACAAGATCTAAAAGCTGTTGGGCAAACATAAATACGCCATCCTAAGGAGTAGCACTGGATTGACCGGTGCTGGGACGACCAGGTCTAACCATTTCTCTTCTTTAAGAAAGAAAGAAAGAAGAGGAAAATGGTTATTCTCAGAATGAATATCAAACAAACTCGATTGATAAAACAAGGCATCATAAAAGAAAATAGGATAGAACGGGTCCTAAGACTCGGATTAAATCATATGGCACGATTCCTAAGAGAGACTTAGGACAATGATCCTTGCTAGATTATTCTACATTGTTCCGAAGATTGGCTCTGATACTAAGCTGTGACGCCCAACCTCTATACTCACACTAGCCAAGGACACTACGGGGTAATGCCATTGACTAGCACAAAGAATAAGGCTGTTGAGGAGCGACCATCTGTGTAATTGCTTTGTGCGAGTACCGATATGTCATATAGTATAACATGCATTTCATTTCAAGAAGAATTCCGACATATCATATACAAACTCAAAGCTACTACACAGTGGCTATGTGGGCTTCGGAAACAAATATAGAAATGAGCATAACACAAATCAGTCACATATATTCATATCACTAAGGCGGAAACAGATATGAATATAACACATAGGTGTGTACATCAAAATAGTTGTCATAGAAGATCCACAATATCACAAAAGAATAAGTATACATCAAGGAGTCTCTATCTCAAATGTATAAAAGAAAAAAACTACTAAGCTAAAGTAGTTAGCCAAAAGCCAAAAGCTAGCCCCTGCTAAGTAGTCAAGTGGAAGCACGTGTAACACCTCGGTCTGACCCGAGTATTATTTAAGAAGAAAAATAATAAACGGATCAGTCTAGCTATAAATATCATATGAGATGAGAAAGGATTAAGAGATACTACAAAAATGTATGATAACAATAATGCCATACTATGACAAGTATACATTCGATAACAATAAAAATCAAATCATACAATATCCCAAATCTCACCAAATATCCAAAAAGAATATCACATTCTTTAGCTTATTCACCAAACCCCAAATATTGATAAAACATATCAATGTCAATTGCAAAAATTGGTGAAACACAAATTCCAAAAGTCAACAATTAGAAATCTAGAAAAACACAAAGGGGGAGGCCTATCACAAACGGGAGCATGAAAACTCACCAACACGTAAATCACAAACGGGTCGCTATCCCATGGTCGATAATCACAGAGCCGGTGCAATGGCGTTGTACAATAACGGTACGCCCAAGGAACCTAAAACTCAAATGAGTTGGAACAACGACGTAGTGCAATAACGGTACGCCCGATGAACCTGAAATTCAAATAATTCGGAACAGCGATGTAGTACAATAACGGTACGCCCGATGAACCGAACTCCATAAAAACCCATAGGTCGCTAGCCTATAAAAATGAGACGAAGCTCCACAAAACCGGATACAGTCCCTCACGCGGACAAAGAGACACTGCACATCGCAATTCTAAATCACAAAATTATCATCATAGATCAATAAGAAGCGTAAATTACACTAAGCTAGTAAATAAATGAGTTTAGCTTTATGTCCCATAACCACTAGCTTAACTTAAATATTTACGAACAAATTGTAGATTTCATCTCGAAAATTGTCACAAGATTTCAATCGAACAAGTCTAAGAATTAACCGACGAAGTAAACGCAAGCGTTTCTTACCACTTGTTTTGCAAAGTCGTTTAATTGGGTTTCTCATACGAATGAGGTAAAGGTTTGTATATACTAATAGATTGGAAAACGGTTTTAAAAACGAGCTTTGTATTTAAAAGTAGTGTTGAAATCGTTTTTGTGAAAGAGTTTGAGTATTTACTACTAGTATAGAAACCTTTGTATTTAAAAGTGACAAATCACAGAAATGATTGTAAAAACAATCTATCACCAAAAATCCACATTCGACGACGTGAATTCCAACCATAAAAATCGATATCAAATCCCAATCAAATGGATATTCCCAAAAATCCATAAATGAAGTCATTAAAGTTGATAATAATTGACAACAACTAACCGGATCAACAAAAATCGATAAAATTTTGAAATCCACTCAAAAACAGTTAAAATAGGCAAAATTGAACAGTTCCAGACGTTTGAAATTACCAACCAGACGTTTGAACCACTAACCACACGTCTGGTTGGATTTCCAAACGTTTGGATTTTACCTCTGCTTTTTTTTCTTTTTCCAGGGACCAATTCCAAACGTCTGGATTTTTTAACCAGACGTCTGGATTTTTCAACCAGATGTCTGGTTTTTCAATCCAGGTGTCTGGATTTTCCTACTAGGCAAAAATTAGCCTAGCCCAAAAAGGGCAAAAATCCAAATCGAAATGCGATCGAACGAGCGATGGATGCTAGAGATTTATGCCAATCGACAACCCAGCCCTATAGGCTCTTCGATACACCACCAAAAACATGTCAAAACATTCAAGATAGAATCTTTAAAGATTTTGACTTTAAAATACCAAAATTGGAAAATTCACCAAATCAATTCAAATCAAAAGCAGTTGAACATGAAATAGATGTTAGGAATTCATACCTAACAACAATGAAAGCTATAGACATAGATGTGAGTTCAAGAACTCACCTTTAAACCCAAATATAGAAATGAGAAGCTCTAAAACAAGGCAAGATCAATTCCTCTTCAATACACCTCTAGAATCTTCAATCTATTATCAAAGGTGAAGTTTTTCCTAAGTAGGTTATAGGAATTTCTGAAAATTGAAGAGAGATTGAGATGTAGAAGATGAAGAGGATGCTTACCTAAGCTTCTCTTTGATTTTAGAGCAAGAAGTTGAATTTCCTAAGAAAACTAGGGCTTAGGAATTTTAATTTCCTCTTCCCACCATTCTTTCTAGGGATAGAGAGTGTTACGAAATGTTATGAATGAATCAAGAGGAGTGGAATGGGAGTTGTTATTGTAGAGGAGCTAGGGTTACATTGTTAGGTTAGTGGGCTGAAACCCAAACCCAAAGCCCAATAGAAAAATCGCAAAATTCTACTCAACTCCAAACATATCGATGTACTCAAAAAGGTCGCAAACACCATTTTGGACTCAATGGAAGTGGTCTCGAGTCCGGATTCGACCGTTTACGAAAAGTCACGTTTTGGACTTTTAAATTCAACCAACGATGCTATATTTAAATAAATCATTTAAATATATTATCGTAAAAATATGCGGGTTGTTACATAAAACTTCTGTCATTTATTAAACTCCTTATTTATTTAAACTCCTTTTATTAATACAACTTCTTTATTTAAATAAACTTCTTTATTAATTAAACTTATTAATTAAAACTTAACTTATTATATATATATATATATTTAATTTCCCTTCTAAAAGATAAATACTTGTATTCTACTATTCATGTATTCTACTATTCATGTATTTTACTATTAATTTATACTCTTTTATATACTTTAAAAGTATTCATATACTTATCTCAAATGGTATAAGTATATTCACAAATCATTAACAAGATTGACTTACTTTAAAATATAATCAAAGAGGTTGAAAACGAATGTTATTTAAACATTGTTACTATAAACCCCTTCTCCCTTTTATATTTTAAACATTTACTTTTTCTATCTTTATTCCAAAAGATTACATACATTTTATTATCTTTAAAATACCATTATTAAAGATCTAAGTATATTCATAATCATTCAACAATATTTTTCCACTTTAAAATATAATTCAAGGGTTTAAAAATAAATGTTACTAAAACATTGTTTACTACAAAAGCAAAACACTTCACACTGAATCATTATCTTTAAAATTCTCTTTTAAAGATCTAATTACTTTTACAAGGATTTAAGACAAGTGTTACTTAAACATTGTCACAACAACACAAAACATTCCATACTTTAAACATTATCTTTAAAACTTGCATTTTAAAGATTTAATTATATTTATAATGGTTAAAAACAAATGTTACTTAAACATTGTTTACTACAACCTAAAACACTTCATACTTGATCATTATCTTTAAAACTCTCTTTTAAAGATCTAATTATTTTTATAAGGGTTTAAGACAAGTGCTAATTCAAAATTGTCATCACAACCCAATACATTCCATGTTTTAACATTATCTTTAAAACTTGCTTTTTAAAGATTTAATTATATTTATAAGAGTTAAAATCAAATGTTACTTAAACATTGTTAACTATTTATATCTACACTAATTTAACAAGTTAATATACTTTTACTTAACTTTACAAAACCATTTGTTTTAACCAAAATACTATGATCCAAATCTTCATTTATTTCTTTATAAAAGACTTAACATATTTTTCCTAACATATATATTTACTAAAAACCTTTTTTGTGCTGTAAATATTTATATGTATACTGATTTATTTATAAGCTAATATAATTAATAAAACTATAAAAAAAATTAAAAGATATTATATTACATAAGCTTTTTAATATTTAAAAAAAATCAATAACTAACTTTCTAAAAACTATATATATTTAAAAATACTTTAAAAATACTTATACAGTGGTTTAAAACATTTATTTTAAATATTACTTAAAAATCCTTATTTTATAATTTATTTAAAAACCATAAAAAACATGTTTATAATTTAAACCCTTTACTTTTGAAAATTTAAAATAATTATTGAAAATATATTTAAACTTTGATATTTTACTACTAATAAGTATACTTATAGTACTTATTAAAAATGCAAAGAAGCCCCTAGGATGTTTTTCAAAGCTGACTTTAAAAATCGCCGAACACAAGGCATTTTCAAAGTCCATCCGTAGCGACCTTTTCGTTTCTAATTTTCACAACTTCGTTTCATAATTTCTATAACTTTCCAAATCAATTTTTCGCTGCCCCATACACCAAAATATGTGTAGGGAGCAACCAAAATATATTATATAACAATATATTCACATTTTAACCAATTTAACATTTCGCTTCAAACATTCACAACATATTTCAACTTCATATATAACATTATCAAACATATAAACAACAAGTCTTGCCTATGATACATGTTTTAGAGGGTTTTAAGAGAGATTACACTACATATGATGTTGTCACTTGCTTTCCAACGCAAAGAGGGGTCTGAAAGTAATATCTTGCATTGTTCTCTATTTTAAACATTATATTTCAACAACAACAAATATATATAGAACATATACAAATTAAATGGTGATTTAACATGCCTAAGCCCAAGCCAAACCAAGACGTACATAATCTCACTGCGGGTGCAATGGCGAATAATGATTCTTGATTGGACCTCGTATGCAAGATATATGATATTTTTATAAGAATACGGATTAAAATATTTATTTAACTTAATTAATCACTATCACTCATCACCTTTGATAATTCATCTTCTCCATCCCCTTCCTATACATGCATAGATATAAAAAACCAATTATGTCGTGCACGCCATCCAACCTAACTCGAGCTATAATCAATAGTATCGACCACCACCACCTTTGGTGAATTTCTCTTCGCACGCACTCCACGATAGACCCAACCATGTGAAGCTCAGCATCCTCGTGTTAAATGCAATCTACTTGTGCCTCCTACTGATCCTCGATGTCGTGTTTTCCTCTAAGAGGTCGGAGCTTCAATCGTTGATGTCAATAGGTGCGTGCCGCTATGAGAAGCTCAACAATGCAGTCCACTTCGTCTAACCTCGCCTCGTTCCATGACGAACCCAAACCCTAGCTTCGACTTTCAAATACCACACATTGCCAAGCATCACTACACCCATCAATGGCTATATTGATTCGAAGCACTTGCTTCCCTGAGTCTAACGAATCTGACATCATTTATTGTTGCTTGTAGCTCTCGATTTGATTAATTGTAAGTGGCGGCTATATACTGTGTAAGGAGGTAGAAAATGAAAAGTGTAAAAGAGAAAATGTTATGAGACAAGGAAGAGTAGTGGGATGGTGTTTATATAATAAAATATATATTATATTTAATTTTTCTCAGATAAATCATCATACCTTCCAAGCTCATGCAATTACACAGGACATCGGATCGCTACGAAACTCACCGGTGTACGTCACCTCATTATTTATGTCCCGATGACACTAGTTTCATCACAATCCAAAACACTGCACGGAAATGATAGTTTCACGTGTTTTGATGTCGTTTATTGATAAAAGATTTTCGATCACATTATCAGTATTTCTTCGGACTATTTATTTTTGTAAACATTTTTCTAAAACAAGTTTATCATCATTAGTTATTAATTAAAAGGGGTTAACAAGGTTATTAAATCCAAAATTCAAATATTTAAATAATTCAGATATTTAAATATGAAGTGTCCGAAATTCCCGGTCGTTACACCATCATAGAGGCAGGCGAATTACTAGGAGATAAATGGAACATAACAACTCATTTTTTCAGTTGACTAGAATGAAATTCATATTAAAAATCCTTTGGTAGACTGGAATCAAGTCATATGGAATAAATTAAATGCAAAAAAGATGTCGATGTGTGCTTATAAAGCTATAAATAAAAGGTTACCTACAGTGGATCGACTATCAAATTGAGGCATGCAACTTGATAGTTGATGCTTACTATGCCGCTGAGAGAACAAATCTCATGATTGTCTCTTCTTCCGATGTGATTACAGCAAGTATTTGGTATCCTTTATCAGATTGAAGTGAGGGACTTTACCTTCGAATACTGGCAATTTATGTGACAAAATACGACAATTCATGTTAACTTTCAGGCACAAGAATGTCATGCAAAATACTGCTTTCGTCACCCTCGTCATGACAATTTATCATATCTGGTTAGAGATAAATAAAAGAATTTTTGGGAGAAATGAAACCGTGAGATTACATCATGCTATAATACTAGAAAACAAGGTGATTTGTCAGGTAGTTTGCACAAGGAATCGAAGCCATCACAATGATGAAGTGGCAGCTTTTCTGAAGAAATAGGGAGTTGACCTTGTTGATAATGGATGATGGCTTTTAGGGTTTAACCTATTTATGAGCTGTATTGTTATATAAGCTGGTCTGGATGGGCTTTGCATGTTGGTTGTGTTTTTTGAACGATATATGTGTACTTTTTTATGTGTTGATGTACTCTTATTGTATTGCTAGGTTGTTGTACCCTTTTTCCATAGTACTTCGGTATGGTTTTTTAAAAAGACAAAACCTGCGATGTTCTTTATATGTCAATAAATAAAGAACCTATTTTCATAAAAAATATATTATTAAATTTTCTAAATAAATCGCACACGTTTTGAGCTTATACAGTCACACAGCACATCAGATCGCCAAGAAACTTATCGGTGCACACCATCTCATTTTTTTATCCTTATAGGATAAATTTTGTCACCATCCAGGACGACAACTGAGAAAGATAATTTCATGCATTTCAAGGTCGTTTTGGCCATCGGATCACCCGATGCCAAAAAAATTAATCACACGTCTCATAATGATGTCCTCGTCTCAAAAACACAAGCCGTCAGTCGAGTCCCAATGGACTTGACTGTGCGCTTAATTTTATAACGATATTTATACTCATTTTGATTCGTAATGCAGATCCGGACTCAACAGAAGTAGTCTCTAAATCTAATTCAACCGTATGTGAAAATTCAAATTTGGACCTTCGATTCATCGATGATTCAATATTTATATTAATTATTTAACTATTTAATCATTAAAAATGTGGCTTGTTATATTCTTCCATCCTTAAAAGAATTTCATCCTCGAAATTCCTATGAGTATGACAAGGCAACCCACTGATCAAAATTTCCATGCATCTACTATAACTTTTAGCTGATATTTCTATACATGGTCAGCTTTACGGGAACTTCCAAAGCACAGAGTATAGCTCTAAACCCTTAGGATTCTAAAATCCTCTCATTTTGAAAAAATTCGGCAGCACGTCCTTTCCGCGGCTAGCTCTAAAAGAATCCTTACACACACACACACACACACACATATATATATATATATATATATATATAGACACACATCTCATATCTGAGGCATCTCATTCATATATATTTTCATACTATCTACACTACAGATCTTACGTACCTCTTTCACAGTAAGAGCATGTCATCTAGATGCGAATACAAACGAATAAGCATTCCAATAGTGCATAGCTGCTTCCATGTACCTAATCATGCACTCAACAAAGAAGATTATTCACAATTGCAATCGTATATCATGAATTTAAGCATCCTACGTTATACATAGCAATTATCTCAAATAAATTTGCAATATCACATGCAACAAGCATTTCAAATAAACATGTTACAACTAACTATGCAACAAGCACATCTAATGCAACAAGCATCTCTAATGCAACAGACATCTCAAATAAACATGTTATAATAAAGTATTCAACATGAATTTTTAATGCAATAAGCATCTCTAATGCAATAGGCATCTCAAATAAACATGTTCTAATAAATTATGCAACATGCATTTCTACTTAAATAAGCATCTCCAATGCAACAGGCATCTCTGATCAACATGTTATCATCGAAAACAACAAACACACTTGTAAAATACAAGCAACAACAAAGAAAGCTCAACACTGTGTTTTCTTATATATTAACAAAACAAAAAGGAAAACAAAAATTTTGTTAATTAATTGGAGTCATACCAATACAAAACTCCAACGAATATGAACAAGTTTAACCCTGTCGATTTGAAGCCATTTAGCCATATTCTCAAAAATATGAATAGGCCTTTGAGGTTTAAAGCTACATCCAGTTCACATCCATTTTTTCAAGTTGACTCATCATGACGACGTTACTATGATTATACTCTTATACAAACAGAATTCGTGAAATACGTCATGTGCTCCTTCATGGAATAGGAAAATTAATACAATATGCTAGTTATAACAATCAATAACAAGCAATCAACAAACAACAAAAATCAATCAACAATTAACCAACACAATAAACAATCAATTAATAATCAAGAAACAACAAGCAATCAATCAATCAAAAATAAACAATCTATTAATAATAAAGCAACAACAAGCAATCAAGAAGCAACAAAGTCGATCAAAAAAAACAATCAATCAATAATCAAGCAACATCGAGCAATCAAGAAGCAATAAAAATCAATTAACAAAGCAAACAATCAATAATCAAGTAAAGCAAGCAGTCAATAAGGGACAATAATCAAACAAAATCAATCAACAACGATTACCATACAAACAACCCATTATTATAAAGGAGTCCATAACAACATGCATGGTAACCAATAATAGTCATAGTGTGCATGCTAAGCTGTGAACTCCTATGGTTTGTAATGATCCAAATGCTTAAGTGGTGCAACTCCTTTTCATGAATACAATATACGAAAGACTATCACCCCTCATGCTCTAAAAAGGAAAACTATATGATAGCTGAATCACCGATTCTCAAATCTCTCGAATAAACTTAGCAATCTAAGTCTCAACTTTCCTTTCCCTTCGAACAGAACTCATTCTCCAAAGGAGAAAACTTCATTAATTAAATCAATTAAATAACAATCTACAAATATTTGGGCTCACTCGAGTTTAAACTCTTCTCAACCGCACAATGATAATAAGGATAATATACTAAGGGTATCGCGATGCTTTCCCAAGCAAGTATCATATCGTCACTTAGAAAATTATCCCAATCGTCACAAAACTAGTTCAGAAGTCCTTCCCTGAATTATTCCAAGCTATCCAAACTATTACACACACATACAACTCTCAATTTACAATGAATAGAGATCATCCAAAATAATATACGATGCCTGATCCAATCATGTGATCACTTGCAAGATGTTTTTGTTAAACTAAGGTCGGACACCTGATTCCACTTATGCAAATTCTGATATGGTTCCTTGGTTTGACCACATAAATTTCCTCATACAACTGGAATCGCACTTTAAAAATCTCTAAGTCACCTCAATAATCTGACTCAAGTGCTCGCCTTAAAGAATCGAGTAAAAACCCTTATCAAACCGGTGCAAACCACCTAAAAACCCTGCGCTCAAACTAAGGATTAAGAACTGGTACACGAATGAATCGATCCAGAAAAACACCGAAACAGTTCATGGGATTAATCTCATCACTTAAGGTGTACTAACAAAAGGTTAAACACTTCTAATACGAATAACTCAATGCAAAACATATAAGTCATCCACTCGGTCCTTGCTCATTTCTGGGCAACTACCGGATCCTACTTGCATACAAAATCAAAGTCACACTTCACCGAACATCTCCACTCTACTCGAAAGCTCATGCATCAAGTTCGAATGGCAATACACTCGGTCACTGTCTCTTAGCTTAACAACCAAGGTATCCCATACAAGATTAATCAACACAAAAGATTTTACTCTAATACAGGGGTCAAGAATGGAATATGACTAAGCAATAAATTCCAAATCCATGCACAAAGACCCTAGGGAAGCTTCATTGCCTACTCCAGAGGAGTAATAACGATCTCCACTCTGCATTTAGCTAAAAGGTTAAATTGGTTAACACACCCCTTCATTGACAAACTACCCTACTGGCAATGGATGAAATGCTCGAGCTACACGTCCCTTTCAATCTCAGAAATAAACCGAGACTCAAAGCGACATCTAGAATCAATCCAAGTCATGGCATGCTCGTCAATCCCTTCTACTACTATGCCCCAAGGGCTACACCACCTCTAACACCTATCGCAGCTGTCAGAATGTTTGTGGACGAAGAAACATCCCTTACGATATTCCAATAGTTTCTGTACCAATTAAGCATCTCAAACTGCATATCTATGGTCGTTCGTGCACCCCATCAGCTTATATGGATAGCCTTAAATGAAGATACCTTAGCCACTAGCGACTAAATAAATCAAAGTTTAGGACACAAGTGGTGTATGCAGTATTATATAGTAGAAAAAAATACAAGTACACTCTCTCAGCATATCTCCATCTACCAGGTTGCCTAACTCAAGTTGGTCTACTTGGTCTTGAGTGTTGAGCCTATGCTTTGATACCAATTGTAATGACTCGCCCTTCGTAACATCCTAAACCAACGTCGGATGACAACATCTGACTACTGAATACCACAAAAGACATTCCGTTGGGGTAAAAATTAAAACAAAACACTTTACTTAGGCACATCGATATAATATCACAATGGAAAGATAACATATAAGATACTGAATATACATACATTGAATATGATAAACAATATACACGAGATTGCACTAGCGGAAGCAACTGATAAATAAATCTCTATATAGAAAGTTGGAATACAATAACTCCATTCATATGGAGTTCTGAATGTAGTATCTAATATCACCAGTCTCATATACAAAATAATGTACTACATCACCAACAAGTATACATATCCAATATTCGACTCCATGCATCCAGAATGCATCAGGTGTCTTGCAAACCCGCCTCCAAAAGCATTTAACTCCCAAATTACTAAATCGAGTACCCAAGAGTTGTCATGACATAAACAAACAAAAACAAAATATGGGTTAGACAAAAAGCCAGGCATGAGGGGAACTATCTTTAAGTACCGCATAAACATGCAATATATATACATCTAATAAACGTAAGTAAGGATCAAGGGGTAATACAAATCATATTTCGTCTTACTTTATCCATACACCAACAAGTCAGGATGATACATAATAATAATTCTGTAATTAAAACAGTACATACTATAATAAGCTATGTAACTGAATGTGAAAAACGAGTGTAGAGGTAATATTACACTTTATAAGCAACGGTGCTATAGATCTCTTAATTCCCATCGTAGCATCTGAAATGCAAAACAAATACAACGATATAATTATGCTAACAACATACCATCTTCATACCCAAAACCAAAATACGAATATCTATAACATATACCCGTGATGAATTGCCATTAGCTACAAAAGAGACCTATCGAGAGACACGATTAACTTGTGAACTTCTCTGAAAACCAACACCTCAATATAAGTTACCCTGTAAGTCCTGTCGCAACATCCAATCGTACTACGGAATAGTATATGACCTACTCTAGACTGGCATTACAGTCTCTCTCAGCCCTTGCTCCGAGACCACGTCTACAAGTCGTGCACTTTAATGGTACAATGGATTCCATGCACCAATTGATAGTCCCAAGTCAGACATATCGTAACCGTATATAAGTGCTTTAAATCGCATATCAATACATACATACATACATACATATATATTACGTGCATCTCCAGTAGCCCTATGTTGGACATACCGGAACTATATTTATACATATAGACATATAAAAATCACACAAACTGGATGCAAGTATATATACATATACATACAAAACCACAAGCGCACGCGCGCACGCGCGCACGCGCGCACACACATATATATAACCAATCCAAATATAACTAATAAACACATACCGTGCACATTTACATACATGAAGGCAATGCATAACCCAAGCAACATATCTATCATCTCAATATCATAACAATTCACACATACAATTATATAAACAAGTCAACAAAAAATACATGTTACTTATGTAACCAATCTAACAATTATATCTTCTTCGTATTTTTTATAGAAGTCTCAAACTTATCTTATAAACTCATATCCTTGCCGAGTTAATCCTATTATAACTTAATATCACTTAATTCTTCAATAAAAATTAAGTTTAGTTATTAACAAGGCCTTGAAATATTATACAACTCATGTATATAATATACATACATATGTATACCCATATATCACAAACCATATCTTAGAGTTAATAAATCATGTTATAACAATACTTGGGATTTTATAACTTCAGTCAAACCCAATTAAATAATACAAACCATTTCTTTTGTAATTTTTAACTTTTCAAACCACCTTTATAAAAATTCACCAGTTAGTTAATTATTGAATTACACCATAGTAAACCAATCCAAGGCCAGATAAACTTCAAAACCATTTTAATATAAGTTGAACTAGCCTAAACAATTATTTTAGACTTACAGATTACACTTTTAACATTCGATTAGTAACAAAATATACAATAATATTTCTATCACTAATATAACCAAATTAGGGTTTAGTTAATTGATAATCATGTTAAGTATTAATATCAACTCCTTCAAATAATATTCAATACGAATAGAACACAATATTTATATATACATAATCTTAATCAATTATCCTGGATATCTACTCAAACAGGAAAATAATTATACACACACATACACATTATTGTACCTCTCCTAGGTAATATTTTTTAATATATATAATAACGGGGATTTATACTGAAATATAAATTCAGAATTAATATTCTACTCACCTAAACCGTTAATTCCGAAGTGTTCGAACCTAGTCCATGTCCATATTATGTCATAGAGAACCGCATCTCGATTGAACCTATTATGCAAAAGATACGAATTTTATAAGAATATTGATTATAAATATATATTAATTAACTTAATCATTAATTAATTTACCTAATCCCCCCAAAAGATCTTCCCCAAATCCACCTGACCCAAGAAACGTGCACAAACTTAAAATGTCATGCAGTCTCTCCTTTAATTGAGCTACGATCGATAAAATCAAGCATAGTCACCTATGTTCCCCCTGCTGCGTGACGACAAACTAGACATGACAATATAGGAAGGTCTCCACCTGCCCACAAATTCATGACATCGGCTTGCCCTAGTTGGCCGTGTCAGGTCGCGATCACCAATGCTCAACCGAAGTTCCACCGACCTATGCCAATCGATTCCAGTTCGAACGAATTTCACATTGGTGCACATCGTTCCTCCAACCGACGCCTCTAGCCCCATCACCATATCGTAAAAGTCACGACCACAACACGTCGACCACTCCAAGTCTCGCCGCACCATATACCAATACGATGCTCTCCTCTCCTCGAGTCCAATAGATGCAACGTCAACCTATTGTTGTCCGAAGCTCTTGATTAAATTAATCGAAGGAAGAGGAAGGTGGCTAAGCTTTTAAGGAGTAGGCTGTGCAGTTAAAGCGCTCGGCAGATTCAATGCGGTGGAGGTGCAAAAAGTAACAGCGGGGATACAGCGAGGATATAGCAGGATATAGCGGATGACTCTAAAATAGCATATAAAACTCGTATTTAATGTTTTTGCAAATATATAAATGGTAATTAAATGAAAAAGTATCATTCAATTGAATTATAATTAATACATAAATAATTTTAAATAAAAACATGTGCGAATATAGTGTAAACAAACGTAAAACTGTTATATAACATAATTGAATTTAGTAGAATATTAGATTATTTTCATTTCTAAAAATATATTAAAAATTCAATTAAACAAAACTAATTTCATAATTTTTATAATGTATAAATGTCAATTTTCAATTCATTTCTTTTAAACAAGATATAGCGGAAATAACGAAATATAGCGGAAATAACGGGATATAGCGGAAATAGCGGAGCTTATAGCGGAAAAACTATATTTCAGGCTATATGGAAAAATTGTAGCGGCAGAAATCCGCTATGAGATATAGCAGGGTTATAGCGAGGTAATAGCGGGGCATTAACTGCACAGGGAGTATGTGAAGGAAAAAGTGAGGAGATCCAATATCTATGTTGTGTCAACACACACACATATATAATTAAATTTCTCAAATAAATCACCACAAATTTTGAGCTCGTACGATCACGGAGCACGTCGGATCGTCACGAACTTCGTTGGCGCATATCACCTTATTTTTCAATTCCGATGATATAAATTTTATTGTCATCCGAGACGGCGCTACGAAACGATAATTTCATACATTTCGATGTCATTTTGGTCATCAGATCATCCAATTATAAAAATTCTTTAATCATACGTCTCATACTGAAGTCCTCATCGCAGAATCATAAGCCGTTAATCGAGATCTTACTGGACCCGACTACCATGTACTTTTATAAATTACGTATAACAATACGTAAATTGTAAAAATACCATGACTTCAAACAATATTTATACTCATTTCGATTTACAACGTCGATCCAGATTCGATAGGAATAGTTTTGAATTCTACTTCGACCGTATGCAAAAAAAAAACAAAAAAAAATAGAAAAAAACAAATTTGGAACTTCAATTCATTAACGATTCAATATTTAAATTAATTATTTAAATATCTAGCCGTTAAAATAAATTGCGGGTTGCTACATGTGACATGGTTTGTATTATAACATGATAATAAGGTATTCTACTTAAAACAAGTGATAAACGTATGATATGTTGGTGTTACATTGGTTATGTTTGAAGGTTATTCACACCAAACGCATGTTTGTTCCGAGTATTTTCTTGTTGACATGTCGAAATACTCTCTTTTGAGAGTGGACCACTGCGGACAAGTGTAGATGAATGCAGACTGTTGCTATGCAAATAGGAGAAGAATGACAAGCCGTTTTCAACATTTTACCTTTTTTGTTGCTTATGCATACCGTATTGAGGTAATAATTTGTAAACGTTGTGCTAATGTTATGTGCTTTCACATGTGAACCTGAACTGTATTGTTGAGTTTGAAGTGATTTTATAAGAATATATATTTGAAGTATTATATGCTTTCCATGAGATGTGTTGTGTTTTTTATGGGCAACTGTCTCCATATACAGGTAAACCCTATTCAACAAAATATAACAATGTAGTGAAAAATATTCCAAACTAAGGTAGGTATCAGCTACCTCCAGCCAAAAGCTACGTAAACACAAAATAGGGCCAAGAGCAATGTTAGCAATGATCTTCTCAAATGAGAGTATTGTAATATTCTACATTTTACAAACATGCACACTCATAAACATACCTTGGCCAAAAACTGATGATAGCAGATTATATATCGTAAGCACTTGATTCAAGGCGAGGATGAACCAAAGCTACTACTGGATCAGCCATGGGTATGACAAGGCCAGGCATCTCGTCCATTTTCAGACGAACTTTCCCATCAGGAAGCTTCCAATCAAACAACTGCACCAGCGTCCCTACAATATACTGCACAAACACGATGCCCGCTTGTTTTCCTACACAAACCCTTCTTCCTGCTCCAAACGGTATGTAATCGAAGTCCGATCTTTGATCTCCAATGTCGAGAAACCTATCGGGGTCGAACTGGACCGGGTTTTTCCAAACATGGGGGTCTCTTCCAATGGCCCAAATGTTGACCAAAAGCCTTGTGTTTTTGGGAATGTAGTAGCCTTCAACGTTGGTGCATTCGTCGAATGAGAAATGGGGGATGCTTAGAGGAGTAGAAGGGTGAAGACGCAGTGCTTCTTTGCAGATTGCTTGGAGGTATGGTAGGTTTATTATGTCTGATTCTTGAAGTCGTCGGCTTGTTCCTATTACTTGGTCCATTTCGGCTTGTGCACGTTTTAGGATGGATGGATTGTTTATGAGTTCGGCCATTGCCCATTCTATGACGATGGTTGCTGTATCTGTGCCTGCTGTGAACATGTCCTGTTAAAAAAACATTTCCCATTGTCAATTTTTTTTTCATGTATACATACTTATGATAATCGGATCATACACATCATATATGAAGGCTTGGATGAAGTTATGTTTGAGAATGCAGCAAGTGTTTAAACTACTAAAGAAGCATGAGAGATATTTTAATGCATTTAAAAGAATCAATAAGGTAAAGAAAATGCAATTATAAAATATATGCGAATAGAGTTTAGATTTATATATGAAATCATTTAAGATGATTGATGGTTACTTTTTACGAGTTTTGTTGTGAGTAAATATGAGTAAATGTAAGAAGAATATGTTATGAAAAAAATTATGATGCTAAAAGATATGATATATTTGATGGTTCTAAGACATTCAAAAGGTTTTGCAGAAAATGGGATAAGATAAGATCAAATCCAAAGGATCATATCCATATGGCGGATTTACTTCAAAAGATTGTTAAAACCGAATACTTTCTTCCTTGAGAGTTCCATGCACAACAAATGATGTCTTTGAAATCAAAAAGCACGTATCCTCATTTAACATGCTCTGTAGTACGTTAAAAAAAAGGAGAAGAAAAAAACTACTAGACTTAATAAATTTCTTAACTACTCCAAAAAGAAAAAACTATATTTTAGTGATTTATTTGCAAAATAAATGCTTATGTGTCATGTGCTAGTTTGCTGAGCACAGACAAAATCTTGGTATAGAGGATTTGCAGCCAGCTCAATTGGCCCTTTGGCTATTAGTGAGCAAAAATCTACAAATCGGGTAACATAAATTTTGGATTGAGTTATTTCATTTTGTTTTATCAAATTGTGAAAATTAGGCCACATTTGATTTGTCAATTTTGATTTTGTGTTTTTGTCCAAAAAAAGAGCACAATAAACATGTATTTATAAAAAATAACTAATTTGTAAAGTAATGGAACATATAAAATAGAAAACAAATATATTTTGTTTTTCCTCTCCACTTTTTCTCATCGTCATTGTAGTGGTCTAAAATTTTAAACTGTTGTACTCATATTTTGTTACCAAGGTTGAAAACGAAAAACCCAGAATATAAAATAAAAGAAAAAGGGCCATTAGTTTCTGAAAAGAAAATGGTAAAAACAGTGGGTAAATGTGATGGATGTAAATAACCACCATCATATTCATAATGAAATGAAAATGACACATAACAGTTCGTCAACCAAATTCATTATACCTTTTATTAGCTTTTACTTGTCAAAATTGAGTTTCAAACTAAATAACCAGAAAACGACATGAACTTACAAAAATGAGGCCTTTAATATTCTCATCAGACAACTTCTGATCCCCCTCCCCATCGTCCCGACAACCCATAACACGGTCCAAAAAATCCGGATTCCCTATCCTCTCCCGCACCTTAGCCTGATGCTCATCGATCATCCTCGATATCATACGATCATACCTCTTATGTATCCCTTTCATCTTCCTCTCAACCCCCTGCAAATCCATCCAAGCCACCGCCGGTACAAAATCCCCGATATTAAACCCACTCGCCACCATTATCTCATAAATCATCTCCTTGAACTCACTTGACCCTCCTCCTTCCAAATCCCCAAACACCCTCTCACTCATAGTCGCCAACCCTAAAACATTCGCCAACGTACACATCACCAACTCCGACAGCTTCACCGCCTTCTTCTCCTTCCCAAACCCGTATAAAGCCCGCACCAATCGCTCGACCTCCGTACGCCTCACTTGCTCCCATCTTGCGAGCGCACGTGTGCCGAGCAGGTGCACGGTGGACAATCGGCGGAGGAGGCTCCATTTCGGTCCGTGTGGGTGAAGCACGATGTTCTGGCATCCGTAGGTTATTTCATGACCGGCTATGATCGGAGGTCTGTTGGCGAATTGGGAATCGAGGGTTTTTAAGAAAGCGGAAGCGGACGAAGAGTTTGAAGCTACTACGACGCTGCGAGTGCCCATTTTAAGGTACATGATCGGGCCGTAACGCTGGGCAAGGTTGGCTAAACTGGAATGGGCTGATGGGCCGATTAAGGGGATTGAGCCTATGATCGGGAAGCCCCATGGCCCAGGAGGAAGTGGGAGAGTTTTCTTAAGGAATAATTTGCGAAGGAATAATGATAAGAGGAGACTGAGAGATGCGTAGAGGATTGTGCTGGTAGTAAACATTTTGATATGTGTAGAGAGGCTTATGATGTATCACTTATATATATTAGCATAGCGTACACTAATTATATATGATTAATGATTATATTTATTAGCACATGGTGGTTTTTTAAACAAGTCAATTTGATTTGGAATGACGGTATGATATTTTCAAACTTTTGTGCACCAACTTCATTTTCACTTGATTAATTCAAACAGTGAACTGCTTTAGTCTAAACATACAGGCTACTTAAAAGTGATAGGCCAAAGTGAGACGGCCACTAAAGCAGACAAAGGTGATAAAAGTGGATTATTTGTTTCATACACAAAAAATCCACTTTTTACTTCAAAGAACAATCAAATTCCACTATTCATGCAAGCATAACTTTCAAGTTTTAACTAGATAAAGTACATAAAAAAAATTAGATCAAGAACACTCTTCGATGTTTGGCAAGACAAAAATTAATTACATAAACATTTTTTTTCTTTTTTTGAATAATATAGGAAAACGTAATGTGGAAAACTCAATGTATATAGCTTTATTATTTACAAATATTATATTTTCAAATGCTAAAGAGAAAATTTTTGTCCAAACTATTTTGTTCTATATTTTAAGCGATAAGATGTAATATTTTTTTTTTTCAAACTGATACACTTATGTCATCTTGCTAGTTGAACCGTTAATTCTATGTTTTAAGTGAAATAACAAAACACTAGTTATTTATATGATAAAGCTACGTTTATTTAGCTTTCCCAACAGCTAAGTTGTACATTTTTATGCCAACGATAACCAATCAAAATGTTTTTGAAAGCACCTTTATTATTATTGTTGTTGTTGTTTCAATCAGCTTTGTTGTTTTTTGAATAATTTTGGTTAAAATAAGTAATAAAATGAATTTCATGTTTAATTAATTTGATGAGATTTTTATTCTTAATCTAATTATTAAATTTTGTTGTTCTTAGATCTATTTTTATCTAATTGTGTCCTTAAAACTAAATAGCTCTTGATAAAAAATGTAACAAAATAGAAAAGTCTAAGAAACACACTACATGTAAATGAGAACATAAGACAATAATTTATAGAACCAAAGTCTAAGTAATTCAAACATAAATGCTAAAAGTCATACAATATGCCATTATAATAACCGAACTGACCAAAGGGAAGGTTTGCCTTAAAATGGAATTTTCAAAAATCGAAAAGCTTTTTTCAAACAGAAGTCATTTTCATGATGATAGAGTTGAGAGTGTCCTAGAGACAATTAGATAATTTGTTCTATAACTTAACTATTGCATGAGAATCTTGTTCGAAATAAAGTGCCATTGTGGTTTTGTTTTCTGTTGTATGTATTGTTATAACTACTAATATGAATATATTTGATATATGAAAGTAGAAAATCTAAGTAAAACATATTTAATCAATTGTAGTTATGAACGTGTTCATAACCATGGGCACTGAATCGAATGTTATTTTTGAGATAAAGGGTGTGTGACCGAGGTCAATATTGAATCAAATATTTAAAATACTTATCATTAAAATGTTCCTAGTCAAGATGTATCGAGAAAATATCGATAAATCTGGTGAAACCAGTGTATGTAATGCTCTCTATATTGTAGACGATGATTTCCATGACTTTTGGGGACATCAATTATATTTGTAGTTGTTTGCAATCATAAAATGACTCAATGAGAATCTTTTATAGGTTAATACAACTAAATCAAATATATAAGATCACATGTAACGATGTGTAGTAGCCTTCAGACTTGAGAGTACTATTGATCTTAAGAATCTAGATTTCACTTTGATTATGGTCAAACACGTGACTTGACAATCATATTATGGCCTTTGGCATACAATGAACCACTTAAGTGAAACACTACTCAAGAGAAGTTCGTCTCCTTCGTTATAGAAGGTTAATATCATCGTAATAGGTAGTCAACTTAAAGTTAAAATCACTAGCTATAGAAAATAGATTGATTAATAAACGTTATCAAATTAAACCAAGAGTTTTAAAGTGGTACTACGCAATTAAATAAATATATTATTGGACTTTTTGACCATTGACCAGACTCTTGATTTTTCAATGATGACGAAATAAAAACGTGTACAAAATATCATTACCAAGGATGTAGCCTAATAAAGATTAGAACTTGGATTTCATATAAATGATATATAAGCACCTGAGATAGAATAAATGTCTTCCATGAAAAATGGCGATTGATTTACTCTCTTCAGCAAAACCTAACCTCTATTGTCACCGCCATCTCTCTAATCCACCACCACCGACTATTTTCAACCGCTTCTACCCTCTCTCCACAAATGATCTACCTCTCTTATCTTTCAATCAAATTTCATCACCTACACAAAATCATATGTTAAAGGTCTCAAATCAAGAAAACCACACATCATTAACATGCCGAAGCCCAGATACATTATTAAGCCAAAATTTAATCCATGTGTTCGACGTCATTCGTCAAAATTGACATGCTTACGATACAGGGCTATTGATCATCGAACTTTATAGTGTCTTTATATAATTAAATGTTTCTTTTGTGGTAATTTTGGGCATAAACAACACTGTTGTCCTATGAGATCAAAGCTGCCACCTCCTAGACCCGGATCTGAGAGCTTAGTCGGCAAGTGCTTCAATTTCTACATCAAATATTAAAAGCTATGAAAGAAGGTATAGAAATTTCCCCTCCCTTCAATATCATCACCTCTAATTAGGCCTGTCAATGGATCGGGTTCGGTTTGGATATTATAAAACGCGGACCCGAGTCCAATTACAATAATTAAAATCCAACCCCGACCCGAACCCATAGGGTATTTCAACCCAATATCCAAGCCCGACCCATCGGGCTTTTTAAGCCCGCTTGATAATAACCGTATATCTGGCTCAGAATATTTATGTTAAAAACATATTTTAAAACTGCAACTTTGTTAAAATTTGTATACAAACAATGTTAACATATAAATTGAATGGTGATGTAGTCAAGCTCATAACAAAAGTATGAAAAAACATCTACATATAAACAAACAAAATGGTAAATAAATAACATACACACTTATGTTTTGATACGACGAAAAACTAATAGTCGGATCGGGCCCTAACCGGGCCGGGTTTTGATAAAACCGTACCTGACCCGAGTCGGGCCTGAGTCGGGCTTGGGTAGTAAAAGGCGAAACCCGTACCTGCATAAATAAGGTGGGTTCGGACCGGGCTCGGGCCAAAACCTGTACCATTGACAGGCCTACCTCTAATGCATTGTGCTTAGTTGGAGAAGCTTCTAGAAGTGTTTGATGCAACAATATTTTACACAAGTAAACCCTTCAAAATAGATTGTGATGCACAATTATAACTAATTGAGGAACTAAAAGAACCGATTCGAGATCTGAATGTAGTCTTGACATGGATATAACTACCTTCCTTGTATCTTGCTATGATAGTTTTTCAATCGAGATGATGGTTTCTTTGACATTATTTGATTAGATCCAGATATTCAGAGATGTTATTTGGAGAGAGAACCCAATTAGCTTAAGAACAACATTTGGGATATACTTCAATCAGTAGTGGGTATAAGGGAGAAGAAATATGACCCTTTGGAACTGTTAATAGATCAATAATTAATGAAATAAACACCTTGTTCGATCACGACATGGTATGAATTTTTTTTAGTTTATTCAGATAAATGGCAGGATCTACAGTGTAAGAGACGTAAATTCAATCCGTGAAGTAGATATTGTGAGTTGGTTCGTAGAAGTGCTAGGCTGGTGGAGACCCGATCCTCATTGCACTCAATTGGCCATGGCATGGATATGAGAATATCAGAGGAACATATTATTTTAAGCAGTACTTACACATCTATTATACATAACACGTTATCTTCAAGTTCTGCGTATCACATTGTAAAAACATTAGTTTGTACATATTTCAAAGGTCAATGCCTTAGAGCTCATTAAAGCAAGAAACTAAAAGGGCCATCTCCTATTTTTTATGAAAATATTAAGCTAGAACGTTAAAGGAATAAGAATGCCACTTTTAAGTATTCTAGAATTAAAATTTCCTTAGAGACTGATCTGTGGATATTTCTCCTACCCGACCATTACCCTGTTATACTAAATTCTCATGATCAAAAAATTAAAATTAAACCTTTCAAATTCTAAAAATATGTTTAAAGAAAAGGAATTTGAGGAATTCGTCATATCATAATGGAACTCCATGGATAATTGTACTTTTCACAATGTTGCGAATAAAGTGGTATTCAAACTACGAGAACTAAGAATGTTCTTGAAGAACCGGAGTTCGAATGTATTTAGTAATATTAAAATTAAAATGGTAAACTCTTAAATGAGTTCTTGGAATTAAAAAAAAGGAGAATCTAGAACGTCAATTAGTGAGGAGAAGGATCAACTGTTTAACTTACAAATGGATTTATATAGGATGACAAATCAAGAAGAAATTATATAGAAACAATGCTCATGCATTCAATGGCTTAAGGAGGGAGGCAAAAACACTAAATTATTTCATAGATCTACTAGTAGAAGGGGAAGGCATAACACTATTAGATTAATTAAATTCAATGGAGTTGAATATATAGAAAAATCTGATATCAATAATTTTTCCAAACACTTTACTCGTATATATTGTAATAAATTTAACAGTAGAATTTGAGCTGACTGGTCTACTCTATATCCATATATGGAGCTTTCCTTATGCAAACTAGACTTCTACTTCATAGAGAAGGTAGTCTGGTACACCATTAAGAGTATGTCCAGTGATAAAGCCCTAAGCCCGGATGGTTTCTGAATGATTTTTTTGTTAGAAATTTTGGAATATAATTAAAAATGATGCAATGAGCCTATTTAAGGAATTATATTTTGGAAATCTACAATTAGAAAGATTTAACTTTGTAGATGTAATTCTAGTTCCCAAAATAGATATCTCGGAGGAACTTATAGACATTAGATCTATTTCCTTAATGATTGTTCAATTAAAATAAGTCAAGGACCACTAACTCAACTAGTTAGTTGTAAAACGCTCTAGAAATTGGTTCTAGAGGTTATGGTTTCAAACCCCTGAGACGTTAACATGAGTGCTCTACTTGAATAAGGTATCATTCTTACTATTAAAAAATCTATTCTGTTAAAAAAATCACAAAATGATAGCTAGCAAATTGTAAAATGGATAATTTAATAGATAAAACTCAAATGACATTCATACAAGGTAGAAAAATCATGGACAGAGTGGTCACCAAATAAGAATTCATAAATTATTGCCATAAGAATAAAATCCCATATGCCATCATTAAATTAGACTTTTCTAAGGCTTTTGACTCAATCGATTGGGGTTTGTTGATAAACATTTTAAGAGCTAGGGGATTCATTGATAAATGGATATCATGGATCAAACTTATCCTAAAAACTAGTGTATCATCCATTCTAGTCAGTGGTGTTAAGGGGCAAAAAAGTAATCTAAACAAGGGCTTCTATAGGGAGAACCCCTCTTAACATTATTATTTTATTTGGATGTGGATGATTTACAAATAATAATTAAACTTGCATTACATGAAGATATCCTACCTAAATTAGGAGACGATATCACTATAGATGGCATATCTACCCTCTAATATGCCGATGATACACTTCTTTTCTATTCCCACCTTCTACAATGGATTGCCTCACCAAAACTAGTTTTATGTAACTTTGAACTCTTAGATGGTCTTAGTATTAATTTCCAAAAATGTTCGGTGTTAATAGTTAATGATATCTCAAACGTATCCATTTATGTGGCTAATACCAAAACTGTAAAAAAAAATGCAATGAAAGAACATATGGATTGATTTAGATGGCGTATGTATTATAATGCAGCAAAATAATCATAGTAGTAGTTGATAATGTACACAACAGAAATAAGTAGATGTAGTAAATCACATAAGAGATTTTATACTAGTTTAGACCTCAGTCCTACATTTAGTCCCGAAGATCCCCTTCAGTATTTCACTAACCAAAAGCGCTCACTCCACCCAGAGGAATAGGCTTTTACAACCGCCTGAATCTCCCAAAAATAAGACTTCTATACCTTTGAAAAAAAAGTTCTTTTGACAAGACTTGTGCCTATAATATTAATAGTTGTCAAGTTAATGTACACCTTTCATATAATCTTCTCTTGAGAATGTAAGTGAAAAGTGCAGTGGATTATGGACATGAAGTTCTTGGTGATATATGAAAGAAATTCAAGAGTTTGAGTATTTTGAAAATTAGAGCTCAAAGAATAGAAGAATTGCAACCATGTCATATATATAGATTCAAACTTGTAACGACCCGGTATTTTGTACCATTCGCATCCATTATAAGTGTATAGGTAGACACTCATGCCGGAATTGAATTGCTCAAAATACCGCGTTGTTAATTTAAATTTGGCAAAACTGAACATATACAGTAAATAAAATAATCACAGATCACAGACACAGAGTAATATTTGCAGCGGAAATAAAAGAGGTAGTAGTTCATGAAGCTACTATATAAATGTATAAGTTACATCAGAGTTAAACCAGATACAACGGAAGAGTAATACGATACATCAGATACAAATCAGAATACATCACTGGAATCATCGAATACTGAAAGCAGAATAGATGGCTGGATCTTCAAGCAAAGCTCCAACTTCAAAGGTGAGTCTCGAATACTGGATCACTCAGTCTGACCCGAGCGTAAAGCAAAACACAAAACACTCAAGTCAGGATTAACATTCTTATATTAATAAACCCAACTCAAGTGAAATAGCAATTGAAATACAAGTAACTCAAAGGATGTTTGGAATAACCATCCTTTAAGGATCCGTTAAACTATCTACTGGGTAGTAATGTACGCTAAGTAGATAATGTCTATCAGTAATAATAAGATATCAAAATAGTGTTAAGTCATGGACCATTCTACCCTTAACACATTTTTATTCCCAAAAGCATATACAAGACCGTAGTTTCCCCAAAACCGGAAGTCACCAGAGGGCAATCCATATACTAAAGGTACAAAACAGATTCGTAGTGGTCGCGAATAGGGAATACAAGTATGACAAGGCACATGAGGCAATACCCAAGGTAGTGATACAACCGTTTGCCTGATCCGGACTGGTGAGAACGCAACGCCGCAGCGCCCGCAACACCGTGAAACAACACTCCCAAAATCAAGGGTGCACCAATCGACAACAAGTAATGAGTAGTTCGAAGAAGTGTGTCCACTTGAGGTAGCTAATCCTCCATTGGCCCGGCACGGCTCCTGTTTTAGTCATTTCCAATTTGACACAAGTGTCAAGGCTATCCATTATCGTTCTCTTTCTTCAATCATCACGTACATCATTCCAACCACTTCATTCTGGATCATCACTCCGCGTATAGTTATTAAAGTGGTTTTCAGTTTAGATAGAGAGTATATCCATAACCGATTCCGGTCTCTTTAATAACTTTCGTGATTATTACACCGATTGGTCGTTTATCTATTTCAAAACAAAATCAATTACAATTTCAATTAGAATTTGTAAACCAACATTTCATTTCTCTTTCAAACAATTTCCAAAATTCACGTTCACAACTTCCAAATTTCCATTTCAAAATCTTATAATTCAATTTCAATTTCCATTCAAAACAATTCAAGTATTGATTCAAGTTCGTATATAAGTTTCATTCCGAAATCATTTAAATGAATTTAACATTCATACCTATTTAAATCCATTTATCAATTTCATTCAATGTTTGTTAAGTAAATTTCATTTAAAACAATTTCTGTTTAATTTCCAATTCATTAAATCCATTATTTAAATTCAACTTCCTTATTTCAAAACTTACAATTTGAATTAAATTAAATTCATCAAATCAAATCCTTTAATTTTCAAGTCTTACATTTATTTCAATAAATCACATTTTATTTCTTGTTAAAGAAATTCAATTTCACTTATTTACTTACTTAAATAATTTTCCAAAACTTAATTAATAAAGACTCAATTTCAATTATTTACGAAGTAAAATTCACTTATTCAAAAATTCAATTTCTCTTAACAAAGAATTCAATTCTTATTTGATTATTAAATAATTCAATATTATTCAATTATTAAATAATTCAAAACTTAATTATTAATAATTTCAAACTTAATTATAATTTCAAACTTGGTTATTAAATCATTTCAAACTTAATTCAATCATTTCTCAAATTAAACAACATTCTTCCATCAATTACATTGTTAATATTTTGTTTCAGATTATTAAGTATTAACATTTTCCTTTCATTAAAAATTCAAATTTCAACTTCGTTTCAAACCATATTATTTATTCAATAAAATCTTCGTTTTATTTTTAAATCAAATTATTGACCAATCGGGTCTTATTTGATTCTCTATCCTAGGTCAAAGTTCAATTTGGGTATTTATCATTTCAACCTGATTCCAATTAAATTCAAAATCATAGCATAGCAAAGGGAACTTACAGTGTGATAACTGGGATAGTGTCAAAGTAAATAAACAAGCAATAACAACAACCAATATCAATTCAAAATCAAATCAATAATCCCGAAATAATCGTATCAATTCGCATTGTGGTTTGTGCGAATTAATGTAATTATTTCTAGAATCTATACTATCATTTCATGTAGATTAAATATTATTACATTACGGTTCTTCACTTGTCATCTATTTACAATTTCATACATCATCAATTTAACAACATACATTCAGTGGTTCAAAGTGTAATTAAACAAATCCTACGTGTTAATAAATTTATCAGTTAAAGGGGTCATATTATACAAATATCATTTAATCAAATTTAACACATATATCAAATCTAACTATCCTACGTCAATTTCAAATTATTTATCACTTACATCATTAACAATTTAACGTAAATATAAACATCAGACAATCAATCATTTAAAAACCAAACTGGATTATCACTGCATATATAACAGATAATGGTGTCAGATGTCACAGGTGAACTGATACAGGTAATAACAGTGTAAATATCAAACAACAGCATATTTCAATTGTCGTTTCAATTGAAATCAAATTTAATAAATAAAAGAACGTTAATCGTGAGTGGTTGCTCACCTTTCGAGGCTAGAGATGAAGGAGAATGAGAAGAGTTACGGATCCAAGCATGAATTTGACGAACAAGGCTGATAAATAGAAATTGACGAAATCGAATTAGAACTGGATTGATGAAGATAAATGGTATAAGTGAACTTATATATACATAACTATATACTGCTATATATAACGTCATATTCTAAATCCAAACATATATTAAATTAAATATATATATGGATTTCAAAAATCATAGTTTTAAATTAAAACACATATATATAATATAACACATATACATTACTATTATATTATAAAAATAAATAAATGTTTTAACTTAAGACAAATATTAAAATGAAATATACATAAAATCCATATCCTTAAAATACATACAACAAAATATACATATTAAATCCAATATCATCATACCATATAATAAAATCGATATTTCCCAAACAAGAACTATTTCTTATCAAAACATAAAGGCGACGCAAAACAAGTATATATAAACTAACGAACAATAAACTAACTGAAACAGAATTTCATTTACAACGAACAAGTATATGCAACTAACAGTAAAACTGCAGATTTCATTTTATAACCAAATATATAAAATTATACTATAACCGAAATAAGGGCAAATATATTTGTAAACAAATATATATATATAAAATCAGACTATGATCAAAATTGCAGACTGTACCTATATAAGCAACAAAATAAGTTTGAGCTATGAAGACGATATGTATATGGAAATAGATGTTATTATGGTAAAACAAATGGGTGATTCTTGCGTAATAGAATTTACATATAGTTCATAGGCTGAGACAGATATATGTCTACTAATACAAAATCTACATATATATATTCTAAAGGTTGATAACAAATTCTTGTACAAACTTACATAAACCTTTTTAATTAAACCGATCTTTAATTCTATATATATAAATGCTCACCTCATCATTCAATTACATTAAAATAAAATATGGATGCACCTTATATTATATGCTTTTAGAAATATGGGTATAGTAATATATACTGTTTCTTTTATAACTAATATATATACCAAAAGACTGCCTACAAACAAACCCAAGACAACGGACCAACTTGTATATTGTATAAACACACACACACACACACATATATATATATATATGTAAACAACATACATAAACTTATACAGTAAACTAATATAAAACTTTGTATCTAATTAACATATTATAACAGTAAACCAAACATAACACATCGAAAATACTACTTTAATATATTATAATATATACTATAAGCTTGCAATATATACCTACGCGGAAGTGTATAAGATTGGTGAAGGCGATAGCGGGAGGGGCACGGCTGGCTGAGATGGGGTGCATGGTTAGGCGATCGGTTCAGGGAAGGGATGCAAGCTTCGGTAGTGGGGTCGGTTGGGTTACTGTCAAGTTCAGGGCATTGTGAGGTGTGGGCCGGAGGGGCTGACGTGGCGGGGAAGATGGATGGGGCGGGTCTGGGTGTCAGGTCGGCATGGGTGGCTTCGGGTTGAAGCAGTGGAGGGTTTCTGGGCGTGTGCTATCACGTGGGAGCTTCGGGTGGTAGGTAATGGCGGATGTGGAGAAGCGGAGGTCGAAGGCTTTGTGGCTTCAATGGGAAGGGAGGAAATGGAGAGGCAAAGCGGGGAAGAGGAGAGAATTCACGGCATAGGAATAGCTGATGGGAATGGCTTCAGGTAAAAGGTAAAAGGAATAGCTGATGGGAATGACTCCTGCTTCGACTAAGAGGAATGACGTGCAGGAGGGGCAAGGCAAGAGGTATGACAGAGAACGATGTAAATGACACTTTAATAAATTTTGTTTTTTTGTTTTTGAACGGTGGGAATGACAACGGCCATGAACAAGAATTCAAGGAATATACAGCTGGCTATTGGATGTCTCGAGAACACTAAAGGACACAGGAAAAGCAAACAGCTAAATGAATACCGATATGGACAACCGTTTTGAGGATTCCGCCACGCATCGGACTTCAAAACATAGAACGAATATACCGCAGAGATCAGCACGACGAGACGATCAAAACGGTATACAGGTATCAGTGGTACGATTAAATTATAAAATTCGAATTTTTATACTAGCGGAAAATGCAAGAAAACGCTGAAAAATAAGATCGACGGAGCCAAAGATGTCCGAATTTGGAAAAACGACAAACTGACATCTTGCTCAGAAGATGGCTTAGAATTTTTCTATGTAAAAATATTTGGGTTTCGAAACATTTTATTTTCATCGCTTTTTAACTGATTAAATTGAAGTGAATTTACGCGCGAAATAAACTTTCATATTTTCGAACGAAAATTTACCAGTCGCTATGTTTAACTAGACGTATTCCAAATATTAAATTTTTAATTCAAAATTTTATCGTTTAAAATTTTACAAAATTTCTACTAATTACGTTATTAAAACAGTTGAAATTTACGGGTCGTTACACTCTCCCCTACTCAAAACTTTTCGTCCCCGAAAAGGAACGAGGTAGGAGAATAGAAACAACCAGAAAGAAAACAGATTTTAAATACAAAATAACAATTAATTTAAACCATATAAATTCAAATTTAAATTAATTGATATTCAATAATTGATTTAATCTATTTGATTTCACTAAAATCAATCTCAACTATTTCTAAATTCATTATCTTATTATCCAATTATCTTAAATTTACAATTTCTAAAACCATAAATTTGAATAGTCTTTTATTATAATCACATTTCCTTCAACCATTTTAAATTCTTCTTTATTCCAAATTACTGTTAAATTTATTCTACTTAATATATCTACTCGCATATATTTAACCCATATAAATTAATTTAAAACATAAAAGTTTCGATTTAAATTAATTTACATCTATTAATTTCTTTTAAATTCAAGGTATTTTCATATGTTGATCAAATTTCAATTTATTAATTCTTTCAAAACAAATTTATCAATTCTTTCAAAACAAATTTTTTCATTATTAACTGAGTTTACTTATTATCCAATCTAACTCTATTAACATCTTTATAATCAAAATTTAGTGTATAACATTTATTATAAACACTCAAATTTTATTTATAAATTCAATTTATCTTATATATTATCCAATTACATATTCAACTTCTGAATGATTTAGGTAAGTTGTATTAGAATGCAGTTGAACAATATACAAATAAAATTTTCCCAATTCAATTATTCAAGTTTAAATATTTATTCCAAATTTTGGTTTTATTTATAATTAAAATCATCCTTTAACAAAATTTAAGAATTAGATTTCCGATTAACTTTAAACAATTTAGAGATATATATAATATATTTATATCAAATCAAATTAAATTTTAAAATAAGATACCTATATATATGTAAATCAAAATATATTGAAGAAATTCAAATCAAAATATAATTTTTCTCAAACAAAACCGTAGCAAAGCTACAGAATGGTTTCTCCACTTCAAAACTCGAAAATGAATGTCGATGATGCGGCCGCCATCACCGAAATTATTTTCCAGTGACAAAGAGAAGAGCACTGATTTCAACATTTTAAAAATTCTTTGAAAACGATTTCTATTCGAAAATACTTTCAATAATATATACTTTAAAATTTTAAAAACAAAGTTCGAAATCAACGGAAACTAATAAATTCTCAAATTTCTGAATTAAATTCATTTCAAATTCCAATCAATTTATAACCATTTTTATAAATTCATTTATTTATATTATGCAATAGTAAATGGTTTACAAAACAATAAATGAAAATCAAATATTATTATTTTCAGACAATAAATTCATTAACAATTTAATTTCAGAAAACTTATATTTATATATAAGATAATCATACAAAACTTTTATTTTATTTATCAAATTTGGAAATGATATTGTGTTAGTTTGCTCTGCTCAAGTGTTTTGGAAATCCTATCGATAGCGTTGATCAGACGAATCGATCGAAAACCCAAATCAACATCAACAACTCAAACAACACAATATAAAACATTTTAAAATTAATTTATAATACACTTCCTCTCTTAACGATACAATAATGGATTTCAAAGCAAGGATAGGGATTCAAATTTTTGATAGACTCAAATCAAAGAGAATTTCGATTCGAAGATAGGTTTGAAACAAAGACGAGATAATTAAATAACAACATAAGGCGGTGGATAAGTTTATATAAATCGCGGGCAACCTTAATCGGGTCGACCGTGACTTCAAAAATAAGATCGGTGTAGAATTCCGAGGTAAATCGACATTCGATCTCAAGAAATAGAATTCAGGTATAGCAGGAGATAGATAGCATCGTAAACCAAGGATACAGAAATCTTCGGTAAATCGATGCCTATTATAAAGGAGTTTTGCTCCTTTACGAATCATTCGAAGATTGGCGAGACCGCCGATCTATTATAGATATCATTCAAAATGGAGTTATGGGGTGCTCCAGAATTGAAAGAAGACGAATAGTGAAGGACGCGAATGAATTTCGGAACCGAGGGAACGTTCCCAAATTCAAAGGAATTGAGTCAAAAGAAGAGATTGAAACTCGAATGAGAGTGATTCTGTAAATACATTTACCCTATATGTTAAGTTTGCCTAGAGCTACCAAAGCTCTGATACCAACTGTAACGACCCGGTATTTTGTACCATTCGCATCCATTATAAGTGTATATGTAGACACTCATGCCGGAATTGAATTGCTCAAAATACCGCGTTGTTAATTTAAATTTGGCAAAACTGAACATATACAGTAAATAAAATAATCACAGATCACAGACACAGAGTAATATTTGCAGCGGAAATAAAAGAGATAGTAGTTCATGAAGCTACTATATAAATGTATAAGTTACATCAGAGTTAAACCAGATACAACGGAAGAGTAATACGATACATCAGATACAAATCAGAATACATCACAGGAATCATCGAATACTGAAAGCAGAATAGATGGCTGGATCTTCAAGCAAAGCTCCAACTTCAAAGGTGAGTCTCGAATACCGGATCACTCAGTCTGACCCGAGCGTAAAGCAAAACACAAAACACTCGAGTCAGGATTAACATTCTTATATTAATAAACCCAACTCAAGTGAAATAGCAATTGAAATACAAGTAACTCAAAGGATGTTTGGAATAACCATCCTTTAAGGATCCGTTAAACTATCTACTAGGTAGTAATGTACGCTAAGTAGATAATGTCTATCGGTAATAATAAGATATCAAAATAGTGTTAAGTCATGGACCATTCTACCCTTAACACATTTTTATTCCCAAAAGCATATACAAGACCGTAGTTTCCCCAAAACCGGAAGTCACCAGAGGGCAATCCATATACTAAAGGTACAAAACAGATTCGTAGTGGTCGCGAATAGGGAATACAAGTATGACAAGGCACATGAGGCAATACCCAAGGTAGTGATACTACCGTTTGCCTGATCCGGACTGGTGAGAACGCAACGCCGCAGCGCCCGCAACACCGTGAAACAACACTCCCAAAATCAAGGGTGCACCAATCGACAACAAGTAATGAGTAGTTCGAAGAAGTGTGTCCACTTGAGGTAGCTAATCCTCCATTGGCCCGGCACGGCTCCTGTTTTAGTCATTTCCAATTTGACACAAGTGTCAAGGCTATCCATTATCGTTCTCTTTCTTCAATCATCACGTACATCATTCCAACCACTTCATTCTGGATCATCACTCCGCGTATAGTTATTAAAGTGGTTTTCAGTTTAGATAGAGAGTATATCCATAACCGATTCCGGTCTCTTTAATAACTTTCGTGATTATTACACCGATTGGTCGTTTATCTATTTCAAAACAAAATCAATTACAATTTCAATTAGAATTTGTAAACCAACATTTCATTTCTCTTTCAAACAATTTCCAAAATTCACGTTCACAACTTCCAAATTTCCATTTCAAAATCTTATAATTCAATTTCAATTTCCATTCAAAACAATTCAAGTATTGATTCAAGTTCGTATATAAGTTTCATTCCGAAATCATTTAAATGAATTTAACATTCATACCTATTTAAATCCATTTATCAATTTCATTCAATGTTTGTTAAGTAAATTTCATTTAAAACAATTTCTGTTTAATTTCCAATTCATTAAATCCATTATTTAAATTCAACTTCCTTATTTCAAAACTTACAATTTGAATTAAATTAAATTCATCAAATCAAATCCTTTAATTTTCAAGTCTTACATTTATTTCAATAAATCACATTTTATTTCTTGTTAAAGAAATTCAATTTCACTTATTTACTTACTTAAATAATTTTCCAAAACTTAATTAATAAAGACTCAATTTCAATTATTTACGAAGTAAAATTCACTTATTCAAAAATTCAATTTCTCTTAACAAAGAATTCAATTCTTATTTGATTACTAAATAATTCAATATTATTCAATTATTAAATAATTCAAAACTTAATTATTAATAATTTCAAAGTTTAATAATTTCAAACTTAATTATAATTTCAAACTTGGTTATTAAATCATTTCAAACTTAATTCAATCATTTCTCAAATTAAACAACATTCTTCCATCAATTACATTGTTAATATTTTGTTTCAGATTATTAAGTATTAACATTTTCCTTTCATTAAAAATTCAAATTTCAACTTCGTTTCAAACCATATTATTTATTCAATAAAATCTTCGTTTTATTTTTAAATCAAATTATTGACCAATCGGGTCTTATTTGATTCTCTATCCTAGGTCAAAGTTCAATTTGGGTATTTATCATTTCAACCCGATTCCAATTAAATTCAAAATCATAGCATAGCAAAGGGAACTTGTAGTGTGATAACTGGGATGGTGTCAAAGTAAATAAACAAGCAATAACAACAACCAATATTAATTCAAAATCAAATCAATAATCCCAAAATAATCGTATCAATTCGCATTGTGGTTTGTGCGAATTAATGTAATTATTTCTAGAATCTATACTATCATTTCATGTAGATTAAAGATTATTACATTACGGTTCTTCACTTGTCATCTATTTACAATTTCATACATCATCAATTTAACAACATACATTCAGTGGTTCAAAGTGTAATTAAACAAATCCTACGTGTTAATAAATTTATCAGTTAAAGGGGTCATATTATACAAATGTCATTTAATCAAATTTAACACATATATCAAATCTAACTATCCTACGTCAATTTCAATTTCAAATTATTTATCACTTACATCATTAACAATTTAACGTAAATATAAACATCAGACAATCAATCATTTAACAACCAAACTGGATTATCACTGCATATATAACAGATAATGGTGTCAGATGTCATAGGTGAACTGATACAGGTAATAACAGTGTAAATATCAAACAACAGCATATTTCAATTGTCGTTTCAATTGAAATCAAATTTAATAAATAAAAGAACGTTAATCGTGAGTGGTTGCTCACCTTTCGAGGCTAGAGATGAAGGAGAATGAGAAGAGTTACGGATCCAAGCATGAATTTGACGAACAAGGCTGATAAATAGAAATTGACGAAATCGAATTAGAACTGGATTGATGAAGATAAATGGTATAAGTGAACTTATATATACATAACTATATACAGCTATATATAACGTCATATTCTAAATCCAAACATATATTAAATTAAATATATATATGGATTTCAAAAATCATAGTTTTAAATTAAAACACATATATAAAATATAACACATATACATTACTATTATATTATAAAAATAAATAAATGTTTTAACTTAAGACAAATATTAAAATGAAATATACATAAAATCCATATCCTTAAAATAAATACAACAAAATATACATATTAAATCCAATATCATCATACCATATAATAAAATCGATATTTCCCAAACAAGAACTATTTCTTATCAAAACATAAAGGCGACGCAAAACAAGTATATATAAACTAACGAACAATAAACTAACTGAAACGGAATTTCATTTACAACGAACAAGTATATGCAACTAACAGTAAAACTGCAGATTTCATTTTATAACCAAATATATAAAATTATACTATAACCGAAATAAGGGCAAATATATTTGTAAACAAATATATATATATAAAATCAGACTATGATCAAAATTGCAGACTGTACCTATATAAGCAACAAAATAAGTTTGAGCTATGAAGACGATATGTATATGGAAATAGATGTTATTATGGTAAAACAAATGGGTGATTCTTGCGTAATAGAATTTACATATAGTTCATAGGCTGAGACAGATATATGTCTACTAATACAAAATCTACATATATATATTCTAAAGGTTGATAACAAATTCTTGTACAAACTTACATAAACCTTTTTAATTAAACCGATCTTTAATTCTATATATATAAATGCTCACCTCATCATTTAATTACATTAAAATAAAATACGGATGCACCTTATATTATATGCTTTTAGAAATATGGGTATAGTAATATATACTGTTTCTTTTATAACTAATATATATACCAAAAGACTGTCTACAAACAAACCCAAGACAACGGACCAACTTGTATATTATATAAACACACACACACACACATATATATGTAAACAACATACATAAACTTATACAGTAAACTAATATAAAACTTTGTATCTAATTAACATATTATAACAGTAAACCAAACATAACACATCGAAAATACTACTTTAATATATTATAATATATACTATAAGCTTGCATTATATACCTACGCGGAAGTGCAGAAGATTGGTGAAGGCGATAGCGGGAGGGGCACGGCTGGCTGAGATGGGGTGCATGGTTAGGCGATCGGTTCAGGGAAGGGATGCAAGCTTCGGTAGTGGGGTCGGTTGGGTTACTGTCAAGTTCAGGGCGTTGTGAGGTGTGGGCCGGAGGGGCTGACGTGGCGGGGAAGATGGATGGGGCGGGTCTGGGTGTCAGGTCGGCATGGGTGGCTTCGGGTTGAAGTAGTGGAGGGTTTCTGGGCGTGTGGTATCACGTGGGAGCTTCGGGTGGTAGGTAATGGCGGATGTGGAGAAGCGGAGGTTGAAGGCTTTATGGCTTCAATGGGAAGGGAGGAAATGGAGAGGCAAAGCGGGAAAGAGGAGGAGAATTCACGGCATAGGAATAGCTGATGGGAATGGCTTCAGGTAAAAGGTAAAAGGAATAGCTGATGGGAATGACTCCTGCTTCGACTAAGAGGAATGACGTGCACCAAAAATGAATAGGAGGGGCAAGGCAAGAGGTATGACAGAGAACGATGTAAATGACACTTTAATAAATTTTGTTTTTTTGTTTTTGAACGGTGGGAATGACAACGGCCATGAACAAGAATTCAAGGAATATACAGCTGGCTATTGGATGTCTCGAGAACACTAAAGGACACAGGAAAAGCAAACAGCTAAATGAATACCGATATGGACAACCGTTTTAAGGATTCCGCCACGCATCGGACTTCAAAACATAGAACGAATATACCGCAGAGATCAGCACGACGAGACGATCAAAACGGTATACAGGTATCAGTGGTACGATTAAATTATAAAATTCGAATTTTTATACTAGCGGAAAATGCAAGAAAACGCTGAAAAATAAGATCGACGGAGCCAAAGATGTCCGAATTTGGAAAAACGACAAACTGACATCTTGCTCAGAAGATGGTTTAGAATTTTTCTATGTAAAAATATTTGGGTTTCGAAACATTTTATTTTCATCGCTTTTTAACTGATTAAATTGAAGTGAATTTACGCGCGAAATAAACTTTCATATTTTCGAACGAAAATTTACCAGTCGCTATGTTTAACTAGACGTATTCCAAATATTAAATTTTTAATTCAAAATTTTATCGTTTAAAATTTTACAAAATTTCAACTAATTACGTTATTAAAACAGTTGAAATTTACGGGTCGTTACACTCTCCCCTACTCAAAACTTTTCGTCCCCGAAAGGGAACGAGGTAGGAGAATAGAAACAACCAGAAAGAAAACAGATTTTAAATACAAAATAACAATTAATTTAAACTATATAAATTCAAATTTAAATTAATTGATATTCAATAATTGATTTAATCTATTTGATTTCACTAAAATCAATCTCAACTATTTCTAAATTCATTATCTTATTATCCAATTATCTTAAATTTACAATTTCTAAAACCATAAATTTGAATAGTCTTTTATTATAATCACATTTCCTTCAACCATTTTAAATTCTTCTTTATTCCAAATTACTGTTAAATTTATTCTACTTAATATATCTACTCGCATATATTTAACCCATATAAATTAATTTAAAACATAAAAGTTTCGATTTAAATTAATTTACATCTATTAATTTCTTTTAAATTCAAGGTATTTTCATATGTTGATCAAATTTCAATTTATTAATTCTTTCAAAACAAATTTATCAATTCTTTCAAAACAAATTTTTTCATTATTAACTGAGTTTACTTATTATCCTATCTAACTCTATTAACATCTTTATAATCAAAATTTAGTGTATAACATTTATTATAAACACTCAAATTTTATTTATAAATTCAATTTATCTTATATATTATCCAATTACATATTCAACTTCTGAATGATTTAGGTAAGTTGTATTAGAATGCAGTTGAACAATATACAAATAAAATTTTCCCAATTCAATTATTCAAGTTTAAATATTTATTCCAAATTTTGGTTTTATTTATAATTAAAATCATCCTTTAACAAAATTTAAGAATTAGATTTCCGATTAACTTTAAAAAATTTAGAGATATATATAATATATTTATATCAAATCAAATTAAATTTTAAAATAAGATACCTATATATATGTAAATCAAAATATATTGAAGAAATTCAAATCAAAATATAATTTTTCTCAAACAAAACCGTAGCAAAGCTACAGAATGGTTTCTCCACTTCAAAACTCGAAAATGAATGTCGATGATGTGGCCGCCATCACCGAAATTATTTTCCAACGACAAAGAGAAGAGCACTGATTTCAACATTTTAAAAATTCTTTTAAAACGATTTCTATTCGAAAATACTTTCAATAATATATACTTTAAAATTTTAAAAACTAAGTTTGAAATCAATGGAAACTAATAAATTCTCAAATTTCTGAATTAAATTCATTTCAAATTCCAATCAATTTATAACCATGTTTATAAATTCATTTATTTATATTATGCAATAGTAAATGGTTTACAAAACAATAAATGAAAATCAAATATTATTATTTTCAGACAACAAATTCATTAACAATTTAATTTCAGAAAACTTATATTTATATATAAGATAATCATACAAAACTTTTATTTTATTTATCAAATTTGGAAATGATATTGTGTCAGTTTGCTTTGCTCAAGTGTTTTGGAAATCCTATCGATAGCGTTGATCAGACGAATCGATCGAAAACCCAAATCAACATCAACAACTCAAACAACACAATATAAAACATTTTAAAATTAATTTATAATACACTTCCTCTCTTAACGATACAATAATGGATTTCAAAGCAAGGATAGGGATTCAAATTTTTGATAGACTCAAATCAAAGAGAATTTCGATTCGAAGATAGGTTTGAAACAAAGACGAGATAATTAAATAACAACATAAGGCGGTGGATAAGTTTATACAAATCGCGGGCAACCTTAACCGGGTCGACCGTGACTTCAAAAATAAGATCGGTGTAGAATTCCGAGGTAAATCGACATTCGATCTCAAGAAATAGAATTCAGGTATAGCAGGAGATAGATAGCATCGTAAACTAAGGATACAGAAATCTTCGGTAAATCGATGCCTATTATAAAGGAGTTTTGCTATTTTACGAATAATTCGAAGATTGGCGAGACCGCCGATCTATTATAGATATCATTCAAAATGGAGTTATGGGGTGCTCCAGAATTGAAAGAAGACGAATAGTGAAGGACGCGAATGAATTTCGGAACCGAGGGAACGTTCCCAAATTCAAAGGAATTGAGTCAAAAGAAGAGATTGAAACTCGAATGAGAGTGATTCTGTAAATACATTTACCCTATATGTTAAGTTTGCCTAGAGCTACCAAAGCTCTGATACCAACTGTAACGACCCGGTATTTTGTACCATTCGCATCCATTATAAGTGTATAGGTAGACACTCATGCCGGAATTGAATTGCTCAAAATACCGCGTTGTTAATTTAAATTTGGCAAAACTGAACATATACAGTAAATAAAATAATCACAGATCACAGACACAGAGTAATATTTGCAGCGGAAATAAAAGAGATAGTAGTTCATGAAGCTACTATATAAATGTATAAGTTACATCAGAGTTAAACCAGATACAACGGAAGAGTAATACGATACATCAGATACAAATCAGAATACATCACTGGAATCATCGAATACTGAAAGCAGAATAGATGGCTGGATCTTCAAGCAAAGCTCCAACTTCAAAGGTGAGTCTCGAATACTGGATCACTCAGTCTGACCCGAGCGTAAAGCAAAACACAAAACACTCGAGTCAGGATTAACATTCTTATATTAATAAACCCAACTCAAGTGAAATAGCAATTGAAATACAAGTAACTCAAAGGATGTTTGGAATAACCATCCTTTAAGGATCCGTTAAACTATCTACTAGGTAGTAATGTACGCTAAGTAGATAATGTCTATCAATAATAATAAGATATCAAAATAGTGTTAAGTCATGGACCATTCTACCCTTAACACATTTTTATTCCCAAAAGCATATACAAGACCGTAGTTTCCCCAAAACCGGAAGTCACCAGAGGGCAATCCATATACTAAAGGTACAAAACAGATTCGTAGTGGTCGCGAATAGGGAATACAAGTATGACAAGGCACATGAGGCAATACCCAAGGTAGTGATACTACCGTTTGCCTGATCCGGACTGGTGAGAACGCAACGCCGCAGCGCCCGCAACACCGTGAAACAACACTCCCAAAATCAAGGGTGCACCAATCGACAACAAGTAATGAGTAGTTAGAAGAAGTGTGTCCACTTGAGGTAGCTAATCCTCCATTGGCCCGGCACGGCTCCTGTTTTAGTCATTTCCAATTTGACACAAGTGTCAAGGCTATCCATTATCGTTCTCTTTCTTCAATCATCACGTACATCATTCCAACCACTTCATTCTGGATCATCACTCCGCGTATAGTTATTAAAGTGGTTTTCAGTTTAGATAGAGAGTATATCCATAACCGATTCCCGTCTCTTTAATAACTTTCGTGATTATTACACCGATTGGTCGTTTATCTATTTCAAAACAAAATCAATTACAATTTCAATTAGAATTTGTAAACCAACATTTCATTTCTCTTTCAAACAATTTCCAAAATTCACGTTCACAACTTCCAAATTTCCATTTCAAAATCTTATAATTCAATTTCAATTTCCATTCAAAACAATTCAAGTATTGATTCAAGTTCGTATATAAGTTTCATTCCGAAATCATTTAAATGAATTTAACATTCATACCTATTTAAATCCATTTATCAATTTCATTCAATGTTTGTTAAGTAAATTTCATTTAAAACAATTTCTGTTTAATTTCCAATTCATTAAATCCATTATTTAAATTCAACTTCCTTATTTCAAAACTTACAATTTGAATTAAATTAAATTCATCAAATCAAATCCTTTAATTTTCAAGTCTTACATTTATTTCAATAAATCACATTTTATTTCTTGTTAAAGAAATTCAATTTCACTTATTCACTTACTTAAATAATTTTCCAAAACTTAATTAATAAAGACTCAATTTCAATTATTTACGAAGTAAAATTCACTTATTCAAAAATTCAATTTCTCTTAACAAAGAATTCAATTCTTATTTGATTACTAAATAATTCAATATTATTCAATTATTAAATAATTCAAAACTTAATTATTAATAATTTCAAAGTTTAATAATTTCAAACTTAATTATAATTTCAAACTTGGTTATTAAATCATTTCAAACTTAATTCAATCATTTCTCAAATTAAACAACATTCTTCCATCAATTACATTGTTAATATTTTGTTTCAGATTATTAAGTATTTACATTTTCCTTTCATTAAAAATTCAAATTTCAACTTCGTTTCAAACCATATTATTTATTCAATAAAATCTTCGTTTTATTTTTAAATCAAATTATTGACCAATCGGGTCTTATTTGATTCTCTATCCTAGGTCAAAGTTCAATTTGGGTATTTATCATTTCAACCCGATTCCAATTAAATTCAAAATCATAGCATAGCAAAGGAAACTTGCAGTGTGATAACTGGGATGGTGTCAAAGTAAATAAACAAGCAATAACAACAACCAATATCAATTCAAAATCAAATCAATAATCCCGAAATAATCGTATCAATTCGCATTGTGGTTTGTGCGAATTAATGTAATTATTTCTAGAATCTATACTATCATTTCATGTAGATTAAAGATTATTACATTACGGTTCTTCACTTGTCATCTATTTACAATTTCATACATCATCAATTTAACAACATACATTCAGTGGTTCAAAGTGTAATTAAACAAATCCTACGTGTTAATAAATTTATCAGTTAAAGGGGTCATATTATACAAATGTCATTTAATCAAATTTAACACATATATCAAATCTAACTATCCTACGTCAATTTCAATTTCAAATTATTTATCACTTACATCATTAACAATTTAACGTAAATATAAACATCAGACAATCAATCATTTAACAACCAAACTGGATTATCACTGCATATATAACAGATAATGGTGTCAGATGTCACAGATGAACTGATACAAGTAATAACAGTGTAAATATCAAACAACAGCATATTTCAATTGTCGTTTCAATTGAAATCAAATTTAATAAATAAAAGAACGTTAATCATGAGTGGTTGCTCACCTTTCGAGGCTAGAGATGAAGGAGAATGAGAAGAGTTACGGATCCAAGCATGAATTTGACGAACAAGGCTGATAAATAGAAATTGACGAAATCGAATTAGAACTGGATTGATGAAGATAAATGGTATAAGTGAACTTATATATACATAACTATATACAGCTATATATAACGCCATATTCTAAATCCAAACATATATTAAATTAAATATATATATGGATTTCAAAAATCATAGTTTTAAATTAAAACACATATATAAAATATAACACATATACATTACTATTATATTATAAAAATAAATAAATGTTTTAACTTAAGACAAATATTAAAATGAAATATACATAAAATCCATATCCTTAAAATACATACAACAAAATATACATATTAAATCCAATATCATCATACCATATAATAAAATCGATATTTCCCAAACAAGAACTATTTCTTATCAAAACATAAAGGCGACGCAAAACAAGTATATATAAACTAACGAACAATAAACTAATTGAAACGGAATTTCATTTACAACGAACAAGTATATGCAACTAACAGTAAAACTGCAGATTTCATTTTATAACCAAATATATAAAATTATACTATAACCGAAATAAGGGCAAATATATTTGTAAACAAATATATATATATATAAAATCAGACTATGATCAAAATTGCAGACTGTACCTATATAAGCAACAAAATAAGTTTGAGCTATGAAGACGATATGTATATGGAAATAGATGTTATTATGGTAAAACAAATGGGTGATTCTTGCGTAATAGAATTTACATATAGTTCATAGGCTGAGACAGATATATGTCTACTAATACAAAATCTATATATATATTCTAAAGGTTGATAACAAATTCTTGTACAAACTTACATAAACCTTTTTAATTAAACCGATCTTTAATTCTATATATATAAATGCTCACCTCATCATTCAATTACATTAAAATAAAATACGGATGCACCTTATATTATATGCTTTTAGAAATATGGGTATAGTAATATATACTGTTTCTTTTATAACTAATATATATACCAAAAGACTGCCTACAAACAAACCCAAGACAACGGACCAACTTGTATATTGTATAAACACACACACACACACATATATATATATGTAAACAACATACATAAACTTATACAGTAAACTAATATAAAACTTTGTATCTAATTAACATATTATAACAGTAAACTAAACATAACACATCGAAAATACTACTTTAATATATTATAATATATACTATAAGCTTGCAATATATACCTACGCGGAAGTGTAGAAGATTGGTGAAGGCGATAGCGGGAGGGGCACGGCTGGCTGAGATGGGGTGCATGGTTAGGCGATCGGTTCAGGGAAGGGATGCAAGCTTCGGTAGTGGGGTCGGTTGGGTTACTGTCAAGTTCAGGGCGTTGTGAGGTGTGGGCCGGAGGGGCTGACGTGGCGGGGAAGATGGATGGGGTGGGTCTGGGTGTCAGGTCGGCATGGGTGGCTTCGGGTTGAAGCAGTGGAGGGTTTCTGGGCGTGTGCTATCACGTGGGAGCTTCGGGTGGTAGGTAATGGCGGATGTGGAGAAGCGGAGGTCGAAGGCTTTGTGGCTTCAATGGGAAGGGAGGAAATGGAGAGGCAAAGCGGGGAAGAGGAGGAGAACTCACGGCATAGGAATAGCTGATGGGAATGGCTTCAGGTAAAAGGTAAAAGGAATAGCTGATGGGAATGACTCCTGCTTCGACTAAGAGGAATGACGTGCACCAAAAATGAATAGGAGGGGCAAGGCAAGAGGTATGACAGAGAACGATGTAAATGACACTTTAATAAATTTTGTTTTTTTGTTTTTGAACGGTGGGAATGACAACGGCCATGAACAAGAATTCAAGGAATATACAGCTGGCTATTGGATGTCTCGAGAACACTAAAGTACACAGGAAAAGCAAACAGCTAAATGAATACCGATATGGACAACCGTTTTGCGGATTCCGCCACGCATCGGACTTCAAAACATAGAACGAATATACCGCAGAGATCAGCACGACGAGACGATCAAAACGGTATACAGGTATCAGTAGTACGATTAAATTATAAAATTCGAATTTTTATACTAGCGGAAAATGCAAGAAAACGCTGAAAAATAAGATCGACGGAGCCAAAGATGTCCGAATTTGGAAAAACGACAAACTGACATCTTGCTCAGAAGATGGTTTAGAATTTTTCTATGTAAAAATATTTGGGTTTCGAAACATTTTATTTTCATCGCTTTTTAACTGATTAAATTGAAGTGAATTTACGCGCGAAATAAACTTTCATATTTTCGGACGAAAATTTACCAGTCGCTATGTTTAACTAGACGTATTCCAAATATTAAATTTTTAATTCAAAATTTTATCGTTTAAAATTTTACAAAATTTCAACTAATTACGTTATTAAAACAGTTGAAATTTACGGATCGTTACAAAACTCTTATGAAATTTTTATATATATAAACAATGAAAAGTCTCGGCAGAGAGTTGTAACCATTAGAAAAAAACTATTGAAGAAAAGAGTTGCAATTCTTGAAGATGAAGAGAAGTGGTTTTTAAATTAATGTCAGTTGAAGCAGTTCAGACATCTGAAAAGTAAGTTCGGACGTCAGACTTTATGTTTGTAAAAATTAGAAAGAAAGTAGTACAAAAGCGAGTGGTTTCAAACGTCTAAAAAAGATTATAAGAAAACTGAGTAATGTTGCTAGATGTCTGAGAACCTAGTAATAAAAGAAATTGTGGTTCGGCTGGCAATACGTGAAAATTAGCACTTGATGACCCAGGTTTGAGTCGTAGTATTGCATAATATTTTTATGTTGGTTGGACATAATGTTACTAGACTTACAGGATTTGATGCCAAAAAGTGTTTGTACCTTATTTGGTAAGAAGTGAAAAATCTTACTTCATGACTCAGGTTCAGATCACATTATTGCATAATATTTTATGTTGATTGGGTGTAGGCTATGTCCCTCATGACCTAAGTTCGAATCCCATATTTTGAAAAAATAATTTGTAAAATCTTAAGCAATAAAATCTTGATAGATGTGTTCATGTGTGCTCATATTACTCATGGGAGACTGTACAAGATTCAACTAAGACTAATGGATGAAAAACTAGACTTTGACGCATATAAGTCTTCATTTGAACTATGTGAGTCTTTGCTTGTGCTTGTTTCTCTTTTCTTGTGTTGCTCTCTTAAGTAGTGATTTTTTGTATCATTGTATATGATTATGATACATGCTCTAGATGTTGTTTCATCATCGGTAATAAAGTTGAAAGCTCAGAAACCTCAGAAACATGTTAGTAGCATAGTTTGTATAGATGTTATCATGAAAATGTCAAAATAAGAGTACTAATATTCTTTCCCTTTTTGATGATGATTCTTCCCTTTTTGATGATGACAACTACACAAATAATATAATAAGATAAATTTGAATGATACTCCCTCTATCAATATGCATATGTTTTCTCCCCCTTTGTTATTATAAAAAAGAATCAGAGAAAACATTGCGAATTTACTTACGCCCATATTCCTTAAAGGCTCATATTCTTCCAAATTAGGAATCGTCGATACTTCAGAATCTATCTCTTAAGTTTATATAATCTTCTCTCCCCAACTCCGCTGACGTTCCTTATCCATATTTATCCAATATGCAAAAAATCGGCAAATCCGTTTATATGCTCTTCTTTGCTAGGTACCTGCATAAATATGAATTATATTTCTGGTATCTGAAAATTTATAGGATCTTTATAAATAATGCAACTTATATATATATATATATGTGTGTGTGTGTGTGTGTGTGTGTGTGTGTGTGTGTGTGTGTTACTAACTATGATAAGCAGAGTATAATAATTGAATGTAAGATAAATAATAGAAACGATCACACTAGATATTTTATACTGGTTCAGACCACCCTTCCGACGTCCAGTCCCGAAGCTCCCCTTTGGTATTTCCTTTAACCAACTAACCATCGCTTCGCTTGGAGGAATAGACTAATACAAAAGTATATCTCTGACAATCTTGTATTCCAAATAACATGGTTTTTGACTGATAGTAAAAACCTTCCTATGATCTCCTTTGAGTATGTGAATGTGAATGCTTTGAGTTGTAGGAAGTGGTTTAACCAAAATTATATTTTCGTTATAATAGATTGAGCATATGTAAGCAATGTATGCATAGGAGAGTGATAAGAAATCAAGAGAGAAAAGATTCAATTAATTCAAGTTAGTTAATCTCTACATCTCAATCATGATAGCATTTATAGATTTAAAAGGATGCAGATGAAGAGTTGTTACTCTTAGATAAGTTCTTTTCATTTTAATGACTATAACCTTTCGATGAAGGGTGATTTCTTTTTGTTCAACAGAAGCGTCTTTTCAAAAATTTGCAGTTTTTCAAATGGCAGATGTTTATGGTACAACATTAGACGTCTATGACTTCAAAAAATAATTACCCGAGAATTGTCACAAACATCTATGGTTTTAGCTCAGACGTCTGTGGCTTCAGATTTTTATCTTCCCAAGTATTTCCTCAGGCGTATGTGGTTTTACCTCAGACGTCTGTGAGTAGTAAAAGCAGTTTTTAGAATTAAGTCCAGTGAATATGAAATTGTGTGTGATCATTGTATGCATATATACTCAAGGAGATCTTAACAATATTTTATCTTAGATTTTTTTACAGTAGAATACCCTTACTAACTATAGTATGGTCGATAGATCGTCATTTGTCTTCGAGTCTCAATATCTTCGAGCATGATGTCTTCTTGTAGTATATACATGTAATCTTAAAATGTGTATATGTGTGTGTGTCTATATATATATATATATGATTGTATAATTTTTATCATTGAAACATAAACTGGAGGTTCTAACAATCTCTTCCTTTTTGATGATGACAACTATACAATCAAAATAGAAGAATTATTATATTTGTCTTCCTCTGTGTATATGCATAAATTCCTCCCTTTTTTTCATTATCAAAATGGAAGGAATGATATAAGATATATAAATGTTAAATTGACATTTAATATCATGTTATATATAAGATCAAGAATATGTAAGACTAAATAAGGAAGTTCAAATAAAAAACAGAGATTAATGTAGCAAAAGTTTTAAATAGTTAAGTAGACAAGCATAAGCATAGATAATGGAAAAATAGTAAAATGATAACTAAAAATATTATGCTAATTATACTAGTTTGAAGAGTAAGATAAGCCCCCATAATTCTCGTAGTATTCCCAATAAGATGAAGGATCCTGTTTGTATATGTCTGGCCATTGTGTTTGGTCATTGTACTCCTCATCTTCTTGAATGGAGAGGCCTTGAAATGCCATGTATGATTGATATTGAAAGTGCGGAGTATCGGATACGTACATATCATCACTATCTTCTTCTTCCTCCTCGGGTTGCTCTTTCATAGGAGTCTTCTCTCTGTCCCCTCTATCGTGAGAAGCTTGAGAGTGATAAACTGGTGTATGAGCTCGAGGTGGCGGTGTAGGTGAAGGCGAGGATGATGAGCGAGAAGACGATCGACCACGTACTTTTTGCGTAACCTTCCCTAAAGTGGAAACAACTTTGTCCAAAGTCTTTTCCATTTTTGTCATCCTTGTCGAGAAAGAACGTTCCAATTTGGTCATCTTTTTTCTAAGGCCCGCTTGTTAGCTGTGATTAGCTTTTGATTTTTAAGTGCTAAATCACGAAGAGATTCATGTTGCATTGGTTTAGTGCAAGCCTCTTGTATTTCAATATCCGAAAAGTATTCGGTAGCATGAATGGAGGATGTAGGTTGTTATGAAGGATGAGGCGACTAAGTCTACTGAGGAGTGGTGGTGGGAGGATGACCATGATGCTCTTGTTGTTGTTGTAATCTCCATTGTTCAAGGGAGATTATTAAGGGTGGCCGTGAAGGAAGATGCATCAATGATAAAAACTGTATACTGCTTTCTTTATCGGGGATTTCTTCAAAATGAGAGATATAGAAGAGTACTCCAAAAGCATGTGAGAGACGCATAATGTATGGAGCATAGATAATAGTGCATCGATGATGAGACCAAAAGCTTTTAATTTCACCATGGATGAATTTTGCCCAATTTATTTGTATTCCACCAAAGATAGCATAAAGGGCTTTGTGATCATTATCATAGATTTATTCATGACTATCTAGACGTGGGATTATCGTATTTATTATTATACGATTTAATAATCAAGCTTTTGGTAGTAAGTAGCTGGATTTCCACTGGGGCATCCTATCTTCCCAAGTAAGATAAGTTATTTCGTCTCGTGGCAAGTTTCTATGATTGGGAATTTCTTCCAAATCGATCCCGGTTGAAGAACAATTAAGTATACGTCCAATGGTGTTGACGTTAATTTTTAAAACACGTCCGTACACACTCGTCCATAACTATCCTTCATCATTCTCCGGATTCCAAATCACTATTACATAAATTTGCATAGAAAAGAAAGATAACTAATTAGTCGATTTGTACCTCATTTTCGTCGAAATTAATTAAATCCCAACATTTGGAGGAGATAGTGAGTTCTTGAATGCTATATTCTCCAAACTTGCATAATCTATAAAAAGGCCTGGAATGAATCTTCTTTTGTTTTAGCTGCTCGAATCATTTGTTGGCAATTACGAAGCCATTCTTGAATGAGAGCATCGTTAACTATGGGATCGTGAGAAGAGGATGATCGATCCGTCTTAGCTCGTTTTCTAAATGGAGTTTTTGGTTTGGGAGCCATTAGTGAGCTTATAGAGATTGAATGGAGGCTAGGGTTTTAGATTTTGGAAGTAAATTTGAGGTAGGAAGTAAAATTGGGGAAACATATTTATGTATGGCTGCTGGAGGTAGGGTTTCACAACAGCTACAGATGTCTGTAGGTGAAGTACAGACGTCTGTGCTTTCAGTTAGAATTAAACAAAAAGTTACGACAGACGTCTATGAGGTTTCCATAGATGTCTATGGTTATAGAAAATAATAAACAAAGATAAATGACAGACGTCTGTGTGTTCCCACAAATGTCTGAGGTTATAGGAAATTGTTTCCCGTAACTTCTGATAGACGTCTGTGGTAAATCATAGACGTCTGTGGTATGCATTTTTCTGAAAAAATGGAAAGAATTTTAAATAGAAATTAATTTTTATTGAAATATCAATGCAATAAAACAATGTACATACCAAAACTTAACAAATAAACTTATTTTGTACGATGTGTAGCATAAGTTTAGTTTTTCTTTGAGAATTTAGAATTTTTGATTTGTTGTATATACCATGAATTTGGTTCAACTTTTGTGTCGTCAACTAACGGTTTTAGAGGAGACCAACTCGGAAAAGCTGGAGTGTCAATCCAAGCTTGGTTTGGGGTCTCGGTTTGCATAGATTCCTCGGAGTAATGTTATACACTTTTGTAGGAGTTTCTTGTAATCGAGGAGATTTTTGATGTATGCAATTTTTTGTTGGTGATTGACCACAAATTGTTAGAATACATTTTCAAGAAAATTTAGATGAGATCCTTGACGTCATTGTTCATAATACGTTTCACGTTGAACTCCCATCATTTCTTGTTGATAGTGCTATATTTCATCGACCTTGTCGGTGAGAGATGTTGATTGCAGATCAATTGAACATTTGGGTTTCTTTTCTTCGGAGGAAAAGCCAGAGTGGTATGTAGGTGATGCAACAATGTTTAGAGAGGATAAGTGAATTGATGTAGGTGTGGATTTAGTTGGTGAATCGTAAGTGTTATCCGATGAGGGTGATTTATAATCGATAGTTGAGTAGGTGGAGTCGTGATCGAAAGACATTTTTGAGTAATATTTGTCTTAAATTTTTATTTGTTGTTAGGAAGAAAATAAGCTGATTTATAAGATGAAGTTTTTACTATATTTTAGAGAGTTGGTTGAGGAAAATAAGTTCAACCATATAATTTTTAACAGAGAGTAGTTAGATTTTATATGATTAGTATTAGTTTAAATTTTATGTGGTTTTTATTAATCTAAGTGTATAAATTTTATGCTTTTGTAGTTTTATATGAGCTTTGCTTTAAAAAAGTTTAAGTGTAAAAAACTAATCCTACAAATTTAGTTAATCAATTCATTGTACGAACATATTTCTAGATCTCGTCTTAATTTAATAAAAGTTAGTTCACTTAATGGTTTAGTAAAAGTATCAACGATTTGATTTTTGGTATTTACAAACTCCAGTGATATAATTCCTTTTACCACATTATCTCTTAGAAAATGATGACGAATATCAATATGCTTTGTTTGAGAATGGTTAATAGGATTTTTTGATAAATTTATGGCACTAGTATTATCACAATATATGGGTGATTTTGTTATGATTTTACCAAAATCTAGAAGAGTTTGTTGCATATAGATTACTTGTGCACATGCTAAAGCCGCTGAAATGTATTCGGCTTCACATGTCGAGAGCGAAACATAGTTTTACTTTTTACTAAACTATGAAACTAAAGATTGACCAATAAAATGACATGACCCACTTGTGCTTTTTCTATCCGTTTTACAACCGCTGAAATCAGCATCGCTATATGACACAAGTTCAAATTAGATTCCTTTTGGATAAAAAAAAGTCCGTAATCTCTAGTGTTTGTTAAATATCTTAAGATTAGTTTTACTGCTCGATGATGTGATTCTTTTGGCTGTGCTTGAAAACGAGCACATAAACATACACTTATCATAATATCAGGTCTACTGGCTGTTAAGTATAACAGAGATCCTATCATACTTCAATATAATTTTTGGTCGAAATATTTTCCATTTTCATCTTTATCTAAAGGTAGAGAGTAGTACTCATTGGAGTTGGTTTACGTGATATATTTCCATTCCAAAACGTTTTAATAAATCGTGATAGTATTTTTCTTGATTTACAAAAATTTCATTATTTAATTGTCTTACTTGTAATCCTAAGAAATAGTTTAATTCTCCCATATGTAACATTTCAAATTCATCTTTCATTATTTTAGAAAATTCAGTGCATAATTTTTCGCCAGTGGATCCAAATATAATGTTGTCAACATATATTTGTACGGCTAAAATATTATTATTTTCTTGTTTTATGAATAAAGTGGAATCAATTTTACCAATTTGAAAACCAAAACTTTGTAAATGAGTTTTTAATCTTTCATACCAAGCACGATGTACTTGTTTTAATCCATATAAGGCATTTTTAAGTTTAAATACATGATCGGGATATTTTTCGTGAACAAATAAAGGAGGTTGTTCAACATACCCTTTTTCTTTCAAAAATGCACTTTTTACGTCCATTTGAAAAAATTTAAAATTATGATGACATGCAAAAGCCAGTAATGTTCGTATTGCTTCGAGACGAGCTATAGGAGAAAATGTTTCGTCATAATCAATTCCTTCTTCTTGATTATATCATTGAGCTACTAATCTTGCTTTATTTCGTACAATATTTCCATTTTCTTCTGCTTTATTTTTAAAAACCCATTTCGTTCCAATTACAGATTGATTGTCTGATCTTGGTACAAGTTCTCAAACATCATTTCTTTCAAATTGATTAAGTTCTTCTTGCATTGCAATAATCCAAAAATCATCTTTTGATGCTTCTTTATAATTATTCGGTTCAAAATTTGATATAAATGCAACATGACTCATTTGATTTAACTGTTTTCCGGTTGATACTCTTGTATTTAAATATCCAATAATATTATTAATAGGATGGTCTCTTAATATTCTAGGTGATGATGTTATCATATTATCATTATTGTTATTAACATTATTATTATTATTATTTTCATGTATAGGTATATTAGTTTTATTTATTAATTCTTAATCATCGTCATATTTATTTTCGTTAAAATTTTCATCAAATGAGACATGAAGACTTTCTTCTATAATATTTGTTCGTTTATTAAAGATTCTATATGCTTTGCTTCGATCTGAATAGCCAACAAAAATTTCTTCATCAGCTTTAGAATCAAATTTTCCTAGATTATCTTTAGTGTTTAATATGAAGCATTTTGACCCAAATACAAGAAAATATGATACGTTCGGTTTCTTGTTAGAAAATATTTCGTAGCATGTGTTTTTAGTCATTGGTCTAGGTGTTACACGATTTAATGCATAACAAGCAGTAGCAATGGCTTCGGCCCAAAAATTCTTTGGTAAGTTACTATTTAGTAGAGTTCGTGCACATTCTTGCAAAGTTCGATTTTTCTTTCCTAGAACACCGTTTTGTTGTGGTGTTTGAGAAAACAAAAAATTATGGCTAATTCTCTTTTTGTTACAAAAGTTGGTAAATAGTTCATTTTCAAATTCACCTCCATGATAACTTCGTATATTTTTAATTTTAAAATTCATTAAATTTTTCATTCGTTTAGCAAAAATTTTGAACATTTCAAAAGTGTCACTTTTATGTTTTAAAAATAATGTCCAAGTATATCCTGAAAAATCATCAATAATTACAAAAACATATTTATTATAATTTATTGAACGTACTTGAGTTGGTCCGAATAAATCTAGATGGAGTAATTCGAGAGGTTGTTTTGTGGAAATTTCCTTTTTAGATTTAAAGGAGATTTTCTTTAATTTACCAAATTGGCAAGCGTCACATAGGTTTTTAACCTTGTAGTTGATTTTAGGTAATCCTCTTACTAATTCATTTTTAGCTAGTTTGTTGATATTCTTAAAATTTATATGACAACAACGTTTATGACATAACCTAGGATCATCATGATTCGCGGCTAAGCATAAATTTGTATTGTTTTTGACATTCATGTTTAAGACATATATGTTTCGATTTCTAAATCTTTCAAAAATTAAATTTTTATTTTGATAAAAAATATTGCATTTATATTTTTTCGAAATCAATTTTAAATCCTTTATCACATAATCGACTTATCCTTAATAAGTTATGTTTTAACTACCAATAAAACGTTAGTAATTATAGGAGAATTAGAAATACTAATATTGATGACTTCTCCAATGCCGATGACAAATCCTTTTGAGTCATCTCCAAAAGTTACGGTGCCACCATCGATATATGTTATATTTGATAACATATTAGCATTTCCAGTCATATGCTTAGAACAACCACTATCGAGTATTCATTTCTCTTTATTTTTTATTTTAATTTTGGGCACCTGCAAAATAAGAAAATTTAATTGGTTACCACCTTCTTTGATTAGGGTCCTACGTGTTAGTGGATGTAGGTAGCCATATCCATGAAGATTTGGTTCCCTTAGAAATGTAATTCTTGTTATATACAACTTTTTGTAAATATTCATCAGTATATTTTTGTCTAATTAGTTTATTATTTGTTTTTGGAATCCATATCTTGACCATATTTGTATATGAATTCTTAAACTTAGTTTTTAACTATGGCTTTTTAAATTTTGTGTATAAAGTGCTATATTGCATTGGCTTTTGTTTGTTTTTAAAACCTAATCCTTTTCAATTTCCATATGGTTTAGATATCGTAATCAAATTTTCTAAATTTTGTTTTCCTTTGTTGAATTTTGTCACATTATTTGTTATTTTTTCAAATTTACTTTTAAGATCACAAATTTCAATGTTTCTAGAATCTATATTTGCTTGTAATTCTAGTTTTTCTTTTTCCAGATTAACTTTTTCTAACTTATAATTTTCTAAATCATTTAATAATTTGTCATTTTGAGATAATAGTGTTGCATACTTCTTCTGAATAATTTCTAATTCTTCTTCTAAGATAATTTTTTTCATCTTTTAATAATCCAGTTTCTAATTCTAATCTAGTTAACTTTCCTACATAATCCTTATTTTTTTGTTTCTCTATATTTATCATCTAGTTTAATACTTATTTCCATTAATTCATCATAAGTAAGTTCAAGACGTACCTCATCATTGTTAGCCATAAAACACACATTTGCTTGTTCTGAGTCGCTCTTCCTATCGCTATCTAAAGAAGAAGACGAATCCGAATCATTCCATGTTACTTGAAAAGCTCTTTTCTTTTTCTTGAATTTCTCGAAGTTGCTTTTCTTTTTATCATTATTGAGCTATGGACAATCCTTCTTCATATGGCCAACTTTCTCACATTTATAGCATTTAATCGATGTTTGATTTGAAGAGTTTGGTTTGCCGCCATTTTGAAATTTGTCATCTACTTGAACTTCTTGAATTTATTATAGTTTTTGGAAATAAAGACAATCTCCTCTTTGTCTAAGTCTGAACCTTCTTTACTTGCTTGGAATGCTATGTTTTTCTTTTCATAGATATGATCCTTTCTAGCCTTCAAGTTAGCTTCATATGACATAAAATTTCCTATTAGCTCTTCAACTTTAAGTTGAGAAAGATCATTAGCTTCTTCGATGGCTAAAACTTTTCTTTCCTAGTCATTTGTCAAAGAGTTTAAAATTTGCATGACTAAATCAAAATCTATGAATTTGACTCCAAGTGCCATGAGATCATGTTGAATGGTTTGAAATCTTACATACATATCAATAATTGATTCACTTGTTTTCATTTTGAAAGATGAGAATTGTTTTTGTAAAATTGAAATTTTAGTTTGCTTGACTTTATTTGTGCCTTCATGTGTGACTTATAAAGTGCACCATATATCACATGCAATCTTGTAGAGCATGACACGTGAAAACTCATTTTTGTCAAGTGAGCAAAACAATACATTCATAGCTTTGGCATTGTTAGACGCCTCTACTTTTTGTGCATCAGTCCATGTGTTAATATCAATGTCAGGTGCTTCATATTTGTTTTGAGTTGCTAGCCATATTTCTAAGACATTGGCTTCCATAAAAATTCGCATACGTGTTGACCAATAAGCATATTTAGAACCAGTAAACAGTGGAGGACGAGCAGTTGATTGACCTTCTTGAAATGTGCTTGCCATTTTAATGAATTTTCAATTACGTGTTACTGTAGATTGAAATGACCTTGCTCCTATACCAATTGAAAGTCTATTGGATCTTTATACATAATGCAACTTATATATCCGTGTGTGTATTACTAACTATGATAAGCAAAGTATAATAATTGAATGTAAGATAAATAATAGAAATGATAACACCAAATATTTTATATTGGTTTGGACCTCCCATCCTAGGTCCGGTCCCGAAGCTCCCCTTCGGTATTTCCTTAAACCAACCGACCCTCGCTTCGCGTGGAGGAATAGGCTAATAAAAAAGTATATATCCGACAATCTTGTGTTTTAACACGGTTTTTGACTGATAGTACTAATCTTCCTATGATCTCATTTGAGTATGTGAATGTGAATGCTTTGAGTTGTAAGAAGTAGTTTAACCAAAATTATATTTTGGTTATAATAGATTGAGAGTATATAAGCAATGTATGCACAAGAGAGTGATAAGAAATCAAGAGGGAAAAGATTCAATTAATTCAAGTTAGTTAATCTCTACATCTCAATCATAGTAGTATTTATAAATTTAAAAGGATGCAGATAAAGGGTTGTTACTCTTAGATAAGTTCTTTTTATTTTAATGGCTGCAACCTTTCAATGAAGGGTAATTTCTTTTTCTTTTTTTCAACAGAAGTGTATTTTCAAAAATTTGTAGTTTTTCGAATGATAGACGTCTGCGATAAAACCTCAGATGTTTGTGGCTTTAGAAAATAATTACCCAAGAATTATCACAGACGTCTGTGGTTTTACCTTAGACGTTTGTGGCTTTAGAATTTTATTTTCTCGAGTATTTCCTCAGACGTCGTGGTTTTACCTCAGACGTTTGTGAGTAGTAAAAGCAGTTTTTAAAATTAAGTCCAGTGAATATGAAATCGTGTGTGATCGTTGTATGCATATATACTCAAGGAGATCTTAACAATATTTTATCTAAGACTCTTTTATAGTAGAATACCTTTGCTAACTATAGTATGGTTAATAGATTGTCGTGTGTCTTTGAGTCTCAATATCTTCGAACATGATGTCTTCTTGTAGTATATACTTGTAATCTTAAAATTTGTGTGTATATATATATATATATATATATATATATATGATTGTATAGTTGTTATCATTGAAACATAAACTGGAGGTTCTAATAGTATCCACTTCATACGCGAGGGTCTGAGGTTAGACAAAAGGTAACCATACCCAAGTGGGTGTGGTAGAACCTTTGAAAATATAATTTTTACCAATTACTACATCAATGAAATAATAATCAATATATTTATCTCTATTCGTCGATTTTACAACAACTCACAAATTTACATAATTGAAATTTATATTTTCTGTTATATTTATATTTTTAGAACTAAGATATGACATATAACATGTAGAAATGCTTGTTTTTCTATGAAAAATAGAACAATGTCTAGTACTAGCATAATTCCTATTCATAAAAGCATATCTAGCACTATAATTATCATTCATTTTATTGTATCTTATTCCACTTTTATCAAGTAAAGGTCTAGAACTAGATAAAACCATGTTTAAATCATTTTGACCTTTATTAAATTTTGTGATTTCATTTTTAAGTTTTTCAAATTTAGCTTTAAAGTCACAATTATTATTTACAAAAGAAATATTACTATTTTTCAAAATATCAATCTCTTTATTTAATTCATAATTCTCCTTTTTAATGTACAGTTCTCATTTTCAAGAAGAAAAACTCAAGGTTTTGAATTATATAAAGTGAATTATAATAAATTATTTTGTCTTTTCAAATCTAAAAATTCTTTTGAAAACTTTATCTTCTCTTTTTCAAACATAGTATTTTGTTCATCTAGAAAATCTTCAACAGACATAAAATTATTTTTCAAAACACCATGTTGATTTTCTAAATCTAATTTCTCATTTTCCAATTTCTCAATTTCAAGTTCGATAGATTTCATCTTTTCTAAAAATAGTAAAATTAAGCTTTGAGATTTTATCACATATACCAACTAATTCATTATTAACTTCTACTAAAAAAATTTAATTAGAAGGTACCTTTTTGTAGTCCTCATTAGTTGTGGCTTTGATAGTACCTGGATTTTTGCTTGCTATATTTCGATTGGATCTTGTTCGGACCATTATTCTATAATGTTCTAACGATGATAGAGTTCTAGGCTCTGATACCAATTGAAAGAACATGTGGGTTGACTTAGATGGCCAAGTATATATTATAATGTAGCATAATAATCATAGCAGTAGTTGTAATGTAAGCAGTGGAAATAAGTAGATGTAGTAAATCACACAAGAGATTTTATACTGGTTTGGACATCTCGTCCTACATCTAGTCTCGAAGCTCCCCTTTTGTATTTCACTAACCAAAAGCCCTCACTTCACCCGAAAGAATAGGTTTTTACCACTGCTTGAATCTCCTAGAAACAAGACTTCTACATCTTTGAACCAAAAGTTCTTTTGACATGATTTGTGATTATAACATTGATACCTGTCAAGTTTACGTACACCATTCCTATAATCTCCTCTTGAGTAATGCGAGTGAAAAGTGCAGTGGTTTGGAAGTAGACAACCAAAAAATATGTACATGAAGTTCTTGGTGATATATGAAAGCAATTTGAGAGTTTGAGTGATTTTGAAAGTTAGAGCGCAAAGAATAAAAGAATTGTGATAAATCATATATATTTAAATTCTTGTGAAAACCTCTTTATATAAAGAGGGAACTGTCTCGGTAGAGAGTTGCATCCATTAGAAGAAAAAACTATTGAAGAAAAGAGTTGCAATTCTTGAATACGAAGAGAGGCGAATTTCCAAAATAATGTCAGTTGAAGCAGTTTAGACGTCTAACTTTATGTTTGTAAAAACCAAAAAGAAAATAGTTTAAAAATGAGTGGTTTCAGACGTCCAAAAAAGTTTACTAAACATCTGAGCATCAGGTTGGACGTTTGACTAATGTTACTAGACATATGAGATCCTAGTAACAAAAGCATTTGTGATTCAGTAGGTAAGACATGAAAATTAGTCCTTGATGACCCAAAATAGAGGCTCAAACATGCAACACCCAATAAATTATCCAGGCGTATTGACTAGACAAACTAAATGGAAAAAGGAAGACTGATATATTATCACTGATAAGGTTAGTAAAAATACTATCCTATTAGAAAGGTAATTATCTATTGAGGGTGGGTGGAACTGTTTTGAATAAACCGGTCTTATCCACAATTCCAACTTACTGGTTTCTTCTATCGATTTGCTAATGGGGTGATCAGAAAAATAAACATGACCCTAAGGAATTTCCTTTGGAACCGTGAAATAGAGTATTCGAAGGTAAGCTATCTTGTCAATCGGGTGTAGGTCTGCAAGCCCAAAATCTAATGTGGTTTAAGGATTATTAATCTAATTTTTTTTTGAATATCTCTCTTCTACTTAAGTGGATCTAGAAATATGGATGATGACAAGGGGACATAGAAAGAAATAATTGCAAACCTTTATTATAATGGCACATATAATGTAACAACCCGAGATTTCGCAATTATCTGGTCATCGTCAAATGACGATTAAAATCGTTGGTTAATTGCTATTGCAGTTTGAATCGATCTGAATTCTTTTGTAAATTTTGTTTAGATTGTAGCGGGCCTTAAAGAAAAACAATAATGTGGCCCATACTTGTTTCTGCCGTGTTATCTAACTAAAGAAACTCGTCCCCTTTTTCCCAAAAATTCATTTTTTTCTTCTTTTCGTTCGATAACCCTAACCCAAAACAAAATAGCGGCGACGAGTAAGAATGGCGGCTGCGATTGCTCTTCCTTCGATTTGCAAAAACTAGGGCTTCGGCGATCTTCGATTTCTTGGCGATTTTGGTGACTTCGGCTCCGATTCGTCGACAACAGGTGAGTGACATTCCTCACTCACATCTTATTCGAACTGTTCGGGGTCGTTTGCTTGCTTGTTTTCGTTGTCCTTGGCCCTTCGACTTTGCTTCAGTATCGATTTTCCTGTGACTTTGATTTGCATTCGAACTTGCCACGGTATTTGCCTTGAGCATTCTCGGCTATTTTATTTGGCTGGTGTTGGCTTCAGCTCGTGATATCGTTTCTAAGATATTGTTTATGTGATGTCGTTTACTATTGAGTTTAGTGTGGCCACCAGGATTTCAATTCCTGTTAACATCGGTCACTTGATTTGTTTTGGGTGATTTTGGCTTTAATTTGTTCTTCGTGGCACTGTGTTGGTTTTGGCACTTGTTCATTTTCGACTTCATGGAGTTTTAGCGTGTCTGCAACTATATATGCATTCATCTTTGTACTTGAATGTGAGTTTCATGGGTACCTTATTATGTTGTACCTTCTGGAGCTTGCATTGTAACTCGAATTGCTATTTTATTAGCAGTCTGTATATATGTGTATGCATACCTGCATTTGTATGTGTGTATGCATGCATTGTTGACCTATTCGAATTCTTGGGCAATCATGGCTTTTATTTGTAATAATTCGAACATGCCTTAGGTATTATTTCGACCTCTGGTCATTTGACTTTAGTTGCTTTTGTCTTGAGCATTTCACTGTGGTTTTGGCTCTTGATACTTCATATATATATATCTACTATCAAGTATGTATATATGTGACTGTTTCATGGTTCTCTGTCTATTTGACAGTTTTGTATACTTGCATCATCTTTACTTGACATTGACACTGCGGTTCCATGATTTTCTTGCTTATGTTGTTGCTTTTGGTTCACTATTTTCATCACTGGTCTTTGATGTTTGGACAGACCTGGACTTTGATGTTGTTATGGTTTAGTTGTTAGTCGAGTTGCCTACATGTGCTCTTGTAGTCGAGTCTGCACATGTTCGGATTGCATATATGTACTGCCCTTGTACATGCTTCACTGCATCTTCTCCTACCTGTTTCATTTAGTTGTACTGCCCTATGTTGTCACTTGATTTTGCTCTGGCTTTTTGTCTGAACTGTTTGTAGTCGATTGCTTTGTCTATTCATGGGCCTCGAGCTCTCTGTCATGTGCACACTGTATTTACTTCTGACCTTCGAGCGAGTTCGTGGTTTCATTTATTCACTGAACTTTGATGTAGTAGTCTGCATTCCACTGGAAAATTCATTTGAGTCGCGTTGTTATCTTCTCTGTTAACTGTTGTGTTGCTTCGACCCTGATCATTTGTTCATGATGCATTTTGCACACATTTATCTTGGAGCCTGGGCAGTTGTACACTTGTTTATGCATTAATATTCATGTCTGCACTGAAGTTTCATTTACTCTTGTTGCTTACTGTATAGTTCCTTGTAGTATTTCACTTGAGACTGCACTTGCCATGCTATGACTTGATCTCTGTTTCGTGTGTGCATTCCAGTCATACTTGTTGTCATAGTAGTTAGCTGCTGACCTGTAGCTTCACTTGAGTCATTTGAACTTGGGTTGTTAGACTTGACCTTGTGATATTTATGTAGTCCGATTCATTTGTATTACCATATTGTGCAGTTGCCATGTTTGTACTATTGGTCGAGGCCATTTGCACTTGTGTTGAATCAAATTTTGATTCGATCTTGTGCATTGAGTTGGCGAGGCAGTGCACGCGTGCGTGCACTGCAGCCACCCAAACTCGACAGTTTTGAATTGATTTTCCTTTTGCTTCTGATGCGTTGATATTTTATACCGTATTGGCGAGGCCGTACACGCGTGCGTGTACGGCAGCCAATCGAACTCTGATGGTTTTAAAGTGACAATTTCAATTGTTTAAATTGGTTTAGTCGATTTGATAAATTGTTTATTTATCCCTGTTGATGATTTAAACCTGCTGATTTTTGTTAAACACTGTTAAGTGTTATATTGACCGTTATCCGGTTTCTTTGTTTAAAGAATCGGATAGACGGGAATTATTGTGACTGTCGTCTATTTAAATTATTACTGCCTATATGCACTAATAAACTGGTTTGAATTAGACTGACCTGGGTATTATTTTCTTTTGAATGTAATACTCGGGTCAGACCCGAGTTATTTCAGGTTGTAGATTTTCTTCTTTGAGTTGCTGTTCAGGATATGAAGACTTTTCACATCTTCTGAAGTTGTCCGTGTCATTTTGTAGTAGTCGTGTCATTATATAGAACGATATGTATTCATGTATATTAGTTGATAATGTACTTGTATATATAACTTCTAGAGTCGACAGTGTAGTTGTATCATATGTATTGAGTCAACTATGTATTAACTGACATCAGTTATATATATATGAGACTTTTGTTTTTATCTGTGTTCCGCATTTATATTATCTGTGTTATTGTTATATCTAATGTCCTAAACTATTATGAACTATCGTAGTTTGTTTTATACTGATAATTGGATATGTCGATGGGAGTAAATAAATAATAGATGAGAAATAAAAAGTATATACCACTCCTACCGAGATAACCAATATTAGTGTAAGGCCAATTACGGATGGTCGCTCCTATCCAGCCTTATTCTTCGTAATAATAGACAGTATTTCTTTTAATACTCTTTGTTATTATGAGCATAGAGGTGGGGCGTCACATATAAACCCCATAATCACCGTACATCTTCTTTATGGAAGGTTTTTTCCAGTTCCCTCAACAATTTTAGGCTAGAACTCAACTTTATAATTCACTCGAGAGATAAATGGCGATTCTCCTCTTTAATTTGAGTTTATTTTAATAAGATCTAGTTGCTCTCATTCTCTTCTTTGATTTGATATTATTTTTGAAGTATTTTGAAACGATTCAAAGAAGAAAAGTGAAAATTTTAATCCACCATTTAGTGGCAGCTACTGGATGACAAAAGAAGAGATCACCTTTCCTTTGATTACTATACTAATCCCAAAACCCAACATGAGGGCCACTTGGGCTTCTGCACCGTTCGGGCCTAAAAGCAATTACGATAATAGTAGGTATCTTCTTCATCTGTTATCTGTATTCAACCTTTTATATATGAATTTGGGTTAGAAAAATCTACTTAACACGATTTAAAAGCCAAATTTCCCAAATTCTTTAATTTGCAAAAATTTTGGTTTTAGTGTTTATGTAAGATTGCCAAAATGACCTTTTAAATTGGTTAATTGTGCATTTTATATAGGCTTTTAATTTAATGTTTCTATTCAGCGGCTGTAGTTATTGGCAAGCACTAATTAAATCCATTGTTTAGGCTCATAACAAATTAAAAGTTGCTCCTGCTACTTAGCCTAGAGCCTTGAGCATTTACAAGGACATGTTGTAGGAGTAACGCATCACCTACTAGGTGGAATTACCACAACATGGGGTTTCTTCTTAGTAAAAATTATTGCAGTAGGATTTCTACCAACGGTTCACAAAAACCATGTCGCCTATAGCAAAACTCCAACTATGTGAGTCTTCTTTTAGCATATGATTTCTACCTATCCTATACACTTTTCGTCCTCTTTTGAATTAAATCTACCTTCTTTGAAGTCTCTATGATCATATCTGGCCCAAGAATAATCCTATATATAGTGCCCCACCAATAAGATGGAGATCTACATGGCCTTCCATACAATGTCTTGAACAGTGTCGTTTCAATAGTTGCCTGATAACCGTTATTATAAACATGCTCCACTAATGTGAGGCAATCTTCCCAAGAACCTCCAAAATCCAAAATACACATCCGTAATGAATCCTCTAACACTTGTCTCGAAATTAGGCCATTGGTGGACCGGTTGGGGTAATAGGTGCACCGGTACATGTTTTTCCTAGTAGTTGCTAGGCTGCGGATTTAGCTTCTCAACCCCAACGTCTAGCCTCCAACCGCCTCCATTCTGCCTTCGGTTGCCTAAGAACATACCTAGCCCTATATTTCTAAGTTCGATTTAACATGTTATTTCATCAATTTGTGTATATATTCCTCGGATTTCTATAAGTTAATGTATACCTAATTCTAATTTACTGTTCATAACCAAATCCCTCCAAAATTCCTATTTAATCCAATTTTAAATCTATATAAGTGCTTATCTATTCTAATATAGCCAACAAATCATGTATATAGGATCGACATTGCATTATACGAAGATGAAAGCACGAATCACCCATGAATTCAACGTTTTCTGCCCAAACCTCCGTTGTCCGGCCTGCTACGCCTCCTCGCTTTAGAATTCCATCTCCAGATCATTACCGGTACATAGCCTCCTCCAATAGCTTCACAACGCCGTTGTTCTCGCATGTTTTGGTTGAGTTTTGAGAGAATTGTTGCAATTTTATTCTTTGTATGTTAAAGAGAAAGAGAGGAAGAAGAAAATGTGCAGTTCATTCTGAAATTGAAAAATATATGTGACTTTATATTTAAACGAAAGGAGGGAAATAACCATTCCTTGTTAAATTTAAAAATAAAACTCGAAGTCTTGGCGCCCAATCGACCCAACATTATTCCGACCATAATTTCTTCATACAAACTCCAAACGAGGCAGACCAAAATACTACACGAATCAAAAAAATCACAATGGCCTTGGTTTCGTCATCATATTCCAAATTCGGAAAAATGACTATTTTTCCTTTCCTTATTTAATATCTATTTTATTAACATCTTAAATTTAATTATTTTAACATTATTATATTATTAATATTTGATTAAAATATTTATCAATTTTCTAAGGTATTACATTTTCCCCCTTAAAAGAATTTCATCCCCGAAATTGCTAAGGAATGGAAAATGTAATATAACGTTCATGTTAATACTTTAGATATTGATTTTAATGACAACAACCGTATAAATATAGATTCTAGTGGTTTGCCAAGTTGTATAGTATATATTGCATAATATTACATATGTACAGAATGATCAAACTTGAAGACTGATCAGTATAAAGGCTAAAGCTCAAGAGTCAGAGATAATCAAGAGTCATAAGTTTAAGGATAAAGATTTGAAGAGCTCAAGACTCTAGTGTATAGTTATGAGTCATTAGAATAAATTGTTAAAGTCTCTGGTAGCAGATTCTGATCTTTACCACAAAATTCTAATCATTGATACTTTATCAAAATAAATTTTTTAAATTTAAAATATATTTTTACAAATATTTTATAAAAGTTTTATCTATTCAAAGTATTTAAAATTATGTTTAAATTATTTTACAAAAAATATAGAAGTTTGAAGACAATTACAAATAATTTTTATTTTATAAGATAAACTTAGATATGTCAACATAGGCCTCCTATGTATGTCGACATACAAACCGTTGAAGAGGTATCTTTTGGATTTTGAATAGTTTTGATTTTTTACCGCATCTCTTCATAAATAGACACATCCCTTCATACACTATGTATAGGGGGTCTGGAAAATGAATTTTATTAATTACTTTCTCTACTTTCTTCTTACTTCAAATTCTTACCATATATTTCACAAAATCCACTTTTTATACTCTTTGAATTCAGTCAAATTCGATTTCTACTTTACTGCATTCATTCTTAACAAATTATTTACTGCTTTGGAAGCATTCTCTTTGTAAACTTAAAGATGAAACCACTATCAAAAGGGCTATATGATATCTCGTATCCTAAGTACAACTGTTTGTATTTAGAAATCAACAACTCTACTCTTATTTGTTTAGGTGTACTTGTTGCCCGTTCAAATCAAGTGGGTGTACTTAGTAGCCCGTCTAAATCCAATGGGTGATCTTATTACCCGATAAATTAAGAGAGTTTTCCTTGGAATCATGAGACAGGAGGATGTATCTCGTAGCCTTGAAGTCGAGACTGTATTCTAGTTTGCTTGCTACCTGGTTAAAGTGGATGATTGAAAAGAAAGCTATACAGTATTGTATGGCACTGGATGTACAATTGGTTAATCTGAACCAGTATAAAATTCATGGTGTCATTTCCCTTACTTTACTTTTTGTTATTGCTTTTATATCTATCCACGATTACATCTGTGATTGCTTAATTAGCATAGATCTGTGTTAATAATCTATGATTTGATTTAAATCCTGAAACTAAGTGAAATACATTCATAAAAGTTATAAAACACTATTCACCCCCCTCTAATGTTAAAGTAGCCTTAAGGTCCATTATACCGTAACCCATGGTTCACTCGTTCGTCAAACACATATCAATCAAGTATACAATCATAACATCTAATTTTTGTAAAAGCAACATGTATATATACATGATATAAACAACATATAGATATAAATGATGTAATAATCTTGCAGTTTCTAAACTTACGATGTATGAATGTTGCTAATGTAACCTATATGAATGCAATAAGATGACATATTAGGCATGATGCACAACACCCTAATATAAGTACCTATATTTCTATATGAATGCAAATTCAACAAATAAATCTAATAATCAAATTATCGAAAGCATCCAAATCCTAATCCCAGAATAATCTAAACTAAAAAAATCAAACCAAATTATAAAACGTACTGGAAAAGAGTTGAGGATGAGTAACCCTCATCTTCTCTTCAGGCTTATATATACTCTCTGTCGGGTCATTTTCCCATTGTGCTCTTACTAACTTCACCACTTTGTTTCTAAATCATTTCACCCCATGTTCCACAATACGGGTTTGACCATGAGATGAGCTCGACTCAGAAGCCAATGCCTCCACCAATTGATTAGGCGTAATCACAGTTGTTAGATTGTGTACACATTTTCATAAATGTGACACATGGAACACGTTATGGGCTCTCGCTAACTTCTTCGGAAGCTCCACTCTACATGCCAAACTCGCTATCCTCTCCAGCTGTAACAATTGGGTTTTAAGTAATAATTAATTAAAGTTAATAATAGCAATTTAATTAATTAAATTGGAATTTGGGGATTTATTTGATAAATTGGTTTCAAAATTATCTAAGAAAAGGATTTAAATTTTAAAAATATGATATCTAAATATAAATGAGTTAAAAACGTGAAAATGATATTTTATAAAAGTGTTATGGTTGAAATATAATGTTGTAAAGAAGTGAGTTTAAATAGGAATTTGGAGTTATTTAAAATTAAATAGAAATTTTTTTAAAAATAAAAAAGAAATAAAATTATATATATATATATATGTGTGTGTGTGTGTGTGTATTATATTATATTTCTAAGCCTAAACCCAATTAACCCAAGCTTAAATTTAAATTCCTTATTCTAGATTTTTTCCCTTTTCCCCTAAATACTCTCACATATTCACATCATCATTAGTTTCTTACTTCCTGAAGCTAATCAAACAAAACCCTCCTATCTTCAAAATTTAAAATCAAATCAAATAAATTACCTAAATTCATAAAATTTGAATATGTGCATCTCCATACCTATTTGCATCTATGGTGAGGAGGAAATCGAGTTTGTTGCTGTTGTGTGGAGTTATGTGTGTGCGTGCGTGTACAGAAAGAAGGAGAGGAAGAAGAATGCAACACTTACAGATGAGATTCTTCTTACAAATCTATGTTTAATCAAGATAATTTAGTTACATGTTTGTGTGTTTGAAATGTCCATATATTTGTGTATCATGTATGCATCAAATTAGAAATGAATCGGTTGAAGAATGCATGAGCTAGAGCTTAAATGCCCCAGGCCATGGCCGACCAGTGGACCGGTCATGGATTACTAGTGCATCGGTGGAGGTGAATTTTATGCAGTTTTGTGCAGCTGCATGGGTGTGCTCATATGTATTTATGCGTGCATAATTTTATGTGTGTTTATGTGAGAGTGTGTGAGTGATCTTGTAGCTGTGAATTTGCTGTTGTGTTCAAGTTAGTGTGGAGTTGTGCGTGAGTGTGTGTGCGCGCTTATGTGTGGTGTGTGTCTGCATATCCTTATGTTCTTACCTTATTGTTGTGCATCTTTAATACCTGACCTAATATTGTTGTGAATTCTCCTTTATTTTGGCTTTGTTAGCTCAACTATTTTGCTATTGCAAACTTGTTGTTGCATTATATTTGCTTGATTCATCGACTTTTCGCTTCTCATGTGTGTATGAAACTTTATATATGTTCAAGTTTCAGTAATTTACAATTAAAATGTTGATATTTACATTTAAAATAAACTGAATTAAACATACTTAAATTCTAATATATATAACTTTGATTTTGTATATGAATGCGATCATAGTTTAAAGTTCATTAATTATAGTCAATAAAATATGAAACGTTTCTTAATTGATATTCTATGGTTATCAAAGTGTGTTTTATGATATTTTAATATATATAAATAAAGTTTTGAAATTGTGCTTAATTAATTATAAATATATATGTAAAATTGATTTGGATGTTTTATAGGATATATATGTAAGTAGTAGTTTATTATTGAAAAGTTTGAAACAATTGATATATGTAAAATTTAGATAAACCATTTTTGGGTTTTAAAAGAAAGAAAAAAAATTTCTAATACTATTATTGAATATTAAATTACTTAATTTTACAAAGGATGGCGAAATTAATTATTTATTATAAAGAAAGTATTATAATTATGTTTAGACAATTATCTAATTTATTCTGTAATATTTATTTATTATTCATTTTTACACATTGATTTTGTTATATAAGATTATACATTGAGGTTGATTATTGAATATTGATTTGTTCGTTTCACACACGCATGCGTACATACACACATACGTACGTACGTACATACAAACATACATACATACATACATACATACATACATATATATATATCTACATATATATATATATAAGTGGTTAATCTATTTTATCTTGTTTTTCTAATTTTACTTCCTTTGTTATATACATTGACTTGAATTATAAGAATGAGTGATTCGCCGTTGATGTTAATTTGATTGATGTTTAATATTATACGGTGATGACATCCTTTAGTGTGATTTCATAATATTTGTACTATGTGTGATGAGAAATCTGAATAAACGAAGTTATAATACCGTCTGGGATGCGGAATTTGGTAATATTTCTCTGGTTATTCTTTGGACTCGTTATATAGAATATTGAGCAAATTGAGTGGAGTTTATAAGTAGTGGATAAACGTTTGAGTATCATGCAGTGGTATGGGACGTTGTTATGATATTTATTCAATTATTCATTGTAAGTAGATGACACACACGTGATAGGAATAGAGTGGATAGTGTGAGGTGATACACATAGTGATATATGGCTCTATGCCTATTGTCATGATCCTGAAATCCAGCGTTCGAAAATCAACATCAAATACCTCACTTGTATTCGATATTCAGATATTCAAACGTCAAACTTCAGTTCGGCGGAGCTTATAACAACATCAGATGAATATAAACAGCGGAAATAAACTGAATATCATACATTACATCATAGATACAACATCATAATAATGTCCACTATTTCATCAGAGTATCATAATACATATGCCACAACTTCCAAAGAAAACATCATAATAGTACAACAGTGATCACATGCAAAAGTCTTCAAAGGAATGAAGCGATAGTGAATATCCATAACTAAGCACCTGGTGATCCAAAAAGCTTCCAAAATATCTCCATGGTAAAAGTCCCCAAAATACCGCTAACACCAGAATACGGAAACCTGCTACTAGGCTGCCTGTGTGGAAATGATGGGCACCTAGAGTTTTAGAAAAGAAACAATAAACTCCGGGTCAGTCATGGGACTGGTATGAGTAAACAAAAGTAGTTGCTTTAAATAAAACATATTTTAAAAAGAATCCGATATGCTTTTGAAAAATGAAACTACCATAAGACCTCCCGCCACACACACAATGCAATTGCAGACTTGGAGGAGATTTCTTCTTATGATAGTCAAAGATGCTTAATACGAGAAAAATTCTTTGATATTATTACTAGTGCATAGTGTAGAAAGCCATTTTTAAAGTATAATATAAATCTTAGCCAGCATAGACATTCCGAACTATGCCTACTATAGCTACCATGTTTTGTGGCAGGTCACCGCCACGCTGCATGGTAGGTTATACAACTAAAACCGTACAAGGCTCGTATTGTTTCTTTGGATTTCCAACAAATGGTCAGGCTAAGGAACTTCCTACTGCCACATGGGTACGCCTCTGGATGGACGTCCCGAGAACTAACTAGCTCTCTGCCAACACAAGGCCGGGTTACCTCTTACACTAGGTAACTACTACACGAATATGCCACCCTCCGGTCCTTTGGGACCTTTATCCGAGGGCCCTCGATCACAAAGCAACAATCACACAGTAAATGAGATTGGAGCAACCACATAGGTTAAGCATCAGGGATCCATACCTGATACCACCTTTTTCCAGAAGGAAATGACATACCCTAAAGGGGCGACCCTCATAACCTTGCCGCATCTTTCTTGTTTCGACCATTTCCGGGATGTGAGGTTCGATGAGGTCTCGTCCACAAAGCTACGCTTTTTCATAAAGCCATGCTTTGATCAACAAATGATCAGCAAATGACCATCAACACACAGCAACACTCAGCATGCCACACTACCAAATTGGGAGTATATCACTGATAACCTTCAACTACATAACCTCTGAGCTCGTACGTCTCAGAGAAGGGTGTTAAGCTAAGAGAATAAATTCTCCGCCACCAATAGGACTGTATTTGAAAGAAATTAGCTTGATATCTCAAAGTGTAATGTCAAACATACAACCATACAAGTCTGTTCCGGGTTCGAACAGAACTGAAGGCACTTCCGAAGAAGTCCTTACAATCCGGGTTTTTACAATCCCGATCGGACTTCCCATCACTTAGGGAATCTCTATACCAGAGCAACTCAGTGCAGAGACAATCGATAGGTCATCCTATCGTTTTCATAAATACCCGGTCTTCAACACCGGTCTTCAAATGCTATCCATTACGACGTATCACTATTCGGAATGGGTTATATGACACAAAGGTCCTCTCCCGACTAAACTGAATAGTGATCGATAAATTTTTAAAACACGTGAGCATATCAATCACAAAGATTTAATTCAGGGTTCGATGTGGGTTTCGGATAACAAACTGAAATCCGACTCCCTTTCGCATCGAAGTTTAAATATCGTTTTAAGGGCAAAAAGGTTTTCACATACATCTAGGGACAAATCACAAGTCATAAAGCAATCACAGTATCACAACGGAAATATCAATTCAGTACAGAATATTTGATGATAGTCAATCATCTCCAATTTGGGTGAATATGATTAAGTGTATTAACCACACAATTATTTTATTAATTGCAAATCAATGATTAATTATTCTTAACTATGAATTAATTAAATCTTAATTACTTTCATTAATTAATCATTCTTTAATTTATCAACTTTTAATTATAAAATAATTACAATTTTAATTGTTCAAATCATCATTTAATCATTATAAAGAATTTTTGTTTTAAATTAAAAAAATAATTAAATATTTGATTTACTCTTCAAATATTTTATCAAGTTAATTTCTTAAACAATTTTACTTTTAAAATCTAAGTTTTTAAAATACTTCATTTATTTCAGATAATCATTTCAAAAACAAATTTTAAACTCATGTTTCAAAATTTTCAAAACTTAACTCTTTACTGTTTTTAGGCCTGACCCGAGACCTTCCCCGAGTTACCCCCGAGAACAACACTTCCCCGCTTCGAGTTTCTATTCAATTCGACCCGTGTGAGGATTTTTCCAAAAATTTTGTTTAAGTCCTAAAACTAATCCGATATCATGTTAAACAACTCGAGTTCAGCTTCGAGTTTCTTCCCAATTCCCCGAGCAGTGCTCCGCCTACCAACCTTCTTCCCCAACCCATTGCAACTAACACCACCACCTCCTCGTGCACATGCACAGTTGAACACGCCGCCGATGGTCGGAGCCAAGACCACCAGCAAGTCAACCTTCACCACTCGAATCCACAACAACACCCAGAATTCAAATTTATTTGCAAAACCAGGATCGAGCCATCTCGACCCAAACGACCCTTCAACACATCATCGGAAAATCGCTTCGCCCCGACTCCTCTGATCGTCAATGGCCATGAAATTTGGACCGAAGCTCCATCGACGTGCAACGCAGCGATTGGTACCGGAGGCACGAAGTCCGATCACCTATGGACGGCGCAACATCATCCTTTTCGAACACGACAAGAATGGGTTCTTAAACCCTAAATTGTTCTCGACTCATCAATTCAAACAATATAAATTTTTTCCGACAATTTTCCTGAAACCATTGATTCATAAACTAGCTTCAAACCAAATTTCAACATTTATAATTAGATTGATCATCAGAAATTCGAAAAAATTAGATTTTTGCTTAAATACAAACTGCTCTGAAGATACTGAACTAAAAATCTTCATTTTTGTTTTAAAAATCATGATTTGCAGTAAGAATTTAAGCTATTAACTTGGATTAGCTTTTTATAATACTTGAGTTCATCACATTTTTTCTCTTGATTGCATGTAACCAAAGTTTCAGTGATGATATCTTACAACCTTGGTTCAAATCAGCTTTAAAAATCTAAATTTAAGTTTCATTATCTGATTCAATTTCAAACGGAAAGTTTTACTAAGATTCAGTTGAAAACAAATTGGGGTTTGAATAAAAATCAACCTTGGTAATTTATACAGAGAGAAACAAATGTACAGAGTAACCTGGGTATACATATATCAAATCATATTCAAAGATAAATATATACAATGCCATAAAATAAATGAATCATCTTTACAGTTAAACTTAAAGCCTTTAAGTTGATGTTTACTCACAAATTTGCCTGAGAACGAAAATAGAAACAGGGAGTAACTTTTAGAGTTTTGAAAACTGCAGTTAGATCTCTCTTTAAAACTTCTTGCTTTGTTGTTGAATTGGATTTGAATTTGTAAGATAATGATGTTTATTTTTCTCAGGCTTGATGAGTTTGGTTTGAACTAACTGAAATGAGAAATGTTGATGTATAAAAGAAGTTTAGAGAGGACATTATTTGTACAAGTGATTCATATACAAGTACAAGATATTTTTCCTTGATCAGAGAAATTTCCTTCCACTTGAAGGCTGGAGTGATTTTCTTTTGTGCTAGAGGTGATGGCATTAAATGCCTATGTTCCCATTTTTTTGTTTACATATAATTTTTTCATCTTGCAAGTACACTTCGTATAGATATTTTTTTTCCTTTCTTGCTATTTGCTATTTTGTCTTGCTTCTTCATGTTTATTCCTTCAATTATTTGTACATAAAAATTTGCATACATTCTTGTTTTGCTATCTTCTTGTTCACATAATTCACATACATATTTACTTTATGCCTTATATAAAGTTGTTATAGTTATTGTGTTATTATAATTTTTCAAATGTATTCACTTTATATATTTAATTCTATTTTTAACTTAAAATTCAAATTCAATATATATACATACATATATAAGATGTTAAATCCAAGTGATTTAAATTTAAAAGAATTTTGAGTTTTATTTATTTAAATTAACACATTATTTTATTTATTTTAAAACTTTTCAAATTAAATTTCCAAAATTCAAATAAGTCGCTAAATTTAAATTAATAAATTCTGGGATGTTACAATATCCCCTCCTTAAGAAAATTTCATCCTCGAAATTTGAAAGAGAGAGAAAAACAAACAAAGAATACATGAATTCAGAAAAAGATAGAAAAATGGCTTACTAGTTTAAGCCGAGATATCCACTCTGCAATTGGGATATGATTTCTGCATACTATCTTCAGTTTCCCAAGTGAAGTCCTTTGGATCGCCACTCCATTGCACTTTAACCAGTTTTACAACTTTGTTCCTCAAGTGCTTTTCATCTCGATCTACAATCTTGATTGGTTCTCTTTTAACTGTTAAATTTGGAGTGATTTCGAGATCCTGCTGAGCAGCTTCTTCAATAATACAGTCTGGATCATGTACATACTTCCGAAGACTAGAAATGTGAAACACATCATGGACACCAGACAACCAGCTGGGCAGCTGTACTCGATAAGCTAAAGAACCGATCCTCTCCAGAATAGGAAAAGGACCAATATACCATGGTGCCAGCTTACCGGTTTTTCCAAATCTCAATACACCTCGCATTGGAGATACTTTAAGAAAAACAGAATCTCCAACTTGAAATTCCAAATCTCTTCTTCTGTGATCATAATAGCTCTTTTGGCGGCTTTGAGCAGTTATTAACTTCTTTCGTATAAAATCAACTTTTTTAGTGGCTTCTTTAATCATATCTGGTCCAAGGACGAGTCTATCCCTCGCCTCGATCCAGCATGTAGGTGATCGACACAGACGACCATATAAAGCTTCAAAAGGAGCCATCTCTATACCGGCCTGATAGTTGTTGTTATAAGAGAACTCGACCAGATGTAAATGGTCCTCCCAAGAACCACCAAAATCGAGCATACAAGCACGCAATAGGTCTTCTAAAATTCGGTTAACCCTTTCAGTCTGCCCATCAGACTATGGGTGATAAGCAGTGCTGAAATTCAGTTTTGTTCCTAATGCGTCTTGAAATGCCTCCCAAAATCTACTAGTGAAGATCGGGTCATGATCACTCACTATACTGCTAGGAATACCATGGAGACGGACAATCTCTTTCACATACAACACAGCTAAACTTGCTGCCGTGCGGGTAGATTTTACTGGCAAGAAATAGGCTGTCTTAGTCAAACGGTCCACAATGACCCAAATGGCTTCATTGCCTTTCCGAGAATGAGGCAACCCGTCGATGAAATCCATCGATACTTGGTCCCATTTCCACTTCGGTACTTCTAAAGGCTGAAGTAAACCCGCCATTTTCTTTTGATCGCTTTTAATTTGTTGGCAAGTAGCACAGCGACTCACATATATAGATATGTCCCTTTTCATTGTCTTCCACCAGAAAGTTCTTTTGATATCACTATACATCTTGTTAACTCCTGGATGGGTGCAAAGTTTAGTCTTGTGGCATTCATCTAAAACTTTGCGCTTCAAATCAGGGAAGTCTGGAACACACATTCTACCTTTTAATCTTATAACTCCTCTACTATCCATCTCAAAATTAGTGTCTTCCCTCTGGCATATTCTTTTATAAATTCCTCGAAGAAACTCATCTTCATACTGCTTGCTCGTGATCTTTTCAAGGAGAGTAGGAGTGACAACAAGATATGCAAGAACAACATGTCTCCTACTTAAAGCGTCGGCAACTACATTGGCTTTTCCGAGCGTATATTGAATATCTAGGTCATAAGATGCCAGAAATTCCAACCAACATTGTTGTCGCAAATTCAGATCTTTCTGGTGAAGAGATATTTCAAAGATTTGTGGTCGGTGAACAATTCGAATTTTTCACCTATAACAGAATAATTTATTAAGTACAAGTATATGTTAAATTAATTTGAACTTTAAAATTTCTTTTAGAAAGCAGAAGGAGATTCTTACCCAGAAGATAATGTCGCCAGATCTTTAAGGCGAAAATAACAGCTAACAACTCCAAATCATGTGTTGGGTAGTTTCTTTCATGTGGGCGTAATTGTCTACTCGCGTAGGCAATTACCTTCCCATTCTGCATTAATACTGCACCTACCCCATCACCACAAGCGTCAGTATAAACAGATAAACCCTGGTTCCCGTTGATAATCGCGAGAACATGAGCGGTGGTTAATCTCTTCTTTAACTCCTGAAAAGCTTCGTCACATTTCGGAGTCCAGTTGAATTTTACATTCTTCATTGTTAGCTTAGTCAACGGACTAGCTATCTTAGAAAAGTCCTGAACAAACTTCCGGTAATAACCTGCTAAACCCAAAAAGCTTCGAACTTCTTTTGGGGTAGTGGGTCGCTTCCAGTCTAAAATAGATGAAATCTTGCTAGGATCAACAGAAATTCCTTCTTCATTAACAATGTGCCCGAGAAATTTAACTTCTTTGACCCAAAAATGGCATTTAGAAAATTTGGCGAATAAGACATTTCTTCTTAATATCTCCAAAACAATTCTGAGATGTTCAGAATGCTCCTCCTCAGTTTTGGAATAAATTAGGATATTATCAATAAACACAAGCACAAATTCATTCAATACTTCCCGGAATACACGAGTCATAAGATCTAAGAAGTATGCTGGAGCATTGGTTAGCCCGAAAGGCATGACTAACCATTCGTAGAACATATTAGGACCCCAGAAAGCGGTCAAATGAACACAATCTTCGGCGATTCGTAACTGATGGAATCCCTGAGCTAGATCCATCTTCGAAAAGAAACGAGCGCCGTGCAATTGATCAAATAGGTCGTCAATTCTAGGTAGAGGAAATTTATTCTTGAGAGTCAGCTTATTGAGATCGCGGTATCTACACACAATCTCAAAGATCCATCCGATTTAGCAACAAACACTACTGCTGAACCCCATTCAGAAACACCGGGACGAATTAATCCTTTACTTAGAAGATCATCAGTTTGCTCGACTAATTCAACCCTTTCCCTAAGCGCCATCCTGCAACTTGCGTGAACTACAGGACGAGCATTTGGTACTAGGTCAATTCTGAATTCTATTTCTCGGTGTGGAGGTAAGGATTTCACTTCTCCGAAAACGTCTGGAAAATCTTTAACAATGGGTATGGACTCCAAACTGGATTCGGAATATCCCAAATTATACATCAACCCTTCTCTTTTAGGACTAGGGTCCTCACAAGAAATCTCAATAAACTTTCCAAATTCGGTTTTAATCGAAATCAATCGATTGTTACAATCCAATTTGGCTTCGTATTTTGTTAGCCAATCCATTCCGAGTAAGATTTCGAATTCATTAAAATCAAGGACAAAAAGACCAATAGGGAATTGGTAACAAGAATACGAGACAGGAACATCTCTACATCGAAGACAAAGGTTCGCTGGGCCTCCTACTGGATTCTTTACGCAAATTGGCTCCTCAACAAAATCAGGTTCAAGATTTAGTTCATTTATAGCTTGCTGAGAGATAAACTATGTGTAGCACCAGTATCAAACAAAACTCTAACAATTCTATCATAAATAGTAAGGTTACCTTCTAGAACCCCCTTCCCCTTTCCTGTTTTGGAGGACGTAGGTTGATCTTTGACTGTGTACACCTTTGCTACCTGAGCTTTCTTCATCATTGGGCAGTCTTTGACTTCATGTCCCTCTTCCTGACAAGCATAACATTTCCTGGGCTTTGCCTGAACGAATTGATTCACTTGTTTCTTAGGCTTCGTACAATTAGTTGAGTAATGCCCTTTTTCTGAACAATTAAAGCAATTAACATTCTCTGCCGAGCTTCCTTGATTGCTCTTCTTCTTCTCTTTACTCTGCCATGGTTTCTTGCCTCCAAACTTCCTCTTTTTCCAATTTGGATTGCTCGTATTTCCTCCCTCCTTCGGGACCTCTTGCATATCCAAGGTAGCATACCTATACCCCATATTAGTAAGATCATAAAAAGACTCTTTGACGTGGCCAGTCATCCTTTCGTGGAACTTCTTATTCATCCCACGAATGAACCTTTCATTCGTCTTCAAAGGTGTGTTCACCAATTCTGGACCGAAGCGAGATAATTCATTGAATTTGTTTAGATACTCCTCAAATGACAAACTTCCTTGCTTCAAGTCCATAAATTCCTGATACATACGAGAAATCCCAGCTAATGGCATATAGCGCTTCTCAAATACTTCTTTAAATTTCTCCCAAGAAAACTCGTCTTCTGGCTTATCTAAAGTGGATGTCTCCCACCATGCTAAGGCTTCTTCTTAAAGTTGCCAAGAAGCTATGAGTCTCTTCTGATCGTCTTCCAACTTTAGCCCCCTAAAGATTCTTTCACAAGATCTAATCCATGCTTGGGCCTCAACAATAGACTCCTTGCCGGTGAACGGCTTACCACCAAGCTTCGAGAAATTCTTATATAAATCAGCCAGATTCGGTTGATTCTGAGTAAGCATTGCTGCTTCTGTTGTTGGGGGAATTTGATTAGCTGTTGTGGCGTTTCCTTGACCCCTAGCTCTTCCTCTTCGTCCGCTCATTCTCACTATCTGTAATTAGTAAGAAAACTGGATTTAGATCCACGGACAAAATATCTCAAGGAATATCAGCAGTAAAAAGAAATAGACTAGGAAAATTCAAGGTTTCGGGTTATACTCATTCTAGGGTATACTTCACCCTATCTCTAATGAGCCATCTAATGTGTTATACTCCATAGCTAAAGTTCTTACTCAACCTTAAGCTCTGATACCAAATGTCACGATCCTGAAATCCAGCGTTTGAAAATCAACATCAAATACCTCACCTGTATTCGATAGTCAGATATTCAAACTTCAAACTTCAGTTCGGCGGAGCTTATAACAACATCAGATGAATATAAACAGCGGAGATAAACTGAATATCATACATTACATCATAGATACAACATCATAATAATGTCCACTACTACATCAGAGTATCATAATACATATGCCACAACTTCCAAAGAAAACATCATAATAGTACAACAATGATCACATGCAAAAGTCTTCAAAGGAATGAAGCGATAGTGAATATCCATAACTAAGCACCTGGTGATCCAAAAAGCTTCCAAAATATCTCCAAGGTAAAAGTCCCCAAAATACCGCTAACACCAGAATACGGAAACCTGCTACTAGGCTGCCCGTGTGGAAATGATGGGCACCCAGAGTTTTAGAAAAGAAACAACAAACTCCGGGTCAGTCATGGGACTGGTATGAGTAAACAAAAGTAGTTGCTTTAAATAAAACAGATTTTAAAAAGAATCCGATATGCTTTTGAAAAATGAAACTACCATAAGACCTCCCGCCACACACACAATGCAATTGCAGACTTGGAGGAGATTTCTTCTTATGATAGTCAAAGATGCTTAATACGAGAAAAATTCTTTGATATTATTACTAGTGCATAGTGTAGAAAGCCATTTTTAAAGTATAATATAAATCTTAGCCAGCATAGACATTCCGAACTATGCCTACTATAGCTACCATGTTTTGTGGCAGGTTACCGCCACGCTGCATGGCAGGTTATACAACTAAAACCGTACAAGGCTCGTATTGTTTCTTTGGATTTCCAACAAATAGTCAGGCTAAGGAACTTCCTACTGCCACATGGGTACGCCTTTGGATGGACGTCTCGAGAACTAACTAGCTCTCTGCCAACATAAGGCCGGGTTACCTATTACACTAGGTAACTACTAATATGCCACCCCCCGGTCCTTTGGGACCTTTATCCGAGGGTCCTCGATCACAAAGCAACAATCACACAGTAAATGAGATTGGAGCAACCACATAGGTTAAGCATCAGGGCTCCATACCTGATACCACCTTTTTCCAGAAGGAAATGACATACCCTAAAGGGCGCGACCCTCATAACCTTGCCGCATCTTTCCTGTTTCGACCATTTCCGGGGTGTGAGGTTCGATGAGGTCTCGTCCACAAAGCTACGCTTTTTCACAAAGCCATGCTTTGATCAACAAATGATCAGTAAATGACCATCAACACACAGCAACACTCAGCATGCCACACTACCAAATTGGGAGTATATCACTGATAACCTTTAACTACATAACCTCTGAGCTCGTACGTCTCAGAGAAGGGTGTTAAGCTAAGAGAATAAATTCTCCGCCACCAACAGGAATTTATTTGAAAGAAATTAGCTTTATATCTCAAAGTGTAATGTCAGACATACAACCATACAAGTATGTTCCGGGTTCGAACAGAACCGAAGGCACTTCCGAAGAAGTCCTTGCAATCCGGCTTTTTACAATCCCAATCAGACTTCCCATCACTTAGGGAATCTCTATACCGGAGCAACTCAGTGCAGAGACAATCGATAGGTCATCCTATCGTTTTCATAAATACCCGGTCTTCAACACCGGTCTTCAAATGCTATCCATTACGACGTATCACTATTCGGAATGGGTTATATGACACAAAGGTCCTCTCCCGACTAAATTGAATAGTGATCGATAAATTTTTAAAACACGTGAGCATATCAATCACAAAGATTTAATTTAGGGTTCAATGTGGGTTTCGGATAACAATCTGAAATCCGACTCCCTGTCGCATCGAAGTTTAAATATCGTTTTAAAGGCAAAAAGGTTTTCACATACATATAGGGACAAATCACAAGTCACAAAGCAATCACAGTATCACAACAGAAATATCAATTCAGTACAGAATATTTGATGATAGTCAATCATCTCCAATTTGGGTGAATATGATTAAGTGTATTAACCACATAATTATTTTATTAATGGCAAATCAATGGTTAATTATTCTTAACTATGAATTAATTAAATCTTAATTACTTCATTAATTAATCATTCTTTAATTTATCAACTTTTAATTATAAAATAATTACAATTTTAATTGTTCAAATCATCATTTAATCATTATAAAGAATTTTTGTTTTAAATTAAAAAAAATTAAATATTTGATTTACTCTTCAAATATTTTATCAAGTTAATTTCTTAAACAATTTTACTTTTAAAATCTAAGTTTTTAAAATACTTCATTTATTTCAGATAATCATTTCAAAAACAAATTTTAAACTCATGTTTCAAAATTTTCAAAACTTAAATCTTTACTGTTTTTAGGCCTGACCCGAGACCTTCCCCGAGTTACCCCCGAGAACAACACTTCCCCGCTTCGAGTTTCTATTCAATTCGATCCGTGTGAGGATTTTTCCAAAATTTTTGTTTAAGTCCTAAAACTAATCCGATATCATGTTAAACAACTCGAGTTCAGCTTCGAGTTTCTTCCCAATTCCCCAAACAGTGCTCCGGGCTACCAGCCTTCTTCCCCAACCCATTGCAACTAACACCACCACCTTCTCGTGCACATGCACAGTTGAACCCGCCGCCGATAGTCGGAGCCAAGACCACTAGCAAGTCAACCTTCACCCCTCGAATCCACAACAACACCCAGAATTCAAATTTATTTGCAAAAGCCGGATCGAGCCATCTCGACCCAAACGACCCTTCAACACATCATCGGAAAATCGCTTTGCCCCGACTCCTCTGATCGTCAGAGGCCACGAAATTTGGACCGAAGCTCCATCGATGTGCAACGCAGCGATTGGTACCGGAGGCACGAAGTCCGATCACCTGTGGACGGCGCAGCATCATCATTTTCGAACACGACAGGAATGGGTTCTTAAACCCTAAATTGTTCTCGACTCATCAATTCAAACAATAGAAATTTTTTCTGACAATTTTCCTGAAACCATTGATTCATAAACTAGCTTCAAACCAAATTTCAACATTTATAATTAGATTGATCATCAGAAATTCGAAAAAATGAGATTTTTGCTCAAATACAAACTGCTCTGAAGATACTGAACTAAAAATCTTCATTTTTGTTTAAAAAATCATGATTTGTAGTAAGAATTTAAGCTATTAACTTGGATTAGCTTTTTATAATACTTGAGTTCATCACATTTTTTTTCTTGATTGCCTGTAACCAAAGTTTCAGTGATGATATCTTACAACCTTGGTTCAAATCAGCTTTAAAAATCTAAATTTAAGTTTCATTATCAGATTCGATTTCAAACAGAAAGTTTTACTAAGATTCAGTTGAAAACAAATTGAGGTTTGAATAAAAATCAACCCTGGTAATTTATACAGAGAGAAACAAATGTACAGAGTAACCTGGGTATACATATATCAAATCATATTCAAAGATAAATATATACAATGCCATAAAATAAATGAATCATCTTTACAGTTAAACTTAAAGCCTTTAAGTTGATGTTTACTCACAAATTTGCCTGAGAACTGAAAATAGAAACAGGGAGCAACTTTTAGAGTTTTGAAAACTGCAGTTAGATCTCTCTTTAAAACTTCTTGCTTTGTTGTTGAATTGGATTTGAATTTGTAAGATAATGATATTTATTTTTCTCAGGCTTGATGAGTTTGGTTTGAACGAACTGAAATGAGAAATGTTGATGTATAAAAGAAGTTTAGAGAGGACATTATTTGTACAAGTGATTCATATACAAGTACAAGATATTTTTCCTTGATCGGAGAAATTTCCTTCCACTTGAAGGCTGGAGTGATTTTCTTTTGGGCTAGAGGTGATGGCATTAAATACCTATGTTCCCATTTTTTTGTTTACATATAATTTTTTCATCTTGCAAGTACACTTCGTATAGATTTTGTTTCCTTTCTTGCTATTTGCTGTTTTGTCTTGCTTCTTCATGTTTATTCCTTCAATTATTTGTACATAAAAATTTGCATACATTCTTGTTTTGCTATCTTCTTGTTAACATAATTCACATACATATTTACTTTATGCCTTATATAAAGTTGTTATAGTTATTGTGTTGTTATAATTTTTCAAATGTATTCACTTTATATATTTATTTCTATTTTTAACTTAAAATTCAAATTCAATATATATACATACATATATAAGATGTTAAATCCAAGTGATTTAAATTCAAAAGAATTTGGAGTTTTATTTATTTAAATTAACACATTATTTTATTTATTTTAAAACTTTTCAAATTAAATTTCCAAAATTCAAATAAGCCGCTAAATTTAAATTAATAAATTCTGGGATGTTACACCTATATTTAGCGAGTATGGCTCTATGCCTAACGATGACCTAGAATTCGTGTCTATAGGTATTGGTTCTATATGCCACTATTATGATGTAGTCTTATTATGTTTGTTGGAGAGAACCAAATGGCTAGAATCCACCCTAGCAGCCTGATCGTGGGGTCGCTCCCCAGATCTGTGACATACCATTTTTATTTAGCTTTGTGCTTTCGCTTTATGTGTTCGCCCCTATGTCACCTAGGTCAGTATTCTGTTACCTATAGAGGCAAGTGTAGTGTTGTGACTTAAGAGTCCTCGCATTGACGAGTTCAGTGGTGGACACGTGTCACGATGACTGTTGAGGTAACTAAGACTGTAGAGTCTTTGGAGCTTGCTTAATGTTATTAGTCTCCCTTCTAGTACTAATGGAGTAATAGATTGACATATACGATTGATACATCTCATTGTAGTATGTATATGAGTTTGATGACCCACATTTTGTTATACATATGGCTCTACTTGGGACTTCATGTCCGTCGTACAGTCAAAGCCCGTAAATATACTTTTTAATGGTATAGATTTGAGGATATGAGATTATAGCTGTGAAATATGACTAGAGTATAGTGGATTCTCATGTATATTAATAAGCACCCTATCCTATTTGATATATTGATGATGATGTTTTATCGAGATTGGGAGATATATTTGGACAGTGCTTTGTGCTAGTCTGATTATATTCGGTGATATCTCATTTAATGATATTTCTGGATTTGATAATGATTTTGGGTTATGTATGATTCATCCATTTGTATTGATTCTATGATTTCTGATTTGATGTGTTTCCATATGGGTGATGACATCTTTCGATATTAGAGCTAATTGTTTCATATAGATTTGAGTTATTTATGAGTTGTGATACATTGATGATTATTATGGGATTATACAAATATTACATGCATACATTTTATATCTCTATATATTTATATATACATACTTTGGCATGCCGTCCAATGGTTTGATTATCTATGTTAGAGTTATCATTATCTTATTCCATGTTTACACTGTATTACCCATATTATAGATTCTAGATTAGGCATAGTCTGACTCGTGTGTTATTTATGTAATACTCGGGTTAGTCCGAAATATCTCAGGTATAGGGACGACATGACCAGCTTGTATTTTATTGGGCTTAGAGAAGTCTTATATTAAGATTGTTACATGATGTCAATATGGCATTGATTCACAGTATATACATTTTAGTATGACATTGATTAACAGCTCAATGCCAATATTCGTTCTACCTAACTCCACCTCCATCGCCCTTAAACCTTAACCCTAGTTTTTGACCATCGTCATCAACCGTCGCTAAACTTCACCATAAATTCATTAAAAATCTGCTACTTTGTCACGAAGTTAATGCACTATACACTGCCGTCTAATTTGACTTGGATCGAGGGAATTGATTTTTCAAACTTTATAGAAACTTTTCTCATGTACTATCATTGAGCAACCATGGCTGTTCCGACCAACGAATCTCAATGCGACTATTTTTAGAAAAATACCGAGGACCTAACTCTACAACTTTGCAGTCGGAAGTCCAGGCTAAAAGTTGATGGTTTATAAGGCAATTGGGTCACAACCCTTTCAAAATCAATAAGTATATCCCTCTATACCAAGAGTGGACTATACCAAGGGTTACATAAACCCTTTCACCCACTTTTTAGTTATGGGTTTCCCAAACATAGGTAACATAACAAATCATTTTGTTTATCGAAATGACAAATCGTTTTGCACTAATATTCACAAATACTTTCAAAAGCCGGTATTGTTTATTTCCTCAAAATATTTGGTAAGCCATTTTAAAATCCTTAGGATTTTAGTCCTCGAAATTCTCTTTTCATTTATAAAACACATTTTTATAAATATCTTTATATAAATCACTTTTATATAAAATCACTTTAAAAATACTTATTTCCAAATACTTCTATTTCTTTGAAGGAAAGCATATGTTCCATTTAAAATTATAACAAACATCTTTTATTAAAATCGTTGGTTAATTGCTATTGCAGTTTGAATCGATCTGAATTCTTTTGTAAATTTTGTTTAGATTGTAGCGGGCCTTAAAGAAAAACAATAATGTGGCCCATACTTGTTTCTGCCGTGTTATCTAACTAAAGAAACTCGTCCCCTTTTTCCCAAAAATTCATTTTTTTCTTCTTTTCGTTCGATAACCCTAACTCAAAACAAAATAGCGGCGACGAGTAAGAATGGCGGCTGCGATTGCTCTTCCTTCGATTTACAAGAAAGCTAAGTAGGAACCTACTTGCTATGGGTGCAAGGAGAAGGGTCACTTGATTAAGAACTGCAAAGTGAGCAAGAAGAAGAATGCTATAATTGTGACAAGCCTAGGTATTTTAAGAAGGTTTGTCCGAAACCAGTGAAGGATAAGCAGGTTGTGAAAGTATACGCTTTAGACGTTGTCCTGCCTTCGTTGAGTGCTCCCTCGATGAAGGAGAAAGGAAAAGGAGTCGTTATTCAAGGTATGCTTTCCATTAAAGATGTTTCCGTTTGTGTTTTGTTTGATACCGGGGCTTCACATTTGCTTATGTCCAGTGATCTAGTAGACATACCGGAGATAGTAGACCGACCCCTAATTGTGGCAAACCCTATTGGATGCTCTACTAGCCTTTGCATGGTTTTTCGTGGCCTAGTGTTATCGAGTCATGGATGCTATTTTGTTTGTGATTGGAATTTTGTTAGGTTCGAGATTATCTTTGGAATGGACTGGCTTAAGAAGTATGCGACAATAGTGGATTGCGAGAAGCTATTGGTGACAATCGAGGATGTGGAAGGCAAACAATAGTGTTTGGCTTTCTACCAAAAGATGGGGTGATGGTTAGCTTTCTATATTCGCTTGAAGTTCCATAGGAGGGGTTGTCATCTGTGCCTATAGCTAAAGAGTATTTGGATGAATTTGAGGAAGTGATCGGATTGCTGTCACAAAGAGAAATTGAGTTTTAAATAGACTTAGTGAAGGAAGCAAGACCTATAGTTTGCCTTTGAGGCGTATGGCACCAAGAGAGCAGAAGAAATTAAAGGTGCAAATGAATGACCTATTAAGGAGAAGGTTCATTTGGAGGAGTACATCTGAGTGGGGTGCACCTGTAGTATTCATGAGTAAAGCGGATGGCTCTTTGAGGTTATGTGTGGGTTATCGCGAGCTGAATAAAGTGACAAAGAAGAACATGATACTCTTATGCATTGATGACTTGCTTGATCAGCTTTACGGTGCGCAGGTGTTCTCTCGAATGGATTTGGCAACGGGATTTCACCAGTTGAGAGTAGCAAAGAAGAGTGTGCCTGTTACTGCGTTTCATATGCCATTAGGTTTTTATGAGTGGTTGGTGTCGCCATTCAGGTTAACCAATGCTCCGGCATACTTTGTGGATCTTATGAATCAGTTTTCAAAGACCAGCTGAACAAGTTCGTAATTATGTTCATGGATGATATTCTGATCTATTTCAAAACCGAAGAGGAGCATAAGACACACTTGAGGATTATGCTAGAGTTTTTGAGGAAGAACTAGTTGAGAGAAAAGTTCTTTAAGTGTCACTTCTGAGAAAAGAAGTGAGGTTCTTGGGTCATATCATTTCTAAACAGGGTTAGCAGTAGATCCTGTGAAGGTGGTAGCGGTCCAAGGTTGGAACCAGCCCAAGAATGCTACAGACGTGAGAAGTTTCCTAGGATTGGTAGGATACTATAGGCGTTTTATCAAGGAATTCTCAAAGATAGCAGCATCATTACCAATATGACGAAGAAGAATATGACTTTTGTTTGGGATGCGAAATGTGAGCATGCATTTGTGAGTCTGAAAGCAAGGTTGATGAGTGCATCGGTATTGACCATTCCAAGTGGGAATGAGGAGTTAATGGTATATACAGACGCCTATAGTACTGGATTGGGTATGGTATTTATGTAGAAAGGAAAAGTTGTTGCCTATGCTAGTCGACAGCTAAAGTCGCACGAGAGGATTTATCCAACTCATGATTTGGAATTTGAGGCGATAGTTTTTGCTTTGAAGATTGGAGGCATTATCTGCTAGGAGAAAGGTTTGAGCTGTTTACAGACCACAAATCTTTGAAGTAGCTTTTCTCTCAAAAGGACCTCTATCTTCGTCAACAATGGTGGTTAAGTTGTTAGCCTCCTATGATTTTAGCATTTCCTATACACAAGGAAAAGGGAATGTGATTGTCGATGCGTTGAGTAGAAAACATGCTAGTTTGGGAGAAATATTCATAGAATGGAAGCAGATTGAGTATATTACTGGGTATGATTTCAGGCCTCACTGCGAGCCAAAACTAAAGATGTTGGCAAGTTTGTCGATCGGACCTACTCTAATAAAAAGGATCGGTGCTAGTCGGAAGCGAGATGTTAGGCTGGCAGAGATTATAACAAAGATAGTAGAAGGAGTAGAGTCTGAGGATATGAAGCAATATGGACTCGACCGAAAAGGTTGGATCCGTAAGGATGGAAGACTGTTTGTTCTCGATATTGATGGATTGTGAGATGAAATGCTATGAGAATGTCACCATTCTAAGTTTACAATACATCATGGAGGTAATCAGATCTATTATTGGGAAGGTATGTAGAAGGATACTGGGACATCAATTTCAAAGTGTATGAACTTCCAATTGGTAAGGAGAGAGTAAAAGAAACCCAGTGAATTGTTGCAATCGTCGGAAGTTACTAAGTGGAAATGGGAGCAAGTATCGATGGATTTTATTTATGGATCGTCGAGGACTCGAGCAGTGTACAATAGCATTTGGGTCATAGTTGATCGGTTGATCAAGAACGCTGGATTTATACCTATCAAGTCAAGTAGAACGGCATCCGAGCTGGCAGAGTTGTATGTAAAGTGGATAGTACGGTTTCACAGTGTGCAAGCATTGTAAGTAACCGAGACCTGTTGTTCACTAGTGGGTTTTGGAAGAGCTTACAAGGGGCGTTAGGGATCGAGCTGCACCTCAGTACAGCTTATCACTTGCAAATGAATGTGCAGACCAAGTGAGTAAATCGTATATTGGAAAATCTCTTACGAGCATGCATTATAGATTTTGGAGGACCATGGGATGACCATCTACATCTGGTGGAGTTTGCATGCAACAATAGTTATCAGTCGAGTATTAGTATGGCTCCTTATGAAGAACTGTATAGCCAACCATGTAATGCTCCTTCATGTTGGTAGGAAGCGAGCAAGAAATTGATACTTGGTCCTGATATGATTAAAGAAACTTAAGAAAGGATTGGGATCATTCAACAATGAATGAAAGCCGCTCAGGATCAATAGAAGAGCTACACCGATAAAAAGACCTATAGATTTGGAATTTTCTATTTGGGATATGGTTTTTGTGAAGGTATTTTCTTTGAAGAATGTAGTTCGATTTGGTCATAAGGGGTAGTTGGCACCGAGATTCGTAGGTCCTTTTCCAATAATAGGGAGGATTGGGAAGTTAGCATATATGGTCGACTTACCTCAAAAGATAGCAAGCATGCACAATGCCTTTCATGTCTTCTATCTACTAAATTTGTGCATGACTCAGGCATGACGATTACATCAGGTCAACTTGAAGATGTTGAGGTAGAACTAGAAGTTTCGAGATCTCATAGGCTGTTCGTATTGTTGGACAGGATACGAAACAGCTTACAAGAAAGTCGGTGAAACTAGTAAGAGAACAATGGAGCAGAAGTGATGACATTGCATGTGGGAAATTGAGAAAAGCATAAGGACTGCATGTTCGGAGCTCTTTGAATGGTAATATCCATTGTTTATTGTATCTACTTTCACCATTGTATATTGCATTTGATAGGTTAGTATTCCACATGGTAGAGTAGGATCACCTATTCTATTGATTGCATGACTGCTTGTTTGATATGGTTGATGGCTGCATATAATTGTTAGGCATGCGGAGTAAATATGGTTGCTTATTTCTTGACTTGTTTAGGTATTTCGAGGGCGAAATTCCTAAAAGGGGGAGAATGTAATGACCCATATTTTACATATCAAAGGATCGTAAAATATTTTTATTTTATTTATATGAAGTCGTATGATTCTATACTTTTGGGATATGACTCGTATGGATATTATACATACTTATGATTTTTTACCAAATTTATATGTTACCATTTTGACTCTACAAATCTTTTTTGGGCTATTACCTTTAATAGGAGTCGAACTAGGATCTTGAACTAGTTCCATTGCTTTAGGATGATGTTTTCCTATTCCGTTGTGTGGTCATAAGAGGAAAACAGACTTACAGTTAGGAAGTTATTCTTGTTTTAAGTTTAAATAGCTGCTGGCCAGTATTAGTGTATAATCGACTAAGCACATAAGCAGATCCACTAGTCTAATTCTAGATTAGTATAAATAGGGGACTGTAGGACTCAAATTAAAAAAATTCCTTTCCCAAACCAGATCTAAACCCTCATTAACCCTAATTTCATCCAAAATAATACAAATTACTCTCTAAATCTAGCTAAATTGTTAACTAGAAAGATCATCAACTAGAAGATAGAGATCATCATTTAGGTTGATTTGCATTGCTTTCTATTGCCGTCCATATTGGATCTAGGTGAGAATTGGTTGATTTTGGTAATTGGTAAGTGGTTTATGCCTTCTCACTATCCTATGCATGTTTATATGGTATAATTGCATATTTTAACATGATTTTTTGCCTTAAAACCTTTTCAAACTTTAATTACATTCTATCATATGCTTATGACCTAAATTTGTGGATCTTTGAAATGGTTTTTCAAAAATAATGTAGTAATTTTCCTTGTTCATATTCATATGTGCATGTAATATGTAAATTTAGATTAGAATTGATTTGTTTATCACATTCTTGTGTATTGCTTGTATGAATGGATGTATATACTTGTTATTCTATGCTTATATGTTGTGCTTTGATGTTGTTTGCTAGTGTTTTAGATGATTAGGAGGATAGGTTGGTGAATTTGGCAAATCGAAGGCAATGTTTGTCGGAATTGGACGAAACTTGGAGGAGAAGCTCTGGAGTATGGAGAGAACCAGTAGCTCAAATCGCAAGTCCAAATTGGCTAAGTGCACAACTCGGTACCGAGTCATTTCTATAGCTCGATTGGGTCGGCGACTTTGGGGATCTCTTAGTGTTGGCTACTGGAGATGGACCATGGCAAGTTTCAGAGGATTGGCTAAGTGTTGGGTTTTATGCCGAGTTATTTCTAGAACTTAAAGTTATATGCTATAGGATGGGACCGAGTCGTTTTGAGGAATGGATCGGGTATGGAGCATTTAGGAAGGAGTACTAGAGGCAGGAGAGTTTACTTAGCCCAATTGGCAAAGTAAATGGGTCGGTACAGAGTTGTTTTTGTAGGTCAACATAAGGTAGAACTTCTGGGGAATGGAGTAGATGTTCTATAGAGCATTTTGGGGGTATTGGCTCATTCGCTTGGACAGTGGATAGCGATGTAACAACATGATAAAAGCTTTGTAGCTTTGGTTTGTGAGTCATGAACGGAGTAAGTACCGAAGCTAGCAAATTGATAAAGGAGGGAACCATGGAATGAGAACGTGAAGGGTTTCGAACAATAGAAATTGGATTGCGCAAAGGAAGGGCTCAGATCCGAATGGAGCAAATGAGGGCTTGGATGTATGTGCTAAGGAATCGTTGATACTCGGAGTGTTTTCTGTTGTGCTCTGTAACACCCCCTATCTTGAGGCTCGAAGCTAAGTGCTACAGATGCTGCATTCATCTATAGTATTAACTTCCGGTGACAAAATACGGTAATGTTAATGGTATCTATAATATCAGAAGCACTTGAATTTGAAATAAAATCATAGATTACAAAACAACAACTATACTGATTACATTTCAAATCCATGTTTCATATTCCATTACATAATCCCAAGCAATTACCAGGTTTCGATCAAATATAATTATTACAATATACGCCAAGAGCGATATGTGAAGATGCCCCTTTTGATGATCAGAGTACTAAATAGACATAACAGTCTTAATACATCACAGCGGAAATAAAATTAAAACTCCTAAATAGCTAACTTTTGCCTCCTGCTCATCTTCGGAAGCTTTATTCATCCACTTACTAAACCTATAAATCCTAAATTCTCGATCGACTCAAATCAATTTTGAGCATCCGAGAGTTTAAGTGGAAATACATAAACTTCGAGTCAGACATAAAGCCTGGTATGAATAATACTATTACATCTCGGTTTAAAGAAATTGAGTGAGACCACGCCGCTTAGCAGAACGGGTTTCCCCTCACTAATATCCCTTTAAAACATTTCATTTTGCAAATCAGAATCCTAGAATCAAACTGATTAAAACAATAATATCAATATCATATATGCTCATAAATCAGGTAATCAATGGACTATCTGTCCGAACAATATAGTTTTATTTGGCTAACTACTAACTATTGGCTGACTCGGGCCTACCAGACAAAATAAATAATCTACATCTATTAGAAAAACTTCTGGACGGTCTGTCCTTAACTTACTTCTTCCAGGGTCAACTGACCCTAATGGTTTTGCGGGCTCACCAATAACCTATTCTCCTTCTCTGTATATTCCTTTCTGTGTGTAACATCATTTAAGTCTTACCTGTGACTAAGCCCTACACACTGGAATTTCGGACTTATATTAGTTAGGGGCTATAACTAATATATATGGTGCGACTGTTAACCATAAAAATCACTTAAGAACAAAAGTTTACGGAAGGATGTTTCGAAGGCATTAGGAAGGCTTTCGAAGGAGTCACAAGCATCAGGCGCCATCACAAATGATAAAAGAGTGCAAAAGCTTTTGAAAAGATGAAAAAGAAAGCAGGGCTACCCTTTCGCCTCATTCAAACCTTTCGATGTAGATGGATGTGGGTTATAGAAAATGCAAGAACGGATTCGGAACCCCTTTCGAAGGCAATGAATAACAACCCTTCGTATGCGCGCTAAACCTTTCGAACCCAAAGGTTTTGCCTTCATTCAGACTGCTCGGGAAGATATCCTAATCGAAACAACCCTTTCGAAATCATAATAAAGCCTTTCGAACCAGTTGAAGCCTACAACATCAAGAGAAGTTTCTGCTCAATTCGCAAGAAGGCATTCAAATGCTATTAACCACTTCGAAACCTTTAGCACTTCAACACCTTCGAAACCGTAATAAACTACCTATCGACAGAGTCGGAAGTTCGTAGCTTTACTTCTTATAAAATACAAAGCAACACGAAGAGAAAAAGTGCATTTGCAGCCCTTTCGATGACGTCGAAAGCAATCCAGGAAGAAGCAGAGAAAATGAACACTTAAACCTTAACAACAGCGAAAGATGGACAAGGAACCCTTTCAACGGGGTTGGAAGGTCTAGAGTAAGAAGATGGGAAGCACAAGGATGAGTTAGAGAACTCGCAAGGGAAGCCTTTTGATAGCATCAAAAGCAGGCAAGGCCTTTCAACCGTGTCGAAAGGATTGGTGCGGAAGATAGAGTGACCTTTTGACTAAGCCGAAAGCATGGGCACGGAAGAGGGGCCGACCGACACCTATAAATAAGACCCAAGGGGTCCGATTTAGGGGACCGAATTTTGAAAATCACGAGTTCTTTCTGATTTTATTTCTAAGCAAATTAAATCTTTGTAACCCTAAATTGATTTGAGGGAAATGCTCTCAAACTTGTAACTCTTTTGTGGATTAATGAAAAAGAAGGAATGCACAGATTCATTAAGGATTTCAATTATGGGGAAGATCACTACGATCAATAGCTAGACTAATGATCAATTGCTCATGATGCTACCTTATCTTCTTAACTTCTTTGTCTTATGCAAAGCTAAGAGATCAACTTGGAGAGCATACATGCGAAACACATTATCATCACGATAAATAATATATGATGACGAATAAAGATGGTGATGATGTTTTAGCAATGATAAGTTCATAAAACTTACAAATATTCAAGATGATCTTTTATCATATACACCAAATAGAGCTTGTATAATTAATGAATTAGATCTATTTCGAAAGGATGAAATCCCTTTTGACTGGGTCGAAAGAGATGTCTCGAAAGAAATCTGGTTCATAAATGACAAGCAAACGTACAAGGATGGATTCCTTCGAAAGGATCATACTCCTAACTATGTCCTCAACCCTTTCGAAGGAGTTCTTCCATAAAGACGAAACCGATAACGTCGAAAGCAGTTATTAAAGGCTGAGCAGACCATTCGACATAGTTGAAAGAATTGAGGGAGGTCGAGGAGTGAATGCTTTGTATAAATAGCTATTTTCAACTCATTCAAAAGAGGGGTTTCGAATAACATGCTTTCTCCTACACCTCCATTTTGATGAGGTTAATTTAGTCAATGGTCCACTATTGACACCTTACATATTATCCACTGGAAGTAGTTTGACTAAGTCAACCTGATCGGAGGGGAGGTTTTAAAGGAAGTAATCTCTTTCAATTATCTTTTGATAGTCTTATTTTGTTACATAAACGATCGTTTTTGTTATTCACATAGTTTTGGGGATGTTGACAAGCTTCTTGTTAACATTTTTGGCACTAGAAGGAGGGATCGAACCTCCGACTCTATTGAACATCCAACACCACCTACCTCTAATCAAATTCTATTTCAAGCTTATCTACTTTTGATCTAACTTCATCATGGCTAGCAAAGTTAAAAAATCTAAGCAAGGATCTTCTGAACCACACTTAGTAGGATTCTCCCCGAGAACGACCAAATATTCCAAACTATATGAAGAGCAAAGGCTAAGATTAGAAGCTCTAAGGATTATGTACAAGAAAAGAGCGGAATCATATGATCTAGAAAATTGTAGCTTAAATCCCTTTCATATTGGCCCAACCTTTATTTTTGCCTTAGGAGAAAGGGAAAATGGAAATGACAACTTGTTTAATCAAATGAGAAAGACGATTTAACACTATGCCAAAGGCACAATCTTTGAAGAAGAGATAATGGCAGACTATAATGCCTTTGCACATAAATGCCAACAAACTGCAACTGGAACACTTCTAACATAGGAACTCCAAAGGGTGTCAAAAATAAAAGTAATCGATGAAGGTGAAACTACAAGGCTAAGTAACAAAAAACCGAAAAGTCATCCTAAAGAAACAAGTTTCATGTCAAGACTTCCTAAAGAATGCAACCTAACAACATCCATAGAGAATGTCTACTTGCTAACCAAGCATAAGCTCAATTATTGGCCATCACAGAAAAAGAAACCAAAATATGAAAGGAATATGGGGGGATCCTACTTCCATTTCCATATGATAAATGGACATGAAACTAACCACTGCAGATCCTTGTAGGGGATGATAATCAACTTTTTCCATCAAGGCAAAATCAATGAATTTGTAAAGAGATCATGAATGAAGTTAATAAAGAATTACTTTACTAAGAAAGATCTATGTGGTTGGGAGAGAAATACTCCTTTCATTTGGACACTACCTTTAACGATCAAAGCCTATGTCCACGCCGAATTGGCCAGGACAGAGCTTCTATTGGATGGATGAGTGTAAACCTTTATCCGCGCCATGCTATGGCCAAGTTAAAGCATCGACAAGCCCCTGTCTGTGCCACACTATGGCCAGGGCAGGGCACCTCCTGGAGGGAGGAGTGTAAGCCTTTATCCACACCACACTATGGCCTAGTTAAAGCATCGAGAAGCCCCTGTCCGCACCATGCTATGGCCAGGGCAGGGCACCTTCTAGAGGGAGGAGTGTAAGCCTTTATCCACGCTATGCTATGGCCAAGTTAAAGCATCGACAAGCCCTTGGTTGTGTCTCTGGTCAGGTCAAGGTGCCTCTTGGAAGGAGGTTGGGTAAGTCCTTGGTTCCAGCTTGAGAATAAGTTAACAAAGCGCACCAGACAACAAAGGACTAAGATGTCCAAGCCCAAGAAGAGGCTCATCAAACAAAGGACTAAGATGTCCAATCCCAAGAAGAGGCTCATCAAACAAAGGGCTAAGATGTCCAAGCCCAAGAAGAGGCATATCAACAATGGAATGGACTAAGATGTCCAAGCCCAAGAAGAGGCATATCAATAATGGACTAAAATGTCCAAACCCAAGAAGAGGTATATCAACAATGGACTAAGATGTCCAAGCCCGAGAATCAGCATATCAAATATCGAACTAAGATGTCCAAGCCCGAGAAGCGGCATATCAAATGATGGACTAAGATATCCAAGCTCGAGAAGCAGCCAATCAAACCGTAACAACATACACAGTCTAAAGAGTTTACACATGTCAAAGAAGACATAATCTAAAGAGTAGAAAGGAGCTTTACTTATTAATACCCGAATTTGGGTTACGGATCTTTCTATTTATCATACCCGAATCTGGGTTTCGAGACTATTACCGGACTTCACTTATTAATGCCCTAATCCGGGCTTGAGATTTCTATTATAAAGATAATTATTATGGATTTGTGATTATCCAACATGTGCCCTAATAAGGGCTTGAGATATCTATTATGAAGATAATTATTATGGATTTCTAATTATCCAATATGTGCCCTAATCTGGGCTTGAGATTTCTATTATGAAGATAATTATTATGGATTTCTGATTATCCAACGTATGCCCAAATCTGGGCTCGAGATTTTTTTCATAAAGATAATTATTATCAATTTCTAAATACATCATTGATACCTGAATCTGGGTTTGAGAGTTCAATTATGGAAACTGTTTCTGTATCTTACTTATTAAAACCCGAATCTAGGTCCTAGACATCATACTGTTAACTTCTAAACTTCGCTTGTTGATGCCTTAATCTGGGCTTAAACTTCTTAACTTTCTAGTGCCTGAATTTGAATTTTGGATCTTTCATCATCAATTTTGGGGTTCCGTCTATCGATTCCTGAATCTGGGTTTCAAAGAAGTAGTATTGAAATTGCAATAGACATCCAGGTCTTCAACCAAAAACTTCGAGCTGATCTTTCTTAATACCCAAATCAGGGTTATTAGATTGCAACTCTAAACGGCGTTCATCAACATTTGAATTTAGGCTCCGGGATCATCCTAATCTCCAAGAGGAGTTTCTAAATATATATTGCTTATCCCCCCAAATTAAGATTTATGGATTACAAAGACTTATTTCGGGATAATAGCTTATGACCTCCTATTTCTAGACATTGGCTGTCTCCGATAGAAAATTATCAGGCTTCAATTATTATATACATGGATAAAATTAATTACGGACCTCATATCCTTTATTAAATCAGGATTATGATTAACTAGCTATTTAAATTTAAAAGCACTACTATACTGACTTATCATGAAGCACATATATAAGATAATGAGTTAGCAATGAGAAATGTCACTTGCTTTGAATTTTGCAAGAAAACAAAGTTATTAAGAGCAAAGAAGTTGTGAAATTTTTATCCTAAAGAACAAAAGCTTCATTCATACAAGGGGGGAGGGCAAAATGTTAACCATAAAAATCACTTAAGAACAAAGGTTTACGAAAGGATGTTTCATAGGCATTAGGAAGGCTTTCGAAGGAGTCGCAAGCATCAGGCGCCATCACAAATGATAAAAGAGCGCAAAAGCTTTCAAAAAAAAGAAAAAGAAAGCAGGGCTACCCTTCCGCCTCATTCAAACCTTTTGATGTAGATGGATGCGTATATAGAAAAAGAAAGAATGGGTTCGGAACCCCTTTCGAAGGCGATGAATAACAACCCTTCATATGCGCGATAAACCTTTCGAAACCAAAAGTTTCGCCTTCATTCAGACTGCTCGGGAAGATACCCTAATCAAAACAACCCTTTTGAAAGCATAATAAAGCCTTTCGAACCGGTCGAAGCCTAAAACATCAAGAGAAGTTTCTGCATCAATTCTCAAGAAGGCATTCAGAAGCTAATAACCACTTCGAAACCTTTAGCACTTCAACACCTTCGAAACTGTAATAAACTACCTATCGACAGAGTCAGAAGTTCGTATCTTTACTTCTTATAACATACAAAGCAACACGAAGAGAAAAAGCGCATCTGCAGCCCTTTCGACGACGTCGAAAACAATCCAGGAAGAAGCTGAGAAAAGGAACACTTAAACCTTAACAACAGCGAAAGTTGGACAAGGGACCCTTTCGATGGGGTTGAAAGGTTTGGAGTAAGAAGATGGGAAGCACAAGGATGAGTTAGAGAACTCGTAAGGGAAGCCTTTCCACAGCATCGAAAACAGGTAAGGCCTTTCAACCGTGTCAAAAGAATTGATGCGGAAGATAGAGGGCCTTTCGACTGAGCCGAAAGCATGGGCGCGGAAGGGGCCGACCGACATCTATAAATAAGACCCAGGGGGTACGATTTGGGGGACCGAATTTTGGAAATTCTAAGTTTTTTCTACTTCTATTTCTAAGAAAATTAAATCTTTGTAACCATAAAATGATTTGGGGGTAAAAGCTCTCAAACTTGTAATTATTTGTGGATTAATGAAAAAGAAGGAATGTGCAAATTCATTAAGGATTTCGATTATGGGAAAGATCATTACGATCATTAGCTAGACTAATGATCAATTGCACATGATGCTACCTTATCTTCTTAACTTCTTTCTGTCTTATGCAAAGCCGAGAGATCAACTTGGATAGCATACATGCAAAACACATTATCATCAAGATAAATAATATATGATGACGAATAAAGATGGTGATGATCTTCCAGCAATGACAAGTTCATAGAACTTACAAATATCCAAGATGATCTTCTATCCTATACACCAAATAGAGCTTGTATAACTAATGAATTAGATCTGTTTCGAAAGGACGATATCCCTTTTGACCGGGTCGAAAGGGATGTCTTGAAAGAAATCTGGTTCACAAATGACAAGCATTGTCATTCACCTAGCTTTGGGGATGTTGACAAGTTTTCTTGTTAACAGCGACCCTATACCATTTCCATCCGATATTCAAATATCCGAGTCATTAACTTAGGGTTAAATACCCCATCAAATTTTCCTTGAAAACATTTCTTTCAAATTGATTTAACCCTTTAAATCATACTTAAACACGAAAAATATACATTTTGCTTTACTCAAATGTCTTTGCCATGATATATGCTTTACACAAAACAATGTTGATGAAAATCTTCGAAAACCTTGTTTAAAAACGATAAATAGTCCCTTTCGAAACCATTGAAAGTACTCCTTTCAAAACAAGTTAACTACTTAACCTTGAAATACTAGGCCGAAAAGCCAAAGCATATCTTTCGAAACCTTTAAAATAGACCTTTCGAAATCATTGAAAGAATCCCCGTTGAAAGCTTTACAAAATCTTAGACATCCTCTTTTCAAAACACTTCAATCTTGCCTTTCGAAAGCATTGGAAACCTTCCATTCAAATTTTAAAAGTGAACCTTTCAAAAGCATTGGGGGACCACCCCTTTGAAACCTTCATTAGATACCTTTCGAAAGCATTAAAGTCCTTTACTTAAAACAAACCTTTCGAAAACGTTGGGTTCAAGTAAAAGTTTGTGGAACATAGCTTTGAAACCATTTAAAACAATTACTTTTGAAACCTTTGGGTTTAATTTCCAATATTCTAAGGGTCTTAAAAGAACTGGGGTGAAAGCATCTTTTTCGAAAGCATTATTCCTAAGTAAAAGAAAGTGGATGGTTTCGAAACCAATCCTTTCAAAAACATGGAGAAGCGACTTCAAAGTTTAAAGTAAAAGGAGCCTTTCAAAGGCATTGCTTCGAACGGTTGAATGCGGCAGCATGGGTTATGAACCTATTCAAAAGCTTCTTTTTAAAACAAAGGCAACAACCTCTTTGGAAACCCTTTTTTTCAAAAACAATTGACCAAGTCGGAAGCTGGTTCCTTTGAAAGCTTCATTTGTAACCAAAATAGTTCTAAGTTTACAAAAGCTACTTCTACCCCTTTGAAAGCCTGTTTCGACTCTATACCTTTCGCCAACTCCAATCCACTATGTACCAAGGCATTGATACCATGTGCATTGGTTTCGACCTGGTTGGAGGTGGTAGTATAAGGTCGAAAGGTAGCTACTATAAGTGGCGAAGCAGTAAACCTTTATAAAACTGATTTTTAACTTTTTAAAGTAATTTCTTTCCAACTAACTTGCCTTGTTTGTCAACATATAATAGGTAGCCAATTCTTTTTCAAAACCTTTTCTAAAAGTGCTGCCGAATTTTAGAAATTAACAAATTAAAATATATATAGATAGCCTCTTCTCCTTTTATAAACATGTAAAACATTTAAGGCCCACACCTTAAATAATTTTATATCTTTAATTAAACACTTAGGAAAATTCTCCAAAAATTCTCATAAATCACTTTTAATATGTTTTCTAACATATTTAAATTTTTGATCCAAAGTTAACATATAATAACCAAAAATAATTCAAACCCAATTTAACCATTTTCTTTACTAGAAATTCATAATAAATCCACATTAATTCAGAAAATTTTGAAACTTGAAACCCATCTCTAAAATAATATTTTTGACCTTATAGAAAAAATGCAAGGCATTTGGATGTCATTTGATAGGTTTTTCAAATCAAATCTTATCATAAAATCTATATGAAGCAACATAAATCATCAACAAGCATATTTATCCATTTAACAATCAAAACATGGAATTTTACTTTGCAAAACATATTCGAATATGATCTAGAAACCGAAAACAATAAAAATGAGATGTAATCTATTATTCACCATAGCTTGTTGTTAAGGAGTTTGAGATTTGCTCTTGAGTTGATTTGATTAAGCTTCCCTCTTTAATTCTTGCTTATCTTCCCCTTGCTTTCTCCTAATAGTGGCCGACCAAGCTTGAATTTAGTTTTGATTGTGAACGTTTATAAATGAAAATGGAATTAAGGGTTTAGGGTATAAGGATATAACCTATTCCTATTTTTTCAACTTATTAACCTTACCTATTTCATTTTAATTCAATTTTGTTCATTTGTTAATTAGGCACAACTACCCTATTTTATTCAAAACTCAATCCCTTAATCATTTACATTATTTCATTTAATTTATCTAATTAAATGTCCTATATAATGTTAGTCAAAATTAGGGTCATCACTCCACTGGACTTTGACTAATTTGACTATTTTGTTCCTTAGTCTCTTCTCATCTCTTGCGACTATACGAACTGGTTTTTTAACTATAGTCAAATTCGGTTCCACTACTAAGTCATCTAACACAGTCGGTGCTATAGTAGTCTCTGGATCTTGAATACACTTCCTTAGATGAGAAATATGAAAAACATTATGGACTCCTGCCAAACTACTTGGTAAGTCCACTCTATATGCGAGTTTCCTAATCCTTTGTACAATAAGAAATGGTCCAACGAATCTCAGAGCAAGTTTTCCTGATTTTCCAAATCGAATTACACCTTTCATTGGTGATACCTTAACGAAAACATGATCTCCAACTAAAAACTCTAAGTCTTTCTGTCTTTTATCAGCATAGCTCTTCTGCCTAGACCGAGCTTCCTTCATTCTGGCTCGACTGAACTCAATCTTTTCTGCAGCTTCTCTAACCAAATTTGGACCAAGGACTAACATATCCCTGCTCTCTAACCAACAAACGGGTGATTTTCATGGCTTTCCATACAAAGCTTCAAACGGTGCCATCCCTAAACTAGCCTAATAACTGTTGTTATACGAAAACTCGGCTAACTATATATGGTGTTCCCATCATCCTCCAAAATCTAGCACACAAGCTCGTAACAAATCTTCTAAGACTTTGTTAACTCTTACCGTTTGCCCATCTGTCTATGGATGGTAAGCAATACTCATCTTGAGCTTGGTACCCAAAGTCTCATGTAGACTCTTCCAAAACTCGCTAGTGAATAAGGAATCTCTATCACTTACTATACTACTAGGAATTCCATGCAGTCTAACTATATTCTTCATAAACAACTTAGCTAAAACAGGTGCCGTCCTGGTTGACTTAACTGGAATGAAATGAGCACTCTTGGTTAACCTGTCCACTATAACCCATATACTTTCATTTCCTCTATTTGACCTTGGCAACCCGTCTATAAAATTAATTGAGATAGAATCGCAATTCCATACCGGAACATCTAAAGGCTGAAGTAACGCACTTGGTTTCTGATGTTCGGCTTTTACCTGTTGGCAGTTCAAACACTGTTTCACCCATAAGCCTACATCTCTCTTCATACCTTCCCAGAAGAAACTTCTTTTCATATCCTGATACATTTTAGTTCCTCCCGGATGAATTGTGAACTTTGTATGATGGCATTCTTCAAGAACTTCCTTCCTAACGTTTCCCACATTCGTAACGCACAGTCTTCCATTCTTCCTTAACCACCCATTCTGATCAATACTGAAACCTTTCAAATCATCGCTTTCTGTTCCATCCCTTAACCTTTTAATCTGTTCAACTGATAATGGATCCTCCTTCTACTTAGAAGCAATCTTTTCAATCATCACCAGTCTAACTTCTAAACATGACAACATAGCAGTTTCCTTACTAGACCTAGCTTTAGATCTCTATTGTATCCTACATGTCAATGCTTCTAAATATTTCCATTTAGCTAACCTTGCCAATACTGCATTCTGATGTTTTCTGCTAAGCGCATCTGCAACCTTATTGCCTATTCCTGGTGTGTACTCAATACCAAAGTCATAAGCGGCTAAAAACTCTAACCACCTCTGCTGTCTCATATTCAACTCCTTCTGAGAGAATAAATACCTTAGCGATTTATGATCCGTATACAACTCAAATATCTCTCCCATAAGGAATATCTCCACACCTTCAGCGCAAAAATTACCGCGGCTAATTCCAAATCATGCATTGGATATCTAACTTCATGCGATCTAAGCTGTCGAGAAGCATAGGAAATCATTTTACCCCTTTGCATTAACACAGATCCTAACCCTATTCCACATGCATCCGTATACACTACTAAATCCCGATTCCCTTCTGGAACAACTAACACAGGTGCCTTAGTCAATAAGTGTTTCAATCTCTGGAATGCTTACTCACATTTATCAGTCCAAACAAACTTCACATCCTTACGCGTTAGTTTGGTCATCGGTGCCGCTATCCGTGAAAAATCCTTTATGAATTTCCGATAGTACCCAGCTAATCCAAGAAAACTCTTTATCCTAGTCACTGTCTCGGATCTCTTCTAATTATTCACCGCCTCGATCTTAGTCGGATCTATAAAGAACCCTTTCTCCGAGACTACATGACTAAGAAACTTCACTTCCTTCTTCCAAAAGTGACACTTCAAAAATTTCGCTTTCAGTTGATGCTGCTTAAATGTCTCAAGCACCACTCTAAGATGAACCTCATGCTCTCTTTCATCTTTATAGTATACCAAAATATCATCTATGAATACTAATATGAACCTATCCAAGTGCTCTCGAAAAACTCGGTTCATCAAATCTACAAAGAATGCTGGCGCATTAGTTAGTCCGAATGGCATTACTAACCATTCGTACAATCCATATTTGGTTCTAAATGTCGTCAAAGGAATACTATCCTCCGCCACTCTAAGCTGATGGAACCCTGTTGCCAAATCCAACTGGGAAAATACTTTGGCTCTACTCAATTTGTCGAACAAATTGTCAATTCTAGGTAACGGATATCGATTCTTTATCATCTTATCATTCAACTTACGATAATCGATACACAACCTTAACGATTCGTCCGGCTTCTTTGCAAACACGGCGGCTACTCCCTAAGACGAACTGCTTGGTCTGATAAAATTCTTGCCTTCCAAATCCACCAACCGCACCTTTAGCTCCCTCATCTCAGTAGGTGTCATTCTGCTCTGCGGTCTACTCACCGGTTCTGCTCCTAGTACTAAATCTATTTGAAACTCAATAGCTTGTTTCGGTGGCAATCCTACTACGGGTTCAAAGACATCTGCGAATTCTCTAACAATGAAAACTCGATTCAACTCGTCTTCTGCCTCCACAACATCCAATAAAGCATTAACCTCAAAACGAGGGTTTTCTATGAAGTATACAATCCGATCACTACACTCAGGGTGACTAAGCGATATTTTCCTATCATGGCAAAATATCCTAGCGTCGTTTTTATTTAACCAATCCATACCCAAAATAATTCTGAACCCTACGAAATCAAACACATGCAAACTGCAAACAAATGTATGACCTAACAATTCAAACTCTAACTGGTCACACTTCATCCCAAGTATCGCATACCCTCCTATCGGATTTGCAACCTTAAGGAAGTAACTAGGTATGGGGGTTCTAGGTTAAGCTTATCTACCCAACAATGAGCCAAACAATGAGATATAAAAGAATGTGATGCACCCGTATCAAATAGAACTCTAACTGATACACTATAAATCAAAAGCGTACCTCCCAACATAGCTTTTCCCTTCTCCTCTGTTGTTGGTCTCGAGGTAGCTGGTTCCAATGTAAACATCTTGCCTTTTCCATCCTTGGTTGGCTCCTTGCACTTGTTCTTATAATGTCCAATCTGATTACTGTTGAAACACTCGCTCCTTTCTTCTCAGTAGCTTTCTTCCCTTTGCCTGTTCGACATTCATGAGCATAGTGTCCTTTCTTATCACACTTATAACAGATAACTTTTGCCTTTCCCTTCTTAGTAGCTCCACTCTTCTGAGCTCCTTTCTTATGGAAAAACTTCCTCTTCTGGTTTTGCCCCCCTTGAGCTTCCCTTGCCTTGTTTCCTTCAAGAAAAGCAAGCATCTCTTCCTGTCTCAAGGCTATATCAACAACAACATCGCATGGAACTCTAATATGCGACAATGTGGTCTTAGCAAGTTCAGGCTTCAACCCGCAAATGAAATTCTTATTCCTTTTGATAACAATATCAACCATAGTGTATCCATATCTTGATAGCTCCTCAAACCTGGTTGCATACTCAAACACCGTTATATTTCCCTGGTTCAACTCAGCAAACTTCCTAAGCGGAGTAGACTTAGCAATCTCCAACATAAATCTTTCTTCAAACCTCCTCCTGAACTCAGCCCAAGTCATAGTCTCCTCATTGACACCAACCATAACACTATTCCACCAATACAGTGTTGCTCCTTGTAACTGCCTAGAAGTGAGTCTCCTTTTCTGCTCATCATTGAGTCCTAAATCAGCAAAAATCCTCTCACAATGAAGTAACCAATTCTCCACTTTGATTGCGTCATCAGTCCCGATAAACGGTTTTCCATCCAGTCTTGCATAATCTCTACTCAATACAACATAGTTATTAACCACTGGAGCTCCTTGATTTCCTCCTTCAGCATTTCCTCTAGCTAACCCCGCAGTAACTCTTACTTGCATCATGTTAACGAAAAACTGATACATTGCTCCCATATCGACTTGCGGTGTTCCAGCACCCACATTAGCAGCTTATGCCTGACCTGGATTCCTCCTAGTATTTGGTCTGGCATTCCCATTGGTTGTGGTCCTTCCCCCACCAATGTTAACTCTTCAACTTCTAGCATCCATATCTTACGTCCATAAAATCTGCATTTAAGTCTTTGTACGATACTAAAGAATAACTTAAGAGAGATGGAAGAATAGAGATAAAGCATATACTTATATATAGCAAATACAAGTACGTTACTATAGCGTTATCCCATACCCCAACCTTTCTATAATTTCTTAGGATTATGTCCAAAATCATTTTAAATTTGAACTTTTTTAAGTTTTCATAAAGCTATGCTCTGGTACCAAGTTGTAATATCCCCTATCTTGAGGCTCGAAGCTAAGCGCTATAGATATTGCAGTCATCTATAGTATTAACTTTCGGTGACAAAATACGGTAATGTTAATGGTATTCATAATATTAGAAGCACTTGAATGTAAACAAAATCATAGATTACAAAAACAACAGCTTTACTGATTACATTTCAAATCCATGTTTCATATTCCATTACACAATCCCAAACGATTCCCAAGTTTCGATCAAATATAATTGTTACAATATACCCCAAGAGCGACATGTGAAGATGCCCCCTTGGATGATTAGAGTACTAAATAGACATAACAATCTTAATACATCGTAGCGGAAATAAAATTAAAACTCCTAAATAGCTAACTTTTGCCTCTTGCTCATCTTCGGAAGCTTTATTCGTCCACATACTAAACCTGTAAATCCTTAACTCTCAATCTACTCAAATCAATTTTGAGCACCCGAGAGCTTAAGGGGAAAACATAAACTTCAAGTCAGACATAAAGCCCGGTATGAATAATACTATTACATCTCGGTTTACTGATATTAAGTGAGACTATGCCGCTTAGTGTAACGAGTTTCCCCTCACTAATATCCCTTTAAAACATTTCATTTTGAAAATCAGAATCCTGCAATCAAACTGATTAAAACAATAATATCAATATCATATATGCTCATAAATTAGGTATTTAATGGACTATTTGTCTGAACAATATAGTTTTATTTGGCTAACTACTAACTAATTTCTGACTCAGGCGTACCAGACAAAATAAATAATCTAACATCTGTTAGAAACACTTCTAGACGGTCTGTCCTTAACTTACTTCTCACAAGGTCAACTGATCCTAATGGTTTTGTGGGCTCACCAATAACCTATCCTCCTTCTTTGACATTCCTTTCTATGTGTAACATCATTTAAGTCTTACATGTGACTAAGCCCTACACACTGGAATTTTGGACTTATATAAGCTCGGGGTTATAGCTAATGCATAGGGGGCGACCCTATACCAGTCCCATCTGATATTCAAATTTTTGAGTCATTAACTTAGGGTTAACTACTCCATCAAATTTTTCTTGAAAAATTTCTTTCAAATTGATTTAACCCTTTTAATCATACCTAAATAAGGAAAATATACATTTTTCTTTACTCAAATGCCTTTGCCATGATATATGCTTTACACAAAACGATGTTGATGAAAACCTTCGAAACCTTGTTTAAAAACTATAAACAGTCCCTTTCGAAACCGTTGGAAGTACCCCTTTCAAAACGAGTTAACTACTCAACCTTGAAATACTAGGTCGAAAGGCCAAAGCATGTCTTTCAGAACCATTAAATAGACCTTTCGAAATCATTAATAGTATCCCCTTCGAAATCTTTACAAAACCTGGGACATCCTCTTTTCAAAACACTTCAATCTTGCCTTTCAAAAGCATTGGAAAACTTCCATTCAAATACTAAAAGTGAACCTTTCGAAAGCGTTGGGGGATCACCCCTTCGAAACCTTCATTAGATACATTTCGAAAGCATTAAAGTCCTTTACTTAAAAAAATCTTTCGAAAGCATTGGGTTCAAGTAAAAGTTTGTGGAACATAGCTTTGAAACCATTTAAAACCATTCCTTTTGAAACCTTTAGGTTTAACTTCCAATATTCTAAGGGTCTTAAAAGAACTGGGGCGAAAGCATCTCTTTCGAAAGCATTATTCCTAAGTAAAAGAAAGTGGATGGTTTCAAAACCAACCCTTTTAAAAACATGGAGAAGCGACTTCAAAGTTTAAAGCAAAAGGACCCTTTCGAAGGCATTGCTTCGAAAGGTTGAATGCGGCAGCATGGAGTATGAACCCATACAAAAGCTTCTTTTTAAAACAAAGGCGGCAACCTTTTTTGAAAGCCCTTTTTTTAAAAAACAATTGACCAAGTCGAAAGCTAGTTCCTTCGAAAGCTTCATTTGTAACCAAAATAGTTCTAAGTTTACAAAAGCTACTTCTACCCGTTCGAAAGCCTGTTTTGACTCTATACCTTTCGCCTAACTCCAATCCACTATGTACCAAGGCATTTATACCACGTGTATTGGTTTCGACCTGGTTGGAGGCGGCAATATGGGGTCGAAAGGTGGCTGCTATAAGTGGTGAAGCAGTAAACCTTTAAAAAACTAATTTTTAACATTTTAAAGTAATTTCTTTCCAACTTACTTGCCTTGTTTTTCAACATATAATTGGTTGCCAATTCTTTTTCAAAACCTTTTCTAAAAGTGATGCCAAATTTCAAAAGTTAACAAATTAAAATATTTACAAATAGCCCCTTCTTCTTTTATAAACATATAAAACATTTAAGTATCATACCTTAAATAATTTTATATCTTCAATAAAACATTTAGGAAAATTCTCCAAAAATTCCATAAATCACTTTAAATATGTTTTCTAACATATTTAAATTTCTAACCCAAAGCTAACATATAATAGTCGAAATAATTTAAACTCAATTTAACCATTTTCTTTACTAGAAAATTCATAATAAATCCACATTAATTCATATGAAACTTGAAATTCATCTCTAAAATAATATTTCCGACCTTATATAAAAAATGCAAGGCATTTGGATGTCATTTGATAGGTTTTCAAACCAAATCTTATCATAAAATCTATATGAAGCAACATAAATCATCAACAAGCATATATATATATATATATCCATTTAACAATTGAAACATGGCATTTTACTTTGCGAAACATATTCGGATCTGATCTAGAAACCGAAAACAATATTCACCTTAGCTTGTTGTTAAGGAGTTTGAGATTTTCTCTTGAGTTGATTTGATTAAGCTTCCCTCTTTAATTCTTGCTTATCTTCCTCTTACTTTCTCCTAATGGTGGCCGACCAAGCTTGAATTTAGTTTTGTTTGTTAACGTTTGGAAATGAAAATGGAATTAAGGGTTTAGGGTATAAGGATATAACCTATTCCTATTTTGCCCTTAACTTATTACCCTTACCTATTTCATTTTAATTCTCTTTTGTTCATTGGTTAATTAGGCACTGCTACCTTATTTTATTCAAATCTCAATCCCTTAACCATTTACATTATTTTATTTAATTTATCTAATTAAATGTCCTAAATAATGTTAGTCAAAATTAGGGTCGTTACATGCTCAAAGAAGGGATATTATAAGTGGGGACGCTCGTGGATCAATGGAGTGGATCCGAATACCCCGGACTAGTGGCTTTAGGTCTAGTGTCTAGCTTTGGGCTACGAGACACGTATCGAGCTTTAGCGTGTGTGATATGAGAGTACACTGAAAATAGGAATTTCCATTAGTCCGCGACAGTAAGGAGGCCATATGAGTTATCTTATATTTAGAGCACATAAAGTCATAATAGGGATTGCTTGATGGATGTTATGGTTGCTCTAGTTGCTTTCTCTGCTATTACTTGAAGATATCATTGGGGGTAGGTATTGGAGATAGGAATACCTGGAGAGCTGATATCCTTATTTTGAGTAGAGTACTTTTATGTTATTTGTAAGTAGCATATTATGATGTTATATGCTGCTTAACCTTTGGTTGTAGGGAGTCTAGGGATAGGTCAGGTATGATTTGTATACCTTTGTTCCTTATCATATTTACATGCATAGTATTTTGAGATTCATTTACCGTCCACACTAGACTATTGTCTAACCCAAAATTTTATGCTTTGTTTCTTATTATCTTGGGTACTCTTAAATGTGTAGACTAGATAACAGGTCTAGGTGACGCAGTAGTTGGGTGGAGGACAAGCTGGATGGACCAATCTCGTATACATACTTTAATGGATTATTATGCTTATTCCACCATGCAGCATTGGGAAGCCTTAGTAGTGACTGCTTATTTTCTTGTTAGGAGACAATTTTTGATTTTGATCTTGTTGTATAAACTCTACTGCTTTTGATGTATAACTCTGTGGATCTATTACTCTACATAGTTATTACTGTCTCTCCTGTTATATCTGTAATATTATATTTTATCCATGCGCCATTAGATATTCCATATGTTATATGCTATATTTGTTTCATTTTGAACAATGATGATCGTCCTTTATTGACCGGGCCAACTGCAGTACACTATTTTGATATTATTGGTGCTGGTGGTATAGGGCGCTCATCACAACCATCCCTTATTCCATTGTAGAAACTCACTATCCTCACATTTTATAAGCTCGTGACATTTTATATTTATAGTTTTGGCAACCTCATCATTTTATAAACTTGACATCACCACTACATAACTCTAAGATTACCTTTATGCTCGATACCATTCTTTATGGCTATAAAGCTTTGACATCCTTCCTGCCTTTGAATTCAACATCCCTTGTGGCTTGATATCTTCATGCTAGATGCTTGCTACGTTAATTGGGAGCTTAATATATAATAATATATTTATTAACTCAAAACGTATTTATAAGATCAACATGCTTTCTTTAGATGCTCGATATACGTATTTATAGTTACATTATCTTTCATTGCTTCCATATCCTCCTGCTTATTTCTTTTAACATAGCAGTTAGAAAATATTTGGATAACATTTTCCCCCTCCTTGTATAAAAGAAGCTTTTTACACTTTAGTGTAAAACCGACTATCTTCTCACCTTTACAACTTTCTGCGACATTTTCTCTTCAATCTTGTTCTCTTGAAAAACATAAAGTAAATGATGATAACTTTCATTATTTACTTTAAATTGAATTTTAGGCAAACCCTTTTGGAAAAGACATGGATTAATTTGTCGTTTTCTTCATATAAAGGAGCATTTTGTATTTTAATATAAAGCCAGGTTTTAATTAAGAAGACCATAAATCTGCTTGATAAGAAGACCATAAATTCAATTAGCGAGAAGACAATAAATCCATTTGATAAGAAGTCCATAAATTCAATTAGCAAGACGACCGGAAATCCATTTCGTAAGAGTACATAAATTCACCTGATAAGAAAACCAAAAATCCATTTGGAAATAATCCCATTGATTCATTTGATAAGAAGTCCTTAAGTAAGAAGACTAAAAACTCATCTGGTTAGAAATCCAAAAATCTATCTATCGAGAAATTCATAAACTCTTTTAATAAGAAGGCTAGAAATCTTTTGATTAGAATAGAAGACCAGAAATCTATCTAGTAATAATGCCATAATTTCATTTGAACAAAAGATCGAAAATCCATTTGGTAATAATACCATAATTTTATCTGAATAGAAGACCGAAAATCCATCTGGTAATAATACTACAATTTTATTCGAACAGAAGGCCAAAAATTCATTTGGTCTCAGCTAATAGGAGATTGGAAATTCGAGTAATAATGGAGATTCTCGTTATTTACTAGAATATTTCTGATCAAGAGGTTCACAGTTTTTCAAATGACCATATTTTATGCTGAGATATTTAGTTCTAGGCAATAGATAGCACTTATCCCTTCTTTTGAAGGTTGTCTTATTTTTAAGCTTAGTGTCAAACCGGTCGTGCTTAACTACACTTCTTTTTAGAAGATTTCTTTGATCCATTCTTAAGACGAAGTCACACTTACCTAATTGGTTTCCTTTACCCCTGCCACCTTAGGTAGCGATTTAGATCTTTGAACTTTTCCGCTCCTTACTACCATCTTAGGTAGCAATTTAGGCTTTGAACTTTTCTGCTCCTTACTCCATCTTAGATAGTGATTTAGGCTTTGAACATTTTTTCCCCTTACTACCATATTAGGTTGTGATTTAGGCTTTGAATTTATTTTTTCCCCTTACTACCATCTTAGGTAGTGATTTTGACTTTGAACTTTTCCCCTCTTACTACCATCTTAGGTAGTGATTTAGCCTTGAGCCCCTTATTACATTATAAGTAATGATTTAGGCTAGTCGGTGCATTTGGTTAGCCATCTTAGGCAGAACCAAAGTCTTACCCATCCTTCCTCTAGGAGGTGCTCCGATCAAGCCTTACAGATGGAACCAAAGGTTGCTCGGTGCTTTGGTCAGGCCATCTTAGGCAGGACCAAAAGCTTACTCCATCCTCCCTCTAGGAGGCGCTTCGGCTAGGTCACGTAGGCAGGATCAAAGGCTTGCAATGCTTTGGCTAGGCCTTCTTAGGTGGGACCAAAGGCTTACTCCATTCTTCCTCTAGGAGATACTTTGATCAAACCCTTTGGTGGGATCAAAGGCTTTTCCTTTGCCCCTTATTACCTCATAGGTAATGATTTAGGCTTTGAATTTCGTATAATTCCCTTCTTTCATTTGATTATCGATTCCATATATATACTTGTCTGGATTTCTTTATCCATCCATTATAGGAGAACGCGGTCTCAATTGTTCGTCATTCCAAGTTTTTGCTATTAGGTCAGCATAGTCGATAAATCCTTTGTGGGATTACTTTGTGGATAACAAGGGGTTCTTCTCAATTTGGTTCGAGCGGTCCATCCGTCGGATTTTTAATACTTGCCATGACCTTTTGGAGTACCAAGTTTTCCCTTTTGAAATGACCTTTCCTTAATTTTGGAGTGATAGTATTTTGATATCTTTTGTTGGTAGTCGGCCGTCTGCATGGCTTCATCCATTAACTCATTGATCAAACCTAGGGATTCGTTTTTCAGCTTTTGATTAGGATTGAAAACATATGCATTCCTAAGATGGGATGACATTTCAACTTTGATCGGTAGCATTGCTTTGCATCTATATGTCAAAGAAATGAGTGCGTCATGTTGCAGTCTTAGTAGAAATATGCCTAAAGCATGAGTGGTAGTTCTTCTACCAGTTTCCTTTCACTTTATCCAATCGTTTGTTGAGGATAGCCTTAATGGTTTTGTTGGCAACTTCAACGGCTCCAGCAGCCTTAAGATGAGCTACGGTTGAAAAACTTTTGATTATTCCATTCCGTTGCAAGCTACGGTTGAAAAACTATTGATTATTCTGTTCTTGTTGCAAAATCTAGTGAATTCCTCACTTTCAAATTGAATTCCATTGCCGGATATTATTTTATGTGGTATTCCAAATTGGAAGATTATGTTCTTAATCACAAATTTTAGTGCTTTCCTTGATGTTATATTTGGTAATGGTTCTGCTCCTACCCATTTGGTAAAGTAGTTGATAGCTATGACTGCTGTAACGACCCACCTCTGAACATGCCTAAATTTCGACCCAGAAAAGGCCCAACGAAACTTAGATCCATTCTAAGGCTAGCTATTGGTTAGAAAATGAAGTAATAGTACAGAGCAATAACTATTCTTTTAGAACTCACAGCGGATGAAATAAAATATAATAGCAAATTGCACCCATTTATTTCAAAACCATTTGAAATGTCACTATACAAAACATCATCAAACTGTCAAGTAAAATCCATTACATCATTTATCCAAAATACACAGGTACAACAAAAACATAAAAGATAATAATAACTGCCAAAAGTTTGCCACTCCATCTTCAAACATCATCACCGTCATCACCGTCCTAGACATGTGTTGTAATGAGGATGGAGTCAGAACAATAAACGACTGGTGAATAAAAACTTTGAATCTTACCATTTCAGCACTTAGGCGGTATATTTTAAAATAAGAATATGTCATGCGTACATAAACCATTTAACACTTCTTATAAAGAAAGGAGGCGGGTCCATAATCAACCACTTAATACCTTCCGTTCTTGAAGCAAGTTTCTAAATCCCATAACCCAAATCCCACATCATAAATATCTAACAATACAAAAGATAGTACCTAAACCACTTAATACCTTCCATTCATTTAGTCACTTAATACCTTATCGGAAGAAAACCCCTGCGAGATACCACCTATCGTGCCTAATAACTAGCCCCTTGGCCATTTAATACTTCATTTGGGGAAAAGAGGTCGGCCCCAAACAACTACTTAATACCTCAAGACCCCGAAGCAGGCCCTTCATATTATGACCTATACTCGTAATGACGTCTCGCATTAGTCCGACTATTTGTAGGATCTAATAGCCAAATTAGCTGGGCAGATTTACCCTACAGAATTTGGGACTAACCTCGCATCATCACTGTTTGCACAAAAAATGGACAAACACCTCAAAGTTGTATGATTTAGTAGATCTTATGTTGTTCTTAGTGATTTTGGAGGTTTATGCAAATATATGAAAAACAGGGGCTAAACTGTAAAAAGACACGCAGATTTATAGTGGTTCAGCCAGAATGTGCCTACGTCCACTTTATATGTTATTTCTCTTCTTTTGTTGTGATTACAAGTACAAAGCTTTGGTACCAGTAAAAGAAAGTTGTTTGAAAGTTCCTTCCGTGCTTGAGCTCTCAAACTTGTCACCCATTGTCGTACCCCTGCCCCTCTATTTATAGAGTGAGGGTGGGAGCAGGGGTCTTGGATGTATATAGCTGCTGGTGGGCCTGGGCTGATGTGATCTGGCCTGGCACGTCTTGGTCCGGCAGCGTTTGGTCCGGTGGTAGGAGGTGAGTTGGTTCGGCGAAGCATGGGAGGTGAGTTGGTTCGGCGAAGCATGGGGATGAGTTGGTTCGGCGAAGCATGGGAGGTGAGTTGGTTCGGCGAAGCATGGGGATGAGTTGGTTCGGCGAAGCATGGGAGGTGAGTTGGTTCGGCAGAGCATGGGAGGTGAGCTGGTTCGGCAGAGTATGGGAGGTGAGTTGGTTCGGTGAAGCATGAGAGGTGAGTTGGTTCGGCGAAGCATGGGGATGAGTTGGTTCGGCAGGGTCGTTGCATGCGAAGCAGGTTGGATCGGCGAAGCTTTGGACCGGTGGTGAGAATCTACCCAACAATCACAAATATTTATCACAGGAGATTTCTCACATTAATAGGAAATGTACACAACTACTGGTAGCCTCATAGTGAATGGTAGACTTTTGTCATCCAACTCTACCGACCTCGCATCTCTATGACTTGGCCATAATTTAAATGCTCTCCATATATAATACTCATTTCACCGTTTCATAATTAAGGCCTTACAAGGAATATTCCTTGTTACGCAAATATTAATTACCTTCCTAGGGTGGATTAATGATAATTATTACCTAACTAACTACGTAATTATATGCTATAATTATACATTTATTACGCTAATATAAATATATATATATATGTATGTATGTATGTATGTATGTATGTATGTATGTATGTATGTATGTATGTATCCGCGTCTAATAACTTCTAAGCGTATGGTTCATACGCCCTAGACTAGCGTTAAATGTCAATTCCTTTAACCATAAGACTAATACAAGTCCTTTCCCTTCGGATTTTCAAGATTTTAATATCCATAAGAAGGATTAAATATTCATATTCAAAACTACAATAAATATACTTGTAAATAAAAATAGAAACTCAATTTGTTACATCAATCCAATGGAATATCCTAATCAATAGGAAGAGCAATCCTAACTTCATATTCTATTCAATTCCTCTTTTACATGGAAATAAATGAAGGAATTTTGTATGGAATAACTGGTGTAAACTACGAATATGATTCGTGCTCTACACTCTCATTTCATTATTGAAAACTCACAATTTGAATGAAAGAAGGAAGAGAAGTGGAATAGACTATGAAATTATCAAAAATTGCAGAAACAATATAAATTCCATCAAATTAACATAAATAATTGAGAATCTCCATCTAGAATTGACATTTCAAAATAAAAATGAATTTTGAAGGATTCCATCTATTCTGTTTTCGCAGTCCCAAAATCCCCAAGGCATATTCAAATCCATATATGTATAGTAATCAATTATTGAAATAAAAATATTAAGCTTTCCACTCACAGATTATCCTTGGCTTTTCTTTTATGGATTAGAAATACCAAAGCAACTCTTTTCCAAATCTCCTTCTTTTGATATATATATACAAAACAAAGGATAGGTGTGTGTGTGTGTGTAATTTTGTTAGATTCATAGAGGTTGGGGGAGAAGAAAATAGAATAAAATAATAATTAGAATCCTTATCTTAACCACTAATAGAATTTCTGAATCTAACTGAAGAGAGAAAATGATCGAGGTTCGTGGAGTTTTCGAATATCTGTGAATATAAAGTGGGGAGGGTAGGGTCCTATTTATAGGAGTGAAAACATACTAGAATCATGGGAGAAATTAGATCAAAAAAAGGATAAATCTGGACTGTTTAACATCACAAAACCCTAGCCACCACTATAAGGCAGCGGTCGACTGCCTATGCTCGACCGGTCGACGCTAGGGGTCGACCAAATGGGTCTTATAGGTCGACCGCCCCTCTTATTTCGGGAGCATTGATTTATTTCCGTTGCTCGTTTATTTTATTCCCTAATTAACTTTTAACATTAATTGTTTAACTTAACTTTTCGCTTAACCTCCGACTAAACCTATAATTAATTTTTGAAATTCAAACCCTAAATTTAAATATTCATTTGAGTTTGAATTCAAACTAAATTAAATTAAATCTAAAAAACTTCAAACGCTCATAACATCTTCGTTTGAGCTCCGTTTTTAGCATATTATATATGGAAACATATCAAAAATTTTCCATGAACACAACGGAATAACTTTCGTGGTCAAATTTCAGCTTTTATAAAATTTCTAGTTTCAACCCTACTTATTTAATTTAATTCACTCAATTCATTTATGGTTGATTTTACGGGGTGTTACGTTCTTCCCTCTTAGAAAGGATTTCATTTCGAAATCTTTCAAGGGATGAACAACATAACGCGCAATATAATCCATGTCACACAACCATCTATTCAACCAAAGTGCAATTGGATTATGTATTTCAGACATGCTAAAATGACCTCAATCCTAATGTGAGTGTGTAAATCGTGTTATACAAGTATGTATGCAAATACCTTATACATGCATAAAAATTTCTACATGAGCATAAACTGATTATGAAAAAGTGTGGCAACCATCTCCCACCATCTAATCTAGCAACCACAATGCAACCAAAATCCTAATTTTTGGAGAGAAAATTTACCAGCGAAAAGCTCTAGATGAGTGATCTTTATCTTCTCCTCAGTTTCCCATGTGCTTTCCGTCGGGTTGCCTCCTTATTGTACTCGGAGCAGCCTAATTATTTTGTTGTGGAGTCTCCTAGTTCTGTGCTGCTCAATGTGTGCGTTGGTACGGTGTACTATTGGCTCCATTTCTAATTCCCTCAACCGATCAAGCTTAACTCTAATAGCGGTGTCATAAGGCATTTTCTAAGGTGAGAAACATGGAAAACATTGTAGACTCCTGCCAATCTATCAAAAAGCTCCATGCGATAAGCAAGTTTTCCTATCCTTTCCAAAATTTTGAATGGCCCAACGAATTTAGGTGCCAATTTTCCAAACTTGCCAAACCTAACTGCTTTTCTAAGAGGGGAGACTTTGACAAATACCGTATCTTCAACCTCAAACTCAAGCTCTTTCCTTCTTATATCCGCATAAAATTATTAATGGTTTCGTGGTGTCTTCATTCACTGCCTGATTAACTCTAATTTTTTGTGGGTATCGAGGATCAAATCGGGTCCGAGCAATATTTTTTCGGTGGTTTCCCACCAACAGCTTTGCGATTTGCATAGCCTCCCATAAAGTGCTTCAAAAATGGCCATACCAATTGTCGCTTAATAGCTATTGTTATACGCGAACTCAACTAAAGGTAGATGTTGCTCCCAATGTTCTCCGAAAACCAAAACATAAGCCCTCAACAACTCTTCCAAAATCGTATCCATCCTCTCCATTTGACCATCAGCCTATGGGTGATATGTAGTGCTAAGATTCAGAAAACTTCCCAAAATTGCTTATAGGCTCCTCCAAAACTCCTTGGTGAATAAGGGGTCCATATCATTAACTATGTTCATAGGAATTCCATGCAATCGAACTACCTCCTTGATGTAGACCTAAGTGAGAGAAGTGGAACTTATATTGTTCCTAACCAGAATAAAATGGACACTCTTAGTGAATCTGTCCACAACAATTCAAATGACTTCATTACCCCTCTGACTTCTAGGCAATCCTTCCACAAAATCCATCGAAATATGCTCCCACTTCCAGTCGGAATTTCCAATAGTAATAGTAACCCTCCAGGTTTCCCTTACTCAACTTTTACCCTTTGACATGTCAAGCACTTAGCAACAAACTCAACTGCACTCTGCAACAAACTCAACTGCACTCTTCTTCATTGCAGGCCAAAAGAAAATCCTCTTCATATCCTTGTACATCTTATCTTCTCTAGGGTGAATAATCATCTTTGAGTGGTGACATTCCATAAGCACCTCTCTCAACAAACTATCAACCATCGGGATACAAAGGCGTCCATCTCTTCTTAAGCATCATTTCTCATCAACCGAATATCTGCTAGCATGGGGAAAATGCTCTCCCTTCCTCAACTTTTCCAATATCTCTATTAACTTCTCATCCTTCACTCGCTCAAGCCTTATGTAGTCTATCAAGGCTGCACTTATCTCCATAACTACTAAAAACCCTTAGATGGGTTCTATTGGCAGTTGAAAGTTAAAATTTGAGAGGAACTCCAACTGCCTCCATTCATATATAGCACATAGGGTAGCATGCCTCTGACTATGGGCATCGGAGACTAAGTTCCCTTTTCTAGGGGTGTGTTAAATACCAAAGTCGATCGATACTATATATTTCATCCATCTCTGCTGCCTAAGATTTAATTCTTTTTGGGAAAACAGGTATTTGAGTGATTTATGTTCAGTGAATAACTCAAACCTTTCTCCCTAGAGATTATCCCTCCACACCTTCAAGGCAAAGACCATAGCCGGCAACTCCAAGTCAGAACTGAATATCGTTTCTCATGATCCTTCAGTTGCCTACTAGCATAAGCAACTACTTTTCCTTCTCGCATTAGAACTAATCCAAACCTTGTGCCATAAGCATCTGTGAAAATCATAAATGGTTTGGTTCCATCGGGAATAGTGAGCACAGGTGCACTAGTCAATAACTCCTTAAGCTTCTCAAAAGCATCAGTGCATTTATTAAAACACTAGGTTCTTCTTAGTCAAATGGGTTAAGGGGGCTGCTATTTTTGCAAAATTCTTGATGACCTTTCTATAGTAGCCTACCAACTCAAGGAAACTTATAACCTTCGATGCATTTTTATGAGTCTTCCGTCCTTGAACAGTTTTTACTTTAGCGGGGTATACCGGTAGTCCATGCTAAAAAACAATAAGTCTAAGGAATCTAACTTCTTTTCTTCAAAAGTGCCATTTAGCAAATTTAGCCTTAAGTTGGTGCATTCTTAAGGTTCCTAATACCTCTCTAAGGTGGTCCTCATGCTCCTCTTTGCCCATGGAGAAAACCAAAATATCATCTACGAACACAACAACTAATTTATTGAGTTAGCCCCTAAATAATCTGCTCATCAAATCCACAAAGTATACAGGGGCATTCATCAATTCAAAAGGCATCACTTCTCACTCATAGAATTCATTTAGTGTGTGAAAAATAGTTTTCGACTTGCTTTCTTCAGCAATCCTCAACTGATGGAATCCAGTTGCTAAGTCTAGTTGAGAAAAGACTTTAGTTCCTCCAAGTTGATCGAACAAGTCATCTATCCTAGGTAATGGGTACCTATTCTTCCTTGTCAACTTATTCAATTCCCTATAGTTGATGCAAAGTCTCAACAAACCATCTGCCTTAGTGGCGAAAACAATAAGGGATCCTTACTTTGAATTACTACGATGGATGAATCCTTTTTTTATTAGCTCAAAGATTTGCTTATCCAATTCTCTTCTTTCTTTGGGGGCCATGTGTCTTAAAGGCAGGGCGACTAGCCTTGCATCTTTCTCCATATCTATTTGGAACTCGATCTCCATTTAGGATGGTAACCTGAAACTTCCTCAAAGACATTGGGAAATTCACAAACTACGGTTATGGATGATAGCTCTCCAACAGATAGATTTAGGGAGTATAGATAGCTTAACTAAACTAAATCTTTGGGTGTACAAATAATTTCTAGGTCATGGCCTCCACAACTTCTTAATTGTACAACCCTCCTATCACAATCAAGAATTGCTCCATAATATGCTAACCAATCCATACCAAAGATAAGTCCATATCCCTCAAAATTTAGAACATACTCATTACATAAGTAATCAACATCGCATATGTCCAATACTAGGTCTTTGCAGACAAAAGAGAGATGTGTCGAACCCCCAATAGGATTAGAGACCACTATTGGGATGGTGAGAATCTAGGTCTGAAGTTTTAAGAAGTTTACTACATTCCTACATATAAAGAAATGTGATGCCCCTAAATCAAATAGAGTATAAATTATAACCCCTAAAATATGAGTTATACCTTCTAATACTTCCTTCCCTTGGTATCTCAATGGTTTACATGCAATATGGATGGCTTCAATAGCATAAGCTTGTCTGCTTGATCCTTCCTTTGCCAATTTAGGGCATTGATTCTTGAGGGTCCCTTCCTCATGGCAATTAAAGCACTTCCCTTTAAAAGCTTCCTTCATCAGACTCACCCTACAATCTTTAGCCTTATGACCTTTCTTATGGCATTGCTTGCACACCTTACCATCCTTTTTAAACTTCCCCTTCAACTTCTTGTTAGCCCCAAATCTTCCCTTCTTGGACCCTCCTTGCTTTTGGGTAGGTGCATCCTTCTCCTTTTTTTCCTTCTTGTCGTCCACATTGGGAATGTGTAACATTGGCATCTCTACCAACATCTCATACTTGGTCCCATAGGGTATGTGGATCAATAACATTTCTCTCAATGGGGAATTTAGTCCCTTCACAAACTTCATGGCCTTTTCCATAGGTGTATCCATCAAGCTCATTCCGAACTTAGCCAACTCTATGAACTTAGCTATAAACTCTTTTAGAGTAGAGTCTCCTTGCCTAAGCTGAATGAATTTATATAGTTGTAGACTCACTTTTGCCTTAGACATAAATGTTTTCTCCAATCTTTTTTTGAATTCATCCCATGAGAAAATCCTTCCAGTGTTTTCCCCAGTCACCAAGTTCCACCAATCAAAAGCATTTCCTCTTGCAAAGCTGCCATCCTCCTCTTTAGCTGATCTTCCCAACCAAGCACTCTAAATATTTTTTCATAGTCATTAATCCATGCTTTAGCTTCCAGATATCCCTCGGTTCCAGAGTATGTCTTCCCTACCCATATTAAGAAAGTCCTTACACAATTAAGGAAAGTTAATAGAATGGGGTGCTACATCGGCAGGTAGGGTAGCAGATGCCATTGGTGTAGCTGGAGGAATAGGAAATTGCTCAACAGTCTGAAGATATTGTTTAAACCATTCGAGCATTCCACGAATGGGAGGTCTTCCATGGATAGGGATCCCAATTTAAAAAGAAGATTAATTATCAGCCATATCAATTATCTGTAGGTTGAATCTTTAGTGACAATTTTCTAAGATAGTATTATATGCTGAAAAAAGGGCTGCTTAGTGTGTGCGCGTATGTTCAAATAAATAAGGGTGTGTGAGTGTATATATATAGTAAGAATTTTTGAAAAACATTTTCAAAAATAACAAGTACGCCATTCATATGTATAGTTTCCCCATTGATCGGGTAACCTAACTCTAACACCAAATGTAACAACTACCTCGGAATAGGCCTAAATTTCGATCCAAAAAAGGCCAATCAAAACTTAGATCCATTCTAAGGCTACTATTGGTTAGAAAAATAAGTAATAGTACAAAGCAATAACTATTCTTTCATAACTCATAGCGGATGGAATAAAATATAATAGCAAATTATACCCATTTATTTCAAAACCGTTTGAAACGTCATAATACAAAACATCATCAAACTGTCACGTATAATCCATTACATTATTTATCCAAAATACATGGGTACAACATAAAACTTCATAAAAGATAATAATAACTGCCATAAGCTTAAGCCACTCCATCTTCAAGCATCGTCATCGTCATCACTCCATCCTTAACCTGTGCTGTAATGAAGAGAGAGTCAGAACAACAAATGTCTGGTGAATAAAAACGTCGAGTCTTACCATTTCAGTACTTGGGCAGTATATTTTAAAATAAGAATGTCTTGCATACAAAAGACCATTTATATAAGGAAAGGAGGTGGGTCCATAATCACCACTTAATAGCTTCCATTCTCGAAGCAGGTTTCTAAATCCAATAACCCAAATCCTACGTCATAAATATCTAACAATGCGAAAGATAGTATCCAAGACACTTAATACCTTTTATTGGAAAATAGGCAGACTCTGGCCATTTAAGACCTCAATTGAGGTGAACCCCATCATTTAATACCTATTCCTAAGGCGGACCCCTCATTGGTGACTATCTAGATGACATCACATGAAATCTCTTGAGTCACTTAATACTTTTTTATAGTTAGAACAGAGCAAATATAATAGAAAATAGCAGAAAAGAAAATGAGACATGGAGATTTTTATAGCGGTTCGGCTGTTAATTAAGCCTACGTCTACTTTATAGCTTTGGTTATTGGTTTGATCTAGCTTGAATGATATTACAAGATGATTGAGAAAGAATTATTCATAAGTACAGGGGTTAGATTGATTCTAAGTCCTAGAATTGCCTAGAGTAGCTGCCTTGGTAACTATGGTGTAGAGGGAAGAGTTGAAAAATAGATAGAGATCTCGCATAGTGATAGCATAATCCAGATCCTTTCTTGATTGCTCTATGGTTTGTATTTATATGGGTAGTAGCCAAATTGGATCAGAAGCACACTACCAGAGAAGCCCATGGACCAGCTTAAGATAGTACAAAAAATGCCACGATAACGCAATTTACCAATTAGACTCGATACCGAGTCAAGGCCTTGACTCGTAGTTGAGTCTAATCCTTAGCTCATTTTCAATTGACTCCTTTTGTTTTGAGCTCCTTGCTTTGTCTAGTTGTCCGGCATTTAATTTGATAGGTTTATGGCAAGTTTTGGTAATCATTCTTCCTTAACTTGGATTATTCTACCGTTTGAACCATCCAGTCTCATTCCTCATAATAGACTCTTTGGAATTCTAAGAAACTTCGCGGATATGTAAAGGAAGACTAAGGGAACACTTGGCAAAAGTATGAAGATGCCATTTCTTGACATTTAGAGTTAGTACCGAGTCAAGGGGATTGACTCGGCCCGAGTTAAGGATCTAGTCATTTTGGGTTCTATATTTTCTTGGGCTCTTCCTTTAGTCTTTCTTAGTGTCTTTGTCAAATTTCATGTCATTCTGTCTTCGTACCGACATTCTAACTCCTATTGATTTCTACTGGATAAAAAGCTAGTTAACATTTGCCCCCTAAAGTATGCTTTTGTTGGAACAAAGTGTGCTTTGGAACGAGATAAATGTTGAACTACTGTCTCATGAATTTCCGTTGATTGTTGGATTCCGTTTTGAGAAATTGTATTCAATTGGTTGTCTTCCAACCAGCTATTTGCTCTGATTTCGATTTGAATTTCAACTCTCTATACAAATGATGCAATCTTCGCTCTGAAAATTACATAAGGCTTTAAGTCGGTATGTAGGTCTATTGTGGCGAGTTTGAGCTAGTCCGAGTTGAATCAGTAAAATCAGTGCCAAGTTAAGTCTTAGCTCGTCCCAAATTAAGGACTTAGATAGTTTTCTAAAAAATTTCCTTTACTTATACTACTTCACTTAACTACTCTTCCCACTTGCATCATTTCCAACTCGAGTTTGCATTTCCTCCAGCTGATTCAAGCTTTAACTCTGCCGCTGTAAGCCTCCGGCTTCGCCATCGAGCTCAACTGCCTCCAAGCTACTCTTGTCGTCGCCTGAATGAGTTGCTAGCACCGAAGGTCGCTGCGTGTTATCTTGGATACAGGTTATTGAAACCCTAAGTTGATTTTGCTCCTAATCTAAATCTATATGTTAGTGACGGTAAACGCATGCTTGAATGGCGATGGGGATAATGATTTGCTCTAGTCGATTGAAAATTTGAAACGGAGATGGTTGAAATCAAACATTATTTGTTAGCAATGTGCTTAGGGTTTGACTTCACACTGAAGGCTTATGACTTTGAGGACAAAATATGCTCCTTAGTTTCAGACATCTCTTTTCCATGGAATTGACTAAAGCTAAATCGTCAAATTGATTCTGATATGGCGATTCACTTTAGATTTGAATGCATCTAATGACTCCCTTGCTTTGCATTTCTACACATCCAGTGTTCCTGATAAAAAAGACTTTCCACGTCGCTCCGGACAGTAGATCCGTTATTGATCGTTGATCGATAACGGGTAAGTACAAAGAAATGTTTTCAAAGGATGACATGGATCGTTTTTACAATACAAGTGAGCTATCTACGTAGGATATCCCATCGTAATGTTCAAGGTACTAGACTCATTCCTTATAGATAATAATACACTGAACCTGCCCCGATCAACACTTAGAATCCGATTAGTCAGCACATGCCGGCTACCTTTGGATTTCAAGCATTAATCATAGGGGAATTTTTATTAGAAATAAAACATACCCGACCGTGATCAACAAGTTTTATTATCTAGAATGACGTGCCAGTCGACAAGCTGCAAGTCCATTGATGGATCATCCACATCTTTAGAAGCTGAGTCGACAAATGCCCCTATTTCTCCATCCATTTCTCTGGGGCCAAGTCAACCTATGACTTCTAATTTCTATGGCCCGCTAGTTCTAGTAGGACCTACACTTGACCAGTTGCCTCTTGGGTTAAAAATTCTAACCGACCCTCCAGAGCAAGTGCCTTCAATCCTGACAGCTAAAATGCTTGGAATGTTATGAGTACAACACGGCATTCCCGAGGGTGACGTTCATCTGCCTACTCGAGCCGGGCTTGCACATAATCCTCTAGAAGGCTTTATTGCTTGTAATTGATACATGTTCCTGAGTAGTGCTATGCCACCATTCAATCGATTCTTATCCATGGTGCTTCAAGATTTAGGATTGGCGCCATTTTTGATTCATCCCAATGATTACGCGCTCTTAAGTTCCATGTACATCTTATTCATGACTAGGCTTAGGCGACCCCTAAGGTTAAATGAGCTCGCATATCTCCTACACTTCAAGTGGAGGCAAGACTATCCATCCCTCATTACTATAGAAGCCTGGAGGGGTAAAAGCTCTCCACAACAAACGCTCAGCTTTCAAAAATGAGTTCTTCTTTGTTCGACGTCTAGAGGGTTTCAATCAGTTCCGGTTATCTGGAAGTAAGTCCTTACTCCTTAGCTCTTGTCATTCCAATTGATTTTCCAGTTTAATAACCTATCATATGTCTTAATGCAGCCATCCCGAGGTAAGAAAGTAACGACGAGCTTAAAGCAATGCTCGAAACTCTTACGGCTGTGAGAGCTTCCTAACACACAGTGGAGTTCCTTTTGACAAATGAGAACCTCTGGCGGTTCTACTTGCTTCATCTTGATAGATTTATTGTAGATGATGGGCCATCAACTTCAAGTGGCCCTAGGAGATATACTCGTTCTTTAACCTATGCTCGTGACTCCAACGAGGAGGCTCAAGAAGACGTGGCTGGTCCATCAGAGGAAGCATAACCCGAAGAGAGTCCTAGAGCTGACATAGACTTTCCTTTCGGAGAGGACATTAAGGGCGAGAGGGATGAGACCTATAGGATGTCTCCGATCCTCGCAGAAGACAAAATGTTTCAAAGGAGAGATAGGAAGTAGCTTATGGTTGAGGAAAGAGAGGAAGAGGGCTCGAACGGTGATGATAGCGACTTTCACATCTCCATAAAAAGACATAAATCTTTCGTTGAATCATCGAAAATGAGTCCTGATCTTCCTAAGATGCCTTCTCCAGACTTGTTAACTACCAAGGCATTAAGCCCTAAACATCTAATTTCTCCTCCTCAAGAACAACTTGCTATCGAGACCCTACAGTCTGCCGGAGGTCAAACTACCGGGACTCCCGTTGGAGATTCATCTACTTTCGATTTTACAAGAGATGTCGCCATCTATGTAGATGAACATGGGGATATCTCCATTAGTGAAATGATAGCTGAGATTGGCTCGGAGATTGACATTTCCTCAAGCGCATTTGTGAGCAGTGGTGAGAAGACTTCTACCCTTAAACCTCGCCGATACGGTTGGTAGAGTATATAAGTGGTCATTAGCACTGCACACTTTACTTTAAGATCATAGACACATATCTCTACATCGTGTTAAGTTCTTAAGTTTGAGTATTTACTTCATTCTTGTTTTCCTTTCAGGTACTATGGGACGTGGGTTATACCATCAGTTACGTCAAGCCACCAGCTACCGCAAAAGTAAAACTTATGATATGGCTTATTACCCTCCTCGCAAAATGGATGAGTAGAGAAGCAACAGAAAAGATGATCGAGGCTCGTCACTTGGACTGAGAGCGCAAGAGAGGAGAAAAAGAAAAGGAGATGACAAGAATAGCGGCCTCGGCAATGCATACAAGTGCCAAAGAGACTTTCATGAGCATCGAAGGCCCTCATTATCGATTACTCCTCCCCACACTGATGCTCGAACCGCTGAAATGCAAACAGTTCCATCTTCTTAAGCAACAACTATCATAATGGCCCTTACTTATTCCAGACGAATTGAGAAGTTCGTGCTTCCACCGGGTCCATTCATGCTTCAAGCTACCTTTCCCAATCTGTTATTGAAGGGAGTCAAATTCGATAAGAAGATAAAACCCCTTAATAGGGCTGATTCCCATAGCAATATGGAGATAGTCCATGAGGATTTAGAGTCTGGGTGTGATTTGTAGCATTCAGTGAAGGCCCTTTTGTATGTAAATCGCATTAACTATCAAGAGATCCTCCCGTTTGAGGCTGAAAGGGAAGACCATGCTAGTGCGATCAAAGATCGTGATGATGAGATAGTCCAATTGAAGACTGAGAGGGATGCAACCCTAAAAGGAAAGGTTGCTAACGATAAGTTGTTAACTGAGGCAAACCAGGCTCACGATAGAGCCATTATCGGGATAAAGGATCAACTCAAAGATGCTCATATTGAATTCAAGAAACTAAAAGAGCAGCTTACCGAAGTAGAAAACACCATTAAATCTCGGAACCAAACCATCGCTGGTTATGCTGGGGTAGTTGTTGAGCAGGCCGCTGAGTTCACTCATCTTTGTGAAGAGAATGTGCGGCTAGTGAAAGAGAAGGAAGAGGCTGCATTCGACAAACTGGCGGAGGAGATTGAACATCTAAGCATCAAGTTAGAGATTATGGAACTGCGATACAATGATGTGATAAGTCAAATGGACGCTAGTGTGCTTTATCTTTATACTAGTTGCATGATGAATAAGGACGGCTTAAAATGGTTAGGTAACAACTATTCACGGACCCTTGCTATGGTTTGGGAGGAGGTATTGGTCAGGTCTGAGGAGGCCAAGGATACGCGCTCTGAGGAGGAACTAAAGGCTGCTTACCTTAGTCTTGAGGACATAGACTTCTTGGCCGTTGGCAGAGAGATCCTTAGAGAAGGGAGCTGCCGATGCTGCAACCAAAGCTCTTGCCGGTCCAAGCTCTTCAAGTCAGCACCATACATTTATTCCTACTTCTCAAGAGCAGATAGCGACCATCCCTATATCCACGGCTATTATTTCTGAAGTTGCTCGCTCCCATTGCAACTATTATAGCCTTGGGTGAGCCTTGCCCTTTTCAAGCTATAATACGACCCTTGCAGATAGGGACTGGTGGTGAAGCCTTCGAGACTGAAGTTCATAACCAAACATTTGGCTCGGGTATTTCTCTTGTCTCTCTGGTGCTCTAGACACTTTGATTTACTTCGGAATCCTTCCCTAAATTGTGCATCTCTCTTTCCCAACTTATAGGTTAGCCAACTCTCCCGCCTCCTCCTCTTGCTGTTCAGGGTTCAGGGCTTGTTGCTATTTTCACTACTTCTACCGCCGTCTCTATAGTGGCTTCTGGCATAGTCCCTGTCTCTAGCTCCGGGCATAGGCCCAATTCTGAATAGATAAAGGCACTACAAAACTTGGAGGATGTCTCAACGTCTGTGGATGAAGAGGTGATGATTACCAGCGAGTCGGAGCCGACAGACAAGACGACCATGGTAGAAAGACTGGATGAGGAAAAGAAGCTGCTGTAGATGAAGAAGTAAAAGAAGGAGCGGAAGTGCAAGCCTCTCGCTACCATCACGTTAAAGGTGTCGAAGGAGGGGAGTGCGACTACTGAAGGGTTAAAGTTGTCCGACTCCCCTACAGGAGGAGAGATCGACAAGGATAGTAAGAAGAAGCTCCCGATTTGCCCAGGCAGGGGCAGTAAAGGTGGAGGTAAAGGTGGAAAAAGTTGGGATGAGCTCAATCACCAGTGGAGCAGGGTATTCGTTGTCTTTTTGTGTGTTGTGTCAGAGTATGTACAATGTACATGCATAGAGTTTGTACTTAGCGTCTTTTTCCTTTTGTAGAAGCATCAGTAAAGTATGCACTTTAGCTTTGTGATGACTGAAACGGGCCGGTATTTGCGAGTACGGTCCCCGTTGTTTGATATTGTACATAAAATGGTATAAGTGATGAAAAATATTAGCATTTCCATTGTAATCTCTTCTATGTACTTTTCTATATTCTTTGTACTATGCCTATTTATATACCACCATGTATGTACATAATATGATTGCTTGTCCCGTAATTTCCATATTATATACTACTCTACTATGTGTTGCGATATGTTTATTTACCGCAATTCCATTTATGTAAATGGTGTAAGTAGTGTAACTTGAAATTGTTATGTGTACTACTTTACGTGGCTCTGTTATGGTTGAAAATTCTCTGTTCGATGTAACAGAACCGTGGAGTGATTTTTATCCTGACTAAGTGTTAGTGTGTTGTGTGCCCCCCAGTCCACGGGGCTAGTTATTCCGAACACTTGACATGAAATCGGATGCTCTGGGTAGCTCTTTGGTTGCCCCAGTCCAAAATGTATTACAGCTCCTATCTCTGGGAACTTGTAATTTGAATGCTCGATTTTGAGCACTCTGTACTTTGATTGCGGTTGATTCTCTCCAAGCTCGGTATTGAGGTTTAATCCACATACTAGCTTCTATCACTAGGGACTTACGAACAGCTCAATCCATTGGATTTTCTTTCCACATTGCCAATATCTGGGCAATGTTGACTTTTGGGTAGGCCCGTCAACGTATGCTTTCAGATGCAGATAGTGTCATATCTGCATCCGCATCCGAAATCATTTTCGGATATCAGATATCTGCATCCGCGGATACGGGTGAATATCGAATAATTATCCTATCCGCTAACGACCAATAAATCAAGAATTGTAAAAGGAAAATTTTAGTTTAACATAAATATTTTTCAACCCTATTGATTATAAAAGTGTTAAAAATTAACAAATATGATGAAAATAAATAGTTTCAAGCAGTTAATAAGCATTAAGCGAATATAATATAAACTACTAACTTAACAAAATAATAAATGAATATCTTTCACTGCACCAAAATGCACATAATTTGAACTACAATTTTAACAAAAATCGGATTGATAATTTTCGGATGCGGATGTCTTCATATCCGCATCCGCATCTGTTTTTCCGAATATCAGATATTTATCCGCTTTTTGAATGCGGATGCGGACGGATTTCTATTTTTTTGGGTATCCATTAACAGCCCTAGCTTCGGTACTTAAGAGATTTTGACAAACCGACGATGTTACTGGGGTAACATTGATGACTCGGAGCACACTTGAATGTGGTTCCATCTGTTCAAGTGGTAATAAAATGGATGCTTTCTTGGATGCAGTTCCATTGGTCCAAGAAGCAGAGAAATGGAGTGCACTTAAACGCAGTTCCATTGGTTCAAGTGACAAAGGAATGGATACTTACTTGGACACGGTTCCATCGGTCCAAGGTGCGAAGAAATAGAGTGCACTTGAACATGGTTCCATCGATTCAAGTGGCAAAAAGATGGAGGCTTACTTGAATGATGTTCCATTTGTCTAAGAAGTGAAGAAATGGAGCGCACTCGAACGTAGTTCCATCGTTCAAATGGAAAAAGAATGGATGCTTACTTGAACGTGATTCCATCGGTCTAAGAAGTGAGGCACGGATTATCAATGCACGCGAGGGTTGGGCATTCACGATGTTGCCGGAGCAACACCGGTTCTCTGAAGGCTAGGATTGATTTTCCCCGTGGATTAGGCAGTTTGAGTTGATTTGATACCTAAACTCAATAGGTTGCATATATGAACGCGGTTCCGATGGTTCAAGAAGCGAAATGATTTTATTGATAAAATAAAGGGAAAGGCAAATCCTGCCTATTTACAATGCCTCCAGTATCCCTGGGTGGCTTATTTGCGGAAATAGCAAATGCATAGATAAGTACTAAATAAAATAGTGTCGTAGGGAGTCACTGTTCCAAGCACGAAGAGTCGAAATTCCATCGACCATCATGAGCTTGAACGTTGCATCTCTAATTTTCTGGCTAATAACGTAGGGTCCTTCCCAATTTTAGTCAAGTGCTCCCATACCCTAGAAGATCCGATTTAGGACAAGATCTCTAACTTCGAAAGTGCAGTTGCAAACTTTGGTGTTGAAGTGTCGTGCTACCCTCTTTTGGTGAGCAGCGGTCTCTTTTATTCTTCCCGCTTCTCATTGATTTGATCAAGTTCCTCGAGTAGAAGCTGCTCGTTCTTTGCCTAATTAAAGTGTTGTCTTCAATTAGAGGGGACCTCTAGTTCTATTGGATCATTGCTTTTGAACCATATGCCGAGGCGAACGGTGAGTGCTCGGTTGTAGATTTATGTGTTTTTCTATAAGTCCATAGCGCAAGTGGAAGTGGAAGTTCATCTACCCAGTTTCCTTTAGATTTCGTTAATCGCTTCTTGATGGTGGATTTGATAATTTTGTTCACTGCTTCCACTTTCCCGTTTGCCTGCGGGTGCACTACCGTGGAAAAACACTTCTTAATCCAATAACGCTTGTAGAAGTCCATGAATTCCGCACTCTCAAACTGATTTCCATTGTCCGCTATGATTTTCTATGGTACTCCAAACTTGCAAATAATGTTTTTTGTTACAAAGTCAATTACTTTTTTAGTGGTAATGGTGGTGAGCAGTTCCGCTTCAGCCCATTTGGTAAAGTAATCAACTATAACGATAGGATATTTGGCACCTCCTTTGTCGATTGGTAATACACTGATTAGATCGATTCCCCAAATTGTAAATGGCCAAGGGCTGACCATTTGCATAAGTTTCGAGATGGGGTTCTCAGGATCTTTAAAAACCTCTGGCACCGATCATAGCGCTTGGTGTAGTCTGCTGCGTCTCAATAGATTGTGGGATAGAAATATCTGTAACATAAAACCTTCTTTGCCAGTGTCTGCCTCTGGTATGGTCGCCGCAACTGCCTTCGTGGACTTCCATCAAAATCAACTTGGCTTCGTCTTTAGTTACACACCTTAGTATAAGGTAGAGAAGCCTTTTCTATATAGGATTCCATCTTGTAGCACGAACCATGGTGTCTTTCGAAGGAACTTCTTTCGTTCATTCCGGTTTCTAGGGAGTATCGCTTTGAGCAGATAATCCTTGATTTGCATCATCTACGATTCTTTCTCTTTCATGGTCTACATAACCCAATCTACATCCATCTGGTCTATGCTTGGAGCTATTAACACTTCAACTGAAACCAATCCCATTGATTGTGCATCTTCAGAACTGGCCAGTTTGGCTAAGTAATCGGCCTTCACGTTCTGCTCCCTAGGAATTTGGGTTATCGTAGTGTTCAGTGTCGTTGAGTAGTTCCCATGCTTTTGGCAAGTAGGGAGTGAGGTTTGCCCCTTTATCTTGATATTCCCTCTGTACTTGACAAAAGACTAAATGAGTCATTGTAGATATGCACAACTTTTATTCCCAGTTCCTTCACAATCTTCAATCCCACTATCAATGCCACATACTTTGCCTCGTTGTTAGTATCAAAGAACTCCAATCTTAAGGCATAGTAAATTGATTATCCTATAAGAGCTGTGCTTCAAAAGTCTCAAGCACAGCTCCCGCTTTTGAGCAGAATTTGTTTTATTCGCCCTCGACGAACAACTTCTATTGTGATACCACTTCTTGTCTTCTGCTCTTCTCCATCTTGAATGGTGAATTCCACGATGAAATCATCCAACACATGTCTATTAATTACCTTCCAGTGATGATTAGTCACGCCATACTGGCCCAATTCAATATTCCATTTCAGAAGTCACCCTGAAGTCTTAGGTCAATATAGTATTTGTTTCAAAGGTTGATTTGTCGATACTTTAATTGGATGAGCTTGAAAGTACGGTCGCAACTTCCTCGACGCTATCAGTAAACAACATGCCAAATTTTCCAACTTCGGATAGTTCCGTTCAGCTCTGCTTAAGCATTTGCTGATGTACTAGACGGGCCATTGAATTCTGGCTTCCTCTCGTACAAGCGCTACACTCAGAGCATGATAGGACACTACCAAGTAGATGAACAAGTCTTCCCCATTCACCGATTTAGATAAAACTGATGAGGTCTTTATATGTCAGAATAATTCCAAAAAAATGGTTTGGCAAGCCTGATTCCATTCAAAAATTTTCTTACCTTCTTCAATGCATCGAAGAACGGTATACACTTGTCTGTTGCTTTGAAAGTGAATCGACTCAATGCTGCATCCTTTCCATTCAGACATTGTAACTACTTTTTTGTTGTAGGGGTTGTGACATTCTACAAGGCAGTAATTTGCTCAGGGTTAGTTTCAATACCCCTAGCATTCATGATGAAACCTAGAAATTTTCCAAAAGCCATATTAAAGGATCATTTCAGTGGGTTAAGCTTCATTTCATACTTTCGAAGAATCTCAAACACTTCCGAGAGGTTATCTAAATGATTTCCAGACACACGTGATTTGACTAGCATGTCATCCACGTAGCCTTCTATTATTCATCCAATCTGACCCTTGAACATTGTGTTCACCAACCATTGATAAGTTGCCCCGGCATCCTTTAGGCCGAATGGCATTACTCAGTAATAATACAATTCAAGGTCGGTGATGAAGCTGGTGTTCTCCTAATCAGGTTCATGCATCATAATCCGGTTATATCCTGAGTAGGCATTCAATAAAGGGAGTAGTTCGAGCCCTACAGTTCCATCCAAGAGTTGGTCAATTCTAGGTAGTGGGAAGCTATCTTTGGGAAAGCTTTGTTCAAGTCCGAGTAGTCAACACTGGTCCGCCACTTCCCGTTCTATTTCTTGACTGGTATAGGGCTCGATACCCATTCAGGATATGTTGCATCATGGATAAATCCGTTGGCCAATAGCTTATCCACTTCCTCCTTCAGTGCAGCAGATCGCTTCGGACCCAGACTGCGTCTCTTCTGCCTGACTGGAGTGAACATAAGAACGATATTGACTGCATGACATGCTATCTCCGACGATATCCCAGATATATCGGAATGCATCCAAGCGAGCATGTCCAGGTGGGTGTGAAGAAATTAGATCAATTCTTATTGCATTTTGATCCTAAGTTGTGACCTTGATTAAGACTTGTGTTGGGTCATCAATATCGACAAGGACTGACACCATAATCTCTGCCGATGCTGCCCGTTCTTCCCCTAACTCTTCTTCCTAGGGTCCAAAGCCTTAACAAAACAGCTATGGTCCACGAGGAAAGGGTGGTTCTGTAATTGCTATGTTGACGGTTCGTAAATGTGGAGAGACTTCCCCATATTATTTTCCTTTCCCTTTCATTTCGATTTGCATAACTCGACGACATAACATTCTCTAGTGACGTTTTGATCTCCCTTTATATCTCCAACCCCATTCTTTGTCGGGAATTTCATGGTAAGGCACTACAGAGCCAAAGCGATCCTAAAATCTACTAGTCAACCCAACAGAAGCATTGTAAGCTAGCATTTCATCAACGATCACGAAGGTTTGGATAAGAACTGCCCTTCATTCTCCTTCTTTTAGCTCCATGGGCAAGTCAATCATCCCGACCGGCTGTCTTGGTTCTCCCGTTAAGCCCTGGATTTTCATTCAGTAAGCAGACACATCCTTTATACCGATCTTCATCTGATAGAACATATGTTGAAACAAGATGTTAATAGAACTTCCACTGTCCACCAGGACTTGGAGTACATCTGCAGATTCTATTCCAACTGTCACTACCATTAGGCTAAGAGTCAGTGTTTCTACTCCTTCAGTGGCTCGGTTTTGAAACACTATGTCATCATTGAGTGTCCTTTGTTGCTTGGCTGGAGTGCCATCCTCAATTGCAAAACAAGCTTCTTTCGGAGCGTGCTTTAGTGAACTCACATACCACTCCATCTCTCCCCAGCTCTTCTATGTTGGGTGAGGTCCTTTAGAAATAGTTTTGATAACAAGTCTCTGTTCCGCTCGTCTGGATTCTTCTCCGTTGGGTCCAGATTGGTTTCCTTGAGTGCTTAGAACTTGGGGTCTAGCAGGCTGGTCGGAGTTTTGCGGTTTCTTCACATATTGTTGGAGCCCGTTGTTCCTAATCAATTCCTCAATCAGATCTTTTAGATGTCGGCACTCCTTCGTATGCCCATGAGTTTCATGGAAACAACATAACTTTCCCGATTGCTTTTGTCGTTCATATTCTTCCTTTCTAGGAGGCTTGCTGTATCGCTCAGTCCTCTGAGTTGCAAGGTAGATGTTCTCCAAGCTGTCATTCAATGATGTATAGTCCTCGGGTCTTAGGTTTCTGATCCGCTTTCCATTCCCGTTATGCCTACTAGTGTTATGGTTTTTCCTTTTGTGATTTCCATATTTCTCTGCATTTCCTATCGTAGCTCCGGAATTGTTTCAATCTGCTTGACCACTACATTGCTCTGAACTATCTCCCTTCGTTACACATTGACGGTCTTGCCCTCCTCACGTCCATCTGTTCCAATCTCAGATATTGACTCGCCTTTTCATTAAACTCCTTCATTGTGGTTGGTTGTTTCATCTTAATCCATCTTCCAAAGTCTATGCCCGGATGGATAGCCTAGACTAAAGCCATGAATATCATATCTTCATTAGGATGCTTACTTCAGTAATTGTAGTATTAAACCAGTTCAAAAAGGTTTTTAGTGGCTCATTTGGTACCTGGAAAAGGCCAGATAGAGACATCGCATCTTTTGGTTGTGCCGTGTGAAGTCTGAATTGCTCCAAGAATTTTCTTGCCAGCTCGTCAAAGCTAGAAATGGATCTTGATGGAAGCCTAGCAAACCATATAGAAGCAACACATTCTAGGAAGATAGGGAAACATCTACAGCGGACAACATCTGTTTCCCTAGCTCCATTCATATGCCAACTGTACTTGTACAAGTGCTGTTTGGGGTCCGTCGTCCCATTGTAAGATGGCATAGCGGGCATTGTAAACTTCGGGGGGTGCTCTCCCTTAAAACGTTTTCAGCAAATGGAGTTCGGCTTGGTGCAGAACCCCAATCGTTGTCATTTCTACCCTTACTTTCTTCCATCAAGCATTTAACCATGTCTACAATGAATGCCTCACTAGTCCGATAGTCTACAGGTCGACTGTCAAGGGCTATGCCAATTGCTTGACTCTGCAAACGGCCTTGGTTTGCCAACTGAAGTCTAGGTTCTCCATTCTCCAGGAGAACCACTTCTGCAGAATTCCGTTGGTGCACAGTTGACTTTATAGCAGTATTTGAACTTCCTTTTTGGCATTTTACCTGCTTGTGTCAGCATTCAATTCCAGTCCTTTAGCATCAAGTTGCATGTCATCTTCAGAATCGGAGAGAAGCGTTGCAATATTCCCTTGTAGAGCCTTCACTCCGAGGTAGGGGTTTGAGACAGATTGTCCTTCGGCAAGAGGGGTACTTCCATTATCTTCAATGACAATTCCAGTCACTCCATCAACTATCTCCTTTTGCTTTTTCTTGCCATCCTCCTATTCAAGCCTGAGACGGAGGAATTCTCCTGTTCCATAGCCTTTTCAGTTTTTGGCTTGGTCCTTGGAGCAATTGGTGGATGTAACAAAGCATCAATCTTATCCATAAGAGCTTTCTGACTATCACCCATCGTCTAGTTAAGTTGATTAACCATCTGGTTAAGCTTTCCTCTGGTTAAAACCTCTTATTAAGCAGATGCGCTTGGTGTTAGGTTTCCAGCATTAACCTATGTTTGATGATTGTTAGCATTGTTCACTTCCTTTTAATGGAGATTGGTTTCATCAACACCAAGTGTTATCCCTATAGATCTTCTAGATGTTGTCTTCCTCTTAGGGGTCATTGAATAATAAATCTCTAACCTTCTTCAAGCAAACTTGCATGATCTGACCTCTGGATCTATCCAATCCAAAGTAGATAGCTAGATCCAAGCTTGGGTTCGTTGTTCTCAATGAAAGCACCAAAATGTTAACCCAAAAAATAGATCAACACCCTGAAGTATGATGTAAAAGCATTAGCCCTGTTAGAACATAGCAAATATAATAGAAAATAGCAGAAAAGTAAATGAGGCACGGAGATTTTTATAGTGGTTCGGCTGTTAATTAAGCCTACGTCCACTTTATAGCTTTGATTTTTGGTTTAATCTAGCATGAATGAGATTACAAGGTGTTTGAGAAAGAATTAGTTATAAGTATAGGGGTTAGACTGATTCTAAGTCCTAGAATTGCTTAGAGTAGCTGTCTTGATGACTATGGTGTAGAGGAAAGAGTTGAAGAATAGATGGAAATCCCATGTAGTGATAGCATAATCCAGATCCTTTCTTGGTTGCTTTATGGGTTGTATTTATAGAAGTAGCAGATACATTGGATCAGAAGCCCGCTACCAGAGAAGTCCGTGGACTGGCCTAAGATAGTACAAAAATGCCACGACAACCCAAATTACCAATTAGACTCGGTACTGAGTCAAGGCCTTCACTCGTAGCCGAGTTTAATCCTTAGCTCATATTCAATTGACTCCTTTTGTTTTAAGCTCCTTTCTTTGTCTAGATGTCCTCCATATAATTTGGTAGGTTTTTAACAAGTTTTGGTAATCGTTCTTCCTTAACTTGGATTATTCTGCCGTTTGGACCGTCTAGTCTTCATTCCCCATAATAGACTCTTGGAACCATACGAAACTTTATGGATATGTATTGGAAGGCTAGGGGAACATTTGGCAAAAGTAGGAAGATGCTATGCCTTGGCATTTAGAGTCGGTACCGAGTTAAGGGGGTTGACTCGGGCCGAGTTAAGGATGTAGTCCATTTTGGGTTCTATTTTTTCTTGAGCTCTTCCTTTAGTCTTTCTTAGTGTCTTCGTCAAATTTTAGGTCGTTCTATCTTCCACCAACATTCTATCTCCTATTGATTTCTGCTTGGATAAAACCCAGTTAACAAGTCCTTTCCCTTTGGGTTCCAAAGATTTCAATATCCATAACAAGGATTAAATATTCATATCCAAAACTGCATTGAATAAACTTGTAAATAGAAAACGAAACCCAATTTATTACATCAATCCAATGGAATATCCCAAACAATAGGAATTGCAATCCTAACTTAATATTCTATTCAACTCGTCTTTTATATAGAAATAAATAAAGGAATTTTGTGTGGAATAAGTGGTGTAAACTACGAATAGGATTATGCTATACATCCTTATTTCATTATTGAAAACTCACAATTTGAATCAAAGATGAAGGAGAAGTGAAATAGACTATGAAATTATCAAAAATTGCAGAAACAATATAAATTCCATCAAACTAACATAAATAATTGAGAATCTCTATCTAGAATCGATATTTCGAAATAAATTTTTTTAGGGGGATTTTATCTATTTTGTTTTCGCAATCCCAAAATCCCTAAGGCATATTCAAATCCATTAATATAGATTAATCAATTACTGAAATAAAAATACTAAACTTTCCACTAACAGATTTTTCTTAGCTTTTCTTGTATAGATTTGCAACGCTAAAGCAACTCTTTTCCAGTTCTCCTTCTTTTGATATATATACACAGTGAAGGATAGGTATATATAATTTGTTAGATTCAGAGAGGTTGGGGAAGAAGAAAATATATTAAAAGAATAATTAAAAAAGGATTAGAATCATTACTTGAATCCCCAACAAAATTTCTGAATCTAACTAAAGAGAGAAAATGGCAGAGGTTCGCGGAGTTCTCGAATATATGTGAATAAAAAGTTGGGAGGGTAGGGTCCTATTTATAGAAGTTAAAACGTACCAAAACCGTAGGATGAAATTAGATCAAAAACGGATAAATCTGGATCGTTTAACATCACAACCCTAACCGCCATTATGAGGCAGTAGTCAATCGCCTATGCTCGACCGATCGACCACTAGGGGTTGACCGGTTGGGTCTTATAGGTCGACCACTCCTCTTATTTCGAGAGCGCTGATTTGTTTCCGTTGCTCGTTTATTTTGTTCCCTAATTAACTTTTAACGTTAATTGTTTAACTTAACATTACTTAACTCCTAACTAAACCTACAGTTAATTTTTGAAATTCAAACCCTAAATTTAAATATTTATTTGAATTGGATTTAAACAAAATTAATTTAAATCTGAAAACTTCAAATGCTTATAACTTCTTCGTTTGAATTTCGATTTTAACATATTATATATGGAAACATATTAAAATTTTGCCATAAACGCAACGGAATTACTTTCGTGGTCAAATTCCAACTTTTATAAAATTTCCATTTTTGACCCTACCTTATTTAATTTAATTCACTCAATTCATTTATGATTGATTTTACAGGGAGTTACAACTGCAAACTTTGCTCTGCCCTTAGATATAGGCAACAATCTAATTAAGTTGATTCCCCACACATCAAAAGGACATGAACTTAAGATTGGGGTTAACTCTCCGAGGGGAATATGTAAAATCATTTCTCTGACATTTCTCACATCTTTTTACGTAAATCATTGCATCGTTATTCATATGGGGCCAATAGAAACCTTGCCTTGTGACCTTTTTGCCTAATTTCATGCCATTAGAATGATCTCTGCAAAACCCTTCATGGGCTTCTCTCAACAATTTTGTGCTGCTTTCCGGACTAACACATCTTAAATAAGGGAGTGAATATCCTTTTTATAAAGTGTTCCATCCATCAAAAGTTGGAGCATGGTGCCTTAACTTTCTACCCTTCTTTTTTATCTTCTGGTAGTTTCCCTTCTACCAAGTATTTAACAATGTGTGGTAGTTTCCCTTCTACCAAGTATTTAACAATGTGCGTCATCCAATTGTTTTTATACTGATTATCTATTTCCGTATGAATGATTCCTTTTAGGTTTTCACCATTATCACTTCTTGGTTCACTTTCCTTCTTTTTGATAAAGACTAAGTATATATATGATTCTTTGTTAAGTTCATAATATCAGGGGTTAATTCTTCCACCCGATTCTCTTTTCCAACATTGTGGATAATTCGTTCAAATACATCTCATGACTTTATTGATAGTCCATATTGAGGTTATGTAATGATCGGCTTATCAATATCTTGGAACTCACATACCATTGATGTTAATCTTTGCTGAAATCCAATAGTTATTTAGGACATCCCATATTGGTCCTACTGCTTTGTTACTATTTGAGATTTCGGAGAAGGATTTGGCTATTTCATTTTTGGATGATCTTTCTGAGTTTAGACTGAATTTCATGACCTACAATATTCTTATGTATAAGTCAGTGTAGTGTTTATAAATATTACAGTGTTGGATGACAATTTAATCTCCATTTGGTTGGGTGAATAATTGGTAAAACTTAAAATTTTCTTCCTTATGGCTTGGGATTATCCATATAAAAATCCTTTTTGAATTTCCTCTTACGGCTCCACTCATTTCTCTTGAGATGCAAGATTATTCTCGGTCATGGTATAGTAATATATACCTATCATTCCAATTTTTTTGATGTTCTTTGTTCTTAGGTTGGTGCTTATTTACTCAATTGCCCTTACTGCTTTATTTCTCATATATTGATGATGGTGGTTACTTACTCTTTCTTGAATCTTGCCTTGTAGAAGTATCGCCTTTAAACATTTGCAAATCAAAACTACGAGGCGATTTATTTAGGGTATTGAATTTTCCTTTCTTTATATATGAGGATTCACTATCGATATTCGATATCTGAAGATCAAGATTTTGCTTTTAACATATAATAGGACCAAACTTAACCAACAAATATCAGCTCGATCGATCTGTCCTTTTGAATGTTCAAAACCATGGTTCTTAATGAGGACTCTTTTATCTTTCAACTTCTCAAAAGCTATTTGAACAATTAAAGAAAACCCGATGCCATAAGTAAGAGATTCTGTATCTATTAGCCGAAATCTGAATCCTGGCCTTGAAATCCTATAGGTTATTTTACGACTAGCTACTCTTTTTAGACAATATAGGTAATTTGCAATTTCTCTTTTCTTTTATAAAATTTTAAAGATGACCTCATCAAAACATCTTACGAGTTAAAATTGTGGACATCGTGATGGAAACTACATATTACTTTGCAAATTACTTTTGAAATAGTAAAGTGTAAATTTTCTTGGATTAGGGAAATATTCAATAGTGATTAAACTCTCAAAATTCTTCCTTTTGGACAAAAAGGATTTAGAAATGAAAATATTTATCAAAATAAAGATCCCACCTTATTTGGTTGGGTAATAAGCTTAAGAAAATCATGGAACTTTGAAGAGTGATTTTTCAAAAAGCCAAAGGGTTACAAAAATAACCTTTTTGGGATTTGATCCAATAAGAGGGTCCGACGACATCTTCAACCTAAGAGGTCATATCAATTACCATGTTGGGAATGATAAGCTTGGACTGCTTGAGTCAAATAAAGAAAATCTTTTTAAAATTGTCATCTTTCCATTTAGTCTCATCATAATCACTACTTGTTTTTGGCTCTGCCTTGCCCTTAATCGTCTTGATTTGGTCAAGATTGGCCTCAATTCTTCGAGCATTGACGATATATCCTTTGATATGTAACCTATGCATTCTTCCGCTCAAAGGACATGATTTTGTAGTAGTTAGTTCCCGATCAGTTATAAAACCTGTGTTTTCTTCATTTGATTTGAACATGGGGATTTGATTATATTTTGAGCGTGCATCCATAAAAGATTACAAATTATATTCACTTGTGGCATAATTAATTGACCTACTCTATGTAAAGTATAGCAATCTTTGAGGCATGCCTTATTCAGATTAGTATAATCGACATATGTTCTCCCTATTCCTTTGGTCTCTTTAACTAGTACAGGATTAGCTGATCATTTAGGGTAAAAGAATTTTCCATACTCAAGTAACCTTCCACTTATTCCTTATTAGCCCGAATTTTATCAAACTGCCTTTTCTTTTTCGAATACGGACGATATTTGGATCTATATTTAGAGCGTGGCTCATAATTACTGGATTTATTCCGACAATGTTTGAGTGAGTTCTGGCAAACACATCTTTGCTAGATTAGAGGAGTCGAGTAAGCTCTCTTCTAAGACTATATCTTTTCTGATTTTTACCATTTTAGTTGAATCTAGAAAAATTAAGCTTATCTCTTCTAGTCCTTCGGAAGATTTCATTCTTTCTTGCTTCCTTTTGCAATCTAATCCGTTTACCCAAAAGATCTCACAATATATAATTCCACATCAATTATTTATTGATCCATAAAGGTTTTATAATAAGATCTCCATTTTAAAAACCTTTGATTTAATTTTGAAAAGAAAAATACTAATTTCCAAAGATGTTTAAATAATAAAATATTATTCCCTTTGAAAATCTTTATTTAAAAACCTCTTGTGTAATTACAAGAAAATCTATATTTTATGCATTTATTCAATTTCTAATTCCTTAAATTCCTTTCAAAAATAATTCATAAACTTCGAAACTCATCTTAATAGTTTCAAAATTATAATACCAAAGAAGTTTTTATAATTTATAATTTCCTTTAAACAACAAATCTAATAATCTCAATTTTCCATAAGGATTTTCAACTCAAAATATTTCCCAAAGCTATGACTTGAAATTCCAAAACCAATACTTTAAAACTCTTATTCACTCTCAATTTTTCCTTTTAAAATATTATTATAGAGAAAAGATTAATCAACCCTAAGTTCTCTTTTATAATAATCTTCAAATATTTAACATTAAAATACTGATTTGCTAAATTCATTTATATAACAAAATACCAAAATTTCCCTTTCTATAATAATTAAATTCAAACACTTCCAAATATATATATATATATATGTATATATATACATATATATATATATATATATATCCAAACAACTTGGAAAATAAATTCCCTTTTGTTTTCAAAATAATCAATTACTAAATGTGTATTACTTGTAGAATCATTTTGACAAAATACACTTTGTTGATAATAATTTTCATACAATAAAAAACCAATTTATCTTACTATTTTTCCAAAATATTTTATTTTTATTAAACTTCCCAATAAACCATCACTTACATGTAAGTTTTAGATACCTTTCTATAAAAATCCTTCAAATATTTTATAAACATGTATATATGTATATATTTTGAAAAGAATATTGGCATAAACAAATCCCAGAAATCATCACTTTCTAAATAATCTCTATCTGCATACTTCTTAAGAATAATTTTAATTTTATATATAGATCATTTCAAAGTTCATTATTTATTCCAAAAATAATTTATTTCTTTCAAATCTTCACCTTTTAATTCTATTACCTCTTTTCGATCAATTTCAAGTGTTGAGCAATGACTAATCACAATCTTTATATTTTCCTAATTGAAGTTCTGAGTGACATTGTCCTCTGGGACTGTATGTTGTACAACTTCTTTATTCGGGACATTAACTTTCTTTGTCTTCACTATTTTCCTGAAATAAAATATCACTTTGTTAGCATTCAAAGTAAGGAAGTGATGATATGGAGGTCCATGCCCTCCTTCTAGTGCTAAAATGTTAAACCAAAATTGGTTCAACACTTGAGATGTTGCATAAGATAGTATTATTTGAAATGGACCCAATATCGCCCATATGCTTAACTATAGTCATGAAGTTGTTCAAAAATTCTAGTCATATGTCCAAGGGTAAATTTGGAAAGTCTTTTAAATGCACAATAATCCATTGTTTAATAGGAAAAATAGGCAATTCACTTATATCACAATCCTTTGTCTATATGCCAATGGGCATGATAGTCATAATGCAAGGTAAACATTAATTTAGGCAAGGGCCTAAGTGGCCTTGTTCAAATTATTAATATGCAAATCCAAATTCAAGTCCAAGTCCAAAAGAATGAAATATGCATGTCCATAATCCAAGTCAAGTTCAAGAAGTCATATGCATTTCATATGTTCAATAATCGGTCAAATATCTTTATTCAATTGCAGTATGCTATGCAAAGTTCACTATCTAAGTCCTTATGTGCAAAAAGTCAAAGATGTACAATTGACTCTAAAAATTCAAATTTGATTTATGGTTAAAACTTTGAAAATGTAAGAAATGAGGAAAGAAGAATTCGCCCCCATCTGAATAGCCGATGGAGTCTATTTATAGTGGTAGCGGTAGGCGGAATGGTTGCTACATGTCCTTCCAGCTTATATATTCGCTACCTCCTATGTATTGCCATTACTCGGCACTATCTTTGAATGGCTAATACTTGAAACCTTCCTTTATATTTAGATATTCGGCACCATCTTATTCTTGCTGTTGAGCTTTGATATCAGTTGTTATAGCAAAGGTTTGTGTAAGCTCACCATCTTTGATTGTCATCATTTGATAGTCTTTCATCCTTGTAGCAGCTCAATATACTATTATAAGCATAATAACTTCATGTTATAAGCTCAGCATCTTTAGGTGGTACAACATTTTTTTGTAGAGGGTCGATATCATTTGGGCTATAGAGACTTGTTATATTCCCTGCTGTCTTTTAGAAATTCGACACCCTCTTGATATTAGGTGCTCAATCCACTTTTTCATTGTTAAAGCTCAATATCATTTTTCACTTGTGGTCAGTTGATAATGCTCATCATTTCTCCTAGGCTACTTACCCCTTTGAGGTTTGATGCCCCTTCATGCTCTATTTAGATGCTCGATACCCCAATTACCATAAAGGTTTGTCTTCACTTCTGTTTTATACGCTCGATACCCTCTATAGGTGTCGAGGCTCGATATCTCCTTTGCTTTAGGTACTCGACATCCTCGTTTTGTTATATGTTTGGCAACATTCCTTGTTGTAGTGGCTCGACATCCCTTTTTCCGTTGTAGAAGCTCGCTAACCTCACATTTTATAAGCTCGTGACGTTTTATATTTGTAAGTTCGGCAACCTTGTCATTTTATAAACTTGACATCACCATTACATAATTCCAAGATTACTTTTATGCTTGATATCATTCTTTATGGCTGTAAAGTCTTTACATCCTTCTTGCCTTTTAATTCAACATCCCTTGTGGCTTGATATCTTCATGCTAGATGTTTGCTACGTTATTGACTTGGGAGCTCAAAATATAATCATAGATCTATTAACTCAACATGCATTTATAAGCTCGATATGCTTTCTATAGATGCTCGATATACGTATTTGTAGTAACACTACATTCCATTGCTTCTATATCCTCCTTCTTATTTCTTTTAACATAATAGTTATAAAATATGTGGATAACACGAGACATTTCCAACTATAGGACCTATGGGAGGGATATACGTTCATGTATATGATTGGATAAATAAACTAAGGGTTCACATCGGATTGAAGTATTAAATGACTAGAGTACCTTTGCTGGGTGGTCACGGGGTTTACTTTGGGGTTGAAGGTATTAAATGACCATTGGGTCGGCATGTTCCATATTTAAGGAGTCTTAAATAACCTTCGACGGTTCCCAATTAGAAAAGTGTTCCGCTTCAATTCAAAAGAGAGGCACTATGTAATAGGAATAAACATTTTTCTCGATTCCCATTAGGATAATCTAAACGGGAACTGTGTAGAGAGGTCGACACTATGTTAGCATTGTATACCAGTATTTTTGGAGTAAGTCTGGGCATAGGTCGAGGCCTCCGCCAGTCCCGCATGGCAGACAGCAAAGACTCGCGTTAAGCCTATATGGATTACACTTCCTACCAGTGTAGATCTCGTATGGGATATGCATTAACCTCAAAGTTTAGTTGTTTTTTTTGTTAAGTTGGAGGTTGGCTTGTAAACCCTTAGATGAGTCATTTGAAATGTGTTAGTAGTGTGGCTAGTTTAAATTATAAAACCGTCTTTAGGAGTCATCAGCCTTCGTAGTCAGGGCCAGTTGATAATCGACTATGTTACATGGGTTTCTTTCTAAAGAACACAGTGATTCACACACACACACACACACACACTCTCTCTCTCTTATACCTTGGAGTAGGTTAGACATATCGTAGGCATATATGGAGTTAAAACCTTTAATCCATAAATAGGAGAGATGACACTTGAATGGAAAGCAATCAACACAAACTAGTTTTGTGAAAAAAGTATGTAATTTACCAGTCACCAGAACGTTGTTCTGACTTCCTCCTCATTACAACCCTCGGAATAGATTTAGAGGGATACGATACTAGTACAAGTTGGGAATAGTAGATGGGCAGGTCTTCTTTTTCATGCTCAGCACGGACAAGGCAACTATATATCCAAGGAATAATATCGATTTCAAGGTAGTGGACTTAGCCGATATATATATTTTATTATATTTTGCTATTATGCTATGAGTTCGTATAGATTGATATCTGATATACTTATGTTTATTACATGTTACCAACACCAATGATCCATACTGTAATGGACTTTGGTCTTCGATTTAACCGATGATCAGGCCCATTAAGGTGCAAGTTGTTACAAGTTAACTCACCAAACTCCTTGCTAAATCCAAGCATAAGCCCTGAAGAAAATTTAAAAGCAACTTGATAGAATGCATAGATTAATTAAGATGCTTGTATCATAAAAATCTTGAAAAATTCGAATTAAAAAGGATGATAGAGAGGAGGTGGAGTTCCCTTTGATGGACAATGGTGTACTTATTCTGAGAAAACGTGACCTTGGTATTGTAGTTTCTAAAGGGAAAGGAATATCAAGTGCTAAGAAGGCAACAAGAACTCCATCAAGGATTAATCACAACGTTGAAAGAGGCGTCGTGACAAACAATTAGTCTGTTCAAAATGCATATAAGGATCATAATATCTTTAAGAAATCTCTAAAAGTAATATCAGCTAGCTTCAATTTGGGGATGGCATATAAGCTAAGTAGAAGAGATTATGAAGATAATGAAATATATTTGAGAGATTTGGCACATAAGATGGTGAAGGATATGATGGATTGGAAAGGAAAGAGGACCCTAAATGATAAGGTGAACAATAACATAAGGGGTGATACATTTACAGAAGAGATAATGGAAGTTCCACTTCCTATGCATATCAAAATTCCTACTATAAGGTCTGATGGATCTACGGATCCAGATAACCATCTTTTGGCTTTTGTAAGCCAAATGGACATTGCTGACGCAACCAACGCTGCAAGGTGCCAATTATTTCCAATGACTTTTCTTGGAGCCGCGGGAAAAGGGTATAAACGATACCATGAAAAAACAATCTACTCATGGAGTCAATTTGCATACGGTTATCTACTCACTTTTGCATCTCAAAAATCCTACTATAGATGCGAGTGTTTCGGAATTAAGAAGCACACATGAGATTTCCTAAGAGACTACCAAAGAAGGTTTAATGTTGAAGCTAATAGAAATGAGAAAGTGAATGATATAGAAAATATTATGGAAGCTAAATCTGGATTGGTCAAGAACACTTCATTTTGAAAGGAGTTATATATTCATGGATGGTAGAGATTTGCAAGATTTTCATTTTCAGGTTGATAAATTTGATTGTCTTGATGAGATTTTTCATGAAAATAAAAGTAACAGCAAAAGGGAAGAAATATTGAAAGAATTAGTTTTCTAGCACCTAATAAAAAAGTAAGACGAGATGAAACCTAGTATACCAATATTATGCATTTGAACTAGCTGATTTCATACATTTATGCAGTTACCAATGGTAAGGTAGAATACAACACCACAATGAAGTCCCAAACTAACCATGCATTGAATAAAAGGGGAGATTATGGTGTTTATTATAAGGCTAATGGCCACAAAATCAATGATTGGTGTGCTTTGGCGTTAGTAATTTAAAGGAATGAAAAGGAGAGGGGCATTGAAGGAATTTGTTAAGGCGGATCAGAAATTCTACGAACGATTGCCAATGCAATTCCACCAGCTAACAACATTAATATTTGAAGAATAAGCCTCAAGGTTGCACCACCAATAAACCATACTGATGTCATAGAGGCCCATGTGGTGCTGGGGAAATCAAGGGAGTGAGAATAGATACATTAGGGAGGCCAGGGAATGAATTTACCCATTGGAGCAGAGCCCACACTAAAATCTTTTAGGACTTGAATTTCGGACCTTATGGTGACTACTAAGGAGCTAAGAGGAGTGAGATGTCTACATAATGATCTGCTAATGATCACTACACAAATCGGGTTTTCGCTCGTATCTAAAGTCTTGATGGATACAGAAAGTGTCATGATTGTGATCTTTATATGTGCCTTTGATCAGATGGATATTCTGAAAGCAAAGCTTGACCCAATCCTTAGGTTCAATGGTAAAGGATCAACTTCAGTAGGGCAAATTAGTTGTATGTACAAGTAGGAATTCCTCTGGCTACAAAATCTTTCAGGATGCTTTTTGCAGTATTATACTAACGCGACACTACAATGCCTTCTTTGGGAGACTAACGCTGGATGAGATGGACGCTTTCATCCCACCAAACTGTATGATCTTAAAGTTCCTTTCTAAAGCTAAATGGGGAACAAGAGGGAAGAATACCTTAATGATAGGGAAATGTATTTTGCTACCATGGAATAATTGAATAAAAAATGAATTCATTTATGACTTTGTATTAAATAAAACTAAAGAGACTAGAAAAAAGCCATCAAGCATCGGGAAATGATGATCAAGGTAAATAAGCAAGGATTTCCCATCAATAAGAGGAAAGTATCATACAAAAAGGCTAGCGATAGTGAAAGGAAGCTAAAATATAATGAAACAACCGATAAAAATCATGGAGTGAGCCAAGAAGGGGAGGAGCTAAAAAGATTATCACTGGAATCGATTCTCGAGATACTTAGGAAAAATATCAAGTATATGGAGGATTTAGAAGAAGTTTCTATAGACCCACAGGACCTAACAAAGATAGTTAAGATAGGAAGGAATTAGATGCGGACATGAGAGAAAAAATAATTGAATTTTTTAGATTAAACAAAGATGTCTTCTCTTAACTTAGACATGGTCGAAATCGATCCAACTGTAAAGTGCCATGTCTAAATATAGAACCAAACTTTACTTTAGTTAGACAAAGGAAAAGACAATTGGATAAGGTTCAATAGCTGGCTTTCTAGGAATGGGTTAAAAGATCGTTTGGAAAAGGATTTGTTCGAGAAGTGTGTTACCCTAAGAGGCTGATAGATCTAGTGCTAGTTAAGAAATTTAATGAGGAATGAAGAAGGTGTATTGACTTCATAGATTTAAACAAGCATGTCCCAAAGATCTTTACCCTCTTCCGAGGATTGGTCAACTAGGTGATACAACTAGTAGGCATAAATAATTGTCATTTATGGATGCATATTTGTCTTATAATCAAAGTTCATTGTTTAAGCCTTATGAGGATCACACCAGCTTCATAATTAATTGGAAACATATTACTACGGGGTCATGCATTTTGGGCTCAAAAATGTTGGAGCTACCTACCAACAATTGGTTAACAGAATCTTCAAAAATCATATTACGAAAAGTATGAAAGTGTATGTAGATGACATGTTAGTCAAATAAAAAAAGAAGCTGACAATATATAGGAATTAAATGGGATATTTGGAATTCTATGAAAGTATAATATGAAGTTAGATCCACAAAAATTCTCCTTTGGGATATATCTGTAAAAATTCCTTAGATACATAGTTAGAACTCACGGAATTGAGGCCAATCACAACCAAATAAAAGGAATTAAGGACATGATAGAGCTGAAAACAATGATGCGATGAATTTAAATGGAAGGTTAGCTCCACTCAACAACTGATAAATGTATCCCATTTACCGATGACACTAAGAGATGTAGAACATTGGAAGGATGGATGAATTCCAAAACGCTTTTCAAGAATTAAAAGGTTACTTGGAAAAACCCTTGATTCCATCTAATCCCATAGAAGGTGAAGACTTATTTTTGTTCATGACAATATCCAAATATGCCATGAGATTGATATTAATTAAAGAGGAAAAGGAAGTGCAATTGCCTATATATTATACAAGTAAGAGGCTGAAAGATGTAGAGATTAGATATCCAGTCAAAGAAAAGTTAGCTTATTGTTTACAACAAACAGTGTGAAAATCAAAACCTTACTTTTAGGTGCAGCTTATAAAAGTCTTGACTAATTATCCACCGAAATAAGTGTTTAGTAAACCAGAAACTTTCGAGCAGTTATAAAGTGGAGAAAAGTGTTGAGTCAATATAATGTAACATATTTGTCAAGGCCAGTAAAGGGTGAAGTGCCATCTGATGTTATGACTAAATGAAAGGATTCATTAAAGAGAAACTAGGAAGGGGAAAAGATGACGAGAAAAATGGTAGTTATTTGTGGATGGGGCTTCCAATGAGCAAGGGGATGGTGCTGGATATGTAATGATAACGTCGGATGGACATTATTTGCACTATGCCATGAAGTTGGGTTTTCTACAACTAACATCATCATTGAGTATTAATCAATGATAGTTAGCTTAACTTTAGCACAATAATCAAAGATCTCATGGACTAAGGTGTGTGAGTCTCTATTGACGGTGAATCAGATAAAAAAAGTTTATTAAGTGAAAGATGCATATCTCGGCACGTTAGGAAGGTTCTGGAAATGTTAGCACTATTTGAGGATTTCTCCATCCATTAAATGCTCAGATGGATTCTTTGGAAAAATTAGCCACTCCTCGATGAGCTCCTAAGGTGAAGATTGTTCCAAAAGGAAACAAGCGAGGAAGTTTTGGTAATAACATGTTCTTAATCTTATCAACAATAGGCTGGAAAAAATAAACTCGAGCAAATGGTAATCAAGGGATGAATCATGATAAATCAGATAAAATATAAATGAAGATGTTCAAGAAGATTACTATTGGAATAGTTGGATGACACATATAGTGGAATAATTGCGAAAAAGAATATGACCATAAGGTAGAAGTGAATCGAAGAAAGCGAGATATCAAGCCCCTTCATTCACTATGTTATACCGTGCATTACATAAGAAATGATATTCAGTTTCGTATCTATAATGTATAACAGGGAAAAAGGAATGAAGTTGTTAACTAAGCACATGATGGACTTTGTGGAGATCATTCCAACTGGATAAAATAAGCCAGGAAAGTGAGGAGACGAGAATAGTACTTACCTCGAACGATTGAAAATGTCCTAGCTTATATAAAAAGGACATGATGGATGTCAATGATTTTCAAGAATTTTTCGATTGCCACAAAATGAGTTAATGCCCGTAACAAGTCCTTGGCCTTTTGGTGTATGGGAATCGATTTAGTTAAACCCTTGCTGGTCTCAAAAGTAGGTGTTAAGTTGGTAGTTGTTGCAATTGATTACTTTGCTAAAAGGGTGGAGGCTAAATCACTACCTAACATAAATACAAATAGGGTTTTGAAGTTTGTCATTAAGAACATCATGACTCGCTTTGGTTTACAGTACAAAATTATTTTAGATAATGTAACATCCCTTATCTTGAGGCCCGAAGATAAGCGCTACAGATGCTGCAGCCATCTATAGTATTAACTTCCGGTGACAAAATACGATAATGTTAATGGTATCCATAATATCAAAAGCACATGAATATGAAACAAAATCACAGATTCCAGAAACAACTTTACTAATTACATTGCAAAACCATGTTTCGTATTCCATTACACAATTCCAAATGATTCCCGGGTTTCGATCAAATATAATTATTACAATTTACACAACAACATATGAAGATGCCCCCTTGGATGATCAGAGTACTTAATAGACATATCAGTATGAGTACATCATAACGGAAATAAAACTAATAACTCCTAAATAGTTAACTTTTGCCTCTTGCTCGTCTTCGAAAGCTTATTCGTCCACCTACTAAACCTGCAAAAACCTTAACTCTCAATCTACTCAAATTAATTTTGAGCACCCGAGAGTTTAAGGAGAAAAACATAAACTTCGAGTCAGACATAAAGTCTGGTGTGAATAATACTATTACATCTCAGTTTACTGATATTAAGTGAGACCACACCGCTTAGCGGAACGGGTTTCCCCTCACTGGTATCCCTTTTAAAACATATCTTTTTGCAAATCAGAATCCTGCAATCAAACTGATTAAAGCAATAATAGCAATATCATATATGCACATAAATCAGGTAATCAATGGACTATCTATCAGAACTATATAGTTTTGTTTGGCTAACTACTAACCATTGGTTGACTCGGGCCTACCAGACAAAATAAATAATCTAACTTCTGTTAGACACACTTCTGGACGGTCTGTCTTTAACTTACTTCTCCCAGGGTCAACTGATCCTAATGGTTTTGTGGGCTCGCCAATAACCTATCTTTCTCCGTATATTCCTTTCTATGTGTAACATCATTTAAGTCTTACCTATGACTAAGCCCTACAAACTGGAATTTTGGACTTATATTAGCTATGGGCTATAGCTAAAGTATAGGGCGCGACCCTATACTAGTCCCATCTGGTATTCTAATATCTAAGTCATTTTCTTAGGGTTGACTACCCCATTAAATTTTCCTTGAAAACATTCTTTCATATTGATTTAACCCTTTAAATCATACTTTAATAACGAAAATATACTTTTTTCTTTACTCAAATATCTTTGCCATGATATATGCTTTACATGAAACAATGTTGATGAAAACCTTCGAAACCCATGTTTAAAAACTTTAAACAGTCCCTTCTGAATCCATTGAAAGTACCCCTTTGGAAATAAGTTAACTGCTTTACCTTGAAACACTAGGCCAAAAGGCCAAAACATACCTTTCGAAACCTTTTAAAATAGACCTTTCAAAACCGTTGAAAGTTTCCCTTCGAAAGCTTTATAAAACCTTAGACATCCTCTTTTCAAAATACCTTAAACTTGCCTTTCGAAAGCTTTCGAAATCTTCCACTTAAATACTCAAAGTAAACCTTTCGAAAACATTGGGGAATCTCCCCTTCGAAACCTTCATTATATACCATTTGAAAGCATTAAAGTCCTTTACTTAAAACAAACCTTTCAAAAACATTGGGTTCAAGTAAATGTTTGTGGAACATAGCTTTGGAACCATTTAAAATCATTCCTTTTGAAATCTTTGGGTTTAACTTCCAATATATCTAAGGCTCTTGAAAGAACTGGAGCTAAAACATTTCTTTCGAAAGCATTATTCCTAAGTAAAAGTAAGTGGATGGTTTCGAAACCAACCTTATCGAAAGCATGGAGAAGAGGCTTCAAGGTTTAAGGTAAAAGAACCTTTTCGAAGGCATTGATTCGAAAGATTGAATGCGGCAGCAGGGGTTTTGACCCCCTTCGAAAGCTTGTTTTTTTTAAAAACAAAAGGCGGCAACCTCTTTCAAAAATCCTTTTTCTAAAACAAAGGCATATTTGACCAAGTCGAAAGCTAATTCCTTCGAAAGCCTTATTTGTAACCAAAATAGTTCCAAGTTTAAAGAGATACTTCTACCCATTCGAAAGCATGTTTCGACTCGATACCTTCCACCTAACTCCAATCCACTACGCACCAAGGCATTGATACTATGTGTATTGGTTTCGACCTAGTTGGAAGCGGCGGTATAGGGTCGAAAGGTGGATTCTATAAGTGGCGAAGCAGTAATTCTTGCAAAATTGATTATTAACCTTTTAAAGTAATTTCTTTCCAACTAACTTGCCTTGTTTGTCAACATAGAATTGGTTGTCAATTATTTTCCAAAATCTTTTTCTAAAAGTACTACCGAATTCAGTAATTAACAATTAAAAACATTTAACAAATTGCTCCTTCTTCTTTTATAAATATAAAAATATTTAAGTCTCATACCTTAAATAATTTTATATCCTTAATAAAATACTTAGGAAAATTCTCCAAAAATTCCCACAAATCATTTTTAATATGTTTTCTAACATATTTAAATTTCTGACCCAAAGCTAACATATAATAACCGAAACTAATTTAAACCCAATTTAATCATTTTTCTAGAAAATTCATAATAAATCCACATTAATTTAGAAAATTATGAAACTTGAAACCCATCTCTAAAATAATGTTTCTAACCTTATATAAAAAACGCAAGCTATTTGGATGTCATTTAATAGGTTTTTCAAATCAAAACTTATCATAAAATCTATATGAAACAACATAAATCATCAACTAGTATATACATCTGTTTAAACATTCAAAACATGGCCTTATACTTTGCAGAATAAGTTTGGATCTTATCTAGAAGCCGAAAACCATAAAAATGTGATGTAATCTATTATTCATCTTAGCTTGTTATTAAGGAGTTTAAGATTTGCTCTTGAATTAATTTGATTAAGCTTCCTTCTTGAATTCTTGCTTATCTTCCTTTAGATTTCCTCTAATGGTGGCCGGCCAAGCTCCTCTATATTTGGTTTTGTTTGTGAATGATGTAAATGAAAATGGAATAAGGGTTTAGGGTATAAGAACTTAGTTTATTCCTATTTTGCCCTTACTTATTCCTCTACTTATTTCATTTTATTTTTCATTTGTTTCTACATTACTTAAGGCACGACTACCTTGTAATTATACAAATATCAATCCCTTAACACCTTTAATCTTTACATTATTCTATTTAATTTATCTAATTAATTTTTTTGAAAAATGTTCGTCAAAATTAGGGTCGTTACAGATAACATAGCTCAAATTGAAAGTAAAGAATTCATTAGCTTTTGTGAGAGAAACAAAATAATAACAAGCTTTTCATCGGTAGCATACCCTAAGGCCAATGGGAAAGTAGTCGCCACAGATAAAATTATCAAGAAAACTTTCAAAACATGACTCAACTAAGCCAAAGGAAATTGGATAGAAGAAATTCCCCAAGTCTTATGGTCATCGATAACCTTAGCCAAAATGGCTACTGGGAACACTCCATATTCTTTGATGTATGGATTTAAAGCCATGTGGCCATGTAGCCATTAGAAGTCACATTGAAGGATCACTTATGCATATGGACCTAATCGAGAGTTGAAAAAGGAGTATTTAGATCTAATCAATGAGTTAAAAGACAAAGATGCCATGTAGACTTTAGAATATTAATGAAGAATCTGCAAGTAATATAATTCAAGAGTAAGGGGAAGAGCATTCCAAAAGGTGACCTATTACTTAAAAGTGTTGGAACTAGACCAACCCGCAGCAGAGTTATGAGTGAATTTCAAAAAACTTTACCCTATAGGATCTTTATTGGGCTTATGAAGTCTAATTTGTTTAGAACATTTCTAAATTTAATTTAAATAAAATCATATATTTCATTTAAATTTATAAATTGTTGACAAAATTTATTTAATTTATTTGAAATATATATATATATATATAAATATACATATGTATTATATACATTTATGTGTGTGCATATGTAATATGATATCGCGTAAAGGGTATAACATGCATGTATGTAGATGTTGGGATTTACATCGCAATAGACATTTTAGCTCATCATATTGTATTGTATGTTATCCAAATATGTGTATATGTTTACAATTATTATATGTGCACGTAAACATTCAAGTAATATATATACATATATATATATATTATTAGAAAATATTATATATATATATATAATATTTTGGTATATAAAAAATAAACATATATATATCATAAATATACAATATACAATTTTTTTTATATAAATATACATACATATATCTAAATGTATTAAAGTAACGTGATTATAATTATATATAAATACGTATCTATAAATATAAATATAATTGTTAAATGTAAATATGATTTAGAATATTTTATATAATTTTAAAATTTTATAATAAATTTTTTATTTTCATTCCAGGTCGAATACACAGCAATTCAAAATTTAAATAAAATTTTATTATATTAATATATATATTTTAGGAATTAATTAGTCAAACAATAATAAATAAAAGATAGAAAATATATACATAAGAAATATTTCTAATTTTCAAATTTTAGAAAATTAGTAATTCTATTATATAGCCTAAGAATTTTTTTTTGGATTTTTCTAAGTCAAAAAATATTTTTTATTAATTAAATGCTTTTCATCCAAATTAAAAATAATTTTTTAAAATAATAACATATATTATAAAAATCTTATCTTTTTACCAAGAGCTTATAAGATATCATATTAATTTTCAAAAATATAAAAATGAATTTTTGAAACATAATTTATTTTGTATGAATTTATTAATTGAGGTTTTTAGGCTCAAGGAAAAAGTTGAGGAAAAATTTAGTTTTAGGGACAAGAAGTTTTCATTTTAGGTTGAAGGACACTTTCTAGTGTAAATCACAGAATGATAGTTTTAACTATCATTTTCTGTTTACACTAAAATGTGTCCTTCAGACTAAAAAGCAAACTTGTTGTCCCTGAGACTAAATTTTTTTGCAACTTCTTCCTTGTGCCTATTTTCCTGTTATTAATTTGTATAATGATTAAATAATAACAAAAAATGTTAAATAATTGCCAAAAATTATATCCAGTTACTAAAAATTATGTTTGTTAGAAATGTACATTTTAAAAATATTATATTAATTATTTATGTGATATACTTACATAGTTTAATATAAGTCATATAAATAAATCAGTTAATATATTAATCTATTTATATATACATATATTTTAATAAAATATAAATAATTACAAATAATAATTTTGGCTGTGTGTATCAAATACTTATAAAAAAAATTATTTTATTTTATGAACATATGCACATAACCAATCAAATATGATAACAATACCTTTAGGAATCCCACCTAACTAACAATATAGTAATAGCAATATATGTATATACATAAACAATACACATTTATATAGAGGTAATACATCATATATATAAACTAAACACTTACCTAAAACTAATTCCCTTATGTCCATCTTATAATGATGAGTTCTCCTACCTTAGAAAACTTCTCGATTTGTCAGATTGCTAGTCCTTGAACCACAGACCCTTTGCTATCAAATAGCTATTGGTTTGAATTGATTTGATTTGAATTTTGATGGAGTATATAGAGAGATAAATTTCTACAATAAAATGATAGAGGAGTCAACAAAATATCTACTAAAGGTTGAGGATAGAGATGCTTATATAGAGGTGAAGTTGGAGATATTTTAGGATCAATATCCTACATCATCTCTTACCAATTCTCTTCCATCTTAGCCCTCCATCTTCAAGCCTTTATTGCACCATCTTATAGTTAATATTGCCCTCATTTTGGTCTAAATTTCCAGCCCCTTTCATGGCCTTCAAACCCATCTTAAGCCTAAATAAATATTATTAATTAAATCTAATTTAATTGCTTATCGATATTGCATATCGATCGATATATTTATAACTATTATAAATATATACAACAATATTTATTCCTCAAATCATATTAAAAATGACATAATTAACATTTCATAAATATTAACTAATTTAATTAATTAATAACAATTATAAACTAATTAAATCGTTTGTTCTAAAGAGAATTCATCATTCGATTGTGTGACTCGTAAGGTGTAAATTCGATCAGCGGTTAACATTGAACTATTCGAATGTTAACATTCACACATCACTTAGCAGGTGGTGTGATATTTTGGCCAAATTTATAACTTACTTAGTTTCGGCAAAATCCAATTTCACTTTATTAAGCGTTACCCGGTTGTGACATTTATTTACATCAAATTCTCTTTGTTAAAACTATATCAATTTATATTTATGGAATTTGGTAATGGTCAATCCAATATCATCCATATTCAACTCTTTAGTCCAAACATAAATTCCTTGGTTCAATAATAATTATTATTAACCGAAATGCTCTGGCCTGAGACTTTGACTTGACCTGAGTTAACCATGATACTAACCCTATATAACCGAGGAGACGAATCCTCTCTTGAATAGTGGTTCACTTCCATTACTTCCACTCGATCCAAATATAGTCATTCAATGGAATGTCATACCATGATTTGACTTTAATCAAAGTGGAGCTTTCATATTGAAGATCCAAAGTATCCTCTAGTTGAGAGAACTGTGTAAATCAGTCATATTGATATTTTCCGTTTGACCTTAGTTATATTAACCAACAGAAAACTATCAAGTGAGTCGTTCCATAGTTATCTAATAACTATCAGTACGTAACCCCTTAGTGCCCACAACGGCGATGAGTAATACACTGTCCAACATTTGGAGAGCATTACGTACTCTAATTTCAACTGATACATTGATATCCAGTTTCGATGCATCTTGACAAGGAACATTTAAAATGGTATATTTGTTCTCATAGTGATAAATTACTCACGGTCACAACACTAACTACTATCACAAAACATAACATTTATGGATTTTCTATTAAATACACTTTTACTTAAATTGATCAATTAATATAACCGCATTATATCAAGTATATAATAGAAAGAAAATACCTTTATTTCGAACAAGATTGACCAACGAGTTAGATGTATGTAACAAATTACATAATTGCCCCTAGGGCATACCCCTAACTCTATCAATCTCCCACTTGCAGTTGGGGTCAGTTATGGAATCATATTCCAACTTCTCGAATCTTTTCCTCAAAACCAATCAGGTCGATCCCTTAGTAAACGGGTATGCTAATATGTTTCAATTATCTACTTTGTCACTCAACTCCCTCTGACGCAGATAAACAACCTTTATCATATAGAACGATTCAGAGTATGTCTCTCGACTTCTTATGATCTCTAAGTTTTGTTATGAACTATACAGGGACATTATTATCATATAACAATTTTATAGGATTCTCAACATTGGAACCACCTTCAGCTCTGTTATAAATTTGTGCATTTATTATTACTATTATTATATATGCATACGTTGTTTTTATTGTGGCGCTATTTAGATCAATGAATCAGCCATAATCTCTTCTATTTGGAACATTCCACCCTTAAAAATTCTTAACTTGAATTTATTATTGGTATATTATACTCAATATCACTTAAGAATTTTGAGTCCAAACACTATTTCATAAGTAGTTCGTTGTTTCTGTAAACAATTCTCTATATTTCATAAATACATAAGAACACTCCAAACTACCATTAGTGATATCAATTTGGATTAGATATTTACTTTATGTATCAAATACATAAACAAATCATGATATCATAGACCACATAACATGTAAGATAATTCCTATTTCTAGTGTATAAAGAATCCATCTTACATGTTCTATATTAAACATTTTAATAAGGAGTCCTTATATATCGTTTAGGATATTCCCAACATCTTTTACTTACTATAAAAGACATCATTTATAAATCCAAAATCGAGTATTAAACAACTAAAACTGATTTTAACACAAGTCATTGTTAAAAATCAGCAATATGTTATTTAGTTATTATTTAGAAATATCAATGTACCTTTTAACATTCTTTCTTATGAACACACGCTTCCTCTACATTTTGCTAGATAATCAAACTATTTGATATTTCTCTCAAACTATTTGTTTAATTCTGATGCTTATAAAATGATACTTTTTATCATTTCTTAGATCATATCCAAAGACTCACAAACTCGGTATTGCTCCCACTGACCTCGAGACACTTTGGTTGTTACGTACAAACAGTCTAGTATAAATATATATTTAGAACTTTCTATTTCAACACATATACACCAAAACCTAAAGTCACACTAGACGATAATTTTGTGAGTTAATCCAAATTAACTTGAGTATGTTGAATAATGAATCTATTATGCTAATTTCAACAATTGAAATTTACGAGGTTATTCTTATCAACATTGCTCATTAAATTCCAATTGCATTAGTCTCTTAAAGACACAATCGCGACCAATGCATAACATCCTTTCAGATACGACTACCAAAATCGTATTTTGATAATGTACTCGGAATCCCTTCGGATTAGCACATCATAATATCATAAAGTCAATAATCTTAATGGCTTAATTGATAACTGAGGATTTTCTATTCTCGACATTGATATGAAACTTATAGTTTCTCTTCAATGTGTGAGAATACTAATTAGACCCTCTAATGTGATGTGTTCATTTAGATTAGGTTAATTTTATTTCATCCCACATAATAAGTTTTATCATTGGATCGTATCCAATTCCAAAAATTTCTCAAAGAAATTTCTACACTATGAAGTTGGTACTTTTTGAAACAACAATTATTCTCGGTGCAATGAAATAGTTATTCACAAACATTATATGAATTTCCTTTTATGTAAAAATTATTTGATTTTAGTTTAGAAAACTTTTATTCAAAACATAAATATGTCATCCAATGACAGTCTTTCCCAAACTCCTTTTAGGGGTGATTCATACAAGATCCATCATGAACAGTTATTACATGCAATCTTTCGAATCGCACAACCTGCCAACTCCTTGGCTTAGGATATGTTGATTTTCTTATAAACCTTTATCTTGTATGATTCTGTAACTATTATTTAGATGAAATAATATTATCCTTGTGTACTACTCTTGAGTACATGATGTTATAGAAAGAAATTAATTAAACTTCACTCACAATTAATCGTACTTTATCCAACAAAGTTCGACTACTCCTTATTGATGCATCACTATTTATCACATTGAGGAATGACTTTTGAGATTGAATTTTTATTCATTTTTAGGTACATTTGTTACTCTTTCCAATATACCCACTCATTTGATCAAATTGAATCATTTCCATTACATGTTATATTATTTACTTTCGTTTCATACTCCATGAATCTATCTTAGACATGCTACATATGTATTAAATATGCATGTCCTTGTTGGTGATAACTCATCAATGAATACGACGAAGTACGTGAAACCGTTTTGGTATTAATGGACTTACGATTGCATACATCTATATGTATCAATTCAAAGAGTCATAAACTCATATAATGTTCCCACGAAGTGGGTGCGTTGCCCTTAATTGTTTGAGATATAATTAACTAGTATCATATGATTCATAATCATATAATAAAAAAATTCTCAAAACTACGACTTAGTCTATAATTCCAAATAGTTGTATATAATTTTAGATACTTTTGTATTTTCTAATGCATCACTTTTGTTACAAAAAAAATACCACATTAAGTTTTATTCATAACGAATATTCATAATATTCACATTGAAATATAACTATGTCTATTTTCAGTCTACACCGAAAATGGTCGTTATTTCATAAATAAGGTTTGGTATGTTCTATAATAACAATTTCCATAATTTGATGCAATCAATAAGTGTTATATGACATCTCCTACTATTTCCACCATTACTATAATAGCGTACTAAACTCGGAGGTCCCTTATTCACCTAATATAGTTTATTTATTTCATATACTGCAAACAAGTTTATAGTCGAGAGTTCTTTGATCAAATATCTAGAACTTAAATAAATAAATCTCATAGAAAACAATTTTCTATTTGAAAATGCATTTTGAAATATAAATTATATTTATTATTTCAATATTAAGTATTAGTTATTATTACAATTCTTGTTACCGATATTTCTTCATGAAGCAGAAGTGACCATTCACTCTCTTCATCCCAACTGAACCTTAAATCACATCTACCTTGTGTTTTCTTTCTAAATGGTCGAACCATTCAAAGAAAACCCTTACTACAACATCATAACAAACTCTTTACAAAGATGCAGTTGATCAACCTTAACATTTAAGGATATTAAATATGATGCACCTTACGTAAATTAATCAAACTAACATTTCAGTGATCAAATTCTTAAATTTATATTGTAATTTTGGTCTTGTATTACATTTACCACAATATGATCTTCTATTGTAATCAATCAAATTGAATATTTGATCTTATAATACTGTTTATTTGGTTGTTTCAAATGAAATAATTTCATTGAAGTATCATACATTACAAACTGTGACCATTTCCCATATAACATTTATATGTGATAGTATATGGATCAAATATCCATAGTCTCATATTGCTTTTAGAGTTTGAAACTCGTAGAATGCAATACACGGTCTCAACCAAATAAACACATAAACGACCAAATTACGAACGTAACAAGCAGTTGTAAAATTAGGCACTTGCATGGGTATAGAAACATTCACATGCAACAGTCATTTATTAGTAAGTATATTTTATATTTCTATTTGTTAATTTTCAATTCAGTTTAATTGTATATCTTAATTGATAAACATTTTATAAATCATTTTAAATGCATAAATTTATCAATGTAGCTTATTATTCACATTATATAGCATATTTTCTTACAATATTAGAAAGATTAAATCTTATCATTTTATTTTTCTCATAAGGCTCCCACTAGTCTTTTATGTTTCACCAAACCCTAAGAGAAACATAGAAGTCTTTCGACTTCACTACCTTGTGTGAGGACTCGTCTATCTTGAAATTCGGACCTAGAGTTTGCTCAACAAATCATAGCTCCGCGGATGATGGATAACTCCTTATCGGTTGTATTACATACAACTCCTAATCCAAGATTCCTTGTCCTGATCTCATTTCGACCTTGAATTTGCTCAACAAACCGAAAGAGATTATTCACTCATGCCTACCATATCGCGACGGCTTAAGTATAGTATACGTACCTTGAGTTTGCTCAACAAATACGTATTGCTATCTTACCTCATCGATTCAATATATTAATAGTACTATAATGACATCCCTAGCTTGAGTTTGCTCAATAACTAAGGAGTATGCAAGTAATTATTAATATACACACACACACATATGTGGTAGATGACAACATTATATTGAAGATCATAATATTCAATATTGAGTGATATAGCCTTATAGGATAATGTATTTCTTATGAAACACCCTCGTGATTCAAGAGTTGGACACATTTGAAATCATGGTATACATGCAATACAAATATATTTATCCCTTAAGTCTGTTTGGGGTTTCTTTAATGTTCCACATTTAGTTTATACAATCATATAATATAAGTTTTATTATTATATAACCTTTATATTTCAAACTACTTATATAACAGTCTTATGCATAATATTATATTAATTAAATCTTATATAATTAATTTTTAATTAATTAACATTTTAATTTATTATATATTATTTTAATATAACATTTATATTAAATATTTATTACATACTATAACCTTTACAGTACTATGCATATATCATATATGTGTGTGTATTATTTAATAATTAGCTTTTAATTTATTTATTTAATAGCCGAAGGCCCAATTCAAATTTAGGTCTTTTCTATTAGGGACAACTTTTGGGCTGTGGGCTTAACCCTAACATGACTAATTTAGACCACATAGGCTATTGGTCTATGATACCATTGTTGGAATTGGACTAGCCAGCAGCGGAAATTATTGGTGAATTTCAAAAAAAAATTATCCTATAGGATCTTTACTTGGCCTATAAAGTCTAATTTGTTTAGAACATTTCTAAATTTAATTTAAATAAAATCACATATTTCATTTAAATTTATAAATTGTTGATAGAAATTTATTTAATTTATTTTAAATTTATATATAAATATACATATGTATCATATACATATGTATGTGCGTGCATGTGTAACATGATACTCCATGAAGGGTATAACATGCATGTATATAGATGTTGGGATTTACATTGCAACGGACATGTTAGTTCATCCTATATGTATTACATGTTGTCCAAATATGTGTATACGTTTACAATTATTATATGTACATAAGTATTCAAGTAATATATATATATATATATCTTATTAGAAAATATTATATAATTATATATATACACATATGTTAAATATTATAATATATAAAAAAATAAACATATACATAATATACAATTTAAATTATATTTTTAATAAATATACATACATATATCTAAATGTATTAAAGTAACATAATTAAAATTATGTATAAATAGGTATCTATAAATATAAATATAATTATTAAATATAAATATGACTTAGAATATTCTATGTAATTAAAAATTTTAAAATAAATATTTTTTTATTTTTATTCCAAGACATGGCAATATACAATTTAAATTATATTTTTAATAAATATACATACATATATCTAAATGTATTAAAGTAACATAATTAAAATTATATATAAATATGTATCTATAAATATAAATATGACTTAGAATATTCTATATAATTAAAAATTTTAAAATAAATATTTTTTTATTTTTATTCCAAGACATGGCAATTCAAAATTTAAATATAATTTTATCATATTATAATATATTTTTTAGGAATTAATTAATCAAACAATAATAAATAAAAGATAGAAAATATATACATAAGAAGTATTTCTAATTTTAAAATTTTAGAAGATCAGTAATACTATTAAATGGCCTAAGAAAAAAATTTCAGATGTTTCTAAATCGAAATAATATATTTTATTAATTAAATGCTTTTCGGCCGAGTTAAAAATAATTTAAAAAAAATATTAAAACAGATTTTAAAAATCTAATTTTTTACCAAGAGCTTATGAGATATCATATTAATTTGAAAAATTATAAAAATGAATCTTCGAAATATTATTTATTTTATATGAATTTATAAATTCGTATAATGATTAAATAATAAAAAATATATATTAAATAATTACCAAAAACTTATTTTCAGTTACTAAAAATTATGTTTAATATAAATGTACATTTTAAAAATATTAGATCAATTCTTTATTGGACATAGTTATATAGTTTAATATAAGTCATATAAATAAATAAGTTAATATATTAATCTATTTATATATACATATATTAATGAAATATAAATAATTAAAAATAATAATTTAAGCTATGTGTATCAGATCCTTATGAAAAAATACTTTTATTTTATTTTATAAACATATAAACATAACCAATCAATATGTGACAACAATACCTATAGGAATCCCACCTAACTAACAATATAGTAATGGCAATATATGTATATACATGAACAATATACATTTACATAAAGGTAATACATCGTATATATAAACTAAACACTTACTAAAGCTGATGCCCTCAAGTCTACCTTGCAATGATGAATTCTTCTCCCTTAGAAAACTTCTTGATTCGTCGAATTACTAGTCTTTGAACCACAGACCCTTTGCTATCAAATAGCTTTTAATTTGAATTGAATTGATTTGAGTTTTGATGGTGTATATAGAGATAAATTTCAACCATAAAATGATAGAGGAGGAAAAAAAAATATACTAAAGGTTGAGGATGGAGATGCTTATATAGAGGATAGTTGGAGATTTTTTAGAATCAATATCATACATCATCTCTTACCAATTCTCTTCCATTTTAGCCCTCCATCTTCAAGCCTTTATTGCACCATCTTATGGTTAATATTGCCCTCATTTTGGTCTAAATTTCCAGCCCCTTTCATGGCCTTCAAACCCATCTTAAGCCTAAATAAATATTATTAATTAAATCTAATTTAATTGCTTATCGATATCGCATATCGATCGATATATTTATAACTATTATAACTATATACAATAATATTTATTACTCAAATCATGTTCAAAATTTTATAATTAATTATTTCATAAATATTAATTAATTTAATTAATTTATAATAGTTATAAACTAAATTAAATCATTTGGTCTATAAAAAATTCATCATTCCGGTTGTGTGACTCGTCGGGTGTAAATTCAGTCAGTGATTAACATTGAACTATTCGAATGTTAACGTTCACAAGTCACTTAGCAGGTGGTGTGACATTTTGGCCAAATTTATCATTTGCTTAATTTTGGTAAAATCCAACTTCACTTTATTAAGCGTTACCCGGTTGTGACATTTATTTACACTAATTCTCTTCATCAAACTATATCACTTTGGACTTATGAAATTTGGTAATGGTCAAAATTCTAATATCATTCATATTCAACTCAATGGTCCAAACACAAAGTCCTTGGTTCAATAATACTAATTATTAACCGAAATGCTTTGGCCAGAGACTTTGATTTTGAGTTGACCGTGATACTAACTCTATATAACTAAGGAGATGAATCCTCTCTTGAATAGTGCTTCACTTCTAATACTTCCACTCGACCCAACTCTAGTCACTCGATGGAACGTCGTGCCATGATTTGACTATAATCAAAGCGGAGCTTTCATATTGAAGATTCACAGTATTCTCAAGTCTAGAGAGCTATGTAAATCAGTTACATCGATATTTTCTGTTTGACCTTAGTTATATTAACCAACAGAAAACTATCGAGTGAGTCGTTTCGTAGTTTACCAATAACTATTTGTTATCCCGCCTTTTGGCAAGGTCGTGACACCAAGGAATTGACTAGTAACCAATGATGGTCCGTCCTAGAGAACGATTATACACAGGCTCACTATGGATATCGACGGATTTTGTCCAAGTCCGGATCAAGCTAAATTTAATATGACACGACAAGCGAAGCTATGAGAGTCAACGTTCCAAATTCCAGGTCAATCCGAGTTCGTACGCTAAAGTTACGAACGATGCAAAGTTGAGTAAAAACAGCCTTCTCTGACTCGCTCCAGTTCGAATCCATCAGGAGTGCACACTTCGACTCGCTCCGCTTCGGGCCTGCTTCGACTCGCTCCACTTCGCCTCCATCAGATGCCTTCTTCGACTCGCTCAGTTCGCATCCCTCAGGAAAGCATACTTCGACTCGCTCCACTTCGAGCCATACTTCGACTCGCTCCGTTTGCCTACTTCGACTCGCTCCGTTTGCCTACTTCGACTCGCTCTGTTTGCCTACTTCGACTCGCTTCGCCTTCTCCGCTTCGACTCCAACTCATAATCACTCTTCGACTCGCTCCTCTAGGACTCCATTAGAGAACCACGCTCCGACTCGATCTACTTCACATCCACATAACAGAGCATGGAAATCGAGGCGAACGAAAGCATAGTCATCGATACGAACGAAGGGACTCGCATCGATACGAACTGGGCTGATTCATAACCGAGTCGAACAGAGCAAGTCGAACAAAACAGCCAACCGGAGACTCTAATTCGTATCGGTCATATCTCCTAATCTACAAGTCCAAATGCAATGAAATTTTCACAGAAGACTACGTACATGCTAAAGAATGTCCACGCCAAATTTCGACTCCATTGGACGAAATCTTGATCGATACGAAATCCATTCGTATCGATCACGGATAGGACCAAAACTTCACGGGCTTGGGCGCACGGGCCTGGTCACGTGCCAGAGAGGATCTCCCAAGATCTGAGCGAAATATCAGCCTCCTACACCTATAAATAGACCTCCAAAGCCAACAGAAAAGGGGTTCTTCTTCCTCTTTGAGATCTCCAATGCCCAGACTCCGCCAGATCCAGATCTATACTCCATTGATGCTGCTACCAACGAATTTCATTGCTGCAAATCATTGTCATTCACTGTAATTTGCTGAAATCAATTGTAAACATCAAAGGAAGATCAATAAAATCATCAACTTCAGAGTGGACGTAGGCAAGATCGCCGAACCACTATAAACCTTGTGTTTCTGTCTATCTCTCTACGTTTTAAGTTCATTATTCTTCACTTTTTATCCTCTACATTACTTAAATCTGAGATCTATGATTATATACTGCTGATTTGTGTTCATACACTGGTGCTTTCACGAAATTTGGGGTCTGTGACCATTTTTGGCGCAAACACTTTGGTGCTTTCACTGAGGACCGAACTTAGGATTCTATCATTTGGAAATTGAATTTGAAGGCTTAGAGAATTCAGAACTGAGAAGCTATGACAAGGCAATCAAATCGAAGACAAAGGCCAGAGAGAGGTCAGCATGAAGGGAGTCAAGAGGCTTCCTCAGGTGCAAATCAGACATCAATCTTCATCACCAGGGATGAGATAGAGACAATAATGAAAAGACAAGAGGAAATGATCCAGAACTTGCTTCTTCAGATTGGGCAGCTTGGAGCGCAAAACCAAGGATCAACCAGAGTTCAGAATGAAGCAGGGCCATCAGGCACAGCCCCAGAACTAGGGGGCAATAACCCAGAGCATGTCGGCCCAATCCCGGGCGGAGTACCAGGTGGAACTGCGCAACACAACATTGACAGAGAAATGAATGCTCAGCCAGGAGAGCAGATTCCAGGAATCCCTCGTGAACTCGGGGGGCAAATTGGAAACAACGGACAAGGACTACAACTTAGAGATAGTGATAGATTGGCAGAGATGGTCAGACAAGCCATGAGAGGCGGATTAGTGAATAGAGATCTAGAGGATGTGAATAGGAGTCCCTTTGCTCCTACGATCAGGCAAGCCAGGAACCCACCAGAATTCAAGCTACCAACATTAGAGACGTACGATGGAAGGACAGATCCTGCAGTACATCTGACACGATACATAAGGCATATGGAGGTGTTGGGGGGCATCGGAGGAGGTCATGGCCCGGTGCTTCCCATTGTATTTGACAGACATCGCATCGCTATGGTTTAGACAACTGGAAAGTGGCTCAATAGGAACATGGACCGATCTGACTGAGAGGTTTATGAGGAAATTCAGAGTTCACATTTCAAGACCCAAGATTGTGATGAGTCTGGCAGCACTGAAGCAAAGAACCGGGGAGTCTTTAAGGAACTTTCTGACGCGGTTCAATGCAGTGGCAGCATCAGTGGATCGACCCGATCCATCCATGGTTTTGATGGCAGCTGTGTCTGGCATAGCTGATGGCATAGAATTCAAAAATTCATTGACAAGGGATCCACCCATGGATCTGGGAGAATTTTATCACGAGGCTGAAGGATTTTTACGACTAGAGGATGCAAATGCTGAAAAAGAGGAAGGAGAAGGGATCGATGTTTATGCAGTCAAGGATGAAAACCCTCCCAAAAAAGATTCAGGCAACGATAGAGGGAAACGAAAAGCTGAGGATAATGGCGATGGACCGGCGCGACCACGGAAGTAACCAAGATTCACCTCCTATACGGAGTTGAATGAGACTTTGGAGCGAATCTACCAGGACACCAGGGGGCAGATTCCTTATCGAAAGCCAATAAGAAGGGATCCGACCAACAATGAAAGAAGGTCAGACAAATACTGCTTATTCCACGAGCTGAATGGTCATAGCACGAATGATTGCAGACACTTGAAGGATGAGGTTGAGGGACATATCCGGAATGGTCTGTTATCGTAGTATGTAAGAAGGGGAACAACAACGGTGGAACGGGAGCGGCCACCACCTGCACCTACTGGAGACGGCTCAGGATCGAGGCGTCAGCTTGTCATCAATTGATTGGGATAATGACGAATAAGTAGCAAACTCCACACCAACGCGACTTAGTCTTTTTACACATGTACAGGACCACAAACGATCCTCAGGCATGCTCTGATACGACTACCGATCGCAACGGTGTAGGTGTTTGCACTTTGACGTCCCTATTTTACTTTTATTTTCCATTTCTAATGTTTGAACCTGATTTTGTTGAACATCTCTATTGAAAAACTCATTTTGGACGAAAATCCACTACCTATGATTCCACAACGGCTAAGCCACATACACATGTAAGGGATCGCGAACGGTCCTCAGGCATGCTCTGAGATGGCGATAAACCGCCACCACAAATCAGTTCAGAAACTCACTCGAACGTGAAATCTGGCATTGTTAATACTAAGTCCCCCCCACCGGGCACACAAAATTCGCCTCGAACGGCACCCGACCACGAACGGTCACAATTCTCCTCGAACGGCACCCGACCACGAACGGTCACAATTCGCCTCGAACGGCACCCGACCATGAACGGTCACAAATCGCCTCGAATGGCACCCGACCATGAACGGTCACAATTCGCCTCGAACTGCACCCGACCACGAACGGTCACAAATTGCCTCGAACGGCACCCTGACCGCGAACGGTCATCATTCGCCGCGAACGGCATCCGACCCCAAACCGTCACGTACTACCACGAATGACATACGATCCTGAACGATCGTCATTCGCGGTCAGATAAAACTATCAATTTCTATGTAGGTCATCAATAGGATATGAACATCCGGCTCATGGCATTACAAAGCAACAACTTTCATCGACGAGACGATAACAATTCAGAGTAAAGATTGCAGCATTTCAAAGCACATCATGTTTCCACAAGATGTACTTTGAGGGGCAAATGTTATCCCGCCTTTTGGCAAGGTCGTGACACCAAGGAATTGACTAGTAACCAATGATGGTCCGTCCTAGAGAACGATTATACACAGGCTCACTATGGATATCGACGGATTTTGTCCAAGTCCGGATCAAGCTAAAATTGATATGACACGGCAAGCGAAGCTATGAGAGTCAACGTTCCAAATTCCAGCTCAATCCGAGTTTGTACGCTCAAGTTACGAACGATGCAAAGTTGAGTAAAAACAGCCTTCTCTGACTCGCTCCAGTTCGAATCCATCAAGAGTGCACACTTCGACTCGCTCCACTTCGGGCCTGCTTCGACTCGCTCCGCTTCGCCTCCATCAGATGCCTTCTTCGACTCGCTCAGTTCGCATCCCTCAGGAAAGCATACTTCGACTCGCTCCGCTTCGAGCCATACTTCGACTCGCTCCGTTTGCCTACTTCGACTCGCTCCGTTTGCCTACTTCGACTCGCTCCGTTTGCCTACTTCGACTCGCTCCGCCTTCTCCGCTTCGACTCCAACACATAATCATTCTTCGACTCGCTCCTCTACGACTCCATCAGAGAACCACGCTCCGACTCGATCTACTTCACATCCACATAACAGAGCATGGCAATCGAGGCGAACGAAAGCATAGTCATCGATACGAACGAAGGGACTCGCATCGATACGAACTGGGCTGATTCATAACCGAGTCGAACAGAGCGAGTCGAACAAAACAGCCAACCGGAGACTCTAATTCGTATCGGTCATATCTCCTAATCTACAAGTCCAAATGCAATGAAATTTTCACAGAAGACTACGTACATGCTAAAGAATGTCCATGCCAAATTTCGACTCCATTGGACGAAATCTTGATTGATACGAAATCCATTCGTATCGATCATGGATCGGACCGAAACTTCACGGGCTTGGGCTCACGGGCCTGGTCACTTGCCAGAGAGGGTCTCCCGAGATCTGAGCGAAATATCAGCCTCCTACACCTATAAATAGACCTCCAAAGCCAACAGAAAAGGGGTTCTTCTTCCTCTTTGAGATCTCCAACGCCCAGACTCCGCCAGATCCAGATCTGAACTCCATTGATGCTGCTACCAATGAATTTCATTGCTGCAAATCATTGTCATTCACTGTAATTTGTTGAAATCAATTGTAAACATTAAAGGAAGATCAATAAAATCATCAACTTCAGAGTGGACGTAGGCAAGATCGCCGAACCACTATAAACCTTGTGTTATTGTCTATCTCTCTACGTTTGAAGTTCATTATTCTTCACTTTTTATCCTTTATATTACTTAAATCTGAGATCTGTGATTATATACTGCTGATTTGTGTTCATACACTGGTGCTTTCACGAAATTTGGGGTTTGTGACCATTTTTGGCGCAAACGCTATTAGTACGTAACTTCTTGGTGCCCCCAACATTCATAAGTAATACGTTGTCCAACATTTGGAGAGTGTTACGTACTTTAGTCTCAACAGATACATTGATATCTAGTCTCAATGCATCTTGACTAGGAACATTTAAAATTGTATATTTGTTTTCATTGTGATAATTAATAACGGTTACAACACTAACTACTATCACACAACATACAATTTATGCATTTTCTATTAAATATAATTTTAATTAAATTAATTAATTAATATAACCACATCATTTCAAGTATATAATAGAAAGAAAATATCTTTGCTTTTGAACAAGATTGGTTATTAAGTTAGATATATATAGCAAATTATATAATTGCCCCTATGGCATATTTCTAACTCTATCAGAAAGAGTTATGACGAATGCTAAAAATCTAGCAAATGGGCCTTTGGGGACAAACTGGAAAAGGAGTTGTCATTTATGGGCCCATCTCAGGCAAGATCGAAATATTATATCTAGAGCGTGGAAAATTTTAAGACCACACTTCACATCCTTGGGTGAATAATAAAGAGGAACTAGTGTGAACCCGTGCTACGCACACGGTTGTCGTCAACTAACGTTACGTAGTTATGATATTTTTTTTTGGATTTGGTAACTAATGGTGCTTTATGTATATTATCTTTTGTACAGGATACCATGTAAATGACAGATGCAGAGTTACATAGAGTTAAGATCATAAAATGTGACTTGGATAATATTAATATTTAGACTGAAATAGTTTAAAGTATACGCTTTTGTGAAATGGCACTCAAGAAATAGACCCAAAGAATATGCAGCTTATCCAAGTTACACAGCAAGAAATTTACAACAATACAAAGGTTAATTGTTGAATCACCGGTATTATAAAAACTGCATCATTATAGCTGCTTAAAGAAACCATCAGTATTCAGTTCAATTAAAATAATATATGATTATTAAACTTTTAAACAAAATAGCATAGAAAGATTAATATATCATAATAGTGACTGAAGTGAAATTGTATTATGCACTTCAATTAACATTGGGTTTGGCAATCCTGCTTGAAATGCTCGTAACTTCAAGTGCTTCATCTCATGTCATCTTGGAGTCAACGCCCCAGCCTAAAATATATAAAATATTAGTAGCTTAATACTCAATAATAAATTTGTGATGCATTGTGTAAACATCACCCATAGTCCTTACCTCCATAAATAAATAATAATAAGGGATGAAATGAAATATTTGAATTGAAGTACAAGTACACAAATATCATTGAAAACATTGAAACTATATGCAGTCAAATTTTGTAAAGGGACTAATGTTTTGTTAAATAGAAAATTCTTCCAACACAAAAATAGTTAAAATTTCACAGTTTGGTTAAATGTGCATTTACTACTTTAGAAGTCATTTTCTACATTACAAAGTTATTTGTGTGCTGTAATTGAATGCATAGTTTATAGAAAATTCCAGATTTTCAAAAATGAAAAACAAATTCAAAATAGTGCAATAGCATGAAGTCAAAAATTAAAGATAATTTGAATGATGCATTACCGAAGTACATTGGAGGAATAAGACAACCAAAACAAACTTAACAATGGCAGAGGACATGAGAAAAGTTTAAGTCACAAACATTTACTACTTCATATTGTTATCAAGTGTGTTTAACCTACATGTAGTCCCCCATTGAATATCAACCATACCAAATGAAACATATACTTGATTACCTAAAATGCTATTGTAAGTTGAACCATTTGTTTCAAGATGCAAGTATTTGCTTTGTGTTGAATTTACCATTCTAGTTATTTGCTTTGTATCGACTTACTTGTATTCCTAATTGATTTTAACAATGCCCAAAAGATATCTGTCCCTAGGTATTATCATTTTTCAGGCACATGGTGTTTGTCCCAGCAATTATTGTGTGAATAACTACTTGTTTTTTTTCTTTCAGTTTTTGCACTAAAATCCAATCTGTTGTTTACATAGAAAAAAAGCTCGTCCTTTATTATGTTTGAGTTTAAATTTGGTGGCATAAAACAAATAATCATTTTGTCTACATAGTAAATATTAATTAAAAATTAAGGCTTTTCTAGTATAATAATCAAAGCATATACTTTATTTTGTATATTTTTTCACAAAAATGAGTGCATAGTATCTAGCTAAACAAACACAACTATAAGCATAATTTATTAAATAGTTTGGTGCATCATACTACACATATCAAAAGTATACAACCATCATATTTATACAACACATAGGTGAGCCTCTTTGAAATAAAATGGACTACATAGATATTCGACCTCTTCTCTGTTCTCTTTGGCACATCCCTATGGTTATTACCAATGTCAAATAGCATGTTCATAAACCAGTTATTTATTCAATCATATTCCATATATTATGGGTAAAATTATATGAAATAAGCATGTTTAGCTATGAGAATTCTCCTGCGTTAGGGGTCAAAAGATAGATTTTTATTAGTCTTGCAGGCATATGTACATCTTATTAACAATATTGTATGAAAGAATACCATCAGTATTAGGAAATTGTGTAGCCAAATTCAAAAAAATAAATCCTAGCAAATAGTATTAGGAATTAAATTAAAAATAAAAAAATCTAATTGTTACAAAATGCAATAAAATTTACAGGCCACTTAACTACAATCGCTTCAGAAAAAATCCGGTCAACGCTAACAGTCTTAAGAATCGACAACCCTAGTGCAGCTAGATACTATTCTTCGTGTGATTCTACTACCAAATCTAAAGGACTAATTATAAATTTCAAATATATTTTGTATAATGCTTTTAGAAGTGTAGTTGGATCAGATGCTATGACTTCTTCCGACATAAAATTATAATTTGTTCTTACTGGTATATCATATAATCAATCAATGCATTCTTAAGGAACATAAATATATGTTTCTGGATTGCCTAAAATATAATATTTGATCTCTAAATCATAGCACTTACAGGTTTTGGTAAAACCATGATCACTTGGTTAAGTCCAAGTTTCAATTGTTAGCCCTATACACATGGCTACATACCCAATTAAAAGAAGAAAAAACTGTAATTGTAATGGATCCATAATGATTCTATATATAAAGTATAAAAGTTTCATCAGATGACTGAGACTCCTCAACAGTGTAACCCACAAAGTAATCAAAGTATTATTCTTATTCATATTGTGAATTATTTCCACATGTAAAACTTAAGTTGCTTAGCCTTTTCATATTCAAAAATAACACATGTTTTCAGTAATATAAATCAATATATGGTGTTGGTTTTGTTCTACAAAAAGAAAACAAAAGTCACATTACAAAAGAAGTAACATATAAGACTATAGAAAACTGACCTGATTCAGTCAACAATGAAAACTCGAATCCATTCACATCTCTTCACACACAAATAGAGGAGAAGTCATCCCAAAACCATGAAAGGAAAAAAATGTCATGAGACTTTCCTGATGATTCATAATGAAACTGCAATTTTGAAAAATTGAAAAAAAAATTACCGTATCGAATCAAGACAGTCCCAATTATTTCAAAGGAGCTACCATGTAGAAATCAGTACGAAACATTATGAGCATGGAAAATAACATGATATGATAACAGCCGAGGAATCCATAATCAAGGGTGTGAATAGGTTTTGATTCCAATTCAGATAAAGAATTTAGGATCCATGGTTTTTTAGCATACAATTGGAATAGAAATGTGGAAGATGACGAAGAGTTAGATATTTAGAAAATTTCACATGGAAGATTTGAATGGAAATGTTTGAATAGAAATATGCTATAACATAAAGTTGAAACTTCAAAATATAATAAACTAAATGTTAAGATGCATACCACAACTTCATTAAAGGTCCAAAATAATTAAAAAAAGGCTGAAGTTTTGAATGTTGTTGTCCTACACGTAGCCAGATTCAGTTATCTAACTAATAGAACCATGACATCAAATATATTTGTATGGAGATTATTACTAATATATTATGTACTGGATAAAAATGTTTCCTTAACACGTCAGATATTAAAAAAACATATCTCCAAATTCTATTACTACACTTCTTAAGAGTTTCTTAGCTGTTCGTTACCTATGCACAAAGTTTTAAGATGCAATTTTCTAATACACAAGGAACTTTTAATAATAAGTTTTCTAAAATTAATTCTTATATTCATTAAGGCATCATTCTCACTAAATTTATCGGAGTCAACACAGTTAACAATATATCACAAATCTATTTTTTGCAGCTTGCCTATGCACTTCAAAGTTTGGAAATTCTATAATCGTAACAAAAGACATTTTTATTAATGAGATGTTAAAGAAAGAGTATTAACTATATAAATCTGACCCCATCGTATTTATTAATTTAAAAGCTTTCTTAAATTCTAGTAAATACTTATATTGAATAGTAAATACTTTAATATAATTCAAGGTTGACAAAATAATTTCAGAATTTCAAGTTATAGTAAATAGCACATATGGCTATGCAAGTAAATTTGTACCATGTCAAAAATTAGAAATTCATATAATTAGCAGTCACCTGGATCACATAGTTAGGTGAAAGAAGTGGAAATAGCCTAAAGTAAGTTTTTGCGCACATTGATAGCCTGAAATATGCGATATAGGCGACTTTTAGAAACTGCACTATATAGTTTTTGGCAGTCTATGAAAATAACTATATACAGCCTGAAGTAATTTTTTGCATATGGGCTAGTGAAATTGTAAGTGAATACGTTATGAAGAATCAGTTGCAAGATATAGTTTTTGGTAGGTAGAGATAAGTTTGAACAAAATATAAGAATTAGCGTTTGAGATGTCCGCTTAGTAAAAATGTAATTGGAAAATTCAAATTACTGCCTAAGACAATTAAATGGTAAATAAATGCCAATAAATAATTGATAAGTGACCATTTATGCCATTTAATTCGCATAAACAAAATTGAATGGTTATCGAATTCACCTTTAAATGAAATTAGAAATTAAGGTAAAACTTTGAACCTAAACCAAATATTATTGCTGGTTGCAAGAGGAGAAAGTGGGAAACGTAATGAGATGAGGTGTACTAATTTAGTAAGTTGTACATAATATGATAATATGAGATTATGAATAAACCTTAATTACAAACATGTTGATTGAATATAGCAAGCTCTGTATCAATTTAAAACTACTCTATTTAGCTAAGAAAAAATTATGCATGTTTTATTTCTCATTAAGATGAGCTCACCGACCACCACCTCTGTTTTTCCCTTTTCAGTTCGAATACTATCTCAATACCTCGCTCTGGCTGGAAATGCTTGTAAAAGCTGAAATATAAGAAAGGGAATGAATATGAACCCGTATTACGCATACGGATTGAAACTACCTTTTTTCTATATTAGCATTCTATCTTTTATTCATTTATTTACTTTTATGTTATAGTTAGTTGCATCATTATATTGGAAAAATGTTTGAGTTGTTTTAATAGAAATAACTTTCCATAATCTCACGGATGATGATCTTTGTGTAAACCTTAGAGAAACCAAATAAATGAAATAAAATGGAGCATTTCAATATATTTTTATTAAACGGCTTAAATTATTTCAATTAATATTCTTTTCTGTATAACCCCTATCTTTTAATGTGGAAATATTTTACAATCTATGTTAGAATTTTTCTATCAAAGCTTGAAGTTTTTCAAAGTATGTATGGGCATGAAGGTATACGATCACTTACATACGCTGCTTCATGAAGTGATTATGGTAAAAAAAAAAAATCTTTTTTACAACAATCGAACAAACATAGAAATTATTATCAAGATTGAATCCAAAACGCACCTTCTTATTTTAAGCAACACTAATGAAATATACATGATATGCTTTTATAAGAGGATCACTTTTTCTTAAAATAATTTTGACCAAAATTCAATTTTTTTTACCAGAATCGCCTATACCACCAATTATATGCATAACTCGAAAGAAAACAATGCTCCTTTTGAAATCTATTAACAATATTAACTCCAATGAATTAAATTAGTGAAAAGCCAATGCAATCGAAAATGAACAAAATAAGATGGAAATCAATTCAAATGAAATAATACACCTGACAATTGATGTAGCTCTATGAAATCAACCCCATATCAACTAAATTAATTTATAATTAGTGGAGAAACCAAAATTTAAAGTGAGTATATTAAATTGTTATTTAAAGATACAAAGCTATGTTAATTCACCACCAAAAGATTTGTTTTAGCAGTGCAAGCATGTTAGGATATGATAGCCAAAGTATGCGGCAGTCATGAGTATAATATTTATTAAAGCATCTCATATATATAGCTAATGTGGTTTAATAATATATAGAAAATGTTAGGGCATGCTTATCTATGAAAAATCTAAGCTTTCTAAGACATACCTATTATTTAAATATGATTAAAAGAAAGAGATTAATCAAATAAAATTTTCTTTACCTTGTGTGTAAAACTTCAAAAGAACAAACAATCAATATATTCAAAGATGTCAAAATTGGAAACTACATAGCAGTAGGCAATCAATCTGGCAACAAAGGATATGTCTTGTTATAATGTAAGGCTAATTGCATTGAGTTGAAACAAATTTTAATCACAGTGGAAAGCTATATTGAAAGTTATTGGATAAATTTTCCCTCTTAACCTGACTTTTTGTTGCATCATTATTTCAATTGCAAATATTGCTTTTTGCAAGATAATCCAATAGCACGTTACACTATCCAATTTTAGAAAGAATCAAGCATATTGGAATAAAAAATCCACAAAATTTCTTAGCTCAAAGAAAGGTAGCCTATAAAAGGTTGATGGTATGAATACATGATTGAATTAACAAAAAATCATTTTGATCCCTGTTAACATATATTATCTCAACAAACAACTTAAAGAAGAAACTTAAATATATAAATTAAAAAAAAGGTAGCATTGAAGCATTTTGTTGTGATCTGCCGGATCCTTCACTATTTTTTTTTTCTCCTTTAGTTATACAGTTTGAGTAAAATATGGAAATATTAGATTAATTTGGGAAAAAAATCAGGTAAAACAATCGTTCACAACAAAACCAAATGTTATACCTAAAGTCAGGTAACTAAAATTTTAGTTACCTTCCATCGAACGTGTAAATATTTAAAAAAAACTTCAGTGATATCAATAAACTTGGAAATTAAAGAAGAATAAACTACATTTATGCCTAAATGTGAAAATTTATTTTATATGTCAATCCAATCACAGTAAAAAAATCAAAATATGACAACAATGTTTAAAAAATTGAAACATAAGATAAATCTGTAAACTTATTCACATGAGACATTCGTGACGCACACATTGCATATAAAAGCACAAAAATTGATCAAAGCAACTAAAATCAAATTAACATCAAAATATTTCAACTCAAGAAGCAGTAATAAAAATTCAGGTAGCATGAAATCAAATTTATCATAGCATTTCATAGTATGCTAAAAAGCTAGTCGATCGTGAAATTATATTTGGTGGAAATGATTTTAACAATGCATTTTATATTATTAAAAGATGATTAAGAGTTAGACAATCACGAATCAAAGTTTAGCATTCACCAAATTTATGTGGAAACTCTACAAAAAAGCTGACGCCATTGATATGCAAATTCATGAATTTTCTCTGTTATGAAATATAGAAGTGAATGAATGCAAAACAGGAACTAACATGTGTGGAGGAAACTGAAACAAAAATTCAAAAATGCAGTAAAAAAGGCGATAAAGAATAAGGGGTGTTTTAGAGTTGTACCGTTGAGGGGAATCTCAAAGTAGAAATATTTCTGTTTAGTAATAGTAAAGGAACAGTTCTAGTACAACATGACATATAATAAGTCAAGCAACAAATTTAGTAAACAAAGCTAGACAATATAGGAATCAATCATCTAACTTTGGCATATACTCTAATCATAACGAACCTAAGCTTAACAAATTACTATTCGAAATACATGGGAAAGAGCTCTGTCACTATCTCCTTGGCAGTTATTTTTATTTATTTACATGCATAAATTTTGGTAGATTGTGATGTAGTAAATTAAACATAGAAAAAAATATTTCACCTAACACATAATTAGCTCCATTAGAGAGAAGATCCACTACTGTTTGTCTTCTAACCAATTGTCCACTTATTAATGCCTGCAGATTCGTTGACTGATTCAAATTCATAGTGTACAACATCAAACTGACAGAAAATAGCCAAACATCGAATTAAAGAAAAAAAACAAAAATCTTCAACAAATCAATGAACAAAGACAATAATAACAAATTCATACCTTAGTAGAAGAAGATCTAGACGATTGGAGAGAGCGATGCCTTTTCAACCTAGGGATTGTTGCGGGCGATGGAGGTGAGGAAGAACAGTCCAAAAGCAATCAGACGACTGTATCGTAGAGGCAAACATCGGCCAATTCAGGAGTGTTAAGTTGACCGCCATTTGTTAAAATTTAATTTAGGGTTGGAGGATATTGAAGAGGAGGAAAAAGGAAGAAGGGGGGAGGCGTGATTGAAGAGTCGAAGAAAGGTTTGGAGTATAAGGAAGAAGCGGAGAGGTGGAAACGAACATAAGGAAAAAAACGCGACCCTTCGTTTGACAAAATACTGAGGAAGCTTGTGCGCACTTGAAATGCAACTCACTAATAATATAATAGTATAGATTATTGTAAAAAATAACCTGAAGCCAAAGGATTATTCTCCAAATTTGAAGTATATTTTGTCATGGGGGATGCAGAAATGAAAGCAGTAACTATGTCCTTTCCTAATATTTTGGTAATAAACACAATTCTAAGCTCGCGTGCAAAAAATAAGTGTAGTAACATGAACATTGTTCTAACCTAAAGAAAGTTCTTTGAAAACCCAATTTTCAAAAAGAGTTTTAGAAAGATTAAGTAGTGTTTGGTTTAAAAACGAATTTTGTGTTTTCAATTTTCAATATGTATGTCAAATAAGAGAAAAATAGAGGGACGACGGAGGGGATGAAAGAAAGATGGATAAGAGGACAAAGGGGATAGAGGAATGACGAAAGAATGGATTGTTTCACGTGCTTGTGTTATTTCCCAAGTTATTTTCTATTTTGTATTTTAGCTTCGTTTTCTAAGTTGGGCGTTTTCGACAATACACATACGTCATGTGCTTTTCTGTATGGACGAAAACCCAAAAATAAAAACAACAAACTAAACACTACCTTAATTTTAAAAAGTTTCTTAGTTTTACCAATCAATTAGTCGGCGAGAGTAGAGGTTGGTGAAACGAGATGGTGATGAACAGGTGTTAATGATGATAGCAATGTCATAAATGATTCTAGAGGTAGGAGAAGGTGGATTCATTATAGTTGCAAACGAGTGTTGTTTTGAAGGGGGGAAAAAAAAATCCTTGAGAAACGTTGGATAGGACACCCAAAAGTGTTTTTAATTGTGCAGTAGTCATTCATTACTCAATCTTATGTGTGAAGCTTACTTTTATATTTTGGCTATAATCGGTGATCGGTTGGCTACTGTAACCAGTACTGCATGGTTGGGCCATAATGTTGGGTCAGCTTAGTTAAACTTGATCGGTTAAACCTCACTTTCACAACTTGATGGCAGTAGGCATCTGTGTATGTGTCGGTTTTGTCAAGATTTTATATATTGATATGATAATGTTAACTTATATCAATCAATTCAAGCCATCAACTACTTTAGTTTAAAATTAATGCCAACATGAGAATTACGTAACAGCCACTATTGTCAGTTTGACGTTTCATAAAACTGCAGAAAAGTGCATGGTATGAAATTGCGTAAGATTAGTGGTATGAAGTTGCTAACATTGAATGAAGAATTTGAATAGTGCATTTGAAACAAGTGGATGAGAAAGTTTGTTGAGAAAGAAATGAGTTTGACGATACGAAAGAAGTACTTGAACAGATTTTATAAACGGAGTATTTGAAATGCGAAAGGAGGAGCATGGACATGAACACACGAAATTTGAGCGTTCAGCACAACGAGGTATTGTTGAGGTATGGTCCGTTGCCATGTCGAACGCGTCCGACGCATAGAAAACGGTAACGGATCAAAATTTTGAAGGAACGGTACCTAAAATGAGCAAACATTTTATAATAAAAGAAAGTTGATCACAACAGTGAGAACTCACGTAACAATTATAATATTATGGACATAGAAATGGAATGCAAGTAATTATCCAATAAACCTAATTGGTATCAATATTGAAAGTGATAACGGAAGTGATCAAATAAAAATTTAATGGCTCGTTTGTTTTCATTTTGTATTTTGAGTTTTGTGTTTTCAATTTGCACTAAAAAATAACAAAAAATAAAAGAAGATGTATAATTCTTAGTCATTGCGACGACCAACGGATAACGAAGGAGTTGGATTGTTCTCCGTGCTTTTGTTATCTCTCGAAATACGAAAAACAAAATAAACTTGTTTTCTATTTTACATGTTAATTTCCTTTTTCAAAATTGTTTGTTTTTTAACAATACATACAATGGACGCGCTTTTGTATAGACGAAAACACAAAACTAAAAACGACAAGCCACAATGGGCTAATATTTTAAAAAGAAAATAGAACAAACCTAAGTTTTATCTATTGGATAATAATTTACTAAGTACATAACAATATTGAAACTTTGATAACCGCTCATTAAATTATCGTAGACTTTCCTTTTAATGATACAATGACTGCATGAATAATATGGAATTGAAAAGATAGTCAACTTAGGGTTCATTCATTACGAGGCAAGCGTGGAATTTGAACGGAACATTTGATTTTGGGTGTTTGAATGGAAAAGTTGGTTGAAATGAGAATATGTTTGGTGATGCGAAAGAGGTATTTGAACAGTTTATTTGAATTACTTATTTAATTTATACTTAATTAATTATTTGTTTTGTCGTGTAATATGCATTAAATAATTGCAATTAAAATAAAATAAATTGCAAAATTTTATTAAAAATACTACAACATTCAAAAGACAAATACAATAATTTAAAAATATAGATAAAATGATATGACTACAATAAATTTAATGCAGCACTGCTGCAATAATTTCATCTCTTCTGGTATTGGGAAGTGTTGTCATTTCATTACCTACACGTTGTTGTATTTGTTCGGTCAATTTATTTGCAGTAGTTCTCAGAATATAACATTCATCATGGTATTCTTCTACAACAAGATCGGGATCATCATCATAGGTCATAAATCTGAATCCCAACTGTTGTATTTTCGTATAAAATTATGTATAGTCGTTGTAGCAGCAACAACTTTTACTTGAGTTTTAAATGAGGATGTTGACATATTCTTTAAAATGATTTTTTTTTTCATATTCCAAAAGTTCTCTCAATTGTAATACGTAAACTTGGATGATATAAAATAAAATTTACATTGATCGATTTTGGTTGATTTGCGGTTTCACAAAAATGAGAAATATGATATCTAATATTTCGATAATGTTGTAAATATCGAGTTTGAAGTGGATAGGCTGAATCTACTAAATAATATTGTCCTGGTGAAGGATGAGGAAAGTTAGAGTTTCTATCAGTTATAACAACGTTAAAAATTCTACTATTATGTGCATAACTTTTCTAACCAGCCATAACATAAGTGAACTGTAAATCGAATGCGTATGCTACAAAGATATTTTGTGTAGCAAAACATTTTCGTCTAATATATGGAATAACCTGATCTACAGGTAAGTGTGCTATTACGTGTGTACCGCCTATAGCACCAACATAGTTTCTAAAATAAGGGTAGTACTAGTTTGAATTTTTAATATGTTCTGGAACATTTTAAATTGATGATCATTTGGCTTAATAATATCTTTAGCAAGTAACAGTACAACTTCTAAAATAGTATGAAAATAAACTTAAATTACGCTACTTGATCTTTGAAATCCTTTGCTTATTTGTCGATTTAAGAGCGATGCAGCTATGGTGTATAAGAATATAACAATCAATTCTCCGATATTAATATATTTTTTGAAACCAGATCATAATTTTGTAATCTATTGCACAACGAGAGAAAACATGGTTATTTCATTTGATAATTATGCTGACAACGTTCTTGATGCCCATTTAATATATCGTCTACCGACTGCAAACCTGTATAATTTAACTTGTCAATTCGTCAAATATCATTCCTTCTTCTACGTAAATACGCTGATATAATAACTAAATCATGTACATCTTCGTAGTCGAAATCTATTTTTGAATCAATCATTGATAGTGCAAGAGAGAAGATTAGAGGAGAAGAGAAGAGGATAATGGGGGATGAAAGGAAGAAGGAAAGTAGAACTCATCTTTGTTAATAGTTGGAATAGAAACACAATCTTTTGGTCTGACCGTCAAGTTTCAAAAATTCCCTTATACACAACTAAGATGTTAGGAGTTCGAATTCCACTATGACCAAAAATTAAAAGCAATCTTCAATTGGAAATTTTGATACATATATAAGGCTTTAAGTTCAAACCCAATTCCAACAAAAAATTAAAAAAAAAGTATTTATATTTTTTAGTTTATTTTTATCAAACTACAGAAATTTTAATTTTTTTTATAAGGGCTTTTATATGCATGTGCCAAAAATTCTCGTATACATAAACGGTGAACTTGATGTCAATACATGTGTCGGACGCGTCCGACGTCAACATATCATTTTTCAACCTTTCTCCAACGATGCTGGGTGGAGTCGCCCGTTGGCGCATCGGACATGTGCCCAACGGTAACGTGCCAACCCATGCCGATGAACGGTACCTTAATAACTAATTATATATGAGATTAAATGGGCTAACCTACTGTTGGCCTTTATTAGGGTTATTCTGACATTATTATATTGGTATAAAGAATCATTGCATTTGGATTCAACGTTCCATTACATAATTTTAATTTTGTGGAAATTTGTCACACATTCTTATTTTTAACTTTTTATAAAATATATCCCTCACAATTTCCATTTATGTTTTAAGTCTCTCTTTTATTTCCCACGTCCTTGTTTATGTTTTTATCCTTCCACATACCTAATTTCGTCTTTCTCCTCAGCAGCTTTCAATTTTTCTTCTGAAAATTTTGACTTTAAGTTTCCATGGAATATTTGTAAATTTCAAATTTCGACCATCTTCTAGCTACATCTCGTTCGATTTTAGATATCTGAAGTGTTCGTATAGATCTTAAGTTACATCTCGTTCGATTCGATCGGTCATTGTTGTCGATTGAATTTTTCTTGCATCTTGATCAATTTTTGTTATGTGTTCATTTCTTTCAGCTGCTTCTTCTTCTACATCTCAATTGCTAACAAATATCTTCTACTGTTCTACGTTAAAATATGAATTCGAGGTTGTTATTTTTTTAGTCATAGTTATTTTCATCTTCTATTATTTTGCATTTTGTTATTAATTATGTTGTTATTTTTTTAGTTTAATTTTTTTGTTTTTATTTACTGTTTTGTGCTTCTGCTTCGATTTCATTTTGAATTTGGTTTGACAATTTGTCTTTCATTCATATATTCATATGTTTTCAAGTTTGTTGAATTTACTGTGATTGTTATTTTTATCATTGTAGTTGGTTGTAATTCCCATGTTGTTAATTTTATAGTTCATATATGTTGTTGTTGAATTATATGACATAAATGAGATGTGTTAGTGAAGTTTTATGCAGTACATTGTTGTTATGGCAAATATTTTTCATTGCAATATTTGTTATTGTTATAGTTCATGTTGTTATTTTTATTATTATAGTTCGATAATGATCATGTTGTTGTTATTATAGTTCATGTATGTTGTTGAATTATATTATGTTAATGGGATATGACAGTAAAGTTTTATTCAGTAAATTGGTTTTATGGCAAATATTTGCCTGAGAAATTCCCAGGCAGAGATTTGCCATAACAACATGTATTTATCAAATAATTATTACTATAGTTTTTACTATTTGTTATGTTGTTTTACTTTTATTCTAACATTATATTTGTTTTTTCCAGCTCTGAGCCTATTGATGTTCTCGTCGTTTTTCTGTTGGGTAATGATACTTATAGCAGGCGTCTTGGTTTGTGAGATTGTGTGTTGAGATTGAAAAATGATATTTGTGATTGGTCTGAATTAACACTTGGTTCTATTGAATTGGTTTAAGAAAGAGATGAAAGGAAAAGATTATTGAAACAAATTCTGATTTACATAGTTGCTTGTTGCTCATAGTCGTGATGATTTTCTACTTGTTTTGGTTATATCTAAGTAGTGTAAAAGTATATCGGCTGATGTTGGTTATTATAGTTCTTCATTTGTTGGTCTTTTTGGTGAATGTGGCTCATCTACTTCTTCCATGGTTTGTTCTTCGGTTGACTCTAGTTCTACTTTAAAACGGTTGTTAAAAAATGATTCTAGCAATCCAGTATTTACTATTGTTGGTCAAAGATTTGCTAGTGGCGTTGAGGAGTTTTGATTGTATCTTATGATATACTGTATTAGGAATGACTATAAAGTTAATGTTGTTAAAAATGATAGGGAGTAAGTTACAACTGTTTGTTCATGGGAAGGCTGTACTTTTTGCATTCATGCTTCTCGTAAGTTTAACCTACCAGGTTTTTGTTATCAAAACTATGTGGCCTAATTATTCATGTGGAGCTGGTATTATACATGTTAACCATCTACCTGTTTATAGCAAAGCAGTTATGAAGTTGGTTGTTGATTTTGTTCGTTTAAATCCTCTTATGAAAATGAAAAAAATTGTTCATTTATTTTAGACCGAGTACAATACTGTGTTAAATTACTATTTTGCTTATACGGGGAAAAGATTGCCTTTGGAAGAAATACATGGCAGTGATTTGCTTTCATATCATCATTTGAAATCTTTTTGTGAAGCTGTGGTTGAGTGTAATTCTGGCAGTACTGTTGAACTTCAAGGTGATTATGTTACTCATGAATTTGAAAGGGTTTTCATAAGGTTTGAAACATGAAAATATGGATTTGATTATTGTCGTCCTTTAATTTTTTTGGATGGTACATTTATGAAAGATAGAGGACAATGTTGTATTATGTCAATTACGGCTAAGAATGGTAATCAAGGCATGAATCGGTTTTGAAAATTATAATATAATTTATTTGTCCTTCGTTTCGTGAAATGTTTGTATGTCAAATGTTTGTCATAATTTCATGGCAAATATTTTCTTGTTAAATATTTGTTATGTTTTTATGGCAAATATTTGACATACATACGTTGTTTCATTTTATTCGATATATTTGTTTTCTTGTTATTTTGTTTGGTAAATTAGTATTATATATGCTATTTCATTTACTTGTCCAACTTTTTTTGAATGGTTTAACTTTTTTGTTGTATTGGATGATTTAAGTTGTTAAATACTACAACGTCAAATATTTGTCATATTATTATGGCAAATATTTGACATACCTTTGATGTTGCAATTTTTATATTTTATGCATTAATTTTATATTTTGATTATGTGATAAACTGTTTTATTTTTTTAGGTTTTTTCCGCTAGCTTTTGGGATTGTATCTTGTGAAGATGAACATAATTGGTATTGGTTTTTTACAAAGCTTCGAAAATTTTTATATAATAATGATCGTTATTTCACTTTTACATCTGATCGGCATCCTGGTCTTTTGCTTGTTGGTCCTCAAGGTTTTCCAGATTCAAGCTTATGGTTCTTGTTATTATCATTTGAGGAATAATTTGAAGAGTTTTTTAACAAAAAGGTCACCTCAAGGTAAAAGGAAATGAATTATTTCATTGTTTTATTGAATTGCTAATGCTGCTATAGTAGAAATATTTAATCAAGCTTTGACTGAGTTTAAAAGTGCCAGTTGGGCAGAAGTGGAAAATTTCTTGCATGGTTTGCCTTTTGAAAAGTTTTGCTAATGTTTCTTTATTGGTAATTGATATGCAGAAATGAATTCTAATTGCACGGAAGTTTTAATCGATGGATTTTTTAGGAAAGACATTTACCCATCATTGTATGTTTAGATAGAATTCATTTGAAGCTCATGAAACCTATGTACGATAGACGTGAGTTTAGTAAAACTTGAAATAGTCAATTGTTCCTTGTTATGGGAAAGCGTTTAGGGGATTTATACCTTAAGGGTATCAAATGGAAAGTTACTAGATTTGCTATTGATGTTTATGAAGTTCAATTAGCTCAATCTTATCGTGTAGAATTGAATGTTCGGCGATATAGTTGTAACTTATGGCGGATTCAAGGGTTTTCATGTGCTCATGCTATTAGATGTATTCTTACTTTTGATTTGTATGCTTATTCCTTATTTCAAAGTGTGCTTTTTCCGAGCATCTTATTCTCATCTGATTCATTCGCTTGTTAATTTTCAAATGGAAGATGTGTTACCTAAAGATGTTGAAGTTCATCCTCCTAAGAGAAGATGTGGTGTAGGAAGGCCTCCTTCCTGTGAACGGATTAAGTCAGCTGGTGATGTGAATAAGTACAAACGTTGTAGTTTGTGTAAGAAATTGTGTCATAACAAAAGATCTTGTTTGTTAAGAAATAAAGTGTAATTTATACATTATCGGCTTTTCATTGTGAAGACTATTAATATGATTTCATGCTTTGTTTTGCCAAATCAAATGTTTTTTCGTTATTTTTACTTATTTGTTTGGTTAGCAGTATAATTTACTTTGTTTGGTTAGTAACAGGTTGGCAATTAAAAGCCCAACAAATATTTACCTATCAATCCAATAATTGCTAGTGATTGGGATGTGTATTGTTAAACTTTGGAATTCATCTATAAACTTTGCATCCATAAGTATATGATTATGTTTTTTATCTTGTTATGGTTTTCATTCACATGATTCCTATTATGTTCTGCACCAGGCATATATTAGCTAGCAAATATTTGCCAGGCAAAATTTGTCCGTCAAATATTAGCATGGCAAATATTTGCCCAGAAAATATTAGCCATTCAATTATTTGCTTAAAAAAATATTTGGTTTGCTTTTGCATTCCATACATACCCGATTAGGTTTGACATTCGGTGGGTATTTGCATTTCATGGTTTGTTCAGTTAAAACATATATTTTTGGTACAAATCATTTTTCATATGTACCCGATTAGGTTTGGCATTTGATGGGCTTTTACATCCATACGTACCCAATTAGGTTTGACATTCGATCAGCTTTGGCATTTATACGTACCTGATTGGGTTTGGCATTCGATTGGCTTTTGCATTCATACGTACCTGATTAGTTTTGGCATTCAGTTCGTTATTACATTCCATGGTTTGCTCGGTTAAACAATATATCTTGGGTACAGATTGTTTTCATATGTAACCGATTAGATTTGGCATTCGGTTGTCTTTTGCATCCATATGTACCTGATTAGATTTGGCATTATGTTGGCTTTTGCATTCCATACGTACCTGATTAAGTTTGGCATTCGGTTTATTATTACATTTCATGGTTTGCTCGGTTAATCAATATATCTTGGGTAGGGATTGCTTTCATATGTACCTGATTAGGTTTGGCATTCGGTGCATTATTGTATTCCATAGTTTGCTCGATTGAACAATATATTCTGGGTATAGATCGTTTTCATGTGTACCCGATTAACTTTGGCATTCGGTTGAGTTTTGCATCCATATGTACCTAATGGCATTTGGTTCGCTTTTGCATCCATACGTACTCGATTAGGTTTGACATTCGGTTCACTTTTGCATCCATACCTACCCGATTAGGTTTGGCATTCGGTTCGTTATTGCTTTCATGGATTGCTCGGTTAATCAATATATCTTGGGAATAGATCGCTTTCAAGTTTACCCGATTAAGTTTGGCATTCGGTTGGCTTTTGCATCCATACGTATTCGATTAGGATTGACATTCGATTCGCTTTTGCATCCATACGTCCCAATTAGGTTTGACATTTGGTTCGTTATTGCATTCCATCGTTTCCTCGGTTAAACAATATATCTTGGGTATAGATAGTTTTCATGTGTACCCAATTAGGTTTGGCATTCGGTTGGCTTTTACATCCATATGTACATGATTAGGTTACGCATTCAGTTTGCTTTTGCATCCATAGGTATCAATTAGGTTTGGCATTTGGTTCGTTATTGCATTCCATGGTTTACTCGGTTAAACAATATATCTTAGGTATAGATCGTTTTCATGTGTACCTGACTAGGTTTGACATTCGGTTGGCTTTTGCATCCATACGTACCCGATTAGGTTTGGCATTTGGTTTGTTATTACATTCTATGGTTTACTCGGTTAAATAATATACTTGGATATAGATCGTTTTCACGTGTACTCGATTAGGTTTGGCATTTAGTTGGCTTTTGTATCCATACGTACTCGATAAGGTTTGGTATTCGATTTGCATTCGCATCCATACGTACTTGATTAGGTGAGGCATTTGGTTCGCTTTTGCATTTCATGGTTTGTTCGGTTAAACAATATATCTTTGGTATAGATCATTTTTATTTGTACCCAAGTAGGTTTGGCATTCAGTAGGCTTTTAAATCCATACATACCCAATTAGGTCTGGCATTAGTTTTTCTTTTGCATCCTTACATACCCGATTAGGTTGGTATTCGGTTTGCATTTGCACTTCGTGGTTTGCTCGGTTAAATAATATATCTTGGGTATAGATTGTTTTGATGTGTACTTGATTAGGTTCGGCATTCGGTTGGCTTTTGCATTCATATGTATTTGATTAGGTTTGGCATTCGGTTAGCAATTACATTCCATGGTTGCTTGGTTAAAAGTATATCTTGGGTATAGATCGTTTTCATTTGTACCGGATTAGGTTTGACATTCGGTTAGCTTTTGCATCCATATGCACTTGTTCAAGTTTTACATTCGATTGGTATTTGCTTTCCATGGTTTGCCTGGTTTAACAATATATCTTAGGTAGATCGGTTTTGATATGTACTCGATTAGGTTTTGTATTCGGTTGGCTTATGCATCAATTTTGATACGTGCCTGATTAGGTTTGGTATTCGGTTGGCTTATACATCCACATGTACTTGATTAGATTTGGCATTTGGTTGGCTTTTACATCCATATTTACCGAACTAGGATTGGCATTCAGTAATTTTTGTATTCCATTATATAGTTGGTTAAACAATATATCTTGGTTATGTACCCACAACCGAGCCAATGACTGAGTGCATGATCGAGCCAATGACCGAGTGCATGACCTACCGCATGATCGAGCGCATGACCGACTGCATGACCGAGCCCCATGACCAAGCTCATGATCGAGGCCATGATCGAGCCCATGGCCTAGCCCATGACCAAGCTCATGACCGAACCCTTGACCGACCCTTTGACCGAGCCCATGATCGAGATCATGACCCAGCTCTTGACCAAGCACTTGGCCGAACCCATTAATGATTCCTTGACCGAGCCTATGACTGAGCCCATAACCAAACCCTTGACTGAGCTCTTGATCGAGCGTATGACGCATATAACCAGGTCTAAATATAACCAAACCATAATCGAGCACATAACCAAACTCATAACCGAGTCCATGACTGTGCTCATGACTGAGTCTATAACCGATCATATAAACAAGCACACAACCAAGCCCATAACCAATCATATAACCAAGCATTTAGTTAGCATTTGATAAGTTGGGTCAGAATCTAGAATTTTGATGTTTTGATTGTGACAGCTATATAAGTAAATATTATATGAACTAACCATACTTGCAGGAGAAGATTTTGTTTTTACTGGAGAAATAATCTAACAACTTGCAGACCAGATTTCGGATTGAAGCTTCATCAATATATTTAGTCTAAGGTCTGAATTTAGTAGTAAACTTATGTTAAAATCTCTCCGAAGTGGTATATGCACGCACACGCAATTTAAAGTTTTTCAAAACAATGTTCATATACCAAAGTTTTTCGAAACATAGTTCATATGCTAAAGTTTTTCAGAAAATTCTTTGATATGCCAAAAAACACATAATTCAACCGGCTGAATGGCTATGGTCAGCCGACTAAATTTTGTGCATGTGCACAGTTTACTTTGAATATTCAGACAACTGACCTTGCATGTTCAACCGGCTGAATTAAGTCGTTTTTGAATGGTTTTCTTGCTGCATCAATTTTTAATCCATTCAGTTGGGTGATTCGTGTTATTCAAACGGCTGAATCTTCATAATGGATATATTTTGAAAAGACACTTCAATTCAGCGAATAGAAACAAATCTTGATTCAAGAGTTGCTTCCATATTCTTTCATGGCTACCTTTCACAAATGATTGCAACTCTTAACCATAATAAATAGCCATGAAATCCATTGTTTTAATTACCAATATTGATTATAATTCTCATTCTTATATTCTGAACTATTTGGCTATCTAAACATCCAATACTTTGTTCCAATCAATTATTCATTCAAGCAAACTTCATTAGTGATTTAATAAACTTCTTATCTTCACGAATTACACGATATACCAAAAAAGAGAAGATTATAGGAAGGGTATACATTATTAACTTATCAGTGCTATTCAAGAGCATACTCAGTCAGAAACAGTTTTACTATTTATTATTAGAAGTCCTGTTCAGTTGCTCAGGCGGTTGAAGTCCTATTCTATTGCTTAGGCGGTTGAAGTCCTGTTCGGTTGCTCAGGCGGTGTAATACCTGTTACTCTGGGTTAAGTGAGGGTTGATAGTTGAATTCCAGAAGGAGTCTGGGATTGGACGTAGAACGGGAAGTTCGAACCAGTATAAAAATTTCTGGTGTCATTTACTTTATTATTTACTTTTATATTTTTGTTCCGCACAAGTAGATAGTTTAGTTAATATTCCATATTGCACGATCCTAGTGACAACCAACTGAATTGGGTCGTTTTTGTACTATTTCCTTGCTGCATCAATTTTTAATCCATTCTACTGGCAGATTCATGCTATTCAGACGGCTGAATCTTCATAACGGCTATATTTTGAAAAGACACTTCAATTCAGTGAATAGAAACAACCCTTGAATCAAGAGTTGCTTCCATATTCTTTCATGGCTACCTTTCACGAACGATTGCAACTCTTAATCACTATAAATAGCCATGAAATCCATTGTTTTAATCACTAATATTCATTCTAATTCTCATTTTTATATTCTGAACTATCTCGCTATCTGAACATTCAATACTTTGTTCTAATCACTTGTTCATTCAAGCAAACTTCATTAGTGATTTAATAAACTTCCCATCTTCACGAATTACATGATATACCACAAAGGAGATGATTATATGAAGGGTGTATGTTATTGACTTATCAGTGCCATTCAAGAGCATACTCAGTCAAATTTTTTTTCTATTTATTAGTAGAAGTCCTGTTCGGTTGCTCAGGCGGTTGAAGTCATGTTCTGTTGCTTAGGCAGTTGAAGTCATGTTCAATTGCTCGGGCGGTGCAATACCTGTTCCTCCGGGTTAAGTGAGGGTTGATAGTTGAATTCCAAAAGGAGTCTGCGACTAGACATAGAACGGTAAGTTCGCACCAGTATAAAAATTTCTGATGTCATTTACTTTATTATTTTACTTTTATATTTTTATTTTCCACAAGTAGATAGTTTAGTAACCATTCCATATTGCACGATCCTTAATCACTTTCAAGTTGTGCATGTATTGCTTGTGTAATTTTTGCCTGGCAAATATTAGCATGGTAAATATTTTCCATGCTAATATTTGCCTGGTTAATATTTTCCCTTCATTTACCTGCCAGACAAATATTTGCCATATATTTGATTTTAGTTTATAGATTGTATAATATTACACTGTACAAGAATAATAAAATTTCATTTGAATAATGTACATTACATTTCAATATAAAAAAATATACATTATATCATGTTAAAAGTATGTAGCAGTAAATACATAGCACATTTGAGTAAACATCAAATTTGTACATTTCATCAACCATTTTTTCCTTATATGACATTACAGTTCAAACATTGACTACTTTACATTACATTATGGTAAAAGCTTTTAACAATCTTCCAAAAGTGTTTCTAAAACATTCAATATGTACAAGTAAGATTACATATCTAGCATCCAGCAATTATCATCCAGGTTTTGATATTTTCAGCCACGTAATATAAACTGATAACATTTAAGCAAAATTTCCTGTGGCTATATATTTGACTGTATCTGGTACTGATTTCGAGCCATATTCTTCTTCTATGACAATCTCATATAGTATTTGAGCTCTTAGTATCTGCATTTCTTGATCTTTGTATAAATCTACTTTTCCATCTATTTGTATGTCATTGCATAGGTCTTCCATATATCGCATAACAAATATCACATAATCAATTCTGCAATAGTTAAAAAAAAGTTTTTTTAATGTTATTAAATTTATTGTTATACATTACAAATTTATACTTACAAATAGTGTTTTTGTTGTGGACCATTAACAAAGTTCACTGGTTTGTTATCAAGTTCATATGGTCGCTTCCCTTTTTTTGCATAGACTAACTTCAGAACTTAAATTATTTTATCTCTCTGTAAAATATAATCAAGATATATAAGTGATTATAGATTTGTTAAGTAAATATTTGAAAGGTAATATAAGTCCGGTAATCATTAGTCAGACAAATATTTTCCTGGCTAATATTTGTCTCGTTGATGTTTGCTGGCTAATATTTGCCAGGTTAATACCTGGAAAATGTTTGCCATTGGTAATTAATAATATGTTTTAAATTACCATTATTTTTGCTTGCTGTTTGTGTGGACAGTCGGCGTTTTTTCTTCTTGGGTCTTTGAGAATTATAATGTTTCCAAGATTTGTCAACTGCATTGAATTCCAACAGTGTATAATGATTTTTATGATGTAGTGGTATCACTATTTTTCTGCAGTTCATAGCTTCTTCTTCCAGCACATTGACTACCAATGATTCATAGGTTGATTTGTAGCCTGAAAGTATTGATACCCGTGATTACATATTAATTAGTTTTCAAACTTCCAAGTGATATGTATTTGCAATTTTAAGTATTTCAGAACGTTGTATAAGATTTTAAGTATATACCGTCTTCTTGATTTTCGAGTACAAATCTATAACCTGCATAGAGGTATGATTTTATATATTACCAATGAATCTAGTGAATACCATGCCGGAAATATTGACTCCTCTTAATTCAATGTCATTGTACTGATCATAGTATGCAGCTTTCTTTTTTAATAATAAGTATATTAGTATGTATTATAGTAAGAAGGTTAGAATATAATATATAAACTTTAATTATGGTTTGTGACTGAAATTGACACTTCAGAATGTAAATATTATGGATTCAAACATTTGTTTGGCATATATATTCCTGCAAATAATTGATTGGAAAATATTTGCATGACATATATTTGCTATGCATTCATATATTTTTGTATGTTTGTTTGAATATATGCATTTCATGTTTCAATAAATTAAATTACTCATTTTCATCTAATTCATAAAAAGCATTAAACTCGTGAATTTGTTCGTTTGTGAGCCATTTTTTTTCAAGCTTTCTTTTTTGCACCAATATCTTTGCGTCTTCCTTTATTTCAGACCTTGTCATGATCAGATTTAGTACTTTTGTCCGACATATTTTCAGGTTGAGGAGCTGCTTTAATTTCTTTTTCAATTGTGCTTTTATCTTCTTTCTTCTGATACTGTCTTTTTTTCTGTGTTAGATATTCAAAGTTTGGATTTTTTTCTCCCTTATTGTTTTTTTTACTCGTTTTAAGAGTAAAGAAGGTGAAATTTTTGTTTGTTTTCTTTTTTTCTTCTGTTTATCAAGCTTGATTTGAAAATCTCCAGCTACTTTTTGTAGGCTATATTCAGATTCTTGCATTGCTTTTTCGCTGCTATTTTGGCTATCGCTATAAAGTGTTAGTAAATTGAATATCGGCTAGTCTATACATGGTCTGTCTTTCTTTATAGCATCTGTTAAAACTGTATATTTTATATATGTCAAATACCTGAGATATATTATTTTATATAAAAAATGAATTTTGTTTTAAAATATATACCTTTTGAATTTTACTATTTCTTTTCCTGATGTCCTTCTGCGATTAAATCCTCTGATTTATCAACTGGTTTGTCAGAAAATTTTAATTGTTAAATGTTTTGTTTGCTAGCAAATAGATGGAAAATATTTGCATGGCAAATATTTGCATGGCTGAATTTTTAATAATAAGTCTTAAAAGTTTACCATTTTTGTGCTTTCTTTTTTCTCTTCAGTAGCCTCTTTTTGTTCATCGTTTTTTACTTGCTTTGGTATGGCAGCTATTTCAAATTGGCTTCCTGTTTGGTCATCAGTGTCATCATCATCATCCTTTGGCATTTGCATCATTCTTACTATGGTCAGCATCATCAATACCATCACCAGCACCACCATCTTTTTCATCACCAGCACTACCATCTTTTTCATCACCAGCACCACCATCTTTTTCATCACCAGCACCAGCATTACCATTACCACCAGTGCCATCAACATTACCAGCAATAGCATTATGATCACCTTCATCTTTGTCATCAGCATCTTGGTCATTATAATCTCCACCACCAATACCATCACCACCACCATCAGTACCACCATTAACACTATGATCACCATCACCTTCAGCGCCATCATTAACATCTTTGTCATTTTTATCTTCGATTTTAGTTTCATCTGGACTGTTGCCATTACCATCTTTAGGCTCATTTTCATCATCATCATGTTTTTCATCATTAGTATCTTTGCTGTTCTTAACACCATCTTCCCCATCATCATCATCAAAATTAGTAGCATATCATCATTGCCTTCTTTCTTGTCTTTCTCAATATCATCAGCTTCAACAGCTTTGTCTTCATTAAGACCTACAACGTCTACATCTAAAACTACATCATCACTATCATCCTCTTTATTGATACCAACATATTTATCTTTTTCATCACAATATCTATCTCTGTCTTCAGCTTTGTCTTTTTCACAATTATCATTATTATCATATATTGCTTCATCATCATTTGTTTGATCATTATCAACTTTGTCTTCATTATCATCTTCATTATTTTCTTCTTTCTTCTTTTCTTTTTCTCAAATCTTCATTTTCTTTTTTAGGAGCTTGTTCTCTTCTTTTAGAGTTGTATTCTCCTCTTTTAGTTTCTTCATTTTCAATTTTACATTTTTCAGTTGTTTTTTGATATTTTAATATTTTTTGTCAACAACTAAAACTCTTTCTTTAGGAGATTTAGCTTTGGTAGTTTTTAGCTCCTTTTCCCTTTTTTGTTTTTCTTCTTTTCTCTGCGAACTAGAAAAAAAATTAACTTTCGTATTTGTTTAGCAAATATTAGGCAAGCAAATGAAAAATATTTTCTTGGAAAATATTAGGCAAGCAAATGAAAAATATTTGCCTGCTTAATATTTTCCCGTCCAATAGTTGCCTGTCTAATATTTGTCATTCCATAATTTTAACTACATTTATTTATATTGTTAGCAGATTTACCTTTTTTCTAAGAAGCACTTCATTTTACTGGGTGTAACTTCTAGAATTGTCCATTTAGAAAATGTTGGTTCATTCTCTTTATAACTTGTTTTTGGAGGAATAATGTTTGTAGTATAACAAAACTAAAACTGCACATAGAGATATTAAATGTTAGTTTATTTAATAACAAAAATTATGAAAGATGAAATGGGTTATTAGAGTTTACTAGGAGCAGGGTTACGCATGCACGTATTTTTTTTAGACTTTCTTTTTTTCTTACTTGCTCCATCAAATGTTTTCCAATTGTTGCTGGCCAAGGAACGGTTTTCATTTGCTTCAATATGTAAATATATGCAGTAGCATCAAAGGAAAGGCCGAGTTTGGATTGGAGAATAAGTATGTTGAAATCAAATACATAATAAGCAATCTTGCAACATCAAGTGCATCTTCTTTTTTTGGCCTTTTATAACCAATCGAATGCTTTTTTGATGTCTTTTGCTTTGATCATATGTGAATTCCTAAAATATTTATCTTTGAATGCTTTTAATTCAGATTTGATTTCAGATTCCTTTAAATGAGATGCAGTGTTGATTATGATGCTTTCATTTGAAAATCCAAAATTATTCGCAATGTCACTTTTTTTTAAAATTGCTTTCAAATCTCCAAATTCAAAATAGTTTTCTTCAATTGAGAAGCAACCAATTATCATATCTGTTGGAGCTGATTCTTTAGATATATTCTTGGTTGTTATAACTCCTTTAAAGAATGGATTAATGATGTTGAAGAATGGAGTTTGCTTCAATAAATCCATGTGGGCTTCTAGAAGTAGCTTTTTTTAATTAAATTTTCTATTAGTGTGATTTAAAGCTACTATAGCTTTCTAAATTTTCTTTTGCCACTTCTTTTTTTGTTTCTTTATAGGTGATTTTCTACCACTACTTCTTGTTACTGGTTGTTCTCTTTTGAGGATGGTTGAAAGAGGAACTTCATCATCAGATGGTGTATATTCTGAAGTTTCAATTATTGGAGTTGCTGTAGTATCAGATTTTGATGATACGATGTTTTGATGTGATTCAGGATTGTGAGAAGTTTCAAGTGCATTTTGAAATTTCCTCATTGAAAATATTAGTTACCATTTTTTTTGCCACAACTTTGTATCCTCATTTGTATCCTTATTGTGATATCACTTGTAAATGTTATACAATTATTAAAGTAGTGTAACATATAAAGGTAGCAAACATGGGTATATGCAAATATTTGTCATTCCCATATTTATAACTAATATTTCTCATTGTATGCATTTTATTATTTACCATACTAAAATTTTAATCTACCAAATATCCAAACTTTATTTACCAATATTTAATATTTTAAGCATATACAATAGAAAATATTAAATGCATAAATTATAATCACAAATTGTTTGGCAAATATTTGCCATCCTTATTTTACCATCTAACTGTATCTGACATTAATTTCAACTAATTTTAATCTTCAATGATTCATAGCTGCATCATTTAATTTTAAACTATAATTAGAATCTATAATCTATCAAAACTACATTTATGAGTTATTTGACATTTTTAGCACTTGTATTATAAATATTTCAACATTTGGCAAGTAATTATCAGGGCAAATATTTGCCAGGTTTTATCATGGCAAATATTTGCCCGTAAATGTTATGGCAAATATTTGCCAGGTAATTATTTACAATTAATGATAATTTTAACTTCTAGTAATTCCTCATCATCTCATATCAATCTCACAATATTTTCCAAGTAAGTATTATGGCAAAATATTTGCAAGTATTTATTCAAGTAGTCTACATAGTAAACAATTATTGATAATAACTTAGGACAAATATTTGCATTTGTCATTTTTTATTTCATTGTTCACTAGCTCCAGTCCATCAAGTATCAAAATAATGTATGTGAAATATTTGTCATAAATTTCTTTAGAGTAAAAATACAGCAAAATAAAAACTCGAATTACCTTTTCTACTTCATTTTGTGGATTTTCAGTATGAATTGATGCATGTTGTTCACAATAGTTGTCTTCGGTTGCTAAATTCGAACATGGAAGAACTTCTGTCAAGACCCGGAAATCCGTACTCCTGGAATAAACACTAATCTCCATTGATTAACTCAAGAGGCATGGAAATACGAACCCTGAGGGTTTAAGAAAGAAGAAAAAGGTAGAAGAAGAAGAAGATAGAAGAAAAAGAAAGAAGAACAACAGAACAACAACAGAAACAGAATAATATCAGAATCTCACATTCGCAGTGGAACAATATATAATAAATAATCACTAGTCTTTTATAAACAAAGAACTATATCAGTTTGTACATACATCAGTCAGAGTTAATATACAACTCAATACAACAATGGACAGTTATATAAACTTGTCCTCATACAGAATACACAGCGGAATAAATATATCAGATACAAATACTACGTCTCGCCATCCAGCTTGCTTCCAAAGCTCCAGAATATCTAGAATATCCTGATAACATAACTCTAGACTGCCCGTGTGGAAATTGGTGGGCACCCAAAGTTTAGAAGGGAAACAATAAACTCCGAGTCAGTCATGGTGACTGGTGTGAGATCGTAAAACAGTTTATCTTTAAAACAGCAACAGGATAATTTTAAAGTCAATTTCGCAATGCTTTTGGAAAATGAGACTACCATAAGGCCTCCCGCGCACACACACAATGCAAACGCAGAATCGGAGGAGATTTCTCCTTATGATAGTCAAAGATGCTTGATACGCAAAATCAAATCAATTTTTGTATTATTATTAGTGCATAGAGTAGAAAACATTTCGAAAGTATAATATTAATCTTAGCCAACATACGACCAGTATCGTATGCCTACTATAGCTACTATGTTCAATAGCAGGTTACCGCCACATTCCATAGCAGGTAATACAACTAAAACCGTACACGTCACGTATTGTTTCTTTGGATTTCCAACAAATGGTCAGGCTAAGGAACTTCCTATGCCACGAAGGAACGCCTCTGGAATGACATCCCGAGAACCTAACCGGATCTCTGCCAGCACAAGGTCGGGTTACCTCTGCAAAAATAAGTAACTACTGACACGCGTATGCCATCCCCCGATCGTCACCGATCTTCCCGAGGATCCTCGATTTCCAACTACCACAAAGTAATAAACTCGCAGCATCTACAGAGGTTAAGTATCTGGGCTCCATACCATGATACCACCTTTATCCAGAAGGAATGACATACACTAAGGGGCGCTACTCCCTAGAACCTTGCTGCATCCTTCCTGTTTTGACCATTTCCGGGGTGTGAGGTCCGACGAAGTCTCATCAACAAAGCAACGCTTTGTTCACAAAGCCATGCCTTGGGTCAACAAATGATCAACCTATGATCACAAAGATAAATGATCAAACAAATGATCATATCACAAATGACCAAACACTGATCATTTCACAGCAACACTCAACATGTCACATTACCAAATTGGGAGTATATCGCTGATAAATTTCAACTACATAACCTCTGAGCTCGTACGTCTCAGAGAAGGGTGTTAAGCTAAGAGAATAAATTCTCCGCCACCAACAGAAATGTATTTGAAAGAAATCAGCTTTATATCTCAATTTGTAACGTCAGACACACAATCCATACAAGTCTGTTCCGGGATCGAATAGAACCGAAGGCACTTCTCACGAAGCCCTTGCAATTCCGGATAATTTTCAATCACGTTCGGACTTCCCGTCACTAAGGGTGATAAAACCTCTAAATCGGAGATCAGCCGATGTAGAGTAACTCGACGGTAATCCTTTCGTTTTCAAAAATATCCGGTCTTCAACACCAGTCATCAAATGCAATTCATTACGACGTATCACATATTCGGAATGGGTTATACAACCCCATGGTCCTTTCCCGGCTAACCCGAATAGTGAGCGCTTATTCAAAAATAAGTGTGGCATTGAAATTCATCCAATCACAACAAATACCTATTCAAGGTAATTATTGATAGTCGGTTATTTAACTATCAATAAAGATGCGCAACATCATCAGATTCCAAATAATTTTCCCAAATAATTTTATCTTCCAAAATATATTTAACTATCAACAAAGATGCGCAACATCATCAGATTCCAAATAATTTTCCGAAATAATTTTATCTTCCAAAAATATCTTTACTAGATATAAAGTTTTCCACACTTCAAAAATAAATCAATGTTTATTTTTAAGATGAATTCCCATTTCTTTTTATAAATTCCATAATGAATTTATATTTTCAATTATCTACTGATATACGATTTTCAAATCGATTTCAATATTCACTTTCAATTTATCTTTACAAAGATAAATTCTCAAAAACATTTCGTTTCATTTTGGAAAACATTTCCATACTTATTTAATAATAAGTATTTCACAAATTTATTTAGTTTCAACGTTTGAAAATATTCGATATACTTAAATCAAAAATTAAGTATATATTCATTCTTTAAGAAAAATATTCTTTTAACACAATTATTTGGGTCAAAACGAATGTTACGTAAAACATCGTTACGACGACCCAAAATCACTAGTATAGGGATTCGAAATTTAGATAGATATATATAAATCTCAATACTTCACAAAAATATTTCCTTTCGAAAATCATTTACTATAACAAGTGTTATAGTCCACTATTTCCTTATTTCTCGAAAACGTCTATTTCAACAATAAATGTTGAAATCTATGGTTTCGATATTTAACACGTTTTAAAAACATTTTTTAAAACTATTAACTTCATTTTAAATGTCACTTTCCCAAACAATGTCTATTTTACTCAATAATATATTCACTGTCCAAAATCATGAATATAATTTATTTAACCAAATTTCAATCATCTCTACACATTTTATTTCAATAAAGATTCGCTATTCAAAATCGCGAATATATCTTCTTTAATAACCATCTATATTTAATTTATCAAATTTAATTGATTTCGAATTTATAAAACGACGTTTATAAATTCTATTTCTATTTTATAACAACTTTGATTTATAAATCTTCTTTATTAACAATTCGATCAATATTCCATTAAAGGCAAAAATCCAATTTATAAGTAAATTTCTTATAAATCTTTTATTCTACAATTTCATTCATTTTATAACTTCATACTTTATAAATCTATAAACTTCATATCTTCACAATTTATAATTCTATAAAATTCATATCTTCTCAATTTATAATTCTATAAATTCATATCTTCACAATTTATAATTCTATAAATTTCCCTTTTTGAACCCTTATAAAAACTTGTTTTAAAATTCCAATAATTTTAATTGATAAATATCAATTTTGTACATCTTTTATATGCATCGTTTTTAATAATTCAAAAGAAATCCAAACTTAAACTATTTTATAAATTACTTAACTATTTATTTCAAAATCACCTTTCAGTTATATTTCACAATTTATAATTTTATAACTTTAAATTTATAACATTTATTTATTTAAGATAAATAAATTCAAAAATTTAATAAATCGTATACTTTCCAAAAATCACTTCAAAATCCTTTTTAAAGTAAAAATCGTTATTTTTAAACTTTAAAATTGAATCCGATGATGCAACAGCACCAATTAGTCAATCACAACATTCAATATCATATATCAATATGATAACAGAATATACATCAATATCTGTAAATAATTAAATACTGGTGAGGAATCCAGTTGGATCCTTCCAACCTGTTTCCTTGCATCCAAAGACGTTAGCACAATACCAATTCCACTTCGAGGTGGAATATCGCGGTATATGGGTTTTATAAAATATCATCCGCTTAATAACGGCGCAATAGGGTCTCATCCGCTATAAAATGCGGGAAATCAATCAATCCAATATATACATATGCCAATATGTATATATTACTATATATATATAGATATATCCTACTATATCTAATATCACATCCAAATAGCAATCATATCAATCAATAAATAACTGCAATACAAAATTTTATTTGAGTGAGAAAATCTCACCTTAGCTTTTTAATTTGCAATCCAGTTCCCATCCAGTTTGTTTTTCACGATCTTTTGACCTTGTATAAACATTTTACAAATTCATTAATATTCGAACAGATCGAATAATAAATTTTCATTTGATAATTTTGATTCCTTGGTGATTTCATTTTAATAGTTAAATTAACTAATAGTATTGTTTAAACCAATTTCTTTTTATAATTTCTATATTAAATTCATAAAATTTAATTACCGATGATTAAATTTAAACAAACTAATTCTCTTTTAAATTTATTTAACTAGAAATTTTAAAAACTAAATTTCCTTCACAAAAAATTTATTTCTAGTAACTAAACAAATCAGATTTTCATTAATAAATCCGTTTAACAAAATTTTCTTTAATCATTCCCAATAATAAATTAAACAAGTAAGTTAAATAAATTCATCTCCCTTTTAAAAATATATATATGTATATATAAACTATTAATATTCTAAATTCGTATTTATTTATCTTTTCAAACTCAACTACATGAATAATTCCTGTTTTAATCTATATATTAACTTTCCGTAATATCAAAAGATGATATACAGTTTTTTTTTTCTTTACTGTCTATATACATATATATATTTATAAAATTAAATTAAAACAAAACTACCCTATACCTTACTGTCCATCGAACTCCAGGCTCGACCCCAAAATCGCCAGTAGAACGAACTCGATCTTCATCATCTCAAAGACTGCCGACCCTTCCTCAACAGCACCTCCTTACTGCAATCGGGACGATCACCTCGCGCAAGCAAACGCGACTCACCGAGATCCCCTTTTGGCAACAGCCACGCGATCGAGCCTCCCTCATTCCACGACGTCACCTCCTCGAGCTCGCCGAAACCCTAGTCCACGATCTGACGCTACCCCTATCATTCTCCTCCGATCGCAGCGCCTCCGCCTTTGTCGCCCATGCGACAGTGCACGCGACCCTAACCCGAAGTCGAGCACGCGCGATTCCAGAACTCCCCTCGTCGACGTCGCCTTCCACTGCCTTGCGCGCATGCCTCTCCCCATGTTTTAAAATTCGACTTCGAACAAATTGGAATAGGGGAGAACTGTCATTCAGCCATTAGTTTGAATTGCTCGATTTTATTTTGTTTGAGTAAAAAAGGAACGAAGGTGGGTTTTATTTGAACAAAGGGGCAGCGTGAATTAAGGGTAATGGGTAGGAGTATCGGCATTACTTTGCACGATATATTTCGTGATCTCCGGCGTGATTTTAGGAGTGGATGAAGGAGATGTCGTGCTGCCATTTGACCAAGTTTAATAAATTTAAATTTAGATTTAAATTGAATTCAATTTAAATTTTCAATGCGTTTAACCGCCGTACGGTCACATATCAACTCCGATTAATACGAAATTTGAAATCCGACAGTAATTCAATATTACGGACCCAATGGAACTGGTTTCGTCGAATTCCGAGACTATGCCCCGGAACGCTATTTTTAAATTCAATTTAAATGATATAAATTCAAAAACGAACAAGACAGTTTGAAATTTAATTCTGAAGCTTCTATTATCTTCAGTATCATTGATATGAATTTTAAAAGCTTTTGAAATATTTTTCTTCAGCTCAGAATTGAAGATTCAAATTTTTATTCAACTTTCAATAGATTAAATTTTATAATTTAATTGCCAAATCAAAGTTATATTGGGGATTCAAATTAAATCATCGTTCAAATATTTAAAATTAATTAAATATTTTCAATTTTAATTTGTTCAAAATTCTGGGTCGTTACAAACTTCCCCCCTTAAAAGAATTTCGTCCCGAAATTACAAGTTAGGAAAAATGGTCCTTAACTCGTCTTCTATTTTTCACAAAGCAAATAGTTTTATCTAATTTCAAAACAAATCTTTCTATTAAAGATTCGTTATTAATTCAATTAAATTTTCAACTCTAATTATAAGTTTCAAACAATCATTGTTTTACTTCAAAATTCAAATCCAAATTTTTAACTTTCAAAATTTTCTCAAAATTTTTTCTAACGCCCGAAATTTTCAAAAAATTTCGCCAGCGTCTCCTTTGCGCGGCTAATATGGTACGACTACAAAACGTCCCTACGGACTCTCAGATTTCAAAAAGAAAAGAAAAATCCAAGCGGCTAGAGAAGAAATCAGCAATCTCATATAGAAATTTAAAATACATACCTTTTCCGAGCAATTCAAATTTATCTTCGAAATTAAATTCCAATTCCTTTATACCTGTATATCCTACTAGCTATAATATCCAATTACAACATTTAAACTATTTTGCACATTTCATTACAAAATTTCGATATTTACTTCTTATACATCTTTACTTCACTGTTGAAGTTACATATCTATTTTCATTCAATTTTACATTTCAAATTTCATTTGAATTTAATTCACAATTTCAATTTTATTTTGGATTCAGTTTACTTCTGAATATTGAATTCTATCTACTCTTCATTTCTTAGGTTCAATATAAATATTCATTATAGACATTATATTTATTTTCCACTTACCACTTCGGTTAAATCTACTTACATTCAAACTGGATTTCCAATTCGAATTCAATTTACCTTTTTTTTATAATTATTGAATTTAATTCGTTTCAAACCTTATTCATTTGGTCAATATTCAATTAGCTTCACTTACTAATTTTAGTTTAATACTTCACTTGTTTTCACAAATCAATTTCAATTCAGTCTTATTCACTTACAAATTCCAAAATGAATTTTAACATTCAATTTCATTTTCTTGCACTTACAATTGCAAATTTATTAATTCATTCACAAATTCATTTATTTTCAATTTGAATCTCATTTCTATCCAATTTCAAATATTTTATAAGTCTTTGACTTATTTACATCTTGATTTATGAAATCATTTATACATTCATATTACTAATTCCATTCCTTTAAATGAATTTTATTTTCCAATTATCTTCTGGAATTTCATTTTCATTCATAAATCACATTACAATTTTACATTTACCATTTTATTCATATATGAATTTATTTCCTTATCTTTCAATTCATATTTTCTAAATTTCATTTGTTAAATGAATTTATCTCCAAATCTTTGGTTGTACATTTTAATTTCTCATTCAATTTCATATAACAAGGATAATATTTCAATGTTATTACTTTCTAACAACCAAACATCCATATACAATAGTAATTCATAGAAAATCATTTCTTTTATATACAAAAATAGTTTTGGGCAAAATTATTTCGTTTACCCTATTTTAAAACAATACTGTGTCGGTTTATCTTATTTAAGAGTTTAGAAACTCCTATCAACACAGTTAGCTAGACTGCACCGATCAGAATCCATAAACAATCAACCGATAAGTCAACACAATAGAAAACAATTTTTATTCATTAACAAATACGCGCTCGTATCTATTATTACACTCAACTCATTCTAGAGTACTACTGACTCTATCTCTAATGAGTAACACCCAACAGAGCAGGGTTGTCGCTTAACCATATTCTCCGATACCAGCTGTCAAGACCCGGAAATCCATACTACTTGAATAAACACTAATCTCCATTGATTAACTCAAGAGGCATGGAAATACGAACCCTGAGGGTTTAAGAAAGAAGAAAAAGGTAGAAGAAGAAGAAGATAGAAGAAAAAGAAAGAAGAACAACAGAACAACAACAGAAACAGAATAATATCAGAATCTCACATTCGCAGCGGAACAATATATAATAAATAATCACTAGTCTTTTATAAACAAAGAACTATATCAGTTTGTACATACATCAGTCAGAGTTAATATACAACTCAATACAACAATGGACAGTTATATAAACTTGTCCTCATACAGAATACACAGCGGAATAAATATATCAGATACAAATACTACGTCTCGCCATCCAGCTTGCTTCCAAAGCTCCAGAATATCCTGATAACATAACTTTAGACTGCCCGTGTGGAAATTGGTGGGCACCCAGAGTTTAGAAGGGAAAGAATAAACTCCGAGTCAGTCATGGTGACTGGTGTGAGATCGTAAAACAGTTTATCTTTAAAATAGCAACAGGATAATTTTAAAGTCAATTTCGCAATGCTTTTGGAAAATGAGACTACCATAAGGCCTCCCGCACACACACACAATGCAAACACAGAATCGAAGGAGATTTCTCCTTATGATAGTCAAAGATGCTTGATACGCAAAATCAAATCAATTTTTGATATTATTATTAGTGCATAGAGTAGAAAACATTTCGAAAGTATAATATTAATCTTAGCCAACATACGACCAGTATCGTATGCCTACGATAGCTACTATGTTCAATAGCAGGTTACCGCCACATTCCATAGCAGGTAATACAACTAAAACCGTACACGTCACGTATTGTTTCTTTGGATTTCCAACAAATGGTCAGGCTAAGGAACTTCCTATGCCACGAAGGAACGCCTATGGAATGATGTCCCAAGAACCTAACCGGATCTCTGCCAACACAAGGCCGGGTTACCTCTGCAAAAATAGGTAACTACTGACACGCGTATGCCATCCCCCGATCGTCACCGATCTTCCCGAGGATCCTCGATTTCCAACTACCACAAAGTAATAAACTCGCAGCATCTACAGAGGTTAAGTATCTGGGCTCCATACCATGATACCACCTTTATCCAGAAGGAATGACATACACTAAGGGGCGCTACTCCCTAGAACCTTGCTGCATCCTTCCTGTTTTGACCATTTCCGGGGTGTGAGGTCCGACGAAGTCTCGTCCACAAAGCTACGCTTTGTTCACAAAGCCATGTCTTGGGTCAACAAATGATCAACCTATGATCACAAAGATAAATGATCAAACAAATGATCATATCACAAATGACCAAACACTGATCATTTCACAGCAACACTCAGCATGTCACATTACCAAATTGGGAGTATATCGCTGATAAATTTCAACTACATAACCTCTGAGCTCGTACGTCTCAGAGAAGGGTGTTAAGCTAAGAGAATAAATTCTCCGCCACCAACAGAAATGTATTTGAAAGAAATCAGCTTTATATCTCAATTTGTAACGTCAGACACACAATCCATACAAGTCTGTTCCGGGATCGAACAGAACCGAAGGCACTTCTCACGAAGCCCTTGCAATTCCAGATAATTTTCAATCATGTTCGGACTTCCCGTCACTAAGGGTGATAAAACCTCTAAATCGGAGATCAGCCGATGTAGAGTAACTCGACGGTAATCCTTCCATTTTCAAAAATATCCGGTCTTCAACACCGATCATCAAATGCAATTCATTACGACGTATCACATATTCGGAATGGGTTATACGACCCCATGGTCCTTTCCCGGCTAACCCGAATAGTGAGCGCTTATTCAAAAATAAGTGTGGCATTCAAATTCATCCAATCACAACAAATACCTATTCAAGGTAATTATTGATAGTCGGTTATTTAACTATCAATAAAGATGCGCAACATCATCAGATTCCAAATAATTTTCCCAAATTATTTTATCTTCCAAAATATATTTAACTATCAACAAAGATGCGCAACATCATCAGATTCCAAATAATTTTCTCAAATTATTTTATCTTCCAAAAATATCTTTACTAGATATAAAGTTTTCCACACTTCAAAAATAAATCAATGTTTATTTTTAAAATGAATTCCCATTTCTTTTTATAAATTCCATAATGAATTTATATTTTCAATTATCTACTGATATACGATTTTCAAATCGATTTCAATATTCACTTTCAATTTATCTTTACAAAGATAAATTCTCAAAAACATTTCGTTTCATTTTGGAAAACATTTCCATACTTATTTAATAATAAGTATTTCACAAATTCATTTAGTTTCAACGTTTGAAAATATTCGATATACTTAAATCAAAAATTAAGTATATATTCATTCTTTAAGGAAAATATTCTTTTAACACATTTATTTGGGTCAAAACGAATGTTACGTAAAACATCGTTACGACGACCCAAAATCACTAGTATAGGGATTCGAAATTTAGATAGATATATATAAATCTCAATACTTCACAAAAATATTTCCTTTCGAAAATCATTTACTATAACAAGTGTTATAGTCCACTATTTCCTTATTTCTCGAAAACGTCTATTCAACAATAAATGTTGAAATCTATGGTTTCGATATTTATCACGTTTTAAAAACATCTTTTAAAACTATTAACTTCATTTTAAATGTCACTTTCCCAAACAATGTCTATTTTACTCAATAATATATTCACTGTCCAAAATCATGAATATAATTTACTTAACCAAATTTCAATCATCTCTACACCTTTTATTTCAATAAAGATTCGCTATTCAAAATCGCGAATATATCTTCTTTAATAACCATCTATATTTAATTTATCAAATTTAATTGATTTCGAATTTATAAAACGACGTTTATAAATTCTATTTCTATTTTATAACAACTTTGATTTATAAATCTTCTTTATTAACAATTCGATCAATATTCCATTAAAGGCAAAAATCCAATTTATAAGTAAATTTCTTATAAATCTTTTATTCTACAATTTCATTCATTTTATAACTTCATACTTTATAAATCTATAAACTTCATATCTTCACAATTTATAATTCTATAAAATTCATATCTTCTCAATTTATAATTCTATAAATTCATATCTTCACAATTTATAATTCTATAAATTTCCCTTTTTGAACCCTTATAAAAACTCGTTTTAAAATTCCAATAATTTTAATTGATAAATATCAATTTTGTACATCTTTTATATGCATCGTTTTTAATAATTCAAAAGAAATCCAAACTTAAACTATTTTATAAATTACTTAACTATTTATTTCAAAATCTCCTTTCAGTTATATTTCACAATTTATAATTTTATAACTTTAAATTTATAACATTTATTTATTTAAGATAAATAAATTCAAAAATTTAATAAATCGTATACTTTCCAAAAATCACTTCAAAATCCTTTTTAAAGTAAAAATCGTTATTTTTAAACTGTAAAATTGAATCCGATGATGCAACAGCACCAATTAGTCAATCACAACATTCAATATCATATATCAATATGATAACAGAATATACATCAATATCTGTAAATAATTAAATACTGGTGAAGAATCCAGTTGGATCCCTCCAACCTGTTTCCCTGCATCCAAAGACGTTAGCACAATACCAATTCCACTTCGAGGTGGAATATCGCGGTATATGGGTTTTATAAAATATCATCCGCTTAATAACGGCGCAATAGGGTATCATCCGCTATAAAATGCGGGAAATCAATCAATCCAATATATACATATGCCAATATGTATATATTGCTATATATATATAGATATATCCTACTATATCTAATATCACATCCAAATAGCAATCATATCAATCAATAAATAACTGCAATACAAAATTTTATTTGAGTGAGAAAATCTCACCTTAGCTTTTTAATTTGCAATCCATTTCCCATCCAGTTTGTTTTTCACGATCTTCTGACCTTGTATAAACATTTTACAAATTCATTAATATTCGAACAGATCGAATAATAAATTTTCATTTGATAATTTTGATTCCTTGGTGATTTCATTTTAATAGTTAAATTAACTAATAGTATTGTTTAAACCAATTTCTTTTTATAATTTCTATATTAAATTCATAAAATTTAATTACCGATGATTAAATTTAAACAAACTAATTCTCTTTTAAATTTATTTAACTAGAAATTTTAAAAACTAAATTTCCTTCACAAAAAATTTATTTCTAGTAACTAAACAAATCAGAATTTCATTAATAAATCCGTTTAACAAAATTTTCTTTAATCATTCCCAATAATAAATTAAACAAGTAAGTTAAATAAATTCATCTCCCTTTTAAAAATATATATGTATATATAAACTATTAATATTCTAAATTCGTATTTATTTATCTTTTCAAACTCAACTACATGAATAATTCCTGTTTTAATCTATATATTAACTTTCCGTAATATCAAAAGATGATATACAGTTTTTTTTCTTTACTGTCTATATACATATATATATATATATATATTTATAAAATTAAATTAAAACAAAACTACCCTATACCTTACTGTCCATCGAACTCCAGGCTCGACCCCAAAATCGCCAGTAGAACGAACTCGATCTTCATCATCTCAAAGACCGCCGACCCTTCCTCAACAGCACCTCCTTACTGCAATCGGGACGATCACCTCGCGCAAGCAAACGCGACTCGCCGAGAACCCCTTTTGGCAACAGCCACGCGATCGAGCCTCCCTCATTCCACGACGTCACCTCCTCGAGCTTGCCGAAACCCTGGTCCACGATATGACGCTACCCCTATCATTCTGCTCCGATCACAGCGCCTCCGCCTTTGTCGCCCATGCGACAGCGCACGCGACCCCAACCCGAAGTCGAGCACGCGCGATTCCAGAACTCCCCTCATCGACGTCGCCTTCCACTGCCTTGCGCGCACGCCTCTCCCCATGTTTTAAAATTCGACTTCGAACAAATTGGAATAGGGGGGAACTGTCGTTCAGCCATTAGTTTGAATTGCTCAATTTTATTTTGTTTGAGTAAAAAAGGAACGAATGTGGGTTTTATTTGAACAAAGGGGCAGCGTGAATTAAGGGTAATGGGTAGGAGTATCGGCATTACTTTGCACGATATATTTCGTGATCTCCGGCGTGATTTTAGGAGTGGATGAAGGAGATGTCGTGCTGCCATTTGACCAAGTTTAATAAATTTAAATTTAGATTTAAATTGAATTCAATTTAAATTTTCAATGCGTTTAACCGCCGTACGGTCACATATCAACTCCGATTAATACGAAATTTGAAATCCGACAATAATTCAATATTACGGACCCAATGAAACTGGTTTCGTCGAATTCCGAGACTGTGCCCCGGAACGTTATTTTTAAATTCAATTTAAACGATATAAATTCAAAAACGAACAAGACAGTTTGAAATTTAATTCTGAAGCTTCTATTATCTTCAGTATCATTGATATGAATTTTAAAAGCTTTTGAAATATTTTTCTTCAGCTCAGAATTGAAGGTTCAAATTTTTATTCAACTTTCAATAGATTAAATTTTATAATTTAATCGCCAAATCAAAGTTATATTGGGGATTCAAATTAAATCATCGTTCAAATATTTAAAATTAATTAAATATTTTCAATTTTAATTTGTTCAAAATTCTGGGTCGTTACAACTTCTTCTACAAATTTGCATATATTTGCACTTTTTTGTGGAAATCGCTTCTACTTCTTGCTTTCGAACATACGGTCAATTGAAATGTAAGTGGTGAGTTTAGCTTCAATTTATTCTATCGATTGAAAATAGAAAACCTAATTTGCAAATTAGGTATTTAGTTCGATTTCGAGTGTCCGCATGCTTTTTTTGTTCGATGGAATGATAGATGAAAGCTGATAGGGTTTTGCAATTTTATATTTTTAGTTATTTAAAATAGAGATGTATATTATAATGTGTAAATAGAAGGAATGTGGATTTAATTATTTCTAAATAGAGGGATGTGGACCAAATTTCTCATATAGTGTTAAAAAAACTTTACCTTGCAAATAGTTAACTATGCAGAAATCACACCGATGTTGATATTTGTGTTTTATCTTCTAGAAATGTCATACACAGTATAATTAATTGATTTTGGATTTGTTAGTTGATTTAATAGTTGTGAAATTACAAAGGCTGAAAATCGCTAGGAGGTGTGTTGTAGGCGCCGTCTTAGCCTACAGCCTGCAAAAGAACAATGTTTCAGATTGTTTAAATGGGAAAAACATTATGGAGATACTTTGAATATTCAACTACTCCTAAATTTCTAAGTGCTTACCATTTAACCTAATACAACAAAACTATCCTTTTACAACGCCTATTTTATAAGGGTAATTAACAACTGTTATAATAAAAACCTTTTACAATGGTTTTCTTAATCCCGTTGTAATAGATGCAACTTTTAATCATCCAGTACACCTATTACAACATTGTCAGCTTGCCTGTTGTAATATGTCCAATTACAACGGTTTTCGACCCATTGTAATAGATACTAGTTTTCAGCTCTATTACAACGGTGTTGGCCCATTGTAATATAGTTCTATTACAGTAATTTTCGGCTCGTTGTAATATAGTCTTATTACAACGGTTTTCGGCCCATTGTACTAGATAGTAGTTTTCATCTCTATTTGCCGATTGTAATAGATGCCTATTACAACCATTTTAATTTTCCAGTTGTTATAAAAGGTTGTAAAAACATTATTAATTTATAATTTATAACTAATGATTATTAATAAATAATTTATAATTACTAATTATTATCTATAATATATAATTAGTTTTTATATTTATACTACAACAACAACAACTATGTTATTATTCCCAAACAAGTTGGGGTGGGCTAGAGATCGAACCCAAAACTAAATGATAACATCCATTTAAAAGTAATAATAGCAACAACAACAATAATAATAAACCATGATAATAATAAAAAAATAAATATAATAATAATTAATATTAAATAACTACCATTGAATAAACTTATTAATTATAGTTAATATTTAGAATAACTACTATTAAATCATAAATAATTAATAGATAATAATTTATAACAACTATTGTTAAATAATTAATAAATAATATTTAATATTTAATAAATAATGATTTATAATAATTAATTAAAAATTATTAATTATAATTAAGAATTAATATTAAATAATTACTACTAATAATTAATATTTAAGTACTAATATTTATTATTTAATATTCAGTAAATAATAATTAATAATATGTATTAAAAATTAAAAATTAGTAATTACTATTAAATAATTAATAATTAATAGCTAATATTAAATAACTACTACTAATAATTAATATTTTTTTTTATTTTTTTTGGCAAAGCCGACGGGGTTGAATGGACCCCTACCATTTATTGATCCACCATGGGAAAAAAGAAATTATAGAAAATGACAACCAAAACAAACACTAAACCACAGAAGACACAACAAGAAAAAAAGGGATGGAGGATCAAACTAAGAAGAAAGTAGAGAAAAAAGGAAAAAAGACACAACAGACTCGAGACACATAGCTAATTGGACCAAGACATAAATATGATCAGTCTCAAAGAAGATAAGCTCAATCCCCAGGGTCATAAGGGATATTACCATCCCATAACACCTTCTTCACCTCAAATAAGATGTAGTCATTTAGCTGATGATCATTCATACCCTTAGCCGGTTTGAAAATTCTTACATTTTGCTGTAACCATAGAAGCCTGATAAAACTTTTGAATATGACTCCATATCTTTTCGCTCTCTCATATTTGAAAGCCATCACCCTCAGAAGCTTCTCCCACTCATCAAGGCTACTCATTCCCACAAGACGAATGTTAACAACATCAGTTAATTTATTCCAAAGTTCCCAAGTGACGGAGTAATCAAAATATATGTGTTTAAATGTTTCAAGTAGTTCATTACAGAAGATGCATCTAACAGTAACATTAATTCCTCTGCTAACTAGTTTCACTCTAGTGAATAAAGCATTGTTTAATACCTTCCATAACATCAAATTTTCTTTTGTCGAGCTCTCTCTTCTCCATATTGTAGAGGACCATTTACTACAGACAAGATTGTGAGCACCGGACAGGTAATTGTAAATGATTTTATTGCTATATTTAGCTTTATTATGACCCCAAGTCACTGAAGCATCCATGGTCGCATCGAATACTAGATTCCTTAAAGAGTTTCAGAGAGAATTAAGCTTTTGGTTTGAAGTGGAAGGAAGGTTGAGGACACTATTGGTTAAAAAAGAGTTAACAAGGGCATTACCTCTTATACCAGAATTCGCTCTTGATAAGTAACCAGCCTATTCAAAATACAACCTTCAGAGGACCAAGGACCATCCCAAAAGTAAACTTTGTTCTAAGGTGAAAGAACAGACTTAACAAGAGGTAGAACAAGATTCCTTATCTTGAATATATTGCACCATGTCCAACTGATATTCTGAGGGGGAATTAAATTCCAGAAATTTCCACCTTTAGTTATATAGGAGTAAGACCAGTTAACCAAATGTTATCCTTATAATTCAAGAAGTTGTCTATATATTTGGTGAAAGAAGCTTTGTTCCATAAACTCAGATTATGAATGCCCAAACCTCCTTTATTCTTTGGTTTTTCAAGTTGAGTGAATGATATTGGAGCCATATAATGGCCTTGAGTACTCCCCTTCCAAAAGAACTTCTGCACAACACTTTTGATCATAGAAATGAGTTTCTGCTATAGAATGAATGCCCTAGCCTAGTATACAGTCGTAGAAAGAATAAAGACTTTATTAAAGTTAGCCTACCAGCTTAAGTTAATAGTCTATTAGACCAACATTCAAGACAAGCAGTGATCCTTTCATACAAAGGCAAACACTGCCTAGTAGTGATGCACGAGGTTGTAAGAGGGACACTAAGGTAGGAGACTATGTTTTCTGATGGTCTAAGCCCAGTAGAGATGAAGATTGCTTCCTTTTGCCAGCAGTCAAGCCTTGCAACCATGATGTCTGATTTTTCCAGATTGATCTTAAGGCCAGTAATTTTGTAAAAAAGATTCAGGCCTCCTAGAATGGCTGAAATAGTTTCATGAGTAGGTTTGCAAAAAATACAAGATCGTCTGCAAACATGAGAGTAATTTGGGGAATTTTGCATCGGAGGTGAAGTTGGTACAACTTTCTACTAACAAGGTCCTCAAGAATTCTGGTGAGAAGTTCCATCGCCGTAATGAAGATATAGGCAGACATGGGATTACGTTGTCTGATACCATGTTTGCTACTGAAGGAACCGACGTTGGAGCCATTGATTTTGATAGAGAAGTTGGTTGTTGATATGCATGAGTACATCCATGAAATGAAATGACTGGGGAAGTTCATGTAACCCATTATATGAACAATTACATCCCAATGGAGAGTGTCAAATGCCTTACGTATATCAATTTTCAGAAGGCATCTAGGAGAAGCATTAGCATTCATATATCCATAAAGGAGTTCATGAGTAACTAATACATTGTTAAGGATATCTCTGTCTAGAAGAAATGCAGCCTGATTATGGGAGATGATATGAGGAAGAACAGTTTTCATGCGAGTTGAGATAACATTGGTTATACACTTGTAAATTGTGTTGCAGCAAGAGATGGGTTTGAAGGACTGGACATTATCAGCATTTCTGGATTTAGGAATCAACGCAATGTAAGTAGTATTGTAAGAGTTAGGCATGACACCCTTTTTGAAGAAGTTCTTGATAGCTTTTATAACATCAGTTTGAACAATAGGCCAACAAGTAGTGAAGAAGTAAGCGTTAAAGCCATCAGGATCGTCACTCGAACCCTTATTCAGAGAAAACATAGCTTGTTTAATTTCATCACCAATAACTTCTTCACTAAGATAATTAATATCATTTTGGCTCAGAGAAGGTAGGAGCAGTGGGTCAATTGCATCGATGTTAGGAATGTCATTTTTAGAATTGCCAAACAAATTTGAAAAGTAGGTAATGAAGGCATTAGAGACATTCTCGGAGCCTTGATGAAGATCACCATTTTCATCAGAAATGGATAATAGGTTTTCATGAGTTTGTCTTGCTTTTAAGGTAGCATGAAAGAAAGCAGAATTACGGTCACCATCATCTTTTCATCTGAGCCTGGCTTTTTGTTTTAGCATATCACTTTCTTTATCTAGGGCATCATAGTATAGTTTGTTTAATTCTGTTTCCTGACAAGCCAGGGAGGAATCAGCCACATTGTTTTGCATTCTTTCTTGAATCTTACGAAGTTGATCCTTGCATTCATCTGATTTTTCCGCACCATCACCGTATTTCTTCCTTGACCACTTCTTCAGAACCTCTTTTACTCCTGTTAGCTTTTCCTGCAAGACATACATAGGATTGCCTTAGTTAGATTTAGTCCAAACCGATTCAAAAATTGTAGAAAATCAGGTTCATGAACCCATGTGTTGAAAATTTTAAAATTTGGTTTTCTTTTCATGGCAGAGTCATCTAGGCTTAGGATTTGGGGTGAATGGTCAGAAAGCATTGGGCATGGAAGGTGGTTGAACATGGTAGGCCACTTGTATAAAGATAACTGGTTGCAGAAGGCAAAAGAAAAAAATTATTTTAAAATTATTAATAATTAATAATTACTATTAAATAATTAAGAAATAATGAATAGTAATAAATATCGAAATATAAAAATTATGTTGCAAAAAAGTTGAAAATTTGATATTGCTACATTATTTGATTAAGACTTTTTCATGAAAACATTCATCTTCAATAAATAACAAAAGATTAATAAATAACTTTTAATAATTCATAATAATAATAATAATAATAATAATAATAATTTACTAATAATATATGTAATAATTAATTATTAATAATTAATATTCATAAATAATGGAGTGTAGTAAACATTTAGAATGACTTGTAGAAACTAATTTATAGTAAATAATTTGTCCCACTTTGTATTTTCATTGTCCGCTCCATTGAGCGTAGAAAATTTTCAGGTTCCCTCCAAAGTTCCCTCCACTCTAAATTAAACTTTCAGTGAATCATGCTTTTCCAATCCCCAAATCGACAAAACCTAATCAAAATCCAAATCCCCATGAATAATTTCCTCCATCACGTTTATCACCCTCTCCTCCTTTCGCTCCACCCTCCTCTCCCTCAGCTCCAAATCCAAGCCCGAACCCTAATTCACTCACAACAAAATTGACCTACGAGTAACGTTTGCTACAACGAAGCCCGTTCGAGAAGGTACGTGCCGAATGTGGTGCTTATGGATCTGGAGTCTGGTACTACAACTGGTCCCTACGAGCAGATTTTCAGACCCGATAGATTCATTTTCGATCAGAGTGGAACTAGTAGCAACTGGGTAAGAGGTTATCGTATAGAGAGTGTGGATCGGATTGATTCGGTTCTGGATGTTGTTGGGAAGGGCGCTGGAAGTTACGATGCTTGCAAGGTATGATTTCAGTTTTATATATTTGTTGTTTTATATATTAATTTTTTTCCCCTGGTTAGTTTATCACTTAGATCTGTATAATATTTGGCTTGCTTCTACATACGAACAAAAAAATCATTAACAGATTAAGTACATATAAATATTTATTACTAAAAATGAAATTATGTTTACGAACACTGTAAATAGTGAATTACAGCAATGTTTGGCTGTAAGCTTTGTAGTGTTTGAGTATTTGATGTGTGAGTTTGAAACAATGTTGTAGTGTTTGAGTATTTGATGTGTGAGTTTGAAACAATGTTGTAGTGTTTGGGTTGTTATTTTGGAATTATATGTAGTCTGTAAACTGTCAACTAATGTATGTTTGAGTTTAAAACAAAGTTGCAATGTTTGAGCTTATGTTATTTTGCTATTTATATGTATTTTTTAACCATTGTATATGTCAATTATTATTATCAATTTGTATGTTTTTAAGATTATGTTTCATATATGAGATATGCTATGCATGTAGAAATGATATGTTATTCTTTTTATGACATGAGTTAATATCATACATTAAGCAACTTAGTCTATAATTTACATTCTAAATATACAAATTTTAAAAAAAATGCACCGTTTCGACGGTCCGATCGATTCGACCTTTGGAACCATGAACTTTGAAAGCCAAGGTCCGACTTGTAGTTTGGTTCTCAAAACATTGGTTTAAAGAGAAATCATATGCACAAAGCTTATCCCATATGGCACAAGTCATTTTCTACCCTCGACATTTGCAACAGCAATGACAAAAAAGATGAAACCAAATCTACCAAAAAAATAATTCAAAATTACCATGTATTATAACTTATTTCTGTATAATGTATGCACTCAACCTAGAACCTGAACGTATAAACATGATGAGACATGCACTATGTTAACCGTATATTGGCCATTTAATATTTTATATATGTAACTAATATTGTATACAATATTTTTTTTCCTATGCACGCTGCTAGTCCACTTAGCCGCAAGGAGGCTGGTAACGATACGTAGCAGCAGTGATACAGTTGTCGCAGCTAGCAGCAGCTTGCTCTGTAGCGCTGCTAACAACAATTAGTTGCTTTTATTAAATAAAACTCTCTATCATTTCATGAAATAAGAAAACAAGCATGAGTAGGAATTAAATTACGTTCATTTTCTTTAATCAAACAATCATTAACAACGCAAAGAGAAGTACATGAACATTTATTTAAGGATCATTTATTTTATATACACCAATGCCAGCGGGATCGATGTTGTTTTACGCAATTATTAATGCTAAGCTGATGGCAAATCATTAGTTTGCGGGTTGATTTTCCTCTGATCGTCAACTCACATGTATACCATATTTGCTATGAGCAATGTCGTTTCAGTGCCAACATAGTACAATCTCTGTTATCATATATTCATATATTGCGTGTTCACATAGAGTTTATTTTATTTTATTTATCCTTTTGCATTTAATCAGGTAAGCAAGGGTAGAATGAAATGAAATGAGAGCAACGGGACAGGCAAAGGTTCAAAGAAGAAAGGCATGGACAAGGTCATGATTTCTACGAAGAAGAAAGTAGTGGTTCATGTATTAAATGAATAAATTTGCATGTTCGTATATTCCAAGTATAATCAACATGCTTCATGTACTAATAGGTTGGAGATATGTCGACACTTAGCTATATGTTTATGTTCAAAATAAAAGCAATATGATCATTCATCAACTCTTTTCTTGGATAAGTACAACTAAAAATTATCATAGAAATATTTTCAAGTCTCGTTTTCTAATAAAAAAACATAAAGATTATATATCATGTTTCCAAGCTCACAAATATAATCTTCGAAGAAGCACAGAGAAATATACAAACCATTCCATTATACTTTTCATTATGTCGACAGCATTTTTGTTTCAGGTTAAGAAGAGTGCTTTTCATTTTACCAAAAAAACTTAGCTAAAAAAGTGAATGCTAGTGGTGATGCTTTGAACTATTACTTAAGAAGGCATGTAATTTGATGTGCTTAACTATGAAATTGAAGGTGTAAGCTCAATTTACTCTTTTCCAGTTTATTTTCATTTCTATCTTCCAATATGTTTCCAACTCTTTTAGAAGCCTTACTTTCGTCAACGTTTTCCTTGATTCATTATTTTCCTAATTACTATATTTAAATTGATTTTGGTATGATTTTAGCCTTTATTGCTTTAATGAAGTTGATTTTTTTTAAGAATTTAAATAAAGCTGGGAATGTTAGATGTAAGGTTTTAAAACTCGGTAATCTCGGCCGAGATATCGTTTTCAACCTTGACTGATTCGAAACAGCAAATTTCGAATTAATCTCGGTTGACCTGAATCTTGGCCGAGATATTCAAATCTCGGCCGAGATCTATTTTCAAGAACTCGGCCGAAAGATGTTTTTTTTAGTGGGCTTGGCCCAAATTCCATAAAATTATTTCCTTTACTTAATATAATACATTCTTCTATCCTCTACATTCATTTCGATCGCGAATGCATTTCGTTGCAATTTGATTCATAGTATCCAGTTAAGCTACCTAATATAGTTCATTTCATATGCACAAATTAATGGTGTTTCCATCCTTTTTTAGTTTAAGCTAAATTTTATATGATTAAATTAGTCACTTTTATAATTAAAATATGATTAGTGGAATGCTTGATTTAATTTTGTTGACTAATGACTACCTAGATCTTTTACATGTTTGGAGCTTGGAGTTTTAATCATATGTTTATTTGTAAATGTAGGATGGTTCAATATTTTGTTTTTACTATGAAATATATACAATGTAAGAAAACCATTAGTAATGTTATTGACAATTATTTGTTTATAGTGTAGAGAAGTCAAGTAACTATTTGAACAAATGAAAGTGGGGTGCCTATGTGACTTTATGTTTCATGTTTGCTTCATCTTGTTGTGATATTATATGTTCAATTCATAAATCCTCATTATTTATTTACATCATATAGTGTGGATGTTTTTTCAGGCTACTCATGACAAAAGTGTTATTACTACAAATCAAATCAATTGAATTATTATTTTAATTAGTATTTATACATTTAGTTGTATGCAATTTAATATTGAAATACCAAATATTCCGAGATAGATTTGAGATAAACTTTAGGACCCGAGATGTAAATCCGAGATGGATGCCCGATATACATTTATCTCATCCTAGATCTCGCCCGATACGAGATTGGGTCTCTAAAATCTTCGAGACGAAACATGACCGAAATCCGAGGTTTAAAACCTTGTTTAGATGTGATACCAATTTCATCGGAGAAGAGAATGCCAAGGTAGAAGTAGGATTCCTTGAAGCCACGGTGTTGCGAAGAAGCTTGGAGGCCGAACCAGAAGTCTGGTTCAGTGAAGGAAATGCCAAACCAAAGATTTGGTCCGGTGGAGTTCGTTCGGTGAGAAGGTGACCTCGTTCGGTGGAAGATCGGACCAGAATTTTGGTTCGGTGGTAGTGCTTCGATCGGTAGTGAAGGAAAGAGGAAGCCTCGTTCGATGATGGGAGATGCCGGATTAAAGATTTGGTCCGGTGGTGATTAGGGGCTACCACTCCAAATATCTCGTCCGGTGGTGATGGGATGCTGGTCCAGACTTGCCGCTCTAGATATTTCATTCGGTGCTGAAGCATGACTGAACCAATGATTGCCGCTCCATATCTATGGGCTAGTACCGAACCAGTAGCGTTGATGTGGACTGTCGGTCAGAGCGATGCCGAACCAAGTTAAGGCCGAACCAAGTATTTGGTTCGGTATTGGACCATGCCGGTCCAGATCTTGAGTGCTGTTTGCCGAACCAAATGCTATTGTGCTGTTTGACAGACCAGACGTGCCGAACCAAAACCTCAGGGCTGCTATATAGTAGCTATCCCTCCTCATTTCTTCACTCTATAAATAGTGGAGCTTTTAGACAATAATGGCAGACATCCTAGAGAGCTGAAACTCCATAGAATTTTGTCTGTATTGTTAATTCTTTTTATGTATAGCCTCCAAAAGTGAATCAATCTTGTAACTCTAACCTTTCAGTGATTAATAAAATCTCCTCTCCCCAAGTGGACGTACACTGCCTTGCGGTAGTGGAACCACTATAAATACTGGTGTTATTTATTTTTCTACATTGCATGGATCTATGACTGTCTGTTCTGGTGTTTATCTCTGTTTGTTTCGTCTCACTACAATCACGATCCAGTTGTTTTCCACTACGTCGGGTTTTTTATTCCCTTAGACTGATTATCTGAAGGGATTTTCCCCAACAGTCTGGTATTAGAGCTGCAAGGTTGATTGAGGAGTGTTAGACGCTATGGCAGTAGATGAAGCGACTTCAGTTGTTACAAGACCCTATACTAGAGGGATGTATATCGTGTCAGGATCACAGTTGGCAATTGGAAAATGGAATGGGGATAAAGACTTCGAGAAGTGGCAATGGAGGATGAAGGTTGTTATAACGAGGAATGAAGTCCATCTAGTAGTGTTAGCCCCTGAGGAGTTGAAGGCCGACATCTTAGTCGCGGAAAGGAAGGAGATGGAGAAATGGGCATTTACTACTTTACAACTAGCTATGGAAGAGAATGTGATCTCAGAGATTAGCAGTGAGACCACTACTAGGGGCATTTGGACCTAGCTGGACAATCTCTACTTGAAGAAATCTCTGACTAACCATTTGATATTGCAGAAGACATTTTTCACCATGCGGATGAGAGAGGGTACTTCAGTCAAGGAACACCTTAATTTCTTTGATGATCTCGTGATGAAGATGAAGACCGTTGACTTGAAGATGGATGAGGAGCAAATGACAATGATTCTTTTGTGTTCTCTTCCGGAGCGATACACAGGTTTCGCTAATAGCCTTATCTTCGCTAGAGACACATTGATAGCAGAAGATGTGAAGTCAGGCCTTCTATCTGAGGGCTTGAGAGATCAAATGATGGAGTAAGTGAAGAAAGTAGAGGTGGAAGTAGTAGTCACGGCCTGTTTGTTTAAAGAGGTAGAGAAGATAAGAAGAATTGGCACTCTAGAGGTCGTTCCAAGTCCAGGAAGCTCGGTAATTGCAGGAAAGGAAAGTCTAAGGACGGGAAGTGCTTTATCTACAAGAAACCTGGTCATTGGAAAAAGGATTGTTCGGATTTGAAGAAGAAGGAAGAAGACACATGTTCATCATTTGCGGTGGAGAAGTCTGTATCTGACGATGTGTTGTCTACACCAGTATCGGATGTCTCAGACCATTGGGTGCTGGACTCGAGGCGTCTTTCCATATGACGCCTAATAAGGATTACTTCTGTTCTTTCGTTGGACGAGAGGGAAGCTCTATTCTTATGGGTAATGATGCTAGTTGTAGAGCAATGGGTGAAGGTACAATGAGGATCAGGATGTTTGATGGAGTGATACGTACTTTGATAGGTGTCCGGTATGTTCTCGGTCTTCGGAAGTCCTTAATTTCTTTAGGACAATTGGCATCTTTGGGATGCAAGGTAACTATCGAGAAGGATAGTCTGAAGGTTTTGATAGGTGCACTAGAAAGGAGATGTGTTCCGAAATCTGTATTTGCTGAAAAGAACCATAGTTCTTGGAGAGTCGTGTGTTGGAGTAGATAGTTCTCGTGCATTGGATGACACAAAGCTTTGGCATCTCAGGTTGGGTCATATTTCAGAGAAGGGCTTAGAGTTACTTCAGAGACTGAAGATAATCAAAGGAGGAAGCTTCGACAAGATGGACTTTTGCCAAGAGTGTGTGTTAGGCAAGCAAACTAAAGTATCTTTTGGAGTTGGACTCCATATATCGAGGCGAGTACTTGAATACGTGCATACAGATGTCTGGGGACCAGTTGCTACTCCTTCTCTTGGAGGAGCAAAGTATTTTATCTCTTTCATTGATGATTTTTCTCGCAAAGTGTGATATCCCGGGTTTTTGCGCAATATAAATTTAATAATCTGGAAATATTTAATCTGGAAATATTGATTTAAAATTAATAAGATTTATTTTCAAAGCTAATAAAGTTTTAATCTATTTATAATATATATTTTGCTATATATATTGTGAATAGAAATCTTATGTTTAAATAAAAGATGTATTTTCAAATTGTAATATATATGTATGTATATGTTATGATTTGAAGTTGTATTGAAATTTAATATAATAATTCTCAAATTTGTGTTAAAAATATTTCTATTTAAATATATATATATTTGTATATATTGGGATTTTGGTTTGAATTTAATAAAAGTGTTTCAAATTTATATATATATATATAAAGTATAATTTGGAAAGTATAATTTAATATAATATTTTTTCAAAGGGTATTTGGTATTTTAATTTATATCTCTGAAAAGATAATTAAATTGGATTTAAAAATATATATAAGATTTTATTTGTTTTATAATATGTTTCTTTAAAATAGTTTATATATACATATATTAAGATAAGTATTTATTAATTAGTAAATTAAGTATGAAAAGTTTTATATTAACATTTAAATTAAATAAAATTTATTTAAAATTTACTTAGGACATGTGTTAATATCTTAACACATGGTAATAACAAGTGTAAGCTTGATAATCAATCTAATAACATGTGGCAACATTTCTATTTTTATTTTTAAATATATGTTTTAAGAAGAAAACTAGTTTTTACATAACACATTCATTCCTTGTCTTCTTTTCTTAACTCAAACCAGAAAATTTTCTTCAACCTGAAATTGAAAACTAAAAGTAAATCGAAACCTGAAACTTGATATTCAAATTACAAATCAACCTGTATTTCAAATGAGCAAATGAGAAGATCAACATCAGTTTTAATTTTCAACCTGAGCAAGGAACAACTCAACAAGTAAACCAACCTGCAACAATTCAAGTTACAGATTCAACATAAATAAGGCATGCAAGGATTTCAAATTTCAATAACAAACAAAATCAAAAGCTTTTGCCAGATCAAAGTTTAAAAGCCTGGAAAATGCTCTGCCCTGTTCTCTGCTCTGTTTATTGGTGAGTAAATCTTCATTTTAAAAACAGTTTTTAATAAATCTGTAGTGGGATGTTGATGCATGTGTTAAATTTGTTATGATATTGAATGCATGTTTGGTTTAGAATGCCTGTAAACAAGAAAATACGTTCTGTTGTTAACAATTTTGGTTTTTCTCTCTTTAAATTCAATATCTCATTCTTTATTCATTGTTAATCTGTAATTTGCAAACAATAGATGATTGAGATCATGTAACTTCACTACAAAAATCATTCCAGATGTTTAAAATAAATATTCATATTGAAATCTTTAAAATAACAGTGAAAACTAAGTTTTTGTTAAAAATCAACTACTTTAATTTCCAAATTGGACTACATGCATGTAATCACGATAGGAAATCGTGAATTTTGATATGCATATTGTAAATTTTAGTTGAGAAAATCTTATGAATTTGGGTTTTGTTCAATTTGGGAACTTTGGTGAATTGCCGAAGATTCAGGTGATGATTGAAGCTAGATTTTTGATTGAAGCTTGCTTGAATGTTATGGATTAGGGGAAAAATACAATTGAAATTTTCAAATGTCTGAATTGATCGTATTCGATCAAACTAGGGTTTAGGTAAGTGTTTTGCTCGTCATGGTTGTCAAAGCGATTTCGACGTGGGCGAAGAACCGGAGTGGCTCGCGATGGTGGGGATGGTTGCTGGAAGGTGTGACGAGGCTATAGTAAAGAAGCCTGGCGATCTCGAGGTCAGAGGCGAAGGGGATGGGTGATTTTCCGGCATGTTACGTTTCCTGATGATCGACATTTCAGCTCGTTTTTGTTTCGTGAAGATTCTCGTCGATCTAGGTTTGAATTCATGTTCGAGGGGGTTCGAGTGGTCAACAGAGGTGGCCGCGACGATCATCAGGAGTGGGCGGCGATGGTGCAGGTGCACCGAGTGCACGTGTGCACGTTTGGGATATCTGGGTACGATAGTGGTTGGGGAAGATGAGTTGAACTCGAGAGCGTCTCGAGTTGTTGTCGAAGCCTACGCGTGTGCGACTCGAAGCAGATGAAGGTCGCGAGTGTATCGAAGGTTGATCGGGAAAGTCTCGTGATGTTTTGCTTGTGGACTCGAAGCTAGTTCGGGAAGAAGTGTAGTTTGCTCGGGTTTTTGATTTGCTGGAAGCTCGGGTTTTAATACTTAGGTTTCCAGAATTTAAAGGAAATGAAATATAATAAGTTTTAAAGTTTAAAATAACTTAGTTTCTAAAGAAATGTTACTAAGTTTTTAAAAGTGTATTTTAAATGAATATGATTTCAAATCAAAAGTAAATATAGTTTTTAAATATGTTTATTAGCATGTTTAAACTATTTTAAATTATGATTGATTTCTAAAGTGTTTTATCTTTAAATAAATTAAATAATTAAGATTTAGAAATCAATTAAGATAAGGATTTTCTTTAGTAATTTAGAATTTTGATTTAATTAAAGATAATTAAATTTGTAAAGATAATTAAGATAATTAAATTATTAACCATTGAAAAGTTATTGGTTAATATAAAGGATTTGATTTAGATAATGTTTTCTTAATTAAAAATTTTTAAATAGGAAGTTAAGAAATCATTTAATTAAATTCAAATGATTAAGTTAAATAATTAATTAAGTAATTAATTTGCGATTTATTAAGATAACCACTTTGGAGTTAATTAAGTGTAATTAATTGGTGAAGTAATTAAGTAATTAATTACTAAAGGTAATTAAGTAAAGGATAATTATTTTAGGAAGATTAATTAATTTAATTGATTTGAAATTAATTAATTAAAGAGTAATTAATTAATTAAAGGATTAAGATTAATTACTAGTTAAGGTAATTAATTAAAAGAGAGTAATTAATTAAGGAAGTGATTAATTAATTAAGGGTTAATTAATTAAGATTAATTAATCAATAATAAGTGATTAAAGAAGTAATTAATTAATATAATTAATTAAGGAGTAAATTAATTAAGATAAGTAATTACAAATTGTTAATTACTGTTTATGATTAATTAAAACTAATAAATGAATGAAGTAGTTGATTAAATTTTATTATTTAATTAATTAAAAGGTTAATTAATTAATAAGGATTATTTAATTAATAGAATTAATCAAGGTTGATTAATAAAAGTAATTAATTAAAATATGATTAATTAATTGTAATTAATTAAGGAGTAATGTAATTAATTATAGTTGATTAATTAATGGAAGTAAATAAAGGTTCATTAATTATTGTAATTAATGATAGTAATTAAAGGTTAATTACTGTATATGGTTAAGGATAATTACTTGATGTAATTAAAGATAATTAATCAAAGGAGATTAATTAAGGAAGATCATTTAGATGTTTAATTAATTAATATGTAATTAATTAATGATAGTGAGCAGGATTAAGATAATCCAAGTAATTAAAGGATAGTAATTAATTTAATTAAAGGTTAATTAAATTGATTAGAGTAAATCAATTCTGTTTAGAAAATTGATTAATACTGGATGTTTGATATTGGGTGATTGGTTGATATTGGATGATTTGTATGTCTCTGATATATATATGATATATGCTGCTTTGTGAGATGAATGTTGATATGAATTATCTATTGTGATAATGTTATTTATCTATCTGTTTATATCATTCAGAATATAAGTTTAAATGTTTAAACCTTTAAACAACTTGGCCTTAAAAGATACGTTTTGGATTTCGATGAGACCGGGATCGGGTTTCCGTATACCGGTATTCCAGGTCTGGAGACCCGAATACCACATCGATCCAAATTAACGATAGGTCGTGAATCTCAAGTGAAGATGAAGATCAGAGTGCAAGGGTTATTGTCGTTAACTATGAGGGTGATTCCAAAACGAGTGTAACGAGATAATGCCTTCGGTTTCGTTCGAACCCGGAACGAACTTGTATGGATTGAATGCTTTCAGCACATCGTCATGCGGACGATGAGCATTCTAAGTGATATGTTCTGATTAAAGGTAATCGTAACCTCAAGCCTCATCAACCGGGAATGGCTAAAACAGGGGAGGTGCAGCAAGGCTTCGTGGGTAGCACCCACTGAGAGCAAGATAGATCCCTGTCTAGAGGTCCCTTTTCTTTTATTCGGCTTAGTGTGTGGTTGGTCGCGCCAACTACGGGATTGTCTTGTTCGGGATTATCCAGTAAGGGATGGTTCCGGCTTTGTGTTGCAGGGGAGCGGGCGTACTCCTCGGTACGGTGATCTAGGCCACGTACTGTGACGGGCGGTACCCCAGTAGCCCTGCCATTGTATGGAATCCAAACTCCAATAAGTGCCGTACGTATTAGTTGTGCCCAACTATGTTGGAATGTGAGATGTAAGCATTTCAGCTATTTCTGTATTTTACTTGAAAACCCTAGACCCTATTATAATACAATCGGATTTCCTATCAAATGTTTTAGTTAGCGTAAGGTAAAAACTTACCCATGTTTATTTGTGGGAAGTCTTACGTGATACTTTTGTTTTCAAAGGTTTTCAAAGTTAAGCAATCTAACCGTTTACTCACACCAGACCCATGTCTGACCCAAGTGTTTATTTTCTGTTTTATTAAACTCTTGGGTACTCAATATTGTATTGAGTAGTCAAGGGATTCAGGATAATCTTGACGAATTCTGGAGGAGCTGTGAAGCAGGAGGCTTCAGCGAGTAGATATATAGAGTTTCCGCTGTGTTTGTATTAGTCTGTATTGTACTGGTGTACTTGTGTTGTATAATAGACAGAAGTTTATAACTGTCTATTTTGTTGTATAAGTTGTGTAACTCTGATTATGTAAAGACTATGTAATAGTTATGTGATATATTATATTTTGTTTCGTTCCGCTGTGAGATTCTGATATTGTTTAGTTCTTTCTTTCTTTTCTTTTCTCTTTTCTATCCCTTTCTTTCTTATTAGCGATACGACTTTCTGTGGAGAGAAAGTCGTGGTCGTTACAGTGGTATCAGAGCAGTAGGTTGAGTGAATACCTAGGCTCTGAAGTGGTGTCTATCTTGAGAGCGCGTAATTGTTAGTTATATAAAAATGGTTTTATATTGTGTTAATTGATCGGTTGAGTGGTATATGGATTCTGGTCAATACGAGTAGCTAACGTTATTGATAGGGATCTCTAAACACTTGAACCAGGCCAACGGACACAATATTGTTTTAAAGAGGTAGATGAAATAATTTTACCCAGAAATAATTTCTATATAAAAAAAAATATATCATTTTAAATATATATATTTATGTATTTCTACCTATTTATTGGGTTACCTGTTCGGGTTTTCCAATATAAGTTATAAAGGTAGATAAGGTGGTAGTGTGTGTAACACAATTACCAATAGTTGGAGTTTGAATGTTTGAGGTTGGAAGTATATATCGAGACTGTAAACCCAATATCGTCTCGAGTAAGTTGGCAGTATGGAGTAAGGATTTCTCGGATCTCTGAAGGAAATTTTTTTCAAGATTCGGAGTCCATTATTGAAGTGTAAGCTTGTTTGTGCTCGGATGAGCAGATTTTCTAGAGTTGAATCTATCAGTTGTGTAGAAGTAAGTGATGGTAGCTTGGCGACTTCAGGAAGGAGCAGTTGTGTGATAAGACGCAGTATCTATGGATGTTCCCGAAGGAGATTTTCTTTTGGAACAAGATTAAGAAGGTATTGGAGGAACAGTTGATGTCTACCGCAGGAAAGACTCGACTGTATAGGAATTCTCTGATATCAAGTAAGAGAGTTTTGTCTATTTTGAAGTATGGGACTAAGGTCGATTAGTTGTTCTTTGGACATGGTCTCATTGTTCCCTTAAGAAGAGTAAGTTATTGGCGATTGGTTTGGAGCCCGAGTTTCTTTTGGATGTCTGCCATCTCGGAGATTCGTTGAGAGGTTTGTTGATGGTTTTAGTTTTGAGAAGCCTTTGGATTAGAAGTTCTTGGTTAGCTGTGATAGCAGTGCAGCTCGGAGTGTTCGGTGTGCTGTCGAGATAAAGTTTGGATGCAACAGTATGGTCCGTTTCTTCGATGGTCCCGGAATCTTTATGGTTCTTTTATCAACAGTCCGAGTAGATGGTGAAGTTTTTCTTGAAGGGTTAACCTTGTTCGGAAAAGTTTAAGGCTGTTTTAATTAGTAAAGAGAGAACAGTTTCTTTGGAATCCGAACTAGGTAGGATCGCAAAAGTGACTTGCGATTAGTTTGAGAATTCATCTTGAGTAATCTTTTGTATGGGATTGAGACATCTCAAGAGGAAGTAAAAGTTATCAAGGAGGTCAAAGGTTTGCCCGTAGGTAAAGATTTAGTTTATATCGATTTGTTCCTAGAGAAGGATTGGTGAAGTATCTTAGAATTTTATGGAGTATCTGTGTTTTCTCTTCTGTTTTTAGTTTCGAGTTTCCTCTAGCCAAGGATAGCTGAAGACAGTACCCTTGACCGAGGACTCGTCTATCCTTTGAGTAGTTGGTTATGTTTTTAAGATAACCAATGTTTCCGCTTGTTTGTGGATCTAGTTTGTGCTCAAGTTCATCAACATTGTCATTTACTTCAGAATAAGAGTTGTGCAGCGGAAGCAAAGGTAGTAGCTGTGCAAGAAAGGAAGTAATCTCAGATTTCTACAAGAAGTTTATGTGAATTTCTAAGTGTGTATATAATTTTCTGGAATCTGGAAGAAGGAAGTTCAGTCTTCTATTGCTTGTGGAGTAGAGTTTGTGGATTTCAGTAGATTTTGGAATATCATCTTGTTGATAGGATCTGGAAATCATTTTGTTCTTGGTCCAGTTGTTTCAAGAAGCATCAACAAAGGTTAAGTTGATCAGGAAGAGATGAGGTAGCTCGGGATCGTCTGGTGAGCTATGCAGATATAAGTCAGAGTTTGGAATTCGGAGTTGGAAATTGGAAACTGTTTAAATTTTCCTCGATTATAAGAACTATAAGATTTGGTAAGTCTGGAAAGTTAGCTCCAAAAGTATTTTGGATTTTCTTGTGTTCTTGAGAAGAGTAGTTCTTTGATCTACAGGATTGAATGGCCAGTTTGGATGGCTGGGATTCATTGTATTTCAAGTATCTCTGAGGGAGTACGTGTATGATTCATCGCTGGTTGTGGGATCTGCAGTTCAGTTGGATTTGGAGTTGAGCTGGACTTGAGTGTGGTTTGACATTCTGTTCATATTTGTAGATCTAGAGAAGAGAGGAGCTCTGGATCATAGTGGTGTTGTTTGTTTAGTTTCTGTAGAGCGAGTCTCCCGGTGATTTATACTCGGGGAAACTCGAGATAGTATTATGAAGTCTATTCTGATTTATATCAGAATAGTTAGTTAGATTAGATTGTTTGATTGGTTGCTTTGGTTGTTAGAAATTGGATGATAGGTTTGTGTTTGAAATTAAAATATTTGTTGGATTATTAAATTAACTTTGCTTTTAATTTCGGGGACGAAATTATTTTAAGGGGGGAGGAATGTGATATCCCGGGTTTTTGCGCAATATAAATTTAATAATCTGGAAATATTTAATCTGGAAATATTGATTTAAAATTAATAAGATTTATTTTCAAAGCTAATAAAGTTTTAATCTATTTATAATATATATTTTGCTATATATATTGTGAATAGAAATCTTATGTTTAAATAAAAGATGTATTTTCAAATTGTAATATATATGTATGTATATGTTATGATTTGAAGTTGTATTGAAATTTAATATAATAATTCTCAAATTTGTGTTAAAAATATTTCTATTTAAATATATATGTATATTTGTATATATTGGGATTTTGGTTTGAATTTAATAAAAGTGTTTCAAATTTATATATATATATATAAAGTATAATTTGGAAAGTATAATTTAATATAATATTTTTTCAAAGGGTATTTGGTATTTTAATTTATATCTCTTAAAAGATAATTAAATTGGATTTAAAAATATATATAAGATTTTATTTGTTTTATAATATGTTTCTTTAAAATAGTTTATATATACATATATTAAGATAAGTATTTATTAATTAGTAAATTAAGTATGAAAAGTTTTATATTAACATTTAAATTAAATAAAATTTATTTAAAATTTACTTAGGACATGTGTTAATATCTTAACACATGGTAATAACAAGTGTAAGCTTGATAATCAATCTAATAACATGTGGCAACATTTCTATTTTTATTTTTAAATATATGTTTTAAGAAGAAAACTAGTTTTTACATAACACATTCATTCCTTGTCTTCTTTTCTTAACTCAAACCAGAAAATTTTCTTCAACCTGAAATTGAAAACTAAAAGTAAATCGAAACCTGAAACTTGATATTCAAATTACAAATCAACCTGTATTTCAAATGAGCAAATGAGAAGATCAACATCAGTTTTAATTTTCAACCTGAGCAAGGAACAACTCAACAAGTAAACCAACCTGCAACAATTCAAGTTACAGATTCAACATAAATAAGGCATGCAAGGATTTCAAATTTCAATAACAAACAAAATCAAAAGCTTTTGCCAGATCAAAGTTTAAAAGCCTGGAAAATGCTCTGCCCTGTTCTCTGCTCTGTTTATTGGTGAGTAAATCTTCATTTTAAAAACAGTTTTTAATAAATCTGTAGTGGGATGTTGATGCATGTGTTAAATTTGTTATGATATTGAATGCATGTTTGGTTTAGAATGCCTGTAAACAAGAAAATAGGTTCTGTTGTTAACAGTTTTGGTTTTTCTCTCTTTAAATTCAATATCTCATTCTTTATTCATTGTTAATCTATAATTTGCAAACAATAGATGATTGAGATCATGTAACTTCACTACAAAAATCATTCCAGATGTTTAAAATAAATATTCATATTGAAATCTTTAAAATAACAGTGAAAACTAAGTTTTTGTTAAAAATCAACTACTTTAATTTCCAAATTGGACTACATGCATGTAATCACGATAGGAAATCGTGAATTTTGATATGCATATTGTAAATTTTAGTTGAGAAAATCTTATGAATTTGGGTTTTGTTCAATTTGGGAACTTTGGTGAATTGCCGAAGATTCAGGTGATGATTGAAGCTAGATTTTTGATTGAAGCTTGCTTGAATGTTATGGATTAGGGGAAAAATACAATTGAAATTTTCAAATGTCTGAATTGATCGTATTCGATCAAACTAGGGTTTAGGTAAGTGTTTTGCTCGTCATGGTTGTCAAAGCGATTTCGACGTGGGCGAAGAACCGGAGTGGCTCGCGATGGTGGGGATGGTTGCTGGAAGGTGTGACGAGGCTATAGTAAAGAAGCCTGGCGATCTCGAGGTCAGAGGCGAAGGGGATGGGTGATTTTCCGGCATGTTACGTTTCCTGATGATCGACATTTCAGCTCGTTTTTGTTTCGTGAAGATTCTCGTCGATCTAGGTTTGAATTCATGTTCGAGGGGGTTCGAGTGGTCAACAGAGGTGGCCGCGACGATCATCAGGAGTGGGCGGCGATGGTGCAGGTGCACCGAGTGCACGTGTGCACGTTTGGGATATCTGGGTACGATAGTGGTTGGGGAAGATGAGTTGAACTCGAGAGCGTCTCGAGTTGTTGTCGAAGCCTACGCGTGTGCGACTCGAAGCAGATGAAGGTCGCGAGTGTATCGAAGGTTGATCGGGAAAGTCTCGTGATGTTTTGCTTGTGGACTCGAAGCTAGTTCGGGAAGAAGTGTAGTTTGCTCGGGTTTTTGATTTGCTGGAAGCTCGGGTTTTAGTACTTAGGTTTCCAGAATTTAAAGGAAATGAAATATAATAAGTTTTAAAGTTTAAAATAACTTAGTTTCTAAAGAAATGTTACTAAGTTTTTAAAAGTGTATTTTAAATGAATATGATTTCAAATCAAAAGTAAATATAGTTTTTAAATATGTTTATTAGCATGTTTAAACTATTTTAAATTATGATTGATTTCTAAAGTGTTTTATCTTTAAATAAATTAAATAATTAAGATTTAGAAATCAGTTAAGATAAGGATTTTCTTTAGTAATTTAGAATTTTGATTTAATTAAAGATAATTAAATTTGTAAAGATAATTAAGATAATTAAATTATTAACCATTGAAAAGTTATTGGTTAATATAAAGGATTTGATTTAGATAATGTTTTCTTAATTAAAAATTTTTAAATAGGAAGTTAAGAAATCATTTAATTAAATTTAAATGATTAAGTTAAATAATTAATTAAGTAATTAATTTGCGATTTATTAAGATAACCACTTTGGAGTTAATTAAGTGTAATTAATTGGTGAAGTAATTAATTACTGAAGGTAATTAAGTAAAGGATAATTATTTTAGGAAGATTAATTAATTTAATTGATTTGAAATTAATTAATTAAAGAGTAATTAATTAATTAAAGGATTAAGATTAATTACTAGTTAAGGTAATTAATTAAAAGAGAGTAATTAATTAAGGAAGTGATTAATTAATTAAGGGTTAATTAATTAAGATTAATTAATCAATAATAAGTGATTAAAGAAGTAATTAATTAATATAATTAATTAAGGAGTAAATTAATTAAGATAAGTAATTACAAATTGTTAATTACTGTTTATGATTAATTAAAACTAATAAATGAATGAAGTAGTTGATTAAATTTTATTATTTAATTAATTAAAAGGTTAATTAATTAATAAGGATTATTTAATTAATAGAATTAATCAAGGTTGATTAATAAAAGTAATTAATTAAAATATGATTAATTAATTGTAATTAATTAAGGAGTAATGTAATTAATTATAGTTGATTAATTAATGGAAGTAAATAAAGGTTCATTAATTATTGTAATTAATGATAGTAATTAAAGGTTAATTACTGTATATGGTTAAGGATAATTACTTGATGTAATTAAAGATAATTAATCAAAGGAGATTAATTAAGGAAGATCATTTAGATGTTTAATTAATTAATATGTAATTAATTAATGATAGTGAGCAGGATTAAGATAATCCAAGTAATTAAAGGATAGTAATTAATTTAATTAAAGGTTAATTAAATTGATTAGAGTAAATCAATTCTGTTTAGAAAATTGATTAATACTGGATGTTTGATATTGGGTGATTGGTTGATATTGGATGATTTGTATGTCTCTGATATATATATGATATATGCTGCTTTGTGAGATGAATGTTGATATGAATTATCTATTGTGATAATGTTATTTATCTATCTGTTTATATCATTCAGAATATAAGTTTAAATGTTTAAACCTTTAAACAACTTGGCCTTAAAAGATACGTTTTGGATTTCGATGAGACCGGGATCGGGTTTCCGTATACCGGTATTCCAGGTCTGGAGACCCGAATACCACATCGATCCAAATTAACGATAGGTCGTGAATCTCAAGTGAAGATGAAGATCAGAGTGCAAGGGTTATTGTCGTTAACTCTGAGGGTGATTCCAAAACGAGTGTAACGAGATAATGCCTTCGGTTTCGTTCGAACCCGGAACGAACTTGTATGGATTGAATGCTTTCAGCACATCGTCAGGCGGACGATGAGCATTCTAAGTGATATGTTCTGATTAAAGGTAATCGTAACCTCAAGCCTCATCAACCGGGAATGGCTAAAACAGGGGAGGTGCAGCAAGGCTTCGTGGGTAGCACCCACTGAGAGCAAGATAGATCCCTGTCTAGAGGTCCCTTTTCTTTTATTCGACTTAGTGTGTGGTTGGTCGCGCCAACTACGGGATTGTCTTGTTCGGGATTATCCAGTAAGGGATGGTTCCGGCTTTGTGTTGTAGGGGAGCGGGCGTACTCCTCGGTACGGTGATCTAGGCCACGTACTGTGACAGGCGGTACCCCAGTAGCCCTGCCATTGTATGGAATCCAAACTCCAATAAGTGCCGTACGTATTAGTTGTGCCCAACTATGTTGGAATGTGAGATGTAAGCATTTCAGCTATTTCTGTATTTTACTTGAAAACCCTAGACCCTATTATAATACAATCGGATTTCCTATCAAATGTTTTAGTTAGCGTAAGGTAAAAACTTACCCATGTTTATTTGTGGGAAGTCTTACGTGATACTTTTGTTTTCAAAGGTTTTCAAAGTTAAGCAATCTAACCGTTTACTCACACCAGACCCATGTCTGACCCAAGTGTTTATTTTCTGTTTTATTAAACTCTTGGGTACTCAATATTGTATTGAGTAGTCAAGGGATTCAGGATAATCTTGACGAATTCTGGAGGAGCTGTGAAGCAGGAGGCTTCAGCGAGTAGATATATAGAGTTTCCGCTGTGTTTGTATTAGTCTGTATTGTACTGGTGTACTTGTGTTGTATAATAGACAGAAGTTTATAACTGTCTATTTTGTTGTATAAGTTGTGTAACTCTGATTATGTAAAGACTATGTAATAGTTATGTGATATATTATATTTTGTTTCGTTCCGCTGTGAGATTCTGATATTGTTTAGTTCTTTCTTTCTTTTCTTTTCTCTTTTCTATCCCTTTCTTTCTTATTAGCGATACGACTTTCTGTGGAGAGAAAGTCGTGGTCGTTACACAAAGTATGGGTGTATGTGATGAATGCCAAATCAGAAAGTTTTGAGAAGTTCAAAGACTGGAAAGCGCTTGTTGAGAACCAATCTGGTTCTAGGTTGAAGGTGCTGAGATCTGATAATGATGGTGAATTTGTCTCTAAGGAATTCCTCGACTTTTGTAGATAGCATGGCATTCAGTGACATTTCACTACACCCAGCGATCCGTAATCCATTGGGGTTGCAGAAAGAATGAACATGACTCTACTAGAAAAGGCTCGTTGCTTGAGATTGACGGCGGGCTTGTATAGAGGCTTTTGGGCTAAGGCATTATCAACCGCGACACATATCATAAATCGAATTCTATGCTCAGCCATAGATGGGAAGATTCCAGAGAAGAAGTGGAGAGGTAAAGCAGTGTATCTTGGTTACTTCGGAATTGTTGGTTGTCCTGTATATGTTCACCATACAGGTGATGAAAAGTTGGAGGCTAGAGCATATAAGGGCATACTAATGGGATACACCGATGGTATCAAAGGATATCGAATTTGAAACCCTGTTGATCGGAAGATTGTTCATTCCAGACATGTTACTTTTGATGAGTTTGCTATGTTCAATCCGAAGGAGAAGCTACCTACCACATTCGAAGATTCTGATAGACCTAAGAGATGGAAGAAGTTCCCGTGTTCCAGCCATATAGTAGAGTTGTTGTTGATGCTGTCAAGGAAAACGCGGTTGATGAAACATCATAGGATAGTCCACAGGTACCTTCTAGTAGTGCTGGTGATGTGCATGAATCGAGAGGAAGTTCAGTTCAAGGTGGAGCTGAAAGGAGTTTAGGCGAAGCAGTACCTACCCAAGTCAGTCGTAGGATTATTAGGCCACCCGAAAGGTAAGATGATTGGCAGTTTACGAACCTTAGCCTTGATGATCAATTTGACTATGCCCTATATGTGGTTCTTGAGGAGCCACTTGACCTTGATGAAGCTTTGAAGTCATGTGACAGTTCGAAGTGGATGTGCGCTATGGAAGAGGAGTTAGAGTTGTTAAAGAAGAACAAGACTTGGGATTTGGTACCACCTCCTCAAGAAAGCCAAGCCATAGGTTACAAGTGGGTGTTCAAGGTGAAGTATGATGGGAGATACAAGGCTAGACTAGTTGCTAAAGGGTTTTCACATAGAAAGGGATTGGAGTATGATGAGATATCCTCTCCTGTAATGAGGCATACATCCATCTGCATTTTGCTCACTATCGTCGCAGCTCATGACTTGGAGTTGGAGCAACTGGATGTGAAAACCGCTTCCTTGCACGGAGACTTGGTTGAGACCATCTACATGAAGCAACCAGAAGGATTTGTTGTGGATGGGAAAGAAAATTGGGTTTGCAAATTGGAGAAGTCATTGTATGGACTTAAGCAGTCGCCTAGACAATGGTATAAGAGGTTTGACTCTTTTATGCTTTCACTTGGTTTTGATCGTTGCATCAAAGACGCTTGTGTGTACTTCAAGCATTTAAAGAATGGTATATGAGTGTACCTACTCTTGTACGTGGATGATATGTTGATTGCTTCCAAGGATAAGGCTGAAATCGATAGTTTGAAGCTAAAGCTAAAAGCAGAATTCGAAATGAAGGACCTTGGAGAAGCAAAGAAAATTTTAGGCATGAAAATCTAAAGGGATAGAAAGTTAGGACTTTTGGGCCTCACTCAAAAGGAGTACATTCGAAAGGTGCTTGCTCCGTTTAGCATGGAAGGGACAAAGGCATTTAGCACACCCATGCCTTTGCACATACAACTTTCTAGTAAAGGCTCTCCGATCTTGAAAAAGGACAAGGCGTATATGATGAGGGTCCCATATGCAAATGCAGTTGGCAGCTTAATGTATGTCATGGTCTGCACTAGGCCAGACATTGCACAGGCGGTTAGATTGGTGAGTAGGTTCATGGTAAATCCAGGAAAGACGCATTGGGAAGCAGTGAAGTGTATCTTCAGATACCTTAGAGGAACTCCAAACCATAGACTTGTCTTTGGCGGCAGAGATAGAGATTTCAGCTTGGTTGGATTCTGTGGTTCTGACTATGCCGGTGATAGAGATCGAAGGAAGTCAACCTCCGGATATGTGTTCACTATTGGTGGGATAGCGATCAGTTGGAGAGCGAGGTTGCAGACGATTGTGTCTTTGTCCACTACAGAGGTATAGCTCATAGCTGCGGTTGAAGCAGCTAAAGAGGCGCTTTATTTGAGGCGACTGTTGTGTAATTTGGGCTTCGTATATGAAGGCGTGGATGTGTACTGTGACAGTTAGAGTGCAATTATCTTAGCTGAAAATCTGGCATTCAGCTCGAGGACGAAGCATATTGAGGTGAGAGTCGTTCCTTGTCTCGATGAGTGAAGAGAAGCTAGTTCGTATTCAGAAAGTTCACATAAAGAAGAATGCACCAGACATGTTTACCAAGTCGTTGTCTGTTGCTAAGTTCGAGCATTGCTCGGACTTGATTCGCTTAATGAAGTGCTAGGTGCCACAGGGTGGCACGGGGGGAGAGTTGAGTCAGATGATGGAGACATTTTTTTACAAGGTGGAGTTCATAGGTTCTACAAAGACTTGGTACTTCGAACACTTTGTTGACGGGCGGTGGCATTGCCGTAGTTCGTTGATAAAGTGTAATGGGTGATGGCATTGCCGAAGCTCATTGGGTAAGTATCCATTGCTTTGAGCATAGTGGTGTAGATGGAATTGGAAGGCTTGTATGAAATTTGGTATCAAGGTGGAGATTGTTAGATGTGATACCAATTTCATCGGAGAAGAGAATGCCAAGGTAGAAAAAGGAGTCCTTGAAGCCATGGTGTTGCGGAGAAGCTTGGAGGCTGAACCGGAAGTCTGGTTCAGTGGAGGAAATGCCGGACCAAAGATTTGATCCGGTGGAGTTCGTTTGGTAAGAAGGTGACCTCGTTCGGTGGAAGATCGGACCAGAATTTTGGTCCGGAGGTAGTGCTTCGATCGACAGTGAAGGCAAGAGTAAGTCTCGTCGGTGATGGGAGATGCCGGACCAAAGATTCGATCTGGTGGTGATTAGGGGTTGCCGCTCCAAATATCTCGTCCGGTGGTGATGGGATGCCAGTCCAGACTTGCCGCTCTAGATATTTCGTTCGATGCTGAAGCATGATCGAACCAATGATGGCCGCTCCAAATCTACGGGCTTGTACCGAACCAGTAGCGTTGATGTGAACTGCCAGTCCAAGTGATGCCGAACCAAGTTAAGGCCGAACCAAATATTTGGTTCGGTATTGGACCATGCCGGTCCAGATCTTGAGTGTTGTTTGCCGAACCAAATGCTATTGTGTTCTTTGCCGGACCAGACGTACCGAACCAAAACCTCAGGGCTACTATATAGCAGCTACCCCTCCTCATTTCTTCACTCTATAAATAGTGGAGCTTCTGGACAACAATGACAGCCATCCTAGAGAGCTGAAACTCTGCAGAATTTTGTCTGTGTTGTTAGTTCTTCTTATGTATAGCCTCCAAAAGTGAATCAATCTTGTAACTCTAATCTTTTAGTGATTAATAAAATCTCCTCTCCCCAAGTGAACATACACTGCCTCGCGATAGTGGAACCACTATAAATACTGGTGCTATTTTTTTTTTGCGCATTGCATAGATCTATGACTGTCTTTTTTGGTGTTTATCTCTGTTTGTTTCGTCTCACTACAATCATGATCCAGTTGTTTTCCGCTGCGTTGGGTTGTTTTTTCTCTTGGACTGATCATCTGAAGGGATTTTTCTCAACAGGGAATTCATTCTTTTTAATTAATAAGGTACTATTGCCTACATTTGAAGTTCTTAAACATCATATTTACATATAAATGAGGTGCTACTGGTTACTTTTTTGCTTTATTATTTACTTATAAAATAAGTTCTAAGCAAGCCTCGGTTTCAGTTATACAATAGAATTTTGCATTTTCTTACTATATTATTTGTACTCCCAATTTGCTTATGACAATAAATGCTAAGAATAATTAAATTGTCTGAGGATTTTATAGCTTTAACATTGCAAATCTTTTGTTAAATCTAAGTTAATCATCATGTATCTGGATCCATTTTCGAGCTGCTATCAGTTTCCATAAACAAATAATCATCATGGGAAAGTTATTTTCATAATTTTGCAGCGCTTGAGGTTCATTTTATCAAAGTTATTTATCACCTTCAAACTATATTAGTTTTATAGCTCTTTTACCACCTGAAATATCAATAACTTTATGTCATTCTATTTATCTATAAGCAACTACAATGTGTTAGATTGCCACTTATTCTTATGTGGTATTTCTATGTAATTGGAAAAGAAAATTATCCCGATTTCTAAGTTGTTTGAATATTTAAGTTCTTATTTTATTATATAAGTATAAAAATATAATTAATCATTTAAAAGTAGTTCTTATTTTATTGCACTTTAATTTTAATTGTGCGGGTTCCTGATGGAGTTAAAAGTATAATCTTGAAATTTGGTTTTTAAATGTTGTAGGTTCCTGATGGAGTTAAAAGTAAGAATTAATGGAGTTCCTTTAAATAAGAGGAATATCTATATTGCAAAGACAAGTACACCAAATGTAATCCAGTCATACTATGAGTTGTTCAAAAATGATTTCTCAAGTTTTCTTGACCTAAGGTACAATGAACTAGTATATGGAGGAAAGATGGTTTTAATATTTTTTGGAAGAAAAAGCATGGATGCTCCGAATGGAGAATTTAGTTGCCTATTAAGTTTGTTAGCAGATTCATTCAACTCTATGGTTCAACAGGTATGATCAGTTGGTTATGTATATTTTGTGCAATTCATGATTATATGTAGGTAAAGTTCATAAGATTCATATCCTTAGCAGTTTATGAACAGTGAAACCGTTTAAAGAATAGAGAACATTTTTTTTTTGAAAAGATAAACCGCCTCATTAAAAACCTGAACCTATACCCAGTGTGGGAATAGGACAGGGAAAAAGAGTGCGGCGCTTTATTAACAACATATTAACAAAGCAAAGGTATAAAACCAATGTATATACAAGCGTCACAACTGCCAAAAAGCTAGGCAAAAATAAAAGAAAGTACATAACGCAGCAGCAAACAAAGAACAAACCCCCAAACCAACAAACCGAACAAAAAAGGAAAAGAGAATCACACCCATCTTCAACAATACTGGCGAATCATTCCCCCATCAGATCAATGCCCCAACGATCTAGAATTCTCTTGCTTCTCAAAGAAATCGAACTCGTCTTCTTCAATTTGTTATTACCCAGCAGTTTCAGATCTATTTCAATGAGCTTCTAGCGATCCCAATTTGAGAAGTTTCGGCCATCATGGAGTCTACAATTTCGCTCCTGCCAGATGTGGTGAATAACAGTAGAAAAGCTAGCAAAAGCCAAACCGGTTGCTTGATCCGCTACATCGAAGTTAGCAATCAGCATCTGGCATCCCTCTTCCAACGTCAGAGAAATCGGCTGAGGTAAGTCTAAATTCTTGCAACACGAATTCCATAAATATGCAGAGTAAGGACATGCAAAGAATAAATGGGTATGGTTTTCAGGGAATTGATTACAAAGAAGACAGATAGTATCAGAAGCATAACCCCAATCTATTAGTTTATCTCTGGTAGGTAACCGATTGTAAATAGCTTTGTAGGCAGTTAAAGACATCCTAGGATTATTACACTTGTTCCAGATAATTTTGCCCCAATTTACAGTAGGATAATGATTTCTAGTCTCATTCCAAGCAGATCTGAAACTGAAACCTTTTAAATCACTAGTCCATTTCCAATAATCAGAGGAAGACGAAGAATCTATACACATACGCTATATATATATATATGTATATATGTATATATGTATGTATGTATGTATGTATGTATGTATGTATCATAGAAACATGCATATTTTTTGAGTATTTCTTACATGTAATTCCCAACAACTAGGTGATTAGTGCTTAAATACTTTTATCTTATATATGGTTAAATAATTATTTATTTTTTCAAATAAGTGAGATTCTTAAAATATAAGCAAATATCGTATAGCCCACATTGGAAGCAAAAGCAACAGTAATTTGGTTAGACAGAAATTATCAACATATGCTTCTTCCATCAGAGGTCAAAGCAAAGTTTATATGGTATTACTCAACTTCGAACTATGGCTGATATTCTTATTTATCGTGGAGTTTGTTCTTCGTTAATTGGTTTTGTAAATGTGCAACTATATGTATAAGCTGGGTTCTGTAAATGTGTGACAATATGTATAAGAAGAATTAAATGTGCAACTTTATAAATGATATGTATGTATTAGGGTTGTTATGGTAACGGTAAATTTACCATTACCATACCATTACCAGTCAATCGGTTAACATTTTAAAGTAAAGTCGGTATACCAGCATAATCGGTACGGTAACGGTAAATTTACCATTTTTTACGGTAAAACATCGGTAATATTTTTTCAAAACAAGCGATAATGGTAATTTACCAGTCCATTCATGATACGTTGATATTCATGTAAGATGTTGTATTATGGGCATTTAGAAGCAAGAAAACAGTTCAATGATGATAAATACACTTCTTTTCTATGTCCTTCATAAAGTGACCTAATGAGATATATAATGAATCATCATTCAGTGTAAAAATATATCAACTTATTATTTTTCTAGACAAACGGTAATTTACCATTACCAGTGTAACGGTTACCAGTTTATCGGTATACCAGTCATCGGTATACCAATCAATCGGTAACGTTAACGGTAAACAATTTTTGTTTACTAGTAAAAACGTTACAGTAACAGTATTTACGAAATGGTAACGGTAACCATTACCATAACAGCCCCAGTATGTATAATTTATTTTGGCTCTTTAGCAATTGTGCGTATGATCTGTATACATGTTGCATTAATGGTTTAATTTTTTTTTTATTTTGCATCTTTTTTTTACAACAGGCAAAAATAGTTGTAATAGACATCTATTACAACGGTTAATGCCTGTTGTGGCTATGAAATATTGCAATGGCTCATGACCATTGTAAAAGACTCTGGACCGTTGTAAAAATGTTTACTACAATGGTTTTGAACCGTTGTAAATTAATTGAGCCTATTACAGCATCGCATAATAAAACGGACGCTTGCTCGTTGTGAAACCCCTACTGCAACGGGTATTGTTCGTAGTAAAAAAGGTTTTTTTTTTTTTTTTTTTGTAGTGACCGTGACAACCAAATTTGTTAAAAACAATTGAGAAATGTAAATGATATAGAATTTGAGTTTACGGAGTATGCTAGCCAGAAATTATAACAATACTGGCTATAGAATCCTGCAAATTTAGGATGACGATTTTAGCTTCTGGGTATATATAGAATATTCAAGGCAGGAATCATATGGTGTATGCATTGCTGTATATGTATGTTATTTCTGTAATATGTCAATCTAACTTTGCATTTACTATAAACGTACATATTCAATTCATCCGTCTTTGAATGCCATTAACTACCTCTTTTTGAACTGATATTCTACGTGTTTATTATTTACATTCTGCCATCTTTGGCTACATATTGAAATTTATATAGATTACCACTGAATGCAACGTTATTTTAAGTGAAAAAAGTATTGTAACTTGTTTTGTTTCCTTTCTCCTTTATGTGATATTAAAAGCAGTTATGATGAGGGTTCACAGTTATATCCTCTTTGTGCGGGTGCACATATTAAGTTGTGAGACAGAACATAAAAAAACTGTCGGTTTCCATGCATAGTATGTGTGAGGGCTATCTCTTGTATAGTCGGTAGAAATATACAAACATAGGCCAATATAAGAACCAATGTAGGATGGATAGTTTGAAGTATCTTGCTTGAAGTATCACAATATGGTAGTATGTTGGTAACGTTATATATGAACTATGAACGCAGCTAAATTCAAAAAATTACAGCATCACTCTAAAAATACTCTAACGGTCAAAAACTCATTAATGGCTTCCTGACGTTCTGTCTGTTTCGTGATTTGTTTTTTCTATCCTGCTTCTTCCTCTTTAGCATTTCTCCAGCTCGATCTGCTTCTCAACGAGCGCTTTTGGTGCGATCGCTCTGCTAATATTCTTTAATTTGGTTCGCGGCTGGCTTTTGGTTGATTTTATGGATTTGGGGGTTTTCTCCTTCAGTGGAGATTTCGTGAGGCGTTGCCCCTCGTTCGCCGACATCGTCGAAGCCTTGCTCGATGTTGTGGCTCCCCCTTTGTCGGTTTGTTTCACGAGTGATCGCTCGGTCGAGATTGTCGTATTCTCTACTGGGGCCTTCTCTGCTTTGGCTCGTTTCAAGTTCCTGTTGGTCGATGGGTTGTTCATGGAATTGTCTCCGTGTTTTGCGAAGTCGATCCACTGCTCGCTTAGACCCTCTTCTTTGGAAAATCGGGATTTCACCACCCGATTTGTGCCTAAGCTTATTTTTGGGGTTGCGGTGGACTTGTTGGCTTCGGGTTCGTCTGGGTTTTGCTTTGGTTCTTTTGATAGTGGACCCGAGAGTGGTCATTCGGGCGTTTTCTCTGATATTGTTTTAATGACGAGGAAGAAGGGAGAGTTAACCACTCCTTTTTTGCCTCGCCTGTCTGTTTTGGGCAGATCTGCGATTGCTTGTCCGTATGGTGACGATCTCTTCTTTGGATCGGTTATCGATGGTATGGGAGATAAAGAGTTGATCGCTTTATCTCCTCGCCCATGCCATCTGACTGCTGCTGATTTGGTTTTGACTGGGAACTCTTCATTGTCTATGGGTGTCTCTTGTGGTTTGTCCATGGTTGGTGGTGGGGACTCGTCCTCTGTCTTGATTTTGGGAGATTCGGAGAATGCGGTCTCGACTGCTCCTTATCTTCGGGTTGCTGAGGCCTATTGTTGGAAGGTTTGCTTTTCTCGTTCGCTATCTCTTTTTGTAGAGTTTGCTGGTATGCCGTTTTCCTTTTGGTGGTTGTCCGTTGATGTCGGTTGTGTTTTCTTGAGCCTTGACACACTTAGGTGTGTGCTCCCTGACATTATTGTCTCGTACCAGTCTGGTAGTGTGTCAGGTCCCTGTTGTTTTAGTTTCTCCTACTCGTTTGTCTGTTTGTTCGGTTGTATGCAGGAGAGCTTTTGGCTACTGTCGGTATTGTTGGCTTACAGCTGCGGCATCGGTTGTGTCCATACTAGGATGTTAGTATGGAGCGATCTGAGGGGCTCTTTTTGTTGGGTTTTGATGTTGAGTCACTACGAGTCTAGTTCTGTGTCGTTAGTGACTTCGTCTTTTTATCGTTTCCGATTTTGGTAGGATACCTTTGGTGCCTTCGGAAAGCACAGTGGGCCTGGAGCGATTGGTTAGGGCGGTATCCCATCCCCTTATCTGTGCGTATAGTGACCGCCCGTGATCACTATACAGACAGCCTGGGTTACTGCCAGCTTTCATTGTTCCGTTCTACTGTTCCCTCTGCTTGGTGCGTCTCGCGAATCTTACCGATGATGCGGGGCTGTATTGTTAGTGACAGTCTCGCTTTGGTAAGATTCCCACAGCAATTTGGGATGCGACTGGTTTGCTCCCTTACACTTGCCCGGACCCTTTTCTGTCTGCCCCGTTTCGATTTTCCTTCCCATTTTTATCCTGATCTCGCCTCGCAGTCCGATGCGTCGGGGGTCTCTGCTTTTGTTGTCTCTTCCTCCTCCATCGCTTCCTCTATAGCAGATCTTCCTTGTCCCGCTCTAGATTGGCTCAGGTGGCAGTTTGGTGGTCGCCTGGTTCGTCTTCCCTCTTGTTTACGCTTTTCTTCTGAACTTTCTGATCCTTCAGATCTATTGGGCACGTCTTCCTCTTCCTGCTCTTCGGCATGCTCCCTTCCCTCTTCTTCTTGCTCTCTGTCCATTACCATCCCACTGATAAGTAAGGCAGAAATTGCGCTTCTTAATGAGCGCCTTGATTGCTTGTCCAGGAACTCCTTTCCGGAGGTTGCTGAGGAGTCTCAGTCGGCTTTGAGGGTGACCGTTAGTGAGGAATCTTATGTGTCTACTTCACAGCCTGCTGCTTCTCCTGCCCGTTCGTCCCGTCGCAGATCGCGTAGAGTCCTTTCTACTCCTCGCACCATCCGTACACGCTCTATAGCGGTGTCCGAGCAAATTGATAGATCTACTCGATACTCGCTGTATCTTGTCTGAGCGCGCTCTCCTGTGTTATCGTCTTCTTTCTGTTTTTCCATCATGTCGAACTTTCTTTTCTGGAATGTTCGCGGTATAGGCAACGATGCGTCTTTGGCTAGGCTAAAACGCATCGTCCGAAAACACTCGGTTTGTTTGATTGCTCTTCTGGAACCTTTCCAAGATCCGGAGGGCATAACCAATACCGTTTTATCCTTAGGTTTTGGAGGCGGCTCTGCCAATGTCTCCGGTAAGATTTGGATTTTATGGTCCAAATGCATTGCGGTCCGATCTGTTTTTGACTCATCTCAGCTCTTCTTGGTTGCCTGCTCATCTCACTCTTTTGCTTCTCCTTTTCTAATCTCGGCTGTTTATGCCAAATGCGATCGATCGGAGAGGTTATCTCTTTGGATCGACATTTTAGGTCTCGGCTCTTTGGATTTTTCTAACTCTGTGGTTGGCGGCGATTTTAATATCGTCGCTTGCCAGGCAGAGAAACGGGGAGGAGTAGCCATCAACCGTCTTGCGATGGCGGATTTCAACTCGTTCATTGTCAGCTCTGGTCTCTCTGAGCTCCCTTTTGTGGGCTCTGCGTTCACCTGGTCTAATAACCAAGTAGGCCCTAGCCGTATTCTTTCTAGGCTAGATCGGGTTTTCGGCTCGGAGGATTGGTTTCGCTTACCCTTTTCCTTCTCGGTAGTTCATCTTCATCGGACATTCTCTGACCATTCTCCTCTGATAGTTCGATGCTCTCCTTTCTCCCTATCAGGGCCCTCCTCATTTCGCTTCCAGAGCATGTGGAGATCTCACCATACTTTTCTTCAAGTGGTAGCTGACTCTTGGACCGTTCCCATTGTTGGCCCTCCCTGTACTGTCTTCAGTCGCAAGCTGAAGCGTCTCAAGTGCTGTCTTAAGGTATGGAACACTGATGTTTTCAAGAACATCTTCGACCATGTTCGTTTAGCCGAAGAATCTCTTATCGTAGCTGAATCTTTGTTAGACGAGTCTCCGTCCGCGTCCAACAAAGAGGCGTGGGCTATAGCTCAATCCATCTTCTCTTTGGAACTTCGTATCGAGAATGACTTCCTTCGTCAAAAGGCAAGGGTCAAGTGGGTGATCGACGGTGATGCGAACTCCAAATTCTTCCACTCTTATATTCGCAAGAAGAACAACCCTCTCACAATTCGTGAGATTTTGCATCCTGATCAATCTATGGCTTCCTCGCCTGAGGAAGTCAAAGATACCATTTTGGCTCACTTCCAATCCTTTCTTGGATCTCCGTCGGTTACGGTAACTGACCCAGCTCTGTTAGCCTTCATTCACAGGTTGGTTCTCTCGCCTGAAAGTGACCTTTTAGCGGATCCACCATCGCCTGAGGAAATCCGAGCTTGTGTTTTCGCCCTGAGTAAGGATAGTGCCAGCGGCCCAGACGGCTACAACGGTACCTTTTACCGTTGCTCATGGCCAATTATTCAGGCTGATTTTTGTTTTGTTGTCCAGTCTTTTTTCTCTAGGAGGTTCCTCCCCTCTAGTTGGACCTCCACCAACCTGTTTCTCATCCCTAAGTGCGAGAACCCGCGGTCCTGTGGGGACTTTCGGCCCATTAGCCTTTGCAACTTCTCGAATAAGGTTATTTTCAAGATTCTGGCTAGCCGCCTGGCCCCTTTCCTTGAGCGTATTATCTCTACTTCTCAAGCGGGGTTTGTTAAAGGACGCTTAATTTCCAACAACGTCATGTTGGCCCAGGAACTGATCTCCCAGCTTGACAGGAAAGTTCGGGGCTCAAATGTTGTCTTCAAACTGGACATGGCTAAGGCTTACGATCGTATGTCCTGGTTTTTCGTCATTAAGGTTTTGAGAACTTTCGGTTTTCCAGAAACCTTCATCGACCTGGTTTGGAGGCTTATCTCCAACTGCTGGTTCTCCGTGCTTATTAAGGGTTCTGCGAATGGGTATTTCAGGGCGGGGAGGGGTTTGCGTCAAGGAGACCCGCTTTCGCCCACGCTTTTTATGATCGCGGCAGAAGCTTTCATTCGCGGTCTTCATACCTTAACGGTTTATGGTCAGATTCAGCGTTTCGGGATCCCTAGGGGTTGTCCTCTTATTTCTTCTTTATCCTTTGCTGATGACATTGTTATCTTCTCAAACGGTAGCCGCTCCTCTATCCGGCGGCTCCTTAGTTTCATCCATCAATACGAGAGGTCCTCTGGTCAGCTCGTAAACCCTTCCAAAAGTTGTTTCGTTCATGCGAAGGACTGCTTTTCGTCTCGATCTTCCTGGATTGAGACCTTCTCGGGCTTCAAGGAAGCTTCCCTTCCATTACCTTACCTGGGTATTGTTCTGTACCGAGGAAGGAAGCTTAACGCTTTGTTCGATCCTTTAACTGACAAGGTGAGGGGTAAGATCATTCGTTGGAATGCGGCTCTTCTTTCCTAGGCCGGCAGACTAGTTCTCATTAAGTCTGTGTTAGATTCTATGGGAACTCATGTCTATGCGGCTATGACCCCTACCTCCTCCTCCTTCCGATCGTATCGGTCTTTGGCCTCTTCCATTTTCTGGGGCAACAAGGAGGACGGCCGTCGTCACCACTGGATTTCGTGGGACACGATTTGTCGTCCCAAAATCGAGGGCGGCTTGGGGCTTCGTAATCCCAAGGATATTTGTGCTGCTTTTGCTTGTAAACTGTGGTACAGACTTGGTGCTAACGACTCTTTATGGGCTTCTTTCCTTCACGCTAAGTACCATAGGCTGGCGGGTTCTAATTATTCGGGTTCCCCATCCTATGCAAGTGAGACATGGAAGCACATGCAGTCAGTGAAGTCTTTCTCTGATTCTCATGGCGGACTTACGGGTTGAGACGGCGCTTCGTTTTCCATCCTGAGAGCTTGGACTTCGTTTAGAATTCCTTTCCCTATTTGTCCTTTGTTTTCCTTCATTTGGGATTCTCGCTCTCCTCCTAAGGTTTCTCTTCTGATGTGGCGTATCCTACATGATGGGCTGCCATTAGACGAGAATCTCAAGAGGATAGGCATCCCCTTAGTTTCCCGATGCAGATGCTGTGGCAACGGAGAATCAGAATCCTTGAACCATTTATTCTTCGACAATTCCTCAGCCAGATCTTGCTGGAATTACTTCGGAAACCTTGTTGGTGTCCGAGGGATTGCCAGATCTGCTAATGATCTACCATCTACCTGGTGGGCTGGGAACTCTAGGAAATCTCTTCGTTCGATCATTCATCTCTTGATTCCCTATCTTATTTGCTGGCACATTTGGTGTGCTCGGAATAATGCAATCTACGAGAGCACTTCTATGGACCCTACGACCATCATTCGCACTACAAGAAAACTGCGGTTTACCTACGCCAAATTGGCGTAGGCGGGGCGTAGGTAAATGCATTAACTACGTAACGCCTATGCCAATTTTGGCATGGGTAAAACTTGCGTAGCTAATAAAATACCTACACTTTACCTACGCCATCCGTTGGGTTGTTTCCTACGCCTTTCCTACGCCATAATTTTCTTACGCCTTCCCCACGCCATGTTGTACCTACGGTTTTGTTACGACATTTTTACTTTTTTAAGTGCTCATGTCTTTCCTACGTCATTTGTTTACCTACGTCTTCCCTACGCCCAGTTTTTCTACGCTTTCCCTACGTCATTCATTTATCCACGATTTACCTACGCCTGTGTTTTTAATGTTTTTCCTACGCCATGCATACGACTTTTTGCTGCATTAATATTTCATTTACCTACGCCTTCCCTACGTCTTTTCTGAAGCAATTTTAATATATTACTATTCTATTTCATTTCACCACAATAAATAGAAACTAAAATCAACTTATTTTATATATATACACATTCCAACAAAAAGATTAACGTCAAACCATTCATCTTTAATTCAAAAAACAAATATCTCATTCATATTACAAAGTCAAACAATATTAATCAAGTTCCTATATGTTAAAATAATATGATAATATGTTCATGATACATGACATCATACAGATACCATTAAAAAGTTTTCAATACCCACATTCCTCATGACAATCGTTCGGCTCTTCATCAAATCGCTGTCGAAGCATCTCGGTGAGTTGTTCATACTGCATCTTCAGCATTTGAATCTCCCCTTCTTGACGCTCCACCTTTTCCTCTAGTTTGGCTTTAGTCTGTGCTTCTCCCTTATTGATGCTATAAGTAGCGTCTTTGTATTTCTGCAATTTATCAAATATTGCATCAATTTCTGCATTTTAAACTAATTAAAATAATGTTTACAATGTATGGTATCATGTGTATACATACTTCTAATATATACATACAGTAAGTAAGAACACACACACAAAAATTAGAATGTTGTCTGAAATATAATAATCATCAACCAATACCGAAACAATCATATCTAAAGATAGTCATTTTCAAATGAACGCCTATAGCCATGTGTGGTTATTGCATCAACAAATGACAATTTGGGCTCATATAAAATTATTAAATGGATTTCTTCCTAACCAAGGCCCAAGGCCCAAGGTCCAACGCCCAATAACCTACCCCGAAAATACTTTATCTTTAACATCAGAGATAGTAACTCTACCCCCAAAATGTAACAAAAGCACTGTGTACTTTTGTGGTAAAGTTAACTGCAAAACCTTCCTTGGGCATTCTTTAAAAAATGGCAAGGTTAATAACAAGTTTAGTATTTTGCCAACTCCAAATAAAAAAATTCTCAAGGTGGAGAAAAGAATCTATATATAAATAGCCACTTGCCTTATCTATATACACACACATTCCTATATAAATACCTCATATAAGCCTCATATAACTTTTGCTACAACTCATAATACAATTTTCATGGAGGCATCAACAAGCAAAACTACCGAAGCTGAAGAAATATCAGAAGAGAGTGGTTGGACCGTCTATTTTGAAGACTTTCTTGCTTATTCAGATCTGGTATAAGAGGAGCATAACACATTTTATGATACTTTTGTAGCACTGTATTATAAAGGAAAAATGAGATTCCTTCACCAGCACACTTTTTAACATAACCGCTTGAGAAAAACTTATGCGCTAAGGAAAAGACAGAGGCAAATCTGAAGACTTAGTCAGGAATGAGCTGGCCTAATAAAAGACTAACTGCACAAATTGATTTCAATAGTTGTACGCAACTAGTCAATGACTCAATAATCAACAAACGTGACAGCCTCGCACGTTTTCTGTTGGGTTAGAAACATTAAGGTTGTATGAAAATGTTTTTATTATGAAAATTTCGGCAGTTAGAAAATAAAATGTTTTTATTATGAATTTGGAAGTATGAAGCTTCGTCAATGTGTACATATATTATTTATAAAATATAATTGATTTTTTCCTCTTAGTTTTAGCATTTTCATTAAAAAAATATATAAATGTTTGTGAATCTACAGATGAACCCACTTATTACTGGAAATTTAATTGAAGTCAAAATTTGGATACGGTATTAGAAGTAGTAGTTAAAATTTACGAATAAAAGGATAAGAAAATTAGTTGGAATTCCCATAATTTTCACAGGTCAAATTGTGGACAACGATTCCAGTCAAGATAGTGAAGATACTTGTAAGTCAAAGAAGTTGAGTGCAAAACTGCACAAGGTTGTATCAGTTTGTCATGTAAATAAGGTGATTAATGTTTCACTACAGCACACATGATACCATACATTGTATACATATGATGATGGATTTTTGTGTGTGTGTTCTTACTTACTGTATGTATATATTGGTAAATGCAAAACCATATACCTGAAACACAAATGAGAGAACGATTAAGAAGTTGTTGGTACTGCTTCCGGTACTTCCTGGCTTCGGTCTCAGGAATGCTAAGATGAGGTTGTTCAGTAGCAGTGACAATCCTTTGGAACAACCCATTGAAATCTCTTACTTTCATACTGTCTCAGGAATGCTAAGATGAGTTGCTTAGGTACCGTTCGGCAGTCGGCACAATTTCTTGCCCCGCTCCCGTTCCTTTTGGGTCTACGGTCCGCCCTTTTGGTCAAAGAACTGCCCAGGGCACGAAAGACTTCTACCTCAACCTCATATTTGATGTCCACGCCTTTACTTTTTAGCTCGTCGATTTGAGCTTCATATTTTGTCTGTTTTTTTATTTTATATACTTATCAGCATCACAAAAATATGCATGTATTATTTAAATCAACATTTCTGAATGAATTACTGTAAACTGCTTCGCGGCGTTGTTAATCCACCGTTGGCGTTGTCAATCCATCCAATGGTGGTCGATCTATCACTACTTGAGTCTACCTTGTTAGTCTTGCGATAAACCTCCCAAGATGTCGGTTCCTGTGAAGATCTTCCCACTGATGAGCAGCAAATGTCAGGTTCCGTTCAAGCAAGAAGCTGGTCATCTCCTACTAAATCCCCACCTTATTGCTCTGCTATATTTTGTAAACATTCAGTTGGCATATAGTATATAGACAATACACTTTTCCAGCCTAGTTATAATTACATATAATACAAAAATGACGTGGTTTCTAAACGCTTACAAAGATGACGTGATTTGATAGGTAAACATTTACATGAACAAAAAATCTGGCAAATAAAACAGATATTGGGATGATATAAGGTTTTGATTGTCTCAAGTGAGCAACAATTCACGTTGCCCTGGACAATCTTCTACAAGCTAGTAATCAATATTTCAGTAGACACTAAAGAGAGATTTATAGACAATAACTCAAGACTTCAATATTGTTCCCAGACTAAAGTTCAGGAAGATAAATAAACAAAACTCTTCAACATTGTTGCAGGTATACAATATGCCAGAATCTGTACACACATAATATCGTTGTATCCATCAAGTGATGCATGATATTTTTATCAAAACCTGTTACATATTACCATTATCATGCAACTCTTCTTACCATGAGATTGCTTACTGCAACTTGTAAACAGAAGCTTCTCAGTAATTCCCCTTAATAAAGTTTTTGAAGATGTCCAAACAACAAAGTAAGATCAAAAGATTTCCAGCACCTCATAAATTGTCTGTATAGTCTGTACAAGCTTGATATGACTATATATTCTATACAAACTCGATATGGTCAATGCATACGTTTTTGGTTGGTATAACTTCGCTGAATGGAGATATACAATATCACTGCACATTATGCAAACCTCTGTTGACCAAAAATGGATAAAAATTAAATATTAGTAAGTTGCAGTTTTTGGTTTGTATTTTTCATTTTTTTCGAGAAAGTAAAAGGAAAAAGCCTCTTACCCTCACTTTTAAGCGAACAGTCAATACTCAAACATTCAATTTAGCTTCAATTTCAACCAATTTAACCCAAATCAAAATGCCCAGAACCTTAATTTAAATCTCAGTAAGCCAAGATAAATAACATTACATGTATACAAAAGATAAAGCTAATAAAAAAATATATACCTAAGGAATCGGAGTAGAAGATGGCAGTGAAGGCTGGTGTTTGCGGAGTAGAAGAGTGGCACGTCGACTGGTGGTGGAGCTGCAGAGTTAATGAAATCTAAAGCAGTAAAAGGGCGACTCAATTTTAGAAAATTAGACAACTCAAAACAAGAAATTCGCATACTTAATTAGCAGTGGCAGTATAAAGAGGCTGTAGCAGGACTTCAAATCAGCAGTAGAAAATATCGCGTAGGAGGCAAGGATGAGCCGACGATGGCTGATGAAATAGCCGAGTATGCAGCGATGATTATTTAGAAGGCGTTGATTTTTGAAACCCTAGTTTTTTTGGGTTCAAGCATCGCTATTGCACTTGAATCGAAAACCCAAAACAAGCACCTGAATCGAAATTGAATCAAAACAAATATAAAAGGAGGAGATATAATTTTTGTAGAATTAGTTTTTTTTATTCGGTAAAAACTGAGGTTAGGAGAAGGGGAAGTATACGGTGATTAACATAAAAATTAAAACTTTTTTTGCATGTGTAGGGACGGCGTGGGAAATTTGCTACGTATTTCCTACGTCGTGGAAATGGCGTAGGAAATTATCTACGTCTTTTCTACAGTATCATTTTAGTGTAGACGATTTCCTACACCTTACTTACGCCTCGATTTTTTTTCTACGTGTTGAATTTGGCGTAGGAGAAGCGTAGGAAATTTCCTCACGTCTTCCCTACGCCTTTACCTTTTTCTACCAGTTTCCTACGCCTACCCTACGCCCCGCCTTTTGGCGTAGGAAAGACGTCGGAAATTTTGTGTATGAAACTGAAGTGTTTTCTAGTAGTGTCGGCACGTTAGGAATGACGTATTCCTTGCTTTCCGAGATAGACCTTTCAGGGGAATCACGGGCTCCCGTATTCAGCGTCTTGTGGGTCTTTTTTCAATTTGTTGTGTGTTGAGTTCCGCTAGAACCGGCGTTGGTTAAGTCCCCTAGGCGGGGCGTTGGCCTTCATCCAACGCTCTTGATCCCCCCACCCCCCCTCCCCCCAATTTTTGGTTTTGATGAGTTTGCTAGTTTTTCAGGATTAGGCGTCTTCGTGGTGTTTCAACTGCTCGGTTTTGGTTTTGATAGGTTATGAATTCGTCGATGTCTTTGGCTGCGGTAGGTTCCTTGGTCTGCACTTCTGGTATTCCACCTTCTGTACGGGTGGTGGCTGTCGGAGCTCATCGTGTGTTGTCTCTTGGCAGCCATGGTGTGCTTGAGGCCGTTTGTTGTGAGTTTCTCTGCTTAGCGTGTTTTGCTTTTGGACCACTTTCGGTCCCTTTTCAGTTTGGCGGTGGTTGGTTTACTATTTGGTGGTCTGGCCTACACCTTCACAGGTGTAGCGGGGAAGCTGGTAGAGCGGGCTGTTGTTCCTATTGTTTCAGCTGGGATTAAATGGTTTCTTCTGTTAGTGGATCTTTTTTTTTTCCCTGTGATTTTTATAGGCTTGTATCTGTTTTCGGTAGTATGGAAGATATATTTTCGTATGCCTTGCCTTTTTCTGTGAGCCACTGGAGAAGGGCTTTTTTCTCCTTTAGTTATAAAATTATTTCTTTTGTTTAAATTAAAAAAAAAAAGAACTATGAACGTGCCGCTAGGTTAGAGAACAACACTAACATATAATTTGAATCTATAAAATTTAACCGGACTGACATTATTGGAACAGTTCTAGACAATAATCAGATTAAATGTGGAACTTCAAAAATGGGTTTTTATAACTGTAGTATATCTAGGTGAGTATAGACATTGGCTAATTCATGAGGTCAACATGCATATAAATTTTATAGTAATTCATTTAACTGCGATTGAACCGTTAATGTGAAATTGGATAAAATTTATTATACATTTAGTGTTTTCTTTGACAGAATACTTTTTAGCTGTTAATAACTTCGAAGGTAGTAACAAAAGTATGTATAATTGGTTAGCGTAGGTTGAGCAGTGCCAGTGTTGGTCGCATTAACCTTATATGTGAAATATTACATATCGAAATTTAGGATTCAAATATCAGATGACATACAAAAATGCTCAGGTAAGTGTATGTTTGATTGACAGATCTTTAATGTTAGACACAATGGGAAAACGCAACAGTTTTTTGTACAGTGGAAAAGAAAAGGTGAAAGTGCTTGGAATAAAACACATGGTCTGTATAGTGTAAAAATGAATAAAACTATTTGCATTTTGTGAAATTTATTATACCAAGTCGGTTACACGTGGTTATTATCATATGTATGAACAATGTTGCTATGTTTTGGAACTTGCTCAATGTGAATTAATATTTATGAATATAGACATGGATTTGATGAACAATAATTGCATACGAATAGTTAAATTCTGCTACAATACAAGGTCTCCTTATACATAAATGCAGTAAAAGCTCTTTTATTCAACTTCATGAAACAAACCGACAGCATATACTAAATGTTTATTCAAGGAGCATTGTCACCAACCATAACTTTGCAACTTTGCTATGGTGACAGTAAACAAAAAAAGTATAATTCAACATGAATCGCATTGCAATTACACATAATTCCTAAATGGTCTTGTTTGTAAAAGACTAACAATTGCCATATTATAAAATTCTAGCTGGCACTATATATTGATTATGGGAAAAGGCCTACATCTCATGTACAAATAGGCATTCTGCTGTGCATATCGTTCAAGTCAGTTGTTAATCGTTTTATAATATTGGTTAAATTAAAAGAAAATATGATATACCTTCGCAGTTTGAAGATGACACGGTCTAAACAACATTTACCAACGGGAAAGGTATGCGTGTATCTACCGTGGCTAAAGCGAAGAACAAAACAACCATTGACAAAATACTGGATATATAAACCAGGAAAGCGACAGTAGGAGACCGGAAAATAAACTGTAAACTATATACAATCAAGCACTAGTAACTGTCACTAACACATCTGTATTTTTTATGCAGAGATCAATGTTTTCACGTTGTTCATCTTGTTTTTTAAAATATTTAGTTTATGACGTGGTATTTATATATTAATTTTTGTATGTATCACTGGCTGATTTTCCATGCTAGTCCTCATTTATGTCACAAATACAGTGTTTCAACACTTTTTATGGTACCATACTTTAGTGCTGCATTTATCAATTGCAATTTCATATGAGGTTTCACTTTTATATATAGACGCCATAATATTAGCAATCACTTCTGGGCCTAGGCTATGGTTCATATATCAAGGTATCACTAACTATGAATTAGCATAAGGTTCAACATAAACGTTCATGTCTTAGCCATTTGAAGCAGCATAACGACCAGCAAGTAAACACATGCTCAAATCTTAAAAATAACTCCGATCAATTTTTGATGCATATAATTTCGATTCTTCATGATGTGATGACGCTGAGATTGGAAAGTGTATGTTTAATGCAAACTATTCATGAAAGTCAACTCTTGTTTGGTGGATTTTGTAAAAAATTGTTCTTTTATCACTTGGATCACTTCAATAATAATATTAGCATATGATCAAATTTTGACTAAAGCAGTATAGTTTAGGCGAGTTTTAGTTATCGACTCTCACAGTTCATCAATGCATAAAACAAATTTGTGAATACACATATATTATGCACAATAATAATTAAATAATTAATAAAAAATGTAAGAAATGAATATGTTGAACAAAATATCGTGCGTGTGTTCATGCGTGCATGCGTGCGTGTGCATGTGCTTGTAAGAAGATTATAATCATCCAATTTTAGTAATCTAATCGAATGGGTAATGGCTAAACTGATTCAATTAACTGCACATAATATCAAAAACTTCCACATCCTTAATATATGAATACTAATAAAAAAGGAAAAAACTTTTACATATGTTACGTTTAAATAGATGCCATTTATTACATCATAACTGAATCACAGAATATAAAGCAATGGATGTTTTATGACCATTCTTTACCCCTTTAGAAACTTAAGTCAAAGAAAATATCATCTTAAACTTCAAGAAATGGCAAGAAGAGAGATAATAGCAATTTAATATGTGGAATTTTAAGTAAATTTGTAATAAAGGTAAACCACATTACCAAGGGCACACGAAAATGAGAACATGGGTAAAATATCTATTTGAAAATTCAATAAAATCAAGTTCATCAAACAGATTAATTTAGCAGTATGATAAATACATCAATCATATAAGTAAAACTTTTGATATGCTTCTTAAATCTTTTTTATCTAACATGTTGATCTGGCTAGGCATGGAGCTTCCATATGGGCAGGAATGGAAAGCAATTTTACCTGAATTACAAAAGAGGGTAAGAGAAAGCTTGGATTCGATAGGGAAAAGGGTGGTGCGAAGAAAGAAAGGTGAAGATGTGTAGACGGTGCTGCTGTTGATTATGTGCTAATAGTTGGTAGTATGTCGGTGTTCAAATATTATGGACTATTTTTATGTAATGTCTGTAAGCTGTAAGTGGTTTGTTTTTTCATTTTGGGTTGTATATAATGTTTGAATGTATGGGAAGTGACATGTGACTAATATGTAATATCTGAAGGGTTTAATGATAAGTTATTAGGCTGGGAATATGTTCCCATCCTGGGTTTCAAAAAAAAAATGATAAATACATCAACAATTTTCTATTGCCATTCTTTCCAAAGATACCTTTGCTGTTGGATTTAAGTTTATTTTTGTTGATAATGGATTTCTAAAATGACCCTCTTAATGCACATTTAGACGGAAAACAAATAATAAAATTTTGTATATGTTTACATATGAATATGAATTATTGCTTGTCTTCGAAAGTCTAATTATTTGACAACTTTTAGTAACTCAAAAACCTCTAAAAATAATGATTAATAATTTTCACAAGTTCAGCTGGTCACATTCAAAAATCGACAGCCTATAGTCAAAACGTTCACATTCTCGGGCTGAATAAAAGATAACTGCAAAAGATATAAGCATCATTGAGATATCTAGATTTTATGGTTTCTTATGAACTTAACATGTTAATTTTCACGTGCATAAAGTCAGATAAAATCTACAATGTCAAGTTGTATATATGCACTAAGGTTCCACACATTTACCTTAAGGTCGATAACTATGTACACATGAAATGTAGATCCTATTATATTTTTATAACTGTGATAACATACAAAGCAAAACTATCTATTAAAATATGTACCAACCATATATGACATATAACAGTTCATGAATATGCATTGCATACATTTGTATAAAAAATAATGCTATAGGAAAGTTAAATACTCCTGTGTGCATAGTTTTTAAGATGTAGGCAGTCATCTTTTACTTATGATGTATGTTATAAATCATATATTGATGCATATTGTTAGCCCGTCTTTGAACCAGGCAGTGTGCGGGTGGATTTAGCTAAATGGATTTCTCAATTATCAGGACAGGAAGTCCGAAGAAATGACTGTTAAGCTCGGGAATCAAATATAAACAAGGCTACAAGGCAATGAACGAATGGATTCAGGTGAATAACATTTTGGAATATTCTAAGTATGGTTTGGCACTTCCCGTAGGCAGGGGATCGATATGGATCACTACGGCTATGGAGGACTTAGATCGGCAGTTCAACTTATGAGAAATCGATCAATATCTCTAAAAAAACACCTAGGCAACTTCGAAGAAAAACTTCAGAAACCCAAAGCCAACATCAAGGTGCACCCCTAGGGATCATCGACCCCAATTCACCAAGATTAGGGATCAGTACCGATCCCCTATATGGTCGGTACATGTCCCAAAAGATTAGATTTCAGGTCGGGATTTTTTCGAGGATCAGGTCTTGATCTTGAGGTTTTGTATGCGGATTTTCAATTGGATATTTACGCGTCTTCCCCTATAAATATAGAAGGCATGACACACTCTTGGGATCTTTCTAGCTTTGTTTTTTGCTCCATTATTCTCTTGGCTTTCATATCAACTGTACTTGTAATCTTACAATATAATAAAAGATTACTTGGAGTGGGCATAGACCAGAGTTTGTCAAACCACTGCAACTCTTGTGTGTTTATTTCTTACTGTTTTTAATTTTCTTTCTTCATTATTTATTCTCTGCCATATTCATTTAGGTGTGTGTGCAAATTTTGATTTAAACATTTTGGTGTTTTCACTGAGAAACACTTGAACCCACTAATCAAAGATTTGAAAAGGATTCTAAATGGCTAGACAATTAACTAAGAGGGTTGTTATTGCTGGAAATCAACAAGAGGGCAGCCGGGAGGTATACTCAGGAGCTAATCAACCATCTATCTACATAACTCAGGATGAGATAGAGGCTATGATGGGTGAGATGCAAGAGAGGATGATGGTGCGACAGGAAAAATGATACAAAATTTCCTTATGAGGATGGAACATGAGGGAGCAGCATGAGCTGCTGGAAATTAGAACCAAGCACGAGGAGCAGGAGCTAACGAGCAAAGGAATGGGGCGGAGCAACTAGGGGTAAACCCTAGACCAACCATAGGGATCAGTACCGATTCCTCCATAGGGGTCGGTATCGAACCCCAAAACTTAGGGGGCTTGCCCCAAGTTAATTATGACGGGAGTGGTGTACCTCCAGTGATTGATGCTGGGCGTATTATTGCGGATCAGAATCTGGAAGCATGGCCAAAGGAATATATGTCGGAATACCCTCACGAAGCTGGGGGTAGGCTGGGAATTTGGATTTGAGGCGATATATGGATGAGAATGGAAGGTTTGCCGAGTTGGCTAGTGATGAGAGGTGAATTTCCCAATAGAAATTTGGAACTGGAGTCATTCACTCTGAAATCAGGCATGCTAGGAACCCACCGGAGTTCAAGTTACTAACACTGGAGACGTATGACAGAAAGTAAGACCCTACAGTACATTTGATGAGGTATATCAAGTATATGGAAGTGCTGGAGGCAAAGGAAGAGGTCATGGCTCAGTGCTTTTCCACGTAATTGACCGATTTAGCTGCGCTGTGGTTTAGGCGGTTGGAAATGGATCAATAAAAACATGGAATGAGTTGGTAGACACCTTTATGACGCAATTTCGGGTCTATATTTCGCTACCCAAAAACGTGATGACATTGTGCACGGTGAAGTAGAGGACTGGAGAATCTATAAGGAATTATCTGAGAAGGTTTAATATGGCAGTTGCTTCGGTGGATAAGGCAGATCTGTTGATGGTTTTGACGGCGACTGTTTCTAGAGTCGTTGATAAAAAGAATTTCAAAGTGGCATTGGAATAGGATCCACTGATGGATTGTGCAGAATTTATCATGAGGCCGAAAGGCTTTTACAGTAGGAGGATGCTTCAATCGATAAGGAAGACACGAATGTTGTGAAAGGTGAAGGGCCGCCTGGAGAAGGCTCCAAGATGGATAAAGGAAAAAAGAAAGGTAGATGACGGATTTGATGGTTTGAAAAGGCAAAGGAGAGAACTGAAGTTCTCTTCTTACATAGATCTGAATGAAACACCAGTAAGGATTTATATGGACACTAGAGGGAAACTCCCCTATCGGAAACCAGCTAGGAGGGAGCCTACGGAGCGAGAAAGGAGATCTGGAAAATATTGCCTATTCCATGTGCTGGATGGCCATACTACAAATGATTGCAGGCACCTACGGGATCTGATAGAGGAACATGTTAGAGATAACCAGCTACAACAATACGCAAGAAAGCGAACTACAGTGACGAAATGGGAGCAGCCGTCATCTGCGGTGAATGGAAATGGGTTTGGATCAAGGTCGAAGATGGTCATCTCTTGATCAGGATGGCAAGAAATCAAGTATGGCTCTTGAACTCAATTTTCCCTTTTTAGTAAACCATGCAATAATATAGTCTAAGCACTTACTCAAGTACAACATCTCAGATGGTCCCTAGGCACGCTCTGAGTAGATGCTAAACTGCGGCACCCGGAGAGGCAACTGTAATAACTTTAGACTTGGTAGTTTTTTGGTATTTAAATTTCAATCCAATAAATGGATCCCTGGATATTTACAAAACACCAAGTCCCCTTGCCGGAGAGTGAGCTGATGGACTTGTGCGGCTTGGATTAAGCCCTCGACCAAAGGATCGAGGCCGGAGAAAGGAAGTCAGTACGGTATTGATCACATTAAGCCTGTGACTGGAAAGTCAGGGTCGGAGAGCAAGAAGTAAGACGCTTCACTGGAGAGCGACATGATCGGCTTACTTGTCGTCGCTCCCCCTTCATCGAAGAATGATTGGATACGGTCAAGCTAGGATCCGATATGACCATGATCGGTCGAGGTAGACCATGGCATCGCGTTATGTTCCATCCAGAGAGACAGGATCAGAGTGCAGGAAGTATGCCGCTTCACCGGAGAGTGACAGGATCGGCTTACTAGTTATTGTTCCCCGTTCATTGAGAGTGATTTTATGAGGTCCATCTAGGGTCCGGTGAGACCATGATTGGTCTAGGAAGATCAAGACATCACTATATGTCCAGTTTGAGTGTCGGGATCGGAGTGCAGAAAGTGAATCGCTTTGCTGGAGAGTGACAAGATCGACTCACTCGTCGTTATGTCCCCTTGCCAGAAAGCGAGTAGATCGGGCTTAGCAAGGATCCAGAGAGACCATCGACCAGTCCGGAGAGACCATGAACCCGGTTAATGATCCAAAGAATCACGGGTTGGCTTACTGACTTCGAATGGTTATGGATTTGGATAACGAACCAATGAGATCAAGGAATTTTATAACGATCCGGTGAGATCGCGGACCTAGATAACGATCTGGTGAGGTCGCGGACTTGGATGACAATCCAGTGAGATCGTGAATTTGTCAGACGATTCGATGAGATCGTGGATTTGGTTATCGGCTTTGGATGGTTATGGATTTGGTTAAGGATTTGAATTGATTACGAATTTGGCTATCGACTCAAAACAGTCATAGATTTCACTAAGAATTCAGAAAAATTGTGTTTTGGCATGCAATTGTTAACTCTCGGGCGAACATGGGATGACTCATAACAACACGGTTGGCAAAGGATTGGAAACTTTGGCAATCGATGGATTATGGACTTTGGTATTTACTTTGAAAACAAAACACACCTTCCTACCGCAAGGCATGTTTTGGAGAGCAAGTGTTAACCCACCTTTGAACCAGGTAGTATGCGGGTAGATTTAACTAAATGGATTTCACAGTTATCAAGGCAAGAAGCTGAAAGAGATGACGGGTAGGCTCGAGAATCAAATAGAAACAAGGCTATAAGGCAATGGACGAATGGATTCAAGCGAATAACATCCTAGAATATTCTTAGTATAGATTGGAACGTCCCTTAGGCAAGGGATCGGCATGTATCACTATGGCTATGGAGGACTTAGATCGGTAGTTCAGCTTATCAAAATTCGGTCAATATATCAAAAAAAAAATCTAGGCAACTTCATAGAACAACTTCAAAAACCCAAAGCCAAGATCGGGGTGGATCACCCTTAGGGATCGCCAACCCCAATTCCCTATGGTTGGGGATCGACACCGATCCCCTTTTAGGGGTCGGTATCGATCCCAAAAGATTAGCTGTTTGGGGTCGGGATTTTTTAGGGGACGAGGTCTGGGAGGATGAAAGGGAAGAAGGAGAGTATAACTCATCTTTGTTAATAGTTGGAATAGAAACACAATCTTTTGATTCGACCGTAAAGTTTCAAAAATACCCTTATATACAAATAAGATGTCAGGAGTTTGAATCCCACTATGATAAAAAATTAAAAGCAATCTTCAAATGGAAACTTTGATGCATAAATAAGGCTTCAAGTTCAAACTGAATTCCAACAAAAAATTACAATTGTTCTTTATATTTTTTAGTTTATTTTTATCAAACTATATAAATAATAAATTTATTTATTTTATAAGGGCTTTTATATGCATGTGCCAAAAAATGTAGTATATATAAATGGGGAAGTAGATGACAATACGTATGGCGGACGCGTCCGACGTCAATTTTATATCATTTTCCAACCTTTCCCCAACGATGTTGGGGTGGAGTCGCCTGTTGGTGCATTGGGCATGTGCCCAACGGTAACGTGCCAACCCATGCCGACGAACGATACCTTAATAACTTATTATATATGAGATTAAATGGGCTAGCCTTTATTAGTCCTTATTAGGGGTATTTTGAAATTTTTATATCAGTATAAAGAATCATTGCATCTAGATTCAATGTTCCATTACATAATTTTAATTTGTGGAAATTTATCACACACCCTTGTTTTTAATTGTTTTATAAAATATATCCCTCCCAATTTCCATTTATGCTTTAAGTCCCTTTTTTTTCCATGTCCGTGTTTACGTTTTTATCCTTCCATATACCTAATTTAGTCTCTCTCCTCAATAGCTTTCAATTTTTCTGTTGAGAATTTTGATTTTAAATTTCCATGGAATTTTTTTAAATTTCAAATTCCGACCATCTTTCAGCTGCATCCGTTCGATTTCAGATATCCAAAGTGTTCATATAGATCTTGAGTTACATCTCATTCGACTCGATCGATTAAAGTTGCATGATTGAATTTACCTTCCATCTTGATCAGTTTTTGCTATGTGTTCATTTCTTTCAACCGCCTCTTCTTCTGCATCTCGATCGGTTATAAATATCTTCTTTGGTTCTGTGTTAAAATATGAATTCGAGGTTAGTTTTTTATAATCATAGTTATTTTCATCTTCTTTTGTTTTGCATTTTGTTATTAGTTACGTTGTTATTTTTTAGTTGAATTTTGTTGTTTTTATTTACTGTTTTGCGTTTTTACTATGATTTCATTTTGAATTTGATTTGAAGGTTTGTCTTCCATTCATGTATTCATCTGTTTTCAAGTTTGTTGAATTTACTGTGATTGTTATTATCATCATTGTAGTTGGTTGTAATTCTCATGTTGTTATTGTTATAATTCATATATGTTGTTGTTGAATTATAGGATACAAATGAGATGTGTTGGTGAAGTTTTATGCAGTACATTGTTTTTATGGCAAATATTTGTTGGGTAAATATTTACCATTACAATATTTATTATAAATATAGTTCATGTTGTTGTTTTTATTGTTATAGTCGATAATGATGTTGTTATTGTTATAAGTCATTTATGTTGGTGTTGAATTATATTATATTAATGGGATATGGCAATAAAGTTGTATTCGGTAAATTGATTTTGTGGCAAATATTTGCCAAGCAGAAATTTGCCATAGCAACATATATTTATTAAGTAATTTTTACTGTAGTTTTTACTATTTGTTATGTTGTTTTACTTTTATTCTAACATTATATTTTTTTTTTCAGCTCTAAACCTATTGATGTTCTTGTCAATTTTCCGTTAGGTAGTGATACTTATAGTAGGCGTCTTGGTTTGAGTGACTGTGTGTTGAGATTGAAAAATGATATTTGTGAACATTTGTCTGAATTAACACCTGGTTCTATTGAATTGGTTTATGAAAGAGATGAAAGGAGAAGAGTTATTGGAACTAATTCTAATTTGCATAGTATATTGTTGCTTGTTGCTCATAGTTGTGATGATTTTCTACTTGTTTCGATTATATCTAAGCAGTGTAAAAGTATATCAGCTGATGTTGGTTCTTATAGTTCTTCATTTGTTACTTCTTTTGGTGAGTGTGGCTCATCTGCTTCTTCTATGGTATGTTCTTAAGTTGATTCTAGTTCTATTTTGAAATGATTTTTAAAAAATGATTCTAGTAATCCAGTATTTACTGGTGTTGGTCAAAGATTTGCTGGTGGCGTTGAGGAGTTCCGATTGTACCTTATGATATATACTATATTAGGAATGATTATAAAGTTAATGTTGTTAATTATGATGGGGAGCGAGTTACAGCTGTCTATTCACGGGAAGGTTGTACTTTCACATTCATGCTTTTCGCAAGTTTAACCTACCAGGTTTTTTTTTTCAAAATTATGCAGCCTAATCATTCATGTGGAGCTAGCATTATAGATGTTAACCATCCACCTGTTTCTCGTAAATTAGTTAAGAAGCTAGTTGTTGATGGTTCAAATTCTCTTATGAAAATGAAAGATATTGTTCATTTATTTCAAAAGAGTACAATATTATATTAAATTACTATTTTGCTTATACGGAGAAAAGATTGACTTTGGAAGAAATACATGCAATGATTTGCTTTCATATCATCGTTTTAAATCTTTTTGTGAAGCTGTGGTTGAGTGCAATCCTGGCAGTACTGTTGAACTTCAAGGTGATTTTGTTACTCATGAATTTGAGAGGGTTTTCATAGGATTTGAAGCATGCAAATATAGATTTGATTATTGTCATCCTTTAATTTTTTTTGGATGGGACTTTTATGAAAGGTAGAGGCTAAGGCTGTATTATGTCTATTACAGCTAAGAATAGTAATTAAGGTATGAATTAGTTTTGAAAATTATATTATAATTTATTTGTCTTTCATTTCGTGAAATGTTTGTGTGTCAAATGTTTGTTATAATTTCATGGCAAACATTTGCCTATCAAATATTTGCCACGTTTTTATGGCAATTATTTGACATACCTGCGTTGTTTCATTTTATTCGATAAGTTTGTTTTCTTGTTATTTTGTTTGGTAAATTAGTATTATATATGCTATTTTATATACTTGTCCAACTATTTTCGAACGATTTAACTTTTTTTTATATTGATTGTTAGGTTGTTAAATATTACAATGTCAAATATTTGCATATTATTATGGCAAATATTTGACATACCTTTGATGTTGCAGTTTTTATATTTTGTGTATTTAATTTTTATTTTGATTATGTGACAAAACGGTTTTTATTTCTTTTAGGTTTTTTCCGCCAACTTTTTGGGATTGTATCTAGTGAAGATGAACCTAAATGGTATTGGTTTTTGACGAAGCATCGGGAAATGTTATGTAATGATGATAGTTATTTCACTTTTATATCTGATAGGCATCCCGGTCTTTTGCTTGTTATTCCTCAAGGTTTTCCAGATTCAGCTCTTGGTTCTTGTTACTATCATTTGAAGAATAATTTGAAGAGTTTTTTAACAAAAAGGTGTCCTCAAGGTAAAAGAAGTGGATTATTTCATTGTTTTATCAACCTGCTAATGCTGCTATAGTAGAAGTATTTAAGCAAGCTTTGACTACGTTTAAAAGTGTTGGTGGGGTAGAAGTGCTGAAAATGACCTATCACTGCATGTTTAGATAGAATTCATTTGAAGCTCATGAAACTTATGTCTGATGGACGTGGGTTAAGTAAAACTTTGAATAGTCCATTGTGCCCTGTTATAGAGAAGCATTTAAGGGATTTATACCTTGAGGGTATTCAATGGAAAGTTACCGGATTTACTATTGATATTTATGAAGTTCGGTCGGCTCAACCTTATCGTGTAGATTTGAATGTTCGACGATGTTGTTGTAACTTATGTCTGATTTATAGGTTTCCATGTACTCATGCCATTAGATGCATTCTTGATTTTGATTTGGATGTTTACTCCTATATTGAAGAATATTTCAAAGTGTCCTTTTTCCAAGCAACTTATTCTCATCTGATTCATCCACTCGTTAGTTTTCAAATGGAAGATGTTTTACCTGAAGATGTTGGAAGTTCACCCTCCTAAGAGAAGATGTGGGGCAGGAAGGCATATATCTTGTGAACGGATTAAGTCTGCTGGTGAGCTGAATAAATACAAACGTTGTAGTTTGTATAAGGAATTGGATCGTAACAAAAGATCTTTTTTGTTAAAAAATAAAGTGTAATTTATATACATTATTAGCTTTTCATTGTGAAGACTATTAATGCGATTTCATGCTTTGTTTTATTGATATAAATGTTTTTTTTGTTTTCTTTACTTATTTGTTTGGTTAGCAACATAATTTACTATGTTTGGTTAGTAATAGTTTGGTAATTAAAAGCCCGTAAATATTTGTCCGACAAATATTTATCGAGTTAATAATTGCTAGTGATCGGGATGTGTATTGCTAAACTTGTAATTCTTATATAAACTTTTGCATCCATAAGTATATGATTATGTTTTTTATCTTGTTATATTTTGCATTCACATAATTCTTAATATGTTATGCACCAGGCATATGTTAGCTGGCAAATATTTATCCATCAAATATTAGCATGGAAAATATTTGCCGAGAAATTTTTTGTTATTCAATTATTTTCTTAACAAATATATGGTTTGCTTTTACATTCCATACGTACCTGATTAGGTTTGGCATTTGGTTGATATTTGCTTTTCATGGTTTGCTCGGTTAAACGATATATTTTGTGTATAAATAGTTTTTCATATGTACCCAATTAGGTTTGGCATTCGGTGGGCTTTTACATTCATACGTACCGGATTAGGTTTGGCATTTGGTTGGCTTTTGCATCCATGCATACCTGGTTAAGCATGGCATGCAGTTGGCATTTGCATCCATACGTACCTCGATTAGATTTGGCATTCGGTTCGTTATTGCATTTCATGGTTTGCTCATTTAAACAATATATCTTGGGTATAAATCATTTTCATATGTACCGATTAGGTTTGGAATTCAGTTCACTTTTGCATTCATACGTACGCGATTATGTTTGGCATTATGTTGGATTTTGCATTCCATACATACCTGACTAGGTTTGGCATTCAGTTCGATATTGCATTCCATGGTTTGCTCGGTTAAACGCCATATTTTGGGTATAGATCGTTTTCATATGTGGTTGATTAGCTTTGGAGTTGATAGGCTTTTACATCTATACATACCCGATTAGGTTTGACATTTAGTTCATTATTGCATTCCACGGTTTGCTTAGTTAAACAATATATCTTAGGTATAGATCACTTTCATGTGTACCGATTAGGTTTGGCATTCGGTTGGCTTTTGCATCCATATGTACCTGATTAGGTTTGGCATTCGGTTGGCTTTAGCATCCATACGTACCTAATTAGGTTTGGAAATCGGTTGGCTTTTGCATCCATACGTACCTCGATTTGGTTTGGCATTCGGTTCATTATTATATTTCATGGTTTGCTCAGTTAAACAATATATCTTGGGTATAAATCGTTTTCATATGTACCCGATTAGGTTTGGAATTCAGTTCACTTTTGCATCCATATGTACCTGATTATGTTTGGAATTATGTTAGCTTTTTCATTCCATACGTACCTGATTAGGTTTGGCATTCGGTTTGTTATTGCATTCCATTGTTTGCTCGATTAAACAATATATTTTGGGTATAGATCATTTTCATATGCACCTGATTAGCTTTGGCATTTGGTAGGCTTTTACATCTATACGTACCCGATTAGGTTTTTCATTTAGTTCGTTATTGCATTCCATGGTTTTCTTAGTTAAACAATATATCTTGGGTATAGATCATTTTCACGTGTACCCGATTAGGTTTGGCATTCCGTTGGCTTTTGCATCCATACATACCTGATTAGGTTGTTTACTTTTGCATCCATATGTACCCGATTAGGTTTAACGTTCGGTTCACTTTTGCATCCATACGTACCCGATTAGGTTTGGCATTCGGTTCATTATTGCATTCCATAGTTTGCTTGGTTAAATAATATATCCTGGGTATAAATCATTTTCATATGTACATGATTAAGATTGGTATTCGGTTGGATTTTGCTTTCATACGTATCCGATTAGGTTTGTCATTTTATTTACTTTTGCATCCATACGTCTCGATTCGGTTTAGCATTCGGTTCGTTATTGCATTGCATGGTTTGCCCTGTTAAGCAATATATCTTGGGTATAGATCGTATTCATGTGTACCCGACTAGGTTTGGCATTCGATTGGTTTTTACATCCATACATACCCTATTAGGTTAGGCTTCGGTTCGATTTTGCATCCATACGTGCCCGTTTAGGTTTGGCATTCGGTTTGTTATTGTGTTCCATGGTTTACTCAGTTAAACAATATATCTTGGGTATAGATCGTTTTCATGTGTACCCAATTAGATTTGGCATTCGGTTGGCTTTTGCTTCCATACGTACCCAATAAGGTCTGGCATTCGGTTCACTTTTCCATCCATATGTACCCGATTAGACTTAACATTTGGTTTTATTGTATTCCATGGTTTGCTCGGTTAAGCAATATATCTTGGGTATAGATTGTTTTCTTGTGTACCCGATTAGGTTTGACATTCTATTGGTTTTTGTATCCATACGTACCCAATTAGGTTTGGCATTCGGTTCGCTTTTGCATGCATATGTACCCGATTAGGTTTGACATTCGGTTCGCTTTTGCATTTCATGATTTGCTCGGTTAAACAATATACCTTGGGTATGGATCGTTTTCATGTGTACCTGATTAGGTTTGGCATTCGGTAGGCTTTTACATCAATACGTGGCCGATTAGGTTTGGTATTCAGTTTTCTTTTGCATCCATACATACCCGATTAGGTTTGGCATTCAGTTTGCTTTTGCATTCCATGGATTGCTCGGTTAAATAATATATCTTGGATATAGATTGTTTTCACATTTACTTGATTAGGTTTGGCATTCGATTGGCTTATACATCCATACATATTTGATTAGGTTTGGCATTCGGTTGGCTTATGCATTCAAACGTGCTCGATTAAGTTTGGCATTTTGTTAGCTATTACATTCCATGGTTTGGTTTGTTAAAAGTATATCTTGGGTATAGATCGTTTTCATGTGTACCCGATTAGGTTTGGCATTCGGTTGGCTTTTGCATCCATATGTACCTGATCAAGTTTTGCATTCGGTTGGTATTTCCTTTCCATGATTTGTTTGGTTAAACAATATATCTTGGGTATAGATGATTTTGATACGTACCCAATTAGGTTTGGTATTCGATTGGCTTATGCATCCATATGCACTTGATTAGGTTTTGCATTTGATTGGCTTTTGCATTCATATTTACTAGACTAGGATTGGCATTCAGTTAGTTTTTGTATACCATTATATCATTGGTTAAACAATATATCTTGGTCATGTACCCACAACCAAGTCCACAACCGAGCCTATAACTTAGTGCATAACCAAGCCTATAACCGAGCGTATGATCGAGCTTGTGACCGAGCACATGACCGAGCCCATAATCGAGCGCATGACCGAGCGAATGACCGAGCCCATGACCAACCCCGTGACCAAGCCCATGACCGAGTCCATGACTAATCCCTTGACCGAGAACATGGCCGAGCCCATGACCGAGACCGAGCCCTTGACCAAGCCCATGACTAAGCCTATGATCGAGACCTTGATGGAGTCCTTGACTGAGCCATTGATCGAGCATATGACGCATATAACCAGGTCTATGTTTATGCAAAGCATAACCAAACTATAATCTAGCACATAACCAAACACATAACCGGTCTATGACCGTGCTCATAACCGAGCCCATAACCGATCTTATGAACAAGCACATAACCGAGCCCATAACCAATCATATTGACCAAGCATTTAGTTAGAATTTGATTAAATTGTGCATGAATTGCTTGTGTAATTTTTGCTTGGCAAATATTTGCTGGGCAAATATTTGCTGGGCAAACATTTGCTGGGCAAACATTTTTCATGTTAATATTTGTCAGGCTAATATTTGCCCTTCATTTACTTGTCAGGCAAATATTTGCCAGATATTTGATTTTATTTCATAAATTGTACAATATTATATTGTATGAGAATAACAAAATATCATTTGAATTATGTACATTACATTTTAGATATAAAAAACTATACATTATATCATGTTTATAGTATGTAGCAGTAAAAACATAGCATATTTGAGTTAAACATCAAATTTGTACATTTCACCAACCATTTCTTTCTACATAGGACATTATAGTTTAGACATTGAGTACTTTACAGTACATTGTGATAAAAGTTTTTAACAGTCTTTCAAAAGTGTTTCTAAAACGTTCAGTATGTACAAGTAAGATTACATATCTAGTATCCAGCAACTATCATCTAGGTTTTGGTACTTTCGGCCACGTAATATAAACTGGTGGCATTTAAGCGAAATTTCCTATGGCTAAATAATCATTAATATATTTGACCGTGTCAGATTCTGATTTCTAGCCACATTCTTTGTCTGTGAGAATCTCATATAGTATCCGAGCTCTTAGTTTCTACATTCCTGGATCTTCTTATAAAACTACCTTTTCGTCTATTTGTATGTCATTGGATAGGTATTCCATATATCGCATAACAAATATCGCACAATCAATTCTCTATTAGTTAAAAAAAGTAATTTTAATGTTATTAAATTTACTATTATTAAATAAAAATTTATACTTACGAATAGTGTTTTTGTTGTCGACAATTGATAAAGTTCACCGGTTTGTTATCATTTTCAGATGGTTGCTTCCCATTTTTTGCATAGAATGACTTCAGAACTTCCATTATTTTATTTCTATGGAAAATATAATAAAGGCATTTAAATGACTATTGTTGTTAAGTAAATATTTAAAAGGCAATATTAGCCAGGTAATTATTAGTCATGCAAATATTTGCCTAGCTAATATTTGCCTTGCAAATGTTTGCCTGACAAATATTTTCCTGGTCAATATTTGTCTGGAAAATATTTGTCATCAGTACTCAATAATATGTTTTAAATTTACCATTATTTTTGCTTGCTGTTTGCCTGGACAGTCGGTGTTTTTCTTCTTGGCCTTTGAGAATCATAATATTTCCAAGGTTTGCAACGGTATTGAATTCCAACAACATATAATGATTTGTATGATGTAATGGTATCAATATTTTACTATAGTTCTCAGCTTCTTCTTCCATCACATTGACTACCACTGAATCATAGTTGATTTGTAGTCCGAAAGTATAGATACCTATGATTACATATTAATTAATTTTCAAACTTCCAAGTGTTATTTATTTGCAGTTTTAAGTATTTCATACCGCTGCATAAGATTTTAAGTATATGATATCTTTGTGATTTTCCTTTAGTTTGATTGCTGAGTACCAATCTATAACCTGCAAAGAAATATGATTTTATATACTAGTTTTTTTATTTTCAGCTAATAATATTAAACTAGTATAATATCGTTGAATCAATGAATATATTGAATAACATGTCGAAAATATTGACTAATTTTATTTCAGTGTCATTGTAATGGTTATAGTATGCAGCTTTCCTATTTAAATAATAAGTATATTAGTATGTATTATAGTAAGAAGGTTAGAATATAATATATAAACTTTAATTATGGTATGTGACTGAAATTAACACTTCAGTGTGTGAATATTATGTATTCTAAAATTTATTTGGCATATTTATTCCTAAAAAAATTGACTGGAAAATATTTGCCAAGCATATATTTGTTATGCATTCTTACATTTTGTATGTTTGTTTGAATATATGCATTTCATGTTTCGATAAATTAAATTACCCATTTCCATCTTTTTCATAAAAAACATTAAGCTCATCAATTTGTTCGTTTGTGAGCCATTTCTTCTTAAGCTTGCTTTTTTGCACCAATATCTTTGCGTCTTCCTTTATTTCAGGCCTATCATGATCAGATTCAGTACATTGGTTGATATACTTACAAGTTAAGAAGTTTCTTCAATTTCTTTTTCAATTGTGCTTTTATCCAATTTCTTTCGATATTGTCTTTTTTTCTGTGTTGGATATTCGAAATTTGAATTATTTTTCTCTCTGTTTGATTTTTGTTTTACTCTTTTTGAGAGTGAAGAAGGTGAAACTTTTCTTTTTTTCTTTTTTGTCCTCTTTTTCAAACTTGATTTGGAAATCTGAAGCCACTTTTTGTTGAATATATTTTCAGATTCTTGCGTTGCTTTTTCGCTGTTATGTTGGCTCTCGCTAGAAGGTGTTAGTGGATTGAATGTTGGGTAGTCTATACCTGGTCTGTCTTTCTTTATAGCATCTGTTACAATTCTATATTTAGTATATGTTAAATATTTGAGTTATATTATTTTACATAAAAAATGAATTTTGTTTTAAAATATATACCTTTTGTTTTTTTACTGTTTTTTTCTATTATCCTTCTATGATCAAACTTTCTAATTTATCAACTGGTTTGTTAGAAAATTTTAATTGTTAAATGTTCTTTTGCTAACAAATAGGTGGTAAATTTTTGCCTGATTGAATTTTTAACAATAAGTTTAAAATTTTTACCTTTTTGTGCTTTTTTCTCTTCGGTAGCCTCTTTTTATTCGTGGCTTTTTACTTTTTTTGGTATGATAGCTACTTCAAATTGGCTTGCCGTTTGGTCATCAGTTTCTTCATCATCATCTTTGGCAGTAGCATCATCCTTACTCTAGTCAGCACCATCAATACCATCCCCATCACCACCACTAATATTATCACCAACACCACCATCTTTGTCCCCAGCACCATCATCGGCACTACCATTGCCACCAATACCATCACCATTACCAACACTAGCATTACGATCACCACCATCTTTGTCATCAGCATCTTGGTCATTATAATCACCACCACTAATAGCATCACCACTACCATCAATACCACCAACAACACTACGATCACCAACATCTTCAGCACCATCATTAATGTTGAATCATGATTTTTGATTCATGACAAGCTTCAATGATCAACAATGAGATTAGACGATCAAAGCGACAAAAAAAGAGAAAGCTATACACACGTGGTGAACTACAAAGGAAACTAGACTTCAAATCCGAGTACGCTATAAAAATCTTTATTGTTTGAGTCGTAGTTATAGTTTATAATTGTTAAAATCACTCCTCAAGTAGTATACACACACTATACAAAAGCTTTAAATATATATATACAAAATAGTGTGCACAAGTGCTCACTGTGCAAAAAAGCACAATACAGTCGACTGGACTGAATTCATCAATCGACTGAATATGTGTTCTTTACACAGACATGCACACGTGAACACCACTTTGAATATTCAGTCCACTAGATATTTTTTACCAGTCGACTGACCGTACGCAACTGCTATATTTCCTGAAGGGTTGCTTCTCTTTGCGAAGTGTAACGATCGAATTCGAAGAGTTACGGATGCAACTCTTGATTGAAACTCTTCGCGAACAGTAGCAACCTAATATATTATCTATATAGATCTAAATCCATGATTTTAACAATCGAATTTTTTACTTCAATCTATTCTATTCTCTGATCTATATTTCTTGACTATATTTCTACATTCTAAAAGCTTTCTAATCAAAGATATATTGCTTGAATCTCAGAGTTAATTATTATATACTTCGATTCAAAGTAATATCTTCCTTTTTAATCTTCACACGCACAATATATAGTTGAGGATTTGATTATAGGAAGGGTGTACTATCAAAGACAAATCAGTGTTATTAAGAATACAAAGCGTCAACAACTTTATCGAAATTGTAGAAATCCTGTTAGTTTGTATTAGGCGGAAAAGTCCTCTTCGGCTACTGAGGTGGAAAAATCCTGTTCGGTTGCTCGGGTGTTGTATACCAATTCCTCCGAGTTAAGTGAGGGGTTATTGAGACAAATTCCATAGGGAAGTCTAGGACTGGACGTAGAATGGGAAGTTAGAACCAGTATAAAAACTCCTGGTGTGCTTATTCTTATTTACTTTACTATTATTATCTGTTTTCAAATTTAGATTATAATACATTCCATATTACACGATCCTAAGTATTAGTTATACGGCATACGTACTTTCAATTGGTATCATAGCACGGTCATCTAATAACCGTTACATAGTTATTTGATAAATTCTAGTAATATGGAAAATAACACTAACAACAGTTTTATAGAAGGTCAATCCACTGCACGACCACGACTATTCAATGGCATGAATTACACTTATTGGGCTACATGTATGAGAATTTATATGCAAGCAAATGGTTTTGATTCATGGAATATCACACAATCAGAATATCATATACCCACAAATTGAATATTCTACATGGTCAAACACACAAAAATTAGATGCTACTGCAAATGCTAAAGCTATTAATATGTTGTTTTGCGCCTTGGACAAGAATGAGTTTAATCGTGTAAGCGTGTGCAATACTACATATGAATTATGGCGAACACTGAAATAACTCATGAAGGTACTAACAAGGTTAAACAAAGCAGGATATCTATGCTTAAGAATCAATTTCAAAATTTTAGAATGAAAGAAAATGAGTCCATTAATGATATGTATTCCAAATTCTAAGATATTTAACATTCATTATTAGGACTAGGAGAATTTTTTTTGATTTTGATATAGTATCAAAAATCTTTAACTCTTTAACGGATGAATGAGAAAGAAAGGTCTTAGCTATTGAAGAAGCAAATGATCTTTCCACTATGAAACCAGAAGAGTTAATAGGAAATCTAATGTCATATGAAGTGAATTTGCAGACAAAGAAAGTTCAAGCACAGGATAAGAAGAATCTAGCATTTCAAGCAGAAAAAGATGATTTAGATTCAGATGAAGAGAATATGACACTTATTACAAAAAAATTCAAAAAGTTTTTGAAATTCAAAAAGAATAAAAAGTTCAGGAGTAACAAAAGTAACTCCACCAACAATACTGATATCAATAAACCATCATCTTGAAAGAAGCTATGCGGTAGGATTATATAATATGGAATAGTGGAATGGTCTAGGTAGATAATAATAAGCAGTAAGTAAAATAGACACCAAGACTTTATACTGGTTCAGACCTCTTGCCCTACGTCCAGTCCCTAAGCTCCTCTTAGGAATTCAACTAACCAACAACCCTCACTTAACCCGAAGGAATAGGTTTACAAACTTACCCGAACAACCGAACGGGATTTCTTGCCTCGACTACTGAAGAGGACTTCAACTAGATACAAAAAAAGTATTTCTGACTTGTTGTGTTCTTAATAACACCAATGAGTCTAATTGAGTACAACTTTCCTATAATCTTATCCTCAAGAGTATGAAATGTGTTTATGAAGATTTAGGAAATATAAATTGCTATGAATCAAAAGAGTATTTAAGATAAATCAGAGATTCAAGCAATTGAAGTGGTTTGTGATTGCTTTTGAAAACTTAAGAAATCTGAAAGTATGTTCAAGATAATAGAGGGATTAAAGCAATTAGAATTGGTGATTTTCAAATGATAGAAACATGTATTTATAGGTGTAGAAGAGATGTATCTATTTGCAAAAGATTCAGGCAAGAGATGTATCCATTACCATTGGAGAATGGTTGCAACTCTTGGGAAGAAGAAGGTGTCTTTTCAGTAAAAATTCGCAGGTTCAAATTCAGTCGACTGAACAGGGAATTTCAGTCGACTGAAACTGTGCATGTTGTAATTCTGTAACGGGTTCAGTCGATTGGGATTTCCTGTTCAGTCGACTGAACTGGTAGTTTCTGCACAGTGAACACTTTAACTAAAACATTAAGTTTGTGCAAGCTTCTTGAGGATAGATTTTAACAATAAAACTAAGACTAAGACCTAAATATACTAAGTACTCATGATATCCTTGGGTCTTCATAGTCCTTCCTTTAGCCTTGCACATATCTCTTCCTTTTTGTTGAAGCACATTGTCATTGATCAAAATATAGCGTATCAACATTCTCCCCCTTTTTGATTGATGACTATGTTTGTAGAGATGTAATTATATTTCCTCCCCCTGAATATATGCATTATCTTTCCTACAAAAAAAAGTTAGTAACATAGATTTCTCCCCCTTTGTCATCGACAAAAAGGAAGTAATAATATGTAGAAGTATATAATTTTGCCAGCAACAAAGCAACCACATGCAAATATAACCACAGAGCGAATAATACAAACCATAGAGTATCGCAAATAAAAGAAGGCTATTTATACAAGCCTTTTCAGAAGTAGTTTTAAAAATTAATAAAGAGTTTCAGAAAGCAAACCATCATAATGATCAAAGATCCCTATCCCAATCATAAGAGCCTTCATGATCTCCTTCTGGTTCACGAATAATAGGGCCACCGGTTGGTTGTCTAGAAGCTCTTCCTCCTTGACCATCATTGTTACCACTAGTGCTGCTGCTCGGATTCTCCTCGGAAGATGTCCATGTGAACGTTGGAGCTGGGCGCTTGCCGCGTGAGGTTGAAACAGAAGTGGTACTGGTGCATGAAATAGCATCCCATAGTTTGGTGAAGAACCCTTTTACCTTATCAAGTTTGTGATCAACCTTTCACTACAACAAAACAACTATATTACAACTATTGATCTACAACTAACATAAGCTGACAGTTGTAATAGGTATTTTATAATAACTATTTATTTTTAACAGTTGTAATAAGGTTACCTCTAACAACTTTGTTCGTATGCTAGTTGTAATTTACACATCTAACAACCGCTCTAATTTTTTACAGTTGTAATATCTTGGAACTTTTCACGCTTCTCCAACAGCCGCTTCGTGAAAATTTCATTTCCCTCCCAACATTTCAATAGCCGCTCTTTTCTTAAATTTCTAAAAATAAACATCATCGTCAAAATTTCTAAACCTAAAACTGCAATTCCATCCCACGTTGTTCTCGCCGCCTTGCCATCATCGAAGCTAAACCCTGCCGAGAGCCTTTCGACGGATTGCCAAACCATACACCAGTGTTGTTTTCTGCGTTGACGAATCTTCCGAATCGAGGTCAGCTTCTTTTTCCTCGAATTCTTTCTATCCTTTACTGATCGAACGTCTTTCCTATTCTGAGCTGATTTATAGTTGAATTCATTTTTTTTATTGATGGGTGATTTTTGGTGAATAGTTTTAGCAAATGTGAATTTTATCCACTTTTGGATGTTTGGTAGAATTTCCTTTGAAAAATATTATTGAATCATATTGAATAATTGTTAGCACCAAAATTGGTCACTAACCTCGTTGAGAAAGATTGTGTAGAGATGTAAGTGATGAAGTTAAATTAAACAAGGAAGAATATGCTAATTTAAATGCAGAAAGTAAGAACACCGGATTTATAGTGGTTCAGCGTAATTGCCTACGTCCACTTTGAGTTTTGATCTTTATTTCTTTCACAAGTAGTTGAATACAGATACAATCCATATATTGATGACTTGAATACAAGTTTGAATTAAAAAGAGGAGAGTATAAAAAATGGCAGAGTCTCCCCAGTGTTCTCCAAAAAAAGATCCATTTCATTGTGCCCCTGCCCTTCTATTTATAGAGGAAGATGGGTTGGACTTCCTTCATGGGCTTAGGAACAAGGTGCCTCTGCCCATAGTGGGTGAATCTGCGCACCAGGCCAGGCAGGCAGAATGCTCTTGCTTTATTGTGGGCCTGACAACTTGCTACCACCTCCAGTCTCTCCTTGATCAGAAGCTTGTCTAGTGCTAATGATAATTTCTTCAACCGTCGTTTTGTAACCGGGCCAAGATGCCGGTTAACACTTGCCCCCCCAAAGTTTGTCGTGTGAAGCAACACAACACGCTTTGAATCAGCGAGTATTCCTTGTCTTCAGAAAGAAATCCACCATGTTTCTTGAATAGTCATTATCCTCCAATTTATCCTCCCAAGGTGTTGTATCCTTCTTTGGTCATCGTGATGCTCGGTCGATTCCCAATATTATAAATCCAGGGTTGTAGTTCATTAGTGGCCATCCGTGTCTGATTTTGCAGAGCTAATAAGCTTCGGCTATATGATCTAGTCTTCTCTTAATAACCCTTAGTGAGAATTCAATTTCTGTTGATTTCAAGAAGTCGAACTTTTTCGGATGTACACATGCACGTTCGGGTACATGTTCTTGCCATTGGCTCTCGGATGCGTTTTATATGCTTATAAGTCGTCGCCAACTCCATCCAGTTTAATTGTTATTCAATCGCGATTCCTTGTTTGTATTTTCTGTGAAATAAGGGTTGCAATCAGCCACTTGAGGAGTTTTCCAAACCTCTCTTCAGTACAGACTCTATGATTTTGTTCACAGCTTCAACCTGTCCATTTGCAGTTATAATGGATCATGGAAGGTCATAAGGACATATGACGTTACGGATAAAGAAGTCTATTATTTTCTTCATCTTGGTCGTGGTTAAGAGTTCTTCATCTGCCCATTTGGTGACGTAATCAACTGCTATGATGGTGTATTTCGCACCACCTTTAGGATCGACAAGAAGATGATTTCAGTGCCCCCAAGTGGCAAACGGCTATGAACTAGCCATTTGAATAATTTCCATCGGCGGGGTTCCCGGATTTTTTGCAAACATCTTGCACTCGTCACATTGTCTAGCATGATCAACCGCTGCTGGGTTGATAGTTGGCCAGTAATACCTGTAGCAGAGTACCTTCTTTATCATGGTTTTCCCCTTGATGTTATTACCGCATTCTTCTTCATAGAATTTGCTCAAGATATCATCATGGGCGATATGCTGAAGCAAGGGGATGGATAAACTCCTTTTGACACACGACTTATCCTTAGATTATCTGGCGTGAAGCTTTGAGGAGGATGTGTCGTTTTCCATTCCTCCGTTCAGTAAGAATTCCTCATTGTAGATAGTCTTTGATAGGAGTCAACCATGACACCTTTTCATTTTGTTCGCTGAGTACGTGTGTAATGATGTAATACGTGAAGTCGGTTAGTAGCTCTTGGACTTGGCCGAGATAAGGAGCAAGACAATGCCCCCTAGCAAGATCAACTTCCTTAAATTTGTATACTACCAATCAAGAATCACAAAAGATATGTAAAGTTTTCACTTCAAATCCTCTAGCAAGTTTGTGGCTGGCAGTCAAGGCTTCATACTAAGCATCGTTGTTTGTTATAAGTAAATCGAGTTTTAGGACATAGCAGATTGATCGTTCCTCAGGAGTCATTATCAAGCCATAACACTGATCATTGGATGCTCCATCCACGTACATTTTTCATCTTATGGTTGGTTCTCTGCTACTCTTCGAGTAGTCATCTGAGGTAGTGAATTTGGGTGTGAGGTCTGCTAATTTCCATCCTTGGATAACCCTTCGTGGGAAATAAGTGATATTGAATTAGCTTAGTTCGATATTCTATTTAAGTAGTCTTTCAGACGTCTTAGGTCATTGTGTGCCCTGTCGCAACGGCTGGTAGGCATAGACGTTGATGGGGTGAGCCTAAAAGTAAGAGTGGAGCTTTCATGATGAAATCAATAGGATTGTGCTAGCTTTTGTAGCTTCGGGTTGATATCCAATGCATGGCTCGCGATAGTTAATGAAATCACATATGCATGTTAGAATGGGTCCAAGGGAACATATCATCATTTATTCAGAAAAATCCAACTAATTCTTTTATCATTACTGCACTGAGCTGTGATCCGATATTCAGCACCCGGAAAGGGTCGCCATGGCTGGCTGCTATGTTGACCGTCAGCTTAGCAGGTGCCATCCCAGATTCTTTGAGTAAAGATGTGACTATTTTGCATAACATTCAATGTGAAATATGGTTGGGACGGTCAATGTTGATGGTTACTCTGGTCGAATCCTAGAGACTTGCCATGAGTTGTTAAGTCAAATAATGAAGGGCGCTGAATGCTCTAATTGATTATCTGCAAATGGCCAAAGATCGGGCTTAAAAGCACGTTGAAGGAAATGTCGAGTAGGGGCCAGCCTCGAGTTGCGTGCAACTGCATAGCTGGATCTTGCTATGAGTTCGAATTTGCTTGTATATTCGAGTAACGCATTTTCTATTCAATGCATTCATGATCCTTCACTCGCCCTTCGGGTTGGAGTGACAGTCAGTTGCCCCCAAGCTTTGGCATCGATTTAACGATTCTATCTCTAGGCATCCTTTCGGTCGTTGCCTTGAGTAGCTGTAAGCACTATATATAAGTTTTAATACTGAGCTATCGTGGCCAGTTTTTGGATGACCATGCGTCTTCTCCCAGTCTCGGGTTGATAAATGTACTGCATGGATGGTTGAGTCTTGTCCTAGCTATGTTTATGTTTTCACCTAAACTCCAAAGACATAGAGGTGATTGGTGAATAGTCGGTTCACATTCATCTTGCTTCTCGCTCGTGCCCCCAGGTCTAGGGCATATACCGATAAGTAGGAAGGCCAGCCATGCCCACTTTAGCTTTACTCTCTTTCCCGTTGAATCGTGGGATCATGCAAGTCGATAGGAGACTAGGTCTCGCCTATCTTGGATTTTATCGTGGTTTTTCATTCCAAGAGGAATACTTCGATGCCACGTAAGTTTCAGGGCGTAATTTGGACAGTGGATGGTCATCCACGTCCACTTTGGTTCATGCTCTGTAATCAGATCTCGGGGTAAAGTTGGCTACAAATGCAGTCGGGTTATGCTCATCCAGTTTCATACTCCTCCTGACGAATCGAACGAGGGTGCTAGAGAATTTTTGACCAAGTATTCGTGGTTTACCCTCCTTTCCATACTCTGGGGGTCATAGTTTTTCAAAAAACAAACATCTGAGTCACATTCGTATGTGCTTGGTGCGGATCGGCATTGACCCTTGGTCTGAGGTATGATATAGTAGGTTGCTCGTAGCTTTGGATGCCGTTTCGATTGGTTCTGTATTGAGGCCTCCATGCAGTCGCTGCCTCAAGTTATAAAGAACGCCACGCTAGAGCTATAGTAAGCTGTCGTATTCGGCTTTTTAGTGTTTTGTACCCCTGCCCCCAGCATTGATTTGGTCAGGTCACTAGTTGGATGGTCAAACTCCATCCTCAGCGGGTTAATAATCCTCCTGTCGATTCCAGGCCAAAGTTTGCGAAATAGAAAATGGTCGGAATCCACTCGTCTATTTATCGATGTTTATACACCACTCTACATTCTGGTGACTTAGTGTTATTCTCCCTCCGGTTTACTCACGCCCAATTTGTGGTCATGCTTCGGTCCATGCTCCGGGGACTTAGAGATTTGTCGAATGGCTTACGCTTTAGTCCACAGTTCGAGACGTAGAGATTTTCGTCAACTCGTTTATACTCTAGTTCGCACTCTGGGAACTTAGAGTAATCTGGTTCGCTTCTGGGATTTAGGGATTTTTCTGAAGTCGTCTATAATCTAGTCCATGCTCTGGGGACTGAGAGTACTATAGTCCGCACTTTGGGGACGTAGAGGTTTTTGAGTCATTTATACTCTAGTCCGCACTCAGGGACTTAGAGTTCTTTAGTCCGCATTCTGTCTCCCATTCCAAAGGGTGAGACCTCTCGAATGGCTGAGAGTTTGCCCGAACCTGGTAGATAATCCTTCTCTTTAAGGTTCTCTTTAAGATTTCGAAAGTCGTTATTCTTTATGCAGGACTATTGCATTCTTGTTTTCCACGATTTTGTGCAGGCCGTTCTGACCCCGAGCCCACTCCGAGGAGCGATGTTGCCAAGGAAGTGGGGGAGAAAACAAGTGAAGCCACTCACGCAGGGGAGGCTTCTGGTCCAGACGCTCAGGTGATCGGAGCGCTTGACGAAGACAAGTCTGAAACCTCCTCTCCTACCAACGGGGGTTATGAAGTAGAAATTACAGGCGCCTCTGAGCATACATCCGAATTGAGCATGGAGGAGTGGCTCGAGAAAGAGAGGGAGGAGACGGTCAAGGTCATAGTAGATCCCCGAGTTGTGGACTTGGACGATCCTTTGAACAAGCCGTTGAAGGTCATCCTTCCTGGCGGTTCCAAGCCCATGGAAGGCCCCTGTACTCCTTCAGTTGCTACCCCTCTATCAAAGAAGAGTACCAAGGGTAAATGCTCTGGAGAGGAGCCGTTTGGAAAGAAGTTTAAGAAGCACAAGAAGTGATTACTATCCTCGTTCAACGAGGGTTAGTTTAAGTCATGTAATTATTTTCATCTATTTCCTTAGTCCTTGTAGATAGAATGTCGACTCTGAACTTTGGAGGGGTTGTAATAGAAACTCATTTCTGAATAAGGTTTAGTTCCTTTTTCTGTCTTACAAAAGACTCTTATTGTTCAGTTTTCTTTGTGATTGTGATTTTAATCCAAGCAGTTGTGAGTAACATAGACTTCTCAGTCCATCTTCATATAACCCGGAAACTCTTCGGGAGTCGTTGAACTTCCATTCTGTGCTTCGAGCACTTAGAATACTTTATAGCCCGTATGTCAGGGATTTGACAAATTCAAGTCATTTGTGTCATAGTTCATATTCAGGGAACTTGGAGATCCGATTCGCTTATATTCGAGTCTGCACTCTGGGGAGTTAGAGTACTCTAGTCCGCACTCTGGGGACTTGGAGGTTTAAGTCATTTATACTCTAGTCCGTGCTCTGGGGACTTAGAGTACTCCAGTCCGCAATCTGTTTAAGTCGTTTATACTCTAGTCCGCGCTCTGGGGACTTAGAGTACTCTAGTTCGCACTCTGGGGACGTAGAGGTTTTAGTCATTTATACTCTAGTCCGCGCTCTGGGGACTTAGAGTACTCCAGTCCGCACTCTGGGGACTTGGAAGTTTAAGTCGTTTATACTCTAGTCCGCACTCTGGGGACTTAGAGTACTCCAGTCCGCACTCTGGGGACTTGGAGGTTTTAGTCATTTATACTCTAGTCCGCGCTCTGGGAACTTAGAGTACTCCAGTCCGCACTTTGGGGACTTGGAGGTTTAAGTCGTTTATACTCTAGTCCGTGCTCTGGGGACTTAGAGTACTCCAGTCCGCACTCTGGGGACTTGGAGGTTTTAGTCATTTATACTCTAGTCCGCGCTCTGGGGACTTAGAGTACTCCAGTCCGCACTCTGGGGACTTGGAGGTTTAAGTCGTTTATACTCTAGTCCGCACTCTGGGGACTTAGAGTACTCCAGTCCGCACTCTGGGGACTTGGAGGTTTTAGTCATTTATACTCTAGTCCGCGCTCTGGGGACTTAGAGTACTCCAGTCCGCACTCTGGGGACTTGGAGGTTTAAGTCGTTTATACTCTAGTCCGCACTCTGGGGACTTAGAGTACTCCAGTCCGCACTCTGGGGACTTGGAGTTTTAAGTCATTTATACTCTAGTCCGCGCTCTGGGGACTTAGAGTACTCCAGTCCGCACTCTGGGGACTTGGAGGTTTTAGTCATCTATACTCTAGTCCGCGCTCTGGGGACTTAGAGTACTCCAGTCCACACTCTGGGAACTTGGAGGTTTAAGTCGTTTATACTCTAGTCCGCACTCTGGGGACTTAGAGTACTCCAGTCCGAACTCTGGGGACTGGGAGGTTTTAGTCATTTATACTCTAGTCCGCGCTCTGGGAACTTAGAGTACTCTAGTCCGCACTCTGGGGACTTGGAGGTTTAAGTCGTTTATACTCTAGTCCGCACTCTGGGGACTTAGAGTACTCCAGTCCGCACTTTGGGGACTTAGAGTACTCCAGTCCGTACTCTGGGGACTTGGAGGTTTTAGTCATTTATACTCTAGTCCGCGCTCTGGGGACTTAGAGTACTCCAGTCCGCACTCTGGGGACTTGGAGGTTTAAGTTGAGAGCACTCGTATTTCCACTCTTTAATTTGTATTCATCTACTGTATCGAGGCTAATGTCGTCGAATGAACAATCGAACCACGTTTGCTCACGGAATGTGATTCTGCCCCCCAGGATGAGGGACGAAATTTGAAAAATGGACGATCGATTCTCGTCTGCATGGTGATTATAGCTCTTCCAATCAAGTCAAGGAAGGAGGTATATGACAGATGGTTGAATCACATCCATTTTGGGTTAGATAGCCAAATCTCTTACAATTTGCTCCGTATCTCCTTCTAGAAAATAAGGATAATAGATTGTTGAGTAGACAAAGTAAGTTGCATATGTTCCAAGGTGCAGTCGTGTCCATATATTGTTAGTGATGGTTAGCGAGTACGCACTCTACCATAGCTACTTCAAGTTGGGTTTTCGAACAACCTTTCGTGTTCAGGGTAGGATTTGATGTGTAGATGATCAAATCACGTCCACTTTTGACGGATCCCGGCGTCACTGAGCTTCATGAGGGGTATCTATATTTTATCGAACTTTGTTCTATGACTCGATTGGAGTGGATGATCGGGCCATATTCATTCCAAGCAGTTTAGGTCACCAAGTCAAATGTGGAGGTTGATGGATGGATGGTCGGTTGTTCGAATCGATCATAAGTTGAGCAAACGAACTCGGATCGTCTTGAAACTTGGAACATTGGCTTCCCTGGCTTTGATTGTTATGTCTTGTTAATCGTGGCTCGATCCAGACTCGGACAAAATCCATCGATATCCATAGTGAGCCTTTGTGTAACCGATCTCCAAGACGAACTGTCACTGGTTTCTAATCAAGTTCTTGGTGTCACGGCCTTGCCAAAAGGCGGGATAACATTTGCCCCCCAAAGGACGTCTTGTGAAAACATGACGTGCTTTGAAAAACCGCAGTCTTTCATGCTGAATATTTCCGTTCAGTTGATTGCTTGACAGTCGTCTCTTAATCGTTTCGTTGCAATCTTCTTTTAGACAAATGTTCAACTAGCATGCTTTGCTTTGGTTCTGCCCCCAGTTTTGGGGATGAGTATGGAGTTGATGTATGTTTATACTCCGTCTCGCACTTTGGAAGTACGGAGTTGAGTAGATGTTTATACTCCGTCTCGCACTCTGGAAATACGGAGTTGATTAATGTTTATACTCCTTCTCGCACTCTGGGAGTACGGAGTTAAGCGAATGTTTAAACTCCGTCTCACACTCTGGGAGTACGGAGTTGATTAATGTTTATAATCCGTCTCGCACTTTGGGAGTACGGAGTTGATTAATGTTTATACTCCATCTCACACTCTGGGAGTACAGAGTTAAGTAGATGTTTATACTCCGTCTCGCACTCTGGGCGTACGGAGTTGATTAATGTTTATACTCCGTCTCGCACTCTGGGAGTACGGAGTTAAGTAGATGTTTATACTCCGTCTCGCACTCTGGGAGTACGGAGTTAAGTAGATGTTTATACTCCGTCTCGCACTCTGGGAGTACGGAGTTGATGAATGTTTATACTCCGTCTCGCACTCTGGGAGTACGGAGTTGATCAATGTTTATACTCCGTCTCGCACTCTGGGAGTACGGAGTTAAGTAGATGTTTATACTCCGTCTCGCACTCTGGGAGTACGGAGTTGTGCGAAGGATCGTCGTGTATCCACCCATTTTTAGCCTTGATGTGATGGCTTGCCCCCGAGCTCGAGTTTCACTTAGCGAGTGGCTGGTCGTATCGCAGCCGCTCTCTACTTGAATAAATTCCACTTGCAGGATGGAATTCAGCTCTCCGTTCATCGTGATGTTGTACATTGTATTTAATCCCTAGCCCCAAATCAAAGGCATATGGTTGATGATGAGCAATAGAATTATTCTCGTCCAGATGTAACTCCACACGTCCGATCATGGTCTGCGTAGATTGGTTGGCAACCAAATCTGAGTACCTGGACACCTGCATCGTTTTGAAAGTAGTTTAGTTCAAGCTAGTCGTAGTTCATAGAACAATTGAAATAGAGATGGAAATGGAAATAATTCAAAGAAGATTATGGTAAATCTCGTTGATATGTGAAGCAACATCGTGTGCTCGCTATTCGACTCCGCCCCTGGCTCCTTTCAAAGGGATGTTGGCCGTCAACCGTCCAATTGATAATCATAGCCCTTTATTAATAGGCATTAGATATTCACTGCCCGCCATTCTGCAGGACTTGTACATACTATTGAAGCTTTCCTTTCCAGGTCATCTTTTCGATCACACCTCGGAGGTGTTTGTAATCGCTCGTGTTAGGATCAGTGAGCATCTGGGAATATACAACAGTCCCCTGATTTTCTTTAGACTTTGGTGTACTCTCTCGAGGTTGGTTTCCAGTACCACTTTGAGTCGTGAGTCTTCAAGTAGAGGTTGTCAATTGAATCTTTCAAAGAGCATATGAGCTGAATTATGAAGTCTTTGTTTCGGCTACTGGGATCTACATCCTTAGCCAACGGGCCTTCATTGTTATTTTTCTTAGTCTGCTCCACTCCTCCTCACTTTAGTTCTGATTCATTTTGTAGAAGAAACGATACATAGTCGTAGGAGGCTCTTTAGCTAACTAGCTGCCAAAATATATCTGGAGGTCGACTTTCCTCAAACGCGATCAGTATGATACCCTTGTTAGTATTTGGAATAAATTGTTTAGAGCATTGGTTTGCTTGGGGTAATTAAATTCGAAGTGTTGGGTCAGCGAAGAATGGTGCTTTGAGTCATCTTGGCGTTTGCTAGAGTCATATCATCTATGTTCTCCAACCTTTGGGAGTACCGTTTGAATAGCGGTTGCTTGTTTGTTCCCTTGATGCCGTTCATAAGCTGCCGCTAGATCCTCTATGCCCTGGTCGATCATGGGATGTCAAGGAAGTGGATAGAATGTTCCTTTATTAAGTTGAGTTTTGAATTCACTATCCGGAGGCACTGCGCTGCGGCTAGGGTTCGGGGGGGTTTCCCCCCGAAATTTTTTTTTAGCCTCATTTTCGAAAATTTGGGTCGTACCCGAAAAAGATTTTTTTTGTAAATAGGGGTCGTTTAAGAGACCGGTGTAACTTAAGTTTCGATCGGCATTGAGGGCCGTTCGGCATGATAAAGTTGCTCGGCATACAAGATTGTTCGGCATTCACACTGTTCGGCATTCACACTGTTCGGCAATCCACACTGTTCGGCATCCACACTGTTCGGCATCCACACTGTTCGGCATTCCACACGTGTTCAGCATTCACACTGTTCGGCGTCCACACTGTTCGGCATTCCACACTATTCGGCATCCACACTGTTTGGCATTCCACACGTGTTCGGCATTCACACTGTTCGGCGTCCACACTGTTCGGCGTTCCACACTGTCCGGCATCCACACTGTCCGGCATCCACACTGTTCGGCATTCCACACTGTTCGGCATTCACACTGTTCGGCATTCACACTGTTTGGCACAACCGAGTCGTTCGGCATACAATACCGTTCGGCATTACAGAGGCGCTCGACATTCATTCTTGTTCGGCACAACCGAGTCGTTCGGCATACACTACCGTTCGGCATTACAGAGGTGTTCGGCCTAGAGGTATGGTCGGCCTAGAAGGGCATTCGGCCTAGAGGTATGTTCGGCCCGGAAGGGCGTTCGGCCTAGAGGTATGGTCGGCCTGGAAGAGCGTTCGGCCTAGAGGTATGTTCGGCCTGGAAGGGCGTTCGGCCTAGAGGTATGGTCGGCCTGGAAGAGCGTTCGGCCTAGAGGTATGGTCGGTCTGGAAGAGCGTTCGGCCTAGAGGTATGTTTGGCCTGGAAGAGCGTTCGGCCTACCCCTTTTCTGGAGCGTTCGGCATACGCCTTTTCTGGGGCGTTCGGCATACGCCTTTTCTGGGGCGTTCGGCATATGCCTTTTCTGAGGCGATCGGCATCAGCCTTTTCTGGAATGATCGGCCGAATTGCCTTCAGAGGAGGGTCGGCCTTCATTCAACTTGAGTGCAAACTTCAACGTCCAATCCCCAGATCTTGCGTACATCAGTGAATCCAATCTACGGCTATCATCTTCCTTTAGATTTCTTTCAAATCTGAGTAGAATAGGAAGTTTTCTAGTAAACAACTGGATCTATCTCGCGAAAATGGAAATCCACTAGTAGATGATGAGATCCAATCAAGCTGAGAATTCAATTCTCAGTGAAAGCACCAAAGTGTTAGCACCAAAATTGGTCACTAACCTCGTTGAGAAAGATTGTGTAGAGATGTAAGTGATGAAGTTAAATTAAACAAGGAAGAATATGCTAATTTAAATGCAGAAAGTAAGAACACCGGATTTATAGTGGTTCAGCGTAATTGCCTACGTCCACTTTGAGTTTTGATCTTTATTTCTTTCACAAGTAGTTGAATACAGATACAATCCATATATTGATGACTTGAATACAAGTTTGAATTAAAAAGAGGAGAGTATAAAAAATGGCAGAGTCTCCCCAGTGTTCTCCAAAAAATGATCCATTTCATTATGCCCCTGCCCTTCTATTTATAGAGGAAGATGGGTTGGACTTCCTTCATGGGCTTAGGAACAAGGTGCCTCTGCCCATAGTGGGTGAATCTGCGCACCAGGCCAGGCAGGCAGAATGCTCTTGCTTTATTGTGGGCCTGACAACTTGCTACCACCTCCAGTCTCTCCTTGATCAGAATCTTGTCTAGTGCTAATGATATTTTCTTCAACCGTCCTTTTGTAACCGGGCCAAGATGCCGGTTAACAATAATTAACTCATTTTGTATTCCAATTCTATTTCAAGCTTGTACAATATTCCCTGTCGCTTCTTGATATCTATGAAATAAATAGCAAATCGGAGTTCATTAGTAAAAACGAATCTAAGTTTTGTTTATTTTATTTTTTTCATTCATCTTGGTTCTAAGGCACCAATAATGAGTAATTCACTATCATTCTAGTTTAGGAAATTGCTTTCTTCTGTTCTTCATTCAAAGGAAATGCAAGTTCTAGAATATATTCCCTCCATAAAATATCATTAATCATATGAAGATGTTATTGGTTTTGCTTATATGCACTTGGATGCACTGTCAAATGAAAAAAAAATTCTTTTTAGTATTCTGGTACAAGTTTAAACTTATAGTATGTGTGCATATATCTTTAGTACCATTCTTTGTTTTTGCTTGTTATTCAACATGCATACTGATCTCCTTTGCCCTGTTTACTAGTGAACAAAGTGAGCTTTGTTCGATTCATAGAAAGGACATAAAGACAGAGTTTGCCTTGCAGATTCGTCAGCTTCATGTCGGCAACATCAACATGCTTCAAAGAATATGGTGGATACAATACGGAAAACTGGTCTTTTGTAAGGTTGAAACAAAGGAAGGCATTAGGTGCATCGGGGTCAAGAAGATGTCATATACGAAAATAAATACATTTGCCCGTGAAGTTAAAACAACTGGAGTATATTGGATAAGGAGGGTCGTGAGCAAGCACTCTCCAAGATTTACTTGTTCCTAAAGTGAACACTTCAAATCCCATGCTGTACCTTTTCCTTTTCAAATCGGATGACCTGTAAAAAAATTGGGTTACTTTGTAAGCTTGAGTGGAAGGAACGAATCCGAAACCGACTCTTAAGTTCAACCCTTCGTTTTCTAACAGAGAGGCACGAGGAGTGTGTTTGTTGGTGCTTTGAGGTAGGCTTATTACTTCTTTTGTCGCAGGATTGCATACTAAAATATTGTTTGCAGTTGGCAGGATAACCTTTTATTACTTATTGTTATGAATTATAGCTTTGCAACTGGTTTTGTGAAATAATAGCATGTACAAGTTGTCTTGCTTTAAACAGTAGCATGTTGCCTTGCTTAGAATAGCTACTTGTTGTCTTGAATTGAACAGCAGCACGTGTTTGCTTTCTTATATATGCATGTACGTGTTTCTTTCTTTAAAGTATATACCATATTGAATTTGTTGCACGGTAGCATATTTTCTATTAAAAATCATATAACAGATCGAAATCAGTGTTTTAAATGGACTGTTTGATATGAATTGGGATAATACATAGTATATTTATAAATATATTATGTTTTTCGTGTTTCAAGAGATAACAAAAAGCACGGAGAACAATCCAACTCTTTCATTGTCCGTTGGTCGTCGCAAAACACTTGCTTACACTCTTATTTGAATTTTCACAAAATCAGAATCATTGTATTTGTAGCTTTATATGTGGATATCGTCATATTGCCAGATGATAAATGGATATTTCATGCTAATCTTGGTAATTAACACCAAATTTTTTCATACTATTTTAATTTTGACTTATCAGTGTTGTCCATTAATCAATAGTACAATTTTATTAATGTTTGTTGCAATTTACATAAGGATTTAAGGTGAAGCTCTATGGATACATTCAGTATTTGAATCTTATAGGTGAGCTACCACTTATTTAATTTGCAGTGAAAAACTCAAGGTTATTAACCAGAATCATAATTTATCACCGGTAATGGAACAATAATGTTTGTAACTCTGTCGTGGGGAACAAGACTAAAGATCACCATAGGAGCAGCAAGAGGCCTTGCTTTTCTACATGGTGCAAAGAAACCAGTCATTTATCGTGACTTCAAAGCATCGAATATCTTGCTTGATTCTGTCTGTAACATAACTTGGCCCATATATTCAAATTACAACTTAAATCTGATATGAATTTTCAGGATTTTACTGCTAAGCTATTAGATTTCAGTTTAGCAAAGATGGGTCCAGAGGGAGAGGATACACATGTAACAACACGGGTTATGGGAACTCATGGCTATGCCGCTCCAGAATATATCATGACAGGTAAAATCACACGATTTCTTAAAGGGCTGCTTTTAATAGTATCAATTTGGTTAAAGGAAAAATCTTTTTACTTTTTATTATTCAGCAATCTGAACATGCGCCTTTTCAATTATTAATATTTGTGTTATTAATAAAAAAATTGACTATATTAACTTAGACTATAAAATTCAATCCAAATGGGTATAATGATAAATTTATCTATTTCAGTGCAAAACACAAATAGCATAGAGAAGAACGGTTTTCTTGGTATTTGGTTGGGCACGCCTTGACACACATGTTTTGGGATTAGGTTATTTGAACCTAAAAAGAATGTCATAATATGAGTTTGGTTTGAATAGACCCATACGCGTAAAAATTGAATTTGGGGTTGGCGATTTGAGGTGAGTCGAGTGGTGAGGCTGTGCTTGGGGTCGTGAATTAGTGATGCGATAGGGTGGAGAGGTAGGTGATGTCCTTAGGATCGCGTGTTCGTGATGGTTGTTGTAATTAATTTTTTTGTCGCTACGGAGTTTGAAACTGCGGTAGTCGAGGTGGTTTCGGCGATTGGGTTGTCGTGCTGCTGTGTGGTTGTGGTGATGAAGTTTTGAAGAGGTAAGCAAGCGTTATTGGCAGTGGGTTGTTTTAATGATGGCGATGAGGTGAACTAACAAGAGAAGGGGTGTCATGGTTTTTGTAGAGGTAATGAATTTTTTGAGGCAGTGGCAGCAGTTGATGGTGTAGCAGTGATCAGGCGGTTATGTGCACAAATGTGTGCACTGAAATTGAATTGCTTGAGTACTGTGCAGAAGTTAGTGCACAGAAAAGTGTGTAGAGAAGGTAGAAGTTGGAGTTGGCAGAGGGTTTGAAGTAACAGAAAAGTACTGTTGTGGGTATGCACTTGCAGGCAGAGGAGGTTTTGTGGAAAAGTATGGTTATGATTGTAGTTTTTTTGTAACAGTGATGATATGCAGGCAAGTAGGGGATGTTGGTTGGAGGAATGAGTTCCAGTTGAGCATGTATGGTGGAGAGGACTGTTGTATGGCTGATGCAAAGGCAAAGCTTAGTTGCAAAGAGGAGTGGTTGAGTGTTTGTATATAGTTGTTGTATGAAGGGGAAGATGGCAAATGGTCAGGTTGTGAATGCAGAGTTATAATGCAAGCTTGTAAAATGACAACAGTTGATGTTGCTTATCAGCAGTTTGAATGTGCTTTAAAGTGTGGACTTGGCAGTGGAGTGTAATGAGGAAGTTGAACGTATGGTAGGGGATGTAAGTGTGAAATTTGGTTTGAACAAACCCATACACGCTTGTGTTGTTTTCCTATGCATTTGGTTTTACTTTTAGACTACAATTGGAATAGATCACACAGTTTGTTTACAGCTATATTAAAGTTACATGCATTATGCTCTATGGATCGAACTGTGTTTTTTATATTCATTATGTGATCAGTGTGATCACATTACATGTAAAAGTAGTAAAACCTCCTTTTACACCTCACCTCTAGTATAATTGCAGCATTTACTAGCAGTATTTCAAATATACATTGTTTAACCAAACTTATAAAAAAAGAAATCGCGTATAAATAGTCTGTCTATTATTTAGGGACGCTGCTGGGCAAGAGAGGTTCACAGGTTAAGCACTCAACTAGATTGCACTCAACTGGATTCTTAAGCTATTCCATATAGGCCTACTTCATATGTCCGCACTATTGGACAAGCGGTTGGGAAGATTGTTGCTTAGCACGAGGAATTTATCTCCTTTAATTAATATGCATCTATATTTATATTGACGTATATTATGGATTTAGTTATATTTTGTAATAAAATTATGAATTCAAAAAGGTGTAAAATTGAATTGTTTTAGCTTTTATTTAATGTGAATGGTTCATGTTGTTTCAAGTAATGTTAACGATTGTAGTTATTATTAGTGAAATATCGGTTTTAATTATAATGTTGTGAAATTTATGGTTAATGGAAGTTGTCGGAAGATGAATTGCAATTGTTGGTAGCAGTTGTAAAAAGATTTATTGCAACTATCAATAACAGTTGTAAATGAATCTATTACAACTGCCAAAAGCAGTTGCAAAAGTTATTATTGCAACTGCTATTAGCAGTTGCAAAAGAGATCTATTACAACTGTCAATGTAACAGTTACGATAAACTTTACCGCAACTTTCAAAAGCAGTTGTAAAAAGCTTTTTTACAACTGCTCCTGCAACTGTTGGCAACAGTTGTAAAAATATTCAACTCTATTACAACTCCGGATATTAAGACTGGCGGCCGCCAGTTGTAATAGACCTATTACAACTGTTTTCGGCAGTTGCGAAAATGTATTTTTGTTGTAGTGTTTTTGAGACGAGTATGAAGAATTTGTTGATTTCTTGATATAATTCCCAATGATTGATTTGTAGTGAAATCTGGTTGAACAAGACGGATTTCATCATCGTGATAACGAGGTTCTTGTTGTGGTGGTTGAGGTTGAGGTTGGTGAGGTTCTTGATGACGTGCTTCCCATTCGGCTAGAGACATGATACGAGGAGGTCTTACTGGTAGTTGCATGAGACTTATAGTCCGATGGTTGATTTGATGAACTATCGTATTTTCTGAGTCCGGCAGTGGCGTATCAACGTCTAGTAGAAGTTTCATTATGTATTCACCAAAATATATCGTTCTCATTTTACCATTGTTGAAGGAAAGAAATTCATCAAGTATCAATTGCACCCAATTTACTTTAATGTTTCCCCATATTGCATATAGTGCCCGGTAGTTATTCGGGTATACTATTTCATAGGAACCGGTGCGGGGGGTAATGGTCCTCATAAGTGCTTTGTGTAGAAGCCTAGCTCTTGGTCTTAAGGAGGTGGATTTAATATCTAGGACGTTGATCTCATCGTTTAAGAATTGATGATTTATATTATCACGAATTTGAGGATTGAAATCTATGTCTTCAAGCTTTATACCAATGTTTGGAGATCCTAGAATATGAGCTATGCGATCAAGTGAAAACCATACCTTTTTCCCGCATACTATACTCCAAATACTATCGTTCGGATTTCGTGGAGTTTGATGTCCGAGATTGAGATTGGCATAGAATAATTTAACCATAATATGGTTGATAGCATGGTTATCTCGATTAATGTCTAAAAGTGATGTCAAACTTGCCTGGTCTGTTAAAGCTTGAATATTGTAGGATTGAAGACCTTGGAAATCTATAAAAGAGTGCTCGAAGATCCTTGAATTCTTCATCTTGTTCCACCAAGTAATCGCAACATCATTGTAAAGCCATTGAGCTATTTGAGCATCAATAGAGTCGGAGTAGGTTGAAGATGAAGCTCTAGAATGTTTAGGAGGCATAATTGTGGAAATTCGAGGAAGAAATTGTGAAAACAATAGAAATTGGGGGCTAGGGTTTTCTTTGAGAAGTGGAAGATGAAGTTTGGAATCGGTAAAAAGTAAGAGTAAAAGTGAAAAAAGTGGATAAGTAGGATAAAAAATCCTGGTAAAATGCGCCCAGTCGACTGAAATTATCTATTCAGTCGACTGAATTGGAATCCGAAAGTTTTCTGGGTAAAATTCAGTTGACTGAACAGAGAGTTTCAGTCGACTGAACTGTTGGCTGAAAGTTTCTGCCATATATTCAGTCGACTGTGTAGAACTATTCAGTCGACTGAATTTTGCATTTTTGGTTTTTCTTAACTTTTTGAATGCAAATATTTTATTGAAAGAAATGATTACAATCGTACAAACATATTACAATATAACACATTATTTTGATCTTTTAAAAAATCATTTCTTTGGAGAAGGACTAATGTTCTTGGGTGTTTTATTTCCTTCATTCGCCATATAGTTCCTGTCCCATGAATTTGGGCTATATTAAGGAGTCTTTGGCGATACCCACGGATTTATCGGATCGTTTGGTGTACGATATGATGAAGATGGATCAAACGAACTAACTGGTCGAGGTAGGGGCTCACTCACATCATTTTTCTTCGAGCTACAAAATCGTAAACCAATTTGCTCAAGAAAGCTCAAGCGTCTAGCAGTTACTTTTTGTTCAAAATATAATTCACGTTGAAGATCAATTTGCTGCTGTTGAAAATGATGAATTTCATCAATTTTCTTTTCGTATCAGGAGAGGTAAATAGTCCACGTTTGGCCTTCTTCGAATCCGGTGTATAGCAAGTTCGATAATTTTCCCATTTATAAACCGGCTCGTGTTTTGGTGTTGGAGTAGGAAGATGTGGTGATGTAGGTGAGTTATTGGATGAGGAGGTAATGTTGATTGAAGAGTTTGATTTGTTAGAAGACATTTTTTCTACAAAGTTTGAAATTTTAAATTTCTGTGAAATCATATGAGCATGTATATATAGAATTAGTGGTTTAAAAATGTGTGGTATAGTTTTAATAGCGATTTAGGACCAGAAATTATATTATTGGTTCATTTTTACTTTGAAATGAATGGCCTTTAAGTGACCTCAATTTTTGTTTAACTTTTGTGTAGATGAAGTATATTTAAATATTATGTTTATTATTATATTTGCTATTAAATATCTTTGAAAGAAATTATTCCTAGTTCTCTTCGTAATTTTATAAACGAGTTTTCTAGTAATGGTTTAGTAAATATATCGGCAATTTGGTTTTCAGTAGAAATATGCTCTAAATTGATAATTCCTTTTTCGATATTGTCACGTAGAAAATGGTGACGGATATCAATATGTTTTGTACGAGAGTGATTTATCGGATTTTTAGACAAATTTATTGTGCTTGTATTATCACAATATATTGTAGAATTTGTTAAATTTATATTAAAATCTTTAAGTGTTTGTTGCATATATATGACTTGGGTACAAGCCAGAGCAGCAGATATATATTCCGCTTCACAAGTTGAAAGTGAAACACAATTTTGTTTCTTACTAAATCATGATACAAGTGATTTTCTAATGAAATGGCACATACCACTTGTACGTTTTCTATCAGTTCGAGATCCACCAAAATCGGCATCACTAAATGACACTAACTCGAATGGACAATCTATTGGATAGAAAAGACCAAAGTCCTTAGTATTATTAAGATATCGCATAATTCGTTTTACGGCTCTTAAATGTGATTCTTTAGGATTAGCTCGAAAACGTGCACATAAACATACACTCATCATTATGTCTGGTCTACTAGCGGTTAAGTATAGTAAGGAACCTATCATACTTCTAAACAATTTTTGGTTTACACTTTTTGTGACGCCCCACCTCTATGCTCACAATAACAAAGAGTATTAAAAGAAATACTATCTGTTATTATGAAGAATAAGGCTGGATAGGAGCGGCCATCCGTAGTTGGCCTTACACTAGTATTGGTTACCTCGATAGGAGTGGTATATATTTTCCATTTTTCATCTCTTATTTATTTACTCCCATCGACATACCCAATTCCAGTATAAAACGAACTACAATGGTTCATAATAGTTTAGGACAATATATATAATAATAACACAGATACTAAAAATGCGGAACACAGATAACAAAAGTCTCATATATATATATATATATATATATATATATATATATATATATATAACTGATGTCAGTTACAATACATTTGCCACAATACATATGATACAACTACAACAGTCGACTTTGAAAGTTATATATACAAGTACATTATCGACTAATATACATGAATACATATCAACCTATACTATGACACGACTACTCCAAAAGATATGAAAAGTCTTCATAGCTCAAACAGCAACCCAAAGCAAGATATCTACAACCTGAAATAACTCGGGTCTGATCCGAGTATTAAATTCAAAAGAAAAAAATACATGGGTCAGTCTAATTCAAACTCAGTTATTAATGCACAGAAGCAGTAATAATTAAATAAGCAATAGACGACGGTCACAGAAATCTCGTATATACAACTCTTCGATAAGAGAATCGGATAACGGTAGATATAATACTCAACAGTGTTAAACAACAAATCAGCAAATCCAAATCATCAGCAAGGATAATTAAAAAGATTATCAATGAAGATAATATAAAAACACCAGAATTTCCTAAACAGCAATTATCAGCATAATCCAATTATTAAATAAATAATTAGAAAATCAAAATCTAATTATCAAATAGATAATTAGACAATCTCAAAATGATCACTCAAATCAAATTTCTGTGTGGCTGTAGTACACGCACGCATGCACTGCCTCGCCACTACAGTGATGAAGTACACAAAAGCTCAATGAAAGCTCACAACGAGCACAAGGTCAAACCCAAAGAAAAGTCAGGTTCAACTCAAATGCAATATAAATAAAATCACAACACGAGCACAAGGTCAAACCCCAAGCATTTGAGCCGGATTCAACACATGCGCTACCAAACATCATAAAACTGTCAGGCATAAAATTCAATTACAACCAAATAGTGCAGTGATGGATATGCCACCAATTGCCACTAGCGAATATGATAACACAACCCATCACTGAAATAGTACCAGCCTGAATAAATAAGACAAGGCTACAAGTTCAAGTGCAACCTCTGGTCAAACAATAAATACATAAGTATAAAAGTACCAGAAGCACAAGCAGGTACAATATCACAAATCAGTGGAGACAACGAGATCTGCAAGTGCAACATGCACACTGTAGATTGGAATAACATTGACACACAAGTACATAGTGCACAAATGAGTTTGGCAAAAACAAGCACTAAGGCTCCAAGTAAAACAAGCATTACAAATATTAAGCTCCAGACTGTATCAAGTTCGAACAACCTAAAAGAGATTTCAAACTGCAATTCAAAGCAATGCCAAAGTCACAGTCGAAACGAGTTCGAAAAATCAGGGAAATGCAGTTTCAAATCAAAACAATGCCAAACCCAAATTATTTTTACAAAATCCCTTTTTCTTCAAGTCCAAGCTCAAAGAAAACAACGCAAAACTTCCAGGTGAATAATAGTAGCAAGTCAACACTGAAAACAATTGCAAAGTCAAACGAATTCTCATCTAAATCTTTTCGCAAGAACGACATAATCAATTCAGGCAAAATCCAGGCTGGACAACAAAATGCACAAAGGCAAAAACGTGCATATACATGAACCAAAGCAATCCGACTCAACATGGCAAAATGCAACACTAACCAAACTCAACAAATAACAGAATACAAGACAGTGACAACATAGATTGATGACTCGGCAGCAAGCCTAAAGGCAACAAAAATGCCAACTGATTCGAATGACTCTAGTGATACTAGAACACTGTTCGCTACACAGCAATACAAAGTGATCCACATCAACAAATAACCAAACTCAAACAACACCACACACAGCTTTAAAATCAAAAACGTATAAAGATAGTGTAGTCAAGACTCAGCGGTGAAGTAACAAAACCACACGTCAATTGGTAATGTGTACACATGAATGTCATCATATGTATAAAATCAAATGCAAGCCAATCATCAAAGACATAGCAGAGTCAAAGTCAACAAGCATAATTTATCACAAATTCAAAATCGAAGTCGCAAATCACCGAAGTCAAATTAACAGGTTCAAGAATCAGTACTGTGGAGCTCAAGGAAAACAACATCAGGGAAATTAAAACATGTCAACCAAGTAAACAATATATGCGAAGCAGTTCAACTATGAAAGTCACGAACTTGAGCAAGCCAGAAATCACTAAACTTTGAATTAGATGTGAGTAAAGATTACTCACCTCTTTCGATCGAGAAACAGAAGTAGCCGGCGGAGCTCTTCGTAACGAACGATCGACACAGGAACGAAACCATCGTTCGCTCGAGCAACTCGAAGTCGCGGCACCACGAAATCGATCGGAGCCCTAATTTTTGCAAAGGGAGAAGGACGAAAACGAGCAGCCACCATTTTTTTTCGTTTATTTTGTTTAAGGGTTTTGAACGAATGAATGGATGGAGTAAGTGGAACGGGTCTTAACATTATCTTGGCACCAAATAAAAGAAAACGTGGGCCAAGTGAATTTAAAGCCCACATAACCGCTAACTAATTTCTTCAAAGAATTCCAATCGATAAAATCCCAACAGAAATTAACAACCAATTTAATCGTCATTTGACGACAATTAATTGTTGTAAAACTCCGAGTTGTTACAGACTCCCCTCCTTACAAAAATTGCGTCCCCACAATTTTCATAATTAAAGGTGTCAATAAAAATTATTTTTCTAACGTAAACTGGTTAAGCTAGAAAAATAAAGGTCAAAACACAAACGCCAAAGAAATCTTTCAATTTCATAAAAGAGATTCACAAATTCTCGACAAAATCTAATTATCAATAGATAACCAGAAAACAGCAAAATCTAATTATCAACAAAGATAATTAGAAAACACAAATCACAAATCGCAACTGCAAATATCTATTTATCCAACAAATAACTAGAAAACACGAACTTCATAATCAGCAAACTCTAACTATCAACAGAGATAGATAGGAAACAGCAATTCGATATGATCAACATAATCCAAAATCAATTAGAGACTAGAAAATATCAAAATCATCAAAACTAGCAAATATCCAATTATCAAAAACGATAATCAGAAAACATCAGATGATCAGAAATCCCAAATCAACGAATATCTAATTATCAAAAACGATAATCAGAAATCTCAAATCAACAAATATTTAATTATCAAAAACTATAATCAAATCTCAAATATCTAATTATCTCATACGATAATCAGAAATCTCAAATCAACAAATATCTAATTATGATCTCAAACGATAATCTGAAATCAATCAACAAATATCTAATTATCAAAAACGATAATCATAAACAACAAATATCCGATTATCAAAAATGATAATCAGAAACAACAAATATCCGATTATCAAAAACGATAATCACAAAACACAAATCAACAAATATCTGATTATCAAAAACGATAATCAGAAACAACAAATATCTGATTATAAAAAACGATAATCAGAAAACACAAATCAACAAATATCCGATTATCAAAAACGATAATCAGAAACAACAAATATCCGATTATCAAAAACGATAATCAGAAAACACAAATCAACAAATATCCGATTATCAAAAACGATAATCAGAAACAACAAATATCTAATTATCGATACGATAATTAAGTCTCATAACAGCAAATATTTAATTACCGATACGATAATTAAATCTCATAACAGCAAATATTTAATTACCGATACGATAATTAAATCTCATAACAGCAAATATTTAATTACCGATACGATAATTAAATCTCATAACAGCAAATATTTAATTACCGATACGATAATTAAATCTCATAACAGCAAATATTTAATTACCGATACGATAATTAAATCTCATAACATCAGATACCTAATTACCTGCAGATAATTAGAAACAACAAATATCTAGAAATCAATTAAGATACTCTAGAAAATCAACATAAATGGTTGGATCGATCCCATCAGATGGCGAGTTTTTAGTTCGCCGCACGTGCATCAACAAATGGCCGAAGCCTACCAAGTACTCAACATAATTTTGGCGCCCATCAGATGACCCGAAGGTCCGCAGAGTGACCCGAAGGTCTAGTACTGGTATTTGACCCGAAGGTCCATCAAAGTGGCCCGAAAGCCCAACAAATGACCCGAAGGTCCAACAAATGACCCGAAGGTCCAGCAGATGACCCGAAGGTCCAACATAGTGGCTCGAAAGCACACAAAATCATCAGAATCATCAAAACAGCAGAAGTTTCAATTAACGAGTCCGGAATTAACCGAAATAGCAAACGCACATGTCCCATACCACGTGTTTTACTAAATCGTTTGATTCTCTTCATCGTTTCGTTGAAAGTGCAAAATTGTGTATTTTGTAAAAATAACATTTTACATTCTCAAACGGACAAGTCCGAAATTAAGCGAATCAGTAAAAGAAAGGGGTCATAGTCCTCGATTTTGCTGAAACGTTTAAATCGCTTCCTCATTCTTTTGAAAGCGCAAACTGTAAAATTCCTGAAAACAATTTTATTTATTTTATAAAAATAACAATTCACATTCTCAACTAGACAAGTCTGAAGTTAAGCGAATCAGTAAAAGAAAGGGGTCATAGTCCTCGATTTTGCTGAATCGTTTAAGTCGCTTCCTCATTCTTTTGAAAGCGCAAACTGTAAAAAAATTATAAAACAATTTTCGTTTTAAAACGATTTTCCAATCACGTGATTAAAGCAACAACATCAGTAGCAATTTTGAAAAGAAAATTGTACTTCTCAAAACACCATAAAAACGGATCTCAAAATCAGCATTGCGGAATAACCGCTTGAAAATCCACTTTTAAAATTTGGCGGCTACTGAAGTCAAAGCGACAGTAATTTTTATACGTCAAAATCTCATCAAAATAATTTACATCAAAATGCAACACCAGTGAATTTTCATTCATTAAAATTGTCAACAAAACACCGTGCTCCAAAAATTTAGCATCGATGTAAAAATCCCGTTATAAAGATAACGGCAACCAAAATACGTTTAAACCAAACACCGGTTCAACGTAAAATTAATGCAGTAACGTGCAACTCAAATTTGCACGTACTACAAAATGAACAAAGAAATCATTCGAATGTATCTTCAATGAAGATAATTCAAAACAGCAAAATCTAATCAATATATGATTAGCATAAAAGAAAACCAGTAAAAATCTCAACAAAAATCGCATAACTGCAATCGCTTCGAATCCTCAAATCGGATTCGAAATTTTCAAAGAAACAAAATAAACCCAGCAATGTAAATAACAAATGAAATTTATTTCAATTTCATATTTTGATTTTTAAATCAAAAAGATTATCAACTGTATCAGCGAAGACAGTCTCACTGGTTTCGCTGCGCACTCTGATAACAGAACACAAATTAATCAAATCATCAAAACATAATTTCACTTTTATTTTTAAATAAAGATATTTAAAAATTTCATCATAATTTCAAAATTTTAGTTTTGACTCAAAGCACAAATAAAAACATCGACAAATAGTTGTAACACATGTTCCATCTAAGTTATGTTTTATATTATGTCCATAAACCCAAGCTCTGATACCAATTGTGACGCCCCACCTCTATGCTCACAATAACAAAGAGTATTAAAAGAAATACTGTCTGTTATTACGAAGAATAAGGCTGGATAGGAGCGGCCATCCGTAGTTGGCCTTACACTAGTATTGGTTACCTCGATAGGAGTGGTATATATTTTCCATTTTTCATCTCTTATTTATTTACTCCCATCGACATACCCAATTCCAGTATAAAACGAACTACAATGGTTCATAATAGTTTAGGACAATATATATAATAATAACACAGATACTAAAAATGCGGAACACGGATAACAAAAGTCTTATATATATATATAACTGATGTCAGTTACAATACATTTGACACAATACATATGATACAACTACAACAGTCGACTCTGGAAGTTATATATACAAGTACATTATCGACTAATATACATGAATACATATCAACCTATACTATGACATGACTACTCCAAAAGATATGAAAAGTCTTCATAGCTCAAATAGTAACCCAAAGCAAGATATCTACAACCTGAAATAACTCGGGTCTGACCCGAGTATTAAATTCAAAAGAAAATAATACACGTGTCAGTCTAATTCAAACTCAGTTATTAATGCACAGAAGCAGTAATAATTAAATAAGCAATAGACGACGGTAACAGAAATCTCGTATATCCAACTCTTCGATAAGAGAATCGGATAACGGCAGATATAACACTTAACAGTGTTAAATAACAAATCAGCAAATCCAAATCATCAACAAGGATAAATAAAAAAATTATCAATGAAGATAATATGAAAACTCCAGAATTGCCTAAACAGCAATTATCAGCATAATCCAATTATTAAATAAATAATTAGAAACTCAAAATCTAATTATCAAATAGATAATTAGACAATCTCAAAATGATCACTCAAATCAAATTTCTGTGTGGCTGCAGTACACGCATGCGTGCACTGCCTCGCCACTATAGTGATGAAGTACACAAAAGCTCAATGAAAGCTCACAACGAGCACAAGGTCAATCCCAAAGAAAATTCAGGTTCAACTCAAATGTAATATAAATAAAATCACAACACGAGCACAAGGTCAAACCCCAAGCATTTGAGTCGGATTCAACACATGCGCTACCAAACATCATAAAACTGTCAGGCATAAAATTCAATTACAACCAAATAGTGCAGTGATGGATATGCCACCAATTGCCACTAGTGAATATGATAACACAACCCATCACTTAAATAGTACCAGCCTGAATAAATAAGACAAGGCTACAAGTTCAAGTGCAACCTCTAGTCAAACAAGAAATACATAAGTATAAAAGTACCAGAAGCACAAGCAGGTACAATATCAAAAATCAGTAGAGACAACGAGGTCTGCAAGTGCAACATGCACACTGGAGATTGGAATAACATTGACACACAAGTACATAGTGCACAAATGAGTCTAGCAAAAACAAGCACAAAGGCTCCAAGTAAAACAAGCATTACAAACATTAAGCTCCAGACTGTATCAAGTTCGAACAACCCAAAAGAGATTTCAAACTGCAATTCAAAGCAATGCCAAAGTCACAGTCAAAACGAGTTCGAAAAATCAGTGAAATGCAGTTTTAAATCAAAACAATGCCGAACCTAAATTATTTTTACAAAATCCCTTTTTCTTCAAGTCCAAGCTCAAAGAAAACAATGCAAAACTTCCAGGTGAATACTAGCAGCAAGTCAACACTGAAAACAATTGCAAAGTCAAACGAATTCTCATCTAAAATCTTTTCGCAAGAACGACATAATCAATTCAGGCAAAATCTAGGCTGGACAACAAAATGCACGAAGGCAAAAACGTGCATATACATGAACCAGAGCAATCCAACTCAGCATGGCAAAATGCAACACTAACCAAACTCAGCAAATAATAGAATACAAGACAGTGACAACATAGATTGATGACCCGACAGCAAGCCTAAAGGCAACAAAAATGCCAACTGATTCGAATGTCTCCAGTGATACTAGAACACTGTTCGCTACACAGCAATACAAAGTGATCCACATCAACAAATAACCAAACTCAAACAACACCACACACAGCTTTAAAATCGAAAACGTATAAAGATAGTGTAGGCAAGACTCCGTGGTGAAGTAACAAAACCACACGTCAATTGGTAATGTGTACACATGAATGTCATCATATGTATAAAATCAAATGCAAGCCAATCATCAAAGACATAGCAGAGTCAAAGTCAACAAGCATAATTTATCACAAATTCAAAATCGAAGTCGCAAATCACCGAAGTCAAATTAACAGTTTCAAGAATCAATACTGTGGAGCTCAAGGAAAACAACATCAGGGAAATTAAAACATGTCAACCAAGTAAACAATATATGCGAAGCAGTTCAACTATGAAAGTCACGAACTTGAGCAAGCCAAAAATCACAAAACTTTGAATTAGATGTGAGTAAAGATTACTCACCTCTTTCGATCGAGAAACAGAAGTAGCCGGCGGAGCTCTTCGTAACGAACAATCGACACAGGAACAAAATCATCGTTCGCTTGAGCAACTCGAAGTCGCGACACCACGAAATCGATCGGAGCCCTAATTTTTGCAAAGGGAGAAGGACGAAAACGAGCAGCCACCATTTTTTTCATTTATTTTGTTTAAGGGTTTTGAATGAATGAATGGATGGAGTAAGTGGAACGGGTCTTAACATTATCTTGGCACCAAATAAAAGAAAACGTGGGCCAAGTGAATTTAAAGCCCGCATAACTGCTAACCAATTTCTTAAAAGAATTCCAACCGATAAAATCCCAAGAGAAATTAACAACAAATTTAATCGTCGTTTGACGACAATTAATTGTTGTAAAACTCCGGGTTGTTACACTTTTGCCATTTTCATCTCGATCGAGATGAGTTGTGGTACTCATAGGAGTAGGCTTTCCAGAAGTGTTTTCCATTCCATAACGTTTAATTAGATTAGCATAATATTTTTCTTGATTTAAGAAAATTCCATTTGTTAATTGTTTAATTTGTAATCCGAGAAAATAAGATAATTCTCCCATGTGTGACATTTCAAATTCCTTAGTCATTATATTTGAAAATTCTTTACACAAATTTTCATTAGTTGAACCAAATATAATGTCATCTACATATATTTGAATTATTAGAATGTCTTTAGTAGTGTTTTTAATGAATAGAGTTTGATCTACCTTTCCGATTTGAAATCCTGAATCTTGTAAATAGCTTTTAAGTCTCTCATACCAAGCACGAGGTGCTTGTTTAAGACCATATAAGGCTTTCTTTAATTTATATACATGATCTGGATATTTTTCGTGTATGAATAAAGGGGGTCGCTCTACGTACACATTTATTTTATAAAACTATTTAGAAAAGCACTTTTAACATCCATTTAATAAAATTTAAAACTGTGAAAACACGCGAAGGTTAATAGAATACGTATTGCTTCAAGTCTTGCAACTGGAGCAAATGTTTCTTCAAAGTCGATACCTTCCACTTGATTATATCCTTGTGATACTAGTCTAGCTTTATTCCTAGTTATATTTCCTTGTTCGTTTACTTTATTTTTGTAAACCCATTTTGTTCCTATAACAGATTGATTGTTAGGACGGGGAACTAAATCCCAAACATCGTTACGTTCGAATTGATTCAATTCTTCTTGCATAGCCACAATCTAGAAATCGTTTGTTGATGCTTCTTTAGGATTTTTAGGTTCCAATGTAGAAATAAAAGCAACATGTCCCATTTGATTTAGTTGACTTCTAGTTTTAACTTGAGAATCAATTTCACCGATTATGTTTTGTACAGGGTGATCTCGTAAGATTCTAGGTGGAGATCTAAGTTCGGTATTATTCATATTTTCAATATTTGTATTGTCTGTATTTATTATAAATTCGTCATCTTCTTTTATACTCAAGTTTTTATTAAAGTTTTCATCAAAAGATACATGTAAAGTTTCTTCGATTATATTTGTTCGTTTATTAAAAACTCGATATGCCTTACTTCGTTCTGAGTATCCTACAAAAATTCCTTCGTCAGCTTTCGGATCAAATTTTCCTAGTTGGTCTTTTGTATTTAAAATAAAACATATTGATCCAAATATTTTAAAATAAGAGATATTTGGCTTTCTATTGTTAAAAAGTTCATATGAAGTATTTTTAGTTAATGGTCTAATAGAAATACGATTTAATACATAACATGCGGTAGCTATGGCTTCTGCCCAAAAATGTTTTGGTAGAAGGCTTCCATTTAATAACGTTCTTGCTTGTAATGTTCCATTCTTTCTTTCTACTACTCCATTTTGTTGAGGAGTTCTAGGAAATGAAAAGTTATGATTTATTCCTTTCTTTTTACAGAAAGATTCAAAAGCTTCATTTTCAAATTCGCCACCATGATCACTTCGAATATTCTTAATTTTCAAATTTTTAGTGTTTTGAATTCTTTTGACAAATATTTTAAAATGCTCAAATGTATCACTTTTATTTTTCATAAAAATAGTCCATGTATATCTTGAGAAATCATCAACTATTACAAATACATATCGATTATGATTAATGGATTGAACTTGTGTTGGTCCGAAAAGATCCATATGAAGTAATTCTAGTGGTTGTAAAGTTGAAATATTTTTCTTAGATTTAAAAGATGATTTTGTTAATTTTCCTATTTGACAATCATCACAAAGATTTTTTAGTTTAAAGTTTATCTTAGGTAAACCTCTTACTAATTCATTTTTAGAAAGTTTTCTAATAGTTTTGAAATTAATATGACAAAATCTTTTGTGCCACAACCAAGGATCATTATCTTTGGCTAGTAAACACATATTTGTATTATGATTAATTTTCATATTTAGAACATAAATATTCCTATCTCTATTTCCCTCAAAAACAAGATTTTGGTTTTGATCAAAAATACTACATTTATTTTCCGAAAACGTTATTTTAAAACCTTTGTCACAAAGTTGACTTATGCTTAGTAGATTATGTTTTAGATTTTTGACTAATGAAACATTTGTAATAAAAGGTAAATTCGATGTACCGTAATTGCTCAATCTCCTTTGCCAATGATATAGCCTTTTGAATTGTCTCCGAAGGTAACTGAGCCACCATCAAAGTATGTGATGTTTGTAAGCATATCTTTGTCGTCGGTCATGTGTTTTGAGCAACCACTGTCTAATATCCATTTCTTCTTTTTGAGTGGGACTTGAAAATAAATACAAAATTATTGGTACCCACCTTTCAATAGGGTCCTAAAAGTTAGAACTAAGGAAACCAAACCCAATTTGGTTCAGTATCCTTTTTATAAATATAATTTTTATTATTATGAACACTATCCATAAATGCTTTAATATATTTATTCCTAATTAAAATATTGTTAGTCTTTGGAACCCAAATTTTAACTATCTTAGTTTCTTCTTTTGTTCTAATAGGTTCTCTTAATAACATTTGTTGTTTTGAATCAATATTCCTCTTAAAATTTGTATTTATCTTTTTAGGAATTTTTGACTCCTTTTTATATCCTAATCCATGTTTATTTGAGGAAGATTGAGAATTTTCTAAAATCTTAGATAAATTTTCTCTTTCTTTGTTAAAGTTAGAGACATTTTTAGTGATGTTATCTAATCTAACTCGAAGACTATTATTTTCTAACTCAACTTGTCTAATCTTAGTTTTTAACTCATGATTTTCAGAAACAATTATATCATTTTTGTCTTTTGAGTTTCAATTTCTTGACTTAAAAGTGATAATTGAGTTTCCGAATATGAAAGAGACTCTTGAACTTTTTCAAGTTCTTCTTCTAGAATTTTCTTTTCATCTTTTAACATATCCCTTTCAAACTCAGCTTTGTTCTGATTTTCACGAGTTTCCTTAAGTTTCTTTTTAAGATTTTTTATTGTACTCAAAAGTTCAGTGTTTACATCAATTAAATCGTCGAAAGTTAAATTACTAACCTCAGATTCTTGAGCAATAAAGCATACATTCGCTTGTTCGTTGTCGCTATCATTTTCACTTTCAGATGAAGATGAATCTGAATCGTCCCATGTTACAGAGAATGCCTTCTTTCTGAATTTTTCTTTCTTGTTTTTGTTCTGATTCTCCTTCTTTTGTTCTGGACAATCTTTGTGCATGTGACCTTTCTTGTGACAGTTGAAACATTCTATATTCGAGGATGTAGGTTTATTCAATAAATTCTTTTTGAATCTGTTTTTATTTCCTTTTCTATATCTTAAGAATTTCTTGAAATTTTTGGCTATAAATGCTAAATCCTCATCTTCAGACTCTGATTCTTCTTTTTCCGCATGAAAAGCTACATTTTTTCTTTCTTGTGCTTGATCTTTCTTAGCTTGCATATTTACTTCATATGACATAAGATTTCCAATTAATTCTTCTGGTTTCATTGTAGATAGATCATTTGCTTCTTCGATTGCTAAGACTTTTCTCTCCCATTCATCAGTGAGTGAATTTAGAACTTTAGATACAATATCAAAATCCGTGTATTTTTCTCCTAGTCCTATTAAGGCATGATGATGTCTTGAAACCTCGAGTACATGTCATTGATGGATTCATTCTGTCGCATTCTAAAGTTTTGGAACTGGTTCTTTAGCATGGAGATCTTTGTTTGTTTGACCTTATTTGTGCCTTCATGTATGGTTCTAAGTGTACTCCATATCTTATGTGCAGTAGTACAAATGCTAACATGATTGAACTCATTTCTATCCAAAGCACAAAATAGCATATTCATAGCTTTGGCATTTGCACTAACTTCATTCTTCTGAGTTTGCGTCCATGTAGAATAATCAGTTGTGGGTACAACGAGTTCTGCTTGAGTTGCATTCCAGGCTTCATAGCTTGTTGCTTGCATATAAATCCTCATCCTTGTAGCCCAATAATTATAGTTTAGTCCATTGAATAGAGGGGGTCTTTGGGTAGATTGTCCTTCCGCAAATGTAGAGTTATAGGCAGATGTTGTGCTTGTGTTATTTTCCATATTATCAATATGTCAAATAACGGTGTTATGGTTATAAGACAGCCTTGCTCTGATACCAATTGAAAGAAGCTATGTGGTAGGATCGTATAATATGGAATAGTGGAATGGTCTAGGTAGATAATAATAAGCAGTAAGTAAATAGACACCAAGACTTTATACTGGTTCGGACCTCTTGTCCTACGTCCAGTCCCTAAGCTCCTCTTAGGAATTCAACTAACCAACAATCCTCACTTAACCCGGAGGAATAGGTTTACAAACTTACCCGAACAACCGAACGGGATTTCTTGCCTCGACTACTGAAGAGGACTTCAACTAGATACAAAAAAAGTATTTTTGACTTGTTGTGTTCTTGATAACACTAATGAGTCTAATTGAGTACAACTTTCCTATAATCTTATCCTCAAGAGTATGAAATGTGTTTATGAAGATTTAGGAAATATAAATTGCTATGAATCAAAAGAATATTTAAGATAAATCAGAGATTCAAGCAATTGAAGTGGTTTGTGATTGCTTTTGAAAACTAAAGAAATCTGAAAGTATGTTTAAGATAATAGAGAGATTAAAGCAATTAGAATTGGTGATTTGCAAATGATAGAAACATGTATTTATAGGTGTAGAAGAGATGTATCTATTTGCAAAAGATTCAGGCAAGAGATGTATCCATTACCATTGGAGAATGGTTGCAACTCTTGGGAAGAAGAAGGTGTCTTTTCAGTAAAAATTCGCAGGTTCAAATTCAGTCGACTGAACAGGGAATTTCAGTCGACTGAAATTGTGCATGTTGTAATTCTGTAACAGGTTCAGTCGACTGGGATTTCCTGTTCAGTCGGCTGAACTGGTAGTTTCTACACAGTGAACACTTTAACTAAAACATTAAGTTTGTGCAAGCTTCTTGAGGATAGATTTTAACAATAAAACTAAGACTAAGACCTAAATATACTAAGTACTCATGATATCCTTGGTCTTCATAGTCCTTCCTTTAGCCTTGCACGTATCTCTTCCTTTTTGTTGAAGCACATTGTCATTGATCAAAATATAGCGTATCAACACATCTCCAGTCATGGAATGCTATGAATGTCATAAGAAGGGCCATATGAAGAGAGATTGTCCAGAACGTAAAAAGAATAAATTCAAGAAGGACAAATTCAGAAAGAAAGCTTTTTCAGTCACTTGGGACGAATCAGACTCATTAGATAGTGATAGTGGCAGCAACAGCGACATTGAACAAGCTAATGTATGCTTCATGGCCACAAAAGACGATGTAAGTGATTTAAGTTTTGATGATTTAGTATAAATTAATTCAGAATTAATAGATTTAGTAAAAACAGATTAAAAAGAAGAATAAGGAATTAATAGAAAAACTGAATAGATCAGAATTAAAAGTAAGTATGCTAAAAGATGAGAAGAAAATTCTCGAAGACGAACTTGAGAATACTCAAGAATCTAATTCTAATTTAACTTCCCAAATATCTATGATTACTCAAAAATTAGAAATTCAGAAAAATAAGAATGATGATCTATCAGTAGATATTAAAGATTTAAAATCTGGCTATAAAATTTTAGAATTAGAAAATTCTAGTCTCAAAACAAAATTAGAAAATATTTCTGAAAATATTTCTAATTTTTATAAAGGAAGAGAGAATCTTTCTAAAATTATAGAAAATTCTCAATCTACCTCAAATAAATCAGGACTAGGATATAAAAAATTATTTAAACCAGAATTAGGTAAAGGTTTGAATAACATTAAAAAGGGTTTAAAAAGGATATTATATCAACAGTTTCTAAGGAAATTAAAACTATAAATATATGATTCCTAAAACAAATAATAATTTGATTAGGAATAAATATATTAAATCATTCATGGAAACTGTTCATTATAATGATAATTACATTTTTAAAGGGAACTCTGAACCTTATTGGGTTTGGCTTTCTAAGATTTAACCCTTAGGACCCTAACGGAGGAAGTGGGTACCAATATTATTCTTTATTTTTTGCAGGTACCACTTAAAAAGAGAGGAAAATGGATATTGGACAACGGCTGCTCTAAACATATGACTAGAAATAAAGATATGCTAACCAACATTATCTACTCGAATGGAGGATCGGTCACATTTGGAGATAACTCTATAGGTTATATCATCAGCAAATGCGATGTCAGCAGCAACGGTACCTCTAATTTACCTCTCATTACTGAAGCTTTATTAGTTAAAAATTTAAAACATAATTTACTAAGTATAAGTCAATTATGCGATAAAGGTTTTAATATATCGTTTTCAGAAAATAAATGCAATATTACTAATAAAAATCAAGAGTTAATCTTTGAAGGTATACGAGATAGAAATATTTATATTTTAAATATGATTAATATAAATAATAACTCTAATATGTGTCTGGTAGCAAAAGAAAATGATTCTTGGCTATGGCACAAACAATTTTGTCATATAAATATTAAAACTATGAATAAATTAGCCAAAAATAAACTAGTAAATGGTTTACCCGATACAAAATTCAAAATTGACAACATCTGTGATGTATGTCAATTAGGAAAATTATTAAAATCTTCTTTTAAATCTAAGAAAATAATATCTACAGAACAACCACTTGAACTGTTACATATGGATCTTTTTGGACCTACTCAGATTCAATCGATCAATCATAATATATATGTGTTTGTTATTGTAGATGATTTATCTAGATATACATGGACTATATTCATGAAAAATAAAAGTGATACTTTTGAAAACTTTAAAATATTTGTCAAAAGAATTGAAAATATTAAAGATTTGAAAATTAAAAATATTAGAAGTGATCATGGAAGAGAATTTGAAAATGAAGCTTTTGAACATTTTTGTAATAAGAAAGGAATTAATCACAAATTTTCTTTTTCTAGAACACCACAACAAAATGGAGTTGTAGAAAGGAAAAATAGAACATTACAGGAATGTGCAAGAACTTTATTAAATGGAACCACTTTACCAAAACATTTTTGGGCAGAAGCCGTAGCAACTAGTTGTTATGTTTTGAATTGTGTTTCTATACGACCACTAACTAAAAATACTCCATATGAACTAATAAATGGAAGAAAACCAAATATTTCATATTTTAAGGTTTTTGGTTCAAAATGTTTTATTTTAAACACTAAAGATCAACTCGGTAAATTCGATCCAAAATCCGATGAAGGAATATTTATAGGTTATTCAAAACGAAGTAAAGCTTATCGAATTTTTAATAAACGAACTGAAATCATTGAAGAAACTCTTCATGTTTCTTTTGATGAAAACTTTATAAATAAAAATAAAGTTATTAATGAAAATATAAATAATATCAAAAATCACTTGGATGATGATGATATTATTCAAAAAGTTAATGATAATAATAATAATATTAGAGAAGATGAAAACATATTCATAAAGAAGAAAATATAAGATCTCCACCTAGAATTTTACGGGATCACCCTGTTCAAAATATAATTAGAGAAGTAAATTCAAACATTAGAACTAGACACCAATTAAATCAAATGGGTCATATAGCATTTCTGTCTACTATAGAACCTAAAAATATAAAAGAAGCCTCAACAGATGACTATTGGATTCTTGCTATGGAAGAAGAACTAAATCAATTCGAAAGAAATGAAGTTTGGGAACTTGTTCCTAGACGAAGTGATCAATCAGTCATTGGTACTAAATGGGTATTTAAAAATAAAGCCGATGAATTAGGTAATATAACTAGAAATAAAGCTAGGCTGGTAGCGCAAGGATATAATCAAGAAGAAGGTATTGATTATGAAGAAACCTTCGCTCCAGTCGCTAGATTAGAAGCCATACGCATTTTATTAACCTTCGCGTGTTTTCACAACTTTAAATTATTTCAAATGGACATAAAAAGTGCTTTTCTAAATGGATATATTAAAGAAAATGTTTATGTTGAACAACCTCCTCTTTTCATTCAAATTTTTTTTCCAAATCACATCTATAAACTTAAGAAAGCTTTATATGGTTTAAAACAAGCACCACGTGCTTGGTACGATCATCTTAAGAAATATTTAATACTCTGGTTTTGAAATTGGAAAGGTTGATTAAACTTTATTTATTAAAAAGACTAAAAATGATATTTTAATTATTCAAATATATGTAGATGATATTATTTTTGGGTTAACTAATGAAAAATTATGTCAAGAATTTTCAACTATAATGAGTAATGAATTTGAAATGTCACATATGGGAGAATTATCATATTTTCTTGGATTACAAATAAAACAATTAGAAAATGGAATTTTTATTAATCAAGAGAAATATTGTAATAATCTAACTAAACGATTTGGTATGGAAAACACAACAGCCAAATCAACTCCGATGAGTACAACAATACATCTCGATAGAGATGAAGAAGGCAAAAGTGTCGACCAAAAACTATATCGTAGTATGATTGGATCATTAATATACTTAACTGCTAGTAGACCTGGTGTAATGATGAGTGTTTGTTTATGTGCTCGATTTCAAGCAGATCCTAAAGAATCACATGCGCGATCAGTAAAACGCATTATTCGTTACTTAAGCAAAACCATAGATTTCAGACTATTTTATCCGAAAGAATGTTCTTTCGAATTAGTAACATATAGTGATGTTGATTTTGGAGGAAGTCGGATGGATAGAAAGAGTGCGAGTGGGACATGTCACTTTGTTGGATGTTCCTTAGTCTCTTGGTTTAGCAAGAAACAAAACCGCGTTTCCTTATCGACGTGTGAAGCAGAATATATATCTACCGCTTTAGCTTGTGCTCAAGTCGTCTATATGCAACAAACACTAAAAGATTTTGATATACATTTAAATAAATCAATAATATATTGTGATAATACTAGTGCAATAAATCTTTCTAAAAATCCAATAAATCACTCACGAACCAAACATATTGATATACGACATCATTTTCTTCGTGATTGTATTGAAAAGGATTTAGTAAACTTAGAATTTGTAAATTCAGAAAATCAACTAGCTGATATTTTCACTAAACCATTAAATGAAAATATATTTATAAAACTAAGAAGAGAACTTGGAATAATGTCAATAAAAGAATTATAATAATATTTATTAATAAAAAAAAGAGGGCAAAAACGTGAAAAATAAAATATACAATTTCTAACCATGACGGGATTCGACCTCCATCCATTCCTAAATTTCTAATGTCTATAGTCATTTGAGCTATGGGTGTTTTTTGTCACAACATAGAATCCACTTTTTGTTAAAAACAAAATTTTCGAAATTCATAATTATTGAAGCTAACAGGGATTGAACTATGGTCTCTCTACTGGAAGTCTCATATGTCTACCAGTTTGGTAGTTATTGTTTCTTGTTCAGTAGTAAAAACCAGCTCATCCTATATTAAATTAGCTCGAAATTCTGTTAACCATACATTTTCAAATCATTTTCCAACCATAAATCATTAACTTATTTATATATGGTCTAAAACTAATTTCATAATCTGACCATAGAAAATACAGGTTTCTACTCCTATATATACATAAATTTCTTTAAAATGTTGCATACACTTTTCAAATACAATCTAAATACAAGCTTCATATATTTTATTATCACATCGTATTGGTGTCGCAATCCTCAGATAATTCACACCTATCATATGCATACACGATCCTAAGTATTAGCTATACGGCATACGTACTTTCAATTAACATCTTTGTCATTTTTATCTTTAACTTTAGTTTCATTTAGACTGTTGCCATTACCATCTTTAGGCTCATTTTCTTCATCATCATGTTTTTCATCATTAGTATCTTTTTTATCTTTATCCTTAGCACCATCTTCCCCATGGTCATCAACATTAGCAGCATTATCACCATCACCTTCCTTTTGTCTTTCTTAGTATTATCAGCTTCAACAGCTTTGCCTTCATTAAGACCTTCAACGTCTGCATATAAAACTACATCATCATCCTTTTTATTAATACCAACATATTTATCTTTATCATCACTGTATCTATCTTTGCCTTCAACTTCATCTTTTTCATAATTATCATCATCATCATCTATTGTTTCATCATCAAAAATTTGATCATTATCAACTTTGCCATCATTACCGTCTTCATCATTTCCTTTTTTTTTCCTTTTTCTCAAATTTTAATTTTCTTTTTTTAAGGAGCTTTTTCTCTTCTTTTAGAGCTGTATTCTTCTCTTTCAGTTTCTTTATTTTCAATTTTATATCTTTCGGTTGTTTTTTGATATTTTCATATTTTTTGTCAAAAATTGAAGCTTTTTTTAGGAGATTTAGCTTTGGTAGTTTTTAGCTCCTTTTTTTATTTTTCTTCTTTTCTCTACGAATTAGAAAAAAAATAACTTTCGTATTTGCTTGTCAAATATTAGACAAGCAAATAGCAAATATTTACCTGCCTAATATTTGCCATTCAATAAATTTAACTGCATTTATTTGTATTGTTAGCTGGTTTATCTTTTTGTTTAGAAACCACTTCATTTTGCTTGGAATAACTTCTAGAAGTATCCATTGAGAAAATGTTGGTTCGTTCTCTTTATAACTTTTTTTAAATGGTACTTTATATATAACAAATCACTGTGATAACATATCACATGTCAATAAACGTTCGAATCAAGCTACACAAGTTTCGAACTTGTGACCTCTCGCACCAAAGCCAAATCACTTAACCACTGGGACAATGGTGCTTGTCTCTCTTTATAACTTGTTTTTGGAGGAATAATGTTTATAATATCATAAAACCAGTACTGCATATAAAAGTATAAAATGTTAATTTATTTAGTAACAAAAATTATGAAAGATAAAATGGGGTATTAGAGTTTAACAGAAGCAGGGTTACGCATGCGCATATTTTTCTTGGACTTTCTTTATTTTTTTTACTTGCTCCATCAAATTTTTTCCAATTTTTGCTGGCCAAGAAATGATCTTCATTTGCCACAACCTGTAAATATATGGCGGCAACACCAAAGGAAATGCCGAGTTTGGGTTAGAGAATACTTGCAACATCAATTGCATTTTCTTTCTTTGGCCTTTTATAGCTAATCGAATGGTATTTTGTTGTCTTTTTCTTTGATCATTTTTGAATTCCTGAAATGTTTATCTTTGAATGATTTTAATTCAGATTTGATTACAGATTCCTTTAATGAGATGCAATGTTGATTATAATGCCTTCGTTAGGAAATCCAAATTTTTTTGTAATGCCGCTTTCTTTCAAAAATCGCTTTCACATCTCCAAATTCAAAACAGTTTTCTACAATTGAGAAATGGTCAATTATTATATCTATTAAAGTCGATTCTTTAGATATATCCTTGGTTGTTATAGCTCCTTTAAAGAATGGATTGATGATGTTGAAGAATGGAGTTTGCTTCAATAAATTCATATGGGCTTCCAGAAGTAGCTTTTCTTTTATTAAATTATCTATTGATGTATGGAAAGATTTAAAACTACTTCTATAGCTTTCTAAATTTCCTTTGGAACTTTTTTTGTTTCTTTGTAGGTGATTTTCTACCACTAATTCTTCTACTAGTTGTTTTCTTTTTAGGAGGTTTGCTAGAGCAACTTCATCATCGGAAGGTGTATATTCTAAAGTTTCAGTTGTTGGAGTTGCTGTGGTATTACATTTTGATGATTTGATGTTTTGATGTGATTTAGGATTGTGAGAAGTTTCAGGTGCATTTTGTAGTTTCCTCATTGAAAACGTTAGTTGCCATTATTTTTCTGCAACTTTGTATCCTCGTCAATATCCTTATTGCGATATCACATGTAAATGTTATAAAATTATTAAATTTGCGTTACATATATATAAGTAGCAAACATGGGCATGACAAATATTTGCCATTCCCATATTTATAACAAATATTTCTTATTGTTTGCATTTTATTATTTACCAATGCTAAAATTTTAATTTACAAAATATCTAAACTTTGTTTTACCAACATTTAATATTTTAAGCATTTGCAGTAGAAAATATTAAATGCACAAAATTACAATTACAAATTGTTCGGAAAATATTTGCCATCCTTATTTGATGATCTAACAGTATTTGACATTGATTTCAACTAAATTTAATCTTCGATGATTCAGAGTAACATCATTTAATTTTAAGCTACAGTTACAATCTATAATCTATCAAAACTATATTATGAGTTATTTGATATGTTTAGCACTTGTATTATAAATATTTCAATATTTTGTAAGTAAATATCATGGCAAATATTTGCCAAGTTAATATCACGACAAATATTTGCCATAATATTAATGATAATTATTTGCCATAATATATGCAAGGTAGTTATTTGCAATTAATGATAATTATAACTGATAATAATTCCTCATTATCTCATATTAATCTCACAATATTTTCCAAGTAAGTATTATGGCAAAATATTTGCAAGTATTTAGTCAGGTAATCTACATACGTAAGCAATCACTGAAATGACTTATAGCAATTATTTTTCAAAAGAATATTTGCATATGACATTTTTTATTTCATTGATCACGAATCTACAATTCTAATCGATCAAGTATCAAAATAATGTATGTCATATATTTGCAATAAATTCCTTTAGATTATAAATACAGCAAAGTCGAAACTCGAATTATCTTTTTTGCTTCATTTTGTGGATTTTCAATTTGAACTGATGCAAGTTGTTCACAATAGCTATCTTCGGTTGCTAAATTCGAACACGGAAAGACTGCTACAAATTTGCATATATCTGCCACTTTAGGGAAACCGCTTCTATTTCTTCTTGCTTTCGAACAGTTGGTCGATTGAAATGTAAGCAACGAGTTTAGCTTCAATTTATTCTGTCAACCGAAAATAGAAAACATAATTTGCAAATTAGGTATTTAGTTTGATTTCGAGTGTCGCGTGCATTTTTTTTTGTTCGATGGAATGACAGATGAAAGCGGGAAGTGTTTTGCAGTTTTATATTCTTAGTTATTTAAAAATAGGGATGTAGATTATAATGTGTAAATATGAGGGATGTAGGCCTAATTATTTATAAATAGAGGGATGTGGGCGAAAATTTCCCATATAATATAGTGTTAAAAAAAACTTTACCTTACAAATAGTTAACCTATTAAATTTGGTCGATTCATATCTATTCCAAATATTAAAAGAGAGAAGATATTAATTGATCCCCGTAATCAATAAAATATGAGAAATAAATAGAAATATAATCAATTAATGTCATAAGATATATTAATTGATTTGAGAAATTAATCAAATAAGGATATATGTGGAAAAAAATACCAATATGCTAAATTTGTGTTGAAATCAAATCATGTAAATCCAAAAAAGTTTCATCCTTATCTCAAAGGCAGTCTTCATCCTTCCATATATATATATATATATATATATATATGAAGACATTTGTTCATCTTTTCAACATAAGACGACAAGAGAGTTCTCCATAAAAATTCTTCAATAAGATCCCTATTTCTGTATCTATTGTAGGTTGAGAAATTTATATTGAGTGACTTATATTCTTCTCATATTGTACTCCTTCTTGAAGTGTAGAAATAATAAATTGGATGCGAGGATGTACGCATGGCCAAGCCTCATTATATCAGTATGTTCTTTCCTTTCTATCTTTATCTATAATTTGTGCTCTTTGATTTCCTTTTTATTCTCTTTGTTGGATTTGAATTGTTGAGATTGTCCATAGACCATATTATTTGGTGTTCTACTTCCGCTATCCAAAAATCTGATTTTTCACTACAGTTTGGTATCAGAACTTGTTTTTCAGTTTGAAGACTATTTCAACTATGTCTAATTCTGTAAAGAATAGCACTAGTAGAAGCTCTACAAATTATGGAATCGCTACATTTGATGGAAAAAGAGATTTTGCATAGGGAAGATGAAGATGGAAGCGGTGTTGAAGAAAGAGAGGACTCTTAAGGTTGTCTCAAATCTAGAGAAACTGAAGAAATTAGCACCTGAAAAGATTGAGGAATTGAAAGAGAATGCTCTTACTACCATCTAGCTTAGCCTTTTCGATGAAGTACTTATAGAGTTTTCTCATATGAAATCTGCTAAGGAATTATGGGCTACTCTTCAGAAAAAGTTCTATGGTAAGTCTCTCACCAACTACATCATCCTATAACAACTACTTTAATCATTCGAGATGAAGCTTGTAACAAATGAGTTAGCTCACATGGATGCCCTAAACACACTTGTTATGAATCTTCAAGAAGTTGAAGTAAAAAATGAGGATGAAGCGCAAGTTATCTTTTTTTATGTTCTATGCCTGCGGAGTATAGCACTTTTGTTAACTCCATGATCTATGGACACTCTTCTATTTGCTTGACGGATGTGAAGATAAATTTGCAACGAGCTATTAAGGGGAAAGTTGGCAAACATGAGCACGGAAAATGATTCTGAAGGCCTTATTGCGCAAAGGGGAAGGAGAAAGAGTAGATCCAAATATGGTGGAGATAGAGTCAATTCAAGATCTTAGTCAATGGGAGCTCCGAAGGGAGTTTGTCATTATTGTAGAAAGCTTGGACATTATATTGCAAGTTGCCCCAAGTTAAAAAATAAAAAAAAAGTCGTTACTCAAAAGGCTTCAACTTCTACAATGGAGACATCAGATTCAGAGAGTGACCCTGGCATTTTTACAGCTTCTGCCTCTTCTGTGAAGAGTACTATATGGATTATTGACTCTGAAGCATCCTATCATATGACACCTGATAGACATTCATTTTCTACTTATCATCAGTTTGATGGAGGAGAGGTTCTCATGGAAAATAATGCTAATTGTCGCATGATTAGTATTGGAACGGCGAAGATCGGGATGTTTGATGGTGTTATTCATACTTTGTGTGATGTCAGACATGTGACTAATTTGAGGTGAAGTTTGATCTCCGTTGGAGCGTTATGCAATCTTTGTTTGAACTGTGTAATAAAAAAAGATCCATTGAAAATTACAAATGGCTCACTGATAGTGATAAAAGGGGTAAAAGTTGAAAATCTATATTTGCTGAAGGGTACCACTATTGTTGCGAAGTTTTCTTCGGTTGTTGATTCCAATTCTACCAGATTGTGGCATTTTCGTATGGGACACATTAAAAAGCGCAGTTTGAAAGTGTTGAGAAAGTAAGGTTTGATTGACGGTATTCATCATTCAAAATTTGGTTTTTGTGAGGGATGCGTACTTGATAAATAGACGAAGGTTTCTTTCGGCATTGCAGAGCATAATTCCAAAGATATTTTGGAATATGTTCACGTTGATGTATGGGGCCCTGCACCATGCCTATCTTTTGGGGGAGCTAGGTATTTTGTTTCATTTGTTGATAATTTTTCTTGAAAGGTATGAGTTTACTTTATGAAGTCCAACGGACGAAACTTTTGATAAGTTTTACAATTGAAAATCTCTTGTTGAGAAATAGTCTGGAAAGAAAATGAAGGTTCTTCGTTCAGATAATGGTGAAGAATTCACTTCTCAAAAATTCACCAAATTTTGCAAGTCCAAGGGAATTAAAAGATACTACACTACACCATGGGACCCACGGTCAAATGGGGTTGTAGGGAGGGTGAATCAGACTTTGTCAGAACAAAATCATTGCTTACATCTAACTATTGGATTAAAATGGAGATTTTGGGCAGAAACATTATTTACGATGGTTTTCCCCATCAATTGTACACCTTCGATCGCCATATATATGAAGATTCCTAAAGAAGTATGGAAGTGAGAGCTTGTTTCATATTCCTTTCTCAGAGTGTTTAGTTGTCCAACTTATGTGCATAAGAGCATAGGGAAGTTGGATCTAAGATCGTGCAAGTGTATTTTTCTTGGCTATAGGAGAGGAGTTAAGGGTTATAGGTTGTGATGTCCTACTACCTAGAAGATTGTTTCTAGCAAGCATTTTGCATTTGATGAAAAAGATATGTTGAATGTGGAGGCTTCTTCTTCTATCAATGATGATGTTGAGAGGACAAATTCAGAGTACCAGACACAAAGTAGATCATCAGACTTCCATACAAGTAAAAATGGTGTTTTCGATGACACCATAGCTGATAAGGAGTGGACGAAGAATCAATCTCAAGGTGGAGCTCAAACTCAGACTCAACTAATCAAAGAGAGGAAAAGACCTAGATGGCTTGATGAATTTGTGGGAGTGAGCATTGAAGAAATTTACTTTGATGATATGGTAGCTTATGCATTAAGCATATTTCACGATGAGCCCAAAGACTATAAATATGAAATTAGTTCAATTGATAGTTCCGTTTGATTGGTAGCTATGAAGGAGGAAATCGAGTCTTTGCACAAGAATCACACTTGGGACACTACAAGAAACAATAAAATTTCCGATGGCTCACAGCCGTGGTGACCGTCGGAAAAAGCCGTAGCAAAAATATCTGTTGCCAAATAGGATTTCCGACGGCTTGTAACAACACCCATCGGCTCATTTCCAACTGATACCAACGGACTAACCAATGGTTCCCGACGGTTGTCGAAGACAAGTGGACGATCACGGGGGTGCGAAAAATCATCGCTAGCTGTCGGAAGCCGTCGGTTTTTTGCCATTGCCAGCCATCGGAAACCGTCTGAAAAAATCGACCTACAGGCCGTCGGAATTCGTGAAGCTATTTTCGCTTTTCCCTGCTGCATTCTTGCCTTTCATACATAATCCATAAACACAATATATTCCACGACACATGCACATCCAATTCAGATATTCAATATAAAATCAAACCATACAAATATAATCAAATCACATAAAGAAATAAACCAAGCATAATTCGGATAAAATCAAACCAACACTCCGTTACCATAATGTACATACATCTTGTTGTACAAAATATACATCAATCCTTCATCAACTCTCCACCATCAACTCCCAAATGTCAAAATTACCATCACCAAATGTATCATCAAAAAATATACACAACATTTCAAAGTATCCAACTCCACCAACTCAATGTATCATCAAAAATTACTAAACAATGACGCAAAACAAAAAAAACATACATATCACTCCTGTCAATCACCTCCAGAACCTCCGGAACCAGCTGAAGATGGAAAGCGGTCACCATTCTACTGCATGTACTCAGCAATACGCTGGTCCAACAACTGTGTCATCTCAATGGCCTGCCGACGGTTCTACTCCTCCAGCTACGCCACCCTAGCTCTCAACTTTTCAATCTCTGCTAGATCGATCTGAGCTCTGGTTATAGCTCTCCTCTGTCTACTGGCCTGCAATACTTATTTAATTTAGGAAAAGTTCAATTACTATAATCTTACTATCTAAGTTATAACATAATGTGTTAATTCTTATATCTGTAAACTTATTATTGAAACTAAAGCGATGTGAGTTTCTTTAGAACTGAAATATTACTAAATTGTTATATCTTAATATATTATTCATTACATCTTTATTTCCAAAGCCGTGGCGCCTGTTCTATGAAGGTGGATCCATGACCGAATCAAAAATGACGTCCTCTTGGTCCGTCGTCAGCTACTCTCGAACAGTTTCCTCCAGGAGTTTCTGCCGCTGTTCCATAAACCATTCCTGCATGACCAAATAAAAATACAGTTAAAATTAATAGGATGATATCTTAATTCATTATACTTTAATAATTAAAACAGTTACTTATAGTATATAAACTAAAATGTGCTTACATGGCTCTTTCTCAATTTATCGTCATGCCATGTATATGAAACTTTCCCATCTGGATTTACATGCTCGACGGCATGAGTATGGGTAAATACATCCATGTACGACACGGGACCCTGCGCCTCAGCTTCCTGAAATTGAATATTATGTATTATTATTGTATATTCAAAATTATACAGCACAATAACTATTTACAATTCACATTTAATAAATTTACCAACTCCTAGCGATATTGTTGGAACGACTTGGACCCTCCTCGATGAGTGACATGATTTCTGTTCCTATTTGCATAGTTTCTTTCTGACTCTGCCTGTACATTTAAACTTAATATATTATTTACTTACCAAATATTTTTTGATATTTACATATCAATCAAATAATTAATAAAAGTTTAGTACACTTACCTTCGCTTCATCACTATCCCAATGTGCCAGCCACCCTTCCCACACACTCGCTCCTATCCAGTTCGGCTTCTGCCCTTTATGCTTCATAGCCGACATAGAATCTCGGTAATTCTTCCTCATCTTTTACATCCAGTAGTGTCGTACCAGCTGCAGGTCATCTGATTGTACGTCAACTGCAGTCTGCATTTCATGATAAACAAGCGACAAATAATTAAACAATAAAAGGTGAACAATAAATAAATGACAAAAAAATTAAGAATGGAAAACAGAAGCAATGAAATCAACCATATACACTCCACGATGTGGGAAGCGATATTATCCTACTTGGGCTAACAAGCCGCCATCCTACTCTTGTACGAATCTCTCGAAACTTATAGAACTACAACTGATGGTTGTAGGTCAAACCCCCTGTGTTAAATATGATACAGATTATCATATCATACACAAAATATTTAAGATGCTGAAAAAAGTTTAATGCTTACCTCTCCGCACTAGGTACCAAATACACAGCGGGACGCTGTGGCGGCTACGATGGACCGCTGCCATCGCCTTCTGAAGAATGAGAAGAACTCCTCTTTCTAGACGACATGATACCTATCACAGACACATCATTTTAAAACAGAATAATAGCATAATAATGAAATATATTTTATAGTTAAATGACATAAATGAGATAAAGCACATAAAGTGCAAAATACACCTGATTCAAATTGGGTCTCATATTCCAACGATAAGAAGAATACATTGCATTTTTAACATAAATTGCTAAATAAATGACAGAAATGGTAATGACATAAATGATGTAAATGACGATAAGTAGAATCGGTTTCATAAATGACATAAATTACATAACTTGCAGAATAAATCTCATTAATTACATAAATTGCATAATACATAAGAATTCAACATAATATTTATATCAAACCTCATCGTCTTCTGATTCAGATTCGGTCTCATATTCTACATTATTTTCCTCCCTACTCTCGAATGCTTCTACCAAAATGTTTGATTCATCATTCAGAGGTCCAAAATCAGTACGATCGTCTGTTATTATTATTCCGTTGCTTTGCTCAAAATCTGCCAAATAAGCTTGTTCTTTTGGAATATTCTTCCCATCAAACGTAAATTTTGCCTTTGTTTTAAAAAACACTGACCAATCTGCTTTATCTCTTTTTAGAGACGGATAAGGAGCGTAATAAACATGCAATGCTTGTTTTGCTAGTACAAAAGGACCGTACTTGTGATGATACGATGTGTGCTTTATTTTAATAAGATTATAATCCTTGTGCACATTAATTCTAGAACTTGGAACATTGCTAAACCAACTGCATTTAAACAGAAACACCTCCTCCACGGGTCATGAGAAATATGTCAGTTGCAAAATTTGAGTTAAAACGCCATAAAAATCATTTATGTGATTTTCTGGATCATCACTACCTTTAATAAATACACCTGTATTATTAGTTAATTTTTCTGCACCGTATTCTTTGGTGTTAAATTTATATCCATTGACGAAATATATTGGATATGTCTTGACATTTCTTTTTGGTCCCAACTTAAGGTATTTCAACCCTTCGTCGACCACATAATTTCTCGGTTCATAAACGTACTTTGAAAACCAATCAAAAAATTCTTTACTGAGATCTCCATGTGGATGTTCACTTTCATAAATACTGCTTATATGAATAAAATATTGCATTAAATTTTACACGCATATGCATTATAGAAATGAATGAATAAATAAATTATTATTTCAGATTACCTAACAAATGGTGCAACCTCGACACAATTAAAAAGAATATAAGTGTGTGCTACATGAAGATCTCTATCGTCTAACCATACTTTTATACATTTTCCAGAAGGTCGACCATGTTGTCTAAAAATAGATAACATTGTTTGAGAGGACTCTTGTTCGTCGCCTTCATCATTACATCACTATGCCACGAAGTGAATCAGATATCGGTCATTACACAACATAAGGTAGATTTGCTATTATCCCAATATTTACCACTGTTTCACACAACACATGAAAAAACCATCTGTTGTGTCTCATAGCCCCTGAAATCTCAATTTTCATACTTGTTGTTCAGACAACATTTTATCTGTTGTCTGATTGAAGTGATAAAAAAATTTAGTTTTGGCTCAATCTTTATTTTGGTTTCCCTCTCATTTATTTCGTGGCCGCCGGTTCTTTTAATTGTTTCCCCCCTTTCTATTTTCATTCCTCCGTTATTTTTCTTCCATTTTCGTTCCACTCTTTCTTTTTTTTTCACTCCTCTTGCTTATAATCTAGTATCTAATCATTCAATGGTCGAGTTGTAATCTCGAATCTAATCTAATCTCGGCTGCTACTAATCCCAAATGTAATCTCAGCAGAACCCAAATCTCGACGGCGAAATCCTAATAGCGACGATGAAACCCTAATCATTCAATGGTCGAGTTATTCGATGCTATACTAATTTGGTACGCATATCAATTTGTCCTCTTTGTAGTTTTATTTGAACTCGATCACTTTTAATGCTGATGATGATATGGGTATATATAGGAATCAATTTCCTATATTTTTGAATCGAAACGTTCAAACTTGATTTTGAATTTTTACACTTTGGTTATTGATTTCTAGTTGAACGGGATGCTTTCTGGCTTGATCTCTAGTTGATATATATGTTCGATATATTTGAATATACTTTGACTTTGGTAGAATTTCTGATTTCGATTTTGAACAGTTCATTATGATGGATTTGCTGGTAACATTCTAGTTATTTTGATAGTTCATTAGTAGAAATCCATACCTACATTTTCTTGTATCGATTGTTCTTACCTATTGTGATTATTTAACAGTTCATTAGTAATTAACTGATGTATGATTATTTAACTTGAAAGAATTCAACTTGGATTATATTAAGTTGAGTTCTTGTTTACATTTTAATGGTTTGGTTAGTCATCGTTTTGGACTGCAATTAGTCATGTTGTTTGGCTGTTGATTCGTATGTTAATCCTTGCCTTGTTGAAGTTATGTATACATATATACATGTATACATCCTTGCCTTGTTGAAGTTATGTATACATTGTATACATCCTTGCCTTGTTTTCTTTGATTCCTTTGATGCTTATGTTAGCTGTTGGTTCATTCATGCATTTGAGTTGCTTTCCAAACCTATAGTCTTCTTGCTTGTTTGTATATCCATTGTGATCGGTTTGTACTTATACTTGTATATGTTCTTGGTTTGTTGAACTTATACTTGTTACCTTCTGGACTTGTGGCTTTGAGTCTGGACTTGTGGCTTTGAGTCTAGACTTGCAGATAGCCTTGTTACTTTGAGTCTGGACTTGTGGCTAAACCATACTAGATGTTTCATGTATATACATACATAAATATGCATATATATATATATGTGTGTATGTGTGTGTGTGTGTGTGAACAACTGCTTGTATGTTTAGGATTGTCATTGCTGGACTTGCAGTTGAACTTGCTTATATGTGTGAATAAATGCTTGTATTTATAGTGTTGGTTCGTGAGTTGTTTGTATATACTTGTATACACTTGTATATACTTGAGCTTGAACCAATTCAGTTCTGAACCATCCATGAATATGTTTGTATGTATACATGTATATATGCAACACATCCAAGTATATACATACATACATATGTATGTATACATGTGTGAATGTTTGTATATACATACATATTTGTGCATGCTTTGTTCAGCCTTGTTCATGCTTTGTTTAAAACTGATATGTGTTGCACCTTTGTAAAACTTCCATGCATGTATTTACATACATATCTGTGTGTATATGTGTTATTGTTTGTAAACCATTTTGAATTTTTACATACATATGTATTTCCATGCTTCGACTTTGATATTGCTGATGCTTTCAAGCCATATTTCTTGTTTAACCCTTTATAAATTTAAACTCTTAAGTTGCATTATTCATCTCTGAACTATTTGTATCCTGCCTTGAATTGTGTGAGCCATTGTCCTTGTGTTATTCTGTAAGTTCATTTGAGTTTATAAATAGCACTCCTCTGTTCCCTCAAGTATATGTATATATATTATATGTACTGGTATGTGTGTTATACTATTGTATTTTGTTGTTGCTGTCTCTGGCCAGTTGTTGTACTCCTTGACTTTTCCATGTCCAATATACTTGTATACATATATACTTGTGTGTGTGTCTATATATATGCATATATGTGCACATAACCAAAGTGTATGTACTTGTATACACTTGTATATTTTGGTTTGGTTTTGGTTTATACATGTATATTTTGGTTTTGGCTTTTGTTTATATGAAATATGATTTCATATATACTTGTATATTTTGGTTTTGGTTTTGGTTTTGGTCTATACATGTATATTTCAGTTTTGGTTTTGGTTTTGCTTTATACTAGTATATGTACACTATATTTATTTGTGTATTATGGTCAGATTGAAGCTTATTGAATTGTAGAAACTTACAATTTTGAACTGTGTTGCCTCCTTTAATTTGGTATTCTGATTTTGTGTTGCATTTCCTTGTGCACCTGAGTTGAGCCCGATGAGGCTTGGGCTTGACCTTGTGCACATTTGCACTGTGTTGAGCCTTTAGGCTTGACCTTTGCAATAGTCCGTGAGATTTAATCGATGTCCGACCTTGTGATATTCATAGTGATACATTGTGCATATCATAAGTTGTCCGTGCACATATATATTTGTCCAGCCATGTCGAAAACATGAAGAGAAAACAAACTCATAAACTGAGGCAATATTAATATTCAAATTTAATTTAATTTTTGCAATTTAGGTTTGTTTCCTTTTCCATTTTACTGTGTTGTTTATTTGAAAGGTATAAGATATGACTGGACACAAGCTGGAGCAAGCAAATGAAGATCAATATCAAAAATAAACACGAGTAAGTGTAAGTGACTGCTAGTAAAAAAATGTTATATATGAGAGTGTGGAGAAAATTTGTATAGATGAGAGTGATAGTGAAAGTTGTATTGTACTTGAAAATGTAAGAATAGTGAAAGTTGTATTTTATTTGAAAATGTAAGTATAGTGAAAGTTGTATTGTATTTGAATTTGATTTGAAATAAAATATTTATTTAAATAAAATTGTGATTCATTATTTCATTTTGCAAATATAACATAAGTGTAATTGATATGCATATCAGTCAATATCTATATGTTGTCTAATAGAAAATTTTAGAAATGATACTATAACATTAGACAACGTTTATATCTATGGTCTATATGTAATGACACGACACAGAAATAAATGATAGATAGGTATTCATTCAGACAACGGAGCATATCTGTCGTCTGATTCATTTTTTCTACTAGTGTGTGGAACACTTTCAAATGATATGTTCACATGGTCACTGAAATAGTAAGAGAGAAAGAATGAAGCTTCTTCTTCGATGTAAGATTTACATATCAAACCTTCAACTCATGTTTTTTGCCTCACTTTTTTTCTTCAGATGATTCAAGTATTTATGCAAAATTAATTTACATTAACTTAAGCTTCCGTATGTAATTAAATTAATAGGTAACATATTTCATACCTCTCGAATGAATACATCCATCCATATTGCACAGCACCTCGAAGTCGTGCTTTAGATGGGAGATGAACAGGTAAATGTTCCCTTACATTAAAAAAACCTGGTGGAAATATTTTCTCCAATTTGCAGAGCAATATAGGAATATCTTCTTCAAGTTTACATAAACGTTGCACTTTTAAAGTAGTCGAACAAAGCTCTTTGTAAAACAGACTAAGTTCCGTTATTACCTTCCAAACTTTTAAGGGCAATAGTTCTTTGAATAGAACGGGTAATAAATTTTCCATCATTATGTGACAGTCGTGGCTTTTAATTCCGCTCAATCTATCGTTTTTAAAGTCAACACATCTACGAAGATTTGATGAAATCCTATCAGGAAATCTTAATCCTTCAACCCATTTTAACACAACTTTAAATTGATTATTATCTAACTTGTAACATGCTTTGGGTTTTTTTTATTATCGTTTTGTTTCATATGAAGCTCGGGACGTTTGCATAATTCTTATATATCGCGTCTTGATTTCAAATCGTCCTTACTCTCCCCCTTGACATTCAAAATTGTGTTAAAAATATTATCAGATACATTTTTCTCGTTGTGCATCACATCAATATTATGAAGAAGCAGAAGATCTTTCCAATAAGGCAACTCCTAAAATATATACTTTGTTTGCACCAATTTTGAATAGTCAATTTACCTGCAATTTCTGTTTGAACTCTAGTTTCATATATCTTAAGATAATCCCTTACAAGTTCGTATATGTCTTCGCTTAACCATATCGTTGGTGGTTGTCTGGTTTCTTCTCTGTTAGCTAAAAAGCTTTTTCTATCTCCTTTTAAGGGATGATTGAAATGGAGAAAACATCGATGGCAGTCAAACCATGAAATTTTCTTGCCATTTGGTAAAGAAAATGCCCGTGTTTCTTCCTTGCAATAAGGACAAGCTCGACGACCAGATGTACTCCATCCTGAAAGCATTGCATAGGTAGGAAAATCACTTATAGTCCACAACAAAGAAACAAACATACGAAATTTTTTTCCTTTGAAACGTCGTATGTTTCTATTCCTTCGTTCCATAGTGTTTTTAACTCCTCAATCAACGGTTGTAAATAAACATCGATTCCTTATGTCGGATTGTCGGGGACAGGAATGACAACAGTAAGAAACATATATTTCGTTTTCATACGCATCCACGATGGTAAATTATAAGGTGTGATGATAATGGACCAAGATGAATATTCAGCACCAAATTGAGAAAATTGTGAAAAACCATCTGTAGATAATCCAAATCTAACATTATGACTCTTTGTTGCAAAATTGGGATAAGTTTTGTCGAAATGCTTTCATGCTTCTCCATCGGTTGGATGTGTCAACGTACCTTCTTCCTCTGTTCTCACATTATGCCATCTCATATGAGGTGCAATTACAGAAGATGTGTATAACCTTTGAAGCCTAGGAGTGATGGGAAAATAATGCCTACGTTTGTTTGGAACTTCCTTTCCTTTCTTTTTTCTTGGTTTATACCTTTCCTCGTTACATATTCTACACTTTCTAAGAGTGATGTCCTCTTTCAAAAACAACATGCAACCATTTAAGCATGTATCTATTTTTTGAAAAGGTAAACCAAAAGCCGAAATAAGTTTTTAAACTTCATAGTGATTTTCAGACATTAAATTATCGGACGACATATTTCTTTTTGCAGCTTGTACAACAACTGTAAATCCGGCTTCGGTGATGTTGTATTTTGACTTCATCGCAATGTATTCTGTGGTTACTGATAGCTGAGTGCCTCTTTTACAACTATCCTAAAGAGGTTTCTTAGCAGCATCCAATAAATCATAAATTTTTTTGCTTCAATATTTGGTTCTTCAACATTTACATCACCGTCATCAACTTCAACCGTAGGGAATATTGATCGTACTGCATCTTCAACCATATTTTCTATATGGTTCGTCATAACAATTTCATTACCAGCAATCTCTAATTCAGACTCTGTAGAAGTATGTACTACAACTTCTCTATGACGATCCCAAACATAATACTCCAGCACGAAACTATTTTTGTACAAATGGACTTTCACAATATCGGATAACAAATACTTCAAATGTTTACATCTACAACACGGACAATGAATTTCTACATCGTTTCCGTTATTACTTAAAGCGAATTCAACAAATATATTTATATCATTATAAAAATCTTCTTTTATTGAGCCTCTCAATCCCCTTCTTTGAAACATCCTTCTCCTCCAATAAACAAAATAATCGATCATTTTTTCTATTTGAAAAAATATGTCACAAATTCAAAAATAAATATTGGTCATTTTACAAATTGAAGTTTTATTTTTCAATGTATCGATACATAAACTTATACGCGTCTATTTTGCCCCACTTAAGAATATAATATTGAAATGTTGGTTTATGGTTTTTTTTGATGGTCAGTCATCCTAATTCCCATTACAAACATAGTAAATACTTACATTTCATTCATTATTTCGTTTTAAACGATTTAACAATATTTCGGCAGCAATTCCCCTTTGTTTCCAGCATTGTACACAAATGCGTGTACGTAGAAAACAAAAATGAAAAGTGATGGTGAAATTTTGTGAACCATTTGAAACGAAATAATGTACGAAATATAATTGTTTACTGTGTTTATAACATGTCCAATACATAGACAAATCCAACAAATATTGTACCAGATGAAAATTTCCGTTTTGTGACCAAAATGAATATTTATATAACGATCATGTACAATACTTGTCGGACGGGGTCAAAAACTCTCTGGGGGACGTAATAAAAAAGTAGTTTATACAAAAAGTGGAAATTTTATAGTTTGTCTTCTTATTTATTATGTAATATATTATTGTTTGTAAACAGTTGAAAATTTACTAATTTTATATATTTTAAAAAATTATTAATTTACCACATTTAATCCGCGTATTTTATCGAATATGGCTACTTTAATACTGTTGCCATTTTCCAATGCAGTCAAATTTTTTTTTAGACTCATGCATTCATTTTTTATACAAGTCAAGATGTTTAAAATAAATGGACATGGATGATTCTTACTCCGATTGAAGTAGAATAATATCTATATTTTTCGATAAGTAACTTATTTTCAAGTTCTATGACTTATTCCAATTAACACAAGACAATGGTAGAAACAACACATATAATGGTTTACACATACACACAAAATCACAAATTATACATGCTCTTTACAATTTCACGATAACATATGAATTAGGTATACCATGGGATACTATAAACCATTATTAGGCTATTAGAAACAATTAGAATTACTAATTAGTCATAATTTATCAACTTATGCAAATCTAGATTTAGGGTAAAAATGGATTTTTCGTGAAAATAAGAGATTATATCGGAGGTTGAAAGCAATAGAATGTGATTAGGCAGCCATGGAGGATCCGAAAACATGAATTTGGAGATTGGAAGCTTGAAATTAGGATTTAGGGGATTTAGGTTTTTTATTTTCGTTTAGCAAAATGAAAAGGAAAGATCTCGGTTGAGGCCTGATATTCGCGAATTTCCGACCGTTTCCATTAGAAAGACATAGAGAATTTTTGGGATTGAGATTCAAAGGGATATAAAGTAAAGAGTTTTGAGACTCACTCAAACTTCGCATATCGAGAAAGTCCCTTCTTGATTTGGTATGGAGAAAGCTAAACTGATGGCTACTCCATTAGGCTTTCAATTTCAACTATCCAGAGATTTATTTCTCACATCGGATGAAGACAAAAGAGATAGGGTAATATTCTTTAATAGTGTAGTTGGAAGCATTTGTATTTGCATAAGACCTTATTTAGCTCATGCAGTTAGTGTTGTTAGCAGATACATGTCTAACCCAGACAAGACTTATTGGCAAGCAGTAAAGTGGATTATACGATATTTGAGAGGCACTTCTGATATTGGCTTATTTTTTGGAGTAGTGACATAACTCTAAAAGGTTATTGTGACTCAGATTATGCTAGGGATAGAGATGGCAGGTAATCGATTTCGGACTAGGTTTATACACTCGGCATAGGCCCAATTTCTAGGAGATCCAAGATATAATCTATTACAGTTTTATCAACTACAAAGATAGAGCTTATTTCTGTTGTGGAAGTGAGCAATAAAGGATTTTATTTGTTGCAGCTTTTGGAGGATTTATCAATGATGCAGAAGATGTGGAGTTGTTTTCAGATAGTCAAAGCCTCATTCATCTTGTTGAGAATCAAGCGTACAGCTCACCGACAAAGCACATTGATGTTTGGAGTTTCTTTCTCATGCTTGAAAAAGAGAGAAATAAGATGAAGTTATCGAAGATACACACAAAAAACAATCCAGTTGATATGTTAACAAAGTCAATTTCAAAGGACAAGTTTGAGCATTGCTTAAACTTGATTATTTTGGTACGAACTACTTAGCGCCATGGGGCACTGACCCAATAACTAGTTTAGTTGATTGATATATTTAAATCGAGGTAGAGTGTTAAATATGGACGATTTAAATCTATTCCAAATATGTAAGGCGTGAAAATATTTATTAATTCCTGCCATCAATTAAATATGGGAAACAAATAGAAAAATAATCAATTAATGTCAAAAGATATATTAATTGATTTGAGAAATCAATCAAATAAGAATATACGTGGAAACAAATACCAATATGTTAAATTTGTATTGAAATCAAATCAAGTAAATTCGGAAAATTTTCATCATTATCTCCAAGGCAATCTTTATATATATATATATAGACACACACATTTGATCATCTTTTCATCACAAGACGACAAATGAGTTCTCCATAAAATATCTTTAATAAGATCCTTATTTCTGTGTCCATTGTAGATTGAGAAATTTATATTGAGTGATTCTTATCATGTTGCACTCCCTCTTGAGGTGAAGAAATAATAAAGGTTGTTGGATCTGAGAACGTAGGCATAACCAAACCTCATTGTATCAATGTGTTCTTTCCTTTCTTTCTTTTATCAATAATTTGCACTCTTTGATTTTTTTATTCTCTTTGTTGGATGGGAATCATTGAGATTGTCCACAAACTAGATTATTAGGTGTGCTGCGTCCGCTGCACATAACTCTTATTTTTCACTATATAACAACGCAAAAATCACATAGACGTTGATATTTATATTGCATCTTCTGGAAATGTCATACACGGTACAATAAACTGATTTTGGGTTTGTTTATTATTCATTTGGAATTTAATGTAGGATAAAGCTTGCTGCCTTCAATATATTATTGCTGTTGAATTTCAGTGGCTGTGATATTACAAAGGCTTAAAATCGCTGGAGGTATGCTATTGCGCCATCGAACCTGCAGCTTAAGAAAGAACAATGTTTCAGATTGTTTAAATGGGCAAAAAAATTGTGGAGATAGTTTGAATATTCAGTTGCTCCTAAATTTCTAAGTGCCTACCGTTTAATGGTAAAAACGAAATTTGTTAAAAACAATTGGGAAATGTAAACGATACAGAATTTGAGTTTATGGAGTATGCTTGCTAGAAATTATAACAATACTGGCTATAGAATCCTGTAAATTTAGGATGATGATTTTAGCTTCTGGGTATATAGAATAATAAAGGTAAGAATCTTAAGGTGTAAGCATTACTGTATGCATGTTAATGTGTAATATGTCAATCTGACTTTCCATTTACTTTAAACGAACATCTTTAATTCATCCGTCTTTGAATGACATTAACTACCTCTTTTTGAACTAATATTATACATGTTTATTGTTTACATTCTGCCACCTTGTGGCTACATATTAAATTTTTTAAGATTTCCACTGAATGCAACGTTATTCTAAATGAAAAAAGTATTGTAGCTTGTTTTGTTTTCTTTCTCCTTTATATGATATTAAAATGGGTTATGATGAGGGTGTTTCACAGCTATATTTCTCTCTGTGCGGGTGCACATATTAAGTTGTGAGACAGAACATAAAAAAACTGTCGGTTTCCATGCATAGTATGTGTGAGGGCATAGCTTGTATAGTCGGTAGAAATATACAAACATAGACCAATATAAGTCGACATTGAGGACGAAAATGTCGAAGAGGAAGGAATGGCAGCCGACGGCAGAAAAAAACAATGTAAGTTTACTACCGAGCAGTATGTTTCGCTTGCTAAATCATAGACACACATTTCATAAGATAGCATTGCTGGTAATAGGGTAGAAATTTTGGAAAAGAGTTGCGGAGTTTTACAACTCCTTGGAACCGAAGAAGATAACATGTGGATCGCTATGAGGAGGTTATCGGGTTATGAACGCCGCATGCCAAAACTATTTGGCAATACTCACCGGATTGCAGAATAGGCATCAAAGTGGTGCCGCTCTCTACGACATTGTAAGTACAGTATTATTTTAAATTTCTTTGATAATGTAATGTGTATGAGTAGTTTTTTAAATCCATACACTTTTGGATCTGTCTTACAGATTGAAAAATCGTGCAAGGCCTATCAGCTGCAGTACGACCAACCGTTCAAATTTCAAGAGTGCTTTGATCTTCTGTTCAGTTTACCGAAATGGAAGAATCCGAACAACTTCATGTTCGAGCAACAAAACAAAGCCAAAAGAATAAACTACTCCGATTCAAGTCCGGGTAGCGATCCAAGTTCGCAAGAAAGATCTCCACTGTACGTAAGCGCTGATGGCCGACTTCTTGGTAGAAACAAGTCAATTCAGATGGAGCAGCGCAGTGCGGAGTTCTTTAGATTTGTAGAAACTTTAGAGACTTCTGCCAGAGAAACAAGAGAGCACAGAGCCAACTTTTCAACTCAAAGAACCCAGAGTGAAGATGGATTCCAGAAGGCTATAATGGACGATCGAGAGTTCAAGAGACGTGCGCATGAAGAGAAGAAAGCTTTGATGCGAGAGAAGAATTACATCAAACTGATGACTTGTGATTTCAGTAAGCTTTCTCCTAAACTTCATTAGAAAAGAAAGCTTTGATGCGAGAGAAGTAAACTTCTTGCTCTATCTTAAAGCGTTCATTATGAACTTCCAGACGTTGCTGGGTGTTAGCAGGAACTCCGATCTCTGCTTCATATGGTTGGAGCCCTACCTGTTGTTCATATGCAGGTTGAACGTCGTCCTGAAGTCTTAGTTGGCTATGACCTGGGAATTCGGTTCAAATGTCCTCGTAGTGCTGTTCTTGATACTCGATAAGCCAATCCTCATCAGTTCTTGGGCTTTCCGAAGGCACGTAGCCTCCGATATCAGACTCAATAGAAGAAGCCTAGGATGGCATCGTTGTGAGATGTAAATGAATGTGAGGAAGATGTAGATAGCAGTGATGAAGGAGTAGATGATTGTGAAGAATCTTATGTGTACTGGCATGTGTATATGTAGAAGGGAAGAGAGAAATGGAAAACTGGTAATTATGATAAGAAGAGAGCAAAGGAAATAGCCTAAAATTAGCACAGAAAAACATGGTAAAAAATAAACATAAAAAATAACTGCCTATATAATTATATTTTATCCAGTTGCTATTTATTATATAACCGTGGAACACTAACTGCTTTTATAAAGTTAAATATTAACTGCCTATATAAATCCATCTGTCCTGTATAAATACATTTTGTCCATTAGCTATTTATTATATGAATACATTTACAGTGTTAGTCAAATAACATGATTTTAAATGTTGTTAGTTCGTTTGAATCATTTGAATACAGTTTCAGTAATTCACATTTGCCAACAACACATAATCATAAAAAACAACGATGTCAATGCATAAACTGAATACAACGGATATATCATACAGCACAACACATGAACAATAACAACAACTACACAGAAACATGAATAATAATAACATCGATACACAGACCAAATACTGTAGGTATATAATACATCAGACCAAAAAAATAAATACATAAAGTGCATAGAAACAGAAATGAACTACAATACACAAGATCATCCATCTGTACATGGACGTCTATGACGTCGTCGACGCCTCTTCTCCAACATCGCGGACTAGCTAAATGCTGATAGTACATCTGCATGTCCGTAAATCTCTTGCGCTCTTCCTCCAGCTGTGCCTGCAGTCGTGCTGCTTCCTCTGCCTGTCGACGTAGCTCACCATCGTAGTAGTCCAGGCTACGCCTATGCTCCACGTATGTTGTATGTCTGATCCCCATCTGCATGTCATATAGATCATGGTAGGATATCTGGGTAGGATCGGGGTAATGATCGTGCGTAGGAGGATGATATATGTCAACATAGTGGTCTAGTCCAATGGTAGGAACTGCCATGGTCCATCCAAAGTGAGAAGCATCCGCCGCATGATCGGGTGCACGGTAACCCTGGCTAGGCTGAGTGAGATCCTCGATAACTGGGGGATGTATGTCGTGCCGTATAGCGGACGGACCAACCAAATCTATCGCCGCAGCATGTGTAATGGTATCAGTGGAACCGGTGTAAAATCTACGCCAGAAGTCAACGTATGACTAACCGGTAATAACAAAGCCCTCGGCCGGCCACCAACCACCTGCCCTCGCCAGGTCTAGCTGCTCTGATGGGTAAATCATACAGCGATAGGTATGAGGGTGTGGATCATCGGGAATAGCATCAAAGTCATACAACTGTCTCCAACACCTCTCACCCAGAAACCAATACGCACCAAACGCCGAGGGATAAGATAGGAGTAGAAATCTCCTCCCGGCTAGCATCCTAGCGATCTCTATAAAATCAATGCCAAAGGATACACTATCGTGAAATGGATGTCATGTAATCTGGTGTCTGTACAACCTCAAATCAATCTAGTTGTAGGCAACCAAATACACATGGCGGGATTCATTATCTCTGGCCCCTTTGTTGTCCGCGCACCAAAATGACAGACGGGGGAAAAAAGTAGATGCATCAGAAGTAAGAGTGACGAAATGAAAATTCCTAGAGTATTCAAAATACCAGTACAACTATCAAAAATATAGACATAGATGTGAGTTCAAAAACTCACCTTTTAAACTCAAAACACAAGTGAGAAGCTTTAAAACATGGGAAAGACCAATTCCTCTTCAATCTCAACTCAAGAAGCTCCAATCTAAGCTAATAAGCAAATATTTCCTAACTTAGGGTTTAGGAATTTTTGAAATTGAAGAGAGATAGAGATGGAGAAGATGAAGAGGATGCTTACCTAAGCTTCTCCTTGATTTTGGACTTGAATTTGTATTTCCTAACCAATCTAGGGCTTGGAATTCTAATTTCCTTTCTCTTCCCCTATTTTTACTTTAGCTAGAGTGTTAGGAAATGCTATGAAGGAATAAAGAGGAGTGGAGTGGGAGCTAGGGTATTAGATGGGTTGGGTGTTAGGTTATTGGGCTGAAACCCAAACCCAAAGCCCTAAATGAAAATATCAAAATTTCACTCAACTCCAAATATATCGATGTTTATACTCAAAAAGGTCGCAAACACCATTTTGGATTCAATGGAAGTGGTCTCGAGTCCTAATTCGACTGTTTGCAAAAAGTGACATTTCGGTCTTAAATCCGACTAACGATGCTATATTTAAATAAAACATTTAAATATACAATCGTAAAATATGCGGGTTGTTACACTTTGTTTGCACCAATTATGCTAGTTCGATTTACTTGGAATTTCAGTCTGTACTCCAGTTTCATGTATCTTCAGATATTCTTTAACTAGTTCATATAATTCTTCACTTGATAAAGTCGTTGGTCGTTGTCTCTTCTCTACTCTATTTACTACAAAGTTTACCTTATCTCTTCTAAAAGTATGATTAACATGGAGAAAACATCGATGACAATCAAACCATGAAATTTTCCTTCCATGCGGTAATGAAATTACCCGTGTATCTTCCATGCAGTAAGAGCAAGCCAAACGACCGGCCGTACTCCAGCCTGAAAGCATTGCGTAAGCCGGAAAATCACCAATAGTCCATAACAAAGATGCAAACATACGAAAATTCTTTTTTTTTGACATGTTGTATGTATCCACCCCTTCATACCATAATGTTTTCAACTCTTCGATCAATGGCTGTAGATAAACATCGATTCCTAGTGTCGGATCATCAGGACCAGGGACGACAATCGTAAGAAACATATATGGAAATTTCATACACATCCACGGAGGTAAATTATAAGGTGTAACGATAATAAGCCAAGACGAATATTTACTACCAAATTGAGAGAATGGTGAAAATCCATCTGTACATAAACCAAGTCTCACATTACGACTCTCTGCGGCAAACGCAGGATAAGTCTTATCGAAATGTTTTCATGCTTCTTCTTCCGATGGATGTATCAAAGTCCCCTCTTCCTACGTTCTCACACTGTGTCATCTCATATGTGATGTTGTCGCAGACGACGCATATAACCTTTGAAGTCTGGGAGTGATGGGTAAATAATGCATTCTCTTTTATGGAACTTCCTTTCTTTTTCTTTTTCTTGGTTTGTATCTTTCCACGTTACATATTCTGCGTTTTTTAAGATTAATGTCATCTTTCCAATACAACATACAACCTTTTATACATGTATCTATCTTCTGGTAGGGCAAACCGAAAGCAGACATTAGTTTTTTCACTTTATAATGACTATCGCACATCAGATTATTGGGTGGCATATGTCGTTTTGCAGCTTGTACAACTGCTGTAAATCCAGCTTCTGTAAAATTGAATTTTGATTTCATAGTAATGTATTCGGCAGTAACTGACAATTTTGTTCCGCTACTACAACCTTCCCACAACGGTCTTTTCGTAGAATCCAGTAAATCATAAATTCTTTTAACCCCCTCGGTCGGTTCTTCTTCGACATTTACATCATTAACTTGAACAGTAGGGAACATTGACGTGCTGCATCTTCCACCATATCTACTATTGGATTCGTCGTAACATTATTGTTATTCACCTCAGCCTCAGGCACTATAGAATTAGATGCACCAATTTTTTCTCCATGATGATCCCAGAAATAATAGTTTGGCACAAAACCGGATTTACACAAATGTACAATAACTAAATCCGGTTCCCGATAATGCAAATGTCGACATTTACAATGCAGACAATGAATTTGTGTGCCGCCTTCTTCATTATTAGCTTTAGCGAATTTAACAAATTCATGTACACCATCCTTAAAATGTTTTTTCGTTGAACCTTTCATTCCTGTTCGACTTTCATACATCCAGGTACGGTCGAGAAGATATTTGAACATTTTTCCTAATTTAAAAACATATATATATTAGAAATTTCGACAGCATTTCTTTTCTATTCCTATACGCATATAGACTTTGCATCTAAAGTTTTATGTGATTATTATCGTATTTTCTAATCTACCAAAGCCTTTTGGGACTAAAGGCTTTGTTGATGTTTTATTTTCGTTTAAATTATTTATATTAATTAGAGATAGACTAAAATAAGTAAGAAGTTTATTTATAAATTATTTCCTTTAAATCATTTATATTAAGATGTTTATTGCATATAAAGCAATACATATCCAAATAGTCGCTTCACCTAGGCGCCAGAAATAAACGGTAGCGTATCGAGGCGATACGTCCTTCGTATAATATCGGCACAGCTCGAATGGACCGGCTACTGAGACTTTCCAAGTATAAATACCCAAACACATGGCGCACAGGCCAATCAAACAACACTCGACGACCAAGTCGTCCTCACTCAATCCAAATACAAGGCGCACATGCCATTCAAACAACACTCGACGACCAAGTCGTCCTCACTCAATCCAAATATAAAATATAAGGGATCGATCGGGAATAAATCTCCCGATACGCGGTACTGTAAGTAAAATCCCAACCCGCATGCCAAAATTCTAAATACATTTCTTATATTTAGTCGATTAACGAAATGCATCCAATTATTCCCAATTCACACTTTCACACTTTCAAATTCACACTTTCACACTTTCAAATTCTCAATTCCCAATTCACACTTTCGCACTTTCAAATTCTAAATACCTACAACCAATTATTCCCAATTCACACTTTCAAATTCAACGATTTCATACTAAAAATAACCTAATACACTAAATTAGCAATACCTACACCCAATTATCATCACAATAATGTACATTTAAACCTAATTAAATAATTTAATTCGAAATTAGGGTTTAGAAAATTACCAAAATCAAGAAGAAGAGGAGATTCCGGCGAGTTCTAGGCTTCTACAGTGACGACGACGGAGGGTGACGGCTGGAGAGGGTCGGAATCGGTGACGGGGAAGAAAAAAAATCATTTTTTTATTAAGCAAAGAAAGTGAAGAAGAAGATCTCGGCTGAAACCTGTATACTCGATATGGAGTCGGCTGGCGTCGGCTAGCATCGGCCCGATTAGTGACGGCTTGAGTCGTTTAGGGTCTGCCCGTATATATATATATTTTAAATTCTTATTTTACACCTATTTCGTTTGAAAAAATAAAAAAACACTACTAAAATGGCCAAAAAAATAAAATTGACATGTATGATTATTAATATTCACCCAATGACAGGTCGTGATAGGTTAAATTGGTATTTTTGATGATATATGTTCATGTAATTCGAAAAGTTATCATTGTTGAAAATCTAACTCGCACGACAATTCGTGCAACTTTTATTTGATCTGTTATACAAATTCGATAAAGGTGGTTATATGTAACATTTTAAAGAATCAAAATAATTTTTTAAACCGTTGGGTAATCAATTATGAATTTTTAAATGTATTTGGTATAATAAAATTATATAAAATAAAATATGCGGCGTAAAAATAAATTCTTTGAATCTTATATCGATCTAAGGTATTTTGGACATGTTTCCAGAATATGGTTTAAAAATAAACGAATCTAGGATGTCGATCTTGAATTTCAAATTTATGGCTGCTCGTGGACTTTCGAACAAAAAACCCTTCGTTCGAAGGCCGAACGACCTTCAAACGAGACCAAATTTGAACCGGTGATGCTTTGTAGTGTTTTAATCGAATTCATATGGTTGGATTCGCAAAGAAATCATTAAAAATAAAATTATCCAAGAAAATGACATATTTCTTGGATAATTTTGTAGGCGATGATTTTTTTACGAATCCAATCATACGGATTCGATTAAAACACCACAAAGCATCACTGGTTCAAATTTGGTCTCGTTTGAAGGTCGTTCTACCTTCGAACGAAGGGTTTTTTGTCCGAAAGTCCACGAACTGCCATAAATTTGAAATTCAAGATCGACACCCATGATTCATGTATTTTTAAACCATATTATGGAAACATGTCCAAAACTCCTTAGATCGACATAAGATCCAAAGAATTTATTTTAACGCCACATATTTTATTTTATGTAATTTTATTATACCAAATACATTTAAAAATTCATAATTGATTACCCAACGGTTTAAAAAATTATTTTAACTCTTTAAAATGTTACATATAACCACCTTTATCGAGTTTGTATAACGGATCGACTAAAAGTTGCATCGAATTGTCGTGCGAGTTAGATTTTCAACAATGATAACTTTTCGAATTACACGAACATATATCATCGAAATTACCAATTTAACCTATCACGACCCGTAATTAGGTGAATATTAATAATCATACATGTCAATTTTATTTTTTTGGCCATTTTAGTAGTGTTTTTTATTTTTTCAAACGAAATAGGTGTATATAAGAATTAGATTGGGAAAATAATTAAATAGCCAACTCGGACCGTTGCAGGCTGTCCCCAGCCGACGCAAACTTCAATAAAATTTTGCGCCATCCCCAGCCGACTCCATAATGGAGACGGAGCCGACTCCGGGCTCCGTCCCCATTTTAAAGTATTCTAGTAGTGTATACACGAAAACATACATAATTATTATGCTATTTGGAATTCACATTCAATTGAGGTAATCAAGTCATATGTCTAGCATATTTGTTTGCACAAAAAATTGGCACAAACACCCAATAGAGATTTTATAGAGAAATAAATGAAGAAAATCCAAAGAAAACAAAGGAAACAAACAATTAAATAAAAGAAAATAATCAATAACAAGAACATAACGATGTATAGTGGTTCGATGTTGAAAGCCTACATCCACTTTGGAGAAATAACTTTATTAATCACTTGAATCGCCGAATACAGAGGGATGGATCGGGTATGATCCGTAGTTACAATGGAGTACAAAGGAAACAACAGCGTAAAGATCCCCTAAATGAAGAATCAAGTTTTTATTTATAGGGGAAGACGACGAAATAACTTCTTGAAATTTCGGCTGTGGAGTCTCTACATCCAGACGAGGTCACCCTATCAATCGTGGGCCCTACTTCCATCAAAATAACAATCAATGTCGATCGTTTTTCTTTCTCCTTTGGCATGCGATCGATATGGTGACCTCCACTCTTCAATATATTGATGTTCCCAAAGTTTCATGTGTAGTTGACTTGTAGATTTTGAGATATCGTTCGTTTTCCACCAAGTTGAACTGTAATATCGATATGGTACGATCCATAATTGGTGAATATGGATCGTACTCGATCCATTTTCATTAAATGGTATATTTTCATATTTTTATCATTCTATTGAGTCTATTTTAAGCTTTTGCTTCGCCACTGCTTCATATTATCATCTGTGTCTGATCTTTGGGCTTCATGATTGTTAATCTGACTTGTCGGTTCCTATGGCAGTCGTGTCTAACTTGTTTAGTCAGTTCGAAGATAGCCGGATCAAAAGGCTGGATAACACTTTCCCCCTAAAGTACGTCTTGTTTCAACATGACATGCTTTGAATTGATGCAAGTTAGTGTCGTCGAAAAGGAATCCATCCGATTTTCTAAATAGTAGTTATCCCTACGATGAATTGTTTTCCTTGAAGAGTCGCATCTCTTTATGTTTGACATGACGATTTATTGATTTCCAATAGTATAAATTCTAGGTCATGTCTTGATGGTGATCATTTAAGTCTTCATCCTAGTGAATATGTAGGCCTCAGTTGACTGGTTCAGATTTTCTTTTGATTAATCAAGATGAGAATTCAATTTCTGTCGATTTCAAGAAATCGAATTTTTGGAGACGTACACTTGCACGTATGCATATTCATCCCTGACTCTCAATCATGATTGCACGTTCATGGATCATTGTCAACTTTCTTCATTTGATTTAGATGGATCGACATAAGTCCATCAATGGTGAATTATAGTTTGTCAATTTCTAGTATGGATCGTGTCAAATCCATTGATATTGGGTCATGTCCGATTGTTTTTTTAAAGAAAATGATGGATTGTTCCAAAGCCATTAGTTTTGGATCGTACATCATCTAAGCATATGTTGAACGAACCAATTGCACTGCATATTAAAGAGAAGGATTGGTATACATCTATCACAAAATGATCGTAGCTGATCATTTCTTGGTTTGGTAATTTGATTGAATCATGGGTTAAGAAAGATGGATCGACGCAAGTTCATCATAAAACGATCATATATGATCTTTTATCGGTTGGATTCTCTTTTGAACCGCAAACTTTGATGGTTCGTATTACCTCCTTCATACATATACTTCGATACTTAGATTATTTTCCCACTTCAATTTATTAGCAGGAGTATACTAACCGAACCAAAAGGAAAGTAAACTCCATCTTCTTCCTCCCCTTCACTTCCGATCCAAATTCTTAGATCCAAAATCGTTTCCCAAACATCATCCATCTCTTAACCAATCAACTCCTTCACTATATCCACCATCACCGCCTCCATCTCCTCGGATCTAGTTTCATAATCGAATCCAAATCGCCTCCATTTTTTAATTTTTGACGTAGGTAGGTCAAACTTCTCTTACTTGTAATAATTTGGTGGTGAGATGATGGGATCTCGTTCCAGTTTGCATGATTCAGGTCATGGTGGTTCATTCGATCATAATGGAAGGGATAATGGTGACGATCAGGTTGAGTTGTTTATGTTGGTATGGTGGTTGCGATGGCGTTTGTGTTTTGAAATGGAAGATGATGTCAAGTTTTCGGAGATGGTGATGGACCGATCTAAACGGTCACGGTTGAACCGATCATTTTCTTTAGTGGTTGAGGGGAGATTCAAAGTAAAATTCTAGGAATGATGGCTTGATGTTGAACGCGGTGTTGAGAATGGTCGTTTTGATGGATTGGTACTTGAAAAAATGAACATTAACCTTTCATTTGCATGCCAAACCTTTCGGAACTAAAGTTTTCGTCTTCATGTAAATTGCTCCAAACAGCCCTTTCGAAAGCATAGCCAAGCCTTTCGAAGCCAATAACATCCGGAGAAGGTTCCGCATCAATCCACAGGAATTCATTCGGAAACTACTTACTGCATCAAAACCATTGATACTTCAACATCTTCGAAACCCTTATGGACAACCTATCAACAGAGTTGAAGGCTCTTATCTTTACTTCTGATGACAACAAGGCAACACAAAGAGTAAAGCGCATTTGAGGCCCTTTCGACGACGTCGAAAGCTGTTCTGGAGAAAGCAAGAAAAAGAAGTACTAAAGACTTAACAAAGATGAAAGGTTGGTAAAAGACCCTTTCGACTAGGTCAAAAGGTATGGAATAAGAAGAAGGACAGCGCAAGGATAAGTTAAAGGACTCAAAAGAGAAACCTTTCGACTGTATCAAAGATAGGCGAGGCCTTTCGACCATGTCGAAAGGAATGAGGAGGAATATAAAAGGGTCATTCGACTAGGTCGAAAGCATAGGCATGGAAGGGGGCCGACCTACATGTATAAATAAGACCCAAGGGGTCCGATTTTGGGGATTGGGTTTTGGAATCCTAAGCTCATTTCTTTCCTTCTACTTCTTTGCAACTACAAAAACCTTTGTAAACCCTAAATCAATTTGGGGAAAAAGCTCTCATAATTGTAACTCATTTTGGATTAATAATAATGGAGAGATGTGTGGATTCAACAAGGATTTCTATTATGAGGAAGATCATTATGATCATTAGCTTGACTAATGATCCATTGCACATGATTCTATCTTATTCTCTTAACTTCTTTTTGTCTATGCAATTCATTAAGATCGACTTGGATATAGACATTCGAAACACATCACCATCGTACCCAATATTAAAAAATAGAAGATAAAGATGGTGATGATGTTTCGACTTTGATGAGTTCATAGAGTTTAGGAATATCCAGTCCGATCTTATACAGAGTAAACCGAATAAAGCTTAGGCAACTGCAAATTGGATCTGTTTCGAAAGGATGGAGCTCCTTTTGACCTGGTCGAAAGGGGTGTTCCGAAGGGAATCTAGTTTGCAATTGGCAAGCGGACATGTAAAATGGAATTCATTCGAAAGGGGTCTACCCTCCTCTACATCTACAACCCTTTCGAAGGGGTTCCTCAACAAAAAGGACGAAACCAATGAGGTCAAAAGCAGCTATTTCACTTTAATAAGACAAGCAAACCTTCTGACATAGTCGAAAGGGCAAGAATGAACCTTTCGACATGATCGAAAGGAATGAGAGGTCGAAACGAATAGTCGTTTTCTACTCATTAAAAAGAAGGGTTATGAGTTGAATGCTTCTTCCTTTGCCTACATTTTTAATTTAACCACCGAAACTGTTTAGACTTGGTCAAACATGTCGAAAGGTGAGTTTCGAAAGAAGCAAAATCTTTGACATCCTTATCTTATATGACCTCATTTCCCATTCACCTAGCTTTGGGGATGTTGACAAGTTTTCTTGTTAACATTTATCATAAAAAATTTTCAGCCCAAAAATAATTAATTAATTCCTTAAATTAATTAAAACCCAAATTATCCATTTCTTTTACTCGAAAATTCATAATAAATTATCCATAGTTTGGAATATTATGAAAATTTAAACCTCTCTCCAGAATAATATTTTACATAAAATATTCAAAAATTATGGCATTTGAAAATCATTTTGCAATATAAAATAGTTGTAAATGGAGAACCAACTCATTTCATAAATTGCTTGCAAAGTTGAATTAAACTTGCTACTAATTTGTTCTAAAATTTTGATAGTAAGTCCTAATGGTTAAACTATTAATCTGTGCATCGATTTAATGAACTTTGTGTCAATATTATGCGCAAGAAACTTCAAACATTTATCAAATGAAGAAATAATAAGTCTGGACTAAAACTAGGACAAAAACACATAAGTAAACATATGATATTTGTGACTGCTCAACTTTGAACAATGCTTTGTATATACTGCTTCAAGGAGATATAAATAGATAAGAAAATAATACTTGTATGAAATCATTTATAAAACATAGGTACATGCATAAAAGATTATAGTTCTTTATATATTACAGCAAACCTCCTATTTTCTTAAACGTTTATCTATCATCAAATGGGAATTTATGGGTCTTCTCTTTACCTATCATCAATATTTATTTAAAATCATTTATTTTTCAATACCCAAAATACGTTATTTTTTCAAATCTGGAAATTCATGAATAACGTAAAAAATAATTTCCATTTTGAAAATTAAATGAGAGAAAAATAACGTAAACTTTGTAAAATAGAACTAATAACTAGATGAACTATTAGCTTTGAGGTTAAAAGACCGAGAAGGAAGTCATACTCATTTATTCAAGCAATGCATTATATAGAAATTAGTTTAAAAAAATAGAGAGGAATATGCATAATTGTGTTTAATTCACTAATATGGAAAATAATTTAAAATTTACCCATCATAACTTTGCTTACTTTTAATTAAATGATAACAGACCTTGGTCTTTCAAAGCTTGTCGTATTAACCTTTTCATAAAACCACAATCCAAAAATAGAATCATGGTTTACGAATTTAATTTTGAGATAGAATCAATACAATAGTATACATGAAAACATACATAATTATTATGCTATTTGGAATTCACATTCAATTGAGGTAATCGAGTCATATGTCTAGTATATTTATTTGCATAAAAAATTGGCACAAACACCCAATAAAGATTCTGTAGAGAAATAAATGAAGAAAATCAAATGAAAATAGAAGAAACAAACTATTAAATAATAGAAAATAAACAATAACAAGAACACAACTATGTATAGTGGTTCGATTTTGAAAACCTACGTCCACTTTGGAGAAATAACTTTATTAATCACTTGAATTACCAAATACTGAGGGATGGATCGAGTATGATCCGTAGTTACAACGGAGTACAAAGGAAACATCAGCGTAAAGGTTTCCTAAATGAACAACCAAGTCTGTATTTATAGGGGAAGACGATGAAATAACTTCTTGTAATTTCGGCTGCGGAGTCTCTAGATCCAGACGTGGTCACCCTATCGATCGTGGGCCCCACTTCCATCAAAATAACAATAGGTGCCGATCGTTTTTCTTGCTTCTTTGGCATGCAATCGATATGGTGACCTCCACTCTTCAATATGTTGATGTTCCCAAAGTTTCATGTGTAGTTGACTTGTAGATTTTGAGATATTCAATCATTTTTTACTGAGTTGAACTGTAATATCGATATGGTGCGATCCATAATTGGTGAATATGGATCGTACCCGATCCGTTTTTAGTAAATGGTATATTTTCATATTTTTATCATTCTATTGAGTCTATCTTCTGCTTTCGCTTAACCACTGCTTTCATATTATCATCTTTGTCTGATCTCTGGGCGTCGTGATTATTAATCTGACTTGTTGGTTCCTATAACAGTCGAGTCTAACTTGTCTAGTCAGTTCGAATATAGGAGAGCAAAAGGCTAGATAATACTTGCCCTCCAAAGTACGTCTTGTTTCAACATGATATGCATTGAATTGATGCAAGTTAGTGTCGTCGGAAAGGAATCCATTCGGTTTTTTGAACAGTAGTTATCCCTTCATTGAATTGTTTTCCTTGAAGAGTCGCATCCCTTTATGTTTGACATGACGATTGATTGATTTCCAATAGTATAAATTCTGCGTCATATCTTGATGGTGATCATTTAAGTCTTCATCCTAGTGAATCTGTTGTCCTCAGTTGACTGGTTCAGATTTTCCTTTGATTAATCAAGATGAGAATTCAATTTCTGTCGATTTTAGGAAATCGAATTTTTGGAGACGTACACTTGCTCGTATGCATATTCATCCCTGACTCCCGATCATGATTGCACGTTTATGGGTCATTGTCAACTTTCTGCATTTTATTTCGATGGATCGACATGAGTCCATCAATATTGGATCATAATTTATCCATTTCTAGTATGGATCGTGTCAAATCCATTAATATTGGTCATGTCCGATTGTTTTTTTAAAGAAAATGATGGATCATCCCAAAGCCATTAGTTTTGGATCGTACATGATCTAGCATACGTTGAACGAACCAATTGCACTGCATATTAAAGAGAAGGATCAATATACATCTATCATAGAATGATTGTAGTCGATCGTTTCTTGGTTTGGTAATTTGATTGAATTAGGGGTTAAGAAAGGTGGATCGGTGCAAGTTCATCATAAAATGATTATATTCGATCGTTTATCAGTTGGATTCTCCATTGAACTGCAAACTTCGATGGTTCGTATTACCTCCTTCATACATATACTTGGATACTTAGATTATTTTTCCCACTTCACTTCATTAGTAGGAGTATACTAACCAAACCAAAAGGAAAGTAAACTCCATCATCTTCCTTCCCTTCACTTCCGATCCAAATTCCTAGATCCAAAATCGTTTCCCAAACTTCATCCATCTCTTAACTAATCAACTCCTTCACTATATCCACCATACCGCCTCCATCTCCTCGGATCTAGTTTCATAATCGAATAAAAATCGCCTCCACTTTTTAATTTCTAACATAGGTAGGTCAAACTTCTCTTACTTGTAATAATTTGGTGATGAGATGATGAGATCTCGTTCCAGTTTGCATGATTCAGGTCATGGTGGTTCGTTCGGTCATAATGGAGGGGAAAATGGTGATGATCATGTTGAGTTGTTTATGTTGGTATGATGGTTGCATTGGCTTTTGAAATGGAAGACAATATCAAGTTTTTGGAGATGGTGATTGACCAATCAAAATGATCGCGGTTGAACCGATCGTTTTCTTTAGTGGTTGAGGGGAGATTCAAAGTAAAATTCTAGGAATGATGGCTCAATGTTGAACGCGGTGTCGAGAACGATCGTTTTGATGGATTGGTACTTGAAAAAATGATGAGAAATTGGATCGATTGTTTTCTGGTAGGGTTTTGGCCGATCGTTTTTTGGATCGGTGATTGGAGATTTGAATTGAAGTGAAGTGTGGTACCGAAGTCGAAGGTTAGATCGATCGCAGTGATCAATACGAATAACGATCGGTTGGAGTTGCTAGAATGATCGGTTGTGAAATAATCGGTTATGGGCATTGGGAAGATCGGTCATAACATCATTTTGGATCGGTTGTTGGTTTAACTTTGATGAACACACTTAAAATCCTCAGATCTTAGTTAGAACTTTGTGATGAGCTTTGGCCTTGAATGCTTGAATGGTCGTACATGACTTGCATACGAAATGGACTGCATATTCTAACGTATATGACAATCGAACTGTAGAGAATCAGTTAAGATAGTCAATGATGATGGTCACTCCAATCAAACCCCGAAGTTTCGTCATGGTCATAGTCTTTTAATTCTGAACTATTTTTCACTGCATTGCATGCCACTGCACCACTCTGCACTAGCACACACTTTAAACGGGGGAAACGGGTTATTTTTTCTAATGATGATTATCTACTGAGTTTAGTACATATGGGCTCCAGACACTCAAGGCGTTTAGCTACTATGTCTTCTGGACGGTCTTTACAGCATAACAATACAAGCGCCGAATCCAGCTTCGCAACTGTTTTTGATAGACTCTCTTCTAGAGATCAAGCTAAATAACTGGAAAGTTCCTGTCCATTACTCGACCTTTTCTCTGTCATTCCTATCCTTCCAGTAGAAGTGATAGACCCTGATCCCTATGCTACGACCCTAGCTATCACACTAGTCGAGATTAGGATTACCAGGATAGAGGTGATAGAGATAGATCTTCCTATGATAAACACCGATCCAAGTCTAGATCTCATCCTCCTAAAGATTCTAAAAGGCAACAAGATCGCTGCAACGACGTTCCTCCTATTGACACCTCCTGTGGTCCCCTTTCCACTTCAGTTTCTTCATAATTTGTTGTTCCATCTCATCCTCAGTGACCCAGCGATCATCGACATCATAGTGAGCATGATGTTCACCAAAAAAGGCCAGGCAAAGAACGCGTTGATACCCATGTTTTCATTGGAGCTCAACAAGTTGTAGGGGGATGCAATTGATGATGAAGGCCATCAAGCCGATCCTACCGTGCCCCTACTTGAGGGGGCTCAAGAAGCTCCCGATAAAGACATAGCAGGAGATAAGGGTGATGACCTCGGTGGCGATAACGTGGGTTCTAGTTTTGGGGCTACGGTTCGATCCTCGCTAACCTCACAACCCCCCGCTCTTAAAAAAAGAAAACGGAAGAAACTCGTTTGCAGGTTCCTTAAGAGTTGCCTCTTCAAACATCCCAAGCTATCCGTCACTCCTCAAATTATTTCACATCAGTCCGCTTCTTAACCTTCGAAGCATTTAGATGAAACATTTGAGGCATTATCTGATCTTTCAATACCAAATGATGTTGATACCTTTCATTTTACTGACATGAGCATCGGCCGATCAGAATCTTATTCCAGAGCTGGACTAGAATCCCTTCTACCACTAGTGGAGAGATTACTCCTGCTAGTAAAGATTTAATAACTGGTCTGTTGGGGGGGGGGGACAAGGACACGCACATTCGAACGCACTTCATAATATTGCATTGCACTAATCTTGTGTCCTTCAATACTTAGAGTTGATTCATTCTTTGTCTTTCTTTGCAGAAACAATGGTGAGGAAGAAGCATATGTTTTAGTCTCTACATGAAATATCATGCCAGAATCTTGGTTCTCGTTCGGGCTCGTACCACCAAGGTAGTGGTCATGAATATGACCCTAGCTATCACTCTAGTTGAGATCGGGATTACCAGGATAGAGGTGACAGAGATAGATCTTCCAATGATAAACATCAATCCAAGTCTAGATCTCCTCCTCCTAAAGATTCTGAAAGGCAACAAGATCGTTGCGACGATGTTCGTTCTATTGATACCTCTCGTGGTCCCCATTCCACTTCAATTTCTTCACATTCTGTTGTTCCATCTCATCCTCGGCGATCTAGCGATCATCGGCTTTATAGTGAGCATGATGTTCACCAACAAAGGCCAGGCAAAGAAAGCGTTGATACCCATGTTGTCATTGAAGCTCAACAAGTGATGTCGCCACTCGTATGACCCAACTTAAGTCATATTTTCCAAATGTATGTCTCGATGGATTTTTCTTTGTGCCTAATCTTAAGAAAGTTCCTAAAAAGTGTACAGCAAATGACTATGGATTGTGTGAATGATATCCATATGTAGTATAATGAGTGGATGAGAGCGGCGGAGAGGATTTCTAAAGTATCTTAGGAGAGAGCGACAAAGATTGAGAAGTTGAAACACCAAGAGATCCAGGACAATCATATCATCGAAACTCTAATCAATGTGTTAGAATCTTCAAGGAGCACATATGTAGAAGCTGAGAGAAAAGTAGAAACGACCATCAAGGCAGTTGAGGATGATAATGCTTGGCACTTGACCGAAGTTGAAGTGCTTCATCATCGAAATCATAAACTGGTGTTAGAAAGGGATGTGCCCAAAGAGCGCAGCTGAATACAAAACTAAGTTTGAGCACAAATCCAAAGATAAAGAGGAAGTGCTGAAAATCGGCCAGGATGCGGATGATGAATTGGTTACCGTCAGGCTTGAAAGAGACGCGGCTGTTGAAAAGGCCAAATACATTGATGCCCTCATTAAACGAGAAGTGGAGGCCGTGAAAGAAAAGGCCAAGGAGGAGGTTATGGAAGAACTAGATTCACTGCTTATTCTTTACAACGCCAACATCTTGAAGCACAGATGCTTGAAGTGGCTTTAGGGTGAATACCCTTACCATCTTGTCAGTGCTTGGGAGTATCTTGTTCAAGAGGAGAAAAAGGCTCTCGACATTGAAGAAATCGATCAGATGACGCTGGATGCCGAAATTCTATTGGGTGACAAACCCAAGGTTCTACATGAAACCCAGCTTATACTCCAAAAAGAGCATGCCACAGCCTCTAAACATGAAACTAGTGAAGGTTCTGGATCTATGTCACATAATTTCATAGATGACCAGAATCCGGTGACCCAAGCTATTCCCAGCACCACCGTGGATTCTTCTATCGAGCCTAGTTACAATCTGGACAAGCTGCATATTGCTACATCTAGTGGACTCTCCTCAATTGTTGATGAGGTCTCGATGGCACTCCGGCACTCGTAGAGGACCAATCTAGAGAAGATATTTCATTAAACTCACCTATCCTTTAGAAAGCTGGAATGTATTCAGTCGATATATCTAATCTCTTTAGTTATGTTTCCTCAGCTTTAGATCTGCCGGCTGTAGTTCCACCTCTTCCTCAAGAGTCTCAACCAGGACCTCAGGTGCTTGAGACGGAATCCGTTACTTTCACGACTTCGGCAATAACCCAAAATCCCCAGGAAGAGGAAGCTTTTGTGATCAACGAGCACTTGGTGGATACTTTATTGAGGAAAGAAAGCAATCTGTGTCAAAAGATTCCTATTGATGACGACGTTGTGATTATTAGAGTTTTCCAATCCTTGTCAGGCCCTTCTGTGCAAGAAATGGCATAGAAACTTAGGTCGGACATTGCCCTTGAGAAGAAAGTCAAGCAGGAGAAAATGGAGATCGTTCACTCCAATCTCCATCGTTTTGCCTGGAGAAACTATGGATGCTTCCGCTCCTTATCTAGAACCTGCTCAAGGTGCACCCATTGGGTCAACCCAGACTACTCTTGTGAAAGGCCAAGGAAGCCGGTAGAGAGGAGAAAAGAGGAGTGGGGAAAGTTCGAGTGAAATTTCCCCCGATTCCAGGAAGAAGAAGAGAAAGCCGATGAGGAAGTGATTCTTTGCATGCACTCATGCTCCCAAGTCTTTTGGGTTTTGTTGGACGAATTTGTACAGGACCGACCCCCATTTTTTTTATTCTTTTGTTGTGAATACTTGTACTTGACTTTCTAGGCTTATGTAAATAAAGCTTTTTTACTTTTGTCGAACTTTTATGTGAATTTGCTGAAGTAGTTGAGCTATTACATTTTCCATTCAATGTACTTGTAATTCGTTGCTCATTGATTTGGATGATAATCTATTAATTTTATCCCAAGTCCTCCATACAGTCGTGGCCTCAAGTCATATTAGACACTAGGCTTAAACCCTAGTATTATGTTGCCGGATTCAGTGGTTTAAGTGATTATGCTCCTGCTCCCAGTTCTTGAGTTAAAGGAGTTAGATAGTGGATGGTCGAATTCCATCCTTAGTGAATTTATACTCCTCCTGTCGATTTCAGGTCAGAGCTAATGGGATAGTGAGTGGTCGAATCACACTCATCTATTTGTTTATACTCACATCTGCACTTTGGGATAAGAGTTCGTTGGCGGATGGTCAGATTGCCTAATTTGTGTTTATACTCCGGTCCATTCTCTGGAGACTTAGAGTTATTTCGAAAATAGCCGAACCGTATTTTCCTTGATTGATTGACTTACCCCAAGCCTAGAGTTTAACTTGGAGAGCGATCGGTCGTGTTACGATCGTTTATTGATTCACGTTTGTCCCATTGCTTGGTGGGATTAATTTGATTATCAGATGGTAAAGTCATATCCATTTCTCACTAGGTACTCCGCCCATCGGGTTATGAGCGAGAATCATCGAATGAATGGTCGGACCACGTTCATTTTGTTTAGTCCAATCATGAACTTGTGTAATCGGTTGGCTCCAAACTTTCGGAACCTGCTCGGACATGTCAGTATTAGATAGTCAGGTATCCTAACTAATATGTAATGCTATAGCAATCGCAGATATGAAGGAAATTTCAAATTTTCCAAGTGGAAAGAAATGACATAGTTCGTCTTATTACATATTTGGAAAATCAAATGCTAAAGCAAATTCGGAAATTAAATACATCTGAATGAAAAAGAAATAAACTAAGTTAAATATCGTCGTAGATGCTCACTATTCCACGCCCTTGGTAGTGTGATGCCATCAATAGTCGCTAGCTTGAAAGTTCCTTCTCCAAGCCTCTGTTCAATGATGTATGATCCCTCTCGAGTAGGATTCATGCGTGACGGGATAGGAAAAACCCATTTCAAGACGAGATCATCGATTTCAAAGGTCCTAGGTCGAACTTTAGTATTGTATTATCGGGCGACTCGATATCGATGTGCAACTACCCTCAAATTAGCTTCTTTGCGCTTCTCATCCACCAAGTCTAGAGATTCTAAGAGGATATCTCTATTCGTTCTGGGGTCATAGTAGGTCACTCAATGAGAAAGGACTTTGAGTTTAACAGGAATGACGGTTTTGGAGCCGTAAGCAAGAGCGAATGGAGTGTGGCCAGTCGTGGACGAACTTGTGGGTGGTTCTGTAAGTCTATAATGCTGTTGGGAGTTCATCCACCCACTTGCCTCTATCCTTTTTCAAATGTTTCTTTAGAATGAACTTTATGATTTTGTTCACAGCTTCAACTTGTTCATTTGCTTGAGAGTAAGCAACTGTCGCAAACTTCTTTTCAATATGATACCGACGACAGTAGTTTTGGAATTTGGCACTGTCGAATTAAGTTCCATTATCAGTTGCAATGGTTCGTGGAAGGCCAAAACGACAGATGATGTTCCGCACAATTAACTTTCTTTATCGTGATCGTGGTTAAAGGTTCTACTTCGACCCATTTAGTGAAGTAATCAACTGCTACGATGGAATACTTCGCACTACCTTTAGAGATTGGTAAGGAACCGATAATGTCTATGCCGCATGTGGCTAACGACCATGGATTGGCGATTTGTGAAATTTTTGATGGCAGATCTCTCGGAACTTTTGCATACATCTGGCATTTGTTGCGTCGCTTAGCGTAACCATCAGCATCTCGGTTGGCAGTTGGCCAGTAGGTACCATAACGGAGTATTTTTCTTTGCTAGGGTTTTCCCCCCAATGCGATCGCCACATTCCCCTTCATGAACTTTCCTTAGGACTCATTTTATTTCATCATGAGCGATACATCAGAGCAGGGAACGGAAAAACCCTTTCTATATATGAATCATTCCTGAATGATATATCGTGAAGCTTTGCGGAGGATTTTTCATCTTTCATTCCTCTGTTCGGGGAGGACTCCCTATAGCAAATAATCTTTAATCGAAGTCATCCACGACTCCTTCTCAGGCTCCGTCTCTAGTACCTAGTCGATTTCCATCTGGTATATGCTCGGAGTGGCTGGTACTTCGACTGGAACCAAGCCCATTTGTTGTGCATCCCCAGTGCTAGCAAACTTTGCCAATGAGTCAGCCTCTTTATTTTGATCCCGGGGAATGTGTGTGATATCATAATACTCAAAGTCAGTCAATAATTCTTGGACTCAAATAAGGTACGAAGCAAGTCGTTGTTCTTTAGCCTGGTGATCTCCCCTGACTTAGTATACCACCAACTGGGAATTGCAAAAGATTTAAGGAGATTTTATTCCCAGTTCTTTGGCAAGTTTGAGTCCAGCAATCAGAGCTTCATACTCAGCTTCACTGTTCGTTATAGGAAAGTCAAGCTTCAAAGCATAGCAATTTGATCAATCCTCTGGAGTTACTAGCATGACTTTAGCTCTAGAACAACGATTATTGGATGCTCCATCCATATACATTTTCCACTGAATGGTAGGCACTCCACCACCCTCTAGGAGATCGTCCTATGTAGTGAATTCCACTATAAAGTCCGCCAATGCATGTCCCTATATGGCCCTTCGAGAGAGATAAGTGATGTCGAATTGGAACAGTTTGGTATTCCATTTAAGTAATCTTCTAGACGTCTTAGTTCACTATAAGACTTTTCATAACCGTTGATCGGTGTAAACATTGATGGGATGAGCTTATAAATAAGGGCGGAGCTTTTGTGAAGCAATTAACAAGCAGTACGCCAATTTCTCTATCTTCGGATAGTTCCTTTCAGCTCCTATCAGTCACTTGGTAACATAATAGATCGGTCCTTGGATTTGATTCTCCTTGCGAAGAAGTGAGGCACTTATAGCGTGTACTGACATGGCCAAGTAGATATACAAATCTTTGTGATCCACTGGCTTTGACAAGATAGGAAGTCTCTCCAAGTGGTTCACCAAATCTTGGAATGCATCTTTACACTCCTGTGTCCATTCAAAGTTCCTCTTCCCTCTTCTTATCAGTTCGAAGAAAGGAATACATTTATTAGTGGCTTTGGAAATAAACCGGCTTAGGGCGGTATTCTTCTCATTTAGGCTCTGCACTTGTTTGATATTCTTTGGCATCTGGATGTTGTGAATTGCTCGAATCTTCTTGGGATCATCTTTGATTCCGTCAGCATTGACAATGAAACCCAAGAAGTTTCCTAATGCGACGCCAAAGGAACATTTTAGAGGATTTATCTTCATTTTGTAATATCGGAGAATATCGAACATCTCTGCTAAGTCTCCAATGTGATCCCTTGATCGCCGTGACTTCACGAGCATATCATCTACGTATTCCTCCATCGTCTTTCCAATCCGATCTTTGAACATTCAGTTGACCAGGCACTGATAGTTGCTCCAGCATTCTTCAAAAAAAATTGCATTACCGCATAACAATACAATCCTACATCAATAATAAAGCTGGTATGCTAATGGTCGGGGATGTGCATCGGGATTTGATTATATTCGGAGTATGCATCCATGAAAGATAGATACTCATGTCCTGCGGTTGAATCCACTGGCCGGTCGATCCTTGGAAGGGGAAAAAAGTCTTTCGAGCACACCTTGTTTAAGTCCGAATAGTCAACGCACGTTCGCCACTTTCCATTCGCCTTTCTTGTAAGTACAGGATTGGATACCTATTTAGGGTAGAGGGCATCGTGAATAAACCCATTGCTTTTGAGCCTATCCACCTTCTCTTAAGAGCGGCATGATCTCTCTGGATCCATGCCACGCCTTTAATGTTTCATCGGGACATGCCTCGTGTCGATATTTAATGTGTGGCTTGCAATGGCAGACGAGATCCCACACATATCAGAATGAGTCCAAGCAAACACATCATGGTTCGCTCGGAGAAAATCAGCAAGTTCTTTCATCATCGGAGGGCTGAGCTATGATCCGATCTTTAGGACCCGTGATGGATCATCGTGGCTAACTGTGATGTCGATCATCAGCTCAACCAGTGCAGACTTGGTTTCTTTGGGCTCCTCCTCATCATCCCTCGAATCTATGTCTTTATAGAACCAACTGTGGAGACCGAGCCATTGCCCGGGCGTTGGTTGTCAATCTTTAGTGGCTTGGATGTGGAGGGACTTGTCCACACCCTTACCTTTCTCCTTCCGCTGAGCGTCCCTCAACTCAGCCACATATCAGGCATGTTCGGTCAGACACCAAGGGGCAATGGCTGTCCGGAATTCAGCAAGGGTCGGTCGACCCAGAAAAACAATATATGGAGAGTCCACATCCAGCACTGCAAATTGCAGCATCCGCACTCTCGTGCGGTCGCCTTCTTCCAACTCCATGGGCAATTCAACATAACTGATGGCTTTGGTCGTAGCACCGTTAAATCCATGGATGCGGACTTTAGACGGTTTCAAGTCCTTGGCTTCCATCCTCATCTGGTCGTAAGCCTTTTTGAAAATAATATTCATGGAACTACCACTGTCAATCAAGATCTTCCTCACTAAGGCAGGGCCGATCATGGCCGAAATGACCATTGGATCGACCGTCGGTGCCTTTATCTTATCTACGTCTTTGTTTTTGAATACAATGTTGTCTGTGATTGTACGTTGCTGATTAGCCGAAGCCCCATCTTTTATATTTGAACAACACTCAAAATTCATGTGCTTGATTGCGCTAGCATAGCGCTCCTTCTTATGCTAACTTTTGTCGGCTAGGTGTGGTCCTCTGGCTATTGTATTGATAATAAATCTTCCACCAGTCGCGTAGGCTCCTCGGCCCTGTGCGTTGCTTGTCCTCCGTTAGGGTCGGATGTCCCCTGCTTGCCATCCTGCAAGGCTTTAACAAACTGTTGTAGTTTTCATTCTCAAATTAGTTTCTCGATACCATCCTGGAGAAGCCCACACTCATTTGTTTTTGACCATAGCATTCATGGAATCGACAATATTTTCCAGTTTGCTTTTGTTTCTCTATCGATTCCTTCAGAGGTGGCTTCCTATACTACATGGTATTGCATGTAGACAAGTAGACCATCTCTATAGACGTATTTAGTGGTGTGTAGGTGTCATACATTAGAATCCTCGACTTTCCTCTTCCAAAATCTCTCTTTCGTTTACGGTTCCTATCACCGTCTTTCTTTTGCTGATTCGGTTTATTTTGGACATTTACTTGAACTTTTCCGAAACTCTCATCGGATTGTTTCACCACAATGTTACTCTACACTCCCTCTCCACTTGGTCCCACAACATTCTTCTTCCTAGAGCATCTAGCTTTCTCTTTCCTCAAATACTGAGCTGCTTTTGCATAGAAATGCTCCAACGTCGCGGGTGGTTTGCCAGCTAACCAATCATCAAAGTTAGATTTCGGATCAATTCCTCTTGTGACCACCATCAATATTGACTCGTCATTCAGATTTCTGACTTCTGTGATGGCTGTATGAAATCTTTCCAAATAGTCTTTCAGTGATTCTCCCAGAGCCTGGATCACGCTTGATAGGGACATTACATCTTTGGGGCGATTTTCATGCATATGGAACCACATCGTCGCTATGCCAAATCTAGAGATTGACCATGGGGGTAATCTCGTAAACCACATCGTTGCTATACCAAAGAGAGTAATAGGAAAATGTCTGCATTTTGTGGTATCATCAGCTCTGCCGAGTCCATCAGCCATTCATATCTCATGATGTGCTTCCCGGGTCGGTTTTTCCCTCGTAGGTAGGCATTGACGGCATGTTAAATCTTCTCGGATATTCCGCTTGTAAAATATTGTCTGTAAATGGGGTATGGCTTCTTGAGATCCACCAATCATCGTTGGTCAAGCCTTGGCTCTCCCTTACCAGCTGCTTGATCATAGCCGTCAAGTTCGATGTTTGGATAGTTGGGACCAAGCAGTGGCCCTCCACTTCACGTGAATAGTCCGGTCGATGTCTACGGGCTGTTCCATACCTTCTTGGCTCAACATCCTCCTAATGTGCGTTCACATTCTCATCATTCCAGAAAGGTAACTGATCCACATTAACTTGAACTCCAGCTTCCAGATCAACCGCAGCGGTTCCAGTTCGAGTTATATTAGAAAAAAGCAAGGCTCCCCTCTTGGAGGAGGGATCGGCCCCGATCCTTATAGATGGATCGGGTCCGATCGATCCTGGTAGCCCGGGGTTGGCCATGTGTTGATGTCCTGATGCTTCTGCATGAAATCCGTTGGTTCTGCGACATCTGCGCCTGTGATGGTCATCTGAGAAAATTGAGCTCTCCGATGTAGAATAAGGAATTGGCTCCCTCCTATTTTTCCCACGTTGATGATCCCTGAGTTGATTCAATAGATCGATATTCGCTTAAATCTATTGGTTCAACTATTGATGGCTATCCATGAACTCTCTCATCGGATTATGGAAATTAGCTCTTGTGATGGAATCAGCTGGATTCTGGATATCAACTAGATTGGTAGCATTAACATCTACTGGTAGATTGCTCTGGCATCCTTGCTGGATGCCGACATTCTCGTTTCCCTCTGCGTTTTGAGTAGTAGATATGGTGTTCCTAACCATTGTTGATAGTTTTCCTTATAGATTTCTTCTTCAAATCTGATTTGAAATGAAAGCTTGTCTGTAGAAAGTTGGATCTATCTCATGAATATGGGAATCCACAAGCAGATGATGAGATCCATTCAAGCTGAGAATTTGTTTTCTCTACCCAAAATAATCTACTCACTTAAATATAGTAGAACGATGTTTATTTCTACTAGATAGATGTCAAGAATAAATTATAATTACTAAAAAAATGTAATTATACACAGTCCATATTAATTTTCCATTAAATTTCACCGTAACATATGGGTTAGATGATTTTATAGCGTATTCTACATGTCAATACAGACCCAACGTTGGAAATCGCATGTCAAACGGATTTCGTACGAAAGAGTTATGATTTTTCAAAGTTACCAAATTAAATTAAACTCAAATTAATCAAACTCTTTATATAAACAAACACACCCTTAAATGGCCCAACATGCCCAACCCATTACACCAACCTAGCCCGCATATCCTACCTGCTTCTTCTCCAACTAATACACCCAAGTACATACTATTTAACAAACTGGAAACAATCACTCAACTGTGCATATATGTTCATGCGTGCACACCTGAGGCTATACGCTGCCTCACCGGCACCGACCCTAGTCCGCCTTGCAAAGCTCACCTCGACCCACCGATCATCGAACACTACGGTGCCCTAGGATAGGATCCGACCCCCTTGCCCTATTTAAAGTCGTGACCTAGTAAACCAACTAACTGAACTTCCACTTTCCTCGGACGCTTCAAGCACTCGCAGGCCACGCCGCCACCGCCATTTGTTCCCCACGTTCCCACGCACCTACAACGGAAGCCTCACCAAGATCGGTGCTTCCCTGAGCCACTGCGACCGAATCAAAGAAGAACCCAAAAATCACTCCCTTAAACCCTAGTTCTAGCTATTCCCATAAACTTCGACCACCGCTCCACTGTCGATCACCACCATATCTTCACCTCGACCCAAGGTTGCTCCAGAACCCATTGGCTCCACTCCTCGACCAGCGGTTCATCGGGATTTGATTTCAACCCAATTCCGATCAACTAGCTATATCAAGTCAATTACACCATTAAAAATCATGATTTGCCAAGACGATCATGACTATGTACTTTGTTCATCAATTTATGATCGATGAAAAACCAACAAAATTAACCTACTTACTGTTACTTTACAATTCTCCACAAAATACTCGCCTAAAAATTCGACAACTATTTTTAAGTAATATAGACTAAAACTGACAACTTTGTAGTTGACGGCATAAGCTAATTCATTATGGTTTTGGAGATATTGATTTTTGAAAGTGTGAAGGAGAAGTTGTTTGTAAATAATAGAGAGCAAGAAATAAACAGTAAGCTTAATTTCAAATTTTTAAATCCAATATAAACATGATTTAAAAAAATTATACAAATAAGTATTATGTCCAAACCTAACCAATATTATCAACAAATCAACAAAATAGACAGCATTCAAATTTTTAAACAAGGTATAGAGATCTCACCTTCACCATTATTTGTTTGCAAATGTCAATCCAATTCTTTTAAGCTTTTAAAATTTTTGTCTTAAGATAAATAAACCATTTTTGAGTTTTAAAGATGAGACTTTTATTTTAAGAATTTAAATAGAAGAGGAGATGAAAAAATGGAGTTAAGAAGGAAAGTTGGAAAGAGCTAGAAAATGAAAAATGTGAATATAAGTATAATATGAAGCAAATAAATAAAATAAGGGAAGTAAAACTCAAAAATGCCCTTAAATCATATTTTCAACTCGTAAATCACTTCACAAGCCACCAATGTGTCACTCATTTGAAAGCATGTTGGTTGATAAGGTGAACCATGTACTTAGTTGATTTTTACACTTAAGGTTTCATATCATGACACATCTTTCCAAGTTTTCACATTTAAATACATTTTTGCATTTTTCAATTCTTACATTGATTACATTATTCATTTTCAAAATAAAGCGTGTTACACTTTAAATGTTGTTCAAATCATAATCAAAATATTACAACTTAGAATAACTTGTTGTTTGATAAAAGCTGAAAATTCGATAATTACGTTTCGGTCACACTTCCAGTTTTCAACCGAACTATTTATTTATGTAAACAAAATTTAAAAATAAATTTTCTATTTTCAGTTATAAATTGAAAGAGGGTTATTAAATTAATGAATACTTAAATTAACTTAAATATTCACAAATTAAAACAATAAAATTCTGAGTCGTTACATTCTCCCTCCGTTGAAAGAATCTTGACCCTGAAATTTACCATAACTCCAAACCCAGAAAGAAACAAGCTAACCCAATAATACTTAACACTATTCATAAGTCTATATGATGTATGTTGATCATCCACATGCTAAATTTGATTCGACCTTTATTCGAATACATAACTTCACTTCTGAACTAATATCACTCACTTGATTCACTAGTACAGACTCCAATCAGGTTTCTTGATTAGAAACCTCCGTTCACCTTACGTAGCCATATACTATGACATAAAACTTTGGTTCTATATCCAGAACCCTCACTAAGTGTTCGCCATCAAGAGTCGAGTGATTGATCCTTATTTAGAATGGTATGAAACACCTCAAAATTCATGTACTTGAATCATGGATAAAAAACAATGTGAAAAAGAGAAATGATCTACCTAAAACTTACGTACTTATCTAATTGGTCCTCACTGATACCACTGTTAAAATTATTTACGAAAACATTTCATAAAACTAACACTATCTGATTAAATCTTTTTATTTAGAATATAACTTGAGAACTAAATACCTGGTTTTTATTTCAATATCTTTTTTTTGAAATAATACCATATATTTTAATCCATAGAAAATACATACATACATATATATAGCTCGAGGAACCACAAAACGATACCAAGGAACTGGGTACCACCAAACAGTATCATACATTCTCTTAGCAAGAAGGTAACACTTAAGAGAAGTGTTTACCATCCGAACACATCTCTTTCATATTTTTAGTTATTTTCGAGTTACTCGAACTAGTTAACTTAAAAATACTTCTTTTATTTCAAAATTCCCTTTTCAAAACAATACTGTATATATTTTACACAAATAGTTTTTTAAAAATATCAATATTTCCTAACAAAAAATTACTCCTAATATAACTCTAATTATTATATTTTTGAAAATTTTTCATTTAGATATAAAATATAATCTTAGGTAAACTTATTCCATTTACCAATTTTCAAAACAACACTATGTCGATTTTCCTGATTTAAGTGTTTAGAAACCCCTAACGACACTGACGTCCCACCTCTTGACTAGAATCCATAAACCACTCAACCGATAAATCAACATAATATAAAACAATTTTATAACACTAATAAATACATGCTCTCATATATAATACACTCAAACTCATCCAAGGATCTCATTTACCCTATCACAAATGAGTTAACCCAGCCAAAGCATATGTGTTCGCTCGACCTAAGCTCTGGTACTAACTGTAATGACCCGGCTTTTTGACATTCGAAAGTCGACACTAATACATCCACGGTATTCATGTGTCGAGTATCCGAGTGTCGGAAAAATAGTTTGTTGGGGAAAAGAAAAGGAAGGAAAGAATAGAATCTCATAACGCAATGAATAATCTATAATATAATGATCTTTACACAAGGAAAAAAATTTATACACAAAATCAGAGCAAACTATCCTATAATCATCCTGGACAGTTATAACAGCCCGTCCTTACAAATGCTGAAAAATACAAAAAAACAATGCAGCGGAAATAAAAAGGAATATATGAGAGGTAAGTCTTGGGCATTCAGCTCGTCTCCTGAGCTCTAAAACATCCAAAGCTAAATCTGGAAACATGCTCGGTCTAACCCGAACATTATAAGAAAACAACGCTCGGATCAGTCTGGTAAAACAAGCATGAGAAACACAATCATATGGATTATTAATGTTATGAAAACCTTCGATAATAAAGGTATTTCGTAAGACCGCGTCGCATATAAAAACAACGGGTTTTGACCTTACGATAACTATTATCCGGCCTTTTGGCCCGGCTATGTTCAAACTGACTAGAAAAGTCCGACTTCTTGATTATCGAGGCAATCAACCTGAAAAAACCATCGTACAGTCCAGAGACTCGGAACAGAAAGGAGCACATGATAATAGTCAAACGAACTTAAGCGAACAGCCTCCTGGAATTAATTATGGATTTGTAGCTCCCTTAGGTAGGGGATCAGTACCTATCCCTTTCCCTATAGCCAACAACATCTTAGAATTGACTATGGATTGGTGCCTCCCCTAGGCAGGGGATTAGTAGCTATTCCTTTCCCTATAGGCAACAGTAACTCAGAATTGACTAAGTATGGATTGGTACCTTCCCTAGGCAAGGGATTGGTACCTATCCCTTTTCCTATATGCAGCTTAAACCAGTAGTTCAACTCATCAAAGATCCATCGATATCTCCAAAAAAAATATCTAGGCGACTATGCAAAACAACTCTGGAATCACGAAGTAGACATCAAGGCAAGCCACCAAGAGGGATCGCACCACCTTTAGGGCCTTCTATAGGGATCCGTACCAATCCCTCCCCCAAGGTGATTAGTACCTATCGCTAACCCTAGGGATCTGGGGTCAAGATTTTTTGGAGGACTTCTTTTATGCGGCGAGGTTCTGTAGGAAAGATTTGAGGAAGATATTTCATCGTTCACCCCTATAAATACACCGGGAAACCTTCATTAGAGGGAGCTTTTCTATTTTGGCTAACTCCTCCCTAGACAACCATTAAAATTCATTGTAATCAGGGATCAAAATGGATCCCAATCACTTGTAATCACAAATTAGTGGAAAACTAATAGAGAACTTTCAAGTGGACATAGGCCCAGATTGCCAAACCACTGTAAAATTTATTTGTGTGATCTTTACTTGCTTTTTCTTGCTTTTCCATTCACTTTCTTGCATTTACTCCCTACATAAAACTTTCTTGCATTGACTTTCTACCACTTTTTTCTCTTAGGTATTTTGATCAAATTTTTCTCAAACATTTTGGTGCTTTCACTTAGAATGATTCTCAAGCCATTTGATTCTACATTTTTTATTGGACTTCCTAAGATCTAAGAAAGACAACTGATTTCTTCTTATTCAGATTGAATATCTCTACTTGAAGTTATCTCTAATGGCCCTTAGGAAAAAGAAAACCATTGCTACCTCTTCAAGTTCTACTGATGAAGCAGAGACTTTAGATTTGAACATTCAAGAAGAAGGCACACAAGGAGCTAGGGATCTCCAGAACCCTTCTAATGTTATCACTATGATGGACTTAGAGCGTATGATGAAAGAGCTCTAAGATAGCCGTGCAGAACTAAACCGGAAAATTCAAGGGAACAGGACCTTGATGGCCTAGCTAAACACTCACCATAGAAGGAGGACTAGGAGAGAACTATCTTCTCCATGCTCAGATTCTGGAAGTTCCTGATCGTTGTATCACCATCGTAGGAACAGAAGGCGAAGGACAGAAGCATACAAGGTAGGAGCCTCAAGGCTAGAAATACTAACTCCCACCTAAAAGAGGGATAGGTATTGATCCCTCCCTTAGGGCAGTCACCACCGATCCTTTCCTTAGGGAGGTCACCACCGATTCCTCCCCTAGGGACTTCACCACCAATCCATTTTTCCTAGGTGAGGACTTCACCTAGGAGCAACACTTCAACCAAGAGACAGAACTCAACCTGGGCATATTGCGACTGACCAGGACACCGGGAGTCAAGATTTTGCTACCGGACAAGTGACTCTTTCAGAGCAAGGAAAGCCTAGACAATGAGGCACGAATCGGGACCATTTATTGGGCCAAGCACAAAGGGTAGATCATTCATGACTACCGCAACCTAACAAGCATTCAGGGACCAGATGTGACTACAATGGTACGACGGCTTGTCGGAGAGAGCCAAGACCAAACTGCTAACGGTTAAGGCATTTCCCCTAGTCGGAACCCTTTCACCAAAGCTATCCTACACAAGGATACCCACGGAGATTCAATATGCCAACACCACCATCTTACTCGAGAATGATGGATCCAAGACAACACAACATGAAGTGCGAATGGCACATGGATTCTGCTAGGGCCACATATACCATCAAGTGCAAATGCTTTTCCATTTCCCTAGAAGGAGTAGCGATCATGTGGTTTACTTGACTATTACCATGGTCCATCTCATCATTTGACCAACTTGCAAGGAGATTTATCGAGCAATTGAGGATGCACGCGACTCACCCCAAGGATGTCATGTCACTATCTAACTTATTCCAAGGACCGGGGGAGCCGTTCAAAGACTTTCTACAAAGATTCAATACTGGTGTGACCGAGGTCAGAAATCCTCAAGAAAACATCATACTCATCGCTTTGATTAGGAGGGTCCACCCCGACATGGATTTCAGAGAATGGTTCTCAAGAAAGCCTCCCTACACTTTGGATCGCTTTTACAACAAGGCGGCCCAGTATGTGTGCAAGGGGGAGGTTCTATGAAGTAGACAGGGAGATAGAACATGCCACCAAGCCAATGGAGTTCAAAACAAAATTGCTATGAAACAGGCCGAAGCGAGTTCCGGAACATTGATGTGAATGTATAAAACAAGATCGGAAATCAGAATAAGGGTCGTGGTAGGGCCCCAGACTAGAACTCGGATTCAAGGAGACCACCGAGAATCCCGAGATTTTATACCTACACCCCCTGAATGATTCAACTAAAAACATCTACATGGTCACTCAAGACTCGGAGCAGTATCAAAAACCAACCCCGAAAGGATCGACTTAAAGCCAGAGGAAGTCTGGAAAAATTCTATAGATTTCACGAGACCCATAGTCACAACATAAACGAATGTAAACACATCCAAGATATGATCGAAGAGCTGATCCGGAATAAAAGGCTCCAACTGTTTATGAAATCCATGCGGGATGGCGGGCAGGGGACATCCAACCCTCAGCAGGGCAGATTGCCCATAGTACTGACATACCTGGCGGCTTGAAAGACAATTGATCATCAACTAGACCGTAGACGGTCATCTCCCAGCTGAGAAGGGCTGCAACAGCATGGAATGATGAGCATGACATCATTTCACCTTAGAGTAAACTATTTTCCTTATTTCTATTGAATTGTCTCATAAGTCAGACTCTGTTATTTCTCTACTTTCAATAGATTTGCTTTTCAATCACGTAACCTTGTCTTTGCATGTTATATGAGTCATGAAACATGACCGACTCAAATGAGACTTCATATAAATAATGCAGTTATTCGGGTACCTAAAGTCAGGTGCCCATCAAATCTCCACGGCCCATGGCCCAACCTTTAGAGATCAACCAAGATAAGCATGATTCGATCGCTCATTAGACAACTCTTCCCCCTGACTCGGGGGCAAACCCATGATCCAAAGTGGTATGACTCGACCATCCACTCTCAAATGCATAACCGAAATCTTTTTTGAAAACTCTTACGCCTTGCTTGGGGCTCAACAGGCTCAAAATCTAATCTAACATGGACGTGACATGACTGTTGATCCACGCATTAACTCATGCCCTCCATGCGGGGCCTAAGGCACAACCCAAGATGGATATGACACGACCATCCATCGACTTAATCTTTCCCTTGCTCTACTCCTTCCCTTGATCCGATAGAGGGAGTATGAATTTCAAGATGGGTGTGATCCGACCGTCCCTTGTAACCCCTGGAGCGGATGTGACTGGCCATCCATCTCCAAGCTCTTTCCCTTGACCGATTGGGGGAGTTTAAACCAAAATGGATGTGATTTACAATCCATCGACTTAACTCTCTCCCTTGACCCGACAAGGGGAGTTCAAACCAAAGTGGATATGACTTGACCATCCACTTACCTCATTTTATCTTTAACTTGGAAATGAAAGCTTGAAATTAGGATGACTGTGATCCGACCATTCACCTATCAACTCTATTTCCTATGCTTCACTAGAATACAAACATAGAATGAATGTGACTTGACCGTTCATTCACCTACTCCTACCTTTGATCCTTCAAAGGGAGCACAAACTTAGAATGGGTGTGACATGACCGCTCGTTCTCCAACTCAAACCTTAGATCTGACAGGAAAAGTATAACTTCATAAGGACAACACTCGACTGTCTACGCACTAATCCCATTGACCTCAGACCGAGGGCAAAGGAATATCCTTATCTGATGGTTGAGCACAATAGCTCAACACTGTGGCTTGTGCCTAGTGTTCGATACAACTTAAGGCTACGACCAAAAGGATGCCTCAGAATGGAATAATCAGAATCATTCGATCACCAACCCATGACTTGAATTCACGACGTCATGGCCAACTTCATCACCAGCACCTATTATTTCACCTTCATCAACATCATCCTAAGCCTTCTCGACCTCCTGACTGAGGACTGGGGACACGATCAGAACTAAACATCCTGGAATAGGATATTAGACTGATAATTTGAGCATGAATTGCTTCGTTCATCAACCGAAATTAGTCGACTTAATGACTACCCTTCATCAAATTAGCTTAAAACAATTTGTGATTGCAATCTAGTAGAACTTGGAAATGACCCATAGGTATACGAACATGCATAGGAGCCAATTACACACCTGACATACAATTTCCTGACTCGATAGAAATCGAATTCTTACCTGAGACATTCCAAAGAAAAGAAACCAGTTTAGATAACTAAAGCCTACTAAGCCAATCAACTAGCTCAATGGAACTGAGCATAGACAATCACCAAGAGAGTACATCCCGATTTACGATGTCAGATATCGACCATGTATCGCAATAATCATTCGAGACACTAAGTAGAATCATTCACGACGATCGTGACTTGTCTCGATTCAAAGTACATCATGTTTAACACACAACGTACTTTGGAGGCAAATATTATCCGGCCTTTTGGCCCGACTATGTTCAAACTGATTGGAAAAGTCTGACTCCATGATTACCGAGGCAATCAACCCAAAAAAAATCATCCTAGGGTCTAGAGACCCTAAACAGATAAGAACATAAGATAACGTCAAACATAATCAAGCGCACAGCCTCTTGGAATTGACTAAGTATGGATGGTACCCCTAGGTAGGGGATCGGTACCTATCCCTTTCCCTATAGGCAACAACATCTCAGAATTGAATATGGATTGGTGCCTCCCTTTGGCAAGGGATATGTACCTATCCCTTTCCCTATAGGCAACAACATCTCAAAATTGATTAAGTGTGGATTGGTGTCTCCCCTAGGTAGAGGATCGGTACCTATCTCTTTTTAGATAGGCAGCTTAAACCGGTAGTTCAACTCATAAAAGATCCATCAATATCTCCGAAAAACACATAGCCAATTGTGCAAAACAACTCCGAAATCACGAAGTAGATATAAAGGCAAGCCACTAGGAGGGATCATACCCCCTATAGGGCCCCCTATAGGGATCGGTACCGATCCCTCCTCCTAAGGGATTGGTACCTATCCGCAACCCTAAAGAATCTGGGGTCACGATTTTTTGGAGGACTTCTTCTATGCGGCGAGGTTCTGTAGGTGAGATTTGAGGAAGGTATTTCATCGTTCACCCTATAAATACATCGGGCAACCTTCGTTAGAGGGAGCTTCTCTTTTTTTGCTAATTCCTCCCTAGAAAACCATTAAAATTCATTGTAATCAAGGATCAAAACGGATCTGAATCAATTGTAATCACAAATTAGTGGAGAACTAATAGAGAACCTTTAAGTTGACGTAGGCCTTCAAACCACTATAAAAATTCTATTTGTGATCTTTACTTGCTTTTTCTTGCTTTTCCATTCACTTTATTGCATTTACTCCCTACATAATATTTTCTTGCATCAACTTTCTGCAACTTTTTCCTCTTGGATGTTTGGGTTAAATTTTGCTCAAAATAGGCCAAATTTTGTTCAAACAATAACCAAACCATTTTATATGGAAATCCAGTGATATTATAATAATGTCCAGGGTTTAAAATAAATTATGAGTATAGCTGGAATGCTTGCTTCTCACGTTCCGGTATAGTTGGGCACAACTAAGTCCATATGGCGCTTATTGGAGAATGGATTTCCTATAATGATAAGGCCCCTGGAGTAATTTCTATCACAATACACCTATAGAAAATGTACCGAGGTCGAAAACCTTTCGACCCCTGCTAATCAGGACCGGCTTATCCCTTACTGGATAGTACAGAATATGTCACCACCCAAGTTGCTTTGCAACCTTTACCCGAGAGCTCTCATGCACAACCAAATCCATATATATGTATGTATGTATGTATATATGGGTGATTACGTACCATAACGGGAGCAAACCACATAGCCCTGAAGCATATTCCATGTTTTAGTCATTCCCAGATGATGAGGCTTGAGACTACGTTTTACCTTTTAGATAGCACTCTCATTTGGAATGCTAACCCTGCCCTTCAGGCGATAATGTAATGCTAGCATTTTCCCATACAAGTTGTTCAGGATATGAACAAACCGAAGGCGCTACTTCTACTACATCCATTTTGAATCATCCTCATGATTAGTAGCAAGTAGCCCTTGCACTTCAAAAAGCTTCATCTTTGATTCCGTCATCTTCAAGATGTCTTCAATTTGAACGTTTGAGCTGGTTCAAAGTGGTTTTTGGATAATTCATTATCTAATCCCGGTCTCTTCGAACCAACATTCGATAGTTTTTGATAAACATAACTCTGCTTCTTTTGGAAATAAACAGACAATGCATAAGAGCGGGGATCACCTCCTAACTGTTAAAGTGGACGGATTTCCTTACCAGTTGTCCAAGAAGAACACAACAAGTTTATACGTACAATAATATCATCTAAGATAACTGTGCTCTATAGTTCCCGTGTTTTCTCTTGATATTTCCAGAGTTAAAAATTGGCTAAGGTTTGATAGTCGGTTATTTAACTATCAAATAAACACACATTAATCACAGATTTAATTTCTAAGGAAACCACTATGCCTCATTTAATTAATCTTCCATTAATTAAATCTCTTTAATTATTTACCCAAAATATTCATATACTTATCTCTCCGGTATAAGTATATTCACAAACCAGTTAAGAAAGATTCTGAATTTCAAAGTCACATTAAATGGGTCAAAAATAGATGTCATTTAAAATCATTGTTTACTATAAACCCAAAACCACTTATCCTTCGGTATTAAGTATGGAAAGAGCATTTACGTACCACTATAATTAAGAAGGATTATTCATAAATTCATGAGCTTTAATTTCTTCTCAATATTCTTAAGTAAAACTAAATCATATATGGAAATAATACCTTGAATTCATATGTTCCCTATACGATTCATTTAAACAAGGCCCAATAAACCCTTCTCCTTTCAAGTTTCAAAATCATTTTCCAATTATAAACTCTTTTACTTAGTTCTTTTTACTAAGTAAAACCCCTTTTATAAAACAAACTTATTAGCTTTAAGCCCCTTTTATAAAACAATATTATTATTTAAAGTATATTCTTAAGTTAATTAAATTAACTAAAACTCCATTATTAAATTAATTTAAATATAATTAATAAAAATGATTAATTAAGTTTAAACATCACTATTAAATAATTAATCAGCTTCAAATTCCTTTTAATAAAGTAATTAATTAATTAATCTAAACCTTATTAACAAAGTAATTAATTAACCTTAAATACCTTTATAAAAATTAATTGACTTATAAACATCATTAATTAAAAAATTAATTACTTAAGACAACATAAGTTAAAAGAATTAATTAGCTTAATCATTACTAAGTTAAAATAATAATTAACTTTAAACTTAATTAAAGTAATAATTACCTTTAAAATGGTATTAATTAAATAATAATTATCTTCACATTATTAATTTAAATTAAATTTAAACCTTCATTAATCTAAATCAACTTCAACATTATTAATGAAATTAAAAATTTAAACATTATTAATTTATTTAACAATTTACTTTACATTGTTATAAAACTTAAATTGATTTCAAATCCATAACTTGTCCAATTTGGAAACAGGCTTAGCAATTTCAATGGTACTTAAACAAGCTACCATTATACTTGATATCTACATTCAAGTCATAAATCAAATATTTACATAAACAACAGCTACGTAAATGTAATCCAGAATTAACAAACGATGGATAGCAACTCAATAAAATTTAACTAGCATATAAATAAATGTCCAAACTAATATAAAAGTAGAATGGTGATTTATTCTGCTAAATGGATATCCAAAATAATATACTCACTTAAATATAGCAGAATAAATATAGCAGAATGGTGTTTATTTTTGTAAAATAGATGTCAAGAATAAATTATAATTACTAAACAATGTAATTATACACAGTCCGTATTAATTTTTCATTAAATTTTACTGCAACATATATGTTAAATTATTTTATAAGTGTATTCTACAAGTCAACATGGACCCAACGCTGAAAACCGAATGTCAAAACGGATTCCATATGAAAGAGTTATGATTTTTCAAAGTTAACTAAATTAAATTAAACTTAAATGAATCAAACTCTTTATATAAACTAACACACCCTTAAATGGCCTAACATGCCCAACCTAGTACACCAACCAAGCCCACATACCCTATGTGCTTCTTCTCTAACTAAGACACTCAAGCACATATTGGGCTAACAAACCTAGAAACAATCACTCACAGTGCATATACGTGCATGCATGCATGTACAAGCACACCCAAGGCTACACGCCTCGTCACATGCACCTCCCTCCAATCCACCTTGCAAAGCTCACCTAGACCCACACATCGTCGAAAAATCTGATGCCCTCGGACAAGATCCAACCCCCTCACCCCATCTAAAGTCACGACCTTGTAAACCAACCGACCCGAGCTTCCACTTTCCTTGGTCGCTCTAAGCACTCGCGTGACATGTCACCACTGCCAGTTGCTTCCCCATATTCCTACACACCTACGACCGAAGCCTCCCATGCTCGACGCTTCCTTGTACTGCTGCGACCAAATCAAAGGCGAACCCAAACATCACTCCCTTAAACCCTAGTTCTTGCAATCCCCATCAACTTCGATCGTCTCTCTACTGCCGATCACCACCACATCTCCGCCTCAACCCAAGGTTGCTCCAGAACCCATCGACTCCACCCCTCGACCATTGGTTCGTCGAGATTTGATTTTTAACCCAATTTCGATCAACTAGCTATATCGAATCAACCACACCACTAAAAATCATGAAACAACCACTAAAAATCATGATTCACTAAGACGATTATGACTATGGACTTCGTTCGTCGATTTGTGATCGACGAAAAACCAAAAAAATTAACCTACTTACTATTACTTTACAATTTCTCACAAAATACTCGTCCAAAAATCCAACAACTATTTTTTAAATGTGCTATTGACCAAAACTAACAACTTTGTAGTTGATGGCATAAGCTAGTTCATTATGGTTTTGAAGATACCGAATTTTGAAAGTGTGAAGGAGAAGTTGTTTGCAAATAACAAAGAGCAGGAAATGAATAGTAAGCTTAATTTCAAATTTCAAATCCAATATAAATATGATTTTAAACAAATTTTATACACATAAGTATTATGTCCAAACCCAACCAATATTATCAACAAATCAACAAAATAGACAACATTCAAATATTTTGAACAAGGTGTAGAGATCTCACCTTCACCATTATTTGTTTGCAAATGCCAATCCAAGTCTCCTAAGCTTCTAAAATTTCGATTGTAAGATAAATCAACCATTTTTGAGTTTTAAAGATGAGATTTTTATTTAAGAATTTAAAAATCAAAGGAGATGAAAAAATGGAGTTGAGACGGAAAGATAGAATGAGCTAGAAAATGAAAAATGTGAATATAAGTATAAGGTGAAGTAAATAAATAAAATAAGGGAAGCAAAACACAAAAATGCCCTTAAATCATATTTTTCAACTCTTAAATCACTTATAAGCCACCAATGTGTCACCCATTTGAAAGCATGTTTATTAATAAGGTGAATCATGTATTTAGTTGATTTTTACACTTAAGATTTCATATCATGACACATCTTTCCATGTTTTCACATTTAACATTTTTGCATTTTTATATTCTTGCTTTTATTATACTATTCATTTTCAAAATAAAAGTGTGTTATACTTTAAATGTCGTTTAAAACATAATCAAAATATTACAACTTATAATAATTTGTTGTTCGATAAAAATTGAAAATCCGAAAATTGCGTTTCGGTCACATTTTCATTTTTCCGCCGAACTACTTTTTTAGTAAACAAAATTTAAAAACAAATTTTATATTATCACTTATAAATTAAAAGAGGGTTATCAAATTGATAAAAATCATTAAATGAATATTTTAATTAACTTAAATATTCATAAATTAAAATGATTAAATTCTGGATAGTTACAAGTATACTGGATTATTTATGAAATACTAGAGAATTGTTTATGGAAAAATTGATTATGGAGTAGTGTTTGAATTTGAACTTCATAAGTGACATCAAAAACAGTAACTCAATCTTAAATTCGTTTTTTATTCTTGATAAATGGGCTTTAAATTGGAAATGTTCCAAATGAGAGGTTGTGGCAAATTCAACTTACATAGTACTGTAATGAAAGTTGTATATGTGTGAAAATTTATAAGAAAGCTAGGGATGGTTTCCACCATTGGAAATCCAATAAAATATTGTGATAATAATGATGCAACATAAATTGCAATAGAAAATGACAGCTTAATAAGAGGTCGAGATATGTTCTATGTATTTACCAAGCGATAAAATAATTTATTAGCTACAGAGAAGTATCATCGAATAATAGATATGGAATAATGATATCACATATCCACCCACTAATTCCTTTCTTAGTTTAGTCTAGGACAACTGACTGAGATATGGTTATGGTCACCATAACTTGTCTCAAGTGCAAGTGGGAGATTGATAGAGGTAAGGGTGTGTCCTAGGGACAATTAGGTAATTTGATTATATAAATTAACTCTTATAGTGAATCTTGTTCATAATAAATTAAGCTTTTGATTTATTTTCTATTATATATATTGTTATATTGGGATATAATTAATGTTTCTAATACATTAAATATACACAAGTAGAAAATGCTTTGGAAAAGTATTTAACCAATTGTAGTTACATATGAGTTTGTAACCATAGGTATTGAATTGCATAAAATAAATAATTATTTTTAAATATTGCTAGTTAAGATGTATCAAGAACATGATATTGATATATCTATTGAGAGTAGCATACGTAATGCCCTCTATATGATGGATGGTGAATTACTTATGACTATTGGGGACATTAAGGGGTTACATATGTGTAGTATTTTGGAACAACTATAGAATGACTCACCGAGAGTCCTATACGGTAAAGATCTCACATGAAAATGTGCAATAGTCTTTTGACTTGAATATACTATGAATCATAAGTGTCTAAACTACATTGTCAATCACACGACATCGATGATTCTTTTAAGGCCAAAATTGGGTATAAGTTGAACTACTTGAAGTGAAACACTACTCAAGATAGAATTCGTCTTCTTTGAATAGAAGGTTAGTATCACCATAATTAGTAGTCAACTTAAATTCAAAGTCTTTGGCCGAAGAAAATTAGTTAGTTGATAAATGTTATCAGATTGAACCGCAATGCATTCGACTGGAAGGATTATCATTAAATTTATAGTCTGAAAGAAGGATTTTCCAATTCATTGTATGTGCATATCTATGCACAATCCTACCTGCAAAAGGCCATCATCAATCATGATTATCAAACATAATAAAGGGAGACATTATTTTGAGTCATGAGAGATGGGAAACAATTCAGACCCGATTGGATCAATTTGAGAAATCAACGTCGCAAACAAAATTAGGGGTTTGAGCAAATGGGACTGGTTTGAAAGAATTAAATCTTCATGGCTAGTGGTAGACAATGGTGATAGCGGCGACTCCCCCTATTGTGTTCAGTAGCAATGTTTAATAGAGAATGTTTTAAAGCATGCGGCTAGGGTTTCGACTGAGTTAAAGAGAGGTAAAATTATTTAAAAGTCCTAAATTTTAAATTATATTTTAAACCTTAAATGTTTCAAACACATATAACTCTCATATGCAGACTTCATTTTGCATGGAACGTACGTCATTGAGTTTGTATTACAATTCTAAATACACTAACATTATTATAGTATATATTTTATACTGTATATGACTTCAAAATAGACAATAATTTTTAAATTGTCACTCAAATAATTATCATCATTAATCATAATTAATATAATAAGACATTATTTTTTCATTTGAATATTTGATATTTGAATTAAGATGAATTATAATTTCTTAAATTTATGATATTAACTTATGAAATATCAAATTTGAAAAAGTGCTATTTGAATTTATAATAAAATTATTTTCACTTTTGTTATCATTCAGATTATTATTATTTAAAATAAAAATCATGTACAAGTCATTTTATATGAAAATCATTTATTATTAATTTATAGTTTAGCAAATTTTTGATTACATATCTTGTTAAATATTTAGTAAATAATAATATTGTAAATCATAATAATAATGTTATTATAATGATAATATAAAATAAATTAAAATTCACTTCCAAAATCTTTCAATAAAACATTAAATGTGACTTACTTTTAATAATATTATTCTTGACAACACAAATAAAAGATCTAACGCGTGATATAAAAGAAATATTTTGTAATTTACCCTATCTACCATGCTGCCTTATGCACCTAAACCAATTAAAGCCCATAGTTATTATGAATAATATATCAAACTTGAATTTAAATTTAGTTTAAATTTAATTTAAATTCAAATTTGTACTTAGAAAATAAATAAAATAATTAATTTAAAATTATTTAAATTAAAACCAAAATTTATAAGGGTTGTTGATAAAACATAAAGTTATTTTAAATTGATACGCATAACAGTTATTAATAAATAAATTTAAAAATTTTTATGTTTAATTTATAAAAGTTATAAATAAATAAATTTTAATATTTTTAATTTAAAATATTTTAAATAAATAAATTCAAAATAATTTTAAATTATAATATGAATTATAATTATTATAGTTCATATACGGTTATGATAAGGTTGTAATATTAATTAATTATTAATCGATAATAATATATACATAAATATAAATCTAATATTATTTTATAAATGTTACAATTAAACAAGAGAATTTTATATAATGTAAACAAAACAAAATAAACAAAAATAATACGATTTTAAAAGTTAAAATCAAAATAAAACCATTATTGTTATAAGGAATTAATATACGTATAAAATTATATATATATATAATGACAAATGATTTCATTGAGTATTATGAATACTCATCATTCCTTATAGATGATAATATTCACTATTACTATTTTGAGATTATGAATTAAAAATAATGTTGCTCTCTATCGTTTATAATATAAATAGAGTATTATACATGCTTATAGATTTTTAGCACCCTCAAGCCATAAAATATTTATAGCGAGGTTCATATTGTCCCTTAATTGGTAAAAAAATATTTTATGACTTTGTTGAGCATCCTCATGGATTACAAAATTTTCCTTAGGAAATCATTAAATGATGGGTCATGAGTGTTTAATGTACCTTTTGTTTTTTAAGCACCCTCAAGGCCATAAAGATGATGAGGATAAAGATATAAGAGATATAACTAATAACATGTTATTTACCATTGTTTGGGACTGTAATTTGTTGAGAACCCTCAAGATTGTAGTAAGACGATAAATGGACCTTAACTCACTTAAGGAATTTATGAAATTCTCGCATCTCATTTAGGGTTTTTGAAAGATGTAAAATTTAATGGAAGCCTTATTAGAAAATACATAACAAACCATTCTAATAAGTAAAAGAACATATGTAATATTAAAATAATTTACTTTAGTAAATTTGCACAACTAATATAATTGATAATTTTTTCACTGATTAAAATATACTAAACGAATAAATCAAAAGATTGACAAATGAATGTAAAATTTACTTACCAATAAATTATCTTTCGAAGTGTAGTGGCTTCAAAACCTATGCAAGACTGGAGAATAGAATCACTGGAACTTTTGTGTCTTGGTCACTTAAGTGTGATTTTGCCTCAGGTTATGTATTGTCTTCTATTAGTTTTGAACTTCAAAAAATACAAAATATTGATATTTAAACCATATTCGATCAAATATGAAAGTTGTAGGGTGAACAGTCATGTTCCATAATGTATGGCATTTCGATGAAATTGTTCCATTTGAAATGAGCAAGTAAATGATAGTGCAAAATCATGTATTCAATATGATTTAATATAACAAAGATCCTTTTGTGTTGGGAACAACACTAAACCAAGGGCAATAGATGGATTTAAGATTTTGATCACTGAAATGTCAGTTTTGATCTATTTACAGCAAGTTATTCGATCTTCTTAACATGTTAAGGATGACTGAATACATTTTGTAAACATATTTGGTGCAGTCTTGTAGTATAGGGTTTCTCCTTTAAAAGTTCGACCATTTAAAAGAGAAAGTGAGATTCTGAGAGTGGATACTATTGACACAATTGGTATGAAGAGAGGGCGAATGGTCACATCTGCTTTATAAAGGATATTCGTCGACGCTTAATACAGAATAAAAAATTGTGATTTCTATTTCAATTATATTTTTCTTATAGAAAATTGTTCTCTATAAGATTTATTTTTTAGAATTCGAGTTAACCGATCGAAACTCTTAATTGTAAGTTAGTTACAGTCGAAGAAATAAATAGCTTATAATAAGTGATTAAATGTAGCTTCGTATTTCGAAGGCTGTTGCTATAATAATAGAAATAGTGGGAGCATACCATATGACACTCGTTAGTGGACGGATTAAGTTTTGAACGTTACTTGCATATGCACCAAATATTATTTATTAAATAATAATCATTTATGCAACTTTATTTTAGTATGAATATTATGAATATTTGTTATAAAATAAATCTATTTTTAGTGTATCGATGATCGTATTTTCTTTCATAATAATCGCGATGTGTTAGTTATAGAAAATAAAAAAAGCATCTAAAATATTTAAAATTATTTTTGGAATCATGGACTATGTCGTATCTTTGAGAAATTATTATTTAAGCTTATAATTGTGAATCGTATGGTACTTGTGACTTGTATCTCAAAGGGTTATGGTAAAGCGTCCATTTAATGAGAGTGATAAAGGAGTTAATGAACTTTTTGGATTGATACATGTCGATGTTCGCAGTCCAAGGTCTAATGATATTGAAAGCGGATCCACTTACTCCATCAAATTCACTGATGAATTTTCTCAGATATGAATATGCATATTTGGTATAAGTTAGGTATCTACGATAAGTTCATGAAATATAAAATGAAGTAGAATATATAACATGCAAAAGAATTAAAATAATTCAATTTAATCGAATTGGTGAGTATTTTAGATAAGAGTTCCAAGAAAATCTGAAAGAGAATAATTTAGGCTCACCTCCCTATGCTACATAATGATGTATCAATAAAGAGTAATCAAACTCTATTGGACAAAGTATGGTTGATAAGAGTGAAGTTGAGTTACCACTTTCTATAAGGATATGTACTTAAGTGTAAGAACATATGTTTAATTTTATTTCATCGAAAGATGTGATTACGATTCTAAATAAGATATGAATTAAGAAGAAACCTCAATTTAAATAGTTTAAGATATGTGGTTATCTGATCTACCTTATGAATGTAAGATCTTGAACTCAAGGACAAATATATTTTAGGTAAGCCTATAGGTAGTTCATAAAATATTTTGAATGTCTATTCAATTACACTAAGAAATATTTTTCCTTAAGATGCACCACCTTCTTGCTGAAGGAATTTCTTTCTAGAAAAATTAGTGGTAGTGCGATGGACTTGGATGTTTTATGAAATACTAGAGAATTATTTATGGAAACATCGAACTCCTTATGAAGAGTGTTTGAACTCGAACTTCATAAGTGACTTAGAAAATAGTAAGTCATTCTTGAATTCATGTTTACCCTTGATAATGGGGCTTTAAGTTGGGAGTATTCCAAATGAGAGGTTGTGGCAAATTCAATTATAAAGGTTAAGTACATCATCTTGGATAGTGGTGCAATGAGAGCAGTATATGTGCACAAATTTAGAAGAAAGCTAGAGATGGTTCTTACCATTGAGAATCCAATAACATACTGTGATAATAATGAAGCAATACATAAGAATGATCGATGCCATAAGAGGTCGATATGTTCTCCATAATTACCATGTGATAAAATAGTTTATTAGTGACAGAGAAGTATAATTGAAAAGTACATACGAAATAAAAATAATACATATCCACTCACTAAGGCCCTTTCTCAATTTAGTCTAGGAAAACTGATTGAGAGGATGGTTATAAATAACCATAGTTGGTCCCAAGTGAAATGTGGAAGATTGATAGAGCTAAGGGTGCACTCTAGGGACAGTTATGTACTTTGATTATATAACTTGACTCTTATAAAGAAACCTCTTCAAAATAAGGTAAGCTTTCGGTTTTATTTTCTATTATATATATTGTTATACTAGGATAAAGTTATTGTTTTTGATACATTAAATATGTACAAGTAGAAAATCCTTAGGAAAAGTCTTTAACTGATTGCGGTTTTAAATATGTTCATAACCATGATTATTAAATTATATAAAATAAATACCTTTCCTTAATGTTCCTACCAAGATGTATCGAGAACGGGATATCGATTTATCCATTAACACTAGTGTATGTAACTCTCTCCATGTGATAGATGATGAATTACTCATAACCATTAGGAACACAAAGGGGTAATGTGCGTGTGGTTGTTTGGAAAATTAAAAGAAGACTCATCGAGAGTCTTCTATGGATTAAAAAGTCAAATTGAAGATCTCACATGACGATGCGTAGTAGTCTTTTGACTTGATAATACTGTGAATCTTAAGTGTCTAAGCTTTACTTTGATTGTGGTCAGTCGCACAACACTAATGATCATGTTAAGGCTGTATTTGGGTTAATTTGAACCACCTAAAGTGAAACACTATTCAATAGAGGATTCACCTCCTTCGAATAGAAGGTTATTATCATCATAATTGGTAGTCAACTTAATGTCAAAGATTTTGGCCAAAATAACTCGGTTAATCATTAAATGTTATCAAATAGAACCATAGACTCTAATATTGGTCTTCATAATTAAATATGGATATTATTAAAGCTTTGACCATTAATCGACCTCAAGATATCTAAGTGATATAGTGATGAAGAAGAGAAAACGTTCATAATATATCATTGCTTAAGAGTGTCTCCTTAAAATAAGAAATTGGATTTCACCTAGATAATCTGTAAGAAACTGGACTTGTGCCCACTAGTGTGCTTCAATAAGCTTTAATATTTAAATTGTTTAAATGTTATTAAGGGCTGTGTTCATACTTACAAGTCACACAACCATAAATCTCAGCTTTCGAATGAAAATAAACTATTGAATAATTTATAAAACTTATAAATTATTATTATGGAGAAATTAATATAGTGGTTATATTAATTAATTTATTATTAATTATTATTAGAGGGTCTAAAATTAATTAGTAAAATACAGAATTGGTATATAGTTATTTGCTTATTTTTTGTCTAATATAATAATTTAAATATAATATATATATATATATTAGTTTGGTAGCCATAATTTTTAAAATTACTTTATAATAAGGCGGGCCAAACTATATGTGGGTATGAACTAATTGAAATTAAGTCAGATAAGATGTCACTTATAATGAGTCATACCTTGAATAGTGGATTTGAATAAGATATTTTACACAGCTCATAGTGCTACAAATATACCTAAATACCACATTATTAAGACATAGGATTTTATTCACTCTCCCCAAAGTTAATTACATTTTAATGATGGACTTTGCAACTCCACCATTAGTTAGAGATATGACCTCTCAGAGGCGAAGCTAACAGTTCAAGGTGTATTCGACTAATAGAATTATTGGGGGAAAATTTTCAAATTATCTTCTAAAATCAATTCATAAAATAAAAATTATTATATTTTTTCTAAAATTAATTTATTTTAAATTTCATTAATTTAAAAAAAATGATTGTCATATTCAACGTGTCTACACATCTATGCACAACACGACCTGCACAAGGCCATCATCAGACATGGTGAAGGAAGCGTCAACTTGATTGTTGGGTGATGGGAACTGTTCTGACCCAAAAATGGCGACTCCAATCATCTTGGCCGAGCAAATTAATCCAGTCAAACAAAATTAGTATTTTGAGCAAAGGAGATAGGAGTTGACCAAGCTAGCTTGAGTGAATTTGTTTGGGTGAGAGGTAGACGATGGTGATATCCGTGGCTCTCATGGTTGCATTTGGTGGCGGTGTTAATTGGAGAAAGTTTCGAAGCAAGTAGCTGGAGTTTCAAATGAGAAGAAGAAATGTTAAATTATTTAAAAGCGAATTATATTTTAACCTTGAATTTTTCGAACATGGATAACTTTCACATTCGAACATCGTTCTGCATGCAAAACTTGCATCATTGAGTTCATATTATAATTCTCGAATAGACTAACATTAAACTATATATTATACACTATATATGACATCGAAATAGGACATAAATATATTAAATTATCATTTAAATAATTAACATAATTAATCAAAATTAATATACTGAGACATAAACAGTTTGATCTGAATATTTGATATTTGAATTAAGGCAAATTATAATCGCTTAAATTTGTAATATTAGTTTACGAAATATTCAATTTGAACAAGTGCTACTTGAATTTATAATAAAATTATTTTGATACTTATTATCATTCAAATATATTATTCAAAATAAAAATCATGTACATATTGTTATATATGAAAATTAATTTATTATTAATATGCAGTTGAATAAATGTTATATAAATTAATAATGAATTATCTTGTCAAATACTTCGAATAAATAATAACACTATAAATCTTATAAATAATGTTAATATAATGTAACTTAAAATTCAAATCAAAAATCATCCAAAAAATCATTATATATGATTTAATGTTAACAAAATCATTCATGATAACATAATAAAGATCTAGTGCATAATGAATCAAAGGAAAACTTTGAAAATTTACTTTTCTATTCCATTGCGCGATGCACCTAATTAATATTCATATCATGTAATTAACTATCATCAAAGAAGGGCCTCTATAAATAAGATCCATGGCACTCTCAAATCGAAAGACCAATGCACGTCATCATATGAGATCCACCATTTTGGCTTAGATATAACTGACTTACAGAAGAATCATGGTGAATCCTTCAGTAATTTATCCGTAACAACTACAAATATGTAACCTCTTGATGTCCCCAACGGTCATGAATAATCAACATCCATCATGTAGATAACATTACATATGCTAGCCTCGCAGGTGAGTCAATTTTCCATTCTCGAATCTCCTTGACTAGGATCATTTATGGATAAATACTTATTTATATTCACTCTTTATTACATATAACTACGAACACATTTGTCCCAACAATAAGTTAATACTTACTCCTAGTGATTTCTTATTGCATGTATAAAATGTAAACGTTAAAATTTAACTATAAATATATGCACACATAATAAAAACAAAAAACTGAAAATGTAATTCATTTCAAACAAGATTTACACATAATGTTAAGTGTACAATTATATAAACAAAATTACATAATTTTCCTTAGGGCATTCCTCAACTCTATCAATTACCCACTTGCACTTTGGGCCAATTACAGTGTCTCAAAACCATACCTTTTAATAAGTTTTCCTATAATTGACTGAGAAAGTGCCTTAGTCAGTGGATATGCATTATTATCCTTAGTAACTATTTGTACGATGACCATTTCTCTGTAAACGATAAACCCTTTATCGTGCGGTACATATGGTGAATGAGTCTCTGTTATTGTGAGGCTGTTAGTTCCTTTTGCAATCCAATTACTGAAATCATAATAGACAAGTATTGGATCCTCGATTATTGGAATTTTCTTAGTTCTCTAATAAATTTGCATAAAACATACTAGTTCTTATAGAGCATCTTTCAAGGAGAAGTATTCAACGGTATTGGTTGAACATTCTACAACTTCTTGTTTGGAACCTTTTTCAAATTACAATCCCTCTATTGAGGTTGAATGAAAACTTCGAGACTAACTTACTTTTATCGATGTCACCATAATAGCATAACTTTGGATATCCATTCATAGAGGATTCATTATTTCCACAGAAACAAAACTCTAGTATTTGGTAAATACTTGAGATTACTTGTACTTTCTGTCTTGTGATTTTCATTTAGATTTGATCATGCACATAGTGCATAAGCATGTGGGTTCTAGTACAATGTAGTATAAATAATGGATTCTATTCCCAGTGAGTAAGGTATCCTTCTTATATGCTCACACTCTCCATATTCGAAATGTGGAGTCCTTTACATAAAGGATAATTCCAAGTCGTAAAAGAACATATCTTTTCTCCAAATTTCTTACTAAATATTTTAGTATGTTATTTTGTACTTAGATTAAGACAATCCCAACTTCCTATTCGATCCATCTTATAGACAATTATATAGGATACCCCTGCTCAAATCTGACATTGATAAATTTTGTAGACAACTTAACTTCGACAGATTGTAGCATAAGTACATCATTACTAATCAATATACATTTCTTTGCATACAATTTTTATTAGAAATTTTGTAGCACATTACCTCTTCTTTTCTATAGGCTAATGCTTCCTCCGTGTTCTGACTTTAATCAAATATTTGATTACCTTTTCAAAAAACACACATTCCAACTCCTAGATGCCAACTTAAAATCATTATCAGACCTTACGAGTCTACAAGCTTCATTACTGCTCCCCCTGAACTCGAGAATTTTTAGCAGCAATATTCAACCAATCTTTTCCAAATCATAATTTAAATAGCCCATTCTAACATCCCTATGCCATATCTTATAGTTTTAGTGTATGACAACTACAAGAAGGATTAGAATGGACTTAAGAGCGATCGGTGGAAGGTTTAGTCACAGTCAAATTTTTTGAATTTGATGAAATCATTTTCCAACGACCTTGCTCTATGAGTTTATATTCTTAAATCTTCATCAATTGTCTTAAATGAAGATCCACTACAATCGATGGGTATCATCTTTTCGAGCATACTCCAAAGTGAACTTTGCTACTGTACATGGAATCCATTTCATATTTCATGGTATTAAACAAAAAGGTATATTCTTTACTCTCTAAGGCTCGATAGTAACTAAAGGGATTGCCATCATAATGATACAATCCTCTTTCTCGTCACTAGTAGAAAATTGTAATTTTTCACCAAAATGCAAGGTTTTGTATTAGACCATTCTATTATGATATGTGTGATCACTGCCCTACACCTCTAGTACCTAATATCCATGTATAGTGTGTTGTGACGATACATGGTCGATGTAGAGAAGTAGTAAGGGTAAAGTAGTAATCATCCAAAGTAAACATGTCTATATTTCATAGCACAGAAGATAACATATAATAATCAAATAAATATATAGCAAGAGCAATATAACTGAAATAAAACAACAAAATCAGAGCAAAGTAGGTTCATCATAGTTTTACAAACAAAGAGTAAAGTCTGTATGTAACAACCCGACTTTCTACGCCATACAAGTTACTAAATTTTAATAAAATAAAGAGCGTTTGAATTTGATTAGCAATGAATATATTTTAAAATTAAAATTTTTAATTAATTTAATTACATTTAATAAATGATTTGTCTTAATAAGTTGTATTAAATTAATAAATCCTTTTCGAATAATTTGTTGAAATCAAATAAAATGTTTTAATCGATATAAACAATTTTGAGGTGTAGATAATTTTATACAATTAGAATACTCGAAAATAATTTTATTTTGTAACTGTATGATGAATCATTAAGTAAAATAAGCAAGTGTCGAATCGAATAAAATTATCTATTATCAAGATGTAATTTGTAAAATGAGATGTAAACCAATTTATAATAAATTGAAATTTATTTTGAGGATTAAAAATAAAAAATTTAAATGCATTGCAAATTAACTAGAATTGAGATGAATTTAATTGAGCCCAAATCAAGGCCCGAAGTAAAAAAGCTCAAATCCACTTTCATTCTCTTTGAGCTTCTCGAAACCTCTACCCGTCTCTCCAAAACAAAACCTGTATATTCCATTTTTCTTTTTATTTCAATGGGATCCCTAGCACTCAAAATCAAAAAAATCGAGAACGAGCGACCGATAATCGCGGTCAGATGCTCGATGGCAGCAAAGAAAATGATCGTGCACGTGACTTGGAAGGTGCGATGGCGGGCTGCAATGGAGCTAGGTTTGTGAGCGTGGAAGCGGAGCTGTGATGTGACAATGGTGTAGTCATGATTTTAGGCATGTCGGTTGTTGGGGAAATGGAGCACGACTTTGGCTTGAGCTAGTGACGATGAAGAGACCGATTTAATGGAGTTTTTGGTGTCCGGAGGTGGCTGAGACTGGGGAAGTGTGGCACGGTGGGTGATAGAGGTGCTGAAGTTGATGGGTTTTGGCAAGGGTTATCGGTCGAATTGATGCTGCGATTTGGGAAAGAGATGATGTTTTTGCGGGTTGCGGCTATAAAAATCTGAACATGTGGGTTTGATGACGACGAAGGTGGCAATGATGGTGAGCACGATGACTTATTATGTTACGGGACTGACGTTGATTTGGTTCAATGGCGATTGTGTTGAGTTGCTGAAGGTTGCTATTTTGGAACTCGAGCATCGTTTTGGTGAGTTAATTTCGCTCACAACTATGTCTATTTCTTTTTTTATTGATGCATAATCCCTCATTTATTTACTTGATTTTCTTGGTTGATTACATTGTTGATTGATTGGATGGAATTAGTTATTTGTTGATGATTGATGATCGGTGTTGTTTGAATTGGATGGAATCATGTTGCGAATTATGAATTATTTAATGTTGTATGATTAATGTTTGAATGTAGATTTATGTTGTTTGAGTAGTAATTCGATGATTACAAATAATTGAATGATATTGGAAATTGTTTGAAAAAGAAAAATAAATGAATTGAATGATGTAAATTGGAAACAAATAAATTTATATTAAAGGTAAATAATGAATGCTAGAAAGATGTTTTCATTTAATATTGAGATTATTGAATTAATAGAAAATTTGAATGAAGAATGATGCTAGAAAGATATTTATAAGTTGAATAATTTTGAAGATATTATTAATTATAATTTATTTAGTAGATAATGAGTATTGGAATAAAATAAATGAAGTTTGAATATCTATATTTAAATTTCGTTGATTATAAAAATAAAGGAAGGATATTTATGTAATTAAGTTTGAAATCTATATTTTTATAATTATGAGCAATGTGAATCTAAATGAAATGGTATCTGGATGTATTGCAAAATGAGTGTAAACTAATTTATTTTTTGAGAGAAAATTTGCATTTGTTATATAATGAGAAGTGAACTCTGGAAGAAATATATATATTCGAGTCTAACTATCGAAGTATTTTGGGAATAAATTATATGAAGTAGAATTTGAGTATGATGAATTATTTGTCAATAATATTAGTTTAAAGAAGTTTGAAAATAAACGAGGAATTCAAAAGATGAATTTTAAAATTATAAATTTGGGTTCGAAAATATTTATGGAATGAAAATACTCTTTTGATTTGTAGTATTTTAATAATGTTAAAGTGGTACTGGAAGTGAAAGTAATTCTTGAGTTTATATAATTTATTAATGAGTTTGAATAAAGGTTTTTTCGTAACCAAATCAATTGTTTTGAAATATAGATTTTGAAATTAGATGAGAGAATCAATAATTATTAGTTTAAAAGAGGAAATAAACAAGGGAGATGTTTCGTGACTAAATACAAATGAAGTATTTTTATTAAAAAAACGAGGGAACAAAGAAGAAGTGAAATATATTAAAATAAAAACCCTTCATGTCGTTAAATAATAATTGAATAAAATATTGATGTATGTGTGGATGATTGTTGATTGTTTGTTATGAACGAGATGAAGTTATAATTATTAGTTGTGTTAAATTATAAAGCAATAAAAATGAAGAATAATGAATAGAAAAGTGAATTAAGCGAGAGTGATTTAATAAGCGCAGCAGAAATTTGTTTAATGTTGATTAATTGAGGGTGTTGTGTATATAATTATATTTCACCGGCCGCTGTGGGACGTCCATGTAGGTTGTATTTATTTATTCAACGCAAATATAATGTCGAATAATTCATTGAGGACCGAGCATTTGATATTTGGATGTCGGTGGATTATTCTATATTATATATCTATATAGATCAATATTATTTGGATTTCTGACTTAACGTGTGAGGTAAATTATATTATTACTTATTTTAATATAAAGGGGGAATATGATTATCTCCGCTATTAAGTGGAACGAGGAATATGAAGTCCCAACGAGGATGTGACGACCAAAAGTAGTTTTGCTAGCCTTATCCTAGCTTGACCGACTGTGGGGTCGCTCCTCGATGGTTGCGGTGACATAGCCCCCTCGTTGCATGGTCATAGACTGCTACACCAGCCAACGGGACGAATTCAAAATGAGCGAGGTGGTTGACGATGGGAGCAAGGAGGCAAAAAAACGAGGAAGCGACATGTGATATATTATGCAGCTAAAGACTTGTGAGGACGCTCACAAAAATATTATGAGTTGGGTCTCCCTTTGCACCCAAGAAGCATTGAGGCTAAGGTGTAGACTCGGCTTCTAGCGGTAGCAATAATAACAGCACACATATAGCAGTAGCAGTAATGAAATTAATAATGAAGAATAAAATGAATAAACTTAATACTAGTAATAAATATGAAAAATTGATGTTTGTGGTGTGCTATTTGCGATGTATGTCATGTGTAATGTGTAAGGTTTGCGATGTGTGATGTGTGCGATGGATGTTTTGATGTTTAATGAATGTTTGGATGTTTGATGGGTGATGGATGTTGTTTGATGTGTCATTGATGTTTTATTATTCATTTGGATCAATTTCTTATTATGTTGGGTATGATATTCTTTGAGATACCATATATATTCTCACCATTGAATATAGACATAGTCCGACCCATTTATTATTTATATAATACTCGGGTCAATCCAAGACATTTCAGGTTCAGGAACAATGAGACCAGATGCTTATTGGGCTTAGTTGGAGGATAGAATATTAGATGTATTACATATTATAACATGGACTCATGTATGTATATGATGTTGGATTAGATGTACTAGATTTATCATGTGAATATTATTGAGATTTAGTGGGAATTTGACTTTTTTTGTATTCCACTCAGACTTATGTGATGAATTATATTTTTATCGCTGCGTTGATGACTCTGTGTTCTCTATGATTTATTTTACATTGTGTATTATTCTATTCTCGAGCACCACACGTGTTTACTGCTTTGTATCGAGATTGTTTATGTCGAGGTAAGGGATTTTCTTATATTATGATATGTATTCAGTATTGGTCCAACTGAATATTCATGTGTGCTTCCCCACATCGCCTCATTCTCCGTGTTACTCGATAGTATTATTCAGTAATACTCTTGTGTAATATGGATATAGAGATGAGGTGTTACATTCTTGGTATCAGAGCAAGATTAAAACAATATAGAGTATAAGAGACACGAGTCCTGACCTTATATAAGACTTAAAGTCCCTGTCCCCGAAGGTGTGTGGTAGACAATAATTTATATTTAAGTAATAGTAGGAGTATACAATGATTATAGGGGTAATCATTTGGGGACATAATTTTACTTTTCTTATTATATATATAGTATATTTTTCTACCTTTTACCGAGTGTGAATATCCATATGAGATGTAAAGGAATGGATGGAGGTTGAAGAGGTTGGTATGACCAGTAATGCTGGTATTGGAGGTGAATATTAGAATTCTGTGTGGCTCTGAAATGAAAAGGAAGTTGTCTGCTAGGAGAAGCTGCAAAAGACCCTAATTCGAATTTAGTATTGAATACTTCATGATTTTAAATTGTTATGAGGAGAGGTGAGTGAGGAAATCCAATAGTGATCAGAGTGGTGCAGCAGAAGTATACAGATTGCCTTTCGTTAAGTATTTTTTATTGTTTGGCAGTTTTGATTGGATGGTTGATGATTAGATGCTTTTGTGTGATTATATTGATTGATGATACTTGGTTTGTGGATTCATCTTGAGTGTGTTATTCGACTGGAATTATTTATCACTCAAATTAGTATCCCATATGAATTTGGAAGATTTTGAGTCCAGCGGAGTCTTCGTTTGTGAAATTGCTGCAAAAGATAACGTGAATTATTTTTCATATAAAATAAAATAGTATCTATTTTTATATAAAAATTTAAAATAGGATTGAAATGAATATGAAGATAAAGGCTTGCTTATTTATTCTAATGAATGGTTGATTAATGATGTTTGGGATTTTATAAGTTGAGTATTTTTTTATTGTACTCGAATAATTATTTAGAAAATTTTTGATATAAGCAAGCATATGTTAATTTAAATCTTTTGGGAATAGTATATATATGATTTGGAGGGATGTTTTATTAGAGGTTAGCCAATGTCTTTGTAACAGAATTTTTGAAGCAAAATTTTGTGTTTATCTGTCCGTTGAGCGTTTAAGAATTATGGTCGATGCGTCTGGCCAACATTATCGATAGGAATTCCTAAACACTAAAACGAGACTTATGGACACAATATTCTGAAGAGCGATGAATTATTTTGAAGGGAAGAATATATTTTGAGTTATATTAAAAATCAATAATTGAAATAGTATTCGAAGAAGTTTTGCTAATTATCTTGAAGAGATTAGAAGGGTTTAGAGAATAATTTTGAAGCGAGAAAAATGTTTTAATGAATGAAGAGCTATTATTTTGAAAGAAATATATAATTTAAGGAAAAGTGTAATTGATATTTTGGACAAGACGCTTTGGATGGAAAGCGATATTCTAAATAAGTATTTGATTTGAGTTTTGAAAAGAAATATATATAAATATATTTTGATAAGAGGAATATTCTTTGAGATGATGATTTAGAAAAGGTGATATATGAAACTCTTATAATATTTGAAGTTTTATAAATTGTTGAGGCTGGAGTATATACATACATACATATATACATATATACATATATATATATATATGTATGTATGTATGTATGTATATGTATGCCTAGAAGAGTGAGTGTTATTATAGTGAAGTAATGATTTGTTTTGTAAAATAATAAATTTATTTTTCTATATTTAGATGTTTAATGTGATAATTGCAGCCATCGAGCATTAATGGACAGGTGTAGTCGATAGTGAAGCAATGTTGACCACATGATGAACACTGCAGCCAATTAATGAAGCAAACCACTAGAAATTCATGGCATGACATTATCGCTAGATTAATAAATATACTTGAATATAAAGCTAGTATGGTTACGACATTTTGCGATAGAATAGCTGCCATATTGTACGACGTTTTTGATTTGAGTAAATGTTGTGAAAATGTTTTGGATGTAATGTGTTGTGAAAAATAAAATAAATAGATGAATGGAAAAAAAATATTATTAGATTTTGATGTCAATAAAGTATATTGAATTGTTATGAATTGAAATAAAATAATACTATTCAAAGAGAATCAATGGAAGTTATGGAAAATGGTTTTAAAGTATTAGAAGGTGTAAAAATGACGATGATGTATATGTATATTTTATTTTGATGTTAATAAAAATATATTGAAATCGATTTACACTTAAATAAGTAAAATATTATTTTGAAAAAAAAATCCATGAACATTTTGAAAAGTGGTTTTGAAATATTTGAAAATTTTGAAATGAAGATGATAAATATAATTAGAAGTGATATAAGGTATTTTCAAAAGAGATTTGTAAATGAAAAGTATTGATTGTTTTGAAAAGAATAGAGAAGAGATTAGAGTTTGTACTAATATGACCATGACCTGGGAGCAAGTGATCTAATTTTGTCGATTCTTTTTCCGTTAATTAGACAATGACATGACTAACAACTTTTTTCTCACTACTTTCCAAATTTTGAAGTTTGTGGAGGTTTAAACATGAATTAGTGAGATTGACATTCGCTGTTCCACAATGTAAATTGCTCAAAACTGATCCAAACCATTTTGCTCATAACTTTTGATTAGTTTGTCTAATTTCGAAGATTTTGCTCATTTCGGAAAGCTTAAAACATAAGAAATAACTTTTGTTTGAAGTACTCTGTGAAATTTTAAAGTTTTCATGACGAAAATCGTGCATTCAGAAGGTGGACCTGCACTAGTGTTGCTGTTTTAGAATTTGTCACTTTTAGAAAAACTTTAATATCCCATTGTGTACTCGGTATTTTCATGATCCAAAAGATGTTTTAGAAGCAAAATTCATGACTCTACAACTTTACTTCTGGAAAAATCAAATAATTTTGCGTTTTTGATGCCTAAAACTTTGGTGCAAGTTGACAAAAATAAAAGTACAACTTTGTTGCTTAGTTATTTGAATGTAATATTACTTTATCCTTTTAACATCTCATATGAGTTGTTTGAGTTGAGATAGGTATACATGAAGCATGCTTAGACAATTTGGCAAAGTCGACTCACTTTTACCTACTAAATAATAAGCAAATTTGCTTAAAAATGCTAAACAAATGTACGTTTTTACAGTATATGAATATATGATGTGATATTATATTGTTTCCCTCTGTTTGGGACACTCATGTTGGGATTTCTCTGCGAAGATGTATATTTTGTAATTATATTGTGTTTTGATTTTTCGAAACACACTCTGTACAAAGGAGATTCTGCCGAAATTTTCCGATAAATCCAACACTTAGAAAATTTCCATAAAAATTTATCATATGCGAAGAATAGAAAGTCGTTAATTAAATCTACTAAAATTAGTAGCATACAAAAGAGGAGTTGAAGTGTTTGAGCCATAAAAAGAATCAAGTGGGGATGAGTTTGGTAGATTAGCGATGACAATGAAGAAAGTCAGGTATGAGTTGTGTTTGTCGACTTCCTTGTATAAAATTGCCAGGACGCAATCTTTTTAAGGGGGAAATCTGTAACAACCCGACTTTCTATGTCATACAAGTTAATAAATTTTAATAAAATAAAGAACATTTGAATTTTATTAGTGATGAATATATTTTAAAATTAAAATTTTAATTAATTAAATTACATTTAATAAAAGATTTGGTTTAATAAGGTGTATTAAATTAATAAATTCTTTTCGAATAATTTGTTGAAATCAAATAAAATGTTTTAATCGATATAAAAAATTTTGAGGTGTAAATAATTTTATATAATTAGAATAGTCGAAAGATAATTTTATATTGTAATAGTACGATGAATCATTAAGTAAAATAAGCAAGTGTCGAATAGAATAAAATTGTCAATTATCAAGATGTAATTTGTACAGTGAGATGTAAACCAATTTATAATAGGTTGAAATTTATTTTAAGGATTAAAAAATAAAATTTAAATGCATTGCAAATCAACTAAAATTGAGTTGAATTTAATTTAGCCCAAATCAAGACCTAAAGTAAACAAGCTTAAATCCACTTTCATTATTTCCAAGCTTCTCGAAACCTTTGCCGTCTCTCCAGAAACCTAATCCCATATATTCCCCTTTTCCTTTTATTTTGAAGGGAACCCTAGCACTTAAAATCAAAAAAATAGCGATCGATCAAATCGCGGTTAGATGCTCGACGTCAGCAAAGAAAAGGATTGTGGACATGACTTGGAAGGCGCGATGGCGGGCTGCAATGGGGCTAGGTTTGTGAGCATGGAAGGAGAGCTGCGATGTGACAATGTATGGTCGCGGTTTCTGGCACTTCGATTGCTGGGGAGGTGGGGCGCGACTTCGGCCTGAGCTAGTGGTAATGACGAGGCCGAGTTGATGGAGTTGTTGGTGTCGGGACGTGGCTGAGACCAGGGAAGGGTGGCATGGTAGGTGATAGAGGTGCTGGAGTTAATGAGTTTTGGCAAGGATTATTGGTCAAATTGAAGCCGCAATTTGGGAAAGAGATGATGTTTTTACGGACTGCAGCTACGAAAGTCGGAACATATGAGGCTGACGACAACGAAGGAGGCAATGATGGTGAGCACGGTGACTTATTTGGTACGGGACTGACATTGATTTGGTTCAAAGGCGATTGTGTTGAGTTGCTGAAGGTTGCTATTTTGGAACCGAGCATCGTTTCGGTGAGTTAATCTCACTCACCACCATGTCTATTTCTTTTTTTATTGATGCATAATCCCACATTTATTTACTTTGTTTGCATGGTTGATTGCATTGTTGATTGATTGGATGGAATTAGTTGTTTGTTGATGATTGATGATCGATGTTGTTTGAATTGGTTGAAATTATGTTGCGAATTATGAATTATTTGATGTTGTGATAATTGACGTTTGATTGTAGATTTATTTTATTTGAGTAGGAATTAGATGATTACAAATAATCGAATGATATTGGAAATTTTTTGAAAAAGAAAACTAAATGAATTAATAATGTAAATTGGAAACAAATAAATTTATTTTAGAGGTAAATAATGAATGCTAGAAAGATTTTTTAATTTAATATTGAGATTATTGAATTAATAGAAAATTTGAATGAAGAATGATGCTAGAAAGATATTTATAAGTTGAATAATTTTGAAGATACTGTGAATTAAAATTTATTTGGTAAATGATGAGTATTGGAATAAAACAAATGAAGTTTGAATATTTATATTTAGATTCCGTTGATTATAAAAATAATGGAAGGATATTTATGTAATGATGTTTGAAATCTATATTTTTGTAATACGATCAATTTGAATCTAAATGAAATAATATATTGAAGTATTACAAAATGATTGTAAATTATTTTATTTATTGAGAGAAAATTTGCGTTTGTTATATAACGAGAAGTGAACTTTGAAGGAAATTTATATATATTTGAGTCTAACTATCGAAGTATTTTGGGAATAAATTATATGAAGTAGAATTTGAGTTTGATGAATTATTTTTCAATAATATTGGTTAAAAGAAGTTTGAAAATAAATGAGGAATTCAAGTGATGGATTTTTAAATTATAAAGTTGAGTTCGAAAATATTTATGGAATGAAAATACTCTTTCGATTTGTAGTATTTAATAATGTTAAAGTGGTAACTAGAAGTGAAAGTAACTCTTGAGTTTATATAATTTAATTATGAGTTTGAATAAAGGTTTCTTAAAAACCAAATAAATTATGTTGAAATATAGATTTTGAGGCTCACGTATAGTCTCGGCTTCTGGCAGTAGCAAAAATAACAGCATACATATAGCAGTAATGGAATTAATAATGAAGAATAAAATGAATAAACTTAATAGTGGTAATAAATATGAATAATTGATCTTTGTCGTGTGCTATTTACGATGTATATTGTATGTGATGTGTGATGTGTGAGGTGTGAGGTGTGCAATGTGTTATGTGTGCGATGGATGTTTGATGTTTGATGGATGTTTGAATGTTTGATGGGTGATGGATGTTGTTTAATGAGTCGTGGATGCTTTATTATTCCTTTGGATCAATTTCTTTTTATGCTGGGTATTATATTCTTTGAGATACCATATATATTCTCACCATTGAGTATAGACATAATCTAACCCATTTATTATTTTTATAATACTTAGGTCAGTCCAAGACATTTCAGGTTTATTGGGCTTAGTTGGAGAATATAATATTAGATGTATTGTATATTATAACGTGGACTCATGTATGTATATGATGTTAGATTAGATGTATTGGATTTATCATTTGAATATAATTGAGATTTAATGGGAATTTGACTTTTTTGTATTCCACTAAGACTTATGCGATGTATTATATTTTTATCGCTTCGTTGATGATTGTGTTCTCTGTGTATTTTATATTGTATAGTGTTCAATCCTTGGGCACCACACATGTTTATTGCTTTGTACCTAGACTGTTTACGTCAAGGTGAAGGATTTTTTTTTATTATGAGACGAATTCAGTGTTGGTCCAGGGGAATATTCACGTATGCTTCACCCACATCGCCTCATTCTCCATGTTACTCGCAATAATACTCTTGAGTAATACGGGTATAGAGGTGAGTGATACATTGTACATCAAATAACAAAATCAAATGAAAATGTCTCTAGCTCTATGCAGTTAAATTGCTTAACGGTTCTATAGCGGTGGAGGTGCAAAATGTTATAGCGGGGCTAAAGCGGGGATATAGCGAAAAATAGCGTAGGTGCAAAAAGCTTCATTAAACACAAAACCAAATATTTAAAGTTAATTTATTCTCATTCTCACATCATTTGTGTAGGAAAAAAATATATCGTTTAATCTTATATAACAAAACTGAAGAAGATCATGATTTATGCAGTCCAGATTTGGTGACTATAATAGGCTTCTAACTTATATTTATCACTTATGCCTTAAAATTAGGCATGCACCCTAACTTTGTTGATTTATTTTACTGTAGAACCAGTCAAATCAGCCTTTTTATATTAATGCTGCTTAAATGGGTGCTAAACAACCTTGATTTAGTGGTTGTAGCGAAAAATAGCGTGGCTTAAAGTGGATATACTATTTATGGGGGATAAACTGAAAAAGCATAGTGGTCGAAAAGCACTATGCATTATAGCGGAGACTTTACGGGGCTTTATCTGCATAGCTCTAGATAGATAATAGTAAAACACCGATAAAGCTCCACACTACTTCATATTGGAACTATTGCAGATAGGCTCCAAATAAATAAATATGTATATATATGGAATGCATAGCCTCTTGTTTGTCCTCTAAACAGCTCCATGGCATAATCTCAAGCCCATTATCTAGTCTATTCTTTTAAGAGTGTCCGAGATAATAAGAACAAAGCATAAAATCTCAAGTTAGGCAACAGCCTGATGTGAGCAATCAATAATCTAAAAATACTATAAACGTTGATATAGTATATAGGAACACAAATAGGAGAAGTTATACCAGCCTTATCCCTGCATCTAATAAGTTAGCACATAGAACAATATATGTTACACTATCATCATATAGGTGTACGACACTAGGTAAAATATGGGTGCCGGGGTGTCTAACATAGTAATACCTATATCACATGATATCCATCCCAATAACATGGTAAATGAACCAAACATGGAATCATAGCACACATACCAATCAAAGTAATCACGATGACCATCATTAAGGTTATGAATCACCACCGAGATGTCTTCAGATATATGATAACTCATACGACCATCACCAAGGTCGGCGACATACTATGTCACAGTATGATTCAGTGCTCGATCACATACCATCACTAGGTACTGCCATCACCAAGGCAGGCCAAACCATCAACAAGGTCAAAGGTACGTAGGTGAGCGTCCTCACATACTCATTCCCTATGAAACACACATCACATCCAAAGTTATCAACAATCCCTTCAGTACATGACTTGATCGTAGAGCACACTATGGTTCACTCCATCACTTCACACCGTCGGACATGTCTCCTCAAACCATTATTAAATCCTTCAACACTTCAAACTTGAAATACTTGGACTTTGGATAGACCATAAAGTTGTAGAACCTTATCCCATCAATCTTGAAGTCATCACTCTACTTCCCTACATTGACCCTAAAGTAGATCTTTAATTTTCTTATTTGAAACCCATATCATTTCCTTCAATAACGAATTGATCACCGTCAGCCATATGCATCAAAACAAGCATTCAGAACATTTGCCGATCAACCTTTTCTAGCCCCTCAAAAATCATGCAAAAATACACAAACACAAAGTAATCAGTATCGATCACAACGGGTATGGTTAGCACCGACCATAAATGCCAACACTTAGCTAAATTTTGCTAAATGTTGAACTGGCTAAAACTGTTCAGCATCCAACCCTTGCCCGAAGCAAAAATCCTTCCAAGCCCGAAGTAACAACTTCCAAACCCCAAATTCCAAAGTCACATCCTCAAACCATTAGGGGTCTATCAAAATCATTCAGGAGTTGTCATTCTCCACATCTTTGAAGTGCTTTGCCAGAAGTTCATAACATTTGAACTCGAAGTTGAAGCAATGCCTCCCGAAAGTCCAATGCTTACACCCAAAAACCATCCGCGGGTCCAGCACAAATCACTTTGCTTTTTTGCCATAACTTCATCGCCTAGACTCCAAACTTCATATAACTAAAATGTAGCATGTCTACACCATCTTAAACCTTCTCCCACCAACTACTTTCGGTTCTTGTCCATTTTCTTTTTAATTGCTTGGTTTAGCTAAATAAATTAAGGATTTAGGTTGGTTTGGCTAAGGAGATGATTAATGGAGGTTTGTCATAGTTTTTATGAAGTGGTATAATGACTCAGGGCTGTCCCATTAACTTCTATTAGCTCAAATCTCGAAATAGATTATGGGCTATATATAGGCTTAAATTAATTACCCGCTAATCTATCCAAAAACTAACTTACTTCAAATAACCATATCTCCTTAACCGTAAGGCCAAATCTATTATGACCACTCTACGAAAAGAGAACCATCATAATTTTCATTTGAAGTGATTTCAGACTCTAATTCGAGTCCTATCAAAAGTTGTCATCCTTACAAGTTTTCAAGGTCGAAACCATCCAATAAAATTTTTAAGGGTCCAAAATATCAATACTCGGCATACTCCAAAGTTATAGTCTAATCCGACCCAATTTAGATTCTAAAACAATATTTTACAATTTTTTGAAATATAAAATAAGGGAAGTTATACTCGCCTTCGAAATCCCATCAAAAAAGGTAAGGTCAAACAGTATAGTTAACCCACATGCCTAATAACCATAAGAAAGCATAACATCCATCAAATGCATGCACACATAAGCAAATAGATATAACCTACGCCTACCATAGTATTCATGGTACTAAATTACTCTACATGAAATCGAAAGTGAAAGCAAAAGCAATAAACGGAAAGTCTTACCAAGTAAAAAGCTCCAAATAAGCGGTCATCGTGCTCTCCTTTGTCTCCTAAGTGAAACTGTTCTCATTTTCGTCTTATTGAACCCTCACCAACTTCATCGTCTTCCTTCGAAGCTGCTTCGTATCATGTCCAACTATACGAATAGACCTATGGTTCAATCTTGGTATCATTAATTGATCCGACATCACTACTAAACTTGAGTCTTGCACAAACTTCTGCAAATGAGAAACGTGGAACACATTGTGCACACCCGCCATCTTCTAAATTAAGTCGACTCTATAAGCTAGGTTCCCGATCCTCTTGAGTAATGGACCTATGAATCTCAGCGTCAACTTCACTTCAGTACCGAATCGAACTGCATTCTTCAACGGAGAGATCTTGAGAGATACCATATCGTTGATAAAGAACTCAAGATCATATCTTCTCTTATCAGCATAACTTTTCTGTTTATCTTGAGAAACTTTCATTCGTTGCTAAATGATCTCGATCTTCTACGAAGTCTCTCTGATTATATCTGGCCCTAGTATCAGCTTCTCTTTCGTTTTCCCCCAACATGAAGGATGACTGCATGCTCGGGCACATAATGCCTCAAATGATGCTATATTAACGCTCGACTGATAGTTATTTTTGTACGCAAAATAAACAAGATGATAAAGATCATCCCACGAGCCCTAAAGTCTAGAATGCAGGCTCACAAGAGACCCTTTAAGATACTATTCAATCTCTTGATTTTTCCATCAGTTTGTGGGTGATAAGTTGTACTCATATGCATCACTATCCCTAATGCACATGTAAGCTCTTCCAAAATCCACTCATGAATAGTGGCTTTCGATTTCTTACAATGCTCTTAGCACACCATGAAATCGTACTATCTACTTCACATAGAACTGGGCCAACTTTGATGTCATTCTACTGTACTTTATGGGTATGAATTGAGCACCCTTCATCAATCTATCAACTATGATGTTATCATACCCTCCTCTTGTCCATAGCAATGTATCGATGAAGTTCATCGATATCTGTTCCCACTTCCATTTGGGAACTTCAAGCGGTTGTAGCAAAACATTTGGCTTCTTTTGCTCACCCCTTACTAATTAGCAATTCATACACTTTAAGATGAATATCTTAATGTCCTCCTTCATCCCTTCCCAATAATTTTTGCTTCATATCATGATATATTTTATTGCTCCTAGGATGTATAGTCAATCATGAATGATGACACTCATATAGCACTTTATCCCACAACCCATCAACATCAGTACAAACAATTTTCCATCTTTATGATGTTAACCATCGCGGTCGAGTCTGTACTACTTCATCTCTTTTGAATCTACTCCCTTCTTGGCCCTAGCTATGATCTCCTCTATTTTAGCATCTTGTCTCTGACTATCTCTACTCTGCTTTATCTGTTGGAGTTGGGCCTGCTTGTAATGGAAGAAATGGGTAAATTTAAAAAAAATCCTTTATTACAACTTTATTGGACCTATATGGTCTAAATTCATTTAGAACTTTTCTTAATTTTCTTTTGAATAAAGTCTTCAATTTATTACAACAGTCTAAAATTAGTTTAATGTAAATTTTAAATTGTTCGTAATCGTATATTATGATGAGCGTATCAAATGCACCCATAAGTAAAAGTGCAAGTGCAATATATGAGATTTGTACATGGTCAATGTGAACGTTGTTTAAGTGTTGGGATTTACACCTCACCAGACACATTTCCCCTTTATATATATCTATGTCTTCCAAAATAAGAAATGTTTTTTGATTAAATAAACATATTTATGTGTTTATATATATATATATTCGTGTGTGTGTAAATATATATATATATATATATATATATATATCTTGTATGGAGGTCTACACTGAAATAGAATTTGTTTATATTACATGTAATAAATCAATGAATACTATATCTAATTAAAGTAGTTCAAAAGTTTACTGCTATATTTTAGATAAAACTCCTTTTGAAACTTTGAGTAAAATACACATAGACACATAGACATAAATATTAGTACACAAGTATATAGATTTATATGCGCACACAAACCAAAACAATATTTGAAATAAAACAAAATAAAATTGTATCCAAATAGTTTTTGAATTAGAATGTTTGCCTTTTAAACAGAGATCTAGTACTTGCCAAGATACAATTGTAAAACAAGAAACAAATAACTAAATTAATATTTCCTCTTTTGTTTTAATTAGCAAAATTTATTTTAGAATAATTTAAACATAAGATGATTAAGTAATCATATTATATTGTCAATTATGATTAATTAATAAAATTATTTCAAAATTTTATTCACATAGCAATTTAAATGTAAACATTCAAATCTAAATCTTGCAATATAAAAATAGTCTTATTAACAAGATTGTTCCAAAATTTAATCTTTTATATTTAAACAATAATAAAATCAGACGATACATGCATATACAAATTCATGATAAGAAGGTCCAGATCTAGGTTAAACATACAAGACAAATAAACATACAGAATAAAGATGAATAAATTATTATTTTTCACAACAAACAACGAAGAGCATAACATGGTTTTTTAATTAAATCAACACGTTAAGAGTATACAGTTGATTCAGAAAAGGGGAACTGAAATATTCAAGTCGTAATCCACATTCCCATATATAAATAAAAGCGAGAGATAGAGAATTAGAGAGGTGTAAACAAAATTAAAAGATATAAAATAAAAATATAGAATTACCTTAGGATGAAGCCAGGAGAAACACTTTGAATGATAGAATAAATCCTAGATTCAATAGATCAATCTCTAAATCTGCAGCAATCAAGAGATAACCATCTATTTTTATTTAATTTTGCTTGATTAAGTTTTGGAATTTTGAAGCTCTAGCCACCATTAGAATTCGACCACTGATGTTTCTGTATAGAGAGAGAGAGAAAGAAAATGACAAAGCAATGTTTAATTAAAGGAGGAAATGAATGTGTAATAAAGATATGTTTTTCTTCTCTCCTTTAATTAAGATTCTCTTTCCCTTCCAATTCAAAAACCCCTCCTCCTCTCAATATCATGGTCGGCCATCATTTGTGGGCATTGGGTCCAAAAAATTTCCAAATTTCAATTGGTAATATCACTATTTAATTCCAATTGAAATTTCCTATCAATATCGTATACCGATACACGCATTTATAACTTTTATATACGTACATTATTAAATACTAATGGAAATAAAACAAATCAAATAATAAATATTTTAACAACTAATATTTTGCAAATATTAATTTATTTAAGTTATTTAAAGTCCATTTCAGTATTTATTCTATTTAAATCAAATTTAAACATTCTACCGATATCGTATATCGATACGCCCATTTATAACTTTTGTATACGCACTTTACTAAATACTAACGGCATCCAATAAATTAAATAAAATTTTATAATTAGTACTTCATAAATATTAATTAATTTTATTAATTTCCACAGTTAAAAATTAATTAAATCATGTGGTTTATTCAGAATATTCATCATTTCAATTATGAGACTCAAAGGTGTAAATTCGGTCAGCGATTAATATTGAACAATTCAAATATTAACATTCACACGTCACCTTAGCTGGTGGTGTGACATTTTAAATGAATTTATCGTTTACACATCCTTTGGTAAAATCCAATTTTACTTATTATAAGCATTACCCATCAGTGACAATTATTTATACCAATTCTCTTCGTCAAAACTATATCACTTTGTACTTATGGAATTTGGTAATGGTCAAAATTCCAGTACCATCCATATTCAACTCTATAATCTAAACATAAAGTCCTTGGTTCATTAACAATTATTATTAACCAAACTACTTTGACTAGAGATTTTGGCTTTGAGTTGACTTCAGTTGACTGTATACTAACTCCGTATAACTGAAGGGACGAATCCTCTCTTGAATAGTGTTTCAGTTTCGATACTTCCACTCGACCCAACTATAGTCATTCGATAGACTATGTGCCATGATTTGATTATAATCAAAGCAGGGCTTTTATATTGAAGAGCAAAAGTATTTTCAATTCAAGCAAACCGTGTAAATTAGTCATATCAATACTCTCTATTTGACCTTAGTTATATAAACCAATAAAAAAACTATCGAGTGAGTCATTCCTTAGTTATCCAATATCTATCAGTACGTAACCGCTTTTTTCCCCTAGCAGTCATGAGTAATAAACTGCCCAACATTTGGAGGCCATTATGTACTATAGTCTTAATGGATGCATCGATATCCAATCTCAATGCATCTTAACTAGGAATATTTAATATGATATGTTTATTATATTGTGATACAATACTCATGATTACAACTATTTGTAATTACTATCACAAACATACCATTTATGGATTTTCTGTTAAATATATTTTAACCAAACATTTAATTATTCATAACAATATAGCAAATATATAACCGAAAGAAAATGCCTTTTATTTTGAACAAGACTGATTATCGAGTTATATTTATGTGACAAATTACATAAATTCCCCTAGTGCATACTCTAACTCTATCAATCTCCCACTTGCACTCGGGGTCAAGTATGGAATTTTATTCCAACTTCTCCAATTGGGTTTGTCCCTTAGTGAAGGGGTGTACTATTATATTTCAATTATCTACCATGTTAATCAACCCTATCCGGTGCTGATAAACGGTCTTTATCATGTGGAATAGCTTGGAGTGTCTCTCAACTTCCAGTGAGCTCTATGTTTTGTTAACAACTATATCACAATTAACAATGTTATAGGATTCTCAACATTTAGAATCTCCCTCAGCTCAGTTATAAATTTGTGCATTTATTATGTATATACATTACTTTTATTGTTGTGCCATTCAAGGCGATGAACTTGACCTTTTATTGAATCATCCATAATCTCTCATTTGGTACATTCCCAACTTAAAAATTCTTAAACAAGCTTTGAATATGAATTTATATTGACATACCATACTCAATATCACATATGAAGTCCGAGTCTGAATACTCCTTTATAAGAAGTTCTTTGTTTCTATATACAATTCTCATGTATTTCATAAATATACAAGAACACTTTAAATTACCATTTAGTGACCTTAATTTGGATTTTTCCATTTGCTTCATTTATCAAATACATAAACAAATCATGATACCGTTGATAATATAACATGTATGATAATTCCTATTGTCGATGCATAAGGAATCCATCTTACACGTTTCTTATTAAACATTTTAATAAGGTATTTCTGCATATCGTTTGAAACATTCCCAATATCCTTTATACTCACTATAAAAGACATCATTTGCGAATTCAATGTCGAGTATTAAAACAATAAAAGCTAATTTTAACACAAGTACATCGTTAACAATCAACAACAAGTTGTTTTCTTATGTTTAGAAATATCAATATACCTTCAATGTACTTTCTTATGGACACACGCTTCCTCTGCATTTTGACTAAAAACAAACTATTTAGTATTTCTATCAAAATACTTACTCGATTTTTATGCTTGTCGAATGATACTTTCCTATTAGTTCTTGGATCATATTCGAAACCCACAAATTCAATATTGCTCCCACTGACTTTGAGGCACTTAGGTTATTATGTGCAAACTGTCTAGTTTAAATTTTTATTTAGAGTTTTTGGTTTTAACACATATGTACCAAACACAAAGTCATACAAAGCGATCATTTTATAGGTAGAATCCGAATCAAATTGAGCACATTGAATGGAGAATCTGTTACGCTGATTTAAAAAATTGAAATTCTTGATTTTTTTCTTATCAATGTAGCTCACCATATTCCAACTGTATTTTCCTTTCTCTTAAAGACATATTTGCAACCGATGGATCATATCCTTTTGGGTCCAACTACCAAAATCATATTTTGGTAATGTACTTGGAATCTGTTTCGGATTTGCGCATCGTACCATATCATAGAGTCAATACTCTTATTGGTTTAACTAAACAGCCAAGGATTATTTATTCTTTATATTGATAAGAAACTCAAAGTTTCTTATTTAATATGCAAGAATAATCATTAGACACTCTAATACAATATGTTCATTTATGTTTGGTTAATTTCATTTCATCCCTTATAATCAGTTTTATCCTTGAATCGTATCTAAATCCATTTTATTATTAATAATTTCTTAAAGAAATTCCTTTGCTATAAGTTGGTCATTCTTGAAACAACATTTGTTTCTTATTGCAATATAATGGGTATTCAAAAACATTTTATGAATTTCCATACATAAAACTAATTTGGTATTATGTCATAATTTTTGTGTTCATAACATAAATCAGTAATCCCCAAACTCCTTTAGGACGATTCATACAAAATTTCTTATGTAAAAATATTACGTGTAGTCCTTCGACTCACACAACCCAACAACTCATTGGCCTAGGACATGATGGGGTTTCTCATAAACCAATATCTTGTACAACTTTGTAAAGTACTCTTCAAATTATATTAATCTTAACTTTACGTACTACTCTTGAGTTCACACCTTACAAAAAAAAATTAACTCAAGTTCACTCATCTTTTAATCGTCCTTTGTTTAACAAAGTTCGATTACTCCTTATTAATACATCACTATGTATTATAAAGAGAAGTGACTCTAGAGACTGAATCTTAATTCAATTTAGATATGTTTGGAACTCTTTCCACTATACTCACCCATTCGATCAAATCAAATAATTTCATTTGCATGTTATTTTATTTTACTTCCATTTTATATCCTATGAACTGATCATAGATATGCCCTATACGTATCAAATACATATATTCATGCTTGCGATAAGTCATCGGTGAATATACGAAGTATGTGGAACCATTTTGGTATTACCAGACTTATGATTGCATACATCTATATGTATCAACCCGAAGAGTTCATCAATCCTTATGATGCTCTCACTGAATGTGTGCTTTGCCTTTAGTTATCCAAGGTATAATTCACTAGTGCCATATGATACATAATCATATAATTAAAAAATTACTTCTCAGAACCATGGCTTGGTCTATAATTCCAAAATAATTGTAAATGATTTCAAATACTTCGGCATTTTCCAATGCATCACTTTTGTTATGAAAATAAATACCACATTATAGTTTTATTTCACAACGAATATTCATAATATTCTCATTGAAATAAAACCGTCTATTCTTTAGTCATCACCAAAGAACAAATATAATTTCATAAACAATACATGGTACGTTTTATGAAAACAATTTTCGTAACTTAATGCAATCAATAAGTGCTATGTAGCATGCTCCCACTATTTTCACCATTATTATAATAGCGTACTGAATACGGAGGTCCATCATCCACTTAATATAGACTATTTATTTTATATACTATAAATAGTTTACAGTGGGGAGTTCTTGGACCAATTATCTTGAATTCAAAGAAATAAATTTCATAGAAAACAATTTTCTATATGAAAATACATTTCGGAATAGAAATCATATTTCTTATTCCAATGTTAAGTATCAATTATTATTTTACAATTTTCATTTCCGATGTTCCTTTATGAAGCAGAAGTGACCATTCACCCTCTTCATCCCAACTGTACCTAAAATCACATCTACTCTTGTACATTCATTTTTCTTTTAAATGGTCATACCATTCATAAGAGAAACCTTACTACAATATCATAATGAACTCTTTACAAAAGTGTATTTGGTTATCCTTAACATTTAAGGACATCAATTATATTGCACTTTATGTAAACTAATCACATTTCAACGATCGAGTTCTTAGATCCTTTTTGTAGTTTTGTGCTAGTGTTACATTTAACACAATATAATCTCAATAGTAATAAATTAAATTGATTATTCAATCTTATAGTATGGTTTATTCCTATATTTCGAATGAACTAAAATCATCGAAGGATCGTACATTACGAACTGTGACTGTTCACCCTATAACACCTATATGTGATAGTATATGGATCAAATATCCATAGTCTTGCATTGCTTTAGAGTTTGAAACTCATAGTATGCAATACATGGTCTCAGCCAAATAAACACATAAGCGACCAAATCATGAACGTATTTAGTTGTAACGACCCGACTTTTCGACCCTCGAATATTGACACTAATACATCCACAACATTCATGTGCTGAGCACCCAAGTGCCGGAAAGACAGATTGTTTGGGTAAAACAGAAAGAAAAAGAAATAGAATAAGAAAAAATAACACAATATCAGAATGTCACAGTGGAATGATAACATACAATATCCAAAATGACATTACAAAGGGTTACTCCAAAATATAGAGTAATTTCAGAGTTACAAAACATAAGTACTAACATCAGGGTAACTGCCTATCTGCACAATGCTGATACATACATAATAATAGTGCAACGGAAATAGAAATAGATAGTTAGATAGATAGATGCAAACAAAGTAACATTACCGTAACATCAGCGTAACTGCTCATCTCCCGAAGCTCCGAAGCATCTAAAGTAAAACCTGCTTTACTCAGCCTACCCGAAAGAGTACACGAGGAATTTGAGGAAAATAAAAACCATGGGTCAAACATAAATTTGGTATGAGAAACTCAAGATACATGCATCAATATAACAATTACTTTTAAGACTGTACAGATCACCGTAAATGTTTTCCCTTCAAAAGAAACCAAGCCATTTAATATGTACATAAGGTGATATAATATATAATGTCTGGGTTTTAGAATATAAATCAAAAAATAGTTTTGTTGCTAGCATCTTACAACATAACAATATTAGAAGTACAACTAAAACCACTAAGGTACGTTCGCATATGGATTTTCCATGGAGGTTCCCCTAGTAGACTGAAGTCGGCTTCCTACACAAGGGCCAGAATCTACCTTCCAAGCATCGTATATCTCTAGATAAAATATAACATTAAGGTAAACATAGCTAGTCCATGCCCTAATATATGATACCGAATATCATTAACTCCTACTAGCAACATCGATAAGCATCTCTATATATGGAGTTAACATACCCTTTTGGGTTCGCTAAACCCATTGGTTATGATCCTACTCTGTTTTTTGTCATTTTTGATGGTGAAGTCACGTTCGGCATCTCTCACACAATTCTTCATCACTCGAACAGATCACAAGTCCTTTCATGGACTCCAGCACAAGTTGTCCGACAAATGTTAACATTGACTTCTCCCTTGGACTTAACCTTAGAATAGACAATTAAACTCTATAGCATTAGTCTGAAATGTTACCGTTGACATCTCCTTTGGACTTAACCTTATGATAGATTGTTCAACTCCATAACATTCCACTTCACAACCGCTTCTAAAAAATAGGCTCATATATTAGTTTGAAGTGGTATTTAGTAAGTAATACACTAATCCGATCTCGGACTCTTCAAAACTAAATCGATGAATTTACAGTTAACTCAATGAAGGTTCTTTTAGAAGTAAGCAAACTATAAATGAGTCCTCCCTGTGGGATCCCACATATATACAATTCTTAAAGCTAGGGACATTTCATACTAATGAGTAATCCCCAGGGGATCTCAAATCGTATGAGGCCGTGAAACGTTCATATACTTCCTAAGTTAATTGGTCAAGTTCGATAGTTGACTAATCAACCATCTAGTTCTAAGAACAATCATTTATAGAAATCAAGTTTCGTATACTTATCACGTTTCCGATCTTCTCAACTTACTATCCCTCAGTCAAGAGTGAAGCCAGTAGGTTAGAGCACTATTTCTTCTAAACCCTACTGGAACATCATTCTTAACTCTCATAGATAGGCAAGTCTACTTTGTCGTTTAGTGCTAAGTATATTATTAATTACTTTTCTTAAACCAGTAAACAAAACAAAGCACGATTAAGCTACTTAAGCAACTCCTAAACCCTTTTGTAAAACATTTGTTTATAATTTAAAAACCTTTTAAAAAATGGTATATGTATACACACTAATTTACTTATAAGCTAAGGTATTTAATAAAATATTAAAAACAATTTAAAAGATATTTATAAGTTAAGATATTTAATACTTTAATAAGATAATTAACTAATTTTCTAAAACTAAATATACTTAAAAATACTTATAATTATGGTTTAAGTATTTATTGAAAATATTACTGAAGAATATCTATTTTATAATTTACTTAAAAACTTCAAAAGGTTTCTTTTCCTTTATTTAAAATAAACCTTCGACTTAAATAATTCAAAAATTAATTAATAAGAATATATTTAAATTCTAAAGTACTTATAAAATACTCTAACATAAGTTAGAAAAGAACTCTGAAAAGATTGAAAAGAAATACTTAAATTTAAAGTCATTTCAAAACAATTAAAGTCCAAAATAGAAATTGCAGCATTGACTTAAAGTTGCAAAAAGAGTTCAGGGTTACTCCAACGCCATAAAATTCAAGGTTTTAAATGTTGTAATAGATAGTAAAACTGGGGTAATTTTATATATTTGGAAGTTTTGCCATTTTTCGATATGTTAACAATCATTTTAGCACCCAATCTTTTTACAGTAAATAATATACTTAATATACATCACAATCATGGTGAGAAACCCCTAGGGATCTCTCTATAAATTATTATAGAAATTGCCAAACACAAGGAAATTCCTAAGTGCTTCTATAGCGACTATTCGCTATAAAACTACTTCCAAATCAAAGTTGGATTAAATCCAAGTCCAAACAAACCCTATGTGATTTATGCCAAGGCTATGCAACATGTCATAGAAAATCATACGAGTCTAAATACATCACTTATATATGCCATTTGCTTTCCAAAGCAAGAATCACAAGAGTATGTAACAATATATAGTCAAACAATTTACAACGGATTAAACAAACATACATACACTTCATATTCATTCAAATCGTGTGGTTTCTCACCCTTTAATAAGTAAACAACCAAGCACAAGCCTTGACCTTGCTTCCTTCTTCCTACCTCAAACTTACAAGCTCCCAAACATCCTACTGTCACCCCTTTTTGCTCTTGGCCTAGGCACAAATAGCCTCAAGATGCTCATGGCCCTTGTTGGTTTAGGGGTTGTGCTACTTTTCTTTAATCCTTAGGTAGTTATTCTTTGTTCTTATGTTGTGTTAGGACCATAGCTAGAGTTTGGTGGAGTTTCAATGTGATTTGAGAGTGTTTAGATATATAGAGAAGAAAATGAAGAGTGTAGTTTTCTATATAAATGAATTAGCAAACCAAATTCTTAAGCCTTAAGGTGTTTATATAGACTTTGCCAAAGAGGTTACCATCCATTTTCCACCTCCTATTTCTAGTTAAAATTCATCCCCTTTCCATGTGCTTGCTTTACACCTTATTCTCTCTTTACTTAGCCCTAAAGCCTTCCCAAAATACCCCTCTTCCAAAATATCTTCATTTGACATAATCATTGATTTTGTTAGCCATAAACCAAGAACAAAAATTTAGTTGCTAATTAATTACACATTAATATATTAGACATGTCCAAAAGTTTGAACAACTTCTATCGAGTAAAAAGCTGTTTATTGATAAAACGATTTTCAATCACATATCGATATTTCTTCAAAGTATTTATTTTTTAAACAAATTTCAAAAACAAGTTTCTCATCATTAGTTATCACTTAAAAGGTGTTTAATAAAGTTATAAAATCACTTTTATAACACTTAACCATATTTCAAAAGTTCAGATATTCAAAGGTGAAGTGTTCGAAATTACGAGTCACTACATTCTCCACCAATTAAAAGATTTTGTCCTCGAAATTCAAATAAGGACAACAATCAAAGTAGAATAGAACAACAAGATAAATATATGGAGTACTGCTGACACTATATAAAAACCTAAATGGATGCTAAATGACTCCACCTTAAGCGGTGAGTACACTACAAAAGCTATAATAAGATAAGAAACCACTAATCTAGAAACAACTCCAGATAGAACTCCCTTACACTATCCTTAGTCTCCCAAGTACAATCCCTAGCATCCTCGCTCTACAGTACCTTAACCAACTTCATGGCCTTGGTCCTCAATCGCTTTGGATCTCAATCAACGATGTGAACAGGTTGCCTTAGTACGGTCAAGCTAGGTTCAACCTCCAGGTCCTCTTGCTGTGACGCTTCCACTATCAAAGAAGGATCATGCACATACTTACACAAATGCGATACATGAAACTCATCATGCACACCTGATAGCCTATTTGGTAACTCCACTCTATACGCAAGTGTACCAACCCTCTCCAGTATAGGAAATGGTCATATATAACGAGGAGCCAACTTCCCCATCTTTCCAAACCGAACAACACTTCTCATTAGAGAAACAATTATGAACACAAAGTCCCCAACATAGAACTTAAATCCCTGCGCTTCTGATCTACATAAGTCTTCTGGAGATTCTGCACTTCTTATATACATTTTAGAATCTCCGTTATCTTATCGACGCATTTCTAATCATGTCTGACCCAAGTACTAAACGATCTCCAAGTTCTACCCAACATGATGGAAATTTGCAAGGCCTACCATACAATGCTTCAAAAGGTGCCATTTCGACGCTAGCTTGGTAACTGTTCTTGTACGAAAACTCAATAAGAGTTAAATGTTCTTCCCATGAACTCCTAAACGTAGTAAATAAGCCCGAAGCAAGTCCTCAAAGTCATGATTAACTATCTCCGTCTGCCCATTAGTCTTAGGATGGTAAGCTATACTCAAACTCAGCTTTGTCGCCAAGGCATTAAACGACCCTTTCAAGAACCGACTTGTGAATATCAGATCTTTATCGCTCATGATATCACAAGAAACTCCTTACAGTCTGGCGATCTCCATAACATACAGCTTAGCTAAACTAGAAGTTGTCCTCGTAGTCTTCGCCTATAATAATTGTGCAATCTTGTTAAGTCAGCCACTATAACGCAAACACCTTCATTACCTTTCCTTGACTTACGTAGGCCATCTATAGAGTCCGTAGATATATGCGCCCACTTTCACTTTGGAACCTCAAGTAGCTAAAGCATTATAGTTGTCTTTTGGTGGCTACCTTTGACTTGTTGGCAATTAGAACACCTACTTACAAATATGGAAACATCCCTCTTCATACCCTCCCACCAAAAATTTCGCTTCATATCTTGATACATCTTTGTAACTCTAGGATGTATCATAGGTCGTGAATGGTGACTCTCTTTTAATAACTCTTACCTAATCCCATCAACATAAAGATGACACAACCTTCCATTCATCCCCAATATACCGTCGCTATCAACCTCAAATCCCAACCACCTCTCTGGTGCCTCATTCTCACTTGCCGCCTTAGTTATACTTGCAATACGAGGACCTCTCGGTTGATTTCCTTCAATACGACTAATAAGGGTCGGACGAACTTCTACATTCACCACAACTGCATACGTATTACTAAGTGCGTCAGCTACAACATTCGCTTTCCCCGACATAAACAAAATATCAATATCATAAGCCATGAGAAACTCTGACCACCATTGCTGCCTCATGTTTGGGTCCTTCTGGATGAAAAGATACTTCAAGGTTTTGTGGTCCGTTCATAACTCGAACTTCTCACCTAGCAAGTGGTGCCTCCACATTTTCAACGCAAATACAACTGCTAATAACTCCAAGTCATGGGTCAGAAACCTCGATTCATGCAGCTTGAGTTGCCGGCTGGCAAAAGGAATAACCCTTCCATGTTGCATCAACACTGCATCTAAACCTATCCCACAAGCATCTATATAAATAGTTAAACCCTCTCCTTCATCCGAAATAGTCAAAACATAAGCGCTAGTCAAGATTTCTTTCAATTCTTTGAATGCTTGCTCACATTTATCAATCCAAACAAATCTGACATTTTCTTCGTCAAATTCATCAAGTTTGAAGCAATCTTCGAGAAATCCTGAATAAGCTTCATGTAATAACCTGCTAACTCCCAGAAGCTCTTAATCTCGGTTGTGCTTTCCAGACTCTTATAATCCTGAATAGCCATAACCTTTGCTGGATCAATAGAAATACCCTCTGCTGAGACAACATGTCCTAAGAACCTAACTTCTGATTGCCAAAAGTGACAATTCAAGAACTTACATTTCAACACATGCTTCTCAATATTTCAAGTACAATCCTCATATGGAAAGTATGTTCTTCCTTGGTCTTAGAGTATACCAGAATATCATTAATAAACATAAAAACAAACTTATTTAACACATCTCGGAAAATCCAATTCATCGAGTCCATAAAATATGCTGGAGCAATAGTTAGGCCGAACGACACAACTAACCACTCATAAAACTTATCAGACCTGAAGCTGTTAAAGGTACACTCTCCTCTGTTACCCCTAGCTAATGAAAACCCTATGGAAAGATCTAGTTGAGAAAATACCCGAGCACCGTGAAGTGGATCGAACAAGTCATCTATCCTAGTCAGAGGATACTTTTTCCTAATAGTCCACTTATTGAGCTCATAATAATCCACATAAAGTCTTAAGGAGTCGTCTGCCATCGCAGCAAAGACGATGGGCGCTCCCCAATTCGAATAACTAGGTCGAATCATCGGAGCATCCCCATGACTTGCCAACAAGTTCGGGGCTTGAGACTTTTCCTCGGGTAGTGGAATCGTCGAAAGAAGGTGAAGACGGTGAGTATGCTCGTTTCTTCCGAGTTCGGGAGTTTCCATCTTACGCCGCAAGAGCAGGAAGAATTTAATGCTTTCGTTTTTGATACTATAGGTCCATCTACCTTTCCTGTTGTTGTCCCAGCTTCTCCGGGGCCTGGACCCGCCGCTATCTCCACAGCCTCCGTGCTCATTTCTGTTCCTGTTCCAGTCCCCTAATCCGTGTCCAGCTCGCAACCGAGGCCGGAGTCATAAAAGGTAGCCGCGCTCCATGGGTTGAATGACCCTTCTATGTCTCTGGAAGGCGACTTAATAGCGGTAGAGGCTAAGGAGCAGGAAGTTCAAACGGAGCAGCCTCGTAAGACTCAACATGAATTGATCGCTATCAATAAGGAGAAGGTTGAAGCGATCAAGGCCTCGAAGAGCTCCCGTAAATCACGGAAGCGCAAAACAGAGAGAGAATCTTTTGAGAAGGCGGCGGAGCAAGAGGAGGACGTTGCCACTGAGGAGTTTGTTGATATTATCGGCAGCGATGTCACTCCCGAGACGAGGCAGAAATTGCCAACAAAGGGCGAAAAGGGGAGCAGTGGAAAGAAGTGCTAATGAGCTTATGTGGAGACCGATCTGATTTTGATTCTTTTTGAGTCATTTTGTTCAAGTGCAGAGTCTGCACTTAGTGTTTTTATCATGGAGTCTGTATTTTCTTTTTGTTGGTGGGTATGGCCCCCACGTTTTGACCTTGTGTACAGAAAATTATATGCAATACATTGATATTTTGACTGTATTCTTATCTATCTGTTCATATGTGCTATGTGCACTTGTGCTTATTTTGTTTACACTTATCCAATTTATTACTTGCCACCAAAAAAATTTATTTGGAGCAACGATCCTTTGTTTGGAGTAATATAACTTGTGAACTTATTGTTTTCAATTGTTTCTATTTGAGTACTGGTGTATGCCTCCCAATTCACAGGGTTGTTACTTCAAATGACCGGTAACTTATAGTTTAGATAATTTTCATATTAAACTTGAAATTTGGCTAATTCGCAGCTTGATTTTCCTTTTTTTGGAAGTTTTGCAACTTTGGCATGTAATCTGAGTTTCTTGTGATATTCTAGTAAGTATGCAATATATGCGTGTTTTAGAGGAGCACATTGCACGGGTTAACTGAGGGCAGTTTTAATCATTAAGTGTCGTCGTTCGAAAATTTTCTTGTTGGTTTGTAGTACTCCACTATCGTTGGAGTTGTGCCCATCATTCCCAATCATAGAAGTAGTGTTTAGGGTCGATATGGCTCGTCGATCCTATTCTAATGCTCCTCAGCGTTGCCTATCTACAGGCAACGCTAGGAGTTCACGCTTTATGAGCGTGAATTTTCGGCGATGTTCCTTGGTGTTTCCTATCTTCGGGCAACGTGGGGAACTTAAATTTTTTAAGTGTTAGTGTGTGACTTACGAAATGCACGACTTTCGGTACTCCTCGGTGTTGCCTATCTTCGGGCAACGTGAGGAGCGTATGTTTTGGCGCGGCTTTTGGTGCTCCTTGGCGTTGCCTATCTTCGGGCAACATGTGGAGTATGTTTTGGCACGGCTTATGAAATGCACGGCATTAGGTGCTCCTCGGTGTTTCCTATCTTCAAGCAACGTGAGGAGCATATGTTTTGGCTTTTGGTGCTCCTCGGCGTTGCCTATCTTCGAGCAACGTGAGGAGCGTATGTTTTGGCACGGCTTATGAAATGTGCGGCTTTTGGTGCTCCTCGGCGTTGCCTATCTTCGGGCAACGTGAGGAGCGTATGTTTTCGCGCAGCTTATGAAATGCGCGTCTTTTGGTGCTCCTCGGCATTGCCTATCTTAGGGCAACATGAGGAGCGTATGTTTTGGCATGGCTTATGGAATGTGTGGCTTTTGGTGCTCATCGGTGTTGCCTAACTTTGGGCAACGTGAGGCGCGTATGTTTTGGCGCGGGTTATGGAATGCGCGGCTTTTGGTGCTCCTCGGCATTACCTATCTTCGGGCGACGCAAGGAGCGTATGTTTTGGGCCTTCCCGATGTTGCTGGAGCAACACCGGTTTTTAGAAGGCAAGGATCGGGTTCCGTCGACCCAGTGGTTTGAGTCGATTTGCTTCTGTCGACCCAGCGAGTATTTATTATGAACATAGTTTTGTCAGTTCAAAAAAGCGAGTCAAATTTTATTAAGGAAAGCAAGGCATATTTTTTGCCTATTTACAATGCCCCTGGCATTCTGGGATGGCTTATTTTCTGAAAAATGTGAGAATATTGACTTCCATAATCTATTTTTTTTCTTCGCAATAACTATAGAGTACATAAAGTAATTTTCAAACAAAGTAACGGCGGAGTGATTCGCTATTCCAGGCCCTGGGAATTTGAATTCTGTCGACAGTTGTTAGCTTGAAAGTTCCATCTCTTAGCTTTTGATTGATGACATACGGTCCTTCCCAGTTTGGTCCGAAGGCCCTCGGAACGGGGTAGACTCGCTTGAGCACAAGATCTTCCACTTTGAAAGTTTGGTTGTGAACTTTGGAGTTGAAGTACTATGTGATCCTTTTTTGGTGGGCGGCGGTTCTCAACTCGGCTTCTTCCCTTCTTTCATCGATCATATCTAGCGATTCGAGTAGTAGTTGCTCGTTTTTCTTTTGATTGAAATTTTGCCTTCGGTGCGAGGGGACTTCCAATTCAACAGGGATCATTGCTTCTGAGCCGTACGCCAGAGCGAATGGAGCGTAGCCGGTTGCCGCTTTGTGAGTGGTTCGGTAAGCCCATAATGCGAGTGGAAGTTCATCAACCCAGTTTCCCTTGGCTTTATTTAGTCACCTTTTGATGGTAGATTTGATGATCTTATTTATTGCTTTCACTTGCCCGTTTGCTTGCGGATAAGCTACTGCTGAGAAGCTTTTCTCAATCCAGAAGCATTTGCAGAAGTCTTTGAACTAGACGCTTTCGAATTGGGTGATAATTTTTTGTGCACACCAAACCTGCAAATAATGTTTTTAGTAACAAAGTTAACGAATTTCTTTGTGGTTATGGTGGCCAACGGTTCCGCTTCGGCCCATTTTGTGAAATAATCTATGGCAACTATAGCATATTTGACTCCTCCTTTTGCTATCGGTAGGATGCCAATCAAGTTTATTCCCCATATTGCGAATGGCCATGGGCTGACCATTTGTGTTAGCTATGTTGAAGTAGTCCTTTTAATTTTGCTAAATCTTTGGCAGCGGTCGCATCTTCTGGCGTAGTCTATAGCATCGCGGTTTATTGTTGGCCAGAAGTATCCATACTGGAGGACTTTCTTTGCCATGGTTTTCCCCCAGTGTGGTCTCCACATTCGCTTTTGTGTACTTCCCTTAGGATTTATCGAGCTTCATCATCGAACACACACCTTAGGAGGGGGGGGTCGAGAATCCTCTTCGGTAGAGTACTCCATCTTGTATCAAGAATCGCGGTGCCTTTCGGAGAAGCTTTTCCCGTTGATTTCGGTAAGTTGGAAGAGTCCATGTAAGTAAATACTCATTTATTCGTGTCATCCACGTATCTGGCTCGACGATGATCTCAAGGATCCAGTCAATGTCCATTTCGTCTGTGCTTGGGTTGGTTAGAGTTTCAACTGGGACTAACCCCAATGATTGAGCTTCTCCAGAACTCGCCAGTTTAGCCAAATAATCTACCTTGGTGTTTTTCTCCCGCGAAATGTGAGTTATAGTGTAGTGTTCGATGTCGCTTAGCAATTCTTGTACTTTGGACAGGTACGAGGCAGGATCCTCCCCACGAGCCTAGTACTCTCCTTTTACTTGACAGACGACCGGTTGGGAGTCGCTGTGTATGTGTATTGATTTTACCTTGAGTTCTTTCACAACTTTTAGTCAAGCAATCAGTGCTTCGTATTCCGCTTCGTTGTTTGTAGCAGGAATTCCAAGTGCAAATCATAGCTAATGGCTCGCCCTTTGGGGGTTTCAAGCACTACTCCTGCTCCCGAACAGAGGTTGTTAGATGCACCGTCGATAAAGAGTTTCCATTGCATGTCTACTTCCAGTTGAACTTCTTCCTCATCATCCCTTATAGTAATTTGGCGATGAAGTGGGCTAACGCTTGCCCATTGATGGCTTTCCTTAGATGGTATGTGATATCATATTGACTTAACTCTATATTCCACTTGAGTAGTCGTTCGGAAGTTTTCGGTCGGTATAACACTTGCTTCAGGGGATGGTCAGTCAACACTTTAATTGGATGAGCCTGAAAGTACGGCCGTAACTTCCTAGTTGCGATCAAGAGGCAATACGCTAGCTTTTCCAGTTTCGGATAGTTTTTCTCTGCTCCAATGAACCGCTTGCTAATGTAATACACGAGTCGCTGGATTTTTGCTTCTTCACGCACCAGAGTAGCGCTTAATGCATGGGGTGAGATCGCTAAGTAAATGAACAAGTCTTCTCCATCCACGGGCTTTGATAGGATTGGCGGAGCCTCCATGTGCCGCAGTAGTTCTTCGAATACTGTTTGATAAGCTTCACTCCATTCGAAATTCATCTTTCCTTTCTTCAGCGTATCGAAGAATGGTATACACTTGTTGGTGGCTTTCAAGATAAATCGACTTAGCATTGCAACCTTTCCATTCAAACTTTGCAGTTCCCTCTTATTCTTCGGAGCTTGGACTTCTCATAGTGCCGTTATTTGTTTGGGATTTGCTTCGATGCCCCTGGCACTTATGATGAATCCTAGGAATTTCCGGGAGGCCACTCTGAAGTGATACTTGAGTGGATTGAGTTACATTCCATACTTTCGCAGTATTTCGAACATTTCAGCAAGGTTATCCGGGTGGTTAACGGTTGCTCGGATTTGACTAGCATGTCATCCACATAAACCTCTATCGTTTTCCCGATCTGATGCTTGAACATGGTATTTACCAACCTTTGATAAGTTTCCCCTGCGTTCTTTAAACCAAATGGCATTACTCTATAGCGGTATAGGCCTAGGTGGGTGATGAAGCTGGTATTTTCTTGATCGGGTTCGCGCATCAGGATTTGGTTGTATTCGAAGTACGCGTCCATGAATGATAGCAGCTCGTATCCTTTGGGCAAGCCTTGTTTAAGTCTGAGTAGTCGATATAGGTTCGCCACTTCCCATTGGACTTTTTGACTAAGACCAGATTAGATACCCACTCTGGATAGGTTGCATCACGGATAAAACCGTTGGCCGTTAACTTGTCCACTTCTTCTCTAACCGCCTTGGATCGTTCGGGACCTAAGCTGCGCCTTTTTTGCTTTACTGGTGTGAACTTAGGGTCTATGTTGAGCGCGTGACATGTGATTTCTAGAGACACCCCACACATATCGAAATGCGTCCATGCGAACACACCCAAGTTGGTGCGGAGAAATTTAGTAAGCTCCATAAGCATCTTGTTTCTAAGGTGCGATCCAATTTTCAAAACTTTAGTTGGGTCTTCCATGTCGATAGGGACGGACACTGTCAATTCTGCCAGCGCCGCCCGTTCCTCCCCTGGGCTCTTCTTTCTAGGGTCTAAAGCCTTGTCGAATCGCTATGGTCCCCAAGCCAGGGGCGGCTCTGTAGTTGCTATTCGGAGGGTTCATGGATGTGGAGAGTTCTCCCCCACATCCTTCCCTTTTTCCTTTCTTCTGGATTTGCGTAATTCTGCAATGTACCATTCTCTGGCAGCACACTGATTTCCTTTCACCACTTTGATTCCATTTGCAGAAGGGAACTTCATGGTCAAACACCATTGGGCCAGAGCTATTTTGAAGTCTGCTAGAGCGGGCCACCTTAAGAAGGCATTATATGCTGACATTTCATCCACAATTACAAAATTCTGAACGAGGGTGACTCTTCGATCGCCCTCTCCAAGCTCCACTGGTTGGTCGATTGTTCCCACAGGTTGCTTTGCTCGCCGGTGAACCCTTGGATCTTTGTTTGGCATGCATATAGGCTTTTCATGCCGATTTTCATCTGATCAAAAGTGCGTTTGACAAGTATATTAAAAGAACTACCACTATCAACCAACACTCGTCGAACTACAGCGGGTCCGATTCCTACTATTACCACCATTGGTCGAGAGTTGGAGCTTCGATCCCGTGGGTGTCCCGATTGCGGAACACTATATCGTCACTCAAAACCTTTTGCAGCTTGACTAGAGTTTCATCATCAATTGTGAGACATGAGTCTTTCGGAGCATGTATCAATGAACTCGCGTACCATTCCATTTCTTCCCAACTCCTTTGCGCGGGGTATGGTCCCTCGAATATTGTTCCAATAATAAGCCTTTGGTCGGTTCGTTTCGACCCTTCGTCACTAGTTCCAGCTTGATTTCTTTGATCTCTAGGAGGCTGAGGGGCCGCAATTAACCATATTTCAAAAGTTATAAAGATATAAAATCACTTTTATAACACTTAAACATATTTCAAAAGTTCAGATATTCAAAGGCGAAGTGTTCGAAATTACGGGTCACTACATTCTCCACCAATTAAAAGATTTTTTTCCTCGAAATTCAAATAAGAACAACAATCAAAGTAGAACAAAAGAACAAGATAAATATAAGGAGTACTGCTGACACAATATACAAACCTAAATGCATGCTAAATCACTCCACCTTAAGCGGTGAGTACACTACAAAAGCTATAATAAGATAAGAAACCACAAATCTAGAAACAACTCCAAATAGAACTCCCTTACACTATCCTTAGTCTCCCAAGTACAATCCCTAGCATCCTCGCTCTACAGTACCTTAACCAACTTCATGGCCTTGGTCCTCAATCGCTTTGGATCTCAATCAATGATGTGAACAGGTTGCCTTAGTATGGTCAAGCTAGGTTCAACCTCCAGGTCCTCTTGCTGTGATGCTTCCACTATCAAAGAAGGATCGTGCACATACTTACGCAAATGCGATACATAAAACTCATCATGCACACCTGATAGCCTAGTTGGTAACTGGACTCTATACGCAAGTGTACCAACCCTCTCCAGTATAGGAAATGGTCCAATATAACGAGGAGCCAACTTCCCTGTCTTTCCGAACCGAACAACACTTCTCATTGGAGAAACCATTATGAACACAAAGTCCCCAATAGAGAACTTCAAATCCCTATGCTTTAGATCTACATAAGTTGTCTGGCGATTCTGCACTTCCTTTATACATTTTAGAATCTATGTTACCTTATCGACGCATTTCTAATCACGTCTGACCCAAGTACTAAACGATCTCCAAGTTCTACCCAACATGATGGAAATTTGCAAGGCCTGCCATACAATGCTTCAAAAGGTGCCATTTCGACGCTAGTTTGGTAATTGTTGTTGTACGAAAACTCAATAAGAGATAAATGCCCTTCCCATGAACTCCCAAATGTAGTGAATAGGCCCAAAGCAAGTCCTCAAAGTCATGGTTAACCCTCTCCGTTTACCCATTAGTCTGAGGATGGTAAGCTATACTCAAACCCAGCTTTGTCGCCAAGGCATTAAGCGACCCTTTCAAGAACCGACTTGTGAGTATCGGATCTCTATCGCTCACGATATCACAAGAAACTCCTTACAGTCTAACGATCTCCTTAACATACAACTTAGCTAAACTAGAAGTCGTCCTCGTAGTCTTCGTCGATAATTAGTGTACAATCTTGGTAAGTCAACCACTATAACACAAACACCTTCATTACCTTTCCTTGACTTACGTAGGCCATCTATAGAGTCCATAGATATATGTGCCCACTTCCACTTTTGAACCTCAAGTAGCTAAAGCATTCTAGTTGTCTTTTGGTGGCTACCTTTGACTTTTTGACAGTTAGAACGCCAACTAATAAATATGGAAACATCCCTCTTCATACCCTCCCACCTAAAAGTTCTCTTCATATCTTGATACATCTTTGTAACTCTAGGATGTATCGTAAGTCGCGAATGGTGACTCTCTTTCAACACCTCTTGTCTAATCCCATCAACATAAAGATGACACAACCTTCCATTCATCCCCAATATACCGTCGCTATCAACCTCAAATCCCAACCACCTCTCTGGTGCCTCATTCTCACTTGCCGCCTTAGTTATACTTGCAATACGAGGACCTCTCGGTTGATTTCCTTCAATACGACTAATAAGGGTCGGACGAACTTCTACATTCACCACAACTGCATACGTATTACTAAGTGCGTCAGCTACAACATTCGCTTTCACCGACATAAACAAAATATCAATATCATAAGCCATGAGAAACTCTGACCACCATTGCTGCCTCATGTTTAGGTCTTTCTGGATGAAAAGATACTTCAAAAGATTTGTGGTCCGTTCACAACTCGAACTTCTCACCTAGCAAGTGTTGCCTCCACATTTTCAACGCAAATACAACTGCTAATAACTCAAGTCATGGGTCAGAAACCTCGATTCATGCGGCTAGAGTTGTCGGTTGGCAAAAGACATAACCCTTCCATATTGCATCTACACTACATCCCACAAGCATCTATATAAATAGTTAAACCCTCTCCTCCATCCGAAATAGTCAAAATATAAGTGCTAGTCAACATTGCTTTCAATTCTTTGAATGCTTGCTCACATTTATCAATCCAAACAAATCTGACATTTTCTTCATCAAATTTGTCAAGTGTGAAGCAATCTTTGAGAAATCCTGAATAAGCCTCATGTAATAACCTACTAACCCCAAGAAGCTCCTAATCTCGGTTGTGCTTTCCATCCTCTTCCAATACTGAACAACCATAACCTTTGCTGCATCAATAGAAATACCCTATGTTGAGACAACATGTCCTAAGAACCTAACTTCTGATTGCCAAAATTGAAAATTCAAGAACTTACATTTCAACACATGCTTCTGAATATTTCAAGTACAATCCTCAGATGGAAATTATGTTCTTCCTCGGTCTTAGAGTAGACTAGAATATCATTAATAAACATAAGAAAAAACTTATTTAACACATCTTGGAAAATCCAATTGATCGAGTCCATAAAATATATTGGAGCATTAGTTAGGCCGAACGACACAACTAATCACTTATAAAACTTATCAGACCTGAAAGTTGTTAAAGGTACACTCTCCTTTGTTGTCCTCAGCTAATGAAAACCCTATGGAAAGATCTAGTTGAGAAAATACTCGATCACCATGAAGTTGATCGAACAAGTCATCTAACCTAGCCAAAGGATACTTTTTCCTAATAGTCCACTTATTGAGCTCACAATAATCCACATAGTCTTAAGGAGTCATTTGCCTTCGCAGAAAAGACGACGGGCGCTTCCCAATTCGAATAACTAGGTCGAATCAAGCCTTTACCCAACAAATTGCTGACCTGGTTAGTTAACTCTAACTTCTTATTTGGTGATAGCCTATGCACATGCAACATAATAGGTTTAGAATCTCAAAACAAATCAATACGAAATTCAATCTCATGATGAGGTGGTAAACCTGGTACCTCTTTAAACACATCTGCAAATTCCTGAACTACAAAAATCGAAACTAACTCCTCCTCCGCCACATCAAGAGAATAAAGAAAACTACTCAATAACGAGCTAGGCCCTTCACAATTCACCACCAGAATCTTCCCTTCCCCTATCTTAAATGATACCGTTCGCTTAATGCAATATAAGATTATATGATTCCAAGACAACCAATCCATCCAAAGCAAAACATCAAACCCTAAATGTTATCAAGATTTCTTGTCAACACCCCAAAGTAAAGTTAAGAAAGATGGATATCCTTTTTAAGAACAGTGGGCATGATTCCCTTAGGAACTTCCTTTAAATTTGGCTTTACTTGTTGATAATTCTTGGATCAGACCTTTCAACGCCGTCGAAAGGTATAAGTTCTGGGTTAAGGAACCTTTCGACTTTGTTGAGTTAGTATGAGACCCTCTTTAAGGGTTTCCTTCTTGTTTAGGTTGAATTTTCCTGAATTTAATCTTAAATAAGTAGGCTTCAATCTTGTCGAAGGCTTAAGAGATAGCTTCCCTTGGGTTTAAGCAGGAAATCAAATACTTTAGTGGATATGAAGTACCTTTCGACCTTGTCGAAAGGTTAGTCCACATACATAAAGTAGATTTCGACCTTGTCGAAGGGTTAGACCTCTGATATGAAGTAGGTTTTGACTTTGTTGAAAGGTTAGATCACTTAGTTTATAGCTTTGAAAGGTGACTGGTGTTGTTAGTGCATACAGAACTTTTGACCTTGTCGAAAGGTTTTTGTGTCAAAACTGATGGTTTTGGAAGGTTACAGTGAATATTAGTGTCAGTTGAGTAGTTGACTTTTCCAAAAGGTTCAGGTCATAGAGTAAATGGCCTCAAAGGGTTAAAATAGATGTTCAAACCAGAAGTGTTATTGATCTTGTCGGCAAGAACCTTTCGATCAAGTTAAACCTGGAAAAATGAGGTTAATCCAACAATGATTTAAAGTAAATAGCAAAGTAATTAACAGAGCTCAAGACTTCCCTCTTTATCCAAGAAAAACTCTATTCTATTAAAATCCCAAATCTCCAAATTAGGGTTACAATGTTTTGATTAAGAAAATACGAGATTAGAATGAGAGAAATCGGATCCCAAAACATGACCCCTTGCGTCTTATTTATAGATGTAGACGGCCCCCCCTTTCGACTCCATGCTCTCGACCGGGACGGAAGGTTTCCCTTTTATATGCAGTTGTGAACCTTTCAACTTTGTCGAAAGGTTTTCTCCTCATATGCCATTATGGACCTTTCGACATTGTCGGCAGGTTTGCTTTTATTTATGCCTTCATGAACCTTTCGACTTTGTCGAAGGGTTTGCCTTCTATATTTTGTTGTGAACCGATCGACCTTGTCGGAAGGTTGCTCTTCACTTGATTGTTGTGAACCCTTCGACCTTGTTGGAATTAGTTCTTCACTTGAACGTTGTCGATAGTTGTGCTTCCCTCCAATGTTGTCGAAAGGTTGTCTTTCATTCTTTGCTAACTTCTGAGTGTTGCCTTCTTTATAGAACCTTTCGACTTTGTCGAGAGGTATCCTGATGAGTTTTAATCGGTTCGAAAGGCTTGCTATGCTTTCGAAAAGGTCACCATGGGGTTGCTAACACTTGCTTTTACTTCCTCATCTTCTTCGAAAGGTAGGAACTTCATGGATGCTGTGAGATGGAACCTTCCGAGCCCTTTGAAAGGTTTGAGACTATTAAACTATGATGGCTGCATCCCTTCGACCCTTTCGAAAGGTTTGGCCTGAACTCCTCTTTCTTAGTCTTTGTTGAAGGACCTTTCGACTCAGTCGAAAGGTTTGTTTTTGGAGTAACATTTGCCTCCCCCCATTCGAAGGGATGCTCTTGACTTTCCAAGTCATCCTTGTTGAAAGCTAAAAAACTTCTCGCCTTTTGGCCTTCCCGCGTAGATCTAGGCCATTCATTTAAATCTCATCCAACGGTCGAGAATTTGGGCGACTTTTCTTATCTATTACGCTTCTCCTCCTTCTTCGTCTTTTACCTACGATTAAAAAATTTCAAGCAAAAGTAAAATAATCCTCAAAAATCTCCTGAATTTTGCTTTCTGGAAACCAAGGTAATTCTCGAAATCAAACTGTGAGTTTGAATTAATCTTTGTTTTTTCTTAGTTTTTGCTCGAATTTCATTCATACCCTAATCGAATTTCAATTTTCCAGATTCCAAAATTGAAACTCAATTTTGGTTTAGTTTGCTGAAACTTTTTAATCTTAATTCAATTTCCTAAACCAACAAAACTCACTTCTCATTTTGGATTTTGGAAGTCGATGGTGATTGTTAATGAAAATTCCCTAAACGAGTGCAGTTCTTATTTTAAAAAATTTTATTTTTGCTTTTTGTTTTTAACCTGGGTTTTCGATTTTTCGAAAATCTTTACAGCCCTCTTGAAATCGATCTAAAGCGATTTCAATTTAAATCCATTTTGTCAATAGGTTTGATTTTCTTGTTCTTCAAGAAAAAATTGAAAATTGTATTTACAATCGGGTTTAGGGTTGGTTAAACCTAACATGATTACCTGGAACCCTCTCGTGTGCAATTTGGCGGCATGAAATGACCTTTCTACCTCTTCGAAAGAGGTTGAGGCGACAATAACAGATTTGCCTTCTTAGCATCTTTCAATAGGGTCGAAAGGTATTGTGATGCCAACTTTATCAACGTTGTCGAAAGGATAGGTAATTGAATGGAGTGAGTCCAACCCTTCAACAACGAGCTCTCGACAAGGTTGAAGAGTTTCAAACCATTCGACTATTAGCTTTCGACAAGGTTGAAATTCTTCAACCTTAGAGTTGTCTCTACCCATCCCCGTCAAAACGTTTAAAGCACATGTGAGTTGAACCTGAAACCTTTCGACTTCAATGGTTTGGACTTGTTTTGACAATTTTGACCATACCTTTTGACAACTTCATCAATGTTAGTGTTTTTACTTTGGAATTTTAAATTATTGATTTCGACCATGTCAAAAGGTCCTACCACTTTGCTTTATGTTACATTCGAAGTGTATCCAGGTTTCCATAGAGCTTTCGACATTGTCGAAAGGTGATGAATGGGTCAATAATTTATCTCTTCCTTTCGACTTTGTCGATAGCTCAAGGAATTTATATTATTATGTGCTTTTTAGGCATTTTAATAATGTTGAAGTATGATGGTTAAGGTTGAGGCCATTTTCTTCCCGACATTGTCGAAAGCTTGAATTGCTGACCTTTCAACATTGTCGAAAGCTCGAACTACTTAGTATTTTCACCATTTTTTGATTTTATATAAGTTTTCACTCTTGAGCTATCTAAGTAAATTTACTTTTTTAATTCTTGTGTGCTTTCTAAACTCATAAATAAACAAGAGATTTAACTAAAACGTTTTCACCTGGCAGAATCATGAGCTCTGCCAAAGGTGAAGCCATTGCTAAGCATTCTTCCATCGAGACTCATAATGAAGTCAATGCTATTCTTAAAGACTTTGTTATTACAGGGATCGAAGCTATCCCTCCTCAACCAACTGATACCATTGACAACCCTCCTGAAGGGTACTTTGCTTACATGGCCATCCACATATGGCACGGTGGATTTCTTCCTTTACCCGAGTTCCAGATCTCATAATACAACTCTCCCTAAATGTTTACACTCATCTTCTATCTCTAGAAATGTTGGCGTTGGAATCTGGACTTCCTTTGCTTAATGCTGAAGTTCTAAACTCCTTGACCAAGTTAGCAAGGTTAAGTAATCTTAACAAGCAAATTTATAGGGTCAATGTATATAAGAAGCTAATATTAGATAGTATCAATAAGTTCTAGGAGAATCAATTTTTCTTCATCAAGTACTTTGCCGATGTTCACGGGACTTTTGCCTCCCCCCGTAAGTCCACTTCAATGTTGTCTTTACTTTACTCTACGTTTTCTATTAATTAACCTCTGACTTTTCTCAAGTGAATCTTCCAAGAAACTCAGTGATGTTGATAAGCAAACCATTGATTCATTAACCGCAGCTTCAAAGCAACTTGGGAGCATGCTGAGGCTCTTAACTCCTTCGAATTTAAGAAACATTCTTTACTGCTACTTGGCCAGAGGGTCCTAGGAACTCCTCCCACAATCATGCATACTTCTCATAGCAAGCGCTTCCTTTCCTTAGGCGATGTCGAACACTTTACTTCAATGTCTCCTATTTGTGCTGACACTTCAGGTATGTTATTAGTTTAGTATTTTTCTTCTTTGTCTCTTGAATTCTTTGAATTATTTTGACTGGTTTTATATCCGCTTAAACTTGTCCCAGTTTCTTCCAAAGCCATTGTATCTTCTAGCGGAGTTGTCCCTCCTCCATCATCTTCTGAAGTAACATCAATTTTTGAGGATTTTGCTAAATCCAAAAGAAATTCCAAAAGAAAATTAACGGGGGCCTTCTGAAGACGCACCTCCGACGAAACCGGCAAAAATTACTGATGTGGAGGAAGAGGAGGAGCGTATATCTTGTGAACAAGCTTCGAAGAACCCTGTCATTGAAGCTTCTAAAGATAAAACAGAGCAAACTCCACCTAGTCCTGAACCTTTTCCTCACATTACTATCTCTGACTCCCCAGCTGCCCTTGCATAAATGCAGCTTGCTCTATTGACGACTCCTTCTAAGACGCAGATTCCTCTGAAGTCGTCATCTTCTACTCCTCCATTGACCAATTTTGATGAACTCATCGAACTCATCCTTCATTCAGAATCTTTTATTTCATCTTCTTCGCCGTCATTCAGTCCAGACTTGGTAGAAAATTATCGCTCTCTGATGGAGCAACAACTTTTGGTAAGCTCCTATGCGATTGATCTTATCATCACTAGATTTCTCTAATTGCTAACTTGTGTTTACCCTCTTGCTACAGATTTCTAGGAACTGGATAGCTTTTAATAATCATGTTTTGAAGTTTTCGACCGAATCCTCTAAGTTATAGAAGGAGAACTCCGAGCTAAGAAATCAAGTATCCTCTTTAACTACTACCAAGAATGAAGCTTCTACAGAGTTGGAGCGAGCGAAAGCTTCCCTTGCCCGGGTTGAGAGTGATTTAGAAGCAGAGAGGCAAGCTCACCAGCTCACTACCGATCGAAAATGTGCAATGGAGCTATCTTTGAAAGACTCGAGAAAGCTCGCTTAGTTGCCAAGAATACTTTATTGAAAGACAAGTTCAAAAGGACCACGCTCAAACTGGCTGTTCGCACCCTCTCCGATGTCAAGAAGCAAGTCTTTGAGTTTGCTAATGTCACCCTAGGGACTATGATGCTGAAAAATTATGAAGATGCCCTCATGCTTGCCTATGTCGACAATCACGAGAAATGTCCTGACTTTGGCTTCCCCTCTCTCGACCCACCTTTAGCCGAAAGAGTAATGGAAAAAATCAACCAGATTAGGCAGGGTACCGGACCTGAAGGCGAGGAGGAGATAGTTAATGTAGCTTAAGCACTTTCTTTTTATATCCCCTCCTTTGACATTGAATCTGATTCTAAGGGGGATGATGACACTCATGATGCCGAAGAAGAAAAATAGGATGATGATGACGAGGACAGTGATAATGGCAATGATGACGATGACAATGATGATGGTCCCTCCGGAGGTCAAGGTCATGGTGGAGATATAGGGAGGCCTTTCGGTGCTTCAAAGAAAGATGGTGGTGATAAAGCTGAACTCTCTAAAAAGGAGCCACCTTCTCATAAGGATATGCCACCTTCATCCCTTGGACCCTCTGCTCCACTTAAGGATAAAGCTGCTCCCGTTCAAACTGAGGAGCCAAAAGAGAAGGAGCGGGTCTCCCAGGCTTCCATTCCAGTTTCACAGGTATTGGCTTCTCTATTTAAATGTCTTAAACTTCGAAGATAATAATTAGCGTTAAATTATTTGTCTTAGATAAAGAAGAAGTCTACTTTCCGCTATAGAACTAAACTTGACAGAAAACATGCGGAAATTAATAAGTTATATAGGGAGTTAAACAAATTGATAAAGGAGCACAATGTTTTGTCTGAGAAATACCATAGCCTTGACAAGATTACATCAGTATTAGCTTCTTTTAAATAACAAAGGGCTGCCCCTTTATAAAATAAAGCGCACCTCCGATAAGATGTTCTCTTAAAGGAAAATAGAGAGCTACTAACTTTATTCTGGATGATGATCGTGGAGAGAGAGATTTTAGTTAATTTTTGTATAAAGCTTATTGTAGACATTCTATTATAGATTTTTCGTACTTAGGCGAATTCTGTGGGGGTCTACTCAGACGTTTTCATAAATGATACTTAGATGAATTCGGATCTGACCCGCATCCTGGGGCTTGCTGGAACTTACTGCGGGTCAGGTTGATTCCTCAAGATCTCCCTCCTGAAAAGCTTAAGTACTATAAAGATAAATTTGTGTTTGAGTTTTCTCTAAATCCATTTTGTATGAACCCGATGAATATTTGTAAACATGTAACCATTAATTGATTTATGTACATATGTTTTGACCTATTTTATATGCTTAGTCTCTTTTACTGTACTATTTCAGAATAACAGCTCTTTAGGTCGAGTCGTCCCAAGGGACCAATTAAGCCAGTATGTTAAACGGAGGAAATTTTACTCTAAAAATGCATCAATTTTAAGGACTTCGAAGTTAGCGAAATATTGCTTTCTTTGGGATTTACAAAAATTATACTTGGAATATCCCCGCCTCCGTTTTGACTTCCTTGGCAGCAAGAAGGAAAAATTCCTTAAAGAGATTAGGACATTTCATTCTAAATTAATTTGCGGTCGCGATATTCCCCCGGCTGGGAAGTGGGACTATAGTCAATGCCCACCAGTATAACTCCTGAAGGAGTTACTATGCCATTTGATTCGACGGTTATTCTTTCAGCTAATTCTCTAGATAAAGTTAGAAAAGTAGTTTCCTAGCTTTAAGTGTAATCAATTTGTTTATTGTACCTTTTTAATTTCGTTGTTGTTTGAGCTGTAATCTGTTATGATAATAATAAAGATATTTTTTTTACCTCTATCTTGATTTTCATTCCATTTCTTTTGTTTAAATAGGAGCTATAGCCATCTACGACTCATCTTTCTCAAAACTTACTTTCACGCGTCGATGCTATCAGAGAAAGACTATTAACAGCGAGCGGTGGGATCGTAGTCCATGATGAAGTCCTTCTTGAGCGTTTCAGTGGCAATACTGAAGCCGTAAAATGACATAAAAGATATTTTCTCCAAAATACTATCGCTAGTGGACACAAAGACCATATAGCCTATCTCAAGGCTGATATTAAGAAAAAGGATGAGATGATCACTACGCTCAAACGTCAAGTGAAGACTAATCCCACAGCTGATTTTGATCAGAAAATGTTCGAACTTATTCAACAAATTAATGATTTGGAATTAAAGTTAAAAGATAGCCAGGCGCAGTCTGCCTCTTTAGAGTTTATTTTGGGTGATAAGACTTCAAAGATTGATCTTCCAATCCCTCAAGTAACCCCTTCTGAGGTAAAACCTACTAGGTCAAAGCTTCCCACGACTTAGAAATTCCCTACTATACTTAACCCTCCCCCAGGTTTAGATGATAATGTAGTGGGGAATTGGTGTCGAAAGGTAAAGTTCGAAATAGCAAAATATTTTGATGAGCGGTAGAAAGTGAAGTACTCTCAGACCATTAATGAATATGCTGCCACAAACCAGAAGCTGGAGCATGACAATTACTTGCTCGTAAGCATGTCGCAGAGTTAGAAAGAGAGAATAAAACAATCAGGGTTGCGAACAGAGCTTTTAATTGCATCCTAAAGACCAACGTCGATGCAATTGATGATGAAAACCAAATAAGGAGAAAAGAAAATAAGCTTAAGGAAGTTCTTAACACGGCCATCAGACATGTAGTTGATCCTATAGTTGCCGAAACTCTCGATATGGCCGCCCAAGATTTGTAACTCCTCTATATATTTGAGCTATGCAAATCTATCTTGTATATAATTTTTTCATTTTGTGAATGACTTCATAACTTATGTAAATCACATAAATTTTGTAAATATCACCTAATTTGCAATCCTTCTCTGTAACGATGTTTTTGAATTGCTCACTCATTGATTTCTGGACTTGCTGAATCTTTTGCTATTCCTTGTTGTTTTGATTTCCCTGAAAAGCATGTAGCAAACAATATTTCTAATTGTTAGCTTGAAATCGACATCTTTATCTATGTATGTCATTTGCTTAGATTAACAAATCATTCTGTTAATTGTACGACAAATAGCTTATACTAAATGTTAAAATCTCATCTTTAACTAATATGGGAGATGATCCAGAATGTAACTCCTTCCACTTGGCTGGAAAGTTTGAAATTTGATGATAGACAATTCTACCTTGTCACAGAGATATAAATATTAGAATATAAGCTTTATTTAATAAAGTACCTGATTAATAGATCAGTGTTTGAAATTCGGATGTAGTAACTCTCCAACCTATTCCTCAACATTAATGGGATTTAAAAATTTAGAAACTCGAAGCCCCCATTCAGAGACTTTTAATAGTGATCTCTAACATTCCTTGACCCAGATTCGGGCATTTGTGATGAATAGAAATCCTAAAATTTTGCTTCTAGATTAGGGTTCGCATAAGTAGTATTCTTGATATCCAGATTCAGATATAATAAGGTAATAACTGATGAATACCCGAAACCAAGATTCTAGTAATAGATGATGAAATTCTAATACGGAAGACCCAAAACCCTAATTCGGGTATTAACAGCTAATGTTTAAAAATGAGAATCCCGAAACCCAGATTCGGGTACAATAAGATAACCAGAAGTTAATAGAGACCCGAAACCCAGATTCGGGTATTATATAGTGAAGTTCTGAAATGAATATCCCAAAACCAAGATTCGGGTATTAATTGATGTAATTCTGATGTAAGAGACCCGAATCCAAGATTCAGGTATTAATAAATGATGTTTTAGAAATGAAAGTCCCGTAACCCAAATTCGGGTAATAATAAACGAAGTTCCATTCCGCTCCTTTGCTTCTGTCATCTTTGACATGTATGAACCCTTTAGGTTTTGAATACATAGAAATAATCTGATTAGCTGCCTCTTGAGCTAAGATGTCTTAGTCCATGATCGAATATGCTTTTTCTCATGCCTGAACTTCTTAGTTCATGATTTGATGAGCCTGTTCCCGGGCTTTGACATCTTAGTCTTTTGTTGAATGTGTCTTTTCTCAGTCTTGGACAACTTAGTCCATTGTTTGATGAGCCTCTTCTTAGGCCTAGACATATCTTATTCCATTGCTGAATATGCCTTTTCTCAGGCTTGGACATCTTAGTCCATTGTTTGATGGGCCTCTACTTGGGCTTGGACATCTTAGTCCATTATTGTCTGGTGCTCTTGGTTAGCTCATCTTAGAGGCTGGAACCAAGGACTTACCCGACCTCCCTCTAGGAGGTGCCCTACCCTGGCCCTTTTACAGCGCGGATAGAGGCTTGTTCGGTGCTCTACCTTGGCCATCTTATGGTGCAAATAAAGGCTTACTCCGTCCTCCCTCCAGGAGGTGCCTTAACCTGGCCATAGCATGGCGCGGATAAGGGCTTGTTCGGTGCTCTACCTTGGCCATCTTATGGTGCGGATAGAGGCTTACTCCATCCTCCCTCTAGGAGGCGTCTTGACCTGACCAGAAGCATGGCCAAGGGCTTGTCCAGTGCTTTAACCTAGCCATCTCATAACGCAGTTAAAGGCTTACCCGACATCCCTCCAAGAGGTGCTCTGCCCTGGCCATCTCGGTGCAGACAAAGGCTTTTCTACCATCTTAGGCAGTATCCAAATATGAGGAGCATTTCAGTCCCAACCATGTAGACTTTCTCTTTTCAGAAAGTTGATCTTTGTTAATCCTTTCTCAAATCCTTTTTACAAATTCACCGATCTTTCCTTGTCTAAAGAAATTGATGATCATCCCATTCAAGGCTCTACAATGGTTAGTTTCATGACCATTCATCATATGATAATGACAGAAGGACCCTCCCAAGTTCCCTTCATGTTTTGTCTTTTTCTTTTGTGATGGCCAATTGTTAAGTTCATCCTTTGTGTGCAAGTAGACGTTTTCCATTGATGTTGTTAAGTTGCATTCTTTTAGAAGTCTAGACTTGAAACTTGACTCTTGAGGGTGGCACTTTGACTTTTTATTTTTTGGCCTTATCATTTCATGCTCTTCAATTATTTTCTTTTTTGTTACCTTTTGAATCTCTTGGGTTAGAAGTGCTCTTGTTGTAGTTGGTTGCCATTTGTTTGCAAAGGCGTTGTAATAATTCATTATCTCTCTCTCAAAGATTGTGCCTTTGGAATAATGTTGGATTGTTCTTCTCATTTGATTAGAGATATTATCACTTCCATCTGTTCTTTTTCCAAGTGCAAAGATAGGGGTAGGACCCACATGAAAAGGATATAGACTCCATTTCTCAGGATCATAAGATTCTGCTTTCTTTTTGTTTATAATCCTTAGGGCTTCGAGCCTTAGCCTTTTCTCTTCATCTTGATTGGAGCTTTTGATTTTTACTTGGGAGAATCTTGTCAAATGTGGTTCAGAAGGCCCTTGTTCAGACCTTTTAAATCTTCTGGCCATGATCAAACCAAAATGGATATACTTGATGTAAGATTAATCCAATGGGGTTTAGAGAATTGTAGTGTTACGGGGTTAACCACAAGGTCGGAGGTTTGAGCCCTCCTACTAGCGCCAAAAATGTTAACAAGATTTCTTGTCAACACCCCAAAGTAATGTTTAGAAAGATGGATATCCTTTTTAAGAACAGTGGGCGTGATTCCCTTAGGAATTGCCTTTACATTTGGCTTTACTTGTTGATAATTCTTGGATCAGACCTTCCGACGTCGTCGAAAGGTATAAGTTCTGGGTTAAGGAACCTTCCGACTTTGTTGGGTTAGTATGAGACCCCCTTTAAGGGTTTCCTTCTTGTTTAGGTTGAATTTTCCAGAATTTAATCTCAAATAGGTAGGCTTTAATCTTGTCGAAGGCTTAGAGATGGCTTCCCTTGGGTTTAAGCAGGAAATCAAATACTTTGGTGGATATGAAGTAGCTTTCAACCTTGTCGAAAGGTTAGACCACATACATAAAGTAGATTTCGACCTTGTCGAAAGGTTAGACCTCTAATATGAAGTAGGTTTTGACTTTGTTGAAAGGTTAGATCACTTAGTTTATAGCTTCGAAAGGTGATAGGTGTTGTTAGTGCATACAGAACTCTCGACCTTGTTGAACTGTTGAACGGTTTTGGTTTCAAAACCGATGGTTTTGGAAGGTTACAATGAATATTAGTGTCAGTTGAGTAGTTAACTTCTCCAAAAGGTTCAGGTCATAGAGTAAATTGTTGAAACCTGCCTTCTTCGATTTTAATGCGACAACTATATATGTCAATCTATATACTATTATGTCAAATATTCTTGCAGGAATCGTCAAAAGAAGCTATTATCATCAACAAGATTAAAGTTCTTAAAAAATCTATTTAGATATATATGTACAATCTCTGATATGGTGATGAAACACACACACACACAAATATACTTTTGAAAATCTTGCTTTAAAATAAATATAAAAAGGTATTTTCAAAATTATATATTTTCTCAAGTTCAAAAATACTAAAAAGGACAAAGGAACAGAACAGCACAGAAATAGACGTCTGTATATTAATTCAGACGTTTGACATCAATATCAGACGTCTAAATTAAGATAACAGACGTCTGAACACTATGTTGTTAATGCCTCTATTTCTATATGAAATAGACGTCTGTCATTTAATAACAGACGTCTGTCACCCTAGACAGACGTCTGAATTAAAAGACAGACGTCTAAATTAACTGTTTTTGTTTTCCTTTTACTTTTTCGAAATTCAAAATTATTCAGACATCTGTCACTTTTATCTCAGACATCTGAACTTGACGAACTGAAGCATCTCTTCATAAAATATCAAAATCTGAAGAGTTTTCTTCTTCACCAAGAGTTGCACTTCTTCTAATAGTTGCAACTATTGAATTAAAACTATTCAATACTATAAATAGAGATGAAAATCCACTATTTCATTAACTAATTCTTTCTATCTTTTCTGATCTTATATTATTATAATATCAAGTGATTTTCAATTCTCTACTTTCTATCTTTGCACATTCAAATCATCATATCAAGAAGATTATAGGAAGGGTGTACTACATTGACTATATTCGTGTTATTCAAAGAACACACAAGTCAAGAAACAATTTACCAAATTGTATTTGAAGTCCTATTCGGTTGCTTAGGCGGAAAAGTCCTATTCGGTTGCTTAGGCGGAAAAGTCCTGTTCGGTTGCTCAGGCGGTGTAATACCTGTTCCTCCGGGTTAAGTGAGGGTTATTCGAGAAATTCCAGAAGCAGTCTGGGACTGGACGTAGAACGAGAAGTTCGAACCAGTATAAAAATCCCTGGTGTCATTTTTATTACTGCCATTTACTATTATTTATAATTCCGCACTTGCTAGTCGTAGTTTAACTATATTATCGATCCATATAGACTTTCATTTGGTATCAGAGCAAGGTCATCACATAACTATAACACAGTTATCTGATATATTTTTTAAAATATGGACAATAACACTAGCAACAGTTTTACTGAGGGACAAGCCACTACACGACCACCATTGTTTAACGGATTAAATTATAGTTATTGGTCAACTAGAATGAGAATTTTTATGCAAGCAAGTGGATTTGAAACTTGGAATATCATTCAAACTGAATATCATATTCCTACTACAGGATATGCTGCTTGGTCTAATACACAAAAACTAGATGCTACTGCAAACGCAAAAGCAATGAACATGTTATTTTGCGCATTAGACAAAAATGAATTTAATCGAGTTAGTATTTGTAAAACTGGATATGAAATTTGGAATACTCTTAAGGTTACACACGAAGGAACAAATAAATTAAAACAAAGCAAGATCTCTATGCTTAAAAACCAATTTCAAAACTTTAGGATGAAACAAGGAGAAAGTATTAGTGAAATGTACTCTAGATTCCAGGATATTTATCACTCACTTTTAGCTTTAGAAGTCACTTTTACCGAATCTGATGTTGTATCAAAAATCCTTAACTCTTTAACTGATGAATGGGAACGAAAAGTCTTAGCTATCGAGGAAGCTAATGATATTTCAACCATAAAAACAGAAGAGTTAATAGGAAATCTAATGTCCTATGAAGTAAATTTGCAGGCAAGACGAGCACAAGCACAGGACAAGAAAACTATCGCTTTTCAAGCAGAAAAAGAAGACTCTGAATCAGAAGATGATATGGCATTTATAGCTAAGAATTTCAAAAAGTTTTTAAAATTCAAAAAGGGTAATAAATTTGGAAATAACAAGGGTTTTAATAAACCATCAAGTTCATCTCTTGAATGCTACGAATGTCACAAGAAGGGCCACATAAAGAAAGATTGTCCTGATCGGAAGAAAGAAAATAATCTCAAAAAGGACAAATATAAAAAGAAACAAGCCTTTTCAGTTACATGGGATGATACAGAATCTTCTTCATCAGACAGTGAAAATGACAGTGATTCAGAACAAGCCAACGTTTGTTTTATGGCAACAAATGATGAAGTAAGTGATCTAACTTTTGACGATTTAATAGAAATAAACTCTGAATTGTTAGATAAACTTTGAATTCTAAAGAGTAAATATAAAGATGCTTTAGGAAAATTAAATAGAACCGAAATAGAAACTGACATGTTAAAAGATGAAAAGAAAATATTAGAGGAAGAGTTAGTAAAATCTCAAGAATCTTATGTTAATATAACATCTCAATTGACTGATTTAAGCAGTGAAATAGAAAAACAGAAATATGAGAATGTTAAATTAGCAAAAGAAAATTATGATTTAAACTCTAATATTAAAACACTTGATATAGAAGTATCAAATCTTAAAACAAAACTGGAAAATATTTCTAAAAATGTTTCTAAATTTAACAGTGGAAGAGAGAGTCTCTCTAAAATAATTGAGAATTCTCAAACTTGTTCAAATAAAAAGGGATTAGGATATAAAAAACCAATACAAAAGCATTCTAAAAATAATGGGTCTTTATATACTAATTTTAGGAAAAAGGAATCTATATCTGCTCAAAAATCTTCTTCAAAAATTATTCATCCAAAATCAATTATGATTTGGGTTCCAAAAACGAATAATAATTTGATTAGGAAAAACTACATTAAATCTTTTATTATGTCTGTTCATAAGAATGAAAATTTTATTTTTAAAGGGAACTCTAAACCCAACTGGGTTTGGCTTCCTAAGATTTAACCCTTAGGACCCTATAGAGGAAGTGGGTACCAATAGAATTTCAATATTTTTTGCAGGTACCGATTAAGAAAAGAGGAAAATGGATTCTAGACAGTGGTTGCTCAAAACATATGACAGGCGACAAAAATATGTTAACTAACATTATCTACTCAGATGGAGGATCTGTCACTTTTGGAGATAATTCAAAAGGTTACATCATCGGCAAAGGCGATGTGAGCAATGACGGTACATCTAAATTACCTCTTATTACAAATGTCTTATTAGTTAAAAATTTAAAACATAACTTACTAAGTATTAGTCAATTATGTGATAAAGGTTTTAACATAGTATTTTCTGAAAATAAATGCAATATTTTTTATCATAACAAAAATATCATTTTCGAAGGAGTAAGAGATCATAATATTTATATTTTAAATATGAAAATAAATCATAATACAAATATGTGCTTATTAGTCAAAGAAAATGATCCTTGGCTATGGCATAAAAGATTTTGTCATATAAATTTCAAAGCTATTAATAAATTATCCAAAAATAATTTGGTAAAAGGATTACCTAAAATGAATTTTAAGGTAAATAGCATTTGTGATGCTTGTCAACTAGGAAAGCTAACTAAATCTTCTTTTAAATCCAAGAAGATCATCTCAACTTTGCAACCTCTTGAATTGTTGCATCTAGACTTATTTGGACCAACTCAGACTCAATCTATTAATCACAATAGATATGTCTTTGTAATAGTTGATGACTTCTCTAGATATACTTGGACTTTATTTATGAAAAACAAAAGTGATACTTTTGAAAATTTCAAAATCTTTGCTAAACGTATTCAAAATATTAAAAATCTAAAAATTAAAAATATTAGAAGTGATCATGGAGGAGAATTTGAAAATGAAATGTTTGAGAAGTTTTGTAATAAAAAAGGAATATTTCATAACTTTTCATTTCCAAGAACGCCTCAACAAAATGGAGTTGTTGAACGTAAAAATAGAACACTTCAAGAATGTGCTAGGACTTTATTGAATGGAACCACTCTTCCAAAACAATTTTGGGCAGAAGCCGTTGCTACTGCTTGTTATGTCCTAAATCGTGTATCTATTCGACCTTTAACTAAACATACTCCATATGAACTCTTCATCGGTAGAATACCTAATATATCTTACTTTAAAATTTTTGGTTCTAAATGTTTTGCTTTAAATACAAAAGATCAATTAGGTAAGTTTGATCCAAAATCGGATGAATGTATATTCATCGGATATTCCGAACGAAGCAAAGCATATAGAATCTATAATATAAGAACTAAATCTATTGAAGAAACACTTCATGTATCATTTGATGAAAATTTCAAAATTAAAACAAATGATGATGAAGACATTGTAACAAATTCAAATTCTACATTTGACAACAATACATCTGACAATATCACTTCTATAAATCAATTTGAAACTGAATTAAAATCTCCACCAAGAATTTTAAAAGATCATCCAATTCAAAATATTATAGGAGAAATTGATGAAAGAGTTAAAACAAGAAATCAGCTAAATCAAATGGGTCATATAGCGTTTCTTTCTAATATAGAACCTAAAAATATTAAGGAAGCCTCAACTGATGATTATTGGATTATTGCGATGCAAGAAGAACTAAACCAATTCGAAAGAAATGACGTTTGGGATTTAGTTCCACGACCAACTGATCAAACAGTTATTGGCACTAAATGGGTTTTTAAAAATAAAGCTGATGAAAATGGTAATATCACTAGAAATAAAGCTAGATTAGTTGCTCAAGGATATAATCAGGAAGAAGGAATTGACTATGAAGAAACATTTGCTCCTGTCGCAAGATTAGAAGCAATACGAATTCTATTAGCCTATGCTTGCTTTCATGATTTCAAATTATATCAAATGGATGTTAAAAGTGCTTTTTTAAATGGATTTATTAAAGAAAATGTTTATGTTGAACAACCTCCCTTGTTTATACACGAACAATTTCCAGAACATGTTTATAAACTTAAAAAGGCTTTATATGGTTTGAAACAAGCACCTCGTGCTTGGTATGATCGTTTAAAAACTTATTTAATCAATTCTGGTTTTGAAATTGGAAAGGTTGATCAAACTCTTTTTATTAAGAAAAAGAAACATGATATTTTAATTGTTCAAATTTATGTAGATGATATTATTTTTGGATCAACTAATGATAAATTATGTCAAGAATTTTCTAAAATAATGACAAATGAATTTGAAATGTCTCATATGGGAGAATTAACATATTTTCTTGGACTTCAAATTAAACAAATTAATAATGGTATTTTTATAAATCAAGAAAAATATTGTAATAATTTAATCAAACGCTTTGGTATGGAAAATACCTCTGCCAAACCAACTCCTATGAGTACAACCATACATCTTGAAAAAGATGAAAATGGCAAGAGTGTAGACCAAAAGTTATATCGAAGTATGATTGGATCGTTATTATATTTAACTGCTAGTAGACCCGATATAATGATGAGTGTCTATTTGTGTGCACGATTTCAAGCCGATCATAAAGAATCACATATTAGAGCAGTGAAACGTATTTTACGTTATCTCAACAAAACCAAAGATTTTGGACTATTTTATCCGAAAGAATGTCCTTTTGAATTAGTATCATATAGTGATGCTGATTTTGGAGGAAGTCGGACGGATAGAAAAAGTACAAGTGGGACTTGTCACTTCATTGGACGGTCTCTAGTATCTTGGTTCAGTAAGAAACAAAATTGCGTATCACTTTCTACTTGTGAAGAAGAATATATATCTGCAGCTTTGGCATGTGCTCAAGTAATTTATATGCAACAAACTCTTCAAGATTTTGGTTTTAACTTATCTAAATCTACAATCTTCTGTGATAACTCTAGTGCTATTAATTTATCTAAAAATCCAGTAAATCATTCACGGACAAAACATATTGATATTCGTCATCATTTTCTTCGTGATAATATTGAAAAAGATATAATCAATCTAGAATTTATATCTTCGGAAAATCAATTAGCAGATATTTTTACCAAACCTTTGAATGAAAACATTTTTGTAAAATTGAGACGAGAACTTGGTATAATCTCTCTCAAAAATTTATGAAGTATACTTCGGCTATTCAGTCTTTATTTAAATTTTTTTTACCCACACATATTGTTTCTGGTTAACATTAAATTTTCTCTTCTTTTAATCTTAACCATTTATTTTTTAGCTTTTAGTTGTCTATAAATTTCTTCCTACCAAAGAAAATTATCATTCAGCTTATCTATTCTTTTTACAAAGGTGAAAGCAAAAAATTATTCAAATATGTTTTTTAACTTTGCATTATTCTTATATACCATGGCTGGTTCATCCTCAGATGAGCCCTCCTATACATCTGAATTTTCTTCAATTAATTTTGAAACTCCTAGTTCTGGGTCTTCCGAACTTCCGACTCCAACTCCAGCTTATATTCCGATATGTCCACCACAAAGTCATCATACGGGATATACGCCGGAAAATAAACGTACGCGAAGAAATTTATTTCCATCTCCATCTACTAAGGAAAAGATAGATGATTTACATCACTATCAGAGGGAAACACTTGATCTTCAGCGAGAAATGTATTTTGAACAAAAGAGTCATGGAAGACGACTTAGCTTTCTTGAACGATGTGCTGCAAAAATATGTGGTTCATCTCCGATCAACACAAATGCACATATTCTCTCACCTCAACGTCCTCATGTATCCCCAAATTCATGGGAACGTCAACCTCAATGGTCTCCTATTTATCAGTCTGCTGAACAAAATCAACACGAATCATCCAAAGGGAAGTCTCCGAAGTCTCCAAAAACTCCAAAGACTCCTAAATAGATAATATATATGTCTGTATGTTTGATTTGTTGATTTATACGTGTTTTATGTTCTTATCAATATAAATAAATAAACTATTAAATTTTTTTAAGCCTAAGCATAAAGAAAATCTTTTATCAGACAGATAGACGTCTATATTTTTCAACAGACGTCTGTAAAAACAACTATTTTTACTATTTTCAGCCACACAGACGTCTAAATCATTTTCACAGACGTCTAAATCTGACTATACTTTTGCAGCCAACAATTAGCCGTCTGTTTAAAGATAACAGACGTCTGTTATTCATAATAGACGTCTAAACATAAAACTATCAGACGTCTGAATTTAGTGCAAAATGTTTTTTACTCTCTGTTTCATTTTAAACCTTCTGAGCCATCTGTCAATTATTTTTAGACGTCTGTCATACATCTTAGACGTCTGTCATAAATTTTTAGACGTCTGTTCTTCTAGTCTTTGTTCTTATTCTACAGAATCTCAGACGTCTGTTTAATTTTCAGACGTCCGAAACCCTGTTAAGAAGAAAATCTATATACGTTATTCCAAACGGTTTATTTTCTTCTTCTCGTCTCTCAAACTCGAAACCCTAGCTTTTTCCAATTAATCATATGGCGCCCAAATCTAAGAAACAAAAAGGAGATTCATCTCAACAACCTCCTCACATTCTTCCTTCGGAAGATCAAATTGAAGCTTGGTTATACCACGAACCTCGAAGCATGGCTCGTTACAAGCATTTATGTTCTCTTCAATCATTTCATGGTATTTTTCATAATCTTGATCATTTTCCTTTCTACAAACTTAGGCTCTATACTGATAGATCTCATATTACAAGCCTTATTGATTTCAAAGATAATCAAGTCAACATTTGTAGACTTAGTGTATTATTATTTCTAGCAAATGTTAACAATCCAAAAATTAGACTTCATCGAGAAAAAGGAACGCTTTGGACAAGCGTTTTTGGAAACATTCTGCAAATAACTCCTTCTGACATTGGACGAATTTTAAAATGTAGTTCGGAAGGAGTCGACATAGATGACTTTAAGTTAGAAGGAGAGGAACTTAAACAAATCGAATATTATCTTTTTGAACCTGAAAAATCCACAGATAGATCAAATCATCTTCGTCCTCGACCTCGACTATTGCTTAGAATGCTAATAAAAACAATTTTTCCCCGACAAGGAAGCCATGAGGTCATTTACGATGATGAAGATAAGGCACTTCAATCAATTCTATCCAATACTCAAATCAATTGGGCTCAATACTTTTATGATGCTTTTCGCACTTATCATGACTCCAAGAAACGCTCAATTATCTATGCTCCCTATATTACTCGAATTCTAACTGCCTTCTCTATTCAAAGTCCATCAATTGAATTTGAAAAAATCAAGGTATCCAACATTCGCTTCTTCAGTTTAATGGGATTACCAGAATCTCCTCCGACATTTCCAACATTTAATGATTATAAAGCGGAACAACTTGCTTTACAAAAAGAAAAAGGAAAAGCAAAAGTAAGTAGTTCCGGACATAATGGAGATGAAGGCGATACTGAAAAAGAAAAGGATGATGAAGAAAGGGAAGATGTAGAAGAAGATGAAGATGAAGCTTTTGAACAAGCTTTCATCCAAAGCCCAAATTCGGAAAATTTCGAGATAGAACTAATTTCTGGTACTTCTCGCTCGTATACTAAAAATGAAAAGCTCAAATCTGACATCATTATTTCTAAAAATCAAAAGAAAATTTCTCAACAAATAGCACAAGGCTTTTCTTCTATTAATTCTAGATTCGATTACTTAGATGCCAAAGTCGAAGAAAATGCACGAGAATTGAAAAATATCAAGACAATTCTTCGTCAATTATGGAAAAAGTCTCATGGATCCTCACCTCCTTCTCCAACTTGGGGAGAATGGTGAATGAAGATGGTTTTCTTTTGGTTTCTCTTTTGGTTCAATCAATGTCTTCTCTCATAACATTTTTTTTGGTTCAAACAATGGTGAATGATAAAATTGTATAATTTTATCTGTCTTTCCTAAATCAACTATGTTAGGTAAACAAATGATGTATCCTAAACATTTATTTGTTATTATCTTGCTTGGTCTGTTTACATCTCTTAATTAGTGTGTTATTCACAGTTTTTGTTACTTCTTTTTATCCAAAACAACCCCAACAATTCTTTTTGTTAATGACAAAGGGGGAGAAATAATTATATTTCTGCTATATAATATGGTCATATTGACAGGGGGAGCAAAAGGTATGATTATACTAATCGATGAATTATATAGTTGTCATCATCAAAAAGGGGGAGAATGTTGAAACCTGCCTTCTTCGATTTTAATGCGACAACTATATATGTCAATCTATATACTATTATGTCAAATATTCTTGCAGGAATCGTCAAAAGAAGCTATTATCATCAACAAGATTAAAGTTCTTAAAAAATCTATTTAGATATATATGTACAATCTCTGATATGGTGATGAAACACACACACACACAAATATACTTTTGAAAATCTTGCTTTAAAATAAATATAAAAAGGTATTTTCAAAATTATATATTTTCTCAAGTTCAAAAATACTAAAAAGGACAAAGGAACAGAACATCACAGAAATAGATGTCTGTATATTAATTCAGACGTCTGACATCAATATCAGACGTCTAAATTAAGATAACAGACGTCTGAACACTATGTTGTTAATGCCTCTATTTCTATATGAAATAGACGTCTGTCATTTAATAACAGACGTCTGTCACCCTAGACAGACGTCTGAATTAAAAGACAGACGTCTAAATTAACTGTTTTTGTTTTCCTTTTACTTTTTCGAAATTCAAAATTATTCAGACATCTGTCACTTTTATCTCAGACATCTGAACTTGACGAACTGAAGCATCTCTTCATAAAATATCAAAATCTGAAGAGTTGTCTTCTTCACCAAGAGTTGCACTTCTTCTAATAGTTGCAACTATTGAATTAAAACTATTCAATACTATAAATAGAGATGAAAATCCACTATTTCATTAACTAATTCTTTCTATCTTTTCTGATCTTATATTATTATAATATCAAGTGATTTTCAATTCTCTACTTTCTATCTTTGCACATTCAAATCATCATATCAAGAAGATTATAGGAAGGGTGTACTACATTGACTATATTCGTGTTATTCAAAGAACACACAAGTCAAGAAACAATTTACCAAATTGTATTTGAAGTCCTATTCGGTTGCTTAGGCGGAAAAGTCCTATTCGGTTGCTTAGGCGGAAAAGTCCTGTTCGGTTGCTCAGGCGGTGTAATACCTGTTCCTCCGGGTTAAGTGAGGGTTATTCGAGAAATTCCAGAAGCAGTCTGGGACTGGACGTAGAACGAGAAGTTCGAACCAGTATAAAAATCCCTGGTGTCATTTTTATTACTGCCATTTACTATTATTTATAATTCCGCACTTGCTAGTCGTAGTTTAACTATAATATCGATCCATATAGACTTTCATAAATGGCCTCAAAGGATTACAGTAAATGTTCAAACCAGAAGTGTTATTGACCTTGTCGGCAAGAACCTTTCGATCAAGCTAAACCTGGAAAAATGAGGTTAATCCAAAAAAGATTTAAGTAAACAACAAAGTAATTAACAAAGCCCAAGACTTCCCTCTTTATCCAAGAAAAACTCTATTCTATTAAAATACCAAATCTCTCAATTAGCGTTACAATGTTTTGATTAAGAAAATACAAGATTAGAATGAGAGAAATCAGATCCCAAAACATGACCCCTTGGGTCTTATTTATAGATGTAGGCGGCGCCCCCCTTTCGACTCCATGCTCTCGACCGGGACGGAAAGTTTCCCTTTTATATGCAGCTATGAACCTTTCGACTTTGTCGAAAGGTTTGCTCCTTATATGCCATTACGGACCTTTAGACATTGTCGAAAGGTTTGCTTTTCTTTATGCCTTCATGAACCTTTCGACTTTGTCGAAGGGTTTGCCTTCTATATTTTGTTGTGAAACCTTCGACCTTGTCGGAAGGTTGCTCTTCACTTCATTGTTGTGAACCCTTCGACCTTGTCGGAAGGTTGTTCTTCACTTGATTGTTGTGAACCCTTCGACCTTGTTGGAATTTGTTCTTCACTTGAACGTTGTCGAGAGTTGTGCTTCCCTCCAATGTTGTCGAAAGGTTGTCTTTCATTCTTTGCTGACTTCTAAGTGTTTCCTTCTTTATAGAACCTTTCGACTTTGTCGAGAGGTATCCTAATGAGTTTTAACCGGTTCAAAAGGCTTGCCATGCTTTTGAAAAGGTCACCATGGGGTTTCTAACACTTGCTTTTACTTCCCCATCTTCTTTGAAAGGTAGGAACTTCATGGATGCTGTGAGATTGAACCTTTCGACCCCTTCGAAAGGATTGAGGCATTTAAACTATGATGGCTGCATCCCTTCGACTCCTTCGAAAGGTTTGGTCTGAACTCCTCTTTCTTAGTCTTTGTTGAAGGACCTTTCGACTTAGTCGAAAGGTGGATTTTTGGAGTAACACCAAATAATCAAGAACATACATATCGCAAGGAAAGAATCAATCAGCACAAGTGATCGAAACTCCTAAATATATCACAAGATTGACCGAGCCCCTATAAGGTTCGACACACAAATAGAGTCAAAGCCATAAACGACTCCAGTTTCAATCAAACAACAAGGTTACAGGATATGAAACTAAGAGAATCACCAATATCAAACAAAACATGAACATGTATGCCATAAATAGATAATATACCTTCAAGAACCTACTTCCCTTTCGCAGTTGCAGAAGTGGAAGGTGTTGTAGCAAGAACGAAAACCCTAGGCTATGATTCTTTCTGAAGCATAGGACAATCTCTAACAAAATGACATGGCTGATGGCAGTTGTAACAACTCTTCAGTGCAAACTGTGCTTTGGCTGCGTTTGGCTCAAGCTTCGGTACCTTTGCAATCGGTGCTTTAACTAACGATGCTTTTGCCACTTGTCCTCCTCCACATGACCTATAATTCCTACGGAAATGTCCCTACTGTCCACACTTATAGCAGGCTAAATATCCTTTGACGGCTTAAACTAACGCTTGTTGTTCCTAGTTGGTGAAGATACAGACGGCTATGGAGCCAAACTCTCGAACCTCAAACCTATACCTATCGAATTCACAGACGATCCCTGGATATGATTTATCATGTCCCTTTGAAACTCTTGACGCATACTTGCAATGAACATCTTATTCTTCTTCAGTGGTGTATCTATCAACCCAAGCCCGAACAGAGATAATGCATTGAACCTATTCTCATACTCAGCAACTGTCATAGCCTCTTGCTTTAGATATAGGAAGCTCCTAAACAACATAATCTTTCCAGCCTCCAGAATAAACTTTATCTCAAACACTTACTTGAATTAGGTCGAAGAGAAGTCGTTCTCCTAGATATCTACAGTGATCGAACCCCATCAATCCATGGCAGCATTAATCAGATGTCGCGATGCCAAATGACGCTTCATCGCATCATCCAACTCATGTCTTCGAATATCCTACCACAGAAAATAAGCCAAGTCTGAACCTCAATGGCAGTCTTAATGCCACTGAACCTCTTACTGATCAACCTCTCAAAGTCGTGGCAAAGCGAAGCAAAGTTCATCTGCGATCGAACCTACATTACCTCTTCCACTACATTCACCATGGTTCCTTGAAGGAGCGGCATTCCTCTATACCTGATTCCCACCATTAGTAATAGTACTACTCCTTCCACCTCTACCTCCTCCTCTAGCATTAGCAGCTCTAGTACTCATAGTTCTTACTACCTGAACATAGAAAATCATCTTCAGGATATTTATGGATATAGTTATTTTAAAGAAAGAGTTATTCCTACAGAAATGCTATAAAGGGATAGGTTTATTGAAAAATACAAATATTCTCTCGTATACATATAATACACTCAATTCATTCTATGGTGTCGCTTACCTTATCTCTAATGAGCCAAACCAAACCAAAGCCAAGGTATTCGCCAAACCTGGCTTCGATACCAAATGTAACGACCCGACTTTTCAACCCTCGAATGTTGAGACAAATACATCCATGGTATTCATGTGCCCAGCACCCAAGAGCCAAAAAGACAAATTGTTATGGTAAAATAAAAATAAAATTAAATAGTATAAGGAAGAAAGAACACAATATCAGAATCTCACAGCGGAACGATAAAATATGATATCCAAAAAGACAGTACAAAGAGTTACTCCAAAATACAGAGTGATTTCAGAGTTAAAAACCCTAAGTACTATCATCAGCCTGGATAGTTATAATTGCATGTCCTCACAATGCTAATACATAAATAATTATGCAATGGAAGTAGAAATAGATGGACGGAAGCCTCCATCTCATCTCTTGAAGCTCTGAAGCATCAAAAGTAAACCTGTTTTACTCAGCCTACCCGAAAGAGTACATGAGGAATTTAGGGAAAATAAAAACCACGGGTCAGACATAAGTCTGTTATGAGAAATTCAAGGTACATGCATCCATATAACAGTAATTTTAAGACCGTACGAATCACCGTAACAGTTTTCCCCTCAAAAGAAACCAAACCATCTGATATGTATAGAAGGATATATAATAGAAAATGTCTATATTTTAGAATATAAATTAAAATATAGCTATGTTGCTTGCATCTCATAACACAACAATATTAGAAGTACATCTAAAACTGCTAAGGTAATATCACATATGGATTTTACGTGAAGGTCCCCTTGGTAAACTGAAGCCGGCCTCATGCACAAGGGTAGATTCCACCTTCCCCCGAGCATCGTATATCTCTAAATAAAATATACCATTAAGGTAAACATAGCTGGTCCATGCCATAACATGTGATACCAAATATCATCAACTCCCGCTAGCAACATTGGTAAGCATCTCAATATATGGAGTAGATATAACCTTTCAGGTTTGTTAAACCTACTGGTTATGCTCCTAATTTGTTTTCTATTATTTCCGATGGTGAAGTCATGTTCGACATCTCTCACACGATTCTTCATCACTCGAACAGATCATGAATCCTTTCATGGATTCATCATAAGTCGTCCGACAAATGCTAACGCTGACCTCTCCCTTGGACTTAACCTTAAGATGGACAATTAAACTCAATAGCATTAGTCTGAAATGTTAATGTTGACCTCTCCTTAGGACTTAACCATAGGATAGACAGTTTAACTTTATAGCATTAGTCCAAAATGTTAATGCTAACCTCTCCCTTGGACTTAACCTTAGGTTAGACAGTTCAACTCTATAACATTCCACTTCACAACCGCTTCCAAAACATAGACTCGTATACTAGTTTTGAAGTGGTATTCGGTAAGTAATACTTATCTGATCCTGGACTCTTCAAAACTAAATTGATAAATTTCCATCTAACTCAATTTTGGTTCTTTTAGAAGTAAGCGAACTATATGTAAAGGAGTCCTCCTCAAGGGACCCCATATATATACAATTCTTAAAGCTAGATACGTTTCATACTAATGAGTCCTCCCTAGGGAACTCAAACTGTATGAAACCTTAAAGTTTTCATATACTTCCTAAGTTAATTGGTTAAGTTTGATAGTTGACTAATCAGTCATCTAGTTCGAAAATCGATCACTTACAGAAATCAAGTTTCATATACTTATCACGTTTCTGACCTTATCAACTTACTATCCCTCTGTCAATAGTGAAGCTGATAGGTCAGAGCGCTATTTTTTCTAAACTCTACTTGAACATCATTCTTAACTCTCACAGATAGACAAGTCTACTTTGTCAGATTTTAGTGCTAAGTATAATATTAATTACTTTCAATTAACCAGTAAACAAAAAAAAACCACGATTAATCTACTAAACCGACTCCTAAACCCTTTTGTAAAACATTTGTCTATAATTTAAAAAACATTTAAAAATGATATATATGTATATATACTAATTTATTTATAAGCTAGGGTATTTAATAAAATGTTAAAAACAATTTAATTGATATTTATAGGTTAAGATATTTTATACTTAAATAAGATAATTAACTAGTTTTCTAAAAACTATATATACTTAAAAATACTTATAATTATGGTTTAAACATTTACTTAAAATATTACTATAAAATATCCATTTTATAATTTATTTAAAAACTCAAAAAAAATTCCTTTAATTAAAATAAACCTTCTACTTTAATAATTCATAATTAATTTTTAAAAATGTACTTTAATTCTAAACTAGTTTTAAAATACTCTAATAGATGTTAGAAAAGAATTGTAAAAAGATTGAAATGAAATACTTAAATTTAAGTGGAAATTAGGGAGGCATCCCTATCATACTTTCATATTGTAAAGCGGGTCCCTGTCAAAGTTTCATTGTAAAGCAGGTCCCTGTTTTCTGGAAACGAAGAAAAATTATTGCTGAAATGTCAGCAACTTTTATAAATAAGTGCTGATATTTCAGCAACTATCTGTGTCAAAGTTTTATTGTAAAAACAAAGAAAAATTATTGTTGAAATGTCAACAATTTTTATAAATAAGTGCTGATATTTCAGCAACTTTCATAAACTGTGCTCACAGTGTACATAAATGTTGCTGAAATATCAGCAACTTTTATAAATAAGTGTTGATATTTCAGCAACTTTCATACACTATGTTCACAGTGTACAGAAATGTTGCGGAAATGTCAGCAACTTTTATGAAATGTTGCATCATGCTCTGCAATAATCGTGAATAAAAAACAGGGACCTAATTTACACTGAAATTTAGTGAAGGACTTTTCGTGAATTTTGAAACTTAATAAAGACCTGTGTCAAAAGTACCCTAAATTTAAAGTCATTTCAAAATAATTAAAGTCTTACCATTTTTCGATATGCTAACAATCTTTTTGACATCCAATCTTTTTATAGTAAACTATACACTTACTATACATCACAATCATAGCGAGCAACCCCCAGGGTTCTCTCTACAAATTATTATAGAACTTACCAAACATAAGAAAATTCCTAAGTGCTTATATAGCGACTATTCGCTATAATACCACTTCCAAATCCAACTTCGATTCATTCTAAGTCCAACCAAACCCTATGTGCTTTATGTCAAGGCTATGCAACAAGCCATAAAAAGTCATACTAGTCCAAATACATCACTTACATATGCCATTTGCTTTCTTAATCAAGAATCATAAGAGTACGTAACAAAATATAGTCAAACAATTTACAATAGTTTAAACAAACATATATACACTTCATATTCATTCAAATAGTAAGATTTCCCACCCTTCAACAAGTAAACAACCAAGCACAAGCCTCGACCTTGCTTCCTTCTTTCAACCTTAACCTTGCAAGCTCCCAAACTTCTTACCTTCACCCCATTTTGCTCTCAGTCTAGGCACAAATGGCCTCCAAATGTCCTTGTTGGTTCAAGGGGTTGTGCTACTTTTATTCAAGCATTGGGTTATTATTCTTGTTCTTATGTTGTGTTAGGACTATAGCTAGAGTTTGGTGAAGTTTCAATGTGATTTGAGAGTGTTTAGATGTAAAGAGAAGAAAATGACGAGTACAGTTTTCTATGTAAATGAATTAGCAAACCAAATTCCTAAGCCTTAAGGTGTTTATATAGACTTTTCCAAAAGGTACCATCCACTATCTACCTTCTATTTTTGGTCAAAAGTCATCCCTCTCCATGTGCTTGCTTTACACCTCAATCTCTCTTTACTTATCCCTTAAGCCTTCCTAAAATGCCCCTCCTCCAAAATACTCCATTTGACATCATCATTGATTTAGTTAGCCATAAACCATGAAAATATTTTTAAATGTGAATTAATTACATATTAATATTTTTGAGATGTCCAAAAAGTTCGAACAACTTCTATCGAGTAAAAAGCTATTTTTCGATAAAATGGTTTTTAGTCGAATTATTGATATTTCTTCAAATATTTATTTTTGCAAATAAATTTCAAAAACAAGTTACCAACCATTAGTTATTAGTTAAAAGAAGTTTAATAAGGTTATAAAATCACTTTTATAACACTTAACCATATTTCAAAAGCTCAAATATTCAAAGACGAAGTGTTCGAAATTACGGATCGCTACGTTAGTACTTGGAAAATTAGGCGCGTTGTCACAACCCACTATTTTGGACCATTCAAATCGACAATAATCCACACATGTCAGACTTGAATAATTCAAAATAACAGATTGTAATAAAATTTGGAGCAAATAAAATCATTCACAGAATCAAAGACACAGAAATATCAGAATAACTCGCAGCGGAAGATAAAATACCATAGTAGTTCATGAAGCTACTATAACAAAGTCTCAAAACAAATAAATAATATCAGTCTGAAAACAAATACAATAGAAATCCCAAATACATAGAAGTCCACTAATACAAGAGCTGAAATAGGACAACTGAAACTGAAATAGATAAATAACTAGATAAGCAGAATCTCCAATGATTCCTAGCTCCAGAAAGTGAAATCCAAAGCTGTGAATACTCAGGCTGACCCGAGCGTAAATAAAAAAACACAAACACTCGAGTCAGGACATACATACTTATACAATGTAAACCAACTCAAGTGAACTTTAATAAAGGTGCAAGTAACTTAAAGGATGCTTGGGACCGCCCATCCTCTAAGGATCCGTTAAGCTATTTACTATGTAGTAATATTCGCTATTATAATAATGTCTAACAGTAAAACAAACATACTTTTTAATAGCATTAAGGGGTTACCTATATAGCCCTTAACACGTAATAGTCCCAGTATTCCATCCAGTATCAGCATACCTCCAGATAGGGAGGTTACCCTAAATACTCCATGGGCTACGGGAGAAAACCAAACTCGTAGTAAAGCTCGCTATGGTAGGTGACGCGGCACACAAGGCAATGCTAGGGTAGATATACCAATTATGCACACGGGCTGGTGGAAACACGTAGCAGCCACTACCGCCCACCTCGGACACACTCCCCAAATCAAAATCGAAGATGGCCATCAAATTAATCACAAGGTAAGAGTATAATATCGAAGGAAGGTGCCCGATCAGAGGAATGACCTCACTTGGCCCGAGATCGCTCCTGTTTTAGCCACCTTATGCCAACTCACGGGAGTCGGGTCCACGTTCATACCACAATAGGATCGTCGCCACCATCCTACTTCATTTTGAAATCTCCACTGCGTACACAGTTGTTAAAGTGGTTTTCGGTATCGACAGAGAGTATGTACACAGTTGTTAAAGAAAAATGTTACAATAAAAATCAAATTTTTCAATAATTTCACTTATTTAATACAAGTGTACCATTTCCCATTCTTTGCATTTTTAACAATTTACTTTACACTTAAATTTAAATTTCCATTTCAAAAAATAAAACTTAATTTCCATTTTATTTAATTACTTAAACTGTCATTTAAAAATCAAATCACAAATTTCCAAATTAAGTTATGTTTTAAATCACAATTTTTCCATTTATTTATTACATATTTAATACATAGAAAAATCATTAACCCTTTATTAAATCATTTTAAATTCAATTTAAATCAAATTATCATATTTTTACATTTAAAATACTTAAAATTTTCCAGAAAAATATATAAAATAACCACGGGTCTGTATAATATTTTCTAGCCTAAGTCAAGTGATACGGATAATATATCATTTCAATCCGTAATTTACAAAGAAAATTCGGGTTCTATCATTTCAAACCCGCAATCCCAAGTTAATAAAATAAATATAAATCGCTTAGGCTTATCATTTCAGCCCATAACGATTTTTCCCTATTCTAAAGTCCTTTCGGGTATGTATCATTTCAACACATAGTGATTCTATTCTACAGGGAACTTGTAGTGTGAGAAATAGAATAAAATAAACAATATAACAAAATATAACATAGCAGATGATGTGACAGGTTTATAACAGGGTTTTACATCATATAATACATATCACAGGCAGGTATAACATTACATAACAGTTTCTACACATTCACTTGTTGTCACTTCACAATTCTATAAGTATAAATGTCATGTGTGAATACTCACCTTTTTACGCTGGAGTTAGCAAATCAAACACACAAACAAAAAATCCAGAAAGCACGATAGCACGACTTGATTCGAGTGGAGAGAGAGCCAAGATGTTAATCTTGTATTCATCAACAAAACAAAGCAAAATATAAATATAAATTTATAATACAAAGATTAAATTGAAACAAATGGAAATAGAATTAGACAAATGACTTAACCAAGCTTTAAATCAAATTTGCTTGACCCTAACTCAACATTTGCTCGGCCACAATGCTATATTGGTTCGTCCATGGTGGGTTTATAGGTTGAAATGGATCTGGTTTGGACTCATATAGGCATGGTTAGGCAAGAATGTGAAGGGGTAGGAGTTTGCAAGCAAGGAAGGTAAAGGGTCAAGGCCAAAAGTGGAGTTTTGGTTGCATCTAGGCTCGGCCTATGGGTCAAGTGGCTCGGCCAGGGGCTGCTACAGGTCAGGTCAGAGGGTAGGGTGATGGTCAGAGGTGGTATACTCAGGTGGTGGTGGTTCTATGGTGGTGGGTGAAGCTAGAAATGAAGGGGATGGTGAACAAGTGGCTCGGCTATGCATTGTTTTCAACGTTTTAGCAAAGTTTTGTAGTGATAACCTACTTAGGTGGTCACGGCCAGATCTGGACAGAGGGGGTGGTGATGTTGCCGTGGATGAGGTAGGGAAGGAAGTGGTGGTGGTCGATGGAGGAGATGGTGGGGTAGTGGCCGAGCAACATGAGATGAATCAGGGCAAAATCAATGGAAAAAGAAGAAGAAAATGAGAAGAGAGAAGCCATGACTTACAAAATATTTTCAGAAATATGGAATGGCCGAAAGAATGAAGTGATGAGAAGTTTTTTTCACATGAAAAGCAAATAAAACTCACGGCTAAACAATAGAAAGGAACGGCCAAAGCAAGTGTAAGGACAAGGAAATGAAAGGCAAAGAAAAGGAAAGGTCACAAGTTAAACTGTAAGCTTGTCTCTTTGAATTTCCAATTCATTTTAATTCAATATAAACAAATAAAAATCAAGTAAATAAAATAAAAATTAAAAAATAATAATGTAGAAATGAAAATAATAATTATTCTTAGGAAAATAGGAAAATAAATAAAGAAAATAGTTTATTATATTGAAACTAGAATTAAAAATTGTAAACAAAATATAACTAACATTGGAAAATTACAACTACACTTTTAAAATGTTTTAAAAATAAAATTTTGAAATAAAAATCTAATAAAAAAATTTGCAAAAACATTGGGTTGTTACACTCACCCCCACTCAAACCTTTTCGTCCTCGAAAAGAACGAAACAAGGAAAACAAAGAAAAACAAGATAGAAAAGCAAATAGTACCTGAAACGAACAATTCCAGATTTGAAGCACGAATGCTCTCCTCCGTCTCCTAGGTACAATCTCGATCATCAGTACTCCACTGTACTTTGACCAGACTAACAGATTTCCTTCTTAGCTTCTTCGTACCTCTGTCGACAATATGAAGTGGCTTCCTCTCGACAGTCAGATTAGGCTCAATATCCAAACTATCAAGAGCAGAAGGCTGGACAATAAGAGATGGGTCATGCAGATAGTGACGAAGATGCGAGACGTGGAATACATCATGCACTCCAGAAAGTTTCTCGGGCAAATCCAAATGATAAGCCAAAGAACCAACTCTTTCCACAATGCGGAAAGGACCAATGAACCTAGGAGAAAGCTTCCCTCTACGACCAAAGCGGATAACATTCCTTAAGGGAGAGACCTTAAGGAAAACCTGATCACCAACAGCAAACTCTAAACTCCGCCTACGCCTATCAGCGTACTTCTTCTGCCTATCCTGCACAACCCGCAACTTCTTCTTAATCGCCTCAACTCTCTCAGAAGCCTCTAAAACCATATCAGGACCAAGAACCAAACGATTACCGGATTCAATCCGGCAAGATGGAGATCTACAAGGTCATCCATAAAGAGCAGCAAACGGAGATGTTTTAATACTAGCCTGAATTCAAAGATAGAATGAGATAGATAAAGGATTAAGATAAGCTTAAAACAGAAGATTAGATTATACCTGATAACTATTATTGTAGGTGAATTCGACAAGATGGAGATGATCTTCCCAAGATCCTCCGTAATCAAGCACACAAGCACGAAGAAGATCTTCGAGAATCTGATTTACTCTTTCGTTTGACCGTCGGTCTGTGGATGGTAAGTAGTGCTCAGATTCAGATGAGTACCCAAATATTCCTGAAAAGCTCTCCAAAACTGACTAGTAAAGATAGGATCACAAAAGATACTGAAAGGAACACCATGGAGACGAACAATCTCTCTCATGTAGATCTCAGACAAGCTAGAAGCAGAACGAGTAGACTTGACTGGAATGAAATGAGCGGACTTGGTCAGTCTATCCACAATAACCCAGATACTCTCATTACCCCTCCTAGTCCTCGGTAATCCATCAATGAAGTCCATAGAAACCTGTTCCCACTTCCAATTGGGAATCTGAAGGGGCTGCAACAAACCAGGGGTCTTCTGATGATCGGCCTTGACTTGCTGACAAGTCGCACACCTACTAACAAAGATAGAGATATCTCGCTTCATACCCTTCCACCAATAAAGCCTCTTCATATCCTGATACATCTTCGTCACACCAGGATGAATAGAAAGTCTGGATCGATGATTCTCCAGAAGTAACTCTTGTCTCAATCCATCAACATTCGGGACACAAATCTTATTATTAATCCTCAAAATACCTATATCATCGATCTGAGCTCCACTACTACCACGACTACTACCACCAACTCTGCTACGAACACTCTCCTTCATCAATCTAAGCATCTCATCCTCATCTTTCTTAGCCACGATTCGATCCAAAAGAGGAGAAGAAGAAACAACAAGCTGACACAACAAAGCCTTCTTCCGACTCAGAGCATCGGCCACAACATTAGCTTTACCAGGAGTATAGCTAATATCGAGGTTGTAAGAAGCCAGAAACTCAAGCCAACGAACTTGTCTCTGATTCAGATCCTTCTGGGTGAAGATATATCTCAAAGACTGATGATCAGTGAAAAGTTCGAACTTAGTTCCTAGAAGATGATGCCTCCAAAGCTTCAAAGCAAAGACAACAGCAAGCAACTCTAAATCATGAGCAGCATAATTAGCCTCATGGGTTTTCAACTGACGGTTGGCATAGGCAATGATCCTACCATCCTGCATGAGAACAGCACCCAATCCCTCACGACTAGCATCAGTATATACCGTCAATCCCTCACTCCCATTCGGAATGGTAAGAACTGGTGCGGAAGTAAGCTTGCTCTTTAACTCATTGAATGCAGATTTACACTCATCACTCCATATAAACTTAGCATTCTTACGAGTCAAAGCGGTGAGAGGTGCAGCAATCTGAGCAAAATTCTCAATGAATCTCCGGTAGTAACCGGCAAGGCCCAGAAAACTACGAATATCAGTTGGAGTCCTAGGAGTTTCCCAATCCTATAACAGAATAGGGATAAATAAGAACTACAGAAGAGATAGAATAAATAAGTGATAAAGGAAAAAGAGAAGGAAAGAAAGACTTACATTGATCGTAGCGATCTTGACTGGATCAACAGAAACTCCATTACTAGAAACAATGTGTCCAAGGAATCGGACTTCATCTTTCCAAAAATGGCATTTAGAAAATTTAGCCTTCAACTGATGATTTATAAGAGTCTCTAGAACAGATTTCAAATGCGACTCATGCTCTTCCTTGGTCTTAGAGAAGACAAGGATATCATCAATAAAGACTAGAACAAATTTATTAAGCACATCACAAAAAACACGATTCATTAAATCAACAAAGAAAGCAGGAGCATTAGTCAAACCAAAAGGCATGACTAACAATTCAAAGAACCCATTCTCAGTATGGAAAGCAGTCTTGGGAATACTTTCCTCAACAACTCTGAGTTGGTGGAAACCTATGGCAAGATCAAGCTGAGAGAAAACAGTAGCACCATAAAGCTGATCAAACATATCATTAATGCGAGGCATTGGATATCTGTTTTTCATAATGAGCTTGTTCAGCTCCCTATAATCAACACACATCCTCAAAGAACCATCGGACTTAGTGACAAAAACCACCGCTGCTCCCCATTCTGAATGGCTAGGTCTGATCAGACCCTTAGAGAACAAGTCCTCAATTTGCTTTCCCAACTCAACCTTCTCACGGGGTGCCATTCTTCTAGGAGGAAGAACTATAGGTCAAGCTCCAAGAGTAAGATCAATACGAAAATCAATTTCCCACTTAGGAGGTAAAGAAGTGACTTCACCAAATACATCGGGATAGAGTCGGACTACAGGAGTCGAATGAAGATCACCAGGAGAAGAATCCAGAGAATAAATAAAACCGCCAGCAAAATCCTAAGGCATGCGGCACTGAATAATCAAGGAATTACCCCGATCGTAAACAAGATAAACAGACCGGGCTTTACAAGAGATATGGGCATCATGTCTATTCAGCCAATCACTTCCAAGTAATAAATCAAAAGCATCGAAGCCCAGAACATAGGAATCACCACTAAAGCGATGATCCAAATAGAGAAGTTTCACTTGCTTACAAATCCTATCAAGGTTGGCAGGACCACCAATAGGGTTAGAAACACATAAAGGAATAGAAGCATACTCAGGAGAAAGGAGATGCTCAAACTTATCATACAAATCAATAGAGATAAAACTATGGGAAGCTCCAGTATCAAATAAAACACGAACAAGATGCTGAAATAAAGAAAAGGTGCCCTAAAGAGTACCCTGGTCATCACTAGGAGTAGGTGCCGGTGAAGATGCAGAGGTGATAGCAAATATACTAGAAGGCTTACCCTTCTACTGGGTAGGGCAATCCTTCCTGAGATGGCCAGGCTGAAGACAAATATGGCATAGATCACGCCTATTCAACTAAGCAGGAGGAGGAACCGCAGCACCAACTGAAGTAGGGCAACTATTTGCATAGTGTCCCTTCTGATCACACTTGAAACAGGTGATGGTAGAAAGGTCAACAGGTTGCCTTTGAGAAGGAGAAGATGATGAAGATCCTAAACCTGGATGCTTGAGCCAATTCTTCTTCTACTAATGGAAATTAGACTTTCTCTTCTTAGAGTTGGCAGAGGAAGACTGAGATGAAGGAGCACTAACAACATCAGGACCCTTAGAAGTAGGGTTCTCATAATGAATAGCCATATCCATAAGCTCGGTAAAAGTGCCATGAACATAAGAAATGAGACGAGCATAATACTCAGGACAAGCACCAGCTATGAACTTCTCATTCTTCTAAAGAGGAGTGTCTATCAGGCCAGGACCGAACTTGGAAAGTTCATTGAACTTCCGCTCATACTCAGAAAAGGACATGGTACCCTGCTTGAGATCCATGAATTCACGATAAAGCTGAGATTTAACGGCTTCTGGCATCCATTTTGCCACAAAAGCCTCCCTGGAAAAAGATACAGAAACAAAACTTAAGATAGATTCAAGAGAAAGGAAAATAGGAACAAAAGTCAAGATAACACAAAGGATACCTAAACTGCTCCCAGGAAATATCACCCTCGTTAGTGTGAGCTGTAACAGACTCCGACCAATCCAAGGCTGACTCTTGCAGCTACTAAGCTGCTAACTGACGCTTCTGGGCATCAGTAATCTCAAGACCGGAAAAGATCCTCTCTAAACTCTGTAACCATTGTTGGGCTTAAATAATGCTCACTGAACCGGTAAACTTGGTTCCACCAAGTTGAGAGAATTCCTTACAAAGAACAGTAAACCTAACATGTGCAGCAGGTTGAGGAGCTGGGGCAATACCACGACCCCTACCTCTGGCATTTCCACGATTCATCCTGAAAAATCAAGAATGAATTTTAGGACAAAGGTACAGAGAAGACAAAGATAAGACAATATACGATAAGACAAGATAAAATTCACTTGGATGAATATCCTAATGAAAGAAAATACTAACAAAGTAGACACGAATGAAAGGAAGTTTAGAAAAATCCCTTTACAACAAGAAAAGTTTATATCAAAATAATCTTTGAAAAATCCTTTGAAAAACATTTTAAAATCATTTTATACTTTGAAAATACATTCTCTCTCAAAGAAATGATTCTGAGGTTGATTTCACTCATTCTAGAGTATTTCTAGCCTATCTCTAATGAGTTTTTGCTCCATAGGCTAAGGTTTGCCTAAAAAAACCAAAGCTCTGATACCAACTGTAACGACCCACTATTTTGGACCATTCAAATCGACAATAATCCACACATGTCAGACTTGAATAATTCAAAATAACAGATTGTAATAAAATTTGGAGCAAATAAAATCATTCACAGACACAGAAATATCAGAATAACTCGCAGCGGAAGATAAAATACCATAGTAGTTCATGAAGCTACTATAACAAAGTCTCAAAACAAATACATAATATCAATCTGAAAACAAATACAATAGAAATCCCAAATACATAGAAGTCCACTAATACAAGAGCTAAAATAGGACAACTGAAACTGAAATAGATAAATAACTAGATAAGCAGAATCTCCAGCGATTCCTAGCTCAAGAAAGAGAATCCAAAGCTGTCAGGCTGACCCGAGCGTAAATAAAAAAACACAAACACTCGAGTCAGGACATACATACTTATACATTGTAAACCAACTCAAGTGAATTGTAATAAAGGTGCAAGTAACTTAAAGGATGCTTGGGACCGCCCATCCTCTAAGGATCCGTTAAACTATTTACTATGTAGTAATATTCGCTATTATAATAATGTCTAACAGTAAAATAAACATACTTTTTTATAGCACTAAGGGGTTACCCATATAGCCCTTAACACGTAATAGTCCCAGTAGTCCATCCAGTATCGGCATACGTCCAGATCGGGAGGCTACCCTAAATACTCCATGGGCTACGGGAGAAAACCAAACTCGTAGTAAAGCTCGCTATGGTAGGTGACATGGCACACAAGGCAATGCCAGGGTAGATATATCAATTACGCACACGGGCTGGTGGAAACGCGTAGCAGCCACTACCGCCTACCTTGGACACACTCCCCAAATCAAAATCGAAGATGGCCATCAAATCAATCACAAGGTAAGAGTATAATATCGAAGGAAGGTGCCCGATCAGAGGAATGACTTCACTTGGCCCGAGATCGCTCCTGTTTTAGCCACCTTATGCCAACTCACGGGAGTCGGGTCCACGTTCATAACACAATAGGATCGTCGCCACCATCTTACTTCATTTTGGAATCTCCACCGCGTACACAGTTGTTAAAGTGGTTTTCGGTATCGATAGAGAGTATGTCCATATCCGATCCCGGTCTCTTTAACAACCAATCGTTATTATAACCCGTGGTTATAAATTTCAAAAATAGTATATTTTCCAAATCGAAATACTTCATTTAAACCATTTAAAAGTAAAGTCATTATACATACAAATCAAATATTCAATTCCTAAAAAATTTAGCCTTTTTTGAGTTCATTTATTCACTTAAATACATTAAAATTCCAGCTTTCACAGCACTTAGAAAGTGCTGCGGTACGTTACATTTGAAAACAATTAAGTTCAGCAAAGACAGCATTTATAAACTGCTGTAATAGTTCAGTTTCATTTGAAAACAAGTTCAATTCAGAAAAGACAGCATTTACAAAACTGCTGTAGTAGTTCAGCGTTCAATTACATTTGAAAATCTCATTTCAGCAGACTGCAGCACTTACCAAGTGCTACTGTAGCTCTTTTATTAGTTTCAGGTCTTAGTTTTTATTCAGCAACCACAACACTTACCAAGTGCTGCAGTAGCCCTTAGTAAATTTAGCCTTTAGTTCATTTGCATCAACCACGGCACTTACAAAGTGCTGCAGTATCATTTACTTCAGATTTTAAGTTAGTTTCAGAAATGATAGCATTTCTGAAGTGCTACTAATTCAATTTCCAAATTTATAATAAAATTTCAGAAACAAATAAACTTCAATTATAACCATTTAAACTTATAAAAATCATATTTTTCACTTCAAAAATGTTCATTTAAATACCCTTTAACTTAAGATTTTATAAAGAAAAATGTTACAATAAAAATCAAATTTTTCAATAATTTCACTTATTTAATACAAGTGTACCATTTCCCATTCTTTGCATTTTTAACAATTTACTTTACACTTAAATTTAAATTCCATTTCAAAAAATAAAATTTAATTTCCATTTTATTTAATTAACTTAAACTGTCATTTAAAAATCAAATCACAAATTTCCAAATTAAGTTATGTTTTAAATCACAATTTTTCCATTTATTTATTACATATTTAATACATAGAAAAATCATTAACCCTTTATTAAATCATTTTAAATTCAATTTAAATCAAATTATCATATTTTTACATTTAAAATACTTAAAATTTTCCAGAAAAATATATAAAATAACCATGGGTCTGTATAATATTTTCTAGCCTAAGTCAAGTGATACGGATAATATATCATTTCAATCCGTAATTTACAAAGAAAATCCGGGTTCTATCATTTCAAACCCGCAATCCCAAGTTAATAAAATAAATATAAATCTCTCAGGCTTATCATTTCAGCCCATAACGATTTTTCCCTATTCTAAAGTCCGTTCGGGTATGTATCATTTCAACCCATAGTGATTCTATTCTACAGGGAACTTGCAGTATGAGAAACATAATAAAATAAACAATATAACAAAATATAACATAGCAGATGATGTGACAGGTTTATAACAGGGTTTTACATGATATAATACATATCACAGGCAGGTATAACATTATATAACAGTTTCTACACATTCACTTGTTGTCACTTCACAATTCTATAAGTATAAATGTCATGTGTGAATAATCACCTTTTTACGCTGGAGTTAGCAAATCAAACACACAAACAAAAAATCCAGAAAGCACGATAGCATGACTTTATTCGACTGGAGAGAGAGCCAAGATGTTAATCTTGTATTCATCAACAAAACAAAGCAAAATATAAATATAAATTTATAATACAAAGATTAAATTGAAACAAATGGAAATAGAATTAGACAAATGACTTAACCAAGCTTTAAATCAAATTTTCTTGACCCTAACTCAACATTTGCTCGACCACAATGCTATATTGGTTCGTCCATGGTGGGTTTATAGGTTGAAATGGATCTGGTTTGGACTCATATAGGCATGGTTAGGCAAGAATGTGAAGGGGTAGGAGTTTGCAAGCAAGGAAGGTAAAGGGTCAAGGCCAAAAGTGGAGTTTTGGTTGCATCTAGGCTCGGCCTATGGGTCAAGTGGCTCGGCCAGGGGCTGCTACAGGTCGGGTCAGAGGGTAGGGTGATGGTCAGAGGTGGTATACTCCGGTGGTGGTGGTTCTATGGTGGTGGCCGAAGCTAGAAATGAAGGGATGGTGAACAAGTGGCTCGGCTATGCATTATTTTTAAGGTTTTAGCAAAGTTTTGTGGTGATAGCCTACCTAGGTGGTCACGGCCAGATCTGGACAAAAGGGGTGGTGATGTTTCCATGGATGATGTGGGGAAGGAAGTGGTGGTGGTCGGTGGAGGAGATGGTGGGGTAGTGGCCGGGCAACATGAGATGAATCAAGGCAAAATCAATGAAAAAGAAGAAGAAAATGAGAAGAGAGAAGCCATGACTTACAAAATATTTTCAGAATTATGGAATGGCCGAAAGAATGAAGCGATGAGAAGTTTTTTTCACGTGAAAAGCAAATAAAACTCACGGCTAAACAATAGAAAGGAACGGCCAAAGCAAGTGTAAGGACAAGGAAATGAAAAGGCAAAGAAAAGGAAAGGTCACAAGTTAAAGTGTAAAGCTTGTCTCTTTGAATTTCCAATTCATTTTAATTCAATATAAACAAATAAAAATCAAGTAAATAAAATAAAAATTAAAACAAAATAATATAGAAATGAAAATAATAATTATTCATAGGAAAATAGGAAAATAAATAAAGAAAATTGTTTATTATATTGATACTAGAATTAAAAATTGTAAACAAAATATAACTAACATTGAAAAATTACAACTACACTTTTAAAATGTTTTAAAAATAAAATTTTGAAATAAAAATCTAATAAAATTTTTTTTGCAAAAACATTAGGTTGTTACACGCGTGCATGGGTATTGAAACATTAACATGCAAGAAGTATTTAATAGTAAGCATATATTATATTTCTATTTTGTAAATCTTCAATTCATTTCAATTTGTATATTTTAGTTGATAAATGTTTTATCAGTTATATTAAATGCAAAAATTTATTAATGTAGATTATTATAACATTATATAGCATATGTTCTTACAATATTAGAAAGGTTAAATGTATCATTTCATTTTTCTAATAATGCTCCCACTAGTCTTTTATGCTTCGCCAAACCTTAAGTCAAAACATTGAAGTCTTTCGACTTTACTAGTAGATGTTATGACTTGTCTGTCTTGGGATTTTGACCTTGAGTTTTCTCAATAAATCATAGCTCCATAATCAATGGTGTTAACCCAAAAAATGGATCAACACCCTGGTTTGAGTATGAAAGCACCAGCCCTATTCTTACAGAGCAATAATACAGAAAATAAGTATAGAATAAGACGGTAAAAGAAAGAAGACAAGGAATTTTTATAGTGGTTCGGTTGTTAACAAAGCCTACGTCCACTTTATAGTTTTATTGTGACTGATTGTTGTTACAAGTAGTGTTTGATTACAAGGCTTTTGATTATCCTTAGCTAGATTGAATTCCCAAAGTTGGAATCCAGTGGAGAATCACAGTGAATCCCTTTGGAGATTATTTTGAGGGAGGTAGAGAGTGAAAAAGTTTCCTGTGGAGCTTCAGCAACCAGTCCAGAGAAGATCCCATTTGTGTTGCAAGTAGGAAGGTATTTATAGGGATCAGAGAGCTTCTGGGCCAGGCCTGTTCAATAACAGCTCACAGATGACCATAGGAACATGCCACGAACCTTAGCTCGCAATCCGAGCCAAAACCATGGATCGCTAGCGATCCATGGTCTACGGTTCGCTAGCGATCCATAGATTTGACTTGCATGCAAGCTACTTACTTAGCTTCTTTCCCTATTGCTTTACTATGTTAGCATGTCAGAATGTTGTGATCAAGTATGGATCGTTGGCTATCCATGGTGTATGGATAGCTAAAGATCCATACACTTAGCATATTTTTGCTTTTATCTTTTAGGCCTTCTTTACTTCCCTCATGCCATAGCGATCCACGATGTTGTATGGATCGCTGGTGATCCATCGAGCATGGATTGCTAGCGATCCATGCACATAGACTATTTTTGGAGTTTAATGTCTGGAATGACTTCATTGCCTTGTATTGACGTTGTTCGTGTAGTGTTGTTGCTCGTTGCTCTATTTTGATGATGATTTACTAGCTGGTTGTATTTTACTGCTGATTGGACTGGACGGACGCTGGTCTCTTGGTTTAGTCAAACTCAGTCGTTGCTTTTCTAGTAGGACTTAGCTCTCTTTAACTCATTGCTTTAGCCCTTTTGGTTGAGTTCTGAGCCACTGACTTCATCAAGTTGTTTCATCTTCTCTTGGATCCTGTTGGGTTAAAAACCCAGATAACAAATGGATAACTCCTTATCGGTTGTATTATATACAACTCCTAACCCGTAGTACCTTATCCTAATTTCACTTCGACCTTGAGTTTTCTCAACAAATCAAAATGAAACTATTCACTCATACATACCATATCGTGATGGCTAAGTATAATATATATACCTTGAGTTTGCTCAACAAATACATATAGTTAACATATCTTGTCTATTCATTATATTAATAATACTACACATAACATCCCTAACCTGAGTTTGCCCAATAATTAATTTATTAATATATATGGTGGGGGACAACATTATATTAAAGATTCACAATCTTTAACTTATTTAGAGTGGTCTCGACTTATGGAATAATGTATTTCTAATGGAATATCCTAGTGATTCAAATGTCAGACACATTGGAAATCATGGTATATGTACATTTACGTATATATCTATTTCTTAAGTCTATTTGGGTCTCTTTAACGTTCCACCTTTGGTTTATAAATTCATATTATATAAAATAATTATTATATAACTCTTATATTTCATTAACTTATATAATAATTTTATGTACAACATTATATTAATTAAAACTTATTTTATTAATTTTAATTAATTAATAAATTTTATTTTATTATTCTAATATAACTTTTATATTGGACATGCTAAATATAACCTTTATAATATATACTATAATCTTTATAGTAATACATATATATCATACACACACATTGTGTATCTTTAATTTAATTTATTAACCTTTAATTAATTTATTTAATTAAACCCTTTTAATTAGATTACATTAATTTCAAAAGTCGTTTTATATATGCATACATGTATATTTATATTAGCTTAACCATTTTAGGATAATATAATGTATATCAATATATAATACATGCATATATATAATTAATTAACTTATTTATTCAATTTATTTTATTAATCTTATTAATAAATTATTTTTCAAAATTAATTTTTAAATTTTAAATTTTAAATTTTCAAACACTTTGAAATTTATTATGTTATCAAATATTTTAAAGACTTATGTTATATTATAACTTTTATAATAAACATGTTTCATTTTAAATTTAACTTTTAAATTTAAAATCTTTACTTGGATTTTCAAAACAATTTTGAAAATTAGCCAAAGGCCCAATTCATGTTGGGCCTATTCTATGAGGGGCAACCTTTGGGTTCACTTCACCTTTCAGGCCAGGTTGGTAACCAGGTAGGACATGGTACTTGATTTCCCAATTCCAATCCTAGACATTATCTTTCTAGAAACCATACTAAGTGGGCAAGCTTAATTAGTTAGCCCTAACATAACTAATTTTAATCGCATAGGCTATTGGGCTCTGATACCATTGTTGAAACTTAACCAGCCCGCATCAAAAGAAATGGGCAAATTTCATAAAAAATTCCTTTATTTGATCTTTATTGGGTCTACGTTGTCTAAATTCATTCAGAACTTTTCAAAATTTTCTTTTGAATGAAGTCTTCATTTTATTACAATTGTTTAAAAAAATTAATTTAGTTTTTAAATTGTTTATATATTATGATGAGCTCATAAAATATGCCAATGTGTAAAAGTGCAAGTGTAATATATGAGATATGCACATAGTTAATGTGAACGTTAATTAGGTGTTGGAATTTGCACTGCAAAGGACACATTTCATGTAACGAATGGGGTTTTTCGACCCTCGAAAACTGACACTAATACATCCACTATATTGCGTGCCGAGCATTCAAGTGCTGAAAAGACCGATTGTTAGGGGAAAGAAAGAAGATAAAAGATAAGAAGAAACTAAACGATCACAGAATCTCACAATGCAACGGAATAACATATGTTAATCAACATAATTTTTTTTACAAAGTCATTTCCAAAATGATACATCAAAGTCATACTAATACAAATCTTACCCTATGACAATTATAACAGCCTGTCCCTACCTAACTGATACAATATACATACAAACAGCCAAAACAAGATAATAACTAGCTATCAATGAAGCCTCCTACTCCAAGCTCCACCAAAATGCATCCGTGAGAAACCTAAACTAATTGGCTACTTATAAAAATTTGAGCACCCATGAGTTTTAGGGAAAGAAAGTAAACTCTAGGTCAAACATGGGTCTAGTGTGAGTAAACTCAACAACCGAATTATTATGTTTAAAACCCTTTTAAAATCAAAGGTATCTCGTAAGACCATGCTGCACATAAACACGAACGAGTTTTTACCTTACGATAACCAAAACAATTTTTATACAAAATCCGATGATATTATAATAATGTCTAAGCGTTCAAAGTAAATTATGAAAATAGATTAAATGTGTGCATCTCACATTTCAACATAGTTAGGCACAATTAAAACCATATGGTGCTTATTGGAGAATGGATTTCGTATTATGGCAAGGCATCGGCGTACCACCTATTACAGTACACGTCTAGAAAATGTACCGAGGATCTCGCCAGGATCCCCTGCTAACACAAAACCAACCTAACCCTTACTGGATAGTACCGATGTAACGACCCACCTTTTTGGACGGTTTAAATCGACAATAAACCACACGTGTTAACTAAAACCATTCAAAAGGGAGGATTGTTAATGGGGTAAATAAGAAAATAAGAGAAAAGAAGGAAAAACAAAACACAGAATCTCACAGCGAAATGATAAAATATAATAATCAAATAAACAGTTAATGAAGCTGTTTTATAATATATCATTTGATTACACTTTTACAATACAATCAGAGGTATACATACAACAGGTATATTAGGATAATGCAGCGGAGCAACATGATGTAGTGGAATATATATATATATATATAGTATACAAATCTCCGTCTTCGTCCTCCAGAAAAAAGTCTTCAACACCGAAATGCTCAGGCTGACCCAAGCATAATGAAAAGACAAAACACTCAAGTTAGAACTAAAAGATCTAATGTAAGTTAAATCAACAGCAAATAAATATGAGTGTAACGGCTTCACAGATGTTTACGGAATTTCACATCTCCTATCCAGTGTATAACGTGTGTGCAATAACTTAAGAGATGTTCGAGATTCCCATCTCCTAAGGATCCGTTATACTATTTATATGTAGTAAAATACGCTATGTATATGTAGTGTCTATCAGTAAAGTAAAGTATTAAAATAGTGTTAAGGCGTTACCCGTATACCCCTTAACACATTTTTATAAATGCCATAGTCTATACAGTACTGTAAACTCCACCAAACCGGTGGGCTATCAGGGAGCACTCCATAGGTACGACACAAAACAAAATCATAGTGGGCTCAATAAGGCATATGACAGGGCACACGTGGCTATACCCACGGTAGGATTCTACCGGATTGCGGAACCAAGCTGGTGGTAATGCATAGCAGCTACTACCTCCCACCTCGAACAACACTCCCATAATAAAATCGAACTGGCCACCAATCAATCGCAAAGTAACAGATATGGTATCGAAGAAGCGTATCCGATAGGAGGAGCACCTCACTTGGCCTGGTTATGGCTCCTGATTTTAGTTATATCAAGCTGACCCGAAGGTCAGGGCTGTGTTCTTACCTTATACCAGTAGCGTTCGCCAAACCATCCTACTTCGTTCTGGATTCTCCACCACGTGCACAGTTGTTAAAGTGGTTTCGGGATTGGCAGAGAGTATGACAATATCTGACCCCGGTCTCTTTAACAACCAATCGTTATATTTTTCACACCGTAGTCATTTTATAAAACATTTATAATAATAAATCCAGAAAAAAGTACATACTTTCATATCAAGATATCTATATACTTATTCCAAAAGTATAAATATATTCTTAAATACCGAGGAAGATTTCTTTTAATCAATTTCGATAATAATTTATAAATCTCTCTTAAACCATTTATAACTATTTGTATGCTTTAAAACCATTTATAAAGCTATTTATAAATTCCAAAACAGTTTACAACCTTTCCTTTTTCATAAACCTCTACGCAAATTCCTTTAAAACGCTTCCAAATCCCTTTACACAAGTTCTTTTATAAAACCCTTTATAAAATCCTTTAAAACCTTTATAACTCCTTTATAAATAAAAATCTTTTATAAAAATCCTTTATAAAAATATTTTATAAAATCCTTTTACAAAATCCATTATAAAATCTCTTACTAAACTTTTATAAATTCCTTACATAACCCTTTACAAAATTCTAAAATCTTCTACAAAGTCTTTTATCTATTAAAGTTATTATAAAAGTCTATATTTATTATCTTAAATCAAAACTATATTTATTATATTAAATTAAATTTAAAATATATATTAAAACTATATTAAATATTTTATTATATTAAAATTTTAAACTATTTAAAATATATATTTAAAACTAAATAAAATTATAAGTTAAAATCTTAAATTTACATTTAAAACCATATATTAACTTGTAATTTGAAGCTTTAAAACATATAAAGTAAATTATTTTCCAAATATAAATTTTTAAACAAAATCATTAAATTAAATTTAAAAATCAAACATACTTTACCATTTAGAAAATAATTTAAAACCGACCAACGGTGTTCGTATATAATTTTCTACCCTATGGTCAACTGATAGGGTATGTATCATTTCAACCCAAAATTGTTAAATTTTCCAAGTATATATCATTTCAACCCGTATCCCGAATCAACGATTTCCAAATCAATAAAATCGCTCGAGTTTATCATTTCGACCCATAACGATCTTCCCTAATCTATAAGATCATTCGGGTATGTATCATTTCAACCCATAGTGATTTTCCTAACAATAAACTAAGGGAACTTGAACTGTGATAACAACATATATAATAAACATAACATCCAATCATCCAAAATGTCAACAAATAAACATCCATCACAATCAACATCCAAATCAGTCAATAAATCACAACAATTAATTGGTTATCGGTTTAACTATAATCTAATTTCAATATTAATTTAAATGACAATTTAATTCAATATAAATTCAAATTAAATTAAAATGTCAAATTAAACTACCAACAGCAACCAATAATATTTTTATCACATCATAAATTTAATTTAACTACCATAAGATGGTTTAGTATTTGTGAGTGGGTTAAATCACTTACCTTTGATTTATCGTCGACTTAAAAATCCAAATAAGACCCAAAATTTGAACTGTCTCAGAATTCATCCAAACCAGTTTCATATTTTCCAAAATTCTGATACGATCGCAACGGAAGAAACTATGTCCAAATCCGAGTTGGCATGCAAAAGTTATTTAAGTTAGAAGGTTTAAAATCTAAATTTTAAATTAAAATAATCAAAAGGGAAAAATAGTAATTTTTTACCTCTGAAACCCTAACAGCTACCGAGCACAACAACCACGGCCGCCACCTTCATCCACATGCCGCCACGCCTACACGCCCCTGACCACAGATCAGACGTCACCCTATCTCCACCTCGCCCAGGCGCGCCACTCCAAGGCCGCGCGACACCACCATCATCGCCGGAGAAGCCATCTACACGTCGATGGCGCCGCCTCTAAATCGCCCAGATCTGGCGACACCTTCACCTACTGCATGAACGAAACCCATGGATCAACTCCTCTCGGCCTCCTCTACGTCGCAGCACCTCCCGATCGACGAATCGATGAAGATCCATCGTTGAAAACAAAACTCTAATTTTCAACGACCGAGACTTCTTCACTGATTTTTGGCCAAACTGAACCTCGATTGCAAAAATGAATCTCAGATCTAGATTACACTCGTCGAGAGCTTTCTAACGATATATAATTTGATATGGTTTGAAGAGTTTGAATTTTCAATTTGACTTTGAATTTGGGAATTAGGGTTTAGGTTGACAGCCATTAGGAAGGAGGAAGAAGCAGATGAGAAGTACGTACAAAAATTTGAAAAGATAGCTAGGGTTTCAAAACATATTTATTTATATCGATAGAGATGGATAAAAATGAATGGACGTATCGAATTGGGTAGAAACGATAACAACGACCCGAAAAGCCTGTTTTGTCCCCGAAACGAAAATAGGTCATCCCATATATCAAAATATTAGTTTTTGATATTTTTAAACTCAATGGAACTAGTTTCAAACCCTAATTCTATTGTATACAGAAGTTAGCTTTCAAAATCAAATTATATTCATTTAAATTCCATTAATTGATTTCTATGTGTTTCGAGCTCGTACGATCAAACGATAAGTCTGATCGCTATGAAACTTGAAATCCTATAATAATTCACTGTTACGGATCTGATAAAACTAGTTTCATCGAAATACGAGATAGTGGCCAAAATGGCTAATTTTTCACGTTAATTAAATAAATTATTATTAAATTGATTTAATCACCTTTAAATTCTAATTTAAAAGTTAACAATTTTATCATTCTTGATTACATAGAAATAATAATCTTTAAAATAAATTTTCCATGTTAAATCCAATATTTAAATATTACACTAATTTCAGCGTTCAATTACAACTGTAATAAAATCCCATTTAATTATATTTTAATTCCCAATAAATTATTTTATTTCGATTTACACTCTTATTATTGAATCAACTATTACATTATGAATATAATTAACATTAGTTTACATTTTATTACATTCATATTCTACAGTTATCATCTTAACTCATATTAACGACAATATTTAATTATATTGAATTCAACAATTGATTCCAACAATTATTTTATTCCTTATTTACAATTTTAACCAAATTAGCTTTACAATTATTTCAATTGATTGAAATTACATTAAAATAGTTGTCAATAACATTCAAACGATAAAATTAAATTATATTCTAATTATTTTCTCATTAATAAATCATAAATTTTAAATTTATCAAAATATTACATTCCAAAATCTTATTAAATTTAATATTTTTAATTATCAAAAATACAGGTTGTTACAACCGAATATGTCATCACCTCGGTTGCTTTGCAACCCTTTTTATTGAGATCTCATACACAACCAATCCATAAATATGTAGATATACATATAATGGTAATGGCACACCCTAATGGGAGTGACCCACTTAACCCTGCTACATCTCCCATATTTTAGTCATTCCCGGTTGCTGAGGCTTGAGGCTACGCTTACCTTTTGAATAGCAATCCCACTTAGAATGCTAACACTGCCTCCAAGCAGCAATGCATTGCCAAACATTCATCCATATGAGTTGTCCAGGATAAGGACAAACCGATGGCACTACTTCTACTACATCCATTTTGGAATAATCCTCAAGATTAATAGCAAGCAGCCCTTGCACTTTAATGGCTCCATCTTCGGTTCCATACTCTTCAAGATGTCTTCAGTTCGTAACGCTTGTTGGATCGACGTGGTTATCAGATAACATATCTGATCCCAGTCTCTTCGAAACAACTTCCGATAGTTTCTGGTAAACTCAACCCCGGTTCTTTAGGAAATAAGCAAACAAAAGATAAGAGCGGAGTTTACCTCCTAACCGTTTGTGGACAAATTTCCTTATCATCTATCCTAGAAGAACGAAACGAGATTTTTACGCATAGTACAGCATTATTGGAGATGACTATGCCATATAACTCACGTGTTTCTCCTAAATAATTCAAAAGTTACGTTTTGGTCCAAATTTGATAGTCGGTAATTTAATTATCAAATAAACAATCATTCAGTATTTATTTAATTCCATATGGGATGTACCAAACCCTTGTTAATAAATTTCCAACAATTAAAATACTTTGCAAAACTGATCAAAAGATCTCTTCAAAACACTATTCCCAAAACCCATTACGTCCCTTTTACACTTGGAAAACATTTATATACTTATCTCAACGGTATAAGTATATTACCAGAACATTTGGCAAATTTCCTCCTTTTAAATTCCTTTTTTTACAAACATTACTTACTATAAAACCCAACCTCTTATCCCTAATAACAATTCTCTTTTTTTAAAGCTCACTTCATAATTCAAATAACTTATAAACTTCCAAAATAAATTTATAACTCTTTTATAAATTCCCAAATTAATTTATAAAACTCTTTGCTAATCTCTAAAAATAATTTATAAATCCTTCCTTTATTTTTAAACTCTTTATAAAATTTGCTTTATAACTCCTTTATAAAATATCATTATAAAATATCATTTGTGAAACTCATTAGGAAAACCCTTTTATTTAGTGAAAACTCCTTTTATAAACAAGTTATTACATATACAACTTTATAAAATACTAATATAATTTGAAAATCATTTATAAACTTTAAACCCAAATTGATTAAAGAATTGAAATTGATTCAAAACCATACTTTATAAATTTGAAAAGAGGCTTAGTAAACCCAATGGTACTAATTTAAGTTACCATTTAATTTCAATTTCACTTTCAAGTCATTCAACAATTTATTTGCATACGCTAACATACATGTAAATACACTTCACATCCAAATAAGGAAATAACATGTCAATACAAACTAACTGGCATATACATGTCCAAATAACATAATGGCAGAATGGTGATTTGTCATGCTAAATAGACGTCCAAACAATCAAATAATTAACTTATAGTAAAATGAGGATTTATTCTGCTAATGTATATGTCCATACAATCAAACAACCAATCTATAGCAGAAGGGGATTTATTCTACTAATATATGTCCATAATAATCAAACCAATTACATTATAGCAGAACGGGGATTTATTCTGCTAATAGATGTCCACACAAACACAACCACCCACATTGTAGTTCATTAACAGTTGTTTTTCTACATTATGGTATCGACATTTGAATTCCTTGTGTTCAAACCATCTTTGAAAAAAAGTACCTTAAAAACAATTTGATTCTTGGAAAACAAAAGATTTAAAACTTAAAACTCCATTTTAGAATGATTATTAGAAGCTAAACTCTTATTAAATCATAATTAATCTTTATTAAATTTGAACTTAATTTAATTATAAATAATTAAATAATTAAACCTTTAATAAATAATTTATTTATAAATTAAACCCTTTATTAATTATGAAATAATAATTTAAAACCTTTATTAATAATTATTGTTAATTAATCTCAATTAATTAATTAAATGATATTTTAATTAAAACTTAAATAATAATTTAAACCTTTAATAATTAATTATTTTAAATTATAAACTCAATTAATTTATAATTAAAAATAATTAAACATTATCTTAATAGTTAATTAATAATCAACTCTATGTTTAATTAATAATTAATTGAAAATAAATCATATACTTAGCTCATAATTAATTAAAAATTAATCTTACCTTTTGAAAGATAATTAATTGGTAACTAATCAACTCTATGTTTAATTAATCAACTCTATGTTTAATTGATAATTAATTGAAAATAAATCATATACTTAGCTCATAATTGATAATTAATTATTAAATTCTTAATTAACTTTCCTCAATCATTATTATTGTTTCTAGAAACATTTCAAAAACACTTTAAAGTATAAAAACTTAACATTTCAAAATTCGAACTTTTTATCGAACTACATCCATAGCGACTATAGCTACGGATGTCATAACTTGCAAATGTTTTGGCTTTTCTCTTTGGAAACTTAACACCAAACATCTTACTAACTTTTTAAAACACAAAATAAATAATTTGAAACCAGGTTTCTAACTTTAAAATCTATCTTGATTACAAACTAAAACTCATACTTTTCATAAAGGATTCTTCATCGATAACCAAATCTAAGTGTTAACTTTTCTTAGCACAACAACCACATAACTATGTCCATATAAACTTATACATAAATCAAACCAAAACAAACAAGATCACACTTTCACATCCTTCACAAAAATCTAGACTTCACATTCAAGCATACACTTACTTAACCACAAGCATTCACATATATAAACAACATATATATACATCCAAACCATACAGTAATACAACCAAACAACCAACTAATTTTACCACCCAATAGTTAATAAATGAAAAGGTAAAAACTTTCCCAAAATTAAGAAGTTTACTCACCAAAATTTTGCAAAACTCTTTTGAAAACTTGAAATATTTAGAACTTGCAAAGCTTGGAAAAACACAAAATCAACTCGAAAATGGGTCATTTTCTCCTCAATTTATAGCCATGTTATTCTCAGAATTTGGAAAAGTTTTCAAAATAAAATTTCTTGGAAATTCTTTTCTCTATCATTTCAAAAAAATAATCACTCAATTTGGATTTTTTTGAGGGAGATATGGTCAATAGAAAGAGTGGTATTTTTGGGCTAGAAAATCTGAGTGCAAAAATAGGTCTGGAAGAAATGCATTTTTGACATAGCTAAGCTCAAAATTTGAAGAATTGGTACATATGGAAGTTGTAGCCACTGGAATTTTATATGGTTTAAAAAAAAAATTCCTCCATTTGGGTCGGATATGAGGAAAATATGATAGGAGGAAGAGGAGGAAAAATTTGAAGAAGGAAAGGGCTATTTATAAGCAAGAGAATAAGGTGAATTACCTAATTACCCTTGTCCTTTGCCCTCCACTCATTTTCTTCCACTTCACCACCTTTTCCTCCTCCTAGCACTTCATGTTAAATTATGTTTAAACATGTTTTAAATACTTAGTGCACTTTATGTTTCCCCTGATGTGGCATTATATCATTTTCTTCTTTTTCTCTTAATTATATTTTAAACTTTATGTACTTAAGTGTATACACATGCATACATACATTATACAAGCCTAACATTTTTAAAAATGTATATGTTTAATTAATACAAAGAGTTCAAAACATTTCCGATAAGTTTTATCCGATGAAAAGTCGAAAATTCGGAAAACGAATTCTGATCACATTTTTTATTTTCTTCGAACTAAATATTTTTGTAAACCAAATTTGAAAACTAATTCACCATCATTATTTATTATTTAAAAGATTTTTATTTTCATTATAAAACCTATAAATTGAATATTTGAAATTAATTAAATATTCGTAAATCAAAGCAGTGAAATTCTGGGTCGTTACATTCTTCACCCCTTAAAAGAATTTCATCCTCGAAATTACACCTCAACCCATTCTAAAAAACACTTAACACTATACATCAGTTCGTATGACGTATATAGATCATTCTTATACAAAAATATGATTTGATCACTACTCAAATACATTGCTTTATTTCCAAACTACTATCGCTCACCCAATTCTCTAGTGCGGACGTGCGGACTCTAATCAGGCTTCCTGATTAAGAACATCCGTTCTCCTTACATGGTTGTAACTATGATAGAAAACACTGGTCCCATACCAAAAATTCTCATCAAGTGCTCGTCATCAAAAATCGAGTAATAGATCCTTATTTGGAATGGTGTAAAACACCTCAAAGCCATGTACTCGAATATTAGATCAAAACTATATGGAAGGAAAAATGATCTACGTCCAACCTACGCACTTATATAATTGGTTCCCCCTAATACCAATTCTATTTCCACTAAATTATTTATGAAAACATTTCATAAAACTAAACTTAGGTTCACTTAGATACTACTCTACTACATCTTAAGAGTATATACCTATATCTGGTTTAACCATTCCATTTTTCATCTATCTCCCTAAGAAAACTCAAGATCCAAATACATAGTCTTATTTCAAAAACTTTTTGAAATGATACTAAAATTTTAATTCTTAGAAAATTTACATATAGCCCGAGTAATTCCAAAATGATACTAAGGAACTGGGTACTACTAAATAGTATCATACACTCCTTTACTAGGAAGGGTAATACTCTAGAGAAGTTTTTACCATCCGAACACATCATTTTCCTAATTTTAAGTTATTTTCGAGCCACTCGAACTAGTTTACTTAAAAATATTACTTTTATTTCAAAATCCCATTTTTGAAACAATACTTTTCATTTTTCCAACAAAATATTTATCACCCACTTTCATTGGGTTCATTCGGGTTTGAACTTGTTTCGATTGTACAATAATAAAGAGAATAATTTACTAAGTGCACTACAATGTTCGCCTAGGCAAACATCTGATCGCCACTTAAAAGATTATTTCGATCACCACAAAATAATCAAACCCCATTCCCCCTAACCAATCCAAAGAAAACACTTCTTACATTTTCATTCCCAAAATTTTATACTTCAACAAAAATTGCTTTCGAATAATACTATTATTATTTTCCAAAATCTTGAAAACCATTTTTCAAAAGCGCCTGGATTTAAGTTCTTAAGTTTTCAACCTAAATTATTTTTAATGAAAAGTCACATTCTTATTAATCTATTTCCTAATATTTATTTCAAATATTCCAACTTTATAAAAACATTTTCTATTAGATCAAATTTTAATCCAATATTAATAATTGAACGCCTTGTAGTCAAATTGTAAAACTTAATTCACAAGGTGTTCGCTTCATTGTTTTCCCTATTTACATTTACCCAACCCAAATCTCAAAAAGGGATGTTACCTATACACAATAACAATAGTCAATGCTCAAACTGGACGAGCATGACTAAACAAACCCTAAATGATAATAATAAAATATATTACCTTCTAACAACAATACCTCAAAATACTATACTTTTTTGAAATCATTCTTTAATACAAAATATATTTCTAGGTAAAATTATTTCATTTACCCAATTTCAAAACAATACTGTGTCACTTTGCCTTATTCAAGTGTTTAGGAACCCTTATCGACACCATAGCATCCCACATCTTGACCAGAGTTCTTAAGCCACTCAACAGATAAATCAAAAAAATATAAAACATTTGTATATCACTAACAAATATGCACTCTTATATAATATATACACTTAAGCTTATAATAAGGCATTCCATTACCTTATCTCTTAACGAGTTACCCCACTAAAGCCAAGGTTCTCGCTTAACCTCGCTCTGATACCAAATGTAACGAACGTAGGCTTTTCAACCATCCTTCAGTGAGACCGGTAGGCTTTTCAACCATCCTAGCACTCACCGTGGCATTACACTGGTACCTTGAATCTGCTTTTACGTCCAGCCACGCGACTGTAAGCACCTAGCAAACCAACCCATCAAGGCCTTATACTACCTCTTCGGGACGTGTAGGGGTAAGAGTCTTTTGCTCGCCACCAAACAGAAAGCGAGAACCCCCTATCATGTTATCCAACCAATGGAAACAGATCTGATTCCGGTCTCTTTGAAACAACTTCTGGTGGTTTCCGGTAAACTCAACCCTGATTCTTTAGGAAATAAGCAGACAAAAGTTAAGAGCGGAGTTCATCTCCTAACCGTTTGTGGACGGATTTCCTTATCATCTATCGTAGAAGAACGAAATGAGATTTATACGCATAATATAGCATCATTGGAGATGACTGTGCCATATCACTCACGTGTTTCTCCTAGATATTTCCAAAGTTATGTTTTGGTCCAGATTTGATAGTCGGTTATTTAATTATCAAATAAACAATCATTCAACATTGATTTGATTCCATATGGGATGTACCAAGCCTTTATTAATTAATTTCCAATAATTAAAATACTTTGCAAAACTGATCAAAAGATATCTTCAAAACATTATTTCCAAAACCCTTAACATCCCTTTTACACTTGGAAAACATTTACTTACCTCAACGGTATAAGTATATTGTTAGTCCATGAATTGATTGTTTTGATTGAAATTGGTTGTTTTGAATGATTTGATTTATACTTGGTGTGGTTTGATGATTGTATAAATATACACTGATATATTTATAATCGTTGATTAAATATCATGTCTATAAGTATAGTTATTTCTTAATATACTTTATTATATAGTTTATTAATGCAGGTACTTGAGTACAAGAATGAGGGGGAGTTGTATAGTTTAGAGTTTGTTTGTTTTTGTTGATGAAAAAGGGGGAGATAAATATAAAATAGGATAGTCAGGCATAGATTAAGGGGGAGTTATAAGGGGGAGTTATTAGATTTAGGGGGAGTCAATAGGATAGAAGTAATATTTTATAAACAAAGGTTGTCATCATCAAAAAGGGGGAGATTGTTAGTCCATGAGTTGATGGTTTTGATGACAACAACCTTAGAATAAGATTATAAAATATAAATACTAACAATATAGTTTAGATATATATGTATATGTAGGATTTAACCATGCAGGTACCAAGAATGAAGACTGTATAGTATAGAGATTCAAGATATCAAGATTGAAGACTCACGAGTATCAAGATTATCAAGAGTTCAAGATTTCAAGATAAGTATCGAGTCTAGAATTTTGTTAAAACTTCATAATAGCACTGAAATCTTCACTCCAATTTTCTTTTGGGATGGAACCCATTTCTACCTTTTTAGTGGCTTACAAACCCACGATAAGTAGCTTACAAACCTACGACAAGTGGCTAACAAACCCACGAACATCCTGGTTTTGTACAAGTTCTCGAGTCCTGACATGATGAGATATTCTGCAGGAAGAAGCTTGCAAAACTACTTCAAAATGATTTTCAAAACTACTTCGGAATGATTTTCAAAACTGCTTTTCAAAATGTTTTAGCCTTAAAAATTATCTTTTCAAATGATTTTCAAAAAGATGTTTTAGCCTTAAATATTCTTGTTTTTAAACTTCGTTTATTTTAAACTATCTTTTAAATATAATATATTTATACTTAGATTTAAATACAAAATTATAGTAAAATTATATATATATTATTCTCTATATTTATATATGTATTTTAACTATAGTCAAGTATATTTGTAAAGTTTAAATTAGTTTTAATATAAGATAAAGGTTATTTTCAAAGAAAATCAAATCATCAAAAATTGCTTTGGGATGCCGACATGCCTATGGTGACCATGTTGACATGGTGACAGTTGAGTTCAAAATTTAAATTTCAAAAGAAGTGTCTATTCGTCATAACTCTTCACGAATGGACATGACTGTTGTTCTTCTATAAATAGGGGTTAGTTTCAACGAATTTTTAATCAGTTTTTCTGGTTTTTCACTCCTCTTCTTCTTCCACATTTTCTTATTCAAAATCCTATCATTACTCTGCTGAAATCAACATTGAATCTAACTAGATCATCTCTGGTTTGATTCTCTATCATTATCTCAACAAGATCTAAGTGCTATTCAGAGTTATAGGCTTCTTTGTAATCTATCTAGCGAGTAAAGGTGTGATTGTAGCCTTGGAAATCAATCAAGCGAGAAAAGGTGTGATTGTAGCCTTGGAAATCAATTGGGTGAACTTGTCGTCCGTAAATCAAGTATCTCTACCCAGAGGATTGTGATTCTGGAGGGTGTACCTCGTAGCCTTAAAACCAAGGGTTGTAATTATTGAATTGCTTTTGAAAGGAAATCCGTACTTAGTTGTGCGGGACTGGATATAGGGTAACCCCGAACCAGTATAAAATCCGGTGTGTTCTTTCCTTTACTGCATTTACTTTATTTCTGCATCTGTGTCTGTTTCTGTGATTATATATGTGTCTGAATATTGCATACATTTGTATTCAAATTAACATCAACCCAAAAAGATTTAGCAATTTCTTATAAACACTATTCACCCCCCCCCCCCCTCTAGTATTATTCCTAGCCTTAAGATCCGTAATCTGCATTCCTCTCATATATTACCAGAACATTTGGCAAATTTCCTCCTTTCAAATTCCCTTTTTTGACAAACATCAGTTACTATAAAACCCAACCTCTTATCCTTTATAATAATTCCCTTTTTTAAAAGCTCACTTCATAATTCAAATAACTTATAAACTTCCAAAATAAATTTATAACTCATTTTTATAAATTCCCAAATTAATTTATAAAACTATTTTCTAATCTATAAAAATAATTTATAAATCCTTCCTTTATTTTTAAACTCTTTATAAAATTTCCTTTATAAAAATTCCTTTATAAAATATCATTTATAAAATATCATTTGTGAAACACTTTAGGAAAACCCTTTTATTTAGTGAAAACTTCTTCTATACACAAGTTATTACTTATAAATAACTTTATAAAATAATAATATAATTTAAAAATAATTTATAAACATTAAACCCAAATTGATTAAAGAATCGAAGTTAATTCAAAACAATAGTTTATAAATTCAATAGAAGGCTTAGTAAACCCAATGGTACTAATTTAAGTTACCATTTAGTTTCACTTTCAAGTCATTCAACAATTTATTTATATTAGTCAACATATATGTAAATACACTTCATATCCAAATCAGGAAATGACATGTTAATGCAAACTAACTGGCATATAGATGTCTAAATAACATAATGGCAGGATGGTGATTTGTCGTGCTAAATAGATTTCCAAACAATCAAACAATTAACTTATAGCAAAACGGGGATTTATTCTGCTAACGTATATGTCCAGGCAATCAAAAACAAATCTACAGTAGAATGAGGATTTATTCTACTAATATATGTCCACAACAATCAAATCAATTACATTATAACAGAACAGGGATTTATTTTGCTAATAGATGTCCATACAAACACAACCACTCACATTGTAGTTTATTCGCAGTTGTTTTTCTACTTAATGGTATCGACTTTTGAATTCCTTGTGTTCAAACCATCTTTGAAAAATAAGTACCTTTAAAACAATTTGATTCTTGGAAAACAAAAGATTTAAAACTTAAAATTCCATTTTAAAATGATTAATTGCAAACTAAACTCTTATTAAATCATAACTTAATTTAGATATAAATAAATAAATAATTAAACCTTTAATAAATAATTTATTTATAAATTAAACCCTTAATTAACCTTTTATTAATTATGAAATAATAATTTAATACCTTTATTAATAATTAACTATTAATTAATCAAATAATATTTTAGTTAAAACTTAAATAATAAATTAAACCTTTAATAAATAATCATTTTAAATTAAAACCTTAATTAAATTATAATTAAAAATAATTAAACATTATCTTAATAGTTAATTGATAATTAACCCTATATTTAATTAATAATTAATTAAAAATTAATCATATACTTAACTCATAATTAATTAAAAATTAATCGTACCTTTTGATAGATAATTAATTAGTAACTAATCGTCAGTTAATTAAAATTAATAAACCTTGTTTATTACTTAATTAATTATTAATTATAATAACTAGTTAATTAATAACTAATTCTTAAATTCTTAATTAAATTTCCTTAATCGTTATTATTGTTTTGAAAAAACATTTCAAAAACACTTTAAAGTATAAAAACTCAACTTTTCAAAAATCAAACTTTTTATTGAACTGCATCCATAGCGACTATCGCTAAGGATGTCATAATTTGCAAATGCTTTGGCTTTTCTCTTTGAAAACTTAAACACCACAAATATTACTAACTTTCCAAAACATAAAATAAATCATTTGAAACCAAGTTTCTAACTTTAAAATCGATTTTGATTACAAACTAAAACTCGTATTTTTCACAAAGGATTCTTCATCGATAACCAAATCTAAGTGTTAACTTTTATTAGCATAATAATCACATAACTATGTCCATAACAACTTATACATACCCCAAACCGAAACAAACAAGATCACACTTTCACATCCTTCACAAAAATCTAGATTTCACATTCAAGCATATACTAACTTAACCACAAGCATTCACATATATAAACAACATATATATACATCAAAACCATACAATAATCCAACCAAACAACCAACTGATTTTACCACCCAATAGACAATAAATGCAAAGGTAAAAACTTTCCTAAAATTAAGAAGTTTACTCACCAAAATTTTGCAAAACTCTTTTGAAAACTTGAAATACTTTAGAACTTGCAAAGCTTGGAAAAACACAAAATCAACTCAAAAATGGATCATCTTCTCGTTGATTTATGGCCATGTTACTCTCAGAGTTTGGAAAGGTATCAAAAGAAAAGTTCTTAGAAATTCTTTTTCTATCATTTAAAAAAAATCACTCAATTTGGATTTGTTTTGAGGGAGATATGGTCGATAGAAGGAGTGGTATTTTCGGGCCAGAAAATCTGAGTCCAAAAGTAGGTCTAAAATAAATGCATTTTGACATAGCTAAGCTCAAAATTTAAAGAAGTGGTACAAAAGTAGTTGTAGCCACTGGAATTTTATATGGTTTGAAAAAAATAATTTCTCCATTTGGGTCGGATATGAGAAAAATATGATAGGAGGAGGAAAAATTTAAAGAAGGAAAGGGCTATTTATAAGTAAGAGAACAAGGTAGATTACCTAATTACCCTTGTCTTTTGCCATCCACTCATTTTCTTCCACCTCACCACCTTGTCCTCCTTCAAACACTTCATGTTAAATTATGTTTAAACATGTCTAAGAACTTAGTGTACTTTATGTCTCCCCTGATGTGGCATTATATCTTTTTCTTTTTTTTCTCTCAGTTATATTTTGAACTCTATATACTTAAGTGTATACACATGCATACATATATTATATAAGTCTAACTTATCTAAAAATGTATATGTCTGATTAATACAAAGAGTTCAAAACATTTTCGATAACTTTTATCCGACGAAAAGTCAAAAATTCGAAAAACGAATTCCAGTCACATTTTCGATTTTTCGTCGAACTAAATATATTTGTAAACCAAATTTAAAAAATAATTTACCATCAATATTTATTATTTAAAAGAGTTTTATTTTTATTATAAAACCTATGTGTTGAATATTTTAAATTAATTAAATATTCGCAAGTCAAAGCAGTGAAATTCCGGGTCGTTATATTTTCCCTTTATATATGCCTTTGTCGTCAAAATAAGAAATTTTATTATATATGTGTGTGTGTGTTTATATATACACATATAAATATTTTGTATAGTGGTTTACATTGAAATAGACTTTACTTATATTACATGTAATAAACCAGTGAATACAACATCTAATTAAAGCAGTTCAACAGCTTACTACTATATTTTACACAAAACCCATTTTGAAACTTTGAGTTAAATACACATATACACACACACATAAATATTATTACATAAATATATATATTTATATACACATACAAGCCAAAACTAGATTTGAAATAAAATAAAATAAAATTGTATCCAAATAGTTTGTGAATTAGAATGTTTGCCTTTTAAACAAAGATCAAGTACTAGTCTGGATACAATTGTAAAACAAGAAATAAATCACTAAATTAACGTTTCCACTTTTTTTAATCAGTATAATTTGTTTTAGAAAAATTCAAACATAAGACAATTAAGTCATCATATTATGTTGTCAATTATGATTAATTAATGAAATTATTTCAAAGTTTTATTCACATAGCAATTTATATGCAAACATTCAAATCTAAATCATGTAATATGAAAACTAACTTATTACCAAGATTCTTCCAAAATTTAAATTTGTTTCTTTATTTAAACAATAATAAAATCAGATAATACAGGCGTATACAAATTCATGACAAGAAGGTCTAGGTCCAGGTTAAACATACAAGATAAATAAATATACAGAACAGAGATGAATAAAATTATTATTGTTCACAACAAATAAATAACAAAGAGCATAGTATAGATTTTTAATTAAATCAACATGATAAGAGTACACAGTTGATTCAAAAAGGGGGAATTAAGATATTCAAGTCATAATCCAAATTCATACATATGAACATTGGGGAGAGATAGAGAACTAGAGGGATGTAAACAAAATTAAAGATATATAAGAAAAATATAGAATTAACTTAGGAAGAAGCCGGGAGAAATACTTTGGATGGTAGAAAAATCGTAGATCCAATAGATCAATCTGTAGATCTACAAAAATGAGATAACCACCTATTTCTATTTAATTTTACTTGATTAAGTTTTGGAATTTTGAAGCTAAAGCCACCTTTAGAATTCGGCCCTTGATGTTTCTATATAGAGAGAAAAAGGAAATGATAGAGCAATGTCTAATTAAAGGAGGAAATGAATGTGTAATAAAGATATGGTCTTTTTCTCTCCTTTAATTAAGATTGCCTTTTCATTTTCAATTCAAAAACCTCTCCCCTTCTCAATACCATGGACGACCATCATGTATGGGCTTTTGGTCCAATAATTTTCCAAGATTCAATTAGTATTATCACTATTTAAATCCAATTTAAATTTTCTATCGATATCGTATATCGGTGCGTGCATTTATAACTTTTATATATGCACATTATTAAATACTAATGGAAATCAAACAAATCAGATAAGTACTATTTTACCAATTAATATTTCACAAATATTAATTAATTTATTTATTTAAAGACCATTTAGTATTCATTCTATTTAAATCGAATTTAAACATTCTACCGATATCGTATATTGATATGCGCGTTTATCACTTTTGTATATGCACTTTACTAAATACTAATGACATCCTAATAAATAAAATAAAATTTTATAATTAATATTTTATAAATAATAACTAATTAAATGAATTTTCAATAATTGAAAATTAATTAAATCGTGTGGTTTATTCGGAATATTCATCATTTCAGTTGTGTGACTCAAAGTTTAAATTTCGTAAATGAGTAATATTGAACAATTCAAATATTAAGGTTCACACGTCACCTTAGCTAGTGGTGTGACATTTTGGCTGAACTTATTGCTTACACATCCTTTGGTAAAATCCAATTTTACTTATTATAAGCGTTACCTGCTACTGACAATTATTTACACCAATTCTCTTCATCAAAACTATATCACTTTGGTCTTATGGAATTTGGTAAAGGTAAAAATTCCAATATCATCCATATTCAACTCTATAGTCCAAACACAAAGTCCTTGATTCAATAGTAACAATTATTATTAACCGAAGTACTTTGGCTAGAGATTTTCACTTTGAGTTGACTATGATACTAATTCCTTATAACCGAGGAGATGAGTCCTCTCCTGAATGATGTTTCACTTCCAATACTTCCACTCGATCTAACTATAGTTATTCGATGGACTCTATGCTATGATTTAACTATAATTAAAGCGGAGCTTTCATATTGAAATCGACAATATTCTCAAGTCAAGAGAACTGTGTAAATTAGTCACATCGATTTTTGTGTTTGACCTTAATTACATTAACCAACAACAAAACTATCAAGTAAGTCATTCCATAGTTATCCAATAACTATCAGTATGTAATGCTTTGGTTCCCCCCAACAGTCATGAGTAATACACCGCTTAACATTTGGAGAGCGTTATGTACTCTAGTCTTAACGGATGCATCGATATCCAGTCTAGATGCATCTTAACTGGGAATATTTAAAATGACGTGTCTATTATTTTGGTACAATACTCATGATTACAACTTTTTGTAATTCTATCGGAAACACACCATTTATGGATTTTCGGTTAAATATATTTTAATCAAACATTTATTTATTTATAACACATTATAACAAATATATAATAGAAAGAAAACACCTTTTATTTTGAATAAGATTTGATATCAAGTTAGATTTATGTAACAAGTTACATATTTGCATCTAGGGCATACCCCTGACTCTATCACTATCAAATTAGGTCTAATCATCAACCTTACCAAATCTCTAGCCCTAGTTTGCATCTAGATCGAAAATCATAACCAGTAATATACTTAAGCCGCTTCCACTCTAGGAACATAGCTCCTAAGCTGGCACATCTCATAGTCAAAGCATCAATGATTGGATTTCCCTTACTAGGCATATAGGAAATGTCGAAGTCATAGGAAGCCAGGAACTCTAACCATCGTTGGTGACGAAGTTTAAGGTCCCCTATGAGAAGAGGTGCTTCAACGATCTATGGTCGGTAGATAATGCCTCCAAATCATCAGTGCAAACACAATCGCTACCAACCCTAAATCATGGGTCTGATATTTACTCTCTTGTGCCTTCAGTTGCCTACTCCTGTAATCGATGACTTTACTCTTCTGCATCAATACCACACCCAGTCTGGTACCACAAGCATCTATGTATATCGTGAACTCCTTATTCCCAGTTGGAATGATCAACACTAGTGCACTCATAACCATCTCCTTTTGACTCACGAAATCATGTTCACATCGCATATCCCAAGCAAAAGTCCGATTCTTCTTACCTTCTAGAAGTCCGTTATGAATCGTCTATTGTATTCCGCTACTCCAAGGAAAATTCTCATATTCGTAGCATTCTTAGGTCGATCCCAATCCTAGACCATTGCTACATTTGTAGGATCCATAGTAATGACCTTCTTAGTGACAACATGACCCAAAAATTGCACTTCCGTCCACCAGAAGTGATACGCTGAAAACTTAGCTTTCAACTACTGATTTCTCAACACAATCCTCAACTGTGTCTTGTGTTCCTCTTCCATCTAGGAAAAGATTAGAATATCATTAATGAACATAAGCACAATCTTATTTAACTAATCTTTGGACACGATTCATGAGATTAACAAAATATGTCGGTGCATTATTTAGCCCAAATGGCATAACCAACCACTTGTAGAATCTCGATGGCGTAACACAGTAACCAACACACTTCCTTAGCCGCTTTCAGTTAGTGTAACCCTATTGCTAGGTCCAACCGAGAAAACACTTTAGCACCATGGAGCTCATCAAACAAGTCATCAATACACGGGGGTTAATACTTGTTCTTCCTTATTACTTTATTCGGCTCACGGTAGTTAAAACACGTTCTTAGGGAGCCATCCACCTTCGTGGAAAACACTACAAGCACTCCCTACTTAGATACCCTTTTGAATTAACCCTTTCCTTGACAAGTCATTCACTTGCACCTTGAGCTCCTGTTGGTCTTTAGGTTCCATACGCCTCAATGGAATAATCATTGGCCTCGCATCCTTCACTAAGACGATGTGAAACTCAATCTCTCCCTACGGAGGTAATCCAGTCACCTCCTCAAATACATTTGGATATTCTCCCACTATGGGTACTAGTGACAAGTACTCACTTGGGACCTCAAGTGAGTATAATATGTTAACCATCACTGCATTATTGGGCAAGCAACTCAACTCTAGCCTACGCTCATCACCTATCCCACTCATCACTAATAATTTGTCACTGTCCACTATGACCCTAAACCATTCCATTCCTAATATGACACCGAACCCAACAAACCCAATCATGAAACAATCACAAGAGAACACACATTCATGACTCGACAACACTACGTCCTGACAAACCATACACATGTTGGTTGAACCATCGACGAGGTTTGTCGCTACCAGAGGTCTGTCTACTAGGTCAGGTCTCAATCCTAGACTATCTACTAGGTCACCAAATATAAATGAATAGGATGCACTAGTATGAAATAAAACATGAGTAGGTACACCACAAACAGAAAGCATATCTTGGATATCGATGCCTTTCCCTTTCTCCTTCCTCGATGGAGCGCTCGATGAGATAGGAATAGCATTAAGCACATAAGTAGACACTACCTACTTGTTCTTTAATGGCTCTAGACATTCCTTCTTCAAATGCCCAGCCTTATCACAATTAAAGCATTTCCTCTCTACAGCCTTCTAGTTATTACAATTCTTATTAAGCCTCCTCTCATTGTAGTTAAAATATAAGGGCTTCCATTTTCCTTTCTTTCCCTGGAATTGCTTCTTTCCCTTATAGATATTCTATTTCCTCCTACCACCCCCTTTGGGTTAGGCCCTTTTGTGGCAACAACGACAACTTTGGACTTAGGAAAGAGACACTCATATCGTAGAACCTTCTCCACCAGCTTCTCGAAAGATTCATTGATATGGCCTACTAGCCTTTACCTGAGATGATCTTTTATGCCCATAATAAATTTCTTGTTTTTCTTTAGTGGAGTATTAATAAAATATTGACCGTACTTTGATAGCATGTCAAACTTGGCCGCTATTTTCTAAAATAGTCACGTCACCTTGTCAACAAATTTTCTAAACAATACCGACTTTTGAGCAAGTGGTATGAACTTCTCCTCAAATCAGGCTTTGAACTGCTCCTAAGTAAACCGATCCTCGGGAGTAGCAATATTAATAGCATTCCACTATCCTATGGCTTGACCTTAAAGTTTCCTAGTGGCTAACTTCCTCTTCATCACATCTTCCAACTCTAAGTCTTCAAAAATGCCATTGCAGGTGTCCAATCAATGCTACACTTCAACAACCGATTCCGTTCCAGGAAACTATTTGCCACTAAGACTAGAGTATCTTTGTTTAACTTAAAAAAGTCAGCTCTGGGCACCTGCAGTTGAGCACCACCGCTAATAGCATTAGAAGCATCCACTTAGGCATTTTGTAGCAAGTTCCTCATCATCTCAGTGAACATGATTTGCATATCAGGGATACCCGCCCTCGAGCCTGCTCCATCTTCTAGTCTAGACATAGAGGTCCTTGCGACATTTCTTATTTGTCGACTCATTCTAGCAATATGTAATATGAATGATCGGTCTCTCAAAAAGGATAACTGCAAAGGTAGTACTTGTGTCTACAATGCGACTTATACTATATATACTACTATATAGTTTTGAAAATCAAAATATATAACTAGTACGCTCTCTCATATATCACTTGATCCATTCTAAGGTGACAGCTCCTCCTTACTCTAATGAATCCCAGTATCAACTTTAGTTAATCGTCAACCTTAAGCTTTGATACTAAATGTGAAGGCTGCCTTACATCCGTGGTACCCAATATACATGTATATTGCACTGTAACGGTACCCAACCGGTGTAGCAGCGATCAAGGGTAAAATAGTAATAATCCAAAGCAAGGTTGTCGTATATCTCACAGTGCAAAGATAACATATAATAATCATATAGATATAAAACAGGCGAGACAGTAATATACCTAAATAAACCACAAAATCAGAGCATGGTAGGTTCATTAAAGTTATACAAATAGAGAATAGTGTCTATGCAATAACGAAACTATCTCTAGATAAATATATAATAGCATAACACAGATAAAGATCCATAGTGCTGCAAAATAGAAATATAGTGGATAAGCTCCAAAAATAGAGATATAAAATGCATAGCCTCCTACTCGTCCTCTAAAAAACTCCATGCGCTAATCTCAGACCTTCTATCTAGTTTACTCATTTAAGAGTACTTGAGATAATAAGAAGCAAAACGTAAAACATCGAGTCAAACAATAGCTTGGTGTGAGCAATCAATAATCTAAAAATACTATAAAAGTCGATATAGTATATAGGAACACTAAGTATGAGAAGTCATACATGCCCTGTCTCTACATCCAATAGATAGCACATAACATAATATAAGTTATACCATCATTATATGGGTGTCAGGGTATCTAATACTGCAATACTTACATCACATGACGCCCATTCTAATCACACAACAAATGAAATTATAGAACACATAGCAATCAAAGCATCACAACGACCATCACCAAGGTCTTACATACCACCAAGATGTATTTGAACATAAGATAACTTGTATGACTATCTCCAAGGTTAGTGACACACTATCTCACGGTCTGATCAGATGCTTAATCAAATACCTCACTAAGGTACTGCCATCACCAAGGTGGGCCAAACCATCACCCAAAACACATATTGCATCCATAGTTATTAATGACCCCTTCAGCACACGACTTAATTATAGAATAGACTATGTTCAACTCCATCACTTCACTCCGTCAAACGTGCCTCCTCTGACCATTGTTAAGTTCTGCACACTTCTTACTTAAAGTTATTGACTAATACGACTTGCATCATCGATACGTCAAAGTTCGGTACGTTACTAGACACAACTCAAAGTCACAAAATCGCATCATGTCAGTCTCGTAGTAACCACTCTACCTCACTACATTGGCCCTAAGTAGATATCTAGTTTTCTTATCCAAAACTCACATCATTTCATCCATCATCGAATCGATTGTCGTTGGTCATATACATTTAAATAGGAATCCAGAATATCGATCGATCGACCCTTGCATGCCCCTCAAAAATCATGCAAAAATCCACAAACACAAAGTGATCGGTACTGATCATAATGGCTGTGATTGGCACCGACCATAAATGGCCAACACTTAGTCAAATTTGGCTAAATGTTGAAGTGGCCAAGTTCGCTCGGCATCTAACCCATGCCCGAAGCAAAAATCCTTTCAAGCCAGAACAACATCCAAACTGTGAAGTCCAAAGCCGCACACCTCAAACCATTCACAGTCTATCAAAATCATTTGGGGTCACCATTCTTAGTGCCTTTGAAATTCTTTTCCCGAAGTTCCCAACATTTGGGTCGAAGTAGAAGCAAGGCTGCCTTGAAGTCTAATGCCTACACCCAACACTTTGCTTTTTGGCTGTAAATTCATCGCCTTGACACCAAACTTCATACGACTAAAACCATAATAGGTCTACACCATGATAAATGTAACAATTCATATTTTACATATCAAATGATCATTAAATATTATTTTTAAATTTATATTAGGTTGTATGACCTTATAACTTCAGGGAATGTTAAGTAGTGACATTTTTTATCTCGGGAAATTTTATCAAACGATTTTACCCTTAAAAATTAGTAACAACTATAACTTTTGATAAAGGCCGAATTAGGGTGTGTGACTACTTCCATTAGAAGATATGATGGTTTCTTTTTCCATAGATTGGTCATAACAGCTTTTTGGACTTACCGTTTGGAAGATACAGCTCTTTGAATTTCTGACCATTTTTAAGCACCTTAGTAGGTAATTAGTGAGGTTTGGCGGTTAGGCCCATGAGCCATTTTGGGATTTGTGCTAATAATAGCTAACTTAATAGCTTCCAAATCATTCGCTATCTTTCCAAATTAGAACTAAACCTCCAATAAATATTTTCTTAGCCAAAACCACTCCTGAACCCTTCCGAATCAAGCTAAATTCATAGATTAAGGGTAGTTAGCAAGGGGATTAGTAAGAGACTTCCAAATCTACATTTTTAGAAGTGAAATTTCAGATCTTAATTAGGTGTTCTCGGATTTACCGTGTTTTACGTGCAAATCTTCCATTTTTTGGTGTTTGGTGAGTAATTTATTGTCTCACATCTTATTATATACGTATCTAAAGGACTTAACATGTTTTGGATCCATTTCTAAAGTCAAACCCATCTTTTTATACTATTTGAAAAACCCAACCTGAAGTGAAAATGAGAATAAAATGATTTAAAGTGTTTTAATCATGTTATTATTATGGATGATTGCCTTTATATGTGTTAGGTTATGTTATAGATACATGATATGATTATTTACCATGACTTGATGCATGTTTGTATGTTTAGATGTTGATTTATGTAGGTATGGTGTTTGTTTGTATGCTTGAATGGTTGAAAACGCTCATCGAAGTGAAATAGAATAATGGAAGATCCGTAAGCATAGAATCGGACTTCGACGGATAGGCATTAGGTTGTATGGAGTTGTATCGATGCATAGGGAATGCATGCGGATTAAAGTATGGAGCGTAGCAATGGATTCAACATGAAATTGGTGTTTGGAGATACTACGGCATTTCTTTTTAGTGGTAGATTTATTCGAATCGACTTGGTGTCAAAGAAAAGTTTGCTTGAAGTCGACTTGGTGTTCGATAGTTTGAAGACCCGAACAGCAAATACACTTGTTCAGTGGTTTCTTGTTTCAGGTGAGAAGTGTATGTAGGCACAGTGATGATTCGAGTAGGCACGGATGAGGTAAAGCGATGTGGTGGGACGTTGTTTATTCCAGTATTGAGTCGTGTGAAGAAGAGAGAGCCGATAACTCTAAATATGATAGGTGTTTCATGGGGCAAGGGCATGTGAGGATGCTCACCTGTGTACCTTGGACCTTGGTAATGGTCTAGCATGCCTTGATGATGGCAGTACCTTGATGATAGTACTTGATGGCAGTACCTTGATGATGGTATGTGATCGAACATCGAATAAAATTACGAAGTAGTGTGTCACCCGCCTTGGTGATGGTTGTATGAGTTATCAGGTATCCGAAAGCATCTTGGTGATGATATGAAACCTTCATAATGGTCGGGACAAAGTGACATCTTGGTGATGATGCATGACCTTGGTAATGGTCGGGACAAAGTGACATCTTGATGATGATGTGGGACCTTGGTGATGACTGGCATAAAGTGACATCTTATTGGCAATGTTAGACCTTAGAGGTGGTCGAGTGATATGAGATCTTGGTGATGTTTACCTTTGCGTGTTTGCTTTGCTCTTGCAATGTTTGTTGTATGCTTGATATGAATGTCGTATTATTATGTTATACCCCGATACCACATATCATACTTAGTGTAGTATACCCATATGTGTTAGTAGTTTAGCATATAGTGTTTTTGTGCCAACTTGTTGGATGCAAAAATAGATTAGGTATGGTTCTACATACCCCATTTCATTATTACTATATACGTTTTTGTAGTATTTTGAGATGATGTATGGCTCACACTAGACTATTGTCTGACCCGAGACTTTATGCTTTGCTTCTTACTACCACGGGTATTCTTAAATCAATGGACTATGGATAATAGGTCTGGATAGCGCATGGAGTTGTAACGAGTGCGAGTAGGAGGCTACACTTTCGTATATCTATATTTTGGAGCTTACTATTGCTTATATTTCACTATGCAGTATTGTGGGGCTATATTAGTACTTGTGTTTCTAAGTGACAGTTATAGAGTTTATTTTGGAGACTTGGGATGTAAAGACTCTTTTATTTCCAGTTTTGTATACTCTGTGAACCTATTGACTCTAATGTTTGTATTTATGGTTCATTTTATTATCATCTTGCATCGGTCGAGTACCTCCATAGCACACTCTATAGGTACACTAGATACTGAAGGTGTATGGTGATTGTCACATTTGGTATCGGAGCTCAGGTTGAACGATTGACCTAAGTTGTTAGATTCATTAGAGGTAAGATAAGTGGAATGCCTTGGAATGGATTGAGTGATATATGAAAGAGCATACTTATTATATGTGTTGGTTTTCAAAACTATATTAGTAGTATATATATAGTATATAAGTTGCATTGCACACACGGGTACCATTGATGCAACTTTTCTTTATAAGAGACTGATCATTCTTATTATAGATCTTAAGAATGAACCGCCATACAAGGAACATTACTAGAAACTCCATTTTAGGAGTATTGGAAGAGGGAGTAGTCTTAAGGGTGGCTAACCTAGATATATAGACCATGTTCACAGAGATGATGAGGAACATGCTGTGAAACGCTCAAGGTGTTTCTCCTACTATTGTTGTTGGTGGTGACAGTGTTCTAGTGCAAGCGCTCGGAGCCGAATTTGCTAAGCTAAATAAGGATTACTCTAGCATTAGAGGCAAACCTTTCCTTGGAATGGAATAGCTATGGAAGTGTAGGAATTGCAGGATACCTACAGCGCATCTTCGAGGACTTAGAGGTAGAAGATGCGATAAAGTGGAAGTTAGCCTCTAGGAAATTTCAGGGTCAGGCTATGGGATGGTGGGATGCTGTAAAGATTGGTACTTCGAAGGACCAATTTACCTAGGAGTGGATTAAAGCTTGATTTGAGGAGAAGTTCATACCGACTACCCAAAAGTTGGTATTGTTTAAGAAGTCTTCAGTATTGAAACAGAGGAAGAAGACTATATCTGTGTATGTGGTGGAATTTGACATGTTTTCGAAGTATGGTTTACCCTTTGTCTCCACTTCGTTAAACAAGAATGAAAAGTTCATGGTTGGCCCAAATGAGTATTGGATGAATGGATGGTTTGCCACATTGATGAGACTTTCGAGAAGGTCGTGGAGAGAGCTTTAAGCATGAGAGCCTATACCCGAAAACAAAAGCTGAAGTTGTTATTTCTAAAAGAGAGCCAAAGCCATAGGTGAGAGGGGGAGGCAAGAGAAAGTGGAACAATAATGATAAGGAAAAGAAGCAGTCTCGGGGAGGAGATGACCAGAAGAAGGCTAAATAGGAGCTAATGTGCTTTGATTACAATGAGAGTGGTACCTTAGTAAGCACTGTAGGACCCCGAAGAGTGGGGAAAGGAAGTGCTTCAATTGTGATAGGACTAGACACATGAAGAAAAATTGTCCAGAGCTACAGAGGAATAGGCAGGATGTGTTTGCTTATGCATTAAACGTCGTTCCTACTTCATCAATTGCTCCATCGATGAAGGAGAGAGGGAAGAGCGTCATTATCCAAGGCATGCTTTGCGTTCATGTTATACCTATACTGTTTTATTTGAGATCGAAATGTTAGACCCTCTATACCCAATGACTTAGTGAGTAGGTTAGGAGGGTGTCCTGACCTAGTTGGTAGACCTTTAATTTTTTCAAACTTGGTGATTGTTTGGTCAACCTAGGTGTGGTTTGTCAAGACTTAGTGTTGTTGAGTCATGGAGCTTTGTTTAGGTTTTGTTGGGTTTGGTATAGTTTGAGGATGGCCTGATCGAAGTGATACAAAGTTGTGGTGAATAGTGAGATGTACTAGATGATGATTGGGACTAGAAGAGGGGAGAAGCTAGAGTTGGACTGTACACCAAAGAGGGTGCAGTTATGGTAAGCTTAGTGTATTTGTTCAAGATCCCCCATGAAGAGTTGTCATCATTTCCTATAGTGAGGGAGCATCCAGAGGTGATCAGACTACCACTGCATAAAGAGACTGAGTTCTGTATTGACCTATTAACTAGTGTTATCTCTTTGAGGATGGTGGTACTCAAAGAGCAATAAGGACTGGAGAAGAAAGTGGATGATCCATGGAGAAAGAGGGTCCATTCGTAAGAGTATACCCGGGTGAGGAGTACCTTCAGCATTCGCGTAGTGAGCATAAGACTTTGGAGATAAAGTGGAGTACTAGAAGATAGGTAAGCTCGTACTGGTGTTCATGGGTGATACTCTTGTCTTCTAGTGGAAGAGAAGTATGAGACGCAATTGAGAATGGTGTAGGAAATATAGAGGATGCCAGCTTAGGAGTAGTGTTCCTAGTGTAGATACGATTTGAGTATATTATTGGTTATGATTTACAATAGAGGAAAGAGTTAGGGCTAGGAGTGTTGGCAAGATAGGTTGATTATTCTTGACACTAGTGGATTTAGGGATGAAGTACTAAGAGGGTGTCTCCATTCGAGATTACGTTTCGGTGGCAATAAAGAGTATTGGACAGTTATTTTATTGTGAGGAGATGAAGGAGGAGATCAAGATAGAGGTATATGGATTAACAATTAGTGGAAGCTGGGAGGAGGAAGCCTAGTGGGTTGCTGCAACCGCTGGGGAATCCCAAATGGAAACAGAAATATATATTGATGGGTTGTCGAGGACTAGAGAAGGGTATGGTAACCTCTTACTCATAGTTGATGGACTGACAAATATTACCAAGTTATACCGATAGAGTCGAGTAGAACCGGCTAAGTAGTAGATGAAGTGGGTTGTGCAATCCTAGGGTGTGCCAAGGGGCATTGTATGCGATAGATACCTATTATCCATGAGTGAATTCTGGGAAGATCTTAAAGAGACATAAGGAAAGGTGGCACCGGATTGATTGTGTGATATCGAGAGTGGACCAGAAACTTTGGGATCTTATAAGCTCACTCGTACAGTCATATATGATATGAAACGGCTTAGGAAGGAGATGGTGATGTTGATGAAGGCCCGTAGAGTGAAAGCGAATGTGGTAGTGCTTGAAAGATCAAGGAGAGCACGAGGACCACTTATTCGTAGCTTGTTACTTGGTAGGATGTTATTTTGCTTATTGCATTAGCTTTCACATTTAACGCAAATATTAGGTAGTTTAGTATCTCGCATGCTATGTGAGACGTAGATATCATTTTTGCTTATGTGTGCATGGCTGATGTTTGATATGATTTCTTGTGGTTGTTAAGCATGCGGTATAGGTATGTTTGACTTGCCTTGGTTATATTAGGAATTTTGGGGGCGAAATTCCTTAAGGAGGAGAGTGTAATGACCTGTATTTTACATATCGAAGGGTCATAAAATATTATTTTAAATTCATATTGGGTCGTATGACTATATAACTTCGAGGAATGTTGAGTAGTGATATTTTTAACCTCAAGAAATTTTATTGGACGACTCCTGAAAACTTATAGCGGCTGTAGATTTTGATGGGAGCCGAATTACGGTCCGAGACCACTTCAATAGGAAAGATATGATAGTTTCTATTTTCATATAGTCGTCATAAAAGCTATTTGGACAAACCCTGTAGGAGATATTGTTGTTTATAGCTTTGATTGATTTTAGATAGCTTAGTGGGTAATTAGTAAGGTTTGGGATTAGGCCAATGACCTATTTCGGGATTTGTGCTAATAATTGCTGACCTAGCAGCTCCCATTCCCAAATTAGGTCTTAACCTCCATTAAACATTTTCTTAGCCAAAACCACTCCTAATCTCTTCTAAATCAAACCAAATTCATAGATTAAGGGTAGATTAGCAAGGCGATTAATAAAAGACTTCCAAATCAACATTTTTAGAAGTGAAATTGCAGATCTTTCCTGGGTATTCTCGAATTTGCCTCATTTTATGTGAAATTTTTTTGGGATGTTTGGTGAGTGATTTATCATCTCACATCTTATTATATATATAGGATTTAACATGTTTTGGATCCATTTTTAAAGTCAAAACCATGTTTTTATACTGTTTGAAAACCTAACTTGAAGTAAAAAAGAGAATGAAATGATTTATAGTGTTTTAAGCATGTTATTTTGATGTATGATTGCCTCTATACGCGTTAGGCTATGTTATAGATACATGATATGATGATTTCCCATGATTTGATGTATGCTTGTATGTTTGGATGTTGATTTGTATATGTATGGATATTGTTTGTATGCTTGGATGTTGATTTGTATATGTATGGAGTTTGTTTGTATGTTTGGATGGTTGAAAACGCTCATTGTAGCGAAATAGAGATGATGAGAGATCCGTAAGCGTAGAATCAGACTTCACGGATAAGTTATTGGGTGTGTGGAGTTATATCAATGCGTAGAGAATGCACGCAGGTTGAACTATGGAGCGTAGCGATTGAATTAGAGTTTGGAGATACTACAACATTTTTGTTTGGTGGTAGCTTGCTTGGGGTCGACTTGGTGTTAAGGGAAGGTCTGCTTGGGGTCGACTTGGTGTTGGGCAGATTTCCCCTACAGAATTTAGGACCAACCTCGCGTCATTACAAATATTTATCATAAGGATATTCCACATCAATAAAAGTGTACACAGCTGTTGGGATCCTCAAAGTGAAAGGCAAAATTCTGTCATGTAACTTTATTGACCTCGTATCCCTATGACTTAGCAACAAATCAATTACTCTATATATATACAAACACACACACACACACTCATCTCACCGTTTCATAGATAAGGCCTTATAAGGAATCTTCCTTATTACGCCTTAAAATAATAATTAGGCTATATACAAGTTTCCTCTTATTTTCGCCTCACAATCAATTACCTTCCTAATGGGAGAAATAAATGAAAATAAATGCCTAATTAACTACGCCATATACGCAGTAATTATATGCTAATTACGCAAATAGAGAAAAATAAATATTTGTGCCTAACAAGTTCTAAACGCACGTATTTTATGCTATAAACTAGCGTTAAATCTCAATTCCCTAATCAAATATTATTACATGTCCTTTTTCCTCAAATTCCTAAGATTTCATGGGATTCTAATATCCGAAACTGGAAATAATTATTCATAACCAAAACTACAATAATAGACTTGTAAATAAAATAGAAACTCAATTTATTACACCAATTTAATGGAATATCTTAACCAATAAGAATTATAATCTAAACCTCATATTCTATTCAACACCTCTTTTACAAAGAAATAGATAAGAATAAGTGGTGTAAATTACGGATAGAATTCGTAATCTAAACCCCTTAATTTATTAAAGAATAACAATTTGACCCAAAGAAGAAGGAGAAGTGGAATAGACAATGAAATTATCAAAAATTGCATAAATGAAACAAATTCCATCAAATTAATGTAAATAATTTGGAATCTCAACATTAAAAAGGAATTTTAGGGGATTTTATCTATCATATTTTTGAAATCCCAAAATCCCCAATGCATATTCACATCCAAAAAGAAATACACTAAACAATTGCTGAAAAGAAATACTAAGGTTTCCACTCACAGAATAGCCTTAGCTTCACCTTCCTTGGATTTGCATGCCTCACAATCTCTTCCAGAATCTCTCTTTTGATATATACACACATAATAGGGAAGAGGTATATATATTTATTAGATTCAGAATAGTTGGAGGAGAATAGAATAAGAATAGGTTGGAAGAAGAATAAATAAATAGAAACTAGATTGGATTCATACCTGAATTTTCTACGGAGTTTTTGAATCTAAATTGGAGAGATAACAATGGAAGAGTTTTGCTATTGTTCCTAAACTATTTGTGGATAAAAGTGAAAGGTTTAGATCTAATTTATAGTGGTTGGAAACGCACCAGAACCGTTGATTAGATTAAAAAGGATAAATTTGGAACGTACAACTCATCAAAATAGGATCCACAACAAGGAAGTGGTTGACCCCCATGCTCCAAGTGATCGACTCCTACGATCGACCCCTACGGTGGACCTCTAGGTCGACCCCTTAAGGTTCTGGGTCGACTTCTTCCCTTATTTTGGGAAGGTAATTATTTTATTTTACCATTGCTTGGTTATTTATTGATTTCATATGCTAATTAATTTTTAACATTAATTGCTAATTTTTAATGTTACTTAATCCCCAAGTCTAATCACAATTAATTTTAAATTTCAAATTAGGGAATTAGTTATTTATTTATATCCTATTCAAATTATTTTAAATCTGAAAACTTCAAACGCTCATAATTTCTTCGTTCGAGCTCTGTTTTTCAACATATTATACATGAAAATTAATCAGAATTTCTCCACGAACACAGGGTATAACTTTCGTTCTAGCTTTTATAAAATTTTCATCTTCTACCTTATCATATTTAATTTAATTTACTTCATTTATTTTTGATTCATTTTACGGAGTGTTGCATTCTTCCCCCGTGAAAAGGATTTCGTCTCGAAATCATTCAAGGGGCGAACAACATAACGTGTAATAACATCCATATTATACAACCAAATTATCTACACAACCAATAGTACAATGAAATTATGTACCGCAGACGTACTAAAATGAGCTCAATCCTAGTCAATCCTAGCGTAAGTGTGGAATCGTGTTATGAAAGTATGTATGCAAATACCCTAAACATGCATATAAATTTCTACATAAGTGTAAAGTGGTTGTGGAAAATGTAGAAACCATCTTCTACCATCCAATCTAACAACCATGATGCAACCAAAATCCTAATTTTAGAGAGAAAATTTTCTAGAGAAAGGTTTAGGACAAAGAGTCCTCATGCCTTCCATCATATTTTCTCACCATTGTACTCGAACCAATCCAATACTTTGTTGCGGAGCCTCTGAGTTCCATGCTTTACGATGCATGCAGTGGCACGGTATGCAATTGGCTCCGTTTTAAAATCCCCTAATCGATTAGGCTCTACAACAATTGCAATGCTATGAAGGTATTTCCTCAAATGTAAAAACGCCATGGACTCCATCCAACATAAAAGTTTTCTTGTTTTTCCCCATATTGGGAAAAGGCCCAATAAATCCGGTGCCTACTTTCCAATTACCCAAATCGTACACTACCTAATCAATTCCGACTTTCCAAAGTCTCGCAATACAAATTTGATCCGAGTAGAATTTGTCGATGATTTCCCTACAATTTGACGATTTGCATGGCCTAAAAAAATTGCTTCAACGGTGCCATACCAATCATATATGGATGACTACAATCCTACTGAATTCTACTAATGGTAAGCGCTACTCCTAAGGTCCTCCAAAGTCCAAGATGCAAGCTCTTAACAAATCCTTTAAGTTCCCATCCATTCCATAAGTTTGTTCGTCAGTCTTCAGTCAGTAAGCAATGCTCCGATTCAACGAAGTTCCTAAAGCTAGTTCCTAAAGCTACTAGCAAACCCCTCCAAAATTTGCTAGTAAACTAAGGGTCCCTATCACTAACGATGCAAAGTGCAACTCCATAAAGCTGTGATGGAGTGTTGCGGTTCCACTACTTCTAATGGAAAATTTCTGCCACCATCTTTTTAATCCTTGATCAATAGGAAATTTCATTCTCATTCCTATACATTTTCTCTTTTCCTTGCATGGTGGCATTTTGTGAGCTAAATTCCTTATGTTTCATAAAATCTAAAGTTTTGAGATTGAAATATTTACTCACTTTAGGCTGCTAACCTAATTTCCTCATTAACTTCTAGTTTTACCTATGGTCTATCGCTAGTTAAGTGTTTCCAAAAAATTTCCTTATTTACTTTGCTTCCCACCATATATCAAGTGGTTTAAATCTCATTCATAAAGTTTACACAGGAATAAAACGAGAATATATCTTATACCATATCATCCACATTTCCAATAACTAAGGAAGACAACTAGCGACTATAATCTAAGAACTCTAAAAGAAATTTTTACTGGAAGTTGCCATTTATCAGTTAATATAAATGGTGTTGAGGTCCTAACACTCCTTTCCAAATTAAGATAGGCTATCTTTAATATTTCATTCCATTGTTACCCGTTTTCTTAATTTACCTTTTTTCGATCTTTAATAAATGTGATCCATTGCTTTAATTAATATCCATAGCAGTTGGTCATTACTGTCAGAATTGGACTATTTCCAATTAATCCTTCTTCAATCTTTTAATCTTCTTTATGTCTGCAAAATCCATTCGTTACTCAAATTTCTTTCTTCCTCAAATGCAATATCAAGTTTCCTTAATCAGTTCCTATTAGATTACTTTTCCTCTCATTAATTACAAATTTATTACTCGTTAAATTTGTAATTAACACCCATAAATCTCAATCCGTCAATTACTAACTAATACGCATATTGTCGTAACCTATTCTACCTATATATATTCTAATCATTTAGTGTATCTGTATGATATCTATATCTAACTACTAATTCTACAACTAGAATACTCATTTCCAAATTTTAATTTACCGAAGCAATCCTTCCAAAAAGATTACCGTCATAAGTTAACTACAATTGAGATTTTTGCTTTGTTTGAAATTATAAGAAATTATTATTTTCTTATTATTTAAATAGGAAGTGTAAACTATGGAAAAGAATATCCATCCCTTACACGTCTCTTTCTTTTTTACTGTATTGCTTGTTACTTCAAACAATGCACTTTTATATGTATTTTGAAATTAGATAATTTAAAGAAAATACATGGAAATTGCTCAAAAATTAAAATATAGAAATTCATATCCATTGGGCAACCTAATTCACAACCCAATCACAAATCTGGAATATCTTTACACTTTACCAACTTCTTCAAATAGAGATTTGGGACTGTCTTCAAATTTCCAGATCAGATTGTGCATTCTATTTCTATTTTATTCATATCCTAAAAAAAAATCTTAGTCTATCCTAATCTGTATCTACTCCATAAAATTTTATAAAATCATAACTTTTGCACACAATAAAATATCTTCATACAAATAAACTTATTTAAAAATAAGCATTTATTACTTCATTTCTTGCAATACTTAAAACATGAAGTATCAAATTCAATATCTCCATCTTTATAATTTAAACTTTAATAAAACCCTTTATCAAATATTCAAAATTTCTTTGTTCCCAAATAGGAATATAATAATATCCCTTTTTAAAACTTTTCTTATCAAAACTTTTTCCCTTAAAAGTTAGTCTTTCCAATTTATGGCATTCAAATTTTCTTGATTTTTCAAAAAGGAAATTATGAAAAACTTTCCTTTTCAATAGCTTACTAAAATAAGGATATACTCCTTTTTGAAAATAGGATTTTTAATATAAAAGATTCAAAACTTAATTATCTTTCTAAAATAATATGTTAGACCATTTTTGTTTCAAAGAGTTTTCTAGCTACAAGAATTATCGTTTACAAAATAGTAAATATTTTGCAATCATCATTTCAAAATAATAGTTATTTCCTTCTAAAGTATACAATAATATTTATTACCTTATCACTCAATATATACTATTATTTTATAAAATATATCTTGTAACTTTTCTCAAGAACTCCTCAAATCTCTTGCAACACTTTTCTTTATCAAATCCAATATTATTATTATTCAAATAACTTTTGTATTCAAATAGGTAAAATATATAAAATTTGCATCTTTACGTAAATGCTTCTCCTTATACAAAAACATCTAACTTATTTATCAATCGTCATTTAAATCCAATCAATGGTCAAAGATACCTTTTATAACTTTATACAATAGAAAAATAGATGGAGTAGACAAAGATAACTTCTATCTTTCTCTATTACTCCTTCCAATATCTCATCTACCAAAATTCACAATTCTATTATTACCTAATTTCCATCCATTATTCTCTTCATCACCTTATATGGGAATGCTCTCCTTCCTATACTATCAGACATTCATTTCTTTCCATTTTCTATTTCTCTATCCCAAAATAGGTGTTATTTCTATCTATAAACCCCTAAAAAGAGTTCTAAAGAAGAACTGTTAGGTTTATAAACAAGGAAAAATAAAAGGATAAAAGAACCAAAAATTGAAATCTTTTAATCAAATTAAAAAGATTAACGAATGAAAACTTTTCAAGTCATTAATTTACAATTAAAACTATTTGTAGGATCATTTTCACCCTAGAGGGGAGGTGAATAGGGTGATACTAATAATAATAAAAATTAATGCGGAAGTAAAAATCAATCACAGATAATAAAACAGAAAGATAATGCAGAAGAGATCACACACAAATTACCCAGCGTCGGCAAAACCCTGCCTACGTGTTGCCCCCAAGGTTTCTACTAGAAATTAAGTAGTTAGACGCTTACACACATAAACTTGCGACACCCGCTATGACTAACCTAACTCTATGCTCAAAACCCTGCCCCAACTCAGCCATTGAGTTGCGAATTCTCGAACTACACCACCGTAGTTCGTAACCTAGTCACACAATTAGAGAGTTACACAATTTTAAAAGAAAATTACAAAATAAAATAAAACAACAAGACCCTATTATTATTTTTAACTAAAGCCTAATAAAGACCGGTCCACTAAAAATATAAAGACGTCTTCCCCTTTTCTATGTTTGCTCGTGGCCGTTCTTTCTTCGTTTCTCTTCACTAATTAGGGCCTCGTTTGATTGAAGCTGCTGCTCGATATTGATCGATGGCAGTGATGAAAGCTCTTTGATATGGCTTGTCAATCGATCCCTTTGCTGATTATTAGTTGCGGCTGCTCCAATTTATCGAGCGCATATACTTGGATGAAACTGGCACGTGACTTTCTTTTTCGATTTCGATTTTAGCTCGACCTCGATTCGATTTATTGTGATTTATTGCTCTGGTATTTTTCTTGAACTCGAATTGCTTTCGAACTTGATTAGAGTTTTTGGTTTTTGTTCAAAGTATGCTTTCTGGATTTTCTGTTCCGAACTCCAATGAATGCCGATGATGAATTTGGGTTTGATTTATAGAGGACCAACCCCTATATTATCGTTTCCTATATTTGTATTTGAATTCTTCAAACACTCGCTTGGTCGTTCGATTACTGATCGCATGGTCTTGTTATTTTCTGACTTGTTCATCGTATACGAGTTAATCCATGAATTCGAATTTGTTGAGTCGGTTCCATTATTTGCTCCTTTGACTTCGACATTTGAAGTTTTGAGGTAATATATTGGCTTGTTCAATTCACTAACTTATTGGTATTTGAATTCGTTGACTTTTACTTGTTCGTTTTTGTTTGCAGGCACTTGTTCATCATGTTGATTGACTTCACTGCAATTTTCGAACTGCTACTTGCCACTGTTTGATTATTTCTTTTGTAACTGTTGAGTATGTTGACTTGTTCGATTGCCACTTGATCATTGTCACTGCTTGCTTGGAGTTCTATGTCCAGTAGCTTGTATTGGTTGGCATGACACCCTATGTTTACTACATTGTGATTGGTTCCATTTGAATATGTTTGGTCTTCATGTTCATTTATGTTCATTCATTGACATATAAATGTACATGTGTGTGTTGTTGCAGCGCATTTGCATGTATATTGGTCTACACTTGGTTGCATTGACTTGCACTGCTTTGTACTTGGGGTCTGGTCTCATATGAGCTGGTCGATGGTTCATGTGTACTCGAGTCTCTTTGAACATGTCTTGATTGAGTCTGATTGCTTGTTAGTAGTCTAGTTATTGTGTGAACCTGATTTGTGTTGATCTGCACTGTGTCTTAGTTGAGACTTCACTTGTGCACTGGTCTTGTCTGGTTTCCACTACATATATATATGTCTACATGTGTGTTCATGCATGTATATATGTATGTTGTGATGCCTTGTTCTGCTTGATGCTCTGTTGTCATATTGTTTGGTTTGTATCCTCTGTCCATTGTATGGTGTTCTGATCAGGTTGGTTCACTGGAAATCTGGTTTTCATGTTGTACTGGCCTGCTGTGTACTTGAACTGTAGCTCTTACATTTGTCTTGTACTTGATTCCATTTAACATGTATGGTGGTCTTCATGTTGCACCTGACCATGCATTGAGTCTTGTTCCAACTGGACTCTGATTTTTTTGTTGCCTCTGGTTGTGATGATCTCTGATTCACTTGAGTCTGCACTTGAGTTGAATCCGGCTTTGGCTCGGGTTTGACCTCATGCTCACCTGTCCCTGCAATTTTATCAAGCAAATGTATATCATTGTGCACGGCCTTGTGGCATGTACAGTGATACACTATGCATGTCACAAGTTGTTCGTGTATGATGAATTCAAAAGAAATAATGACGAACAACCCAAATAACTGAGGCAAATAATATTTTTAAAACGCACACTTCATTTTGAACTGCAAAATATTTCTCTTTCAATTTTACAACGTTAGTGTTTATTTTGCAGATAATTCAGATATGGGATACAAGCTGAATTAGAGTTGAAGATCAAAGACGAGTGATGAGTGAATTATGTAGAGAGGTGTAAAATGTATGTAAAAATTGTATAGTGAAAATTGAAATTGTATTGTAATTGAAAATGTATAAATGTAGTGAGAGCTCAAATTTGTACTATATGAATTTGTAATAAATATTTGTTTGAATAAAATATTTGTTTGAATATGAATTATGTGTTATTTATTTTATTCAACAAATATTTATTTAATTATATGAAAATAAAATAGTACAATAAAAAATACATTTAAACGAATATATATATATATATATATATTATCATCAAACAAAAATCATAGGCTATTGTATTCTACAATCTCCCCTTTTGATGATAACAAACATATATTAAGATTTGACTCTATTAAATGTATTTGATTTTGATGAATTCCATTTGCTCCCCCTATTCGAATGCTCCACCTACAATAAAGCTCCCCCTTCACCTGTGTATGAAAATAACTAAAAAATATGCAAATGAACCTAGATGGGAATATGTAAATAAAAAATATGACTTGACTTATTTGCCAAAATCTTAACTTCTCTCTCCCACTTTTGTTATCAGCAAAAGAGTAATAGTGTTATAAAAATAGAGATAATGTGATAGACGTTAATACAACATTTATACCTAAGCGAGTATAAATATTAAATTTCAATAAATAATCAAACAAAAATCATAAATACTCTGTTAGGCGCATATTCCACTTTGGAGTGATAGGGGTGATGTAGGCATATAAAACCATATAGTTATATCTATTTGTGGTATATTTATGATAGGAATTTGAATACTTACTAACCATGCATAACCATTAGGACTTTTAAATGAGATTAGTAGTATTCCCAATTTTTATTAAAAAATGAATTTCAAGCATCTTCTAACCACGCATAACCGTGAGGACTTTTAAATGGGATTAGAATCAACTTGCTTATTTAATAATCAATTTTGATATGTGTTCCATACATGATAACCGTGAGGACTTTTAAATGAGCATGAAAGCACATAATCTAATATTCCAAGTAATTCACCCATGCATAGCCGTGAGGACTTTTAAATGAGAGTGAATACTTTGGATGTTTTTATTGCTAATTAACTATAAAAATGGATAATTTCTCATTTAAAATACCACATTTTGACATACTCTATTGGATTTTGATGAGTGATGGTCGTTAGAAATATGATAGAAATAGAGATGGTTATGGAATTTTTACCAACAAAATTTATTACAAATTTTGTTTAAATTTTTAAAGAAATTTACTAAATATACTGTCTCAAGTCATAATAAATGATTAATGTCTACATTCATCATATTTTCAATCACTATTTATCTTTTCGATAATCAGTAGGGAGTCGGATTATTTAATGTATTCATTTAAGATTAAATCCAAAAATAAATATAAAACAAATTTCTAAACTGCCTAATCTGAAATGAAGTCAACAAAAACTATTTTCTAAAAGGGGTTTTATAAAAAAAATGTCTGTCAATTGAAAATTAATTAAAATGAAAATTATGCAGATATTTTCTTTGGAAATGTGATGCAACAAATGAATGTCCCTACATAAAACACATTCCACTAGTAATTTTCTATCAACTAGACTACCAGCAAAATCTGCATCCGAATACCCCTTTTAAACTCAACGTTATCATTAGTAAGATACCATAGACCAAACCGTGGAGTGTGCAACAAATACTTTATAATACTTTTTACAACTTTTAAATGAGATTCTTTTGGATTTGATTGAAACCGTGCACATAAACAAATAGTGAATATAGTGTCAGGTCTAGATAAAGAAATATACCCACGTGTATCTAGAGTAATTGTCAACCAACACAAGACAATATCTCGTACCTCATAAAACTTGCAATATCGTTAGTCCAAACAAATCTATATGAACTAGTTCAAGGATGAAAAGATGATTGGTCAACATTTTTGCATAAGTCAGAATCAAAATCAACCTTCATTTCCTTATCGCATAACTGGCTGATTTACATCAGATTATGGTGCAGATTTTCAACATTTAATATATCGTTCAAAATAAATGTATCGTTACCTATTTTACCTTTACCGATAATTTTTCGTCGTTGCCCATTGTGATTCTGCCACCATTGTACTACTCTAGGCTAAGAAAACTTTGATTTGTTGCCCGTCGTGTGCCTGGAACAGCTAGAATCCAGGTATCACTCTTGTTGTTCCTTAGCCTGTCACCACTCCTACGTAAGAAAAGATTTTTGTGACCTATATGTTTTTATTAGTCCATGATTGTTGGTGACAAATGATTTTGAAAAATAAGTTTGTGTAGACCCAAGACAATCTATGTTAGTTCTTTTTAGCATCCAGATTTGTTTACTTCTAAGGGATTTTACATTCGTGCCTTTGGGAACCCAAATTGGAATGGTTTTCACGTGTTTAGGTTTGTACCAGTAATTGTTGTAATTGTATCCAATTTTTCCACAAATCGTGCACTTGGAATTGACTTTATTAATTTGGCTTCTAACTCTTTCAGATTGAGTATACCCAAGTCCTTGTCTAATAGGATTAACAGTTTGTTTCCCTAATAGAATATTTAGTGATTTTTCTCCTTTGGACAATTTCCCTAAAGTTGTAGACAATTGTTGGACTTATGTCTTGAGAGATTTATTTTCATTCAATAACAAAGTGCACTTTTTAATAGAATTTTCTCTCCTTGTGTTTTCACTTTCTTTCAAAATCAGAATTTCATTTTCAAGCGATTTAATTTTAATTTCTGATTTTTTTGTTTCCTCTTCAAATAATGGACACTTATCACACTTAGGGCTCTTATTACGATAGTTTTTAACCAATTGATCAAAATGTTTATTTAGTTCTATCAAACTATCTTTTTATGATTCAATTTTAGCGTACTTCTCCCTAAGTCGTTCAAAACAACCATTTACTTCATGAAAATATATAAGTAATTCAGAATGAGTAAGTTTTGATACCTTGCTTGGCTCGTCATCATCACCGTCAGTTGTTTCTCTTTGAAGATACAGATTTCCTTTTTCACTCTCACTGCTAGTGCTTTTATCTGCTTCGTCAGTTTCATCCCAAGTAGTTGCAAAACTTCTCCTTTTCGGTTTCTTTCCTTTGTTGAGTCAATTTTAAGGAAACTTTGGCTTGATGTGACTGGGTTTATTGCAGTTGTGACAAACGATCTCCTGCTCTTCTAAGTCGTCTAGAACTTTGACTATTCTGCTTTTCAGTTGTTGATTTAGAGCTGGATTTCCATACTTATGATTCTACCTTTTGAATTTCTTTATTATCAACGCCAGTTTTGCTGCTCCATCATCATCATCATCTTCATTCTCCGTTGTTCCTTTGAGAGCTATTGATTTCTTTCGAGTATCTCCTTCTTCATGTTCTTCCTTGAATTTGATTTCTAGCTCATAAGTGGTGAGATTTCCAATGAGTTCTTCAATTTTAATTTGTTTCAAATCTTTTGATTCCTGAATGGCAGTCACTTTCGCTTCAAAATTTCGTGGTAGAATTCTGAGGATTTTTCGGACTATTTCCAATTTTGTGTATAGTTTTCCGAGAGCTTTCGATTTGTATATGAGATTAGAAAGTCGACCATACATTTCTTTGACACTTTCATCCTTTGTCATTATGAAGTTCTCGTACTCGGTACTAAGCATGGCAAGGCGGGATTCTTTAACCTGAGAGGTTCCTTCGTGAGTCACTTCAAGCGTATGCCAAATTTCCTGTGTAGTTAGACAATGTGAGACACGATTAAATTCAATTTGATCTAATAAACAAATAATAGAATTCATAGCTTTAACATTAGCATTTTGTAATTTATTTTCTAGATCTGTCCATTGATCCATAGGTTTTTCAACTTATTGATTATCTACCATAATTGTTAGTTTCCTATATCATGTTTCAACAATATTCCAAGCATCAATGGTTTTAAGAAAAAATTTCATTCCATTTTTCCAATAAGCATATTCACCATTGAACATGGGTGGTCTAACTATGGACTGACCCTCAGCAAAAGCATTATTAAAAGAAGCCATTTAAAAAATCAAATTCTTTTAAAACAAAAATTGGTTTTTGTTCCTAGCTCTGATACCACTTGTAGGATCGTTTTCACCCTAGAGGGGAGATGAATAGGGTGATACTAATAATAATAAAAATTAATGTGGAAGTAAAAATCAATCACAGATAATAAAACAGAAAGATAATGTAGAAGAGATCACACACAAATTACCCAGCTTCGGCAAAACCCTGCCTACGTGCTGCCCCCAAGGTTTCTACTAGAAATTAAGTAGTTAGACGCTTACACACGTAAACTTGCAACACCCTCTGATGACAAACCTAACTCTACGCTCAAAACCCTGCCCCAACTCAGCCACTGAGTTGCGAATTCTCAAACTACACCACCGTAGTTCGTAACCTAGTCACACAACTAGAGAGTTACACAATTTTAAAAGAAAATTACAAAATAAAATAAAACAACAAAACTCTATTATTATTTTTAACTAAAGCCTAATAAAGACCGGTCCACTAAAAATATAAAGACGTCTTCCCCTTTTCTATGTTTGCTCATGGCCGTTCTTTCTTCGTTTCTCTTCACTAATTAGGGCCTCGTTTGATTGAAGCCGCTGCTCGATATTGATCGATTGCAGTGATGAAAGCTCTTTGATATGGCTTGTCAATCGATCCCTTTGCTGATTATTGGTTGTGGCTGCTCCAATTTATCGAGCGCATATACTTGGATGAAACTGGCACGTGACTTTCTTTTTCGATTTCGATTTTAGCTCGACCTCGATTCGATTTATTATGATTTATTGCTCTGGTATTTTTCTTGAACTCGAATTGCTTTCGAACTTGATTAGAGTTTTTGGTTTTTGTTCAAAGTATGCTTTCTGGATTTTCTGTTTCGAACTCCAATGAATGTCGATGATGAATTTGGGTTTGATTTATAGGGGACCAAACCCTATATTATCGTTTCCTATATTTGTATTTGAATTCTTCAAACACCCGCTTGGTCGTTCGATTACTGATCGCGTGGTCTTGTTATTTGCTGACTTGTTCATCGTATACGAGTTAATCCATGAATTCGAATTTGTTGAGTCGGTTCCATTATTTGCTCCTTTGACTTCGACATTTGAAGTTTTGAGATAATATATCGGCTTGTTCAATTCACTGACTTATTGGTATTTGAATTCGTTGACTTTTACTTGTTCATTTTTGTTTGCTGGCACTTGTTCATCATGTTGATTGACTTCACTGCAATTTTCGAACTGTTACTTGCCACTGTTTGATTATTTCTTTTGTAACTGTTGAGTATGTTGACTTGTTCGATTGCCACTTGATCACTGTCACTGCTTGTTTGGAGTTCTATGTCTAGTAGCTTGTATTGGTTGGCATGACACCCTATGTTTACTGCATTGTGATTGGTTCCATTTGAATATGTTTGGTCTTCATGCATGTTCATTTATGTTCATTCATTGACATATAAATGTACGTGTGTGTTGTTGCAGCGCATTTCCTTGTATATTGGTCTACACTTGGTTGCATTGACTTGCACTGCTTTGTACTTGAGGTTAGTTCTGATATGAGCTGGTCGATGGTTCATGTGTACTCGAGTCTCTTTGAACATGTCTTGATTGAGTCTGATTGCTTGTTGGTAGTCTAGTTGTTGTGTGAACCTAATTTGTGTTGATCTGCACTGTGTCTTGGTTGAGACTTCACTTGTGCACTGGTCTTGTCTGGTTTCCACTGCATATATATGTGTCTACATGTGTGTTCACACATGTATATATGTATGTTGTGATGCCTTGTTCTGCTTGATGCTTTGTTGTCATATTGTTTGGTTTGTATCCTCTATCCATTGTATGGTGTTCTGATCAGGTTGGTTCACTGGAAACCTGGTTTTCATGTTGTACTGGCCTGCTGTGGACTTGAACTGTAGCTCTTACATTTTTCTTGTACTTGATTCCATTTAACATGTATGGTGGTCTTCATGTTGCACCTGACCATGCATTGAGTCTTGTTCCAACTAGACTTTAATTTTTTTGTTGCCTTTGTTGTGATGATCTCTGATTCACTCGAGTCTGCACTTGAGTTGAATCCAGCTTTGGCTCGGGTTTGACCTCGTGCTCACCTATCCCTGCAATTTTATCAAGCAAGTGTATATCGGTGTGCACGGCCTTGTGGCATGTACAGTGATACACTGTGCATGTCACAGGTTGTTCGTGTATGATGAATTCAAAAGAAATAATGACGAACAACCCTAATAACTGAGGCAAATAATATTTTTAAAACACGCACTTCATTTTGAACTGCAAAATATTTCTCTTTCAATTTTACTACGTTAGTGTATATTTTGGAGATAATTCAGATACGGGATACAAGCTGAATTAGAGTTGAAGATCAAATACGAGTGATGAGTGAATTATGTAGAGAGGTGTAAAATGTATGTAAAAATTGTATAGTGAAAATTGTGTTGTAGTATGAAATTATATTGTAATTGAAAATGTATAAATGTAGTGAGAGCTTAAATTTGTACTATTTGAATTTGTAATAAATATTTGTTTGAATAAAATATTTGTTTGAATATGAATTCTGTGTTATTTATTTTATTCAACAAATCTTTATTTAATTATATGAAAAATAAAATAGTACGATAACAAATACATTTAAATGAATATATATATATATGTTTATTATCATCAAACATAAATCATAGGCTATTGTATTCTACACTATCCACCATTTTGTTTTAAAGAAATTCACCACTTTTAAAAATTGCATTACCTTTTCAAACTTTTATAAAACTAATGGTGGTATATTTCCAAAACTGTCTAAAACCATATTTATATTTCCAACTTATATAGCCTCTAAGAAGTTGTAGAGGGAGGAACTTTCAAAATTATTGCATAAGAAATATAACATAGAAGAATACAAAAACAAGGAATTTGAGAGCTTTTCTAAACCAATCAAATTTTAAATTAAGAAGTTAATAAATGGAAACTTTTTTTTTCAGCATCTCAGGTCACCAAAATTTTAAATTAAAATCACCTACCAAAAATGTTTCACCACCCTTTTTAAATTTACAACGTCTTTTCAAACTTTTTACAAAACAACCGGTGGTATAATTTAAAAGCCATCTAAATCACTTTTTATCAAAAATTTCTAACTTATAAGATTTTCATTTCAAAATCTTTTAAAAGGAACTTACAAAATTTTCAAGGCATTTTCGAAGAAACCTTTTTATCAAATTATGTCCCAAAAGGTAGGATTAAAATTTGTTTTTTCTTTTAAACCTCTGTACTCTACCCTTTAAAAATCTAATTTTCGCATAGTGGTAATAAATGTATTCCTTCTTGCGGAAGTTTGCTTTTTCCTTACTTACATATTTTATTAATACATAACACCTTCATTTGTTACCTCTATAAATATTAATTTGTCCGTATTAATTGCCACCCTAACGAACATTTCCTTAATATCATTTATTTCCTATCAACCTTTCCATCTAAGATTTATACTCCTCTTACTTTAATACTTATAGGTCATACAATGACAAGGAAGTCTAGGTCCTACAAAGAAGCATAAACTTAACTCTATTTATTTTCCAACTCATAGTTGCTTCATCCACCCTTTCGGAATATGGTAGCAGCTACTTCTATAGTGGGAATTTATAGTTTTAAGCTAAATTAAAAATAAGTGTGTGTATATATATAGTATGAGTTTTCAAAAAATCTTTTGAATATCCTTTTTCAAAATTAACAAGTACGCCACTCATATGCATAGTATACTTTCCCCGTTGATCGGGTAACCTAGGCTCTGATTCCAAATGTAACAACCCACCATGGAACAAGCTTAAATTTCAATCCAGAAAAAGCCCATCGAAACTTAGATCCATCCTAAGGTAAGTTGTTGGTAGAGCTAAGAAAATAACAGTATAGAGCCATAACTAAACTTTCAGAACTCACGGCGGATAGAACAAAATATAATAGCAAAGTGTGCCTATTTATTTCAAAACCATAAAAATGTCATAATACAAAATTCCATAAAAACCGTAACATAATATCTGTTACAACAATTGTCTAAATACATGGGTACACATCTGCCACAAGCCAAGCTTCTCCATCTCTAAGCATCATCATCGCCATCACTCCGTCCTTAACCTGTGTTATAATGAGAAGGGAGTCAGAACAACCAGTGTCTGGTGAATAAAAACCTCGAGTCTTACCTTTTCAATACTTGGGTAGTATATTTCAAAATAAGAATATGTCTGTTAACATAAAATCGTTAAAACCATTTAATACTTCTTTATAAGGAAAGGAGGCGGGTCCAACCACTTAATACCATCCATTCCAGAAGCAGGTTTCTAAAATCCCATATCACAATCATACGTCATAAATAGCTAATAATGTGAGAGATGGTACCCAAGCCACTTAATACCTTTTATTGGAAAATAGGCAGACCTGGTCATTTAATATCTTAATTAAGGCAGACCTCATCATTTAAGACTTATTTCCAAGGCGTGCTCCTCAATAGTACTATCTAGCTGACATCATATGGAATCTCACAGGCCACTTAATACTTCCAAGTGGAAAATTGGCAGACTCTGGTCATTTAATACCTTAATTAATATAAACCCCATCATTTAAGACCTATTTCCAGAAGCGGACCCCTATAGAGATACCACCTAACGTGTCCCCTTGGGCATTTAACCCTTCATCTTGGGAAAAGAGGCAGATCCACTACTTAATACCTCAAAACCCCAAAGCAGACCCTTCGTCTTATGACCCATATTCATAGTGATGTCTCACATTAGTCCGCTATTCGTAGAGACTGGTAATTAGATTAGCTAGGTAGATTTCCCCTACAGAATTAGGGACCAACCTCGCATCATTACAAATATTTATCATAAGGATATCCCACATCAATAAAATTGTACACAACTGCTGGTAGCCTCAAAGTGACGGGCAGACTTCCATCATGTAACTCTATTGACCTCACATCCCTATGACTTGCCACAAATCAATTACACTCCATATGTGTATATATACTCATCTCACCATTTCATAAATAAGGCCTTATAAGGAATCTTCCTTATTACGTCCTAAAATAATAATTAGGCTATATAAGAGTTTTCTCTTATTTTTACCTCACAATCAATTACATTTCTAATGTGGGAAATAAATGAAAATAAATGCCTAATTAACTATGCCATGTACGCAGTAATTATACGTTAATTACGTAAATAGAGAAAAATAAATATTCACGCCTAATAAGTTTTAAACGCATGGATTTTACGCTCTAAACTAGCGTTAAATGTCAATTCCCTAAACAAATATTATTACAAGTCCTTTTTCTTCAAATTACCAAGATTTCATAGGATTCTAATATCCAAAACCGAAAATAATTATTCATAACCCAAACTGCAATAATAGACTTTTAAATAAAATAGAGACTCAATTTATTACACCAATTCAATGGAATATCTTAAACAATAAGAATTGCAATCTAAACCCTATAATCTATTCAGCCCCTCTTTTACAAAGAAATTGATAAGAATAAGTGGTGTAAATTACGGATAAAATTTGTAATCTAAACCCCTTATTTTATTAAAGAATCGCAATTTGACCCAAAGAAGAAGAAGAAGTGGAATAGAATATGAAATTATCAAAATTGCATAAACGAAACAAATTCCATCAAACTAATGTAAATAATTGAGAATCTCAACATATAATTGACATTTCGGAGTAAAAAGGAATTTTGGGGGATTTTATCTATCATATTTTCGAAATTCCAAAATTCCTAATGCATATTCAAATCCAAAAGAAATACACTAAATAATTGCTGAAAAGAAATACTAAAGTTTCCACTCACAAATTAACCTTAGCTTTACTCAAATGGATTTGTAGCCTTCCGATCTCTTCTAGAATCTCTCTCCTTTGATATATGTACACACAATAGGGAAGAGGTATTTATATTTATTAGATTCAGAATAATTGGAGAAAAATAGATTGGAGGAAGAAAAAAAAATAGAAAATAAGTCGAATCCTTTCCTGAATTCTCTATGGAGTTTCTGAATCTAATTTGGAGAGATAACAATGGCAGATTTTCGCTATTGTTCCCAAAATATTTGTGGATAAAAATGAAAGATCTTCGGTCTAATTTATAGTGGTTGGAAACGCACTAGAACCGTTGAATGAGAATAGATTAAAACGGATAAATTTGGAACGTACAACTCATCAAAATAGGCTCCACAACAAGGAAGTAGTCGACCCCCATGCTCCAAGCGATCGACCTCTACAGTCGACCTCTAGGTCGACCCCTTGAGGTGCTAGGTCGACTTCTTCCCTTATTTTAGGAAGATATTTATTATAATTTACCGTTGCTTGATTATTTATTGATTTCATACCCTAATTAACTTTTAACATTAATTACTAATTTTTAACGTTAATTAACCCCTAAGTCTAATCACAATTAATTTCAAATTTCAAATTAGGGAATTAATTATTTATTTGAATCTTATTCAAATTATTTTAAATCTAAAAACTTTAAATGCTCATAACTTCTTCGTTCGAGCTCCGTTTTCAGCATATTATATATGGAAATTAATCGGAATTTCACCACGAACGCAAAGGTATAACTTTCGTGGTCACATTCCAACTTTCATCAAATTTCCATTTTCTACCTTATCATATTTAATTTAATTCACTTCATTTATTTTTGGTTCATTTTACGGGGTGTTACATGTGTTTTACAGGACGTGGTGCAAGGAGCTTCTGGGATCACTTCTAGTCAGCTTAGGGGAAATTCAGGTTTGCTTCAAGTAAGCTTCACATCAGACCTAGGTGACTTCGTGTTTTTCTTGTGTGTTGGGGTTAAAGTGGATGACCTCGGAAGGACTCGAGATGACTAAGGGATATTAAACAATAATTAATATGGTCATTTAGATGACTGGATGTGATTTTGGAGCTTCGTTTGATGAAGCAAGACGTTTGATCGAGTACTTTGGGTGAGAAGTGTATCTGGGCTTGGTGATGGTCCAAGGAGGCATGTTCAACGAGATGAAGTGATGTGGCGGGACATATGTGTTCCTGTATCAAGTCGTGTGCTGAAGAGATAGCTGATAACTCTAGATGGGATAGGTGTTTCTTAGGGCAAGAGTATGTGAGGATGCTCACCTCTGTACCCAGGACCTTGGTGATGGTTTAGCTTGCCTTGGTGATGGTACGTGATTGAACACTGAATCCAATTGTGATGTGGTGTGTCACTGCCCTTGATGATGGTCCTATGAGTTATCAGATGTCTGAAGGCATCTTGGTGATAATCTGGGACCTTGGTGATGAACGAGACAAAGTGATGTCTTGGTGATTATGCAAGACCTTGGTGATGGTAAAGGTAAAGTGACATCTTGGTGATGATGTGGGACCTTAGTGATGGCTAGGATAAAGTGTCATCTTGGTGGCGATGCGAAACCTTGGTGGTGGTGGTCGAGCGATACGTGACCATTGTGATTGTAGAAGCGAAGTGAGACATTGGTGATGGTTGTCGTTGTGTGTATGCTTTGCTCTTGTTATGTTTGTTGTGTGCTTGACATGAATGTCATATTGTTGTGTTATACCCTTGTACCCCATATAGTACTTAGTGTAGTATACCCACATGTGTCAGTAGTTTAGCATATAGTGTATATGTGCTAACTTGTTGGATGTAGGGACATGTCAAGTATGGTTCTACATACCTTATATCCTTATTACTATATATGTTTTTATAATATTTTGAGATGATGTATCACTCACACCGGACTGTAGTTTGACTCGAAGATTTATGCTTTGCTTCTTATTATCTTGGATACTCTTAAATGAATAGATTTGGGTAACAGGTATAGATAGCACATAGATCTATACAGAGTACGAGCAGGAGGCTATGCTTTCATATATCTTTACTTTGGAGCTTACTATCGCCTATATCCCATTATGCAGTACCGTGGAGCTATATTAGTACTTGTATTTTTAAGAGATGGTTCTAGAGTTTTTTTTGGAGATTTGGGAAGTATAAACTCTTTTATTTTCAATTTATTATAATCTGTGAACCTATTGCATTCTGATGTTCTTATTTATGGTTCATTTGATTATATTACCATTTCACCTATTTTACATCTATTTGATTATTATATTTTGTCTATGTGCTTTAAGATGTTCTATAGGTTCTGTGTTTGGATTTTTGTTACTTTGCACCTTTGACCATTGTCCTGCATCGACCGGGTACTTTACAGGTACACCGGGCACTCTGCAGGTACACCGGGCACCGGAGGTATACGACGGCCGGCATAGTAAACCTTCTCCCACTAATCGCATTTGGTTTTGAGACCACACCATCGATTTTCCCTCAATGGACATCAATCACCCCAAACACTCAAACGAATCAAGCATGTATCAAAACAACTCATTACAAGCATAAACAGCATAAATATCCTCAAATACATAAATATATAAACAAAATGTATTTTTGAGCTTATTTGCAGTTTCTTTGTTCATTAGAACTTATAGAAAAATATATGGCATCTTCTTCATCGGCTATTAAGCTTATGCCCAAGCTCTCCCATGACCTTGGAAAATACAAATGAGAAAAATGAACCATATTCAGAAAATGAAGAAAAAGCCCTTCTCGTATGGTGGTAGGCCCTTACTTATAGTAGTAGGTGAGTGGTGAAGCTTACTTCGTTGATTGATTAAAGTTAATGCACACAACTGACATGGTAAGAGAACGATCCAGAGAGAGACATTTTTCAAGATCTTAGAGTATAATTAGTTCACGGGGATTAGTAGCACGACCATATCCATGTGCAGAATTGGGAAAGGTGGCATGATCGCAAGGGGAGTACTTTGGACTTCTTGTGTTTAGTTAAGTATGACCATCTCTTCATATAAATGCACTTGTTCTTTATATAAACAATTTCTCTTTATACCTTCATATTAAATAGCCTTCTTTATATTATCCTTCCTTATGTATAATAGGATTAACTTTATAAATGAGAACTTATTAATATTTTCATGAAAATGTTGTTTTACAACATCCCCAATGCTTTCATGTCTTCGATGGCTTATAAATCCATATATATGATGTCTTTTTGCATGCTCCCACTAAAGATTCACATTCATACCATCATTAAAAACTATATCTCCTCGTATTGTAATTTCCCACATCTTTTTGAAAGTGCCTTTTTCTAAGTTTTCCTTACTTGAAACCATATTTTCAATAGCTTTATTATTTTGCTTTTTAATCGTATTTTTATGCTATAAATATCCTTCGTAGCTTCTATCTTATAGCTATAGGCTAAAAGATATGTAGCTAAAAGATATAAGAGTATGAAAATTTGTTCTCTGCTTAGTCGATTTCCCACCTTTGGGAGCTACTGGTTATTCTACTCAGATAAAACATCCAAAGGCACTAGAGCATTCTACTTAATAGTATGAAGCTCTTGGTCCAAGTTTTGCTCAGTTCTAACTTAAAATGAAGAAGTTATGGAACTAAAAAAATTGGTCTAACCTTAGTGGTTTTGTTAAGTATCGATCAAAAATATGCCTAACAAAATTATTCTATTAGGTGTAGACCATATTATTTGATTAGGTGTCGAACGTAGCTGGTCTATAATATGCTAAACTGAATAATATGATCGAGCCCACTAAATTATTATGTTAGATACCGAATAGAATTGGCCTAACAGAATATGTCGGACAGAGTTAGCTGAACAAAATATGTTGAATAGAATATGTTAAACAGAATATATTACAGCATAAATAGCCCGCAACATCATCTTTACAGGGTTTGATTCGTAGAAACCCTTATACCCTACTAATCAGATCCCAACAACACTTAGAGCACTATTAAACAGTAAGGCGTCAACTAAGAATACCATTATTGATATGAACCATACAAATCGAGCAGCGAGCATTAGGATTGGATTGATTGCTACCAATGACTATCGGGCCAAAGCTTGGTTGACTAGATATCTAGCTACTCATAATTGTTATGATTGATTCAGAGAGACCCAATGACATTGTAACAATTATTAATTGGAGAATTGAAATATAAGATATGAAATAGATATAGGAAAAGATGTCAAACCACTATAAAATTAATGTGCATCATTTATTTTTTCCATACTTTATTTCCGACTTTACAGTATATCTGTCTATGACTTTAGATCATGGTTCCAAATTCCGGTGGAATTCTGGTTTTTCCGGTCATTCCGTTCCGGTTCCGCTCATAACCGGAACGAAATCCGGTCAAAATTCCGGTTCCGGTCTAAATTCCGGATTTGTTTTTCAAATATCAAAAAAAATTATAAAAAAATACAACAAACATATGCTAATCAAAAAAAGGAAAGTAAATTAATCAGAACAATAAATAAATGGACAAAAAATCATGTGTATGGACAAAAAAATTGTTATACTTTTGTTAATTTACATCGAATCATAATAAAAATTTCAGAAATTGACCAAAATTTTAAAATCTCAAATGAACAATATAGAATCTTAAACAATGGTTTTTTAATTATAGTGTATTTTATATGTAATATAAAAAATGTACTATAAATTTATGACATTATTGGATATTTATTAGCGTAAATAGCAAATTAAAGCAAAAAAGGTACCGGAATTAGAAAACCGGAATTAAAACGGAACTTCCGAAATTTCTGGAATGGAACCGGAAATTTTTAAATTACCAATGACCGGAATGGAAACGGAAAACGTAATTTCGAACCTTGCTTTAGATCTGAATTAGAGTAAGAACTGAAATATTTTTCTAAACATAGATCATAACATCCTAAAAATCAGCACTAGGATCACATTCAAGGTGCTAAGCTCTACCTGATATCTGCTTCGAGGTGTTTGGTGTTTTTAGCGCAAACATTTTGGTACTTTCACTGAGAACTCAATTTAGATCATGAAGCCACCGACTAAAAAGTAAGGATCCAAAAATTCACTATTTGAAGGAGAGCAATTTACACGTGGAAGTAGCCATGAAGTAACGTTTGGTCAAAGACATCCAGTCAAGAAGAGGTGTAGACAATGAAGATTGTAATGGTAGAATCTTTTCTGGTGAAGTAGTGGGAGACGATGATTGCATTCCTTAGGCGTATGGAGCAATCAGTGCCAATGTAGGTCCAAAATGACCAAAAGGGAGTTGGGAAATCTATTGCTAACCTACCAAAAGCTAATGTTAGAAAATGAGTTAGGAAGGATGGAGTAATAGAAACACCGACTTTCACATAGTAGACTAGCATCGGCCCAAACGGATTTGGCTCGGCACGGACCAGAACCACTGTAGCCCACACTAGATCAAGGGAGGCTTTCCCACCAAAAGTCAACATTGTTGCTGGAGCTACACGCTTGGCTACTGAAATGGGACCATATGTGTTTGGAATGACTAGTCCACAGACGGTTGACCAATTGCATGGGAAGAATGATGTGGCCCACCAAGCATGCGAAGGAAACAATTTAATAGTAAAGAGCAATTCAATAAAATTATATGTTGAGTATTAGGCAAGTAGAATATGAGATCAGTTGTTGACAAGATGAACGAGAGTTCGTTCACATCAAAAGTCTAGTATGCAAACAACCTCCCAAAGTTCAAAATTCTAGTTATGGAACCATATGTAAGAAAAACCAACCCCATGACACACTTAAGGCTTTACATCCAATATGTGGAGGCAACCAGAGCTACATAGGAAGTAATGTATCGTTTCTTTCCTCTATTCTTGTTTGATTTAGTAACTATCTGTTTATTCACTTAGAGCATGAATCCATTAACACTTAGGCTGTACTGAAGAAAATTTTCATAAATTAGTTTAGAGTCAATATAGTCCAGCCTAAAGATGAATTGTACTCGGTGGGTGCTAAGCAAAAGGATACTGAAACTCTTTAGAGCTATCTTGCATGATTTAATGCCATAACAATTATTTTATATCAGCCAAATGAATGAATTATCCACGTAGATGTTTCATGAATGAATAGGAAAATAAAATCTTATAGAGATCTTAAAAAAAACCCAATCACCAAATTGGAAGATTCTACTATCAAGATGACAAGTACATGCACTTAGAGGGTTATGATATCAAGGCAAGATTTATCGCTATTAACCAAGTTGGAGAAGAAATACCTAAGGATAAAGGCATGTGTATGATGGATGAGGAAGATGGAGGAAAGAAAAGCTTCAAAGGAGGACATATCAAGTTTCCTTGTACAGAGATTGTAGAAATTACAGAAAGAATCAATCTTGCAATTAGGGAAACCATGGATTATGGTGAACCTATAACACAAGAGTCAACTGTAGTAGAGATGGGAACCTCAAGTACTACATTTTTCATGAGATTTATGGTCATGAGATACAACTTAGAGATACCAATGAGAAGCATATTTGAGAGAAAAGGTTGTTGTATTACATTAAGAACCGACAAAATGTTCTCAAGCTCATATTGGACGACCATAACAACACTAGAATTAAGTAGTCATTACTGGTGGCAACACAGATGGTGCACAAGGAAGGGCATAATCATTCCTTGAAGGTAGAAAGGGATGAGTTTTATCTTTTTTTATTTCCTTCTCATTAAAATAAATTCTAGAGATGTGCCTTGGTGCCTACACATGTACAAGATTAATGTACAGATATTGTAAGCATGCTCTAAGCTAAAATCCAATGCATATTTTTATCTAAATATGAAGATTTGATTTGATTTCTATACCTTTTTTATGATCTTTGTTTGAAATTCTTATTTATGAACTTGATTTCCTAGACGGATAAAACTGGGTCTTGTGATTGATTTACAAACCAACCGAACTAGGTTCTCTATACTGTGAAAAAATAATACTGTATTCTATTTGATGTTACCATATTTTCGATTAAATGTATAAATTATTGGGTATGATTTTCCCCTTTGCACATGACTCCAATGAGAGTTCCATGAACTCCATCTCATGGTACCTTGATGGAACCGAGTTCCTAAAGGATGAGTATAAACCATGCTCGAGGGTACAATGTTGGATTCCCTATGGAAGTCAAAGTACGCTTGCATTGAAGCAAGCATCCGAAAACAAATGTCCATGCAAATTGTAAGACATAGAATAGTCATAAGTCCATTCCATGTGATGAGTGACTAGATGGTTCGTTAAATGCATTTGGCCTTAAAGATGCAAGTACCTTGTGTTGTTGAGTGAATGGTTGGATTTGTTAATGCTTTTTGACCTAAAAGTCATGAACCCCTTTCACTATCAAATGACTAATAAAGCCCATCAATTGCCCTCAATTTTGTCCAAGGTAGTGAAGTATAAGCTCAATCAACTCTACCAAAGAAAATGGAGTATAGACGCAACTAAACCAAAGGTAGTGGAGTACAAACTAGCCTAACTTTTCCGTAGATAACATAGTATAGACTTCCTAGTCTAAGAGTTAGGGTTAAACTCCATCAGAGATTCTGAAGTATGATTTTGCTTAACCTTAGAGAAAAGATGTACCTATAACAACCCATTATTTTAACACTAGGTAAGAAAGGTAATTAATCATTTAATTGAATTAAACGACTTAAACAAACTAATAACTTAAAAAAGAATTTTAAAATATGAATGAATTAGGACTGAAGACCTATACCATTGTATTCATAGTGTTGTTTACATATGAGAAACACGTAAAGTTTGTTGAAATCAGATAAGACTAATAAAATGAGAGGAAAAGAAAAGCAAGGGGAAAAAGGTAAGTTGGCCATAATTGTGTATATTTTTCTAAAATGAAGCCTCTTCTTCGTATAAATGTAGATTTCTTCTTCTTCTCTCTTTAAAGGAAAGAACATAGGTTTTCTTACTTTAAATCCACATAACTCTTTCATTTCTTCACTAAAAATTCCAAAATAAATAACCAAATTTAAATCAAGAGATTCTCCATAAATCTATCTCTTCAAGTTTGCTTTTTGGAGAAGTTTGGTGCTAGATTTCGGAAATCAAGAGAGTGCTTCAAAGTGGTTTCAATTGAAGCATGGATTTTTTTAGTATTTGGTCAGTGGAATTTGTTCTCTATGATATATAATCACTAAATATGTTAGAAATCATATTAAATATCCAATATTGGTTATGGCTTGATAAGTGAACTTGAATTGGGATTTGGGAGATAAGAGTCGTATTTTAATGAATGTTTAAAAGTTTAATTATAGGATGAATGTGTTAAAAATCTTAATTTTGAATGTTGATATATTTCGTTCGAATTATTAGAATATTGATTAGTTTGGAGCTTTTAGAGTGATTATGGGATGATTTATGACATTAGTAAACGATATTATTAAATGAATGTAGAGGTTAGAGTGATGGTTAGGTAGCAAACTCGAAGGGTACTTGAAATGGTTCATCACCTCAAAGTTATTCCTTGAGTATGAAGTTATACTCTTTCAAATTTCAAATGACTTATAACAAGGGCGTGAGTCGATGTTGAATGGTGTTAGTGAAAAGTGCCTCGATGATACGGAGCTAAACGTTGAAGGTAGTTGAAAGAAAAATGAACAAGAAAAGGGAGGAAGAATTCCTAATAAGGGAAACTCTCCCATCCAAGTTTTCGTTCGACCACAACAGGTGTTCAAACATTTGAATTGGAAATTTTGACATTTGAAATTCAAGGATTTTGTCGTAATTTCCAATATAAATATGGGGTTTTCAGATTGAAATCAATGTCAAACATCCAAATCCCAAATTCAAATGTCTGAAACGTTGTTAGTTGGGCAGTTGAGGTTGCATTTTGAAACTTGATATTTTGGGCGTTTGAGTTTGTTTTGGAGATCCGTGCGATGCTCGTAAGGTCTGGAGTGACTATAGAGCAACGTGGAGAGTTTGAGGATGGCACATCTTATCTTAAGAAACATGTAGGTTGATGTCAAATGAGGTAGAGACTATGGCTGATGGTTCGAGATGCATTTCGATTCATATAGTGATTTTATAGTCATCTAATGACTTTGAGATGTGAAGACTAGGGTATTGAGATATAGGATACCATATGATATCATGTATATGGAGTAAGTTCATATCCCTTAGCTATGCGTTTGGGATTTGATACTTATGGACCGTTTGTAGAATGAGGTGTGGTTTTTTTGGTTGTGCGTGTTAGGGGGCATCAATTCGAATGTATAAGACATTCTATCTTGGTAACAAAGGAAATGGAACTCGGGCTATCTTATAGCCAAAGGTGATTTGCCTTGAGTTACTTGTCCAATTTTTAAACAAATGGTAGCGGTTAAGCATGTATAAATCAATTCGGTCTCAATACGATTGTAAGTGATGGACAATGTGGTGAAGTGTCATGGTATTGGTTCTTGATGACCATACTTAGCGGGTCTTTGCCTTACCGAGAGACCCATTGCCATTAGCCTAATGTGACGGTTGAGTCATGTTCGTATGCTATGACGATTAGTATATGACAGGCTTATCTCGTATTGCATAACACTACAGTAGAAATATGCTAACTTGTTGGATGCAGGTGAAGATGTAGATTGAGACATGGTTTCATTACCTCGTATATTACCATTTGACATTGTACTTGATATAGTACTGTATTGGTAATCACGTAGATTAGTGATATTTCCTTTTCACCGGGCTTTATGTCCATCCCTCCTTTTTTGTCTCTTTTGTTATATATACTTTAAGTAGGTTAACATAGAGGTGGTGATATTTGAAATTCACCCATTATACCTTCTATAGACCGAGCCATTTCCAACAATGGTTTCAGAGCCCAAATGGTCTATGCGGTCTAATTAGTTAACTGTTAGAGTCGACTAACTAAACCTACTTACCAGATTGGTGTCTAGAAAAGTAGTGTTTAGGCTTGAGGTTAAATAATAAAGTATTCTCACCTCCTTGGCTACTGGCCTGGCCCAATGGGTGGAGTAAGCCCAAAAGGTCTGCTTAGATGTATAACCTAGATGTTTTGGGGCCTTGGGCTAATGTTCAAATTAAGTATGAAAAATTAAAAATCCAAAAGCAATTTTATAACAAATGAATATATATATATATATATGATATTATTAAATATAAAAATTGTTTAAAATAATGATTGAAACATATACATAATATAATTATATTAAAATATCATTCAGCTATAATTTTTTAAATAAATAGCCAAAAGCAATTTTAAATATATTTATTCTAAATATATTATTAATGTATTTTATGTTTTTAAATTCCTAAATAATTATTTAAAAAATTATAAAAATTATTTATTATCTAAGGAATTATAACATATATTTTAGAATATATATGGCGAAACTAAATATAAGTACGTATATATTTTTATTTTAAACTTATGAATTAATTAATTGTTTTAAACAAAAGAATTTTTAAAAAGGTTTTAGAATAATAATAGTTACTGTGAGATAGTAATACATATATAAAATTGTTATAATGATGACTAACTAGCATATAATTGTAAATTAGAATGTGTACCTTTTGAAGATGATACCTTTGAACACATCTTGATCAACGAACCTCCTAGTCTCCTTTGAATCAATCATGCGATTGTGCAACCATTGCATGTACCATTGCTTTGTATTTAATTTGATGTATTGGCGCTAAAGGGGGCTCAACCAAGAGTGAAAGGGAGATAGAATTTTAGTCCAAGGAGAGAAAAAGAAAGAGTGGCGAGGGGAATGAATGAGAAAAGTTTTATTTATATAGAGGATAAAAGAGAGAAAACTTCTCCAACTTTTACTCCTTTTATCAAACTATCTTAGATCTATATTCAAATTCAAATCCCATTTTCCTCTTCGATGGACGACCATGTATTAGACCCTTTATGTACCAATAAATCTCAAAAACTATTTTTTGGTTAATTGTATTCAAATCATATATTTAAATATGTATCGATATCACATATCGATACACACATATATAACTTTCATATACGCACCCAATTAATTACTAATAGCACCCAAAAAATTACTAGCAGCATCTAGAACATCAAATATATAAATAATTAATATTTCACAAATATTAATTAATATAATCAATTTATAACATTTATAAAGTAATTAAATCGTATGGTATTTTGAGAATTCACCGATATGGTTGTGTGGCTCGCATGTGTAAATTTAGTCAATGATTAACATCGAACAATTCGAATATTAACATCACATGTGACCTTACCTAGTGGTGTGATAGTTTGGCTAAATTTATTGCTTGTAGATCTTCATTGATAAAATCCAATTTTACATTTTAAGCACTACCTTTTAGTAAAGATTATTTACACACGTTATCATTGTCAAAACTTTAACACTTTTGGATATATGGAATTTTTTATTGTCAAAATCCAATATTATCCACATTTTACTTAATTAGTCCATAAACATAGTCCTTGGTTCAATAATAACATTTATTATTAGTCATTCTACTCTAGCCAAAGATTTTGTCTTTGAGTTGACCACAACTGATCGTAATACTAACATCATACAACCATGGAGGCGAATTCTCTATTGATTATTGCTTCACTTCATATGCTTCTACTTAGACCCAACTATAGTCGTATTATAGTCATGCCATGATTTGACTATAATCAAAGTGGAGTATCCATATAGAAGTTCCATAGTATTCTCATGTTGAGAGGACCGTGTAACATTATCTCATTGTGATTTCCTGTTTAACTTAGTTGTTATTAACCAACAAGAAACTCTTAGACGAGTCATTCCATAGTCATCCAATAACCGTGAGTACTTAATACCTTAGTGCCCCAGCAGCCATAAGTAAAACACTGCTTAATATTTAGAGATCATTATGTACTACGGTCTCAGCTGATATATCGATATCCTTTCTCGAAATATCTCGACCATGAATATTTAAAACAATATGATATTTTATATTATGATAATATTCTTATGATTACAACTTTTTATAACTACTGTAACATAACATATTATTTAAGGATTTTCTAATAAATATACTTTAAATTAATTACTTAGTTGATTATATCACTATATAACAAAGTATATGATAGAAATCAGATATCTTAATCACGAATAAGATTGATTATAGAGTTAGATATATGTAAAAAAAATTACATAATTACCTATAGGACATACCCCAAACTTAGATATATGTAAAAAAATTAATCACTTAATTAATTATATCACTATATAACAAAGCATATAATAAAAATCAAATATCATAATTACTTATTGATTATCTATTAAACAGTGTTTCACTTCCTATGCTTCTACCCAGACACAATTATAGCCGTTCGATGGTTGTCATACCATGGTTTTACTGTAATCAAAGTGAAGTCCAAATAGAAGTTCCAAGATATTCTTAGGTCAAGAGAACCGTGTGACATCGTCATATTGAGATTTCATATTTGACCTAGTTGTTATTAATCAACAGGAAACTCTTGGGTGATTCACTCTATAGTTATCCAATAATTAGGAATACATAACCTCTTAGTTTTCGCATTAGTCATAAGTAAAATACTACCCAACACTTGGAGAGCGTTACGTACTCTGGTCTCAATGGATGTATCGATATCCTTTCTCAAAAATCTCAAGCAGGAATATTTAAAATAATATTTATTCAATATTGTAATAATTTTATCATGATTACAACTTCTTGTGGCTATTATCGCATAACATATTATTTAATAATTTTCTAATTAATATACTTTAAATTAATTATTTGATTAATTATATCACTGTATAATAAAGTGTAAAATAGAAATAAAATAACTTAATTGTTAACAAGATTGATTATGGATTTAGATATATGTAGCAAATTACATAATTATCCCTATGGCATACCCCAAACTCTATCAGGGATTCTGCTATTTGGAGGCGAGTTATAAGGCCACAACCATTAACCAATATGATTACATCTATCAAATATTTTTCAGATATCAACATGTTAAGCTATATATTTATTTTAAGATATGTTATGTATGAGATTTGATGTACCATTTACACGATGTCTTATGATATTGAATCTTATATATCTTGATATGATACACATTTAGTCCATTTCATGTTTATGTTGTTATTATATTTATTCCTTTCGTTGTGAAATTATATATATATATATATATGTGTGTGTGTGTGAGAGAGAGAGAGAGATAGACATGCTCTGTGTTTTTTGTTTTACATACTAACCCTAACGAAACGTCATTCATGTACTTATGGAATCTGTTGCTTGTACGTGGATTTTGAGTGTTACGGATGGTGGATCATTACAATAACTTTACTAAAGACAGTGAAATATTAAGTTGTTTAACCATAGAGACAAAGCTCAACTCCTCCAGAGACATTGGAGTATAATTATGACCGATCCTATATGTAGGACCCAACTCTTGCCATAGACAATGGGGCGTAATCTTTCCAAAAAGTCCCAAAGGTAAGGCTTTCTTCATATGATCATGAAGTGTGATACTACAAAGACTAATTACCCTCATGGATTATGGGGCCTATAATGTAAATATACAATTTACTTTCATGTACAAGTTTTGATGATAGAAATACTTAGGGGCTAATAGAACCTTATCACTTGAGTATGTGAACCCATGGCTATGGGAGAAATGACTTATGAATGTGTAAGAACGAATGTATTTGACCCCTATGGGTCAGATAGATCTTTTGTTTTACAGATTAGACGAATGATCGGATTTAAGCAACATTAAATTCAACTTCGATGGCTTATTTCCCCTACTTCAATTTGACATCGAACAAAGCATGACTAATATCCACAAACCATACTTTGATGGGCATGTGTTAGGTGTAAATTCACACAGTCACGGATCATACTCAAACCAAATGGAAAATATGTTTAAGATCAAGCATGCACTAACTCAAAATCGCATCTCGATCCAAGTTACATGTTGAAAGATACGAGAGTACAGAAATTTATTCTTCGCCTAACCTATTTAGGCCAGCCTTATGGAGCTATCGACTATTTTTCTTGAACAGAATTCCGAAGTCACTGGAGTATTTTACTTAATGATATGAATCAATTAGTCCAAGTTATGTTCAATTCTAAGTTAAAATAAAGAAGTTATGACACTAAAAGAATCAGCCTAACCCTGCCGATTCTTTTAGGCACCAATCAAAAATATGCTTTAGAAAATTATTCTTGTAGGTATCGACTAGATTCTTTTGTTGGGTTCCAAACAAAAGTAGCCTAATAGAATATGCCGAACCGAATATTCTGACCAAGCCCGATGATATTATTCTATTAAGTGCCAGACATAATTAGCCTAACATAATATGATGAACAGAAGTGGTCGAACAGAATACGCCAAAAAAATATATTACGCCTATAAATAGCCCCTAACATCACCTTTACGAGGATCAATTATTGGGAATCCATATACCCAACCCATCCTAACGACACTTGGAATACTACCGAACATCAACGAGCTGACCAAGCTAGCAACAAGAGATAGTGATTGGATTGATCTCTACCAATATCTATCAGGTCAGAGTTTAGTCAAACTGGATATCTATTTATTCATAATTATTGCAACCAATCCAAAGAGGTCCAACAAGCGTTGTAACTATTGTAAATCAGAAAATCAAAATAAGTGATATGTGGTTTTAGGTTCGAGATTGTCGAACAACTAAAAAACTTTTGTGAGTCGTTTATTTTTTCTACACTTTATTTTCTGCTTTCTAGTATAATTGCCTATTACTTAAGATTGAATTAGAGTGAGAACCTAACTATTTGTCTAAAAGGTACCATAACCTTCTAAAAGTCAGCACTAGGATCACACTTAGGATCGTAAACTCTATCATATCTGTTACGAGGTGTTTTGTCATTTTTGATACAAACAATATATCCATATATATATATATATAATTTTGAATGAATAATAATTTTTGAAATTATCATCGACCCTTCTTTGCACATAGATTTGTTTACAATATTTTATATATAACCAAATGTATGAAAAACCACCTTGCACCATAGATATTCATTTACTAATTACCTGATATAATAATTATTTTCTAATAATTTTTCACTTAATCAAACTATATAAATAGTTTACATGATATTGTGCAGGTTGCACCTGGTCGGTTGTTTGTTGACGTTTAGCATGTCGTACTCTTAATCGCATATTATAATGTACAAATACCAATTTTTCTAAGTTTTCCATTTTTACTTTGTTTCTTAACTTCGTGTGAATCATTGCAAATGTTGTCCAATTTCTTTCACAATTTGAAGAAGAAACTGTTTGGCTAAGAATACGCATAGCTATGCGTGTTAAATTTGGAGCAGCTTCCCTACCAATTATTGACCACCACATAGCTGGAAGACACGACTTAACTGCACATTTCGCTTTTTCAGAACCAAATACATCAAGTTTCATTCTATATTTTTCAACCTACAAATCATTCATAATAAACCAAGTTAGTCTTTGCGCTAAACATTAAGTTTAATAATTTGTTTATTACCTCTTTTGAAATTCCAATTTGCATAGCAATATCAGGTACCATTTTTTCAAAAATATTTGTCCATCCATTTAAAACCTCATCATCGTTTGTTGCATTATCTCCGTATTGTATATGAGGATTGAGAAAATAACCTAAAATAATTTGATAGTTCAAAGAAATATTGACATGATATGTACTTTTATAATTTTATAATTGTGCAATAATTAAAAAAATACCTGCTGCATGAATAGGTCGATGCAACTGTCTTTTCCATCTTTTATCGATTATAATCCACCACTTTTGACACTGTCTTACACCAATATTTTTCTTAATTGATTCCTTCGCTCGATCCATTGCTTCATATAGATATCACATCTCTGCTTTATCATCATTGTCCACCATTCTTAAAACTTTTACAAGTGGACCAAATACGAGAATAATAGCAGCAACGTTGGCCCAAAATTTATCACTGTGGATCAAATTATAGATAAGAATTGCAGTTTTTTTATCTTTAGGACCGAGTTTAGAAATCTTTGCTCTCCACTCCCTCGAAGAAATCATTCTTCTTAGATTCTCTTTATGTGTGAATATGGATTCCAATGCAATAAAGTGAGTAGCAAACCTGGTTACTGCTGGCCGAATCAGCTCTTTATTATTGGTTTCTTTTCTCATTATGGTAAGCAACCAACCATGATTGTATATGAATCCTGTTATTGATTGATAATTTAAAATTATCGATTTAACCTCGGTTTCTTTTGAAATATCTTCAAGAATCAAATCGATACATTGTGCTGCGCATGGTGTCCAATATAGTTTTCTTCTTTTTTCATCAGTAGTTGGCCAGCAGCTTTGTAATTTGCTCCATTGTCAATTACTATTTGCACAATTCTATCTTCTCCAATAAAATTAACAACATTATCCATTAGACCACAAATATACTCAACACTTTGAAATTTGTCGGTAGCATCTACAGATTTAAGAAAGACAGTTCCTTGGGTAGAATACACAAGAAAATTTATGATTTTTCTTCTATTTTGTGTGCTCCAACCGTCGCACATCAACGTACAACCATACTCATCCCAAAAGTTGGAGTAAGTGTCGATGTGTTGTTTGATTTCAGTGCACTCTAAATCTAAATATGTTTTTGATAATTCATGTGCTGTGGGTCCTTTAATTCTAGGACCAGCTTCTTGAATGGCCTCTACCATAGTTTCATAGTAAGGACTATTAGCAGCATTGTGTGGGATATGATTAAAGTAAAAAAAATTGATATTGCACGACCTATGTGTTTTTTGGATCCTTTAATGCCTTTTATTGCAGTTCTAATAGAAGGATGAGTTCTACCTCCTCGTTTTCGTACATAGGGATCAATCCTTCCAGCTTCCCGTATTGCTAAATCGTCATCTATTCTAATTGATATAGAACGGTCATTGCGCTTTAGTCCGCTAGATCGTATACCTGTTCCACTAGATCCTACACCTGAGTTCATATAACTTTCTTTACTTTCTTGCAAGGCGCATCTTAGCTCTCTGTCATCTTCACCTCCATCATTGTCGGTATCTTCATTTTGTTGTTCGGGCATGCTCATTAGCTCTTCTTGCACACGTTGTTTTTCGAGCTTCCCTTGATTTCGCTCACTTCTCTTTTTATTCAGATGTTCTCGTATAAGTTTCCTGACTTCTCTGGGAACAGTCGGGCATACTGCCACATCGCCTGTTTGTCCTGCTAAATGTTCTTTCATACGTGTTATACCACCACCAGAAATTATTTTATGACAATAATTACATTTGTTTTTTGTTTTTTCATCAATAACGGCCGTACAATAATTCCAAACGATATCACGATTTGCCATAATCAGTCACCTAAATAAGAAACAAAATAATTTAATGTTTAATTACTTAACGCTAATACATTTTAATGCAAACTAAACAATATATTATTTACATTATAGAACTTCCCGTCATAGTTGTTCAATTATCAAATTAAAGTATATATGCATATGAAGAATAAATGTTAACCTTCACAATTCAATTTGACATAAATAATAAATATATAAGCATGAATTACTTGTTAAAAACTTAAAACTATGCTATATGATATTCTTTTGTAGATTTGGATTGGGATTTGGTCATGTATATCAATAATGCAATTAAACCGTCCCATTAAAACAATTTTTTTTAAATTCCAGTGTACATTTAAACCTAAATCATTCACAACCGGCCCTCTTCATACGCAAATCAAATAGACAAAACAGATCGAGCTCGAGCAAATCAAAATCGACGTAGTAAATCCAATTGGGTAGAAAAAAATAACCTGGTCGCCGCTTGTTGTTGAAGGAGATCGAGCTCGAGCAAGGATCTCTGCTGCCGCGAAGAGGTGCTGCCGGTGTCGCCATTCGTTTCTGCCGTGAGCTGAGTAGATAAGTTTTACTGCGTATATTGATTGAATCGTCTGGTTTTATAGAGCATAAATTGATTCGCTTGTATATGGCAGACAAAGTTTTGATTCACATGAATAAATTTTTGACTGAATTTGTCTTTGATTTTACAGCATAAATTGATTCACGTGAATAAATTTTTGATTGAATTTGTCTCTGATTTTACAGCATAAATTGATTCACGTGAATAAAGTTTTGTTTTTGTTGCTTTGCTTCTAGGGGTGTAAATCGGTCGGACCGGACCGGACGGAGGTGTGTTCAGTTTATGTCCTAAATAAAATCGGACCGGACATGGACCGGACGAGATTTATGTTCGTACAAATTTTGTTGTCCTAGCTCATGTCCTAAATGAAATCGGACGGACTCGTACATACATTTTTCGGACACGGACCCGAACAGACACGGACGGACAATGCTATTTACATCAAATTTTATGTTGTTTAATAGAATTTCCATCAGATATACTGAACTATAAAAAATTCGGACGAATTCGAACGAACTGGGATCGGACAATATTTTTTCTTGTACAAATTTTCTTGTCCTAGCTCGTGTCCTAAATGAAAATCGAACGGACTCGGACGGACGTATTTCGGTTACGGACATGAACGAACATCGGACACTCGTACAAAATTTACAGCCCTATTTGCTTCACATGCGATTGTTCTCCTCTGCAATTTTTTTTAAGACGAAACCGGTTTTATTTCATTGTTTCGGTCTGGTCCACGCCGGAACCGGACCGAGATGGTCGGAACTCCGGCGTGCTGGCCGGACTTTGATACCTTGAATATGTAGGCGACATATGGTTTTAGGTAATCTGCAATATACACTACTGTTATACATAGACATTGAAACATCTTTGTTTTGTAGAAAAATAACAATCAAAGTATAGTAATATATATTTATAGATAAAATATCAAATCATTTTTCTTATACTAAAAACATGCTCCAAATACAAATTTGAAAAGCAATTACGTATATCAAAATTGTTAGCCCTAAGGAAAATAAGTAGGTCAATTAAATTATCATTATTCATGTAGTGGCTTGGTCATGTGTTGGTACCACTTGAGCCGAGGGCTCATTCTTGCTTATGACTTTGTTCTATAATAATGCCCAAATATCATTGCCTTGTTGGTATAAGGACATAGTAAAAGTTAAGAACACCGACAGTCTGATCCAAATATTAATACTATGGTGACAATCCACCACTTTAACATAAACCTAATATATACAGTAGGGGATGGCAAGCCATATTAATCGTTGGTAGTCCTAATAGAAACGTCTCCTCACTTATTTCTAATGGTCAATGGAGCTTACAACATTCCAGGCTTTCCTCTTCTGTCACCTGATAAATAATCGACATCATAATTAATCATAATCAAAGTGAGGATATTTGGTTTTAAAACCCTCAGAGTAATGGTCGGTTTTCTTTTTCTTCAGCATGGAATTTGGTCAAGGAAAAATTCGATGAAATGGAGTGGTGTAGTCATATTTGGAATACTGCTTGCTCATAAAAAATGTCTATGTGCATTGCTAGCTAAAACGAACAAACTTAATACTACATACAAAATCTATAAATGGAACACTGAAGTGGATCTGAAATGCAAATTGTGTAAGCTATATATTGTTCCTACTTAAGTTGATTGTGGCAAAGCATAAAAACAAAATTAAACGTCACTTCTAGCAACACGGACAACATGGATGAAATTTTAGGTCGAATTATTATGACCTACAAAGGCAATAAATCCCTCAACAAGTTACTGGATATTGCTTTAACTAGGTTAGTCTGGCATATTTGGGGAGAACGTAACAATAGATCATTTCAAAGCATCGAAACACCTACATACATTAGATTGGACCATATTTTATTGGACTATACGCATTTGCTTAAATATACAGTAACTGAAGGAAGAATTTAGAGGAAAGGAGTTTGTCTTTAAGGAATTCGACTTCGAACTCCATGGAAACCAGCGATGGTCAAAGAAGCATCCAACATGCTTCTCCATCCGATTACAAAGCAACAACCTTTATGCATAATCCTCCATGAATAAGAATAGGGCATTGAATTATATGCTGGGTCTGAAATTTCTAGGAGCCTTCGATCAATTTTTGAAGGAAAGGGGGACATCTCTGTTAAAGCAAGATTCCTTAGAATATTGATGATGATGATAACTTCATATATCAACCGTCATAGGAACACAGAAGAGGCAGTATCAACAGTGCTCAGATTGAAGAGGAGAATGCTTGTTATCTTACCAGAGTATCGACAAAAGAGAGAACCACTGAAGACTAACATTATGAGTCTGTAGTCATTGATATATCTTGTTAAAACTCATAAGAATCTCACCATAGTATTCCAAAGCTTTAAAGTTTCTATACATATTTTCCTAATATTTTTTAAATATTTTTAAAAGCAATAGCTTCATAATTTTGAAAAAATATATATCATGTATATCAATCCACTGATGGGGCTAACTGGTGCACCAGTGCACCTAGATATTTGAAAATCCTAAAGGCTATGAGAAACTTTTGAACATCGCGCCTATTCATTCGATCGCGATCTTTCCTACAGAGTTTCATGGGTCGTCTCTATTAAGCAAATCTCTTCAACGCCTATGAATAAATATGGAGTTTGAAAGGAATTTATAACCTGTTTTTTGATTTCTTATTCTTTGATTTCAAAATCTCATGATTTCTAAAAGCAATCGACAATCACCATTCCTTCAATCATAAAATCAATTTTTTTATTTCAAATTGTCCCGAAACTCTTGCTCGGTCAACTCCATAAAGATTCTTGTGAGTTATAGGACCCTTGAACTTAAGTCGACAAATCAGTGTATTGAGACATAACTGTTGTCGAAGATAATTTTTCTTTTGATTTAGTGAAAAGGCATATTCAGCTGATCAAGTATTATTTAAACCTATTCTTTCGGGTGAAGTGAGGGTGTTAGCTAGTAAAAAACTAGAATAGAGATTCTAAGGCTAGATGTAGGACGGTGCTCCAAACTAGTATAAAAATCCCGACGTGATAATTCTTATTTACTTTATTTTATTATTGCTAGTTCACACACACACACACACACATATATATATATATATAGTTAGTTAGTTAGTTAGCTTAACCATATACTCGATCCATTAGAATTTGAATTTCGCCATGTTAGGGTTGATTGAGGAAATAATTGGAAGTGGTTTAATGAAGTACTTTGGTTCATTAAAGATCGATGTAGTGGTTTTATAAAGTGAGTAGGCGGAGACTTGTTTGCAGTCATTTTGTGTTTTCTTCATTTTTGTTTTTGGATTATTTATTATTGTATTATTAATAGAAGGTATGGTAGTTTTTGAGTAACCTCACATTCTATAACTCATACCACTATTTATTCCCATAATATCCAAATTTATAATTCTTTATTCGTTAATAAAGTATGCATTTAAAAAAATAGACCTAAAATCATCCTTTTCCATTCATTGACCTAAAATCCCATAACGAAATTGCAAATGAACTACACTTTTGTATATGTTACGATATTTATAAAAAAATAGTTTGTGAAATTTACTTATGCCGTGGATGAAGAATACCAAACCATAGTAGATTATGTGAATATCTGTATATCGAAGTTGCTCATTCACAATTTTTTACCATGTTAATCTATAAATCCGAGTTCATGTGTTTGCTTATTTAGCCACATTGGTAGCAATCGGTTTATAGAACATAATACCTTAGTTAGCTGAACGCCCTCCTCCCAATGCAAGGGTGCCTTGCTAATGTGGTGAAAAGTAGTAGTATTATCTATTGTTTTGTGTTCCATGAATTTTAACATTGGAGGGTTGGAGTGTTTGTTTATTAACTATAGTCGGGTTCTCGTTTCCATAAGAGGGAAGTCATTTAAGAGGTAATAAAATTTTGATAATTAATCGACAATTTTAAAAAGTTAGAATAAATTCTACCTTGTTCTGACATTGTAATAGACTAGAATTAAATATTTTGAGCAACGGATCAAGTTAATGGTTGGATTCAATCAGCCACATAATCAGTTAAACAATCAAATTAAGTTTGGGAAAATCAAAAGCAAACCACATCAAGTAATAACATGTAAATACATAATACAATATTTGTATAATCTAAACTAAATAGCACTTTCCGCTAACTATGAACATAACAGAAAGTGCATTGCTAAAAACACCCAAGAAAGTACTTATTAATATCGTTGCTAAAGAATACGACAATTATTTAAAACATATGCTACCTAATACCATGATAATTAAAAAACAAGCACTCAAGCCCTGATATTTCTTCTTCCCACTTCTTCATTCCACTTCCCATGACTCACTTCAATCGACGACTAATTTCTTGATCAACTCCATCGCAGCTCTAATGAGGAAATCGAGTAGACTCGCTAGCCAAAGCTCCCAACGTCGCGACGAAGACCGTAATCAATCTCAGTTGAGTATGTAAATCGAAGTTTTCTTCATTTATTTACAGTCATGTTTTTTTATAGTAGATTATCATCGTAGAAACGATTTAGGGTTTGGGTCAGTGATTATTGAAGCATACGGTAGTTGATTATCGTCGGTTTATTATTTCAACGATTGTTTGTTGTCATTCGTCTTTCATATGCTCGGTCAAAGTACACCAATCTGCCTCATGTAGTTTGTTTGACTGGGAAAATATGTTTGATATGAAAACATGTTTACATATGACATGGATTATTGTTTGAGAGTTAATTTGTTTGAGAGTAAATATATTTGTAGGTTGATTACTATTTGCGAGTAAATTTGTTTGAGAGTAAATATATTACATATGCAAAATATGTAGGTTGATTACCGTGGATATCCATAGTCAAATCAATTTTGTAGATTAAATTTGTTTAAGAATAATATATTAGTAATGACATGGATTATTGTGTGTGGTTGTAGGAAAAGGGAAACAACACTTGAGTGCATCTTATTGGAGGAAACATGCATTGGAACGGGAAGAAGCTAAAAAAGCCATCATAGAAAAATTAGTGGAAGCACATAAAGATGCAAGAATTAACAATGAAGAGGACGAAAAAGGTAGTAGTTCATAAGAAGATGGATTGAAGGATGATATGTTGAAGGGATATGGGTTTAGTGGAGAAGGTTTCGAAGATAATGGTTCAGATAATGGTTCGGATGATGGCTCTAGTTCGAATAACTCAAAAGCCAAAGAGGTGCCATCGAAGAATTCAGAAAACGTGAATCCTTCTACTTCAATTGCAGCCATTGCTTCCCCACCAGTTAATGCTTCTTCTATACTTAAAAGTTTTGAATCCTATATCGCACATAGTATTTGGACCAAGAAAGAGGCAGTTAAACATTTTTGAATGTTACAACTTGCATGTATGAACTACAATTGTATTATAATTTGTGAAATTGTTTATTACAGAGAGAGGACCACTCAAATGTATTTCACATTGGAGAAAGCTAAATGAGTGAAAGTTAGAAGATTTTCATCTCAAGTTGTTGAAATAGTAAAGAATTTGGGTTTGTACAATTTGGCTCAATATACATATAAACACATAGATTATGTTACTATATTAGCTTTCATCGAGAGATGGCATCCAGAGACTAATTCATATCATATGTCGTTCGAAGAGTTGATAATTACATTAGATGATGTTGCTCAAATCTTGAAAGTTCTGGTTGTTGATCGTTCTATTTATAGGGAAGAAGATGGACGGAATGCAATTGACCTTTTGGTGGAGTATCTCAGAGTTACAGAAGAAGTTGCAAGGGAAGAATAAAATGAATCGTACTCTATGGAGCTTAATTTTCTATTGAAAAAATTCAATGAAATAGCAAAGAAAGATGAAATGACCGAGAATGATTATGAAATCATTGCCCGTGCATACCTACTATATTTGTTGGGATGTACTTTGTTTTGTGATAAGTTTGGTATAAAGGTGTCGGTTAACTATTTAAAATGTTTGTTAGATGTTCATAGTTTGAGTGAGGATAACATTTTTGTATTATCAACTTAGTTTGGCATCATGACGTGACATTAGACAGATGGTTGGCTAATTGACATTATAAACGATACTTGCATTATAATTTTTGTTTGTTTCTTATATAGACAATGTATAGCTCATGGAAGTTATTTTTTAGGCGTGGATTTATGACCACTTCCCTATGATTCCTAATGCAATTCCATGCCAAAAGTATGATAACACCATGCCTAAAATGTGCCAGTAGGAACGTAGGAATCAGTCTGGTGATACAACATCTGCTATAATTTGACTTAGAGTACAGCTAGAAAGTTTAACTGCTCAAGATGTAAGTTTTAGTTTGTTGTTGGATCTTAACATGAATTAGGTGATATTTACTATCTTACGTTGTTTTCCAATTTGTAGATATGTTGGGATCCTTATCATAGTATTAGATCTTAGCACCCTTTACCCGAAGTTGCATTCTACAATGGTGTTATATTGTGTTTTGACATTGTCGAACCCTATTATCCCAATAGAGTTTTATGACAATTTGGAATTTGACAACGAATTCCAAAAATTCCTATGGAGCTAAGAAAATGTCGTAAAGGATTGATTGCTAATCAATATCGGGTAGAGTATGATAATAGGTTTTGATGATCAGAAAATTGGCAAGATCATTTGCTTTCCATTAAATTGCGATCCCTAGCTATAGCGAATTCTTGGGATTGTACTACCAAATACTTATTATGGTATCTTGATGTTTCACGTCCGATTGTTCAAAATCCTTAAATGAGGCAAAGGACTATTAGAAAATTTAATGTTGGTGAAAAGTTGGTAAATTTATGCAACTTTACATAATATTTTATACTAATTTTTAACCGAATGTTAGTATTACTATTTTGTTTATAAATTGACAGAAATTGGCTGTGGGTAAAGCAATTGACTCGTTAAAGAAAAGTAACTAAATATCGTCCCAATGAAGTTAGAAGTTTCATGAATGCACAACGACAAGTCGTGGACGTTTTGGAAGAAGCCTTAAATGAACTAGATAAATGGAAGAAACGTAAGAAGAGAATAATGATCCAAGAGGATAAAGATGTTGTGAAGTTGGAACGTATTTTATCATATTTTTCTTATTTTTGTAAATGTGTATGAAACGCTATGGTATTTGTATGGTGTATGAAATATTATGGTATTTTATTAGTGAGTCTACTTTGGTATGGTATATGAAATGTTATTGTGTTTTTGTTAATGATATCTATTTTGGTTATTTACTACTTTGTGTATTACTTTATTTATCACTTTGTTTATTGCCTTTTGTATTTCTTTGTTTATTGCTTTGTGTGTTGCTTTTTGAGGATGGCATGATTAATGATTGCACGAATATATGTGCTAGATGTTAGGAGATTTGGATGTGATAGTTGTAAAGATCTATGCATGGTTAATGATCAGAAAGTTCCATACTTGGTGTATTTTTTCCTAGTGCCGTGATTAATGACATTAAGTATGAGCCAAAGAAAAAACTCTCACAATTGTTAATGTATTTAGTTAATTCCGTGGTTAACTCTCATTGTTGTTTGGTTAATGTTAAGAGATTTGGATGTGAGATTTACGAGCCAAAGAAAAAACTGTTATGAGAGCTGTGAAGATTTGAATGTTAAGATATTCATGGTTAATGATTGCATGAATATCCGTGCATGGTTACTGTTGTATGAAGATGCATGCAAACTGTTAAAACTCCTCTGGTTGGCAATACGGTGCCGTGGTTAATGTTGTATGACGATGCATGCAAGCTGTTAAAACTCCTCTAGTCGGTTATATAGCGCCGTGGAGATGTGAAGATTGGTCAGCGAAATATAGTCGTGATAGTTCAACAAGTTACCAGTCGGCATCTCCAAACAACCGTACGGTGACATATCGTCCTGGATTCTTGTTTTCAACATTGGGTTAAAGACGTGTAAACGGGCTATGGTACTGGTCAGCTATACTTGCCACCGCATGGTTACATTATGTTGTGGGTTTGAAGTGATATACAATCGTATATGGCCGTTCGTTTTGTCAGTTGAAGTTTATTGTGGAAGTAGATGGTCGGTGGTGGTACACCGTAAAATTATATTGTGGTCGGTTAGACACCACCATTGGCTATTACAATTGGATGGTATTTATTGTCGTGTGATCATCAATAGCCGTAATTTTGTTGTTCCATTCGGTTACAAACCACCGATTCCACTATAAATTGTTTTTATATATTACACAGCAATGATCAAAAACCAAATATTTTAACTATTATAACTAAGCTATTCATTACAGCAGTGATCATCAATAACCAAACAGTAGTGATCAATAAAAAAAATAACAAGTATTCATTACAAAATGTCAAGTTCTACTTTCATTACAAAAATACCAATCATTCAGTAGATCAACTGTTTACAAAATAGTCAAACCATGCTTTCGTTACAAAAAATTCAAATTGAAATTCTAAATATGCGCATCCTTATTGCCAAATCCGGTGGTTTTATTTTAACGAAATCGTCTTGCTGCTCAACATAAAATTCACTCCATGGTTTTCTTCTGCAGATGCAAATCGACACCAAAAACTAGCTACAAAGGGAATTGGTGCTTCATCTTTCATAATTAATTTGACAAAATGATAATCAAGAATATTGGAAAAACAAACAAATCAATGTTTCTCCACTACACTAGGAGAGGTCTAATGTGGATAGTATGTCACACTGACGGCCAGATATGTAAACCACAACTCGGTTGAATGCATTAGCAATTAAATACCCAACTTAGGCATAATCTTCCAATTGTTTTTAAAGCATGGACTAGTATAAAAATCAATCAACCTTTTAGCTATTCACAAAGGGAAATATCAAAATGCCTAACAAATAATTCCTAGTACTTGTTTAACTCTTATAACAAAGCATTTCTTACTTTTATCCAGCACGAATTTAGTTCTTTGACATGTTCAGCAACACATCTGAATCCATAGTTACCATCATCGACTACATCTTCAACATTAACAATAAACGGATGTAGAAAATTCGGTATAAATGCTAAAAAATTAAATCCAGAATTTACCGATTCCGTATCACTTGAAGCAAGTCCACTTTTGGTTTTTTTTTGCTTTTGTTATAACCTTTTATTTATACTGGATTGTCAAAGTCTTTCATCATAAGTTTTTGCATAGTCAAAGGCCAAGAGATCACGCTTTGTAGAGTTTATTTGTTTTTTATATTTTTTGGTTAGCTTGTTTTTGCTACCAGTCGGCCTTCCTTTATGCTTGACTACTTTAGGCTCCAACATTGATATTGTTGGAGTTTATTCCTTTAACTTGAATATCATGACTTTGTTTTCTTCACTGGTGGCAATATCGAATAATTATTTAAAGTATTGAAATTCAGTTGTATGAAGTAATTTTACTGAATCTTCGACTTATAGAATGTAACTCAATTTTCTCCAATGTTCATCTACTAGTTCAAGAGGAATAGCGCAACCATCGATGCAATATCGATATAACTCATGAGCACATGGAAGACCATACATTACTCAGTTCAAATGATCGTAAGTTGAATCATCAATCACAATTCCTTTCATGTTCATCGGTTCTTTGACAATCAAATTCATTGTAAAATAGGAAGTCCTACCTCGAAATTATTTAAATAAGTGAATTTAGTGTGCTTTCCAGACTACTCCTACACTTCTTTCAAAAGTAGCTTTTATTTTGGTATGTTGTAAACATAACATATTATCCATTTTAGACCAAACTACGACAAATGCGGCTTTGGATGTACCAAGATGTGTTTTCAACTATGCATGCGAAGATTCATTTCTAGTTATTGTTCTATTGTCACGATGTTTGATTTTATTTGTCCATGCATATGCAACATACTCTTTATATGGGAAAAAATGTTCTTTAAGATACTTAATACTTTATGGGTAAACTATCCAATCTTTCTTTAGATCCGTTACACATTCCCAAAATTCTTTCTTGGATGGTGCATGAATAACATTTTTTCAACTTTGCAAAAACATTTCAAATACTTCAACGGTTTGAAACTTCATTTTATAATTAACAATCACATTATTCCCCATATGCCAAAGGCACATCGTTAATCTTGATTTCGGAAAATCCTTTCTAATTCCATTTATCAACTCCCACTTCCTATCAGTAACTATTACCCCGGGTAGTTTATCGAGTAGGTAAAAATGTCTTAGTTTCCAAAGAGTCCATTTATAATTATCTTTTTTCTCATTTTCTAAAAAATCATGTGCAATGATAAAAGTTCTAACAGTAGATGTCATCCCAATCATTTCTAGTAATGGCATATTATAATGATTTTTTATATGTGCAATCAAGAAGCAATATAGATGAGAAACGCTTACATAAAACTGATGGCTCAAGATGAGACTACATCAAATCTATCAAATGATCAGTTGCCGATTCAGACCTATGAAAATAAACATAATGCTTTTCAACTAGAAGTTTCATTAGCTGTTGCACAATAGATCTACATTCCATAGCTAAAAGTTGCATTTTGTATTTGGAGAACTATAGATAGTTTTCAACATTGAAGTATTCTAGTCAAAATTTCTCTTGGTTGTACACCAGCAATGGTCAATCTGCTAATATTTTTCCTCATCATCGATCAACCTTGCCATATAAGGGTGTCCCTCCAATGAATTAGGAAGTTCATGATTGTGCGTACCATTATATACATCAATCTTTCAATTGTCGTCATCCAGATAGACGCCTTTAAGCAAGAACAGGCAATTTTATTTTCTTGTCGCACTTGCTCTATGACGTTTACCATTGTTGTCAATTTTTCTTTTCTTTGAAACATGATTTTGGTAGATTCCTCCTCTTTCGCAACCCAATTGCAGCCTAGGTTTTTTCCCTGAACCTAATTTATCATATTTGACAATAACAATGACAGTGTTCAATTTTTCTCTTGACTTTTGCACCAATATATTTTGAGAATGAAAGACATAAAATTATAAACAAATAAGTAATTAGTACCAAAACTTTGGTGCACATGACAAATGATCTAATGTTCGTAACAAAAAACGTACTTGATTAGTTTTAAAAAGTTCCGCCACATCAACATGAACTATTTCAGAATGATTTAAGTGAACATCTTCTACAATTGACTCATTGTCATGCTCCATTACTTTCTCACAGCTCGTGTAAAAAACCTAATAAACAATTCAATTCATAAAACATCAATTATCAATTGTGTTTGTGTGTATATGTACATATAACATTAAACAACAAATGAAATAAATTTAAAATATACTTAAATCAGATGGTTCAATCTCTACATCGTCAATCTTCACTTTATCGATTTTTTTATACCCAAAAAATTCATTAAGAAAGGCCTACAAAATCAATTTTCTATTAAATTCTTCAAATGAACGGTATCAATTCAAATACTTAACTATGAATACATACCCATTAGTTCATTGGAGTTTTCTTCTTCCTTTTCATTATTTGAATTCACAAAAAAATGTCTCTTATCTATCAATTGGGAAAATTAATACCAATGCACTATCCCTCATTTCTAAATACCACAAATAGGTTGAACAACCCTAAACGAATCAACGTTGCAAATAACATTGAAAGCCTACAAAATTAGTGTAAATCAAAATCACCTCATTTCCTTCCTTAAAATGTTGACTATTCTCTAAATAGCCTTCTTCCTTAGACTTCATTGGTTAGTGATCCAAGGTAGAAATTTAAATCGCCTTTGGTAATGGGAGTTTCAACTATAGAGAATTTAGGTTTAGGGTTTAGGTTTTAACATGAGAAAGAATAAGAAAGTTGGATATTGAGATTAGGTTATAACGTGATGAAGAAGAAAGGGAATGGGCTTAGAGTTTTGGAATTTACGTGACGGAGGAGAAAATGAATTGCGGTTTAGAAATGGAACATGTTTTCCTTCGGTAATCAATAACTGAATGGAGAAATAAGTATGGTATCAGGAAGCACCTGAATTAATTAAGATGAATTAAATTTTTTAATGGTATTAGTAAGCACTTTCTTAGGTGCTTTTAACAACACACTAACAGAAATAGATGTGCACTGAGATTGTACAAAATATGAAAATTTCAACTTTCAACCAATAAGTAATTATTTGTTTAGATAATCATGCTTATTATTAAATGAATACTGTCTAATATAGAGACTGACGTGCGATGAAATTATATTTTTGTCATGTATTCATAGAAATGTACCAAGATTTGCATGCTCAATTATGCCTACAGAAGCAAAAGAAAAACATGAAATGAACCCAATATCGTAAACAAAAATATTGAGCAAAGTAAAATAAGCTCTTTAAAGTAACGAGTGCAAAGATTATGCTTATCTAAAAATAAAAATTTCATGACTCGAAGTTTCAAAAACGCTAAAAAGAACAGTAATAATCGAGAATTGTTGAATGATATTAAAAAGGAAAAAAAATCTAAAACCAATGTTACAGGATTATATCAAATTTGGATGATGAGGGTGACAATCATATTATAATATAATGATGTAATTCAATTAATAGACATGCTTGTATAAAGTTTTTGAATTGCCTGATAAGTCTTGGAGAAGAATATAGGAGAAGACATCATATCCGAATTTAGGTCCACTAAAGCTTATCAAGAAAAAATAAAATTCATAGGCAACCTTCTAATTTCATGGGATCTAATTTTTTTAAGGAAGTTTCAGGAGAAAAGGGAAGAGAGAAAGTAACATAGAAGAGATTGTTTGGGTTTTGTGTTTATTTCACAATCAATGACGGTAGAAGTCCTATGAAGCACAATGTGAAATGCTAAGATTTCAATATTTAATTCTTAGTAAACTGAGAAAAATGAGGGTAAGGGGTCATGATTCAACTATACAAAATATCAAATAGATAAAAAGATATATTCTTAAGGACTTCAAGGAAGCATTAGAGTAAGAAAGAAAAATAAGAATAACCATAATAAATAGACCAAGTTGTATGCAAGTTCAGCAATGAAAGCTTGAAGAGGTGCATATTAATCTGGAAAAAGAAAAACTAAAAAAATATTAATCTAAAATTGGGATTCATATAATCGAAACAACATGAACGTAAGCTATTGGTAGAACTCTTATCAATTTAATCTTCTTCCAATAAAAGATGAAATCAGAACAACCTTTTGAAAAGGACATAACTCAAACAACATATCAATATGACATTAGGATTCAAATAATTAACACAAAATGAATATAAGTACATGTTGTGAATCAAGCTTTAGGAGCTTTATAAGTATCAAAATTCCCTTTTATGAACAATTTATTTTAAAAGTATTTAAATTAAGTAAAGTGCTCACCTAACGATTTAGAGAAAACACGTTGTGAGTTCCCAATGAAAGCTTGAATCAATAACCAACATCCTATTGATGAGGTGATTCAAATTTTGAGGAAAACCTAATTTTATTTTTTGGAAGTTTCTGGAGTGGAGTAGGGGAGGAAAGAGTATACGACGAAGGATTGTATACACTTTTTATTTAATTTGAGTACTATATGTTTGCGTGATTGAAGGCAAATTTCATATTTAGTTCCCAAAATTCTAACAAAAAGGAATACTCCTTTAGCAATGAATATTGGGATAATACTAATAGTTATTTTCAATTTGAAAATTCCTTTAAAGAAATTATTTCAATTAATAGTGCCCTCTTGATATGTACCTAAAAGCCATCACTTACTCGTTAGTGTTATTGAAATAAAAACCATTAGAATGGATACGCTATAATGTATTTTCAGTATATGTGTTTTATAGCAAATTGTTGCAAATTATGTTTAGTGCTTCTATTTTAATCGTAAATGATGTTCCTAACTAAATAACCTTAAATAAATCACTTGAACCAAAGTAAACCTTTTTTAATCAACCCCTTCCAAACAATATTGTCATCTCCATAAATTATTTTGTTGGATTTAGCTAAACAACATGCATGCACATGCATGCAAACATCAAGTTTTGATAAAAAAATAATATGCATCAAATCGTGATCATATAAAAAATTATATAATATTTTCTAACCTATTAAATTAAGAGCAACTTAAACAGTCGTTTATAGTCCAAAAAATTAGTGAGGACAAACCTAACCGATCATATCATTCAGTATTGTTCAAAGTATATTTACCTGAAACACATAACTCTAAGCAGGGAGCATGGTCATGATTTTCTCTAAGCGGAACCTCATACATGTTATTTTCAATTAGAAAATGATGTGTTTAACCATAATAATATAACTATAGAATTTATCTAATTGTAAGTAGTCATAAATAAACTTAACTTGTGCCAAAGTGATTTAAAATTAACATAAATTAAATTACAAACTTAACCTAATTCTATTATGAATCTTTATTTACTTTCATTATACATGAGACAACTATAATTAATAATCATCGCAAAATTTGTTAACTTGTGCTACATTACAACTACAACTTCATTTCAATTTTTATATCAAAGTATTAATCATTATAAAACTTACAAAATTCAAAATAGGGTGCTTCTTTGTGACTTGCATTGATAGAGCCTGATAAACCGTAATGGTTTGTGATCAATAAATGTAAATACCTCGAAATAGTCTGACACATTAGTGTTAGTCTCCAAAATAGGGCCTTCACATTTTCATACAAGAGATACTGGATTTTGGTCCATTTCTTTGTATTAGGATTTTAAGCATATAGTTATAACTTTTCGAATTGGCTAATCGAGAGTTAACATTTAGATCATAGGTAGACTAAAATAATAGCAGCAACACGTTCATTGTAAACTAGTATTGCATAAACCTTTGTTATTTGGTAATAACAATCTTATGAATCAAAATTGCAAAAAAAAAAAGAATTGATGAACTGTGATGTCGACATGGTTTTTTGACCCTCGAAAATCGACACTAATACATCTTTGGTATTCATGTGTTGCAAATTTAAGTGCCGGAAAACCCGAACGTTAAGGATAGAAAGAAAAAAAACAGAACAGAATCTTACACAAATGAAATAACATATATTATTTCAACATATAACCTTTAGAGCGAAAAATTTTAAAATACATTTATCAAAGTTTAACTTAACATTAACATGGAAAGTTATAAATATCTGTCCTTACAAATGCGGAATACAATAATACATGAGTGTGGTGGAAATGGATAACAATCTTCAGAAGAATCTTCTAACTACATGCTCCGAGCTCTTCCAAAATGCTCTAAACAAAACCCGACTGCTAGCCTGCCTGGAAGGGCACCCAGAGTTTAAGGGAAAGAAAATAAACTCCGGGTCAGTCATGTGACTGGTGTAAGAAACTCAAAATACGAGTATTTGAAAAACAAAGGGTATCTCATAAGACGACGCTGCACATAAACACGGAATGGGTTTTTACCTTATGATAACCAAATCATTTGCTACACAAAATTTGGTAATATTAATTTTAATGATATTTTTTTGAAAACACTTTTCAAGTAAATTTACATAATCTTAGCCGAAATTGTTACATTATTAAATTCTAGCATAGGTTTACAATTAAAACCGAAGGCACATAACAGGTCTTCAACATATCTTCACTTTCGAACTCGTAGTTTGGTTCGAAGTGGTTTTCAAATAAGAATTACCCACATCTGACCCTGGTTCTTTCGAACCAATCACCAATAAAAAGATGTTAAGTAAATAGGTGCTTATCATTTGATTAATTACTTTTCTCTTTATCAAAAGTATCTTCTAGAGACATATATTTTTAAAACCTTTCTTTATGGTATATATGGAATCATTAAACCTCCTTTATCAAATATTTTTTAATTAAAACCTTTTTAAATCTTGGAGTAATTCTAAATCATTTCATCTTTACTTAGAAAAATATTTCCAAATCATTTATTTAAATCTTAACAATGATTTCCAAATCATAATTTTTACAACGAGTCAAAAATAATGTTATTTAAGACATCGTTTACTATAAATCCAAAATAATTAATTTTAAGTATAGGAATTAAATTAATTCCAAATCATTTATTTAAATCTTGACAAAAGATTTTTTATTTCCAATACATTTCTTTTTAATAGGTTGAAACCATGTTATATAAGATGGTATATCCAAATTAGTTAATATTCGAGTAAAACAGATCAAAATTATACTAATTTTACTCGACATAAACTTCTATATCCAACCTTTACTATCCGTTGAATAGCGATGAAATCACTTTTAAATTCACACGGATAATACAGGTTCCCTCCTCGGAATTTAATACCAAGTATAAGAAGATTATCTCTATACAATCTAAGTTGTATTAAATTTAGAAACAATTAAATCTTTTGTACTTGCCTTATTTCTGATATTTCGACTTTATCTATTCCTCGTCCAAGAAAAAGGCCAGGTGAGTCAGGGCACTGGTTACTGTAAGATTACGGAATAAGAATATTAAGGCTAAATTAACAATAGAGGGGGTGAATAGTGTTTTCTAATTTATATGAATCTTTTTGAAATCTTTTGAAATTATACTTAGAATTATGCAATTATCAATCACAGAAACAATCATAGAATCAAAACACAGATAAAAGTAAATGCTGTAAAAGTAAAAGGAAAGAACACACCAGGATTTTATAATGGTCCGGAGCTACCCTACATCCAGTCCTACATAATTCTTTGTACAAATTTCTTTTCAACTAGTAAATGCAAATATAATCTTGATTTCAAGGACATGAGACACACCCTCCAAAATCCCAATCTCTGGGTAGATCAATTAATTTCCAGGCTACAAGCACATCCACTAGATTTACGGGCTACTAAGCACACCAAATTGATTTACGGGCTATAATTTCACCCACAAGTATAGCGGTTTGATTTGATAGAGTTTTACAGACTCAGGTCTTCAATCTTGATTACAAATGATCCTATAACTCTCGAATAGCACTTTGATCTTGATTGGAGTGAGAGAGATGATATAAATTAGAGACCAAATGATAAAGAATCAAACTAATGGTGATTGAGTTTGATTCTACTTGAAATTTGGTAGAGTATGGTTATCTTTTTGTCTAGAAACAAAAGAGGATAAGGAGGAGAGAAGAAGAATGAAAAATGATTATAAAATTCGTTGGGAAGACAGGTATTTATAGAGGAATAACGGTTATGTCTGTTACTGAAGAGATACGACGAATAGACACTTCTTTTGAAATTTGATTTTTGAAAATCACGGCTAGTATGTCGACATATATGGGTAGAGTATGTCGACATACTCTTTGTAATTTTGTAAAACATTTTAAACTATTATTTTGAAAATGTATTGCTTTGTAAAATAATTCGATACTTTTTAAACATGCTTAAATATAACTTATACACTTTTAAATCATAATAAAACTTGAGTAAAATTATATGATAAGGTTTTTGAAATATAAACCAATATAAATCAAAATTTAATAAAAACAATAACTTAGTAAAATATCAAAAAATTAAAATAATATTTATAAGTATAAGAAATTGAAAACTATTTAAAAGTTATTTTGAAAAGAATATTTAAAAAATATAGAGAAGAGAGAGAGAGATCTAGTGCTATCAGAACTTTAACATAAACCTATGACTCTATAACTTATCTGAAATATCTTCAAATCTTGAACTCTTCAATACTCACGAGTCTTCATTCTCTAGCTCTTGAGTCTCTATATCAACATTTTGAATCTCTTCAACCTTTACTTGATACTGTACAGTCTTCTTAAATCATTACCTGTCTAACATCCTGCACTATATACTATATACCTTGAAAAAACATTAGTATTTATATTTTATATGATTTCCTAAAGTTATTTTCATCAAAACCAATATCTCAGGTACTAACAATCTCCCCCTTTTTGATGATGACAACTTTATATATAAATATAATATAACTCCTCCTTAATCTATGCCTAATATTTTATATATTTCTCCCTCTTTATCATCAATAAAAAATAACTAACTATAACTACAATGATAATCCTAACTCTTAATACTAATTCTAAACTCCCTTTAAATAAACACTATATACTTATAATGTTATAAATATATATAGAAATGATAAGTGATATGATCATGAAATGCAAAATGACAAGGATGATATATAAGAAATGACAAGTGAAGCACAAATCATTAATAGTAACCAAACCATACTATATATTCATTCAATTATCATATTTACAAACCAATCAATCCATACACATAATAAAATCAAATTAAAGATAACATACACACCATTCTTAAATTAAACGAATAACAAGTTCTATTCTAACGATATTTCTTAATGATAGGAGACTTATGAATGAGACAATGAGGATAATGAAGGCAAAAGTTTCCCTTTTGTTCTATGAGATTTCCATCTCGATAGTAGCATACTTCTCTTACGTATTGAACTTCGTCATCCTCCTCCATATGTTCTTCCTCTTCTTCTTTTTCTTCACTGCTTTGAAGAGGATTATGGAGGCCAAATTTGCGGAATCATCTTTGGTAACTATTGGATTCATAGGGTTATCCACTAGATATTTTTGCAAATTACGCAGAATTCTACTCTGTTTCTCTTATTCCTTCAACATACAGAGTTGTATGATTTGAATTTCAATCAACATCTCTAGAACATTCTTCATATCTCCCTCCAATTTGATGACTTTGGCCATAGTAGTGTTTTGGAAGGGTACAGGGGTAGGAGAATGGAAGGAAAACGTTTAATTTTGGTTGGGATTTGAAGAGGAGGCCATATTTTATTTGATTTAGAAGTTTAGAACAGAGAAAATGTAGGAAAATGCAGTAAAATGGAGAAGAAAGTCGAATTATGGTGTTTATATAAACACCAATTTAAATTTTTGAGGAAATTTTTTTAAAATGATTTTTACCGTTATATGTCGACGTATAAGTCTCATTTTGAGAAAAATGTGTGATCCTCTAAAGAAGAGGAGAGCACACATGTACATATATATAACACCAGAAATAAAGGAGCTGCCAACAAGCCTAGTAGGTTGCCAAAACCCCCCATACAAAAAGAAGAAAAAACCCTCCAAAAGTATAAAAACTAAAGACACACGCAAAGCAGTCTATAGAAAAAAACAGAAACTAAAGACAGGAACGACCCCACAAAAAGAGCAACCTACTACAACAACTCCACAACATCAGCCTCGACAACCAGAAACAACTCCACGAAATGAGCAGCCTACAACAACAACTCCATAACACCCGCCACAACAACCAAAACCTCCAACCAAACAACCACCCTCAAGCAAAAGACCTAGAATCCTTAAGTTTCAACTTGGGACTTCTTCTAATGCTAACATCTGAACTACTCCTACTAATTCTATTACGAGCTTTAGGAATAGGACTAGAAACACGAGCATGAATAGAAGATCTTCTAAGAGATGCTAGGTAGCAGTACACTATAAATCTAAAAAGGTCAACGTAAATATAAATGATCTTACTAGAATCACATAACAAATCCCCAATGGAACACAGCCTCCCTAAAATAAATTCCAAACCTAACCATAGGTCTCATGTATGTCGACATACATGTAAAATTTTTGTTTATTTTATTTTTTATGTAAATTATGTAATTTTATGTTATCATTTTTAATTTTCTGATAGAGAACAAATTCCTAATTCTCATTTTCTGTATTCTCATCACTTCTTATTTCATGTGGGTTATCAATATTTTGATTATAGCTTTTAAAATTTTCATCAAATGAGACATGTAATGTCTCTTTAATAGCATTAGTTCTAGTATTAAAAACTCTATAAGCTTTACTTCTATTTGAATATCCAATAAAAATTCCTTTATCTAATTTAGCATTAAATTTATCTAAATTACCTTTATTATTTAAAATAAAACATTTAATACCAAAACCCTAAAATATGACACTTTGGGTTTTTTATTATAAAATAGTTTATAAGGAGTTTTCTTAGCTAATGGTCTTATTAAAATTCTATTTAGTATATAACATGTAGTACCAACTACCTCAGCCTAAAAATTCTTAGGTAAATTGCTATCATTTAGCAGAGTTCTAGCGCACTCTTGAATCGTTCTATTTTTACGTTCTACCACTCCATTTTGTTGTGGTGTTCTTGGAAATGAAAAATTATGTGTTATACCTTTTTTGTTACAGAAATTCTTAGAATTTTCATTTTCGAATTCTCCACCATGATCACTTCGAATAGTTTTAATTTTTCTGGACATTTTTTGAGTTCGTTTAACAAAGATCTTAAACATTTCAAAAGCATCACTTCCAAGTTTTAAGAAAATCGTCCACGTACATAGAATAGTCATATACGATTGCAAATACATATCTACTATGATTTATAGATTTTATTTGAGAGGGACCAAAAAGATCTACATAAAGAAGTTCAAGGGGATGAGAAGTAGAACAATATCCTTTGATTTAAATGAACTTTTTCTAAGTTTACCTAATTGACACGCATCGCATAGATTATTAACTTTGAAGTTCATTTTGGGAACACCTCTAACTAAATCATTTTAGCAATTTTAGAAATAAGGTTGAAATTAAAATGACCAAATTTTTTATGCCAAATCCAAGGGTGGCTTGTTTCAGCCAAAAGACATAAGTTATCATTTGAGGTTTTCATACCTAATATATAAATGTTTCGTTTCCTAATAGCTTTAAAGATAATGTTTGACTCATTATCTTAAATGTGGCATTTATCTTTTACGAAATTAATTTAAAAACCTTTATCACACAACTAACTAATACTTAATAGATTATGTTTTATATTCCTAACTAAAAAACATTGGAAATAGTAGGAGTTTCAAAATTACTGACATTGCCGATGCCAATCACATATTCTTTAGAATTATCATCAAAATTGACCGATCCTACATCTTTGTAAACTATGGCTTTCAAAATCTCCGGATTTCCAGCCATGTGTCTTGAACAACCACTATCTAATATCCATTTATCCTTTTTGATCTGTAGTGTCTGATTATTAGATGTTTGTTCACCAAAAGCCATGTAACACATCTATTCCTGCAATTTATTCCTTTTCAATAGATCACGTGACGTTTCATAATGAATAAATGCAAATCCATGAAACATTGTAACGATGATTTTACAAATTATCCTTTCGAAAATAGTGGTTTCTAATTTATATGAATCTTTTTGAAATCTTTTGAAATTATACTTAGAATTATGCAATTATCAATCATAGAAACAATCACAGAATAAAAACACAGATAAAAGTAAATGTAGTAAAAGTAAAAGGAATGACCACATTAAGATTTTATACTTGTTCGGAGTTACCCTACATCCAGTCGCGCACAATTCCTTGCACGGATTTCTTTTCAACTAGTAAATGCAAATACAATCTCAATTTCAAGGCCACGAGACACACCCTCTAGAATCCTGACCTCTAATAGATCACTTGATTTTCGGGCTAGAAGCACACCCACTAGATTTACGGGCTACTAAGCATGCCCAATTGATTTACGGGCTACAATCTCACCCATAAGTATAGCGGTTTGATTTGATAGGGTTTTACAGACTCAGATCTTCAATCTTGATCAGAAATGATCCTATAACTCTTGAATAGCACTTTGGTCTTGATTGGAGTGAGAGAGATGATAAAAATCAGAGAGCAAATGATAAAGAATCAAACTAATGGTGATTGAGTTTGATTCTGGTTGAAATTCGGCAGAGTTTTGTTTATATTTTTGTTTAGAAAATGAAAGAGGATAAGGAGGAGAGAAAAAGAATGAAAATGATTATAAAATTCGTTGGGTTCGTGAAGAGATACGACGAATAGACACTTATTTTGAAATTTGATTTTTGAAAATCATGACTAGTATGTCGACATATAGGGGTAGAGTATATCGACATACTCTTTGTAATTTTGAAAAACACTTTAAAATATTATTTGAAAATGTATTGCTTTAGAAAATAATTTGATACTTTGTAAACATGCTTAAATATAATATATACACTTTTAAATCATAATAAAACTTGAGTAAAATTATATGATAAGATTTTTGAAAAATAAACCAATATAAATCAAAATTTAATAAAAACAATAACTTAGTAAAATATCAAAAAACTTAAAATAATATTTATAAGTATAAGAAATTAAAAACTATTTAAAAGTTATTTTCAAAAGAATATTTAAAACTTATTTAAAAAATAGAGAGAGAAAGAGTGACTAAGTGCTATCAGAATTTTAACATAAATCTATGACTCTATAACTTATCTGGAATATCTTGAAATCTTGAACTCTTCAATACTTATGAGTCTTCATTCTCTAGCTCTTAGTCTCTATATCAACATCTTGAATCTCTTCAATCTTTACTTGATACAGTACAGTCTTCTTAAATCATTACATGTCTAATATCCTGCACTACATACTATATATCTTGATAAAACATTAATATTTATATTTTATATGATTTACTAAAGTTATTGTCATTAAAACCAATATCTCAGGTACTAACAGTTACCCCTGAACATTTTCTTAGTTTAAACACCTCACATCCGGATCTCACGAATAGAAAAATCCAGTCTACTCATCGGCTTTTAGAGCCAAGATTAAATAACTTAATTATAACAGCTTTTCTTTAAATCATTTATTTAAACCCTTTTAAAATAAATTATGAAACCTCCAAATCATCTTTAAAATACTTAATTATTTATTTGAAAATATTTATAAAAGATTTGGAAAAGAATACTTAAGTTTAAAGCCGTATTTCAAAAGTTATTAAAAGTGCTTTTAAGCTTATTTGATCAAAACAACTTTTCCATCATTTAGAAATTCATTTTTTATAACTAAAAACTCTTTAAAACATTTTAAAATATTTATAGAATTTATTCCATATTTTTAAAGAATTAAAAATATTGCTTTTAAAGATTTTACGCTTTTGTTTCCGAACGGCTAAAGCGCGACTATTTTGAAAACTTATTTTTGTTCATAATTCAAAATCTACTAAACAAAATCTTGATATTATTCTTTTGTTTGAAAACTATAATTATAAGAGTTTGGAAAATTCTCATTACAAAGAATTCCGACTTCGAATCCATCGTATAAATGGATTTAACTTTCTACGGCGCGAACTTCCGTTACGCGACGCGCCTATTTTTGACTTAATTTTCATAACTTGTCAAAACTTCACCAAACTGGATTTTTGTATTTATAAAACATTTATAAACCATTTTAATTCATTTCAAAGGAATTTAATGATTCCATATGACTTTTATAACTTGATTCGGAAAGTGATTTCCGTGTGTAATATCGACGTGCATTTAACGTGATTTGTTTACAGAATTAAAAAACTATATTAAAACAACCAAACTTGATAATCAAAGCACAGTAAACATCCGTAGCAATCATATCACATCAGATATATATATGTGTGTGTGTGTGTGTGTAGTTTCTCACCTTCATTGGTTTCAAATTCTCGAAAATTCGCTATAGCTTCGCTACAATCGAATTAAAGCCTACGGAATCGAGCCTTGGACCTAGGAATGAGCTCGGCCTAGCTTGGAAAGAGGGGGAGGCTCGACCTTCTTTGTAGGAGGAGGTGGCTGTGGGGTTTAAGTGAGGAAAGGAGGTGATTTGCCTTGGTATTGAAGTGGATTTCTTATGTACATATACTTATATAAATTTAATTTCTTTTTGCAATATTTTTCTTCATAATTTCCTTAAGGTAGGAAGCCATAGAAAAGCTTGAGAATGAGGAAGAAGATGAAGTAGAATAGTGTGTAAAATTATGAAGAGAATGGTGGGTAGTTATAGGAAAATTTTGGAAATAAATATAAATGTATAAGGACTCTTTTTGCCCTTGCCCACACCGCCTCCATCCCTTCCAAACGCACGACAAGGCCACCCCCCTTTGTGCCTCCATGTGTGATGATGATGGTGTGTAAGTGAGTTGATGTTTGCTTTTTAGGGTAGAAAATATCTTAGGTATTTATACTTCTTACTATATGTAAATTCAAATGTAAATGTTAAGTATATTTGTATGTATATATGTGTTCATGTATATATTAGGGTGTGTATGTGTATGTGTATGTTAGATATGTGAGTGATATAAACAAGGTTGCAACAACTTTGAACAACTTCCGTTCGTTAAACCGTTGAAAATCGAAAAGCTGATTCCCGATCACATTTTCACTTATAAGTTAATTTACATATAAATATAAACAAAATTTGAAAACTAATTTCTTATCATTTTTAACTAATTAAAATGATCACATTTGATTTATAAAACCATCTAAATTAATATTAAATAATTGTTTATAAAAAGTGTTGTTATATCGATAAAGCGATACAAATTTTCTTATATAAAACTATTATAAATGATCTATTATCACTTCATAACTAATTAAAATTAATTATTATCATTTTAAAACAATTATTTAAATAATTATAATAATTATCTAATCATTAAACCTTAATTTAAATTCATAAATCAATTATTAAATATACAATGCTATTCTTGATGATGTCATAAATACTTTATATCTCAAAAATAAAATAAATAATTTTATTTCATATTCTTGTTTAAACAGATAAATAAGTGTATGTATCCAGCTTGGTGCATGACTTTTGATAATTACAGAGCCGTTTATCGATAAAACGATTTTCGTCATTTTATCGATATTTTTTCAAAGCATATATTTTTGTAAATACTTATTCAAAATAAGGTTATCATCATTATTTATGGTTCAAGACAAAACTTTATGTTAAAAAGCTTATGCTTGAATATTTAAAAATAAATATAATTTATTAGAGTGATAAATTTGCGGGTTGTTACATAAACCGTTCAACAATGCAAGAAGGGTAAAATTTTGGTTTTTAATTTTATCCAAGGGGAAAATCTGGAGGGTAAATTACTTTCTAGAGGAGCATTTACCTTGCCAAAGAGTTTCAAGATTATTAGAGTATCTAGAGAGTTGGAAGATTAAGAAGAGTAGATAAGCAAAGAAAGATTATATTTTTATTTCTTTGTTTCAATCCCATAGAACTGAAGATTCAAAGGTTTGTAGAACAAATCAATGAGATTTAAAGATTTAATTTTGATAATTCTTAGAAAAAAAAGAAGATCAAAAGACACCGTTTCAATTTTATTAAATATAAAATAGATGATTTTTGTACACGATCAAAATAACAAATAGAATATATCTTCTTTAATAATAGTTGTAATATCTTTTTTTTCTTTAACAACCATTCTAATATATTTGATGTTACACTTTTTTGGAATAAATATGAACAACCCCAAATGCTCCTTGTAAAAAAAAACTGAACAGAATTAAAAGGTCAAACTTTTATTCATAATTGGCAAATCAAATTTTTATGCTCAATCTTATTGGAAGTAAAGTATTAGAATGACAAATCTTTAATGAGATCGGACAATTATGCTTTTTGTTAGTTAAAAATTTGAAAATTCTATTTCGTATCTTTTTTTTTAAAATATGGTTTTAACACATTTGATTTCACAGTTCTGTAAATCATTTTCGCTTGCGCTCGTGAAACACATAGCATTTGTAAAAACAATCCATTTTGCGCGCTAAGCGTGTGTCATATCCATACGTGAAGCTTATGCCATTACACTCGTTGATAATAGTTGAATGCATTTTGTGTCACATTTCTTGATTTAAACGTAAACTTCTCAAATCTTTTTAAATTCAAATTACATGTCAATACGGCAAATATACTCCCACTTAGTAAAATTCAAAATTTTAAATTTTATTGTTTGATCAATCACTTTTATCTTTAAATCACAACGTTCTTATATAAATTAAAATGCAATTTTTTTGTCTAATAAAACTGAATCAATCAATTATATCTTAATTAAATTTTAATACCGTGCATTTGTACAAAATAAAATCCATACGCGAAGCGCCTACCGTGATGTTCGTCTCTAGAAAGTAATATAATCTCAGATTTTTGAATGTTACACATTTTGGTACATGATCTAAATTGCAAAGTTATTTAAGGTCTTTTTTTTTTCATAAAAGACACGGAGGATTCAAAAGTCACGGTTGACTTTTTTTTCATGACAAATGTAGATGGGTTAGAATATGATCCACTGAAAGCCCATTTTGATGGACTCTTTGTTTTTGACCTGGTTATCTTTCAACATTCAAAGAGCTAAAATTAAAATGCAAATCACATATTAAATCAACTAGAAAAATAAATATAGAGAAAGGAACCCTCTTGAATTTTCAACATCTCTTCGTCTTCTCCGCCCTCGCTCAAAAGATGCACGGCGGCCCGTCCGGATTCCGTAAGTAATCAGCGCTGGATCAGTTTTGTCAAAACAGCCCTTATCTTTTGTTCTGTTTATCATCTTCTTCGTTTCTTGCTGATTTTAGATAATGCTCCGATTACAAGAACTTTTGCAATAGCAAGTGGTTTCCTAACGGTCATATTTGGAATCAGAGGTCGTGCTCTCAAGCTTGGGCTATCGTATCAGGTATTCATCCGTTTTATTTATTTCAGATTTGGCTGAAATTTATGATTTAACTTCCTGTGAGCTGGCTTCTAAATCTGGATTTTTTTCCCTCCTGATTTGAAAACGAAGCTTAGCGTTTTGGGATATACTGTCTGGTGATGATATTTTACGAGTTGTTTGAAGTATTTTGTTAGGAATAAGTAAGCTTAAGAAGAAGATAAGCGCAGAATGAACTTGAGATTCAAGATAGAGAGCAAGAAAGAGAGTGGAAGGCCCTGGTTGGTCAGTGGTGCGGTTGTTGATTTCCTCCTGCCGTGACCAAGATCATATGGGTTTGAATTTAGGGTTGGATCTGATCTGAATTTAGGGCATGCTCAGGATCGAATGTGGGATTGTGTTGTATCTCCGACGACCGCTCTGATACCAAATTGGAAGGCCCTGGTTGGTCAGTGATCTTAGCCATTGCCGTTGAAGGTGAAATCTGGAAAGAAGAAGATGAGTTCTGGTAGAAAGAAGGTGGTTTTGAGTTTGTGCACGTGCACATATGTGTTTGTGCACACAAGAACAAGAAATGGCAAAAATGAAGAACAAGGGATTGCAATTTTTCAAAAAAATCGAAAACTGGAAAAAAAACAAATTGTGACTCGAAGAAAATGTCAAGAAGGCGCAAGTTTTCTCGATGGTGACAGAGCCGCTGAATTGGACATTGACATTTGCATAGCTTATATTTTGGACATGGTTGAACAATTATAGAGAGCTTTAAATCTCACAAGAATTTAGAACAAAGATTGTTTTGCAAGATCAACAAATGGAAATTAAAGAATGTTTAGAATAGAAATTTGAACTACTAACAAGATAGGGCATTTGTGAGTTACAGATTATAAAAAAATTGGAAGAACAAGATTAAAATTGGATAATGGCAAGAATAGTAAATGGAAAATTCAAGAATTCAATCTAAAAATGCAAAGAAGAACAAAATGGACAGAATTTGAATTTAACCTACTACAGGCAAATTAGCTAACATACTAGTGCTAAGTATCAAGGATAAAGAATCAAACTGAGAAGTTAAATTTGAAAAAATTAACTAAAAAAAACTAGAGAGAAATAAAGATAAATGGCTGAATATAAAAGAAAGATTGTATGAATTGATTTTTGCTTCAAATTTCTCACCCTTGCAAATGACCATGACAGTACATTTATACATACAGTTTGCATATAATCATGGATTTAACTCGGCCCAATTAATTACCATGGTACATATATCAAACAAATGACTCATATTACAATATACACCACAATACAGTGACTCATGACACAAAGACCCATTTATACTGCCTGTATCGTGTGCACGTGCACACACATGTACACTTGATACACACAGTTATCTTCTTCCTCAAGATATGTCTGCCACAGTTTCTCCCTCTGATGTCCCTCTGCATGCCTCAGCCACCTGCCCAAGGATTCTCCGACCCTCAATGATGAACCTTGACTGAAATCACTACCTGTAGCTTCTTCTTGAAGACAACCCTTACCTCCATCTCTTTTTTCAAGCACAGTATGATTGTTTTGCCTCCCAGTAAACCTAGCAAGAAGTGATTGGTTGTTACATCTCCCTTCCACTTCAAGAAGAGACCTTGTCTCAAGGTCTAATATGGAAAACCTCTTAATCATTGGCCAATAATCCTCCCATGTAGCCTCCTCCTTAGATCTGTCCTTCCACCTAACTAAGATTTGCACTACTACATCATTATTTCTAGGAACCATCCTTCTGTCTAATATTTATCTGGTTGTTCAACAAGCTCCTCTGTAAAACTGGGAATATCATCTTGTATCATCATAGTATCTCCTATTTTTTCTTTAATTAGGAAACATGGAATACATTGTGAATTCGAGCATTTTCATGGAGTTGCAACTTATATGCCACAGTGCCAATCTTCTCTAACACTTTATAGGGGCCATAGAATTCAGGTGAGAGTTTATGGGTTTTGTAACTCCTAGCTGTAATTTGTTTATAGCGTTGCAATTTCAAGTAAACCCAATCTCCAACCTCAAATTGTTTGTCAGTTCTCCTCAAGTCCGCATGCTTCTTCATTCTTTCCTGAGTCATTTTCAAACTATCCTTGAGAAACTTTATCATAATATCTCGAGTGAATAGCTCCTCCTCTACCTATTCAACCTTGGCAGTATTGGGTATGTAAGAGAGTAAAGTGGGTGGATTAATGCCATAAACAATTTTGTAAGGAGTGGTTTTAATAGGAGTCTTCCATGTAGTGTTATACCAATATTCAGCTAATGCCAACCATTTAGACCATTCACTAGGTTTGTGACACATAACATCGTAGATATCCTTCCAAAATTTTATTCACCACTTCAGTTTGGCCATCACTCTGGGGTGATAGGCTGAACTAAGTTTAAGTGAACTACCTTGAAGCTTAAAAAGTTCTTGTCAAAAAGTGCTTGTGAATATACTATCTTGGTTACTCACAGTAGATTTTGGCATTCCATGTAATTTAAATACCCCTGGAAAAAAACTGATGTTACTTCCTTTGCAGTGTAGGGATGATGAAGAGGAAAGAAATGGGCATACTTACTCAACCTATCAACCATACAAATATAACTATGTATTTTTGGCTTTTTGGTAAACATGTAATAAAGTCCATAGAAATGTCAGACTAGATCTTGTCAGTTATAGGAAGAAGTTGTAATAATCCAGGCACTAATATATTCTTATGTTTATTTCTTTGGCACTCTTCACAAGATCTGACAAAGTTCTCAACATTTGTTTTCATTTTTTTCCAATAAAAAACCTGCTTCAACCTCTACATGGTTGCCTCAACTCCTGAATGGGTTGAGTGATGTTCTTCGATGAGAAACTGGGTCAACCGTGTCAGATGATGATCAACCAAAAATTTTCCATTTCTAAATACCAAGTCTTCTACATTCTTATATTTGTTTTCTGGCAATTCTTTTCCTTGTACCTTTGTTATTAACTGTTGATACCATGGTAAATCATGTAGAGCTTCCTTGAGTTTCTGTAGCCAAGGTGTGCACCATGGGGATGGCTTGTACCTGTACTTTATTCACATCAATTTCACCTCTCCTTGATAATACATCAGTTATCTTATTTTCTTCACCGCTTTTATATTCCATTTTGTAATCAAATCCATGAAGTTTGGCCAACCATTTCCCTTGCACTCCAGTATGTATCTGTTGTGTCAACATATGCTTCAAACTCTGGTGATCAGTTTTGATTACAAATTGTTTTCCCATCAAGTATTGTGACCATCTTTTAGTGGCAATGATGATAGCAAGAAGTTCTTTATCGTAAGTAGATAGAGTTAAGTTCCTACCATGGAGAGCTTTACTCAAATAGGCTATAGGCTTCTTGTTTTGAATGAGAACTGCCCCTATTCCCTGACCACTGGCATTACGCTCTAATATGAAAGTGACGCAGCGGATTAATCAAAAACAATGTAGATCGTTGATTGTAGTAATCGGTGGATTGAAAGATACTGAAATGCCCGAATTCATTGATCCGAAGATACCGAACTCTAGCTATCTCGAACTCGTTGATCGCGCACGATACCGGGTTCAAAGATCTTCAATTCTTCGAGCGTTGATCTAGCGCACTAGATTCCGCGAATCGGCTTCTACAATCGTTGAATCGAGCGCACTCGATTATCCGAAAGAGGAGATAGGAGATTACACTCAACTACCAATTTAGAATGAAAGCACAAAGCAATCAAAAGAGAATTTTATTCAATATTCAACCACCTTTACAAATGACTCACACTTGCTATTTATAGCTTTACAACTCAACACGCAAAAACTTCAAAAAAATACAAGTACTTAGGTCGGAAACGACCTACGACCTAGAATGGTGCGACCTAGAACAGGCGCGACGTAGCATAGGTCGGCAGCGACCTAACAACAAATAGTTACAACTCGTTACAACCTTCAACGACTTAACACTTAGACAAAATACAAACAGACAACCACTTAAGTCGTTGCCGACTTAACAATGCTACGCAACTCAACTTAGTAGCGACTTAAGGAATCAACGGTCCAGCTTAACTCGGCAGAGAAAAACAACAGCAACAGGCTTCCGCGACTTAAACATGCGCATCCCAGATCAGCGACCTAAAGAACTCAACGGTAGAGATTAACTCGCGGAAGATTCAGCGGTATCCAGAGCTTTGCGACCTAAAACAAAAGCGGCATTAGAAACTTCACGACCTAAGCCTTGCGACCTAACTCCTGACTCGTTAGGTCGTTCACGACCTAATACTTCACCAATTTGTTTTTCCTTTCCTCTGGGTGACTCGTTAGGTCGGTTTGACGACTTAACTAAGTCGTATCTCGTCATCGACTTATCATTTGTTGTTCCTGTAGCTTTAGGGCGTGGCCCAGCACCTCCCTTAGGTCGTAGCTCATCACTTCCCTTAAGTCGTAGCTCATTTCCTCCTAGTCTGTTAGGTCGTAACATGGGTTCTTTGGAACTGGTAGGTCGCATACGACCTAGAACTTCAACTTTTAGTGACTCTTTACCAGAACCTCGTTCATTAGCCTCCTCCTTAGGTCGTACCCAACTTACCAACATGTTAGGTCGTACACGACCTATGACTTCTTCTTCCTGGGCTGCATCAGAAAGGTTGAGTGAAATCAGATATGGCTAGTACGAGAGGTGCTACCAAACATTGCTTCATATGTTCAAAAGCTCTTCTTGCTTCATCACTCCATTTAAATGCATCCTTCTTCAACATTGAGGTTGCTGGCTTAGCAATTACTCCATACCCTTTATAAATTTGCGGTAGTATCCTGTAAGCCCCAAGAATCCTCTTAAAGCCTTCAAGTTCTGGGGTATTGGTCAGCTAAGAACAGCCTGCACTTTGCTAGGATCAATAGATATACCCTCAGCAGAAATGACATGCCCCGGGTAATCTATGGATTGTTTGGCAAACTGACATTTGGAAAGTTTGATCATTAAGGCATTTTGCTGCAAAATGTGAAAAGTTATTTCAAGATGTTTAAGATGGTCAGCCCATGTTTGGCTATATACAAGTATATCATCAAAAAACACCAAAATAAGTTTCCTTAAATAGGTTCTGAATATATCATTCATGAGGGACTGAAAGGTGGAAGAAGCATTTGTCAATCCAAATGGCATCACCACAAACTTATAGTGGCCATCATGGGTTCTGAAAGCAGTTTTATGGATGTCATCCTCTTACATTCTGATTTGATGGTAACCAGACCTTAAGTCCAATTTTGAGTAATACTGGGAACCATGTAACTCATCAAACAACTCTTCAATCAGTGGAATGAGAAACTTGTCTTTGATGGTCTGTGCATTCAACCTTCTGTAATCAATACATAATCTTCATGTTCCATCTTTCTTTCTCACCATGACAACCGAAGATGAATATGAACTATGGCTAGCTCTAATAATTCCAGATTCTAACATGTCTTGAATGATTTTTTCCAGTTCATTCTTGATGTGGTATGAGTGCATATATGGTCTTAAACAAATAGGTTTGGAGTTTGGTAAAAGAGGTATTCTATGGTCATGGGGTCTTGGTGGAGGTAGTTTTGGAGAGGAGCTGGTGATCATGGGGTAATGTTTAAGCAAGGTACCTATTTCTGGTGGAACAGGGTTAGTAGGGTTTCAGGTTGTATGATCTGACAACATACCATCATAGCCACTTGCTCATGTACACACTCTTTATTCAACTTCCTCTTATTGATAAATTTCAGTGCTTCTTGTTTCAAACCCTGCCACACATAGGGTTTATTATTGTATACAAACTTGACTTGTAACTGCTCTAAGTTAAGTGTAATCTCTTCCAAGCTTTTCATCCATTGTGCCGCCAGCACCACTTGACAACCATCTAAGGGAAACAGAAGCAAGTCTACTACCATAGTACACCCTAGGCACTCGAGTACAACATCATTACATACCCCTGATCCAGTCAATTTCTTCCCATTGGCCACCATTACTTCAAACAGTTTGGTCTCATCAACTTTTAATCCCAATTTCCTAGCCAGTTTGTCATTAATGGAGCTATGGGTAATCAATTAAAATTTGAACTGATTTGCCCTGAATACTCCCTTTAACTTTGATGGTAGATAGAGCAGGAATTCTACATAAAGCTTGCAAAGTGATTGATAATGTTTCTTCAATTTGAATGTCAGATTCTGAGGTGGATACATCATTAACACTGCAGTCTTCCATTTCTTGTAATGGCATCATTCCTTCCAACACATAAACTTGAGGACTTTTGCACTTATGATCTCTTGACCACTTCTCCTTACAACCATAACATAAATTTTGCTTTCTCATCTTAATAATTTGATTGGGAGTGAGCCATCTACTCCTTGCTAAGGTTTCAAGCTGAGTGTCTTGGAGTTGTTGACTGAGTTATAGTGAGAATAGGAAGTGGAGTCTTGTGAAGATTTGGGTTGAGGGGGTTGACTGACTTTGGTAACTGTGGTGATAGGTGATGGATATTTAAGTTTTTTGGTTCAATGGCATTTACTTTTAAACATTTTTGCAAGTGATACTGCCTCCCTGAAGTCAACTGGTCTTGAGGTAAGCACATCATACATTATTTCTTCTTTTAAACCTGCAATAAATCGATCAAGAAGGTATTTTGGTGGCAATGTTTCTGCCACAGCCTGCAACTGCTCAAATTTGCTCAAATAAGACCTGACTGTTGTATGTTGCTTGAGTTTAGATAAAGTTTCATACGGCCTCTCTATTTCTTCAGAATTAAACCCGACCAATATCTCTTCTTTGGAGATTGGCCATGATTCATCATTATTGACTGTATTCACATACCAATGATACCATTGTAAAGCTTTTTTTATAGAGCAAATGAACAAATATCTACCCACTGATGTTCTTCAGCATGATGAAACTTAAAGTACCGCTCCACCTGCCTCATCCAGTCTGCAACTCTCTTCTCTCCTGAATATGTGGGAAAATCTAACTTAATAATAGGGTATGAGTTATGATTGTGAAGTACAGGGTAGTCTAGTAATGGATTTCTAGTTTGTTGTAGGGGCAGTTGTTCTTGGGGATATCTTGGAGGAGTGTTAAAAAGGGGAACATTTCTTGGTGGTATAACAGGTGTTATAGGTTGCTGATTGAAGGTTCTTGGTGGTGGTGGCTGCGGTGGATATATGGGTTGCGTTGGAGGGGGTGGATACGGCTGAAAGGGTGTTGAAGGTTGAGAAGATGTTGGTGGTTGTGGGTGAAAAGGATTCCTGTTTTGGCGATACTCATTCACGAAGGCAGCCAACATATTGTGCACTCCCTCAAATTTAGTATGTAAATCTCTGGTGGATTGATCGAATTTCTTGTCCAAATTCTGGACACTCCAAGTTTTGAGTGCTTTGTTGTAAATTTCGAGTGGTAATTTCTAAATTTCTCAATGAATAAGTGGTGCGGTTGTTGATTTCCTCTTGCCGTGACCAAGGATCATCTGGATTTGAATTTAGGGTTGGATCTGGATCTGAATTTAGGACATGCTCAGGATCGAATGTGGGATCGTGTGGTATCTTCGACGACTGCTCTGATACCAAATTGGAAGGCCCTGGTTGGTCAGTGATCTTGGCCATGGCTGTTGAAGGTGAAATCTGAAAAGAAGAAGATGAGTTCTGGTAGAAAGGTGGTTTTGAGTTTGTGCACGTGCATAGATGTGCTTGTGCACACAGGAACAAGAAATGGCAAAAATGAAGAACATGGGATTGTAATTTTTCAAGAAAATCAAGAACTTGAAAAAAACAAATCGTGACTCAAAGAAAATGTCAAGAAGGTGCAAGTTTTCTCGAGGGTGATAGAGCCGCTGAGTTGGACATTGACATTTGCATAACTTATATTTTGGACATGGTTGAACAATTACAGAGAGCTTTAAATTTCACAAGAATTTAGAACAAAGATTGTTTTACAAGAATCAACAAATGAAAATTAAAGAATGTTTAGAACAGAAATTTGAACTACTAACAAGATAGGCATTTGTGAGTTACAGATTATAAAAAAATTGAAAGAACAAGATTAAAATTGGATAGTGACAAGAATAGTAAATGATAGATTCAAGAATTCAATATAAAAATGCAAAGAAGAACAAAATGGACAGAATTTGAATTTAACCTACAACAGGCAAATTAGCTAACATACTAGTGCTAAGTATCAAGGATAAAGAATCAAACTGAGAAGATAAATTTGAAAAAATTAACTAAAAAAAAAGAAATAAAGATAAATGACTGAATATAAAAGAAACATTGTATGGATTGATTTTTGCTACAAATTTCTCACCCTTGCAAATGACCATGACAGTACATTTATACATACAGTTTGCATATAATCATGGATTTAACTCGGCTCAATTAATCACTATGGTACATATATCAAACAAATGACTCACACTACAATATACACCACAATACAATGACTCATGACATAGAGACCCATTTATACTGCCCGTATCCGTGTGCACGTGCACACATATGTACACCTGATACGCATGGTTATCTTCTTCCTCAAGCTATGTCTGCCACAGTTTCTCTCTCTGATGTCTCTCTGCATGCCTTAACCACCTGCCCCAAGGATTCTCCGACCCTCACTGATGAACCTTGACTGAAATCACTACCTGTAGCTTCTTCTTGAAGACAACCCTTACCTCCACCTCTTTTTTCAAGCACGGTATGATTGTTTTGCCTCCCCGTAAGCCTAGCAAGAAGTGATTGGTTGTTATAGAGAGAGAATTAAAAGATTTAATTAAACATCGCTTGCATTTCATTACTTCAATACCATATAATTGAAACTTCCAGAAGTAGCATTGCATCCATGCTTATGCATTAATTTGAGACTTCATAATGTTGTGCATTGGCTAGCCATATCTTTACCGTTCCCTTCAAAATTGACCTTATCCTCAAGGTCGAAGATGCTTGCTACATTGGATGATCCACCGGCATCGAAGATGAAAATTTCGCTTTCACTTGATTTTTTAGACATTCCAATTTCCACCCATGTTTTCACAATGGAATTTAAATTGTAGATCGCAAAGTTCAAATTTTAAATCGTATATTCGAAAGATTCATATTCTAATGTTTGTACACACTTTTAAATTTGTTTTGATGTTTGAACTTCTACATCCAAACTTAAAACTCAATATTCTCTCTTGTTTCATTTTTATTTTGTTTTGGAAACTTTAGAATTGGAATTGTGGATCCAAATAAGCATGGAAAATATTTTAATATGAGTTGAATGATTTTTCTAAATTGCAGTTATAACTAAGTTTGAATCGGAATGTAAATCGAATAGTAAAGGGATAGATCCGATCTAAAATGGGATTTAAATCGTAAAATCTTAAGATTTTTCATAATAATGCATTCCGCTAAATCCACTAAAAATAGTGTGTAATCACTTTGTTCCCACTTCATTTTTGGATTGAAATTGGACATAACTAACAAAATGAACTTGTTTAGCATGTTAAAATATGGATATATAGCAGTGCCATAACTACTATAAACATTGTCATACTCGAATAAGTTGTTAAGTATCAGAACATTCCCACTAGACTTAGCATCAACATCGCCTATGGAAATATCCTTAATGGATATCGCGGTTGGATTATGGATTGATGGCGGTATTATTGGTGGTTTAAAGGGTTGCTGTGAGTGTTTTTTTTTGAAATTGGCTTTTTTGAGAGGGTAATTTGGGTGGGAGTAGGAAGAAGCGGTGGTGGTTAACTGATTTGTACGGGGTGGCGGTATATTAGAAATGGGTAGAAGTGGCTGTGGATTAGTGAGCTGTGGTTTCGGTGGAAGTGTTAATGGTGGGTCTTGGCATTGGTGGTGAGATGGAAGAGATTTTGGTGAAGAGCTTGAATAATGAAAGGGAGACAAGACTCATGGAGTTGTGGATTTGGAGCATGTTGATTTGATGAGCAAGAATGATGGTTTGTTGGTTTAAGATGTCGAGGAGTTGTTGTAGAGCTGGGATTTCATCCATGATGAGAAAGAGATGAGAAAGAGGTGAGATTTTTCTTGGAGAAAACTGGAGGGAGAGATGAAAGATGAAGATGAGAGAATAGAGATGAAAGAGGTGAGAACAAGAATGAAAAAATAAAGAAGTTTTAGCGGAAAATAAGAAGAGACTGAACTTTGAGATTTAGATAGAGAGCAAGAAAATAGAAAGAATGAAAATATTTCACTAAGCATTGCTTGCATTTCAACACGATATTATATAGGATTACTTGATTCTAGCACCTCATTTAGTTACCAATAAGACAGACTACTTTTAACAAGCAACTACATGACAAATAATTGAAACTTCTAGAAGTATAATACCATCCTATGTTTATGCGTTAATTTGAAATTTCATAATGTTTGTGCATTGGCTAGCCGTATCATATGTAAAATTGCACAGCAGTCGATTTGATTGGAGTACTTAATTGTTACTGGAAATGCATAATGCATACATGACAAGAAATGTGTCATTCACAAAATTTGGGTTATCATATTCATGTGCATGCATATTAAGGTTGTGATACTCTAAAAGCTCTGCAGACTGCAAAATTAACTATATTGGAATTTAATTAATAGACCAAGTTGAGTACTTTTCTAATTTAAAAATATATTAATTAATCCTTTTTGTAAAAAGTACAAGTCTTCAGGAACTTCCCAAAAGAGCCTTTTGAATAGGCTTGGTGATTGAATAAGAGTGTAGTTTGAGGGAATCATTGAAAATATGGTAGGAAGATGTTGAGCTTTATTTTCTTCCAGGATGGGAAGTCGCGTTGCGTACAAATGCACTTTTTTGTTTTTTTTTTCTGCTTTATGAGTAGCATCTATGTTATTAAAGCGCTCGTCTAGGCGTCAAAAAGCCCCAAGTGTCGATCTAGGGCTTTTCTCTTCTTTAAAGCATCGGTGATGCGCAAGGCGCTGGAAAAGCGTTTTAGGCGTTGAAGCGCCAAAAAATCGAGATGCCGATAAAACTGCGCTTAGTTGTTAGTTGAACTGTCAATCGAGAATTGAGCCCGATATTGTCATATTTTGGCAATTCCCGAACAGATTATGGCATCAATTCGCATAACATTAAAAAAAAATCAATCTCGAACTGTCAATCGATCTCGACCTGTGTTCTGCTGCTGTCGCGGACCTAGATCCACTGTTGTTCGATGACCCTGCTGTCTGCACCTCCATCGAACGATGACTTCCAGATCAATCTTTGATCGGGATATTTATTATATTCTTTGAAGTATGAAATATAAAATTATTAACTGATTTAAGTTTTAATTTTAAGTTAGTTTAAAGTTTAGTTTAAAGTTTCAAATTTTAGTTTAGTTTACATTTAAGTTTATACTTCAAATTTAAAGTTTAGTCTGGTTTTACGTTTAGTTTAAAGTTTAAATTTAAAATTTAAGTTAGTTTATTTTAGTTTTAACTCAGAAGTATTTCAATGTTTAGTTTAGTTAAAGTTTAAATTTAAAGTTTAGTTTAGTGGATATGTGTGTGTGTGTATGCAAAGGCAAGCGGGGTTGATAGTTGGTCTCCTACCAGATAATTCTTTTATATTTAAGTTTAATTTAGTTTAGTTTATATTTAAGTTTGAAGTTAAAAGTTTTAATTGTAAATTGAGATTAAAGTTTTAAGTTTTAATTTGAATTGAATTACAAGTTTAAAATCTAAATTGAATTTTAATTTTAAAGTTTTAAAATTTTAAGTTAAAATTTTAAATTGAATTTAAAGTCAAGTTTTAATCTTAAGTTGGATTTTAAAGCTTTAAGTTTTAAAGTTTTGAGTTAAAATTTTAAATTGAATTTAAAGTTTTAATTTTTAGGCTAAATTTTAATTTTAAAGTTTAAAATTTAGAAGTTTTATGTTAAAATTTTAAATTGAATTTAAAGTTTTAAGTTTTAAGTTAAATTTTTTAAATTGAATTTAAAGGTTTAAGTTTAATTTTAAAATGGATTTGAAGAGTAATAATCAAAGTGAAATGAATGTTGTAGTAGTCACCAAGTATTTTGTTGTTTTTGTTGTTGTAGATTTAAGTTGTGACTTCTTGATTTGGTTTGAAATGAATGCATGATGCTTTCTTACCAATATTGCATGTATATGCAGTTTTTGAAGTTCAAAATTTAATTTTAGTAGCACTTTTAAAATGCAGTTTTTTATGCTGAATCTGGAAAAAGCGATGCTCAAGACGTCAAAAAAAAAAAAAAAACCTAGGCGCATAAAAGCGCTAGCCTTAGGCACCGGCCTGGGGCTTTTCGCCTTCACAACTTTGAGTGGCATATCTAATTTTGAAGTCCTTCAAAACACCCCTTTTTGCCACTCAAATCTGCAGTCTCTTTAATAGCCTTTTGAAAGATTTAATGTTAGCTATTCATTCACTGTATGACTGCTCTTTCGAGGGTTGTATCCTTTTAATTTCTGTACAATAATCAAGAAAAAGACTTCTGTAATTGCAGTAAAAGCATGTTCAATGACAGTTAGAAATAAAATTTCTCAAAGAGAAAATAATAATTAATTTAAGTGGATGTAACTTCTGACATATACTTCCATTTTAATTGAGTTATTTTCCTGAATTTATACATCACCTAACCATGCAAACATGCCATAGTCATTGACATTGAATTCTATCTTAATCACCTTTTTTTTTGTTATGGCAAAATGACTGCAAATTTTACACTGTTTGGTTACCGAATGTTCTTCAATTCGATTTTGCTGCATACCTTTTTTTTATTATATAATATTAGATATTAATATATGCAATTGGGAATTTCCAATAACAAGAAAAACTGGATAGACCAATATTAGGTTGCAGTGCTCATGTATTTCATAAACACAAAATACTTGTCATCTTATTTATGTTAGTTGTGATGATTTACAACTAATATGTAATATTCCATCAAACCATCTGAAAATAACAGCATACTTAACTTTTCTGCTTCAAAATGATGCATAAACTTGTTTGAACGTAAACCTTGAATTTTAAACTAAATTGAAAACCCTAGATAGTTGATAGATATACTCTGAGTGAGTTATGAAAGGAGTGGGTTAACATCTATTAATCTTTGTTGAGATAAGGAAAATGTATGGTTATCTTGACATAACGTAGGGTTAGCTCTAGAGTTAGTGTTACTTTTAGAGGGCACGTAGAACGAAGCTTTTTTTGGTTATAATGTTATTATTACCATGTTGATAATATTCTATATAGAAGTAACATGCAGTTGAAAGGAATAATTTATCATAGGAGTATAAAATGGGATGCTTCTTTTCCTTAAAATCTCAAATATAAATTAATTAGATATCATACATTATCACCATACCAAAATATGAAAATCATGTTGTATAATGCAGGAAATTTTCAAACAGTTCAGGCTATGGAGAATTGTTTCTTCAGAGTTAGCGTTCTCATCAACGCCAGAATTAATGTTTGGATTGTATTTGCTCTATTATTTCAGGGTATTTGAGCGACAGATTGGGTCTAACAAATATTCAGTAAGTTATTATGAACATACATTAATACAATTCAACGAGCCTGCTATATGTTCTTATTTCTTTCAACATATGTACAACTTACAAACACCGAAAGTTTGTTACTTTCATTAAAATGAACTTCGGATACCTGTTTCGCTTTCATTTGGAGCTAAGCATTTTATATTCTTTGTATCTTCAGGTATTTATTCTGTTCTCGCTAGTCGTGTCATTTCTTCTTCAAGCTTTAGCATTGTTTCTTCTTAAAGGTGTGTGATTTGTTTTACTAGTTTGTTTTTCTATGTCCTTAAAGAGCATGATTACACAGGCTTTTGCCTTATGTTAATTTTTGCCCCTTTTTATGTGTTATCTTTTGCAGATTCATCGATCCTACTAGCATCTGGGCCATATGGTTTAATATTTGCTTCATTTGTCCCTTTCTATGTTGATATTCCAGTTTCTTCAAAGTTCAATGTCTTAGGAATCAATTTCACAAACAAGTCATTTGTATATTTGGCTGGTGTCCAGGTTGTTTTTATTTGGACTGTTAATTCATTCATAGATAAAAAAATTCAGAGATGTTTATATAGAATTCAGAAAGTCCTTTAATAACTAATTTTGACGGGGTACTTCTGTTGATCTTTTCATTTACTCTTCGAGCTTAAGTCTACTATGTTAATATTGTATGTCTGAAGAAGCAAGAAAACCATCATACAGACATTTTGAATGAACATTCTGATACAAATGTTTTCAGTGCTTTTGGTAATTTAGCCTGTTATTCAAAGATAAAGTCTTGCAAAAATCTAATTTGCAATTTCATTCACGTTTTATGCTCCAGCTTTTGTTGTCATCTTTAAAGCGCTCTTTGCTACCTGGCATATGTGGAATACTTGCTGGGATATTATATCGGGCCAATGTCTTCCATGTTCGAAGTATAAAGGTAATTGGACAATTTCATCTCATCAAATGAAGTTCATTTTAGAACTACTGAAACATGATAACCACATGCGTGTGAATATATTTCTAAGGGGATTTGATTCTGTTTTATATATCATTATGCTTATCAATTAGGAAATGACCACTTGAACCCCAATGGTAACTTTTTTTCTTCCCCTTTCTTGCATTACTTGGTAGAGGCAACTTAATTGTCCAACTCGAATTGACATTGACAATATGATGGCAGTTGGTTGTTTGGTTTTGTGTAGATGATTGGTTGTCATTTAGTATAATCCATCCTTTAAATTTCATATTTTTATTACATTGCACAATATTTGTGAAATCATTTTCTCCCGTCAATAAAATTAAACTGTACGCTCTAGTCCTAGTCGATTTTCAACTTTGCTTCAAACATCTATCTTTTGCTCAGACTATCAATATCCAACGTTCAGCCTTTAAAGAGTTGAAAGTCCACAGATTCATGGGGTTTAAAACTTACCTTCTTCTTTATTTTATTTTATTTTATTTTTTTATTTTATGATTTTACGGAAGGTCCACTTCTTAAGCAGTATATAAAGGATATGTGTCAGCCATATGGAAACAGCCATTGGAATATTATGAATGAAATCATTGTCATCTCCGCAAACATATCCTTGCATGGTGGCCATCATAGATTATGAAAACTAGCATACGTTTGCACGATATACGTTTTAAAAATATAAGATGTATTAATTGTACTGGGATGTAAATTAGTTAGTGGATTTTGGTTATACATCCTTAAATCCAACATGAAATAGATGATTACAAAAATATAATTCAAGTCTCTAAATTTTAGTTTGAATTAGTTCACATGACTTTCTCTTTTATCAATTCTACAGACCAGGAAATTATCTGTTTCCCTCTTTGTCTTTCTTCTTTCGTAGATGTTATTTTCTTCTGATCTAATCGCCATACATCCTTAGAATTGCCATACATCCTTAGAATCGCCGTACAAATATCTAAGTCCGGTCTGTAAATTTTTGTTAGAATAAGGTCAGATGACCAACTTTCTCTTTTACCATTGCAAAAATCAGGAATTTAATTATTTCCCTTTTTATTATTTCTCTTTCTTATATGTTATTTTCTTTCAATCGATTTGTCATACATCTAGTATTCTTAATCATGGAAAGTTCTTTTCACTAATTTTCAGTTCTTTTTTGTCTTTGCACAGATTGAAAATCTATTTCCAGGATTTATATTAATTGTTTCACAACCTAAAATTTCTAATTGGTTTGCAATCGATATTCATAATTCTGCTATTTATTTGAGTGCGTATTACATTTCCTTTATAGTAATATAATAATTTTACATTAACCAGACAAAATATCCAACAAGATGAATACAGTTGTATGTAAAATTTGATTTAATTTATGTCTATGACATTTGAAACTACTTGAAAAGATTTCGAAATGTGATTTTAATGTGAAAGGCATATTTGAGTCTAACGTTTCTTCGAAAAGATATCACAATTTTTGTATATGAATTGATTAAAATGACGCAATAGTGAATGGTGATACTTACTATACTATAGTAGTTTGGACTTGTTTTTGACGTTTCCAAAGTAAGGATGGGATTTATATATTCACTAATACATGGATGTGTTGTCTATTGATTTTAAAAATATGAATGTGTCTCAAAATCTCTCATTTAGTTATTCAGTTATCTATACCACATGGATTCCATGTTATAATTTTCTGTACAAAATCCAAAATTGGGTTGAAACTACATCACAGAAATATGAATACTAACTGCTCTAAAATCTTAGATGCAAGCAATAAGTGCAGGTATGATTGAGAACTTTTGCTGAAAACAATGCGAACAGTGAATTTGCCGTAAGATATATAATGTTGTAGATACTGTGAATTGTTTGTTAAATTTAATTATGTATTACACACTTTAGCTTTATTTTGAAATTTTATCACTGACTTTTGTAGTCCTAGATATTTTCTTTTTCAATGGTCAATCGCACTAAACTTTTATAATTGCAGTTTCCAAAATCCATATCATCATTTTTCGCACGCTTAGCATGGGCCTCAGGAAGCTCATCAGCTGTCACACGAACATCATCAAGCAGGAGAGGTCCGAGAAATATACCTAATGCTGGTCATCAAGTGGAGGCAAGTTTTCAATCTCAGCTTTTCTTAATTAAGTTCTATGGTTAATCTAGTGGTTCAGTAAAAGATGAAGTTGATACATAACACTATACAATTTATTTATATGTCAACCACTTCTGGATGCCTCTCTTCAAGGAAGAAATTATACAGTATGAGTTGAGCACATATAAAAATGGTTCCGGCCCATGCATTGAACATATATTTTATTATGTAAATGTATACCACATGCATTTAGTTCATTCGAGGCACATAAGCCCCAGTATATGGGGATAGGAACTGAAATGGGGGCTGAAACGAACGTGACTTTCAACAATGTTTGAAGTTGGAAATGAGATGGAAACATGCTTAAATAATAAATTTATCTTATTAGTATTGTTATGAAATTAGAGTTATTTAAACCGATAAAGAATTTTTTTTAATACTATTATATACTTTAAAATATTTTAAGCAATAATCATTAGAATTTACAGTGTAAATGCTTCACGCTTACCTAATGTTAAATAGTATTCTAAATTCATTTCAACCATACTGCATTTATTCGAATAACGTACCATGATTTTAATTGTTAATCAACATTGGCTGTTTTTTGTGGGTGGGGGAGGAATCATTGCACTCAATTTTTTTACTCAATATCTTACTCATTAGATCAAAACAATCATAGTCAAAATTACATTATTAGAGAGAAAAATATGGACGAAATTCAATGGCCAAAGTCATTATTTAATATTAACATTTAAATTTGATTTGAGGAAGGTTTTGTGTAAAAAGCTAGTATGAAGATCCTTTCCATAATTTTTTGACAAAGAGACTAGTAAGCGTAATAATCATATGCTATTGTTTTTTTTTTCTCAAAAAAAGAAAAAGAACAAAAAAAAAGAAGTCTTATCTATTATTTGATATCTTGGTAATGCTTATGAAAAAATTCCATAATACCGGAACGTGTTCTTTTATACTATGAAAGACGTGTTTCCATCTATTTTGAAATGTCTTTACATCGAACTTAAAAAACGTTGAAGCATGGTGAAACATCAGTTTACATTTATTTGCATTTCAGCAAAACTATCCGTCGGCAACAAGGGCTTCGGTTCCAGAACCAACAGAGGATTCTATTGCTACACTTGTATCGATGGGATTTGATAGAAATTCAGCTCGACGGGCATTGATTCAAGCTAGAAACGACGTCACCGTAGCCACAAATATACTTCTTGGATCATAGTCTTAGCGCCTGCTGATACGTTAATATCAAATCTTTGTTCAGTCTTATTTCAGGTAGTTTTCATATTAATACACCGATATTATTCTTTAGACGGTTAACTGTAATATCCTATAATGGTTACGTTACATTTTTAACGCTACTTAATCAGTATGTTAAGTACTAGTCTCTGTGAAAATATATTTTTTGTATTTACTGATGGTTTCTTTGATCAAGCCCGAATGTATTATTTCATGATTTTGATCACATACAACAACCATTTTACAGCTACATAACAAATGATGATGTTTTTTATTTCTTCATTAATTAAGCAAGTGGTTCATTGCAGGTCTGTTTCAGAAAATACTTGATGTCATTACACATTTATTTCGATAAGAGTAAGTGTCTTTTAACCATATATAAATAACAAGTATTTTATATTTTTTTAATGCTATATTGAACTTATTGATACTTGTTACATTAGCATAAGTTAGTGCTAAATGCATCTCGATTATTTTTCGTTTTACTCAATCTTCCATTTTACTCTATTTGGTTACTACTACATTTTACCCCTTATAGTTAAATCATGTCGCCTATATAACTTGTTGAAATTTTGCCGTTCAATATTATGTTGCTAACCAAATATGTTTCAATTCAGCATTATTTTAACGTTATTGTCTTATTTATTCATTTTTTTTTGCTTTTTTGCCAAGTAGACATATTGTAAGTCGGTAGTGTGTTGTTGATCAATCTGGATGATATGAAGTTTTGAATTGCTTTTTATTTTCCTTCGAAGATGCGTGAAATGAAGCAACCATCGAAGTGAAACAAACAATAAAATATGACTCCTTTGGTAATTCGATTTGTCTCATCATTATTTGTAGATTTAGATTTACAATGAAATTGTTTGTATTAAGTTTGTTTTGATATAAGGGAATCACATTAGTACACTGAATTAGTAAGCTTGTAGTCTACGTGTCTTTAATAATGTAGATCTGGGTATTTTTACCCATATACAGGCCTGTCAATGAGCAGGGTTCGGTCCGGGTATTATAAAACCCAGACCCGAGTCCAATTACAATAATTAAAACCCGAGCCCGGCCCGAACTCACAGGGTATTTCAACCCAATATCCGAGCCCGGCCCATTGGGCTTTTTATGCCCGCTGAGTAATAACTATTTACCTAACTCAGAATATTTATGTTAAAACCATATTTTAAAACTGCAATTTTGGTAAAATTTGTATACAAACAATGTTAACATATAAATTGGACGGTGATGTAGTCAAGCTCATAACAAAAGTATGCAAAAACATCTACATGAAAACAAATAAAATGGTAAATAAATACCATACGCACTCATGTTTTGATACGACAAAAAACTGATAGTCGGATCGGATCCTAACCGGGCCGGGTTTTGATAAAACCGTACCCGACCCGGATAGAGCGGGTTCGGGCCGGGCTCGGGCCTGGGTAGTAAAAGGCAAAACCCGTACCCGCATAAATTGGGCGGGTTCGGACCGAGCTCGGGCCGAAATCCGTACCATTGACAGGCCTATCCATATATATCCATCGAATCAAAAATGGAGAAATATTGGAGAATGAAATGGTCTTTAGACAAATTTACAATTTACAATGAAATAGCAAGGCTTAGGAGAAGATGCAAATAGAGAATCGAAAGAAAACTTGAAGTGTAAACGAAAACTTAAATCCTCTGGATCAAGACGAACCAACAACTACCAATCCATTAAGTTAGATCGGTTTGTTTCAGTACTTGGAATATTTTTCATAATTTTTAGCCTTGTATCTATTCATACAACTCAGATTGAGCCAATATATATCGATCCACCAAGGCGGATCGATAGAAGTTGATACTTAGAATATATTTTTATATAACTTTGGTTTGTTGATAATTTGGGCCAAGCTGTTACAAGTCATACCAAACCAAGCTTAATCGAACCAAATATTGGTGTTGTACGAAAAGTTTGCTGAAGATTTATTGATTTTTCTAAACTTGTGGATTTGGATGTGTTAACCCGTTTTTTGACTAAAGCAGCTTTAATTGGGCTTAGAAGATAGAAATAGAATCCGAATGATTTGAAACTTGACAAGTCCACTTAGAAGAGGCTAGGAAAGAATTCAGAAACGTTTCATGAGAATTTGGCTAAGGAATTAAGCTCGGACCCGAGTTAAGCCCATCGGTCGATGATGTCCACCATTTCACCTCCACAACTTCACACCCCATTCATACTACTCCATTGACTCGTGTTCAGGTGATACTTCAAGGATTTTTGAGCTATTCTGATGGATTGAATGGGAGATATTGAATGAAGTATGATCGATAGAAGATGGTAGGAATCGACTCTAAGACGATGGAGAAGAGGATCACAAAACTCAACTGGAAGTTAGAAAAAGCATGCAAGTGGAATTGACAAAATTGCTCCAAGTATTATAACTCGGCCCCGACCTATAGGCATAGGTTGGACCCGAGTTATAACAATGACTCGAGTTGACTTGTACTTTCTGGTGGGATTTCGTGCTATCTTCAGACCTCATTGCTATTGAGCCTTTGACTCCATGCTGCCCGATTCTCTATAAATACCAACATACATACTACTAGAAAATGATCCTTCTACTGGATATCCTTCAACACTCTTGGAGTTGGAGCTTTCATTATACTCTCTTCACTTCTATTCTCCTCAAATGACATTCTTAACTCCATTGTAAATCTGAGATCCACTAGATTGTGGCCAGATTGAATCTGACTAGTTGTAGGTCGGAGAGAGAACAGCTAATAAAACAGATTGAAGTGGACGTAGGACGGAAATTACATCGAACCACTATAAAACTTTTGTATTCTTGTCTATTTCCTAAATTTTCTTTTACTTATATCCGAACTGGTGATTTCATCTTGATTCTGGGTGTTGATTCATTTTTTGGGTTAACATGATGTATTTCTGCCTTGATCGAATCAAGGGGCACTTTTTGGGAGAACCAAGGCACTTGGGAGACTTAAAACTTATACCTTAAGGCTATAAATACCACATGACAACAATGTGATCATAGATCAAATTTTGAGAATGCACGACGATTCTACAAAATTTTAGACTGATCTTTTTGTATTCTCAAGAATATTGCATCGTTATTAGGCTATTGTAGACCAAATTAGCAATAAATAATTAAAGTGGATGTAAGTCATCGATCAGTTGAACCATTATAAAATTTATGTTCATACTTTCTATTTGTTTTGCTTCCATTGTTGTTATTGCTGCTACTTGTGTTTTCACTTTATTATCTATGTTTTTGCTCTCATATTAATTAAAATTAAGAGATAAAATCCTCAAAATATAATAATTGTCAATTACATTTCAGATAGGTAGTTTTTCTCAATCTTGAAAGGGTGTTTGTCAAAAATTAAACCAACATTTTTAGTGTTTTTACTAAAAATACAACTGTAACATCCTCGCTTCAGAAATAGACAATAATGATGTTGCAGTCATCTTTAGTATTAATCTACAAAATAAGATTATTTTTTGTGTCACTAACATCAAAAGCATAAGAATATAAAAAATTTACATAACTTTTTCATTCATTTTAAATTCGTTACATACTAATTACATAACCCTATGATCACATCATTGAGATAAGATATAATAAATACATATATAATTTCAAAAACAACATATGAAGGTGCCTCCCGGGATGATTAGAGTCATAATTACTGTCGGTTACAGTACCCATCTTTACATACAATAAAAAAATCAATTATACTTCACAACGAAAAGTAAACAGGACTAGTAATAACTTGCCTCCTACACGTTTTCTGAAGCTTAATTCGTATTAACATGAAAACCATACTCTCGACCTACTCAAATAAGTACCTGAGAGTTTAAGGGAAAATCAAAACATTCGAGTCGGAAAAAAGATTTTATGTGAATAACACCAGTCTATCCCAATCAAATAGATCCATAGTGAGACTATACCGATGTGCGGAATGAGTTTCCCTCACTATTATCGTATGATCAACGCAAAACATAATATTTGTCTGCAACCACAATAGTTAGAATATAACATAAACATCATACAAAATGGGTCAATTAGAAATAGTTTGGTATTTAGTAGAGTCTAAAGGTTGCACATTCTCATCCGCCAATCCCATTAAGTGTCCATACATCGGCATAGTTTTTCAATGGTCACCATGAAGCTATTAGCTTTCACAGGCCAACTAAAAACCTCTCGGGCTGACTCAGGGCAAAACATAACTGGATAATCCAACAGTCTTTTGTTCCTATAAGAGTACCAAGCTACTTCCATGACCGTCTTCTGTTCCCTTAAGGATATCAAGATACCCCAGTGACAGAAGAGAAATAATGGTGGGCGTCACTTCTACGATACTCGAATCTGTAACCGTAAAGTTTTAGCCTCAATATCTGCAAAGCCGTACACACTGGAATAGCAGACCTGAATAATCTGGGGCTTAATGTCTAAAGTGCGGGGCGCTACGCCGACACCAGTCTCCACCATTAAATCTGGTTTTATAATAATCGAATGAGTCGTATCTTTTGATCGATCCTGGGCATCCTAATGCAATTTGATCTTCCTGCTCTCATGAATGCAATTATACTCGCTCAAGAGTTTAGTCTGGCTATACCCATTACTGGAACAACCATAATTGGTCATCAGTTCCTAATCTTCAAGGTCATAAATGTCGGGTGATATCATATAAGTTAGCGAGCATGTCAACAATATACATATATACAATACCAATTGATCAAAATACAAACTTGAGCAAATAAATTATCATGTACTATGTAACCATGTTCACAAGATAGCCATTATATACACAAAATACTTGGAATCAAGTTTTAGTTTATTCCATATAACCCTAGTAAAATGGACTAAAAATATCTTCTCCTTTTCTTCAAATTCTCATTGTTCAAAGAAATAATTTAACAAAAAACATATTTTGTTATAAGCAAAAGTCCGACCCAATACTTAATTAAGTGCTATCGTGTGCGTATAAAAATAAGGATATCGACCCACTTAATTCATAGTGTTATTGCACGTCTAAAACTTATGCCACCGCACCTTTAACATACTTAGCTATCATAAGTATAAAACCTTGTGCCATCGCACCTTTAAAACCAAAGCAATCATAAATCAAAATAGACATAACTATCGTAAATCAAGTTTACATAGCTATCGTAAATCAAAATGTATGTAGCAACCATAAATCAGTACATAGTTTGTAAATAAAGCTATCGTGAAACATGACTATCGCCAATCAAGAACCAGTATTTGTCGTAGATAAAAAAAACCAATAGCCATTGTAAGTTAAAAACCAATAGCTATAGTAAGTTTCAAAATATATAGCTATCGTAAATCAAAGCTAATAGCTATCGTAAATTAAGAGTTCAAAGCTGCCATAAGTCTCAAATAATAGTTATCATAAATCTCAAAATAATAGCTATCGTAAATCAAAGGTAATAGCTATCATAAATCTAAAAATAATAGCTATCGTAAATATAAGATGATAACTATTGTAAATCAAAGAAAATAGCTATTATAAATCAAAACATAGTGTTATTGCACCATTAACTTTCAAAAGCTTCATGAGTTTAAAATAAGCTATCGTAAGTATAGTGGCATTTCTGTAAATATTCTTAAAAACGATTATTTCCTTTAAATGCAAATACTTTTCATCAAATTATACTGTAGTCAAATTTCTGTTGGTTAATCAAAATCTTTACAAAAATCTTTTTAAAGAAATCAAAGATAATTTCGCTTGCTCCTAAAATATTAATTGTTACCATAATTATTTAATTAATTACTATGTCTAATTAAAATTTTCCTTTATCAAATAAATCATATCAATTCAAAAAAACTTGGGAAAAATATCCAAAAATTCCTAAAATTTGATTTTCTGTTTTTTAGCATATATAAAAATTTAGGTCAAAATTATTATTTTTCATATTTTAAATAATTAAAAGCCTAAATTAAGCATTTTCTCAACATAGAAAATTCATAGAAAATCTAAATAAATTTGAAAAGTTATGAAATTAAAACCTCATTCCAAGTTATTGTTTTGCATAACTACCAAAATGTCAAAGTAGTTGGAGATCATTGTCATAGGTTTAAAATCCGAAAACCATTTTCATGAATTTCACAAATGATAACCATAAATCCATATAAATGGTTATCTTAACTAAAAACATGTTCTATCATCATAACATTCTCGGATCTCATCAAATCTGAACTAAAAGAAACAAAAAAGAGTAGGGATGTCAATATTATTCATCTTGATTAGTTGTAGTATAGAGATAATTGCTTTAGCTTCCTTCTTCTAGTTTTTCTTCTTCTTCTTTAGTTTGATAGAGTTCTCCTGGTTTTCTTTTCTCTTAGATATGAAACGAGTCCAAAATTATAAGGAAGGGGGAGAAAATTAGGGGAAATAAAATAAAAGCCTTATTTCTCTTTCCTTATCCTTCCTTATTTTAGTGAATCCTTTTAATAGCTTTCCCAAAAAAGATTACTCCATTTAATGTTTTAAATTCAAAATTAATCATGATGGAGATTCTCCGTACTTAGTCCACTTTTCCACATTATTTATTTAATTATCACTCAATTAAATTTCCGGAACAATGTGCCATAAAAATAGTGGTGTTACAGGCTTCCGTTCTTATAAAATTCCATCGCCAAAATTCATTTAAGGTATAACAGTCAAGTGTAACAACCCACACTTTCCGACACGAATTATAGGGATAAAGTTATATGACATTCTACACTTCCAGATCTCACAGCGGAAGGAAATAAAATATAAATACAGAAAAAAGACATTTCAGAAAAATAACTTCCAAAAATACTTGATTTACATATACACCGTTTTCAAGTTACAATACAAAGTTTACAACATTGTATACAATAGAAAGCTACAAGAAGAACAATAAATGATATGGGAAACTCTAACATGAAGCTCCTTTCTCCACGTACTATGCCTAATTCAACTGTTAACTTGTCATCCTATGGGGAGTGGGGGGAAATGAAAAGAAGGGGGTGGGTCAAATATAAAGTCTAGTGAATGAGTACTAGTTTAATATGTGATGATCATGTGCAATTAACTTGAAAACTATTCTAAATGACATATGGTGTACTACAAGTGTCTGTGAATTCCTAAGGTCCATTACGGTTCTTGTTTAATACATATCTACACTACTACTTGTGTAGACTACTACAAGGATCGAACTATGTGTCGAACCTCGCACTAATGATCGGCTAACGTCCTTTGAATTATTCAAAAACACCTATCATTACTACGCATGAGAGGAGAACCCCGAAATGCAAACTCGCAAAGTGACTCATCGTATGCACCAATGTCCACCTCTCGATCTTTATGCCAAACGTATCTTATAGTAGCCACCTATCATCCCGCACAGGCATCCACCTGTACCACGTCGCATCAGAACTGTGCGTACAAGAACTCCCGTTAGGATCGGGCTCACTCACCTAGTATCTCTGTAAGTGCTGCACGCCACCACGATGGAATACCCCCTGAGTGTCTGTGAAATACATCGCCCTAGTCAACTCTTATCTCTCATTTGGGTATTCAACTTTTACCCAAACCATGATGACCTATAGTCCTTTAGTAGGGGATTTACGGCCTTACAATTATCTTGATAGGGGATTTACGGCACTATAATCTCTAGTCTATCTACTTAGCTCTGACATAGGCTCAAACAATCAATTTTCTATTTATATAATTTTTACTAAATTATTTAAATTTTTATTATAAACCTTGGCCTCCGGCCGAGATTCAATCTATGCATTTTACAGTCGAACGGTCGACCTAGACTTGCCCCAGGTCGACCGCTACCGGTCGACCACTAGCGTATCTTGGTCGACCGTTTGCATATAAATTTTTAGGGTTGTTCGATTTTTAAATGTCGATTAATTTTTATTTAATTTCGTTAGTCAGAGCAGGTAATAATTCCAGTTAATTACTAATTTCTGTTAACCCTAATTTTTCTAATGTCATCTTAGTGTCCAACTAGCAATTCAATTAGGTTTTAATTTATCCCACATTTAACAATAACAGATGTAAAATTAACCAATTTCATAATTTAATTACGAATTAAATTATAGATTTAAGGTTTAGCAAATTCAATTTTTATCTAATAAGTTAATCATAGGATTTTCTACAATTCTAATTAGAGTTTTACAATATGATCATAAACGGGTGTACTAACATCAAATCAGATTTAACAATTTATAGAATCTAACTCTAATCTAGTTTATAGATTCAAATCAGGCTTATAATTTACTATTTATATTATTAACACCCTAGATCAGATAAAACAGATTAAATTTAACTGTACTAATTATCTTATTAAAATTTTCTCACTCACCTTAAGCCTAAGCTTTTCCTATTTGCTTTACTTGAGAATTTCACTTCGTTTGCTAGCTTCTCCTAGATCCGATTTTTTTGAATTCTTCTATTTTGATTTTATTTGATTTGAAGAAATTTTAGAGCTTGGAGAAAATGAAATATTTTGGCATAGTTTGGTTACTGTAACTTTTCTATTAATTTAGGGTTAGCTTAGTTTCTAATTTATAGAGGTTAAGGGTGAATTTAGGATGTTGATTGGGTTAGAGGATATCTTTTTACATCCGATCCGGTTATCAATACTTGGCCATGAAGAAACGATTAGATTCAACCATATGTATGTAACAGTGAAGGAACGAATCAAAACTATCGAAGAAACGCTCAAAACAACGTCTAGGTATTCAATTTTTCAAGTGCTAGGTCGACCTAAAAAGGCCCATGTCGACCTATACCGATCGACCATGACCAACCAAGGATCGAACTATGCCTATATTTTATTTTTATTATTTATTTTTCTCCATTTTGTTCTCATATCTTCCAACATCCGTAATTTCTCAATAGGAGCTCCGTTTTTAAAGTATTGTATATGAAAATCATCCAAAAAATTGCTACGAACGCAATGACGCATGTTTCGTAGCCAAATTCGGACATTTGTGAAATTTTTTTAGCCTTTGTTTTAATTCAATTTACTTTCCTTATTAAATTTCGATTTAAACTCCTATTGAATTCTTGTTAAGTTTTTACATAAATTTCCAGGATGTTACATCAAGTATATCAATCGTGCATACATGTGACACAAGCACATACATAATCAAATATTACTAGCATAACCACTAGTCAAAAAGTCTATATAACCAAATAGGACATACATCAAAATAACTTAGAATAAGTCTCTCTAATCCTATCTTCAATCTTCTAAGTATAGTCTTTTCATCGTCACTCCACTAAAATTTTACTAACTTGATTGTCTTATTTATAGGCTCGTTCATGTCTCCATCCATGATACCAATCAGTCGTCTAATAATTGTCATATCGGGTTCCACTACTAAATCTTCCAAACTGTTGGTTCAATATATAACGTACATACTTTCTCAATTGAGAGATGCAAAAAACATTGTGGACTTATGCTAAAGTATTTGGTAACTTGATACAATAAACGAGCTTCCTTATCCTCTCCGTAATAGGAAATGGTTCAACATTTCTCGATGCCAATTTTTCGACTTCACAAATCATATAACAACCTTCATTGGTGATACTTTCACAAAAACATGATCTCCAATTGAGAAATCTAAATCCTTATACCTTTGATCAACGTAACTTTTCAACCTCGATCGAGCTTTCTTCATCCTTTCACAATCAATTCAGTTTCTATTGCTTCTTTCATCAAATCTGGATCAAGTATTGGTCTATCACTTATCTCTAACCAACAAGCTAGTGATTTGCATGGCCTTCCATAAAATGCTTAGAAAGATGTCATTTCTATACTAGTTTGATAACTATTGTTATAGAAAAAATCGACCGAATGCAAAAGGTCTTCCCATGATCCTCCAAAGGTTAGTACATAGGCCCTCAATAAATCTTCAAGTACTGCATTAACTTTTTGGTTTTTCCATTGGTTTGAAGATGGTAAGCGGTATTCATTTTCAGCTTGGTACCTAATACATCCTACAAGTTCTTCCAGAACTCACCAACAAACAATAGATCTTGATCACTCATAATGCTAACCAGAATTCCATGAAGTCTCACAATATTCTATATGAGCAATTTCGTTGAACTTGGTATCGTCCTTATCGGCTTAACGGGGATAAGGTGTGCACTCTTGGCCAGTTTATCAACCATTACCCAGATACTTTCATTTCCCCTATTCAACCTTGCCAACCCATCTACCATCGATATGGAATCCAATTTCCACAGTAGTTCTTCTAAAGGTCGAAGTAATCCACTTGGTTTTCGTTGTTGGCAATTCAAATTATCAATTCCCACCTCTAATCTCTTAATCTATCCAGCTTGTAATGGATCTTCTTTTTCCCTTACAACTTTTGGTCAATACTGGTTGAACTTCTAAACAAGAGATCACTGCGGTACATTGACTAGAACTGGTTGTTGCCTCATACGAAAACCACAAGAAGCCAACGCCTCTAAATCATTCCATTCAGCCAATACTGCTTATGCCACATTTTATTGTTTTCTATTAAGTGTATCATTCCTTTCCCTAGGGTATGCTCAGTCTCAATGTCATATGCTGCCAAAAACTCCATCCACCTTTTTTGTCTTATATTCAACTACTTTCGCAAGAATAATTACTTTAAAGACTTACGATACGTAAATAACTCAAATCGTTCTCCAAAAAGATAACCATAACACTTTCAATGCGAAGATCATCGTTGCCAGCTTCAAATCATGGGTAGGGTACATAACTTCATGCGGTCGAAGTTGTCGAGAAGCGAAGACAACGACTTTATCTCTCTATAGTATTACAACTCCCAAATCTGTTCCACAAGCACTGGTATACACCACTAAATCCTATCTGGCATAATTAACACTGACACGTTGGTCAATAAATGCTTTAGCTTTTGAAATGTTTATTCGCATTTTTTTCCTAAATAAACTTCATGTTCTTCCTTGTTAGTTTAGTCATCGGTGCTGCTATACGGGAGAAATTGTTAGTGAATCTCTGATAATAGCCAGCCAACCTAGGAAACTTCTAATCTAAGTTATGGTCTTAGGTCTCTTCCAACAATTGATGACTTTGATCTTTGATGGATCTACAGACAACCCATTCTCAAAAACCATATGACCAAGGAGCTTAACTTCTCTTTTTCAAAGATGACATTTTGAAAACTTTGCCTTTAGCTAATGCTGCCTCAGCGTATCCAATATTATTCTTAGATGAACTTTATGATCTTGTTCACTCTTTGAATATATCAAAATATCATTAATAAACACTAATAGGAATCTATCCAAATGCTCTCCAAAGATCTGATTCATCAAGTCTACAGAGAAAGCAAGCTTGTCGATCAGTCTGAAGGGCATGACTAACCACTCATACCAACCATATATTGTTGAAACGCAGTTAACGGTATACTTTCCTCCACCACTCTCAATTAATGGAAACTCATTGCTAAGTTTAATTGCGAAAACATCTTGGTTCCACTCAATTGATCGAACAAATCATCTATTCTAGACAAATAATGCCGATTGTTCACAGTCTTCTCATTCAATTTTCTATAACAAATATGTTAGCTCAATAACCTATTTGATTTCTTCATGAACACTGATGCGGATCCCCAAGGTGAACCGCTTGGTTTAGTAAAATTCATCCCTTTGAACTCCACTCCCTGCACCTTTATCTCCTCCATCTCGGTAGGTGGTCTAGTTACAGGTTCAGCTCCTGCTACGAGATCTATTCGAAATTTAGTGGCACATTTTAGCGGTAGTCCTATAATTGACTCAAAGACATCAACATATTCCTTACTACAAAAGCTCGATTTATTTCACTCTTCACACCTTCCGGAACACCTAACTATGCATATACATTGAAAATGAATTCTTTGAATGTGTATATAATTCGATCACGACAATCAGAGTGTCTTAAGAATATCATTCTATGTCGGAAAAATATCCTAGAATCGTATAGGCTTAACCTATCCATACCCACAATTATCTCAAAACCCATAAAATCAAACACATGCAAATTGCAAGTAAATGTATGACCTAACAAACCAAATTCTACGTGGTCACATCTCATTCTAAGAGTTGCATAGCCTCATATTAGATTCGCAACCCTCGTAGAGGTTATATGATATGTTAGTTCAATGGTTAACTTATCCACCAAGCATCTGTATATAAAAGAATGTGACGCTTCAGTATCAAACAATATTGTAGCATGTATGATATATATAAGAAGCGTACTTCCCATAACAGTCTTTCGCTTCTCCTCAGCGGTCGATCCATAAATTGTACTTTCTATAGCATAAACCTTTCCTTTTTAGCTTTGATCGGTTCAGGACACTCTCTTGAAATACTCCATGTTGTTGCAATTATATCATCCCACTCCTTTCTTATCCACGGCCTTCTTATTATCACTAAAACGACATTCATTAGCGATGTGCTCTTTCTTATCGCACTTGTACAAGTTACTTCAAACTTTCCTTTCTTTGGAACTCCACCTTTCTGAGCTCCCTTCTCATTGAAGAACATCCTCTTCTTGCCTTAGAAACCTATGGTCTTCACCGAATTATTCTTCCCAAGCGATGCAAGTAAATCTTCATTCCTCAGAGTCATATCTACCACAACATTATATGGATATCTAAGGTGTGTTGTGTTTTCCTTAGCAATCTTATGCTTCAAACCTCGAATGAACTTCTCATTCTTCTTAAGGAAAATACTAACAATGGCATTCCTATGCTTTAATAGTTCATTAAACTTGGTTGTGTAGGAAATGCGGATTACGGATCTTAAGGCAGAATTAACACTAGATGGGGGGTGAATAGTGTTTAATTGATTTTATGGAATATTTTGAAATATTCTCAAATTAAACACAAACAGATGCAATTCACAAATACAGAAATAATCACAGAATCATACACTGATGCAAATAGTAAATAAAAGCAGTAAAGGAAAGAACACATCGGAATTTTATATTGGTTCGGAGTTACCCTACATCCAGTCTCACATAATTTCTTGTGCAGATTTCTTTTCAAATATAATGTCAATATTACAACCTTGATTTCAAGGCCATGAGATACACCCTGCTATCTTCGAGTCTAGGGCAAACTCTCTTGATTTAACTAGGCTACAAGATCACCTAATTGTTTTACGGGCTACAATCACACCCAATTGATTTACAGGCTACAATCACATTGTTTCCAATATCATTTTGATAGATAGAGAGACTCGATACTCTTCTTTGATTACAAATGATCCTATAACTCTAAATAGCACCGAGATCTTTGAGAGAGAGTGACAGAGAATCAAACTAGAGATGATTGAGTTTGATTCACTTGGGATTTTGGTAGAGTTTTGTTAAAATATAAGAGAATATTTGAGTGGAGAAGAAGGAGTGAAGAAATGAAGAAAAACTAACTTAACATTCGTTGAAAACAACTGGTATTTATAGAAGAACAACGGTCATGTCCATTCGTGAAAGGTTATGACGAATAGACACTTCATTTGAAATTTTGAAATTTGAATTTCTACGGCTACCATGTCAACATGAGGGGATGGGGTATGTCGACATGCATATGTATATTTTGAAAATTAATTTTTCTTTAAAATGATTTCTATTCTAAAACTTGTCAAAACAATTTCTAATCTTTGCAAACCATTCTGAATATAGTTTAAACTTATAAAAGAGATTTAAAAAGTAATCTTAAAAATATATAATCTATAATATAAAAGTAATATTAAAAACTAAGTATAGAATATATTTTTGAATTTAAAGCTATAATATTAAAACCAGGAGATAGTTTAAAAACAAGAGATGATTTTGAAATCAAAATATAAAAGATAATAAAAATAGTTTAAGGCTAAAATATTTAAACCGAGAGAGATGACTTTTAAAAAGTTTTTGGAAAAATATTTAAAATAAATCATTTTGAAAATTTCGTGGATTCCATTCCACTAGAGAAGGTCGTTGGTTCCATCCCAATAAAGAGGTCGTGGGTTCCATCCCACTATTAAGCGAGAAGGTGGATTCTATTCCACAATTAAAATCCGAATAAAGATTTTAGTGCCATTATGAAGTTTTAACATAAATCTAGATACTATTACTTATCTTGATATCTTGAAATCTTGATTCTCATGAGTCTCCAGTCTTGGTTTCTTCAATCTTGAATTCATCAGTCTTGAATCCCTATACTCAATCTTGAGTCTTTATACTGTACAGTCTTCATTCTCAGTACCTACATATATATATCCTGCATATACATATATATATTTAGACAAAGATATTAGTATTTATATTTTATAACAAGTCCTAAGGTTGTTGTCATCAAAACCATCGTCTCAGGAACTAACAATCTCCCCCTTTTTGATGATGACAACCTTTGTTTATAAAATCTACTCCAAAAAAGTTCGATCCTACTCCGACTCCCCCTTATTCCAACAATTCCCCCTTAATCTACCAACTCCCCCTTAATCTAAGCCTATTTAACCTATTTTATAATTCTCCCCCTTTGTCATCAACAAAAACTAATACTAAACTACATAACTCCCCCTTAAACTAATACTATGGAACTAAATACTAATAACGAAGTATAACTAAGTGAAACGTAAATATAATTTTATTATATATATGTTGTTATATTACACATATAAACATAAATATATACAAATACACACAATATAAAAACATAAAAACAATATAATGAGAGTCTTTGATAATTGGTGACTTGTGAATCGAACGATTAGGGTAATGGAGACAAAAGTTTCCACGTTGTTCGATACCATTTTTGTCAAAACAGACTTCTCCAACGCAAATTTATCATCTTCGTCCATTTGCGCTTCTTCTTCTTCTTCATCATCTTACTCCAATGGATTATGAATATGAATGTTAGAGGAGTCATCTTCAATCACGATCGGGTCCATATGATTATCCATTAGAAATTTTTGCAAATTTCTAATGATTTTGCCCTGTTTCTCTTGTTCCTTAGCCATCTTTATTTGCATGACTTGCAACTCAGTCATCATTTGCAGAGAGTCCTTCAAAGTTTCCTTTATCTTCATGACTCGGGCCAGTGTAGTTCGTTGAAATGGACCAGAATTAGGAGAAGGGAAGGAAAATGTTGCAGTTTGGTTTGATCTATTTTATATTCTCAGAAGTTTATAACAGAGAAAATAAAGAGAGAAGACGGAAGAATTTGAAATATTGTGGTTTATATAACCACCAAACTGATTTTAGAGGGAAAATCGAAATTCAAATTTTACCGTTGTATGTTGACTTGGGGGGTAGGGGGATGTCGACATCCTTATGGAAATTTTGACAATTTTATTTCTCTTTATTTATTTAAATATATATGTTACTATGTCTATATTCTATATCTCAGTTATAGAGCAAATACCTAGTTCTTTTCTAAATTTAGTAAAGGTTGATTGATTCAAGGATTTGGTCAGAATATCAGTTATTTGATTCACAGTGTTGATAAATTCAAGAGAAATAATCTCTTTACTTATATTATCTCTGAGAAAATAATGTCGGATATCAATATGTTTTGTTCTGGCATGATGAGTAGGATTTTTGGATAAATTTATTGCATTTGTATTGTCACAATAAATTGGTGATTTTGAAATATTTAATCCAAAATCTTTTAGGGTCTGTTGCGTATAGATAATTTGAGAATAAGCCAAAGCAACAGAGATATATTCTGCTTCAGTTGTTGATAGTGAGACAGTATTTTACTTTTTATTAAACCAAGAAACTAGAGAATGTCATAAAAAGTGATAAGTTTCACTTGTACTTTTTCGGTCTGATTTACAACCAGCATAGTCAGCATCACAATATGAGATTAAATCAAATGAATCATTTTTAAGGTAAAATAGGCCATAGTCTAAAGTGTGTTTAACATATCTTAGGATACGTTTAACAGCTTTTTAATGGGTTTCTTTGGGTTGAGATTGGTACCTTGCACAGAGACAAACACTATGCATGATATCAGGCCTACTTGCAGTTATATAGAGTAGTGATTCAATCATTCTTCTGTATAGTTTTTGACCAACATCTTTTGACATGTCTTCTTTATTCAAAGCTTCATTGGTTGCCATAGGAGTGGGTTTTCCACTCGCAGTGGTCATACCAAACTTATTAATTAGATCCCAAGCATACTTTCCTTGACTAATGAAAATACCACTATCTAATTGTTTTATTTGCAATCCTAAAAGGAAAGTAAGTTCACCCATATGACTCATCTTAAACTCTTTTGTCATTATTTCAGAAAACTCTTTGTTCATTTCATTGTTTGTTGATCCAAAAATTATATCATCTACATAAATCTATACTAATTAGATATCATTTTTGTTTTTTTAATAAACAGAGTATTATCTACTTTACCAATTTCAAAATTTGATTGTAATAAGTAAGATTTTAGTCTGTCATACCAGTCTCTAGGAGCTTGTTTCAGACCATATAAAGCTTTCTTTAATTTGTAAACATGATTTGAAAATTTTTCTTCTTCAAAAAGTGGGGGTTGTTCAACATAAACATCCTCTTTAACAAAACCATTTAAAAATGCACTTTTAACATCCATTTGAAATAATTTGATATTGTTGTGATTTGCGAAAGCAAGTAGAATTCTAATGGCTTCTAATCTTGCTACGGGTGCAAAGGTTTCATCATAGTCTATTCTTTCTTCTTGACAATAACCTTGTGGGACTAACCGAGCTTTATTTCTAACGACCTCACCTTGTTCATTCATTTTATTTTTATAAACCCATTTAGTTCCTATTATAGTTTTGTCCTCAGGTCTAGGAACAAGTTCCTATACATCATTTCTAGTGAATTGATTCAGTTCTTCTTACATGGAAAAAATCCATGAATTATCAGATGATGCTTCCTTTGGATTTTTGGGTTCAATAGTTGATATACAAGCTACATTACTCATCTTGTTTAGTTGATTTCTAGTTCTAATAACAGATTCAATATTTCCTAGTATATTTTCTATAGGATGATCTTTTAAAAGCCTGATCCTTTTATTAAGATGAACAGTTTCACAATTTGTTTCATTTGAATCATTATTTAAAGTAACAAAATCATCTTCATCATTTATTTGAACAAAATCTTTGAAATTTTCATCAAAAGATACATGCATTGTTTCTTCAATGGTGTTAGTTTTAAATTGAAAACTCTATATAATTTACTTCTATTATAATACCCGATAAAGATTCCTTTGTCGGATTTAGGATCTAATTTATCCAAATTGTCCTTTGTATTTAGAATGAAACATTTACTTCCAAAAACTTTAAAATAAAATACCTTTGGTTTCTTATTGAAAATAAGTTCATATGGTGTTTTATCTATTAAAGGTCTAATTAAAATCCTATTCAAAATGTAACAAGCTGTAGCGACTGCTTCAGCCCAAAAATTTCTCGATAATTTACTATCTGAAAGCATAGTTCTTGCACACTCTTGAATCGTCCTATTTGTACGCTCTACCACTCCGTTTTGTTGTGGAGTTCTTGGAAAAGAAAAATTATGAGTTATTCCTTTTTTATTACAGAAATTCTCAAAATTTTCATTTTCAAATTTTCCACCGTGATCACTACGAATAATTTTAATTTTTAAAGAAAGCTGATTTTGAGTTCTTTATGCAAAAGTTTTAAATAAATCAAAAGCATCACTTTTATGTTTCAGAAAAATTGTCCATGTAAATCTAGAATAATCGTCTACAATTACAGAAACATATTTACTATGATTCATTGACTGAATTTGAGATGGACCAAACAGATCTAAATGAAGTAACTCAAGAGATTTTGAAGTTGAAATCTTATCTTTCAATTTAAATGAACTCTTTCTAAGTTTTCCTAATTAACAAGCATCACATATACTATCTACTTTAAAATCCATTTTAGGGAGACCTCTTACTAGATCAAGTTTTGGAAGTCTTGATAAGAGATTGAAATTCAAATGCCTAAATTTTTTATGCCAAATCGAAGGGTCACTTGTATTAGCCAAAAGACATAGGTTATCATTTGAGATTTTCATACTAAAAATATAAATATTTTTCTTCCTAATTCCTTCAAAGATAATATTTGATTTATTATCTTCGATGTGACACTTATCCTTTTCAAATTTAATTTTATAGCCCTTATCACATAGTTGACTTATGCTAAGTAAATTGTGTTTTAGATTCCTAACTAACAAAACATTAGAAATAGTAGGAGTTTTAGAGTTACCGACATTGCTGATGCCAATCACATATCCTTTTGAGTTGTCTCCAAAGTTGACCAGTCCTCAGCCATCTTCATAAATTATGTCTTTTAGTATCTCCGGATTACCAGTCATGTGTCTCGAACATCCACTATCAAGTATCCATTTATTTTTCTTGATTTGCACCATTTGTTCATTGAGTGTTGATTCATCAAAAGCCATATAACACATCTATTCCTGCACAACACACCAATTTGGTAGATAACTTGATTTTCTATAATAACAATATACAGACTTATGAAAAAATGATGATATGGATAATTTTGAACTAGTGTTTACAAAATTTCCAAAAATTGCCATTTTAAACTTTTTCAAATTCATATTATAAATAACTTTGAAAACCAATGCTCTGATACCAAATATATGAAATTCGGATTACAGATCTTAAGGTAGAATTAACACTAGAGGGGGTGTGAATAGCGTTTAACTGATTTTATGGAATATTTTGAAATCTTTTTAGATTAAACACAAACAGATGCAATTCACAAACACAGAAACAATCATAGAATCAGACACAGATGCAAATAGTAAATAAAAGCAGTAAATGAAAGAACTCACCAGAATTTTTTACTGGTTTGGAGTTACCCTACATCCAGTCCCACACAATTTCTTGTGCAGATTTCATTTCAAATATTATGTCGATATTACAACCTCGATTTCAAGGCCACGAGATACACCCTTCTGTCTTCGAGTCTAGGGAAAACTCTCTTGATTTAACCAGGCTATAAGATCACCTAATTGATTTATGGGCTACAATCACACCCAATTGATTTATAGGCTACAATCACACCGTTCCCAATATCACTTTGATAGATAGAGAGACTCGATACTCTTCTTTGATTACAAATGATCTTATAACTCTGAATAGCACCGAGATCTTTGAGAGAGAGTGATAGAGAATCAAACTAGAGATGATCGAGCTTGATTCACTTAGGATTTCGGTAAAGTTTTATTAAAATATAAGAGAATATTTGAGTGGAGAAGGAGTGAAGAAATGATGAAAAAATAACTTAAAATTCGTTGAAAACAACTGATATTTATAGAAGAACAACAGTCATGTCCATTCGTGAAAGGTTATGATGAATAGACACTTCATTTGAAAATTTGAAATTTGAATTTCTATGGCTACCATGTTGACATAAGGGGATGGGGTATGTCGACATGCCTATGTATATTTTGAAAATTAATTTTGCTTTAAAATGATTTCTATTCTAAAACTTGTCAAAATAATTTCTAATCTTTGTAAACCATTTTGAATATAGTTTAAACTTATAAAAGAGATTTAAAAAGTAATCTTAAAAATATATAATCTACAATATAAAAGTAATATTAAAAACTAAGTATAGAATATATTTTTGAATTTAAAGCTATAATATTAAAACCAGGAGATAGTTCAAAAACAAGAGATGATTTTGAAATCAAAATATAAAAGATAATAAAAATAGTTTTAAGGCTAAAATATTTAAGCTGAGAGAGACGACTTTTAAAAAGTTTTTGGAAAAATATTTAAAATAAATCACTTTGAAAATTTTGCGGATTCCATTCCACTAGAGAAGGTCGTGGGTTCCATCCCATTAGAGAGGTCGTGGGTTCCATCCCACAGTTAAGCGAGAAGGTGGATTCTATTCCATAATTAAAATCCGAATAAATATTTTAGTGCTATTATGAAGTTTTAACATAAATCTAGACACTATTACTTATCTTGACTCTTGAACTCTTGAAATCTTGAACTCTGATATCTTGAACTCTTGATACTCATGAGTCTTTAGTCTTGGTTTCTTCAATCTTGAATTCGTCAGTCTTGAATCTCTATACTTAGTCTTGAGTCTTTATACTGTACAGTCTTCACTCTCAGTACCTGCATATATATACATATCCCGCATATACATATATATCCAGACAAAGATATTAGTATTTATATTTTATAACAAGTCCTAAGGTTGTTGTCATCAAAACCATCATCTCAGGAACTAACAGTTGCATACTCCAGGATAGCCATATCGCCCAGCTCCTATTTCGAAAACCTATTGAATAGTGTGGACTTTGTTGCTTCAGACAAGAACTTTTCCTCAAACCTTTTCCTAAAGTCAGCCCAAGCAAGGCCGTCCTCGGTACTCCCATTATTACACTATTTCACTAATACAAAGCAACTCCTTACAACCGCCTCGAAACCATCCCCTTCTCTTGTTCATCATTCAACCCCAAATAAGATAATATCCCGTAGCGACCCAGAAATTCGAACACTTCATCTTCAAACATTGAAATATTTTTAAGTGTTATAAATAGGATTTTATAATCTTGTTAAACATCATTTAATTATTGACTAATGATAAAAAACTTTTTTTGAAATTTGTTTACAAAAATATATTCTTTGAAGAAAAATCCGAAAATAGGTTTATCGATAAACAACTTTTTATTTATAAAGCAAATGGATGGTTCTAGAAGCTTCCAAGTGGATAAGTGATATTACAAATGTAAGGGTATTAAGGTTATTTACTAAAGTAAGAGGTGTAAAGGAGAAGTGATGGGGAAAGTTTTGGGGAGGGGGAGGGGTTAAGCCTTCCATGACATGAGGGGGAGGGGGTGAGAACAAGCTTAGGGAGTACCATCTTGAGCCTATATAAGGAGAGGCATGACCTTGAATTATAATCACAAATTTGTAAAGAAAAAGCAAGTTTTCTTTAATGTCTTCCTCTTTACAAAATTTATAAAGAAAATAATTGCAAAACACATCTAGATCAACTCAAACTTTGCCACAAGCCTTAGGACAACATTAGAAAAACTCCTAGATGGTTTAATCATGAAGAATCAAAGAAAAACTCCCCTCATCTTCATAGGCTGTGAGCTATTTTAAAGAAGAAGAGGGCAAAAAGGCAAGTGTAAGGCAAGGTGAGGAAGGAAGCAATGTGTTTGCAAGCTGGAGGTACGACTTGGTTGCTTGGACTTGCTCATTCACTTGGTTAAGGGTGATCGTGATCTTTCTCACCATATTGAATGAAAATATTGTGTATATGTGTTTGTTATTGATTGCTTATATGTTGTTTGAATTGATGTTGACATATGTTGAAACATTAGTTTTGATTCTTGCTTTGAAAGAAAATGGCATATGTAATCCATATGTATGGACTTAAGTGGACTTGGAAGGACTTATATAACTTATAACATGGCTTTGAAACAAAGCACATAGGTTATAGTTAGACTTTGGTTTAGATTGGACTTGGATTTGAAAGTGCTCGTATAGCGCTAGTCGCTGTAGTTGCACTTACGAATTGTCTTGTATTCAACAATTTCTGTAGAACTTTGTAGAGAGATCCTTAGGGATTTCTTGCCATATTTATGATATTTTATATGTATGCTTGCTTCACAAAATGTTTGGATAGTGAACAATTAAGTAACGTCTTGAAAATTGGCCAAAACTTACACTTGTGCAAAACTGCCACATTTTAGCTTTTGTTTTGGACTTTAAAGGTTTGAAAAGATATTTAAATTTAAGTATTTTGTCTCACTTTTTTTATAAATGTTTTTTTAACTCTTATTAGAGTATTTTAAAAGTGGTTTGACATTTGTATGAATTTTTAAGAATTATCTATGAATTTTGAAGTAGAAGGATTTATTTAAATATATAGAAAACATGGTTTTTCTAGTTTTTAAGTAAATTATAAAATGATTATTTTTGAGTAATATTTTGGGTAAATGTTTTAAAGTCTATTATAAGTATTTTTAAGTATATATTGTTTTTAGAAAATATGTTGACTATTTTATCAAAGTAAAAATATCTTATGTAATAAAATATCTTTTAAATCGTTTTATTAAATATCTAGTTTTGTAAATAAATTGCTATACTTATATATATATATATATATCATTTGTAAAAAGTTTTAAATTATAAACAAAGGATTTAGAAAGGGGTTATGAATTGCTTAAGTGACTAAATCATGTTTTGTTTAATTACTTATTTGAAAGGTAATTAGCTATGCTTCACACTAAAAACCGTGGAAGTAGGCTTATCTACTTGTGAGTGTTAAGACTAATGTTCGAGTAGGGATATGAGCAATAAAGCTATAACCTATTGACTTTCCTCTTAACCAAAGAATAGTTAAGTTGGGAATATCGAAAACGTGTTAATCTTGTTGATTTCTTACTTGTTTATGAAAGTCATTAATATTATACTCAACACTAAAAACCGGCGAGGTGGACTTATCTATTTGTGAGATTCAAGAATGAAGTATCTAGACAAGGCTTTAATATGCAACCAGTGCTCTAACTTACCTGGCTTCACTCTTGGATGAGGAATAGTTAAGTTGGAATGTCATAAACGAGTTAAGTATACGAATCATGATTTCTGTAAGCAATCACTTTTAACTGGATGTCGATTAGTCGACTATCGAATTGACCAAAATAACTTAAGAAATATCTAGAAGAAACACGATGTCTATATGGTAGTGTTATCTTCGGAGATGCTATACTGTACGTATAAACTCATATGTCTCTTCCAGGACAAATGATAAGGAAATCCGCTCGAATAGGAGATTATCTCCACCCTTATGTATTGTCTATTTATTTACGAAAGAACCGGGTTTAAATTAACTGAAAATTCATCGATTGGTTTTGGAGCGTCCAGTAAGCGGGGGAGTGTACGTATATGAGATGACTCAAAATCGTAACCACTTCAAAACCATATATGCAATTTATGTTCTGAAGGCAGTTGTGAAGTGGAATGTTATAGAGTTGAACTGGCTATCCTAAGGTTAAGTCCAAGGAAGAGGTCAGCGTTAACATTTCGAACAATGCTGTCATGTGGGATTATCTATCTTGAAGAGTATTCTAAAAGAGAGGACATCGTAAGCATTCATCATAGGACTTATGTAGGAGTTTATGTACAGATTCAAGATCTGTTTGAGATGCTCGAAACCATATAGCGATTCGTGATCTGTTCAAGATGATGGAACCCATTTGGGGATTTGTGTTCTGTTTGAGTGATGAAGATTCGTGTGAGAGATGCCGAACACAGCCTCAACAGAAATGACTAAAACCAGAATAGGATGCACAATCTTGGGTTTAGCTTAGCCATAAGGGTATATCAACTCTAGATCTAGAGTATGCTTTCGATTATTGGGCGCAGGGTGTTGGTTATACTTGGTGCCACATAGTTCATCGTTGGATCTACTGTGTTGACCTTATAGTATATTCTATCTAGAGATATACGATGCTCAAAAGGAAGTTTCTGATTCTTGTCATGGAGTTCGGATTTAGCTAAATCAAAGAGATTTCCATAGAAAAATACATATACAAATGCGCCTTAGAAGTATTGATTGTATATCTATTATCGTTGTGTCGTACACACATCAGCTATTTTATGATTTATGTTCTACACCCTAGACAGTATCTATTATACTGCTATATTCGCTCATTGGAGGGTTAGTTTCATTTGAAGGAAAGACCGTTATGGTAATCTGTACAGTCTCAATAATTACTTTTACATGTGACACATATTTCTTGAGTTTCTCACATTGGTTTACCAGACCGATCCAGGTGTTATTTTCTTATAATGCTCGGGTCAGCCCCGTGTATATTTTAGTTTAGCTTTGGACGCTTTGGAGCTTATAGAGACGAGCTAGATGTTTACGTACTGCAATATTCTTATTTTCGCTGCATTACTGTATTGTATATAAAATATGTGAGGACATGTTGTTATAACTGTATAGGCTGATGATAGTACTTAGGTTTCATAACTTTGAAATTTCAATAATCAGAGTAACCCTTTGTACCGATCTTTTGATATTATATATTATCGTTCCGCTGTGAGATTCTGATGTTGTGTTATTTTTTCTTGTTCTATTCTTTTTTTATTTTACCCTAACTTTATGTCTTTCCGGCACTGCTTGGAACACAAATACCTTGGACATATTTAGTGTCGACATTCGAGGGTCCAAAATTCGAGTCGTTACATATCCTTTCACAATGAAGAAGCCAATCCTCCACCTCGATGGCATTCTCCGTCACCATAAATGGTTTTCCTTCTAGACTGGTGTAGTCTTTACTCAACATGACATAATTGTTGTGAGCAACCACTCTAGGCACAGTAGCTCCCACATTATCGACATTTCCTCCTATCAACCCAACCATTGCTCCAGTTTGCATCATATTTGCAAAAGATTAATATATAGTCCCCATATCAGCTGGTGAGGTTCAAGCACCTACGTTAGCGTTAGTATTGGTAGTTCAGTTAGCATTTCTTACACTAGGCCAAACATTTGCATTAGTTTTAGTGCTTCTACCTCGCAAGTTAAGTCTTCCACTTCTGGTTCCCATATCAACTGTTCTTGTGATCTGCATACGAGTCTCCATGAAATCCGAAAGAATAGACTAAGGACAGAAGTGAGAGTATAGATAGATATACATACTTATATAAATATGTATATCTATCTATACTCTCTGTCCTTAGCCCATTATATATATATAACATCATGTGTATCAAATAACAAGTACGCTATCATAACTCTACCCCGTTCCCTAATCATATTCTTTCTAATTCATTTGGGTTATGTTTTCAAAAATCTTTTTAAGTTTTAAGTAACCTTATGCTTTGATACCAAGTTATAACATCCCTATTTCGAGACCGAAAATAGATACTATAATGCTATAGTCATCCTTAGTATTATTATCCAATGACAAATGAGATCAGTTATTATATCATTAACATCAAGAGCACAAGAATGTAAAAAATTTCACAAAACCTGTTCATTCATTTTAAATTCATTACATGCCAATTTCATAACCACACGATTACATCATTCTAATCAAATTTAATAAATACAAATATCATTGCAAGAGAAACATAAAAAGATGCCCCATTGGATGATCAGAGTCATAACCACTGATGGTTAAAATACCCATCTTTACATGCAACAACAAAAGAAATTATATTGCACAATGGAAAGTAAACTAGATTAGTAATAGCGTGCCTCCTGCACATCTCCAGAAGCCTAGTTCATCTTAACTTGAAAAACCCTACTCTCGACCTACTCAAATGAGTACTAGGGAATTTAGGGGAAAATAAAAAATTTCAGGTCAGACAAAATGTAGTGTGGATAATATTAGTCCATCCCAATCAAAATAAATACATAGTGAGACCACACCACTGTGTGGAATGTGTATCCCCTCACTATCATTTTACAGTTAAGGAAAAACTTAACTTTTTATTGTGACCACTATGGTTAGAACATAACATTAATGTAATCCAAAACGGGTCAACTAGGAATAGTCCGGTATTCAATAGAGTCAAAGGGTTACATATTCTTATATCCACCAATTCCATTAAATTTCCAAACATCGGCATAGTTTCCCCAGGTTCGCTATGAACCTATTAGTTTTCATAGGCTAACTGAAAGCCATCAGCCTTACTTGGGCCAAAACATAAGCAGATAATCCAACGATCTTCCATTCCCATCTAAGTACCAAGTTACTCCCATGACTGAAGAAAAATAATCATAATGGTCTTCCGTTCCCTTAAGGATACAAATATATCCTTGTGGTAGAAGAAGAAAAACAACGTTGAGCGTTACTGCTATGATTCTCGAATACATAACCATAAAGTTTTAGCCTCAATATCGAAAAGTCCTTATGCATTGGAATCCCGGACCTGAGTAGCTGGGGGCGTAATGGCTAAAGTGCAAGGCGCTACCCCAACACCAATCTACACCCTTAAATCTGGTTTTATAAACATCGAATGAGTTATATCTTTTGATCGGTCCTAGGCATCCTAACACCCTTTGATCTTCCAATCCGTTGAGTGTGATTCTACCCACTTAGGAGTTTAGTTTGACCATACCCGCTGCTGGAACAACCCTAATCAATCATCAGTTTTCAATCCCTAAGTTCATAAATATCTGGTAATATCATCCAAGTAAGCATATCAACAATTTATACGAGTACATATGCATGCCCAGGTGGGCCTGCATTTAACAACAATGTGCATGCATTTTTATTTGTACCTGTGAAAGTAGATTTGATAGTAGCATCCCCACATTTGAACGCCGCCTAGGCAGAAACCGCTATTTTTTTGTTCTGACTGCAATAACTTCTTCATACTTACTCATCATCAGGCAAAACTTCGATCGATGAATTCCTACCTAAATTACATACAATATGGTACACTCGGATACTTCATCTTGTGAACGCACACTGTAGTTCTCCAAGGGGACTGACAGTTTACTTAGAAGATAACATGGCACAACATCCTCATATTTGAACTCCGCCTAGTGCAGAAGCCGCCATTTTTTTTATTCAGACTGCTATATTTTCTTCATACTAACTTGGAATCCGGCGAGACTTCGACAAATTAACTCCCACCTAAATTATGGACAATATGGAACACTCGGATACTTCATCTTATGAACGCACACTGTAGTTCTCCATGGAGACTGATAGTTGTACTTAGAAAATAACAAGATACCACATCCCCATATTCGAACTCCGCCTAGTGCAGAAGCCGCTATTTATTTTGTTTAGACTGCAATAACTTCTTTATACTAACTCGGAATTAGGCGATACTTCGACCGATGAACTCCCACCTAAATTACGGACAATACGGAACACTCGGATACTTCATCTTGTGAACGCACACTGTAGTTCTCCATGGGCACTGACAGTTGTACTTAGAAAATAACAGGATACCACATCCCCATATTCGAACTCCGCCTAGTGCAGAAGCCGCTATTTTTTTTGTTCAAACTGCAATAACTTCTTCATACTAATTCCGAATCCGGTGAGACTTCGACCAATTAACTCCCACCTAAATTACGGACAATATGGAACACTTGGATACTTCATCTTGTGAACGCACACTGTAGTTCTCCATGGGCACTGATAGTTGTACTTAGAAAATAACAGGATACCACATCCCCATATTTGAACTCCGCCTAGTGCAGAAGCCGCTATTTTTTTTGTTCAGACTGCAATATTTTCTTCATACTAACTCGGAATCTGGCGAGACTTCGACCGATTAACTTCCACCTAAATTACGGACAATATGAAACACTCGGATACTTCATCTTGTGAACGTACACTGTAGTTCTCCATGGGGATTGACAGTTGTACTTAGAAAATAACAGGCTATATTCCCTTATTTGAATACTGTTTCTCTATAAGATAAGATGTAAAAGGGTATGTTTGGAATTTCAAAAGGACATTGAGTAAATCTATTCAATGAATTCTCTTTATTACTAGTAAAGATAAAGATAGAGTGAACGATTTCTATTATTATAATGAGGGGTATTTCTGGTATTTCAAAAAGACACGGTTGAATTCCTATTCAAGGAATTCTCATTATTAGTAGTAAAGATATACAACATCAACTGATCAAAATACAAACTTAAAGATATAAATATCTTCCACTAATACCTATGTTCACAAGATAGCCATTTGATATGCAAATACTCATAATCAAGTTTTAAATTATTCCATACAAACATAGTATAGAAAAAAAAATCTTTTCCTTTCTTTTAAAATCTCATTGTTCAAATAAATAATTTAACAAAACACATATTTTGTTACAAGGAAAAATCTGGCCTAATACTTAGTTAAGTGCTATCATGTGTATAAAAATAAGGCTATCACCCCTCTCAAATCACAGTGCTATCGCACTCCTAAAACTTGTGCTATCGCACCTTTAAAATACTTAGCTATCGTAAGTATAATATTTTATCATATCACAACTTCAAAACCAAAGTTAATGTAAATCAAAATAAACATAATTATTGTAAATCAACAGTGTATATGGCTATTGTAAATCAAAATATACATAACTATCGTAAATCAAAGCTATAGTGAAACATAGTTGTTGTAAATTAAGAAACAATAGCTATGTAGATCAAAAACCAATAGTTATTGTAAGTCTCAAAATATATAGCTATCTTAAACCAAAGATAATATCTATCGTAAGTCAAGAGTACAAAGCTATCGTAAGTCTCAAATAATAGATGTCGTAAATCTCAAAATAAAATCAACCGTAAATCAAAGATAATAGCTATCGTAAATCCTAAAATAATAACTATTGTAAATCAAGGATAATAGCTATCATAAATTAAAGAAATAACTATTGTAAATCAAAACATAGTGCTATTACACTTTAACTTTCAAAAACCATTGTAACTCTAAAATAAGCTATCATAATTATAGTGGCATTCTTGTATATATTCTTTTTTGAGAGAAATGAGTGATCTTCTATTAGAAAAGGAGAGCACTGATGTAATTTTTTATTAAAAATATAGCTATCAACATGCTTGACAGGTAGTGATACACATCCCATACAATATAAAAATCATAAAAAAATCCCAATCCTAGAAAACTAAGGTTTATAAAAAATAAAAATAAAAGTACTATAATCCACTAAAAATGATAAGTGATCATATTCTCTAATCGGTTGAATCCATTCTGACCACAATCATATCTAAAGCTGCAAAAAAACTATACAAAAATGTATGACCAATACATATATACGTATATAAATATATATGTATACATATATATATATGCAATAATAATAAAACAAGTAGTAAAAAGAATAAGCTGGATAAGAAGCAATAAAAGCTATAATATAAGTCCAATTATGAGAAATAGTAATCTATGGCTAGATACAGTGTCAACTTCTGGGATGATCCATGGCTAGATAAGGGATTCATACTACGAAGACAGCTAACATACAGTGAGATTCAACATTCTGGAGTTCACTCGGCAACTAAGGTCAGGGATGTCCTCAATAATTATCAGGGTTTACGCACCTTCTCTTCCAATCAGAGAGTTCAAAACATATGGAATAAGATTAGAAAGTTTACCCCGCTGTCAACCACATCTGATGAACTAGTATGGGGAGAGAAAAAGGTTAAATTTAAAATAGGTGATGCATACGAATTCCTGTTGAAGAACCGTGACAATCCTACGTGGAAATGGTGGAAGCGAACGTGGAATAAGGACAGTAGTTTGAGAGAAAATTTAATGCTGTGGAAAGTGTTGAAACGTGCAATCCTGACTAAAACTAAACTTGCTAGCATAGGCATGAGGGTAAACGTTTACTGTTCTTTCTGTTGTGAGCAACCTGAGACAGTTGAGCATTTATTCTTTGAGTGTCCTATTATTATGCAAGTGTGGACAGTAGTGATGATGAAGCTTCAGAGTAATAGTCCCTCGCATGATAATCAGGTCGAATGGGATCAAATCCATGCAAAAACAGGGAACAAGCAAGAAGGGAAGAGAGTTTTTAGTGCTGTGTTGAAGAGTTTCATCAATGCTGTCTGGAGAGAACGTAATACTAGAGTTTTTAATCCCAACAATGCGAAAACTAATGCTTTGTTCAAGCTGTGGATGATGCATGAGAATAAATATTCTCTGGAGATGCTTTCTTTCTCCTTTGACCCAGGAATATATTTGTCCTTCCAATTGTACTAAGTTTGTGTTTCCTAGCTTTCTTTCCTTTAGTTTTTCTTGTGCTTGTGGCACCATATTAGCCTCTGTTTTCTTTGAGCATTTTCTCTCCTTTGTTGTATGTGTAATGTTCTTTTTGGTGCTGCAATAAAATGGTCGGGGTCCATCCAACCCCGTCGGCCTTGCCAAAAAAAAAGAGAAATAGTAATCTAGGCATGACCTATATATACCTCAGATAGGCTTATGGATAAATATGTTGATGAATACAAACACTAAACACTAGGAAGTAAAATTATGATTTTTAAACATCATAAATTTTGGGAAGAATGCTATATTCAAAATTGCAACATTTTAAAATCAACTAATTTTCTAAATATAATATAGTATCAGATGCATTGGCATATATGTCAATTAAAAAGGTATTTCAGGTGCTATTGTTATTTCTATTTTTAAATACTACATTTTTCTTAACTAAATTAATACGGGATTTGATCTTTTTAACATATTCACTGATATAAGTAATATTATCTTTATTATAACTAGGGTTTGAAATCCAATTAACACAAAACGAAGCAACTATATATATATTAAATTGTCCATTGGAGTATTTATGTTATTAAAAACTCTTTGATTCCTTTCAAACCATAAATACCAACATATTATGGTAAAAACAATGTCAAGTACTAATCCATGCAATTCATTATAGCGAAACCTAAGCTTGTTCCAAAATAATTCACAATTAATATCATTATTAATTATATTATAATAAAAAATGTTAAGACAACTCATATAATATAATTAGTTACATGACACTCAAAATATAGATGCAAAATATTTTCCATTCCCACGTTACAGAAGAAATATTTATTATCAAAAACAACATTTTCCTTTTAATAGTTTTATGGTATTTAACTTTCCATGTATAATTAACTATATATGTGCTTAGCTTTGGGTGGAGTATTACCTTTTCAAATAAATCTAAATATATTCCATTTTGTACCTGAAAAATTAAGAAATTTATAAAAAGAGTGCGTTGTATAGATTTTATTATTATCCCAACACCATATTTTAATGTCATTTTTATTATCAGTGTTATATAGTCTAATTTAACACAAAGTAAGGCAAACTTCGATAATGCATTTCCAACTAAAGTACGATTAAAACTAAATTTCCTTGGAAAATTTAAATTTGGTCTATATATTTCTGAAATCAAAACATTTTTAAATTACAAATTTTGTAAAGTTCATTAAATTCTATTTTAAGGGGAATTATCGATATCCAGCTATCATGCCAAAAGAGGTATTATTCTCTGAATGTACCACATTATTAATTCCTAAATTATAAATATCATAATTTTTTATTATTGATTTCCAAAAATGAGAGATAATATTTGTACTATTGGTGGAAATATGTTGTATATTATAAGTACCATTATACCATTGGTATGGTATTATTTCGTTTCAAATTAAATTCACATTATTATCTGTAAATTTCCATATCCATTTTCCAAATAAAGAAATGTATAAATTATGTAAGTTTGTAATACATAACCCTCCCTCATCTTCAGATTTAACTACTATTCCCCAATTAACTAAATATTTTGGACTATTATTTGGATTATCACTACTCCATAAAAAATCTATCATAAATTTATCTATTTTGTCAATTATCATTCTGGAAAGTGATAAAACGACATCTAGTAAATGGGTAATGCTGACAAAATAGAGTTAATAATGACTATTCTACCCATCCTTGATAAAAACCTACTATTCCATTTAGTTAATCTTTTGTTAATTTTATCTATTATTATTAACCAATGATCATGTTTGGGTTTTGTTGGTCATGTTAAAAATCCTAAATATTCTATGGGAAATTTTATTATTTTGCAATTTAATGTACAAGCGACTTGACTTTCTATATTATACATATCATTCAAAACTAACACACAACTCTTATCAAAGTTAATCTTTAGTCCAGTGAGTAATTCAAAACTATAATATAAACTTAAGTGCTATAATATGTCTAGGTGAGTTTGATGAAAATAGCACGGTATCATCTGCAAACTGTAGAATGGAAATGCCATTACTTGTAATTTCAGTTCCAACATTGAATAAAATCCCATTACTAATGGTTAGTTTGATTATTCTAGCAAAAACATCTACCGCTAAATCAAACAAAAGAGGCGACAATGGATCACCTTGCATAAGTCCACGTTTTGATTGAATTTTATTTCCTAATATACCATTAACCATAATACTTGAATTTCCAGTTTTAAGTAAAGGCATGATCCAGTCCACCCATCTAATACTGAAACCCCTAGCCGATAATAAATCCTTTAAAAAATCTCAATCAATTGAATCAAAAGCTTTTGCAAAATCAAGTTTCAAAAGTGCACACATGGTATTATTTTTACAACGATGATTAATAAATTCTTGAACTACTACTACCCCATCTGTAATATTTCTACCTTTAATAAGTGCAGTTTGGGCAATATCAATTAATTCATTCATTTTAGTGTTTAACTTGTTAGCTAAAACCTTAGAAATGATTTAAAAAACAATTTAATAGTGAAATAGGTTTGAAATCTTGTAAGTCATTTGCAGCTATTTTCTTATGTAACAAGATTACATTAGCAAAATTAAACCTACCTAATTGTAATGAACCATCATAAAATTCATTAAAATATTAATTAAATCATACTTTAAAACACACCAAAAAATTTCATAAAATAATATAGGAAACCTATCAGGGATAGGTGATGTATCATTTGGCATTACTTTTATAGCCCTCAAAATTTTATCTTCTGTAAATAGAGAATTAAGCCCCTCCAGATCAATCCTAGTATCATTAGGATATAATTCATCCCAATTAGCTCTAATCCTATGCTTATTTTTAGTTTCAAATTTTTTTTTATAATAATTAGCAAATGCCTCATTTAATTCTTTCTGATCAAAGATCTCAACATTATTAATCAAAATAGAATTAATGGTATTGCTACGTTTTCTACCATTTGCTACTTTATAAAAAAAATAGTATTTATATCACCCTCATCCATCCATTAAACTCTTGATCTTTGTTTCCACATTACTTCTTCCTGTGTTAGAATTTTATTTAATTCATCTTTAAATTTGAAAGCACATATTTTCTTGAAATATTTAAATTCCAGAGTTCTTCTATTTTATTCAACTTTAGAATCTCATTTAGTAATTTATCCTTTTTAATTCTAATATTACCAAAAACTTCTTTATTCCATTTTTTAAGTAAAAAAAAATCTTAGATCTCTAATTTTACTTACAAATATTTTAGCTATATTTCTCGAAAATTTATAATTATATTTACTTGGACAAAACCATTTATTTGTAATTAATTCTGAAAATTTATTTTCTAACGGCCACATTTTTCCAAATCTAAATATTTTATTTTTATTATTTTGGTTATTACAACATAAGATAATTGGACAATGATCCGAGTAAATACATGGGAGCCCAACTACCTTACAAAGCAGATATTTATCTTCTACTTCATCACCAATAAAAAATCAATCAAGAAGCGTCATCAGTGGGTCATCTCTTTTATTCAACCAAGTGAACCTTCTATTGCTTTACTGTAGTTCGATTAAATTACTATCAATAATAAACCGGTCAAATTCTTTCATAGCAAAAAAATCTCCTTCTCTAAGAGATCATTCTCCTAGAAATCTAGTGACGTTAAAGTTTCCACTCATCGCCCAAGGACCGGGAGCGAGTGATCTAAATTTCAAACACTTGCTCTAAATAATCCCTCGATTTAATTTGAAGTTTAGTCCATAACATTGGTAACATTTAAAAATGAACCATCACTAAGATCAAAAAAAATTAAGTGTATCGAATGAACTTTAACGATAGATTGTAAATGTTCAACACAACTTTCTTTCCAACCCACCATTAAACCCCCAAGCTACCCCTAGTCGAAAGATGAACCCAGTGATTAAAATATCGACCTCCTAAACTCCTATAAAATCTATAATCATGGTGTTCTAATTTTGTTTTTTGTAATACAACAATATCAATGTTATTTTCTTTGAAAAATGATCCAATTTTACTGCATTTTTCTAAATCGTATAAACCCCTAACGTTTCAAACGTTCCAACTGATCTAATCCTCTCTAATTTCATGCTGCTAATATAATCAACATCTAACTGAATATCATCAAAGATAAAACCTGAATTCCTAGCAAGATGTAGCATATCGCTGGTAGATAAACTACTCAAAGCACAAGAACTATACGTACTGCCTAAAAGTAAATCCATACTTGAGCTTGAACAATCGAATACTCTAATGGCCGCTTTATAAAGATGAGCACTCCTCACCGATCTGAGTGACTCAAGCTATCCACATAATATTTTTCTCCTTATTTAGAAAAACATCAACGTTTTCGGGTGATTTCAGTCCACACAAGTATTGCTGAGGAAGAACTTGTGCATTTCCTACTGTATATATCAGTGTGTGCTCCTAACAAAGGACGTGGAACGATGACTCCACACTGTTGTGAATGTACTGTTTTATATATATATATATTACATTGCGCAGTGCATGTATATGACAACTTGCACTGTTTTGAGGTGATGATCTCTCTGCTTTCCACCATTTCAACCGGTTTTTACTTCATCTGTATCTCTTTTGCTTTCATTAATCACCATATTTCTAGTATCCCAATGAGGTTGTACATGCATTATACATTTTTCATGCACAGACTTGTTCACAACAGCAGCACCCTTAATCAAAATACCAGGCATATTGTATATATTTTCAGCTTCAAGAAGTTTGTCAACATTTCTCTTCGCTGTAGTCTCGTTATTCATTTTCTTTTGGACTGTTTTTTCCAACCCAGAAGCATTTTCATCTGATGCAAAATTAATAGCAGTATTTAAGGCATCAAAGTGCCAAAGAATTTTGTCAAAAAGATGTATTCCTTCATCTTTCATATTTGAATGGCTATCAAGAAATATTCTTCTTAACTTAAGAAATTCCAGACAAAAGCGGTAACCACGTTCCATCAAATTTAGCGAATTCGGCCATGGAGGAGTTTTGATATTTCTTGGCTTAAGATAACCGGAACATGAATTTTTCTTGTGTTCGAATTTCCCACAATTAAAACAACAAACAGGATCTCTACAATCTCTTGCTTTATGATTACTGTCTACGCATCTGTAGCATAAAGAATTAATACTTTTTCATGAAATCCAAGCCTTTTGGTGAAGCGGATGTAAATTAGGCTGAGGATTTTGAAGTGAATTCTTGACGACGCTTGCATAAGAACGAAAATAATGATTGTAAAACGAATTATGATGTGGATTGCGTTGCTGATTGTGTTGTGTTTAATCGCCCAAAAGATGAAGGCAGAAATAATTTTGGGGAAGAAGACAAAACTCTTGCGGACGCCATTTTTATTCCCAAAGTAAATTTTTTTATTTATTAATGAGAATATACTTTCCATTTCCGCGAATATTCTTAAAACTAATTTATTTTCTTTAAAAGTAAACACATTTCACCACGTTATACTACACGTCAAATTTCTATTAGTTAATCACAATCTTTATAGAAAACTTTTTAGAAAAATCAAAGATAATTTCTTATGCCTCAAAAATATTAACCAGTACATAATTACTTAAATAATTACCATGGTCCTTTCCCTTCATCAAATAAATCATATCAATTCGAAAATATCAGGGAAAGGTCTTCAAATATTACCAAAAATTCGATTTTCTGTCTTTCAACACATATAAAAATTTCAGATCAAAATGATTATTTTTCATATTTTAAATAATTAAAACTGAAAATTAAATATTTTCTCAACTTAAAAAATTCATAGAAATTAAAATTAAGTTCGAAAAATTATGAAATTAAGAATCCATCTCTAAGTTGATGCTTTAAATAACATACCAAAATTTCAAAGAATTTGAAGATCATTATCATGGGTTTAAAATCCGAAAACCATTTTGATTAATTCTGTAGTTTCACAAATGATAACCATGAATTTATATAAATGATTTTCTTAACCGAAAACATGTTCTATCTTCATTAAAAAAAATTGGATCTCATTAATCCAAGCTAGAACAAACCAAAAGGAGTAGGGTTGTTAATATTACTCACCTTGATTAGTTGAAGTATGAAGAGAATTGCTTTAGCTTTCTTTTTCTTCCTTTTCTTCTTCTTTAGTTTGATGAATTTTAATGAAGTTCTCTTAGTATCCTTTTCGTTTCCTTAGATATAAAATGAGGCCGAAATTATGGAGAAGAGGAGAAAGTTAGGGGAAATAAAATAAAAGCGTTATCTCTTTATCCTTATCTTTCCCTATTTTAATTAATTCTTTTCATTCCTTTCCTAAAAAATATTACTCCGCTTAAAGTCTTAAATTCAAAATGAAACATTATGATAATTACCCATACTTATCACTTTCCCCCACTATTTATTTAATTATCAATTAATTAAATTTCCAAAATAATGTGCTATAGAAATAGGTGTGTTATAGGCTTCCCTCCCTATAAGAATTTCATCCTCGAAATTCGGAACAGCCAAGCATATCAATCATGCGTACATGTGACACAAGCACATATAGAACCAAATATTATTAGCATAACTACTAGTCAAAAAATCCATATTACCATATAAAACATACATCAAAATAATGATAAGCCTCTCTAATCCTATACTCGGTCTCCTAAGTACAGTTTCTTTCATCGTCACTCCATTGGAGTTTTACCAAATTGACTATCTTATTTCTATGCTCCTTCATATCTCGATCCCTTATATGAACTGGTCATATAATGATAGTCATATCAGGTTCCACTACTAAATCCTCTAGAACCACTAGTGCACTAATAGTCTCCGGATCACGTACATACTTTCTCAAATGAGAGACGTGAAAAACATTATGGACTCCCACCAAAGTATTCAGGAACTCGATATGATAAGAGACCTTCTCGACCCTCTTTGTAATAGGAAATGGTGCAACATATCTCGGTGCCAATTTACCAAACATCCTAAAAAGTATAACACCCTTCATCTGTGATGCTTTCACAAAAACATAATCTCCAACTGAGAACTATAAATCCTTACGTCTACAATCAACTTAACTTTTTTCGCCTCAATTGAGCGTCCTTCATCCTTTCATGGATCAACTCAATCTTTTCTTTGCTTCTTTCACCAAATTCGGGTCAATTATTGGTCTATCTGCAACCAACAAGCTAGTGATTCCTATACTAGTCTGATAACTATTGTTAAAGGAAAATTCAACTAAGTGTAAATGTTCTTTCCATGACCCTACAATGTTTAGTACACAAGCCCGCAATAAATCTTCAAGTACTTTACTAACCATTTCTGTTTTCTCATCGATTTACAGATGGTAAGCGGTACTCATATTTAGCTTGGTACCTAATACATCATGCAGCTCTTCCTAAACTCACTAGTAAACAAAGGATCTCAATATTCTTCGTGGATGATCTCACCAAACTGGTGTCGTTATTGTCGACTTAACAGGGATAAAGTGTGCATTTTTGGTCAATCTATCAACTACTATCCAAATGCTTTCATTTCCCCTATTCAACCTTGGCAAACCATCTATTAAATACATCGATATGGAATCCCATTTCCACTATAGTAATCTAAAGGTGGAAGTTCTTGATGTTCGACTTTTATTTGTTGGCAATTCAAACATTGCTTCACCCATAAGCCTACATCTCTCATCATTCCTTCCTAAAAAAAACTCCTCTTTATATCTTGGTACATCTTCGTGCCTTAGGAATGAATAGTAAATTTTGATTGATGGAATTCACTAAGAATTTCTTCCTAGATTATCCACATTCGGAACACATAATCATACCTTCTTTCTTAACCATCCTATTTGGTCAGGTGCAATGCCTTTCAAATCATTAATCTCATTTCCCACCTCTAGTTTTGTAATCCGTTCGGCTAGTAATGGATTTTTTTTCTATAGAAATTCTTTTAATCAATACCAATCGAACTTCTAAACAAGATCGCTATAGTACATTGAATAAAATTGGCTGTCAACCTCATGTGAACACCACAGAAGCCAACGCCTCTTAATCATTCTATTCAGTTAACATTGCGATTACAACATCCTGATGTTCTCTACTAAGTGGATTAACAACCTTATTTCCTTTCCCCGATGTATATTCAATCCCAAAGTCGCACGCTACTAAAAACTCCAACCATCTTTGCTGTCTCATATTCAACTCCTTCCGAGAGAATAAACACGTTAATGATTATGATCTGTCAACTACTTGAATCGTTCTTCCAAAAGATAGTACTTCCACAATTTCAATGCGAAGGTTACCACTGTCAACTTCAAATCATGAGTATGGTATTGAACTTCAAGCGGTTGAAATTATCGAGAAGCAAAAGGAATGATTCTACCTCTCTACATCAATACATCTCTCGGACATATTCCATAAGGGTCAGCATACACAACCTAATTCTAATTCCATCTGGCACAACCAATATGAGCATGTTGGTCAATAAATGCTTTAGCTTCTGAAATGCTTCTTACATTTATCGATCCAGATAAACTCACGTCCTTCCTATTTGGTTCAGTCATTGGTGCTGCTATATAGGAGAAATCGTTAATAAATCTCTAATAATTGTCAGCCAACTCCAAGAAACTTCTAATCTTAGTTATGGCCTTCAGTTTTTATAGTAAATGGTTTCAATCTTTGATGGATCTACAAACAACCCATTCTAAAAAAACACGAAAAAGGCACTCCACTTCTCTTCCCCAAAAATGAAAATTTGAAAACTTCATATTTAGCTGTTGCTGCCTCAGCGTATCTAGCACTGTTCTTAAATGAACTTCATGATCACATTCATTCTTGTAATAAAATATGATTGCATTGGCGATTGGATTTATGTCTCATCCTTCATTGTATATCTAGATATACAATGAAATAGTTTGCACTAAATGTATTTTGATATAAGAGCTTCACTAGTTGTCGGTATTTTTACCCACATATACCCATCTTATCAAAAATGAAGAAATATTCGACAAGGGAATTGTCTTTAGACAAATTTATGATGAAACAGTACGGATCAGGGAAGATATAAATAGAGAATCAAAAGAGAACTTGAAGTGTAAACGAGACTTAAATCCTTAAGGGATATTCTTAGTTATGGAAGTTCTCGGGTTAACTTTATGGACCAAGAAAAACCAACAGTTACCAATCCATCAAATTAGATCGGTCTGGTTTAGTACGTCGAATGTTTTTCTTAATTTCTAGCCCTGTTTCAGAATCATATGACTCGATTTGAGCTAAAATATACCAATCCACCAAGTTGGATCAGTAGAATTTGATACTTAAAATATTTTGATATAAATTTTGTTTTGTTGATAATTTGAATCAAAACGATACAAGTCATACCAAACCAAGCTCAATCGAACCAAATATTGGTGCTGTACAAAAAGAAAGTTGAAGACCTACTAATTTTCCCAAACTTGTGAATTTGGATACCTAGATCGAATCAAGAGGCACTTTTTGGGAGAACCAAGGCACTTGGAGCCTCAAAACTTTACCTATAAGGCTATAAATACTACATGACATCCATGTGATCACGGATCGAATTTTGAGAAATACACGGAGATTCTACTGAATTTTAGAGCAATCTCTTTGTATTTTCAAGAATATTGCATTGTATTCAGGCTATTGTATATCAAATTAACAATAAAAGATCAAAGTGGATGTTGGTCATCGATTAGACGAACCACTATAAAATCTATGTTCATTATGTTTGTTTTGCTTTGAGAGCTATTCTTACTTTCGGTGTTTTCAATGTACTATCTATGTTTATGCTACTAAAATCTAAAGATTAAATCCCTAAAATATAATTATTATGGATATTTCGGACAGGTTGTTTTTCTCAATCTCAACTAGATGTTTGCCCAAAAATTAAGCAAACTTTTTTTAATGTTTTTACTAGGAACACTACCAGGTTAAATCATTCTTGTCGATTCAGTTCTACTAACTATTGAAGGATCATGTATCCAAGGAAAGTGACTGGGAGACTAACAATTAAGGACATAATTCCATGAATGAAAGCGCTCAATCTCAATGGCATATTCCAGAGCCTAAATCGATGAGCTGGACCTTGTAAGTCACTATGTGAAATCATAAACACACAAACCCTCAAAACTTAAGACACGATTCAATAACTGGCCCTTTGCAACATGAATCACCTAAGGGTCACTTATGCCCCTTGGATCAATCACGTGAACAATTATTTCTCATATCGATCACTTGAATCCTCGTCTCAAGATTTAAAACAAAAGTTGTTTGCAGCATTGTTCACATCGTTGGAAATCACACTTTTACTCCACCACGTGACAGGCCTACGTCGAGTGGTCCTGAGTTTGCCTTGACCCTCCATAGATGTCTCAGTCCCTCCCTGCCTTATCTCGAATAAAAGATCCACAATGTATTCTAGTGCAGCCCTCAAGCTACTACTCATAGTGGACTCTCCAGACACCAACCAGTCGGCTGGTTGCTGATTCTTTAACAAACTTCTCTGGGACAATTACCGAGGGTCGTTAGTTCCACCTCCGATTTCTATTGCCTCTTCATTGTACCTTCCTTGTCAGCTAGCCAACTCCCTATTCCTCTCCTATAGCACCATTCGACCAACATCTGGAGAGATTTCTTCTTCGTTCGGATGTCATTTTTTTGAGGCGTTCAACAGGTCTTTCAACCATGTGAACTCCAAACAATATTTTTAGTTTCTAGAAGAAACCTTTTAGACTCTGTTGACTCTTATACATCCAACCGCATTTAATGGATATTTTAATTTGGTGGCATACACATATATATGCATGCACACTAATCAATGGACATGCACACATATACACTCACATACACATACATATTTGTAAATCCCAATCATTCACTACTAATCAACCAATTCAATCAACAAGAAGCATTCACTACTTAATAGTAAATGCACATGTATCCTTGTCATTCACACACACACATCTCACACACTATCTACAGGGGTACTACGGTTGGCAAGAGCATCTAATCCCACAAAGATGGACGATGGTTCAATTTTTGTCTAACACACTTCCTTCTAAAAATTAACCAAGGTATGTAGAAGCAGGATAACTACCAGATATCATTACTATATCCCCTCAGGAGGTTCTCCTATGTGTGTGTGTGTATAGACACACACACACACCATCGCATACATTTGTATGTGTATTTTGAAAAAAAGGTTCTTTACTGATGGTGTTAAAGAACTATTAAATGCTTTGTCTCCTTAAAAAACTTTGCTAGGGTAGCGAGGAAAAAGAGTGCAACATAGTTTAATATCATAAAAAACATCTATTAAATTATTATACATGTTCTAAATAAGCATAATTACAAATCAAATATAATCTCGGCCAATTATCTTCTCTCACCGGCCATTTGCGGTATTTATGGTATTAAGCATTATAACAATTCCACGTCACATTCTCCTCTTCCAACAGAAAAATGGCGAAATCATTCATTATCTCGCCAGTCGATTCCCCGTTTGGATAATATATCTCGATTATATGATATATATATAATATACATAAATATATTCACAGTCATTTATTTGTTCTATCTTTATCTAGTAACATGATTATGAGTTTATTAATTTAAAGGCGGTCTTATGCTCGTGTACCTCACCAATCAAACCCACTTCCTATCATTTCTAATTCTCACGTTATTCCATACAAATACACATATAAGCATATATGTACTCAAGTACATACATATTTAATGAAAACACACTTACTATCATTTCAACCCTTTAAAAACAAACAAATGTTTTTCTATTCTTTTTTCACAATATTCTTAATGTTTCAAGTTATAAACTAATTTATCAAAGTTTATATAATCCACATAACTTAAATAAAAATTCAATTACAATTTTACCCATTTTCCAAATATTTTACTCAACTTTAAGAGTTCAAACAATTGAGTTATTACTTAATAACCCTGACAAAATATTGATTTAATGTTTAGAGTTAACAAATCATATTTCCAATTTTTAAATATCAAGTAAAATAATTTGGTTAAATAAACTTTGTTCTTTAAATTAGCTAATTCCTTAAATATCATTATAATATTTCATTTTTAGCTAATCAGTAACATGCACCTTAACTAATCATTATTATGGTTAATATCACTTCATTCTTATTTATAAATCTATTCTAGCTTACCAAATTTATTTATTTAGCTTGATAACTTATTTAAAAACCATATACTTAGTTTCAAATTAGCTACATGAACATATAGTCAACATTAATGTTACAACAAAAATTATTTTTAAATTCAAAAATGAATTCAAGCTCACTAAAGTTTTCAAATCTCATTATTAAAGTTTCATATGATCATACAATCACACAACCATGTCTACAAAATAAAAAAGTCACCAAAATACATTCAAACCAAGATGAATACTCTCAAACACTTAATTAGCTTGCGAACTCATAAAGAATGTCATGTTTATTGTTTAAATAACTAAAATAATGTTATCGCTTATCGTCATGTTCAACCCATTCATATAAACCCATACCAACTCCAAACAACTTTCTAAATATTTACATAACTCAATTAAACAAAACATGAATTAAAGTATATATGTGTAAATCATATAAAGAGCATCATCCCACTCACCTAAATCCAACATTAGCTCTTCCAAATTTTCTTGAACCAATCATTAAAAGCTTCATCTTAACCATGGCCAAAATCCAGTCCTTGTCATCAAATTTTGCTTACATGGATTTTTAGAGCTAAAGTAGAAATGAATTAAGGTGATTTTCTTTTGATTTTAGGGAATTTATTTCATAGGATTTAGGTGAATAAGTTAGGGCTTGAACACTGAAATGTTTAAGATGAATAAAACATAATTTCGATTACAAAAGAGAGGGAGAGTGTGGCAAGCTGTATAAGTAGGTATTGTGCCTTGCTCAAAAGCAATCCTTTCCTAAAATTCACAAACTCCATCTCCTTTATAAATCTAAATACCTAACTCTAAGAATATAAGTGATATTTGTTTCTTTATGCTGAAGGCAGTTTGAACACTATGGAAAAGGTTTGGGTCCTAAGCCATTCATCTCCAAAAGTTGGCTTTTGGATCGTTTACATATCAACTTCAAATATTTAACTTAAAATCTATATGTGACAACTTGTATTTTTGGCACTAAGTAATTTAGATAATTAATCGGTTTGTAATGACTCCCTTTTTTAGGTAGTGACTACAAATGGTAACCTCATATCTGAGTTTACGACCAACCTCTTGAGTGCACTACCAACCCATAAAGGGACGTGTAGGGGTAAGAGTTTAAGCTTCGTTACAGTTCACAAAATAAGAACCGCTATCACATTTTCCAAGCAGTCACCAAAAACGATAACATATAATATAAAAAGATAGTACAAACTCTCATTCTAAGATACTTAGCATTCTAGAGTTACAAACCTAAGTACTATAATCAGGCTGGATAGTTATAACAACCAATCCTTATAAGTGCTGATATATACATAATAGTAGTGCAATAGAAATAAGAGTACTGTAGCAAGAAAGAGGTTAGTGTATATGAAGACTTTGATTGAAATTACTTCGGACAAGCCACTTCCTTCCAGGCTTCGTACTGCTGAAGGGTGGGATGTGTATGTCGATGTTGATTATAGTTGGAAACCTGATATTTGTTTGATATGCCACTCTTTTGGCCATATTGCGGAAGCTTGTAAGCATAGGGTGTTTGATACCCATATGCATATCCTAGTAAGAATCCCACTTCCTCATCTTCCTGTTTGAAAATGGGATCTTAAGTCTAGGTCCATTCCTTCCCCAACTGTGGTTGTTGTTGCCGATTCTTTGCCTTTAAGCATGTTTCCCGATATTCTATCTTCTGCCTTATTGCCATATAAGAATCCATCAGCTACCACTATTGATGCATGTCCCTTGGTTGAACCTGGCTTTCCTCCTCCTTCCAGAAATGAACTTGCTTGGAAATTTTGAAATGAGATATATTCCAAAGAGTGATAGTTACCATATGTTTGTTAGAGGAGATGGTGAGGATCGATGTTTATGTTATCATGTTCTTGGGGAAGGCCTTGTTTTAACTACGCTTGTTAAAGATGGTGACAATAATAGGATGGTTTTGGAGGATGACTCTTAGAATAGGAAATATTTGTACTCTAGTGACTCAGTGGATTTTGTTCCAAACTTGGCCACTCTCTTTTTAAGGTATATACATGTTATTGTATTTAATTCAAAGGATGATGGCAGTGTTTCCTCCTCGTTGGAGGGAGACTAGTTTCACTTGAGGTATGTGTTAGTAGTTTAGGTCATTCTTTCTATCTCCTATATTTTCTGTTTATTTAAGCTATTTTGGCACTTGTGCCAAACACCCGTTTTTTAAAGTTTTTTTAATATAAGTGAACGGCCCACTATAAATCCGGCTAGCCTTGCTAAAAAAATATATTATGGTAGGTGAAAGCATTTAACTCGTCCTCTTAAGCTCCAAAGAATATCAATGAAAGCCTGGCTTTCTCAAACTACTCGAAAGAGCACCCATGGAATTAAGGAAAAGATAAACCCAAGAGTCAGACATAAGTCCGGTATGAAAAAATCAAGAAATATGTGCCTAATATATAACAGTACTTTTGAGACCACCCAAGTCACCAGAATGGTTATCCCTTCAAAAGAATCAAACCCATCTAATAAGTACATATGGCGGTATAATAGATAGTTGCTAAGGTGTAGAATTTAAATAAAAAAATAGATGTGTTGCTTCCATCTCACAACACAAAAATATTAGAAGTACAACTAAAACTTCTAAAGTACGTTTGCATATGGATTTCCATTGGAGGTGCCCCCAGTAAAATGAAGCAGTCCTCTTGACAAAGGTTAGAAACTACCTTTCGGTCGTCGTATATCTCTAGATAAAATATACCAATAAGGAGAAACATAGTTGGTCCATGCCTGAACACGTGATACTAAATATCATCAACTTCTGCTAGCAACATCGATAAGCATCTCTAGATATAGAGTTGATATACCCTTTGTGTTAGCTAACCCCCTGGCTATGAGGCCTACTCTGTTTTATATCATTATCGATGATGAAGTCACGTTGAGCATCTCAACACGCAAGTCTTCATCGCTTGAATAGAACTCGAATCTCTTTCTTGATTCTAGCATCTCAAACAGTTCATGAATCTCTCCATGGATCCTAATATAAGTTGTCCAATGAATGCTAACTCTGTCCTCTCTCTTGTAATCAGCCTTAAGATAGATAATACCCTTGCCAGCTTCATTTGAAATGTTAACGCTGACCTCTCCCTTAGACTTAACCTTAGCATAGATAGTTCAACTCTATAACATTTCACTCTATAATCGATTCCAAAATATAGAACTCGCAGAATCAATTTTCAGTGGTTTTTGGTAAATAATGCATTTACAGATCTCACACTCTTCAAAACTAAATCGATGAATTTCCGGTTAACTCAATTTCGTTCTTTAAGAAGTAAACGAATGATATAAAGGAGTCCTCCATGGGGGATCTCCTATATATACGTTCTTAAAGTAAGAGACAATTCATACGAATTAGTCCTCCCTGGGGGATCTCAAACCGTATCAATACGTGATACTTACATATACTTCCGAAGCTAATTTGGTCAATTTTGATAGTCGATTAATTAACTATCAAGTACAAAATAAATACGATCATATATTGAAACCAAGTCTCATATACTTGTCACGTTTCCGACTTCCTTAACTTATCCTATCCCTCGATGAGGAGTGAAGCCGGTAGGTTAGAGCACTGTTTACTTCTAAATCCTACTTGAACATCATTCTTAACTCTCACAGATAGAACAAATCTACTTTGTTTGCTTTTATTGCTAAGTACAGGACTAAATAATTTCCATAAAAAAGTAAATGCACAAAGCATGCTTAAGTCACACAAGGAACGCTTAAGTCACACAAAGCATGATTAAGTCACATAAGTGACTTCTATCCTTTTTTATTTAATTAACTCTTTTATTAATTAAAACTTCTTTGTAAATACTTGTATATATATATTTAAAAGAGGTAATTAGCCAAAAGTACAAACATTAATAAAAAAATTAGATGCAGCCCATAAGTTTTCAAATTTAGGCTTAAGGACAAAACCACATTTTCTCTCTTCTCCACATCAATCCCAAATCTGCTTCCTTTCAACTGTCGCTACCTCTATTCTTCTGCCAACCCCACAACCTCGTAGCCCTTACTCTCATCACCATCGCCTTCAATAGCTCGACCTCGACCCACACAGCCTCGACCTGCATTGCACCCTGCTCCGCTTCATCGGCGTCATTGCCGCTATCCCCATCATCTTCGTCGATCTGTTATTGGTTTTTCATTGTCGCTCTACCTATTGTCATTGCCGCTCTCCTCATCGTCGGCGTCATTACCTCGACCTGACCTACACTATGCCCTACTCCGTCTTCACCGACGTCATTTTAGCTATGAAGCAGATTAAATCATCGTTGATCTGAATTTTAAAAATATCAATAACATTATAAAATGCTAATTAAATTAGCATTCATTCATTGTAATGCTATATTCAAAAAATGCTAAATTTTACTATAATTTTGCATACTTTAAACATGCTAGTGTATTTCATAGTTAAAATGCTACATTAATCTATCATTTCAAATATCATGAATATGCTACTAAACTTTGTATCTAAAATGCTACATTAAACTATCTTTTTGCATGTTTTAAACATGCTATTGTACTTCATAGCTAAAATGTCAGTTTAAAAAATTATAAAATAAACTAGCATTATCATTCCTTTTTATAGTTTAAAAAATGTTAAACTAAATTAGCATTATACACATATAATGCTATATTCATTTTCACTTAAAGATAATGCTAGTTAGCATTTTCGAACGTGAACTGTTCAACAAAAATTGATCGACACCAGTTTCGACCGTCTTCTCTTCCATTAATGATGCCATGCTTCGCTGCTACACCATCATCCATGCCATGCTTCGCCGCTACACCACCAACAATCTTCTCTTCCATTGCCTCCCAATCCACCTCAACCAACCACCTCGTCGCCTCTTGGGTTGCTACCACCTCATCGCCTCGACCATCCACCGTCACCATCCCAAGCCCCTACCACCTCATTGCCTCCTAAGCCTCATCCCCCATGGTGTTGCCTACTAAGCCACCGCCATTTTAGTCGCATCTTAAGTTTGGCTTTGTGATGTATTTTTAAAGGAAGTTTGGCCTTTGTACTAAATATAAAACGTGTTGTCCTTGCGTCAAAATTTTTCTTTATGTTTGTCCTCCTCCCAGTTTTTCACTATTTAAAATACCTTTACAAAAGATATATACATGTATATTACCGTCTCACTATTTATTTCTACTCCTTTTAATACTTAGAATGTATTCATATTCTTCTCCAAATGGTATATGAATATTCACAAATCTCTTATTAAGATTTCACATTTTGAAAAGTATAATTAAATGGGTTAAAAACAAATTTCATTAAAACATTACTACTATAAACCCAAACCATTTTATATTTAACATTATCTTTAAAACATTCTTTTTAAAGATCTAATTACATTTACACTTATTTAATAAGGTAATGTGCTTTTAATTAACTTCTCAAAACCCATTCATTTTATTATAACATAAGGTTATAATAAAACTGCCTACCCTTTTATGAATTACTTAACTTACTTTTCCAAACTTATATATACACTTTAAAAATACTTATAAATAGGTTTTAAATATCTATATAAAATAGTACTTAAAAATAACTAATTTATAATTTACTAGAAAACCTTTTATTTTAAATGCTACAAAGAAAACATTTTTCTTTAAAAACCAATATTTAATTATTAAAAATATATTTAAACTTCTAATATTTTTTATACTCAAATCCATATTATTAGACTGCCTTAAAAATATTCCATAAAGATAATAAATTGTAAGCTATTTAAATCATAAAAAACTAGTTAAAATGTTGCATTAAACAAAATATTGCAATAAGCCCAAAAGTGCTGCAGTAGATCAGAGACAAAATTTATAAGTGTTGTAGTAGATCAAAGATAGAATTTATAAGTGCTGTAGAAAGTTATGGATAGTGAACACTTAGAAAAGTATCGAAAGTTTGTCCATTTTTCTCTATCCAGACAGTCGACTCAAGGTTTGATTTTTTTTGTAGTAAGAAGTATACTTATAGTTGATAATAACGATGTAAAGAAATCCTTAAAGATGTCTTTTAAAATTAAATTTAAAAATTGCTAAACACAAGGTATTTTCTAAGTACATCCATAACGACTAATCCGATCCTAACTTTTTCAACTTTGTTTTGTCATTTCTACAATCTTTCTAACCATTTTTTTACTGTTCCATACACCAAAATATACTATGTCATAGTATATTAGCATATCACCAAAATGAGCAAGTTAATGCAAGGGGATTTCAAAGTGCGCTTATAACGACTATTCCTACTTCAAACAAGATAAAACACACTTCAACTTCAAGCACACCCAAACCAAACATGTAAAAACAAAGTCTAGACCATGATACATGATGTGGATGGTAATAGAAATAAATATATACAATATAAAGTTGTCATTTTCTTTCAAAAGCAAGTATGGTTCAAAAATCATAACTTTATTTAGTTAACTTTAAACTTTATATTTCAAGCACAACAAATATAACACAATACATACTATCAAATGGTGATTACACTCACCTAAATCCATGTTGAAACCAAGCACAAGCACACAAGAACATAGAACCACTTCCTACTATCACTAAACATCCAAAACTTCCACCTTTAGTCTCCACAAGCACAAGGAAACACTCCATCCACCTCCTATTGCTCATGACCTATAATGGATTAGGAGTTTGTGCTCCATTTCTTCAACTTTTTCTTTGCTATTCATACTTCCTAAAGTGATCTAAGGCTTTGGTTAAAGTTTGAAGAGGATTGGAGTTGATTTGCTTAAGGAAAATGAAGATTGAAGAGAGAAAGTGAGCTTGAATACTTAAGCTATTTTACACAAAACTTGAAAATAAAATTATGAAATGAAAGAGATAAGTTGTGTGGACTTTAACAAAGGAAAATTGACCTCCCTTTCCCTCCTTTTGACCAGCCAAACACTCCCTCTATGTGCTTTGCTTTACATCTCACCATTTTAAAGAAAATATCTTCTCCTTCCTTAGTCAATTACCAAACTACACCTCCTCTTAAAATATCTTCCTATTACTTTCTAGAAGCTTTTATTAGGAAATTATTTTTAGTTTTTAATTAATGAAACATTAATATTCTAAGCAAGTACAACAAGTTTGAACAACTTCTATCGAGTAAAAAGCCGTTTATCGATAAAACGATTTTCGATCACATTATCGATATTTCTTTGAACTATTTATATTCGTAAACATTTTTCATAAACAAGTTTACCATCATTAGTTATTAATTAAAAGGTATTTAACCAGGTTAATAAATCAATTTAAACACATTAAATCGAAACTTCAAATATTTAAATAATTCAGATATTTAAATACGAAGTGTTCAAAATTCCGGGTCGTTACATTCTCCCCCACTTAAAATCCTCGGAATTTCAATACGACCAACACATAAAAAGAAACAAGCACATATCAATACTTAACAGTACTCCAAACACTAGCAAATAAAGCTCATGGTTTTCTTAGGTTCAAAATTCCTCTCATTGCATAAGGACGATAAATTATCTACTAAGTGTACCTTACGCTCAACAGCTTAAGGTTATTACTTGGTCGATTATTCATGCTACCTCAGAACCAATCGAAGTGTCATTCCCTAAACTCTCCATAAGAAAATAAAATATAGTATACATATATACTTAAGCCCATATGATGTGCATGGATCATCCATATGCAATGTTAAATATGATCACTTGCTCGATCACATAAATTTAACTTCTAAACTAGTATAGATCACTTGACCTCTCTTATGCGAACTCCGATCAAGTTCCTTAATTAGAAACATCTTTTTTCCTTACATAGCCATATACTATGATAGAAAACCTTGGGATCATATCAAAAATCTAAATCAAGTGTTCTTCATCGAGAACCGAGTGAAAAATCTTTGTTCGGGTCAGTGTAAATCTCCTATAAATCATGTACTCAAATCCTGGATCAAGAAATGTTATGCGAATAAAATGATCTACGTACAACTTACTTATTTATCTTATTGGATTTTTAATTATGCCAATTTCTTTAATCACATTCATTTACATTAGTAGTATATCTCGTTTAATACTAAAATCATTTGTGAATCATTTTATAAAAACATAACTCAAGTTTATAAATATTTTATAAAGACATAACTTTATATATAAAACATTTCATAAAAACTTACTTCACATTATTTCTCATATAGAACTCTAATATATCCTGAGAGTATATACAAAACATCAAATTCATTTTACTTTCTTAAATTCCAATGAATGCCGAAAATAAATCTGGATCTTATAGTCGAGTCAACCTTTTCGACCTCTATAACCGTCAAGTTAGGCAAGTAGCTAGGATAAGTAGGACACTGGTATCCAAACCCAAGACTAGAATCTACCTTTCTTAGACAACCCTAAGGTAAAGGCATTTATTAGTTGGGAAAATAATGTCGACTTTTCTACTTAACATGAATGTTCAATAATTCAAAAGCATGTGTTAACTTACTACATTCTCAATTAAAGTGTTATCTAAACTCATTTTAATATTTTCAAAAGCACTTAAGTCTAAGTTTTATAACGATTCAGAAGTTTAAGGCTATCCAAAATGGCCAAAAAATCTATTTCATTTTAATGTATGAAAACTATCAAATAATCATATCATAACAAGATGAACATATCACACTATCCTAATTCATAGGATGCATGCGTCAATAAAACTACTTATCAGAGTTTCACTTACTCATTAGACACACTTTACTATAAAGGGCAAACAAGAAAAGGTTCCATGATTATTCGGGTTATGTCACTACCACTCGGGCTCCCTACATAGCATACATGCAAATCTTTTCTACAGAAAGTTCATATCAAAATATGTACTACCAAAAATAATCTTTATTAAACCACTTTATATTTTATACAAATTCCTTTAAAGAAAAATTTTAGAACAAAATATCGGGTTTTATATTCAAATCATTTGACATAATAATATATACATATATCTTTTGTATATCAAATCATACATTCAAGATTAAACCAAAATCATATTTAAAGCGGTATCAAATACTTTATAAATATTACTAAGTATCATGACCTCAATTTATAAACCAACTTCCCAAATATATTTTTTAAAGTCCATAGGAAATATACATATAGATCAAGTAACACAAAAATGATACCATGGAAACAGGTCCTACCAAGTCGTACTATATATTCCCTTACTAGGAAGGGTAGTACTAAAGAGAAATGCTTACCAATCGAATACATCTCTTGCCCATTTTTAATTACTTTCGAGCCACTCGAACTAAATAACATAAAAATACTTTGTTTTCCGAATCGATTCGCCAATTTCAAGAGTAACCTCAAACTCGAACAAATCTAAAAACTCTAAAAAACATTAATATTCATAAATAATTTCAAACAATACTGTTATTATTTTCTCCAAAATCTTAGAAATCATTTTCAAAAACACTAGGATTTAAGTACTCAAAATATCAGTTTAAGTCCACTTTATTTATACACTATATTTTATAACCATACTTATATAAAATCACTTTCTTAAAAAATTTATTCTAAACTTCTTTTATTTAGAATAAACTCTAACCCAACTTTATCACCGTATCCCTTATAATCAAATTATTAAACTTAATTCATAAGGTGTTTATATCAGTGCATCTACAAACACTGTCTACCCAACCCATGCAGTAAAATGGTAAATTGCTCATAAACTAGCCGAGCACAAAACAATAATCAATAGATGATAATAAATGCTCATAAATTGGTCGAGCATAACTAATCAATCTACAAATGATAATAATGCTCGTAAACTGGCTAAGCATGGCTAAGCTAATAAATCTACAAACGATAATAATGCTTATAAAATGGTCGAGCATGTTAAATCATTATACAAAGGATAGCAATGTTCATAAACTAGTCGAGCACGGCTAAACTAATTAATGGGGGATAACAGATGAATGATCCCTACATTAAGCAAACTACACTTTAAATAATTCATACTTATGTATGATCTTTAATTTTTATGGTTGGACTTACCTTTATTGCTTACGTTTATAACAAATGCAAATATGCTTTCATATATATAATACACTCAACTCATTATAGAGCATTATTTATTATATTTCTAATAGGTTATACCCTATCAAAGCCAAGGTTCTTGCTTAACCTTCAATTTTGATACTACAAATTTTGATACTAATACATCCATGCTATTCACATGACGAGCAATCAAGTGCCAAAAGGATCTATTGTGAGGGTGAAATAAAAATAAAAATAAAAGGAAAGGAGAGAACAAAACATCAGAATCTCATAGCGGAATGATAATATATAATATCAAAATATAATACAGACTACCACTCCAAAATACATACCATTGCAGAGTTACAATCCTATGTAATATCATCGGCCTGGAAAGTTATAACAACACATCTTCACAAGTGCTGATATATACATTGTAGTAGTGCAGTGGATGTAAGAATACTATGGTAGGTGAAAGCATCCAGCTCATCTCCTCAAGCTCCAAAGAATATCCACGAAAACCTGTCTTTCTCAGACTACTTAAAAGAGCGCCCATGGAATTAAGGGAAAGACAAAACCACGAGTCGAACATAGGTCAGGTATGAGAAACTCAAGATTTATGTGATTAGCATACAACAGTACTTTTGAGACCACTCGAATTACCGAAATGATTATCCCCTCAAAATAACCAAACCCATCTAATAAGTACATATGGAGATAAAATAGATAGTGCTAGGGTATAGAATATAAATCAGAAAATAACCATGCTGTTTGCATCTCACAACACAACAATGTTAGATGTAACTCTAAAACTGCTAAGGTACGTTCATATTTGGATATTCATTGGAGGTACCCTTAGTAAACTGGAGAAGACCTCTTGGAAGGGGTCAGAAACTACCTTCCAAGCGTCGTATATCTCTAGATAAAATATACCAACAAGGAAAAACATAGATGGTCCATGCACGAACGCATGATACCGAATACCATCAAATCTCGCTAGCAACTTTGATAAGCATCTATAGATATGGAGCTGATATACACTTTAGGTTAATTAAACCCCCGGGCTACGAGGCCTACTCTATTTTCTATCATTACCGATGGTGAAGTCACGTTCAACATCTCAACACATAAGTCTTCATCACTAGAATAGATCTTTTTGTCCTTTCTCTTGTAATCAGTCTCAAGATAGACTATATACTTGCTAGCATTGTTTGAAATGTTAATGCTGACCTCTCCCTTGGACTTAACCTTAGGATAAATAGTTCAACTCTATAACATTTCATTCCATAACTGCTTCCAAAACATTTAACTTATATATCAGTTTTGAAGCGGTTTTCGGTAGGTAATTCATGGTCTGTTCAAAACTAAGTCAGTGAATTTTCGGTTAACTCAATTTTGGTTTTTTAAGAAGTAAATGAACGAAATAAAGGAGTCCTTCCCAAGGGATCTCGTATTATACATTCTTAAAGCAAGAGATGATTCATATGAAAGAGTCCTCCACGATGGATCTTAAACCGTATCAATACGTGATGCTTACATGTACTTACAAAGTTAATTTAGTCAATTTCCAAAGTCGACTAGTCAACTATCAAGTACAAAATAGAAATGATCGCATATGAAAATCAAGTCTTGTATACTTATCATGTTTCCAGCTTTTTGAACTTATACTATACCTCGATCAAGAATGAATCCAGTAGGTTAGAGCACTTTTTACTACTAAACCCTACTCGAACATCATTCTTAACTTTTACGGATCTAACAAATCTACTCTGTCGGCTTGTAGTGCTAAGTACATGACTAAATACTTCCCACAAACAAGTAAACACACAAAGCACGCTTAAGTCACACAAAGCACGATTAAGTCACATAAGCAATTTTTGTTTCCCTTTTTATTTAATTAATTCTTTTATTAATTAAAACTTCTTTGTAAATACTTGTGTGTGTATATATATATATATATATTTAAAATACCTTTACAAAAGATATATAAATGTATAATACCATCTCACTATTCATTTCTACTCTTTTCAGTACTTAGAAATGTATTCATATTCTTATCCAAATGGTATAAGAATATTTAAGAATATTAACAAATCTCTTAATAAAGTATAGTTATGGGTTAAAAACGAATGTCACTAAAATATTGCTACTATAAACCCAAACCATTTTATATTTAACATTATCTTTAAAACATTTTTTTAAAGATCTAATTACATTTACACTTATTTAACAAGGTATTGCGGTTTTAATTAACTTCTCAAAACCCATTCATTTTATTATAACATAAGATTATAACAAAATTACCTACCCTTTTATGAATACTTAACTTTTTTTCCGAACTTGTATATATATATATATAAATTCTTTAAAAATACTTATAAATAGGTTTTAAATATCTATATAAAATATTACTTAAAATAACTAATCTATAATTTACTAAAAAAACCTTTTATTTTAAATGCTACAAAGAAAACATTTTTCTTTAAAAATAATATTTAATTATTAAAAATATATTAAACTTCTAATGTTTTCATACTCAAATCCATGTTATTAGACTATCCTAAAAAGATTCCACAAAGATAGTAAATTATAAACCATTTAAATCATGAAAAACTTGTCAAAATGTCGTAATAAAACAAAATATTACAACAGGACCTCAATTGTTGCAGTAGATTGAAGACGACATCTATAAATGCTGCAATAGATTAAGGATAGCATTTATAAGTGTTGTAGAAAGTTTTGGATTTTCGAACACTTAGAAAAGCATTAAAAAGTTTGACCATTATTCTCTATCCAAACGATCGATTCAAGGTTTGATTATTTTTATAGTAAGAAGTATACTTACAGTAGATAATAACCATGCACATAAACACCTAAGGATATCTTTCAAAATTAACTTTAAAAATTGCCGAATACAAGGCATTTTCAAAGTGCAATCATAGCGAGTAATCCGCTCCTAACTTTTTCAACTTTGTTCTATCATTTCAATTTTTTTTAACCATTTCTTTACTGCCCCATACACCAAAATATGTGTGGAGAACAACCAAAATAAATATGTCATAATATATTAAAAAATCACCAAAATGAGCAAGCTAAAGCAATGGGATTTCAAAGTGCGCTTATAGCGACTATTCTCGCTTCAAACAAGGTCAAACACACATCAATTTCAAGCACAACCAAAACAAGCATGTAAATAAAAAGTTTAGGCCATGATACATATTATAGAAGGTAGTAGAAGTGCATATATACAACATAAAGTTGTCATTTTCTTTCAAAAGCAAGTATGGTCCAAAAGTCATAACTTTAATTAGTTAACTTTACTTTAAACTTTCTATTTCAAACACAAAAATTATAACACAATAAATACTATCAAATGGTGATTAAATTCACCTAAATACATGTTAAAGACCAAGCACAAGCACAGAAGAACATAGAACCACTTCCTACCATTACTAAACACCCTAAGCTTCCACCTTTAGCCTCCATAAGCATAAGGCAACACTCCATCCACCTCCTATTACTCATGGCCCATAATGGTTTACGGGTTTATGCTCCATTTCTTCAAATTTTTCTTTTCTATTCATGCTCCCTAAGGTGATATAAGGCCTTGGTTAAAGTTGAAGAGGATTGGAGTTGATGCGTTTAAGGAAAATAAAGATTGAAGAGAGAAAGAAAGCTTGAAAACTTAATCTTTTTTACACAAAACTTGAAAATAAAATTATGAAATGAAAGAGATAAGTTGTATGGACTTTAACAAAAGTAAAAGACCTCCTTTGTGCTCCTTTTGACCAGCCAAACACTTCCCCTATGCTCCCCATATGCTTTGCTTTACACCTCGCCATTTGAAAGAAAATATCTTCTCTTTCCTTAGTCGACTACCAAACTACCCTTTCTCTTAAAATATCTTCCTAATACCTTCTAGAAGCTTTTATTAGGAAAATTATTTTTAGGTGTTAATTGATGAAACATTAATATTCTAAGCAAGTACAACAAGTTCGAACTAGTTCTATTGACTAAAAAGCTATTTAACGATAAACCGATTTTCGGTCACATTATCGATATTTCTTCAAACTATTTATTTTCATAAACGTTTTTCAAAACAAGTTTACTATCATTAGTTATTAATTAAAAGGAAGTTAACGAGGTTATTAAATCAATTTAATCACATTAAATCCAAGAATAAAATGTTTAAATAATTCAGATATTTAAATACGAAGTGTTCGAAATTCCGGGTCATTACACAGTTAATTGAAATAAATGACTTAGTCAAATGAATGACTTAGTCAAATGAATGACTTAAAAAGATGAATTTTTAAGATAAAAGAATCATAATTCAAGACCGTTTACATTGCATTTGTAATTTCATTTAAATATATAAAACCATATAAAGTTTGTTAAAGTCGTATAATGAGAAAAAAAGAGATGAGAATATAAGCTAGAGGCAAAATGGTAAATAAATCAGAGTTAGATCTTTATAATTCCAAAATGATGCTCATTCCACTTTACTCTTTATTTTTCTCTTATTCTTCACAAAAGAGAGGATTGAGTTTTCTAATCTGATTTTCTTCATAATACATTCAATTCTCAACATAAAATCACAAATAAATACTCTAAATTCAAGTTATAAAATTCTCCATAAATCTCTTTACTCAAGTTGGCAATTTGGCTAATATTGAGCTCAAATTTCTAAGTTGAAAGTTTCAAGATTTGATTTAGAAACTTGAAGTTAGGATTTATTTGTATTTGGTGAGTGAGATTTGCTTTCTATGCTATATGATCAAAAAATATGTTATAGTTTGTTATTAAATGATAATTGTCTGGCTTGGGGTTGATGAGTGAATTCAAATTAGGGTTCTTGTGATGTGAATCATGTTGAGTGCATATTTACAAATGTTTAACCATAAAACGAATGTGTTGAAAACACCTAAGAATGATTATAGTATAATGATATGTTGGTTTGGACTGTATTAGTTGTTACTTGGTTTGGGAATGATTGAGTGGTAATAATAAGTTAGGGCAATAGAGAATGGCATTATTGGATGTATGCAGAAGTTGGAATTGGAAGTTGAGTAATTATATGTAACGACCCAGAATTTTTGATAATTAAAATTAGAATATTTAATTGATTTTAAATATTAATAAATGAATTTAATAAGTCGAATAAATTTAAAATTCGAATATCTAGATTTAATTGGATAATTAAATCGATAATTCCATAGTGAAATTCCAGAAATAATTGAAATATGGGTTTAAATGATTGAAAATGATTTGTAAAATTTTATTTAATCATACTGGAGTTATAGAAAGGTTATAGAACTTTTAAAATTGAATTTGGAGTTAATCTGTGAAAATTGAATATTTTAATATTTAATTATCGACTGTAAAAATAGCCAATTTTCGAACAGTCTCAGAATTGAACGAAACCAGTTCCATTGGATCCGTAATAGTTAGTTATTATTGGATTTCAATTTTCGTAGCAATCAGAGTTGTCGTTTGACTGTGGTAGCTCGAAACGCATCGAAATTGTTTTAATTTTAATTCGACGAGTTAAAATAGTCATTTTTCAAAAAGTCTCGGATTTCGACGAAACCAGTTTCATCGGATCCATAATGTGATATTATTGTAAGATTTCAAATTTCGTAATTTTTGGATTTACCATTTGTCCGGGGCAAGCCAAAACGCCTCGAAATCAATTTAAATCGGTTTAATTTAAATTGATCGTTTATTGCCATATCTCACACAGACGATCGAATTAGCTTCCGAAACCTGTTCCATTGTGTCCGGAACGCGGGGTAAACCCTAGAAACGATAGTGACCACGCGTAAATCGGAGTTCGGAAAAGCTGGATGAATAGTGTTTGAGAAAACTCTATAAATATACCCATTTTTTTCACAATTTCAAAGACAAAAATTTATAAACCCTAATTTGAAATGGCCAGCCGCCACCATTGTAATACACGGCTGAAAACGTGTCTCCTTCCTTCTTCGATTTCTTCCAATCCACACAGTATTAGCGAAAATGTTCAACTACGAAATGGAAGATCGTGACGAGACCTTTGATTTCAACGGTCATGATCTAAAAAGACTTCACGGATTGTCGGCAAATTCATGATAAACGGCGCACGTTCAAAGGCAATTTTCACGGTGATGGGCTGACCGAGCTCGACGTGATTCATGCCGAAGGTAGGGTTTGCGATGGGCGTTCGAATGGAGGTGAGGTGATGGGATTTCGTTGGGTTTAGGGGGGGCCGACGTCGAAGTTTAGAGGGCGAAGTTGGGTTCTTCGACCTGTACGTGCTTGCGAGGGAGAAGAACAGGGTGCGGCCAAGATTCAAGGGTTCCAAAATGTTCGGCTGTGATTTAATCTGGTTTAAATTTATAAATGAAATTGTAATTATTATTTGTATTTAAAAAATCGAGTAAACTTTGAAATGTGATAACTCTTTGCTGCGAGGTCGAAAAAATTCAAAACGAAGTGCGTTGGGATCGTATTCGTGAATACTACGCGATGCAACTGGATTGGAGACGATCGGGGTCAGTGAAAATTTTGAGTGAGATTAAACGTCCGTTTAATTTCATTCGAAATAAAACGCTATAAATTGCTATCGGAAAATCAAGGTGAGATTATTTTCTCACTCAAAGTGAATTGCAGTTATTGATTGATTTGATTGCTATTTGGATGTGATATTAGATATAGTAGGATATATATCTATATATAGCAATATATACATATTGGCATATGTATATATTGGATTGATTGATTTCCCGCCTCGTATAGCGGATGAGACCCTATTGCGCCGTTAGTAAGCGGATTATTTTTATAAAAACCCATATACCGCGATATTCCACCTCGAAGTGGAATTGGTATTGTGCTAACGTCTTTGGATGCAGGGAAACAGGTTGGAGGGATCCAACTGGATTCCTCAACTGTATTTATTTATTTACAGATATTGTGATATATTCTGTTATCATATGATGATATATGATATTGAATGTTGTGATTGACTAATTGGTGCAGTTGCATCATCGGATTCAAAATTTTGAAGTTTAAAAATAACGACTTTTACTTTAAAAGGATTTTTAAAGTGATTTTTGAAAATATACGTTTTATGGAATTTTTGAATTGATTTATAAACGTTAAGATTTTAAAGTTATAAAAGTTAAGATTTGTGAATTATAACCAAAAGGTAATTTCTTTTGGAATAAATAGTTAAGAAATTTATAAAAATGGTTTTAAATGGAAATTTTTGAATTATTAAAAACGATGTATGTAAAAGATGTACAAAGATTGATATTTATAACTTTAAAATGTTGGTATTATAAAACGAGTTTTTATAAGCGTTAAAATGAATTTTCAAGAATTTATAAATAAATGAAATTTATAAATTGTGAACTTACAAATGGAAATGATTTTGTAAAATAAAGGAATTATAAGTATTTAACTTATAATTATGGATTGTTGGTATAAGATTTGAGTTATGAATCGAATTGTTAATAAAGGAGGTTTATTAAATTGAAGTTGTTAGAAAATAGAAATAGAATTTATAAACGTTGTTTTGTAAATTCGAAATCAATCAAATTTGATGAATTTAATATAGAAGTTATTAAAGGAATTATATCCACGATTTTGGAAAGTGGATAAGCTTTTAAATAAAATGTGTAGAAAATATTGAAATGTGGTTAGTGAAGTATATTCACGATTTTGGACAGTGAATATATTGTTAAGTAAAATGGATATGTTTTGGAGAAGTGATATTATGAAATGAAGTAATTGTTTTAAAAGATGTTTTAAAACGTGTTAAATATCGAAATCATAGATTTCAACTTTTATTGTTGAAATAGACGTTTTCGAGAAATAAGGAAATGGTGGACTATAACACTGTTGTTATAGTAAATGATTTCCGAAAGGAAATGTTTTATGTAGTATTGGGATTTATATATCTATCTAAAATCCGAATCCCTATACTAGTGATTTTGAGTCGTCGTAACGATGTTTTATGCAACATTCGTTTTGACTCAAATAAATGTTGTTATAGTAAATGATTTCCTAAAAAAAATGAATTTATACTTAAATTTGATTTAAGTATATTGAATATTTTCAAATGTTGAAAATAAATGATTTGTGAAATACTTATTATTAAATAAGTAGGGAAATGCATTCCCAAAATGAAATGAAACGTTTTGAGGTTTTATCTTCTTAAAGATAAACTGAAATTGAATATTTGAAATCGATTTGAGAATCGTATATCAGTAGATATTTTGAAAATATAAATTCACTATGGAATTTATAAGAGAAATGGAAATTCGTTTTAAAAATAAATATTGATTTATTTTTGAAGTGTGGTAATTTTATATCTAGTAAAGATATTTTGGAAGATAAAATAATTTGGAAAATTATTTGGAATCTGATGATGTTGCGCATCTTTATTGATAGTTAAATAACCGACTATCAATAATTACCCTGAATGGTATTTGTTGTGAATTGGATGAATTTGAATGCCACACTTATTTTTAAATAATCACTCACTATTCGGGTTAGCCGGGAAAGGACCATGGGGTCGTATAACCCATTCCGAATATGTGATACGTCGTTATGAATTGCATTCGAAGACCGGTGTTGAAGACCGAATATTTTTGAAAACGGAAGGATTACCGTCGAGTTACTCTACATCGGCTGATCTCCGATTTAGAGGTTTTTATCACCCTTAGTGACGGGAAGTCCGGACGTGATTAGAAATTTATCCGGAAATGCAAGGGCTTCGTGAGAAGTGCCTTCGGTTCTGTTCGATCCCGGAACAGACTTGTATGGATTGTGTGTCTGACGTTACAATTTGAGATATAAAGCTGATTTCTTTCAAATACATTTCTGTTGGTGGCGGAGAATTTATTCTCTTAGCTTAACACCCTTCTCTGAGACGTACGAGCTCAGAGGTTATGTAGTTGAAATTTATCAGCGATATATCCCAATTTGGTAACGTGGCATACTGAGTGTTGCTGTGAAATGATCAGTGTTTGATCATTTGCGATATGATCATTTGTTTGATCTTATATCTTTGTGATCATAGGTTGATCATTTTGTTTGACCCGAAGCATGGCTTTGTAGAAAGCGTAGCTTTGTGGACGAGACTTCGTCGAGCCTCACACCCCGGAAATGGTCGAAACAGGAAGGATGCAGCAAGGTTCTAGGGAGTAGCGCCCCTTAGTGTAGGTCATTCCTTCTGGATAGAGGTGGTATCATGGTATGGAGCCCAGATACTTAACCTATGTGGTTGCTGCATTTTTACTATGTGGTTTGTTGGAAATCGGGGATCCTCGGGAAGATCGGTTACGATCGGGGGATGACATACGCGTGTCAGTAGTTACCTATTTTTGCAGAGGTAACCCGGCCTTGTGTTGGCAGAGATCCGGTTAGGTTCTCGGGTCGTCTATTCCAGGGACGTACCCATCGTGGAAAAGGAAGTTCCTTAGCCTGACCATTTGTTGGAAATCCAAAGAAACAATACGAGCCTTTACGATTTCAATTGTATAACCTGTCTCCTCAGGAGGCAGCTATAGCAGGCATAATATAATGGTACCTATGCTGGCTAAGATTTATATTATACTTTCGAAATGTTTTCTACACTATGCACTAATAATAATATCAAAAATGATTTGATTTTGCGTAGTAAGCATCTTTGACTATCATAAGAAGAAATCTCCTCCAAGTCTGCGTTTGCATTGTGTGTGTGGCGGGAGGTCTTATGGTAGTTTCATTTTCCAAAAGCATTGCGAATTGACTTTAAAATTCTCTGCTATTTATTTTAAAGAATAACTGTTTTACGATCTCACACCAGTCACCATGACTGACTCGGAGTTTATTGTTCCCTTCTAAACTCTGGGTGCCCACAAATTTCCACACGGGCAGTCTAGAGTTATGTTATCAGGATATTCTGGAGCTTTGGAAGCAAGCTGGATGGCGTAACGTATCACCTACACTTTGTATTATTCCGCTGTGTATTCTGTATGAGGACAAGTTATATAACTGTCCATTGTTGTATATTGACTCTGATGATTGATGTATGTATAAACTGATATAGCTCTTTGTTTTAAAAGACTAGTAATTATCTATTATATATTGTTCCGCTGCGATATGTGAGATTCTGATATTGTTTCTGTTCTGATGTTGTTCTGTTGTTCTTTTTCTTTCTGTTCCTTCTTTCTTCTTCTTCTATCTTTTCTTCTGTTTTCTTCTTTCTAAAACCCTCACTATTGGAGTTTCCGGCACTCGATTGCTCGGCAGTCGATAAAGTGGGTATCGATGTCGAATTTTCGAAAGTCGAAAATTCGCCGTACGTGACATTATACTTTTATGTTGCTTGAATGGGATTCATCACTCAAAATTATTCATCGAGTATTGAAGGAAACAATACTCATCTATATAATGAATAAATTATAACACGGGTATAAATCCGGGTGGAGAGACGTAGATGCAAATTATCTAGTGACATGGTGAAAAATGCCAAAAAGAAAAGAAAGAAAAGAAATAAGGCTGGAGAAGAATGTGGAATGAATTTCCACTAAGGGAAATTATTCCATTAAGGTAAATCCAAACCAATCATTCAGGTGCTTGAAATTCCATTCTAATGCCTAAATTGCCGAGGTCTAATTTTCCATAATATTTTATAGCAAATAAGGGATAATTTAGAAGTCTGGATGACTGTTCTAGATGTCTAAAATAAAAACCAAATGTTTGATTCCCTAGTTCAGACCTTTGGTTGGCTATTAAATTAAAAGGCTATGTTTGGTTTTGAAGTTTTGGGAGTTTGGGTTTGGTTTGTGGATGTAGGAGATGCTCTAAAGGTTTGGAGTGATTATTGAGCAACATAATTAGTTACAGAATGGTCCATCAAGTTTCTAAAATTGTGTGATTGGTGCAAAGCGATATGGAGACAACGATAATGGGCGGGGAAGCAATCTGATTCATATGGCAGTTTCATAGAGCCGTCTGGTAACCACGAGACGATATGACACGACAAGAGTATCATGATAAACGATTCCATACGATGTTTTCTATATTGAGTAAGCATACGGAGTGAGTTCATAACCCTTGGATATGACCTTGCAATTTGATGTTTATAAACCATTTATTTCATATGGCATAGTGTCTCTATAGTGCTTGTTGGGCGGCATCGAGACAAAGATTGGGAGACACCCTATCTTTTGTAGCAAAGACCACAGACCTCGGGATACTTTGTAGCATGGGTTATGAGTCACGAGTTACTTTTCCAAAGTCCTTTGGGTAAATAAAGGTAACGTGAGGCATGTATTTATTGGTTCAAGTTGAATATATGGTTATAGGTGGTGGATAATGCGTTAGAGGAAAGTAGTATTGGTGTTTTTTAATGATCATACTTAGTAGATCTTGGCTTTACTAGGAGATCAGAGTCCCACTAGCCTAGTGTGTAGTAGTTAAGTTGCACTTGGTTGTCACGGTGATGATTAGTTCATAGACTTGTCACATATTATGTATCTCTATAGTAGAAACGTGATAACTTGTTGTATACAGGTGACGATATAGGTTAAGGTATATTTTCATTATCTCATATTACACCATTTGGTATGATACACGATATATTAGCATATTGGTCATCAAGCTTTTTAGTGCTATTTCCTTTTCACTAGACATTATGTCCGACCCTCTCTATGTTGTCTCTTTTATTATATATTACTTGAATTGGTTGACTTAGAAGAGGGATTCTACTAGTTGGAGGTAAGTTTTAGAGCCATGGCCATTATTGAAATTATTATATCTGTTTGGTACTTTGGGTTGTAGTCATATGGGGTCATATGTATTATGATACACGTCTAATATTATTTGATGTACTATTTAGACTCCATTTGTTTAAAGACATTGGATCTTATGTCTCATTTATATGATATGCATTTCATCCCATACATGTTTATGTTGATGTTATATTTATTCCTTCTGATATGAGATATTTATTATATATATTGTGATAGATTTGCTTTGTTAGTTTTAAATACTATCTTACGAACCATCAGCTGTGATACTTATGGAATCCAAGTGACTTTTATGCATGGATTACCGGTGTTATGAATCACAGATCATTAGATTTGGTTTCAGAGCCTAGGTTATTGGATCACCATAATTAGGCAGAGTTAAGAGAGTGTACGTTTATTTTGTTATACCTATACATATAACACTTAGGTACCCACACTTTGTTTCCTATGCTCTAAATTATCTTTTGCGGGGTTGCTAATAATTCCCATCTACAGATGTTTACCATGAGTCGTGTCACGTGAGCAATGAAGGTTGGAGACACCACCGAGTCATTTACTTTTTTTCGAAACCAATATGGTTCTAGATGTATTTATAAGCTATAGAGCAGAGTACCCAACCTCCAATGGAGTCCCGCTTATTCCTGCAACGGGAGGAGTGTTGCTATTTGAATTAAAAATGGTACAAACACCCAAATGAGTATAGTAGAGAAAAAAGTGAAAAAACTAAATAAAAAAACATAGAAAAAAGACACCAGAGTTTTATAGTGGTTAAATAATTGTTGCCTACATCCACTTAACTTTATTGATGGTTTATAATGCTGTTTACACTTCCGTTCTTACGGATCAATATGGATCTGTGGGAGTACAAAAGAATTATATAAAAATTGTAGAGAAGTGAAAAAGGTCCTCCAGAAATGAGCCCCTGCCCTCCTATTTATAGCTATAGATTTCCTCAAAACTCACCCCCATGATCTCCACCTCGTTTTCCAAGCCCAAAACCAGTTCTCCTGAGAAAAATGAGGGACACCTCATCAATATCCATGGATCGGTACCGGTCCATAGGCTTGCCAAATGGATTACTCTGAAGTCTTTGTCTAGGCTCGATTCGTGATTAGCTTCGTGATTACAAACTTGTTTGCACCATTATTAGCTTGTTTCTAAGCCAAATGATGGATCGGTGGAAGAATATTGCTGATTTCAGGTGTTCAAGAAAATTGATAGAGTATGGCATGGAATCAATGCAATGGAACTTGAAATAGGCTTCTAGCATCAAGAATGATAGATAAGAGGAGATTAGGCCAAAATTGATGAAGTATCATGGATCGGTACCGATCCAAGTGGTTGGATCAGTACCGATGCACCATTTAGTGGATCTTGATATGTTGGCTCTTGTAGCGGTCTTGCACTCACCTCTATCTTTGTCAACTTGAACTAAATTGGAGTTCGACCTCAGAAATTTGAGTGTTTGCTTGAGGCTCGACCTAAAGATTTTCTGAGCTTTTTGTGTTCTGAGTTTTCCTTTGCTTGTTTGGAGTCAAACCTGAGACTTTTGTTTGTCCAACCCAAGACTTTTATGTGTCCGACCATAGTTCGCTTGCTTGGAGTCAGACCCGAGACTTCTGTGTGTCTGACCCAAGTTTTCATGGATCAATATCGATCCATGGCTCTGGGATCGGTATCGAATTAACTTCGGGTTGCGCTTGGGGTTTCTGCATGGATTGATTTGGGTCGTGCTTGAAGTTTTTTCAAGGCAATCCTGCTTTGAGTTTGACCTAAGGATTTTGTGGGTTTGCTTCAAGTCGGCTCTTCCAAAAACTTGGACTTCCAAATTTTCAAATTTTCGCTCATTTTTTTATATTTCTTTTTGCTTGCCATTTTATGATATTCCCAAAGTCCTTGGGTTATTTTTCTATCGCTCACTTGTCCGATTTGATCGTTTAAATATGTTCGAAGATTATGACAAATTCGGTTGTAACACTTGCCCCCCAAAGCACTCCTTGCGAATGGAAGGTGTACTTTGCTCAAGGATAAATATCGAAGTCAACGAGTCATAAGTATTTGAATTTTCTGGCTATTAACTGGTCAAACCATGGCGAATCGTCCCGTTCCTTCGGATTATCTTGTAAATCAAAGGTCGTTCTAGACTATGATAGCTACGGACTCGAGTCATGTTTGTATGTTGGTCATAGACAATGATTCTGTGTTCCTTCGAAATCGGTAAGCCGTGAGTCGTGTCATAAATCAGGATCATCCCGTATTCATCCAGAAGTTAGCAGTCTTGTGCTAAAATCAATGACTCGATTCGATAATCTCTAATGAATCATTTTAAGGTCAAATAGCGTTCAAAGCCAAAGTTTAAATCTTAATCTCCAGATCATGCATTTGATGACCGATTCAATTCCTGATTCCTCCAGATTGTTAGTCGAAAGTTTGATCTCTCCAGATCGTTAAATGAATGTGTAGCCGTTCAAGGCTGATAGTTAAGTCCACAATCTCTCCAGATCGTTAATTGAATCCATAGCTGTTCAGGGCTGATAATTAAATCCATGGTCTCTCCAAACCATTAATCAAATCCATGGCCGTTCAGGGCCGAATCAAATCTATGGTCTCTTCGGACCGTTAATCAAATCCATGGCTGTTCAGAGCCGATAATCAAATCCATGGTCTCTCCAGACCGTTAATCAAATCCATGGCAGTTTAGGGTCGATAATGAAATCCATGGTCTTTCCGGACCCTTGCTGAGCCTAATCCACTCGCTCTCTGGCGAGGGGACTCAATGAAAAGCAAGCCCATCCATTCACGCTCTGATGAGGTGAGTTACTTCTTGCACTTCGATTCTTGCTGTCCGACCGGGACTTAAAGCGATCAATATCGTACAAGTCCATTCACTTGCTATCCGGCAAAGGAACTTGTACCTTATGGTCATCGTCCCGTTTCTCTAGTTGGGACTACCATGATCAATATTGGTCATCACATTCATATGGATTTCAATAATCAGGGTCTCATCTAATAGAATTGAATTCAAACATTAAAAAACATAAAGTCAAACATCGTGATAGATGCCTCGCCAAGCGTTATAGCCTAACATCTAACTCGTAGCGTGCCCAAGGACCAATCGACATCCCATACACAAGTGAATGGGTCGACTGTAATATTGCATTGTTTATTGAAAGTGAAGATAGAATGTGAGAACTGAACCTGATTCCCAGCCATCCCAATCAAGAGATGACCATCCTCGACCTTAATCCAAGGCCGTTTCCATTCACTGTGGATGATGGCTGCTCTTATTCCACCACCGCAGCTCAGCTTTTCACATACTACTGTAATTGGTTATTTTTGACCTGTTTCTCGATCAGATCGTGCAAGTGTCTACATCCATTTGTGTTATGCTCATCCAGCTCATAGAATAGGTTATATTTTCTAGGCGTCCTTTCACAGTCCGTGGGTTCTCTCTATGCTGGTTTCTGATATGGAATATGTTCCCTAGTATCAAGGTAAAAAAATTTTGGGTCTCGTTCAAATTTGTGTAAGGGGAGAATTTCAGTTCCCTTCTTTGCTGCTTTGACCCTTCAAAGCCGTCATCCATTTTTCGTTTTCCTATGCCTTTGTTGGATCCTTCTCTAAGCAGTCCTCCGCCATCCACAATTTTAATTTCTTCCTTATCAGCTTCAGCATCCTCCGGATCTAGGTACCTTTTGGTCTCATGATAAAATTCGGTGAGGTCCATCGGTGGATCCTGCTCCAAGACGACCTTGAAATCCATCTTATCTGCTACTCTTGAAACTGTCACCATCAGAATCACTGATGGATCCGTCCTATCAACTGCGATAACTGCATTAAATCTTGTCAAAACTCCTAAGGGTCTCTTCGGCCCTTTGCCTCACACTGGATAGCGTCGTTACATTCTTAGGTCATGAAATATGGACCCAGACTACTTTATGAATCTGTTCACTAACTCGGCCCATGTGCTAATGGAACCGTTCTCCAGCTGCCTAACCCATAATGCTGCCAAATCTGCCAGATATAAAGGGAAACACCATCCCATGACCTTTTTAAACGCACCCAACACCTCCATGTGTCGGATGTATCTCATCAAGTGAACCGTTGGATCAAACTTCCCATGATACGTCTCCGACGTAGGCAACCTGAAATCAGGCGGACTCCTGTTCACATCTTCCAGTCTCCGGTTAGGCATTCCATCCCTTATTGCTCGTATCACCATCTCAACAAGTCTGTCATTGTTGTCTAAAGGAATTTTCAAGTTTGCATTCTCAGCCTACCCTCCGTTTATGAGGGACTTCTAGCATGTACTCCTCTAGTCATGCTTCCGCATTCTGATTCACATTTAAAGGCTCCGCATTATATTCGGGACGTGTATTATTCCACCCAAGTCAACATTGGCCATGACCCTGTGTTCTTGTGGATCTATACTGATCAGTATGAATTGTTCGAGGTTTGTTCTGATTTAATGTACTTGGCTCCAGGTGCATTTTCTCGAGCTCCTGGCCTTTGGTTCTTCTTTGCAACGATTTTGGTTATTCCTATTTTTCCAATTCTCCTGAAGAAACTCTCCATCATCTCTTTCTGGAGTGCTATCATCCTTTCTTGCAATCCATTCATCGTGGTCTCCATCTTATCCTTTGTTATGTAGATGGATGAGGGGTTAGCTCCTGAGGACGCCTCTTAGCTACCCTCTTATTGATTTCCTCCACTAACGGTCTTCCAAGTGGATTGTCTCACCATTTTGAACTTTTTTCAAATCTCAAATCATCAAATTCAAGTGTTTCTCAGTGAAAGCACCAAAATTTTTGAACTAAAAATGGCACAAACACCCAAATGAGAGTAGTAGAGAAAAGAGTGAAGAAACTAAATAAAAACACATAGAAACTGGACACCGGAGTTTTATAGTGGTTTGGCTAACCATTGTCTACGTCCACTTAACTTTGTTGATGGTTTATAGTGTTGTTTACATTTTTGTTCTAACAGATCGATATGGATTCCTGGGAGTTCAAGAGAATTATATAAAAGTTGTAGACAAGTAAAAAAGATCCTTCAAAAATGAGCCCATGCCCTCCTATTTATAGCTGTAGATTGCCTGAAACTAGCCTCCATGATCTCCACCTCTTTTTTCATGCCCAAGACCAGTTCTCTAGAGAAAAATAAGGAACACCTCATCAATATCCGTGGATCGTACCAATACATTTGCTTGGATCGATACCGATTTATAAAACTGCCAAATGGATCATTTGAACCTCTTTGTTTAGATTCGTGATTAGCTTCATAATTCCAGACTTGTTTGCATCATTATTAGCCTATTTCTGAATATAAATGTTGGATCGTTGGAAGAATGGAGTTGTTGATTTCAGGCGCTCAAGAAGATCGATAGAGGATTGCATGGAATCGGTGCGATGGAACTTGAAATAGGCTTTTAGCATCAAGAATGGTGGATAGGAGGAGACTGGGCCAAAATTGATGAGGTATCATTGATTGGTACCGATCCAAGTGGTTGGATCGGTATCGATCCACCACTTAGTGGATTTTGATTGGTTGGCTCTTTTGGTGGTCTTGAACTTGTGTCTATCTTTGTTAACTTGAACTAACTTGGAGTCCGACCTGAGAAATTTGAGTGTTTGCTTGTGGCTCGACCTGAAGATTTTCTAAGATTTTTGTGCTCTGAGTTTTCCTTCGCTTGCTTGGAGTCGAACCCGAGACTTTTGTGTGTCCAACCCGAGACTTCTATGTATCCGGCCCATGTTTGCTTGCTTGGAGTTGGACTTGAGACTTCTGTGTGTTCGACCCGAGTCTTCATGGATCGGTACCAATCCATGGCTTAGGGATCGGTACTGAACCAACTTCGGGTCAAGCTCTGGCTTTTTGCAAGGATTTCTTTGGGTCATGCCTGGAGTTTTTCTAAGGCTACCCTACTTCGAGTCTGATCTAAGGATTTTGTGGGTTTGCTCTGAGTCGACTCTTTCAAAAACTTGAATTTTCAATTTTTTCGCTCATTTTTTGATATTCCTTTTTTCTTACCTTATTATAACATTCCCAAAGTCCTTGGGTCATTTTTTTATCATTCGCTCGTCTGATTCGATCGTTTAAGTCTATTCGAAAACTACGACGAATTTGGCTGTAACAGTTGCTTATTCCTTTACCATCTTATAGCCAGCTCTTGACTTCTCAAGACTTTGTAAGGATTACCTCCACTTATGAGGCAAGCCATATATGGGGACAGATTCTTTCATAGAGACTCAAGTGTGGTTCTACACCAATGAGTGAATATTTGATGATATAACATTTAGGAGTTTGGTGAAGAGGCGATTAGCTTTTACGTAACTATAAGAAGAAGCTTTGTTTTGGTAGAATGTAGTAGTAATGGGAGGTGGATGAACATGTTATGACTTGGGAAAAGTTTAGAAGGAGATTTGAGGCTTGGTTTATTTCTGAGACCGAGAAGGGATTAAATTGGAGAAGTTTATGTATCTTGAATAAGGTAATAAGATCATGAAGGAGTATGTAACAACCAAGTTTGAGATGTACCCGGAATTAATACACACAAACACACAATATATATATATATATATATATATAATTAAAACAATAAGGATTGGTTATATTGAATATTTTAAGGACTCTTATTCCATTCCTTATTCCCAATCAATGTGAATTTGGATCAAATTGAAATAAAGATCTATCCTAAGGATTTCCTATTGGAATATTATCATTTGGTAATTTTAAAAGAAATAATGTTTATATGGTTTGATTATTTTATTTAAATAAGAGAGAGTTAATGGAAAAAATAAATGGAAATAAATCTAAATGACTTAAAATAGAAATTGAATCGAATTAATCTTTTAATTGAAATATAGGAGTAATTTTGGAAAATATAGCAAAGGGAAATGAATGGTAAATATTTTAAGATATAATAAAATGAAAAAAATAATGTATGAAACCATTCTTATTTATAGGTTAAATTTAATAACATAGTTTTCTACCATTAAAACATTGCATTAACAATGGAATCAACTGAAATTAACAAAATTATGGGTGATTGTCAACATTGAATTTTTGTAACCAAAAAGGTTATTTATTACAAATAAATTGGAAATAATAAGAAAAAATTCCTTTGTTAAAAAGTTTGAATTTATAGCTTAAACTCGTTCATTACAAATTTAATGAAAGGAAAAGGCTTGGGTTTGCTTTGTTTAGAAAAGTAAGTTAAATTCTTGATTATTGGAACTTTAGTCACTCGAACCATTCCTTTACAAATTGGGTAATAGAAACCTTATTTATTTTGTTAAATTAAAATTCTAACCCAAGGCCTAAGTAGATATTTTTAACTAGAGAAATATTTGAGGAGTGATAAGTCTATGCGTTCATTTTATCTTATCACTTCAGTTAACATAAGAACATAATGTTATATCTTTCTCAATTTTCAAACCCTAAGCCTTCTAAAATCAAACTGAAATAAAATAAAATCCTAAAAATCCCTAACCTTAAATATTAGCTCCTCTATAACCTACTCTATCTTATAGACACAAAAAGAGAAGTAGTTTGGCCATGGTAGAGAGATGGAATTGGTTGAATAACTAAGAGATAAAGTAAATTTGGACAGAAAGCGCAGGTTAGTAGAAAAATCATAATTAATTGTAGAAAAATAAAAATAAAATCTGAAATTTGGATACGTTGTTCTTAACTCATGTATGCACCTTCGGTTAAAATTCCGTGAGCATGTAACTTTGAAGCTTTTTGGATATTAAGGTGAGTAATCTCATAATTTCTTGTTATAATTCACTACATGTGGGTATGTGATTAAATGGTTAGGAAAAATAGTTGATTCTGATCTCAGTTATGTGTTTAATCAGCGGTTTGATTCTCTAATATTGCTGTCCACTATTTTCATCAATGATATCTTTTCCCGGATTGCTATATATTGTTTGCATATGAATATATGGGTACTGCATGCAAGTATGTAAATGTTTTTAGCCATATTTTATCGTCGGAATGTTTGTCAGTTGCAGTTGGAAATGTGATCTGGAGCCTTACAGCTCCAGGAATTCGTGTTTTGTCAACTGTAATCTCTGTTTAGTCGACTAAACTAGTAAACCTAGAGTGTATAGCTCCAGGTAGTCTACTGAACTATGGTTCAGTCGATTGAACCGGCTAACCTAGAGCATATAGCTCCAGGCAGTTGACTGAACCACTTGACTTAGTCAACTGAACCTGAGTCCGGAATCTTGTTGTTTTGAGCTTTTTTATGAATCCAATTGCTTCTGATTTTCAGTGAAAATTCATATCATGATGATATAGATTTTGTGATAAATTGATTTTTAATAAATGTCTAATATATATATATATATATATTTATAAAAGATCTCAAGAGTTTTCATAAAGGATTTTAAAAAAAATTAATTATATTTCAACTCGATTTCTAAATCCTATTTTTAATAAAACATTTTATATTATTTATATATATAGATAAAAATCTCATTTTATGGATTTTCAACTCTATTTTCCAAAACAAATATCTTAGGAATTTCCAAAACTAGCATATATATATATATATAAATATTATTAATTCATTTGGATGAGGAATTCAATTAAACGATTTAGTGAAGCAAGTGGTATGGAACACTTGCCTTTACTTCTTCGGTTAATTCCCGGACTTATTCTTTTAAAACCCTAGTCTCGTGAATGGAGTTTACTAACTTGTAGTAAATATCTGAGTAAACAATTATGGTATGGGACGTACGAACGTTATTCGTTAAGTTACTATTTGAAAGTAGATAATACTTTCTATGACAAGTTTAACGACTTGTCTTCTATATTTATCCGTCTGTCGACGGACTGTGGGATTATGGACCATTGTGGGATTATGAGTTTTATACCCATTGTGGAATTTATGGTCTTTATGGACCATCATGGGATTATGGATTTTATATCCATCATGGGAATTTATGGTTCTTCTGAACCATCACGGAAAAACACGCGTGTTCGTGAGTTTTCATACTTGCCAATCTTGGGTAATTTAGATGCCTCCCCTTTTGTGTTTCTGGATTTCTATTTTGATTTCTATATTTTTATGAGATTTGTGTTTCACCAAATATATCTTGGGATTTGCTTTTATAAGCTAATATTAGTTTTGGGATTTTGTGATTTAAGAATGATAACATTCTTCTGAGTTTTAACACTTCATGGATATCTGTTTTCATTGAGATTTTTATACCATTATCATTATTATCTCACATCTATTTGTAATTAGACTAACCCGTTTACTATTTTTATATAATGCTTGGGTCCGACCGAGGTGTTTCAGGTACTTCTGCATGATGACTTAGGGTCGGACTATCTTAAGGTTATCTTATATGCTATAGTAGTCTAGTAATGTGTAACCTAACATGTATTCGAGATAGAGACTCATTTCGTTGTATATCCTTTTGGGTTGTCTATTTCTCATATGTATATCGTGGTTCTCTTATGACCACTACTTTGTAGTTCACTCTATATACTGTATACATGTCACCATTAGTTTTATGAGACATGTATATATGTGTATTCTATGATTTTGTGATCTGTAATATTTTATATTATTCCGAATTATTATTATAGCCATCATGGTTTTGTTTTGAGCCTGGATTGGATATGTCGGTTCCACTTGAAAAAAAATCTAACACCCAAATTGACGAATCAATACTCGCTTAACACAAAATTCACGGATGGCCGCTCCTAACCAGCCATATTCTCTGCACTAGCAAACGGTATTACTCCGTAATATCATTTGTTAGTGTGGGTCTTGGGGTAGGGCATTACAGAGTATATTAACGAGTTCACACTTTTGGCTAGGTTCGGGATGGACACGATTAGAAACCTCTTTAAATAGGCCATAAAATTTGCAAATGGACTCAACTCCCCTTTTAAGGATCTTGCTCTTAGTCATGTTCCCATGGGCACACCTTTTAAAAGTCTTGTCGTAGTGGCATTATTGAACCATATTACTGGAGAGGCCCTAAAGGAGAAGGACATCAAAGTTGAAGCAAAGCCTAAGTTCTAAAACATGAGAAAAAGCAAACGGTTCAAGGGTGACCATGACTAAGCTAAGAAGGGAGGGGTGACTTGTAATTGATGTTATTTAAAGAGGCATTTTGCTAAAGATTGCAAGATCCACCTTCATTTGAGGAAATGTTATAATTGTGACCAACCAGGCCACTTCAAGTAAGACTGTCCATCTCTTTCAAAAAGAAGAGAAGTGGATAAGGCTTATACTAATCATGCTACTCCAAGTACGAGCGCTCTACTGAAGCTCGATAAAGAGACGAAATCATCTTGGAATGTATGTTTTCTATTTATGATTTTCCGATACACATTTTACTTAATATGAGGTTTACATTCTTTATTGCTAGTTAATTGTTGATAGTTGACACCTAGTGCCCCATGTTATTGATGATTATATTATAGTGTCGAATTCCTTTGGATGGTCGACAAATTTTTCTATGATATGTAGAGATATTGTATTGTCTAGAGGCAAGTTTGGTTTTCTTGAGATTCTTATGTACTCAATTTTTTAGGTTATGACTTATTCTGAGGATGGATTCAATAACGAAAGACATCATTGTTATTGATTATGATGATCATGTACTTCACATAAAGGATAATGGTGGTAAATGGCACAATGTTTATTACGAGCCTGAGAGTTCTAGGATGTTAAGTTATTTGTACTCCTCAGATATAAGTTGTCATAAGTTCCCATAGAGTGAAATTTTATGAATGTATTTGAAGATGTTTTGCGCTTACCTCCTTATAGGGAGATTGAACTCCGAATTGATTTGGAGAGAGATGCAAAGCTGATTGTTTTACTTATTAGGCATATGGCTCCTAAAGAGAGAAGTGAGTTAGACACACAAAATTTAAAGCTTCCTAAGAAGGGTCTCGTTCGAAAATACATTAAAATAGGGAGCCTCCATCGTGTTTGCTAACTCAAGTGGAGGGGTCTTTAAGACTGTGTGTTGACTATTTAGAATTAAATAAATTGACAAGGAAGAACAAACTTCTTCTACCTTGCTTTGATGATTTGTTTGACCAATTTAGAGGAGCAAAGAATTCCCCCCAACTTGATCTTGCTAAGGGGTTTCTTTAACGGAGGCTGGCCAAAGATTGTATTCCAAAGACTATCCTTAAAACTCCCAATGCATCTTATGAATGGTTGGTTATGCCACTTGGGCTTACAAAAGCACCAGAATATTTTGAAGTCTTATGACTCATGTCTTTAGGGACCAACTCAATAAATCCATGGTGGTATTCATAGAGATATATTAATGTTTTCTAAAAGTGAGAGAGAACATATGATGCACTTGAAATAAGCATTGGAAGTGTAGAAATAAAAATGCTTGAAGGCAAAGTTTTATAAATTTCACTTTCGGAGAATGGAAGTGCACTTCTTAGGTTATGTCATACTCGAGCATGGGATTTCCATTGAAGTAAGTTTGCCATGGTGCAAGATTGGTATGTGCCAAGTAGTGCGACCAAAATTCATAGTTTTCTTGGTTTGATGAGGTATTATCAGAAGTAATTAAGGACTTTGCAAAGGTTACTACACCTTTGGCATGAGTAATTAAAAAGAACCGAGTTTTCTTATAGGATGCACATAGTGAAGTTGCTTTTATTAAAATGAAGCAATAGTTGACTAGTTCTTCAATTCTTGTTATACTGAAGGAGATATACTGTTTATTGTGTATACTAATGCTTGTGGTATGGAACTCGGTGCAATTCTAATGCAAGAAGGTAAAGTGGCTATGTATGTGAGTAGGAAACTCAAGACCCACAAAAGAAGTTATCTACTCATGATTTAGGCAGCCATTATCTTTGCTTTGAATACATGGATTAATTATTTGTTGGGTAAGAGATTTTAGTTATTTACGAACCACAAATTTCAAAATATTTATTTTTCCAAAAAGGTATCAACCTTAGGCAACAATAGTTCTTAGCATCATATGACTTTAGTATTGCCTATATCCTTAGAAAGGGGAATGTTGTAATGGATGCATTGAGCAAGAGGCATGTAGTGTGGGCTCTATGTTTGTTGAGTAGAAGGGTTTATAATATATTACAAAGTTTGATTTTTGGCCTTCCTATGATGTGCTGCCTGATTTATTAGCAATAATAGAGGTGAGGCCCACACAAATATATCAGACTGGATCCCGCCAAAGACTTGATGAAAAGATAGTAGAGATCATATATCGGCTTGGGAAGGGTGAAAATTCTATTCACAAGAACCGATATTATATCGATGCGAAGGGTTGGCTTCGTATGGATGAAAGATTATGCATTCCAAAATAGAAGATTTGATTGAAGAAGTGCCATCGTTTTAGGATGACTATTCATCTTGATGGCAATAAGATGTATAATGATGTTAAAACTGTAGGATCGTTTTCACCCAAGAAGGTGGGGGGGTGAATAGGGTATACTAAAAATTAATGCGGAAATAAAAATATAAACAGAAAGTAATGCAATAGAGATCACACACAGATTTACCCAGCTTCGGCAAAAACCTGCCTACATGGTGCCCCCAAGGTTTCTACTAGAAATTAAGTAATCAGACGCTTACAAACACACGTAAACTTGCGACACCCGCTAACTTGATTAACCTAACTCTAAGCTCAAAACCCTACCACGACTCAGCCACTGAGTTGCGGATTCTCAAACTACGCCCCGTAGTTTGTACCTAGTTACATAACTAGAAATTTACACAGTTTTAAAATAGAAAGTTATAAATAAACACTAAAAATAAAAACCCTATTATTATAAATGAAGCCCAATGAAAAACCGGCCCGAATAAATAAGTAGAGAACGTCTTCCCCCTTTTGTTTGTGAAATGTTCGGTCGTTCCTTCTGTTGCTCTTCAAAAATTAGGGTTTTGAATTGATTGAAGCGGCCACTTGGAATTAAAAGTTTGAATTGTTTGCTGTATGCTCCCGTTCCTCAATTCGCTTCACTACTTCTTCGAAAAGTGTAATTCGATTGGCTTGCGGCTGCTTCAATGTTGAGTTCAAATGATACTTTAAATTGGTACGTGATTTGCTCCTTTTCGATTTTTGATTATGTTGGACTTTATGCTCTATTTATTTTCTTGAGCTCGAACTCAATATTTTGCCGATGATGATATGGGTTCGATTTATAGAGATCGAAACCCTATTTTATCGTTCATAAATTTTGATTTGAATGTTTCAGTTTCTTTGCTTGGCCGTTCGATTATTGATTGAATGATAGTGATGAATTCTGACTTGTTCATTGTATATACGCTACTCCATGAATTTGAATTTGCTCCGTTTTTTTCTGCTATGACTTTGGCATTTGGATTTGTGATAAATTTGATGAAGTTTGACTTGTTCACTGGTTCCATTCTTTGCTGGAAATTTTTGAATTATTGAATAATTCAATGGTGTTTGATCATTTCTTTTCGAAACTGCTCCTTGACTTTGTTCATGACCCACAACTTTGATTTTCTTCATTTTTATATGCTCATATACATGTATACATACATACATACATACGTGTATATGCATATTTATGTATATATGTCACTTGTTCGGTGCACTTCAGTTTACTATGGCATCAATTCTAGTTGTCACTGTATATATATGTATGTATGTATGTATAAATGTGTGAACATGCATGTATATATGTATGCTATGTGATTCTCTGAATGTAGCTTGATGTAGTGTCTGTTGCACTTGTATTTATTCATGTTGAACTGCTTGCTCATATTGCCTTTATACATTTCTAGTCTGGGTTCCTTTTGAAGTCATGTTCCACTGGCTTGTTGAGTTAATTTGGAGTCTGGTCTCATTAAAGTGCTTGATTGCTTTGTATTCACTTGAAGTTGTATGTGTGTTTCCTTGTGTCTTTGTACATTTGGAGTCTGCCCTTGGTTCGAGCTGGTTGTATGTTAACTTTGTATTCAAGTTAACCCATTTTTGAAGTCCGGTTGTGTTATTTTGCTTCGAGTTAAATCTTCATGGGTATGTTCATGTAGTCTGATTGCATTTAGTGGTTCCTGAATGATGTCTTGACCCATTTGAAATCTGGTCTGGTTAGAGTCTGGTTGCATTTCATTCTGTCTGGTGCACTGCCCTAGTCTGAGTACTTTTGGTTGCTACTGGTGCACTTTTGTTATTTGAGTCTTGTTCCAGCTTCTTTGTACATGTCTGAATGCATATTGTATGTTGGTTTGATGTGCTCACCTATCCTTGTGCACTTGTTACTATAGTCTGGGTTCATTGATGATCTGCTTTCTTTGTTGCACATATGCACTTCGATTTTGTTGCTCCAGACCTTGTCTTGTTAGTATTGCATTTGCTTCGAGCCCCTGTGCACTTCATGTTTTCATGCTCCATGTTTACTACTGCTGTGTTCACTACTGCTCTGTTCTGGCCTGGTTCATCCCTGATATATTTGAATTTTGTTTGCATGCTCCATTGTGTTCATGCCTGAAGGATTTGCTGCATGCACTTGAGTTGAATCCAGTCTCAGCTTGGGTTTGACCTTACGCTCACCTGTCCCTGCAATTTTAACAAGCAAGTATATATCGGTGTGCACGACCTTGTGGCATGTACAGTGATACACTTTGCATGTCACAAGTTGTTCGTGTAAGATGAATTAACAAAAATGACGACGAACAACCCAAATAACCGAGGCAAATAATATTTTCAAAACACATACTTTATTGAGAACTCCAAAATATTTTCTTTTTCAATTTTACTGCGTCAGTGTTTATTTTGCAGATAGTTCAGATGCTAGATATTGGCTGGAACAAAGTTGAAGATCAAATAGGAGTGATGAGTGAATATGTAGTAGGTGAAACATGTATGTAAAACTGTAAAGTGAAAGTTGTGTTGTAAATGTAGTTGTAATTGAAAATGTGTAAATGTAGTGAGAGCTCAAATTGAAATATTTGAATTTATAATAAAAAATTTGTTTGAATAAAATATTTGTTTAAATATGAGTTCTGAGTAATTTATTTTATTCAACGAATATTTATTTAATTATGTGGAAAAATAAAATAATAACAAATACATTTAAACAAATATATATATGTTTATTATCATCGTACAAAAATCATAGGCTATTGTATTCTACAATCTCCCCCTTTTGATGATAACAAAGATATATTAAGATTTGACTATATTAAATGTATTTGGTCTTGATGAATTCCATGAGCTCCCCTTATTTGAATACTCCCCCACAACAAAGATCCCCCTTCACATATGCATGGAAAAAAATAAATAATAAAAAATGCAATGAACCTAAATGGGAATATGCAAATAAAAAATTTGAACTTATTTGCCAAATTCTTAACTTCTCTCCCCCTTTTGTTATCAGCAAAAGAGTAATAGTGTTAGATAAGAGTGATAAAGTGATAAACGTTAATACAACATTAATACCTAATCGAGTATACATATTAAATTTTAAGAAAAAATCAAACAAAAATCATAAATACTCCGTTAGGCACATATTCCATTTTAGAGTGATAGGGGTGATGTCGGCATAGAAAACCATATAGTCGTGTCAATTTGTGGTATATTTATGATAGGAATCTTTTTAAATATTTACTAACCATGCCTAACCGTTAGGACTTTTAAATAAGATTAGTAGTATTTCTTATTTTTATTAAAAAATGAATTCCAAGCATCTTCTAACCACGCATAACCATGAGGACTTTTAAATGGGGTTAGAATCAACTCGCCTATTTCATCCAATTTTGATATGTGTTCCATACATGCATAACCGTGAGGACTTTTAAATGAGGGTGGGTACTTTTTGGATGATTTTATTGCTAATTTTAAAAAATGAATAATTTCATGTTTAAATACCACATTTTGACATACTGTATTGGATTTTGATGAGTGATTATCGTAGAAATATGATAGGAATAGAGATGGTCATGGAATTTTTACCAACTAAAGTTATTACAATTTTTTTTAAATTTTTAAAGAATTTTTCTAAATATACCGTCTCAAGTCATAATGTATGATTAATATCAACACTCATCACTTTTTTTCAGTCACTATTTATCTTTTTGATAATCAATAGGGAGTCAGATTAGTTAACATAGGCATTTAAGATCAAATCCAAAAATATAAAATCAAATTTCTAAAATGCCTAAACTGAGACGAAGTCGACAAAAACTATTTTTTGGAAGGGGTTTTGTAAAAATGTCTGCCAATTGAAAATCATTTGAAATGAAATTTATGCAGATATTTTCTTTGAAAATGTGATGCAACTAACGAATGTCCCAACATAAAACACGTTCCACTAGTACTTTTTCTATCAACTAGACTACCAGCATAATCTGCATCTGAATACCTTTTTAACTCAAAGTTATCATTAGTTGGATACCATAGACCAAAGCATGAGGTGTGCAACAGATACCTTATAATCCTTTTTACAACTATTAAGTGAGATTCCTTTGGATTTGATTGAAACCGTGCACATAAACAAATAGAGAACATAATATCTAGCTTAGAAGCAGTAAGATAAAGAAGTATACCCATGTGTATCTAGAGTAATCATCAACCAATACAAAACAATATCTCTTATCACCTAGGCTTGCAATATTGTTAGGTCCAAATAGATTCATATGAACTTGTTCAAGGACTCTAGAAGTACTTACAGTGTTCTTGGCATGAAAAGATGATTTTTAAAATTTTCCCAGTTGATCACTGGCTGATTAAAATCAGATTATGGTGCAGATTTTCAACATATAGTACATCGTTGTTGCCATTGTGACTCTGCCACCTTCGTACTTCTTTAGGTTAAGGAACTTTGATTTGTCGCCCGTCGTGTGCCTGGAACAGCCAGAATCCAGGTATCACTCTTATTGTTCCTTAGCTTGCCAACATACCTACATGAGAAAAGAGTTTTGTGACCTATTTGTTTTCATAGGTCCATGATTGTTAGTGGTAAGAAATTTTGAAAAACAAGTTTGCGAAGAACCAAGACATTCTATGTTTGTTCCTTTTGGCACCCATATTTGTTTGATTTTAAGGAATTTTACATTCGTCCCTTTAGGAACCTAAATTGGTATGGTTTTCGTGTGTTTGGGTCTATACCAGCAATTGTTTTGATTGTGTCCAATTTTTCCACAAATCGTGCACTTGGAGTTGACTTGATTAATTTCAATTCTACCTTTTTCAGATTTAGTATACCCAAGTCCTTGTCTAATAGTATTAACAGTTTGTTTCCATAATAGCATATTTAGTGATCTTTCTCCTTTGGAGAATTTTTCTTAAGTTGTAGAAAATTGTTGGACTTGTGATTTGAGAGATTCATTTTCATTCAATAACAATGTGCACTTTTTAATAGAATTTTCTCTCCTAGTATTTTCACTTTCTTTCAAAAGCAGAATTTCATTTTTAAGCGATTTAATTTTAGTTTCTGATTTTTTTATTTCCTCTTCTAATGATGGACACTTATCACACTTAGGGCTCTTATTTCTATAGTTTTTAACCATTTGATCAAGCTGCTTATTTAGTTCTATCAAACTATCTTTTTGCGATTCAATTTTAGCGTACTCCTCCCTAAGTCATTCAAAATGGCCATTTACTTCATGAAAATATATAAGTAATTATGAGTGAGTAAGTTTTGATACCTCGCTTGGCTCATCATCATCGTTGTCACTTGTTTCTCCTAGAAAACACAGTTTTGCTTTTTCACTCTCACTGCTAGTGCTTTCATCTTCATCACTTTCATCTCAAGTGGCTGCAAAACTTCTTCTTTTCGGTTTCTTTCCTTTGCTGAATCGATTTTGAGGACAATTTGGCTTGATATGACCAGGTTTATTGCACTTATGACAAATTACCTCCTGCTTTTTTGAGTTGTCTAGAACTTTGACGATTCTGCTCTCCAGTTGTTGATTTAGGGCAGGATTTCCATATTTGTGGCTCCATCTTTTGAATCTCTTTATTATCAGTGCCAATTCAGTTGCTCCTTCGTCATCACCATCATCATCTTCACTTTCCATCATTCCTTTGAGAGCTATTGATTTCTTTCGCGTATCTCCTCCTTCACGTTCTTCCTTGAATTTGATTTCTAGCTTATAAGTGGTGAGATTTTCGATGAGTTCTTCAACTTTAACTTGTTTCAGATCCTTTGATTCTTGGATAGCAGTCACTTTTGCTTCAAACTTTTATGCAAGAATTCTGAGGATCTTTTAAACTATTTCCAGTTCTGTGTATGGTTTTCCAAGGGATTTTGATTTGTATACTAGATTAGAAAGTTGTCCATACAATTCTTTGACACTTTCTTCCTTTGCCATTGTGAAGTTCTCGTACTCACTATAAAGCATGGCAAGGCGAGATTCTTTGACCTGGGAGGTTTCTTCATGAATCACTTCAAGCGTGTGCCAGATTTCCTACGCAGTTAGATAATGTGAGACATGATTAAATTCAATTTGATCTAATGAGCAGATAATAGAATTCATAGCCATATCATTAGCAGTTTGCAGTTTATTTTCAAGATCTGTCCATTGATCCATCGGTTTTTCATCTTCTTGATTACCTACCATTACTGTTGGTGTGCTATATCCTATTTCAACTATATTCCATGCATCTATGGTTTTCAAAAAAAAATTCATTCTATTTTTCCAATATGCATATTCACTATTGAACATGGGTGGTCTAACTATGGACTGACCCTCAGCAAAAGCATTATTAAAAGTAGCCATTGAAAGAAAAAATCAAAAATTTTAACAAAAATATTGGTTTTTGTTCCTAGCTCCGATACCACTTGTAGGATCGTTTTCACCCTAAAGGGGGGGGGGTTGAATAGGGTCTACTAAAAATTAATGCGGAAATAAAAATATAAACAGAAAGTAATGCAATAGAGATCACACACAGATTTACCCAGCTTCGGTAATAATCTGCCTACGTGCTACCCCCAAGGTTTCTACTAGAAATTAAGTAATTAGATGCTTACAAACACACGTAAAATTGCGACACTCGCTAACTTGATTAACCTAACTCTAAGCTCAAAACCCTGCCACAACTCAGCCACCAAGTTGCGAATTCTCAAACTACGCCCCGTAGTTTGTACCTAGTTACACAACTAGAAATTTACACAATTTTAAAATAGAAAGTTATAAATAAACACTAAAAATCAAAACCCTATTATTATAAATGAAGCCCAATGAAAAACCGGCCAAAATAAATAAAGTAGAGAACGTCTTCCCCCTTTTGTTTGTGAAATGTTCGGCCGTTCCTTTTGTTGCTCTTCAAAAAATTAGGGTTTTGAATTGATTCCGCCACTTGGAATTAGAAGTTTGAATTGTTGGCTGTATGCTCTCGTTCCTCAATTCTCTTCGCTGCTTCTTCGATCAGTGTAATTCGATTGGCTTGCGGCTGCTTCAATGTCGAGTTCGAATGATACTTTGAATTGGTACGTGATTTTCTCTTTTTCGATTTTTGATTATGCTCGACTTTATGCTCTGTTTACTTGCTTGTGCTCGAACTCAATATTTTGTCGATGATGATATGGGTTCAATTTTTAGGGATCAAAACCCTATTTTATCGTTCGTAAATTTTGATTTGAATGTTTCAGTTTCTTTGCTTGGACGTTCGATTATTGATTGAATGTTAGTGATGACTTCTGACTTGTTCATTGTATAGACGTTACTCCATGGATTCGAATTTGCTCCGTTCTTTTCTGCTATGACTTTGGCATTTGAATTTGTGATAAATTTGATGAAGTTTGACTTGTTCACTGGTTCCATTCTTTGCTCTGGTTCCATTCTTTGCTGGCAATTTTTGAGTTATTGAATAATTCAATGGTGTTTGATCATTTATTTTTGAAACTGCTCCTTGACTTTGTTCATGACCCACGACTTTGATTTTCTTCATTTTTATATGCTCATATACATGTATACATACATACATGTATATGCATATTTTTGTATATATGTCACTTGTTTGGTGCACTTCAGTTTACTATGGCATCAATTCTAGTTGTCACTATATATACATACATACATATATATATATATGTATGTATGTATGTATGTATGTATGTATGTTTGTATGTATAAATGTGTGAACATGCATGTATATATGTATGCTATGTGATTCTTTGAATGTAGCTTGATGTAGTGTATGGTGCACTTGTATTTATTCATGTTGAACTGCTTGTTCACATTGCCTTTGTACATTTCTAGTCTGGGTTCCTTTTGAAGTCATGTTCTACTGGCTTGTTGAGTTAATTTGGAGTCTGGTCTCATTGAAGTGCTTGATTGCTTTGTATTCAATTGAAGTTGTATGTGTGTTCCCTTGTGTCTTTGTACATTTGGAGTCTGCACTTGGTTCGAGCTGGTTGTATGTTAACTTTGTATTCAATTTGACCCATTTTTGAAGTCTAGTTGTGGTGTTTTGCTTCGAGTTAAATCTTCATGGGTATGTTCATGTAGTCTGGTTGCATTTAGTGGTTCCTGAATGATGTCTTGACCCATTTGAAATCTGGTCTGGTTGGAGTCTGGTTGCATTTCATTCTGTCTGGTGCACTGCCCTGGTTTGAGTACTTTTGGTTGCTGCTGGTGCACTTTTGTCATTTAAGTCTAGTTCCAGCTGCTTTGTACATGTCTGAATGCATGTTGTATATTGGTTTGATGTGCTCGCCTATCCTTGTGCACTTGTAACTGTAGTCTGGGTTCATTGATGACCTGCTTGCTTTGTTGCACATATGCACTTCAATTTTGTTGCTCCAGACTTTGTCTTGTTAGTATTACATTTGCTTCGAGCCCCTGTGCACTTCATGTTTTCATGCTCCATGTTTACTACTGCTATGTTCACTACTGCTCTTTTCTGGTCTGGTTCATCCTTGATATATTTGAATTTTGTTTGCATGCTCCATTGTGTTCATGCCTGAATGATTTGATGCATTCACTTGAGTTGAATCCAGTCTCGGCTTGGGTTTGACCTTGCACTCACCTGTCCCTGCAATTTTAACAAGCAAGTATATATCGGTGTGCATGACCTTGTGGCATGTACAGTGATACACTGTGCATGTCATAAGTTGTTCGTGTAAGATGAATTAACAAAAATGACAACGAACAACCGAAATAACCGAGGCAAATAATATTTTTAAAACACACACTTTATTGAGCACTGTAAAATATTTTCTTTTTCAATTTTACTGCGTTAGTGTTTATTTTATAGATAGTTCAGATGCTGGATACAGGCTGGAACAGAGTTGAAGATCAAATAGGAGTAATGGGTGAATATGTAGTAGGTGAAATATGTATGTAAAACTGTAAAGTGAAAGTTGTGTTGTAAATGTAGTTGTAATTGAAAATGTGTAAATGTAATGAGAGCTCAAATTTGTACTATTTGAATTTATAATAAAAAATTTGTTTGAATAAAATATTTGTTTAAATATGAATTCTGAGTAATTTATTTTATTCAACAAATATTTATTTATTTATGTGGAAAAATAAAATAGTACAATAACAAATACATTTAAGCAAATATATATGTTTATTATCATCAAACAAAAATCATAGGCTATTGTATTCTACAAAATCACCTATTGTTTGAAGTAAATGAAATGATATGTTTTGGAGTTTATTGAGAAATGCATTAATTGTCAATGTGTTAATGCCGGACAAAAGAATCATGGTGGTTTATTATTTCCTTTTGGAGATTCCCTATTGGAAGTGGGAGCATATCTTCATGTATTTTATAGTTGGTTTTCCATGGATTGGGAGATGAAATGAGAGAATTTGGGAATCTGTCAACTGCTCATTGAAAAGCGATCATTTCATTTCAATAAAGGTTTCTAGGACCACTCCATCTTGGCTATGTTGTATGTACGAGAAGTAGTGAGGTTGCATGGTGTACTCTCAAGTATAGTGAGTGATCGAGACCCACTCTTCATGAGTGAATTTTGGAAGAACTCTCGACGTGCATTAGGTCCGAAATTGTACTTGAGCATAACCTATTATATCCAAAAGGATAGCCAACTGAACATGTGAATTAGGTGCTTGAGGACTTGTTGAGAGCATGTATATTTGATTTTGGAGGATCATAGGAAGATCACTTGCCTCTTGTTAATTTAGCATACAACTAAAGCTACTAAGCTAGTATAGGTATGGCACTATTTGAAACATCGTATGGACAACCTTGCAAATCATCTATAGGTTGGTGGGAAACGATGGATAAGGTAATACTTGGACCGGACATGACCCGTGAAAAGTCGAGTTAATCCAAAAAAAGATGAAGGCATCTCAAGATCGGCAAATGTCTTATGCTGATAAAATACATATTGACCTAGAATTTAAAGTGGGTGATATGGTATTTGTTAGACCAAAAATTGGTATAACACCCATGCTGCCAAGTATGATAATGCAGAACTTGATTTTCAACACTTATGATGACATGACTAAGCATGACTTAGTGATGACATGACTAAGCATGACTTAGTTGGTGTAGACCAAATGGTACTAAAGAATCAAGAATAGACTTAGTATTCCAAGTTAAGTACAAGATGATATTATCAAGAAATGTTTCCATGATGCCCGTGAGCTTTTGGAACAAGAAATTCAAAAGCCCATATAGTCTTTTGGAATAAGATATTCGAAAGCCTATATGTTCTTTTGGAATTAGGTATTCAGAAGCCCATGATACATGATCAAAGGATAGGAAGAATAGGCCATAAATATGCATAGTAGTCCATTAAGCATGTTAATCAACTAGGCAGATAGTCCTTATGTTCATAGTACAATGTCCATGTAATAGGCAAGATGAAGACTATGCATATAAACACTTGTTTAGACAAAGTTCATATGATTCTAGTTGTATCACAATTGCTTTGGGTCCAAAGAGCTTTATTATATGCATATTCATGTTCCAAAGTGCACAATCAAGGTAATAGGCATGTCCAAGTCCTTATTCATAAAAACGAATATGTTTACATTCAAATCAGAGTTTTCCCCAAATCAATTTAGGGTTATAAGAGTTTAATTTAAGAGTTGAAAAATAAATAATCACCTCTTCCTCCATATCCCTAGGTCCGTATTTATAGGGGTATGAGGTTCGTCAAGGCTGCACGATGCAGCATTTGGCATACTCAACCTCCAGCATGCGTAACTCTCGGAAACTTCAATGGTGCCAGGTTTCATTCTTTATGTTAGATGACTTTCGGTATCCTATATTGATAATAAGCGGCATCATTATGCTGCGACATCAATTTGAGGTAACATTGACATGAAGCGGCATCATTTAGTATCACATCTGCTTTGATAACTTTTGTAGACATTGATGACATTCATCATCAATGTCGCATTTAAAGTCCGCAGCATCCTTTGGTGGTCGACAGAGGGTGATATCTCTAAAGCGCGATATTGATAATTATCAATTTTAAAGAGATGTGACATTATCAAGAAGTGACACAGATGCAGGGCAACATTGATAAACGATATTTCCTTTAAATGCAATGCCCCAGAAATATAACATTAACTAGATGCGATATCGGTTAACTAAGATATTGGCAGGATGCGATATCAATCCCGGCCTTATTGATATGCGGCATTATCTGTGAAGTGGCATTGATAGCCCATAATGTCCATACTTCATAGAAGATTTATGACATGTGGCTTACTGATAAAGTGCAGTATTGGTGAAGCATGGTATGAATGGAGTGTGATATTGATGAGGGTCGACATTGTTTATAAACTCTTAAAGATGCGAATTGGCATTAGTTCTTCTTCATACTTTCGGTATTGCTTGTTGATATAACATTGTAACTATGCGATTATGTTGCACATTTTCGACATTGTTTTGTTGATGCGAGATGCTTCTAATTCTTAAGGGTAGCATAGTTCCTTATCGTAGCCTTCGACATTGCAGCCTTTCGATATTACTTTTACCTTGTCAGTTTGTACGTCGCTTGTTGTCATATCAACGATCCACGTCATGATGTTCTTTGGCATTATCAGTTATCTTATTACTCTTCAATTTTGACATAAATGTCTTTGCTCTTATCCTTTGGGAATTATATGGATAACATTAGCCCCCTTCCTTGTATAAAATTAGTGGTTTATACTTTAGTGTAAAATCAAGATTTCCTTTATATCGTCGGTTCCTTATAAGGTTTTCTTTCTAATCCTGTTTTTCCACACAATACAAATGAAATGTCAATTTTTATTATAGACTTAGTATTTAAATCTTTAGTGATCCTTTTCAAATTTAGTTGAGTTATGAATTCTTTAATTTGGGAAATTTCCCATGTTCGCTCATATAAGTCGAGATTATTTTCAATATTGAATATTAACAACTTCACGAATAAAAGCTTTGGAAATCATGTGGTGATTTAAATTTCCTGAATAATAAATTAGAAATCATTTAATAATATCATTGGAGAGAAGACCAGCAACTCATTTTGGCCATAATACGAGTACCCCGAATAGAAGTCTAGAAAATTGTCTGGCAACAATAACAGACCAGAAAATTCTTCCGATAATAGTGGATGATCATAAAATCTTTCTGACAATAATAGAAGATTAGAAATTTATCTGACAATGATAAGAAAAGACCAGAAAACCATCTGACTATAATGGTAAATGACCAGAAAGTCCATCTGGCAATAAGAATAGAAGACCAAAAAATCCATTTGGCAATAGGAACAGAAGACCAAAAAATCCATCTGGCAATAAAAATAAAAGGCAAAGAAATCCATCTGGCAATAATAAAAGACTAGAAAAATCATCTGGCAATAAGAAAAGAATACCTGAAAATCCATTTGGCGGTAATATAAAAAGAAGACCGGAAATTTATCAGATAATTCGAGATTGTTTTATCTTCGCTTTAAGAACAATAGCTTATGTTTGACCGATCTTCCTCCAGAAGATTGCTTTTGCTTTGGAGCACTAATGGCTCATTTTTGGCAGATCTTCCTTTAGAATGTTATTTTGATCCATTCTTTTAGATAGAGTGCAGTTGACTCAATTGATTTCATCCAGTGGATTTGGTTACCTATCTTAAGCAGAACCAAAGATTTATCCAACCTCCCTCTAGGATGCGCTTTCAGTCAGGCCTTATAGGCAATATTGGAGGCTAATTCGATGCTTTGGCCAGGAAGTTTTTAGGCGGAACCAAAGGCTTACTTCGTCCTTCCTCTAGGAGGTGCTTCAGTCGAGCCTTATAGGTGGTGCTGAAGGTTGGTCGATGCTTTAGCTAGGCCATTTTCAGGCAGGATCAAACGCTTACTTCGTCCTCCCTCTAGGAGGCACCTTAAAGTAGTCATTTTCAGGCAAGAATAAGGGCTTATTATAGATCTTCCTCTAGAAGATTGTGAGCGCTAATGGCTAATTTTTGATAGATCTTCCTCTAGAAGATTGTAACAGATCCTCCTTTTGAAGATTGTAAGAACTAATGGCTAATTTTTTGACAAATCTTCCTCTAGAAGATTGTAACAGATCTTTCTTTTGAAGATTGTAAGCACTATTTGCTAATTTTTTGATAAATCTTCCTCTAGAAGATTGCAATAGATCTTCTTTTAGAAGATTGCATGCATTAATGACTAATTTTTTGACAGATCTTCCTCTAGAAGATTGTAACAGATCTTCTTTTAGAAGATTGTAAGCGCTAACAGCTAATTTTTTTGACAGATCTTCCTCTAGAAGATTGTAATGATCTCAGTTTGGATCAAATCTCTTATTGCCGCCTTGAGTAACGGTTTAGATCTTTTATTTTAGGAGATTCTTACTCCTTTCCATAATTAATCTAGTAGATATTTTTTTTAACTTCTTTAGTCATCCATTGTCGGGAAATATGGTTGCAAATGTTCGACATTCCATGTTCTCGCTATTACGTTGTCATCAGGTTGACATAGTCTATAGGTGCTAGGTGGGATTACTTCATGTATGATTAGGGTTCCTTTCCAATTTGGCCCAAGTGCTCCGTCCGATGGATTCCCAGTATTTTCCATGACTCTTCGAAGAACTATATCTCCTTTTTGAAACAATCTCTCTCTTACTTTAGAGTTGTAATATTTGGATATTCTTCGTTGATATTCAGCTGTTAGTACGGCTGCTTCATCTCGTAACTCATTTATTAAGTCAAGGATTCTTTCTTTAATTCTTGATTTGGATCAAATGCATATGCAATCCTTCGATGAGAAGGTACTTCATCCTCAATCGGGAGTATGGCTTCGCATCCATACGTTAAGGAATATAGGGTATGTCCTATTTCAGTTTTAGTGGAAGTTGTATATGCCTAAATTACAAGGGGTAATTCCTCTACCCAATTTCCTTTAGCCTTGTCTGAGAATAGCATTAATAGTCTTATTAGCAGCTTCATTGGCTCCATTAGCTTTGGGGTGTGATATAGATGAAAAGCCCTTAATAGTTCCATTTCTATTACAGTATTGTGTAAATTCTTTACTTTCGAATTGAGTTCCATTATCGGTCTTATCTTGTGTGGAATTCCAAATCTGGTAGCAATATTTTTGATTAAAAAATTGAGAACTTTCCCTGACGTGATATTTTGGAGCGGTTCTGCTTCTATCCATTTTGTGAAATAGTCAATGGCCACCATTGTGTATTTAGCGTCTCCTTTGGATATAGGTAGTGGTCCGATTAGGTCAATTTCCCATACATCGGAAGGCCATGGGCTTGAGATTGAAGTCAATTCGCTAGGTGGCAAACGTGAAATCTTAGAGAAGTTTTGGCACTTTTCACACCTTTTCACATAATCGATGGCATGACTAGTCATCTAAGGCCAATAGAAACCTTATCTCATAACCTTCTTGGCTAACTTTATGCCGTTAGAATGGTCCCCACAGAACCTTTTGTAGGCTTCTCTTAGCAATTCCGCTCCCATTTCTGGATCAACACATCTTAAGTAAGGGTGCAAATATCCTTTCTTATAGAGTTTTTCATTCATTATGATGAAAGTTGGAGCTTGGTGTTTTATTCTTCTTGCTTCTTTTTTCTTTATTGGAAATTTCATGTTTATCAGTTATTCAACAATGGATGTCATCCAATTGTTCTTATACTAGTCATTCGTCTCTGGATGAGAAAATTTCTCTTAGAGGGTTTCGCTTCCATTTTCTGACTCCTCTTCTGCATGCGTTAAGGCTTGTGATATGGTTAATACCATGGATTCATTTCTTGATTTGAGTGCCTTCTCTTCTATACTAGGGTTTTGTTGGTAGCGTACTAGTATAATGCGTGTTTTTGGTGATCCTCGCGAGCTAGCTAACTTAACCAATGAATCAGCTTGAGAATTCTTTCCTCTCGATACTTGGTGTATGGAGAAATCTTCAAATTGGGTTAATTTTAACACCTTTTTGACATACAGGACCAACTTGGCATCTTTTGTCTTAAATGTTCGATTCAATTGATTTACCATTAGTTGGAAATCACTAAATATTTCAATTCTAGGGATTTTTAACTATAGGGCCAAAGTGAGTCCTACCACCATTGATTCATACTCTACTACATTATTAGTGGCTAGAAATCCCAACTTCATTGCATCTTGTAAACGATGTCCATCGGGGGTAATAATCACATATCCTACTCTAGCACCTTGTTTGTTTGAAGCTCCATCCATAAACAATTGCCATTCAGGGTTTAAATCCTTCTCCTTTTCTGATAGTTCTTTAATAAACCATGTACATTCATTAACAAAATCAGCTAGGACTTGTCCGTTGATTGCAACTCAGGGTAGAAATTCAATATCATATGGCTGAGTTCTACTCTCCATTTTTCTAGTCTTCCTGAAGTTTCGGGTTGGCTAAAAACTTGCTTAAGCGGGAAGTTGGTTAAGACCTTGATCGGATGTGCTTGAATGTATGCTCTTAGATTCTGTGCAGTGAGCATCGAGAAGTATGCTAACTTCTCTATAACAGGATATCTAGTTTCTCAATTTTTTTGCCTCCTGCTTGTATACACTGAAAGTTGAGTTCCCTTGTCATCTCTTACCAGAACCAAACTAATGGCATGTTTAGAAACTGCAATATAAAGGTAAAGGTTCTCCGCATCCATGGGACCAGACAAAATTGGTGGCCTATCAAGATGGTCTTTCAATTCCTTGAAAGCTTTTTGGCAATCTTCCCATCATTCAAAGTTTTTCTTCTTCTGAATCACATCAAAGAATGGATGTATTTGTCGATGGCCCTGGAGATAAATCTATTCAACACTACTACCCTCTCATTTAAGCTCATTACATATTTACTTGTCTTGGGTTCTGCCATATCCTCGATAGCCTGAATTTTGTTGGGGTTGGCTTCGATTCCCCTAGCATTGACTATATATCCCAAGAACTTCCCAGACTGAATTCCTAAATAACATTTCTACGGGTTGAGCATCATTCGATATTTCCATAATACCCCGAATGTTTCCTTAAGATCCTTCAGATGGTTGCTTTCCTCTTGATATTTAACTAGCATATCATCCACATATATCTCCATGTTTCGGCCAATCTATTCTCTGAAGATTCTATTAACTAATCTTTGGTATGTTTCCCCAGCATTCTTCAACCCAAGAGGCATAACTTTGTAACAATATGTTCCCCAATATGTTATGAAACTAGTGTTTTCATCATCTGGTTTGAACATTGAAATCTAGTTATATTCGGAATAAGCATCCATAAAAGATAAAAGTTGGTGTCCACTAGTCGCATCGACTAATTGGTCTTTTCTTGAAAGGGGGTAGTAGTCCTTTGGGCATGCCTTATTCAAATCAGTATAATTGACCCATGTCCTCCATTTGCCATTAGATTTTTTGACTAGTACTGGATAGGCTAACCATTTTGGGTAGAGTACTTCTCCGATAAATCCATTTTTGAGTTATCTCATGAACTCTTCTTTCAAGGCATTAAATCAAATTTTATCAAACTATCTTTTCTTCTGTCAAATAGGTGTAATACTCAAGTCTATATTCAAAGCATGACACATAATGGTCGGATCCATTCCAACCATATCTGAATGGGTCTAGGCGAACACATCTTTGCTGGATTGCAGAAATTGAATTAATTCTCCTCTAAGTTCTTATCCAACTCTTTTCCAATTTTATAGTCTTTGTTGGATCAATGGGATCCAAACATATCTCCTCAAGGTCCTTTGTAGGCTTCATTCTTTCCTGTTCACCTCTACAATCTAATTCAGTGATGATCTCCTCACCTTCTACTTTGTCTTCCACTAGGTTTGTTTCTTCTCTCTTCCTTTTCTTTTCAAAGAAATCAAATTTTCTTAACGCATGCTTAGTTTTCTCAATAGACTTTGTTTTTTCTTCGGATGATTGGCTTGAAAAACCATCACCCAAAGGCTTTTCAATTTAAACTTTAATTACTTCATTTTTTCCGAGTCATAGCAAGAAAAATTATCTTGTTTATATTGCTCAAGAGTGGCAAAGTACATTTCATGAGAGCTAAATTATTCTCCCTTTATGGTTCCCCAACCGCTTTTGGTTAAGAACTTCACCATCAAGTATTTTGGTAAAACAAGAGCATCAAGTTCATCTAAAGCTAGTCCCCCAAAGAAGGCAATGTAGTAGGAAGGTTGATCCATGATGACAAAGAGAGTTTCAAAGGTTCTAGAGTGCGGTGGAATATGTCCATATATAATAGGAAAGATGAAGTCTATGCATATAAACACTTGTTTAGACCAAAGTTCATGTGATTCTAATTGTATCACAATTGATTTAGGTCTAAAAAGCTTCATTATATGCATATTCATGTCTAATAATGTCCAAAGTGCACAATTAAGGTAATATGCATGTCCAAGTCCTTATTCATATAAATCGAATATGGTTACAATCAAATTAGAGTTTTCCCCGCATTAATTTAGGGTTATAAGAGTTTAATTTGAGAGTAAAGAAAAGAAATGATCACCCCTTCCTCCATATCCCTAGGTCCATATTTATAGGGGTATGGGGTTCGACATAGCTGCTCGATGCTGCATTTGGCATGCTCAACCTCTGACATGCTTAACTCTCGGCAACTTCAATGGCGTTAGGTTTTCATTCTTCACTTTGGATGACTTTCATTATTCATTATTGATAATAAGCGGCATCAGTATGTCGCGGCATCAATATGAGGTAACATTGACATGAAGCAACATCGTTTAGTATCACATCTTCTTTGATAATTTTCGTGGACATTGATGACATTCGTCATCAGTATCGCATTGGAATCTGCGGCATCCTTTGATTATCGATGAAGAGTGATATCTTCGAAGTGCGGTATTGATAATTATCCTTTTTGAAGAGATGCAACATTATCAAGAAGCGGCACTGATGCAAGGAAACATTGATAGACGACATTCCTTTACATGCAATGCCATAGAAATATGACATTAACTAGATGCGATATCGATTAGCTACCATATTGGTGGGATGTAATATCAATTGTGGCCTTATTGATATGAGGCATTGTCTATGAAGTGGCGTTGATAGCCCACGATGTCCCTAGTTCATAGATGATTTACGACATGTTGCTTACTGATAAGGTGAGGTATTGATGAAGCATGGTATGAATGGAGTGTGATATTGATGAGGGATGACATTGTTTATAAACTCTTATACATGAGGATCGGCATTGATTCTTCTTCAAACTTTCGGGTATTTCTTGCTGATATGACATCATAATTACATCATTATGTTGCACATTTTCGGCATTATTTCATTGATGCGAGATGCCTCTAATTCTTAAGGGTGGCATAGTTCCTTATTATAGCCTACGACATTGCAGCCTTTCGATGTTACTTTAACTTGTTAGTTTGTATGGTACTTGTTGTCATTCTAATGATTCACAGCATGTTGTTCTTCAGCATTATCAATAACCTTATTACTCTTCAATTTTGACATAAATGTGATTTCTCTTATCCTTTGGAAATTATATGGATAACAATATTTATGAAAATGTCATCATTAAAGAGAGTAATTAGGTTTGGAAATTTGGAGAAACTTATACCGAGATTCGTTGAATCTTTTCCTATTTTAGGACGGATCTAAAAACTTGCATATAGAGTGGATCTCCCCAAAAAGATGGTTGGCATTCACAATGTATTTCATGTTTCACACTAGCATAATATGTACATGACTCATGTATAGTGGTTGAGAAAGTCAATTTAAGACGTGGATGTTGAATCACAAGCATGTATGACTACAGAACCTATTCATATTGTTAAGAATAGGGACAAGAGACTTTGATATAAGGTTGTTAAACTTGAATGAGGCACATATTCTAGGGATGGTACGTTAGAATAGGAAGAAAAGATGCGAGCTTCCAATCTAGAACATTTTACCAGCATGATTCCATCTACTCTAAGTAAATTTTGTCTTAATATAGTTGGTTAATGTTGCATGCTAGAAAGGAAATTGCTTTGTGTTGTCATTATTGATTGCTTGTTTTCATATTTTTATGCTAAGTGTAGGTTTCGTTGTGCCCGTAGGAATAGATACGATACATTTTTGCTTCTTGATAGTTTCAGGGTCAAAGTCCTTTTAAAGGGAAAGAATGCAATAACCCATTTTTTCGGCTGTTAGTAATTTAGATAATTAATTGGTTTAATTGAATTAAATAACTTTATCGAACAAATGACTTTGAACTTTTAAAGATATATGTGTTAGGAATCGAGATTATTCCATTGCGTTCGTAATGCTATTTACATAAGAAAACATATAAAGTTTGTTAAAATAGATTAATGGGTTAATAAGAGAAGAGAATAAGAGCTACAGACAAACATAAATCAGATTAGACCATTATAATTCTAAAATGGACCTCATTCCACTTTACTCTTTATTTTTCTCTTCTTCTTCTCAAAAAGTGGATTGCAATTTATAATTTTTCATAACTCCTTCAACTCCCAACATGAAATTACAAATAAATAATCTAAATTCAAGTTAGAAGATTCTCCACTAACCTTTCTACTCGAATTGGTAGCTTGGTTAAGACCGAGCTTGGATTTCTAAGTTGAAAGCTTCAAGAGTTGATTTGAAAACTTGAAGTTAGGATTTCTTTGGATTTGGTAGGTGGAATTTACTCTCTATGCTATATGATCATTAATATATTCTTGTTAAATGCTAATGGTTGATTTAAGGCTCGATGAATGAATTTGAGTTAGGATTTTTAAAATGAGAATTATGTTGAATGAGTATTTATAAATGTTTAATCATAACATGAGTGTACTGAAAACACTTAAGAATGAATGTAATATATTGATATGTTGCTTTAGGTTGTATCGATTATTACTTAGTTTAGGAATGATAGTATGAGTAGAGAATGAGTTAGAACGTTATAAAATTACACTATTGGATGTATATAGGAGTTGGAATTGGAAGTTGAGTATTTATAATCGTATGTTTGTTGAATGGAATTCACCACCTCAAAGTTATTCATCGAGTGTACAAGGAAACAATACTCTCTATATGATGAATAACTTATAATAAGGGCGTGAATCTAGGCGGAGAGTCGTAGATGCAAACTACCTCCGTGACACAGCAAAAACATAGAAAATAAAAGGGACGAGATGAAAGAGGGAAAGAAACAATGATGGAATGAATTTCCACTACGGCAAATTCATCCATCAAGGTTCACCCTTAGCCAAATCAGCCATTCAAAGTTTAAAATTCTATGTATACACTTGAATTGCAAAGGTTTGGTTTCCCATAATATTTTAGTGCAAATCAGGGTAATTCAGATGTTTGGATGACTTTTCTAGATGTCTAAAATCAAAACTAGACATCTAATTCCCTAGTTTAGATGTCTGGTTGGGATTGTAGAATTAAACAGCTAGGCCTGGTTTTAAATTTTTAGGACTTTGGGGGTTTTGGTTTGGTTATGGATTAGGAGATTCTCGAAAGGTCCGGAATGATTAAGGGGTAACAATATGAGTTTGGGAATGGTGCTCCATATCTATGTAAGCATATGGTTTATGTTAAGCCATATGGAGACTATGATGATGGTTCAAAATGCGATCCAATTCGTAAGTAGTTTTATAGAGTCATCTAGTGATCACAAGACAAGATGACTAGAGTATTGTGATATACGATTCTATAAGATGTTGTATATATGGAGTAAGTCTTTATTCCTTGGCTATGGCTTTAGGATATTTTATTTATAGACCATTTGTTAAATGAGGCATGGTTGCCTCGATAGGATGTGTTGGACGACATTGAGACAAAGACTAGGAAATGTCTTATCTTGGTAGCAAATGCCATAAACCTAAGTTACTTTGAAGTAAGGGTTATGAGCGTTGAGTTACTTGTCCTGTAATAAACGAGATTTTCGACCCTCGAAAATCGATACTAATACACCCACTGTATTGCGTGCGGAGCATTCAAGTGTCGAAAAAATCGATTGTTAAGGATAAAGAAAATAAAGACAGATAAGAATCTCACATGAATGGAAAAATATGTAATATCAATAATCTTTACAGTGGAAAATTTAAAGTACATATATCAGAGTCTAACCTAAGCTCAGCCTGGACAGTTATAAACATATGTCCTTACAAATGCTGAAAAACAACAAACACGGTGGAAAAGTAAACTACATCCATGTGTTGATGAAAATCTCCAGCTCTCCTCTGGAAACTCCAAGCGTCTTCAGCTAATCCTGAAACTACTTGGATCTGACCTGCGTTTTAAGAATACCCGAATCAAGCTTTGCAAACCAGCATGAGAAACACGAATTATGAATATACATGACAGCCTCACAGATCGGATTAATGTTAAAATAAAACATTTTTTTAAAAGAAAGGGTATCTCATAAGACCATGCTACACATAAACACAGATGGGGTTTTACCTTACGATAACCAAAGTACTTTATATCGAAACATTTTGCTATTATCTTTAATGACATTGGTTTTAAAACACTTTTAAAATAAATGTATATAGAAAGGAAGTTCCAATACTTGGACAAGTCGACAGAGTATATGGTATCAAGGGGTAGCTGAAATGTTTGCAAGGCATTGCAACTATTTTGGGAATACAATCAAAATCATAAAGCTTGTATTGGAATTGGATTTCCAACATGACAGGGAACTAGTGGCACTTTCCTTCCTTTATGGATTCCATGTATAGCAATCATAGTACCCGATGGCTTCTCGTATAGAGACTCATACACCACTATACCATGTTGCTACACTACTATGAATCAGCGTATCCGATGGCTTTTCGTACAGGGACTCATATACCACTATACCTGTTCATTTAAACTCAAAGGCCACAACACCTTTTTATCCATGATAATCCGATAGTCTGTAATATTGTAATATATCCTTTGGACTACATAGTTTCCCGTATCATTTCTGGGATGTGAGGCTCGTGAGGCCACACTTTACTTTCCACAAAGCAAATTCTACTTAGAATTCCATATTGTCATTTCTAACAATACACTATTGATTTCCATAAAAGTACAACCTCCGAGTTCGTATGCCTCAAGAAAGGGTGTAAAGTATAAGAGGGGTTACCTCCAACACCACCAAACAGATGTACGTTTGTAAAAACCAATGTACATGGTCTTAGAAATACAATGTCAGACATTCGTTCATACAAGTTGTCCAAGCGAAGGACAAACCGAAGGCACTCCTCCTACTACATCCTGTTTAGGAATTACCCCTAGGATTAGTAGCGTGTAATCCCCGCCAATCGAAGATTTTTAGAACGAATGCACTACTTCCACCATATATATAATATGGGAATCACCCTAGAGGTAAGTGGGAAGCAGCCCTACATTATGAAGATCTTTGTCTTCAAAATCATTGTTTTTAACATGTCTTCACTTTCGAACGTGTATATTGGTTCGAAGTGGTTTTCGGATAGAAATCACCCAAATCCGATCCCTGTCTCTTCAAACTAATCATCGATAAAAAAAATGTTAAGTATGTAGGTGATTATTAAATATCATCCAATTTATAAATCTTTTCATCCAAATAAATATCTCTTCAGAGATATAAGCTTTAACCATTTTTATTTCTTTTAGTATTATGGGATTATTAAGCCTCTTTTTAACTTTAGAAATACTAAATCATTTCTTTTAAATTACTTAGGAAAATATTTCCATCTTCTAATATTAGAATAACTCCAATCTTAACAGAGATTTCATATTCCCAAAACATATCTTTAATGGGTTAAAAACAATATTATTTAAACATCGTTTACTGTAAACCGAAACCAGTTAGTATTGAATTAAAGGGTCCATAAATTACTCAATACTAATTTCCATATTCAACCTGTACTATTCGTCGAATAATAGTGAAATCACTTTTTAAATTCATACAGATAGTACAAGTTCCCTCCTCGGAATTTAATACAGAGTTTAATTAGAATGTTTTCTTAACAACCAAAATCATATTTTAAATCTTGTTTAACTTTTGAAAACTCCAAATCTCTTTTCTTTTATCTTAAGAAAATGCGGCCCGAGTAAATCAAATATACTGTTCCCTCCGTCGGGCCAGTCTGGATAGTCAGGGGAAGCAAGCAACTGGTTTCTTAAACTCCAGCCTAGAGACTATCTTTCTATCACCCATAAGACGGTCAAGTTGTTTGATCGACTCTAAACCTTTTAAAATGCTTATGCACTTATTTGAAAAATATTTTCAAAAGATTCGGGAAGAAAAACTCAAGTTTAAAACATTTATTCAAAAGAGTGAATTATGGAAAAGGACAAACTTTGAAAAAAAATTAGGCTGAAAGATAAGAAGTTTTATTTTTAGGCTGAAGGACAAATGCTAGTAATATTTAGCATTATATTCAACTTTTACACTATACAAAATGCTAGTTGTAACTAGCATTATATTCAGTTTTACACTGTGAAAAATGCTAGTTATAACTAGCATCGTCTTTCAACCAAAAAAATAAACTTTTTGTCCTTCAGCATAAAAAAGTTCCTAAGTTTGTCCTTGTGCCTATGTTCTTGTATTCAAAAGTTGTCAAATTCTATTGCTGAATTACTAGTGAATAGTGATTTTAAAGCTTTATAGATCAAAACACCAATTTCATTATTTATATGTTTGTTTTTATAACTCAAATCTCTTTTAAAACAATCTAACATATTTATGGACTTATTTCATATTTTTAAAGATTAAAAATATCCATTTTCAAAGAATCGAAAATAATATTTTACGAACTACCAAAATGCGACGAATTTGAAAACTTGATTTGGACATATCTCAAACTTTACTAAATAAAATCTTGATTTTTCCTTTTCATTTGAAAACTACAGTTATAAGGGTTTGGAAAATTTTTATTTCAATAAATTCTGACTTATATTTCATTCTACACATTGATTTAACTTTTTATGGTACGAAATTGCGAACTACTGCTACGCGACGAGCTCATTTTTACTCAATTTTTCGAACTTAACCAAACTTTACCGAAACACTTTTTAAAACTTTTATATAACATTTCAAACCATTTTAAACCCATATTTTACTATTTTACTTGATTCCAAAATTCATTTTCACTTTGTTTCGAAGTATTATAATATTATATCATTATAATATTCAATTTTCTATTTTTCAATTTACAATTCCTTTATATAATCCATATGATATTTTCATATCATTTTCATCTTTTAAAATCATTATTTTTCAAAATCAAATCCTATTATTTTACAAATAATTTCAAAACTCCTCCTTTCCAATTTCTTTTATTTTGAAACCAAATTCTAACCTTTATAAAATGATGCTTTCTTGATTTATAAATCAAAGAGGCTTAATACTCCACATACACATATTATTTCAGAGTATAATATGGATTTTTTTTTCATGAATTAACCAAGTTACATCAATAGTTATAATAAATTTTAAAGTAATCATTTAAGATTTCTTGATTTAACCGCATTTATATTTAAAGTGATCATTTTTATTCAGTTGAAAATGATTTTCACATCAATAGTTATAATAATTTTTTTATCATAACCAAGTTACCAACCAATCACAACCAAGTTATCAATCACTAAAATCAACCAATATTTATCCACTATTTTAATTAACAAATTAATCGTGGATATCATCATTTAAAATTAATTTAAGATTTAATGAAACTAAAGTTAGGATATGTTCTTACTATTATAGCTTCCCCTTCGAACTCCTTGAAATTATTTCGGTGGCACTCCAGCAGCACTTCTCTCCACTTTCTCCACTCCGATGCTTTATGAACTTTCTCCTTGACCTTAGTAGTGTTTGACCTTGATGTTTGGGTGGTGGCTGCTCGGCCTTGAGTGGTGGATGGGGTGAGTCGTGCACTATAAAGGAAGAAGGGAGTGGTTTGTTATTATTTTGGAAGTGGAATGATAATGGAAGTTTATGCATATCTTATTTCTTCCTTGCTTATATTTTTACCATTATTTTTCTTGGGAAGAAGAAGCCATTAAAGCTTAGGAAGGAGAAGAAGAAGAATATGAAGAAGGAATGAATGAATTTGTGAAGATATGGATGTGTATTTATAGGGTTAGAAGCCTTAGCCCTTAAGCTTGCAAATGGACCGAAATACCCCCTTCCCATCATGTCATACAAGTTACTCCCCCTTATCCCCTCATGTGCACTTGCACCTCTCATGTCATGATGTGTAGGTGATGGAAAGTTGATTTGAGGGTTTCTTTTTGAGGCTTAAGGGTGAAGTTTGCATTTATATATACATATAAAGAGTTTATATATAAATATGTATACTTTGTTTTAGATATTTTCTTTAGCTTTGATTTGAATAATTGTAAAGGTATATGTGTATGTGTATGTATATGTATGTACATGCATGTGTGTATGTGTATCAAATAACGTTGCAATGATTTGAAACAAATTCCGTTCGACGAAAGGTCGAAAATCCGAAAGGCTGAATCCCGGTCACATTTTAATTTTTTAATAAAACTATTTAATTATGTAAATAAAACTTGAATATAAATTTCTTATCATATCTAAATAATTAAAACAAGATTATTTAAGTTATAAATCATATTTACTAATAAAAATCCAATTGTAAAAATACGACGTCGATCTACCAAAATGCGACGAAATTTGTATATTTTTATAAAATAAGTGTATATATTTATAAAACCATTATAAATCACTTATTATTATTATATAACAATTATATAAAGTTTATTAAGGCTATTATATTTATAACATTTAACAAATATTTAGAAACTTATATTTTCTAACTGCAAAAACCCGACGAAGCTAATTTCTTTCTTAAATGAGTTCATATATTTATAAAACCATTCGAAATGAATTATTATCACTATATAATTAATCAAAATGTATTATTCAATATTTAAAATCAATTATTTGAATATTTAAAATTAATTAAATATTCTAGATTTAAGGGATGAAATTCGGGGTCATTATATTCTTCCCCTTAAAAGAATTTCATCCCCGAAATTTAACCACAACCCAAAACCCAAAACCCAAAAGAGTATGCCCAAAACATTATTTTATAAACTTAAGCCCCTATAATATACATAGATTATCCGTACGCAATATCTGATTTGATCTCCTATTCGAATCCATAACTTTACTTCTGAACTAGTATCGATCCTTCCATCCTCTAGTGCGGACTCTGATCAGGCTTCTTGATCAGAAACCCCTGCTTTCCTTTCATAACTCTCAGCTATGATAGAAAACTCAAGTATCCAACCGCAACCCTCATCAATGTTCGCCGTCAAGAATCAAGTGATAAATCCTTTTTCGGACCAATGTAAAAACCTCAAAGTCCTGTACTCGAATCTTAGACCAAAATCGTGCAACGAAATGATCTATGTACCTCATACGTACTTATTAACCTTCCCAAAAATTTTATAAAAACATTTCATAAAATGTTTACTCAAATATTTTTATAAAGATGCTTCTTTATATATAATTACTTTAAAAAATTTATCACCAAAAATTTCTGCTTTCTTTCCAATGAAACCATTTCAATTTCAACACTTAGAAAATACCTCTATATACTTAAATTCGAAAAAATCTTTGAGGAAAGTTTTATATTTTCTAAAACACACTTTATTGGGTCAAAACGAATGTTGCATAAAACATCATTACGATATCCCAAAAACACTATTACAAGGGTCTGATTAATTATACTTAATATTAATTTTTGATGTCGAACTTAAACTATTTATTAGTTAACAATGAATCAGATCAAGTTGGGGTATCATTACCTCTCAGACCTTGAATGGACGTCGTTCTTAACTTAAAAATAGTTATAAGTTACCTACCTAAAATCTTAACATCAAATGTAGGATATGTATAAATCCCGTATGCTATATAAAAGATTTCCTTTCGGAAATCACTTACTATAACAACAGTGTTATAGTCTATGTCTTCCTCACTTTCCCGAAAACATTTATTTAAGACAATGATGTCGAAATCCATGTCTTCTTTCATTTAAGCCCTTTTGAAATCACTTTTTAAAATATAGCTTAAATCTTATTTTAAATATCACTTTCAAATCATTTCTCTTAAAAGATATTTTAACTTTATAAAAACTCTTTTATAAATATAAACTTTCTATTTTATAAACTCTACTTCTAAAATTATAACTTCTAGCAAATCATTTAAATTTTTTATAAACCTTTTTCAAAATACTAGGATTTAAATTCTCAAAATCTCTTTTTATAAAACATATCCTCTAAAGCCATCTTTTACAGAATTATTTTATTTTTGTAAAACACACTTTTATACAACATGATCATTTATTATCTCATATAAATTCATTATCCTTAACCCAATATTATTATCAAAAACCTTATAGTCAAATCGTAAAACTCAATTCACAAGGCATTCGTTCAATCAATAATTTATAATAACTGAATGTTATTACTTCCTTAACCACAAACTAACACACATAAATATCTATATCTTTTTGAAAGATATTCTTTTATACATAAAATATAGTCCATTAAAAAATCAGTGTGTCGGTTTGCCTTGTTAAGTATTTAGGAATCCCAATCGAATACATGTGGCTACCATGCATCGACCAATATTCTTAAACCATAAACAAACCGATTAACGCAAAACATTTTATTAGTCACTAGCAAATACACGCTCATATATATAATGCACTCAAACTCATTCTAGGGTCTCTTACCCCATCTCTAATGAGTTACTCATCATAGGGCATTACTAACCCTATCTTTGATGAGTCTTACCCCTACCAGGCTCAGATGTTTGCTCAACCTAAGCTCTGATACCAAATGTTACGAACGAGACTTTCGACCCTCGAAAATCGACACTAATATGCCTATGTATTGCGTGCCAAACATTTAAGTGGTAGAAAAACTGATTGTTAAGGGTAAAAGAAAATAAAAACAGAACAAAATCTCACACTAATGGAATAATTTATAATATTAATAATCTTTACAATGGAAATTTGAAATACATATATAAGAGTCTAACCTAAGCTCAGCCTGGACAGTTATAAACACCTGTCCTTATAAATGCTGAAAAACAACAAACACAGTGGAAAATTAAACTATGTCCATACGTTGACAAAGATCTCCAGCTCTCTTTTGGAAACTCCAAGCGTCTTTCGTAATCTTAAACTACTCGAATCTGACCCGAGTATTAAGAATACCTGGATCTGGCTTGGCAAACTAGCGTGAGAAATACGAATTATAAACACGGACAGGTTTCTACCTTACGATAACCAAAATACTTTATATCGAAACATTTTGATATTATCTTTAATGACATTGGTTTGAAAACACTTTTCAAATAAATGTATACACAAAGAAAGTACCAATACCTAGACAAGTCGATAGAGTATATGGTACCAAGAGGTAGCTAAAATGTTGCAAGGCATTACATCTATTTTGGGAATACAAAAAAGCTCGTATTGGAATTGGATTTCCAACATGATAGGGAACTAGTGGCCTTTTCCTCCCTTTGTGGATTCCATGTATAGCAATCATAGTACCCGGCTGCTTCTCGTACAGGGACTCATACACAACTATACCATACTGCTACATTACTATGAAACAGCGTATCCGGTGGCTTTTCATACGGGGACTCATACACTGCTATACCTATTCATTTATACTCTAAGGCTGCAACACCTTTTTATTCGTGATTATCTGATAGTCTATAATATTGTAATATTTTTTTGGACTATATAGTTTCCCGTATCATCTCCAGGATGTGAGGCTTGTAAGGCCACGCTTTACTTAACACATAGTAAATTCCACTTAGAATGCCACATTGCCATTTCTAACAACACACTATTGATTTCCACAAAAGTACAATCCCCGAGTTCATACGCCTCAGGGAAGAGTGTTAAGTATAAGAGAGGGTATCTTCTACACCACCAAACAGATGTACGTTTGTAAAACCAAATGTACGTGGTCTTATAAATGCAATGTCAGACATTCGTCCATATAAGTTGTCCAGGTGAAAGACAAACCGAAGGCACTCCTCCTATTACATCCTGTTTGGGAATCACCTCTAGGATTAGTAACGAGTAGTCCTTGCCAATCGAAGATTTTCAGAATGAAGGCACTACTGCCACTATATATAAAATATGGGAATCACCTCAGAGGTTAGTGGTAAACAGCCCTACATTATGAAGATCTCCATCTTCAAAATCATTGTCTTTAACATGTCTTCACTTTCGATTGCGTATATTGGTTCGAAGTGGTTTTCAGACAGGAATCACCCAAATCCGATCCTGGTCTCTCCAAACCAATCATCGATAAAACGATGTCAGGTATGTAGGTGATTATTAAATATCATCCAATTTATAAATCTTTTCATCCAAATAAATATCTCTTTAGAGGTATAAGCTTTAAACCATTTTTATTTCTTTTAGTATATATGGGATTATTAAGCCTCTTTTTAACTTTGGAAATACCAAATCATTTCTTTTAAATTACTTAGGAAAATATTTCCATCTTCTAATATTAGTATAATTCCAATCTTAACAGAGATTTCATATTCCCAAAACATATCTTTAATGGGTTAAAAATAATGTTATTTAAGACATCGTTTGATGTAAACCCAAACCAGTTAGTGTTGATAAAAGAGATCCATAAATTTTAGACCAATTATAGTATTCAACCTGTACTATTCGTCGAATAATGGTTGTTTGTACCAAAAGTTGGCACAAACACCCAATAGAGATTTTGTAGAGGAACCAATGAAGAATATTAAATGTAAATAGGGACAATACAGTTGTAAAGCAATAAGAAATAAGCTAATAACAAAGACACAACATTTATAGTGGTTCGGTGTTGTTTGCCTATGATCACTTTGAATAGATAGCTTTATTAATCACTTTGTAAACTGAGTACAATAGGGATCAGATGAAAATCCTTAGTTACAATAGAGTACAAAGCAACCAGCAGTGTAAAAATCCCAAAAATGAACAATTAAGCCTGTATTTATAGAGGAAGATGGCGAAAGATCTCCCTGGAAATTCGATAGAAGGATCTCCAAAACCATATGGGCCCATAGGAGGGATCACATGGCCCAAATTCCAAAAACTAAGGATCGGGGCAGATCCCTATTTTTGAGGAATTTTGGGGTTCGATCCATATGGGAGCTTCTCAATGTTGTATTATGCCTAGCCTCCAAGTTTCATGCTAATTGGTTTAGTAGATGTTGAGTTATTGCTCGATCATTACTGCGAAGTGTGTTGTTACCTGATTCTGGCTGATCCCTATGGATGGAAGAGGGCCGATTTCTCTTGCTTAGTCCTTTTTAGGTGCGATCAATAGGGTAGGCTCCCAAGGGTCCCCACATCTTGTTTCCAAAGTTTCATATGTATTAGACTTATGGATCTTGAGGTATCGATTGTTTTCCATTGAGTTACACTTGTTTGGATGAAGTAGGCCGATCTCTATGATTGAGAGGGACTATAGCCGATCCCTTTTCTATATCAAATTATATTCCATACTTAGAACGTTCTATATAGCATATCTCTTGATTCCGTTCAATACAGCTTCACATTACCATCTGTACTTGATTTCTGGACCCCACCATCATCACTCCGGGCTTACTGGCCTTGATGAAAGTCGAGTCTAACTTGTCCAATCATTTTGGATATAGTCGGGTCAAAATGTCGGATAACACTTGCCCCAAAGTACGTCTTGTGTTGAATATGATGCTCTTTGAATCGAAGCAAGTTAGAGTTGTCGGAAAGAAATCCATCCATTTTTTTGAATAGTTGCTATCCTTGCGTCAAATTATTTTTCAGAAATGTCATATCTCTCTTTGATCGCCATGACGCTTTTTCGATTTCCAATAGTATAAATTCAGGATTATATTCCGTCAGCTGCTATCTATGTCCAGTTCTACGAGGTTAGTAAGTTATGGCTATCTAATTCAATCTCGACCTTGAAAGCTTTAGGTTTGAATTCAATTTCTGCCGATTTCAAAAATTGAACTTTTAGAATATACACGTACACGTTCTTATTGTTGGCTCTGGATGCGTTTGCACGCTCATGGGTCGTCGCCAAATTTAGTTAAATTAGATGTAATTTCATTGCATTTATATATTTATTTACTTTATATAGATTTTTATGTACATGTTTGCATGCACATAGGGTTCATACCCGATCCCTTTCCTCCCTTCTTTCTTTCTTTTTTATGTTTATATGGATCAGTATTTCTCTGGCCGATCCCTTTTTTTTAATAATAGGGATCAGATTGGATCCCCAAGTCGAGGGATCATACCCGGTCCCTTCATATGTTAGGGATTAGCCTTTCTGGCTTCATGGAGAAGCTAAAGCAGGCCGAACCCTCTAGCCTTGTATATAAACTAACATTTTCCTCTCCATCCCTTACTTTAGCCCATTACTTTCTTGCTTTCATTTCCTTCAACACCGAACCCTCTCCTTTTTCCTTAGAGCTGAACCCCCTCTTCCTCTCTTCGAAACTATCATCATCTCCATCACTCAATCCACCACCCCCTTGAATTCAAGACCTTTGCCTAGCCCATCTCGAACGTGACAATCCACACTCAAATACATATAGGTAGATTTTGATTTGCATACGATTTTGATTCATGACGAGACGATGGATCCAGCCTTGCCATGGGTTGAATTAGGTGAGGAAGATGAGAAAGTAAAGAATGAGGAGAATGAATTTTGAGGGATCGGTGTAGAAGGTTGAAGTGGAGGACAAGAAAGGTTAAGTATATGGATCGGTGCAATGGCGATGAGAGGGATCGGTCGTGGTTAGGTGTAGGGAGGAATCGAGCGTATACCGATATGGAGAGGGATCAGTTGTTTGTGGAGTAAAGAGGGATTAGTTGAATTGGTTGACAAGGGATCGGTTGTTTGTGGAGCATGGAGGGACCGGTTGAACTGGTTTCAACATAAGGATTGGTGGTGTTAGAGAATAGAGGGATCGGTCATGGGCTTTTCGAGAAGGATTGGCTATGAGGACTTAGCCGATTTCAAACCCTTGAACCGAGATTGAAGCCTTAAACAAACCACTCCATGTAAACTTGTATGAACAATCAAAACCAATCCCGTCTTAACGAACTTGAACATGTGACTATAACGGACAACAGGATTTGCATTTCCAATATCGAACTTGAAACTGAATGACTAAACTACCGGGACTTAGAATATGAATTAAAACTTAATATATGGACTTCAATAATGAACTTCACACTTCGATATGTCGTTGGTTGATCCCAAAGTTTACACAATCGATCAATCTAAATGCCAGTTGAGACGGTCAACAATGACGGTCACTCTAGTCGGAATCCAAAGTCTTGTCACTTACTTTTGCTTTTAATTTTGAATTGTTTATCTCTGCACTACACATACTGCAACACACTAGTTTACACTTAGCGGGGGGATAGGTAAAATTTTCTAATCTTGATTATCTATTGAGTTTAGTTGATATGGGCTCCAGACGTTTAGGGCGTTTGGCCGCAATGTCTTCTAGATGTTGAGTCGAGTTCTGCGACTGTATCCGGCAGGCTTTCTCCTTAACACCAAACCGAGCAATCAGAGAGTTTTGGTCCGTCGGATGACCTTTTCTCCGATGTACCCATCCTTCCGGTGGAAGAGATAAATCCTACCCCAGACATTGTAGAGGGTGCTATGTTTCTGGATAACCCGATGGATTCCTAAGCCTCCGGAATTGGTGAGGCTTCTCTCCATGGGTTGTGCTCTAACCATGGGATCCCATTTGGAAATGTTCTAGTCCCTTCAATGAATGATAGGGCCCACTTGTCCCTGAAGGGGTATACGACATGTAATAAATTTATGTGCTAGGCCGGATGTGTGCCGCCTTTTAATTCTTTTATTCGAGAGATGCTAAATTATTTAGGAATGGCTCCTGCTCGGCTGCATACAAACAACTATGATTTTCTTCAGGGCACTTTCTTGCTATTTATGGATGTTCTGTTCCATCCGCCATCTCCTGAAGACATCAAATTTATCTACAATTTTAAACAATGGATGGGAAGCCTTTCTTATACTTTCCTCGAGCCCTCGCCCAACTGTCAAGTTCTGACTAGTGCTTGGAACAAGCTCGGTATCTTTAAACATGAATGGTTCTACGTTTATTGTCCACTTGGCTTCGCGAGGCGATGGTTGGAAGGATATAAGTGCTGCCTTCACTTTATTCTCAAATTCTTTAGCCCAAGTTGTATCCTGAACTAACAAGTACTTTGAAAATTTATTGATGTCCATCCACGCCCAGAAGGTGATAGTTTTTCAAGGGTGGTTTCTGCAATCCTTGCCACCGCAGTTGAGGATAGGGACATCAGATCCCTTGTAACCGATGAGTGGTTATCTCGTTTTGGGATGCTAGAAGAAGCTCACACCATCGGGCTTTCGGGAAGCGTTGCGCTGTAAAGAAACGTTGTGGAACAAGAAGGTGGCACTGATAGCCCTGTCAAGCCCTCAATCAAAGAGGCTCAGGACGATGCCGAAGAAGGCGAAATTAGAGCTGATGAAGCCAACAAGCCTGGCGATGATGATTCAAGTCAAGGCAATGCTCCTGCATTCGAATTATCACAAGGAATGAAATCTCATGTGCCAATAAGAAAAGGAAAAAAGTTAGCCTACAAACTCCGTAGGATAAAAACTGCTAGAAAGCCAGAGTTCATCATCACCTTTGTTGAAGAAGAGTCTTCCTCTCAGGACTTAGAAAGTTCGATGGAAGGATTCTCGAGTCTCCGGATCCCTAATGATATCATGACCTTTAACTTTCCCAACATTAGTGATGGGAGGCTTAATTCTCCCACCAAGACCGGTGGTGACATTCCTCCCACTAGAAAAGGGGAAAACATTCCTACCAGCACGGCTTCAATAACTGGTCGATCTAGGGGACATTGGGACACTCACAATCACACGCACTTCACTGCATGATTTTTGTATATCTTTTATTTGATGGTTACTTACACGCTCTTGTTTGGTTTGCAGGTGCTATGTCTCATTCCTGTGCCTTTGATCGCTTGAGGGACTCCTCGACATAGTATGGATCCAGTCGTGGTTCAGACTCGGGCAGGTGTCGAGAAAGGGATGATGGCTGGGAAAGAATTCATCGTTCAAGGGAGTCTTCATCCTCTTAAGATAAGTCTAAATCTCAATCATCTCACCAGGAATCTGAACCCAATCCTCCTATGCACAGCGGCGACCAGACCTCTTCTCATGTTCTCCAAATTACCGCGTCACCCGAACATCATTTGGGTTCATCTGGTTCCCAACAGCCTCACGGTCGCAAGTCGAGCAAACATCCTATTGTTACCTCTAATCCTACTTTGACTACTTCAACTCCCGAGGCCTTTACAGTAGAAAGATTGGCCGAACTTTAGGTCTGTTTCCCAAAAATCTACTTTGATGGGCAGAAGTTTCTTCCTTCTATCCATACAATTCCAGGGAGTGCTAAAGTGAGTTCACTTGCATATGTCAATGATGTTTTTGTGCAGCATGAAGCATTCTAGCATTTAGCCGAGAAAATATCCAAGGTGTCTACTGAAAGGCAACCCGATATTGATCGCCTTAAGTTGGAGGCAATTTATGATAAAGACAAAATCAAACACCAAGATAATGAGATCACGGAGTTGACAACGAAGCTAGCCGTGGCAGAGAAGAGTGCTAAAGAAACATCTGAAGCGGCTAGTCATCTGGAATTGGCTCACAAAAAGGAGCTAGACGCTGTCCTTAATCGCAACAGTGTACATGCTCTAGAGAAGGACACACTATAAAAAGAGAAAAACATTTTAGCCCATCGCATTGAGAAACTTGAAGAACTTCTTATGAAAGAGGAGGAAGAAAAGCTTGATGCTCCGGAGGAGTCTCAAAGGTATTGTGAAGAGGCCATTGAGGCTCGGAAGCTGAAAATTAAACTCGACAAGCAACTCGCTCAAATCGAAGTCCTCAAGGAAGAGGTAAGGGAAGCTGACTGTAATGAAGTTAGTGAGCAAATTGAACCTAGTTGGAGGATGCTAAAGAGGCCGGCCGGAATGAGATTAAGGACATGTTCATCCTTTGGTTGTTGAATACAATGCTAAAGTCCTAATTCATCATGACTTGAGTTTTCTTGGAGAGGGCTACCTCGAATCGCTTGCCGAGGCTTGGGAATATATCGTTGAAATAAAGAAGAAAACCCTCGGCGAAGCTGATTTAGATGAGGGTAAGATGGTACAGGAGATTCTTCATGGGAATGAAGCTTTAGATCTTGCTGCTGCAAGGCTCCGATACTTTGATATTTTAGCACCCTTTGGCAAAAGGAAAAACATTCCTGAAGCTTTGGAGTCTGATCCCAATGGTCCCCCTTTACTTCAAATAACCGGAGCATCTGTTTCACTTAGCTCGGGATGGGATCCGAGCTATGATCCAAACAGACCCGATTATCAATCAAAGGTCCTATTCAAGAAGGGAGCACTCCGATGACAACTGAAAGTCAGCCGGACACAGGGATCCCGCTTTATTCTCCATTATTCGAGTGGTTTCGCCCTTCATGTCTAATAGTTATGGGCTTATTTTCTTGTTCCTATGAATCTGCAGGTCTTTCGACTTCCAATCAGACTCCAGGAAGTGGTGCTGCTATGGAGCAACAACTAATGTTTACTGAAATTCCAGCGGCCACCGACATCCCAAGGTCCGATGCTCAAGTTATTGGAGCTCTTGATGATGATAAGGCCGATGATCAGCCGCTGCCTAATGAACTTGATGATGTTGTGATCACGGGTGCCTCTAAACACATTGATGAGCTCAACTTAAAGGAGCACATCGAGAGAGAGAGAGAGAGTCATTGAAGAAAAAAGCTAAAGCTGAACCCGTTGATGTGGATGTCGATGATTCAAATCTCGTCCCACTGCAAACCATTCCACTCGATGGGTCGGTTCCTAGAGAACTCCCTCCAACCTCTGAAATCTCTCTTGCTAAGGGTGGTAAAGGATCGAAGAGAAGGACAGACGGAGGCTCGGGTGGATCCACTCCTAAGAAATCCAAAAGGGAAAAGGGGAAAAAGAAGTAGTCGTCACTTCGGCTTAGTTTGTATATAGTTTGCATAGCTGTTTTTCTTTTTTGTTGGCTGTGATTGTGTGGGTATGGCCCGCACTTTTGAATAAACTTGTACTACAATTTCCAAATTTAATGCTAAATAAAAGTTCTTTATTTTCTATTGAACTCTTATATGAACTTGCTTAAGTAGTTGAGCTATTGCTTTTCCATTCAATGTACTTGTAATTCGTTGCACGTTAATTCAGAAAATCATCCATTAATTTTTTCTCAAGGCCTCCATGTAGTCGTAGCCTCAAGTTATACCAAACACTAGGCTCAAGTCCTAGTGTTTTGCCGTCGGATTCAACGGTTTAAGTGATTATACTCATGCCCCAGTCTCGGGTTAGAGGAGTTAGATAGTGGATGGTCGAACTCTATCCTTAGCAAGTTTGTACTCCTCCTATCGGGTTTAGGCTGGAGTTCATGGAATAGTGAGCGGTCGAACCACACTCATCTATTTATTTAAACTCATATACACATTCTACGATAAGAGTTAGTTGCGGGTGATCAGATCGCATGCAATTTTTGTTTATACTCCAGTCCAGACTCTAGGGACTTAGCATTGCTCTGGAAAATAATCGGACCGAAGTTTCCTTAATTAATTGATTTGCCCCAAGTCCGGGGTTTGACTTAGCGAGTGATCGGTCGTGTCACGATCGATTTTGATATATGTCTGTCCGATTACTCGGCGGGATTAATCTAGTTATCAGATGGTCAAGTAACATCCATTTCTTATTAAGTATTCCGTCCATCGGGTTGTGAGCGAGAACCATCGAATGAACGGTCTGACCACGTTCATTTTGTTTAGTTCAATAATGAACTTACGTAATCGGCTAGCTCCAAACTTGGGGAACCTGCTTGAAAATGTCAATATTAGTTAATTGGGTGTCATATCTAATACGTAATGCTATAGTAATCACAGATATGAAGGAAATTTCAAACTTTATTTGCCAAATGGAAAGAAATGACATAATTTGTCCTATTACATATCTGGAAAATCAAATGATAAAGCAAATTCGTAAATTAAATATAACTAAATGGAAAAAAATAAACTAAGTGAAATAGCGTCGTAGATGCTCTCTATTCCACGCCCTTGGGAGCGTAACGCCATCAACAGTCGCTGGCTTGAAATTTCCCTCTCCAAGCCTCTATTTAATGACATATGATCCTTCCCAAGTAGGATTCATGTGTGACAGGACAAGAAAAAACCCATTTTAGGATGAGATCGCTGACTTCAAAGGTTCTAGGTCGGACTTTAGTGTTGTAGTTTCGGGCGACTAGGTATTGATGTTCAGCTGCCCTTAAATCAGCTTCTTTATGCTTCTCATCTACAAAGTCTAGAGATTCTAAGAGGAGATCTCTATTCATTTTGGGATCATAGTAGGTTACTCGATGAGAAGGGACTTCGAGTTCAACAGGAATAACGGATTCGGAGCCGTTAGCAAGGCCGAATGGAGTATGGCCAGTCGCGGACTTGTGGGTGGTTCTGTAAGCCCATAATGCTGCTGGGAGTTCATCCACCTACTTGCCTCTAGCCTTTTCCAAATGTTTCTTCAGAATAGACTTTATGATTTTGTTCACAGCTTCAACTTTTCGATTTGCTTGAGAGTGAGCAACTGCCGCAAATCTCTTTTCAATATAATGTCGACGATAGAAATCTTTGAATTCAGCGCTATCGAATCGAGTCCCATTATCAGTTGCAATGGTTCGTGGAAGGCCAAAATGACAGATGATGTTTCGGACAATGAAGTTGATTACTTTCTTTGTCATGATCGTGGCTAAAGGTTCCGCTTCGGCCCATTTGGTGAAGTAATCAACTACTACGATATCGTACTTCGTACCACCATTTGAGATCATTAAGGAACCGATAATATCTATGCCCCATATGGCAAACAGCCATGAAATGACCATTTGTGGATTTCCGTCGACGGAGCTCTCGGAACTTTTGCATACATCTGGCACTTATCGCATCGCTAGCGTAATCAGCAGCATCTCGGTTGACAGTTGGCCAATAATACCCATAAGGGAGTATTTTCTTTTCTAGGGTTTGCCCCCCAGTGTGATCGCCACATTCCCCTTCATGAACTTCCTTTAGGACTCATTTTATTTCATTATGACCGTTACTCCAGAGCAGGGGAACGGAAAAACCATTTCTATATATGACTTCTTCCAGAATGATATACCGTGAAACTTTGCAGAGGACCTATTGCCTTTCTTTCCTTCATTCGAGAAGGACTTCTTATAGCAAATAGTGTTTAATTGGAGTTATCCACGACTCCTTCTCAGGCTCCATTTCCAGTACCCAGTCAATTTCCATCTGGTTTATGCTCGATGCATCTTGTACTTCGATTGGAACCAAGCCCATTTGTTGCGCATACCCGTTGCTAGCAACTTTGCCAATGAGTCGGCCTCTTTGTTTTGACTTTGGGGAATGTGCATGATGTCATAATACTCAAAGCCAATCAATAGCTCTTGGACTTGGATAAGGTACAGGGCGAGTTGTTGTCCTTTAGCCTGGTAATCTCCCCTGACTTAGTATACCACCACTGGGAATCACAAAAGATTTCAAGAGATTTTATTCCCAATTATCTAGCAAGTTTGAGTCCAACAATTAGAGATTCATACCCAGCTTCGTTGTTCGTTGCAGAGAAGTCAAGCTTTAAAGCATAGCAAATTGATCGATCTTCTAGGGTTACTAGCATGATTCTAGCTCCAGAACGATGATCATTGGATGCTCCATCCGTATACATTTTCCATCGAATGGTAGGGCCTCCACCTCTCTTTGGGAGATCATCCTGTGTAGTGAATTCTGCTATAAAGTCCTCTAGTGCCTGTCCCTGGATGGCTCTCCGAGGGAGATAAGTCAAACTGGCTCAGCTCGGTGTTCCACTTGAGTAACCTTCTAGATGCCTTAGGTCGCTAGAGGACCTATCGTAACGGCTGATCGGTGTAGACGTTGATGGGATGAGCCTGAAAATAGGGGTGGATCTTTCGTGAAGCAATCAACAAGCAGTACACCAGTTCCTCTATTTTTGGATAGTTCCTTTCATCTCCTGTTAATCGCTTGCTAACATAACCGGTCTTTGGATTCGATTCTCCCCATGAAGCAGTGTGGCACTTATAGCATGTACCAACATGGCCAAGTAGATATACAAGTCTTCGTGATTCACCGGCGTTGACAAGACAGGAGGCCTCTCTAAGTGGTTCACCAAAGCTTGAAATGCGTCTTCACAGTCCTATGTCCATTCAAAGTTCCTTTTCCCTCTGCTAACCAAGTCAAAGAAAGGAATGCACTTATCGGTAGCTCTGGAAATAAATTGACTTAGGGTGGCAATCATCCATTTAGGCTCTGTACTTGTTTGATGGTCTTTGGTGCTTGGATGTTGCGAATTATTCGAGTCTTCTCGGGATTAGCTTCAATTCTGCAAGCATTGACAATGAAACCCTAGAACTTACCTGATGCAATGCCAAAAGAACATTTCAAAGGATTGATCTTCATCTTGTAATATCAAAGGATGTCGAACATTCCTACAAAGTCTTTAATGTGGTCGCTTGATCATCGTGACTTCACGAGCATATCATCCACATATACCTCCATCGTCTTTCCAACCTAATCTTTAAACATCCGGTTAACTTGGCGTTTATAGGTACTCCAGCATTCTTCAATCCGATTAGCATTGCCACGTAGCAGTACAATTCAACGTCAGTAATAAAACTGTTGTGCTCTTGGTCGGGAATATGCATCGGGATTTGATTATATCCGAAGTACACATCCATGAAAGATAGCAACTAGTGTCCTGCGGTTGAATCCACCAGTTGATCAATCCTCAAAAAGGGAAAGCAGTCTTTTGAACACGCCTTGTTTAAGTACGAGTAGTCAATGCATGTCTGCCACTTTCCATTCACCTTTCTCACAAGTACAGGATTAGATACCCATTTAGGGTAGAGGGAGTCGCGAATAAACCCATTTCTTTTGAGCCAATCCATTTCCTCTTTAAGGGTGACAGATCCATTCGGATCCGTGCCATGCCTTTTCTATTTCACCGGGACATGCCTCGGGTCGATATTTAATGCGTGGCTTGCAATAGCAGGCGAGATCCCACACATATCAAAATGAGTCCAAGCGAACATATCAATATTAGTTCGGAGAAAACCAGCAAGTTCTTTCATCATCGGGGGGTTGAGCTGTGATCCGAAATTTAGGACCCGTGACGAGTTGTCGTGGCTGATCGTGATGTCGATCGTCAGCTCAGTCGGTGCAACCTTGGTCTCTTTGGCTCCTTCTCGTCATCCCTTGGATTTATATCTTTATAGAACCAACTGTGGCCTCCGAGCCAAGGCCCAGGCGCTGGTTGTCAATCTTTGGTGGCTTAGATGTGGAGAGACTCGTCCATACCCTTACCTTTCTCCTTCCATTGAGTGTCTCTCTATTCAACCACATAGCAGGCACGTCTAGTCGCCTGATCACTATGCACAACTCTAACACTGTTATCATTTGGGAACTTCAAAGTCAAATACCATGGGGAAAGAGCTGCTCAGAATTCAGTTAGGGCCGGTCAGCCCAGTAAATCAATGTATGGAGAGCCAACATCTAAAACAAAAAATGGCAACATTCGCATCCTCCTATGGTCACCTTCTCCCAACTCTACTGGAAATTTGACATAATCGATAGCTTCAGTCGTAGCACCGTTAAAGCCATGAATGCAGGCTTTAGATGGTTTCAAATCCTTGGCTTCCATCCTCATCTGATCGTAAACCTTTTTGAAAATTATATTAATACTCAGTCAAGATCCTCCACACTAAGGCGAGGCCGATCATGGCCGAAATGACCATTGGGTCGATCATCGGTGCCTCTATCTTATCTGCATCTCTACTTCTAAATACAATGTCGTCTGCCATTGTATGCTACTGTTTTGCTGGAGCCCCGTCTTCTATACTTGAACAACATTCAAAATTCATATGCTTGATTGTGCTAGCATAGCGCTCCATCTCATGCCAGCTCTTATCATCTAGATGCAGTCCTCTGACTATTTTATTGATCACTAATGTTCCACCAGTCCATGCAGGCTCCTCAGCCCTATGTGGTGCTTGTCCTCAGTTGGGTTCGGATATCCCCTGCCTGCCGTCTTGCGGGGGTTTAACAAACTGCTGTAGTTTTCTTTTCCAAATCAACTTCTTGATAATGTCTTGGAGATGCTACATTCATTTTTTTATGACCATAGCATTATAGAATTGACAATATTTTCCAATCTACTTCTGCCTCTTTATTGACCCTTTTGGAGGTGGCTTCTTGTATGCATGGTATTGCATATAGACAAATAGACGTTCTCTATAGATGTATTTAGTGTTGTGTAGGTATCATACATTGGAATCCTTGACTTTTCTCTTCCAGAATACCTTTTCTGCTCACGGTTCCTACCAATGCCTTTCTTTTGTTGATTCGATTTATTTTGGACATTTACTTAAACTTTTCCAGAACTCTCCTCGGATTGTTTCACCGCAATGTTACTCTGCACTCCCTCTCCACTTGATCCCATAACATTCTTCTTCCTAGAGCATCTAGTTTCCTCTTTCCTCAAATATTGAGTTGCTTTTGCATAGAAATGCTCCAACATTGTGGGTGGTTTGCCAGCTAACCAATCGCCAAAGTCGGACTCTGTGTCAATCCCTCTTATTACCGCCATCAATATTGAATGGTCATTTGGATTACTGACTTTCATGACGTCTGTATGAAATCTCTCCAAATAGTCTTTTAATGATTCTCCTAGAGTCTGGATCGTGCTTGATATGGACATTACATCTTTGGGGCGAGCTGCATGCATACGGAACTGCTCCACAAATTTTGTTGCTAAATCATCAAACTTAGAGATTGACCATGGGGATAATCTCGTAAACCACATCGTTGCTATGCCAGAGAGAGTGATAGAAAACATTTACATTTTATGGCATCATCAGCTCGCGTAGAATCCGTCAGCCATTCATATATCATGATGTGTCATTTGGGGTCGATTTTTCCCTTGCAAGCAGGCATCGATGGCATGCTGAACCTCCTTGGATACTCCGCATGTAGTATATTGTCGGTAAATGGGGTATGGCTTCTCAATGTTCCCCAATCATCATTGGTCAAGCCTTGGCTCTCCCTTAAAGGTTTTTTTATCATAGTTGTTAAGTCTAGTGTTTGGATAGTTGGAGCCAAGCGGTAGCCGTGCTTCACCTCACGTGAATAGTTTGATCGATGTCTACGGGTCGTTTCACACATTATTGCCTCAACATCCTCTCGATGAGTATCATATGCATTTACTTCATCGTTATTCTGAGGAGGTAACTGGTTTGCATCCACCTTAACTCTGGCATCTAAATCAATCATAATGGCTCCAGTATGTGCTCCAACATGAAGAGGCAAACTTCCTTCTTTGGAGGAGGGATCGGCCCTGATTCCTCTACAAGGATCAGGCCCGATCGGTCCTGGTAACCCTGGGAGGCCTGTTTTTTGATACCTCAGATGCTTCTGCGCGATATCCGTCTGTTCTGCGTTGTCTGCGTCTATGATAGTCATCTGATGAACTAGAACTCTAATTATAATAAAGGGTTGGCTCTCTCCTAGCTTTCCCGCGCTATTGCTCCTAGAGTTGATTCATTAGATCGATATTGGTTTGAATCTGCTAGTTCAACTCTTGGTGGCTATTCATGAGCTCTCTCATCGGATTCTGAAGATCAGCCCTTATGATGAAATCAGTTGGATTTTGGACATCAACTGGATTGGTAGCATTAACATCTACTAGTAGATTGCTCTGGCCTCCTTGCTGAATGCTAGCATTCTTGTTTCCTTCTACGTTTTTAGAGGTAGATATGATGTTCCTAACCATTGTTGATAGTTTTCCTTAGAATTATTCAAATCTGAATAGAATAGATAAACTACTTAAAGATAATTCTAGATCTCTTCCCGGGATTCATGCAATCCAATAGCAGCAAAAGGATCCAAATAGAGCTGAGAATCTCGTTCTAGTGAAAGCACCAAAATGTTTGTACCAAAAGTTGACACAAACATCCAATAGAGATTTTGTAGAGGAATAAATGAAGAATATTAAATGTAAACAGAGAGAATATAGCAGTAAAGCAATAAGAAAAAACTAATAATAGAGACACGATAATTAATAGTGGTTTGGCATTGTTTGTCTATTTCCACTTTGAAGAGATAGCTTTATTAATCATTTTGTAAACATATTACAATATGAATCATATGAAAATCCTTAGTTACAATAGATTATAATGCAACCAGCAACATAAAGATCCCAAAAATGAAAAATTAAGATTGTGTTTATAGAGGAAGATGGTGAAAGATCAGAAAATTTAGTAAAAGGATCTCCAAAACCATATAGGCCCACAGGAGAGATCACATGACCTAAATCCCAAGATATAGGGATCGGGGCGGATCCTTATTTTGGAGGAATTTGGGGGTGCAATCCCTATGGGAGCTTCTCAATGTTGTATTATGCCCAGCCTCCAAGTTTCATGCCAATAGGTTCAGTAGATGTTGAGTTATTGCTCGATCATTGCTCCAAAGTGTGTTGTTACCTGATTCTGACCGATCCCCATGGATGGAAGTGGGCCGTTACCACTTGCTTAGTCCTTTTGAGCTGCGATCCCTAGGGTAGACTCCCTAGGGTCCCCACATCTTGCTTCTAAAGTTCCATATGTATTGGACTTATGAATCTCAAGATTTTGATTATTTTCCATTGAGTTGCACTTGTTTGGATGGAGTAGGCCGATCCTTATGATTGAGAGGGATTATAGCCGATCCCTTTTCTATAATAAATTATAATCCATACTTAGAACATTATGTATAGCTTAGCTCTTGATTCCGTTTGATTACAGCTTCATATTACCATCTGTACTTGATTTTTGAACCTCGCAATCATCGCACTGGGCTTATTGGCCTTAATGACACTTGAATCTAACTTGTCTAATCAGTTCAAATATAACCAGGTCAAAATGCTGAATAATAATGGTGAAATCACCTTTTAAGTTCATACAGATAGTATGAGTTCCCTCCTTGGAATTTAATACAGAGTTTAACTAGAATGTTTTCTTTAACAACCAAAATCTTATTTTAAATCTAGTTTAACTTTTGGAAAACTCCAAATCACTTTATCTTAAGAAAATGCAGTCCGAGTAAATCAAATTTACTGTCCTCTCCGTTGGGCCAGTCCGGATAGCTAGGGGAAGTAGACAACTGGTTTCCCAAACTCCAGCCTAAAGACCATCTCTTTGTCACCCATAAGGCGATCAAGTTATTTGATCGACTCTTAACCTTTCAAAAAATACTTGTGCAGTTATTTGAAAAACATTTCCAAAAGATTCGGGAAGAAAAACCCAGGTTTAAAACAATTATTCCAAAATTGTAAAATTTCGTTGCTAAATTGCTGGTGAATAGTGATTTTAAAGCTTTATAGATCAAAACACCAATTTCATTATATATATGTCCATTTTTATAACTCTGATCCCTTTTAAACTATTTTAACATGTTTATGGAATTTATTTCATATTTTTAAAGATTAAAAATATCCATTTTTAAAGAGTCGAAAATAATATTTTACGAATTACCAAAACGCGACGATTTTGAAAACTTAATTTGGACAAATCTCAAACTTTTTATGGCGCAAAATCGTGAACTACCGCTGCGCGACGAGCTCATTTTTACTCAAATTTTCAAACTTAACAAAACTTTGTCGAAACACTTTTTAAAACTTTTATACAACATTTTAAACCATTTTAAACTCATATTTTAGTATTTTATTTGATTCCAAAATCCATTTTCACTTTGTTTCTAAATATTATAATATTATACCATTATAATATTCAATTTTTTATTTTTCCATTTACAATTCTTTTATATAATCCATATGATATTTTCATATCATTTTCATCTTTTAAAACCATTATTTTTCAAAATCAAATCATAAAATTAATCTTACAAATAATTTCAAAACTCCTCCTATCCAATTTCTTTTATTTCGAAATCAAGTTCCAACCTTTATAAAATGATGCTTTCTTGATTTATAAATCAAAGAGGCTTAATACTACACATACACATATTATTTCAGAGTATAATATGGATTATTTTTCATGAATTAACCGTGGCTATTTAAAGTAATCATTTCTATTCCGTTGGATATGATTTTCACAACATTAGTTATATAATTCTTTTTATCACAACCATGTTATCAACCAATCACAACCAAGTTATCAACCAATCAAATCAACCAATATTTATTCAAATATTTTAATTAACAAATTAATCATGCATATAATCATTTAAAATCAATTTAAGATTTAAAGAAACTAAAGTTAGGATATGTTCTTACTATTATAGCTTTCCCTTTTGGACTCTTTGAAATTATTTCGATGGTATTCCGGCACCACTTCTCTCCACTTTCTCCACTTTGGAGCTTTATGAACTTGCTCCTTGACCTTAGTAGTGTTCGACCTTGGTGTTTGGGTGGTTGTTGCTCGGCCTTGAGTGGTGGATGGGGTGAGCCATGCACTATAAAGGAGGAAGAGAGTGGTTTGGCACTATTTTTGAAGTGGAATGATAATGGAATTGTATGCATATCTTATTTCTTCCTTGCTTATGGTTTTACCATTATTTTTCTAGAGAAGAAGAAACCATTAGAGCTTAGGAAGGAAAAGAAGAAGATGAAGAAGGAATGAATGAATTTGTGAAGATATGGATGTGTATTTATAGGGTTGGAAGCCTTAGCCCTTAAGCTTGCAAATGGACCAAAATACCCATATCCCCAACATGTCATACACGTTACCCCCTTGTCCCCTTATGTGCACTTGTCTTCCTCATGTCATGATGTGTAGTTGATGGAAAGTTGATTTGAGGGTTGCTTTTTAAGACTTAAGGGTGAAGTTTGCACTTATATACATATAAGGAGTTTATATATAAATATGTATACTTTATTTCAAATATATTTTTAGCTTTGATTTGACTAATTGTTATGGTATATATGTATGGATATGTATGTATGTGCATGTGTGTATGTGTATTAAATAACGTTGCAACGATTTGAAACAACTTCCGTTCGACGAAAGGTCGAAAATCCGAAAGATGAATCCCAGTCACATTTTCATTTTTTACACAAACTATTTATTTATGTAAAAAAAACATAAAAATAAATTTCTTATCATCTCTAAATAATTAAAATAAGATTATTTAAGTTATAAAACCATAACTAATATAAAAATCCAATTGTAAAAATACGACGTCGATTTGCCAAAATGCGACGAAGTTTGTATATTTTTAAAAATAATGTATATATATTTATAAAACCATTATAAATCACTTATTACATTATATAAAAATTACATGAAGTTTATTAAGGCTAATATATTTATAAAATTTAATATAATTTTAGAAACTTATATTTTTTTAACTGGAAAAACACGATGAAAATAATTTCTTTCTAAAATGAGTTCATATATTTATAAAACCATTCGAAATGAATTATTATAACTATATAATTAATCAAAATATATTATTTAATATTTAAAATAAATTATATGAATATTTAAAATTAATTAAATATTCTAGATTTAAGTGATAAAATTCCGGGTCGTTACATGTCCTAAGTCCTCTTGGTAAAAAAATTGTAGCGGTTAGTCATGTATGTATCAGTTCGAGTTCGAAACAGCTATAAGTGGTCAATGATTCATTAGAGCATCGTGGTATCAGTGTTACAATGATGACCATACTTAGTAAGTATTGATCTTACCAGGAGACCAGAGGCATGTGTAGCGGTAAAGTCATGCTCGGTTGCCATGGTGATTAGTAGTTTATAGACTTATCGTATATTACATTGTATTATAGTAGAAATGTGATAACTTGTTGGATGAAGATGAAGATTCAAGTTGAGGTATCGTTTCACTACCTCATATTATACCATTTATTATGGTATATGATACATTAGTGTATTGGTAATCATGCAGTTTAATAATATTTCCTTTTCACTACACTTTATATTTGAACCTCTCTATGTTGTCTCTTTTGTTATCCATTACTTGAACAGGTTGACTTAGAGGAGGGATTCTGCTTATTGGAGGCAAGCTTTAGAGCCATAGCAATTATCATTATTATTATATCTATCTAGTTTTTTAGGTTGTTGAAATATAAGACTATGTGTATTATGGGACATGTCGTACATGATTTCATGAACTATTTAGACTCCATTTGCTTGGAGCATGATATATTATGATGTTGGATATTATGTCGCATTTATATGGTGTTTATTTTTTTCATACATGTACATTGATATTATATTTATTCCTTGTGCTGTAAGATAATTAGTTTATATATTGTGATAGGTATGCTCTATTTGTTTTAAATACTACCTTACAAACCATCATTCGTGACACTTGTGGAATCTAAGTGCCTTTTGTTCATGGATCATTGGTGTCATGAATATCAGGTTATTGCACCATAATCCCAAATATATCGATGTTTATAATGAAATTCTTCCGAATGACGTTACAACAATGGAAGATGTCTCGAGTCCTAATTCTTTCATATTCTAAACATGACTTTTTTATCATATTTTATTCAAAATCGAGTTATAGATTACTTAATTAAATCAAATTATATCTTAAACTACTTGCTGTTCAAATATGGATCATTACATTCTTCCCCATTAAAGGAATTTCATCCTCGAAATCCTAGAAAGAGGATATAACTAAGACAGTCTGGTCCATAGTTACAATGCATAACAATGCACGAGAAGCACTACCATGCACGTGCACCAATATTGGTATGCATAGTCGCAACTGATAGCATACTTATACACAAACAATAGCATATACTTATGTAAATAAACAAACATTTAACACTAGCATGCAACAAACAAGCATAGTAACTCCTATATTATTGCACATGCATAGTGCACCAACTTACATGCATGATAAGCAAACACTGTAGTATTGGACATGTAATGCAATAAGTGCTCAAACAAATATATTATGATTGTAGTTATAGAAAACTCTCAAATGGAAAACTCACATGTTTCCTCCCGCATTCCCAAGTACAATCACTTCCACCCTTGAGTTTGTTTGGTTCCATAAAACGTTTTGGTCATGCACATATTCCCAAATGCGAGATACATAGAAGGAATGCAAAGTTGTTATCTAAAGGTAAGCTAAATTTGTATGATAGACTACCGACTCTCATGGCTATCCGATAAGTAAAGCTCTCTCTTGTCAACTTTCTGATCTTCTCGAATTGAACTCTATTCTTTCAAGAAAAAACTCAAATAGTCGCTTCATCCCCAAAAAGAAAATTCAAGTCTTGCATCTTCCACCGGTATAATTCCTATTTGGACATAAGGCTCTTTCATTTATAGTCGAATGTTCTCTACTTCCCCAAAAGTTTTTCTCATAATCGTCAATTTAAGCATCAACTGTATGCTAGCACCCAATCATAAAATGGTAAACGACACTGTGACCCGCACTAGGCTCTTAAACGTTGCCATGCTCGTACACGATGACCTTAACCACTGACGACGCTCCTTAGGTCCTAAACAACCTCATTACAAACTACATACAACTAGGTCAACTTGCTTGCGATCCTCATAGATGCGAAGGATATGAAACGAGCACCTATCATCAATAATCAACTATGACATATGTAATCTCATTTCCCCCTCGATCACCATATGATCCATCCACAAAGTCCCTACAAATCATCTCCTACTTCTACCGGGGCATCTTTAATAGGAGTAATGGACTAATCATGCTTTATATATCCAGCTTTGATGTGTTATTGAGCCTCTTACTTGTTATTTGCTGCCCTATTTTATGCTTCATTCCTTTTTAATGAGATGTATGCTCCATGTTATCACACATACTTCTAATATGGAACAGAAAGACACACTCATGTGATGACTCTCGCTAAGCGCCTTAAACCCAGGTCTAACCACAAGAAGAATAACGAATGCCTAAGTTGCAGGAAGCAGAAGCTCTACCACCTCGGGAATCATCGATTGAGATCCTTCTATAAGAAGAGATACTCCTAATGATCCGTACTTGGTGTATAATTCAAATCTCTCTCAGAAGAGATAACGTTTCATATTTATCTAGTATGAACACACTAACATCCAACTCTTAATCATGAGCCAAACTTCTTCATTCATGTGCCTTGAGTTTCTTGCTTACGTAGCAACAACTCCCTTTACTTATGCTAGGAACATGTCCAAGTCTTGCACAACATAAATCCAGATATAGTGCTACCTCTCATATCCCTCTAGAACAACTAATATGAGTGTCACATCCACATATTCTTCCATTCTCAAGTAAAAGAACGATCCTTCCTAGGAGTGATATTGTGGGAGGTCACTTTCCCCAATGACTTCTCAAAAATCTAAACCTCCATCGCCAAAAGTATCATATGTCCTCATTCAATCATCGAGCAGACCAAAGTATTGTCGACAAACACAAATACACACAAATCTAGTTGATATTTGAATGAGTGTCAACTCAAGTAACTCGTTGCATTGGCTAGTTGGAACGACAAAACCAACTACTCGTAGAATTCATTTAAAATTCGAACATCAATAGGCCTCCTTTGTAGCAACTGCTACAAGTATGTTGTGTTTTAAAGTACTTATCTTAGAAAAGACTTTCCCTCAAAGACTTCTCAACTCACACTTCCATTTCTTGTCACTTAAGGTTCCTCTAACCAGAATCGTAATGATGGATCTTTTCCTTTTCCTAAGACCAATATGAAACTCGATCACTTCGTAAGAAGATAGAGCAGAAACTTTATGGACACGCCTAGATATTTTCTAAAAGATTCACACTAAACTATTCATATTAAGAGATATAGGTAAATACTAGTGGTTAACCCTCATCAAGTTCTCAGGCTCACTACAAGGTTTCGAACCACTTCCTATTTTGTCTTTCACTATCACTAATCGACACATGGAATCGAGTACCATCAAGCTCTCTACCCTCTACATCCATTGAAATGCCATAGCTAATAAGGTTAGGACATACATAACGCCTAATAGTAAAGTCAATGCTACTTGACATTACAAAAGAAAAGACTATACCAATATCATGTTGTCCCTCATTGAGAACGCACAAATATGGGTATCCCTACATCAATGTCTCTATAATCCGAGTTATATAAAAAATTAACTTAATGCTAACCTGACTTCTACTCCTTACCTAAGCCTAAATAGACAAAGAAAAAATTATAATTTCTCAAGCAAGCTAAGTGAAAAGAAAGACTTTATTCTGCAATAGGTCATGCCATGATACCCAAGAAGCTTCTAATCGGACTTTACAAAGTCAGCTCTTGGTACGCGAATGTCACAGTCCATCCACCTACCCTTGTAACAGTTCAAACATCTTCTCGTGGTATTCCTTGCAATATTATCTCATGTATTGGTCAAATAGCAGATGGACATTAGTGATTCTGCAGTAAAGGTCTCACCTCTATACACTAGCTCCAATGTATCTCGTTGTTGCACTTTGGCCTTTACCTTATCGATTCCTTATTGCTAAGTGCCATGGAAGGCTATAAGCAATGACGAAGAGTAAAGCTAGGATAATGTGGTGGATGAATGCATATACTATAAAGTAAAAATTAAGAAAATACAAATGCACTCTCTCAACGTTTCATCCATTATGAAGTATCTATATCCTAAGTACATCAACTCCATATGTTCTTTATTTTTCCACGAGTATCTATATATATCTACTCAAAGGAAATTATCTACACATGGCTTTATGCATTCACTAAATTACTCCTAGAATGAACCATACCCAAACAGCGTCCCTTTTTATGCCTAATCGGGTAAACTAAGCTTTGACACAAAATGTGAAGATCCAACTGCTTGATACTTAGAATAAATGCCTAACAATGACAACTTACTCTCGAATATCACTAGTGGTAGACCTTTTAGTATAAATCATGACTAAAAATTAGGGAGTAACTCACAACGGAAGAATGAAATATAATGTGACAAGTATATATGTGAAAAATGGCATAATCAATGCATAAAAGAATGATAATAAAAATTCTCAAAAACATGATAGAAATATATATATATATATATATATATATATATATATCTGTGTGTGTGTGTGTGTGTGTATGTGTGTGTGTGTTCATGTGCGTGTAAGGTGGAATATAAAACTTATAAAGTCGTAATCAGAATAAATCAGTTTCCATAAACTTCATACACATGGAGTACTGAATAAACAAACAAAATATAGTACATGGTCTCATACAAAAATATAATACTTGATATAATAATGCATACATGGAATAAATTTGCCTATAAACAAGCAACACCTCCATGTCTTCAAAATTCCAACAATTATGCTAGCATATCCCATAAACCGGACTCTCGAACTAGTCATGAGTATACTCGAGAGATGTCATTAAAGAGGGAAAATAACAAAACATAATTTATAAAATGTCTAGTGTGAGGGAACTATCTGAAATTACAGTATACATACATGCATGCATACATACATACATACATACATACATACATATATATATATATATATATATATATGTATGTATAATGAATACACACACATAAAACATGCATAAGAACAAAGTATTTCAAAATGTCATACCTTACCCCTTTATTTACTTGCATCTAATAAGTTAGCAGGATAAACAATGTATTATTTCTGTAACAAAACAATATGTAATCACATGGTCTATTGTTAACTCGCCTTTTGGCAAGGCAGTACATAGGCGGATTTAACCTAATAGACTTCATGATCATCAAGGCAGACGGAGAGAAGGTTGCCAAGATTGGAGATCGGTTATATTTGAAACTATGCACTATAGTCGAATGGATTCGGATGGATAGAACCCAAAAAAATGACTAAGTATGGAACTAATACTTTCCTAGAAGATGGATCGGAATAGAGGGATCAGATTAAACAGGATGCACACAACACAACACAACGATGATCGCTCCATAACTCAACAACCACAAGGCGGATTGAAGTGAAACTTTGGAAACATGAAGAGGAGGCCTTAGGGAGTCTACCCTAGGGATTGCATGGCATTTGGAGAGGTTTGGAGGGATCAGCCCCTGTCTCTCAATAGGGATCGACCATCTTCCCTCTTAGGGATCGGCTAAACCCAACTTTATAACAAAGATCGATCAATATCTCAACATCTACACACCCAATTGACATGAAACTTGGAGCACAAGCTTACTATAGCATGTGGAACACCCCATAGGGATCAGACATCAAATGGAATACTTTGGAGGGATCGGCCCCTATTCCTTCAAAGGGGTCGGCTGAAATTAGAATATATGCAACACCACTTCATAGAAAACGCGATATCTCACAAACCGTAAGTCGAAATGGCATGAAATTTGGAGAGCAAGTAGGTAACATCATGGGGAACCCTTAGAAGGATCGCACCCCATTTGGACACCAAAATAGGGATCTGGGTTGATCCTTATTGTGGGCCCCAATGGGCCTAAAAATTCTTGTGTGGCCTCGTCATGGCTTGGAGGTTCTTCTACCAAAATTTCAACCCAAACTATGCATGTCTTCCCCTATAAATACAACAGGCATAGCATCAGAAAAAGAATCTTCTTTCTGCTTCTCTTTATCTTCAACCTAGGCTGCACTCTACCAATTTTATTCTTGGATTTCGGATTTTAACTGTAAACAAACTATAGTATAATAAAAGGGATTATTCTGGAGGGGACGTAGATCAAAGTTAGCCAAATCACTATAAATCCTATCTCTTTTTACCTGCTTTCATTTTTAATTTGTTTGTTCTTCATATTATATTCTCTATATTAGATACTATTTGAGATCTGTGACTGGATATTGGTGCTTTCACATAACTGGTTGTTAGTGGCCAATTTTGATGTAAACATTTTGGTGTTTTCACTGAGAAAGCTAGCCTCCATGGATTTAGAATTTAGATTTAGAGCTTGGAAAAGATCTAGAGCTTAGATTTGGAGCAAGGGTGAAACAATCAACAAGAAGAGTGCTACCAGAAAGGAGCCACCATGGAGGGAGTCATGCGACTTCCTTAGTAGCTGGAGCTAATCAAGCATCTATCTACATCACCAGGGATAAAATGGAAATGATGATGGATGCTATGCAGGAATGGATGCTGAAAAGACAGAAGGAGGTGATGCAGAATTTACTCTGGTAGATTAGACAAGATGGAGCATAGAGCCAAGGGAATAGAGTAGCAGGAGCTAATGACAACTTAGATCAAGGAGTTGAAACAACAAGAATCACTGAAATTAGAGTCGGGAACATGGAGATGGAGCTATTGGACAAAGGAATGGAATAGAGCAACTGGAGGCAGTCCTCGACCATCTTAGAGGGATCGGCTCTGATTCCCAAAGGTTAGGGGGCATGCCCCCGAATCTGATTGATCACGATGTTAGGGGACCTACGGTCGATCCCATTGAGCTTGGTGTGATTCGGAATTTGGTTGCTCGTCCGGAGGAGTACGTTCCGGAATTCTCTCGTGGACTCGGGGGAGAAGGCGGTTTGGAAATAATGATAGGAGACTACAGCTGGATGACAATGACATATTTGCAGAGATGATCAGGCGAGCTATACGTGGAGGATTGGTGAACAAGGATCTGGAGGATGTGAATAGAAGTCTGTTCACTCCTAATATTAGGAATGCTAGAAATCCACTAGAGTTTAAACTACTAACGCTAGAAATATATGATGAAAAGTCGGACCCAACTATGCACATGATGAGGTATATACGGCTCATGGAAGTACTGGGGGCATCTAAGGAGGTCATGGCAAGGTGTTTTCCACTTTATTTAACGGAGTTAGCTGCACTCTGGTTTAGGCAGCTGAGGAATGGTTCAATAAGGACATGGAGCGAGTTGGTAGATCGATTAATGAGGAAGTTTTGGGTCCACATCATGAGACCCAATAATGTTATGACATTGGCAGCACTAAAACAGAGGACCAGAGAGTCTCTAAGGAGATTTCTAAAATGATCTAATGTCGTGCCGGCATCGGTGGATCAGCCAGTTCCATCCATGGTTTTGATGGCAGTTGTATCAGGAATTCCCGATGGGACGGATTTCACTTATTCATTGGCGTGGAATCTACCTATGGATCTCAGGGATATTTTTCATGAAGCAAAAATGTTCCTACGGTAGGAAAATGCATGAGCCGACAAACCAGAGGTGAACGCTGTGCAAAACGAAGGATCATCAGGAAATGCAAACAAGAATGATAAAGGCAAACTGAAACTAGATGATGGGTATGATGGGACAAAAAGGAGATGGAAAGAGCGGGAGTCGAAGTTCTCCTCCTACTCGGATATGATGGAAAGCCTTGAACGGATTTATCTGGACACTAAGGGACAACTCTATAACACCCCATATTTTTAGTAACGTTATTTTGGATATTTAATTGGTTAAATATAATAAAATAATGTAAGATGATTAATGGATTGAGATTTGTGATTAAATAAGGGGTAGCTATGCCATGTTAAATAAGTGAACTAAAGAATAGAAAGAGAATAAAAAGGTTAGGGAAATATGCAAGGGCAAAATGGGAACAAGGCATATCCTCATACCCTAAACCCTTAACCTCTCTACATTTACTTTCACTTCATTTTTCACAATCCAAAAATACAAGCTAAGGCCTGCCACCATTAGGAAGAGCAAAGAAGAAGAAAAATTCAAGAGGAAGAATCAAATCACTTAATCAAGAACAAATCTCACATCCTTAATCAAAAAGCTAAGGTGAATAGTGACTACATCTCATATTTTTGATTGATTTCGGTTTTAGATAAATTCCAAAAGTATTTGCAATTGTTTTGCCATGTTTTGAAAGATAAATGGATATGTATATACTTGTTGATGATTTAGGCTATTTTATATGCATTTTATGATGAGAATTGGCTTAGAAAACCTATTAAATGACATCCAATTGTCTTGCAAATTTAGATTTAGATCAGAAATAATAATTTAGAAATGGGTTTCAATTTTTATAATTTTTTGAATTAATGTGGTGTTATATGAATTTTCTAGTGAAGAAAATGTTATTTTGGGTTTAAAAAAAACTAATTACGGCCAAATTATATTGGCTTAAGGTCTGAAATTCATATATGTTAGAAAACATATTAAAAATGATATTTTGGAATTTTTGTGGAATTTTCCTAAGTGTTTTAATGGATATATAAAATTATTTAAGGTATGGGACTTAAATGTTTTATATATTTATAAAACGGAGAAGGGGTATTTTGTAAACAAGTCAAATCTATATTTTTGAAAATCGACAGTACTTTTAGAAAAGAAAAATGGGCAACCAATCATAATTTGACAAACAAGGCAAGTTAGGTACAAAGAAATAGTTTAAAAAGTCAAATCTACATGCTTTTTCCTGTTTGAATGCTATCGGAACCAGGTTCCGACTCCTTACCTCTGCCTCCGACTCCATTGAAACTAATGCACATGGTATCAAATGTCTGGTACATAGTGAATTGGACAAAGGCAAAAGGCATTGGGTCAAAACAAAGGGTTTTGAAGGGTTTGAAGCGCAACTTTGCTTTTAAATGAAAATGTGCGTGCTTTGCTTTTGACTGAATAGCTTTCGACTTAGTCTGCTTTCGACTGGGTTAATTACTTTAAAAAGAATGGTTTTAAAGAGGTTCCGCCTTTTTTTTAATAACTACTTTCGACGAGGTCAAAGCTCCTGAGTGCCGCTCTTTACCTTTCGACCCAGAATGGTTTCAAAAGGGTTATTTTGTTCTTAAAAAAACAAGCCGCTTCTCCAATGCTTTCAAAGGATGGTTTCAACACCATCACTTCTTTACTTAGAAATGCTTTCGAAAGAGATGCTTTCGACTTGAATGTTTTAATGACTCTTTTTCTCTATAAAAAGTATAACCTAAATGGTTTCGAAAGAGATGGTTTTAATGGTTTCGAAAGGTGTTTCCACATGTTATAAATTGAACCCAATTGCTTTCGAAAGGCTTGATGTTTTAATGCGTTCGAAATGTTTTAAGGAAAGGTTTTCCAATGGTTTTGAAAGGTTTTCCAATGGTTTCGAAAGGCAATGTTTAAGTGTTTTAAAGAGGATGTCTAAGGTTTTAAAGCTTTCGAAGGAGATGTTTTTCAATGCTTTTGAAAGAATAAAGATGAATGGTTTCGAAAGATATGATTTCGAAAGGCGGGTTTTGGCCTTTGGCCTAAGGTTTTGCTTGTATTCAAAAGGATACTTTCAAAGGTTTCGAAAGGGGTTCTTTCAATGGTTTCGAGAGGGTTGTTTTAATATTTTAAACAAAGGTTTTGAATGAGATGTTTTAGCAATATAGCCTAAGTGTTAATGAGTTAAAAAGGATGTTAACTTATTTTGAAAGGATGGGAAATTCCTTAGTAATTTCATCAACATTATTTTGGGTAAAGTATATATATAACATGGCAAATAGTTTAGAGTAAAGCAAAGAGTATATTTTCTTTGTATATGTATGATTTAAAGGTTTAAATCATTTTGAAAAGGTTTTCAAGGAATAATTTAAAGGGTAGTTAACCCTAAGAAAATGACTCAGATTAAAATACCAGATGGGACTTGTGTAGGTTTGCGCCCTATACTCATTAGCTATTAGCCCCTAGCTAATTTAGTCTAAAATTCCAATGTGTAGGGCTTTGTCAGAAGTGAGACTAAAATTATGTTATACATAGAAAAGAAGCTAAAAAGGAAAGACAGGTTATTGGTAAACTTGCAAAACCATTAGGATCAGATAAACCTAAAGAAATAAGTAAGGACAAACTGTCCAGAAGGGGAGTATCTAATAGTTTTATATTTTTATGTTTTCTGGTAGGCCCGAGTCAGCCAAGGGTTAGTAGTTAGCCAAACAAAACTACCATGTATGGACAGATAGTCCATATGATAATTGAAATATACATATACATGATATTGCTTTACACATTTAACCAGTTTTGGTTGTAGGTATATAATTTGCAAAAGATATGTTTTAAATAGGATATTAGTTATGGTAAATCCCGTTCCGCTAAGCGGCGTGGTCTCACTTAATATCAAATAACCGAGATTATAGTATTATTCGCACTAGGCTTTATGTCTGAATCAAAGTTTATTTTCCTTAAACTCTCGGGTGCTCAAAATTGATTTAAGTAGGCTAAGGGTGGAGGTTTACAAGTTTTAATAGGTTGGCGAATAAAGCTTCCAGAGACGAGTAGGTGGCTGACGGATAGCTAATTAGCAGTTGTTGATATATTTTGGATTGATTCCGCTGTATTGTATATATTGTACTCTGGTCAACCAAGGGGGCATCGTCATATGTCGTTCTTGGCGTAGTGTTGTAAAAACTATATTTTATCTGAACTTGGGAAAGCGATGGGATTATGTAATTTGAATGTGAAACATGTATCTTAAAATGTAATCAGAAATATATGTTTTTTTTGAATCTGTAATTTTGTCTCATATTCATTTGCTTCTAATATTATGAATACCATTAACGTAGCCGTATTTAGTCGTCGGAAGTTAATACTATTGATGACTGCAGCATTTGTAGTGCTTAGCTTTGGGCCTCTATATAGGGATGTGACAACTTGGTATTAGAGCATAGATTTATGAAAAACCTTAACTAAAAAAATGATTTTTGAAAACATAATCCTTTGAAATTAGATATAAGATTTGGGTATGGGATAACACTATAGTAACGTACTTGTATTTGCTATATATGAGTATGCGCTACATCTCTAGTCTCCTATCTCTATTAGATTATTTTTCTATATCTCACGAAGGTTCGAATGTAGATATGGATTCTCGAAGAGATAGTTAGAGGAGGAAGCACCGCTGCAGATGGAAATGCCAGACCTAATACTAGAAGGAACCAAGGCCAGGCACGAGCTGGAAATATTGGTCATGAAGTCCCGTAAGTTGACATGGGAGCCATGTATCAGTTTTTTGTGAATATGAAGCAAGCGGGGATTGCTGTTGGAGTAGTTGGGGGAGGAGCCCAGGAAGCTCCAGTAGTCAACAATTATACTACTTTGAGTAGGGACTATGCTAGGTGGGAGGAAAACCATTTGTTGGGACTGAAGATGCCATAGAAGTGGGGAACTGGTTGTTGCATCTTGAGAGGATTTTCATAGATTTAGGGCTCAGTGATGAGCAGAAAAGAAGGCTCGCTTCGAGGCAGCTTCAAGGAGAAGCTTTATATTTTTGGAATAGTGTGGTAGTTGGAGTGGATGAAGGAACCATGACATAGGCTGAGTTTAAGAGGAGGTTCGAGGAGAGATTCATGTCTGTGATGGCAAAGTCTACCATGCTCAAAAAGTTTGCTGAGTTAGAGCAGGGAGAGATGATTGTGTTAGAGTATGCAACAAGGTTTGAGGTGTTAGCCATATATGGTCATGCCACTGTGGATACCGTGATTAAGAGAAACGAGAAGTTCATTATGGAGTTGAAATCTGAATTGGCCGGGGCTACATTACCTCATATCAGGGATCCTTGGGATGTTGTAGTAGAGATGGCTCTAAGACATGAGGAAATTATTGCTTCAGTGGAGAAGAATAAGGCGAAGGAGGTCCAGGTAGGGCAGAGTCAGAAGAGGAAATTCTTTCCTAAGAAGGGAGCCCAGAAGGGTGGAGCTGTGAAGAAGGGAAAGTCAGAAATTGTCTGTTTTAAGTGCGACAAGAAAGGGCATTATGCGAATGAGTGTCATTCTGGAGAGGCAAAGAAAGTAACTGGGAAAAAGAATGTCAAATGCTTCAACTACGATCAAATGGGTCATTACAAGAGCCAATGCAAGGAGCCTACTAAGGATGGAAAGGGCAAAGTATATGCATTGGAGCCAGCTACCTCGAGACCCACGGCAGGGGAAAAAGGAAAAATAGTGTTAGAAGGTAAGCTTATGATTCTTGGTATGGTAATTAGTGCTCTATTTGATACTAGTGCATCGCATTCATTTATATCTCGTTGTTTGGTAGATAAGCTTAACCTAGAACCCTCTTACCTAGTTACTTCCTTAAGGGTTGCAAATCCGATAGGAGGGTATGCAACACTTGGGATGAGATGTGATCACCTAAACTTTGACTTGTTAGGTCATACTTTTGTTTGCAGTTTGCATGTGCTTGATTTCGTAGGATTCGAAATTATTTTAGGTATGGATTGGTTAAGTAAATACGATGTTAGGATATTTTGCCATGATGGGCAAATATCGCTTAGACACCCAGATTGTAGTGAGCAGATTGTATATACCATACAAAACCCTAGCTATAGGTAAGTGCTTTGTTAGGTGTTGTGGAAATAGAAGATGAGTTGAACCGAGTTTATGTTGTTAGAGAATTCGTGGATATTATTGAACCCGTAGTAGGATTGCCACCGAAACGGGCCATTGAGTTTTGAACAGATTTGGTGCCTGGAGCAGAACTGGTTAATAGACCACCAAGCAGGATAACACCTACTGAAATGAGGGAGCTCAAGGTGCAGTTGGTGGATTTGAAAGGAAAGAATTTCATCAGACCTAGTAGTTCACCCCGTGGAGCAGCCGTAATGTTTGCTAAGAAGTCGGATGGACATTAAGGTTATGTGTCGATTATCATAAGTTGAATGAGAAAATGATAAAGAATCGATATCCATTGCCTAGGATTGACGATTTGTTCGATCGCTTGAGTGGAGCCAAGATATTTTCGTAGTTGGATTTAGCGACAGATTTTCATCAACTTAGATTGGTAGAGGATAGTATTCCTTTGATGGCGTTCGGAACCAGATATGGATCGATCGAATGGTTAGTGATGTCGTTCGGACTGACTAATGCGCTAGCTTTCTTTGTAGATTTGATGAACCGGATTTTCCGAGACCACTTGGATAGGTTCGTATTGGTTTTCGTAGATGATATTTTGGTGTACTCTAAGGATGAAGGAGAGCATGAAGTTTATCTTAGAGTATTGCTTGAAACACTGAGGCAGCATCAGTTAAAGGCAAAGTTCTCGAAATGTCATTTCTAGAAGAAAGAAGTGAAGTTTCTTGGCCATGTAGTTTCAAAGAATGGGTTATCAATGGATCCAACTAAGATCGAGGCCGTGAATAGTTGGAAGAGACCAGAAACGGTGACTGAGATAAGAAGTTTTCTGGGATTGGCTGGTTACTATCGGAGGTTTATCAAGGATTTTTAATGGATAGCAGCACAAATTACCAAGCTGACTCGAAAAGATGTGAAGTTCGTTTGGTCCGATAAGTGTGAGGAGGCATTCCAAAAGCTGAAACACTTATTGAATAATGCACCTGTGTTGGTTGTTCCATAAGAGAATCAGGATTTAGGGGTGTACACAGATGCATGTGTGACTGGTTAGGAGCTGTGTTAATGCAGAGGGGTAGAGTAATTGCCTATGCTTCTCGATAGCTTAGACCGCATGAAGTCAGATACCCAACCAATGACTTGGAGTTAGCTGCGGTGATTTTTGCGTCGAAGGTGTGGAGACATTATCTTTTGGGAGAAAGATTTGAATTGTATGTGGATCATAAGTCGTTGAAGTATTTGTTCTCTCAGAAGGAGCTGAACATGAGACAGCGGAGGTGGTTAGAGTTCTTAACTTCTTATGATTTTGGTATTGAGTACACACTAGGGAAAGGCAACAAGGTTGTAGATGCACTTAGCAGAAAACATCATAATGTGGTGTTAGCGATGATAGTTGAATGGAAAGGTTTGGAAGCGTTAGCAGCTTTTAGGGTGTAGTGGAGAACAAAGAGTAGTTCAAGTACATAAACAGCTTTATTATCATGTTTGGAAGTTTGACCATTTATGATAGAAAAGGTTGCTACTAAACAGCTAGAGGATGCAGTGTTGGCTGAACGGATCAGAAAGCTGAGAGATGGAATGGAGAGCGATGACTTAAAAGATTTTAGTCTTGACCAGAATGGGTGGTTGAGAAAGAAAGGAAGATTGTGTGTTCTGAATGTGGAAGAAATTAGGAAGGAAGTTTTGGAGGAATGCCATCGTTCGAAGTTCACTATTCATCCGAGAGGAACTAAGATGTATTAGGACATGAAGAGAAGTTTCTTCTAGGAAGGTATGAAGAGGGATATAGGCTTATGGGTGAAGTAGTATTTAAACTGCCAATGGGTAAAAGCCTAACATTAGAAGCCAAGTGGGTTGCTTCAACCTTTGGACATTCCAGTGTGGAAATGGGATTCTATTTCTATGGATTTCATTGACAGGTTGCCAAGGTCTAATCGAGGAAATGAAAGCATATGGGTTATTGTGGACAGTTTGACCAAGAGTGCCCATTTCATTCCAATTAAGTCAACCAGAACAACACCTGTGTTAGCGAGGTTGTTTATGAGGAATGTAGTTAGACTGCACATAATTCCTAGTAGTATAGTGAGTGATAGAGATTCTTTATTCACTAGTGAGTTCTGGAAGAGTCTACAGGATACCTTAGGTACTAAGCTTAAGATGAGTACCGCTTACCATCCACAGACTGATGGGAAAAAAGAGAGAGTTAAAAAAGTCTTGGAGGATTTGTTACGAGCATGTGTGCTAGATTTTAGGGGATCATTGGAAGACCATCTACATCTAGTAGAGTTTTCGTATAACAACAGTTATCACGCTAGTATAGGGATGACACCATTTGAAGCTTTGTATGGAAGGCCATGCAAATCTCCAGTTTGTTGGTTAGTGACCGGGGATAGGTTGGTTCTTGGTCTGGATTTGGTTAGAGAAGCTGCAGAAAAGGTTGAGTTAATTCAAGCTAGAATGAAGGAAGCTCAATCTAGGCAGAAGAGTTATGCGGATAAAAGATGGAAATACTTGTAGTTTTCTGTTGGAGAGCATGTTTTCATTAAGGTGTTGCCGATGAAGGGTGTGATTCGGTTTGGGAAATCAAGGAAGTTGGCACCGAGGTTCGTTGGACTATTTCCAATTATTGAGAAGATCGGGAAACTCGCATATAGAGTAGAGTTACCGAGCAGTTTGGCAGAAGTCCATAATGTTTTTCGCGTTTCTCATCTAAGGAAGTGTATTCGAGATCCGAATACTACTATATAACCGACTATGTTAGATGACTTAGTCGTAGAGCCGAATTCGACTATAGTTAGAAAGCCAGTTCGCATAGTCGTAAGAGATGAGAAAAGACTCAGGAACAAGAAAGTCAGATTAGTTAAAGTCCAGTGGAGCGACGATGATAGAGACTGTACTTGGGAGACTGAGAAAAGGATGAGAGATACTTATCCTGATTTGTTTGATGGTATGTTTTACCTTTGATTGTTTTGATGCGTACCTTATCGTAATTTCGAGGACGAAATTCTTTAAGGAAGGAAGTATGTAACACCCCATATTTTTAGTAACATTATTTATGGTATTTAATTAGTTAAATAAAATAAAATAATGTAAGATGATTAATGGATTGAGATTTGTGATTAAATAAGGGGTAGCCGTGCCACGTTAAATACATGAACTAAAGAATAGAAAGAGAATAAAAAGGTTAGGGAAATATGCAAGGGCAAAATGGGAACAAGGCATATCCTTATACCCTAAACCCTTAACCTCTCAACATTCACGTTCACTTCATTTTTCACAATTCAAAAATACAAGCTAAGGCCGACCACTATTAGGAAGAGCAAAGAAGAAGAAAAATTCAAGAGGAAGAATCAAATCACTTAATCAAGAACAAATCTCGCATCCTTAAACAAAAAAGCTAAGGTGAATAATGACTACATCTCATGATTTTGATTGATTTCGGTTTTAGATAAATTTCAAAAGTATTTGCAACGTTTTGCCATGTTTTGAATGATAAATGGATATGTATATACTTGTTGACGATTTAGGCTATTTTATATGCATTTTATGATGAGAATTGATTTAGAAAACCTATTAAATGGTATCCAATTGCCTTGCGAATTTAGATTCAGATCAGAAATGATAATTTAGAAATGGGTTTTAATTCTTATAATTTTTTGAATTAATGTGGATTTTATATGAATTTTCTAGCGAAGAAAAAGTTATTTTGGGCTAAAAAAAATTAATTGCGGCCAAATTATATTGGCTTAGGGTCTGAAATTTATATATGTTAGAAAATATATTAAAAATGATTTTCTGGAATTTTTTTAGAATTTTCTTAAGTGTTTTAATGGATATATAAAATTATTTAAGGTATGAGACTTAAATGTTTTATATATTTATAAAAAGGAGAAGGGGTATTTTGTAAATAATTAAAATCTTTATTTCTGAAAATCGATAGTAGTTTTAGGAAAGAAAAATGGGCAACCAATCATAATTTGACAACAAGGCAGGTTAGGTACAAAGAAATAGTTTAAAAAGTCAAGTCTACATGCTTTTTCCTGTTTTAACGCTTTCGGCACCAGGTTCCGACTCCTTACCTCCGCCTCCGACTCCATCGAAACCAATGCACATAGTATCATATATCTAGTACGTAGTGTGAATTGGATAAAGGCAAAAGGCATTGGGTCGAAACAAGGGGTTCTAAAAGGGTTGAAGCACTACTTTGCTTTTAAATGAAAATGCACCTGCTTTGCTTTCGACTGAATAGCTTTCGAATTGGTCTGCTTTTGACTAGGTTAATGACTTTAAAAAGAATGGTTTTAAAGAGGTTGCGCCTTTGTTTTTAAGTAACTACTTTCGACTAGGTCGAAGCCCCTGACTGCTGCTCTTTACCTTTCGACCCAGAATGGTTTCGTAAGGGTTACGTTGTTCTTAAAGAAAACAAGTCGCTTCTCCAATGCTTTCGAAGGGATGGTTTCGACACCATCACTTCTTTACTTAGGAATGCTTTTGAAAGAAATGCTTTCGACTTAAATGTTTTAATGACCCTTTTTCTCTATAAAAAGTATAACCTAAATGGTTTCGAAAGAGATGGTTTTAATGTTTTCAAAAGCTGTTTCCCCATGTTATAAATTGAACCCAATTGCTTTTGAAAGGCTAGATGTTTTAATGTGTTCGAAAGGTTTTAAGGAAATGTTTTTCAATGGTTTCGAAAGGTTTAAAAAGAAAGGTTTTCCAATGGTTTAGAAAGGCAATGTTTAAGTGTTTTAAACAGGATGTCTAAGGTTTTAAAGCTTTCGAAGGAGATGTTTTTCAATGCTTTCGAAAGGATAAAGATGAATGGTTTCGAAATGTATGATTTTGAAAGGTAGGTTTTGGCCTTTGGCCTAAGGTTTGCTTGTATTCAAAGGGATACTTTCAAATGTTTCAAAAGGGGTTCTTTCAATAGTTTCTAAAGGTTGTTTAAAAGTTTTAAACAAAGGTTTCGAATGAGCTATTTTGGCAATATAGCCTAAGTGTTTATAAGTTAAAAAGGAAGTTAACTTATTTTGGAAGGATGGAAAATTCCTTAGTAATTTCATCAACATTATTCTGGGTAAAGTATATATATAACATGGCAAATAATTTAGAGTAAAGCAAAGAGTATATTTTCCTTGTATATGTATGATTTAAAGGTTTAAATCATTTTGAAAAAGTTTTCAAGGAAAAATTTAATGGGTAGTTAACTCTAAAAAAATGACTCAAATTAGAATACCAGATGAGACTTGTGTAGGGTCGCGCTCTATACTCATTAGCTATTAGCCCCTAGCTAATTTAGTCCAAAATTCCAGTGTGTAGGACTTTGTCAGAAGTGGGACTAAAATTATGTTACATGCAAAAAGAAATCTAAAAAGGAAAGATAGGTTATTGGTAAGCCCGCAAAACCATTAGGATCGGATAGACCTGAAGAAATAAGTATGGATAGACCGTCCAGAAGGGGAGTATCTAACAGTTGTTAGATTTTTATGTTTTCTGGTAGGCCCGAGTCAGCCAGTTAGTAGTTAGCCAAACTAAACTACAATGTATGGACAGATAGTCCATATGATAATTGAAATATACATATACATGATATTGCTTTACAAATTTAACCAGTTTTGGTTGCAGCTTTATAATTTGCAAAAGATGTGTTTTAAAAAGGATATTAGTAATGGGAAAACCATTCCGCTAAGCGGCGTGGTCTCACTTAATATCAGATAACCGAGATGTATAGTATTATTCACACCAGGTTTTATGTCTGACTCGAAGTTTATTTTTCTTAAACTCTCGGGTGCTCAAAATTGATTTGAGTAGGTTGAGTTTACAGGTTTTAGTAGGTTAGCGAATAAAGCTTCCGGAGACGAGCATGTGGCTGACGGATAGCTAATTAGCAGTTGCTGATATATTTTGGATTGATTTCGCTGTATTGTATACATAATACTCTGGTGAACCAAGGGAGGCATCGTCATATGTTGCTCTTGGCGTAATATTATAATAACTATATTTTATATGAACCTGGGGAAGAGATGGGATTATGTAATATGAATGTGAAACATGTGTCTTAAAATGTAATTACAAAAATATGTTTTTTTTTGAATCTGTGATTTTGTTTCATATTCATTTGCTTCTGATATTATGAATACCATTAACATAGCCGTATTTAGTCACCAGAAGTTAATACTATGGACGACTGCAGCATCTGTAGCGCTTAGCTTTGGGCCTCTAGATAGGGGATGTGACAAACTCCCTTAACAAAAACCGGCAAGGAGGGACCCATGGAGCGGGAGTGTATGTCTGGAAAGTACTGCCTATTCCACGAATTGAACAGGTACACCATAGGTGAATGCAAACATTTAAAGGATATGATTGAGGAGCACGTCAGGAATGGAAGACTACTGCAATACATGAGGAACCAGACAACGGTGATGGAATAGGAGCAGCCACCATCTGTATCAAATGGAAATAGGAATGGCCCTAGATCGGGGTCATGGATCGTCATCAACTGATCGTGTTGATAAGGGCCGAGTTCAAGACTTGGACTCCGGCTATAATAATAATAAAAAACTCTATAATAAGGCGGCTAAGTCACTTACACATGCACGGGATCGAGGACGGTCCTTTGGCATGCTCTGAGATGATGATGAACCGTTGTGCTCGGAGAGGCACTTTTTGCTTTTTTAGTTTTTTTTTATTTCTGGATGTACAAACTCTTATTTATCAGGTTATTTATGATCCGCATTACTACGATGGATAAAACAAGATGCGATTATTGTCCCGATCGAAGTGACACGGCGGTAACCACAAGGTGCGAGTCCCTTCATTGGAGAGAGATAGAATGGACTGGCACATGGATTAAGTCCTTGACTGAAGAGTCGAGGCCGGAAAATAAAACTCAACAGGACGCCAGGTTTGGATTATGGCTAGCTAGGAGTAGGTCGCTTCGCCAGAGAGCGACAGGATCGACCTACTCAAGTCGTCGAGTATGGATTATGCTCGACAAGGGTCCGGAGAGACCACTATCGGCCAAGGACTTAAGAAACCACCACTTGACATTCATGGACACTGAACCAGAGTATAGGAAATAATGTCGCTTCACCGAAGAGTGGTAGGATCGGCTTACTTAGACGTCGAGTATGGATAGTCTCGGTAAGGACCCGGAAAGGTCATGGATTTGGATATCAGCTTCGAATAGCTATGGATTTGGACATTGACCTGGAGCGGGCGCTGACTTGGATATGGGCCCAGAGCGGTCCCGGATTTGGCTAATGACCCGGTGAGGTCGAGGGTTTGGAAAAACGACCCGGAGAGAACGTGGATTTGTAATGGATATGGATTTGGATGAAACGATTTGTAGAGATCGCGGATCAAAATCTATAACAACTCAGAATGGTCATGGATTTCACTAACGATCCGGAGAGATCATGGATTTGGATTGGCAATGAATTGGATTCAGATTGGATAATATGGCTACCGATGGATTATGGTTTTTGAATCATGGATTTGTGACAATTCAGAATACACCTTCCTATCGCAAGGCATGTTTTGGGGAGCAAAGTGTTACTCCGCCTCTTGGCAAGGCAGCACATAAGTGGATTAACCCAACAGACTTCATGATCATCAAGGCAGAAAGCCTGGAGAGATGGTTACCAGAATTGGAGATCGGTTATATTTGAAACAATGGACTATAGTCGAACGGATTCAGATGAACATCACTCAAAAAATGTCTAAGTATGGAACTAATACTTCTCCTAGAAGAGGGATCAGAATAGAGAGGATTAAACAGGATGCACACAACACAACTCAATGATGATCGCTCCATAACTCAACAACAACAAGGCGGATTGAAATGAAACTTTGGAAATAGGAAAAGGGACCCTAGGGAGTCTACCCTTGGCATTTGGAGAGGTTTGGAGGTATCGTCCCCTATCCCTCAATAGGGATCGGCCCTCTTCCCTCTTAGGGATTGGCTAAGCCCAACTTTATAGCGAAGGTCGATCGATATCTCAACATTTACACATCTAATTTACATGAAACATGGAGCACAAGCTTACTACAATATGTGGAACACCGCATAGGGATCACACATCAAATAGGATACTTTGAAGGGATCGGCCCCTATCCCTCCAAAGGGATCGGTTGAAATCAGAATACATGCAACATCACTTCACGAAAAATGTGATATCTCACAAACCATAAGTCGGAATGACACGAAATTTGGAGGGCGAGTAGCTAACATTATGGGGAACCCCATAGAGGGATCGCACCCTATTTGGAAACAAAAATAGGGATCAAGGCCGATCCCTATTGTGGGCTCCAATGGGTCAAAAAATTCTTGTGTGGCCTCATCATAGCCTATAGGTTCTTCTGCCGAAATTTCAGCCCGAACGATGCATGTCTTCTCCTATAAATTCAGTAGGCATGGCTTTAGAAAAAGGATCTTCTTTCTGCTTCTCTTTATCTTTAACCTAGGTTACATTCTGCCAATTTTATTCTTGGATTTCGGATTGTAACTGTCAACAAACTACAGTATAATAAAAAGGATTATTCTAGCATGGACGTTGATCGGAGTTAGCCGAACTACTATAAATCTTATCTCTTTTTACCTGCTTTCATTTTTAATTTGTTTGTTCTTTATATTATATTAATACATTAGATACTATCTGAGATATGTGACTGGATATTGGTGCTTTCACATAACTAGGTGTTGGTAGCCAATTTTGACGCCAACAACTATGCAATTAAATCCAAAATGTAGGGGTAATATTGCATTTAGAAGCTAATGATGTCACAGACCCATTTGGCCCACTAAATGTAAATAAATAACATTTACAACCATTACCTACTCATTTGTAATCTAGGTATAGTATCACCTCTTATTAGCATACACAATCCATTGAGTTCCACTGATAGGTATGTCTATCCCCTTTAGGGGGCCTAATTGGAAACACTAACCTACACATCATGTCACAAGTATAGTATCGTCTCTCCATTAACTTGATCACCATCCACTGACAAATATTTCCATCCCCTTCCAATAACTTACGCAGAAAAACCGACTTTACATGTAATATCGTATGTGGACAACAACTATCAGGCCACCTCCCAATCACTTCCACTTTGGTCGTTTAGGGATATAATAGGTGTCCCCAATCGCTTACAATAGTGGAATCAAGATCCATATATTTCTTCACACCACATCTCACTCCATGGTCAACTATGAACTATGGAACAAATTCCATAATCATATTTATAAGAACCTTAATTAGTGAACTACAACTTATATACCACCATGTGAAATCACATAAACACAAACATATTAAAATTTAAGACATGACTTGATATTCTACTCATTTAACCACGTGAGTCACCCAAGGGTGACTTATGCTCCTTATGTCAATCATGTGAAAAATTACTTCTCGTATCGACCATTTGAATCTTAATATCAAGATTTGAAAGAAAAGTTGTTTGCTGCATCATCATGTCTTGGCCTCACCATGTGTCGAAACATATGCAGGTGTAGCCATGTGTCGGGACATCTGCAAGTGCATCCCTAGACACCTCGGCCCCTCCTCGCCTTGTCCTGATCAAAAGACAAGGATATATGCATGTGTGGCCTTCAAGTTGCTACTTGGAGGAAATGCACAACATAGTTAATTGGTTTTTTTAACCAGTTGATCGATCGATGCCCTTAGAGCAAAGCAGTTCTAGGACAACATCCAAGGATTATAGGTTCTCTCTGCATTTTCACTACATCTCGTTGAATTTTAAACTCCTCACTCCTCTTCTCTATGGGTTATAAAATAACCATACACATTTATGTAGAATGGATCTTAAGGCCACTAATACACTAGAGGATGAATAGTGTATGTCAACCATTTAAAATTAACATGCAAGTCTAAAAAATATCTACCTAAAACAGTAATAGAATTATAAGCACAGGCAAATAATAAATAATAAATGCAGAGTAAAATAAAATAAAGAGTAAAAGACACCAGGTATTTTATACTAGTTCAGATATCCAATTCTACATCCACTCATGTTCTCCCCGAACAAAATTTTACTATCACTTCTTACTTTCCATAGGTGGCAAGGACACATTTAGAATCTAATAATTCCATAAGTGGTAAGAAGCACATTTCCTCTTTACTTTCCATGGGTGGAAAAAACACCTATTCTTTACAACAATAAAGTAGTGAGAAGTCAATGTATCTTCAATACAAAATCTTGAAATTTTGGTACATTGGTCTTATAGACCTCCAATAATAGTATATCTTTGAAATGGTGAGGAAATGCAACAACCTAAAATTCAGCAATTATATGGTTTAATATTTAAAAATACTTTTGGAAGTAATTTGAAATTCAAATATAAAAATAAAAGTGAATTTTGAACTTAAAATGGAAATTTTGTTTTCTCGAATATTAAATTGATAAATGGTAAGAATGTGATTTAATTTGAGTAAATATAGCACAAAATAAATTTTATAAACAAAATAGAATATTTCAAAATGAGGAAACATGAATTTTTAAAATTTAAATGAGAATTGGATTGGAATTTAAATGAGGTAAATAAGTTAAGAATAAATTAAAAATAGAAAATTTTTAAAGAAATTAATTAGCTTAAGGGGTAATTAAATTAATCACTTTTATTTATTTTCTACCGGCCTATCTCTTTTACAAATACAAATCCACTCTTCAATTTTAGCACCCTTCAAAATAACATCTCATAGTAACCATCTCCCAGCTCTTACAAACATTCTTCTTAACAAAACTCAAACAAACCAGTGAAGCAACTAGGAAACTCAAGCAACCCATTAAGGGTAACTACCCAACCACTCGACCCAAGGTCTGATGCTCGAACCGACGTCGATAAACTAAAAATTGAAAGGAAGAGTCATTGAGGTTGAGATGTAATATAAAAAACTATGGACCAACTAGGATGCATATCAGATATTGAATACAATTCTAACTAACATTATCTACTTTCAAAGTCTCACAGCGGAAGGAAATAAAATATATTACATAGTCAATACCATAATCACATCACTATAACATGTTTGAAATGTCCAATACATATGTCTGAGTAAATATAGGTACAATCAAACCCACACACATTAAGTCAAATCCACGTACAATACTTATTTACATCATATATACAATACGCCAATAAATCTCCATCGCTGATAGGTTTCGTCTCTAACTCCATCAACCTGGATATATATAATGAAAGTAGGAATGGGTTAGACATAAGTTAGGTGAGTGAGCCATACTTTACTCTACATATATTACAAAAATAATACTATAACATGGTATAAGTTATCGTCCAACCACCATACATTCCATTACCACGCCATACTTAACTGTTATATGCATCTAACCATATCTCATAATATCAATGCAGACTCACTCCTTAGACTCACCTTACGCACTATAGGGTCAAATGTTGTCCATTGTGACGCAAATCGCATAGAGGATTAATTCCTTAGACTAGCCTCATGCCCTACAGGGTCGCTTAAGATCCACTCCCACCCACTAGTCTGATGTAGAACTATAGGGGAGAAAATCGTAATACCTGGACCACCTACTAAGTGTTCACATGACTGCACTCATATTTGCAAACACACTTTAGGCCCAACTCGCACTCCAGACTCATTTTCATCCACCTTCATTGTTGTATTATATTTCCGTATCACAACACATATATGTATCACCTTAAACAATAACCAAACCATTCCATACATTTGTTTATCCCATAGCACCGTTATTTATCTCGTCATGCTCGGATCACCTTCTATTGACCCAATAAATGGACCAACACCCTGGTTTGAGTTTGAAAGCACCAGCCCTGTTCTGATAGAGCAATATCATAGATCACAGATATAAGAAAAGAACAGTAAAAGAAAGAAGACAAAGAACTTTTATAGTGGTTCAGCTGTTAATGAAGCCTATGTCCACTTTATAGCTTTACTATAGACTAATTGTTGTTACAAGAGTTGTTTGATTACAAGGCTTTGATTGTTTCTTAGCTATATTGGATCTCCAGAGTAGGAATCCACCAGAGAATCACAGTGTATTCCTTTGGAGATTATTGTAAGGGAGGTAGAGAGTAAAGAATAATTCCAATAGAGCTTCAGCAACCGGTCTGGAGAAGATCCTGTTTATGTTGCAGATAGGACGCTATTTATAGAGATCAGAGAGCTTCTGGGCCAGGCCCATCTTCATCAGCTCGTAGGTAGGTTACAGGCGACCTAGGGGGCTTTAGCTCGAAAAACGAGCCAAAACCATGGGGCACTAGTGACCCCATGGCCTATGGGTCATTGGCGACACATCGTCTATGGGTCGCTGGCGACCCATAGACTTGGTTCATTTTTCGGGTCATCGTCTTGCCTCTTTTGTGGTGTTCCACAGCTAGTTGGTTTGAAGGTTCGAGGAAAAGCATGGGTCTCTGATGATCTAAGTACTTAGGATTTTTCTTGGGTCTGGAATTGGAGATGTTTCCATTGTCTTTTATCATTGTTGCTACGTTTTGATGGCAAGTCGCTAGCTATTTACATTCAGCTGCTGATTGGATTGAAAGAATGTTGATCTCTCAGCTTCATTGATTCCAGTCGTTGTTTTAGTCATATAGCTTGACCCTTGTCGGTCCCTTGTCCTAGCTTTTCTGGTTAAGTCCTGAACCATCCTGTCTGCACAAGGTTGTCATGTTTTCTATTGGTTTCTGTTGGGTTAAAAACCCGGATAACATTTGCCCCCTAGAGTACGTCTTCGTTGTAAATAAGGCGTGCTTTGGAAGTTATCGTTTTCAATATCCATAGGCCAACATCAATATCCATAGGCAATCACCTACCACAATATATCACACCTTCACTTGTAGCTTCCCTGCATGCCTTGGAATGACGAATGGTTGTAATCGATCGAGTTCGAGATAAATAGATGAAGCTTTCTTTCTTTTTTCCCTTTGAATGAATATATGCATCTTTTGTCATCATCATTCTCTTTTTTAGTGGTTTGCTAGAGATCCATGTGAGATGGGTCGCTAGTGACCTATCTGCATAAAACAAATTTTTTATTATAAAGCTAGGTCGGGTCGCTGGTGACCCATGATGGGTCAGGTCGTTGGCGATCCGAACACTTAGCAAAAAATTTTGCCTCCTCTTCCTGCCTACTTATACTCGAACCGATCATGTTTCTTCACTTTGACTCGATCCGAATTTGCATCATTACACGATCTATCCTCCAGCGATTCAATTCTCCAGCGACTCAAATTCAGGCGATCCTAGCATCGATTCGATTTGCTCGTTCACTCGAGTCCACGATTCCTTCAACCGTTGATTCTTTCGTGAAACCCTATCCTATCGACCATCTTGCGTGAATCCAAACCCTAGGTCGCTATTCGATTGTTGCCAACCCATCATTAGCCCACCAATGATCCAATCCATAGTTCGCTGAGTTTGAGTCATGATTCTTCTTGTGCCTTCAAATCAGTTTAAGGTGGGTTTGCTCGATTGATTCGATAATTGCTATGTTGGTACAATAATTTTATGTCTGGCCTTAACTTGTGATGTTGATCGCAAGAAGTTCGAGTTGATTATGGTATAATAGAGGAAGATAGTAAATCGAGTCTCGAGTTGTCACTTGGAATGACATTCGGATTTTGGCCCAAGGCTTGATGCGTTTTGCTATCTTCGTCCATTAGACCAGAATTGACTTGTCTCCAGTTTTTTAGATGCTACTTGCACGACGTATTACCAGTCTGTCCCAATTTTTCCAAAGAACTTGGGCTTATCCTACTTGGTTATCCCACATTCGGTGCTCCTGTAATGGGAAGAGTTTCCCATGTTGCTTCGGCCGACGGATCCATTATCGATCGTTAATCGGTAATGGGTAAGTGTACAAGAAGTAAACAAAAATTGAAAAATGAATTGACATGGGAAGTTCTTCTCCTTTTCCACTGTGAGCGAAATATCTACACAGGATAGAGCGTTTACAGTGCATCGAGCACCGAGTTTGTCCCATAAAGACAGCACAATGCACTTGCATACTTGCCCCAGTTCGCACTTGAAGTATGACGTGTCGATTACAAGTTAGCGTTTATTCAGAATTCAAGTGTGATTGAGGAAACTTATGAATTTAGGATAGAGTTACCTGACCATTTTCAGATGTGAGTTCTGTTATATAGACTGAAGCAGCCTTCTACATGTGGTAAGTCAAGCGGACGAAGCCCAGCGCTCTCCGAACTGAATCATCATCCACCTCGCAAGACCAGTACGGTCAATTAGTGCCGGTTGGGCCCATCATGGACCGCACGCCTCCCAACTTTTGAATTCTGCTCAATCCACCTGAATGAGCCTCATCAGTGGTCTTTGATAAGGTTCTTCATATATATGTATGCAGCATGGGATTCCCGAGGAAGATGTGTGTCTGGCTGCAAATGACGAGTTTGCTCATATGCCTCCCCCGGGGTACACCGCTTGCCAGAGATACATGTGTTTGAACGCAGCCATGCCTCCCTTCAATGATTTACTATGTGAAACGCTTTTGACCTTTGGAATTGCCCCATTCCAGCTTCATCCGAATGGTTACGCCATCCTTACTTCCTTGCACGCCCTCTTCATGCGGACGTTCCATCGCGCTACGAGTTTTGATGAGTTGCGGTAATTCCTGGCGTTCAAGAGGAGAGATGACTATCCCTCTTTGATCATAATCAAAGCCCAGAGGAACCGAAAGATCGTCTTGCGGTTGCAAAGCAATCTATCACAGTTTAAGATGTAGCACTTCTTCGTTAGATGCCCCGAGGGGTTCAATCGCCGATGGATGACAGGGGGTAAGCTTCTCTTTTCTACTTGTCGAGCTCCACAACGTCGTGATGGAGTCTCTAACTAATTATATGTCTCTTGCAGTTATCCCTAGGTCGAATAGAGATGTGACACTTAATGAAGTTTGTGAGACTTTAAAAGCCATCAGTCCCGAGGAAAGAAGCGTTAAAGTTCTATTGAACGATGAGAACTTTCTTTGGTACGGACTGTTAGCTCCGCGTAAATCTGTCGCTCAGATTGAAGCTCCCTCTCCCGGTCGAACCAGAGTTCACACAAGATCCTCTTCTTCATCCCACGATTCTGAGGAAGGTCAGGAGATAGGTGGCCCGTCCAGAGAATCATTTGATGAAGCTCATGAGAAGGAAGAAGTCGTTGCGGCTAGTCTGAGTAGTTCATCTAGAATGCCCCCGATTCCGATGGAGGCGGAAGAAGAGTTTGTACACAGAGAAGGCAAGAACCGTGGTTGATTCGGAAAAGGAAAAGGGATAGTTTGAAGTAGCAGCGATGAAACCACTGTCAGTGATTACTTCTCGTCAGAATATGATGGTGACAATTCAGAGTTCTGTAACGAGACTCCGGGAATGAGTCTCGCTCCCCCGAGTCCATCTCTTCCCGATATAGGCGATGAAGGCAAAATCCTTGAGACCGAAAGTCATCTAGACTCTCCGAGTAAGAATATCGAAGTGGGGCTTGGAGATTTCAACGACGTTTTTGTTGGTTTCGATGCACTCATGAAAGAAGATTTTAAATTCGACTCGACTCCTCCCTGCTCGGGCAATATCGCGCCCTCGGCTAGCTCAGTCCCGCTTATAATGACCGAAGTCAGTCCGCTCCCACCTTCGACAGCCGTTTGTTCTGGTTCATGACGACGCTTTAGGCTATATTAGAAACACAACACGTTGCACTAGGATTGCACTCGTTTCTATTTTTTCATTCCCTCGCATATTTCCCTAACTCATGTTGCATTTTTGAAATCTCTCATGCATCCTTTATTTCAGGTATGACGAGAGGGCGAGGCTTCTATGACGACTTCGAGGACTATACCGATTCACAGCGGTACCCGAAGCACTCCATTAGCCGCCACCAAGTCCGGGAAACAGAAGATGAGTATAGGCAGAGAAAAGAACTTGAGGCTGAGACCCGCCGCCACGAGGAGAGAGATAAAGCTCGTTCGCAACAAGGTGGGTATGAGAAGAGACGGTCTTATGAGGAAAGAGACGAGCCGTCAAAGAAAGCCAAGCTCGACTATCACTCCCATCCTTTAGAACTGGCTTCCAAACACATTTCTGTAGGCCCAGAGATTCCTATCTCTTCTATCCTGATTCTGACTTCAACACATATTCCATCTTCCTCCATTGTTGCTGCTGCCCCTGACGCATCTCATCCCCACTGGAGGCCGGCCTACACTCTTCCTGTAGGTCCCCCTAAACTTGAGGCGGCTCTTCCGGGCTGGTTTTTAAGGGGAGTTAAGTTTGACATGGACCTTCATCCTATTCGCAGGGATTCCTTCATGCCGCATCTCCAAGCTATCCAAAATGACCTGGAGAAGGCTGAGAAATGGGAGAAGCTTTACAAGCCGCTAGCGGACACAAATAGGAATAATTATCAAGAGATCCTCTCCTTTGAAACTGAGAAAGATGATTTTGAAAGGACGTTGGCTGATCGGGATGCCAAGATTAAACGGTTAGAGGAGGAGAAGGAAACAACACTCTGGGATAGTAAGAGAACCGCCAGCCTAATAAAGGACCTGAAGGAGGCGCATGAGAAGGTCGAGATCGTCTAGAGAGACGAAATTAAAAAGACTCTTGCGGAGGAGGCAAAATTAAAAGAGGAAGTGATCGTTTGCAATGCTACCATTCAAACACAACGGAAGACATTCGCCGACCATGATCTAATTTTCGAAAAGAACAACAGAATGATCTCTGATCAAGCCAAGACCATCACAAAGTTGCAGGCTCAAGCTACACAGCTCAATGCCGATAAAACTACTATTGAGATTGAGAAGGTTGCGGTGACGGCCGATTATTTGGACCTTCAACATGCTTTTGATTGGAAAATGGAGAAACTGGATGCAACAATTCTGAACTTTTACGTGAACTCTTATTGCATCAGGGGAGCCTTAGCTACCTCAGCCCGAAGTACCCATGCACTCTTGCCCTTGTTTGGAAGGAGATCTTGTCCCGCTTTGCTGAGAGCGGCGACGTTTACATAGCTCAAGAGTTACGGGATGCTTATCTCAATGAGGAGTCCAAGAAGGCACTACTTAAAGGCCAGGAGATCCTTCGGGTTGAATGAGAGAAGGAGGCCACTGATGCTGCCCTGACGTCTGCTAGTAACCTATTTACCAGGCCTTCTTCCTCCGACGAGGTCTAACCATCAAAGCAACTCCATAACTAGCCAACAAGCATGGGGCTCGATGTTGTTCTCATGTGGTGGAATCCTCCAAAGAAGGCGAAGGCGATGAGTTCGAGGTCACCATTCGCGATCCTTCCTCTGGTGCAGGTAACGTTCATGCTTCTCCTAACTTCGAGAGCCTTCATCTTTCGCCACAAGAGCAAGAGGAGTTAAATCTTTCCTTTTTGATCTTATAGGTCCATCCACTTTTCTCATTGACGTGCCAACTACTTCGACGCTCATGCATGCTGCCATCTTCACATCCTCTAAGGTTGTATCCATTCCTGCTCCAGTTCCCACATCCACATCTAGCTCACAACCGAGGCCAGAGGCCGAGAAGATTGCAGTGCTCCATGGCTTGGACGACCTTTAGGCATCTCTGGAAGGTGATACAACTACCGCTGAGGCTAAGGAGCAGGAGATGCAGAAGACTCAGCATGATTCGGTTGCCGTCAAGAAGGAAAAGGTGGAGGCAGTCAAAGCTTCGAAGAGCTCCCGGAAGTCACGAAAACGCAAAGGAAAGAAAAGCTCTTCTGAAAAACATTCGGAGGAGGAGGAGATTGCCACCGAAGTGCATGTTGACATTACTGGCAGCAACACCTTTTCCCGAAAAGAAGCAGAAGCTGCAGACCAGAGGCGGAAAGGGAAGCGGTGGCAAGAAGCGCTAAGTGGCTATCGTGAGGATGGACTTGATTTTGGCCAACAGCGCGCAAGAAGATAGACTTGTTTTTCTTTTTTAGTTGTTTTGTTCAAGTGCAGAGTCTGCACTTTGTGTCCTAATTATAGAGTATGTATTTTTTCTTTGTTGACCGTTGTTGTGTGGATACGGCCCCCACATTTTGATGTGTACAGAAAGTCGCAAGCAATACAATGATATTTTGACTTTATTTTTATTTATCTATTCGTACATGCTTCGTGTACTTGTGCTCTTTTCATTTCATACTTTGCTAGTTCTATGATTATAGCCAAGGTCCTTCATTCGAAGTAATAGAATAGAACTTAGAGACTGACAACACTTAAAGGATTTCTGTTTAGAAATTCACAATACTATAGAAAAACTTCTAAGTTTTAACAATTTTCATTTGGAATTGATTTTTGTTTAGAAACTTCTAAGTCTTAGAAGTTCACAAAACTTGTAAAAGTTTCAAAGTTTTAGAAATTTATTCTTACAAAGCTTATAAAAATTCCTAAGTTTTAGAAATTTAATTTTGTTTGGAAGTTGATAAAACTCTAGGATAGGACATGTGAACTTGTTATTGTTTGGAGTGACAGAACCTATGAGCTTATTGTATTTGTTTGGTTCTGTCTTAGTAAAAGTGTATGCCCACCAGGTTCATAGGGCTGTTCACTTCAAACAACTTTCAAGTAGCTGATAGCTTGGGGTTTAGATGATCTCTATTGAAAATCTAGCTAAGTCATGACCTGATTTTCAATTCTTCGAAAGTTTTGCGACCTTAGCATGTACTCTCGGTTTCTGGTAGCACTCAAGTAAGTATGCAGTTTACGCATGGGTATGTATTGTCAATCATTGAGTGCCTTCCTTCTAGCACCAATTATTCCTAATTGTATGCATGAAGGGCTTTTATTTCGAGATTTAGCGCCCCGCTTGTGTAGTGTGCGGCTTTGGATGCTCCTCGGCGTTGCCTGTCTTCGGGAACGTAAGGGCTTTGTTTTCGACGTTCCTCGGCGTTGCCTATCTCCGGGCAACGCGAGGAAGTTAGTTTTCGAGGCTTCTCGGCGTTGCCTATCTCCGGGCAACGCGAGGGGTTTGTTTTCAACGTTCCTCGGTGTTGCCTATCTCCGGGCAACACGAGGAAGTTAGTTTTCGATGCTCCTCGGCGTTGCTTATCTCAGGGCAACCCGAGAAGTTTGTTTTCGACATTCCTCGGTGTTGTCTATCTACGGACAATGCGAGGAAGTTAGTTTGCGATGATCCTCGGCGTAGCCTATCTTCGGGCAACGTGAGGAGTTTGTTTTCGACGTTCCTCAGCGTTGCCTATCTCCGGGAAAGGCGAGGAAGTTAGTTTTTAATGCTCATCGGCGTTGCCTATCTCCGGGCAACGCGAGGGGTTTGTTTTCGACGTTCGTCGATGATGCCTATCTCCGGGCAACACGAGGAAGTTAGTTTTCGATGCTCCTCGGCGTTGCTTATCTCAGGGCAACGCGAGAAGTTTGTTTTCGACGTTCCTCGGCGTTGTTTATCTCTGGACAATGCGAGGAAGTTAGTTTGAGATGATCCTCGGCATAGCCTATCTTCGGGCAATGTGAGGAGTTTGTTTTCGACGTTCCTCGGCGTTGCCTATCTCCGGGAAAGGCGAGGAAGTTAGTTTTTAATGTACATCGGCGTTGCCTATCTCTGGGCAACGCGATGAGTTTGTTTTCGACGTTCCTCGGCGTTGCCTATCTTTGGGCAATGTGAGGAGTTTGTTTTCGACGTTCCTCGGCGTTACCTATCTCCGGGCAACGCGAGGAAGTTAGTTTTCGATGCTCCTCGGCGTTGCCTATCTCCAGGCAACGCTTTGATCTCCTTTCACTATTCCGATTCTGTGCTCAGTAGGGAACTTCATTGTAAGGCACCATTGGGCCAATGCTATTCTGAAGTTGGCTAATGCGGGCCGTCCCAAGAATGCATTGTATGCTGACATTTCATCCACGATCACAAAACTTTGAATGAGGGTGACTCGTCGCTCACCTTCTCCAAGCTCCACAGGTAGGTCGATTGTTCCTACCGGTTGTTTGGTTTCTCTGGTCAACCCCTAAATCTTAGTCTGGCACATGGATTCGCTTTTCATGCCAATCTTCATTGGGTCAAAAGTTTGCTTGAAAAGTATGTTAACTGAACTGCCACTATCAATCAGCACTCGTCAGACTACAGCGAGATCGATTCCTACTGTCACCACCATTGGGTCGAGAGTTGGAGCTTCAACCCCTTCAGTGTCCCGATTACGGAACACTATGTCATCGCTCAGAACCTTCTGTTGCTTGGTCAGAGTTACATCATCTACTGCTAAACGCGATTCCTTTGGAGCATGCTTCAATGAACTCACATATCATTCCATCTCTCCCCAACTTCTTTTCGTGGGATGTGATCCCCCATATATTGTCCCAATAATTAGTCTTTGGTTAGTTCGCTTCTACCCTTCTTCGCTGGTTCTAGCTTGATTCCTTTGCTCTTTAGGAGGTTGAGGGACCATAGGTTGATTGGGTTTTTGTGGCTTCTTCACATATTGTTGAAGTTTATTTTCTCGGATTAACCCCTCGATGAGGTCCTTAAGGTGGAGGCATTCATTTATATTGTGCATGCGCGTTTCGTGGAAGCGATAGAATTTCCTTGAGCGCTTTTGTTGTTCCATTGCCTCCTTTCTGAGAGGTTTCCTATACTCTTCAGTTTCTTGTGTTGCGAGATAAATATTCTCCGGAGTGTCATTCAGGGGGGTATAGTCTCCCAGTCTAAATCTTTTATTGTTGCCACCATTATTTCTCTTATCAGAATTCTAATTTCTTCTCTTCTGGTTCCCACTCTTCCCTGTGTCTCCCTGGTTATTTCCAGGATCGTGTGTGCGTTGATTTGCTATCGTGCCATTCTGCTTGGTGTTCATCAGTTGTACTCCAGTAGCCTTTCTTTCCAGCTCATGTGCTTCTTCCAACCTCAAGTACTGGCTTGCTTTTTGATTGAAGTCTTTCCTGTTGGTAGGTTGTTTCATCTTGATCCATTTCCCGAATTCCGTTTCCGGATGGATAGCGCGCACTAACGCCATAAAAACCATGTCCTCATTGGGGTTGCTCACTTTTGTCACCGAAGTGTTAAACCTGCTCATGAATGATCTCAATGACTCGTTACGCCCTTGAACTAGCCGGATTAGGGACATAACGCCTTTTGGTTGCGCGGTATGAAGCCTGAATTAGACAAGGAATTTCGTTACAAGATGGTAAAAGGTAGAGATAGATCTTGGGGGAAGTCTAGTGAACCACATAGAAGCGAATCCTTCTAGAAAAATGGGGAAACATCGGCAGCGAACGGCTTCTGGAGAATTGGCTCTGTCCATGTACCAGCTGTAGTTGTACAGATGGGATTTTGGGTCCTTTGTTCTATCGTAGGAAGTAATAGCTGTTAGCGCCAAAATTGGTCACTAACCCCCAAATCCAGATGAAAGCACCAAATACCAGTCACAGCTCAGAGATAGAATGTATGTAGAGAGTAATAATGTGAAGAACAGTTAAAACTGAAATGAAAGCAGTAAAGAACAACAGAGTTTATAGTGGTTCGGCTAACTCCGGCCTACGTCCACTCCAGAAGTTTGCTTTTTATTGCTGTAATAATCGATTACAGTTACAAAATGGCAGAGTTGCCTTAGCCTTAGAAAAGAGAAAGTATGAGAGCAGAAAGAAGATCCCCTTTTACTGTGCCCCTGCCTCTCTATTTATAGACAAAGATGGATTGGACTTCCCTAGTGGGCCTGGTAGCCGAGTACCTCAGCCCAAATGGAGTGGTCTCCATATGCCGAACCATAGATGCCGAACGCTGAATGCCGAACAAGGTGTGAATGCCGAACGATCTCCTCATGCCGAACGTTGGGAGGTGCGAGGTACTGAGGTATTGAGGTACGGAGGTGCGAGGTATGGAGGTGCGGAGGTGCGAGGTACCAAGATATGGAGGTGCGAGGTATGGAGGTGCGAGATATGGAGGTATGCCGAACGACCCATCCAATACCGAACGCTCCTTGATGCCGAACGATCCATCCAATGCCGAACGTCTCCAGATGCCGAACGTTGGTTAATGCCGAGCGCTCCATCCAATGCCGAACGATCCATCCAATGCCGAACGTCTCCAGATGCCGAACGTTGGTTAATGCCGAGCGCTCCATCCAATGCCGAACGTCTCCAGGTGCCGAACGTTGGTTAATGCCGAGCGCTCCATCCAATGCCGAACGTCTCCAGGTGCCGAACGTTGGTTAATGACGAGCGCTCCATCCAATGCCGAACACTCCATCCAATGCCGAACGTCGATCTCTCTATATCGAACGCTCGTCCAGTGTCGAACATTCTTCCATGCCGAACGATCCTTCTAATGCCGAGCACTCACTCAGCGACGAACGATCCCTCTAAATGCCGAGCACTCGTTCAATGCCGAATGATCCCTTTAAATGCCGAGCGCTCCTGGATGCCGAACGCTCTGTGCATGCCGAGTACTCTTGAATGCTATTCGAACGTGAATAGTGAATGCCAGACGAACATGTAGTTGATTAAGTTAAACCCGTTTGTCCGCGGTCTTGCCAAAAGACGGGTTAACAATAGCCGGCATAGTAAATTTTTCCCTTTACCATTCATTCAAAATCTCGTTAGTAAAAGGGGTCCGACTTAGGGCAGATCCCCACTCATCATCATTTCGGCTTTTACTTTCATCCATCAGCCATTTGATTGTGTCTGCTATGTATGCCCCTGATGTCCGGTAGTCCTGGGGGTGGCAATCAGTCACTGCACCAAGTGTTTGGTTCTGCAAATGGTCTTGGTACGTGGGTTGACGCCTAGGCTCTCCTGTCTCCGAAAGAGCCACTCCCGCGGAACACTTTTGGCTTGCAGTTGGCCTAACTAGGGCAGTTTGGACTTTTCTAGCATCATCAAACGCATTGACGTTCTCTTCCATTTGATTACGTTGCTCTCCATATTCTGAATCAGAGAGATTAATAGTTATATCTTCCTGCGAGGTTTTAGCCCCCTGATTCAAATTCAAGATTGGTTGCCTTGCGCCGGGCGAAGTATTCTCATTCTCCTCCATGCCGCATCCTGTTGTTACCCTTTTTTGTGGTTGCTTTTTGTTCCTTCTATGCAGGCCGGAGATGGAGTAATTCTCTTGTTCTACAGCAGTCACTGGTTCAGGAACCGCCCTTGGAGCGAGGTTTGATTGTAGGGTCAACAGAGCATTGAGCTTCTCCATCAGAGCCTTTTGACTATTTTCCATTTTCTGATTGATCTCCTCAGCCATCTTATTCAGCTCATCTCTGGTGACAACTTCATGCTGAGTGGAGAACGCCGGTGCCTGGTTTCCTAAGTTAGCACCATTTACTTCAGCTTGTTGGAGACTAGCACCTTCTCCAGCTATTACTGCCCTTATGGATCTTCCAGAGGCAATTCTTCTTCTCCCAGAAGCCATTGGTTCTAAAATAGCAAGTTCTTCAAGCAAAGATTGGGGATCTAACTTAATGTTGACCCAAAAAATGAACCAACACCCTGGTTTGAGTTTGAAAGCACCAGCCTTGTTTTGATAGAGCAATATCACAGATCACAGATATAAGAAAGGAACAGTAAAAGAAAGAAGATAGAGAAATTTTATAGTGGTTCGACTGTTAATAAAGCCTACGTCCACTTTATAACTTTAATATAGATTGATTGCTATTATAAGAGTTGTTTGATTATAAGGCTTTGATTGTTTCCTAGCTAGATTGGATCTCCAGATTAGGAATCCATGGGAGAACGGTGTATTCCTTTGGAGATTATTGTGAGGGAGGTAGAGAGTGAAGAATAATTCCAGCAGAGCTTCAACAACCGGTCCGGAGAAGATCCTGTTTATGTTGCAGATAGGACGCTATTTATAGAGATCGGAGAGCTTCTAGGCCAGGCCCATCTTCATCAGCTTGCAGGTAGGTTACAAGCGAACTAGGGGGCTTTGGCTCGAAAAACGAGCCAAAACCATGGGTCGCTAGCGACCCATGGCTTGGTTCGTTTTTCAAGCCAGCGTCTTGCCTCTTTTATGGTGTTCCACAACTGGTTGGTTTGAAGGTTCGAGGAGAAGCATGGGTCTCTGACGATCTAAATACTTAGGATTTTCTGGAATCTGGAATTGGAGATGTTTCCATAGCCTTTTATCGTTGTTGCTACATTTTGATGGCTAGTCGCTAGCTGTTTATATTCAGCTGCTGATTGGATTGAAAGAATGTTGATCTCTCGGCCTCGTTAATTCCAGTTGTTGTTTTAGTCGTATAGCTTGACCCTTGTCGGTCCCTTGTCCTAGCTTTTCTAGTTAAGTCCTGAACCATCATGTCTGCACAATGTTGTCCTGTTTTCTGTTGGTTTCTACTGGGTTAAAAACCCATATGATACCTTCCATAATACAAGAGAAAAGAAGAGTCGAATCATTTGTTATTTATTTATATAGGCTTTTGGGCCTAGGTTCAAACTGATAGGAAATTAGTGCATCGCTTTTCAGGTTTTGGGATTTCCATCATTTCATTGACGTTTCCGCCTTCGACCGCTATTGCTTCACCATTGATCATCTGAAAACGTGCATGTACCTTAGCCTTAGGTTTCTAAGTCAGATTTAATCATTTATTTCACTAAATTTCATATATAATCGCAAAGTTACCAAGTATTAAACCCTCCCCAATCCCTTTTAATCCAAATTTAAGTGTTTATTAATGTCATATTACACTAATATAGCCCGCACATCATGTATATGGCATTATAATTGCATTATACAAGGAGGAAATCATGAATCACTCACAAAACTGCTTATTCCTATCTAGATCCTCACTGTCTAGGCTTCTACGTCTCCTCTCTTTGGATTTTCGCCTCCAAATCACTGTTGGTACATAGCCATGTCCAAGATGCTTTTGGTTTCGTTCGATTTGGTGAAGTTTTGAGTGAGATATTTGAGTTTAATTTCAAGTTGGCTTAGAGAAAGATGGAGGCAAAAAGAAGTGTGTTAGGTAGTTTTTTTGATGTGAGTTACGTGATTCACTTATAGTTGGGGAAAACTAGAGGTCCACTAGCTTACAAAATTCGAATCCAAACCATTAGACGCCCGTTCTACTAGATGATGTTTTTGACCATAACTCTTTCATACGAACTCCAAACAGGGCAAACCAAGATGATGTGTGAATCAAAAAAGGAGATGTTCGCAATGGCATTGGTTTTGTCGTCAAATTCCAAAGTCTTAAAAATAATGATTTTGACCCTCCTAATATTTAATTAATTTAATTAATTCATAAATTCCAATTATTCAAATATTATCATATTACTAATATTTTATTGAATATTTCTCAAATTTTTGGGTTATTACATTAAGCAAGGATCAAAACAGGTGAGTTAAACTTCAATGATTTTTATTAATACTTGTTGTTGATAGCTTGTAATAAATCATTTACAATAAAATCGATATTAAAATCTTTTAAATAGGAAATGATTTGCAATGATATTGGGTGAGTAAACTCCCTTTTTATTATTATTTTGGTTTCTTTTCGTTTCTGTTATTAAATGAAGCAAACTAAAATCAAATTTCAATGAAAAAAACTTATACAAGATTGACTGAAATCATATACATAAGTGAATAATTTTCTTTGCAGAACAAACATACATGTACTATGTATAGTTAGGATCGGCTACACATCATTTTTATTACACCTCAAATCCCTTGAGTTCAACCACATGTTTCCATTCAAATAATAGAATGAAGTGCCAAGAGAGAGTAACTATAATTAAATGGGAACATGTGATTGAAATCAGGATGGATTTGAGGTGTAGCAAAAATGCGGTGTAGTCGATCTTTTCCATATATATATATATATATATATATATATATATAAGCTAGTGATTAGGTTAGTATGCACAATATGGATTAGAAACTTGCATAGATGAACGTACAGGTTGTGGCGAAGGTGCTAGTCGATCTGGCTTGCTGAGTTGTGTATGTTGGTGGCATCTGATTTTCCTCTGGTTGTGCCAAAGTGGTTAATTAAGGTACGAATGAATTCTTCTTGTTGTGTTGAGCATTGTGGCATTCTATGTATATCTCCTGATAGTTGGAGTTAATGTATGTAGCCATTGCAGTTCACGTCAAGGCTGGGGTGGCATTCATTGAAAGTGTCTCGAGTTCGCCAGTGATGGATCGGTCTTACTCGAAATTCGATGGAAATGAGGATGGTAGGGTCATAAAGGTCCATGATGGTTAGAGTCGATGAGGCTAGGTGGGGAGGTGCATATTCCAGGAAAATAAAATAAAGTGAGAAGGGAAAAAAGGGTAGAAAGGGAAAATTTCAAAGTAGTCCCTGGCTTTCAAAATTTGGCTTAATGAGTATATTCTTTCTTATTTAATTACATTTTAAATAACTTTTCGATCACAATTGTAATAACTCATCATCTATTGATCCGATTAAAACACCGATCGGAACTTTAGGATCGTTATAAATTTATGATGAATTGACACCACTTATTCTTATATTTGATGAAGTTTTAATTTTATATATGATCTATTATTAAGTTATTGTATTGTTACACTTCATAAAAATTGGGAATAACCCATCTCATGGAATAATCTTATTGATCGCATTTCTAACAACATAATGGGCATATCCCTCCATTAGTATTTTATTTATTTAGTTATTTTCCGGAATGGGCACAACCCTCCATCGTTGTTTTATTTATTTTTCTTGAAGGCATGCCACTCCATCAATATTGTATTTATTTATTTACTCTTCTAAATGGGCATAGCCCTCCATCAGTATCTATTTATATATTCTTCTAAATGGGCATAGCCATCCATCGGTATTGTATTTATTTAGTTATTCTCCTAAACAGGCATGACCCTCCATTGGTATTTTATTTAATTTTCTTAAATGGGCACATCTCTCCGTTAATATTTTATTTATTTATCATTCATTTGAATGAGCCAACCCTCTATCAGTATTATTTATCACTCATTTATTCTCTGAGAATGTGCTCATCACTATGTAGTTAAAGACTCGCTAAAGCCCACAAAATCTTTGCTATAGAACATAACATTCCTCGACCACTATGTTATTTCAATTTAGCATTATTAATTAGTAGATCTGCTTTAAGCCCCACTAGTTTTTGCTACACCCACTAAATTAAGGCTTTTTAGCACTCGTTTTAGTAGCATTAATATACAAAGGTTGATTTAACTAATAGTCTTTTAAACTAAATTAACAAAGTTAGGGCAAGAACCTAATATTAAGACCTAAGTGCTTAATATAAGTTAGAAATCATCGTAGTCAAATAATCTATTCTATATAAATCATGATATTCTTCGATTTTATTATGTAAAATTAATCAATATTTCATTTTCCTACAAAATCGATGTGAGACTGAGAATAAATTAAAAATAAATATTTAGGTTTAACCTAATAAAGCTTTTTGCACCTCTGCTATATCCCTACTTTATCCCCGTTATAACTTTTTGCATCTCCAACACTATAAAACCACTTAGCGCTTTAACTGCACAAGCTCAGCCCTCCACCAGAATTGTTATTATGTTTATTTATTCTTTTTTTTGAATGAGAAAAGTCCTCCACCAGTATTGTATTTATTTATTCTTCTGAGCATTGGCACAACTGTCCTAAAGAAGTGTTATATATTTGATAGTCATCGAATTAATACAGTTGATATTATATGCCAGATTTAGTTTAAATGTAATATGAAATGATTGGCTAATTTATTTGCTCATATATATTGACATATAATGGTTGATTAAAAATATAAATGAATTAAGTGATGATACTGTAATTTATACTTATAAATCCCTTAGTGACATCAGTTTAATGATAGTCGGGTGGGATTACCATTGTGATGTGTGGTGAACATGTTAAATCCCTTAGTGACATCGGGTTAAAGTTAGTTAGATGGGATTACTATCATATATACATGTATGAGAAATATGTTAAATATATAAATTGATCAATGCTTGTTATATAGGATAGAGCTAGTATCCATCCTAGTTGGATTGACCTAAGGTATCACCTTGAGTGTTGCATCCTTGCCCTAATGTCGCTCATCTGACGCTTTGCTATATGGGCATGGAGTGTTATGGCTACATGACTTAGATAATGATGATAGATGAGTTTGTTATCATATAGGCTAGAGTAGAACATGAAAGGTTATGTACAGTATTGTAGATCGTGTGGGTGCATCCACAATGTTGATTCGTATGTGATGTTGGGCACCATAGTGTGTTGATTCAGTTTTTGGTATATTTGAGTTGTGGGTGATGTTGGGCATCACCTGGTGTCGATTTAGTTTTGGGTAGACCCTCGATTTATATTTATTATTGTTATTGTCATTTGATTATATGATTAAAATGGTTAAAATGTGACGTTAATAATGTGTGATTAAGGAGAATAACAATTGAGTAAATTTGCGATTGTGGTCACATTAAATAGAGATAGAATACCCGTATTATGACTTTTATATGTGTGTGTGTATGTATGTATGTTACGACGCTGACATAGGGTTGTGTATTTGATTCACTTACATGATGATAAGATGTTTTGTTCTATTCTCTATTATTATTTTGTATTTGAGTTTACTCACAACTAGTTTCTAACCTGACCCAAATTGTTATTTGCTTTAACAACCTCAAATCAGAGCAAGGTTGTTATTTCTAGGATATATTACTATTATTTGGTAGTAGTTTATGAATGTGTTTTGAGGATGGCTCCTCGGCTAGAATTAGCTGTCTATGTCAGTTGTTTTGTAGTGTTGGCTACGACAGACGACTTCATAGTTGATAGACTTAGCTGGAGGGGACTACTTATGGTAACTTGGTAGGATTTTTCGATAATGGTTGATGATGTACATTAATATATATCATACCTCTAAGGTGTTAGTAATACCGAATGTACACACACAAATATATATATATATATATGGCGAAGCAGCCATGACAGTGATCTTTGATGTGCATATATGTGTTACATTTTGATTATTCTAATATTGTTGTTGAGCTTTGATTTCATGTATTTCTATATATATTATTCAACCTAGTAAACTCATGTATATTGCTTTGTGCCAAGACGATATATGTATTTGATAGTGATTTAGGTATTTAATTATCATATATTCATGTTGACACATGGGAGTACATAGAGAGATTACTCCTATCGTGCCTTTCAGATGATTTTGGAGGGTAACCTCCCTCTGATAGCATGGGTACTGGGTTGAGGAACAAAGGAGTATGATGAGACCAAAGAGAATGAGAGAGAATGATTTATGATTCAAGTACAAACTCTTTGACTTTTTTGGTTTGCAAACCTTGAAGAATATAAGTGGATGCATGTAGATTTGCAAAGTAAGTGGAAGTGAATTAATGAATTTTTCGCTCAAAAATATAAGAATGCAAGAGTAAGAGAGATTCTGGAAATTAATGACTGAATTTCTTTATTTAGGCCTCCTTAAATAGAAGATGAAGGGATATGGCTATTGATGAAAAGATGATGCCAAATCCCTTCATTTTGATTTTAAAAGACAAACAAATGCCTCTATTTGACATAGAGCAAAATAGTATGTCAACATACCTAGTGCAATTTTGATTTTCTTTTTCTAAAATTCAAATATAGACTTCCATGCTTGAAAACTTAAAGTTATGGTTATATGAAGATGTTTAGAGATGAATTTGAGTTAAATGAAAGAAGAATTTTAGTAGATATTGTTGTGGGGTCTTTAATAGAAATTCTAAGACTCTATAGACTTATTGAACACTACTTTTATCTTTGTCTTGGAAGCGCTTGTATTTCTTTTACATTTTTTCGTTTGCTTGATTCCATTCTTTATATATATATGTGTGTGTATGTATATGCTAATAAAAATGGTGGAACCCCACTCCTCCACATGGAATAACTGCATCAACCTAAGAAGACAAAATCGCCAGACAGAGATAGGCCAGGAAAATCCACGTATGCTGAAGCAATAACCCAAGACCAAAGGCCGATAGAGGAATGATCATCAGATCTGAAGTATTACCCACCAGAATCCTGCCATGTTGTAGTTCCAACGGAAACTTATATCAAATCTGAAACTGAATGGAGTGATACACTTATGGTTTACTCAGTAGGATTCAGAATTCCATACTTAAGGTTTAAATGTTACATCGAAAAATTATGGAAACCCAAGTCAAATTTCAATAATCGTACAGAGAAGAATAGATATTATGATGTCAAATTTGATGATTGCAATGACTACCAGGTAATACTTGAAAAGAAGACTTTGCTTATTTTGGTAAAATTGTAACTATCACGTATTGAAAGTTACATTAGAATACTAATAAGACTGGACAAAATATTAGAAAGGAAAAGCAGTACAGAATTTTCCAAAATATTGATTGAAGTATCTGTTTACGACAAGTTACCATATACTGTCCCAGTTATACTACATACAGGAGTTAAAAAAGAATACCCAACCTCATTGACTTTATTTCCCCAAAATATGTAATACATTTGGACACAGGAATACTTTACATTTAGATAACAACAAATTGAAATGGGTGCCAAAGAACAATACAACTTTGGAATCCATTGAAGACACTGGAAAAATGCACACCGGCTGATACTGACGTAGTTAGGGTAACATCTTATAATATTTACTGCATATCAGCCCAGGATAAATCTACCAATATGGATGTTTGAACCAAAAATGGCACAAACACTTAGAAGGTTAAGTAGAGAATAAAAAGTGAAGAAATTTAAATGAAAACGAGTAGAAAAGAACACATGGCAATTTATAGTGGTTCGCTAATGTTGGCCTATGTCCACTTAGTGATTTTATTGACTATCTTGCTAATTATAAGCAGAAGTTCTTACGGATCAATATAAATCTGACATTGATTGCAAGAGATTAGAGCCAGGGGAAGCAAGAACCAAAAGATCCTTAGAAATGAGTCTTGCCTCTCTATTTATAGATGTAGCAAGCCTAAAATCTCGCCCAAAAAATCTCCACCTTGTTTTCCATGCCATAGACCATTTCTCCAAACAAATAGGGAGACAACTCATCAGTTTGTGTGGATCGGTGCCGATCCATGGGATTGGATCGGTACCTATCCAAGAGATGGCCAAAGTGGTTGCTTTGAACTCTTTGTATTGGATTGTCTTGTGGTTAGCTTCGTGATTCCAAGCTTGTTCGCATCAATATTTGCTTGTTTTTGAGCTCAAGCGATGGATCAGTGAAAGAACAAAGTTGCTGATTTGAATGCTCATGGAGATTAACAGAGAATTGCATTGGAACAACAAAATAACACTTGGAGTAGGCTTCTAACATCAAGTTGAGTAAGTAGGCAGAAGATGGGCACCATTGGAGGAGAAAAGTTGGATCGGTACCGATCCAAGGGGTTGGATCGATACCGATCCACCACTTAGGTGGGTTTTTGCACCTATTGTCTTGGGTTGGTTTAGCATTTGTCATGTGGCTCTGTTTGTGCTTGGTTCTTGGATTCTTAGGCTATCTCCCCGGGCTTCTTGCCTTGATAACCCCAAGTTCTACTCGTCCAAAATTTCCAGATATTGCCTAGTCAAAAAGGCTGGATAACACTTAACCCAAAAGTATATTTCGTTTCAAACATGATATGCTATGAATCGATACAAGTTAGGATTACCGTAAAGGATTCCACTCTATACTTCGAATGGTCGTTATCTTTTCTATGGATCGATCCTGTGAAAAATTATGTCCATAGTCATTCGTCGCGATGCCTTATCAGTATCTAGTATTATAAATCTGGAGTATGTTCTCATGACTTGTCATTCCGATCTTAATGGCTTTGAACTAGTTCCTTTCATGGAATTTCCAGGTTAGAATCTAATTCCTTTGAATCAGGTTGTCGAGGTTGAACATGTACACGCACACACATTTACGTGCATGTTCTTAAGCAATTTCTAGCATGCACATACATATACATACATGGGTTATCATCACCATGCATGTGTACACATATATACATATACATACATACATGGATATATATATATATATTTATTTATTTATTTAAGACTCAAGATTCGGTACCGATCCACTTTCTTGGATCGGTACCGATCCAAGAGTTGGAGAAATTCTCCAACTCTGGTGCCTAAAAGTTCAGGTTTATTGGATTGTAAAATACGAACCGTTTCATTTCCATCCTCCCTTGTTTTTGCACCAATCCAAAACTCCAAGCTCCGCCATTAAAACCTTTTGCCTACGATTTGAGCTTCCTCTCACCACCGACCATCAACAGCCCTTATCTCCACCTACGATACCTTCAACGATGTCATTCTAGCCTTGCCCGAACCACCACCTCGCCTTAATTGAACATCCACCAATCCAACACTTAGGGTCGCCGACTCCTAGCATTTACGAACCACAATCAAAGTCAACCTTAATTCTCATAAATAGGTAGATAGGTAATGAACTTGGATATGGATGGATGGACGTGGATGAGGATCACCATAGACGGCCGTGATTTGGGATTGGAAGAAGATGGAGAAGAAGGATCGATGGAATTTTTCTTAGTTGTTGGATCGGCATAAATCCAACACTTAGGCAATGTTCAGGAACTTTGAGTTCACATGTGAATCTTGCCTTGTGAACTAATGACCTCTTCTTGGTCTTGAACCTTTCCCAAAGCATTGTCGATAACAGGTTGCTCGTCGGGACGATCAACAATGACAGTCATTCTGGGCAATATTTAGAATTTAAGTTGACCTGTCATATAATATCAGAAACCTAAACTGCACAACACTGCATGACACCACACTAGATTCTATTTTATCATAGGGGTACAACTTGTAATTATCCTAATATTGACTATATGTTGAGTTTTTATAGAATGGAGCATAGACGTTCTGAGCGTCTTGCAACCTTAGTTGCAGGTCCATCTACTTCCAAATATATTGAATCGGATGCTGAGTCAAGTTCGACTACGGCTCCACTTGCATAATAAACTCCAGTAAAATAGGTACATCAATAAGAAAATCCATAAGTTGAACAGCATGTTCCTAAAAATCCAATACAGCTGGTGAGAGGGCCAGAGGTTGAACCTGCTCCCGATAGTCTTGAAGATGCTGTTCTTTTAGATGATCCTATCGATTCTGTTGCTTCAAAGATCAATAAGGGGTCTCTTCATAGAATTTGTGACAAGCACGAAATTCCATTTGATGATGTACTAGTCCCTTCTCGCCATCAGAGAGCTTACAGTCCCCCGGAAGGCTACACTGCTTGCAACAGATACATGTGTTTGGCGAATTGCGTTCCACCATTCAACTCATTCATTCGTCAAGTTCTAAACTTCATGAGATTAGCTCCGACGCAATTAAACCTGAATAGCTACACCTTCCTTCTTGGCACGTACATTGTTTTCGTTCAACATTTGCATTGAGTACTTAGTGACAAGGAAATCCGATACATATACAGTTTTAAGAGCCAAAAGGGAAGTCCTTCCTTGACTTACTTGGAGCCAGCAAAATTTTCTCGAGTTGTCATTGGCATATGGAACAAGTTGAGCTATTTTAAAACTGAATGGTTTTACGTACTCTATGCGCCTAGGTTTGCTCAAAGATAGATATCTGGACGTAAGTTCTACCTTATTCTTTTACTACAAGTTTTCCTTGTTAGTTATCGAGCTTAACTCATATTCTTTTTGTCATTCAGATGTTCCGGCAAGGCCCAATGAAGCGATTCTTGCGGATGTTGTCAGAGTTCTCATGACACTTTCGAAAGAGGACAGAGACATTGGAGTTCTTTTCTCCGACGAGAATCTCCTAGCCCATAATCTGCTAGAAGTAGGCCGCAGCACTAGTCTAGTCCAAGTGGCCAATAGTGATGATGACGATAATGATAACGACGACAATAACTTGCCCGGGGAAGGCAAAGCTAATCCAAATGTGCCTCCAGTCCTGAATCTAAGGGCAGAAGTTAAAGAAAATGTTGAAGAAAGGGAAGAACACGCCGAGGAAGGCAAAATTGTAGGTGGAAATGACAAAGTTGTCCATGAATATTTTGATGTAGGCTATGAGTCTTTGGATGAACAACCCATAGATGACCAACAGTCTACCCCGAAGAAGAGACTAGTCATAATAATTTCTAAGGTGCAGACTTCTACACAGCCTTCACCCATTACGACAGCTGAGAAAACTCCTTCTCTTCCTTCCACGGTTACATTCTCTGAGTTGGGGTCGATTTCTACTGAGTTTGGCTCCTTTGGCATCGGTGACATGAGACTCGAGGTTCTTGACTCCCATATCCGCTTTAACGATGACATTCCTTCCATCAACATGGGGGAGATCACTCTTATGAGCAAAGCTACAGAATATGGTCCATCAGAGAGATACCATGACACCCACACACACGTGCACTTCATGGCACTACATTGCACTTGACTCGCATCCTTTGTAGTCAAAACTAATTCATTCTTGTTTCATTTGCAGAATCCATGGAGAGGAAGAAGTGTATATATCAATCTTTGGAGGAAAACATATCTCGATCGAATAGGCACCGTCCAAGCACATACCATCACGGTAGCGGTCGAGATTCAAAGTACGGTTATTGATCTAGCCAAGATATAGGTAGTCATAACATATGCAGTTACGACATAGATTATCCATCGCATGACTCCACTTCCAAACATCGCTCCAGGTCTAGGTCACCTCCACCAAGAGGATTAGATAGGCATTCTAATCATCGTGACAACTTGCCACTAGGCGACGTTTCTCACGCATCACCTCCAACTTCTAGTCTTGTACAACACTTGGCACCCTCTCACTCCAGTCGATCCTCCAATCATAGGCGCCATCAAAGTAGTTCCGAGACTTCTCATCATAGAGCTAGCAAACAATCGATCGAAGCTCCGGTCGTCACTATGGAGCAACAACTTTCCACCAGCGCCCGAATGTCTGAATTGAAAAAATAGTTTCTAGGTGTTTGGTTTGAGGGGCTCATGTTCATGCCCAACTTGAAGAGAATTCTGTCCGATGTCCAAGACATGACCATTGTTTGTGTAACTGACACGTATAACCGGTACAATGAATGGTTGCTGGTAGCCGAGTAAATATCCAAGGTCTCGAGATAAAGGCAACTCGAGACTGATCATTTAGATCACACAGCAGTGTAGGACAAAAGAATCATTGCCCAACTTGATGCTGAGGTTGAAAACTTAAGGAAATCACAAGCTGAAGCTGAAAAGAAAGCCGAGGACACCATCAAGGTGCTTGAAGATGAGAGAAAAAAGGATCGAGATGAGATTGAGGTTGCACATCATCAGAATCACACCTTAGTCCTAGAAAGAGACGCCTCAAACAAGAAAGTGATTGAGCTGTTGGCCAAACTCGAGAGCGAGACAAAAGAGAAGAACAACGCTCTCCAATAAGCTCAGGATTATTGCGAAGAGCTGCTTGCTACTTGGGGTGAAAGAGACAAGGCGGTTGAACATGCTAAATACATGGATGCACTTGTCAAGAAGGAGGTTGAAGCTGTGGAACAGTGGATAATGGAGAAATTCGAGCCATTGCTTAATAAGTACAACCCTAACATGCTTAAATTCCACAAATTGGAGTGGTTCAACAACAATTACCCCAGAATTCTTGCCCTCGCTTGGGAAAAAATTATCGAGGAAGAAAAAGAATTTCTTAAATGTGGTGAGGTGGATCTAGCTCAGTTAGAGAAAGAAATCTTAAAAGCTTATTCTGTATCCGAAGCTAGCCGCTACAGTGTAGAAAGACTTAGGCGAAGACTTTGGATCGTCACCTCAAGATGCTGCTATTGGGGACACCCCTGGACGCAAAACTATTTCTAATCCATCTTCGATCCCAAGAGACAATCCAGATCATCCTCAAATGCACAAGCCTGCTATCCTTTCTCCCATTTTAGAGGGGAATTCTAGCGACGGCCCACACAGAGACCCAAACTGAAGGAGGTATCTCATTGACCTTACATGTATTTCAGAGAGTCCATATGTCGTCGATTGACATCGCTAATCTCTCTTTTTATATCTCCTAAGTTTCAAGTCAGTCCTAAGTCGTCCCACTTCCCGAAGCCTCCAATCGGGTCAACAAGCGACTGCAACGGAATTGGCAACTTGACTACTTCGACGATGGTGCCAACTATTCCGATTAGTGAGAGTCCTGGGCCTAAAGAGCAAATAATAGATGCTCTTCAGGATGAAGGGACCGGTGTGCTCCAGGGAACTCAAACCGACGATGATGTTATATTACCGGTCCCTCCAAGCCTCTATGGGACCCCACCATAAGTACCCTTGACCAGGAACCGGTCCTAGCCAAAAAGGTCGAGTTGGAGAAATAGAGACTTTTCCTCGTCTGCTATCCATAGCTCTACCCGGTCAGACTATCTTTGCTCCCATCACCATTCCTCTGCCTAGGAGCACCCAGAGCATGCTTGCTGGATCATCGCAAAGCACTCTATCCAAAGGCAAAGGAAGCGGGGGAAAGATAAGAAAGAAACCGGAAGGTTCCAGTGCGCCATCTTCTATAGAGAAGAAGTAGAGGAAGGATAGGAAGGAGAGAAACAAAAGGATTAAGAAATGATTATCCATCTTCTCTATGTTTTATAGTTGTATAGCAGCACTAAGGCTCTTTTTGATCATCCACTTTTGTTTTCTCGATCGGTATTTGTGCGGATTCAACCTCCCCTTGTGCTATTTATTTAGGCATAAATAAAACCTGTACTTATCCTTCCAAGTTCTATGTCAATAACAAAGGTTTTTGTTTTTTTATGTCTTTGTGTGAATTCGCCTAAGCTATTCAAGAGATGCACTTTCCATTCACTATACTCGTGATCCATCTCTTTTTATTATCGTCGTCAGACTAAGTCATTAGCCCATTTCCTAATTTCTCGGCCTTTCGTCGCTCTAGCAAACACTAAGTAATCATAGAAATGCCAACTTCGAGCACTAGTCGAGGTAGACCGTTTAGACTAGTGGTTCTAATACCCTTTTCCAGGATAGTGATTTTCGATCCTGCCTAACTCTGAGCGTCGACCGAAGTTCATAAGTAAGATCCCGCCTTACATCGGGCATGGATCTTCAGCCTAGCCTACTCCAGGCAAGATGTCAATGATCGGATGGTCGCATCACATCCAATTCAAGTCATACTCCTGCCCCTATATCAGAAGCAAGAATTAGTGGATGAACAGTCGAATCGCATTCATTTTGATTTATACTCCTACCCCCACATTAAGGGTCAGAGTTAGTCGGTGGATGGGCAAGTCACGTCCTTTCTGGGTTTATACTCACGCCCCCATAGCAAAGGAAAAAGTTAGCGGATGGATGGTCAAATCACGTCTTCTTGGGTTTATACACTTGTCCTCAATCCAAGGTAAAGAGTAAATAGATGAAAGGTCGTATCACGTTCTTTCGATTTATACTCATGCCCTCACATCAAGAGCAAGAGTTAGCGTATGGACGGTCATATCATGTCCGTTTCGAGTTTATACTCCTACTCCCATATCCGCGCCAAGAGTTAGCTAGTATCAATCTCCAGAAACCGAGAGTTATTGAACTTCAAGAGTAGGATCATGGACCAGGGAAGTTTGGTTAGCACATATCTTTGGGTACCTACATACCTGCATTACATATATATAGATTCATTCAAGTCAGCCACATTTCACAATTCTTAAGCAATGTAAAGACAGAACTGGAAGCCATTTATTGAAAACAGGAAATGACAGATTTTGTCTTATTACATGGCTTCATTCAATTATGTACAAATTATTCTAAGTGAAATAGCGTCGTAAATGCTTGTTATTCCACGCCATTGGGAGTGAGATCCCATCAACCATCGCAAGCTTAAAAGTGTCATCTCCAAGCTTTTGTTCTATTGCATACAGACCTTCCCAAGTTGGGCCCAAGTTTTCGGGGCTTGGGAAGATTCGTTTGAGGACCAGGTCCCCGATTTCAAAGGTCTGGTTCCTGACCTTGACGTTGTAATATCGGTCGACTCAGTTGCGATAAGTAGCTGCTCTCAAGTCAGCTTCATCTCATTTCTCATCGATCATGTCAAGTGATTCCAGAAGGAGTTGCTCATTTGTTTGTGGATTGTAATGAATTACCCAATAAGAAGGTACTTCCAGTTCAACGAAATCATAACCTCCGATCCATAGGCTAGGGCGAATGGAGAATGGCAAGCCTTTGACTTATCGGTCACGCAGTAAGCCCAAAGTACCAATGGAAGTTTATCGACCTACTTTCCCTTAGCCTTTTCCAATCTCTTCTTAAGAATGAACTTGATAATCTTATTTACAGCTTCAAACTGTCCATTCGTCTAGGGGTGTGCCACCGCAACAAATCTCTTCTTTATGCGATGTCGGTGGCAAAAATCCTTAAACTCAGAACTGTCGAATTGGGTTCAGTTATCGGTAACGGTTGCCCGTGGAACTCCAAAATGATAGATAATATTTCGGACTACAAAGTTGATCACTTTCTTTGTGGTAATTACGGCTAATGGCTCCGCCGCAGCCCATTTGGTGAAGTAATCAACCACGATAATGGCGTATTTGGCATAACCATTAGTTATTGGCAACACACCGATAACATCAATTCCCTAAACTGCAAACGGTTAAACACTGACCATTTGAGTAATCTCCATTGGCAGGGCTCTTGTAATCTTAGCAATCCTCTAGCACTAGTTGCACTTTCTAGTATAATCAGTCGCGTCTCGGTTAACAGTTGGCCAGAAGTAGCCATAGCGAAGAATATTCTTCACTAGGGTTTGTCCCCCAGTGTGGTCATCATAGGCCTCTTCATGCACTTCTCTCAGGACTAGTTTGGCCTCATCATGAGCGACACACCGAAGAATAGGGACAGAAAAACCCTTCCTGTATAGCAATCCTTACTATATGATATATCTCAGAGCTTGGCAAAGGAGCTTCCGTCGCTCATTACTCCTATTGGGAAGGATTCCTCTCTATAAATAGTCTTTTATTGGAGTCATTGATGACTCTCTTTTAGGTTTAGCATCCAAGATCCAATCGACATCCATTTGGTCGATGCTCGATGCTAACAATGTTTCCACTGGAACCAAGCCCATGAGTTTTGCATCTTCAGAACTAGCCAGCTTAGCCAATGAGTTGGCCTTTACATTTTCCTCTATAGGAATATGCGTTATAGTATAATATTTAATGCCACTAAGCAGCTCAAGGACTCAGTTTAGATAAGAGGCTAGCCTTACTGCTTTTGCCTGAAACACTTTCCGCACTTGACATACACTACTGAGAATTATAAAAAATAGGTAAAGTCTTTATCTCCTATTGTTTGGCAATCTTGAGTCTTTCAATCAAAGCTTCATTGTTTGTTACAGGAAAATTGAGTCTTAGGGCACAACAGATTGAACGTTCCTCGGGAGTGACAAGTACAACTCTAGCACTAGAACAGCGCTCGTTTGATGCACCATCCATGTACATCTTCCACCAAGCATTTTGTTCACCACTACTCTCTAGAGTATCGTCTCGTGTAGTGAATTCAGCTATGAAATCCGCCAAAGCTTGGCCTGGATAGCTCTCCAAGGGTGATAGGTTATATCGTATTGGCTTAATTCGATGTTCCATCTCAACAGCCTTTTAGAAGTCTCAGGTCGTTGCAAGACTTATCATAAAGGCTGGTCGGTAAGAACTTTGGTCAGATGAGCTTGAAAGTAGGGACGGAGCTTCCTTGAAGCAATCAACAGGCAGTAAGCAAGTTTTTCCGACTTCGGGTAATTTCTTTCTACTCCTATCAATCGCTTACTAATGTAATAGATTGGTCGTTGGATGCGGGCTTCCTCATGTATGAGTGCGGTGTTCAAAGCATGCACCAGCACTACCAGATATATAAACAAGTCCTTGTCATCCATCGGCTTTAAGAGGATGAGGGGCCTCTCCAAGTGATCCACCAGAGCAAAGTTTCTTTCTCCTTTTGGACTTTTTCCCTTCTTAATAACATCTAAGAATGGGATGCATTTGTTGGTGACTCTAGAGATGAATCGACTCAGGGTGGCGACCTTTCCAATTAAACTCTAGACCTCTTTGACTGTCTTCGCGGCCTCCATGTCCTTTGATGCCTTTATCTTCTCTGGATTGGCTTCAATTCCACATGAATTCACAATGAAGCCTAGGAACTTCCCTAACGCAATGCCAAAAGAGCATTTCAAAGATTTGAGGTTCATCCTGTATTTTCGGAGAATTCCGAACATTTCTGCTAGATTGTCAACGTGGTTTCTAAAACGCCGTGACTTTACAAGCATATCATTCATATATACCTGCACCAAGCATCCAATTTGATCTTTGAACATCTTGTTTACGGGTATCTGATAGGTTGCTCCAGCGTTCTTCAACCCAAACGAAATGACTAGATAGCAATATAGTCCTAAGTCGATAATAAAGCTGTTATATTCCTGGTCTGGGACGTGCATTGGAATCTGGTTGTATCCAGAGTACGCATCCATGAATGAAAGCAATTCATGTCTGGCTGTTGAGTCCACCAACTGATTAATCCTTGGAAGCGGAAAGCTGTCAGTTGGATATGCCTTATTCAAGTTAGAATAATCGATGCACGTCCTCTATTTTCGGTTAACCTTCTTCACCAAGATAGGATTGGACAACCATTCTGGGTATAAGGCGTTGCGGATAAAGCCATTATCCTTCAAGTTCTCCCCTTCTTCTTTGAGTGCAGCGGATCTCTCTGGACCCAAGTTGCGGCACTTATGTTTCACGGGAACACATTTGGGATTTATGTTCAATGCACGACTAGCTATCTCTGGCGAGATCCCACACATACCAGAGTGCGTCCAGGTGAACACATCTAGGTTCTTCCGAAGAAAACCAATCAACTCATTCATCATCCTAACATGAACCTGTGATCCGACATTTAGAATCCATTTTGGGTCATCCGGACTGATCGGGATACTAATCGTTAGCTCAACCAGAGCTGCTTTTCCATCCAGTGTCTCTTTTTGTGGATCCATATCCTTATGGATCCAATTATGCTGCCCGAGCCAGCGCTCAAGCATTGGTTGCTATGTGTCCAAATCCTCAATGCAGAGAGTCCCCTCCATACCTTTTCCCCTTTTCCTTTCTCTCTTCGCCTCGCCTCTCTTAGCTCAACGACATAACATTCACGGCCAAGCCCTTGATCTCCGTGCACTGCCCCCATACCATTCTCCGAAGGAAATTTAAGCATCAAACACCAGAGAGCTATAGCCGCTTTGAATTCAGCCAGGGCCGGTCGGCCCAAAAATGCGTTATAAGTAGAGTAAATATCCAACCTAACAATAGGCATGATCCATACTCACCTGCGGTCGCCCTCTCCAAGCACCACCAGTAGTTCCATATATCTGACTGGCTCCGTAGCTGTACCTTTAAATCCGTGGATTCGAGATTTACATAGTTTCAAGTCCTTACCCTCCATAAGCATCTGGTCGTTGGCCTTTTTGAATAGAATATTGACTGAACTACCACAGTGAACCAGCACTTTTGGTAAAATAGCAGAACCAATCATGGTCGTTATAACCAACGGGCTAATCGTCAGGGCTTCCACCCCATCAACATCTATGTTCCATAAAACAATGTCTTCTGTCATGGTTCTAAATTGTTTTGCTGGAGTTCTATCCTCAACTGCCAAATAGCTCTCATACTCGGTATGCTTCAAAGCACCAGTGTACCTGTCCATCTCATTCAAACTCTTGTCGGTTGGATGTGGTCCACCGATGATTGTGTTTATCACTAAGCGTTTTTCATGTCGCCTAGGCTCCTCACCACTAGGACCAACTTGCCCCGGTTAGGATATTGACCTAAGGGAATTAGAATTTCCTTACCCGCTATTATATGGGGCTTTCACAAACTACTGCAATTTTTTTCTTTCGAATTAGCTTCTCAATCATATCACACAAGTGCCTGCATTCATTGGTATTATTACCATGCATCTCATAAAACCTGCAGGACTTGCCCAATTTCTTCTCATTCTTGGTCGACTCTTTTGGAGCCAGCTTCCTGTACTGCTCGGTACCCTGAGTTGCCAGAAAGATCTTCTCAATTGAGTTATCCATTTTAGTATAATTACCATATTTAGGAATCTTATGACGATTCCTATTATCTAGTTTTCGTTTCTTAGACCCATTATCGCTCTTTTTCTAGCTATCATTCTTGTTGCCAATGTTAACATCCACGTTTCTAGAACTTTCTCCAGATTGCTTTACAGCAATGTTACTTTGTATCACTTCATTTGAATTTCCAGCACCGTTCCTCCAAGGATGATTGTGTGCTTCTTCTAAGCGTAAGTACTGATTAGCTTTTCTATAGAAAGCATCCATCATCGATGGGGCTTTTCTCTCTAATCATTTCCCAAAATAAATCTCGGGATGAATCACCCTAATCAGCGCCATCAATACTATATCATCATTGGGATTTATTACTTCTGACACAGCTGTATGGAACCGATTCAAGAAATCTTTTAATGACTCTCCTCCCCCTTGGAAGAGGTTTAACAATGACATCACATCTTTTAGACGTGTAGTGTGTAAACGGAATTGCTCTAGAAATTTTCATGACAACTCAACGAAAGACGACATGCATCTCGGTGGGAGCCGAGTGAACCACATCATTGCTACTCCTTCTACGAAAATTAGAAACCAACGACATCTCATGACATCAAACGCTCTAGCAGAGTCCATATGCCATTCATACTTCATCAAGTGCCGCCTAGGATCCATCTTTCCAGCATATAGCAGCATCGTTGGCATTACAAAACTTTGTGGATACTTCTGACATAAAATGTTCTCAGTAAATGGATTTTGACTAGGAGAAGTCCCCAATTCATTATTGCTTCTAAATCAGTTTTCACTCACAAGTCTCCTAACTATATCCTCCAAGTACTCTGGGTCCATAGGTTTGGCTAAATGGTGGTGATCGAGATCTATTCCGAGTGTTCAGCCCAACGAACGCTCTTGGGCATACTGTCGATACCTGGGTTCCCTAGACTCTGGGAGATCTGTTCTTTCAGCAGTCTCCTCTATTTAATTCCCATGTGTAGCATCATCATCAGTTGTCTGATATTCAACATTCCGATCATCTACGATGCGTCTGAAAGTCAGATCCACGATGCATCCGGAGGACGAGCACTGGACCCACCATCGGCTAGATTGGTATTGATCCGTTCTTTTGGATCAATATCGATCCATGAATTCGAGCCTCTAGTTTGTCTTCCTCCTTGATATGATGTCCTAGCAATGTTTTGAGTCTTCTTCTTCTTTCTATCTCTTCAGTCTCTTATCGGATGGTGAGGAACTTTCAGATTCTGAACATGAATCCCTCCTGCTCCTCCTTCAACTATTATGTGTTAGTTCGTTCAATAGCCTCAAGCTCTGCTGCATCTGCTGGTTCATCTGGTTATGACTCTTCGAGAATCTATCCTCCATCTGCTTAATCATGCAATCCATTTCCACTCTGGTCACGACATCAACTGGATTTTGGATCTCTGGATGTTCAGTTTGGGCAGCTCCATCCACATGGTGAATGTCTTGATTTTTAGCATCATTAGTAGCTTCGGAAGTTGTAGCACGTTCTCTCCTCGATGGAGCCATGACAAATAGCTTTTCTTAGATTATTGAAAATCTGAATAGTAGAATTGTAAGGTTGGAAAATTAGATCTATCTCTAGGATCTATGAAACCCAATAGTAGATGATGGATCCAAGTAGTCTGAGAATAGGACTTCTCAGTGAAAGCACCAAAATATTTAAACTGAAAATGACACAAACAACCAAAAGATTAAGTAGAGAATAAAAAGTGAATAAATTTAAATGAAAACGAGTAGAAAAGAACACACAACAATTTATAGTGGTTCAGCTAATCCTGGCCTACGTTCACTTAGCGATTTTATAGAGTGTCTTGTTGATTACAAGTAGGAGCTCTTACGGATCAGTATAAATCCGATAGTAATTACAAGAAATTAAAGTTAGGGGAAGCGAGGACCAAAAGATCCTTAGAAATGAGCTCTGCCTCTCTATTTATAGACGTCAGAAGCCTAAAATCTCATCCAGAAGATCTCCACCTCGTTTTCCATGCCATAAACCATTTCTCCAAAGAAATAGGGAGACACCTCATCAGTTTGTATGGATCAGTACCGATCCATGGGCTTGGATCGGTATCGATCTAAGAGATGGCTGAAGTGGTTGCTTTGAACTCTTTGTATTAGATCGTCTTATGGTTAGCTTTGTGATTCCAAGCTTGTTCGCATCAACATTTGCTTGTTTCTAAGCTCAAGCAATGGATCAGTGAAAGAACAAAGTTGCTGATTCGAGTGCTCATGGAGATTAATAGAGAATTGCATTGGAACAATAAAATAATACTCGGAGTAGGCTTCTAACATCAAGTTGAGTAAGTAGGAAGAAGATGGGCACCATTGGAGGAGAAAAGTTGGATCTGTACCGATCCAGGGGGTTGGATTGGTACCGATCCACCACTTAGGTGGGTTTCTACCTCTCTTACCTTGAGTTGGTTTAGCATTTGTCCCATGACTCTGTTTGTGCTTGGTTCTTGGATTCTTGGGCTATCTCTTTGGGCTTCCTGCCTTGATAACCCAAAGTTCGACTCGTTCAATCTGTTCGAATATTGCCTGATCAAAAAAGCTGGATAACAATGGACAACCCTGACCTTAGCACAAATCCAATGACTACTGAAATGCAAGCTGCGGGAATAGGCCAATCTGCTTCTTCGAGAACTGCCGATGGACTAAAATTTTTAAATGCAACTTTGCCAAATGACCTGTAGGAAGATTACATGATAGAAACAGTAGCAGCAATCACAGAGGTGATGATAGTTGACCACGAAGAAATACCCGACATGGAAAAATATGTTACACTTAACAGGGGCTATATGTCTACGTCAACAAGCATAATAGGATGTTAACAAAACTAAAGCTCCTTCTAGAACAATTACGAGAAGCAATAAAAAGGATAAATGAGTATTATAACATGGAACGTTAGGGGTATGATTAATTATAAATGTATTCAAGATATTTCATACTCATAACAAAATATAAACCAACATCAGTTGGTTTATTGGGAAATAAATAGTTATCATATACTGCATTTATTTATATAACATATCACATGCATGTTAAATTTATTTATTCATAGAAACTAAATTTATTTATTTGTTTATAGAAACCAAATTAGCAATATATAAATATAACATATCATATGGTCATATACTTGATTTTTGTATTGAATTAGCAATAGTATAACATACTGAATTGGCAGTAGTATAACGTATCATTAGTAGTATATAACCTGTTTGCATATATAAAATAAATGGAGTAAAATTACTTCAAGACCAAGCTACTTCAAATTCATGTATACATCTAAATAAAATATATGCAATGCTTACAGGTAACAGCAGCAAGAATGACAATGTATCATGTATGAGTGTAGTGATGTATCATGTACTGATACATATATTCAGAAAAATTGAGGAAAAGTGCAAAAATACATCAGAACAGAAACCAACATCAAACTAGCATCGACAATAGAATAGAATAATTAACTAGCATATTCAATAGAATATGGTTAACTGAATTTAAGTATTTAACTAGCATTAACATTCAACGATATAGTAGAATAGGATTTCAGTAGCAATTAATATAAATAATTACCAATTATCTAGCAATCTAGATTCTTGCATCTTCAAAATTCAAATAATTAGTATCTCGATTCTCGAAAGTAGAACAAATCAACAATTACTTTAACTCGTACTCAAATGCTTTCTCTTCCTTCCCATCGCTGCCATTTTTTCTACAATAGTTGAACTGTTGAAGGCTGGCACTCAATGCTAATCAGTGGCAACGTCTATTGATCTAGGAGATTTCGACTAAAATAACTATTTGCATAATATTTAGAATCTACCACTTTAATCGTTAAACCGTGAATTAGTGAATTTCTCTAGCTTTCTTCTTCCGAATTCTGCTCATTTCTCTAGTGTTCTTGCTTGCTCCCCGTTGTTTCTATTACTCGCGTATTCGCTCAGATCTCCGTAGATTCTCTTTGGGATCTCATGGTTTTGGGGGTTTTTGTAGTTATCGGCGATTTCCTGTTGCCGCGCCCCTCCTATGAGGCTATTGTCTCCACGCTACTAGAGGTTGCGAATGTTCCTATCTCTGTTGCTTTATTGGGATCTCGATCGGTTGAGATTCGACTTTATGGTTTAGAGGCGTATGAATCAATTCTTCGATTCAGATTCCTCTTGGTTTCTGGTTGTTTCATGGAGATTCACCCTTTGTTTTCGTCGAAATTGTTGAGCTCTTTATCCCCTTGTAGGCGGATAGGCCCTGCTAACGGTTCTATGGTGGAGGCGCCGGCATTAGCCTCTTGTATACCCATTGTCAATCGGGATCTCAATAATCGATTCTCGCCTGCTTTACTTTTTGGGTATGACATGGATCTGCTGCCTGATTCCGATGTTATCTTTGGGTCTCTTAACAGCTACTCCGATGCTGTTTTAGACAGTACTTCGGCGGATACGGTTTTACCAGATGGGAATTGTGTTCTGGGCAAGCGGGATTTGATCACCCGCTTCGCTCCTCGTTTGATCTTTGGCCCCTTGTGTGCTTCAGCATCTGGTGCTGTATCGGAAATTCACTTTGGATCTCTTGTGTCTGCTGACAGAGCCACTGGCCGGAAAGTTTGCGGTGGGAGTTGACCACTCCACCCAAATCTGGTTTTTTTCTCCCCGAGTCCTATTCGGGAGATTGCCGGCAATCGGTTGGCATCGGTCTATGTTCCTTCGTCAGCTTCTTGTGCTGACTTGTCTTGTACTGGCAGCTCTTCAGTATTTGAGGGTTCAGAACATGTCTTGGGTGTTGCTTCTATTTTTGTTGGAGTTCCGGGTGAGAGTGGGCAGGTATTCCTCTCTCCTTTTGTCTCTTTTTCATTATACTATTCTGAGCTCACTGCTCGCTGTTGGTTTGAGTCTGATGATGTTGGTTTATTGCGTATGAGCCATGACACACTCTTGTGTGTGCTCCCTGACTACACTATCCTGCTGTTTTCGGCTGGTGTATCAGGTCCCTCTCTTGTTGCTTTATTAGGGTCTTTATTTGTTTCTTCGATTTCATGTTCCTTGCCTCAGGGTCTTTGCCCTTCCTTCGTTTTTTAGGATATTGTTTCACTAGCTGGCATAGCTCGCGTCAGAATACTCGCTAGAGTTGTTCTGGCAGGGTCTTGTCGTTGGCTGATTGTGCTTAGTCACTGCGAGGCCTCTTTAGTGTTGTATTTGACTATTATCCATCTGCCTAGGTTCCCGGGTCTTCGTAGGCCTCATTGGAGGGCTCAACGAGCCTGGAGCATTAGGCTCGGGCGATTTCCCTGCTCTTCTCGCATAGTGGTCTCAATCCCAGATCACTATACGAACAGTTTGGGTTATTGCCAGCCTGATCTGTTCCGCTCTGTTATTTCCTCCGACAGGGCCGAACCGCGATTCTTACCTATCTCGCGGGGCTGTCTGTTTAGTGATAGCTCGGCACTAGTAAGATTCCTACAGTATCGTGGGCTGCGGCTAGACTGCTCCCTTACACTTCCTCGCTCTCTTTCGTTTTTGCCCGATTATCCTGTTGCTTCTCCTTCTATCTGCTCCCATTTGTGTTCCCTCCCCTCTTCCTCCTGTTCCCTCTCCCTCGTCATTCCTTTGCTCAGCCAAGCGGAGATAGCTCTCCTCAACGCTCGGCTTGATCGTCTGACGGAGAACTCTACTCCTCAGACGGTCTCGTCTATGGAGGGTGGCAATCCTTTGGAGGGCTTTCCCAGGTCCTCGAACTCTCCTACCCGCCCTCCTCGTCGCAGGTCGCGTAGAGCTCCTACTATCCTCCGCACTATCCGTACACGCTCTATTGCGGCGTCTAAGTAGTCCGACAGGTCTGCTCGGGTTTCGGTGTATCTTATCTGAGCTTCCTGTGTTTTCTTCTTCTTTCTGTGTTATCTTTGACTTCATCCTTGTCTCCCTTTATGGCGAATATTCTCTACTGGAATGTCAGGGGTATCGGCAATGAGGCGTCTTCGGCCAGACTGAAACACATTGTCCGGAAGCATTCAGTCTGTTTGGTTGCTCTTTTGGAACCTTTTCTGGATCCTGGAGATGTAACTAAATCTGTCTTATCTCTTGGTTTTGGTGGTCCCACTTCTAATATTTCGGGCAAGATTTGGATTCTTTGGTCCAAAGGACTGGTGGTTAGTCCTATTTTTGACTCGTCCCAACTCCTCTCAGTTGCTTGCTCGTCTTCTCCTTTCGCTCACCCTTTTCTCTTTTCGACGGTCTACGCCAAATGTGATCGGATCGAAAGATTAACTCTTTGGTCAGATATTCTAAATCTCTCTGAATTGGGCTTCTTGTGTTCGGTCTTGGGGGGCGATTTCAATGTTGTCGCTTGCCAAGCTGAGAAACGGGGAGGGGCCGCCATCAACCGTTCTTCGATGGCGGATTTCAATTCTTTCGTTGTTAGCTCGGGTCTTACCGAAATTCCATTCATCGGTTCAGCGTTTACTTAGTCCAATAACCAGGAGGGTCCGAACCGTATCCTGTCTAGGCTGGACAGGGTTTTTGGGTCTAAAGACTGGTTCCGTCTCCCTTTCTCCTTCTCTATTTCTCATCTCCATCGGATTTTCTCTGACCATGCTCCGATGTTCTTGCGTGTTATCCCTCATTCTATTTCTGGTCCTTCTTCCTTCCGTTTCTAGAGTATGTGGAGGTCCCATCATACTTTTAACCAAATGGTGGAGGAATCATGGAATTCTCCATTACTTGGTTCCCCCTTGGCTGTCTTTTCCTGTAAACTAAAACGTCTCAAAGCCAGACTCAAGGTCTGGAACGTTGAGGTTTTCAAGAACATTTTCGATCGTGTAAGGGCGGCTGAAGAATCCCTTATTTTAGTTGAATCCTTATCGATGAAGATCCGTCCGCCGCAAATAAGGACGTCTGGGCTTCCGCCCAGCTTGCCTTCTCTTCTGAACTTTGCGTCGAGAACACCTATCTTTGCCAGAAGGCCAGGATCAAATGGGTGGTCGAAGGAGATGCGAACTCCAAATTCTTCCATTCTTCTATCCGCAAGAAGAACAGCCTATTAACCATTCGTGAGATCATTAGAACGGATCTTTCTGTGGCTTCTTCTCCTGATGATATCAGAGAGACTGTTCTGTCCCATTTCCAATCCTTTTTGGGGTCCCCGTCGGCGTCGGATTCCGACCCGGACCTAATGTCCTTCATTCCTTGGATGATCTCTCAGGAGGAAGGTGCGTCCCTGGCGGATCCTCCATCCATGGAAGAGATTCGTGCATGTGTCTTTGCTCTCAGCAAGGATAGCGCCAGCGGACCAGATGGTTTCAACAGTGTCTTTTACAAGAGTGTTTGGCCTATCATCTAGACTGACTTCTGCCTTGCTATCCGTTTCTTCTTCTCGGGTGGTTCTATGCCCAGGGACTGGACTTCCACCAACTTGGTACTTATTCCGAAATGCGATAATCCACGTTCCTGCGTGGATTTTCGTCCTATTAGTTTGTGTAATTTCTCTAAAAAAGTTATATCTAAGGTGCTGGCCAGTCGACTGGCTCCGCTCCTGGATCGTATCATTTTCCCTTCTCAAGCGGGCTTCGTTAAAGGTCGGCTAATCACGGATAACGTCCTTCTAGCTCAGGAATTGATCTCCCGACTTGATCGTAAGGTTAGGGGCTCTAATGTTGTGTTCAAGCTGGATATGGCGAAGGCTTACGATCGTATGTCGTGGTTTTTCATCATAAAAGTTCTTCGATCCTTTGGGTTTTTGGAAAATCTTATTGATCTAGTCTAGAGGCTCATCTCCAACTTTTGGTTCTCCGTCCTTATCAACGGATCGTCCAATGGATTCTTCAAAGCCGACATGGGTTTACGGCAAGGAGACCCACTATCGCCTTCGCTCTTCGTTATCGCGGTGGAGGCTTTCATTCGAGGCCTTCAAACCCTGTCCATTTATGGTCAGATTCATAGGTTTGGGTTGCCTAGGGGTTGTCCGATCATCTCTTCTTTGTCCTTTGCAGATGACATTGTCATTTTCTCCAATGGCAATCGCTCATCTGTTCGCCGGCTTATTCGATTCATCCACCTTTACGAGAGGTGCTCGGGTCAACTCGTTAACTCTTCTAAGAGTTGTTTCGTCCATGCAAAGGACATGTCTCCTACCAGGGCTTCCTGGTTAGAGAACTATACCGGGTTCAAGGAAACCTCCCTTCCTTTACCTTATCTTGGCATTATCCTTTACAGAGGCAGGAAGCTTAATGCTATATTCGATCCCCTGACGGATAAATTTAGGGGAAAGATTCTTCGGTGGAATGCTTCCCTCCTTTCTCAAGCTGGTCGTCTGGTTCTCATCAAGTCGGTATTAGGGTCGATGGGCACTCATATTTTCGCTGCTATGAAACCGACCGCCTCCTTCTTTTGGTCTTTTCAAACCTTGGCTTCCTCCTTCTTCTGGGGGACGAAGGAATGTTCCCGCCGACATCACTGGGTCTCTTGGGATTCTATCTGTCGTCCTAAGAATGAAGGTGGTTTAGGCATTCGCAACCCGAAGGACATCTGCGTAGCCTTTGCTTGCAAGCTGTGGTACCGTTTCGGGGCAAACGACTCCTTGTGGGCGTCGTTTCTGCATGTTAAATACCGAAGTCTAGCAAGCTCTGGCTTCACCGGATGTCCTACTTACGCTAGTGAGACATGGAAACACATGCAATCGGTGAAATCCTTTTCTGATGCTCATGGCGGTCTCTCTGGCTGGGATAGCGGTTCGTTTTCTATCTCCAAAGCCTGGAACTCGGTGCGCTCACCGGCTCCGATGCTTCCTCTGTTTTCCTTCATTTGGGATTCCCGGATTCCCCCGAAAGTTTCTATGTTTATGTGGAGACCCCTACATGATGGGCTACCATTAGACGAGAACCTTAAGAGGATTGGCATTCCTATCGTATTCCGGTGCGGTTGCTGTGGCACCGGTGACACGGATTCTTTGACTCATTTGCTTTTTTTGGGCTTTGCTGCCAGATCTTGCTGGAATTACTTCGGAAACCTAGTTGGTATCCGAGGTAATAACAGATCTCTTGCCGATTTACAGAGAAACTGGTGGTACAGTCCCTTTGGGAAATCGCTTCGATCAATCCTTTCCCGCCTGATTCCCTACCTGATATGCTGGCATCTATGGTGCGCGCGAAATAAGGCAATTTTTGAAGAAGAACCGATGGATTCCCCTTCCATCATCAGGCGTGTTAGAAATGATGTTCTTCTTGCTTTTCGAGGTAGACCCTTCAAAGGGTCAGCCGGATCCCGTTCCAATCGGCTTGTGAATCTTTTCTCTATTTACTGTATCCGGGCATCCGCTAGAGCTGGTATAGGTTGAGTTCGCTTCAAGGGGCAGAAGTTTTTCACCCTTCTGCTCCTTCCCCCCTATTTTCTTGCTTATGTGGTTGCTAGTGTTTTAGGATCGGGATCTTCTTGTAGTAGCGCAGGGTGGTTCTTTTTGGCTGCTCTTTGCCTTTATCACTTGGGCTCCTATGGGGGGCTTGTTTGTTTTCTCTAGGCTCGTCACATGGCTACATGTCTTCTTTAGGCCTTGGGTGCTCTCTTAGAGATTCTGTTACATCATCTTTGGGCGGTGGCCTTGCCGGAGCTCAAGGGTGATGTAAGATGGGCGGTGGTTTATCCAGAGTTCATCTAGTTTCTTCAGAGCAGCTACCTTACTTCGGGGTCTGATGCTTTTGCTACCCAGGTTTTGTGGATCTCGCATAGGTCATTATGAGCTGGCTCTTCCTTTCCCTCGGTGCTGGATTCTCTCCCTAGGCTATGTTTCCTCTGTAGTCGGTGCCGTTTGTTTTGTTCTCTGGGTTTTGCTTGCGGACTAGCTAGGTGGACTGGCCTTTATCTTATAGGTAAAGGCGGGATTGGTGGTTGAGTGGATGGATCTTTTTTGCTTCTGTTCTATGCGGTTTCTTTCTGTCGTGTTTTGGTTATTTTTTTCTATATTTTTGTTTATTTGTTCAGTGCTCTTCGAGCTTAGTCTTGTTTTTTTGTGAGCCACCGGAGAAAGGCGTTTTTTCTCCTTTGTTGTATATATATTGTTTTTCAAAAAAAAAAAAGATTTCGACTAGGGTTTTTGATTCCTTTGTGTTTTTTATTTTTTATGAATAGTAGCCTATTAGGGCACAAAGGAAAATAGAAATTTGGAATATCAGTTTGGTAATGGGTATGGGCTATTAGGCTGTGTTGGGTTTTGGGCTGCAGCAGGTATATTAAAAAATGGTCGTTTAATAGTTAACCGACCGACCTAATTTTTGTTAACCGTTAATTGAATAAAAAATGTTCGGTTAAGGTCGATCGATTAACCAATGGTGTCGATTACCGATTTGTTTAGTTAAGTTGGTTCGACATTTGTTGGTTAAAGCGGTTAAGTCGGTTAAATGCTTACCCCTAACAAGGACTATAAGCTACAACTTGGGGTGACTGTAGTTACCAGTTTCTTTCTAAATTACAGTAGTGCAACAAACTATTGATGACATGGAATAAATCAAGACTAAAGGAAGATAATATGCTAGTAGAGGCAGAAAAGGAATATAATCTAATGCTTAAATTAGTAAATCAAAATCAAGAAGAGATAATGTTATATGATATGATGCTACAATTGGACACAGATTTCAAATGCAGTAGAAAAATAAATATTGGAGCAATAAACAAAAGTCTAAAGTGCAATGGCTACAACAGGGTGATTGGATTTCAAAGTTTTTCTACGCCAAAATGTCTCAAAGAAGATATGGCAACAACATACAAGCTCTAATTAACAGTCGAGCATATTGTATCTTAAGCTAGAAGATATAGAACAAGAAGCAATAATGTATTTTTAGAGTTATTTAATGGGGAAACCTCTACAACACAACCTTATATGGAATGTAGGGCAACTATAAATAATGATGGCAAACAATTCTTATGCAACCTATATATATGCAAGAGGTGAAGGATGCAGTCTTTTCAACCTAGGATGACAAAAGCCCAAGCCCAGATGGTATGAACTCAAAATTCTTTAAATTACACTGGCCAGTCCTAAAAGATGATTTATTCATTGCTGTAAATATATTGCTTGCATATGAATTGTTAAGAGATCTCAATAAGCAGGGAGTAAGGAAAATGTGTGTCAAAGTAGATCTTTATAAGGTATATGACGATTTTATCTGTCACATAATGTCAAAAATGGGTTTTCCCACACAATTTATTAATATTGTCTATGAATGTATAAGTAACCATACATTCTCCATACTCATACAAGGTAACCTAAGGTGACCCTTTATCATTAAACATATTTACTATTCCATGGAGTACTTTACATTTGTAATGATGGATACATATAATAAGAGGTTTTGAACCTATCTCTACAAATCAAACCATAATAACACACTTATTATATGCTGATGATTTATTGGTTTTCAGAGAAGCTATAAATAGTAATGCTGCTGCAATTATGACATCTTTAAGATACTAGAAAGACAAAATGGATTGTGTATAAATGCATTGAAGTCTAAAGTAATTTTTAGCACACATGCAGTGAACAAGCAACAAATTAAAAATAGTTTGAATATGGAGGAAGGAAATCTGCCGATTACTTATTTAGGAGCTCCTCTCTCCTCAAACTATTTACATTACTCCCAATGTGTTAAATTGCTACCGAAGGTACAAAAAAGGATTGATGGATAGGACTCAAACTTCTTGTCAGTGGCTGGAAGAGCCGAACTTACATATGGTTATCACTTCTATGGTTTTACATTGGTTATTTATTTATCAAATACTAGAACAAACATTTGACAAAATTAACAAATTATGTGTTGACTTTTTCTAGGAAGGTAAAAGACATAAGATTTCTTGGTCGACATTGTGCAAGCCAAGTCTCGAAGGAGGCGCATGCCTTAAAAATCCAATTGATCTAAAAAAGGAAGTAGCTTTGAAATTAATGTGGAACTACTTAACCAAAGACAATATTTGGTCCATCTAGATGAAATCTAAATACTGCAAACACAGAATTTTTTTGGATGATGCCCGTTGATAATAATTATTCCAACACGTGGAAATGTATACCTAAGTTAAGACAAAGTGGGGAGCAATACTTTAACAAAAAACATGCTAATGGAACTACTGCTTCCCTCTGGTTGGAACCTGGATAAACAGTAAATGTTTGGTGGATATTTTAACGTATGATAGATTTACTGTGATTGGATCACTAAATGACGTACCAGATTACATCATTATAAATTGTAGTATTAACCCTACTCTGCATGCTGCAACTAGGAGGTAATAACACTGCTCAACGGTATACAGATTCAATCAGATTACTATGATTGGAGGAACGAAGGTAACTTTAATTTTAACATAGCATGGAATTGTGTTCGAAAGCAAGAAAATAAAAGGTATGGACAAGAGTAGTTTGGCACAAGAAAATGATATTCTGCAACTATAGGGCACGCTTACATAGACTACCAACTTAATAAAATAATAATTGCATATAATATAAACTACCAACTTAATAAAATAATAAAAAAATATCTTTCACTGCACTAAAATACATATAATTTTGAACTATAATCTTGACAAAACCTGGACAGTTAATTTTTGGATGCAGATATCTTCGTATCTGCATCCGCATCCGTTTTTTCGGATATCAAATATATATCCAGTTAAGAAATGAGATATCTCTGATCTGATAAGTTTATTAGAACTTAGAAAGTGGGTCTGGACCGTGTATGGCAGCCCACTAGTAAAATGATTTATGTATATAAATGATACTACGGCATCTGTATTGACATTCAAGTATTGATCAATAAAATCATCATTTTGTTTCATTCTCTCTGCATTCAACATCAATACAAATCTAAGATCAAATAATCCACCATAATCATCATCAAATTCTAATATGGTATCAGAGCCTTTCAATCCTTGCGGCAAAAGCAGCTAAATACAAAGGTCAAGCAATCTTTAAAGCCTAACGACAGCAATCTCAAATACAAAATCGATCAAATCAGGGCTTCATCAAGAAACTATCATCATTTGAAAGCTTTTAACCCATCAGGTGAAATCTCATCATTTGGGTTGGTTATTGAATTTGCTATTTTTGTGGAAAAAAACAGGTACCATACCAAGAAATCAGTCAGATTTCTAATTGCAATAAGTTTTTTTTTCATCAAAGAGACAAGCAAAATTCATAGCAAGAAAGTTCAGAAAAATCAGAAAACTAATTCAAGAAAGCAGTCAAAGACAAAAGAAAGTAATTGCCTTGCCAAGATTCATCAGAACAGATTCATCACTTGAATCTTGGCTGCAACTAACCTGATGTTTCCCCAATTAGAGTGATCTTGAATTAGTAAATCTTCTGAACCATCAAGCATCTATTTTAGAATTCTGTAATCATGGCTGAAGGAGATAATGCTTTAGCAACCTCAGATAACACCAACAACCCATAGCAAAAAACGCTCACTGATGCAACAGAGAGACTAATCAAAACTGTATCAACCCTCAAAGTCAGCTAATCATTGTACATCTTGAGGAAGACAACTATCTCTTATAGAAGTTGCAAGTTGAAATAGAAATGCAAGGATATGGGCTAGAAGGCTTCATTCTTGGTTCAATTCCAATTCCCCCAAGATACATCACTGATTCACAAAATAAAATGATCAACAATGAGGAATACACAAAATTCTACAGGCAAGATAGATTAATAAACTCATGGCTTCTATCATCAATTGATATAAAATTATTGTCACAAGTTATAGGCTGCAAGTCAGCAAATGATATATGGGTTACTGTTGAAAGAATATTCAACACTCAGTCTGCTGCCAAGATTATGCACTATAAAAGACAACTACAAAATATCACTAAAGGGAATCAACCAATGAGGGATTATCTGTCACAAGTTAATAACATCTGTAATATGTTAGAAGCAGCAGGACATAAAGTATCTGAAACAGAGCAAGTACTGAGCATCTTGAATGGACTCAGTGAAGAATATGAAGCAGTTGTTGCAGTTGTGTCATCTCAACCATGTTTGCCACCTCTATAGTATGTTCATGCCACACTTCTTGCACATGAGGCAAGAATAGATCATAAGAAATCTCAAGATACAGATCTAACAGTCAACTATACTTTCAACTCAAGGAACAAAGGACAAAATCAAAGCAAGCAAGGTCAAACATATCAAAGGGGAGGTAGTTCAATCAGATCTAGAGGCAGAGGCAGATGAAACAATAATAACAATAGACCTAAGTGTCAAATTTGTGAGAAAATTGGTCACACTGCTATGAAGTGTTATTTCAGGTTTAATGCTAACTATGTACCAAACCAAAACCAAAACAACCAAGGGAATGGAAAACCTAGTGCTAATATGGCTCAATCACAGTCAGATCCCAGCAATCTTACAAATAGTAGTGGTGAAGTCAATCAAAGCACAATTACAAGATCAAAATACATATGTGATGAAAGTTGGTACCCAGACTCAGGAGCAACCAACCATATAACAAATAATCTCGACAATTTAAATCTTAGCAACAAGGAGTATAAAGGTAAATAATCCATATGCATGGGAAATGGTGAGTCGGTTAATATTACTCACACTAGCAAAGCCAGCATTGATGGCAAAAGACAGTTATATTTGAATAACTTATTGAGAGTACCAAAAATAAAGAAAAATCTCATGAGTGTGTCACAGTTTGCAAAAGATAATAATGTGTACTTTGAATTCTATCATGATTATTGCTTAGTTAAAGACATACTGACTAATGAAAATCTCTTGCAGGGTGAAGAAGTCAAGGGATTATACAGATTCAATCTTAAAAATAGTAGCAAACTTGAAGGAAATTAGAAGTGTTGTAATATAGGGGAAATTGGTCAGTCAGAAAATAATAGAAGTGTGTTTAATTTGTGGCACTATAAACTTGGTCACCCAAACACAAATGTTGTGAAACAAGTGCTTGAGAAAAATAAGATTGTATTTGATGATATTTCTTTACCATATGTGTGTACATATTGCCAAATGGGTAAAAGTCACAAATTACCTTTTAATGACTCTTTAACCAAGTATTCAAAACCTTTAGAATTGGTTGCAACTGATTTATGGGGACCTGCACCAATTTACTCAGACTATGGTTATAGGTATTGCATATCTTCCATTGATGCATATTCTAGATATACATGGATATATTCTCTAAAAACCAAATCTGAAGCTTATAATGCAGTAGTACACTTTATTTCATTAGTTGAAAGCAAACTAGCAATCAAGTTAAGATCATCCAGTCTGATGGTGGCACTGAGTACAAAACCCTAAGCAACTACTTTGCTAAAAAGGGAATTGTTCACAGAACTACTTGTCCCTACACATCAGAACAAAATGGTCTAATAGAGAGAAAGCACAGACACATTGTTGAGACTGGGCTAACACTACTCGCTCAAGCATCACTACCACTAAAATTCTGGCCTGATTCCTTTAGTACTGCTGTTTATCTAATTAATAGACTCTCCACAAAAATTCATAAAGGAATCAATCCAATAGAAAAACTACTAGGTGTTAAGACAGACTATCAAAGTCTAAAAATGTTTGGATGCTTGTGTTTTCCCTATATAAGACCATATAGTAACAATAAGTTGTGCTTCAGGGAAAAACCATGTACTTTTATAGGATATGGATCAAACCAAAAAGGGTACAAATGTCTTTATGATAGTGGCAAAGTTATAATTAGCAGACATGCTGTATTCAATGAACATATTTTTCCCTTTAGCAATAGATGTATTAAAACAACTCAAAAGACATATAATCCAAAAGGTTCTATACCTAGTATACCTATTTACAGTGATGACCTTCATCCTGAAGTGATTGAAAGGACTATTGAGGCCCATGATTCACAACTCACAATGTCTGATCGACCAGGTCATGAATCACTGAACTCACCCAGCTATCTCAGTCAAACTCCAGTACATTCAAGGTACTCAACACAGTCAGCTAATGAAAGAGAGCGAGAAAACTCACAAATACAATTAGAAGGTGACAATAATCAAACAAGTACAGAAATATCAGCACAGGTTAGAACAGGTCATCCAATGATTACAAGATCAAAAAGTGGAATCTTTAAACCAAAACTATACACTGCTGCATCAAATTCAGAGGAACCAAAGACCTTTGAGCAAGCTGCAAGGGACAAATGCTGGAAGGCAGCTATGGATGAAGAATATAATGCTCTAATAAAAAACAGTACATGGGATCTCGTATATCCACCAAATAATAAGAATATCATAGGGTGCAAGTGGACATACAGACTAAAAAAGAATCCTGATGGAATAGTGTCTAGATACAAAGCAAGATTGGTAGCAAAAGGCTACACACAACAATATGGATTCGACTTTAATGAAACTTTTTCTCCTGCAGTTAAACCAACTACTATAAGAATTATTTTAAGTATTGCTTTATACAATCAGTGGAATATTAGACAATATGATGTCAACAATGCCTTCTTGAATGGAACATTACAAGAAGAAATATATATGGAACAGCCATAGGGATACAGGCAGAATTCTAATCATGTGTGAAAATTAAAAAAGGCTATAAATGGCCTTAAATAGGCTCCAAGAGTCTGGTTTGATAAGCTGAAAGCCACACTGATTCATCTTGGCTACCAGTCTACCAAATCAGACAATTCTCTATTCATTAAAATTAACAATAAGACTAGTGTCTATATTCTAATATATGTTGATGACCTTGTCATTACAGGAAATGATGAGGATGAAATCAAATGTCTTGCTCAATATCTAGACAAAGAATTCTCTATCAAGGACTTGGGCTCACTGAACTATTTTTTAGGCATAGAAGTCAAGAGAAAATCAAAGTCAGAAATTATTCTCAGTCAGAGAAAATACATTCTAGAGCTACCGGCTAAAGCTAAAATGGACAGTGCCAAATCTTAACCTACTCCAATGATAAGCCATCAATATTTATCTAAAAACAAGGGAGAATACATAACAAACACTAAACAATACAGAAGTGTTGTTGGTGCTTTACAATATTTAACAATCACAAGGCCAGATATCTCTTTTAGTGTTAACAAAGTTTGTCAATTTATGCAGGAACCAAGAGATGACCACTGGAAAGCAGTAAAGAGAATTTTGAGATATATAAAGGGAACAGCAAATTATGGACTGTTAATGAAGAAAAGCAATCATCTAAATATAACTGGATACACTGATGTAGATTGGGGAACAGACCCAGATGATCGAAGATCAACTACAGGGTACTGTATATATATAGGAGACAATCCAGTGTCATGGTGCTCAAAGAAACAATTTGTCATCTCCAGATCCAGCATAGAGACTGAATACAGGAGCGTCGTTAGTGCAACTGCAGAGATTATGTGGATACAGTCTTTACTACATGAATTAAACATTAAATTACAAGCCAAACCAACATTATGGTGTGACAACCAAAGCATGGTGTATATGTCATCTTACCCAATACAACATTCGAGAACGAAGCATATCGAGATAGATCTCTATTTCGTCAAAGAACAAATACAAAAGGGAAACTTACATATAAATCACTTACCATCTGCTTACCAGAGAGTCGATACACTTACCAAAGCATTGTTAAAGCAGAACTTCACCAGATTCAGAAGCGAATTAAAAGTGGTTGCAATTCTCACCAATTCGAGTGAACTAGAAGAAGCTTCAGAGCCTCAACGAAGAAAAGTCAAGAACTTTGACACAAATATTAACAGATCTATCAACAAAACTGACATCGAGGCAGACAATAATACAGAAAGAGCTTCGCATGACTAAGAAATCACTCAGATTTCTCTGAAAGAGCCTGGCATAACGATGAAATCACTCAGATCTGAGTAAGATTTGCTCTAAATTTGAGTAAATTCACCAAATTTTTTGAGGCGGCGTAAGAAGAGAGAGTCACCATGGAAACCCTAATGTTGGTTTGAGGGGGAGAGTTAGGAAATGAGATACCTCTGATGTGATAAGTTTATTAGAACTTAGAAAGCGGGTCTGGGCCGTGTATGGCAGCCCACTAGTAAAATGATTTATGTATATAAATGATGCTACGGCATCTGTATTGACATTCAAGTATTGATCAATAAAATCATCATTTTGTTTCATTCTCTCTGCATTCAACATCAATACAAATCTGAGATCAAATAATCCACCATAATCATCATCAAATTCTAATATATCCGCTTTTTGGATGTGGACGGATGTCGGATATTTCGGGTATCCATTGACAGCCCTAAACTGGATACTATTGATAGGTTAAACAAATGAGGTATAAATTATAACCATATATGTGTTCTATGCGATAGTGAAGAGGAAAATCACGATCATCTATTTTCAAATGCTCCTACTATAAATATATATGGACTTTAATACATTTAAAATTGAAACTTATACCTGATTCAACCTACCAGCTGATAGAAGAACCAGAATATTTGCAGGCAACTTTCAAAGATTGGGACCAAATTCGTGACCTCGCTTGCGCTGAGCTAACGACGAAAAAATATTGCATCTGGTAAGAAAGGAATTGCCTCATTTTAAACAACTGAAAGGCAGACAAGATTGTTATGCTCCTTCTGTTTCATATTGGATCGAGTAAACATAAGTTAGTTTGGAGGAGTATTGGTGAAGAAGTATGGTTGCAGTTATGGTCTAGAATATGGTTTGAAGGAGAGTAACAGGGAAGGAAACAGGAAAATATTAGATAGCAGAGAATAAGGAAGAAGTATAGGTAAAGAAGAGAAGAAAAGTGCAAGAAAAACAGCAGATTTTCAGGAAAAGAGAAAGATAATTTTATTAAATTCTAAACTCAAGATGATTACAATTCGATCTCTCTGACTATTTATAGAGGTTATTGGACATCTACCCTGATCATTACATCATCGAAATATACATCAAACCTCAACGAAAAAGCCCAACAATTCTGATTTCTCTTATGTATTATGGTCATGCGCACACGTGCATAGGCTATGCACGTGCACAACCACCCTAACTATATCTGAGGCATGTGATTGGCGCAGAAGTGACCATCTTACCTAGCTCATTTGTTTTATGTTGACAGTTGGTCTCCTTTCGTCCTAGATCATCGGCGATGGTTGTGGAAGCTGCAGGTACCAAGGTGTTTGCGTTTTTGCCAGTACCCATTGGAAGCTGCCAAGTGTTTGATGAAATGCCTGCTTTTTCTTCCCATTGTTCCAACCTATTCGACCTTATCCCTTCAGCTCTAACTCTCACTTCCCCTTCAAAATTTGATCTTGTCTCAAGGTTAAAAACCGGAAAGCTTTTAATCAAATCCCAGTAATCTTCCCATGTTGATTCACTCTCAGGTCGTTGCTTCCATTTAACAAGTGCTTGGGTTATGACTCTATTGTGTTTGGGGGAAATTCTCCTATCTAGAATCGCTTTGGATTCATCAATTATCTCTTCAATGTAGGTTGGAACATTATGCTGAATGACTGCCCCTCTTCCAAATTTGCATTTGAGCTGGGAAACATTTAAGATTGGGGGAATTTTTACCTCAAGTGGTAACTCCAATTCATATGCCACCTCACCTATTCTCTGTATGATCTGATAGGGACTATAAAACTTGGGTGAAAGTTTGGTTGTCTTCAAGTTGCTAATTGTAATCTACCTATACGGTTGAAATTTAAGGTATACCCAGTCCTCTACATTAAATTCTCTTTCTGATCTCTTTGCATTAGAATATCTCTTTATTCTCTCTTGGTTTAGAGCCAGACTATCCTTTAATAATTGTAGCACTAAGTCTCTAGAAAATAATTCATGTTCCACTTGGGACACCTTAGCCGTATTGGGAACATAAGACAAGAGGGTAGGAGGTGAAAGTCAAGGTTCAAAATTTCGTTTTCCATTTCTGTTCCGGTCTTTGCAAAATTTAGAAATTTCGGTACCGTTTCGGTAATTTCGAAAATTCCATTTTAGTTCCAGTTTATAGATTCCAGTATTATTTTATAATTTACAAACATCTACGTGTATGAATAGAAAACCAAAGTATATAAAAAATTTAAAAACTATATTATTAGCCCAACTTCCTTTATATCCCTATAAAAAACATTAACTAAGTTTACTTATATAACAAGGTTTATTTATGTTATTTTAAATAAATTATTTTATACTAACCCTACCCAACTACTTTCTCAGCCCAATCCAACATTAAAAGAAATATCAAATTAAAAAAATACAAACCCTTCTTCCTTTTCTTGCCTCACCCCTTTCTTCCTCAGTCCTTATTCAAGCCCGTGTCCTAGCATGAATTAAAATCGATTTTCGTTCTAGTTTCAAAAGGGAACAAAAAAACAAATTACTGATGGATGCTTGGAATCGACGAAGAGGAAAACTCTTTCAGAGTTTAATTTCGATTTGCAGCTCAAAATAGATGATTAAAGCTAGGTGATTTCAAAGTTCGTTTGTAACTAATTTTCTTATTGTAAATTTTTTTTAGCCTTCTTGCTTTTTAAATCCTAAAACGGGATTTTGATGAACTTCCGGCCTGTTCCATGCCGGAATCGGAATGGAAACGACGGGATTTTGGCATGCAGGTCGGAAGTTAGAACCATGGGTGAAACACCATATACTGCAGTGAATGGTGTAGTGTTAGTGGAGTTGTGCCAATTAGTATTATACCAGTATTCTGCTGCAGTAAGCCATTGAGACCACTCTTGTGGTTTATGGCAAACAAAACAATGTAGATGGCCTTCCAAGATTTTGTCTACTGCTTCAGTTTGGCCATCAGATTGGAGATGGTAGGTTGAGCTTAATTTATGCGAACACCCTTGGAGTTTGAAAAGCTCTTTCCAAAATGTACTAGCAAAAATTGCATCTCTATCCCTCACTATACTCCGTGGAATTCCATGAATATTTGGTAAGTCAATCGACCACTACATAAATGGCAGTATATTTGTGACTTTTTGGTAAACCGGTGATAAAATCCATTGAAATATCACTCCAAATTTTTTCAAGTATGGATAGTGGATGTAGAAGAATAGGCACAATAATGTTCTCATGTTTATTTCTCTGATAGGTATCACATTCTTGACAAACCTTTCCACATTTGATCTCATCCATTTCCAATAGAATACATGTTTCAGTCTATGTTTAGTCTTTTTTACTTCTGTACGACCCACTAGGGGAGTGGAATAATATTTATTTAGTATATTTGTGATAATCTCCTTGCAGTTGAAATCCAAATATATTTTTTTATAAAACATGAGACCATCAACTAACTTATATTTATCAGAGTTAAGTCATCCTTCAAAAATTTTTGTAACGTTTCCTTGTAATTCTCAGAGTGTAGCATATGATCTTTAATTTTTATATCCAACTACTTTCAACAGTTGATATGGCATTGTAATGAATAGAGGTTGTGGATATATCATGATATTCTAGTAGTCTAGAAAGTTTGTCAGCAATAGTGTTTTCCTTTCCTTTTCTATACTCGACCTTGCAGTCGAATCCATGTAATTTAGCTAACCATTTTCCTTGAATTCCCATTGTTAATCTCTGTGATAGAAGGTGTCTTAGACTTTAATGACCAGCCTTTATAATAAACTTCCTTCTAATTAAATATCATGACCACTTTTTTGTAGCTAAAATTAAAGCCAATAATTCTTTCTCATATATTGACAGAAACAGATTCTTTCCATTAAGTGCTTGACTAAGGTAAGCTATTGGTTTTCCATCTTGTGTTAGAACAGCTCAAATTCCCACTCCAATGGCATCGCATTCAATATAAAAAATCTTTGTTAAAATTCGGCATACTAAGTACTGGTGGTTCCATCGGCCATTGCTTGAGCTTCTTGAAAGCTTTTATAGCTTGATTATTCCATTTAAATGCATTCTTTTTTAATAAATCTGACATTGGTTTAGCATTGGTCCCATAATTCTTTATAAATTTCCTATAGTAACCGGTGAGCCCTAAAAGTCCCCTCAAGCCTTTGATATTCTTTGGTTGTGACCACTGCTTGATAGCTTTAACCTCTTCTGGTTCCATAACAATACCTTTTTTGAGATAACATGTCTTAAATATGATCCTTGTCTTTCAACAAATGTGCATTTTGACATTTTGATGACCGGCTGATTACTTTCAAGTACCTGTAAAGTAAGTTTGACGTGCAGCATGTGCTCAGACCAAGTCTGGCTGTAGATTAGGATATCATCAAAAATACAAAACAAATTTCCTTAAATAAGGTTTAAATATATCATTCATTAAAGCCTAAAAAGTTAAAGGTGCATTTGTAAGGCCTGAAAGCATTACAATAAATTCATAATGTCCCTTATGTGTTTTAAAAGCGATTTTATGTATATCAAAGGCATACATTCGAATTTGATGATATCCTGATTTTAAATCAAGTTTAGTAAAGTAAGTTGAAGCATGTAATTCATCCAATAAATCATCAACTAAAGGAACTGGAAACTTAGATTTAACTATCCAGTTGTTGAGTGATCTATAGTCAACACAAATTCTCCATGACCCATCCTTCTTTCTAACCATGACTACTGGAGATGAGTATTCACTGGTACTAGGCCGAATAGTTCCAGATTCCACCATATCTTTGATAAGCTTTTCTAATTTATTTTTAATATAATAAGAGTGCTTGTAGGGTCTAAGGCAGATAGGTTTGGAATTTGGTACTAGTGGTATTTTGTGGTCACAATTTGTTTTGGGTGCTAGAGGAGATGTAGTGCTGGTGACAGAAGGGTACTGATGTAGGATTGATTGTACTGTTGGATGTAGGTTGAGAGTAGTAGAGTTGGCTACCTATGCATGAAGTTCTTTTGAGTACACGAGTAATGACAATTGTCCTTGTGCACATTCTTTGGATACATCCTTATCGCTCACCAACTTGTTGTTATCTTTAATTCATTGTGAAATATATGTATGTCCTTGATAATGAAACTTAACTTGTAATTTTGCAAAGTTGAATGATACATCTCCTAACTCTTTCATCCATTGAGCACCTAGAACTATCTGACAACCCTCTAATGGTATCACCAGCAAATCAATGGGCATAGTACACCCCTAGCATTTGAAAATGACACCCTTGCATATACCCTTTCCTTGAATCTTTTCCTCATTTGCTATTTGTACTGAATACTCTAAGGAGTCTTGAAATGCAACCTTTTTGATAACTTGGTGTTTATAAAGCTATGTGTGGACCCTGAATCTATAAGAACAACGATTGATTTGCCATTAATTAGGCCTTGTACTCTTATAGTATAAAGAGTAGGAATACTGCACATGGCATTAAGGGTAATAGTATGTGATTCTTCCTTGTTTTCCTCAAGTAAGGATGGCATTTCACTCAATTCTTTATTAGCTGACAAAGTCACCTTCTGGAATTACCTCTCCTTCATCATGAAAAGGCATGATTTCTTTAATTCTATATACTTGTTTATTTTACACACATGGCCTGCATGCCATTTTTCATTACACCCGAAGCATAGATTTTTCATTCTTTTGTCAATTATTTCTTATGGAATGAGACCTTTACTTTTGGCAAATGATTCTTTAGTATTTCTTTCTGTACCACCTACTATATTTGCATTACCTTGTGTATTGCATTTTGATGAATTAATGATTTTTTTTCATTTTGCTGGCTCTTTTACATTCGAATACTTTAGCAGGATTTAATGCCTCTCTAAAATCAACAGGGTGAAGAGCTAGAACATTATACACTATTTCTTCTTTGAGACCATCAGTGAACTTCTCTAACAAGAATTGATTTGGTAGGGCAACACTAAACCCTTGTAGTTGTTCAAATTTGGTGAGGTAAGTTCGGACAGTGGATGTTTGTTTAAGGTTGTATATTGCCTCATAGGGTCTTTGAAGGTCCTCTGGTGAAAATCTTACTAAAAACTCTTCCTTGAATATCATCCATTATTCATAATTCTTAACCTTTTTTGTAAGCCATACGAACCATAAATAGGCTTCTCCCTTAAGGTGGAAAGAACAGGTGGGCATCCATTCTATCTCTGGTGTATTGTGGTACTGGAAAAGATGCTCCACTTGACTGATCCATTCTATCACTCCGCTGTCTCCATTATACGTAGGGAATTGTAACTTAATGGTGGTGTTTTGGAGAAGTTTTGGTGCAGTGCTTTGGTGAGCAGGTAGGTTAGGATTAGACAGAATTCTTGATGAGTTTCTTGACATATCATTGGGAGATTGGTGATGGTTTCTTGAAGGTGTGATTTGATTTTGTTGTGAGGTTTTAGCTACAAATGAATCTTGATTATGTCTTGGAGGATTTCTTTGTGCAGGAGGTATATATGGTGTTCTGGGCTGATTCTTAAATTCCTTCAATTCCTTTGCTATGCTATTGATGACTTCACTGATGTTATCCATCTTAACATTAAGATATTGAGTTGTTTCTTGCAAAGTTTGGTTTGATTCTTGAAGTCCCTGATGGTTAATGCAGTTTTGAGATTTATTTGCTCCTGCCTTGTATCTTTAGAAGTCTGATTGGTGTACCTCCTATCCTATCCACATTGTCATCATCAGAAAGTTTAGGTTGGTCATTGGATTCAGTCTTCTCTGATACCAGTTTGTTATGCTCCTTCTATTTCATCTTGGATCGAGTAAACATAAGTTAGTTTGGAGGAGTATTGGTAAAGAAGTATGGTTGCAGTTGTGGTCTAGAATATGGTTTCAAAGAGAGTAACAGGGAAGGAAATAGGAAAATATTAGAAAGCAGAGAATAAGGAAGAAGTACAGGTAAAGAAGAGAAGAAAAGTGCAAGAATAACAGCAGATTTTCAAGTAAAGAGAAAGATCATTTTATTAAATTCTAAACTTAAGATGATTACAATTCGATCTCTATGATTATTTATAGAGGTTATTGGGCATCTAACCTAATCAGTACATCATCGAAATATACATCAAATTTCAATTAAAAAGCCCAACATTTCCAATTTCTCTTATTTATTGGTCATGTGCACACATGCACAGGCTATGCACGTGCACAACCACCCTAACTATATCCGAGGTATGTGATTGGTGTAGAAGTGACCACTTCGCCTAGCTCATTTGTTTTATGTTGACGGTTGGTTTCCATTCGTCCTAGATCATCGGTGTTGGTTGTGGAAGCTGCAAGTATCAAGGTGTTTGCGTTTTTGCCTGTACCCATTGGAAGCTGCCAAGTGTTTGATGAAATGCCTGCTTTGTCTTCCCGTTGTTCCAACTTGTTCGACCTTATCCCTTTAGCTCTAACACAAGATCCAAAAATCAAAGATAATTCATAAAGAAATAATTTATCTGGTGGATAAGAATGGTAGCGGTACCAGAAATAAAGGCAGAAACATAGAGATTCTAGAATGGTGGGGTATAGAACTTAATGATGCGGGATAACATAAATGACCCACCATTACTATGCTCAGTTAGGGTTGGACTATTGACCGGAGAGTTTAAGGGAATATGAACATTAAACAGGTCGGGTAAAGTGCTATGGACCAAAGTAGGCTTGATATGTTATTTATTTGTTTTTCTTTATTTATATATTGATGTATATGTTATGTAACCTGACATTTTTATTTTGACTGTAACCTAACAAAATATTTCTTCTTTTGACTATCCCTATGCTACCCCTAGCATTTTTTCTTATATATTTATACTTTTCCCCCCTTTGTTATCAAAAAAATAGCTAGAAAATTTAATGTTAGGCACCATGAGATAGAAATAAACAGAGTTAGCATATGGAGTTATATAGATATATTATATAGAAAACGTAAAGGGAATCAAAATCAAAACAAAACATGAAATAAACCGCACAACATTCCATTAGTAAGATTCAAACAATACACTGAAGAACATGATAAAACAATGAAAATACATGGAAGTAAAATAATAAAAACATTTCATACAACTAGAAACATATATACATTAATAGAAACATATGAACATAGAATTCTATGACTTCTTTATAAGAGTTTTAACCCTTTGATGATTAGGATCAAAAAATTTGATTTGGAGCAAACTTCCCATTTACCCATTTTTCTTTACTATATATGTTTATTTAATCATCTGGTATTTCCTTGGATCTAGAAGACTCAAGAATATTCATTTCTAATCTCTTTTAAGAGCTTAAGAAATGAAATATCTAATTGATGCAAACTTCTTTTTTAGACCATGTACCAAAAGTTTCTGATTGAATTCAAGATGTTTTTGGTTTTTCATGACACATACAATGCTCTTTTCAATGATTGAAGTGTCTCTTCCAAGTTATCCGACATTTTTTTCTTTATAAATACTTTGATTTATATCTATTTTGATGAATAACGTTGCTAAAAGTATAGAGAAGTGTGAAAGATTGAGAAGAAACATGTCCTCTATATGAAAAATGTGTTTTCAAAGAAATAAAGTCAAAAAATAACCGTTTTCACCATATTAAAACAATAAGTTTGAAATTTGAAAATTAATAACTAAATCCAAGCAATATATGTCGACATATGCATAACATGTATGTCAACATGCAGTGCCTAAATGGTGCATTTTCTTTTAAAACACAACGAATTTGTTACATAGAAAACATTTCATTTGATTTCAAATGCAAGATAAATGGAAATAAACATGTTAAAACAAAATAAAATTGCAAGTACAAGAATGAAAACATGATAATTTAGACTTAGTTGTTTTAGAAAGTTGATGAAGACGATGATGGGCTAGCTCCTAGTTTCTCTAAAACTTTTCCAAAAAGATTATTGATTTTATTGGATTAATTAGAAAACTTTTTGCCCATAGCGCACTTGAGTTTCTTTGACTTTGAAGCTTCTCTTGATGCCAAATAATATCAGGATTTGTAGTACCATGGTTTCTATCAAAATTCTCTAGTGAAGTATCTTCCTCGTCCTTTTATTCTTCTTTAATTGTCATTCCTTGTGCCTCTTCCTCTTCAATCTATTCCTCTTCCTTATTTGTTGTCTTCTCTTTTTTTCATTGAGTGGCCTACATGGCTTGAACTCATAAGAGATATGCATAAGAGAAATGTTTCTTTTGTCAAAGACTTTCATATCAATAGGTTTTTCTCCCTTTAAATCTATGCAAAACTAAATGAAAATTCTAAGCAAGTATACTTCGTGAAAATATGTATATTCTTCACTAGATATTTTCTTTACCACAAAATCAAAGAAAATAACCTGTGCCAAATTTATGTCACTTTTGGCAAAGATAGCATAGAAAGCCTTAAACACCTTTTAATTCTGATTATTATAGTTGCATGTTCTTGGGGTTATACCATGTTGCAACATAAGACTTATAAGCATACCTTTAGGTGTCAAATACTTTCCTTTAAAATTCAACTCTTTGTCACTTTTAAATAGATCATGAATAACTTCACAATTATTGTGATCAATTTCAAAGTGTCGAAGTTCGTTGCCTTCACTTTTGCAACCTAGTATCTCACCAAGTAATTGAGCATTCAAAACAATTGTCACTCCCTTTACACTACTGCATTTCTCTTCCTCATTTCCTTTGTGAAAATTTTCCATTAAGTTTGCATAAAATAATTTGATCAAATTTGGATAGAGGGGAAATAATTTTCAGACCGACTGGTTAAACCAAAATTCCATTTTCTAGAGCAAGAAATTTTAAATTATAATAATTAAAATCATTGAAATTTACAAACTGATCTAGAAAATTCTTGCGAACTTAATATACTCCAAGTAAACTTTAATGAAACCTTTTGTCATTATAGAGTCACTTTTTGAGTTTGAGAGTAAATTTAGCCTTTTGTCCATAGGAAGAGGAAGAAGATTCATTAGATGTAGACATAATTAAAATTGAAGAGGAAGTAGTGGAGAATGATTAGATGTTGAGAATAGATTTTGAGATGAAGAATAAATAAATAGACATGAATAGATAGTAATGAATAGCTTTAATCATACCTTGTGACAAACTTAAAGATGTCTCTTTGAATTTTAATTTAATATGAAAGGGATGGAAGTTTAAAAGTTCAAAGTTTGAAAAGATTCTTCCATTTCAGTAAGCATATCTCGACATACTTTGCCAGTGTATGTCAATGTACTCTGCCCAAAAGTCCCTATTTCATTTTAAATTAAATTTTGTGAATGAAATAAAATTATTTCTAATTCCAAGGTTTGCATGACTATTCATAAAGAGGAATAATACCTGCAACTTTCAATAATCTAAATGCATGATATTTTAGGGTAATAAATATTATTCTTCCCTTTCCCTTTGAAAATAAGTTTTAAATTATGATTTAACATAATGCACGAGTCCTTTTTGAAACATACTTTATAAATACTATGTGACAATCCGCACCTCCAAGCACACCGACCCTAAACCTATGGTGACTTTCAGACCCATGTCGTGCCAAGAAGTATGGGCTATCAGTTTTTAAAACATTACAAGATATGGTTATAAGAATAAAATCTAAGACATTCTACACTTGCAGATCTCATATCAGAAGACAATAAAATATAAATATAGAAAATAATCATCTTAGAAAAATATCCTAGAAAACCCAGTCTTAAAATATACGTAGTCAAAAATCTAGAGTTTACAAAATAATAGCATAAAGTCTGATAGATGCTAAATATAATAGATAGTTACATGGAGAATAATGAAGGATAATATGCAATGCAATGCTAAGCTCGCTTCTCTAGGTACTAGATCCGGACCAATCACCTACTGCAATGTCCTCTTGTAGTGGGGGGAAAAAGGAAAGGAGTAGGTCAGACAAAAGTCTGGTGAATGAATTGTATTAAAAATATATGGTGACCACATGTAATTGACTTCATTTATAATCTATGTGATCCAGGGTGTCTTACTAGTATTTATGAATTACTTACTAGGGTTAGTCACACCTAAGGAATATGGTTCCAAATACACCTACACCCAAACATCTTGTAGAGGTTTATACTTAAGGGTCGAACAACAAATCGAACTATTAATCAACAATATATCGGTCAACTGATTAACAACAGATCGAACTAATAATCTCTGGGACTACTCCTAACATAAGATTGCATAAAATATCATCCTTAGGACTGCATTACCCAAACAACAACTACATGTATTGTACTTACACATTGAGAGGATCCTACAATGCCGACTCGTGTTAAAGACGGCTTACAGTTTACCAAAGCATTCATGTCTAAGAACTCAATCGTAATGCCACTTGTTGCACTGCACCGGGCATCCACCAACAATGTCACGTCCTATTTTTTGTATGCACCGAGGAACCTCCCGTTAGTGTCGAACTATGCACCGCACTAAACATACATCAACAGTGTCGTACACCAAGGAACCTCCTATTAGTGCCGTGTGCTTAACAAACCCTCGCGATAGAACCGCCTTATATCGAATATCAAATTCGTAGAATAAATAGTGTATAGGTCTAATTTCCTGCATACACATCTATCTCAGTCTCGTAGTATTCAAAAGTAAAGGATTAGAAAACTAACTTCCCATACTAATATAACATATATACTATTATATAAAGTAATATATATACACACATAAACCTAGACCATAGGCTAAGGTTAAACCTATACCTAAAATTCATCAACCGATTAATTGTCCGCTATCATAGCAATCGACTACTTGTTGTCGGCCGATTATGGTAAGCCGTCGATCGGTCAGGTTTTCTTTAATAGTAAATTATATTATTATTATTTTTCATTTATTAAATCAAAACTTTAATTTATTTCAACTCATTCTATTTCCATTAGTTTTTCATACTATGGCTCGAACAGTTTTCGTGTATAGTTTATAACTTTATTTACATGACTTCAACTTATAAATTTCGTAATTATATATGTATATTTACATCTTAGAATAAGTTCAAGGTGAAATCAAAAGGATGTATATATATTAAATTTAACATCCCCATTTTGAGGTCCGAAACTAACCGCCACAGATGCTGCAGTCATCTATAGTATTAAATTTTGATGACAAAATGTGGTCATGTTAATGGCATCCATAATATCATAAACGCAAGAATATGAAATAAATTTAACACAATTTCAAAACAACTTTTCCATTTCATTCAAAAAGCAGTATTTCATATTCATTACATAATCCCAAAACGTTGCCCAAGTTTAGATAAAATAATTATTACAAAATACGCCTAGAGCGGCATATGAAGATGCCCCTTGGTTGATCAGAGTTACTAGATACACAGTCACAATATCTATTATTAAATACAACATTCAATCATAGTGGAAAATATAAATAGATAATCTCCTACATAGCTAAGCTTTGCCTTCTATACGACTTCAGAAGCTTTATTCGCCAAAAGCTACTAACCCTGAAAACATTAACTCTCAATCTACTCAAATTTAATTTTAAGTACATGAGTGTTTAAGGGGAAAACATAAACTTTGTGTCAGACAAAAAGCCCGATGTGAATAATAATATGACATCTCGATTTATTGATATTAAGTGGGACCATTTCGCCTAGCGAAATGGGTTTTCCCTGCACTAATATCTTTTAAAAGCGTATCTTTTGCAATCAAAATCCTGCAACCAAATTGGTTATAACAAATAATATAACAATAATATCTATGCATACAAAATAGGTAATCAGTGGACTATCTCTCCCAACATCATAGTTTTATCAAGCTGACAATAAACTTATGACTGACTCGGGCCCATCAGACTCAACAAATATTCTAACTTGTTGTTAGAGGAAAACTGGACGATTTGTCCATAACTTACTACTTCTAGGTTCAACTGATTCTAATGGTTTTGCAGGCTCACCAATAACCGAACTTTACTTTGTATATTCCTTTCTGTGTGTAACCTTCTTTTAGTCTTACCTATGACACTACCCTAAACGTTGGAAATTTGGACTTATATTAGCTAGGGGCTACTAGCTAAAATATAGGGCGCGATCCTATACTAACCCCGTCTGGTTTTCTAATTTCTGAGTCATTCTTAAGTAAAATTCTTGGTTAACTACCCTATCCATATTTCTTTGAAACAAAGTCTTTGTAAATGATTTAACTCTTAAAATCATGTTTAAAAGAAGGAAACAATTATCCTTTACTTTATTCAAAATATTTATGCCATGATATATGCTTTATAAAATATTGTTGATGAAACTTGAAGTCATTTGGATCTTCGACCCTCTCAAAACTTATGCTACAAGACCAGAAGTATGTAAAACCTTTACAATAATATAACTCGGTGACGTCATCGCCATTAAAGATCTTTGCCCATTCAAAAGCATGTCAAAGTCATTTAATTGAAAATACATATATACGGGGATGATGTCAGTAATGACCGCCCTACACTTACAGTGCAGAATGGTAGTCAAAGGAAAGACGATAAAATAAGATTAAGAAATAGAAGAGAAAAGAATGGAATAGAAGAAAAAGGAAGCATCAAAACTAAATTACCTATCGCATATCTCACATCGCATCAGAGTAAATATAATAATCAATATAGGTATGAAATAATAGAGACGGTAATAATAGTGTGAAATAATCATATGAATATAAGATCCACAAAGATATACAACACCATAGTAGATTTATACAATAAGAAAGTAAACTCAACTGGTATAATGTCTCATAATAGTAAATCAACACTGTCAAGGCTCCACAGTGTCATGCAGTGGAATATAATAACAAATGCACATATAAGTATAGATAACCATAACCTCCTGTTAGTCCACCTATAGAACTCCATAATCATTCACCTGCTCTCAATCTACTCATTTATGAGTACCGAGATAATAAGAACCAAAGCATAAAACCTTGGGTCAGACAACGGTCTGGTGTGAGCGATATCAAATCTCAAAATACTATAAAACTCAATAATATACAAAACAGAGGGTATATAAACCATACCTGTCCCTACAATCACAGAATCAGCAGATAAACATAAGTAATATGTTAGTCTATAACATCGTAAAAAGGGTACACCATACTCAATATCTATCAGGGTGCCTAGGTATGTCCACCTACAATCCCTACTCCATACTAAGTAAACTCCAGGTGTCTAGGTATCTCATCCATACCTACTCCACACTATGTAAAGTCAGGGTATCTAGGTATCTCTACCATAATACCTACCTAGTGTGACAACCCTAGGCTGACAGGTGACTAGTGAGCAACCATAAAAAACATAGCATCCATCAAATAATACAAACTGTCACCCAATGTGCCAGTTATATGATGACTCATATGACCCTCGGTGACTTCCAAGGACTAGTCGAAATCCCGGTTCTCTATTTTATTCACTGTACTCACCGGTTAGAAACCTCACATGGCTGTCTCTTGTGATACCTCTGTACCACCTGACCTAGATCCTACCGGTCCAGACTACAGCTGGCACTACCAGCCCTCGGATGCCCCGGCATATAGTACTCTTACTTTGAACACAACCAAAACACTCCGAGTCATCAACGATCCCTAGGCACAAACACATCCATCGAGCCCTACTCACTCGATACGGATCCAAGCCTTACTGGCTCAGTAAAATTTGTGGTCACGAGCCCTAACACTCAATCCAGTCCACTATCTATAGCCTTTCTCCAATCCGGACTTCCATCCTCGATCCTGCTCTCTGCCTGAACTCCCGATCGAAGAACCCTACTATCATGCCATGCAAAACCCGAGATCTAGCATGATCCATACAGTCCTTATACTATCATCCCAGAGCCTACTCCATACATCATCGAGTCACTATCCGCAGCATCAGACTACCAGGTAAAAGCACCACATCCCTGCCTCACTATCAAAATCATTAGGTCGAAGCACCATATCCCTCCCTAACCATCAATACCACTCGTCGTAGGGTAATAACATCATATCTCTAAATTGGTCGCACAAACAAACCATCACATTGTGCACCACAGTATCTCATCAACGTCAAAGCCATTGATCGGCCAAATCGCCAATCAATAACGATGATGGACATGGACCACTCTACTATGGTCAATACCATCTACCTTGGTCTTGTACTTAACCGAACAGTTAAGTACAGACCAAACGGAAACGTCTGACATCCACTTTGAAATCCAGGTCCGTCGGCACATATCCCAAAACCTCTTCTATAGCTTATCTTGTTCATTAGATTTCCACGTGTGCGGAACTCCAACATACAAGATGCTACCTAAAATCAAATCACCACTAATCTGTGTTTTCAACCAAAATAGACAAATAATAAACAAGCCAAATAGTCAAACATACATCCAAACATCCATACATCTATCCAAAACGTCATACATACGACAAAAATAATCCATCCATAACAATCAATTTAGGAAATAACATCAATAATAGATCTAATCTAATAATTCCCTAACTATGACACGACAACGTAAAATATGTGATATTCTTTATAAATCATTTAAAAATAATTATATATTCTTTTATAAAAATATAGCTATTGTATATATATAATAATATCACGTTTAAAAGCCAAAAATCATTCCCGAGCGTCAATATAACAATAAACAACGAATCATAGTAAAGTGAGACATAACATCACTCACATCAGCCAAACTTATCCAAACCAGTGCCAAAATGTAAGTCTCTCCATCATGAGCACAACACAAAAAACCGCATCCAAAACTGACCTTGTATGCAAAAGATATGGTCAAAATAAGAATCATAATTAACAAGATAATTAATTATCTAATTAAATCGACTAATTACCTTATTAATCGCTAATCCTTTCTTCCTCCCTCTCTCGTTTTCCTGTACACATACACAAGAATGCACATCATGGCAGCACCTTTAATCATCCATATCTCTTCGTTTGTCGATGAAATCTCGAACCGCTTTCGCGAAACCATTTCCCTTTGCGATCTCCTCAATCTGCACTTAAAGTAGGGCAACTCGATCAAGTATTTTAGGCCGAGACCTGTACGAGATGCTCATGTCCATGGTCAAGATGCGTTTTGATTCTTTCGATCACAGTCTACTAAATTTGGCAGGATGGTACGCATCGTCGAGAGAAACATGATGGTGATCACCGATCCACCTCTCGTAATCTCCGGCGATCTCAAACCCTAGCCATGGCCTTGACTCGACATTCGCCAAATCATGATCGCACAATAAATCGGGTATGAGATCGAAGCCCTCATCAATACGAACTCGCTGGAATTGGTTTCGTGATTTTTAGTGGAGCGGATGAGGAGAATTTAATTTTTGAATGCCAAGATAAGGGTTCGGCCATGAATTTCTATTCTCAAATGTGAATAGTGAATGGGAAAAATGATTTTTGGAGGGAAGAAGATTTCAAAGGGAATTTATAATAATATAATAATCCATTTATTTAATCTCTCTAATAAATGGCTATACGTTTTGAGTCCGTACGATCACACGACACGTCTGATCGCCATGAAACTCGTCTGTGTACATCACCTCATTTTTTCGAATCCAATGGCACTAACCGCGTCTCCATCTAAGACTGGGCCCTAGAAGGCTAATTTTACGTATTTCGAGACTGTTTCGGCCACCGTATCATCCGATCTCGAAATATAGCAATCCTTATACTCAATTTAATTCGCAAGGTCAATCTGAACACAATGGAAGTAGTCTCAAGTCCTTATCGGTCGTATGCAAAAAATTGCATTTTTGGGCCTTCATTTAATTAACGATTAAATATTTAAATAAACTATTAAATATCCGATCGTTAAAAATATGGGTCGTTACATTCTCCCCTCCTTAAAGAATTTCGTTCCCAAAATAACAAAGCAAAGAGAACGTTTCCTAACCCATCGGTCCTCAAAAATCTATCGGATTCCGAAATTTTTTTGGCAGAAACTCCTTTGGACGTCTAAGGCCAAAGAATCCCAACACAACAAAGATATGCTTACAGCCCATATCTTTAACTATACTAGATCATATATAGCAATCATCAAACAAGAATGCTATACTCAACCAAACTATCATGCATGCCTAACAACCATACAAACATAAACTATCAACTCAAATGCTAACAATCAAACATGCATACATAAGGTCTAACATCTAAAAAAAACATACATGCCTATCCTAGCATGCGGAATACTAAACTATCTAGCATAAACTCCCAATATGATATCCATAATGAAAGTTGGCAATAAAAACAAAGTCTCATTGTCTAAAGAGCTCCAAACTAACAGTTCTCATGCTCCCCACAGTCTACTATATCCTATCACCTTCGCTTTCATTTCACTGAACCATACCGCTCCTTCAACCTCCTCTTAACCTGATTCATATCACATCTACCGACACGAATAGGCTTATGAGGTCTCCTTGTCTAGGGTTCACTCTCGATATCATCTAATCCATTTAGTGCCTAATATCCAAATGCATCTTGTAAGTTCTCCCAAAACCTATTATCGAACAACGGGTCTCAGCTACTTATAATGCTCTAGGAACACAATGAAATCACACCAACCGCCCCACAAGAAACACAACAAAAACGGATGATGTACTACTGGACTTAAGGAATACAAATCTAGCATCATCTTTCAACAAATCGACTATGACTCAAATTCTATCTCTCTATCCTTAGTCATCGGCAATCCATTGATGCAGTCCTAAAACAATTATTCCCACTACTCGAAAACAAACAATCTCTATGGAACCAACAATCTCCATCGGGTCTGCACTGCATCACCTCATCAGACACTACTCACCCTTCTAATTTAGTCACGATCTCCACTAGTCTAGATTAATGTCTCTGACTAGTTCCAATCAGCTAAATCAAAGTAGGTCTGACGGTCAAACCAAACATCACACTTAGCCAAAGCTCATCGAGTCCTGGATTCGTAACTAGTGATAAGCTCGAGCAATACCCACTCTAGGAATATTGCACCCAACTGGTACGTCTCCCACTCGAATACTAACCACCACATTTCCCTTCCAAACGTCTAGGAAATGTCAAATCTAAAGGAGGCTAAGAACTCCAACCATTGCTACTAGCGAAGGTAAAGATCCTTCCCGGAGAAGAGATACTATAATGACAAGGGATTGCTGCACAACTCAAACACCTCTCCTAGCAGACAGTGCCTCCAAATCCCCAAAGTGAACTCTATCACCTCCAACTCCAAATCAAGAGTCAGATACTACCTCTCGGTATCACTACCGCATGCATTTAAGTACCATAGGCAAGTGCGTACGATCGTCTCCTCATTCCCTCTCGGAATGAGTAATATCAATGCACTCGTCGACCTCTCGGCCAGACTCACCAATGCATGTCTACACTTCACGTCTCGACAAAAGTTTGATCCTCTCTCATACAATAGGTCAACAATACTACTGTCTTGGGTCTATCCAGATTCCGTACTGCCGTAACTAAAGGATCTACAGCGACGTCCTACTCTAAAACAACATGACCTAAGCATCTCGCTCCCCTCCTTCAGGAGTGATACCATCAAAATCTCATTACTAATCGTGCCTTGTGCTCCTATTCCGTCCATGGGTAGACGAAAGTATCATCAACGAACACAAGCACAACCTACTCAAGTGACCACTCTAATCACGGTCCATGGGATCCACAGCATATGCCGACATATTGGTTAGCCCGAACGGAATAACTAACCTAAAATCAAGGTAGCGTACAAAACAGTATAATCAGCACACTCACCTAAATTACTCTCAGTTGGTGCAACCTCACCGTAGGTTCCAACTAAGAAAACATCCTCATGCCGTAGAGCTGATTGAACAAGTCATCAACAAATGGGAGTACGTACATGTTTGGCATCTCATCCAGCTCACAACAACCAACAAATAACTCCAGAGAGCCATTCGTCCTACAGACGAACCCAACAGGTGCATCCTACCTAAACATACATCCATTGATGAACTATCACCTAAATAGGTCATCTGCTCTGCGCCTCTAGTCTCCTCAACTCTTTGGACTTTCTATGTCTTACAGGCATAACTATTGGTCCAACTCCTCTAACCAGATCGATATGCAACTCTATCCCTATATGAGGGTAATCCGGTCACCTCCTCGAGTATGTCCGGACACTCTCTAACTACATGCACAAATGACATCCTATTATATGGAATATCGAGCAAATATATAAGGCTCACCTACTGGTAGCCAATCACTACCATCCGCTCCTCCACGACCCCAATCATCATCAGCGGTCTCTCACAGTCCACCACTATTCTATATCCCCTTCAGCCAGTCCATTCTCAAACTATAACAGTCCAACTAAACCCCAAACAATCAATGCCTAAAAAACAAACAACCATGACTCAAAAAGGCAAGGTCTCAACAAACCACGTATAGGCTGGCTGAGCCCCTAACTAGGTTTGTCATAATCAAAGATCGGTAACTATCTTGAATATCTATCCTAATATCTAACTATCGGATTTGGATATTAAGGAATATGAAACCTCGATGTCAAATAAAACAAGTATGGAAACATCATATGCAGAAAGCATATCTCAAACATTGACGCCATTTCCCTTCTCTTTCATCAATGGAGAAATCGACGAAACTGGAACGGCAATCAATATGCTTCCCAATCTATCCATACTCAACTAGTATGGGATAACTCTTCAATACTGGGTACTTCTCGATCACCCTCTTGAAGCCCTCGTCAATGTGACGAATCAATCGACCCTTAAGATGATCTCTTTACCCAATGATAAACTTCAATCCTTTCTATGTGGATTACCAACGAGAATAGACCGTACCTCGATATCATATCGAATCCGACCACACAATGCAACACAGACATATCACCGTACTTCACATCAGCGAATGCTCTAACCATCCCCGACTTTATAAAATTCGAGACAAATCTTCTTCGAAGTGAGAAATGAACTAGTACCATGGAAATTGGTCCTTGAGAATCAGAGCTATAGAAATACTCCACTAGTTCATCATCCATCCTTGGAGTCATCTAGAGGCTAACTTCTACCTCATGCATCATCTAACTCCCAGTCATCGAAGTTCCTTCTACAAGCAATCAATCAAACTTGCTTGCCAATAGCCAACTCCATTCCAAGGAATGGCCGGCCGCCTAGACTCTCATGGTCTATGTATAGCTCGATAAAGTTGATTCTAGCCAATTGAACTTGAGAACCATAACTATCCAGAACAAACTGGGCATTCAAGAAATGATCTGCACCAACTCTACGAACATATCCTATCAACCAAGAATAGTGGCCCTGATCCTTCCTAATACTCAACTCTAATGATAAAGCCAATAGCAGTTTTTCTTCCATTCCAGATCATTCTTATTCTATAATAAGGATGATCCGTCTCTCACAAAGAAAATTGCATCAATAGTACTCATGTGTGCACCCAACTCATATACTATATATACTACTACATAGTTTTGAAAACCAAAATATATAACAAATATGAACTCTCTTGTATATATACACTCTCTAGATCCAATCTAGGCAATAAATCCGACCCTACTCTACTAGATCGCGGTATCAACTAAGGATAATCGGGTAACCATTGCTCTGATACCAAATGTAATGATCACCCTACAATTACGGTGCAGAACGATAGTCAAAGGAAAGAAGAAGAAATAAGATGAAGAAATAGAAAAGAAAAGAATGGAAAATAAGAAAAAGGAAGCATCAAAACCAAATTACTTGTCGCATATCTCACATCGCATCAGATAAATAATAATCAATACAGGTATAAAACAATAAAGACAGTAATAACAGTGTGAAACAATCATCTGAATATAAGATCCACAAAGTTATACAACATCATAGTAGAGTTTATACAACGGGAAAGTAAACTCAACTGGGATACTGTCTCATAATAGCAAATCAACACTGTCAAGGCTCTACAGTGTCACACAGCGGAAATATAACAACAAATGCACATATAAGTATAGATAACCGTCACCTCTTGTCGGTCCACCTGTAGAACTCCATAATCATCCACCTACTCTCAATCTACTCATTTAAGAGTACCCGAGATATTAAGAAACAAAGCATAAAACCTCGGGTCAGACAACAGTCTGGTGTGAGCGATATCAAATCTCAAAATAATATAAAAATCAATAATATACGGAACATAGGGTATATAAAGCATACCTGACATGTCCATACAACCACATAGTCAGCATATAAACATAAGTAATATGCAACTCTATAACATCGTAAAAAGGGTACACCATACTCAGTATCTCTCAAGGTGCATAGGTATCACCACCTATAGTCCCTACTCCATACTAAGCAAACTCCAGGTATCTAGGTACCTCCATCCATACCTACTCCACACTAAGAAAAGGCAGGGTATCTAGGTATCCCTACCATAATACCTACCTAGTGTGACATTCCTAGGGTGACAGTTGACTAGTGAGCAACCAAAACAAACATAGCATCCATCATACAATACTAACTGTCACTCAGTGTGCTAGATATATGATGACTCATATGGCCTTCGGTGGCAGTCAAGGACAAGTGGAAATCCCGGTTCTCGATTGTGTTCACCGTACTCATCGGTTAGAAACCCCGCACGTTGTCTCTTGTGATACCTTTGTACCACCAGACCTAGACCCTACCGGTCCAGAGTACAGACTGGCACTACCAGCCCTAGGATGCCACCGCATACAGTACTCTTGCTTTAAACACGACTAGAACACTCTGAGTCATCAACAATCCTTAGGCACAAACACATACATCGAGCCCTACTCACTGGATACGAATCCGAGCCCTACTGGCTCACTAAAATTTTTGGTCACGAGTCCTAACACTCAATCCAGTCCACTATCTCAATCCGAGCTGCCATCTTCGATCCTGCTCTCTTCTTGAGCTCTCGATCGAAGAACCCTACTATCATGCCATCCAAAGCCCGAAATCTAGCATGATCCATATAGTCCTTATACTATCATCCCGGAGCCTACTCCATACATCACCGAGTCACTACCCGCAGTATCAGACTGCCAGGTCGAACCACCACATCCCTGCCTCACTATCAAAATCACTAGGTCGAAGCAACACATCCCTGCCTCATCATCAATACCACTTACCGTAGGGTAATAAAATCATATCTCTAAACTGGTCGCACGAACAAACCATCATGTCATGCACTACAGTATCTCATCAACGTCAAAGCCATTGATCGGCCAAATCGCCAATCAATAACAATGATGGACATCGACCACTCTACTATGGTCAATACCATCCACCTTGGTCTTGTACTTAACCGAAAATTTAAGTACAGACAAAACCGAAATGTCCGACATCCACTCTGAAATCCAGATCCGTTGACACGTATCCCAAACCCTTTTCTATAGCTCATCTTGTTCATTAGATTTCAACGTGTGCGGAACTCCACCGTACAAGATGCTACCTAAAATCAAATCATCGGTAATTTGCATTTTCAACTAAAACAGCCAATAACAAACAAGCCAAACAGTCAAACATCCATACATTAATCCAAAATTTCATACGTACGACATTAATAATCCATTTATAACAATCAATGTAGGAAATAACATCAATAATTGATCTAATCTAATAATTCCCTAACTATGGCACGACAATGGAAAATATGTGATATTCTTTATAAACCATTTAAAAATGATTATATATTCTTTTATAAAAAATATAGCTGGTGTGTATATATATATATATATAATAACATCACGTTTACAAACCAAAAATCATTCCAGAGCATCAATATAACATTAAACAACTAATCATAGTAAAGTGAGAGACAATACCACTCACCTCAGCCAAATCTGTCCAAACCAATACCAAAATGTAGATCTCACCGTCATGAGCGCAATACAAGAAACCACATTCAAACGGACCTCATATGCAAAAGAGATGGTCAAAATAAGAATCATAAATAACAAGATAATTAATTATCTAATTAAATCAACTAATTACCTTATTAATCACCGATCCTTTCTTCCTCCCTCTCTCGTTTTACCTTACACGTGCACAAGAATGCATACCATGGTCGCATCTTTAATCATAAATATCTTCTTCGTTTGTCAACAAAATCTCAAACCGCTTTCACCAAACCATTTCTCTTCACGATCTCTTTAATTTGCACTCAAAGTTGGGCAACTCAATCAAGTGTTTAGGGCCGCAACCTATACGAGATGCTCACATCCATGGCCGAGACGAGACGCGTTTTGATTCGTTCAATCGCGGTCTACAAGATTTGGCAGGATGGTACATGTCGTCGAGAGACATGATGGTGATTGTCGATCCACCTCTTGTCGCCTAAATCAACGGCGATCTCCAACCATATCCATGGCCTCGACGTCGACATTCGCTAAATCATGATCGCACAATGAGTCGAGGGTATGAGATCGAAGCCCTCATCGATACGAACTCACTAGAATTGGTTTCATGATTTTTAGTGGAGTGAATGAGGAGAATTGGATTTTTGAATGCCAAGATAAGGGTTCAGCCGTGAATTTCTTTTCTCAGATATGAACAGTGAATGGGAAAAATGATTTTTGGAGGGAAGAAGATTCCAAAGGGAATTTATAGTAATATAATAATCAATTTATTTAATCTCTCAAATAAATGGCTATACGTTTTGAGTCCGTACGATCACATGATGCATCCAATCACCACAAAACTCATCTGCGTACATCACCTCATTTTTTGGATCCAACTGCACTAACCACGTCTCCATTTAAGACTGCGCCCCGGAAGGCTAATTTCGTGTATTTTAAGCCCGTTTTGACCATCAGATCGTCCGTTCTCAAAATATAGCGATCCTTATACTCAATTTAATTCGCAATGTCAATCCAAACTCAACGGAAGTGGTCTCAAGTCCTGATTCGGTCGTATGCGAAAAATCACATTTTCGGCCTTTATTTAATTAACGATTAAATATTAGAATAGACTATTAAATATCCGATCGTTAAAAATACGGGTTGCTATAATGTAGAAGTCATAATTTCATAAGTCATATTGTAAAGTTATAAAAGGTTAAACTTTGGTGACACTCAAAATGTCGGCCTCAAGGCCTCTTCGAGGTTATGAAAATCGAATAGATGCGACGTCGATATCAATGACGTCGGCATAGTTAAAAGCGGCATAGGCTCGAAGACAAGTTAAAAGCTGCAGGGGTTAAGCTTGATGACCATCAGATTAGGGAGACAAAAGGCTTGAAGTAGTATATGTTGCATGCATGCTTCTTAGTATAAAACACGGCATCATGCGCATCGACATGACCCCATCGATGACCACCTCTTCATCTTTGTTACTATGTCCTCGACGAGGTTCCAACCCGATCCGCTTCATGACAAACTCGTTGACATCATGCGGCATTGTTTTGTTCCATGTCGATGACACTGGGATGCAGTGAAATGGGCTCGACATGGCCGACGTCGACATGGCATAATGGTAATTAACTTGAAAACTGGAATGTTACTATAAAAAGTGTTTCCTTTTCACCAAACATCTATAATTTGTCAAAATTTATTGGTTCAACAAATCTTTAAGATTTACTTTATTGGAAAACTGCCGCCCCTAAGGATCTGAAGTTTTAAAACATTTACAAACTAACCCCTTATCTTAATTTCTCAATAAAACAATTAAGCCCTTCTTGCTTAAATAATTTATTTATCATATCAAAACACTTATGAAAAATCACCAAAAATCAAAATAAATCAAATTAATCATATTTTTCGACATATAAAAATTTCATGGCCAAAAAGTTATTTTAATTATTTTTTATAATTAAAACCTGAAATCCACCAATTTTTGCACTTAGAAAATTCATATAAAATACATCCTTGCTTGGAAAATTATGAAATTAAAAACCCACTTCTAAAATGATATTTCTAACATCATATCAAAATCACAACTCATTAGGGTGTCATATGATAGGTTTTCCAACTCAAACATATCATAAAATTTCATATTTAAATTCTAAAAATCACCAACAAGCATATAATCACTCAAATTACTAAAACATGGCATAATACTTGCAAAAGAAATGAATTTATACTTAAAAACAAAACATAGTTCAAAATGTGAGATGTATATGTATTATTCACACCTTGTTGATTAAGAAAGTTGAGATTTGAACTTGCTTTAATTTCCCCTTAGCTTTTCCTTGATTCTCTAACTTTTTCTCCCTTAAATGTTTGTTAATGGTCGGCCCTTACTTCTCTTATTTTTCGTTTTCTGTTAGTAAAGTGTGAGGAAAATGAGAGAATGAAGGTTTATGTTAAGGGAATGTGTTCTCTTCCCATTTTGCCCTTGTCATAATTTCCTCCTTCCTATTACACTATAATTACTCTTATTAATTTATTAATTAGCCTCGACTTCTTAGTTACTCAAATCTCAATCCTCTTGGCCATTTATATTATTTTATTTGCCTAATTAAATGTTCTAAATAATGTTAGTCAAAATTATTGTCATTACAGACTCAACTCCTTAAAGAATTTTGTCTTCGAAATTACGATAAGTTACGCACATCAATCAAACATAAAGGTAAAACATACCATCAAACAAATCGGGATAAGTGTCTCTAATCCTGCTCTCTGTTCTCTAAGTACAGTCTCTCTTGTCATCACTCCACTGGACCTTTACCAATCTGATTACTCTTGTTTCTTAGCTTCTTCTCATCCCTAGCCATTATACGAACTGACTGTCTAACTATAGTCATGTCTGGTTCCACTACTAAGTCTTATAACTCAATCGGATTAATAGTAGTCTCCAGATCGAGCACACTTCCTTAGATGAGAAATATGGATAACATTGTGGACTCCTGCAAAACTATTCTGTAACTCTATCCTATAAGCGAGTTTCCCGATCCTTTCTATGATAGGAAATGGTCCAACAAATATAGATGTCAATTTCCCTAACTTCCCAAACCTTATTACACCCTTCATCATTGATAGCTTGACGAAAACATGATCTCCAACAGAGAACTCTATGTCTTTTCATCTCTTATATGCATAACTTTTTTCCTTGACTGAGCTTCCTTCATTCTAGCCTACATTAACTCAATCTTTTATGTGGCTTCTCTTGCCATATCTGGACCAAGAACTAATCTATCTCTGGTCTCTAACCAACACACGAGAGATTTACACTGTCTTCCATATAAAGCTTCAAACGGTGTCATCCCTATACTATTCTGATAACTACTGTTATATGAAAACTCGACTAGGTGTAGATGGTCTTCCCATGATTCTCCAAAATCTAGCACACAACCTCTTAACAAATCCTTCAAGACTTTGTTAACTCTTTCCATTTACCCATCGGTATGCGGATGGCAAGCAGTACTCATCTTGAGCTTGGTACCTAAAACTTCATGTAGACTCTTCCAAAACTCACTAGTGAACAAGAAATCTCTGTAACATACTATACTACTAGGAATCCTATGTAGTCTAACTATACTCTTCATGAATAACTTAGCTAAGACTGGTGTCGTTCTAGTCAACTTAACAGGTATAAATTGTGCACTCTTAGTCAATTTGTCCACTATAACCCAGATACTTTCATTTCCTCAATTCGACCTTGGCAACCCGTCTATGAAATCCATAGATATAGAGTCCCACTTCCAAACTGGAATATTTAAGACTAAAGTAACCCACTCGGTTTCTGATGTTCGGCTTTCACTTGTTGACAATTCAAACATTGCTTTACCCATAAGCATACATCCTTCTTCATACCTTCCAAGAAGAAACTTCTTTTCATATCCTAATACATCTTAGTTCCTCCCGGATGAATGGTGAACTTTGATCGGTGACACGCCTTAAGAACTTCCTTCCTTATGTTTCCAATATTTGGAACATATAACCTTTCTTTCTTCCTCAACCACCCATTTTGATCAAGACAAAAATCTTTTAGATCATTAATCTCAGTTCCACTCTTTAACTTTCCGATCCTTTAGCTAGTAATGGATCATCTCCTTACTTAGAAGCAATCCTTTTGATCATCACTAGTCGAACTTCCAAACATGACAACATAGCAATTTTTTGACTCGAACTTTCCGTAGATCTTAACTGCTCACCACATGTAGTCAATGTTTCTAATTCTTTCCACTCAGCTATCATTGTCAATACCGCATTCCGATGTCTTCTACTGAGTGCGTCTTCAAACTTATTTCCTTTCCCTAGTGTGTACTCAATTCCAAATTCATAGGCAGCTAGAAACACTAACCCTCTCTGTTGTCTCATATTCAGCTCCTTTTGAGAGAATAAATATCTTAATGACTTATGATCAGTAAATAACTCGAATCTCTCTCCCAGCAGATAATGTCTCCACACCTTTAATGCAAAAATTACCGCAGCTAACTCTAAGTCATGCATCGGATATCTAACCTCATGCGGCATGAGCTGTCAGAAGCATAAGCAATCACTTTCCCTCTCTGCGTTAACACAACTCCTAGTTATGTTCCACACGCATCTGTATACACTACTTAATCTTGATTCCTATCTGAAACAACTGACACTGGCACATTGGTCAATAAGTGTTTTAGCTTCTGGAATGCCTTCTCACACTTATCGGTCTAAACATACTTTACTTCTTTCCTTGTTAGCTTAGTCATCGGTGCTGCTATTCATGAGAAATCTTTAATAAACCTCCGGTAATAGCTAGCTAATCCTATATAACTCTTTATCTCGATCACTGTCTCGAGTCTCTTCCAATTATCAACTGCCTCAATCTTAGCTGGATCTACCAACAACCCTTTCTCTAAGACTACATGACCAAGAAACTTCACCTCCTTCTTCCAAAAATGACATTTTGAAAACTTTTCTTTTAACTGATGCTTCCTTAGTGTCTCAAGCACTATCCTAAGATGAACTTCATGGTATCTTTCATCGTTGGAGTATATCAAAATTCTGTCTATGAACACTAACATGAATCTATCCAAATGCTCTTGGAAGATCCGATTCATTAAGTCTACGAAGAAGGCTAGCGCATTAGTCAATCTGAATGGCATTACCGACCACCCATATGATCCATATCTGGTTCTAAATGCCATCAAAGGAATACTATTCTCCACCACTCTTAGTTGATGGAACCTTGTTGCCAAATCCAATTGAGAAAATACTTTGGCTCCACTCAACTGGTTAAACAATTCGTCAATTCTTGGCAACGGATGTCGGTTCTTTATCGTCTTCTCATTTAACTAACGATAATCGATACACAACCTTAACGATCCATTCGCTTTCTTAACAAACACTGCGGATGCTCCCCAAGGCGAATTGCTTGGTCTAGTAAAATTCCCCTATTCCAAATCCACCACTTGCACCTTTAACTCCTACATCTCGGTAGGTGTCATCCTACTTGGCAGTCTACTAACAGGTTCGACTCCTGGTACAAGATATATCATAAATTGAATAGCTCATTTCGATGATAGTTCTATTACCGTTTCAAAGATGTCTAAGAATTCTCTAATGAAAAAAACTTGATTCAACTCGTCTTCCTCCTCTATTACACCCAACAAAGGACAAACATCAAAACTCGGGTTTTCTATAGAATATATAATTCGGTCGCTACTACTAGGATGTCTTAGTGATATTTTTCTATCGTGCCAAAATATCCTAGCATCATACTTACTTAACAAATCCATACCAAAATAATTCTGAAGCCTACAAAATCAAACACATGCAAACTGCAAGCAAATATATAACCTAACAGTTCAAACTCTAACTGGTCACATCTTATCCCAAGAGTTTCATACTCTTCCATTAGATTCGCAACCATTAAGGAAGTACTAGGCATGTGGGTTTGAGGTTAAGCTTATCTACCAAATAATGAGATATGGAAGAATGTGATGCACCGATATCAAATAGAACTCTAACAGGTATACCATGAATTAAAAGCGTACCTCCCATCACAACCTCTCCCTTCTCCTCGGTTGTTAGTCTTGAGGTAGCTGGTTCCAATGAAAAAACCTTGCCCCTCTTGGCTTTAGCTGGTTCCTTGCACTAGTTTTTATAATGATCGATCTAATCATAGTTGAAGCATCATACTTATAGCAGATAATCTCATATTTTCCTTTCTTGGCAGCCCCACTCTTCTGAGCTTCCTTCTTGTGAAAGAACTTCGTCTTTTGATTATTCCTACCATGAGCCTCTACTGCTTTGTTACTACCAAAGAAAGAAAGCATCTCTTCATTCCTTAAATCCATCTCAACAACTACATCACATGGATCCTTGAGATGTGGCAAAGTTGCCCTAGCAAGCTCAGGTCTCAGTCCACGAATGAAGTTCTCGTTCCTCTTAATTACTGTATCCACGGTAGCATACCCATACTAGGACAAGTCCACAAATCGTGTAGCATACTCTAGCACAGTCTTATCTCCCTGTACCAACTTAGCAAACTTTCTCAACGGTGTAGATTTAGCGATTTTTGACATAAATCTTTCCTCGTACCTTCTCCTGAATTCTGCCCCAGTAAATGTTTTCTCCGTTACTCCAACGGGTACACTGTTCCACCAGTACAATGCAACTCCTTGCAATTGTCCGAACGCTAACCTCCTCTTCTGATCGTCATAGTATATATTGTTAGGAATTGAGATGTTGGTTTTGATGACAACAACCTTTTTAACTTATCTTATTATAAAATATGTACTAACACTATTGTCTAGATAGATATGTATATGCAGGAACTATGCAGGATATATATATATATATATGTAGGTATTGATTACTGTAAACTGATCAGTATAAAGACCCAAGACTCAAGATTCAGAATGGAGATATCAAAATTGAAGGCTCTAGAGTATCAAGATCAAGATTCCAAGATAAGTGTCTAGTTTTTATTAAAACTTCATAATAGCACGGAAATCTTTATTCCAAGTTTCATTTGGGATGGAACCTATTTCTATCTTCTTAGTAGCTTACAAACCCATGAAAAGTAGCTTACAAACCTACGACAAGTGGCTTACAAACCCACGAACATCCTGGTTTTGTACAAGTTCTCAAGTCCTGATGTGGTGAGATATTCTGCAGGAAGAAGCTTGCAAAACTACTTCAAAATGGTTTTTCAAAATAATTTTCAAAACCGCTTTTCAAAATGTTTTAGTATTAAAAATTATCTTTTCAAATGATTTTCAAAAAGAGGTTTTAGCCTTAAAATATTCTTTGTTTTTGTTTTTAGATAAACTCTTGTTTTAAACTTCGTTTGTTTTGTAAAACTATCTTCTGATTTTTAAATATTCTTTTATAATATATATATATATATATATACTTGAGATTTAAAATCAAATTTATATATACATTCTAAAAATATATTTTTCTACTCTTCTTTATTTTAAAACATAGAAAAATTAGTTTATTTTACTCCAGAATCATTTCACCTTATTTTCCTTTCAATACCATTTTCAAAACATATTTTACATTGTTTTTAGCTAAGAGATGTCGACATCATGGGATACCCCATGTCGACATGGTGGCCATCTATTCGTTTAAATCTCTTCACGAATGGTTATGACTGTTACTGGTCTATAAATAGCCTTCACAAACGAATTTTTTAACTAACTATTTTCTTATTTTCTTCACTCCTTCTCCACAAATCCATATTCTAAAATTTTCATATTTTTAAGATCGTGCCGAAATTCTGCCGAATTCTCAAGTGAATCAAATTAGAATCTCATTCTTGTTTGATTCTCTGCCCTCTCTCGAAGATCAAAGTGCTATTCAGAGTTATAGGATCAATTTGTAATCAAAAGTTTATCGAGTCTCTCTATAAGGTGTGGTTGTGCCTGGAAATCAATTGGGTGATCTTGTGTCCCGTAAATCAAGAGAGTTTGCCCCGGACTCGAAGACAGGAGGGTAACTCAAGGCCTTTAGAAATTGAGGATTGTAATCTCGACATTGATATAATAAAAATCTATACGAGGTGTTTGTCTTGGTGCAGGACTGGACGCAGGGTAACTCTGAACCAATATAAAATCCGGTGTGTTCTTTCCTTTTACTGTTTTTTATTTACTTTCTACATCTGTGTTTGATTCTGTGATTGTTCTTTGATTAAGTTCTGCATTTGTTTGTGTCATAATTTTAATTTAGTCCATATAAGTCTTAGAATCCATTAAACACTATTCAACCCCCCCTCTAGTGTTAAATTAGCCTTAAGATCCTTAATCTGCACTTCCTTTCAATTGGTATCGGAGCATTGGTTTTCATAGTTTTTATAATCTGAAACTTGAAAATTGTTTTAATAGTTACCAACACTGGTAATGTCAACTCTGGAACTAGTTCTACTAACACTAACACTAGTTCATTTGTAGAAGCTCAGTCTACTGTCAGACCACCATTTTTCAATGGTAGTAATTATGCATATTGGGCTTGTAGAATGAAAATTTATTTACAATCAGTAGGATTAGACACTTTGAATATCACACAAATTGAGTATGTTGAACCAACTACCGATTTTGCCCAGTGGATTGATGAGCAAAAGGGTGTTGCACAAAATAACTCAAAGGCCATGAATATATTATTTTGTTCACTAGATAGGAATCAGTTTAATAGAGTGTCTGTTTGTAAGTCTGCATTTGAAATCTGGAAAACTTTGCAAGTTACTCATGAAGGAACAAGCAAAGTTAAACAGACTAAAATTTTCATATTAACTAATCAGTTTCAATTGTTTAAAATGCATGCAAATGAGTCCATTTCCGACATGTATTGTCGATTTCAAGATATTGTTCATTCACTAATTGCACTAGGAAAAAGCTTTTCGGAGGAAGACCAAGTCAGAAAAATTCTAAATTCACTCACTCTAGAATGGGATCAAAAGACACTTGCAATCGAAGAAGCAAATGATATCAGTCTAATGAAAATAGAAGAATTGATTGGGAATCTGATGTCTTATGAAGTTCAACTGCAAGGAAGAAGACAAAACAAGGCTACAAAAAAGAAGTCATTAGCATTCAATGCAACAATTGAAGATTCGGAACCAGACAGTGATGAGGAGATTGCTTTCATGACAAGAAACTTTCAGAAATTCCTAAAATATAGAAAAATGAATAATTACAAAAGAAATGATCAAAGGAATTCCAGAAATAATACGAAGAACGTCAACAATGATAGATGCTACAATTGCAATAAAGTCGAGCATCATAGGAAAGATTTTCCGTATCCAGATAAATAGTTGTTCCCTCCAAACAATGATTCGTCAAGGAAAAGAAAGAAAGCATACACAGCAATTCTTGATGACTCAGACTCATCATCCGGTGACGATGAAAAGAAGACAGATAATTCAAATCTGTGTTTCACTGCTATTCATGAATCAGACGATGATGGGAGTATGGATCTAAAAATAGGTACGCATTTACATTATTTTTAATTTTTCTTGTTTAAATGGATGCTTGTTTGTCTGCTTGATTTTTTTAAAGTCCTTGAATTTTAAATTCAAATTTATCCCTTGAAATTTGAATTTTAAATTCAAAAATAATATTATTTTAATAATATTTTAAATATTAAATTATTAATATTTAAGTAGTATTATATTGAATGTTATCACAGGAATTATATAAGTAGAATATAGGATATGATATATACATTTATTAGAAATTAGGAATAGACACTTGTCCTTTGATTCAATAGGCAAATGTAGATATACCTGGATACCCCATGTCGACATGCCCCTTAGAAATTTGATTTCAAAATTTGAATTCAAACTTTTGAATTTCCCTCCACCTTTTCACCAACTTCAATGTTCTGGAAAGATGCCTCTTGATCAGAGAACATGTCTATAGAATCTCTATTTAATTCACTCTCCTTATCATCACTTTTCACTTTTATTTCAAATTTCAAATTTATCTTCATTATCTTCAACTCCTCTCAAACTTCTTCAATGGCCTCTTCAAGCACTCCTAACACCATTAGGCTTCCAAAAGCTATCAAAAACTTTCTTTTTAATGACCCGGAAGCTATCAAAGCTTACATCAACTATGTAAACTTTGGTAAAATTCATACGGGGAAATTTGCTATTTTTGACGATTTTCCCTCTTATGAAATTGAAAATCTTTTTCAACAATGTTCTATTCTTAGTGTAGTATATAACAAACAAAATGATTTTGTATGTTATCCAAATCTTGTTAAGATGTTTTATGCGAATTTGAATCGTGATTTTTATGATGGACAAGATGGACAAATTTGGAGTAGTGTTAAAGGAACACAAATAGTTTTGGATTGTGAAATTTTAGGAAATATTTTGGGATGCAAGTATACCGGAATGAATCTCTTGGAATTTCAAATAAATGAAAATGATCGAGAGACATTTCATCACATCTTTGAAGGGGATGACAATTTTGAATTCAAAAATCGTTATTTTCGTCCAAAAGCAAGAATTGTTAACCTTCTTATTCAACACACCCTTATACCAAGATCGGGAAACTACAACAACCCAACTTTGAAAGTTTGCAAAGTTCTTTTTGCAATTTTTGGAAATTATGATATCAATTGGGCTCAAATTATTTTGGATGAGCTAAGGCCCAAGAATTTTACTATGGGTGAAAACACGTTATATCATGGAGTTTATCTCACTCGAATTTTTAATTACTTTGGAGTTGATTTCAAAAGGGAAGAATTTATAACTAGAAAAGTGTTCAACCATGGAAACATTTCCCTTATGCAAATTCCATTAGTGTTTCAACCATATGCCACACTTACGGAAAAGGAAGAAAGGCTTGCTCACGAAGAGATGGAAGAAATGGAGGAAGAAGAAGAAGAGGAAGGAATGGAAATTGAAGAGGAGGAAGAGGAAGATCAAGAAACTTCCTTAGAAAGTATTGAATATCCTACTAATCCCGTTAATCCATCCAATAAGACCATTCTCAATAATCAAAGAATTATAGTGGAAAATCAAAAGACACTCAAAAGATCAATGAGTAAGAAAATGGATAAGATTTCCACTAAAATCAACAAGTTCTTTGGGAAAGTTAGTAGAAAGCTTGGACTATCATCTTCTTTATCTTCATCTAATTAGTTTTAGTTCATGTTATCTTGTTTGCTTCAAGTTCTATCCATGTATTTTCCTTTATTTTAGTTAATATTATATTATTTTATGTAATGTTGACTAGAATCATTAATGAAATCTTTTATTTCCTCTTATTCAACTTCACTTGTCTCTGTAATTGCTTGTTTTTATATTATACAAATTTTAGTTGCATAGATTTGTTCATAATGTTCAAAACAAAGCAAATTGTCACTTTAGGCAAAGGCATGTCGACATCCCCCATCCCCCCATGTCGACATGCAACGGGCAGAAAGTAGTTACACTTTCAAATTTTAATTTCATGTAACTAACTTGTATCTATTCATTTTAAATGACTTTTTACCCCTATTTATACCTGTTTCTTCCAGAATAAATTATCAAACTTCATTTCTAATCACTCCCTTTCATATTTCTTCCTATTTCTTGAATTATGGCTTCTCCGATTAAGAATCTAAGTGATAATCTTGAGGAAACTCTCACTTTCTTCAAGAATATCCTTACATTCATACTTCGTAATCAGCTCCACTTAGAATTGAGTCAAATGCAGATAATCAAGGAGCAAGAGAGACATTTCGACACCCTTCGTTGGATGATCTCAGCCCTTAACAAGGACGATCTCGAAGGAAATCCACCAGTCACTCAGATAAATAATAATGGGATGCCATCAAAGCAGACCCTATCTTTGGAGAAGATGGATGGGTGGAAGTACCAAGGAATGTCTAGTCATTCTGTGTGTTATTTGTTTGATTTGATTGGTGTGTTTTAAACTTGATTGACTTGACTTATTTAAAACATTTGGTGTGGTTTGTATATATGATTGGATTGAATAATTACTGTAAATATGATTGGATGATGATTGATTTACTTCTGAATTACACTTATGATCACATTTCACATTTATGATCACATTTCATACTTATGATCACACTTAGCACTTATTACACTTATATATGGATTACTCTATTGTATTATGGTTGATTATCTTATATCAAGTTCAGGGAATTTATTAGTAAGAAGTTTTTGTTGACAAAGGGGGAGAAGTTATAAAATAGTAGTTGGCTTGGAGTAAGGGGGAGTTATGATTGGAGTAAGGGGGAGTCATGGAGTAAGAGGGAGTTATGATAGGAGTTATGGTATGGAAAGTATATTTTATAAATACAGGTTGTCATCATCAAAAAGGGGGAGATTGTTAGGAACTGAGATGTTGGTTTTGATGACAACAACCTTTTTAACTTATCTTATTATAAAATATGTACTAACACTATTGTCTAGATAGATATGTATATGCAGGAACTATACAGGATACATACATACATACATACATATATACATACATATATATATATATGCAGGTATTGATTACTAAAGACTGATCAGTATAAAGACTCAAGACTCAAGATTCAGAATGGAGATATCAAGATTGAAGACTCTAGAGTATCAAGATTAAGATTTCAAGATAATTGTCTAGTTTTTGTTAAAAATTCATAATAGCACGAAAATCTTCATTCCATGTTTCATCTTCTTAGTGACTTACAAACCCACGACAAGTAGCTTACAAACCTACGACAAGTGGCTTACAAACCCACGCACATCCTGGTTTTGTACAAGTTCTCGAGTCCTGATGTAATGAGATAATCTGCAGGAAGAAGCTTGCAAAACTACTTCAAAATGTTTTTTCAAAATGATTTTCAAAACTACTTTTCAAAATGTTTTAGCCTTAAAAATTATCTTTTCAAATGATTTTCAAAACGATGTTTTAGCCTTAAAATATTCTCTGTTTTTTTAAAATAAACTCTTGTTTTAAACTTCGTTTGTTTTGTAAAACTATCTTCTGATTTTTAAATATTCTTTTACAATATATATATACTTCAGATTTAAAATCAAATTTATATATACATTCTAAAAATATATTTTTCTACTCTTCTTTATTTTAAAACATAGAAAAATTAGTTTATTTTAGTCCAGAATCATTTCATCTTGTTTTCCTTTCAATACCATTTTCAAAACAAATTTTACATTGTTTTTAACTAAGGGATGTCGACATCATGGCCCCATGTTGATATGGTGGCCGTCTATTCGTTTAAATCTCTTCACGAATGGTTATGACCGTTACTGGTCTATAAATAGCCTTCACAAACGAATTTTTTAACTAACTATTTTCTTCACTCCTTCTTCTCCACAAATCCATATTCTAAAATTTTCATATTTTTAAGATCGTGCCGAAATTCTGCCGAATTCTCAAGTGAATCAAATTAGAATCTCATTCTTGTTTGATTCTCTACCCTCTCTCGAAGATCAAAGTGCTATTCAGAGTTATAGGATCAAATTGTAATCAAAAGTTTATCGAGTCTCTCTATAAGGTGTGGTTGTGCCTGGAAATCAATTGGGTGATCTTGTGTCCCATAAATCAAGAGAGTTTGCCCCAGACTCGAAGACAGGAGGGTACCTCAAGGCCTTTAGAAATTGAGGATTGAAATCTCGACATTGATATAATAAAAATATGTACGAGGTGTTTGCCTTGGTGCAGGACTGGACGTAGGGTAACTCCGAACCAGTATAAAATCCGGTGTGTTCTTTCCTTTTACTGTTTTTTATTTACTTTCTGCATCTGTGTTTGATTCTGTGATTGTTCTATGATTAAGTTCTGCATTTGTTAGTGTCATAATTTTAATTTAGTCTATATAAGTCTTAGAATCCATTAAACACTATTCACCCCCCCCTCTAGTGTTAATTTTTACCGTTCTTCACGTTAAAAGGAAAGTAGTAAAAAACAACAGATTTTATAGTGGTTCGGCTAGCTCCGGCCTACGTCCACTCCAGAAGTTTCCTTTTTATTGCTGTAATGATCGATTAAAGTTACAAAATGGCAGAGTAGCCTTAGCCTTCGAAAAGAGCAAGTAAGAACGCAAAAAGGAAGATCCCTTTTCTGAACCCCCACATGCTGTATTTATAGACAAATCCTGAGTTGTTGGGCTTTCTGAGTGACCCGGGCCCACCAAGGTCATAGCCAAGCCAACATCCCTCACCGAAAACAACCCACATTGTCGTGCCGACCGGCCTATGCCGAACCACTCCACCAACGACCGAGCCACATATGGACATCCAACCTTCACCGAACGACATCTACCGTCCCGCCAATGCCGATCCACATCTCCTGGGCATGACTCGAAGCAGTTCTATCTAAGGCTCGGAGTAAACTTGCCTGCAACTCGAAGCAACCAAGTGTCGAACCTCCTTCCTTAAAACGCCGACCTCTTGCTTTGCCGACCTACTCATACCGAACGGAAAACAAGGCCAAACGGCAACGCCGAGTGACTCTGACCGAACCACAATGTCGAGCGACGTCCGATGCCGAGCGACGTCCGATGTCGAACAACTTCCAATGCCAAGCGAGGTACAATGTCGAACGACGTCCAATGCCGAGCGACTTCCAATGTTGAGCAAGGTATAATGCCGAACGACGTCCAATGCCGAGCGACTTCCAATGCCGAACGAGGTACAATATCGAACGACGTCCAATGCCGAGTGACTTCCAATGCCGAGCGACTTCCAATACCGACCCATCCGGATGCCGAGCCACCTCCAATGCCGAACCACGCAAATGCCGAGCCACCATCAAGTGCCGAACCACCCAAATGCCGGGCCACCATCAAGTGCCGAACCACCCAAATGCCGAGCGACATCTGCCAACCTACCTAGGCCGAGCCATGCATATTGAACCATCCAGTTGACTAAATCCGTTATGAACCAACCTCGACGAACGAGTAATCAATTTAGTTAAGTCCACCAATCTACGGCCTTGCCAAAAGGCGGGTTAACACTTGCCCCCTAAAACATGCCTTGCTTTGAAAAGTGTGTTTTGAATAGTCTTAAGTCCGATATCCGAAGTCCGTATGTTATCCATATCCATACTTTCTGATTCATAATCCAATCCATTTTATCGAGGTGCCATCGTCGTATCCTTATTCGGATCTACAACTACTCTGAGTCGATATCCAATTCCGAATCCAGTAACCAAATCCTTAGCCAAATCCATATCCATCTGAACTCAACAACCGAGTTCCAATCCATCCATATCCAACGACCAATAACCACGTCTATGACCTCTCCGGGTTCTTGCCAAGCGCAATCCACAATTGACGATCTATGTTAAGTAATTCCATGGTGTTCCTGGTTCAGTGTCCCTGAACATCAAATAATGCCATGGCTTAAGTCCTAAGTCGAATCCTGGTCACTCCGGACCCTTGCCGAGCATAGTCCATACTCGACGACCTGCATAGAAGACAATATGGGGCCTTAGTCCTAAGCCGAATCCCGGTCTCTCCGGACCCTTACCGAGCATAGTCCATGCTCGATGACCTTTCAGCAAAATCCAAACCAAATCTAAATTCAACCAGAAAACTAGAAATCCATATCAAAAATCCAACCAAAAAACGAACATCCAAACCCGAATCCAAACCATGAAATGAGCAAAACAGGGAGTTCAAACCAAACTCCTAAACCAAACGAGAAAAAGTAAATGTCCAAGTCAAAGGAAAAGGCAGATTTCACAAACCGGGGCATCTTGGTAAGCCATCATCTCAGAGCATGCCTGAGGGTTATCTCTGACCCCGTACATGAGTAAGTGATTTAACCGTTCGCCCAGAGTTTGTTACTTATTCCAAACCATCAAGATTAGTTGATGAACAATCGGCCACCATTCCTGGGCCACATGCCCTCGTCGTTCAAGGTAGGCGGTGGCTGCTCCTATTCCACCACCGAATTTCGAGTTCCGACATACTGTCGCAACTAACCATTCCTTATATGCTCCTCAATTATGTCCTTCAAATGCCGGCAGCTGTTAGTATCATGTCCGTCCAGGTCATGAAAAAGACAGTGCCTTCCTGATGCCCTTTCTCATTCTGAGGGCTCCCTCCTTGCCCGCCTTCGATACGGAAGGCGATCTCGAGTATCCAAGAATATCCGCTCCAACGTTGCATTCAATCCTGTAAGTGGAGAACTTTGGTTCTCCCCAGCGCTTCCTTTTCCCTTTATCCTTGCCCCCACCCGAGCTTTCGCCGGGTAGTCCTCCATCCTTAATCATGTTTACTTTTTTTGACCTCATGTCCAAACATGCATCCTCTTGTCGAAGAAATCTCTCAGCTTCATGAAAGAATTCCCCAAGATCCAATGGTGGGTCCCGTATCAACGATACTTTTATCAACGATACTTTGAAATCCGAATTATCTCTGACTCTTGATACCGCAGCCATCAGAACCATTGATGGATCCGGCCGATCCACCGAAGCAACTGTTGCATTAAACCGAGTTAAGAATGTCCTGAGCGATTCATCCTCCCCCTGTTTGACTGACGTTAGCGTCATCACGTTCTTTAGCCTTTTTATGTGAACTCGAAACTGACTTAAGAACTTGTCCACCAGTTCTGTCCATGTTCCAATGGATCCATCCTCCAACTGTCTGAATCACATAGCAGCAATATCAGTCAAGTACAGGGGGAAACATCGGGTCATAACCTCCTCCGTTGTCCCCAGCACTTCCATATGCCTAGTGTACCTCATCAAGTGGTCGGTGGGATCCGCCTTCCCGTTGTATACTTCCAGAGTGGGTAGTTTGAAATTGGGTAGATTCCTAGCTGTCCTAATGTTTCGGGTAAACGGACTTTTGTTAACTCCCTCTGAATCCCTGTTTGTTAGACCTCCACGAATAGTCCGCCTGATAATGTCAGCAAATCCAGGGTTTCCAACCAAGGTTTGCCCCCTATCCATGTTTCCAGACTGCCCTCCAAGTCCCCGAGGAAATTCTAGCACATATTTCTCATCACGTACTCATGTATTCCTATCGATGTCAGGCCGCGTAGCGTCATCCGGTATCCCTCCATGAACTGGTCCAGCATTACCTGGTGGTGTACCCCCGAGTCTAGGTCCATCTAGATTATTAGCTGTTTGTTGATTAGAAGCTGCTCCCTGCTGAATCACTCCATCTATCCGCTGGTTGAGTTCCTCTGGTCCAGTTCCAAGAACTTGAGCACCTGCAGTTCCTGGTTGTCCAAATTTCCTAAGAAGAGCTTGCATCATCTCCTCTTGCTGTTTCATCATCTGCTCCTACATAGAATTCATCATAACCTGCATCTCGTCTCGAGTTATGTAGATGGATGCATGATCCTCTCCAGCTCTAGAAGAGGCTGCATGACTTCCCTCCTGGTTGCTCTACTGTTTGCTTTCTTGTTGGTGGCCTAGCCATTGCATCCTAGAATCCAAGTTCCTAACTTCAAAATTCCTGAGTGCTTGCCTTCTCAGTGGAAGCACCAAAATGTTAGCGCCAAAATTGGTCACTAACACCCGAATGTAAATGAAAGCACCAAATACCAGTCACAGCTCACAGACAGAATGTATGTAGAGAGTAATAACGTTAAGAACAGTAAAAATTAAAAGGAAAGCAGTAAAAAACAACAGATATTGGTTCGGCTAGCTCCGGCCTACGTCCACTCAAGAAGTTTCCTTTTTATTGCTGTAATAATCGATTACAGTTACAAAATGGCAGACTAGCCTTAGCCTTCAAAAAGTGAAAGTAAGAAAGCAGAAAGGAAGATCCCTTTTCTGAACCCCCACATGCTATATTTATAGACAAATCCTGAGTTGTTGGGCTTTTTGAGTGACCCGGGCCCACCAAGGTCATAGCCAAGCCAACATCCCTCACCGAAAACGACCCACATTGTCGTGCCGACCGGCCTATGCCGAACCACTCCACCAATGACCGAGCCACATATAGACTTCCAACCTTCACCGAACGACATCTACCGTCCCGCCAATGTAGATCCACATCTTCCGGGCATGACTCGAAGCAGTTCTATCCAAGGCTCGGAGTAAACTTGCCTGCAACTCGAAGCAACCAAGTGTCGAACCTCCTTCCTTAAAACGTCGACCTCTTGCTATGCCGACCTATATATGCCGAACGGCAACCAAGGCCGAACGGCAACGCCGAACGACTCTGACCGAACCACAATGCCGAGCGACGTCCGATGCCGAGCGACGTCCGATGCCGAACAACTTCCAATGCCGAGCGACGTCCGATGCCGAACAACTTCCAATAGGGGTGGGCATTTAACCGACCATACCGACTTAACAGCCTTGACCGATCTAAACTGAACCAATTTAACCGACAAAATCGATTAACCGACATCTTTGGTTAACCGACCGACCTTAACCGATATTTTCGGTTCGGTTAACGGTTAACGAAAATTTGGTCGGTCGGTTAACCGTTAACCGAACAATTATTTAGCATTAGAAAATTAGAAATTAGAAAATAGTAGCACCATTGACCATAGCAGACTAGCAGTACACCCGAGTCCCTTGCAAAATGCAAACCCTGAAACCCATTACCCGCTTCGTGCCCTAGCCTCCTAAATTAGTAAATCTATTCACTATTCAGTATTCTAAGTTTCTAACTCTAAATCTGTAATAGGTAACAGAGCAGCCACCTTCATAGTTCACAATCCCAATTCCCAAATTCCAATCTCTAATAGGTAACAGAGCAGCCGCCTTCACAATCGGTCGACATAGCATCGAGACTTCGAGATCATGGCATCGACATTAGTGAGAAAGAGAAAGCATGTAAGTATTGAGTTTATAACTTATTAATTTTTTGCTTTGCTGATTGCAGTCGAGACTTCAATTGCAGTCGAGACATCAATCGATACTTCAATTGCAGTCGAGACTTCATAGTTCATGGCTGTCTTGCTTGTGATAATTGTAATAAACATATGAACTTGAACTTGCTATCTTGTGATAATTGTAATAAACATATGAACTTGCTTGTGATAATTGTAATCTCTGATAATTGTGATAATACAAATGTACATTCTGAATCTCTGATAATTGTAAAGCTTGTTGTCTTGCTTGTGATAATTGTAATAAACATATGAACTTGAACTTGCTGTCTTGTGATAATTGTAAATTGTAATAAACATATGAACTTGCTTGTGATATTGTAAATTTGTAATCTCTGATAATTGTGATAATACAAATGTATGTCTTGCTTGTTGTTTTGTAGCTATAAACATATGAACTTGAACTTGAAATATAAGCAAAGTGTATAGTTTTGCTTGAAATTTTGCTTGCTGTTGTTGTTTTGCATTATGTAATAAGTATCGTTGTTGCTATAAGTATTGTTAATTTTAGTCTTAATCTGATTGATGTTCATACTATTATAATATTATTTTCAGGTCCAAGTTGGCGCAGCTGATGATTTATTGGACAAAGATTGGGTGGAGGAAGAAACACATCTTAAGGGCATTGATGAAGAAGAAGAAACGAACGTAGTGCGTATTGATGAAGGAAGGCCTCCGTTAGCTCCTAAGCGCAAAGTCTCTACTAGAAAACCATCTATGGTATGGGAACATTTTACTAAAGAGAATCCGATAAACCCTTTACATCCTAAGTGTATTTGCAATCATTGTCATGCACAATTTGCTTGTGATGGTAAAGCGAATGGTACTTCACATTTAATCTATCATATAAGGACAGCTTGTAAATCAATTCCTCGAGAAAACGATAAAAGACAAAAAACTTTAGCCTTTACAAGCAATAGTGAAAGTGAAGGTAGTCACACCCTTACTACATGGACATTTAACAAAGATGAGTGTAGAAGGGCTCTTGCTCGGATGTTAATTATTGATGAACTTCCTTTTAGTTTTGTTGAGGGTGAAGGGTTCCTTGATTTTTGTCGGAAAATGTGTCCTAGCTTTGACGTACCTTCATGTAGAACAATTTGTAGGGATGTTCTTAACTTATATGGAGACACAAAAGATTATCTTAAAACCATGTTTTCTACTTGTTTGCATGGAGTATGTCTTACTACCGATACATGGACCTGTTGTCAAAATGTAAATTATATGGTTTTAACCGCACATTTCATTGATAACGATTGGAAATTGCACAAAAGGATTTTAAATTTTTGTGTGATCACTAGTCATAAAGGGGATAACATTGGAAAACTTATGGTTTCTTGCATCAAAAAGTGGGAACTTAAGAGAATAGTGTCTATCACAGTCGATAATGCTAGTGCTAATGAAATCGCAATTAATTATGTGAAAAATGCGTTGAATGATTATGATGGATGCAATGGTTGTGTTTTGAATGGTGAATTCCTTCATATATGTTGTTGTGCTCATATTGTTAATTTAATTGTTAATGATGGTTTGAAAGAAATTAGTAGCACTATTGCTGGGATTCGTACCGCCGTTAGATTTGTAAGATCGTCCCCGGCTAGATTGGCAAAATTTAAGGAGGTTTGTGTTAATTTATCAATTGATAATAAGTCTATGCTTGCTTTAGATGTGCCAACTAGATGGAATTCTACGTATTTGATGTTGGAAGCCGCTTTGAAATGTAATAAATTTTTTGATGAGATGAAAGAAAGCGATGGTATTTATATTGCCTACTTTAATAATGAAACTCAACCTCCGAATTCACTAGATTGGAAAAATGGAAACCTACGAAGTTGAGTTTAATTCAAGAAGAATTGCAAGATTTGATTCGAAAAACGGATCCTACTCTTTCACGAACGGCAAGAAGTATGAAAGAGAAATTTGATAAATACTAGGGGAATATTGGTAGCACGAACAAAGTTCTGTTTATTACTTGTGTGCTTGATCCTAGATATAAATTCCAATTTTTGAGGTTATGTCTTGAAGAAATGTACGCTAAAGAAGTGGCAGAAGATATATTAGCGGATGTGAAACGCCTTCTTGTTAGATTTTTTGATTTTTATGCCATCGATCCTACATTTGGGACGCAAAGTGAAAGTTGTGATGAACAACAACATAGTTCATCATTTATTAGTGGAAGTACCGATAGTAATAGTAGTGGTAGTGCTTATTCTAGAAGAATGGATGCTTATCTTAAACAAGTTCGACAATAAGATAATGAAAGTAATGAATTGGATAGGTATTTAAATGAGCCGGTTGAATTGCCAAAAATTAACTTTGATATTTTATTATGGTGGAAGGTAAATAGTCCAAAGTATCGTATTTTATCTTTGGTCGCACGAGATCTTCTTGTAATTCCGGTATCCACGGTCGCTTCAGAATCCACTTTTAGCACCGGAGGACGGGTTATAGATCCATTTCGTAGTACTTTAAGTCCAAGAATGGTTGAGGCATTGGTACTTACCCAAAATTGGCTCAGGTCTAAACCTATTTTTGTAGACCATCGAATTGAAGTTCCTTTAGACGATGTGAATTTTTATGATGAAGTTTTTTCAGGTAATATTTCTTTAGTTTGTAAATTATTATCATTTAATCAGTACATACAATACACATTACACAGTCACACACTTATTAGTTATTTGGATACAGATTTTGTACACTTATTAGTTATTTGGCTACATATTTTGTACACGGACGTGGTTCGAGAACTTCTTTAACTGTGGAAACATTGTCGTTGTCGGAGAATCGATCGCTATCCATATGTCATTAGGCCTACGAGCAGGTTCATAATTTTTACTTTAACTTTCTTGTAGTTCTTTCTATAATTAAACTATAAGTTGACTTGGTCAGTTGGTTGTATTGTACATATAAGTGATTAAGTGCAATGTACAGCAACAACTTCGAAACAATGCAATAATTATTTCTGTCATTCCTAAACTAGAAAATGTTTACTTTAGCTTTAGCTTTCTATTGGTCTCAGACTCTCAATGCAACAATTATTTGTACATATAACTCTAAGTGATTAAGTGATTTTGTTACTTGTACATAATTTTTACTTTAGCTTTCTGTTGGTCTCAGACTCTCAATGCAACAATTATTTATGTCATTCCTATCCTAAACTAGAAAATCCTCCTTTAGCAGTTTATAGCTAAATTCAGGCATATTTATTCATTTGTTGGTGCAATTTAATATTTATTGTATAAATGAATGCAAAAAAATGTTGCTAGTTACTAGTTAGTAGTTGCTACAAGGTTACAAAAGTCTTTTCCTTGATTATTTCAAACAACCAAATAGTTAACACGGTTTCAACTTTCAAGTAGCAGAAGAAATGAATTATATAAATATTTTGTAACTTTGTTAACACAGTTTCAAGTATTAACAGGAAGTCACAGACTCACAACGACACAACCCCTATAAGTTATAACACAGTTTCAAGTATTAACAGTAACTTTATAATTGTGGTTGCTGTTTTGTTGTAGCTCTTGCTCTTCCAGTTGCTCGGAATCTCCGATGCTCTCTGAGTCTCTAGCTAGCTGTTGGCATGTTGCGTTCGAGAATCGGCCCTTCAGTTCAGTCAGTGCCTTGAAATGTACTAAACTACTAATGTAGCCTTGTAATATATTATATTTGTTGCCTGCCTGCACTGCAATGATGTATATGTATGTGATTCTGATTCTGTGAAGTGTGACTGTGAACTCACTGCACTGCACTGACCTGTATGAGTGTAAGGCATAAGCTGTATTTGTAAGTGTTATTCAGCGGTAGTATTTACTATTTAATATGAACTGTAATAGTGTAATGTATAACTGTAACTGTGAGTGCTTTGACAGTTTGAGTTATTTAATTATGAACTGTAATGTGTAAGCTATTCAGTTATTGGTTCACAGATTCAGTCTCCAGATTTTAATAGTTACATTTTATTTTAAACGGTTAACCATCCAGTTTAATCGGTTAACTGGCAAACCAGTTAACCGATTAAATTGGATGGTTAACCGTTTAAAATAAATGGTTAACCGCGGTTAAAATAGAACGGTTCGGTCGGTACCATTTGTTCACAATTAACCGCCTAATGGTTAACCGAACGGACTAAGTCAAGCGGTTAACTGAAAATTTTAACCGTTTGAATGGGTTAACCGACCGCGCCCACCCCTAACTTCCAATGCCGAGCGAGGTACAATGTCGAACGACGTCCAATGCCGAGCGACTTCCAATGCCGAGCAAGGTATAATGCCGAACGACGTCCAATGCCGAGCGACTTCCAATGCCGAACGAGGTACAATGTCGAACAAAGTCCAATGCCGAGCGACTTCCAATGCCGAACGAGGTACAATGTCGAACAAAGTCCAATGCCGAGCGACTTCCAATGCCGACCCATCCGGATGCCGAGCCGCCTCCAATGCCAAACCATGCAAATGCCGAGCCACCATCGAGTGCCGAACCACCCAAATGCCGAGTCACCATCAAGTGCCAAACCACCCAAATGCCGAGCGACATCTGTCAACCTACCTAGGCCGAGCCATGCATATTGAACCATCCCTGACTGACTGCCTATCCATCCAGTTGACTAAATCCATCATGAACCAACCTCGACGAACGAGTAATCAATTTAGTTAAGTCCGCCAATCTTCGGCCTTGCCAAAAGGCGGGTTAACAAAACTATATTCCTTAAGTTAAGGTGACCAACCCTAGTAAGAATTCACAAACACGAGAAGTACACTCTGGGTCACGTAGAATTTAAATAAAGTTAATTGCATGTGACCACCATACATTAGTAATACAGTTCATTCACCAAACTTTTATTTGACCCACTTCTTTTCTTCCCTTTCCCCACTACAGGAGCACATGCCAGTAAGTGAATTGGCTAGACATAGTACGAGGAGAAAGGAGCCAGGTGCTAAAAATATATTATTCTTTTAAGTTATTCTCCATGTACTATTTATCATATTTTATTCCAGTTGGACCTTATGTAGTTATTTTTGGAACTTTATGTGTGGACTGCGTATTATTTAGACATTATCTGAGATGTTATTTTTAGTACTTATATTTTATTTATTTTTTCTATGAGATCTGAAAATGTAGAATACTTCAAAATTTTATCTTAGTCTCTATATCATGTCATGTTTTACAAACCGAGAGCCTGTACTTCTTGGCACGGCGAGTTCAAAAGTCAGTCTAGGCTTTAGGTAAGTGTTTCTGGAGGTGCGGGTTATTACATACTATCACACTTATACTTAATAAATTATGTTTTAATTTTTTAGCAAGCAAAACAATAGAAATAATAGAAGTTTTAGAGTTACCGATGTTACCAATGCCAATAACATATCTATTTGAATTATCCTTGAAAGTCACTATTTCACTATCTTCGTATATAATGTCGCTCAGTATTAGTGGATTTCCCATCATATGCTTTGAACATTCACTATCCATTATCTATTTCTCCTTATTACTATTTATTGGATTATCAAGTACTTGTAAATTATAGAATATGCACATTGTTACATGTTTTACTTGAGGTCCCTAGGGTTAAGTTCTGGGAAACCACATCCATGAAAAGTTTGTATATCCTTTAAATATATAGTCTTTAGGAAAATGAACTTCATTAGTAAAATAATATGTATATTCTTCCTATTTATCATTATCTAAAATTTTAGGAATCCACATATTAACAAATTTATTTGGGTTTCAATTTTAAACTTCTTAGTTTAGGTTTGAACATGGTAGCTATAACAAATTTAATATTTTGAGTGTTATTTTTCTTTGGTTTAGGCTTTGAGGTGTATCTAAATCCATGTTTATATTTGAAGGCTTGGATGAAGATAATAAGTTATCTAAATTTTATTTATCCTTATTAAATTTATTAACATTTGTTTTCAATTTATCAATGTCCTAATTGGAACTAAGTGTAACATTGTTTAGGGATGTAATTTTGTCACGTAGATAAGTTAGCATATATTTCATTGAAATATTCTCGATTTCTAAGGATTCATTTTCACCATCAAGTTTCTCCAAACTTTCCAGTTTTTAGATCATTTTCTTCATTAACCCTATTAAGTCTTTTAATCTCATCTTCTAGACATTGTTTTTCTCTAGTTGGCATCTCATTAAAAAAATTAATTTTTCTATTTCTACTAAACTATTTTTATATTGTTTTTTTATGTATTTTTAACTGTCATACACATCATCCATAACATTCATAATTTCTTTATTAGAGTCCCATAACTATTCATCATCAGCAATAAAGTGCATGTTGGCATTTTCTATCTTTGGCTTACTTTCATTTGATGATATGCCTTAATCATCTCATGTAGCATTAAAAGCCCACTTCCACTTTTTGTTTATTGTATCGGTATGTAAAGATTACTTTGATTTCTTCAGATAGGATAATCCCATTCCAAATTACCATTTTTTCATATTTGAAGCACTTAGAAGCATTTCTTTTTTCGAAATTATCTGTATAGTTGTCTATTTTTTTAAATTTGTTCATTTTCTTATAATTCAAGGATTTTTTGAAATCTCTAGTCGTAAAAGCAATTTCTTCTTCTTCATCATCTGAATCATGATTCTCACTTGTAGCATTGAATGATAATGGATTTTTCTCATTTGTATAGTTTTCTCTTCTTGCTTGTAACTGTACCTTATATGACATAATATTTACAACCAATTCTTTTATATTCCTAGTGCTAATATCATTTTCTTCTTCTATGGCAAAGTTTTTTTGACCTCATTCATTAGTAATTGAATTTAAGATGTTTTTAACATGGCCTTCTTTAGAAAAAAAATCCCAGTGATACTAATACATGTAAAATATCCTGAAATCCAACATATATATTAGATATTGATTAATTTTGTTTCATTTTAAAAAGTTGAATTGATTAACCAACATCGATATTTTGATTTATTTAATATTATATGTTCCTTCATGCATAACTTGTCGAGTCCTCCAAATTATACATGCACTTTTGCAAATCGAGACTCTGTTAAACTCACTTTTATCCAAAGCACAAAATAGAATATTCATAGCCTTTTAATTATTGAGCACATGTGTCTTTTCTTCTATAGTTAATTGTGTGCAATACTTTTGGGGTTCAATATATTCATTTTATGTTATATTCCAAATATTTAATCCATTTGATTGTAAATATATTTTCATTCTATAAGACCAATATGCATAATTACTAACATTAAAAAGCTATGGTCTAGCCCTATATAAATTTACTCAAAAGTGTGTTGCTTACACTACAGGCCATTTATCCTTTTCAAGAATTGAGATTATAAATCTTTTAAAAAAAGTGTACTCTGATGTGAATTGTGGGTTGTAAAATACCCAGAATCACGTATGCAAAATGGATCTTAAGGCCACTAGCACATTGAGGTGGAAGGGCTTGAATATTGTATCTTAACTATTTTAAAATTACCTGCAACTTTAAAAAATATACTTGGAAGAATTAAAAAATTGAAAGCACATGAAGATAATAAATAATAAATGTGGAGTAAAGTAAATGTAAAGAGTAATAGACACCGGGAATTTTATACTGGTTCAAATATCCAATCATATGCCATTATCTACTCCCGTACTAGAATTTCACTATTACTCCTTGCTTTCCATGAGTAGCGAGGACATCTTTACAATCTTAAAATTCCACGAGTGGTAATATGCACCTATCATCTTGATTTTCCATGGGTGTTAATAACACCTATTCTTTATAACTATAAACTAGAGACAAGTTGATATATTTTCAACAAAAAGAATTTCAATTTGATATAGTGACCCTATAGACCTCCAATAACATTCTTTGAAGTCAGGGAGGAATAAGATGATACCAAAGGGAGAATGATTGAATTCAAGTACAAACTCCCTGGTCTTTTTGTTTTGCAAATCTTTGAAGGAATATGAGTAAAACATATGGATCTGCAAAGAAATTGGAAGTGAATTATGGTGTCTCAAAAACATGAGAATGTAAGAGTAAGATAGAATCCAGAAATTAATGATTAAATTTCATTTTCGGACCTCTTTAAATAGAAGATGAAGGGATATAACTATTGGTAAAGAGTTGGCGCCAATATCCATTCTTTTGAATTTAAAAAAACCAAATAACTACCTCTATGTCAACATAGAGCAAGAGGGTATGTCGACATACCTAGTGCAACTTTTGTTTTCTTTTTCTAAAATTCAAATGGAGATTTCTAGGTATCAAAACTCAAAGTTATGATTATATAAAGGTGTTTAGAGAAGAATTTGAGTGAAATGAAAGATGAATTATAGAAGGTATTGTTATGGGTTTTTAATATAAATTCTAATACTCTATAGACTTACAAAACATTACTTTTATCTTTGTCTTTGAAGAGCCTGTGTTCCATTTATCTTGAGTTAAATATACCTTTCATTGATTTTTTTTCCATTATATATATTAGCTTGATTTAATTTATTGGGTACCTTTTATACCTCTGTATAATATCCCTATAATTTATTTGAAAATTCTACATAACTTGGAGCTAAGTTTGTAGCAATATTTATATGGTTATTGTCATCAAAATCAATACTTAGGGTATTAACATCCTCTACCACCATCTGGTGAGATTTCTTCTTCATTCACACATTGTTATATTAAAGCGTTCAAGTGAGTATTTCAATAACATGAACCCCAAACAATGTTTTGAGTTCCCAAAAGCAATCATTAGACTTTTGATGACTCTTATACATCCAAACACTTTCAATGAAACTTTCAATTAGGTTGGATAAACATACATATGCATGCACACTCATTCGTTCAAATATACATACACATAGACACTCACATACGCATACACATACACATTCATATATCCCAATCATTCGCAACTACTCAACCAATTCAATCAACTATAAGCATTTGTTGCATAATTATATACACACATATATCCATATCACCCACTTTTATGTATATAAATATATGTGCCCCCCTCCCACACACATGTGTGTGTGTGCGCGCACACACACACATATATATGTGTGTGTGTGTGTTGGAAATAAATAAATATATCCACACTTTTTTTATAATCATATAATAATATGATTATGAATTTATTACCTTAAAGTAGTCTTACTCTTATGTCTATACTATCTCGCCAATTGAAACCACTTCCTATCGTTTTTAATTCTATCATTATTTCATAAAGAAACACATATTCATATTTACTCAAATATATACACATGCATAAATATATATTAAAAACAAATTTACTATCATTTCAACCCTTTAAAATTAAATAAATGGTTTTCTACTCATTTTACATGACACTTCTTAATATTTTAGGTTATAGTTCACTTTATTTAAATGTATAAAATCTATACAACTCAAATAAATATTCAACTTCACTTTTATACATTTTCCAATAATTTTACTCAACCTTAATAACTCATCAAACTAAGTTATAATTCATTAACCTTTCTAAAATATCATTAAAAGTTAACAAATCCCACTTTTTCAATATCAAGTACAATAATTTAATGACATAAACATAATTCATTAAATTAGCTAACTCCTTAACATTCATTATAAAGAATCATTTGTTTGCTAGTCATTAGCATGCACACCTTAACAAATCATTATTACGGTTAATATCACTTCACTTATTTTTAAAACCAAGTCTAGATTACCAAAATTATTTATTTATATTACAAATTTATTCAAATTTCTTATACTAAGTTTTGAACTATCAACATGAATATATAGTCAAAACTTATGTTACTAATAAAACTATTCTTAGCTTCAAAAATAAATTCAGGTATACTATCTTTTCCAAATCTCATTATTAGTGTTTTATATCAACCATACAATCACACAACTGTGCTCGTAATATTAACAAAGTATCAAAACTATACTTAAACCAAGACCGATGCTCTAAAATCACTTATTAGCTTTTAACTCATTAAGAAAGTCATCTTTATAATTTAAATAAAAAAAATAGCGATACCATCATGAACTCATGTCAACTCCAAATAACATCCTAGGCATTTACATAACTCTTTCTTCTTAGAAAATTGGTGCTTTTATTATAAACATAAGAGGAAATTAGTTTAAAGGAAAAGTTTAATAAAATTTAATTTTAACGGACGTTAAAATTAAACTTTGGTCTGAAGGACAAGCGCCAAAAATTGTATTTCGTCCGTACTTCTGTAGTTTCATTTCTTCTGCAAACAATACTTCTGTAACAAAATTTCTTCTGCAAACAAAATTTCTTCTTCATCAAACAATGGCAACCCAAACCGAAATCAATTTTCTTCCTCAAACTGATTTAAAAGCGCAATCGACTTCAGAATCTAAGTCGATCGACGTAAATCAAAATATTTCAATAAATCCTGAACAAATAAACGATGAACCTACGATTTCAAAAAGTAGGGTTTCCAATGCTATGCGTACAGCAGTAAAGAGAAGGCGAAAAACTACTTCATCAACGGCTGTTGATTCGGATGAGATTGACGAAGATACAAAGAGGACGAAAAAACCTAGGGCATGTAAAACTATGAATGAAGACGAAAGGAAGAAACAACAGCTTACTGATGAAAACGTCAACAGAAAAAGAAAAACAAAGGTAAAACAACTGATTATTTGATTTGTTATTGAATGATAGATCAATGTATCATTTGATTTGTTGCATGTATAATATTGATGGTAAAAAATAATTAGATGGATAATTTTTTAATGATAGTTCAGTATATCATTTGATTTGAATGTATCATTTGATTTGTTGCATGTATAATATTGATGGTAAAAAATAATTAGATGGATAATTTTTTAATGATAGTTCAGTATATCATTTGATTTGCATGTGTAATATTGAAATATGAAATGATGGATGAACATAGCATTCAGTCTTTGACAGATGATAGACAATGATAAGATGAATATTTATAGAATGATAGAAATATATAGCATTGAAAAAAATGTTGGAGAAACATATCATGATAGAATGATAGTTGAATATATCATTTTATTTACAGTATTTGCTAGTATAGTATGATAAATGATAGTTCAATATATCATTTGATTTACTGTTTTTGAATGTTATAGAATGATAGTTCAATATATCATTTGATTTACTGTTTTTGAATGTTATAGAATGATAGTTCAATATATCATTTGATTTACTGTTTTTGAATGTTATAGAATGATAGTTCAATATATCATTTGATTTACTGTTTTTGAATGTTATAGAATGATAGTTCAACATATCATTTGATTTACTGTTTTTGAATGTTATAGAATGATAGTTCAACATATCATTTGATTTACTGTTTTTGAATGTTATAGAATGATAGTTCAATATATCATTTGATTTACTGTTTTTGATGGTTATAGAATGATAGTTCAATATATCATTTGATTTACTGTTTTTGATGGTTATAGAATGATAGTTCAATATATCATTTGATTTACTGTTTTTGATGGTTATAGAATGATAGTTCAATATATCATTTGATTTGTATGCATCATATTAAAATATAATATGATAGATGAACATATGATAGACAAACATAGCATTCAATATTTCGACTTTAGAAGCATACAGTGAAAAAAAGAAATGATAGACAAATATAGCATTTGAAAAAAGAATGATAGATGTATATATCATTAGTAAATTATGCTTTCATAGTTGAAAAAATTGATAGATAAAAATAAGAAAGCATTGAAAAAATGAGACATAAAAACAATATTATAGTTTGTTAAATACCGAATTATTCATTCACAGTTTTTTGTACAGGGATCAAACGGTAAAACATTGGAGAAAGCAAAAAAACTGAAGGAAAAAATCCAAAGAAAGTATCTCAAAAACAAATTCAGTATAGATGTAGCTTACTGCCAATGATAAAAATTTTCAAGAAAATTAAGGAAAAATGAGGTTATCTTATAGACCAATTAAATTATTTAAAACAAACACCGTTTGAAAAATTCATGCTAGTGTTTTTTAAAGAAATTTTATCCATACCTGCTTTTACAAAATCATCTACAACCTTAGATGGTATAATAGAAACATTTTCTATCAATGATGAAGCTTTTAAAGTAGGGAATATTTTTTTAAAAATCAAACCTGAAGATATTGCAATTATCTTTAGCTTACCTTTGTCTGGAGTAAATATTTTTCCAGTACTGAAAATGAGTTTACAAATACTCCCAGACAATTGCAAAGATTTTGTACTGAGAAACTTTGGAACAATAGAGCACATAACAAAGGATCTTACAATTTCTAAGATAAATAATGTGCTAGAAACACAACAATTTAAACATGAAAATGATTTTCCAAAATTGCTTATAATTCTTGCAATGATAACCTTCTTCTTTCCTGATAACCAAAGCTACTTACCATGGGGATATATTCCCTATATCCTAGACCAAAACAAAATGAATTCAGTATCTTGGCCAGTTACAATTCATCATTCACTGATTAGAGCTTTGACAACTTTCAAAACAAAGCCAAGAAACATGCCAGGTTGTTCCATGCTCCCTATTGTAAGTACAGCAATCTAACTTTATGTTCATGCATCTATCTGTATAAATTAAATTATACACATTATATGTTTTAACAAGTAATATTTTATTTGTAGTTTTTCCTATGTGAGCATGTGAATTTGATACCTCCATTAGCAACATACTGTTCAAACTTACCTAGATTTGGGAGGTGGAATGTTGCAAGCTTGAAAAAGGTGATCTCAAGAGAAGCATTGATAAACATGGACAGTAGAAAGGTATTATTTATCACACTAGTATAACAAATATATAATGATAGATAAATATATCATAACATAGTGTATATCAACAGTTGTCATTTTGTTATTATATCATAACACTAGTATAACTAAAGAATGATAGTCAGATATAGCATCACATGAAAAATGACAACTATATATAAAATTAGTTCATCCTTGTATGTTACCTGATTCATTACTATTTATGTTATTACATAGATTTTTGTTGAAATAAGAAATCTGACTGAAGATGAAAAAGCACTTCTTCAACAAAAAAGCCAACAAAAATTTGTCCAGCTGGATAATAATGAGAATATTGGGATGCACAAAATAGAAAATGTGGAAGAGACATCAAAAGACCAAGTTGAGACAATGCAGCAGTACATCATACAGTTGGAAAATAAATTGAAGAAAAGTGAAAAAGAATTAGAAAAGGAAAAACATAAAAGAATACAAGCAGAAGGCACTGTCATACAATTGAAAAAGGAAATCAAGATTTTAAGATCAAAAGAAAAAGTAGAAATAGAACCACCATCATTTGATCTCAAAATAACTCAGGAAATTGAAAAGATGCGGAAAGAGAAAGAACAACAGGATCAAAACAAACCTTCAGAGGCAACAGAAAAATCACCAGCAGTGCATGAAAAAACGCAGAAGAAACCAAGCTCTTTAGTTTTAAGGGTTAAAAAGCGCCAACGAAGGAGTAAAATTGATTCTGATTGCCAATATGAAATTGTGTGCAGAAAAACAAAGAAAAATGTTGACAATGAAAACCAAAAGCAACAATTTGAAACTAAGGAAGGTCAGAAAGAAAATACAAATGAACAGAAACAAGAGGAACAAAATGAAGAATCAGATTATGAACATGAATCTGAAACTGAAACAGATGAACAAGTCAGAACAACTGATAATGAAGAAATTATTGATGTTGATGGATACTCGCAATCAAGTAAAACCTACAAGAGTAAGGATATCACAAAAAGCAGTATTCTACAATTATTGAATGAAGAAAATCAAAACAAAATTCTTACTTTCTTCAACTTTAACAAAAATGAGAAGTAAGAATTCTAATATTTTTTATTTCATTATATTTGTTACTAAATAAAATTGAAGGAAAATATAGTTCAATTATTAATTTTCAATTACAGCACTGTAGCATATGAAAAAGATGAAGGACACAAAGGAGGAATCACAATAGTTAAATCTATGCTGGAAGCTGTTCTGTTCGAGGGGGTTACAGATGGACAGGTATGCATCAAATTAAAATTATGATAACTGTCTAGGATGGGAGAATGAGTAATAAAACTAGCATTCATAGTTTTTTAAGTGCATATAAGTGTATAGAATGAGAGAATGATAGTTAAAACTAGCATTCAAATTTCAAACTGCATATAAATGTATTGAATGAAAGAATGGGAGTTAAAAATAACATTGATATTTGTAAACCACATATAAATATATAGAAGGGTACTTTTGGCACAGGTCCTTATTAAGTTTCAAAATTCACGAAAAGTCCTTCACTAAATTTCAGTGTAAATTAGGTCCCTGTTTTTTATTCACGATTATTGCAGATCATGATGCAACATTTCATAAAAGTTGCTGACATTTCCGCAACATTTCTGTACACTGTGAACATAGTGTATGAAAGTTGCTGAAATATCAACACTTATTTATAAAAGTTGCAGATATTTCAGCAACATTTCTGTACACTGTGAACACAGTTTATTAAAGTTGCTGAAATATCAGCACTTATTTATAAAAGTTGCTGACATTTCAGCAATAATTTTTCTTTGTTTTTACAATAAAACTTCGACACAGATAGTTGCTGAAATATCAGCACTTATTTATAAAAGTTGCTGACATTTCAGCAATAATTTTTCTTTGTTTTTACAATAAAACTTTGACACGGATAGTTGCTGAAATATCAGCACTTATTTATAAAAGTTGCTGACATTTCAGCAATAATTTTTCTTCGTTTCCAGAAAACAGGGACCCGCTTTACAATGAAACTTTGACAGGACCCGCTTTACAATATGAAAGTATGATAGGGATGTCTCCCTAATTTCCACTATATAGAATGTCCAAGATGACTGATTAAATGATCATTTGCATTTTTCAACGCATACAATGTAGTAAACATATAAATGAAAATGAATACTAGCATTAATATTCCTGATCCAAAATAAATTAATTATCCTATGAAACTTACAACCTTTGTTGTTTGGTTTAACAGATTATTGATTGGTTTTATTACAATCAAGAAATGTATGAACACAGTTACTACTTCACCACAATGATGATGGTATGTATAATCTTTTTAATATAAATGTTAAAAATTAATATAAAGTATTCTAATACATATAAATGTGCAGAATGCTTTAACACATGACCAGCAAACTGTGATCAAAGACATAGTTATACCAACAGTAGATGTCATTGTCAAAGATGAATTTACAGAGAAAATTTTCTTCCCTCTACATTACGCAAACCATTGGAGCTTGTTGATGCTAAATTATGAAACAATGCAGTGGAGTCATTATGATTCAACAAAACCAAAAAATAGATCAACAAGGACTTCAAACCCCAGCTACAACCAAGCCTTCGTTCTTGTAAGAAAAGTATATTTTTGAAATCACTCTAACATTAATATACAGCACTAATTTTACTTCTTGCAGAAAGACAAAATTGAATTGATATTCAAGACAAAATGGGCAGAATTAGGAATACTGAACAAAGAATTTCACAAACCTAAAATGCTACAGCCAAAAAGCCCACCACAGGATTCAGATTCGTAAGTAAATAATTTCATTTCTTCTCTTGTTTAAACTATCATTTCTATTTTTAAATTGCAGAAGAATGCATGAAATATGCAAAATGATAATTAAAACTAGCATTGCTAATTAACAGTTCATTGATCTGCACTTATTGAACAAAAAGATAATGTATAAGCATGCACATTCCACACACAGCAATGTTGTCTCTATGAATGCATTGATTAATATTGTGATCGAAATATAAAGCTATGTTTTAGAATTCTGGAGTAAAAATAGCAATATTATTTTAGAATTAGGTTTTACTGTAATATGAACTAACATTTGTATATTTGAAACAGACTTGATTGTGCGTTCTTTGTCATGGTAAACATGAAAAAACTGGACAAGGATGAGGTACCAGAAAAATATCCAAAGGAAATGCTTAGAAACCTAAGAGCTGTAGTGGTGTATAGCATACTCAATGATCCACAATACAGTTGGTCACTGGAGAAACTCTGCAAAGATTCTACATAAAAAAAGCTGTTGCATTGTAACTTCGAAAAACTTTGGATATATTTGAACTCTTCGAGAAACTCTACAAAGAGTCTGATATGGAGTCTAAGATGGAATCTGAGATGGAGTCTGAGATGAAGTTTTATATGTTTTCCAGTAATTGAATTTTGTTCTCAATGTATAAACTGTGGAGATGAATTTGAACTTCTTGATTTGAATTTGATTTGATAATAGTTGTCTAATTTCAATGCATGAACTACAATGTATAAACTATCAATATACTCAAGTGTCATTTTTATTTGTTTTATAATGCTTTTATTGTATTTCTGATGTACCAAATGATGTTTTATACTGAAATGCTAGATAGAACTAGCATTATGCGAAAATACATTTCTCAGTGATTGAACAGTGATCAATAATGTGTGAATTTATCCATATCGAATTTTTATATCATTTCCAATGTTTCAACTCCATTTCAAATATGTTGGCTATTGTTTACACTGTAATGCTACTTATAACTAGCATTAAACTGAAATGATAAACAGATATATGCAATTATGGATATGGTAAGTGCTGGGGTAGAAACATGGAGATAGTGGTTTTATTGTAATGAAGATATCTCATTTACAAATAACAGAAGATATCTCATTTACAAACTGAAATGATAAACAGATATAGGCAATTATGGATATGTTATTTTCTGAAACAGAGAGATGCAGTTTGCATAATGAAGATATCTCATTTGCAAATTACTATTAATTATTTTTTCCAACGGCTGTTTTTAACAATAACAGAAGATATTCAGATGCAGTGTAGAAGAAATATGGGAACAGATGTTCCACAATTTCATATAAACAATACATCATCATACTGAAAAATCATTACAAAACCACTAAAATAATCTAACCAAGTAATCATATAAACAGTATATCATCATCATCAAATCCTTCATTCTTGCTCAAAAGCTTACTCAGTTGTATACAATGAAAGATGATTGATTTCAATGACAGAACACTGAATACTAATTATAATTAAATGCTAGTTACAACTAGCATTCAATTGAAATGATAAGTACATATAACATTGAATACAAATATCAATACCAAAATGCAGAGGAACAGCAGATATCACAAATTTTAAAAAAAATAACCAAAACAAATCAAATTTTATTTTCTAATGATTTCACAATGTCTAACTGCATTTTTCTATAAGCTTTAGCAGCTGTAAACTTAAAAAACTTCTCAATTGCAGTAACAAAACACATAGATTTTATTAAATTTTTGAAGAACCAAGACAATTCCTTTTGTTGTGGCCAACTTTATTACACTGACTGCATCTGTTTCTTTACTTTGAGAATATCCAAATCCACCACGCCTCTTTGTAGATGGTCTTCCAGCACCACGAATTTCTTTAGGAGGCCTAATCAAAACATTATTTTCAGCAACAATTGGCTTATCAAAATCTGGAATTGGATTGATAGCATTAGCATATGAAGATCTGAAAGCAGTAACAGTGAAATAGTCCTCCACAAAATCATAAACTGATAATCTACACTTGTTAATGCACTTAATTGCATGAGCACATGGAAAACTAGTAACTCTCCATTGATTACAAGAGCATAAACGATTTTTAAGATCAACAACCTGTGACTTAGGAGATTTAACTTCAAACACAAATTCCGAAGACTTAAAAACTTCCCAACCAAATCCATCTTCTACTAACTTTGACAAACGTTCCTCCATAACCGGACAAAGATATGTTGTCCATAGACAACATTCCTCTCTTCGTCTCGCCAATGGCTCCATAACTTTCACACGAATACCATCCAAACAAGAAGTTATAGGCATAACTCTATTTTCCAAAATCCAGGAGTTGAAACTTTCTGCAACATTAGAAGAATACTCACCATAACGCTTTCCTTGAAAAAACAAATCTGCCCAATGGTCAAACGGTTTATCTCTTAAAAAAATTTCTGCAGATATACCCCCAATATCTTTAAATTTGGAAAGATATCGCTCAAAATTATACACATTAGAAGCTCTAGCACAAAGTTTAAACAACTCCACAATAGATGAATCACCTTTACCCGCCTTGACAACAGTACCAATATTCTGTTCCATGTGAAGTAAACAATAGCTATGATATGAAGAAGGAAATATTTTGGGAACACCTAAAACAAGACCCCATTGACGATCAGACATAAAAACTAAAGGCCGATCTTCATTAAGCATTCCTTTCAGATGGGATAAAAACCAAGACCAATTAGATTCATTTTCGTGCGAAACAATACCCATAGCAAGGGGAAAGAAACCTACAAAATAAATAATTAAGGACAGCTCAGTAATGAGAAACATGGATTATATTAAACATCAAAACCATTATTAAAGGTTAATAATTTCTGTTATACACAGTCAAAGTAAATTCAAAATGATATATGAATATAGCATACGTTATTTAAAAGTCTTTTAGGTACTGCTGCATAAAATTTTATTTCATGTTTTTGTAAACATTTCTACCATAAACATTTGTACTATAACCAGGTCAATCATTTAATAAAATAAAGCCAACAATTCTTGTGTAAACATGGCTGCATTATAATTATGAACAACTTTGAACAATGATAGTTTAATATATCATCACTAGAAAAACAAATGAGTAAATAAAAAAACTAAAATGGAACTCATACCTTGATTACCATTTTTAGCAGTAGCAGCTAACAAAACACCCGGTCTTCCCTTCAAAGCAGCTGCGTCTAAAAATATTAATGGCCGACAATGTTTAAATCCAAGTAGACAAGCACCAAAACCAATACAAACTCTCTCAAACTGATCAGTTGAACCATTAACTTCCAGGGCCACATAACTACCAGGATTATACTTTTGCAACGCTTCTAAATACCAATGTAAATCATTATATGACATAGCATCATCGCCATATATTTCTTTCAAAGCCAATTGTTTTCCGCTATAAGCATAATAATATGAAAGAGTAAAATTGTAATCTCTTCTAAATTCCTTCATTATATCTGTTGGCTTCTTCATAGGAGCATCTCGAATTTGATCAACAATCAAAGATTTAACAAATCTACTTGAAATATTAACTTTATTAACATCTCTAAGACCGCCTCCACACGAATGAGCAAAATTGTAAGTTCTAATAAAAACCGAGAGAGTAGACCGGGATCCGAAGAAGCATTAAGATAAAACTTACAACCATCCTTCAACCAAGAGCAATTAACCGATATTCTATCTGGAGAATTTCTTATAAAAATCAAATCATAACCATTTTTTATTTGATATTCCATTAAAAACTCCCGAAAATCCTCAGCTCCATTAAAACAAAAACCAAGAAAATCCACAATAGTTTTTTGACAACCTTTCTTCAACATATCTTTCAAATAATAAGAAGAATCAGCATGTGAATCACTATTTGAACCAGAAGTACTACCAATTGAAGAGCTTTGAACACTTGCATTGCCTAAACCACAGCCAGCAATATCAGCTTCCTTAACACAAACATTTTCCTTAACAGTAAACTTAAAATATTAACTCTTCTTGAAAATTAAAAAACACACAATACTGATCAAATCTGAATCAGTATCAATGATTATATTCTTATTTTCAAGAACATAAGATATCTCAATAGAAAATGGACTTAGATGTGGCCAAACTTCACAGATTTCAGTCTTAACACCAAACAAAGAGGAGCCCGTCGTGAGATGACAAGAATAGCAATTCCCATTATGTTCAAAAATAACTAGCAAACTTTTTGATTCATCATCATAGATACCAGTACTGCAAAAGAAATTAAAAAAACAGTTAACAAACTTACTTAATATTATGACAGAGCAACAACAGAAAATGTTAAATTAACATAGCATAACAAATCAAAATGATAATTAAGACATAAATAAGAGAAATATAAATCAATTAAAAAGCAGATGATAAATGAACAGAGCACAAGCAAATTACAACAAAATATGAATACAACAGCAAAAAATGCTATATAAATATAGCATAACGAAAAAAACTACATATGAAATTCACTCGTAAGATAGATGAACAGTAAAATTGTAAAACCTTAAACTATACTGAAGAAACAGAATAATACACAATAAAATCTTACCTTGCCATTGAAACAAATCCAAAATAGGAACTGAAATCTGGAAGAAGACAATCTATACAACGTACAAAAACAAAAGAAAGCAATTACTAATCGAACGATATTTTATCAGAGAAAGATAAAAAGAATATCGAAACAAATAAAAGTAATATACCTGAATGTAACGAAATTGTAAAGATCCAGAGCACGATGAAGATCGACGATGAAAAAACACGACGAAGATGAATGACAATCGAGAAGATCGAATACAAAACGCGTCCTTGAATCGAGAAGATCGACGAACACAGATCAGTAATATCAAAAAGAAGGTGGAGAAGAAACACAGAGGAAAATTTAAATTTTATAGAAGTTTGTCCTTAGAAAGAAAAAAGTAAGACCGCGTCCTTTAGACGAAAAAAAACAAGCACGTCCGTAGGCCCAAAAACAGAAATAAAAACTTCCTTCAGCCCATTTTCCTGTAAACATAAATAGATATAAAAGGTTCGAATACAACATCTTAACTCCACTCCAAATAAGAACACTGGGGTGTAAATTCCTAAAATGGAAAAAGGGAAAAATTATAATCTCGTATGGTGTAAGTTTAAGGTATTTTATATAGGGAAACAAAAGAAATGAGACCTAACCACTTCATTTATTTCTCTTCATTAAAAACCCCGACATCATTCATTGCGATAAAGGAGGCGATGAGGAAATTCCTCAATGGAGATTTTAGTGAGAAATTCATTAGAAAAATTAAACTATCCACTGCCTCTCCATGTTCCAGCTTCGATTAAGCTTAAGGAAGCTTGTAGGAGATGTTTAATAGTGTCGATCTAGACATCATTGTGCGAGATCTTTCCAAAGCACTTAAGATAAGTGTCCTTTCACTCAGATCTATGTTGTAGAATTTTGATTTTGTTAATAAATGCTTGCAATCCATGATAATTAGTTGTAATTTGATGTCTGCTACTAGGGATTTTTCTTGAAACTTTTTGTAGTTGCATCCTTGCCATATCTGCCAATTGGTCACTAATGTCTTTCATAATGCTTGGATGCTAAAAGTTGTTGCTTAGTTGTTCGAAGATGTTAGTAATAAACCATTCTGCATTGTTGCTTAATTGAATACCAAGGTTGTTTCTCAACAGCTTCAAAATGAATTTTGAGTTATTACAGTTGAAAAACAAGTGTGATGAGTATTCATAGTTTGTGTTGCATAATAGACACTATAGATCACCATTATTTGACCATACGTTGATCCTATCTTTGGTTGGTAATCTGTTTTACTTGGCAAAATAAGTAGTCATAGACATTTTTTGAGCTCAATAGTTATTCCATACATTTTGGTGCCATAGTTGCTCTTTTTTCTTTAATTGCATCCTATGCATATTTTAGACTGAATTTACGATTATTTCCAGTCCACTACCAATGATCATGATGATCGTCACTATGAATTTTCATTTGGTATATTTGATCATATACATTTGTTGGTAAATTAGATGCATGAAGTTGCCATTTCCCATCATTTTTATGTTGCTCACTATTTGGTTGCCACTTCTTGCCATAGCAATATAAGACCAACCTAGCTTGTTGACTAAAGATTGCTCATTGATCCATTGGTCAAGCGGGAGACTAGTATCTCTTCCATTTACTATATTTCTTGTGAATAACCGCTTGCCTAAATTTCTAGTTCTTAAAAGAAGTTTCCATTTAAATGAGGAGTTGTTGTCAAAGTTGATAACCCAAATTTTTTATTATTGTAGTATCTGCTTCTCGTCCATGTTTCCATAATGATTCATTTTGCAAGTATTTCCATAATAGTTTGATTGCTTATGTCTCTTCCATATCCTCTAACTTCCTTAAGCCTAAACCCCATCACTTTTAGGGGTGCACGCCTTATTCTAGCTAATTTTGTATGCTTTGCCTTACAAAAGGAAGTTGAAGCGTACTTGCTCAATTTTTTCAAAATTGTAATGAGGATTTGGCAAATTTGCATCCAAATTAAGTAATAGGATAAACAATAGATTTTATAAGTTATAGCCTGCCACTAGTGTTTAAAAATTTGTTGCTCCAAGTATCTAATTTTTTATTGCTTTTGTCAAGGAGTTCTCTAAAGTCCATAACTTTAAGTTTGTTACTAGTGAGTGGCACACTAAGGTATTTCGCTGGTAAAGTGGTAGCTTAAATTCTACATGATTTGTGGCTTATTTTCTACCCCTTTACCAAAAAATCCTTGTTTTTGTCGGTTAACTACAAGATATGATTGTTCTTCCAGTTTTTTAGGCTTTGACTAATTGCTAAAGCACATGATTCACTTGCTTTTACCATTATCAAAAAGTCATCGGCATAAATCAAATGATTTAGAGCTGGGTCAGTATTGTATATTGGGTCAATGTTGCCCAGTAAGTTCTCACTCTCGAATTTTATGGATAAAAATTTCATAGCAATAGCAAATAGATAAGAGGATAAGGGATCATTTTGTCTAATGTCTCTATTGTTATAAATGAAACCATGAGGGGTGCCATTTATAATGATAGAAAAGGGTGGGGTAGACACCAATAAATGAGGGATATGAGCTATGGGGGATTCTATCATTTTCATCATATGTATAATAAACTCTCTACTAATCTTGTCATAAGTAATATAGAGATCCACTTTAATGCACATTCTTCTGATGGTTCTTCTATTGAAGCTTCTTGCAATTTCATATGCAAGTAAAGAGTTCTCTAAAATGTATCTACTAGTGATATATGCTTTTGTACTATTAGATATTAGATAATTTGTATTTGTGATAATTTTATATATTACTTACAACATGATATAGGCGTATAATCATTTACGCTACTGAGATTGGGGGATTAAGGTACTAAAATAACAAATGTGTGGTTTATTTCTTCAATGAACTTCCTTTTCAATAAAACATGAGTGATGGCCTGAAATATTTCTTTCTTGAGCTCCTTCCAATGTTTTTTATAGAAATTTGCATTGATTCCGTTAGGTTATGGGCTACTGTTATTGTTAACCGGCTTTTTGACCAAGTAGATTTCCGCCAAATTCGGACGTCAAGATGAAAGTGAAACGATTTACGGACTTAGGAACATGTTCGAAAGGCAAGAAGATTATACACGACAAATTACAAGGACAACAGAGTAAAGTGGACCACTTGATACCAAGAGGAATAACTTGGTATCGAGAGCTTTTGGCTCCACTATGGACCTCCAATTCCATTTGTACTTGAAGTGCTACCTCAGGCGATTGCTAAAGAGTGCTTATTTCAAAGTATAGGCAAACAACTCTAAGGATTTTCTAGAAGAAAACAAAGAAAGACGGAAATGACAAGTAGTATCAAGGAAGTTATCAAAAACCACTCAATCTTCAGTATAAGGTGTTCACAACATAACAAATCAAAGATAGGAGGCAAGATTGGAAAGGGGGAAGAATCACCCATAATAACCTATTGGTACTGAGAGGATCCTCTCGGTATCGAGTAGTTGTTCTTGGGATTTGGGCCTTGTAGTTTACTCCTGAACACTTGTTCTTGGATCTTGACTTCGTATCTCATGGACCTCCATTCCTACTGGCTAATTTCCCTATAAATGTGGGCCCTATGGCTATTGGAAACGGACTTTTTAGCACTTCATCTTCTTTATCTCTTATCTCCTCTCCATGGCAGTCACTAAGGAAGCCATTATTTGTTGTTCTAGGCTTTAGTTCGGTAAATTCCTTGTACTAGTGACTTTTAATCTCTCTAAAACTCTCTCAAATATACAAATAGATAAAAGTTACAGTTGACGTAGGCCATAGATTGCCGAACCACTATAAATCTTGGTATCTCTGTTGTTTTCCTTATATTTTATGTTAGATATCAACTTTTCAATAGTTTTTTTGGTGTTGTGCCACTTTTGGCATCAACATTTTAGTGCTTTTACCGAGAATAGAACTGGGGCTTAGATCCAGCTTGCTATTGTGGGTTTAGAGAGATCCAGTGGATAGATCTAGAAGATTTGTTATGGAAATTTGGAAATTTGGAAACTTGCTGATAGAAATCAATGGCGCCTAGGAGATCCGAAAGATCATCAGGAGCAGTTGTTGGTGGTGATTAAGCAAATGCTCACCAAATAGACGTTAGTAACCAGCAGGTGGTACCTGGATCATCTTCTCAACATGAAGTGGTTACTAGGGTTGAGATTGATAAGATGATGTAGGAGTTGAACCAGAAATTGGTTGACTGTCAAAAGGCTTTGATGAAAAAGATGGACACTAGTATGACCTAGAAACCGAAAAGGACTATGAGGAATAGGAGAGAAGTTTCCCTCCAGATACAAAGAAGAGAGTTCGTCTATTTCTAGTCAGAATATGTGAAACGAAAAACAGAAATAGAAGGAAAAAGTTGTTGGAGAAACGAAAGAGCTTGTTGGGGGAAGTTGAATGCTCCCACAAAACAAAAAACTCGATACCAAGAGGATTCAGCTCAGTACCGAGAGGTTTTTTGGACCGCGAAGGAGACATGGAGTTGAATCTTTGGACTTATCAAACTCAGAGCATGACCTGCAACATGGCAGTGATGATTATGAGTTGGACGTCGAAGCTAATAGAGCTGGAGTTCAAACAGCTACAACAAAACTAATTGAATGTTAATAAAAAACCAAAGGAGTGATTCTTCTAGAGATTAGAGAGCCTAAATGTCAGCGGGCAAACCGAGAACATTTGCAGAGTTAAACACTCGGTGTAGCTCCTGACAGTCGATTTTTGGAATACCGTGCCAACAAGTAATATATAGCAGATATGGTTAAAAGGTTGGTAGAGGAAATAAAAGTTAGGAAGAATGAGGATTGGGATTCCGTGCCAAGCAGAACTCCATTCACGGAAAATATTCTGAGAGAAGAGTATCCCAGGAAGTCTATGATGTCGACTATGCCATCATATAATGAGACCACTGATCCTAGGCAATATTTAATCAAGTATGAATGGCGCATGGATGGTGCCAGAGTGATGGATGTTGTTCGATGTAGATGTTTTCCTATCTTCTTGAAAGGAGTTGCATCGAAGTGGTTCACCAAGCTTGCACCGAGATCCATATCGACTTGAGTTAGCTAGAAATTTCATGGAGCATTTTCAACTCCATGCTGCATGGCCTAAGGATGTGATGTCTTTATCAAGCATGCCTCAAGGACCTAAGGAGTCGTTGAAAGGTTTCCTGAATCAGTTTAATATTGATGTTACAAAAGTAAGTAATCTGAAGGAGGATCTGTATTTATGGTGCTGGGTCGGGACATACACTCGGACATGGATTTCGGTAGATGGCTGAAAATAAAGCAACCTACGACTATAAAAGAGTTCTATTGGAATGTTAACTAGTTCCTGCGATTGGAAAAGGAAAGTCTAACCTCAGGAAAGACCGATGACGGACAGTTGAAGGAAGTTATGTAGAGTAACGTAGCGATTGAACAAGCTGGAGAAAGCTCTAGTAATGTGGTAATTAATATTGGAAACTCTGGTAACTATAAGAAAAGGAACCAAGGCCCCGGTGGTAGGTGTAACAACAATAAGAAATGCCCAAGGAATATGAAATTAGAAGATTACTCACATCTGAATAATACATTGGAAAACATATACCTTGCTACTCAAGGAATGGAACAATATAAGTAGCCACCCAAGAGGGAGGTGACTGAGCAGGAAATGCGCTCTAGAAAGTTTTGTCATTTCCATGAAACTCATCGACGCAACATAAATGAGTGCCAGCATTTGAGGGATCTCATCGAAGAACTGATAAGGGAAAATAAGCTCTAACAGTACGTTAAAGAGCCACAGGAAGGTGGTCAAGTTGCGAGACCTTAAAGGCCGCCTGCCAAAAGGAATCAGCCTGGACCAAGCGGAGAGGAGTCCAGGTGAAACGATGGGATGCTAATTATCAACACCATAACTAAAGGACCTCATCCAGTAGAGAAGAGCTGAAAGGAAATGGAATGGTACGCGAGCTCACTAAAGAACATACCATGGTAGGATTGCTTTACCAAAAAAAGACAGAGCTCCGGCTAAGCAGCAATAGATGATAATTGATTATATCATATTCAGGAATAGGGATGCAAATGGAGTTGAAGCACCAACTTTTGACCCCATGGTAATAACGGACCGACGATGGTACATCGGGTCTTGGTGGATATTGGAAGTTCTGTGAACGTACTGTTTAGGAGGACATTTGATCAAATAAAGATTAACATAAAGGAGATCACGGCCTGTAAAACCAAAATTCAAGGATTTACAGGCGAAGAAAAACAACAAACAGGGACGATCGATCTGTCTGTGGAATTAGGTGAAGGAGATCGCAGGATAGTCCAGATTTAGAAATTCGTTATAGTAGATGTGTACTTGGCATATAACGCCTTTTTGAGCCAACCGGCCCTCGCTGATTTTAGAATTGAAATGGCTCTTTTGTGCTTGGTGCTTGATAATGAAGTTCCCTATAGAGAACGGGGTTGGATTAGTATAAGGAGACTAGAGCGTTGGAAGGGAATGTAATGTCACAGGGCTGAGGGAAGTAAAGCGATGGGAGAATGGTAAGAATGTGGAGAGGGCTCTCCACATTCATGATCCAAAAGCATAGCGACTACAGCACAACCCCCGGCTCGAGAACCATAGCAGTTTCGATAAGTCTATGGATCATAGGAAGAAGTCGGAGGAAGTGCAAGCAGCGCCGACTGAGATGACGGTGATTGTCTCTATCGATATGGATGATCCAACTCGAGTTTTAAAGATTGGGTCTCAGCTTAGCATTAGCTTAAGGAAGGAATTGATTAATTTCTACTAAGGAATTTAGATGTGTTTGCTTGGATGCATTCGGATATGTATGGAATATCACCGAAGATGGCATGTCATGCACTGAATATTAATCCAAAGTTTACACCAGTGAGACAGAAAAGGCATAGCTTGGGTCCAGAGAAACTCGCTACGTTAAAAGATGAAGCGGAATTATGGGTGCTTGCTCACCATAAAAGGGTAGCACCATACCTTCAATGGCAAGGTCTGCAACCGTACCTTTGAGGTAGGAGATCTCGTTCTGAAACGGGTTCTCCCAGATACAGGGGCACTTGGTTCGAACTTGGAAGGGCCTATGCAATTAACCAAGAGCTTGGAGATGGAACATTCACGCTAGCAACTGTTGATGGAACCCCAATCCCACACGCAGGGAACAACGATCTGCTATGGCACTATTATACTTAGTCATTTTCAATTTGTTTTTGCAAATGAGCCGCCCATGGATCACGGGGGGAGAGCGATAAGGTGGGACCTGCCATGTTTTTCAGTTCGTAAATAAAGTTAGCTTCCTGAACCAATGGAACTATGTTCTTGTAAGCGAAACCCCTATACTACGTGATAAGAAATACAACTGAAAACATACGCCTCTGGCCTCAGATAATGGATAGGGAGTATGATCCCCGGGGTCGATTGGATAATTTGACCCCATCCTCTAAACACAAGCTACTCAAGCCTAGGATCATGGTTGGGGTGCATAACTTCGGGTTGATTAGATAATTTGATCCAATTTTCCTGGGCTAATTGAATAATTTAGCCCAATCCTATAAGAGTCGTTCGGACAATTCGATCCCAACCTTTAGGAATTTGGCAATGCCGGAGATGGGCAACGTTAGGAAGGAAAACTCTAATAAGGGTCGATCGGATAATTCAACCCCAACCTTCAGGAATTTGGCATTGCCCGGACATAGGCAATGTCAAGAAGGAAAACTCTAATTCGACCCTAACCTTTAGGAATCTGGCATTGCCTAAAGATTGGAAACGTCAGGAAGAAAAACCCATACAGGGGTTGATCCGATTATTTGAACCCAACCTTCAAGAATCTGGCATTGCCCGAAGATTGGCAACATCGAAAGGAAAACCCATATAAGGATCGATCGGATAATTCGACCCCAACCTTCAGGAATCTGGCATTGCCCGAAGATTGGCAACGTTAGGAAGGAAAACTCATTTAAGGGTCGATCAGGTAATTCGACCCCAACCTTCAAGAATTTGGCGTTGCTCGAAAATTGGAATTGTCGGGAGGAAAAATCTCTTAAAGGGGTCGATCGGATAATTTGAACCCAATCTTCCAGAATTTTTCATTATCCGAAGATAAGTGACGACAAGAAGGCATGACATTTTAAAGGTCGATCGGATAATTTGACCCGACCTTCGGGAATTTGCTTTTTCCTAGAGATAGTGATGATAAGAGGGTATAACCACTTGAAGGATGATTAGACAATTCGACTGCTAACATTCATGAGTTTTCCATTATCCGAGGTTAGGCAACATCAAAAAGGACTGATCATATAGGGGTTGATCGGATAATTCGACGTAGTTGCAAGTATCAATTTTTGCTTGAATTTTAGCAGCATCAAAGAAGGAATGCTCGAAACCGAGCACTTAAATCGTCGGTTCTCGGATACGGGAGTTGGCGTACAAACTAGATTTTTGTGATTACACCCGCGACTTAGCAAGATATGCCTGGCCATGGATAAGCAAGGATAATCATTGAAAATCCAAGACATGCATTATTGGACACTTTTGATCTAGGATTAGGATTGGAAAGGGGCAATCGAACTGAGGGCAATGGATAATTTGCCCCACAATGCTTAACTCCTACTAGTGCTTAGAGTCTAGCATTTTGAAAAATAGTTTCGTGAATAGGATTTAGTTCATGGAAGAAATATATAAATAGAAAATAAATATTACAATTGATGCTTCTCATAGATAGGGAGCAATACAGAACTTGGACTATTTATAGTAATAATCGGTCGAAGGAAACTCGATCAGACGCAAATAGGAATAACCACAAAGTGAGTTGAACAATGGTTCTGTTTCGCCAAACGGAACACTTTGGCGACTATAAACAGTGCTAAAAAACAATATATAAATAGAGTAATTGTAGGAGTTTTATTTATATGCACAAAATTGTGGTAAATAGAAGTGTTGCACGAGAACAGGTATATAATAGGAATAAATTGCAAGATAAGCAGTTATATTATATACATACAGGCAGGAATGTAATACGGAAGTACGGAAAGTAAAATTGAACAAAGATTACAAGAAAAAACAACTTTCATTACTTATACTTTTCTGTAGAAGAATAGCGGGGGCTGCTCCAGCACAAACACGGCCTACTTGTAAAAAAACGGAAAAAAAAACAAAAGTGAAATCAAAAGGAGCCACCATGCCCATAAGCTTCAGAAATCCCCTACTATTCTTCCATTTCCTTCTGCCCTTGCCACCAAAACCATCGAGACACGTCTTGTGCTTCTGTTCATCCTTGATTACCCTTCCTTTAGGAATGTCACCCTCGGAATAGGTAGACTCGCCTCCAGTGGTGGTATGAGGCTCATCGGACTTCTCGGTAGGGATTTTAGAAGGCATGATCTTCGAGGGACTCGATTTTATTGGGGAAAGCCTTAGAGTAAGGCTTGTAGGCGCAGAGCTAACAGATTTTTCCATACCAGGCTCCTTCTTTATCATGACCTTAGAGAGGTCAATCTTCAGTTTTTCCGCCATAGTTGATCGGTCGGGTATGTGGTGCTTGTAATAGCGATGTCTTCCTCAATGGATAGGGAAACGTCCTCCAAGTTCTCCAGGGGAGCTATCTTCTCGAAATCAGGCCATGGATCAGAACTAAGGGGAATGGCAGGAATAATAAGTCCCATGGAAATGGAGGTTGAAGCAGTAAAGATCACCGAAGGACCCAAGCCTTGAGTGGTCGGTGGTGGACGAGGAAGATGCGGATGACCTAAAAGTTGATAAATAAAGTGATAAAGTTTAAATATGGACTCAAGCAAGAATTGGGCTTCTCAAAAATAGGTTGAACAAGTGATATACCTACGCCCGCGCATTGCTATGCAGGAGACATAGAGATTTCCCCCTCTTCGGTTGAATGCTAGACTGGTCGTCTACAAAGGGGGGAATATACGGCTCGATGAAGATGGTCATTGCGGAAGCTAGAATAGTTTGGATAGCCTCAAAGCTAGCCCCCTCAGTCTTAGGAATATCTGTCATAGGCTCCTTGGATTTCGGAAGGGATGAATCAACTGGACCCAATGCACTTAGGCCAGTAGAAGCCTCAATAGCAGCAGCAACGTCCTTTGCAACGAGAATGGCCTTTCCATCTTTAAGTTTAGTGATGTCTTCCGCATTGAGGTATTTTGCCATTAATTCTTCTTCGGTGATGCCTTCACTGGCTGCTTCAGAGCAACGCAACACCTCCTCTCATTTTATAGTCTTCAAAAGGAGCAAGTCGTCGAGCTTGATGTTAGTATCGGGTTTCTAGTCTTCAAAAGGAACAAGTCGTCGACAAGCTTCTTATTTTCTTCAAGAAGTTTTTAAAGTTCAACCACCTACTCTTTGATAGTTTGATCCCTCGCCCGAATGATTTCATCCTTTGAAGTGAGAGTGGGTCTTTCTCACCAATTTTTGTTTTAAGAACAGAGCCCTCTTTGTGGGCAGTCTTTAACATGTTTTGCAACACGATCAAAGCATTATCATAAGCTTTCCTCATCTCTGCCATCAAGCTATCAGCCTTGGCCTTGGTTTCTAAAGTTGCGTCCCTCTCGGTCTTATCCTCTCTAAGTCCACCTTATACCTTGAAATGAGATCTTCGAATGTTCTCTTCTCGAACTCGAAGGATTGGATGTTTGTGTAATTAATCTTGTTGACCATGGAGAGAGCAAATAAGAGCTTCTTCTATACGTAGCCTTGGTTAATAAGCTTTTGAATCCACTGGACATCCCAGTCTGCTTCTTCCTTTGGGATGTCTTAGATGTCATGATCGAACATGACACCATGCAGGAAGAGGTTAGGAAAAGAAGCTTTAAGGTGCGACGGAGCGGTAGGAAGAGAAGTTGAAGGAGTGGAAACTCCCTTGGAATGTAGGGGCATGGTAGTAGTTAAAGACTTTGAAATGGGAGCTTATTGATGGGGAGGAAGCTAAGATTCAATGCAGCGTAGAGGAGTGCCAAAGGAGGAGCTATGATGATCTTGTGACTCTTTATGTCATTTGGATTGATCGGAGGATGGCCTCTCTTTGGCTTACCTTTTCTTTCTTTCCCTTTCATCCCTACAATCCTCCTTTGATTCATGTTCCTTCCTTCTGAAACTTTCTTTGTTTGTCTTATGACGACCTTGATAACTGGAATGAGGCGGATATAGGTTGGGGGTTCGCCCTCTAAACTCATCTGCATTATGTTGGAGCTTTTAATATCTATCTCTGGCCATGGAACTTGAAACAAGAAGAAAAATTGTATAAGTATTGGAATTTCAGAATAGAGGGGAATGTAGGATCTGTGTCCATGATCCTAGTGAGTTGTATAGTGCCGATGACCCCTTAAGTACTCTACAGACCATGTTGGCATGGAATTAAAGACAGAGTCACGCCACCTTCATCTAGGATTACCCCAGTGAGAAGCTAAAATTTGAGGAACCCTCGATGAGGAGATTGCCAATAGAGATATAAAAATCGCTTAAGCCGACAAAGATGTCTCTAAAGTAACGAGTGGGAGGAGTCTCTTCGCCTGAAGTCAATGTGCACGCTTCCCCTCCTTATCAGAAGTTTCAACAACAATGCACTCCAGATGGGGCGAGGTGAGAAGTTCGGGGCATTCAGGAGACGTCTCGCCAAATGATTCATCTTCCTCTGCATTGGCATTGTAGTCACTATCACTGTCATCAGCACCCTCTTCCCATTCCTTGCCTTCCTCATCCCTCATATCCTCTTTCCCTTCTCCTCCCAGTTTCACTCTTCTCCAGAATCGATGGCATTCTAGCTCCTTCACCCTTTTCTCTTGGGGTAACATAAGCAATCGATCCCTCGGTTCCCCTTCCAACAGGCTATTCAGCATGTGTCATACCCGGCGAACCTTTAACTTTCCCCTGAAAATTCTCGCTAGAGCTGCGAGCATGGGTGGAAGATCGAGCAGGCATTCTACAATTGCTTGGCAGAGGCAATTCAATAATAGCGATTCTATTAAGGGGCAAAAGACCACACCGTCGTAGGTTCTCATTGGTCAGGAGATATGCAATGGTGCGATGCAGGAAGCTAATCTCCTTCAAAGCTTTTAGGATATCGACATGCTCATCGCAATCATCTCAAGTGGGAATGTCTGCGAAGGAGCAAATAGTAAGTTAAACACTTGAGCAAAAGGAGTCCAAGTGCAACAAGATCAAGAAAGAAATGATCTTACATTTGGAGATGTATAGCCCGTTGAAGCTGTTTGGGCATCGGACGAAGAAATACTCATTTTTGAAGTATGAGCGTTTATTGTTGAGTACCTCTATAACTTTGCATCGACACTAGGCCCCAGTGATCATATAAGATGGTGAGTCTTGTCGATGATTGAAGCGCAGAAGATAGGTTAGCTCATTGAAGTTCGAAGGCCATTGAAACAGATTCACGAAGAGCACGAACAAGGAGCTCAGGAGAGCATACCCATTAGGGTGAACTTGGGACGGAGCCAGCCCAAGCTCTTGAAGAATCAGGCATAGAAAAGGATTGAAGAGTGGGACATCACTACCTATACACATATACCAGTTACATGCCATGTATCCTAGCAGAGGATGGTGTGCTCCTTCACCCTATGTTGGAAGAAGTGCATCGCTTTCAGGAATCCCGTGTTGATGACATATGTTCTGGAGCATCTTCAGAGTAATGATAGTTGGCACCTTCTTGGATGGATCATCCAGAACATAAAGGCCAATATACTCATGTGCTAGAGGAGGAAGCTCTTGAAGTGCAACAAATATCCTCTGGAGCTCTATGGTGATCGTCCATATGGTGGTAGAAGGTGTAGAAGTATGGGGTTGAGCCGTCATAGACCCGGCTTTGGGAGGAGTAGATGTCCCAGTACAGGTCCAAAGGCATAGAGATCAACGAGTCATTTTGGAATGGAAAACTTGGCGTTCAACACGGTCAGGTATGTTTTATTTTAGATATCAAACCCGTATGACCGGTGCTTAGAATCCAACAAATGTCGACGTGGGACACAATCGTATTCTGAGCATCGACGGTGGAAAGTGAAAATGTTAACCTATGTAGTGTGAGTTTTGTGTCTTGTACATGACAAATGGACCATCCTTTATAGATAGCTCGCTCATGCTAGAAAAACGAGCCGCATCGCACAATGGAACCATGGAATGGATCATAGCTATTATCGATGGATAATCCATAATAGAACCGATGTCTAGAGCAATGCAGAAGCGTTTTCTTTTACAGGAACGATGGAAGTGCATTTGGTGAAAATACTTAGCGATGGAATCATTCAGGTTTGGAAGTCCAACCAATATGACCATTTTTGGAAACGAACCATCCTATTGGCATGTGAACAACAGTATGTATTTGTATATGTCTTAATTGGGGTTAGTTAGAGAACTTTGATGAATAGAGACTTGAGCGGCCAAGCACTCCTTAGGAATAAAATGAGTTTACCCTAGTTCGAACCCAAGAGATTCTTTAGGGTAGCTCAATCCTTTGACAACGCCCTATCCGAACCTTCCAAGGACCATCGCCTCCAATGTTGACCACCGCAATATAGAAGCATTGCTAACCTTAGTTGATTGGTATCGGGATTTGTGCTAAAGGCAGAATGCTCGGTGATGGAATTTTTTGGGTCTAGCGACGATGATAATCCAGCAGCAGTGGAGGTGCTCTAGCGGGGGCGAGGTCAGATGATCAACGACATTGGGCTTTGGGAATCGAAAATTGCAAGCTATTGAAGGAAAAGCAATCATCGATAGAAGGTTTAGAAGTGAGAAAAACGAATGAAAAAACTTCTAAGTCTCAAGTACATATAGTACTCAAAGGTCGACCAAAAGCACTCAGTGCTGAGTGAAACCACTCGGTACCGAGCGTCGGGCCATAATTCAAAGAAAAGGCAAAGGCGAAGAGAAGAAAAAGCAAGCTTAACCGAGGCATGAGATGATCTCCAGGGTGCAGATCTAGCTTTTAGCACGAAGATTGGAATTTCAGCTATGAAAAGCAATTAAAAGAATGTCTACGGAATGAAGGCAATGCTTCGTAGAAATTCCTGAGAAACTAACCAGAACCACTAGATAGTGAGTCAGTACTTGTTTTGTTCCAAAGCACGCTTTGTTCTCAATGAAAGCATACTCTGAGGAGCAAGTGTTAACTGGCTTTTTGACCAAATAGATTTTCGTTGGGATTCGGATGTCAAGATGAATTTGAACTGATTCATGGACATAGGAATGCATTTAGAAGGGCTAGAAGATCATACTCGATAAGTTACAAGAAAAAAGAAACAAAGTGGACCACTCGGTACTAAGAGGAATCACTCGGTACTGAGAGCTTTTGGCTCCACTATGGACCTCTAATGCAACATGTACTTGAAGCGCTACCTCAAGCGATTGCTAAAGAGTGCTTATCTCGAAGGATAGGTAAACAACTCTATGGATTTTTTGAAAGAAAGCAAAGAAAGCAAGGAATGACAAGTAGTATCAAGGAAGTTATCAAAACCACTCAATCTTCAGCATAAGGTGTTCGCAACACAACGAATCAAAGGTAGGAGTCTAGATGGGAAAATGGGGGAAATATTGATACCAAGAGGAACCTCTCGGTACCGAGTAGTTGTTCTTGGGATTTAGGCCCTGTAGTTTTCTATTGAACAATTGGGCTTGGATCTAGACTTCATATCTCATGGACATCTATTCCTATCGGCTAGTTTCCCTATAAATATGGACCCTATGGCTACTAAAAACAGACTTTTTAGCACTTCATCTTCTTCATCTTGTATCTCCTCTCCATGGTAGTCACTGAGGAAGCTACTATTTGTTGTTCTAGGCTTAAGTTCAGTAAAACCCTTGTACTAGTGATTCTGAATATCTCCAAATCCCTCTAAAAAAATTTCAAATCTACAAATCAATAAAAGCTACAGTAGACGTAGGCCAAAGATTGCCGAACAACTATAAAAATCTTGGTGTCTTTGTTGTTTTTCTTATATTTTCTGCTAGATCTCAACTTTTCAACAAGTTTTTAGGTATTGTGCCACTTTTGGCATCAACGGTTATCATTTCTAAAATATAGCATCCTTCACTTCTTGTAAATCTATTGGCTTGCTCAATTTTATTTTCGCAATTTCATTTTTTTGCACATTATGGATCTGAAATGACTCTTTAAATTTAGTGAAGTAAACAAGTCTGTGAAATGTTTAATAGCTTCACTAACTAATCTGCTTTCTTCATTAATGACTTAATCCTGTTCTTTAAAAAATTTATTTACTTGAGTCTTGATTTTGTTGCTTGACATTTTTGCATGAATTTTTTTCGAGCATTGGTCTCCTTGTGTGAACTTATTTATTTTTAATTTATGGATGTTTTCAATTGCCTCGGAGTGAAGAATTGATTATGGTTGAATTATTAGGCTACTCGTATTCTTGAATATTTGCATGATCATGTGGCTTATTCGATACTAGCAAATATAATCAATTGCTTCTTTCTATAATGAATTCACGTTGCCTTCTGATGCTCATTTTATTATGATTCCATTTTTTATGACTAGCATTGATATATTTTTAATTTGGTAATGAAACTAGAGATACGGTTGCCAAAGCCTCTTGAAATATTGCATCTTTGAATAACTACTTGATAACTAGGTTGAATCTTCCAAGCATTATTGTATTTAAATGCCCTAAGCTTATTTTCAAATAATCCAGGAAAATGTTACTGTATATTGTTGAGTGATCACTAGTTGGGTGATTGTGGGTGATTACATTGACTTAAGCCAATTTATTACAAAACTCAAAGTTGCTTAGTGCTCTATCTATCCTACTGGGTATGCAAAAGTTTAAACCATCCCCTCCATGCTTAAAAATTGCTACTAGAATACAATTCTTTTAGTCGGTTGCTATTAGACAGGAACGAAAGTCATTATCTGCTGCTACGTGGTTTGAATTGATAATTCTTTCATTTTTATGAAGTATACATAGTTAAAGTTTCCTACCAATAAGCCATGGAATGTTAAAATGTTGGGATTCAACTTTAAGGGAATTCCATAAATACACTCTTTTTGATTCAGTGTTTTTAGCATATATTACTGTAAATAGCAATCTGATTCCTCCTCTATTATCTACTAGACATGTTATGTGTTGATCAGACTTATCGAGTACATCAGTTTATCATAAAAGGGAGATCCATAAGATGATAATTCTACCTCTACTATCTTAATCATTATTGTGGGTCAAGTTCCAGTTATTATTAATAATTTACTAAAGAATGATATATTGTCCTCACTCATTTTATGTTCAACTAAACCTAATATAGATAGTTTATATGATATAAGATGTTGTAGAACATCTTGTTTTCTTGTAAGGGAGTTCAGCCCCCTTAGATTCCAAACTAGAAACGACATTAATCAATGTTGTCGCCCATAATAATAGAGTTGTTTGGAGTATTAACACTGGACTTGCCTTTTTAAAACTTCTTTGATAACCTAACTCTTAGCTATGATGCATATTTGTCCCATTGTGGGATATCCATGACATCTATATTGGCAATTGCTTTGGATCCTAAACATTTTTCATCACTTCTAGTCTTGCGAGTTAGCTTCTAATTAGCTTATGATTGTGGTGTTTTGTTTTGCAGGTACTAAAGATGAGGAAAGATTTGGTTTAGAAATTAGGAAGGGAAGTGGATACTAATAGCCCTTGTCTTACAGAATTAGATTTGTTTCTTTATGTCGCGTGTTAGGTAGTGTTTGGTTTGTTGTTTTTAATTTTAGGTTTTCGCCCATACAAAAATGCACATGACGCATTTATATTGTCGAAAACGAATAAGTAAGAAAACGAAGTTAATATACAAAATAGAAAACAACACTTTTTTTATTTTCCGTGTTTTGAGAAATAACACAAGCACGCGAAACAATCCATTCATCCGTCGTCCCTCTATCCCCTCCGTCCTCTCACCCGTCTTTCTTTCATCCCCTCCGTCCTTCCTTCATCCTTCTCATATTTGACATACATATTAAAAACCGAAAATACAAAATTCGTTTTTAAACCAAACACTACCTTAGTTTCTGCCTGCTGTAGCAAACTCATGCTTTCAACTTGGTTCATTGGGTCCTGAACATGCTTATTTGCATTCGGTGATTGAGAATTTGGAACGAAGAGTGTTGGTTCTCAAGTTATATTCGAAGTGATATGAGTGAAACTTTGTTTATCGAGAGATTTGTCCATCAAAATTTTGTCATTAGTATAATCTGCAGCAAAATGTACTTTTAAATTGGGAATGCTAACTTTCATTGCTTCAATGTTCTGATTTTTTTCTGAGTGGATTCATCTTGTAATTTGTGTGCTGATTATTGCGATGGACTCTCTGTTACAATGTTGTGTCAGTAGTCTTGATTATTTTTGGTAATATTGTTGGAGTTTGAGAGTTGTTTGATTTCGGTCCTGGTTGGGTTGTTTTTTTTTGAACCATTGCTTTCCAAACGTGCAATATTTAATATGGGTGAGCGTTTGGTTGGTCTGATGATGAAAATTCAATAAAAAAAACCAAACTAAATCGATCGAATTAAGTTTAGTTGGTTCAGTTGGTTATTCGATTTAACCGAAGTAAAAATATTTCACATTTTATATTTGTAATATTCATTATACTTTAAAATAAAACATGAATATATGATTAAAGTATTCTCATTTAATATTTTTGTGCTTTTCAATAGTAATTTGGACAAGTATATGTTAAATAAAGTTTATTCAGACAATTTAACTAATCTGAAAAACCATTAAAACATGAGTAATGTTAACAATAAAATAAAATTTTGGTTAATTTGGTTAAACCGATAACCATACTAAAATATTTTACAGGTCGATTGTAAACCTATCTAATCTCAAAATCAAACCAAACTGGCCGAAATAAACTGGTTCGGTTAGTTTATTTGGTTTTAACCAAAGTTTGCTCACCTCTAATATTTAATGGGATGCCCAAAACATTTGCAGTTTTGGCAAATGGTTGGCTTCCACTCATACTCAAATTTTTATGTCAAGACTTCATTTTTGTCATATAAAAGGAACACTTATGGAGTGTAATCAAATTCATTACTTATTTCTATTAATACTCTATCAAAACAAACACTAATTAACCCTTCTGTGTAATAGTCCATTTTATTTGGATTTCCATGTACTGATGTTATTCTACTTATGCTTTCTTCTGATCAATAATCTAGTTTTAGGCTTGGGAACTTAATCAAACAAGGATGGTGCAGAGAAATCCCTTACTACGGTTAAGTTTAGAAACCCATCCTTTTATCACCATAAGTCTACGATCAAAGAAATATTGTCCTCCTTCAAATATCATATCACAATCGGATTTGTTTTCAAATTTTAGAACATCAAAGCCATGTCTTTAGTAAAAAAATTAAACGCACCTTTCGGCTTCCAAACTCTTTCAATGTAGTCTTTGAAATACTGGTAGTAGGATTTGGTACCTATTATGTAAATTACAATATAATTCTCCCATTGCTTTTTGGCAGAATCACTAATTGTGCTAGTCATGTGAGCATAACTTTTCTCATTGAATCTCGCTGGTTGGTTGAAATTTAGGGGTGCTAAGCCTGGAATTTGATCATCGACATGACATCCTTTCAAGTTCTTACTCTTGAGGTAGAGGATGGAGTGTAAGGCGGATTCCTTTGTTGCTTAGGGGCTTTGAATGCTCTCTTGTGCTGAAACTGAATTGCTCGGGTTGAGACTGATGTTGTGGAATTTTTTGAGCATTAGGTCTTGTTGGAGTTTAAGGCGTGTTAGGGGTTTAGGTTGGACTATGGCGAGATCTAGGGAGTGGACTCGATGCAGGTTGGGCGGCTAAGGGCGTTGGTGTTGGGTTTGAGACATATTTACGGTTTGCCTGGATCTTCAATGATGCACTAGGTGAAGCCATTGCCGACCATTGAATCTAGTGGAGAATTTCGGGGAATGTCTAGCGAATAGGGTGGGATTTGTGAAGCTTGAACCCATCATCAAAAGCTTGATCTTCATCATGGATGAAATCTTGTCCTCGTCAAAACCCAATTTTCTTACATGGTTTGTAAAGAAAAAGTAGCGATGAATTAAGATGCTTTTCTTTTGATTTTAGGGAATTTATTTCATAGGATTTAGGTAGACCTGAGAGGAGGCTAGATCCTGGATTATGAAATTTTTAAGAAGAATATAACGTAATGTGTATTATAAAAGAGAGGAGGAGTGAGCCGATCCATAAATTTGACACATTTATTATCAATTAATTATCCATAGTTAATTAATTTAAAAGTGATGATTAAAGATAATTTTGAGAAAAGTTGTCTTTTTTTGGAAATTTTGATATTTCTATTCTATCTAGAATATTCAAAAAACGAAATTTGATATGTAATATGTTAGGATTTGGATACTTTAACCAAATTTGGTATTTTTGGGCCCAAAATTACTTTCGCCCAAATACTCACTATAAATACACAATTAGCATAATCCTAGCAACCACTAGATTTATTTCTCCTTCATAATCCCAAAATTATCCCCTAATTACATCCTAATGATAGTTAGTCTGCTTAATCCAAACACTTTAAAAGTTGAATAATGTTCAAACCTCAAAAATTTATATATCAAATTATTCATCTCGACGAGGCAAAAAGAGGAAAATAGATCAACTTCCGATACGATGCTCAGACTGATCAAAATCACGGTCAAAGGTTGATGATCGTGAAACCCTGAGAAATTTGGGACTTTTTGATCGGAGCGCGGATTGGAGAAATTGAAGACATGGGTTCGTAGATCTCAAGGATAGGAGTGCAAAGGTGGTCGTATTGTGGCCTAACCCAATAGAAGTTGGTCAGTATTAGCAAATTTGGGTCATCAAACCTTAATCTCAAGCAGTGTCGACTGGAGCAGGTGGTGGAAAGGTTGCTGCAACAAGTCGGGGTTGGTAAGGACAATGAAGGTGGTCGTGTTGGCTCAGGTTGGCAGAGGGAGGATAACGACACAGTCAAAATTTGTTAGGCGATGAGGTAACTTTGTAATTTATCTAATATAATTATTATATCTACAAATTAAACCCTAGATCTTCTAATAGCTATAACTTTTTTAGAAAACTTTCGATTCATGTGCAGTTCGTTATATTGGATTAATTGCGGGATCTTGATATTTTGGCATATATTTTGCCAATTTTCATGACTAAGTGCGAAAGTTCCTTAGTAGGATTCAAAGGTTCTAAGTGTGTGCGTTTTAAATATTAAATACATATTCACTGATATATATATATATATACACACACACACCTATTGAGATACAATTATATTATTTTTCAAATATTGTTTGGATGTTGTGATGTTTTGGGTGTGATATGTTAGGATTTGATTATTTATCCATCAAATCGTTAAGTTATTGGATGATGAATGTTTTATGATAATTATTTGTAGATTTGGGGAAATTAATTAATAATTAAGAATAAGTATAAATATGTAACTAGGGAGTAAATAAGATTACTCATAAAGTTTAGAGAAATATTTGTAAACAATCATAATTGATAAATTACTAAAATCAATGTGCAAATTTTAGTAAGGTTATTATTTATGAAGTTCTGGGGAAATTCATAAATAATACGAGAAAAATATCTTAAAGCGAATTTGAGAAAATTACTATTATTTAAAAAAGTAAAGTGGAATGTAATAAATAATAATATGATTTTTGGTAAACTATTATTACTTTTGAGTCATGCTTTAATGAGTAAATATAAGGAAAATTAGGATAAAATGACATTGTTTAAGATAAAAAGTAATATTGTACTTCTTTTCAAAATTAATGGGCATAATTACTAGTTTCGAGTAAATAATAATATGATTGCTTTAAGATATTTATGGAGAAATGATATTAATAGTAATAAGAGATGTTTAGAGTATAATAATAATAATAAAGAGACATTCTCAAAAATATTCCAAGTTAAATTATTATTATTATTTAGATAAATAATATTATTTAAGTAGTTTATAAAGTGAAACATAATGCATTTTGGAAAAAAGCAAGGTCGACTATTTTTATTGCTATTTTAGGTTGAAAAGGAATATAGTGATTTAAAAAATATACTTTATGGAAAATTATTTTTTTAGGAAAAAAAATATTACGTTATAAAGGGATTAATTGATGATTATTATTATTTTGAGAAAATAGTAATATAATGTTTTTAAGGTATTTAAAGTGAATTAATATTATCACTTAGGACAAATAACCAAAAAGTGACTACGGATATGTGAAGTAAAGTACTATTATATTCAGAATTAGTAAATAATAAAATAATTATTATTCTCCAAAGTAAATTGATGGTGTTTGGATAGATAATAATATAATGGTTTTACTACACTGAGAATGGAGTATTATCATCTATTATTGTTTATTTGTTGTATGAGTCGGTGTTTACCATTTGTGAACATGTTATTTAGGCGGGTATTTACTATTTATGGTGGTATATCTTTTCATATTTACTATGTGGGGAGGCGATTACATTTTATGGTGTGTAGTTGCAATTTATTGGTATTTACTCGATGTCGGTACATTGTTTGTGGGTATTTACCATTCGTTGGAATGCGTGATCGTTGGTTTTTTACTTGAAATTATTGTTGCTTGATGTGTGGTTAGCATGGTTATTATTTATGGATTATGAATCAATTTTTATATTATGTGTTAGTGTTTGTTCAATACTTTGGAATGACATTGTTGGAAATAGGGATTGGATGACTTTTGTTTGCGTATTTTTGCTGAGATATTATTCTTTATTTCATATTATTATATTGTGGTTGGTATGGCAAATACGCATATATTATTATGTTGATGGGCTAAAAATAAATGTTATTTTGTGCTAATGCTTGTGGCTACATGAGAAGAGCAGGACTAGGTATGAAAATAGAACTACATAGAGGTTTAATCCTACATAGGTGGATAGGTAGGTAATCTAACTCTCGTTACTACTACTAGATTATATATCTAGGTTAGGACCTAGCACGAGTCTGGTAGGAAGGATACAATCGGTTGGAACATCTTTGCGTTGTGTAATTAACCAATCTGTTTCTTCAAAACCAATCGGGTTAGTCCCTTGAATGGGTAAGTTATTATGTTTTAATTATCTACTATGTCAATCAACCCTCTTCGATGCCAATAAATTGCCTTTATCATGTGGAACAATCTAGAGTATGTCTCTCGACCTCTTGTGAGCTTTAAGTTTTGTTACGAACTATATCATGACATTATTATCATATAAAAATGTTGTGGGATTCTCAACATTTGGAATCACTCTCAGCACAGTTATAAATTCATCCATTTTTTATGTATATACATTTCTTTTATTATGGCGCTATTCAAGACGATGTACTTGGTCTTTTATTAAATCATCCAAAATCTCTCATTTGGAACATTTCCAACTTACAGCTTCTTAACCAAGTTTTGAACATGAATTTTATGTTGACATACCATACTGAATATCACATATGAAGTTTGAGTCTAAATACTCCTTCATAAGAAGTTCATTGTTTCTATAAACAATTCTCCTGTATTTCATAAATACACAAGAACACTCTAAACTACCATTTAGTGGCCTTAATTTGGATTTGATATTTGCTTCATGTATCAAATCGTAAACAAATCACGATATTGTAGACAACATAACATATATGATAATTCTTATTGCCAATGCACAAGGAATCCATCTTACATGTTTCTTATTAAAAAAAATTAATAATATGTTTCTATATATTGTCTGGGACATTCCCAATGTCCTTTATACTCGCTATAAAAGACATCTGCAAATCCAACGTCGAGTATTAAAATAACTAAAAGCTGATTTTAACGCAAGTAATCATTAATAATCAGCATTGTGTTGTTTTCTTATGTTTAGAAATATCAATGTACATCTAACGTTCTTTCTTATAGACACACGCTTCCTCTGCATTTTGACTGAAATCAACTATTTGATATTTCTATCAAAATACTTGTTTGATTTTTATTCTTATTAAATGGTACTTTCGTATCGGTTCTTTAATCATATCCAAAACCCACAAAATCAATATCGCTTTCACTGACTTCGAGCACTTTGGTTGTTATGTGCAAACAGTTTAGTCTAAATCTTTATTTGGAATTTTGTATTTCAATAATATGTACCAAAACACAAAGTCATACTAGGCGATAATTTTGTAAGTAAACCCGAATCAACTTGAGCATATCGAATGGCGAATTTGTTATGCTAATTTCAATAATTGAAATTCACGATGTTATTTTTATCGCTATGGCTCACTATATTCCAACTGTATTTGTCTTTCTCTTAAAGACACATTTGTGACCGATGGATCATATCTCTTCGGTTGCAACTATCAAAATTATATCTTGATAATGTACTTGGAATCTATTTCTGATTTGTGCACCGTACCATATCATAGAGTCAATATACTTAATGGTTTAATTAAACAACCGATGATTATTTATTCTTGATATTGTAATAAACTCATAGTTTCTTCTTCAATGTGCAGGAATAATCATTAGAAAATCAAATGTTATGCGTTCATTCATGTTTGATTAATTTCATTTCATCCCTTATAATCAGTTTTATTCGTGGTTCGTATCCATATCCATTTTACTACCAATAATTTCTGAGATAAATTCCTTTGCTACGAAGTCAGTATTTTTTGAACAATAATTGTTTCTTGTTGCAACGGAATGAGCATTCATAAACTTTTATGAATTGCCGTACATAAAACTGGTTTGGTATTAGTTCATAATATTTAAGTTTATAACATAAATAAGTCATCCAATGACTACCACCCCTAAACTACTTTGTGACAATTCATACAAGATTTCTTATGTATAAATATTACATGCGGTTCTTCAACTCACACAACCGACTAACTCATTGGCCTAGGACATAATGGCGTTTTGTATAAACCCATATCTGTACGACTTTGTAAACTATTTTTTGGATGATATTAATCTTAATTTTGTTTACTACTCTTAAGTACACATCTTATAGAAAGAATTTAACTCAACTTCATTCATCATTTAATCGTCCTTTGTCCAACAAAGTTTGAATACTCTTAACGACACATCATTATGTATTATAAGGAGGAATAACTCTTGAGACCAAATCTTAATTCATTTTAGGTACGTTAGGAACTCTTTTCTACATACTTACCCATCCGATCAAATCGAATCATTTTGTTGCATGTTATTTTATTTATTTCTATTTTATATTCTATGAACTTATCATAGGCATGCTCCATTTGTATCAAATACAGATATTCACGTTTGTGATAATTCATTGGTGAATACAATGAAGTGTGTGGAACCATTTTGGTATTACATACTTCTAATTACATTCATGTATATGATTAATTCGAAGAGATCATCAACTCTTTTGACGCACCCACTGAATAGGTGCTTTGTCCTTAATTATTTGAGATATAATTAACCAGTATCATATGATTCATAATCGTATAATAAAAATTATTTCTCAAAACTATGGATTAGTCTATAATTCCAAAAAAAATAGATACTTTGGTATTTTCCAATGCATCACTTTTGTTATGAAAACAAATACCCCATTATTGTTTTAGTTCATAATAAATATTCATAATATTCTCATTGAAATAAAACTATGTTTAATCTTCAATCGTCACTGGAAAACATATATTAATTCTAATGTGTGGTACATTTTACGAAAATAATTTTCATAACTTGATGCAATTAATAAGTGCTATGTAGCATGCTCCCACTATTTCTGTCATTACTATAATGGTGTACCGAATACGGAGGTCCATCGTCCACTTAGTATGGACTATTTATTTCATATACTATAACTAGTTTACAGTGAGGATTTCTTTGATCAATCATCTTCAAGTCAAATAAATAAATCTCATCGAAAACAATTTCCTATATGAAAATACATTTTGGAATTGAAACCATATTTCTTATTACAATATTAAGTATCAATTACTATTTTACAATTTTCGTTTCTGAAGCTTCTTTATGAAGCATCAGTGATAATTCACTCTTTTCATCCCAATTGTACCTTAAACTATGCCCTTGTACATTCATTTTCCTTTTAATTGGTCGAACCATTCAAAAGAAAAACCTTACTACAGTATTATAATTCACTCTTTACAAAAGTGCATTTGATCATAATTACTATTTTAATTGGACATCAATTATGCTGCACTTTACGCAAACTGATCAAAACTGATAGTTCAACGATCGAGTTCTCGAGCCTTTTTGTAGTTTTGTTCTAGTGTTACATTTAACACAATATGATATTCATTGCCATCAATCAAATCGATTACTCTATCTTATAGTACGGTTAATTCGCTTATTTCAAATAAACTAATTTCATCAAAGTATTATACATTACGAACTGTAACCATTCACCATATAACACTTATATTTGTGGATCAAATATCCATAGTCTTGTATTGCTTTAGAGTTCAAAATTCATGGTGTGCAATAAATGGTCTCGCCCAAATAAACACGTAAGCATCCAAATCACGAATGTATTTAGTAGTTGTAAAATTAAGCACTTGCATGAGTATTGAAATATCAATATGCAAGAAGTATTTATTAGTAAGTATATGCAATATTTCTATTTGTCAATCTTTAGTTCATTTCATTAGTATAATTTAATTTATAACTTTTATCAATTATATCAAATGCCCAAATTTATCGATGTAGATTATTATAACATTATATAACAAATGTTCTTACAATATTAGAAAGGTTAAATGTTACCATTTCAATTTTCTAATATGGCTCCTACTAGATTTTTTATGTTACTCAAAACCCTAAGAGAAAAACAGAGAAATCGTTCGATTTCTGTAGTGGGTGTTAGGACACATATGCCTTGGGATTTTGACCTTGAGGGAAGCTCAAAAAATTATAAACCCACATATGATGGATAACTCCTTATTGGTTGTATCATATACAACTCCTAACCAATCATTCATTGTCCTGATCTCATCTTTACCTCAAGGAAGCTCAACAAATATAAAGAGATTATTCACTCATACTCATCATTTCGCGATGGCGTCAGTATAGTGCACATACCTTAAAGAAAGCTCAATAAATATGTGCAGTTATCTTACCTCATCTATTCAATATATTAATAGTACTACACATAACATCCCTAGCTTGAGGAAAGCTCAATAACTAAAGAGTATGCAAGTAATCTATTAATATATAAATGGTAGAGGAAAACATTATATTTAAAGATTTATAATCTTTAATATACTATATCGAGTGTGTTACATCCATGTTTCACAAGCTAAATTAAACGGGAATTAAATAAGGCACAAAGCCAAAAGAACCGCCCTCACAATAGAAGTCAAAAGGAGAAGATTGGAGTTATCTGACTGGTACCGCACAAAGGCTGGTATGTGGTTACGATACTCAATCCAACCAAGAAAACTACAACCAAAAGATAGGAAGCCACAATAGAACAAAATATTGCACTCATTATATAAGCCATGGGAATACCAAAAATAGATGATGAAATACCGCACCCGTAATCCATAATAGAAGAATGACCGAACTGCGCTGCTGACAGTCCTAGAGCTCAGACTTTGTTAACACCCTCAAGTCGGAACTGCACTGCACATACTGAAGGCGACCACACAAAGTCAGAAGCATCCCAAAGGAGTACACACAGGGCCACTCAGGCAATGCTCCACCGTAGATCCACACTTATTGGAAAGAAGCAAAGATATGAGATCACCGTTATCGACAATCCATTCAATAAGAGCAACTGAGATCATAGGTAGCTTAGAACAACCACATACCAAATAGTACAGCCTCGCTTTAAAGGTGCCAGCCATGCCCCAAAAATGATGAAGCAACTTCTACTATCCTCCCAAGAACCCGAATGCAGAGTCAATTCAAATTTGAGGTTTCCCACCACCATTTCAAATGATCCCACCATAATTTCAAAAATTCCCGCTTTTCTCTCAAACTTTCCGCTAAGAACACGTCGGCAATCCGGGTATATCAAACAGATAACGCGGATAGACGGAAACTGGAAAGATCCGAGGATTGAAACACAATGGCGAGAAAGATATAATGGCGATCCACATGGAACATCGTACTATAAATAGAAAATACTGTAGCAAGAAAGGGACCTTTTACCTTTTTTGGTTTTTGAATACTTTTAAGATTTATTGTGCTCTCTGCCATGAAAACCTATACCAGGACAAAAAAAGGAAGAAAGATTTCCCCCTTGGACGTAGGATTCCTTAACATCTGAACCACGTAAATTTCTTGTGTCATTTACTATTTTTGCATTTTATCATTCACATACCTAGTTTTCAGTACCAGATTTTACCTTTTATGTATTAGATTTAGAATTAAAAACTATCTTGATTTAACATTTTAGCAAACAATTAAAGTGCAACTACCTAATTGTGTAAGCATCCAGCGACGCAATTACTACCTAACGGCAAATTTAATATTACTTAACTTTGCTAATTCAAAATTATTAAGGTAATTAGTTCGTAATTACTTCATTTTCAGTTGAGGTGTTGTAAGACGAAAAATCTTACCAACAAACTGTTATCGACTTATGGAATAATAATTTTTTATGAAATACCCTTGTGATTCAAGTGTTGGACACATCAGAAATCATGATATGCGTAAATTTATATATGTATTTATTCCTTATGTTTGTTTAATTTCCACCTTTAATTTATACATTCATATTATATAAGTTTCAATTATTATATAACTTTTATATTTTAACTAACTTATATAATAATTTTATGTATGACATTATATTAATTTAATCTTATTTAATTAATTAACTCTTTAATTAACTCTATATTATTTCAGTATAACATTTATATTAAACAATGCACACACACACTCTATAACCTTCATAGTATAACATTTCTATGGTGAGATTCTGGTTACAAACTTTCCAAAGTCCAAATGTTTCCACAGATAAAATTGAAATGTCTATGCAAATTTTATCTAGAAAGGAGGAATGCGTAAAATATCATATAAAAAACTGTGCAGACCAAAACAAGAAGGGGGAATGGATCTGAAAAACCTTACATATCTAGAAAAAAGCTTATACCTCAAAATTAGCTTGGAAAATCTTGAATGTTAAAGGACTTTGGATGGATTGGATGAAATCTAGATATCTCAAAGAAAACTTTTGGCTACTAAGGGAAGATAATAATGCTTCGAGTACAAGGAAAGAAATTCTCAGAGTTAGAAGTGAAATCCAAAGTTTAGTGGGTAGGAAAATTGCTAATGGAAGGGAGACTAGCTTTTGTATGATCCTTGGCTAAATAGTCGACATTAATAGACAGATTAGAATGGGATTGTTTCTTAGCTTATGGTTGCTCGGACTTTGCACTATACAGAATTATTCATAATGATCAATGGACATTTAATATCAATAATCCAGCACTATATCTTAGACATGAAATTCAACATATTCCAATAAACAGTGACATGCAAAAAGATTTCTAGATCCAGAGACCTATATATAAAGAATTTAACCTTAACTTTGCCTGGGAAAACTTGATAGAGAACAGGAAATTGAATGGGCTCAATTTATTTAGGATCGAGCTAATGTCCCTAAAATGTCTTAAGAAATTTATAAAGCTTTATTGTTCAGATTGCCAATAAAGGATAGATTACATAAGTGGGGAATTATTCAAGAAACTGCATGCACTCTTTGCCATACAAGGGAGGAAAATCATAATCGTTTATTTTTTACTTGTGAATGCACTTCGATAATTTGGAACAGACTTAAAAACATAATGAACTACAGTCATCAAGGAATTGACTTCAGAGAGGAGGTGTTATACTTGACCAGATGCTGGAAACCATAAAGCTTGATGTCCAACGTTGCTGCCACTGTTCTGACTGCTTCAGTATGGCACGTGTGGAAAGAGAGAAATTGACGAATTTTCCAAAGCACCAGAATAATCAATGAAGTGGTTAGTGCCAAGATTAAGAGAGACATACAAGTTTCTATGAAAAAATTGGGAAAAGAGTACTTACAGAGCTAGGAGCTGATGAATGAGAGACGCTGACGAAGCTAGGATTAGAAGTAATAGATAGCGTGATTCAGAGGAAGACGTGGGAGCGGCCATAAATGTCTTAAAGAAAGAAATAAAGTAGATCTTAAATCTATTGTTTTAATATAAGTGAAATTATGTGTTGACTCAATCGACATGTTATTCATCTTTGCTTGTATGGGTCGGTTTGGCCTTTTGCATAGGCTCAATTTAGCCTCTATAAATAAAGTATTTACCATGTTTCAATATATATATATATATATATTGTAATCTATTATATGATTTTAAATTAAGATAACAAATTGAAATCTACTTTAACTTAAAGAGGGATTCAAAGGGTCTATGATGTTTTGCACAAAAGCCCACTTAAGTTTTTTTTAAACTGAAACAACTTTAAAAAAAATTCAAAAATAACCAAAAATTATATTCAAAACAACAAATATGTATTCAATTTCCAAAGTAATTTTAAATAATTTACATATATAGTTAATTTTTATTTGTGTATATAATAAGGTACAAAATACATCAACTAACTAAAATTAATTTCCAATCCAAAATTGTTTGTTCGTTTGCCTTTTTTAAAATAATAATGTATATATAAATTCGTTGAAAATTGAATTAGATCTAAACTATACATATAATATGAACATATGATGAAAAAATTGTAGCAAATGTAGGATCTAACTATAATATCATAATGAACATACAATCAGTTAACATATATCAGATCTAAACTTGGCTCAATATAATTAACAAATAATAAGACTAGGTGTAGCATGTATAAGATTTAAACATCATTAACATTGTGAATGTATAATAAAATAAAATTAGAATTACCTAAAGATGAAGCCTAAGATTTGCACCTTGAATGAAGAATAAAACCCTGATTTGATTGAATCAGCCTTTGAATTTTGCAAGGTTCTAGAGACAAACCCCACCTTGAATGTTTTGGTTTTTATTTGACTTTGGTTTAGGGAATTTTTATCATGGAAGCCATTAAGGGAGAGGAGGAAAACAAGAGAGAGAAAAATAAGATTTTTGTCAGGAAAGGAATAGTGGATTAAATAAGAGAGAATATGTTATAAAGGAAATATTGAAACCTTTCAATTCTCTCCTTTAAAACCTTCTTATTTAATTCCTAATTAAATTTAATCAAATCCTCTCCCTCCTCTTCTGTTTTCGGCAGAAGAGGAATTAAAGAGAAATGGAAAAAAATCATTTCATAAATGAGATTTAAGTGAGTCATAAAAAGGAGTAATGGATGGAGATTTAATTCCCTCTATTAACTGCTCCTTTTGATTTTCCAATCGCATTTGAAACCTCTTCCCTTTTCACCATGCATGTGGACCTCAAAAAATTCTCAAAACTACTTAGTATTTAAACTCATTTTATATATTTTATTGCTACCGTATATCAATACATGCATTTATAACTTTTACATACGCACTTTATTAAATGCTAATGGTATTCAAACAAATCAAATAAAGTTTAATAATTAATATTTCATTTAATTAATTTTCAATAACATATAATTACTTAAATCGTGTGTTTCATCAAAGTATTCATCATTATGTTGTGCAACTTAAAGGTGTAAATTCAGTCAGTGATTAATATCGAACAGTTCGAAAATTAACGTTTGCACGTCACCTTAGCTAGTGGTGTGACATTTTGGCTGAATTTATCACTTACACGTCTTTTTGGTAAAATTCAATTTTACTTACTATAAGCGGTACCTGATATTGATGATTATTTACACCAATTCTCTTCGTCAAAACTATATCACTTCGGACTTATGGAATTTCATAATGGTCATAATTTCAATATCATCCATATTCTACTTTATAGTCAAACACAAAGTCTTTGGTTCAATAATAACAATTATTATTAACTGGACTACTCTGGCCAGAGATTTTGACTTTGAGTTGACTTTAGTTGACCGTGATGCTAATCCCCATATGATTAAGGAGACGAATCCTCTTTTGAATAGTGTTTCACTTCCAATACTTCCACTCGATCCAATTACAGTCATTCGATGGACATTGTGCCATGATTTAACTATAATAAAAGTGGAGCTTTCATATTGAAGATCAATAGTATTCTCAAGTTAAGAGAACTATATAAATTAGTCACTTAGATATTTCCTGTTTGACCTTTGTTATATTAACCAATAGAAAACTGTCGAGTGAGTCATTCCATAGTTATCCAATAACTGTCAGTACGTAACCCTTTGTGTCCCCCGACAGTTGTGAGTAATATAAGGTTCTTCCTATTGCCTTTCTACGCTACTACCCAACATTTGAGAGCGTTACGTACTCTAGTCTCAACGGATGCATCGATGTCCAGTCTTGATACATCTTGACTAGAAATGTTTAAAATGATATGCTTATCATATTGTGATATAAATACTCATGGTTACAACTATTTGTAACTGCTATCTCAAATACATCATTTATGGACTTTCTGACATATATACTTAAATTAACTAATTAATTATTTACATCATTTTATAACAAGCATATAATAGAAAGGAACCACCTTTTATTTCGAACAAGACTGGTTATCGAGTTAGATTTATGTAACAAATTACATAATTGCCCCTAGGGCATACCTTATCTCTATCAATAGTTACCCAAGCTATCGTGGGTTGTTTCCATTAAAGCCTTCATGTGTTGATACTTCTAGCTTTTGAAAGTTGAAAGTGGCAATCTTGTAGTTAAATTGAAAACTATTTCCTTACCTTATTAAGTATTCACTTTTCACATAATCCCATTTAGTGTCGAAATCCTATTGGCTACTTTCTCACTTTACAGTTTTCTTTTCAGGAATTGATGGTTACACTTATAATTAACTAACTAACCAACATTAATTAATTAATTCTTTCTTCATCAATTAATTCATATAAAATCAAATTTTAATGGGTAAAATCCTAAAAATCAAATTTACCATCTTTAACCTTGTCCCAAAATTTTAGGTCAAAAAATTTATTTTTATTATGAAATTTATCATATTTTCTCAACTTAGAAATTTGTATAAAATCCAAATTAATTCCAAAAATTATGAAATTAAAAACCCATCTATTTCATCATTATAAAATCATATTTCAATTTCGAATCATTTAACTTAGATTAATTTATGTATTACCTTAAAACATGAACAAATTCACTTTATTATAATTTCCAAACATAACCAAATAATGTTTTAATCATTTAAACATGTTTACCATCATCGAAACATTAATACAAGATCAAATCCGAACCTAACCCGGTAGGGATAGGTTTCAGGGAAAGTTTATACTCACATTGATTAACGAAAATCTTCTTTAATCTTCTATGTTCCTTAAAGTTGAAGCTTTAATCTCTTCTTCTTCCTTGCAAAATGGTGACCGACATTGGTTTAGAATTTTTAGGGATTTGTTTTAGAAAATGAAATGAAGTAGAAATGAGAGGATGTGGCCAAAGAAAGTGGGCTTATGATTTTAGCTTAGGCTAATATCTCATTTTAGTCTAGTCACACCATTATACTTCCCTTAACACAACCCTTCCGTTTAAAATTTAATTTTTTTATTTTCATTAGCAAGGCCAACCTTAATTTCTCTAATTAAACTTGGCCCATTCAATTAATTTTTGAAGTATTTCATACTTAATTAAATCTCCCTTAGATAATTCTTGCAATTAAATTATTTTATCCATCTTTTAATATATTTTTATTATTAATCCAATTTTAATTTCCTATATTATGGACCCTTCAAAATATGGGGTGTTACATTACCTTTAAATATCACTGGGTTATGTAAATTAGCAGATAGTTTATTAGCAATTATTTAATAGTAAAATAGGGTGAATTATGAGCGAACATAGTGATTTTAAGTATGTAAAAAAACGAGCGGGTGGTTGACGTGGATACATGAGTTATAGTTAGTTATGTATCCTAACATTAAGGTATTTTGTCTAAAATGATAATAAATGTAGTATGGTTTGTGTAATGACCTGATATTGAGATATCCTACTGGAAATAATATACTTGAACTATGGATGATTTGTTTGGGTAATGTTTGAGGGTTATTCACACTAAACTATATATTTAACCTAAGTGTTTTCTGTGTTTTCTCATGATAGTCTTGTTCGAAATTAGACCGTGGTGATTGGTTTAGTTCGATGCGGACTAGACTTTGTAGGTAGGAGAAGCAACGTGGCGAAGATTAATATTTTTCTTTTGTATTTCAACCAATTTAAGCCATGTTGATGTAATAAATTTGTAGGTTCGTCTTAATGCTAGGTGTTCAACATGTAAGACTTAACTTTGTCATTGATTTCAAACCAATTTTAATAAAGATATAATTGAAGTATTATATGCTTCTTATGCAATGAGTCATGTTATGTGGATAACATGTGGGAATATTAGGGGTAAACATTGGGGTGTTATAGAAATTATGTATGCATAATGTTTATATATAAATATACATATACTTGTTTAATATTTATTTTTGCTAGAATTTAATCTTGAAACTGTAGGTAGAAGAGATATATATATATGTGTGTGTGTGTGTGTGTGTGTGTGTGTATGTATGTATGTATGTATGTATGTATGTATGTGTATGTGTGTGTGTGTGTATTAGGTATATAAAAGGGGTCCATTTCATTGACATAAACAAACATTTAGAGACCAAATGTTATACCCAATTTTTGCATCGAAAAAAATCAAGAGAGAATCAGTTGGAGACTTGTTTAGAGATTTATACGAAGATCGAAGATGTTGCTGCTGAAGTTCAGTTCAAGGCAACACTCAGAACCATTATTCTCCGAAGAACCCATTATTTTTCCTACCTCTCCCGATAAAACAACATTGAGGGTGATTGAAAAGGAATTTCATTATAGTCAACAAGCAATAAAAAAAGAAGTTGATGTAATTCTTATCTATTAAATAATATCAAAGCAGAACAATTTCATGTTCCATTTTTATTAACTATAGGGATTTCCTCCTCCACCCTTTATTCTATTCAGATGTTTGTTTTCAAATCCCTACAATTTATCATTATTATAATTATTACAAACATCTACGAATTCTCTTCATTATCATTTTACATTTAATATCAATGTTTAATCAGTTCTACAATTAATTACGAAATTCTCTTAAGTTCTATCATATTATTTTACGTTCAACCCATATATTTAAATTAATTAAGTGGTATAAAATTTGATCTTTTAAAATAAATCCAATTAACTAATAATAATTATTTAGTCCAATAAGTCCTAAAAATGAAAATTCAATGTATTGTATACCACACTTATATTGACAAAAAATTATAAAACTAGTAGTCTATATAACTTAAATTTCCATAGTTATTTTTTAACGACCCGGTTTTTTAGTCATCTGTTATTAGAATAATTAACTAATTTTAAATATTGAAATATTAATTTTTATAAGTCGAATAACTTAATTTTCTAATATTGAGAATATCTGAATCTATGAATTTTGAAAGCTATACTAAATTTTCAAACGCTAACTGCTGAATATTATAAAATTGAAATTCGAGAATAATTCCATCGTGTCTGAAATAAGAGGATTTAGTGTAGAATGATGAGCAACACGACACGTTGGCGCTCGAGATATTTCCCGCGAATGACTCGACGCGACATTTAAATAAATATATATATAAGCTTCATCATTGCAAAAGATCAAATCAAGCCCACAAAAGAAAAAAAATATTAGCCACCCTCATCAGTGTACCTCCAGCCTCCTTCTTGTTTTTGTCCCCCTCCTTTCTCTTATATATAGCCACGCTTGTTCCTTTAAAAAATCTGCATTAAGATAAAAAGATTGAGTTGATCAAAAGCTTGGAGGGAGAAGATTAAGCACAGTTGTTCATCCATTTTAAAACAGTAAGTAGAACACCTTAGTTTTGTTAACTGGTTATTACATATACCTTATAACTGTTGATTATGGATGAATCATTGATCTATGTCAAGTGTATATGTGTTTGTTATGTGAATATGTGTATGTATGTGTGTGTTCGACTTGGTCAGTTCCACCTACACTCCAAAACATTGTACTTCTTCCACAAATAGCTTCAATGTTCATGTTTTTGGTTAAAACAGCTAAACCTTTCACTTTGAAAACCAAGATATCAACATCCATTTAGTTTTAAAACGTGATACCAAAACAAAAGTTGTTTTTTTTTAGTATAGAACATTTTAAAATTGATTTCATTTCATTCCATCAAGCAGAGAGAGAGGAAACACCATATAACAGTGAATGGGTCAGTTTTGGTCGAGATTCAACTATCATAATTTAATAAATGGATTATACAGTTGTGATCGTAGTTGAAAAATACGATTTTTAAGTGTCATTTGAGAATTTTTAGTGTTGTGTGAAGGGAGAATTTTAGGGATGAACGGATTTGGGCATATCGCCAAATTTCGACGACCTAAGTGATTTCAGGTCATGGCGTTTGGCGTGGAGGAGGATGGGGTGATGGGGCATCCTAGAAAAATAGTGCGGTGATTTTTAATAGCGTGTGTGGGCTAGACGAGGTTGACTTAGGGTTTTAGGGTGGTTCGTTGTGGTCTCGGGTTCGTGGAAAATGGCGACGATGGGAGAGGGAGAGAGGGGTGCGCATAGGGGGGAATTGGTAGAGGAGGTGATGGCGGAGCTATGGATGAATTTTGATGGTGGATGGTGTTCTGTGGTGACATGGCGAGGCTGTTAGGTGGGCATGGCTTCATTCCAGTTTTGGTGAGGAGTTCGAATTTCGAACCGAATGTTTTGCCGCGTTTCCAGGTGGGTAGACGTGATGTGTTCGTCATGAGTGACTTGCGAGGATGATCAGTGGCAAGTTTGGTTGGCCGGAGGTGGTGTGTACGTGCACACTTTCATGCACATTTTCGTGCATTCGAATGAAGAGAAGAGAGGGAGGGTTGGGAAGAAGAAGGAGAGGGGATTGGGCCGGGTTTGGTTTAGATGGGCTGAGTGTTCTTTTTAAAAAAGTTAATTAAATTAATTACTACATTGAATAAAAAAACACTATTTCTCCTTCGTTTCAAATCCAATCGACGCGTGGGTTTTTATGTCGGGATCTATCGCCGAGTATTTTCATCTAAACTAATATCTTCAAGATTTCTGCAATGTAAAAATTTAATGATTTATAACAATTAAAAGTGAACAAATAAGTAATTTCTTATTTAATTAATTATATGATTAAATCAATTAATTATAAAATGGACTGTTTAATTTTAATTAACTAAGAATAAATCATTTTATAAATTTCTTTGATTGACAAGTAGTCTGGGTTAAAAATATAACTTGACTCGGTTAATTGAAACCAATTCAGTTCTGATTTGTAAATTGATTTAATATTAATTATATATCGTTGATTGTAGTTAATGACCTATACTTTGACTTTTATTTCCCTTATATATCGATTTCAATTATCTTTTGTCTGGGCCATCAAGTAGCCAAACAAGTTAAAGTAGTTAGAATAAAACGTTGACACGTTTTATTGAAAGTAAATCAACTTGTACTGATCATTATTCCGAGTTCTCAAAATGTGATGATTAGAAGCGAATTAATTTCGATGGACAAGTCATGATAAAGTAAACATATGGAATGAATTTCCATATGTGAATATTTACACTCTGGTTGTAGAATTGTTTATTTATACAAACTTGGCCTTTAAAAATTTATCGTTTTGGTTCGATGAGATCGAGATCGGATAACAGTATTATCCGAAAACCATTTCGAACCAATTTAAGCGAGCGATTTGGAAGATTCTAAAGGCAAGATCCAGGATGAAGATTTTGGAGTACAATGGCTATTTGCCACTAACCCTGAAGGTGATTCCAAAAATGGGTGTAGTGAAAATGGTGCTTTAGGTTCGTTCATCGCCTGAACGACTTGTATGGATGAATGCTGATATTGTATCATCACTTGAAAGGAAATGTCAGTATTCCAAATGTGAAGTGCTTTCCAAAAAAAAAGTAATGACGTAGCCTCAAACCTCATCAACCAGGAATAACTAAAACATGGGAGATGCTGCAGGGCCATATGGGTCGCACCCATTAGGGTATGTCATCACCAGTCTAGAATCGATATTTGTCCCTTTTTATGTATGCTAAGGTAAGGTTACTGATCATAACCATGGTGGTGATGTATTCGGTACTATCTAGTAAGGGGTAGGCCAGTCTTGTGTTGGTATGGATCAATAGGATCTCGGTACATCTGTCTAGAGGTGTACTGTGATGGGCGGTACCCCAGTAGCCCGGTCATTGTTGGGATCCATTCTCCAATAAGTGTCGTACGTTTTTTATTGTGCCCAAATATGTTGGAACATGAGATGCAAGCATTCCAGCTATATTCTACTTTATTTGAAAACTCTAGACACTATGATAATATCTCTGGATTTCCTACTAAAGTGTTTGGTTATCGTAAGGTAAAAATCCGTCTGTGTTTATGTGCGACATGGTCTAACAAGATACCTTTGGTTTCAAATGATTTTCATTTTAAAGTAATTTAACTGTTTTACTCACACCAGACCAATGTCTGACCCGGAGTTTATTTTTCTATTTTTCCCTAAACTCTTGGGTAATCAAATTTTTATGAGTAGTCAAGTGATCCAGGTTCTCACGATTGCATTTTGAAGGAGCTGGAGCAGGTGGCTTCACCGTTAGCTAGTTAATATCTATTTTCCGATGTGTCTGTATATGTATTTTGGATTGTAATGTATGGATAGGTAGTGATGACTGTGTAAATATGGTGTTTGTATTACTATTACTCTGATGTATCGTATCGTCAGTGACTATGTAAAGCTTATGTTATGTAATATATATTATTCTGTTCCGTTGTTAGATTCTGTATTTTGTTTAGTTCTTCTTTTCTATCTCTTTCTTTCACCCATAATAACTCATCTTTCAATGGTAAGAAAGGCGGTTCGTTACATATTTACAAAATTATTTTTAGTTTTCCTACAGTATTCTACATTCAAGTTTACATTATTTATTTCGTTCTAAAACTAGTACTTTATTACAAAGAAAAATATACGTAAATTTTCTTCCTAAAGTTTGTGTTTTATTACAAACAAATATATACACAATTTTTCTTTCTAAAATAAGTATATTACAAACATATACAATTTTTTCCTTTTTAAAATTGGTACACCAAGTGAATCATTTATCATTAATAAAATTTATTTTTGTTAATAATGATAATAAATTAATGATGAATACTGTAGTTTGTAATTTTAAAAAATAATTAATATTTTTTGTTAATGCATTTATTGAATATGTTACATTTTAGTTACGTATATTGGTAATTTGCATTAATTAATGGATAAAAACATATGCAATATTTTGATTAGAAATATTTTACTCTTATATTTTATTATTTTTTGGAGGTACCTGTTATTTTTTTTGAATTTTTTTATTATAAATTAGAATTATTAAGGTATGAAATAATGGTTCAAAAGCAAGTTATAAATTTTACATAATTAAAATAACAATATGATTTGTAACGTTTCTTTTAGTCATTAAGTAAATATTTTGCATCACTTTGATAAATAATATACTTACTTGTGATGTTCATATCAACTGCAAGAGCTTTAAATGCATAAAAATGCACTGATTTATTTCTATTACACTTTTATTTTTAGGTTTTTTGTCATTCTCTCAAGTAATATTTAAAATTTAACCTATATATCATTTATCTTTTAAACAAATGTACTAAAAGTTATGTTAATTTTTTTTTGAAATGTTTTTATTATCAATAAGATATTTGAGGTATCAAACAATGGTTCAAAAACCAAGTTATAATTTTTACATAATTAAAATAACAATATGACTTGAAACGTTTCTTTTAATCAACATTTGCTTTAGTTGTTAAATAAATATTTTGCATTACTGTGATAAATATACTTATTTGTGATGTTGATATTAACCGCAAGGGCTTTAAATGCATAAATATGATTTATTACTATTACACTTTCATTTTTAGGTCTTTTTATCATTCTTTCAAGTAATATTTGAAATTCAATCTATATATCATTTACCTTTTAAACAAATGTGCCGAAAGCTATGTAAAATAAGTAAAGTTATTGAGGTATAAAACAATGGTTCAATAACCATGTTATAATTTTTACGTAATTAAAACAATAATATGATTTGTAAAGTTTGTTTTAACCAACATTTCATTTAGTCGTTAAATAAATATTTTTTCTCACGTTAATAATATAATATACTTATTTGTGATGTTGATATTAACCGCTAGATCAGCTTCAAATGCATAAAAGAATATTTACTGTTGCGGTTTCATTCTTAGGTATTTTTACCTTTCTCTCAAGTAAAATTTGAAATTTAATATATATATCAATTATCTTTTAAACATATGTGCTAAAAGTTAAATGTTAAACTCAACATCTATGTATATAAATGTTCATCTGTTGAAATTCATAAAATATTGTTTTAAAATTAATTAAGTGCTGACTTTTATTTATTTTGTTAACAAATATTAAATGCTAAAAAAAATCGACATCGACATCTAACTTGTTATTTTCTACAAGAATAACAATTTAATTTTTTATGCAAATATAAAAATACATAAATTCCATAACAAAATTACATACTTAAAAATAATAAGTTCACTACACAACTGAACTATCTTTACAAAATCACTCTATATTGCATAATAAATTCAAAAAAATTCAAAATATTTACAAATTTATTTTTCTAAAGCATACCATGTGTAACGCACGGGTTACACACTCTGTTAGATTTAAAGCTAAATCATTTTCAAGAAGATTGGGATTGAATGTTAAATTTTACAAAAAGATTCAACTCCTTGTCATCTCTTTCTAACCATGATGGGTCTTGCCATTGAGATGTGGTTTTGTTTTTCTTTGATTTCGCCATTATAGGAAGATGAAGAGAGTAGTACAAGAGATTGCCGAATGGAGGGGTCTTTATTTATTTTAAATTTGAGTATATAAGCAAGGTATTTCTCGGTGTGAGTAAATTTAAGTGATGGATAATATGGAGTGAAAACCCACCTTTCTTGCCCTCTTAATCAATTCTAATCCTCACTCTCTTATCTCGACTCCTTTGCTCCTCTGAAATCTCATTCTCCGATCAGCTCTCTTCACCTAAGTGCTAATTCCCTGATCAACCCTTCATTTTCTCTTAACTCAATCTCCCTTTCACCAAACTACTATCGAACTCTAGCAAAACTTATTCAAAAGTCCCTAGGTGCTCACACAATCATTGTCTAGAAAATTTACAAGGCTTTTAGGATATGAATACCAAAATAAAAGGTTCTGTTTCAACTTCCAAATAACATCTTTCAGCAGGACCTCATGCATTAAAATAAACAAAAGTGAAAATTAATATGGACTTCTCATTGTAAGATAATAAGTTTTAAAGAAAACACCTATGAATAATTAGTTTTAAGAACAATTTACAAACAAATAATAAATTCATTTATCTTTTTAAATTACACAGAAAAATGATAAATAACCGAAAGAAAGAATTAGAAAAAAGTAGAAACTTTGAAAAAAAATTAAAATGAAGGACGTGAAGTTTAATTTTTAGGCTGAAGAACAAATGCTAGTTATATTTAGCATTATATTCAACTTTCACACTATACAAAATGATAGTTATAACTAGCATTATATTCAGTTTTACACTATACAAAATGCTAGCTATAACTAGCATTGTCCTCAGCCAAAAAATTAACTTTGTTGTCCTTCAGTTTAAAAAAATTTCTAAGTTTGTCTTTATGTCTATTTTCCTGTAACTGAAAATGATAATTTCGTTTATCTTTTTCCTACAAATTGTCCTTAAAACTAATTTCCCAGAAATACTGTCCTTAAACTTATGACCCCTCTCGGCCCTCGAGTGAAAATCACCTGAACAAAATCATGGTAGACAAATGAATATGAGAGCAACGAGCAATGGCTTAAATTAACACTTTCAAAAATAAAGAAATCCAATTTTTTAAGGACTTCTGTTGCATTTTACATCTTTTAATAATTTACAGAAGATCTCGGATAAACTAAAAGCATTTTCAAACTCAAGATACTTCCATTGCCGAGAACATTGCTAGTACCCATGGGGATATTGAAAGTTTATAAATAAAATAAAGCCTTTAATAACATTTGTTAAAGCTAGTGTAATCCCCCACCAACGTTGTTCAGGTCAGTCTGTATCCAGCATTCAAGGAGGAAACTTTTACCCACGTCCTCAAAATTTGATGAAGCAACCACCATATATATGACCACCATAATAATATGCAAATTCGGGAAAAATCATAGAAACAACTCAAATATCAAGATAGTCCAGGTTCATTGTACTGGCAGCACTTTGAATTAACTCCTTTCGCCCATCAACCTGTATATGTAAAAGGTAAAATTCAGGATACCATCAAATTCTAAAAAGAAATTATGAATGCAAAGTTTAACCTTTTAAAGTAAAAAAAAGAAGGAAAATGGTTTTTTACTTACACGAGCGCCCATGAGAGAAGAGAACACAACATTTGCTTCAACGACATCTTCAACCATTAACTGTTTCAACAGCCTTGTCTCCGGGTTCATTGTTGTTTCCCACAATTGTAAAGGCATCATCTCTCCTAACCCTACATTATTCATGAAATATTACAGATCAACTGAAATTGCGAGTGATCTTCCTGTATAGTAGCCATATTTAAAAATCTTTAGTTTGTCTGTGACATACTAAAAAGGCTTAAATCTATTATAATCCCCATTATTTTTCATTCTCACTCTACTAAAACTAAAAAATTGCCATACATCCAGATGTTTTCTTCCTCCTATATTCCCAAACCTCAATGAAAAATTGTGGAACATTCTATGTTTACACCTAATTTCCTTCAATGAACCCAATTTAAAGAAAATTGCAAACCTAATTCAGAAAATTTAAACATGTTTTAACCGATTCAAAATCAAAACTATAAAAATTATAACCCTGAACGAAGTAGCAAATATATTATTTATCTTTTGATTTTCTTTGTTCATTTTGACAAAGATTGGCGATGAATCAAATGAAAGAGGCGTTGAAAGCTAAAGGATAAATTGGCCTACGATTGGGGGGAAAAGGAATTTATGTGGTGCAATTTCTTTTCACAAAATGGTGGGGTGAGCAAAGAATATTGTGGGTGCTAACAGATTTCAGTCTATAATGTATACCTTTAAACCTTTGTATATTATATGAAGCGTTTGCAGGGAATGTATTCTGGAGTCGTACAAGTTCTGCATCATCGTAGCAATAATGTGCTTGTCTGCCACGTTCAACCTAAATATAAAAACCAGTACATCAAGAATATACCCATGAAACAGATTATGTGAATAGAAGCAAAAAAAAAACACAAGAAGTTGAACCTTATACAGTGGTGGCACGCCAACATAGATGCAACCTTCGTCAAATAATGCTTTCTAAAAATGTAGGTGTATTATCAGCCAAATAATCTCTATTATTCAAAATTTAAGATTAAGAGTCACATACTTGGTATCTGAAGAAAAATGTTAGAAGAAGAGTTCTAATATGAGCTCCATCCACATCAGCGTCCGTTAAAATAATTATTTTGTGATATCTAAGGGCATCCTTTTTGAAATCTTCTCCCTGCAGAAAGATGGAAATTTAGGATCTCAACTAGTCACGCTATATTTGAGAAATATCTCGATGCAATGCTACAACCTTCACTCCAAGTCCAAGAGCAAGAATAAGATTTTGAATTTCTTCGTTCTTGTACATAGCTGCTTCATCCTTTCTTTCGATGTTCAAGATTTTACCCCTTAGAGGCAAAATGGCCTATAAATGAAAAATGGAAGTTATGAAAATGGAAGATTTATTATAGTGTGTGGAAAGTTAACCCATAATTATTTATGTCAAAAGCTGATAATGCAAGTGGTGATCTTTATAGGTGAGTGATATGTATTTATCTAAAAGCCACATACTGATATGCATCAGTCTCATCACAGTATATCATGTAACCGTACAACTTACAAGGCTATAAACATGAGGAAAAATGAAACATGCGGATAAAAAGACAGTATACAGAAACCTTACGACCAACTGCTAGACAATCTTCTCAAAATAAGACAAAAATACAAAACCTGAAATCTTCTATCACGGCCTTGTTTTGCACTACCTCCTGCTGAGTCGCCTTCCACAATAAAGATCTCTGAAATATGTATGAACGGACTTATCAGTAAAAATAACCATATTTTTCAAATGTCAAAAAATATGTTAGGTCCTTTTCTTTTTCAATATCATTCGGCGGATATGCTTATTCAATGCCCTCTAGTTCTCATAATGTTCTCTTTTTTACTCGAGCACAGTTTACCTTTCAAACATTTTAATTGCAGTGCTTCATATGTAAAATACAAAAGGAAGCTAGAGGATCAGCAATATTACAAACAAATGTTGCGAGAAAAAATATCAAAAGTTGTACTGAACAAACATTTGCAGATTTTTTAATGGAAAACCATATACATATTACACCAGTTACTGAGTAAACATGGTCAACATCAATTTTCTGAAAAAGACCAAATGCATCATCTAAAGACAACAGCTTGATTTCATCGCATGGTAGAACCTAACAGTAATGTTTTTTTACAATATTAAAGCATTACCAGATTCTTCAGGATCTGTTGCTGAGCAGTCAGCAAGCTTTCCAGGAAGAGAAGAAGATTTCAGAACACTTTTTGTTCTAACTAATTCTCTAGCTCGTTTGGCTGCCAATGCTGCCTATAAAGAAATAACCTACCATAAATGTTATTGTATATCACTAGTAAAAGTTCTATACAAATAACAGTTCTACAGGAGATTCGTATGAAAATTCTATTATAAGTTTATAAACAGAGGAATTTTACTGGCTCGCTCTTTTTGTTTAGATCACAATAATAAACAAGCCCATTTTGTAGCAAATTTAACTGTGAGCCTCTGCATCATCAACTATAATATCCATGGGGATCCTAAATTGAATAATGACGGTTACTGTTTATTTGCTGAGTTGTAATTATGATTTTCAAATTTTACTATATGTACAGAACTGATTAATAGATGCAAATGTGCAGTGAGGTCGTTGTATTTTCATCATATATTTACCGCGATAAAATAAAAGATATTAAGTTAATATATTTTAAGATACCTTGAGGGCATTAAGGGATTTAGAAAGAATCAGATCTAGTGTGTCTGGATGCAACTCCAAGTACTCAGTAAGGTGTTCTTGTACACATTGATCAACTACTTTCCGAACTTCTGGATTCCCCAGTCTTGTCTGCAGAAGAAGGCAAAATATGCCAACATTGACACAAACCCAAGTATCAATATCCTTCATTTATTACTTACTAAAAAATGGTTCTATTCGGAAATTGCATGTCACCTTTGTTTGCCCTTCAAATTCTGGATTTTGGACTTTGACGGAGACAATGCATGTCAGTCCTTCTCTTACATTCTCACCACTTAAACTTATATCCTTCTCCTGATAACGAATAACTTTTATTTTTATTTTCCAGGTAAAGTAAAGCAAACTTAGTGGTGGGAAAAAAGTAGAAATGATTTATCATGCATGGTAATATACACCCAAAACAAAATAACACATTGAATGCGTTACAGAAAGCTAAGCATAGCATCTTTCAGTTTTGTTAGCATAAACGCTATAACAGACAGATTTCAAATATGAAACACTCTGCTTGGAATTTGGATGGGAAACACCAAGACATAAATATAAAAAATGAGAATAGGTTTCCACTTATAAAAAATGGAATTTGAAAGTGCTAGAATATCCCTCCAACTTCTATCTTGCTAATTTTTCCACTTATTCTAGTTAGGAAATTTATTGTAGAACTCGGTGCACTTATTATATTTTGCTAATTTTGCATATGAGGGAAATTGATGGGAAAGAAGTCTAAGCTCTCTGGGTTCCTGCTATGCAAAAGCCAAGGAGACACGATAAGAATTAGCCTAAAAGTTGTGTAATTTTCAAGATGAGCAATTAGTATGCAGAATAGAATGGTGAAAAAGACTGATAAACATACATTGGCCATGACAAATGGGGCTCACCTTGATAAGCTTGGACTTCTTTCCCAGATTGTTAATTGTTCTGGTTAAAGAAGCCTTCATCCCATCTATATGCGTCCCACCATCGACAGTGCGAATGCTATTGGCATATCCCAACATTGTATCTGAATATGAGTCTGAACACCTGTCAACGAAAGAATTGATCGTGTATTAATGTATGATACTTGGTTAATGTTCATTTGAAGCCAATTTGGCGGTACAAAACAAAAATATAATTTTTACATTGAGCACACTAGAAATGAACATTCTACACAGACATTTTATAAACTTCATATATTTTATTAAGTACGAATAGGTAAAAAGATCTTCAAAACAAAACAGAAATTAGTATAAACAGAATGAACATTCTACCACTGAAGAGCCACATCAACCGTTATACCATCAACTTCTTTTCTGAAACCTAGAACATCATGAAGTGTTTTCTGCACAATATAACATATTGACACCAATGGGTGAGTGATGGTGAACGGTACTAACCTGTAAGCGTGTAGATTTCAGAATAGATGAAAATGTTGATTTCAATTTTTCAATTATCAATCTCATACATACATATGTAATTAATATCGTATAATATCATTATATGGGGGTATCGAACTTCAAGCGATATTTTCTTTAAAATATCAGTTAAAATATCAGTCAATGAGGTATTTGTTGGTATATTGGTGATAGTTCTGATCAAGATTTGAGAACTCGGTTTCGGTCTCGCTTTCGCCCAGTTGAAATTTTCTTAGTTTTGGACAATTTTGTAAATTTCGGTTTTGATTTCGGTTTCTATTTTCAATGATCTGTTGATGTAAATGTAATAATAATCACTATAAATAAAACTATAAAATATAATACAACATAGTATACTATAAACAAATAAAATGATTTGCTTATAAAATAGAAAATTAATTGTCAGCCCAAATCCAAAATAAATCAAGTACATTTGCTGAAGCTTATAAAATGAAAAAAGCTGATGTCTTGTTCCCTTTCTATCAAGCCCAAGCTTAATTGTTAACTCTAATTAACTTGCCCAGCCCAATTTATATTAAACCCTAATTCAACATCGTCTCAAGTCGATGTCTTCAAAGTCGACATCTTTGACATCTCAAAGTCGATGTCTCTTCTCTTCCTCTCAAATTCGACGTCGACGGCTAGGAAAAAAGCCAAGTTGCTAAAAGCGAAGACGACGACCGATTTCGTTGAGGTAATGATTTGTTGAATACGAAGTGGTTGTATTATTCTGATTTCAATTTTTTTTTTCAGAACCCTAACCGAAACCGAATTTTTTTGTCGGTTTCGGTTCGGTGACCGACGATAACGGTATGGTACCACTGAAATTTCGAAGTACCGTCCGATACCTCACACCTTGGTTCTGATATATAGGAAATATTAGACTTCTATTTGATGCAAATATCAATGCAAATAGTAATACATATCCTTTTGTAAAAGAGTATAAATATCTCATATTTAAACAAAACTTATAAATATGTGAATTCCTTACACGTGCGCGCGCACATACATACATACATTATATATATAACAATTGTTTAAATGTTAAAAAGAGAACGTTTACATCTTTTCTTTATTACCATACATATTTTCTATAACTTGCTAACAAACGGTGAATTTACTCATATATTATTAGGATATTATCAATATATCGGCAATCTAGACCGATATTACTGATAATGATAATACCTAATTAGACATGTAATACGTTGTAAAGCAGAACTAATCTATCTAAGCTTTCATGCATATGAGGAAACTGTGACAGGTAATACGATTTACAACGTTCAGCAGTCCTGTCATATAAGCTTATTTGTCTATTATCATACAACATGCTTATTAAACTTATATGTAAGGAATAGTATTTATTTTATATTTTTTAGAAAAAGGAACAACTCAAAAAGCGAGGTAAAGCTTGTAGTAAAAAAATTAGAGGACACACCTTGTCGGTATTCAGCCATTTCACATATTCAACCAAACCACCAGCATAATAGTACTCATTATATTGTGCATTTGAGTCTCCATCCTCTTTTTTTAACGTTATTTTAAGCTGGAAAATAAAATTGTAAAAAGTAAAGACACATAAAAGCATTTGGAAGAGGATTTTTCAGAAAAAGAAACTGACACATAAAAGATGCACACAAGTGCACATTTTAACTACTTATGCTCAAAGCAAAAACTGCATACATTAGGGTTTAAGAAAGCAAGTTCCCTGATACGCCCAGCAATTGTGGGAAAGTCAAACAAAATGCCAGTGGTGAAAACTGCATTGAGAAGTCAAGATGAAGTAAGTTGGTTTAACCGTTTCAGAAGGAAAAAAATAGTGAAAGAAGGGATAGAAAATACCTTCTTTATCTGGCCAAAACCTTATAGAAGTTCCTTTACGAGCTTTCAGTTCATCTGAAAGTTTAAAGTATGTAAGAGCTGTTACTGGCTTTCCTCGAGAATAGATTTGCCGGTATTCATCGCCGTTGCGCCAAACCGTGACTTCTAATTTCTGCAAGTTATAGCAATCTTTGGTAATCTTCAATGTAGAACATTGAACTGGAACCGGACAATTGATAAAAAATAATACTGGACAGGTAAACATCAGGAAAAGAGATTTTAATTGAGTATTTTGTCAAGCATGAGAAATTCCAAGTGAAATCCCTTCTCCAATGATACTTATTGACCTTTATTAAATATTTAGTTACAGTTTTAAATGTAAAAATGTTGCAGCATACTTATAATATTCATATTTAGACAATTATACCAGGAACATATACCTCTGATAAGGCATTAACAACAGATAAACCCACTCCATGAAGTCCACCAGATACACTATAACCACTGCTTGAACCACCGAACTTGCCTCCTGCATGTAAGACCTAGCAATAGGCATGTTGTTTTACTTTTAAACATTCAACTTTTCATCAGAAATAGGTAATTATTAAAGTGCAACTGCATCCCAGGTGCAATAGAATTACGATTATTAAAGTGTAACTGCATCCCAAGGGCAAAAAGGTGATTAACATAATTTTTTAGCATGTTTGCACGTGTTTCTGCTGCAGCGTTTCTCACATTAAACATGAGTTACGTCTGCTTAAGCTTGCATCCGGTTGGAAGTAAGCTTACATTTGCAGTCAACACTGCAGTTTGCCAGCGCTCCAAATCACAGGGTTTGCATCAGGCAAAACAACTGTTAAAGTCAAATTGATATAATACTTAAAATTTAATGAAATATTTTATAATTTAACACCATAAATAAAATAAAATAACATATCATAATAACATGAATAATACAAATAACTAAAACCTAATCCCACTTCCAACCTTAATTACAACGTTGTTCCCAAGTTGTCAAACACTTTATTCACCAAAGTTCGCTTTAGCGGACTTACTTTTGCAAGCACAATCTAAGCGCACCCCTTGTATGATGTAATCCACATTATCACTCTACATTGGAAGTAACCTTTGTTCTTTTTTTGATGTGATTTGACATACTGACAGCATCAACATGTTGGATGGAGAAAATGAAAGACCCCACGAATGAATCGTGGAGGATGTATACCGGCTCTACAACATACATCTGAGTCATTAGCACTGTAGTAAAAATCCTTCTAGTCTTCGCATAGGCGTTAGGCGAAGTCTGTCTAAACTCAATCAGGGCGTTGGGCAGGACTAAACATCTCACTTAAGCATTTAGGAAGTTGTCTTAAGAATACATTGTCGTGCGCGAGCGTGCATGCGTGTGCTACATAATATAAAATTTTCAACTGAGAATAGAATACCATTTTCGTATTTGGCTTGAGAATTGAAAATTGAATGTTAATTACTAGTAGATAGGTATATTTTATACAATAGTAAATAAGTTTTGGCTGAAATATCTAAAATTTCATTGAAATACATGAGTTTAGCAAAAATACCGACTTCGATTAATGTCCGACTAAGTCCCACTATACGATTAATCTCTAATCCAAACCCACCACTTAACGTCCATCTAGCGATTTTCACAACCTTGGTCGCTAGCAAGGGACGTGCTTTATGCAGCTATTGTGGTTCAAACTCTGCACTTTCTCATCAACAACTTGGCTACTCCTTGGAGATAAAATGAAAAACCTAAGGAATGAATCCAAGGATGTATACCAATCCCGTAATATACATCCAGATCATTAGCAAAGAATGTGTTTCACTGCTCCACAAAAAACTTATCTCAGTAACCACCCTTTTAACAGATATGTGTGCTCTACGAAAGAACTACACCCAGAAAAAAGACATGATTATGTGTCAAGGAGAAAAGCGGTTACCAGAAATATTTTCATATAATTCTTAACCAAAAATCATGCTATATATATAAACCAAATTAAACAGTTTTCAATGTGATGGCGAGTTACTACAATAAACACTTAAATGGCACTCTACATTATCTAGTTTTTCAAGTTGTGCAAGATAATCCTATTAGCAACGACCTTATAGTATTGTGAGCAAAAGCAACTAATCTACCTGTGGCTGAAGTTGTGGAATGTAGTTTGAAGAAGAATTTTGTTGACAATAACTTTTGATTTCTAGAGCAAGCATGAAAAGGGAATAGCTTAACAGCTTACTAATTCTGTGACGCACAGCATCTATGTTTGTATGTTGCACTGCAGCCAATGACATTCCCACAAATTCTAAATGATTTACTAATAAAATGAGAAGCTGTTAACAGTAATCACATGTAAGTTTGAAGCTGCCTAGGAGTCTTATCAGCATGTATGTGCTGTTGACAATTCTAACGCACACTGGAAAAAGAAAAGGATACAAAAAAGGAAAAATGTGCAGAAAATATACCGTTAAGACAGTCTCCAGGGAAGACTTCTTCGTAACAGGATGTAGATCTATTGGAATCTGTAAACAAAGAGATAGATCAAAAAAGTGAATGTTGTTAATAATTAAAAAAGCAATAGCCGCTTTGCGGACAAGTTTCAATTTGTACGGCAATGAACAAATGAATAGCTTGATGTTAGCATTTCACCGTTCCTTACTTATGCAATACATTTATGAAAATTGTTCTGTTCTTTTTTATTTCATTGATAGCGCATTTCAATGAGAAACCAACTTAATACGTCATCGCAAAGGTTAGCCGTTTGTATATATCCTGAGTTGCTAAAAGTTGAAGAAGAGTTGGCCGCTATTGTATATGAGAAAATGAATGGAAAATCATTGGCAACTTTAATGTACAAATTTACTAAATATAAAATACAGGAAACACAGTGGCCCTACCCCACGTCCGTTATCTGTGATGCTAACAGAATTATCCTCATGCAATACTACTTCAATTTTTGAGGCATACCCTGCTTGAGCTTCATCAACAGCATTGTCTAATATTTCGTATACCTGATTACGATAAAAAAAATACAGATGGAAAGTGAAACATATGAAGCCAGGACTAGATCATAGTTTCATGACTTACCAGATGGTGCAAACCACGAGGTCCAGTACTGCCTATATACATTCCAGGTCTCTTACGGACTGGATCTAATCCTTCCAAAACCTTAAAAAAATGCAACAAAAACTGCATTTAGAAATTATTCAACAAAACCAGAAAACGGCTTATGAAATAAACAAATATTAGAGCTTTAGACTTCAAATATTGCAAGCAAAATGACATATGAAGCCAGGGCTACACGACGATGACAATGGAGGCTAAAAAAAAGTAGACGAAGATTACAAGCTGCAGAATAGTAAATCTAGTAGATGAGGAATAGCTCGAGTTTTGCTGTTGTATGTCATTTGATTTGAGGTGTTATTTGATTTTTTTTTTCTTTCATTGCTTTCCTCCTTTGAATCTTACTGCATCTGCTAGATTTGACTTTAAAGAACAAATAAATTTTTGTAACTGCCCAGACCGGAACCGATATTCTTTGTTGGTTCCGACCAGCACAGTCCGGTACTCATCCAATACCACCGAAATTTCGGGGTACTGGCCGGAACCTTGTTCAAACTTAACAAAAATTACTATTTATGTTTTACGAGGTCACGAGTTAAATTGGTGTTGACAAAATCCTTTTTATTTTCATAAGGTTGTAGGTTAGAATTCCAACTATGACAAAAACTATATCTTTACGTATGTGTTCAATTTATTTTTTTCTTAAAATAAAACCTACTTTCGTAGGCTAAAGATGTAGGAAGGCCCGCTCCAACCCCACCATGTTTTTAGTCGGGCCCTCACGGTGGCACTTTTCGATCCCGTGGATTTTATACCTTTCAACCGTGATTATTGCATGCCTCCACGAATAACAAGCCGCTAAACTATAACGGTCAAGGCTCGAACTCTCTCCCTCTGCTGGAAAGCTGAGAACTCCTGCCAACTCCACTAAAGCTGCGGACATTTTTTTATTATCTTGATATCAAAAGAAAAATACATTTAAAATGTTTATGCTTCGTCGTCTTATTTTACAAACATATATCAAATAATCCAATTAATTAACTCTTTATCTTTATGAACAGCAAATATCTTATAGAAAACTTTTTATGATTAACTGATCTTTTTAGTCTTTTGTTCTCATAATATAACGCTAGTATTACATGTGCTTCACTTTAATTTAAAAATTGGAAGCTGAGATTATTTATATGAATGTTTACGTTTCATTTTTAATCTTAAATTAAAACAATGACTTCCGCTTGTACAAATTCCAAAATATTGAATATGAATAATTTTGAGATCATTTGAGATTATCTATTTCTTATATCGTTATTTTACAAAACAAAATAAATCAATATCAACAAATGAAAAAAAAATCGGTTATTTTAACTAAATTAATATTTCTATAGTAGTTTAAAATTTTCTGGATTTAATGAATAAATTTTTTTATTCAGTTTGTGTCTAATTTATTTTTTTTCTATAATAATTGCTTTTTAATTATTAATTTCTTTGAAAAGTACGTAAATTGTAAATTTAAATCAAATTGATTTTATTAAGAAATTACAACATTCATTTTTTATTTTATTTTTTAAATTGGTTACTTAAATGGTAGTATATATTAGTACTACAAGTATTAGGTAGTATACAACATACTATATGTATATATATGTTCGAATCACGCTACACAAATTTCAAACCTATGACCTCTCGCACTAAAGTCAAAGTGTTTAACCATTATGACTACATTCATCCTTTTTAATTCGAAATTATTTAGCAATGATTTGAATATATAAAAATTGAAAATTTACAAAAGAAGCACAATTTTTGGTTTTAGAGATTTTGTTTTTATTCGAAAAACAATATTCTTGGTATCATTTTTAACTACGCATATTATTTATGTAATGATTTTGTATCAAATTAGACATATTCAATACTATATGCAGAATCAAGCTTTAATAATTTGATTTTGTCATGTTTATTTCAAAAATATTTTACACGCATGCATCGTACGTTTCAAAATACTTGTTGAACAGATGTAATGATGTCAACAAACGGATTTTATTGTTTGAATTTCAAATTATAATATATCATCTTTCATATGCAAAGCGTGTATTTTTTTTGTACAAATGTGTGTTGTTTGTACTAATCAATTTATAATTGATGCTCATAACGATTACCGTTTGTACTAATTATTTTCCTTGCACCTGTACAATGAATGTTGTTTGTACTGATTGTTGTCATGTTCATGTGAAAGGCGCATGTCATTTATACTCGATCACTATAATTTTGCAATCATGATTCTTGAGCAAAATTATTACAAGAACAAACACATTACCTTCATGAAGAAGCTATTTATAATAAATTAGTAACAAGTTTGTGACTTTTGAAGTGAAATAAAATTGTCACTTCATATTTTCAAAAAGTATATCCAGACGTTCTCAACCTTATTGAGCATCCACAATAGACCAAAATATTATGGAACAATGACCATAATAAGTCCCCAAAAAAAGCATCACTAAATGGTAAGGCATATAAAAGAACACAAGTTTCAACAAGAACTATTTCTACTTTACTAACCATGTATCGCACCAGAATTGATAAGCCATAATATTGTATGAGACCAACGTTTCATAATCAAAACCACAATTACATGATTCTTACTTGATAAATTAATGAAAGCATGATTATCGTTAGATGGAAATACTTTTGTGGCGGGAACATTTCCAGAAGCAAGACCAAATATTTGGACGATATCATTATTTCTTAAAAGAAAGGTGTATTTACGGCTTAGGCGTACGCCTTTCAGCTTTCAGGTAAAACAGCGCCCTGAGGCTTCTTTTTTTTTTTTTGCGTACACTGCACCTTTTTTATAACACTGGTGTTTGGATAGCTAAAGTTGAAATTTTGATAAATTTGGTCGAGTCACGATACGTTTTTCTTACTTATTAACTTATTTGCTACTTCTAATCAAACGTTCCAATAGTCGCTGAACAATTCAAGTTAGAGCAGAAACATAGAAGCTACTTCCCCTACTGATAAGCTCTTTGCAAACATGCTCTTGATAAAAATGCACATTATTCTTCGTTGGATTTGTCAAAAGCTGCAGAACTTCTCCTTCAACATATACGACACAATATTGGGATGAGCCAACCACATCGACCCTAATATTTCATCTTTGCCTTATTCCACAGAGGATAAGAAAAAATGTATCACAAACCTGAATTTGATCAGAACCATAAGCCTGGGATCCAATCTTCTCCTGAAAAGCTTCAGCAGCAGACAAACTGGAGTTCATAAAAGCCCTAGAAATAACTACTACCCCGCCATTATAACTCTTCACTCCACCACAAACCCTAAAACAACAAAATGGTCAAAGTTTACAAATCAATCGTGATTTAAAAAACCATAAATTTCGAAACTAACCTGGTTCTGAAGGGCAGGCGAGTGCGTGAACGGCGGGAGAAAGAGGTTGCCACACTGATGGGTTTAGAGATAAAGAAAGATGAGGAGGAGGAAAAGAGGCGGCGAGTAAGAAGGCGAAGATGGAGAGTGGATGTAGGTTTGAACAGCTCCATGATTTTTCTGAAAAGTTGGGAGCCTTATTTTTTAATATTCTATTTTGTGAAGAGGAAGAAGATAGAAGATAGGAATGGAAGAAGACAGAGAAAGGGTTTTGGTGTTAAACCCTGTTTCTCTGTTTGCACACAAAGCGCTCATCAGTTGCAAGCAAGATGGAACCCGTAATTTACGGTTCTATTTTGTTGTCGGGAACTATTTAGTTAACAATTTAGTAATACGCTTTTTTGTTTAAAAAAATAAAGTAATATAAAGTGAAAATACTAGTACATCTGTATAAAGATATAAAAACGGACCGTTGGTTTGTATAATTCAAGCAAAAATATTTTATTGTGATTTTTTATTAGTTTCAATCATATCGAAATGAGAATATGTTAGAATTCCTTTTCAGAATTTTGGAATTGACAAGTCATATGGAATTTTGTATTAGAAAATTCAAAATTGAAAATTTTAAATTGAAATTTCGAAATGTGAAAATCAATTACAAATTTGAAAATCTAAAATTACAAGATTTAAATTTCGAAATGACATTTTCAATTTATAAATGACAAAATTTGAATTTGAAAAAAAAAGCATATTTAAACTTTAGTTTAATTTTTTTCAAAATTCAAATATTTTAGAAACTAAAAAGTTCAGTCATCTAACCTTCTTCAAGAAAGAAAAAAGAAAATCTTTATGGAATTTAAAATTTTGAAAAATTTAGTAATTAGACTTTGAAAATTTGAATTTCCAATTTAAATTTTGAAAACCTGAATTTTTCAAAATTGATATACTTTTAGAATTTTAGTTTTAAAATTTACAAGAGGACATAATGAATTTAAAATCTTGAATTTTGAATTTGAAAAAATTAAATACGAATTTCTAAAAATATAAATTTCGTTCTCTGAGTTAGAAATTTTGAAATTATAGTTTTCAATTCAAGTCGTTGCCACAAACTAAACTATAGATGTCCATGATGTTGATGCATATCCAATAACAGTTGTAATAAAAAGAAATTGGTCAAATACTACATTCGTAATCTTTTAAACCTCTAAAATATTTTGGCAGATATTCAAAACCTCTCAAAAAATCATCAATCTTCTGTAAATCCAAGCAAAAATACAGGTTCAAAGTAAAAGAAAAAGAAAGGAATATCGCATTGTATGTTTATCGTGCAATGCTTACCTTCATATTGCCTTGAACGTTAAAGCATCGCAATTTCATAAAATTTTACCTTAAAGTAGCAAATAATTCGCATAATATCATACCTAAACAATTATAGGCTAACCCAAACAAATTTATCACAAAAACTGGTTTTTGACAATAGACAAGTCTATATGCAAACAAAACAGAAATGTCCTTAAAACAGTCTCAAATGCAAGTGATTGTGTGAATTGAAATCCTTAACCAACAACAATCAAAATGTCATCTTCAGAGCCTTTATAAGATGAAAGCGTAAGCGAATACATCTTTAGCTTTCCTTTTGCTTCCAAACCTGCACCACATACAAGTAAAAACAAACAGAAATGATGTTTAAATTTTTAGTAATATGCATAGCGAAACTTCAGTATAACAACATTGCGTTGAAACGTCATTTGCTATTAATTTCTAAATATGTGACCGTACTAGCCACGCAAAAAAATAGAATTTGGACTGAATAACATCAGTTTTTAGTTTAAACTTACTACAATGATGGTATTGTATGGTCTCCGTTATATGCATGCAGATTTTGATTATTTTTCAAGCACTATCGCAATGTACGTCCTTTCATTGATCAATAAACAGCCAAATCATAAACAAATACTCGTTTAACTCTGGCATGCTCCATTGATTCCTAAATTAGAGCATGTTTCATAGGGAATAGCCTTAAGCTAGATATTACCACGCTTTACTGAATATATGTTGTATATTCATGTTAACATTGAATCCAAGTTCTATAATATCGGATATTAACGACCGTTAGTTAAAACATATACAATAATAATCATCAACAGTTTTGAATATAACAATCATGCTAATATATGCAAGGTCCAAAAGACTAGAACATCCTAAATCATTGTAGGCGATTGATTCGTTTTACTCAAAAATCTACACTTTTAAAACAAAACCATAAAGCATAAGTAAAGTTTTCAATAAATTGGATACCAAGAAGTAAAGTAATTGTGTGTTCCTATAACATAGAGATTAATCCTGCTGTATAATTTTGATGATGCTAAATTATGACAAAGGGAATAGAAAAACATCATACACACACACATTGAGTGATTAACAACCACATACCCAGAGAGATGATAGCATGCACAAATATGCATTATCATGTTTAGAACTAGCATTCCTAGTTCTCTGCTCTAATGATTGCATATTCGTTCACTTTATCGAAAGAGAAGCAACAATTCAATGATATTTTTTTATTTAAACGGTATGCAAAAAAAATTAAAATTTTCAATACATCAATAATTAAAGTTAAAAATAGAAAGGCAACATAGGTGTACATTTCATGACCAGTTCAAAATGCTGCTACATAAAGCAATGATGTATGAAGAGAGTTTCCACATTAAGAATGGTACAAAGCCTAATAACCATTTAATAACACACAACCATGGTTTTGTACGCTCCAGTAAGCAATCACCAGAAAAGATGTTTAAACCCATCAGTAATAGGGAAATCATCTAAATCAAAAATATTTAAAACAGTTATACGTGCACTGGCTGCTGTGTAACACAGCAACACACCTTGGGCTGCTGGCTCCATCATAAATTATAACTCTTCAAGCATAAAAGCTAATCAAAATTACAAAAAACCAGCAATGATAACATAAAATTTCAACTCAGGTTCAGCTATAATAATACAACCATGGTACTTGATTGAAAAAATATAAACAATCATGAAATGTAAGTTTTAAAGTCCAGTTTTTTTGGAAATTCAACAAAGAAAACTAACTTTATTTATCGTGTGAGGAAAAAAGACTCAATCCGTCTAGATCATGCCAACAACAAACAATATTATAATATGAAAAATGGACTTGTGTGATTCCTATTATGCAATAACAAAAATAATAGAGTCTAACTGAGCCTACTAGTTTGTTTGAAATAATATTTGAAATTTAGAAAACAATGGGTTATACGCATGTAGTCACCTTTTGTTCGTCTATATGCTCATGCTCGGTTTTTTAATTGTTTTTGCTCTAGTACAGTCGAAAGCAACCGGTGTGGTAGTAAATTTTACCAACCAAGCAAGCGCTTATGACAATGTTAACCCAGCACTATCTTTTATTTGTTTGTATACACATAGTTGTACATACATTGATTTCATAACCAGTTGTATATTAGTACATGCTTCAGCATTTGGATTAAGAAGTGTGGTATTTGTTCCAAAGCTTACTTTAGATACGAATAGCGTGCTATCCATGTTATGTGAGAAGGCTAGTTGTAAACAAAATTGCGATTAAAATTGTTGATACAAGCAAGAGATATATACATGTTTAATTTGATATTCCATATGTGATCCAAATGATTTTAAAAATAAAATAAAAGGTAAGTATTAAAATTGATTAGTAAATATGTGGTTGCACTAAAATTAAACCTATAAAAAGCTATAATGAACATAGGCTAAGACATCCACCAATATTGCAGAATGGACCACAGACACAACTTGCTCAAACATTTTAATTTGGTGATCATGTCAAACTAAATAATACATATTAGGAGTGAATTTGTTGAATGGGTTCATGTCTATGAAAGATTTCAACCTCTTAGGCATATTGATGGTTACACTGTTTAGATTTACCATATGTTATTTTTGCCACTTTATAAATTATCACAAAAGTTGGATACCAAGCAATATATCATTTGCCAAAAAAATTCCTCTAATTAAACCCCAAAATCCTGGAGAATCCTTGAAGGAATTTTTAAGCAGATTCAACACAGTTGTGACTGAAGCAAGCGACGCCAAGGAGGACATTGTATTAATGGCTTTGATGGGGAAATACATCCCGATACGAATTTTCGTAAATGGTTAAAGATAAAACCACCGCTGACCATGGAAGAGTTTTACAGAAAGGCTACTCAATGTTGAGGGAGATTGTTTTCTAAAAAGTGAGCAAGTATATTAGTCCCACATCGGGGAGGGTTGTTTCAATATTTGAGTATATATGTGAAGCATCACATGTTCAATTAATTGAAATGACTAAAGGAGAAGGAAAAGAGGGCATTGTCATAACACGCACGCGTAGAACTTAATGAAGAAGTTTACAGGGAACAACCTGAGGGTTTTGTTCTTCCTGGAAATGAAAGATAGTGGAGTCTATGTACTAAGTCAATCACATTATATTCAAAAAGTACCCCCAATGGACTCAGGTATCAATCTTAATAAAAATGAGGGTAGACGCATTGCTCAACTCGAATACGCAAGCGCTATTGGAAGTATACTGTATGTCATGCATTGTACGAGACCTGACATAGCATCTGCAATATGTAAACTTGCACGATATACCAACAATCCTGGCATAGATCATTGGAAAGCAATTGGAAGATTACTTGGTTATCTCAAAAGGACCAAAAATCTAGGACTTGTTTATAATGGGTTTCCAAGTGTATTACACCGATGCAAGTTGGAACTAGCGCTAGTGATAATAAATCTACTTCGGGTTAGATTTTCACATTAGGTGGAGGTGCAGTTAGTTGGGCATCTAAGAAACAAACTTGCATTTCGCACTCCACGATGGAATCAGAATTTATAGCACTTGCTGCAGCAGGAAAAGAGGCAGAGTGGCTAAGAAATAGGTTATTGGATATCAAGATATGGCCGAAACCAATGCCAGCTATATCTCTACGTTGCGATAGTCAGGCAACTATGTCTCGAGCATACAGTAATGTATACAATGGAAAATCAAGACATATAAGCCTTAGACATGAATATGTTAGACAAATAATAAATGATGGTATAATTACTATTGTCTATATAAGATTCCGTGATAATTTGGCAGATCCATTCACAAAAGCTTTGACTAGAGAAATGGTAAGGACCACGTCAGTCGGAATGGGACTTAAATCCTGTATTGACAGTTAATCAATGATAGCATAAACCCAAACTTAATATTAATTAGCTTAATTTTAAGGTTTAATGGGTAATAACAAACTATCATATGATTGAAAAGCACTAAGTCAAATTAGTGTGAACTGTTACAGGTATGAAAAGGATGAGTTGATCAACTCTTAATAAAGTTCTAGATAATCTGGTAACAGAGACATTAAAAAGGAAAAGAACTTTACCTTTATAAACATGGAAGTGGTGCCGCTTTTAAACAAGAGTTTACATGGTTTGCTCTTGCAAAAGTTCATTAAGCCAGGATGGAGCACATAGCCATAACGGTGCTCACAGGAAGGGAAATTTTATTGGTAAATTGAAGTTGCATGTGTAATATTTCCGACTTTATAAATCAAAGAAGACTCGGTTTAAGTTAAGACCACCCAGCTCTTTTTTAAAGTCCTGAGATATTTACACTAGTACGTTGTTTAATCGAATAGATACCATATACGATGTGTAACTTCTAGGTAAGATAAAACTGAACATTATCAATAAAACAATCTAGTGGGGGATTGTTGAGGGAGATTATTTTATGAAGAGGAGCAAGTATATTAGTCCCACATCGGGGAGAGTTGTTTCAATATTTGAGTATATATGTGAAGCATCACATGTTCGATTAATTGAAATGACTAAAGGAGAAAGGAAATGGGGCACGACCATAACATGCACGCGCGGAAAGCACTTAGCACTTTGCATGTGCGCGTGTGCGAGAGGGGGTTTAGAAAGTGTATGGCTACTGCCTACCAACAGTCGTATTTTTTCAAATTTCAAATTTTTCCTCCTGGAAATAAACCGCTGTTCGGACAGTAGTTACACCTCTTTTCCAACGGTCGCACCCCTTGCCGAAGCAACTGTTCGTATACTATATAAGCATCTCCCCTGTCACTGTTTTAAATATATATGTTTTATCTTCTTCCCCATTAATAGCCTTAGCATCAATTTATCAATTTCACATCCACCAAATGGATGTTAAAACAGCCTTCCTGAATGGTGAACTTAATGAAGAAGTTTACATGGAACAACCTGAGGGTTTTGTTCTTCCTAGAAATGAAAGAAAAGTTTGCAAACTAAAAAAATCGTTATATGGATTAAAACAAGCACCCAAACAGTGGCACGAAAAATTTGACTCAATAATACTTCAAAATGGATTTACATATAATAGTGCAGACAAATTTATCTACTCTAAATTTACTAAGGAATATAGGGTAATTATTTGTTTATATGTAGATGATTTATTAATATTCAGCACTAACATGAAAGGGAGATAAGACACTAAGAGATATCTAACTTCAAAATTCAAAATGACAGATTTGAATGAAGTTGATACAATTATGGGTATAAAAGTTAGTAAAGATAGCGGGGGCTATGTACTAAGCCAATCACATTATATTCAAAAAGTACTACAGAAGTTTGAGAATTTAAAAATTAAAGATGTCAATACCCAATAGACTCAGGTATCAATCTCAATAAAAATGAGGGTAGGGGCATTGCTCAACTCGAATATTCAAGCGCTATTGGAATTATACTTGTAATAAATGCGGATTACGGATCTTAAGGCTAGGAATAACACTAGAGGGGGGTGAATAGTGTTTACAAGAAATTACTAAATCTTTTTGAGTTATTGTTGATTTGTACACAAATGTATGCAATATTCAGACATAGATATAATCACAGAAACAAACACAAATGCAGAAATAAAGTAAATGCAGTAAAGGAAAGAACACACCGGATTTTATACTGGTTCGGAGTTACCCTACATCCAGTCCCTCACAACTCAGTACGGATTTCCTTTCAAAAGCAATTCAACAATTACAACCCTTGGTTTCAAGGCTACGAGGTACACCCTCCAGAATCACAATCCTTTGGGTAGAGATACTTGATTTCCAGGGCAACAAGTTCACCCAATTGATTTCCAAGGCTACAATCACACATTTTCTCGCTTGATTGATTTCCAAGGCTACAATCACACCTTTTCTCGCTAGATAGATTACAAAGAAGCCTATAACTCTGAATAGCACTTGGATCTTGTTGAGATAGTGATAGAGAATCAAACCAGAAATTATCTAGTTAGATTCAATGTTGATTTCGGTAGAGTAATGATAAGATTTTGAATAAAAAAATGTGGAAGAAGAAGAGAAGTGAAAAACTAGAAAATATTATATAAAATTCGTTGAAACTAACCCCTATTTATAGAAGAACAACAGCCATGTCCATTCGTGAAAGGTTATGACGAATAGACACTTCTTTTGAAATTCAAATTTTTGGTTCTAACTGACACTATGTCGACATGGGGTACTAGGGCATGTCGACATCCCAAAGGAAATTTTGATGTTTTGTTTTTCTTTGAAAATAACATTTATCTTATATTAAAACTAATTTAAACTTTATAAATATACTTGACTATAGATAAAATACATAGATAAATATAGAGAATAATATATATAAAATTTTACTATAATTTTATATTTAAATCTAAGTATAAATGTATTATAATTAAAATATAGTTTAAAACAAACGAAGTTTAAAAACACGAGTTTATTAAAAACAAAAACAAAGAATATTTTTAGGCTAAAACATCTTTTTGAAAATCATTTGAAAGGATAATTTTTAAGACTAAAACATTTTGAAAATCATTCCGAAGTTGTTTTGAAAATCATTTTGAAGTAGTTTTGCAAGCTTCTTCCTGTAGAATATCTCATCGTATCAGGACTCGAGAACTTGTACAAAACTAGGATGTTCGTGGGTTTGTAAGCCACTTGTCGTAGGTTTGTAAGCTACTTGTCGTGGGTTTGTAAGCCACTAAAAAGGTAGAAATGAGTTCCATCCCAAAAGAAAAATGGAGTGAAGATTTCAGTGCTATTATGAAGTTTTAACATAGTTCTAGACTCAATACTTATCTTGAAATCTTGAACTCTTAATAGTCTTGATACTCATGAGTCTTCAATCTTGATATCTTGAATCTCTATACTGTATAGTCTTCATTCTTGGTACATGCATGGTTAAATCCTGCATATACATATATATCTAAACTATAATGTTAGTATTTATATTTTATAATCTTATTCTAAGGTTGTTGTCAGCAAAACCATCAACTCATGGACTAACAATTTCCCCCTTTTTGATGATGACAACCTTTGTTTATAAAATATTACTTTTATCCTATTGACTCCCCCTAAATCTATAACTCCCCTTTAATCTATGCCTAACTCTCCTATTTTATATTTCAACCCCTTTGTCATCGACAAAAACAAACAAACTCTAAACTATACAACTCCCCCTCATTCTTGTACTGAAGTACCTGCATTAATAAACTATATAATAAAGTTTATTAAGAAATAACTATACTTATAGACATGATATTCAATCAACGATTATAAATATATCAACGTATATTTATACAATCATCAAACCACACCAAGTATAAATCAAATCAATCAAAACAATCAATTTCAATCAAAATAATCAATTCAAACAAAGTAATAAAGCAAACAAATTAAACGTTACGGGGAACTTCCACCCATCCTTCTTCTCTGAAAATAGGGTCTACTTTGATGGCATCCCAATTTTCATTGTCATTTGTGAGAGAGACAGGAGGATGTGCTTCGTTATCATCCTTGTGCAGGGAAGAAATCATCCATAGAATTGCCTCGAAATGCCTTTCTTATTCCTTGATCATCTGCATTTGACTCAATTCTAAGTGTCGCTGGTTACGAAGAATGAACGAGAGAATATTCTTGAATGAATTAAGAGTTTCTTCAAGATTCTCGGATAAGTTACGAATTGGATTATCCATTTTTGAAATTGTGAGAAGAATGAGAGATAGAATAGATAAGAAATAATATTCAGTAATGAATTTTGGAAGAAATGGGTATATATAGGTGTAGAAATTCGTTTGAAATGAATAGACATATGGTAGTTATTCAAATTTCATATTCAAAATGAAGTACCATTTCTGACCAGTATATGTCGACATGGTCAAGGGGGGTATGTCGACATACAGCAGTGAAATTTGATGGTAATTTTGATTTTGTGAATAATTGTGTATATATATATATATATTTATATAATATACTAACATTTATTCAAGAAATAAGATAAGCTAGATAACAGAAAGGAAATTCAATTTCATTACATAGAAGAGTGATATAATGATTAATCATAAAGAACTTCATAAACACTCAATTTAAAACAAACTTAAACTAATTTGACATGATATGAAAATATAGAACTAGTTAGAGGATGATGAAGATGAAGATAATCCAAGTTTCTTGGTGACTTTGGAGAAAAACTTGTTCATCTTGGATGATATTTTGTCCAATTTCTTACTAACGGATCTTTTAAGAACCCGTTGATTCTCAACAATAATCTTTTGGTTTTTGAGAAGGGTTTTGTTGGTAGGATTGGAGGGATATTCAATACTTTCTAAAGATGTTTCTCCTTCTTCTTCTTCTATTTCTATTTCATCCTTTTCTTCTTCTTCTTCCTCTTCCTCCTATTCCATTTCTTCATGAGCCAAACGCTCTTCCTTTTCGGCAAGAGTCTCATAAGGTTGAAAAACATATGAGATTTTCATGAGAGAAATGTTTGAGATATTAAAAACTTTTCTTGAAATAAATTCTTCTCCTTTGAAATTTACTCCAAAATAGTTGAAAATCTGAGTAAGGTAAATTCCATGATATAAAGTGTTTTCTCCCATTTCAAAATTTTTAGGACGAAGTTCATCCAAAATAACTTGCGCCCAATTGATATCATAATTTTCGAAAATAGCAAAAAGTGCTTTGCACACTTTTGAAGTAGGATTGTTAAAATTTCCCGATCTTGGGATCAAAGTATGTTGTAAAAGAAGATTGACAACTCTTGCTTTAGGACGAAAGTTTCAGTTTTTAAATTCAAAGTTTTCTTCTCCTTCAAAAATATGATGAAATGTCTCACGATCATGTTCATCGATTTGAAAACTAGAAAGATCCATTCCCGTGTTTTTGCAATTGAGAATGGTACCCAAAATATCATAATTTAAAATAATTTTAGTGCCTTTGACACTACTCCAAATTTCATTATCATTTCCTTGATAAAATTCTCGATTGAGATTTTCATAGAAAATTTTAACAAGATTTGGGTAACAAACAAAATCATTTTGAGAAGAATCAACAAGACTAAGAATTTGATTGTTTGCAAAAAGAGTATCAATTTCATAAGAAGCAAAATCTTGAAAAATAGCAAACTTTTCGGGATGGACTTTTCCATAATTAGCATAATTGATGTATGCTTTTATTGCCTCCGGATTATTAAGGAGTTGCTCTTTCAAATTTCTGGAAAGTCTCATGGTGGAGGGGTTGCTTGAAGAAGCCATTAAAGTAGAGAATAGATAGCTTGGAGTTTTGAAGAGAGAGTTTGAATTTGAAAATGAAAGTTAAAAGTTGTGATAAAAGATAGTGACTACATAGATTTTTGAAAGACAGATTCTCTGGTTAAAAAATGCCTTTTCAGAGTATTGAATGAAGTGAAAAGATGGAGGGAAATTCAACCATTTGAATTCAAATTTTGAATTTCAAAATTTGTACCCATGTCGACATGTGCCTGTGAATTTCTATGATTTATTTTTCCTAAGAATTCTAATATATATATATACTTATTATTTTAATGTCTATATATATATATGTATATATTTGGAATATTATTAGAATTATAGTATATTCCAGAAAATATTATTATATTATTAAAAAATAATAAAAATAAAATAATAATAAAAAATAATAAAAAATAAATTTAAAATTCAATCAATACACCAATTCAAAATCAATCAATCAAGCAATTAATCATCTAATTCTAGGCATGCAATTTTAATCAATTGTATTGTAAATGTGTACCTTTTTCTAAGTATGTTTCCTTGAATTCGTTGAAGTCGTGAACTGCCGTGAAACATAAATTTGAATTATCTGTCTTCTGATCATCATCGCTTGAGGACGAGTCTGAGTCATCTAGAGTAGCAGTAAATGCATGCTTCCGTTTCTTTACTGATTCATTGTTTATAGGAGGATTCAACCTTTCTGGATATAGACAGTCTCTTTTGATATGGCATGGTTCATCACAGTTGAAGCATTTGACATTGTTTGGCACTACACTCTGATTTCCAGAATTCTTATAGTTGTTTCTCTTGAGATTATTCATCTTTCTATATTTCAGGAATTTCCGAAAATACTTGGTCATAAATTCTATCTCTTCATCATTATCACTGTTCGAGTCTGATCCGTCGGTTAATGCATTGAATGCCATTGATTTCTTTTCAGATGCTTTGCTTTCTCTTCTCCCGATCATTTGAACTTCAAACGACATTAGATTTCCAATCAATTCTTCCATCTTTAAAGTACTGATGTCATTTGCCTCTTCAATTGCAAGTGTCTTTTGATCCCATTCTGGAGTGAGAGAATTTAAAAATTTTCTGACTTGATCTTCTTCCGAAAATTCCTTTCCCAAGGATATTAAAGAATGCACAATATCTTGAAATCGACTATACATATCTGAAATAGACTCATTAGTATTCATTTTAAATAACTGAAACTGATTTGTGAGCATGGAAATTTTGGTCTGTTTAACTTTGCTTGTTCCTTCGTGAGTCACTTGCAAAGTTTTCCAGATTTCATATGCAGACTTACAAACTGACACTCTATTAAATTCATTCCTATCAAGTGAACAAAACAGAATATTCATTGCTTTAGAATTATTTTGTGCAACAGTCTTTTGCTCAGTAGTCCACTGTGCAAAATTAGTTGTGGGTTCAGAATATTCAGTTTGTGTGATATTCCAAGTATCTAATCCTATAGATTGTAAATAAATTTTCATCCTACATGTCCAATATGCATATTTACTACCATTAAAAAGTGGTGGTCTGGCAGTAGACTGACCTTCTACAAATGAACTAGTGTTAGAAACAATACCAGTGTTGGTAGCCATTTAGAAAACTTTTCAAAATTCAGATTATGAAACTTTTTGAAAACCTTGCTCTGATACCAAATGTGAGGAATGCGGATTATGGATCTTAAGGCTAGGAATAACACTAGAGGGGGGTGAATAGTGTTTACAAGAAATTACTAAATCTTTTTGAGTTATTGTTGATTTGTACACAAATGTATGCAATATTAAGACACGGATATAATCACAGAAACAAACACAGATGCAGAAATAAAGTAAATGCAGTAAAGGAAAGAACACACCGGATTTTATATTGGTTCGGAGTTACCCTACATCCAGTCCCACACAACTAAGTACAGATTTCCTTTCAAAAGAAATTCAACAATTACAACCCTCGGTTTCAAGGCTATGAGGTACACCCTCCAGAATCACAATCCTTTGGGTAGAGATACTTGATTTCCGGGGCAACAAGTTCACCCAATTGATTTCCAAGGCTACAATCACACCTATTCTCGCTTGATTGATTTCCAAGGCTACAATCACACCTTTTCTCGCTAGATAGATTACAAAGAAGCCTATAACTCTAAATAGCACTTGGATCTTGTTGAGATAGTGATAGAGAATCAAACCAGAAATTATCTAGTTAGATTCAATGTTGATTTCGGCAGAGTAATGATAAGATTTTGAATAAGAAAATGTGGAAGAAGAAGAGAAGTGAAAAACTAGAAAATCTGATATAAGATTCGTTGAAACTAACCCCTATTTATAGAATAACAACAGCCATGTCCATTCGTGAAAGGTTATGATGAATAGACACTTCTTTTGAAATTTAAATTTTTGGTTCTAACTAACACTATGTCGACATGGGGTACTAGGGCATGTCGACATCCCAAAGGAAATTTTGATGTTTTGTTTTTCTTTGAAAATAACCTTTATCTTATATTAAAACTAATTTAAACTTTATAAATATACTTGACTATAGATAAAATACATAGATAAATATAGAGAATAATATATATAAAATTTTACTATAATTTTATATTTAAATCTAAGTATAAATATATTATAATTAAAATATAGTTTAAAACAAACGAAGTTTAAAAACACGAGCTTATTAAAAACAAAAACAAAGAATATTTTTAGGCTAAAACATCTTTTTGAAAATCATTTGAAAAGATAATTTTTAAGGCTAAAACATTTTGAAAAGCAATTTTGAAAATCATTCCGAAGTTGTTTTGAAAATCATTTTGAAGTAGTTTTGCAAGCTTCTTTCTGTAGAATATCTCATCATATCAGGACTCGAGAACTTGTACAAAACCAGGATGTTCGTGGGTTTGTAAGCCAATTGTCGTAGGTTTGTAAGCTACTTGTCGTGGGTTTGTAAGCCACTAAAAAGGTAGAAATGGGTTCCATCCCAAAAGAAAAATGGAGTGAAGATTTCAGTGCTATTATGAAGTTTTAACATAATTCTAGACTCAATACTTATCTTGAAATCTTGAACTCTTGATAATCTTGATACTCATGAGTCTTCAATCTTGGTCCTGCATATATATATATATATATATATATATATATCTAAACTATAATGTTAGTATTTATATTTTATAATCTTATTCTAAGGTTGTTGTCATCAAAACCATCAACTCATGGACTAACAATACTGTATGCCATGCATTGTAAGAGACCTGACATAGCATATGCAATATGTAAACTTGCACGATATACCAGCAATCATGGCATATATCATTGGAAAGAAATTGGAATATTACTTGGTTATCTCAAAACTACCAAAAATCTAGGACTTATTTATAATGGGGTTCCAAGTGTATTAGAAGGATACACCGATGCAAGTTGGATAACTAGCGCTAGAGATAATAAATCTACTTTGGGTTGGATTTTGACATTAGGTGGAGGTGTTGTTTCTTGGGCATCTAAGACAAACTTGCATTTCACACTCCACGATGGAATCAGAATTTATAGCACTTGCTGCAGCAGGAAAAGAGGCAGAGTGGCTAATAAATATGTTGTTGGATATCAAGATATGGCCAAAACCAATGCCAGCTATATCTCTACGTTGCGATAGTCAGGCAACTATGTCTCGGGCATATAGTAATGTATACAATGGAAAATCAAGACATATAATCCTTAGACATGAATATGTTAGACAAATAATAAATGATGGAATAATTACTATTGTCTATGTAAGATCCAATGATAATTTGGCAGATCCATTCGCAAAAGCTTTGACAAGAGAAATGGTAAGGACCACGTCAGTCGGAATGAGACTTAAACCCTGTATTGACAATTAACCAATGATAGGGGAAACCCAACCTTAATATTAATTAGCTTAATTTTAAGGTTTAATGGGTAATAACAAACTATCAAATGATTGAAAAGCACTAAGTCAAATTAGTGTGAACTGTTACAGGTATGAAGAGGATGAATTGAGCAACTCTTAATAAAGTTCTAGATGGTCGGGTAACAGAGACATTGAAAAGGAAAAGAACTTTACCTTTATGAATTTGGAAGTTGTGCTGCTTCTAAACAAGAGTTTATAGGGTTTGCTCTTGCAAAAGTTCATTAAGCCGGGATGGAGCACATGGCCATAACAGTGCTCACAGGAAGGGAAATGTTATTGGTAAATTGAAGTTGCATGTGTAATATTTCCGACTTTGTAAATCAAAGAAGACTCGGTTTAAGTTAAGACCATCCAGCTCTTCTTTAAAGTCCTGAGATATTTACACTAGTACGTGGTTTAATCGAATAGATACCATATACGATGTGTAACTTCTAGCTAAGATAAAACTGAACATTATCAATAAAACAATCTAGTGGGGGATTATTGAGGGAGATTGTTTTATAAAGAGGGAGCAAGTATATTAGTCCTACATCGGGGAGAGTTGTTTCAATATTTGAGTATATATGTAAAGTGTCACATGTTTGATTAATTGAAATGACTAAAGGAGAAAGGAAATGGGGCACTGCCATAACACGCACGCGTGGAAAGCACTTAGCACTTTGCGCGTGTGCGAGAGGGGGTTCGGAAAGGGTATGGTTGCTACCTGCCAACAGTCGTATTTTTTCAAATTTCAAATTTTTGCCCACTGAAAATAAACTGCCATTCGCATAGCAGTTCCACCCCCTTTACCAACGGTCGCGTTCCTTGCTAGAGAAACTGTTCCTATACTATATAAGCATCTTCCATGTGATTGTTTTAAATATATCTATTTTATCTTCTTCCTCATTAACAGCCTTAGCATCAATTTATCAATTGCATATCCACCAAATGGATGTTAAAAAAGCCTTCCTGAATGGAGAACTTAATGAAGAAGTTTACATGGAACAACCTGAGGGTTTTTTTCTTCCTGGAAATGAAAGAAAAGTTTGCAAACTAACAAAATCGTTATACGGATTAAAACAAGCACCCAAACAGTGGCACGAAAAATTTGACTCAATAATACTTCAAAATGGATTTACATATAATAGTGCAGACAAATGTATCTACTCCAAATTTACTAAGGAATATGGAGTGATTATTTGTTAATATGTAGATGATTTATTAATATTCAGCACTAACATGAAAGGGATACAAGATATCGAGAGATATCTAACTTCAAAATTCAAAATGACAGATTTGAATGAAGTTGATACACTTCTGGGTATAAAAGTTAGTAAAGATAGTAGGGGCTATGTACTAAGCCAATCACATTATATTCAAAAAGTACTTCATAAGTTTGAGCATCTAAAAATTAAAGATTCCAGTACCCTAATGGACTCAGGTATCAATATTAATAAAAATGAGGGTAGGGGCATTGCTCAACTCGAATACGCAAGCGCTATTGGAAGTACACTGTATGCCATGCATTGTACGAGACCTGACATAGCATATGCAATATGTAAACTTGCACGATATACCAGAATTCCTGGCATAGATCATTTGAAAGCAATTGGAATATTATTTGGTTATCTCTAAAGGACCAAAAATCTATGACTTGTTTATAATGGGTTTCCAAGTGTATTAGAAGGATACACCGATGCAAGTTGGATAACTAGTGCTAGTGATAATAAATCTACTTCAGGTTGGATTTTCACATTAGGTGGAGGTGCAGTTAGGGTGGCATCTAAGAAACAAACTTGCATTTTGCACTCCATGATGGAATCGGAATTTATAGCACTTGCTACAGCAGGAAAAGAGGCAGAGAGGCTAAGAAATATGTTGTTGGATATCAAGATATGGCTGAAACCAATGCCAGCTACATCTCTACGTTGCGATAGTCAAGCAACTACGAGCATACAGTAATGTATATAATGGAAAATCAATACATATAAGCCTTAGACATGAATATGTTAGATAGATAATAAATGATGGTATAATTACTATTGTCTATATAAGATCCAGTGATAATTTGACAGATCCATTCACAAAAGCTTTGACTAGAGAAAGGGTAAGGACCACGTCAGTTGGAATGGGACTTAAACCCTATATTGACAATTAATCAATGATAGTGGAAACCCAACCTTAATATTAATTAGCTTAATTTTAAGGTTTAATGGGTAATAACAAACTATCATATGATTGAAAAGCACTAAGTCAAATTAGTGCGAACTGTTACAGGTATGAAGAGAATGAGTTGAGCAACTCTTAATAAAGTTCTAGATAGTCCGGTAACTGAGACATTAAAAAGGAAAAGAAATTTACCTTTATAAACATGGAAGTGGTGCCGCTTCTAAACAAGAGTTTACATGGTTTGCTCTTGCAAAAGTTCATTAAGCCGGGATGGAGCACATGACCATAACGGTGCTCAAAGGAAGGGAAATTTTATTGGTAAATTGAAGTTGCTTCTGTAATATTTCCGACTTTATAAATCAAAGAAGACTCGGTTTAAGTTAAGACCACCCAACTCTTCTTTAAAGTCCTGAGATATTTACCCTAGTACGTGGTTTAATCGAATAGATACCATATACGATGTGTAACTTCTAGCTAAGATAAAACTGAACATTATCAATAAAACAATCTAGTAGGGGATTGTTGAGGGATATTGTTTTATGAAGAGGGAGCAAGTATATTAGTCCCACATCGGGGAGAGTTTTTTCAATATTTGAGTATATATGTGAAGCATCACACATTCAATTAATTGAAACGACTAAAGGAGAAAGGAAATGGGGCACTGCCATAACACGCACGCACGGAAAGCACTTAGCACTTTGCACGCGCGCGTGTGCGAGAGGGGGTTCGGAAAGGGTATGGCTGCTACCTGCCAATAGTCGTGTTTTTTCAAATTTCAAATTTTGCCTCCTGGAAATAAACTGCTGTTCGGACAACAGTTACACCTCTTTTCCAACGGTCGCGTCCCTTACCAAAGCAACTGTTCGTATACTATATAAGCATTTCCCCTGTCACTATTGTAAATATATTTGTTTATCTTCTTCTCCATTTATAGCCTTAGCATCAATTTATCAATTGCATATCCACCAAATGGATGTTAAAACAGCCTTCTTGAATGGTGAACTTAATGAAGAAGTTTACATGGAACAACCCGAGGGTTTTGTTCTTCCTGGAAATGAAAGAAAAGTTCACAAACTAACAAAATCGTTATACGGATTAAAACAAGCACCCAAACATTGGCACGAAAAATTTAACTCAATAATACTTCAATATGGTTTTATGTGTAATAGTGCAGACAAATGTATCTACTCCAAATTTACTAAGGAATATAGAGTAATTATTTGTTTATATGTAGATGATTTATTAATATTCGGCACTTACATGAAAGGGATACAAGACACCAAGAGCTATCTAACTTCAAAATTAAAAATGAAAGATTTGAATGAAGTTGATACAATTCTAGGTATAAAAGTTAGCAAAGATAGTGGGGCTATGTACTAAGCCAATCACATTATATTCAAAAAGTACTTTGGAAGTTTGAGCATCTAAAAATTAAAGATGTCGGTACCCCAATGGATTCAGGTATCAATATCAATAAAAATGAGGGTAGAGGCGTTGCTCAACTCGAATACGCAAGCGCTATTGGAGGTATAATGTGTGTTATGCATTGTACGAGACCTGACATGGCATATGCAATATGTAAACTTGCACGATATACCAGCATTCCTGGCATAGATCATTGGAAAGCAATTGGAAGATTACTTGGTTATCTCAAAAGGACCAAAAATCTAGGACTTGTTTATAACGGGTTTCCAAGTGTATTAGAAGGATACATTGATGCAAGTTGGATAACTAGCGCTAGTGATAATAATTCTACTTCGGGTTGGATTTTCACATTAGGTGGAGGTGCTGTTTCTTAGGCATCTAAGAAACAAACTTGCATTTCACACTCCATGATGGAATCAGAATTTATAGCACTTGCTGCAGCAGGAAAAGAGGCAGAGTGGCTAAGAAATATGTTGTTGGATATCAAGATATGGCCGAAACAATGCCAGCTGTATCTCTACGTTGCGATAGTCAGGCAACTATGTCTCGAGCAAACAGTAATGTATACAATGGAAAATCAAGACATATAAGCCTTAGACATGAATATGTTAGACCAATAATAAATGATGGAATAATTACTATTGTCTATATAAGATCCAATGATAATTTGGCAGATCCATTCACAAAAGCTTTGACAAGAGAAATGGTAAGGACCACGTCAGTCGGAATGGGACTTAAACCGTGTATTAACAATTAATCAATGATAACGAAAACCCAACCTTAATATTAATTAGCTTAATTTTAAGGTTTAATGGGTAATAATAAACTATCATATGATTGAAAAGCACTAAGTCAAATTAGTGTGAACTATTACAGGTATGAAGAGGATGAGTTGAGAAACTCTTAATAGAGTTCTAGATGGTCTGGTAATAGAGACATTGAAAAGGAAAAGAAATTTACCTTTATGAACTGGGAAGTGGTGCCACTTCTAAACAAGAGTTTACAGGGTTTGCTCTTGCAAAAGTTCATTAAGCCGGGATGGAGCATGTCATGGCCCGTAAATCCGTACCTCTTGATTAACCACTAATCTCCATTGATTAACTCAAAATGAACGGGAATACGAACTATGATGGTTTAAGAAGAAGAAAAAGGCAAAAAGAGTAGAAGAAGAAGAGAAGAAAAAGATAGAGAAGAAAGAAGAACAACAGAACAACATCAGAACAGGAAACAATATCAGAATCTTACACATCGCAGCGGAACAATATATAATAGATAAATAAATAATCTCTAAAACAAAGAACTATATCATTTTATACATACATCAATCATCAGAGTCAATATACAACAATGGACAGTTATATAACCTGTCCTCATATAGAATACACAGCGGAATAAATACTATCAGATACAAATACTACGTCTCGTCATCCAGCTTATCTCCAAGCTCCAGAATATCCAGAATATCCTGATAATCTAACTCTAGACTGCCCGTGTGGAAATTGGTGGGCACCCAGAGTTTAGAAGGGAACAATAAACTCCGAGTCAGTCATGGTGACTGGTGTGAGATCGTAAAACAGTTATTCTTTAAAATAAACAACAGGAAAACTTTAATGTCAATTCGCAATGCTTTTGGAAAATGAAACTACCATAAGACCTCCCACCACACACACAATGCAAACGCAGACTTGGAGGAGATTTCTTCTTATGATAGTCAAAGATGCTTACTACGCAAAAATCAAATTCTTTTTTATATTATTATTAGTGCATAGTGGAAAACATTTCGAAAGTAGAATATAAATCTTAGCCAGCATAGGTACCATTATATTATGCCTGCTATAGCTGCCTCCTGAGGAGACAGGTTATACAATTGAAATCGTAAAGGCTCGTATTGTTTCTTTGGATTTCCAACAAATGGTCAGGCTAAGGAACTTCCTATCCACGATGGGTACGTCCCTGGAATAGACGACTCGAGAACCTAACCGGATCTCTGCCAACACAAGGCCGGGTTACCTCTGCAAAAATAGGTAACTACTGACACGCGTATGCCATCCCCCGATCGTCACCGATCTTCCCGAGGATCCCCGATTTCCAACAAACCACATAGATAATAATAATGCAGTAACCACAGAGGTTAAGTATCTGGGCTCCATACCATGATACCACCTTTATCCAGAAGGAATGACATACACTAAGGGGCGCTACTCCCTAGAACCTTGCCGCATCCTTCCTGTTTCGACCATTTCCGGGGTGTGAGGCTCGACGAAGTCTCGTCCACAAAGCTACGCTTTCTCAAAAAGCCCTGCTTCGGGTCAACAAAATGATCAACCTATGATCACAAAGATATAAGATCAAACAAATGATCATATCGCAAATGATCAAACACTGATCATTTCACAGCAACACTCAGTATGCCACGTTACCAAATTGGGAATATATCGCTGATAAATTTCAACTACATAACCTCTGAGCTCGTACGTCTCAGAGAAGGGTGTTAAGCTAAGAGAATAAATTCTCCGCCACCAACAGAAATGTATTTGAAAGAAATCAGCTTTATATCTCAAATTGTAACGTCAGACACACAATCCATACAAGTCTGTTCCGGGATCGAACAGAACCGAAGGCACTTCTCACGAAGCCCTTGCACATCCGGATAATTTTCTAATCACGTCCAGACTTCCCGTCACTAAGGGTGATAAAACCTCTAAATCGAAGATCAGTCGATGTAGAGTAACTCGACGGTAATCCTTCCGTTTTCAAAAATATCCGGTCTTCAACACCGGTCTTCGAATGCAATTCATAACGACGTATCACATATTCGGAATGGGTTATACGACCCCATGGTCCTTTCCCGGCTAACCCGAATAGTGAGCGCTTATTTAAAAATAAGTGTGGCATTCAAATTCATCCAATTCACAACAAATACCATTCAAGGTAAATATTGATAGTCGGTTATTTAACTATCAATAAAGATGCGCAACATCATCAGATTCCAAATAATTTTCCAAATTATTTATCTTCCAAAATATCTTTACTAGATATAAAATTTCCACACTTCAAAAATAAATCAACGTTTATTTTTCTAAACAGTTTCCCTTTCCTTTATAAATTCCATATTGAATTTATATTTTCAAAAATATCTACTGATATACGATTTTCAATCGTTTTCAAATATCCAATTTCAATTTATCTTTAAGAAGATAAAATCTCAAAACGTTTCATTTCATTTTGGGAAATGCATTTCCCTACTTATTTAATAATAAGTATTTCACAAATCATTTATTTTCAACACTTGAAAAATATTCGATATACTTAAATCAATATTAAGTACATATTCATTCTTTAAGGAAATCAATTCTTTTTAACAACATCTATTTGAGTCAAAACTAATGTTGCGTAAAACATCGTTACGACGACTCGAAATCAATAGTATAGGGATTCGGATTTTAAGATAGATATATATAAATCCCAATACTACATAAAACATTTTCTTCCGAAAATCATTTACTATAACAACAGTGTTATAGTCCATCATTTCCTTATATTTTCGAAAACGCCTATTTCAACAATGAACGTTGAAATCTATGCTTTCAATTCACAATACATTTTAAAACATCTTTTAAAATGTTTAACTTCATTTTTAATATCACTTCTTCAAAAAATGAATCCATTTTATTCAATAATATATTCACTGTCCAAAATCGTGAATATACTTCACTTAACCAAATTTCAATCTTTCCTACACATTTATTTCAAAAATAATTCGCTATCCAAAATCGCGAATATATCTTCTTTAAAAATCTTCTATATTTAATTTATCAAATTCAATCTATTTCGAATTTATAAACACGTTTATAAATTCTATTTCCATTTTAATAACAACTTCAACTTATAAATCTTCTTTTTATTAGCTTCTATATTTTACTTATCAAAATAAGTGATTTCGGATTTATAAACAACTTTTATAAATTCCAATTCTATTTATAAAAATTCAATACCAAATCAATTTCAATATTGATTTCTAAATTTATTTTCAACCTTAAATAAAATTTCCATATTGATTTCTCAAAAATTCATTTTCCAAATATTAAATCAATTACAGATTGATTTCTAATTTTATTTATCACTACTAAATAAATTCCTTATTTTTCTCAAATTATTCAATATTCTGTTTTAAATGGATTCTTCAAGTTGAAATCATTTTACATTGATTTCCCAAATTATTTCAATTTTACCAATTGAATTCCTAAAGGGATTTCCAACTTATCTCCTTTTAAATAAATTCCTCTTTAAGAAAATAAATTCCTTTATCTTTTTCAAACTATTTAGAAATCCAATTTTAATTAAATTCTTCAATTTAAAAATCACTATTATAAGAAATCCATTTATTTAACATTTTCACCTGATTCTGGAATTAATTCGATAAGATTATAAAAATTAACTTTTTATACTTTAAAAATTCCTTTCTTTCAAAATTTCTTCAATTTCAAAAATTGATTCACTTAGAAATTTTCTACTTGAATTACAAAAATTCAATTTCATTTATTTTTGGAATCCAATGATATCAAACATCCATTCAGCTAAATCTATAGCTTTCAAACAATTTCCAAACATCGATATGATCAATAACATCAATATAATCATTCACAGATTCATATCACAGTATAAATAAATTCAATCAATATGAGGGGTCCAGTTGGATCCCTCCAACCTGTTTCCCTGCATCCAAAGATGTTAGCACAATACCAATTCCGCTCCAGTACGGAATTATCGCGGTATATGGGTTTTATAAAAATCCGCTTACTAACGGCGCAATAGGGTCTCATCCGCTATACGAGGCGGGAAATCATCAATCCAATATATACATATGCCAATATGTATATATTGCTATATATATAGATATATCCTATAATATCTAATATCACATCCAAATAGCAATCATATCAAATCAATAACTGCAAAAATTCCACATTTAATTTGAGTGAGAAAAATCTCACCTTAGCTTTAATTTGCCATCCACTTCCATTTCTGCTTTGATTTCTCGTTTTATAGACCTTGTATAAACAATTTTATACAAATCATAAATATTCGAACAATTTGAAAAATTAATTTCCATTTGCTAAATTAAATTAACTAGTGATAAATTTTAAACCAAAGGATTAAATTTTAACTAATTTCCTTGAAAATCTTTTTATAACAAAAATGATTAAAAAGGTTAATTACCAAAAATACATTTATTTTTCTTCACTACTATATGTATATATTTAAAAGAACAAGATAAATTTTTTTTTTACCTTACAGTATAAATACTTCTAACACAAATAGGTACTTAGATTTATTTGTATACATCTTTAAATCAAAACTGCATTATATACATATACTTATCATTATTTTTCTAACAGAAACTTTATCTATAACTATATAAAATTTTCTGTTTAACTGTATTTCCTGTAAAAGAAATTAAAAATCTCTATTATACTCCACTGTTTTGCTTCCCAAGATTACATATACTTACTGTTTTAAATGAAATGTGAATGTGAATGTATGTATATATTTCTTTTAACATTTAATTAACAGAAAAATAAAATTCAAAGAAATTGAATCTCACCAGCTCGCGAACAACCCCTCACCAGCCTCGACCCATGCCTGCTGCCGTTCGCCTCCTATTCGCGGCCAAGCCCTAGCCCAATCGTCGTCTGCTTGCTTGTACGCCGCCTCACCCACGAAGTCGCGAATCCAATCGTGAGTCTAAATGCCACCGCGCCACCATCCATCGCGACCCTAAATTGATCGACGTCGCCTCTCTCTCTCAACTCGATTGCCAGAGGAGATAAACGCGAGGTGCTTCGCGTGCTACCCTGACCTCGATCGAATGCGAGCTCGACCAAATCGCGATACCCCCTCCTGACCATCTCGCGAAGCCCCCAGCCTCGCACATCTCAACCCGCCGCTGACGCCCTAAGTTGATGCCGCGCGATTTGATGAAGACGAGGGTAACTCGCAGCATCCACGCGAGATCATCGCGAGCCGCTTCACTCTAGATCGCAATGCGCGATTTTGATTTGCTATATTTTTTCCGAGCGAAGTCAAATGAGAATGGAAGGGAGAGGGAACGCGAATTTTTAACAGAGACAAATTTTTTTCTTTTAGGCTGGGTTCGATTTCGTTTGAATGTTTATGGGGAAGAGGGGAAATTTAAAAATGAAAGAGTATGCGCTGCACGATTTATTTTCGTGATTCTCGGCGTAGATACTGGGGCGTGATTTTAGGGGAGAACGTGTGTGGGTTGACTATTATTTAAATTTAAATTTGAATTGAATTTGCTTTAAAATTCCGATGCGTTTGCTCGCCATACGATCACGTATTAACTCGGAAAAATACGAAAATTGAAATCCGACAATAATTCAACGTTACGGACCCAATGGAACTGGTTTCATCGAATTCCGAGACTGTTTAAAAAAAATGACTATTTTTAAATATCGATTCGAACAATTAATTTCAAAACTGATCAAATCAATTCCAACTTCGATTCTGAAGCTTCTATCACCTTCAGTATCATTATAATAAATTTTAGAAGCTTTTGAAATATTTTTCTTCAGTTTAAAAATTGTAGATTCAGATTTTATTCAACTTACAATAGATTAAATTTTAAAATTTAATCGTCAGTTTCAAAGTTATATTCGGGATTCAAATTAAATCATCGTTCAAATATTTAAAATAAATTAAATATTCTCAATTTAATTCGTTCAAAATTCTGGGTCGTTACAGACTTCCCTCCTTAAAAGAATTTCGTCCTCGAAATTACAAGTTAGGAAAAATGGTTCTTAACTCGTCTACTCTTTTTCCAACATCTAATAGTTTTATCAAATTTTCAAAACAAATCTCTCTACTGGAGATTCGTTATTAATTCAACTAAATTTCCAACTTAAATTTCAAGTTTCAACAGCATTGTTTTACTTCAAAATTCAAATTTAAACTTAAATTCAAATTTTAACTTCCAAATTTTTTCAAAAATTTTCTAACGCCCTAAATTTTCGAAAAATTTCGCCAGCGTCTCCTTTGCGCGGCTAATACGGCACTACTACAAAACGTCCCTACGGACTCTCAGATTTCAAAAAGAAAAAGAAAAAGCCAAGCGGCTAGAGAAATAAGTCATCAAATCTCATATTCAAATTTAAATACATACCTTTTTCGAGCAATTCAAATTATCTTCGAAATCAAAATTCCAATTCCTTTTATAACACATGTATGTCCTACTAGCCATAATATCTAGTTACACATTCAAATCATTTTGCAAATTCAATTACAAAGTTTTCAATATATACTTCTTATATCCTCTTTAAATTCGCTATTGAAGTTACATATTCAATTTCGTTCAATTTTTCATTTCACATTCATTTGAACTTATAATTCACATTTTCAATTCTATTGGAATTCAATTTATCTTAAATTTTGAATTTCATTCCAATCAGATTTCAAATATTCTATAAGTTATCAACTTATCTACATCTTGATTTATACAATCATTTATACATTCACATTCACAATTCCATTTCATTAAGGAATTTTATTTTCAATTATCTTTTTTGGAATTCTATTTTCATTTATGAATCATATTTACAATTCGTATTCATAGTTTTTGTTCATATATGAATTTATTTCCTTATACTTTCAATTCACATTTATATATTTCATTTGTTAATGAACTTTAATTCCAATCACAATTACATAATTTACATTAACAATTTCTATTTGTATAAGTTATCAATTCAATCATATTCCATAAATATTCTTATACAGTATTCCAGAGTCCTTTCAACCTTTCAAAACCATTTTGAAAACAATTCAAATTTATCTTTTGAATTTTCAAAACAAAACTCAATTTTCCAAACAACTTTCATTTAAAACAATTTGGCAGCAATTTCTCTTTTGGAAACCCGAAAATGAATTCTAATGATGTGGCCATCATCATCAGGATTATTTTCCAGCGACCTAAAAAGTTTAGAGCTTTCATCTCTCCAGAATACCTTTCAAAACCTTTGAAATTCATTTTCAAATCAAAAAGGATTTAAACTTTCCAAATCTCCAAAATTTACAAACTCCTTTCAAAACATTTCCAAATACTTCTCTGGAATTCCATTTTAAATTACAAATCACATTTATAATTTACATTCTTTAATTTCATTTGTATGTGAATTCATCTCTTTATCTTTCATTCGTTAAATGGATTTATTTCCAAATCCTTGGTTAAAAAAAATTAGTTTCTCATTCAATTTCCATATATATTAATGATGATAATTAACATCATCACTTCCTAACAACCATGCATCCATATATCATAATAATTTACAGAAAATTATTTCTTTTCTATACAAAAATAGTTTTGGGCAAAATTATTTCATTCACCCTATTTTAAAACAATACTATGTCGTCTTGCCTCGTTTAAGTGTTTAGAAATCCCTATCGATAATATGGCATCCCACATACCGACCAAAATTCATAAACATCTCAACGGATAAGCAAACACAATATAAAACATTTTTATATTCACTAACAAATACGCGCTCGTATCCATTATTACACTCAACTCATTCTAGAGTACTACTGACTCTATCTCTAATGAGTAACACCCAACAGAGCAGGGTTGTCGCTTAACCATATGCTCTGATACCAAATGTCATGGCCCGTAAATCCGTACCTCTTGATTAACCACTAATCTCCATTGATTAACTCAAAATGAACGGGAATACGAACTATGATGGTTTAAGAAGAAGAAAAAGGCAAAAAGAGTAGAAGAAGAAGAGAAGAAAAAGATAGAGAAGAAAGAAGAACAACAGAACAACATCAGAACAGGAAACAATATCAGAATCTTACACATCGCAGCGGAACAATATATAATAGATAAATAAATAATCTCTAAAACAAAGAACTATATCATTTTATACATACATCAATCATCAGAGTCAATATACAACAATGGACAGTTATATAACCTGTCCTCATACAGAATACACAGCGGAATAAATACTATCAGATACAAATACTACGTCTCGTCATCCAGCTTATCTCCAAGCTCCAGAATATCCAGAATATCCTGATAATCTAACTCTAGACTGCCCGTGTGGAAATTGGTGGGCACCCAGAGTTTAGAAGGGAACAATAAACTCCGAGTCAGTCATGGTGACTGGTGTGAGATCGTAAAACAGTTATTCTTTAAAATAAACAACAGGAAAACTTTAATGTCAATTCGCAATGCTTTTGGAAAATGAAACTACCATAAGACCTCCCACCACACACACAATGCAAACGCAGACTTGGAGGAGATTTCTTCTTATGATAGTCAAAGATGCTTACTACGCAAAAATCAAATTCTTTTTTATATTATTATTAGTGCATAGTGGAAAACATTTCGAAAGTAGAATATAAATCTTAGCCAGCATAGGTACCATTATATTATGTCTGCTATAGCTGCCTCCTGAGGAGACAGGTTATACAATTGAAATCGTAAAGGCTCGTATTGTTTCTTTGGATTTCCAACAAATGGTCAGGCTAAGGAACTTCCTATCCACGATGGGTACGTCCCTGGAATAGACGACTCGAGAACCTAACCGGATCTCTGCCAACACAAGGCCGGGTTACCTCTGCAAAAATAGGTAACTACTGACACGCGTATGCCATCCCCCGATCGTCACCGATCTTCCCGAGGATCCCCGATTTCCAACAAACCACATAGATAATAATAATGCAGTAACCACAGAGGTTAAGTATCTGGGCTCCATACCATGATACCACCTTTATCCAAAAGGAATGACATACACTAAGGGGCGCTACTCCCTAGAACCTTGCCGCATCCTTCCTGTTTCGACCATTTCCGGGGTGTGAGGCTCGACGAAGTCTCGTCCACAAAGCTACGCTTTCTCAAAAAGCCCTGCTTCGGGTCAACAAAATGATCAACCTATGATCACAAAGATATAAGATCAAACAAATGATCATATCGCAAATGATCAAACACTGATCATTTCACAGCAACACTCAGTATGCCACGTTACCAAATTGGGAATATATCGCTGATAAATTTCAACTACATAACCTCTGAGCTCGTACGTCTCAGAGAAGGGTGTTAAGCTAAGAGAATAAATTCTCCGCCACCAACAGAAATGTATTTCAAAGAAATCAGCTTTATATCTCAAATTGTAACGTCAGACACACAATCCATACAAGTCTGTTCCGGGATCGAACAGAACCGAAGGCACTTCTCACGAAGCCCTTGCACATCCGGATAATTTTCTAATCACGTCCAGACTTCCCGTCACTAAGGGTGATAAAACCTCTAAATCGAAGATCAGTCGATGTAGAGTAACTCGACGGTAATCCTTCTGTTTTCAAAAATATCCGGTCTTCAACACCGGTCTTCGAATGCAATTCATAACGACGTATCACATATTCGGAATGGGTTATACGACCCCATGGTCCTTTCCCGGCTAACCCGAATAGTGAGCGCTTATTTAAAAATAAGTGTGGCATTCAAATTCATCCAATTCACAACAAATACCATTCAAGGTAAATATTGATAGTCGGTTATTTAACTATCAATAAAGATGCGCAACATCATCAGATTCCAAATAATTTTCCAAATTATTTATCTTCCAAAATATCTTTACTAGATATAAAATTTCCACACTTCAAAAATAAATCAACGTTTATTTTTCTAAACAGTTTCCCTTTCCTTTATAAATTCCATATTGAATTTATATTTTCAAAAATATCTACTGATATACGATTTTCAATCGTTTTCAAATATCCAATTTCAATTTATCTTTAAGAAGATAAAATCTCAAAACGTTTCATTTCATTTTGGGAAATGCATTTCCCTACTTATTTAATAATAAGTATTTCACAAATCATTTATTTTCAACACTTGAAAAATATTCGATATACTTAAATCAATATTAAGTACATATTCATTCTTTAAGGAAATCAATTCTTTTTAACAACATCTATTTGACTCAAAACGAATGTTGCGTAAAACATCGTTACGACGACTCGAAATCAATAGTATAGGGATTCGGATTTTAAGATAGATATATATAAATCCCAATACTACATAAAACATTTTCTTCCGAAAATCATTTACTATAACAACAGTGTTATAGTCCATCATTTCCTTATATTTTCGAAAACGCCTATTTCAACAATGAACGTTGAAATCTATGCTTTCAATTCACAATACATTTTAAAACATCTTTTAAAATGTTTAACTTCATTTTTAATATCACTTCTTCAAAAAATGAATCCATTTTATTCAATAATATATTCACTGTCCAAAATCGTGAATATACTTCACTTAACCAAATTTCAATCTTTCCTACACATTTATTTCAAAAATAATTCGCTATCCAAAATCGCGAATATATCTTCTTTAAAAATCTTCTATATTTAATTTATCAAATTCAATCTATTTCGAATTTATAAACACGTTTATAAATTCTATTTCCATTTTAATAACAACTTCAACTTATAAATCTTCTTTTTATTAGCTTCTATATTTTACTTATCAAAATAAGTGATTTCGGATTTATAAACAACTTTTATAAATTCCAATTCTATTTATAAAAATTCAATACCAAATCAATTTCAATATTGATTTCTAAATTTATTTTCAACCTTAAATAAAATTTCCATATTGATTTCTCAAAAATTCATTTTCCAAATATTAAATCAATTACAGATTGATTTCTAATTTTATTTATCACTACTAAATAAATTCCTTATTTTTCTCAAATTATTCAATATTCTGTTTTAAATGGATTCTTCAAGTTGAAATCATTTTACATTGATTTCCCAAATTATTTCAATTTTACCAATTGAATTCCTAAAGGGATTTCCAACTTATCTCCTTTTAAATAAATTCCTCTTTAAGAAAATAAATTCCTTTATCTTTTTCAAACTATTTAGAAATCCAATTTTAATTAAATTCTTCAATTTAAAAATCACTATTATAAGAAATCCATTTATTTAACATTTTCACCTGATTCTGGAATTAATTCGATAAGATTATAAAAATTAACTTTTTATACTTTAAAAATTCCTTTCTTTCAAAATTTCTTCAATTTCAAAAATTGATTCACTTAGAAATTTTCTACTTGAATTACAAAAATTCAATTTCATTTATTTTTGGAATCCAATGATATCAAACATCCATTCAGCTAAATCTATAGCTTTCAAACAATTTCCAAACATCGATATGATCAATAACATCAATATAATCATTCACAGATTCATATCACAGTATAAATAAATTCAATCAATATGAGGGGTCCAGTTGGATCCCTCCAACCTGTTTCCCTGCATCCAAAGATGTTAGCACAATACCAATTCCGCTCCAGTACGGAATTATCGCGGTATATGGGTTTTATAAAAATCCGCTTACTAACAGCGCAATAGGGTCTCATCCGCTATACGAGGCGGGAAATCATCAATCCAATATATACATATGCCAATATGTATATATTGCTATATATATAGATATATCCTATAATATCTAATATCACATCCAAATAGCAATCATATCAAATCAATAACTGCAAAAATTCCACATTTAATTTGAGTGAGAAAAATCTCACCTTAGCTTTAATTTGCCATCCACTTCCATTTCTGCTTTGATTTCTCGTTTTATAGACCTTGTACAAACAATTTTATACAAATCATAAATATTCGAACAATTTGAAAAATTAATTTCCATTTGCTAAATTAAATTAACTAGTGATAAATTTTAAACCAAAGGATTAAATTTTAACTAATTTCCTTGAAAATCTTTTTATAACAAAAATGATTAAAAAGGTTAATTACCAAAAATACATTTATTTTTCTTCACTACTGTATGTATATATTTAAAAGAACAAGATAAATTTTTTTTTTACCTTACAGTATAAATACTTCTAACACAAATAGGTACTTAGATTTATTTGTATACATCTTTAAATCAAAACTGCATTATATACATATACTTATCATTATTTTTCTAACAGAAACTTTATCTATAACTATATAAAATTTTCTGTTTAACTGTATTTCCTGTAAAAGAAATTAAAAATCTCTATTATACTCCACTGTTTTGCTTCCCAAGATTACATATACTTACTGTTTTAAATGAAATGTGAATGTGAATGTATGTATATATTTCTTTTAACATTTAATTAACAGAAAAATAAAATTCAAAGAAATTGAATCTCACCAGCTCGCGAACAACCCCTCACCAGCCTCGACCCATGCCTGCTGCCGTTCGCCTCCTATTCGCGGCCAAGCCCTAGCCCAATCGTCGTCTGCTTGCTTGTACGCCGCCTCACCCACGAAGTCGCGAATCCAATCGTGAGTCTAAATGCCACCGCGCCACCATCCATCGCGACCCTAAATTGATCGACGTCGCCTCTCTCTCTCAACTCGATTGCCAGAGGAGATAAACGCGAGGTGCTTCGCGTGCTACCCTGACCTCGATCGAATGCGAGCTCGACCAAATCGCGATACCCCCTCCTGACCATCTCGCGAAGCCCCCAGCCTCGCACATCTCAACCCGCAGCCGACGCCCTAAGTTGATGCCACGCGATTTGATGAAGACGAGGGTAACTCGCAGCTTCCACGCGAGATCATCGCGAGCCGCTTCACTCCAGATCGCAATGCGCGATTTTGATTTGCTATATTTTTTCCGAGCGAAGTCAAATGAGAATGGAAGGGAGAGGGAACGCGAATTTTTAACAGAGACAAATTTTTTTCTTTTAGGCTGGGTTCGATTTCGTTTGAATGTTTATGGGGAAGAGGGGAGATTTAAAAATGAAAGAGTATGCGCTGCACGATTTATTTTCGTGATTCTCGGCGTAGATACTGGGGCGTGATTTTAGGAGAGAACGTGTGTGGGTTGACTATTATTTAAATTTAAATTTGAATTGAATTTGCTTTAAAATTCCGATGCGTTTGCTCGCCGTACGATCACGTATTAACTCGGAAAAATACGAAAATTGAAATCCGACAATAATTCAACGTTACGGACCCAATGGAACTGGTTTCATCGAATTCCGAGACTATTTAAAAAAAATGACTATTTTTAAATATCGATTCGAACAATTAATTTCAAAACTGATCAAATCAATTCCAACTTCGATTCTGAAGCTTCTATCACCTTCAGTATCATTATAATAAATTTTAGAAGCTTTTGAAACATTTTTCTTTAGTTTAAAAATTGTAGATTCAGATTTTTATTCAACTTACAATAGATTAAATTTTAAAATTTAATCGTCAGTTTCAAAGTTATATTCGGGATTCAAATTAAATCATCGTTCAAATATTTAAAATAAATTAAATATTCTCAATTTAATTCGTTCAAAATTCTGGGTCGTTACAGAGCACATGGCCATAGGGGTGCTCATATAAAGAGAAATTTTATTGGTAAATTGAAGTTGCATGTGTAATATTTCCGACTTTATAAATCAAAGAAGACTCGGTTTAAGTTAAGACCACCCAGCTCTTCTTTAAAGTCCTGAGATATTTACACTAATACGTGGTTTAATCGAATAGATACCATATATGATGTGTAACTTCTAGCTAAGATTAAACTGAACATTATCGATAAAACAATCCAGTGGGGGAATATTGAGGGAGATTGTTTTATGAAGAGGGAGCAAGTATATCAGTCCCACATCGGGGAGAGTTGTTTCAATATTTGAGTATATATGTGAAGCATCACATGTTCAATTAATTGAAATGACTAAAGGAGAAGGGAAAGGGAGCACTGCCATAACACGCACATGTGGAAAGCACTTAGCACTTTGCATGTGCGCGTGTGCGAGAGGGGGTTCGGAAAAGGTATGGCTGCTGCCTGCCAATAGTCGTATTTTTTCAAATTTCAAATTTTACCTCCTGGAAATAAACTGCCGTTCGGACAGCAGTTACACCTCTTTTCCAACGGTCGCGTCCCTTGCTAGAGCAACTGTTCGTATACTATATAAGCATCTCCCCTGTCACTATTTTAAATATATCTGTTTTATCTTCTTCCCCACTAATAAAATCCCATCGAATCCACAGACATTGCTATATCTTTGGATTCAGGTTTTGTTGTATCCTGGGAAGCAATTTGCCATCCAACCCATTAGCAAACTCTAAATGTGTGGGGGCAAATATTACTTTAAGGACAACGATTACGCGCCTAAAAAACAAATCCTCTCAGATTCTGCAAATTGCTCAATAAACTTAAAGCAATATCCGCTATGGAAAACGGATCAGAATCTGCATTCAAACTAATGAACCAGGGCTTCGTTAGGCTTGACAGACTGGATGAAGCTAACTTTACTTGCTGGCTGGACAAAATGAAGTTCCTTCGTACCACTCTATAGGTCTCCTACGTGCTCGATGAAAACCTTCCCGCGCTGCCTCCTCCAACAGAAAAAGACAGAGACGAATTAAGGCAGCAAAGACTAAAGCGCAGGGAAGATGAACTGTTATGTCAAGGCCACATTCTCAACACCTTATCAGACCGCTTATATGATTTTTACACTCCAATGAAGTCGCCTAAAGAAATCTGGGATGCACTGGAAACAAAGTACAAGATCGAGAAAATTGGGACAGATAAGTTTCTCACTCTTCAATATTTTGAATTTCAAATGAAAGACAATGTTTCAGTCATGGATCAGATGCATGACTTGCAAGTTCTGGTTAGCAAACTTGGTGACTTAAAGGTGCAGATTCTAGAATCAGTCCAAGTTGGGGCTATAATCGTAAAACTTCCACCAAGTTGGAACAACTATCGCAAAAAGCTCTTGCATATGACTGAAGAACTCACATTGGAAAAGATCAAAAGCACATACGAATTGAGGAAGAAAACAAAATTCGTGATGGTGTTTTCCCTTCTTCCACTGTTAATAACGCGACTTCTAGAAAGAAAAGAAAGGGAAACCAGAACCAGAACTTCAAACCAAACAAAAAGAGCAAGCAGGGAAGCGACTCTAATCCAAAAGACAAAAAGAATAAGGGATGCTTCAACTATGGGAAACTTGGGCACTACAAGCGTGACTGCAGGGCTCCTCTAAAATAGAAAAATAGGAACTGCGCAAATATGGTTGATGCTGAGGAAATACAGGAAATCGTTGTTATGGTTTCAGATTTACAAATCGGCATGATAACTGACTTGCACATGGCTATTGCTGAAACAAAATCTTCAGATTGGTAGTTCGATTCCAATGCAACGGTTCATGTTTGCAATAGTAGAGGCCTATTCAAAACCTATATAGAGGTTGCAGATCAACAAAAGGTGCTCATGGGAAACAGAAATGGTGCAAAGTTTTTATGAAAAGGAAATGTAGAGATTCACTTCACTTCCAACAAGAAGATGTACTCCACGTTCCTGATATTAAAAAGAATCTGGTTTATGCATCAATCTTATGCAAAAGTGGTGTCAAAACAATCTTGGAGGTTGATAGTTAATTCTGTCCAAAAATGGCATGTTTGTGGGTAAAGGTTATGCATGTAATGGGATGTTCAAACTCAGTATTAATGAAATGAAAGAATATTCTGCTTATACCGTGGATTCTTTACCTTTATGGCATGCACGTTTAGGACATTTAAATTATAAATCTTTAAAGTATATGGCAAAACATGGTTTTATTTCTGTTTCAAATAATATGCATGATAAATGCGAAATATGTATACAAGCCAAGATTACGAGGAAACCATTCCCAAGTGCTGAAAGAAATTCGAAACTTTTGGATTTAGTTCACTCTGATATATGTGAATTAAATAGAGTTTTAACCAGAGGTGGAAAAAGGTATTTTATTAACTTTATTGACGATTTTTCTAAATACACATGTGTGTATTTGCTTAGAAATAAGGATGAAGCCTTTGACATGTTTAAACGCTATAAACCAGAAGTTGAAAATCAGAAATGTAGGAAAATAAAGGTTCTACATAGTGATAGAGGAGGAGAACATTTCTCCACTAAATTTTCTAACTTCTGTGAAGAACATGGGATTATTCATCAACACACAGCCATTTACACGCCTCAACAAAATGGGTTGGCAGAAAGGAAAAATAAAACTTTGGTTGATATGGTAAATTCTATGTTGTTAAATGCTAAATTACCACTTAACTTGTGGGGTGAAGCATTACTGTCTGCATGTCATTTTCACAATAGAATCACCTCCAAAAAAGCTAAAGTTTCTCCTTACGAACTATGGAATGGTCGAAAACCTAATCTAAGATATCTAAAGGTGTGGGAATGTATTGCCTTCTATAGGATGATTGATCCAAAACGAACTAAACTTGGTCCAAGGGCCTTGAAAAGTGTATTTGTAGGATATGCTGAAAACTCTAAAGCATACAGACTACTGGATTTATCCTCAAACATGATTGTTGAATCAAGGGATGTTGAGTTTATGGAAAATAAATTCAAGGACGATTCGACTACAAATCAATCATTGAGTCCCAATGTCATTCAAACACTAATAGATGCTTCTACACCTTTTGCTAGCGGTAAAAGAAAGGTGACAGAAGAACAAACAGAAATAAGGACACAAAGAATTTGGAAAGAGAAATCTTTTGGTCCATATTTTATATCTTCTCAAGCTATAGCATTTCTTATAGAAGGAACTAGAAATGAAGTTACTAACAAAATTCCTATAGTGCTGAATATAGAAGACGACCCAAAAACATACAAAGAAGCTATGACTTCCAGAGATTCCGCTTTTTGGAAGGAAGCAATTAATGATGAAATGGATTCAATTTTATCAAATAATACTTGGGTATTGGTAGACTTACCACAAGGGTCAAAACCTATTGGTTGCAAATGGGTATTTTGATGAAAACATAACAATGATGGTACCGTGCAAACTTTTAAGGCTAGATTAGTAGCCAAGGGATTCAGACAAAAGGAAGGAATTGATTTCTTTGATACAAATGCTCTGGTTGCAAGAATTACATCAGTTCGAGTATTGATAGCCTTAGCATCAATTTATCAATTGCATGCCCACCAAATGTATGTTAAAACAGCCTTCTTGAATGGCGAACTTATTGAAGAAGTTTACATGGAACAACCTGAGGGTTTTGTTCTTCTTGGAAATGAAAGAAAAGTTTGCAAACTAACACAATCGTTATATCGATTAAAACAAGCAAGATATACCAGCAATCCTGGCATAGATCATAGGAAAGAAATTGGAAGCTTACTTGGTTATCTCAAAAGGACCAAAAATCTAGGACTTGTTTATAATGTGTTTCCAAGTGTATTAGAAGGATACACTGATGCAAGTTGGATAACTAGCGCTAGTGATAATAAATCTACTTCGGGTTGGATTTTCACATTAGGTGGAGGTGCTGTTTCTTGGGCATCTAAGAAACAAACTCGCATTTCGCACTCCACGATGGAATCAGAATTTATAGCACTTGCTGCAGCAGGAAAAGAGGCAGAGTGGCTAAGAAATATGTCGTTGGACATCAAGATATGGCCAAAACCAATGCCAGCTATATCTCTACGATGCGATAGTCAAGCAACTATGTCTCGAGCATATAGTAATGTATACAATGGAAAATCAAGACATATAAGACTTAGACATGAATATGTTAGACAAATAATAAATGATGGAATAATTAGTATTGTCTATATAAGATCCAGTGATAATTTGGCAGATCCATTCACAAAAGCTTTGACCGGAGAAATGGTAAGTACCACGTCAGTCGGAGTGGGACTTAAACCATGTATTGACAATTAATCAATGATAGCGGAAACCCAACCTTAATATTAATTAGCTTAATTTTAAGGTTTAATGGGTAATAACAAACTATCATATGATTGAAAAGCACTAAGTCAAATTAGTGTGAATTATTATAGGTATGAAGAGGATGAGTTGAGCAACTCTTAATAAAGTTCTAGATGGTTGGGTAACAGAGACATTGAAAAGGAAAAGAACTTTACCTTTATGAACTTTGAAGTGGTGCCGCTTCTAAACACGAGTTTACAGGGTTTGCTCTTGCAAAAGTTCATTAAGCCGGGATGGAGCATATGGCCATAACGGTGCTCACAGGAAGGGAAATTTTATTGGTAAATTGAAGTTGCATGTGTAATATTTCCGACTTTATAAATCAAAGAAGACTCGGTTTAAGTTAAGACCACCCAGCTCTTCTTTAAAGTCCTGGGATATTTACACTAGTACGTGGTTTAATCGAATAGATACCATATATGATGTGTAACTTCTAGCTAAGATAAAATTGAACATTATCAATAAAACAATCTAGTGGGGATTGTTGAGGGGGATTGTTTTATGAAGAGGGAGCAAGTATATTAGTCCCACATCGGGGAGAGTTGTTTCAATATTTGAGTATATATGTGAAGCATCACATGTTCAATTAATTGAATTGAATAAAGGAGAAGGGAAAGGGGGCACTTCCATAACACGCACGCGTGGAAAGCACTTTGCATGTGCGCGTGTGTGAGAGGGGGTTCGGAAAGGGTATGGCTGCTGCTTGCCAACAGTCGAATTTTTCAAATTTCAAATTTTGCCTCCTGGAAATAAACTGCTATTCGGACAGCATTTACACCTCTTTTCCAACGGTCGCATCCCTTGCTAGAGCAACTGTTCGTATACGATATAAGCATCTCCCTTGTCACTGTTTTAAATATATATGTTTTATCTTCTTCTCCACTAATAAAATCCCATCGAATCCACATACATTGCTATATCTTTGGATTCGGGTTTTGTTATATCCTAGGAAGCAATTTGCCATCCAACCCATTAGCAAACTCTAAATGAGTGGGGGCAAATATTGCTTTAAGGACATCGATTACACGCCTCAAAACCAAATCCTCTCAGATTCTGCGAACTGCTTAACACTCAATACTTGCACTTAGAAGAGGCAAGTATGACTGCTGGGAAGGCGGTTGGTGGACAATTAGCTGAGGTGGTTCAAGGTAATGTGGTCGTGAAACAAATCGACGCGAGTTCTGGGAATGTCGTTGTTAATATAGGAAACAAAGGTAATAATCAGAAGACAAATAACTAGGGTAATGTAGGTAGAAAGTCGGACTTCGAGAAACATCCAAGGTTTCCAAAGCATGAAGATTATATGCCAGTAAATGATACGGTTGAAAATATCTACCTTGCAACATAAGGTACCGAACATTGTAAGAAACCAGCTCGAAGGTAGTCGACTAAGAGAGAGAAAAGGTCTGGAAAGTACTGCCATTTCCATGAGATACATGGCCATACTACGAACCAATTTATTCATTTGCGAGATGTGATTGAAAGAATTAATCTAGAAAAGGAAACTCCAATGGTATATGAAAGCCCTACAGGATGGAAGGCAAGGAAATGCTCAACCCCAAAGGTAGTTGCTCCAATAGGCCCAAGCTGGGCCTAATGATGATGTGCCTAGGAAGCTTGGGAAGAGACTTATTATTAACATGATAACTGATGGGTATCATCCAGTTGGGAAGAGTTGGAATGAGATGGAAAGGTATGGGAGTTCTTTAAAGCTAGTTATGCAGGAGAGTTACTTTGTCATTGAAGATGGAGCTTCAGTGAAGTAATTAAAGACCATGACTAATGATATTGTATTTAGAAACCGCAACGCAAGCGGGGTCGAAACATCTATACTTGACCCTTTGGCGATATCGGCCACGACTAGGCCAACAACCATAAGGAAAATTCTTATGGACTATGGAAATTATGTAAACATATTGTTCAAAAAAGCTTATGACCAAATGATGATGAATGGTCATAATCTGAAGCCAAGCAACTCCCAGATTTAGTGATTTACTAGAGAGGTCGTTAAGCCTATTGGGTATGTGGATTTACCGATGGTTTTGGGTGAAGGTAACCATAAGAGAGTGCGGGTTATGTCCTTCGTTGTGATGCACAAGTTTTTTATGTACAATGCATTTCTGGGCCGACCGGCCCTTCCAAGTTTCTAGGTTGGCCCTAGTTTCGTGGTTCTTAACAATGAAATCTTCTACAGAGAATGGGGTAAGAATCATCTAGGGTGACCAGAATATGGGACATGAATGCTACATCACTGAGCTGAGAGAAGTGAAGCATCGTGAAAATGGAAAAGGCATGGAGAAGACTCTCTACGTCATGTCAGTTGATGCACATCAACCATTGCCTAAACCCTGGCTTGGCTGTCATAGCAGGTTCCACAAAGCTATATATTCGAGGAAAGAGCCAAAGGATGCAAGGGAGGCTCTGGCCGAGTTGACAATTAACATCCTGATCGATCAGGATGACCCCACTCTGGTCTTGAAGATCGTATCTCAACTTAGTATGAAGATGAAGGAGCTGACAGCTTTCCTTCGGGCGAGCCTGGATGTGTTTACCTGGATGCATTCCGATATGTATGGAATATCGCCAGAGATAGCATGCGATGCATTGAATATTAACCCAAGATATCCTCCTATGAAGTAGAAACGGTGCAGCCTGGGTTCAAAGCGATCCGCTGTGCTAAAAAAAGAGTGGATAAGCTAAAATCCAATGGCTTTATCCGCAATGCTTTATATCTTGAGTGGGTATCCAACCTAATGCTGGTTAAAAAGCCTAATGGAAAATGGCAGACATGCATTGACTAATCAGACTTGAATAAGGCATGTCCAAAAGACAGCTTCCCCTGCAAAAGATCGACCAGTTGGTGGATTCAACAACCGAACATGAATTGTTATCTTTCATGGATGCTTATTCCGACTATAACCAAATTCCAATGCAGATCTCAGATCAAAAATTGTAACGACGCTAATTTTGAGTAACATTATTTAGGATATTTAATTAGTTAAATTAAATAAAATAATGTAAACGATTAAAGGATTGAGATTTGTGATTAATAGAAGGGTAGTCGTGCCTATTTGAACTATTGAACTAAGAAAATTAAATGAATTAAGTTAGGGTAGTAGACAAGGGCAATATAGGAATAAAGTATATTCTTACACCCTAAACCCTTAAACCACATTCATTTTACACGTTCAAAACAAATACTAAATAGAAGAGAGGTCGACCACCATTAAGGAAAATCAAGTAGAAGATAAAGCAAGAATCAAGAGGAAGCTTAATCAACTCAATCCAAGATCAAATCTCAACTCCTTAATCAGAAAACCAAGGTGAATAATAAGTTACATCTCATATTTGTGATGTTTTTGGTTTCTAGGTGAGATCCGAATATTTGCAAAGTATATTGCCATGTTTTTTATTATTAAATTGGATATATAGGCATGTTGATGATTTATGCTAACTCATATAGATTTTATTATATGTTTTTATGTGAAAACCCTATTATATGACATCCAAATGCCATGCGATTTTAATATATGATCAGAAATGACATTTTAGAGATATGGTTCAATTTTCATAATTTTCTGAATTAATGTGAACTTAATATTAATGTTCTAGTGAAGAAAATAGTTATTTGGGTTTAAAATTAATTACGGATAATATATGTATGTTTTGGGTCTGAAATTAATATATGTTAGAAAACATATTAAAAATGATTTATGAGAATTTTTATTGATTTTTCCTAAGTGTTTTAATAAGTATATAAAATTGCTTAAGGCATGAGACTTAAATGTTTTATATATTTATAAAAGAAGAAGGGGTATTTTGTAAATAATTAAAATTGTTATTTCAGAAATTTTGGTAGTACTTTTGGAAAAGAAATTAGCAACCAATCATGTTTTGATAAACAAGACAGGTTAGTTGAAAAGAATTACTTTAAAAGGTTAAGAATCAGTTTACATTCTTTTTACATGTTTCGCCACTTTCGCCACCTAGCTTTTGACTAAGTTCCTCCGCCTCCATCACCATCGAAACTAATGCGCATGGTATCAAAGACTTGGTACGTAGAGAATTGGATTGAGGCGAAAGGTATGAAGTCAAAGCAAGGGGTTCCGAAGGGGTCGAAGCCTTACTTCGCTTTTAAAAGAAAATGTGACTCCTTTGCTTTTGAAGAGGATGCTTTCGACTTAGATAGCTTTTGACCTGGTTAAATGATTTTAAGGAATGGTTCCGAAAGAGGTTGCACCTTTTGTTTTATAAAGAAGCTTTTGACAGGGTCGAAATCCCTTGCTGCCGCATTTTACCTTTCGAAGCAGTGCCTTCGAAAGGGTTTCATTGTTTTAAAACCCAAGCTGCTTCTCCAATGCTTACGAAGGGTTGGTTATGACACCATCACTTCTTTACTTAGGAAATAGTTTTCGAAAGAGTGCTTTCGACTTAGTTGTTTTACAGCCCTTTGTTCTGTTGAAGGTAAAACCCAAAGGTTTCGAAAGCAATAGTTTTAACTGGTTTCGAAAGGTTATTCAACATGTTTTACTTGAATCCAAATGCTTTCGAAAGGTTTGATTTTATCAAAGGGATTTAGTGCTTTCGAAAGGTTTAAGATCAAGGTTTCGACGGGGTGGTTCCCCAATGGTTTCGAAAGCTTTTAAATGGAAGGTTCCAATGTTTTCAAAAAGTAATGTTTATTGTGTTTTGATCAGAGGATGTCTAAGGTTTTAAAGCTTTTGAAAGAAAGGTTTTGCAATGTTTTCCAAAGGTTTATTAAGAATGGTTTCGAAAGGTATGTTCAGGCCTTTCGGCCTAAAGTTTTACTTGGTTTCGAAGGGGGTACTTTCAATGGATTCGAAAGGGGTACTTTCAAAGGTTTAAATGTTTTCATCAACAAAGTTTTGTGTAAAGGATATGTACATTGCAAGGTGATTTTATGTAAAGCATAGAGTATATTTTCCTTGTTTAAAGTATGGTTTAAAGGATTAAATCATTTTGAAAGAAAAGGTTTTCAAGGAAAATTATGGGTAGTTAACCCTAAGTAAAATGACTCGAATATAATAATAACAAATGGGACCGGTATAGGGTTGCGCCCTAAATATTAGCAATTAGCCCCTAGCTAAATTAGTCCAAAATTCCAGTGTGTAGGGCTTTGTCACATGTAAGACTAAAATTATGTTACACATAGAAAGGAATATACAGAAAGAGGATAGGTTATTGGTGAGCCTGCAAAACCATTAGGATCTATTGACCCTGGGAGAAATAAGTTAGGGACAGACCGTCCAAAAGAGGAGTATCTAACAGAAGTTAGATTATTTGTTTATTTTGTCTGGTAGGCCCGAGTCATCCAAATGTTAGTAGTTAACCAAAAAAAACTATATTGTTCGGACATATAGTCCGTTTGTTACCTGATTTATATGCTTGCATGATATTACTTTATTGTTTTAACCAGTTTTGGTTGCAAGATTATGATTTGCAAAAGATATGTTTTAAAAGGATTTTAGTGAGGATAAACCAGTTCCGCTAAGCGGCGTGGTCTCACTTAATATCAAGCAACCGAGTTGTATAGTATTATTCACACCAGGCTTTATGTCCGACTTGAAGTTTATGTTTTCCCTCTTAAACTCTCGGGTGCTCAAAATTGATTTGAGTGGGCTGAGGGTTGAGGATTTTCAGGTTTTAGTAAGGTGGACGAATAAAGCTTCCAGAGACGAGTAGGAGGCTGATGCTAGCTATATTTAGGAGTTGTTTTATTTTATTTCTGTTGTGTTGTATTGAGTCAGTTATGACTATTTAGTACTCTGGTCATCCAAGGAGGCATCTTCATATGTCGCTCTTGGCGTATTTATATAATAATTATATTTGATCTGAATATGGGAAACGTTTGGGATTATGTAACTTGGATATGAAATGTTGTTTTGAAATGTAATCAGAAAAGTGTTTTAATCTTTAATGATTTTATTTCATATTCACGTGCTTCTAATATTATGGATACCATTAACATTACCGTATTTGGTCATTGGAAGTTAATACTATGGATGACTGCAGCATCTGTAGCGCTTAGCTTCGGGCCTCCAAATAGGGGATGTTACAACTTAGTATCAGAGCATAGGTTTATGAAATCTTTAAACTTAAATAATTTTTGAAACATAATCCTAAGGAATTAGAGATAAGATTGGGGTATGGGATAACGCTATAGTAACGTACTTGTATTTGCTATATATAAGTATATGATATATCTCTATTCTCCTATCTCTCTTATGCTATTCTTCTGTATCTTACGAGGCTTGAATACAGATATGGATGCTAGAAGTGGAAGAGTTAACCTTAGAGGGGGAAGCACCACAACAAATGGAAATGCCAGACCAAATACCAGGAGAAACCCAAGTTAGGCACAAGCTAGAAATGTAGGTGAGGGAGTCCCGCAAGTTGACATGGGAGCAATGTATCAGTTCTTTGTCAACATGATGCAAGCGGGAGTTACTGCTAGAGTAGTTGGAGGAGGAGTTCAGGAAGCTCCAGAGGTCGACAACTATGCTATTCTGAGTAGGGATTATTGTAACACCCCGCATTTTTGGATAACTAAATAATTAAATAATGGTGAACAGTGAAAATAAGCATTTTTGGAATTGTCAAAATATGGCCTCGAAACTTATACCATTGTGTTCGTGGCGATTTTCTGATCGATTTCCATATATAACTTGTCGAAACCCGAGTTAATATGAAGAAATTACGAGAAGAATAAGAAATCAGAATTATATAAATATATAAATAATTAAACGAAAAAAAAGAGTAGGATCCCATGGGTCGACCCACAATGCACACAGGTCGACCCGTGTTTTGCCCTGGACGAGAAATCGTCCAAGGACGTGCCGAAGTTTTATAATTTGATTTTCGTGCAATCTCGAGCGTTGTTTTCTGGATCCAATGATTCGCAGCAAGCCTGTGACGTGGTTGCACCAAATTCAATCCTAAAATCCAACGGCCTGAGATCCCTAAGATTCACTATAAATAGAACCCTAGGCCTAGCTATTTTCTCACAATCAGATTTTCTCCCAATTGGGTTCATTGTCCGAGGCTGAACCCTAAATAGAAAATATTTCTAGGGAGAATATCTTTTTAATAAAAATATCAAACGCCATAGAAGTGGATCCAAGAAGGCCATGGATTAAAGTTAAGGACAACAGGTGAGTGGATTTAAATTATATCTCTTCTATGTTTATGATATATAATATCGTTAGATTTCCGTTAAATATTTAATTCAGCATTTGGACTAATTTCAGTAATTGGTTCTACTAGCTAGTTATGTTAAAACTGTAAATTTTGTAAGAAAAGTGTACTTATATTTAAATGTTATTATATGGAAAAAAGGAAAAGAAACTCAATTAAATATAAGTAATATTAGGCTTAAAAGTTGTAGAGAAAGGTATAAGCCTAAAAGTGAGAAATTTACAGTAAATTATGTTAAAATGGGAGAAATGAATTAAAAAGGGGAAAATCTAATAACTTGATTTGGAAGTTAGTGATAGATTAGTTGGTTGGTTTATAAAAGGGAATACATTTCCATTGTTTAATATTGTAAGAATAACGATAAACGTAATTGCAAGAATAAAAGCAAGAAAAATGGAATTAGTGCAAAATAGAGACATTACTATATTTTGCATTACCTAACAATTAAAGAAACAGTAAAAGAAATATCTTGCAGTTACGAGTTATTGTTTATAGCATTATTTAGTATTAAAATATGGAAATGGATTTTTAGTACAGTTTTTGTAACCAACCAAATAGAATAGAACTACTTCCTAGAATAAAAGAGAATAATGTGAAGCGTTAAAGAAATTAAAGAAGAGGAAATAATCAAGTTAAATATTTGACAAGACTAGAAATAATAAACAGAAATGTGACTAGGTCTGCATTTACTGCGCAGATAGATAGTAGAATAAAAAGTAAAGCAGTTATTATGATAAGTAACTTGTGATAGTTGGACATAGTCCCAAGCTTAGATTGTCATATAACTTAGTGTCATAATAAAAGAAGACAGACTAGAGTAGAAAAGAGACACTTGCAATTACATTTATAACATGTAGGTTATAAAAGAAAGAAAAGAATATAAAAGTGACAATTGCAAGTATAATTGTAACACGTAGATTATAACTAAAAAGAAAGAAATAGAAGAGGCTTATTTTATCAAACTTAGATCTTGGATTAAGTTAATAAGCAAAAAAAAAAATAGCAGTGGCCCATACCGGTAGCATTCCCTTTCAAATCTAGGACCGATGGTCTCACACGTGTGTGGGGCTGGGCATGCTGATTAGGATAAATAAGTAGCCAACAGAATAAGAAAAGTAAACTAAACGCATAATAAAAGATTAGACATAGGGTCTAATAAAATGGTAAGGTGCGTTTGGAATAGCTCAAAGAGAATCTAGATAAAGAGCCTAACGAAGCAGTCATCATAGATTTTTAGTACAGAAAAAGCACATCCAACTTAGTTATTTTAGGCTAGAAGGAAGTACGAGACTTCAACGGGACGTGAGGATACTCTAGGATGGCCCTCTGGGGTAGGCCTAACGAAGATGCACCCTCGGAGGCAGGTCTGTAGGTATTCCGTCAAGAGAATATGCCTTGACTGCTTTTGCATTGCAGGCCTAACGAAGCGGACCTTTGTAGGCAGTCAAAAGGTTGATGATGGAGTAGGATATTTGTATGACACCGTACTCTAGTTTGCGAGTAGGTTATAGTGGGTAGGATCCATAAGGATAGTCGCATGTGGATATCAGCCATCATCAGTCAGAGCGAGTTCGAGAAAGACTAGGGTTAAACCAACAGGCCAATGATTCTTTCACTATTGAGACATTGGATGAGGGGCACAGCCAATTGGATGTTTAGATTGTTTGCAGTAGGGCACAACCACTTAGCTCTTGAAAGGTCTTTCGATTAGTTGAGGGAGGCTGCGTGGGGCCTTAGCCACGATGAGAAAAGAGACAGACCAGGTAGAATATCTATACTGTAGGCCTAACGAAGCGGACCTTTACAGATATAGAAAACCTCCGACCGAGTTCCGTACAAGGTAGACCTTGTTGGCGGAATTCAGGGAGTAGACTAAACGATTACGTGTAGTCTTCAAGATACGCACTGGGTGGTACATTATGGATGTCCGAGCACTAGTATAAGCTAGTGCAGATGCAGTTTCACGTTTTCATAGTAGACGACGGAACATCTGTATTATAGGCCTCACGAAGTTGTCCTTTATAGATGTAATTACAGTACGCTCTAATAGCGAGACGATGGAGTCCTTTTCGAGGAGTAACTATGGGTAGTACCTAGGACCGATGCGGTCTTGTGGCATGTAGCTATATATATATATTGGTTATTAGATCTTAATCTACTAGGGAAAAGATGATACGATTCATGCACAGAGGCGAGAGTATTATAAACCCAATAAACCTAATATAACAGAAAATGGAAATAGAGCGGTATATGTAGAATTATGCTTAGAAGTGTATAATTTGTCCATTCACCAGAACTTTAGTTCTGACCCCCTCCTCATATCATCCCATAGGTTAGATAGATGGCAGAGATTTTCCTGCTTTGAGACACTTGTTTAGAAAATGTTGCTACTTTGGTGAGTATTTACTTATTACTATATTTTACTCAGTTCCGCTGCGAGATATTTATTTGAGCTCTAATATATTTATCTTTGCCTATTTGCAGGATACCAGACACCCAACTCGGGCTTTAGTGGATTTGGGTTTTAGCATTTTTGCGAAAAATACGGACCCACTGGAACTCGAGTTGTTACAATTATGCTCGGTTGGGAGGAAAGCCATTTATTGGTATTGAAGACGCACTTAAAGTAGAGAATTGGCTGCTACATTGCAAGAGGATTTTCGCTGATCTAGGGCTCAATGATGAGCAGAAGAGAAGACTTGCTTTTAGATAGCTTTAAGGAGTAGCGCCGTACTAGTGGAACAACGTTACAGTTAGAGTTAACGAGGAAACAATGACATGGGCTGAGTTCAAGAGGAGGGTTGGAGAGAGGTTTATGTCAGAAATTGCTAAGTCTGCCCTGCTTAGGAAGTTTGATGAGTTGGAGCAGGAAGACATGACTATGCTGGAGTATGCGATGAGGTTTGAGGAGCTAGCAAGGTATGGCTATGCTACGGTGGATACTGTAATTAAAAGGAATGAGAAGTTCATCAGGGGGTTGAAGCCTGAGCTTGCTAGGGCAATGTTACCGCATATCAGGGATCCTTGTGATGTTGTAGTAGAGATGGCTTTGAGAAATGAAGAGATGCTTGCTTTTCTGGTAAGAAATAAGGCAAAGGAAGTCCAGATGGGGCAGAGTCAGAAAAGGAAGTTCTTCCATAAGAAAGGAACTCAGAAGGGTGGAGTTGCAAAGAAGGGGAAGTTGGAGGTTGTCTGCTTTAAGCATGATAAGAAAGGGCATTTTGGCAAACGAATGTTGCTCAGGTGATGGAAAGAAGGTGATCGGGAAGAAGAATATCAGATGCTTCAACTGCAATCAAATTGGACATTATAAGAACCAGTGCAAAGAGCCAACTAAGGATGTCAAAGGAAAGGTGTTTGCATTGGAACCAGTTGCCTCGAGGCCAATAGCAGAGGAAAAAGGTAAAACTGTGTTGGGAGGTATGCTTACACTTCATGGTATGTCAATTAGCGGTCTGTTTGATACCCGTGCATCGCATTCTTTTATATCTCGTTGTTTGGTAGATAAGCTTAACCTAGAACCCTAATATTTAGTTACTTCCTTAAGGGTTGCAAATCCTATAGGAGGGTATGTGACACTTGGGATGAAGTGTGACCACCTAGAGTTTGATTTGTTAGGTCATACCTTTATTTTCAGTTTGCATGTGTTTGGCTTCGTAGGGTTCGGAATTATTTTGGGTATGGATTTGTTAAGTAAAATACGATGCTATGATATTTTTCCATTATAAGAAAATATCACTTAGACACCCTGACTGTAATGATCAGATTGTATATACCGTAAAAAACCCTAGTTGTGAGGTGAATGATTTGTTGGATGTTGTGGAGGTAGAGGACGAGTTAAATCGAGTTTTCATGGTTAGAGAATTCGCAGATGTTTTTGAACCTGTAGTAGGATTTCCACCGAAACGAGCCATTGAGTTTCAGATAGATTTGGTGCTGGGAGAAGAACCAGTGAATAGACCGCCAAGCAGGATGACACCTACCGAGATGAGGGAGCTGAAGGTGCACTTGGTGGATTTAGAAGGCAAGAACTTTATTAGGCCAAGTAGTTTACCTTAGGGAGCAGCCGCGGTGTTTGCCAAGAAGCCGTACGGATCGTTAAGGTTATGTATCGATTATCGTAAGTTGAATGAGAAGACGATAAAAAATCGATATCCATTGCCTAGAATTGACGATTTGTTCGATCAGTTGAGTAGAGCCAAAGTATTTTCTCAGTTGGATTTAGCAACAGGTTTCCATCAGCTTAGAGTAGCAGAGGATAGTATTCCTTTGACGGCGTTTAGAACTAGATATGGATCATACGAATGGTTAGTAATGCCGTTCGGACTAACTAATGCGCCAGCATTCTTTGTGGTGAACCGAGTTTCCCGAGAGCACTTGGATAGGTTCGTGTTGGTATTTATAGATGATATTTTGGTATACTATAAGAATGAAAGAGAGCATGAAGTTCACCTTAGAGTAGTGCTTGAGACGCTGAGGCAGCATTAGCTGAAGGCGAAGTTTTCAAAGTGTCATTTTTGGAAGAAGGAATTGAAGTTTCTTGGTCATGTAGTCTCAGAGAAAGGGTTGTCTGTAGATCCGACTAAGATTGAAGCAGTTAATAACTAGAAGAGACCCGAGACAGCGACTGAGATAAAGAGTTTTCTTGGATTAGCTGGGTATTATCGAAGGTTCATAAAGGATTTCTCACGAATAGCAGCACCGATGACCAAGCTAACGCAAAAGGATGTGAAGTTCATTTGTACCGATAAGTGTTGAGGAGACATTCCAGAAGTTGAAACACTTATTGACTAATGCACTTGTGTTAGTTGTTCTCGAAGGGAATCGGGACTTAGTAGTATATATAGATGCTTGTGGAACGGAGTTAGGAGCTGTGTTAATGCAGAGAGGTAAAATGATTGCTTATGCTTCTCGACAACTTAGACGCATGAAGTGAGATACCCAACTTACGATTTGGAATTAGCTACGGTGATTTTTGCATTGAAGGGGTGGAGACGTTACCTTTTCGGAGAAAGATTTGAGTTATATACGAATCATAAGTCATTGAAGTATTTATTCTCCCAAAAGGAGCTGAATATGAGACAACAGAGATGGTTGGAATTTATAGCTTCTTATGACTTTGGAATTGAGCACACGCCAGGAAAAGGCAATATGCAGATGCACTTAGCAGAAAACATCAAAATGCAGTATTGGCAATGGTAGCTGGGTGGAGAGATTTGGAAGCGTTGACGACATGTAGAGTATAGTGGAGATCTGAAGTTGGATATAGTGGAGAAACTGTAGTGTTATCATGTTTAGAAGTTCGACCGACGATGATTGAAAAGACTGCTTCTAAATAGATGGAGGATCGGATTCAGTATTAGTTGAACGGATCAAGAAGTTAAGGGATGGAACAGTGAGTGATGACTTGAAGGATTTCAGTCTTGATTACAATGGGTGGTTGAGAAAGAAAGGAAGATTGTGTGTTCCGAATGTGGGAGACACTAGGAAAGAAGTTTTAGAAGAATGTCATCGTTCGAATTTCACTATTCATCCCGGAGGAACTAAGATGTATCAGGACATGAAGAGAAGTTTCTTATGGAAAGGTATGAAGAGAGATGTAGGCTTATGGGTGAAGCAGTGTTTGAACTGTCAACAAGTAAAAGTCGACCATCAGAAGCCAAGTGGGTTACTCCAGCCGTTAGATATTCCGGTATGGAAGTTGGATTCTATTTCTATGGATTTTATAGACAGGTTGCCAAGATCTAATAGAGGAAATGAAAGTATAAGGGTCATAGTGGACAGGTTGACCAAGAGTGCCCATTTCATTCAAGTTAAGTCAACCAGGACAACACCTGTTTTAGCTAAGTTATTCATGAAGAATATAGTGAGACTTCATGGAATTCCTAGTAGTATAGTAAGTGACAGAGATTGTTTATTCACTAGCGAATTTTGGAAGAGTCTACAGGATACTTTAGGTACCAAGCTCAACATGAATACTATTTACCATCCACAGTCTTGGAAGATTTGTTACGAGCTTATGTGTTAGACTTTGGGGGATCATGGGAAGACCATCTATACTTAGTCGAGTTATCATACAACAGTTATCAGGCTAGTATAGGGATGGCACCGTTTGAAGCTTTGTATGGAAGGCCATGCAAATCTCCAGTTTTGTTGGTTAGAGAACGGGGATAGGTTGGTTCTTGGTCCGGATCTAGTTAGAGATGGTCCGGATTTAGTTAGAGAAGCTGCAGAGAAGCTTGAGTTGATTCGGGCTAGAATGAAGGAAGCTCGATCGAGGCGGAAGAGTTATGCTGATAGAAGACAGAAAGACCTAGAGTTCTTAGTAGGAGATCATGTTTTTATTAAGGTATCACCGATGAAAGGTGCAATTCGATTAGGAAAATCAGGGAAATTGGTATCGAAATTTGTAGGACCATTTCCTATTGTAGAAAGGATCGGGAAACTTGCATATAGAGTAGAGTTACTGAATAGTTTGGCAGGAGTCCATGATGTTTTTCATATTTCTCATCTAAGAAAGTGTATTAGAGACCCAGAGACTACTATAGCACCGATGGTGTTAGAGGATTTAGTAGTAGAGCCGAATTTGACTATAGTTAGAAAGCCAATTCGTATAGTCGCAAGGGATGAGAAGAGGTTAAGGAACAAGACAGTCAGATTAGTTAAAGTCCAGTGGAGCAACGATGAGAGAGACTGTACTAAGAGACTGAGAGTATAATTAGATATGCTTATCCTGATTTGTTTAATGGTATGTTTTACCTTTTGATTGATTTGTTGAGTACCTTATCGTAATTTCGACGATGAAATTCTTTAAGGAGGGGAGTCTGTAACGACCCTAATTATGAGTAACATTATTTAGGATATTTAATTAGTTAAATAAAATAAAATAATGTAAATTATTAAAGGATTGAGATTTGTGATTAATAGAAGGGTAGCTGTGCCTATTTGAACTAATGAACTAATAAAATTAAAATGAATTAAGTTAGGGTAGTAGACAAGGGTAATATAGGAATAAAGTATATTCTTACACCCTAAACCCTTAAACCACATTCATTTTACACGTTCAAAACAAAAAATAAATAAAAGAGAGGTCGACCACCATTAAGGAAAATCAAGTAGAAGATAAAGCAAGAATCAAGAGGAAGCTTAATCAACTTAATCCAATATCAAATCTCAACTCCTTAATCACAAAGCTAAGGTGAATAATAGACATATTTTTTATGTTTTTGGTTTCTAGGTCAGATCCGAATATTTGTAACGTATATTGCCATGTTTTTTATTGTTAAATTGGATATATAGGCTTGTTGATGATTTATACTAATTCATATAGATTTTATGATATGTTTTAATGTGAAAACCATATTAAATGACGTCCAAATGCCTTGCGATTTTAGTATACGATCAGAAATGACATTTAGAAATGGACTTAAAATTAATGTGGACTTAAAATTAATGTTCTAGTGAAGAAAACGGTTATTTGGGTATAAAATTAATTACGGATAATATATGTATGTTTTGGGTCTGAAATTAATATATGTTAGAAAACATATTAAAAATGATTTATGAGAATTTTTATTGATTTTTCCTAAGTGTTTTAATAAGTATATAAAATTACTTAAGGTATGGGACTTAAATGTTCTATATATTTATAAAGGAGGGGTATTTTGTAAATAATTAAAATTGTTATTTCAGAAATTTTGGTAGTACTTTTCGAAAAGAAATTAGCAACCAATCATGTTTTGACAAACAAGGCAGGTTAGTTGAAAAGAATTACTTTAAAAGGTTAAGAATCAATTTAAACATGCTTTTTACATGTTTCGCCACTTTCGGCACCTAGCTTTCGACTAAGTTCCTTCGCCTCCATCACCATCGAAACCAATGTGCATGGTATCAAAGACTTGGTATGTAGCGAATTGGACCGAGGCGAAAGGTATGAAGTCAAAGCAAGGGGTTCTGAAGGGGTCGAAGCCTTACTTCGCTTTTAAAAGAAATGCGCCTGCTTTGCTTTCGAAGAGGATGCTTTCGACTTAGATAGCTTTCGACTTGGTTAAATGATTTTAAGGAATGGTTCCGAAAGAGGTTGTGCCTTTTGTTTAATAAAGAAGCTTTTGACAGGGTCGAAACCCCTTGCTGCCGCATTTTACCTTTCGAAGCAATGCCTTTGAAAGGGTTTCTTTGTTTTAAAACCCAAGCCGCTTCTCCAATGATTTTGAAGGGTTGGTTGCGACACAATCACTTCTTTACTTAGGAAATAATTTCTGAAAGAGTTCTTTCGACTTAGTTGTTTTATGGCACTTTTTTCTGTTGAAGGTAAAATTCAAAGGTTTCGAAAGGAATAGTTTTAAATGGTTTCGAAAGGTTATTCCACATGTTTTACTTGAACCTAAATGCTTTCGAAATTTTTGATTTTATGAAAGGGATTTAGTGCTTTCGAAAGGTTTAAGGTATAGTTTTCGAAAGGGTGGTTCCCCAATGATTTCGAAAAGTTTTAATTGGTAGGTTCCAATGTTTTCAAAAGGCAATGTTTATAGTGTTTTGATTAAAGGATGTCTAAGGTTTTAAAGCTTTCGAAAGAATGGTTTTGCAATGTTTTCGAAAGGTTTATTACGAATGGTTTTGAAAGGTATGTTTTGGCCTTTAGACCTAAGGTTTTACTTGGTTTCGAAAGAGGTTCTTTCAATGGATTCGAAAAGGGTACTTTCAAAGATTTAAATGTTTTCATCAACAAAGTTTTGTTTAAAGTATATGTACATTGCAAGGTGATTTTAGTAAAGCGTTGGGTATATTTTCCTTGTTTAAAGTATGGTTTAAAGGATTAAATCATTTTGAAAGAAAAGGTTTCCAAGGAAAATTATGAGTAGTTGACCCTAAGTAAAATGACTCATATATTAGAATACCAGATGGGACCGGTATAGGGTCGCACCCTATACATTAGCTATTAGCCCCTAGCTAATTTAGTCCAAAATTCCAAAGTGTAGGACTTTGTCAAAGGTAAGACTAAAATGATGTTGCACACAGAAAGGAATGGTTATTGGTGAGCCCGCAAAACCATTAGGATCAGTTGACCCCAGGAGAAATAAGTTAGGGATAGACCATTCAGAAGAGGAGTATCTAACAGAAGTTAGATTATTTATTTATTTTGCTTGGTAGGCCCGAGTCAGCCAAATGTTAGTAGTTAGCCAAACAAAACTATATTGTTCGGACAGGTAGTCCGTTTGTTACCTGATTTATATGCTTACATGATATTGCTTTATTGTTTTAACCAATTTTGGTTGCAGGATTATAATTTGCAAAAGATATGTTTTAAAAGGATATTAGTGAGGGGAAACCCGTTCCGCTAAGCGACATGGTCTCACTTAATATCAAAAAACCGAGATGTATAGTATTATTCACACCAGGCTTTATGTCTAACTCGAAGAGTATGTTTTTCCCCTTAAACTCTTGGGTGCTCAAAACTGATTTGAGTAAGCTGAGGGTTGAGGATTTTCAGGTTTTAGTAGGTGGACAAATAAAGCTTCCGGAGACAAGCAGGAGGCCGATGCTTGCTATATTTAGGGGTTGTTTTATTTTATTTCTGCTGTGTTCTATTAAGTCAGTTATGACTATTTAGTACTCTGGTCATCCAAGTGGGACCTTCATATGTCGCACTTGGCATATTTATGAAATATATATTTGATCTGAACTTGGGAAACGTTTGGGATTATGTAACTTGGATATGAAATGCTGTTTTGAAATGTAATCAGAAAAGTGTTTTAATCTATGATGATTTTATTTCATATTCAAGTGCCTCTGATATTATGGATACCATTAACATGACCTTATTTGGTCACCAAAAGTTAATACTATGGATGACTGCATCATCTGTAGCGTTATCTTCGGGCCTCCAGATAGGGGATGTTATAAAAACATACCAGCTTCATAACTGACCTACGATTATATTGTTATCTTGTTATGCCATTTGGTCTAAAAAATGTAGGAGCAACCAACCAGAGATTGGTAAATTCGATGTTCAAGAATTAGATCGGGCATACAATGGAAGTCTATGTGGATGATATGCTAGTGAAGTCACAGCGATATGAGTGATGAGAAGTGCGACGAAGCTGATTTGAGGGCTGCTGCTCACCGAGAACGAGTAGCTTGACATTGTAATATAAAGGTCAGGAATCGGATCTTCGAGATCAACGATCTTGCTTTTAAACGAATCTTCCCTGGTCCAACGAATACAGGCTCGAGCTGGGAAGGTCTGTATGCTATTGAGCAAAAACTTGGAGATGGAACATTCAAGCTAGCGACCATTGATGGAATTTCGCTTCCGAGGGCATGGAACAACGAACATTTACGATGCTATTTCGCTTAATTGAATTGTTAACCCGCCTTTTGGCAAGGCCGTAGACAGGCGGATTTAACTCAAACGACTGCTCGGTTATCAAGGCTGGAATATTATGGTATTGGTTCAAATGATGGATAGACGATCAATCACGGATAATAAACATGAATATGTGGCAGGGATTCGGCATAGTCGATGCACAAAAAGCACGGGATACTTGGAATATGGATTTCGGGAAAAGTCGAGTTGCTTCGGGTTACTTAGAGTTTGCTTTGAGTCATCTTTGGGTTTACTTTGGGTTTTCAGGAGGGTTGCTTCGAGTCAGACGGATACTCGCTTCGGGTCACTAAGGGGTCGACATATTTACCTGGGGTCGGTAATGACTTCGGGTCGGCATCTAGCATGCTTCGGTTCGGCATTGAAAGATCTTCGGGTCGGCAAAGATAAGGGTCGACATATTGGAGAGAGGTCGGCATCTTAGAGAGGCTCTTCGGGTCGGCATGTGCCCAACCTCGGGTCGGTATAGGAACTTGGGATCAGCATATCATGTTACTTCTAGGGTTCAGCATTGAGGAAGTCGCAAGTTACTTTGAGTCATCTTCCATTTGGCTTCGGGTCGGTGTTAGGATTACTTCAGGTCAGTACCCTGGGCATTTGGGGTCGGCATATTAAGAACTCGAGACTGACAGTGATGAACTAGTTGGGCTCGACTGTGGTTTTGGTAGGCCCATGTAAGTCAAGAAGCCTAGCAACCAGGGTTTTGCCTATAAATACAACAAGCGGAGCTTCAAAAAAGGGATTTTTTCATTATGTTTCTCTTCATCTTCCACCTAAAGGCTACTCTGCCATTCTTGTTTCAAAAACTCTAGATTGTAACTGTAACTAGATTCAGTATAAATAAAAAGGAAATTTCTGGAGTGGACGTAGGCCGAAGTTAACCGAACCACTATAAATCTTGTCTTTTTTACTGCTTTCTTTTTAATTTTTGTTATTCTTCATATTATATCCACTACATATACTCTATCTGTGATCTGTGACTGGATATTAGTGCTTTCATTTGTGATTGGGTGTTTGTGACCATTTTTGGGAGCAAACATTTTGGTGCTTTCACCGAGAAAGCTAGCACTCATGGATTTGGAAGCTTGGATTTTGGATTTAAAGGCTTGGGAACTTGAATTCTGGAAGCTCTGGTTAAGCAATCGACAAGGAGACAGGTAACAGAGAGGATCCATCAAGAGAGAAGTCAGGACGCTTCCTTCGGAGCTAGAGCAGATCAAGCATCTATCTACATCACAAGGGATGAGGTGCAGACTATGATGGATTCCATGTGGGAACAGAAGCCGAAAAGGCAGGAAGAGATGATGCAGGATCTCTTCAGGCAAATGGGAACAGCTGGGACACAGAACCTAGGAAATGAACCAACTGCAGCTACTGGCAATGTGGGACAAGGAGTCGGAGCTGCAGAAATCTTTGGAGGTCAGATTCAGAACCAGAATGGAGAACGTGAAGGGAATCAGCAAAGGCCTAGGGGAAAACCCCCGGGATCGGAAATTGGAAGGCTCGTGAATGAAGCTTTGCAGGCTGGGGCCAACGCAAACGTGAACGAGCAACACGAAGAGTACTAACTAGAATATCCTCCAGGGCATAGGGGGCAGGGTGAAAATGCAAATAGGGGGCCACCCTTGGATGGAGACGAGTGGATGGCTCAATTGATAAGAAGGATTATGAGAGGAGGGCTACCTAGCAGAGGCTTGGAGGAAGTTAATTGGAGTCCGTTCACTCTGAATATCAGAAACGCAAGGAACCCTCCAAAATTCAAACTACCAATGCTTGAGGCCTATGATGGGAAGTTGGACCCGACTATGCACGTAACTAGATACATTAGGCATATGGAGGTACTAGGGGCATCTGAGGAGGTGATGGCAAGATGCTTCCCTTTATACTTGATGGATTTGGCTATGCTCTGGTTCAGGCAGCTAGAGAATGGATCGATCAGGACATAGGGCGAGCTAGTGGAACGCTTCATGAGACAGTTTAGGATCCACATTACGCGACTCAAGAATGTAATGACATTGGCATAAATGAAGCAAAGGATAGGAGAGTCCATAAAGAATTTTCTAATGCGGTTCAACGGAGCCGTGGCTTCGGTGGATCGCCCGGATCCATCAATGATTTTGATGGCGGCGGTAGCAGGAATTGCAGAAGGCACTGAGTTCAATGATTCATTAGCATGGGATCCACCACAGGTTCTCGGAGAGTTTTACCACGAGGCGGAAAGGTTTATACGATTAGAGGATGCACGTGCCGAAAGGCAGGAAGTGAACGCCGCACAAGGCGAAGGAATGTCTGGAGAAGGACGTGGAATGGATAAAGGAAAGCGAAAGCAGGACGATGGATATGATGATTCTAATAAATGGAGGAGAGACCGGGAACCCAAATTCACAACATACATGGACTTGACAAAGAATCTGGAATGGATTTACTTGGAAACACGGGGGCAACTCCCCTATCGGAAACCACCTAGAATGGATCCCATAGAGCGGGAGTTCAGGAGCGGGAGGTACCGCATATTCCATGAGCTGGAAGGGCATGCCACAGATGAATGCCACCACTTGAAGGACGTGGTGGAAGAACACGTTAGGAGTGGCAAATTTCCATAGTATATGAGGAACCAGACAAGAGAAGTAGAACATGAGCAGCTACCGCGTGCACTAAACAGGGATGACCCTGGATCGGGGTCATGATGCGTCATCAACTGATCGTGATGGCAAGGGCCGAGTTTAGGATTTGAACTTCGGTCATTAAATAATCTTTTTGGTTTTGCTTCGAAAATAAAGCGTTATGCCTCTTACACATGTAAGGGAACCGGAGCGATTCCTAGGCATGCTCTGAGAAGGTAATAGACTGCTCCGCCCGGAGAGGCGACACTTAGCTTTTTTTACTTTTTCTTATTGAACATTTGGATTTTGGATTTAATAAATGGATTTGGATATTATGAAACAAATCCCTAACCAGAGAGTTAAAGGATGGATACTGGAAGTCGGTTGGAAATTGATCGCTTAATGTTCAGGGATACTGAACCAGAGTGCAGGGAGTGACGCCGCTTCGCTGGAGAGCGACAGAATCAGCTCACTCGACGTTGTTTCCCCTTCACCGAAGTGTGATAGGATGGAATTTGGCAAGAGCCCGGAGAGGTTATAATAGGTCTAGGAGGACCAGGGCATCGCTTAATGTTCAGGGATACTGAACTGGAGTGCAAGGGATAGGTTGGTTCGCCGTAGCGCTATAGGATCTGCCTATTCAATCGTTAAGTTTGGATCAAGCTTAGCAAGGGTCCAGAGAGGCCGTTAACGATCCAGTGAGATCGTAGGATTCAATTACTGGCTTCCAAGATGTGAAATGGATATTGATTTGGCTTTGAACAGCTAAGTATTTGGCTAGGGACCCGGAGTGGTATCCAGATTTGGATATGAACCCGGAGAGGTCCCGGTTTTGGATTTGGACCCAGAAAGGTCCTCGGATTTGAACAGGACTTGGGGTGGTCCCAGATTTGAATAAAACGATTCGGAGAGATTGTGGATTCGGTTAATGGATTTGGAATGGATTCGAAATTGGATAACGACTCGGAACAGTCATGTGTCTGGCTATTGGACTTTGATGGAATTGCTCGATAATGGATTGGATGATATGGCTATGGATGGAATATGGACTTTGGATATCGGATTTAATGCTATTCAAAACACGCCTTCCAATAGCAAGGCATGTTTTGGGGGGGCAAATGTTAACCCGCCTTTTGGCAAGGCCGTAGACATGCGGATTTAACTCAAACGACCGCTCGGTTATCGAGGCTGGATATTATGGTATTGGTTCAGATGATGGATAGACGATCAGTCATGAATAATAAACATGAATATGTGGCCGAGATTCAGCATAGTCGATGGAAAAAAAGTGCGAGATACTTGGAATATGGAATTCAAGAAAAGTCAAGTTGCTTCGGGTTGCTTGGAGTTTGCTTCGAGTCATATTTGGGTTTACTTCGGGTTTTCAGGAGGGTTGCTTCAAGTCAGAGAGATACTCGCTTCGGGTCATTGGGGGATCGACATATTTGCATGGGGTTAGTAATGACTTCGGGTCGGCATTGAAAGATCTTTGGGTCGGCAAAGATAGGGGTCGGCATATTGGAGAGAGGTCGACATCTTGGAGGGGCTCTTCGGGTCGGCATCTGCTTAACCTCAGGTCGGCATAGGAACTTGGGATCGGCATATCATGTTACTTCTAGGGGTCGGCATTGAGGAAGGCGCAAGTTACTTCGAGTCATCTTCCATTTTGCTTCGGGTCAGTGTTAGGATTACTTCGGGTCAGTACCCTGGGCACTTGGGGTCGGCATATTAAGAACTCGAGACCGGCAGTAATGAACAAGTTGGGCTCGACTGTGGTTTTGGTGGGCCTGTGTAAGTCAGGAAGCCCAACAACTAGGGTTTTGCCTATAAATACAGCAGGTGGGGCTTCAGAAAAGAGATTTTCTCATTCTGTTCCTCTTCATCTTCCACCTAAAGGATACTTTACCATTCTTCTTTCAAAAACTCCATATTGTTACTGTAACTGGTTCGGTATAAATAAAAAGGAAATTTTTGAAGTGGATGTAGGCTGGAGTTAGCCGAACAACTATAAATCTTGTCTTTTTTACCGCTTTCTTTTTAATTTTTGTTATTCTTCATATTATATCCACTATATATACTATATCTGTGATCTGTGATTGGATATTAGTGCTTTCATTTGTGATTGGGTGTTTGTGACCATTTTTGATGCAAACATGAATCTTTGTAAATATTTAACTAAATTTTGATGTAACAAGGAAAAGTTTTCCATTCTTCTGAATACAAAATGAATTGGCTTTGGGGATGAAAGGATATGAGTTCTCATTAGCCTAACATAGCACTGTGAATAACAACAAAATTAAATATTCTACATTTACATAGTGCAGGTATACAGTTCTTGGAGAATTACCTATCGAATTTTGTAATCCATGATTAGGTATAAGAAACATAACCGTTCCAGGAATCTAGAGATAGATACCGATTAACTACTTCAACCCATGATTTCAATTTTTGAGTATAAACATATGGGGGTTAGATGAGACAATACATCCCAAGGTCTTTGCTTGGAGATAGGCAAGGCATCAAACTATTGCCCAGAGACGGGCAAAGTCAATATGCGATGCTCAAAGATAGGCATCTTGCTTGTGCAAACCTAGAGATAGGGCATATACAATCAACGCCCAGAGTTAGGCGAGATCAAATGTTTATATCTAGAGATAGATGTTAAAACCACCCTTCAGGGTGGATAGCCATGGTCAACGGTCAGAGATAGGCAGGATCGAACATGGATGTCAAGAGATAGACATCCAAGATATCACTATTTGGAGATAGATAATGATATAAATTTCCAACCTTGACACTAGTTGAATTAAATCTTACCGGGGATAAACTAAGTGAGCTATTAAGTTAGCTAAATAATAGTGAGGAAATCATCCATACATACACGAATAAGATGGATGGTAACGTTACTCAGATCTTGATGCAGTCGCAACTAGCACAAAAAGCTATGTACATTAGCAAATAAAACAAAAATATTTTATGCATTATTCAAAAGATTTATAGACACAAGTGGGTGCTGCACCCATACAAAATCAACCTATGCATGCAAATTCGGAACTAAGCAGATAGCAACAGAAAAGCTAAAGAAAAACTGCAGCTAAACGTTCTTCCTCCTATTTTTCTCCCTCTCCCCTCTCTAAAAGAGTGTGCACCATATTTGCTTGGCCTCTTTCTACTTAATCCCATGCCTTTGGTCTCTTTTTTAAAGTAACCTTTTGGGTCATTTTCTCAATCATATCCACTCCCTAGAGATTCAGGAGCCTTAATCTGAATACCGTTAGAAATATGGGCATGGGTGAGAACAATGATTAGTATCATATGTAATTATAGAGGAAGAGGAATATCATCAAACGTTTCCTTTTGATGTCCTTGACCAACATAGCCTACGATCGCTGCATCTCCAGCACCGATGGTCCTGATGAGTGTTTGGTGACTCTAGTAATAAGAATGTCTTCATCTCCCTGGATCCCATGAAGATTGCCCATGGCTCTTCATCCAAAGTGTGGATCATCTCAATGTTGGGGCCTAGAGTAGTGCTTACTAGAGAAGCTGGGGTTGGAACATGGGTAGACACAATAATTGATTCAGTATATGTAGCTTGTGTGCCCAGAGATAAGCCTTCTTCAGGCAAAGGAATGAAAGTGGGTTGACCTGAAAGTTGAAAAATGGAAATGTGGATATTAGAGGCATTAATTAGTGTCATGTGAGCCATCTTGAATATATGTGAGGTCAATGATATACCTCCAGGAGATGCGGATGCTGTATAAACTGGGGTGCCAGCCGAGCCTCCATCTAGAATATGAGACAAGATGGGAAACTTTGAAAATGACTCAATACCCATAAAGCCTGGCTCGTCGAGATTATAACGGATGTTCAACAAGGATGCCGAAGCAATTAAAGTACCGAAAGACATCCTGGCAGCGGAAACAACATTAGAGCAGGGAAGAGAAGTAATGGTCTTAGCAGTTGGCATCCTTAATGGCAACGGGGTAGTAGTATCTAATACGGGTCCTTGGGGAACAAAACCTAAACTCTCACCAAAATTCATTAAACTAAGCTCAGATTGGGCCTTGGTAGATATTTCAGGATGTAGGAAGAGCTTGCTAATCTTGAGTGCTTTTGTATCTTCCTCCTCCAAAAGGTCAAGCTTTAGCTGCTCTTCATCAATCTCAACTCCATCTAAGTTCTCTCACTCTCGCTTCAATATTTCCTCCCAAGCCATGGCTAAAGCATAGGAATACCCTTCCTCCAACTACCTTAAGTTGCTAATTTGATGACATTCGCATAGAATCGCACCAGCATAGGTTCAATTTTAGACTTAACTTAATCCTCCACAGCCTTAACCTACTCATCAGCTGTCTTTGTTTGGGTCTGAACATAATCTCTCATCCGACGATTATCCAACAACTCATTGCAGCAATCCTCTGCCTGAGAAAGTGCATCATTTTTCTCCTTCTATTTGACTTCCAACAACTCCTTCAATCTTGTTATTTCCAACGCTTGCTCTTCCGTGGTCTTCTTGAGTTTTTTATTTCCCAAAATGAAAGGGTATGACTCCTATGATGAGCAGCCTGAACTTGCTTCTGTTGGGTTTGATGATCTTCTTCAAATAACTCAGTCTGTTCCTCTAATTTTTTATCAGCTTCAGTCAGCAAAGCCTTTAGTCCTTCAACCTCTTTATTAAAGGTTTTAATGATGTGTTTATCATCTTGTTCAAGGAGCTTCATCCCTTCAAGTTCTACCTTCCTTTTATGAGATACTTCTGAAATAGCTTTGGCTATCTTCTTCCACTTGTGATATTGGTCATATACATCACCTACACATGCCACGACATCTAAACTAATCTTTTGGGGAATGTCGTCTAAGTAAGGAATGAATACGACATCATCGAAGTGGAATTTTGGAAAGGCATTTTTATAGTAGCCAAATGAGGGTTTGAAACAATTTCGATTTATGCAGTAGCAATAGGGGCATAAAGCTGCCTTTTCCCAGGCTATTATTAAGGACTGTCAGAATATACTAACATAGATGACTGCTCAGATCATCATGGCACATAGGAAGATGTTATTGGTTGTGTTGTAGGAGGAACTGAAACTGGAGCAATCGGTACCTGATAGATGGAATGAAATCGGTTCTTATTGAAAACCTATCCATACTATGCTGCAGGGGTGAATGAGATCAACATCGAGGAGATGGAATTCTCTTATATTCCCCATAACGCTTGTCATGGGACCTATAGTCTTTGTCTCATCTCCTGTAATCCTGCCTTTGGCATCTACCCGAATCTGACATGGGGATGACTCGCAAGGGCGATCAGATGATCAAAGTTTCTTATACTTACTTCCCTGACTCTTGAGAGTATCATACAAATGCTTGTGTTCCATGGAGTCTGAAAGTAAAACACGGATGAATTAGTGCTAACAAGAGGAAAATAGCTATATCCAGTATAAAATTGTGGTGCTGTGTAAGTGTTGGTGTATCCTAGTGCCCTCCATGGACCATGGACTTGGAGTTTTCTTACAAGGGTTATTTCCCCTGCTTCGGTTGCAAGCACCTCAACTAGCAAACGAATAAAGAAATCACGCCAATACTAATGTTGCCGAGGCTAAAAGAACCGAATTTATCTAGTATGCTCCCAAATGACCAATAAATGTCTCCAAATTGAGGGATGGGAGTTTCTTCGACCGTAGAAACCATGTAGATGCTCGAGACGAAATGATATTTATTTTAGGCCGTCAGGAGATACGGGGCACATGAATGTCATAACTCTCATTATTAGAGGACCCGTGGCCAAAACCGACATCACCATCGCCTCCTCCATCACACCCTTTTTCCTTGGCATGATTTTATTTTTGTCCACAACTATCTTTAACCCCTTGTCTTGTGTCGGGACTGACAACGGGATCTTGTATAGGGGTACTTCCTAACCTTCATCGACATTAACTTCAACTTCAGGTTCGTATATAGGATGAACGTCCTCTTGATCCTCAAGCATGTAGCCTACACTATGGTTTGCTTCCAAAAGATTATAAGCCCACAATTTCTCGTCGGTAAGAGAAACCTCACATCTCTTTTTTCTAGTGGAACCTCCTGAAGAGGGGTGGTCCTTACTAAGTCCTATAGGAAATGCGGATTACGGATCTTAAGGCAGAATTAACACTAGAGGGGGGGGGGTGAATAGTGTTTAATTAATTTGATTAATTTTTTTGAAATCTTTTCAAATTAAATCCAAAAAGATGCAATTCACAAACACAGAAACAATCACAGAATCAAACACAGATGCAAATAGTAAATAAAAGCAGTAAAGGAAAGAACACACCGGAATTTTATACTGGTTCGAAGTTACCATACATCTAGTCCCACACAATTTCTTGTGTAGATTTCTTTTCAAATATAATGTCGATATTACAACCTCGATTTCAAGGCCACAAGATACACCGTCATGTCTTTGAGTCCATGCCAAACTCTCTTGATTTAACCAGGCTACAAGATCACCTAATTTATTTATGGGCTACAATCACACCCGATTGATTTACGGGCCACAATCACACCGTTTCCAATCACACTTTGATAGAGCGAGACTCGATACACTTCGATCTTTGATTACAAATGATCCTATAACTCTGAATAGCACTAAGATCTTTGAGAGAGAGTGGCAGAGAATCAAACTCGAGATGATCGAGTTTGATTCACTTAGAATTTTGGCAGAGTTTTGGTAAAGCATTTGAAATATAAGAGAATATTTGAGTGGAGAAAAAGGAGTGAAGAAATGAAGAAAAACTAACTTAAAATTCGTTGAAAACAACTGGTATTTATAAGAGAACAACGGTCATGTCCATTCGTGAAAGGTTATGACGAATAGACACTTCTTTTGAAAATTTGAATATTAAATTCTACGACTACCATATTGACATAGGGGATGAGGGATGTCGACATACCTATGTTATTTTTAAAAATAGATTTTGCTTTAAAATGATTTCTATTCTAAAACTTGTCAAAACAATTTCTAAACTTTGTAAACCATTTTAAATATAGTTTAAACTTATAAAAGAGTTTTAGAAGGAATCTTAAAATATATAATTTATAATATAAAAGTAATATTAAAAACTAAATATAGATTTCTTTAAAATATATTAAAGCTAAAATATTAAAATCAAGATATAGTTAAAAAAACAATAGATGATTTTGAAATTAATACGATTAAAAATAAATTTTGAATTAAGGCTAAAATATTTAAATTGATAAAGATGACTTTAAAAAGATAGTTTTAAAAAAATAAATCATTTTGAAAATTTCGTGGATTCCATTCCACTAGAGAAAGTCGTGGGTTCCATCCCACTAAAGAGGTCGTGGGTTTCATCCCACTATTAAAGCGAGAAGGTGGATTCCATTCCAGAAATAAAATCCGAATAAAGATTTTAGTGCTATTATGAAGTTTTAACATAAATCTAGACTCTATTACTTATCTTGATATCCTGAACTCTTGAACTCTTGATACTCATGAGTCTTCAGTCTTGATTTCTTCAATCTTGAATTCGTCAGTCTTCAATCTCTATGCTCAGTCTTGAATCTTTACACTCAGATTGAATCATTATACTATACAGTCTTCATTCTCAGTACCTACATATATATATATATATATATATCCTACATATACATATATATCTAGACAAGAATATTAGTATTTATATTTTATAACAAGTCCTAAGGTTGTTGTCATCAAAACCATCATCTTAGGGACCAACAATCTCCCCCTTTTTGATGATGACAACCTATGTTAATAAAATATACTCCACCAAACTATGATTCTACTCTGACTCCCCCTTATTCCAACAGCTCCCCCTTAATCCACTAACTCCCCCTTAACTAAGCCTAACTAACATATTTTATAATTCTCCCCCTTTGTCATCAAGAAAAACTAATCCTAAACTACATAACTCTCCCTTAAACTAATACTATGGAATTAAATGCTAACAACTAAGTATAATAAGTGAAACATAAATCTAATTTTATTATATATAATGTTACATTACACATATATACGAAACATAGACACAAATATATACAAGTACACAAAATATAAAAACATTAGTATAATAACAATCTAACGAGAGTCCTTGACAATTGGTGATTTGTGAATCGAACAATTAGGATAATGGAGACAAAAGTTTTCATGTTGTTCGACCAAATTACCATTTTTGTCAAAACAGACTTCTCCAACACAAATAACTTTATCATCTTCGTCTATTTGTGCTTCTTCCTCTTCTTCTTCTTCTTTGTCGTTGTCCTCTAATGGATTATGAATACGTATGTTAGAGAAATCATCTTCAATCACAATAGGGTCTGCATGATTATCCATTAGAAATTTTTGCAAATTTCTAAGAATCTTGCCCTGTTTCTCTTGTTCCTTTGCCATCCTTATTTGAGTGACTTGTAATTCAGTCAGCATTTATAGAGAATCCTTCATGGTTTCCTCGATCTTCAATACTCGAGCTAATGTAGTATGTTGAAATGGACCAGAATTTGAAGAAGGGAAGGAAAAGGTTGCATTTTGGTTTAATTTAGAAGAGGAGGCCATTATTTTATATTTTTAGTAGTTTATTACAAAGAAAATGAAGTAAGAAGACAGAAAAATTCGAAATATTGTGATTATATAACCACCAAATTGATTTTAGAGGGAAAATCAAAATTTAAAATTTCACCGTTGTATGTCGACATGGGGGATAGGGGCATGTTGACATCCCTTTGAAAATTTTGACAATTTTGTCATTCTTTATTTATTTAAATATATATGTTACTATATCTATATACTATATCTCAGTTATAGAACAAATACCTAGTTCTCTTCTTAATTTAATAAAGGTTGATTGATTCAAGGGTTTGGTCAGAATATCAGCTATTTGATTCTCAGTGTTGATAAACTCAAGAGAAATAATCTCTTTACTTATATTATCTTTGAGAAAATGATGTCTGATATAAATATGTTTTATTCTGGCATGATGAGTAGGATTTTTGGATAAATTTATTGCACTTGTATTGTCATAATAAATTGGTGATTTTGAAATATTTAATCCAAAATCCTTTAGAGTCTGTTGCATATAGATAACTTGAGAACAAGCCAAAGCAGCAGAGATATATTCTGCTTCAGTTGTTGATGGTGAGACAGTATTTTGCTTTTTACTAAACCAGAAAACCAGGGAATGTCCTAAGAAGTAACAAGTTCCACTTGTACTTTTTCGGTCTGATTTACAACCAGCATAGTCAGCATCACAATATGAGATTAAATCAAATGAATCATTTTTAGGGTAAAATAGGCCATAGTCTAAAGTGTGTTTAACATATCTTAGGATACATTTAACAACTTTTAAATGGGATTCTTTGGGTTGAGATTGGTACCTTGCACAGAGATAAACACTATGCATGATATCAGGCCTACTTGCAGTTATATAGAGTAGCGATCCAATCATTCCCATGTATAGTTTTTGATCAACATCTTTTGACATGTCTTCTTTATTTAAGGCTTCATTGGTTGCCATAGGAGTGGGTTTTCCACTCGCAGTGGTCATACCAAACTTACTAACTAGATCCCTAGCATACTTTTCTTGACTAATGAAAATACCACTATTTAATTGTTTTATTTGCAATCCTAAAAAGAAAGTAAGTTCACCCATATGACTCATCTCAAACTCTTTTGTCATTATTTCAGAAAACTCTTTGTTCATTTCATTATTTGTTGATCCAAAAATTATATCATCTACATAAATCTGTACTAATTGGATATCATTTTTGTTTCTTTTAATAAAAAGAGTATTATCTACTTTACCAATTTCAAAATTTGATTGTAATAGGTAAGATCTTAGTCTGTCATACTAGGCTCTAGGAGCTTGTTTCAGACCATATAAAGCTTTCTTTAATTTGTAAACATGATTTGGAAACTTTTCTTCTTCAAAAAGTGGAGGTTGTTCAATATAAACATCATCTTTAACAAAACCATTTAAAAAGGCACTTTTGATATCCATTTGAAATAATTTGAAATTGTTGTGGTTTGCGAAAGTAAGTAGAATTCTAATGGCTTCTAATCTTGCCACAGGTGTAAAGGTTTCATCATAGTCTATTCCTTCTTCTTGACAATAACCTTGCGCGACTAACCGAGCTTTATTTATAACGACCTCACCTTGTTAATTCATTTTATTTTTATAAACCCATTTAGTTCCTATTATAGTTTTGTCCTCAGGTCTAGGAACAAGTTCCCATATATCATTTCTGGTGAATTGATTCGGTTCTTCTTGCATAGCAAGAATCCATGAATCATCAGATGATGCTTCCTTTGTATTTTTGGGTTCAATAGTTGATATAGAAGCTACATTACTCATCTTGTTTAGTTGATTTCTAGTTCTAACAACAGATTCAATATTTCCTAGTATATTTTCTATAGGATGATCTTTTAAAAGCCTGATTCTTTTATTAGGATGAACAGTTTCACAGTTTGTTTCATTTGATTCATTGTTTAAAGTAAGAAAATCATCTTCATCATTTATTTGAACAAAATCTTTGAAATTTTCATCAAAAGATACATGCATTGTTTCTTCAATGGTGTTAGTTTTTAAATTGAAAACTCGGTATGCTTTACTTCTATTAGAATATCCGATAAAGATTCTTTTGTCGGATTTAGGATCAAATTTATCCAAATTGTCCTTTGTATTTAGAATAAAGCATTTACTTCCAAAAACTTTAAAATAAGATAACTTTGGTTTCTTATTGAAAAGAAGTTCATATAGTGTTTTATTGGTTAGAGGTCTAATTAAAATCCTATTCAAAATGTAACAAGCTGTAGCGACTGCTTCAGCCCAAAAATTTCTTGGTAATTTACTATCTGAAAGCATAGTTCTTGCACACTCTTAAATCGTCCTATTTTTACGCTCTACCACTCCGTTTTGTAGTGGAGTTCTTGGAAAAGAAAATTTATGAGTTATTCCTTTTAGATTATAGAAATTCTCAAAATTTTCATTTTCAAATTCTCCACCGTGATCACTACGAATAGTTTTGATTTTTAAAGAAAGTTGATTTTGAATTCTTTGTGCAATTTTTTTAAATAAATTAAAAGCATCACTCTTATGTTTTAGAAAAATTGTCCATGTAAATCTAGAATAATCATCTACAATTACAAAAACATATTTACTGTGATTTATTGACTGAATTTGAGATGGACCAAACAGATCTAAATGAAGTAACTCAAGAGGTTTTGAAGTTGAAATCATACCTTTCAATTTAAATGAACTCTTCCTAAGTTTTCCTAATTGACAAGCATCACATATACTATCTATTTTAAAATCCATTTTAGGGAGACCTCTTACTAGATCAAGTTTTGAAAGTCTACATAAGAGTTTGAAATTCAAATGCTCAAATCTTTTATGCCAAATCCAAGGGTCACTTGTATTAGCCAAAAGACATATGTTATCATTTGAGATTTTCATACTGAGAATATAAATATTTTTCTTCCTAATTCCTTCAAAGATAATATTTGATTTATTATCTTCGATGTGACACTTATCCTTTTTAAATTTAATTTTGTAACCCTTATCACATAGTTGACTTATGCTAAGTAAGTTGTGTTTTAGATTCCTAACTAAAAAAACCTTAGAAATAGTAGAAGTTTTAGAGTTGCCGACATTGCCGATGCCAATCACATATCCTTTTGAATTGCCTCCAAAGTAGACCATTCCTCAATCTTCATAAATTATGTCATTTGGTATCTCCGGATTACCAGTCATGTGTCTTGAACATCCACTATCAAGTATCCAGTTGGTTTTCTTAATTTGCACCATTTGTCCACTGAGTGTTGATTCTTCAAAAGCCATATAACACATCCATTCCTGCACAACACACCAAATCAGTAGATAACTTGATTTTCTATAATAACAATATGCAGACTTATGAGACAACGATGATTTGGATAGTTTTGAACTAGTGTTAATAAAATCTCCAAAATTGTCATTTTAAACTTTTTCAAAATTCAGATTATGATAACTTTGAAAATCTATGCTCTGATACCAGATGTAAAAAATGCGGATTACGGATCTTAAGGTGGAATTAACAATAGAGGAAGGGGGGTGAATAGTGTCTAATTAATTTTATGAATCTTTTTGAAATCTTTTCAAATTAAATCCAAATAGATGCAATTCACAAACACAGAAACAATCACAGAATCAGACACAGATGCAAATAGTAAATAAAAACAGTAAAGGAAAGAACACACCGGAATTTTATACTGGTTCGGAGTTACCCTACATCCAATCCCACACGATTTCTTATGTAGATTTCTTTTCAAATATAATGTCGATATTACAACCTCGATTTTAAGGCCATGAGATACACCCTTCTGTCTCTGAGTCCAGGGCAAACTCTCTTGATTTAACCAGGCTACAAGATCACTTAATTGATTTACGGGTTACAATCACACCCAATTGATTTATGGGTCACAATCATACCGTTTCCAATCACACTTTGATAGAGAGAGACTCGATACACTTCGATCTTTCAATCTTTGATTACAAATGATCCTATAACTCCGAATAACACTGAGATCTTTAAGAGAGAGTGGCAGAGAATCAAACTAGGGATAATTGAGTTTGATTCACTTAGAATTTCGGTAGAGTTTTGTTAAAGCATTTGAAATATAAGAGAATATTTGAGTGGAGAAGAAGGAGTGAAGAAATGAAGAAAACTAACTTAAAATTCGTTGAAAACAACTGGTATTTATAGGAGAACAACGGTCATGCCCATTCGTGAAAGGTTATGACGAATAATCACTTCTTTTAAAAATTTGAATTTTAAATTCTACGGCTACCATATCGACATAGGGGGATGAGGGATGTCGACATGCCTATGTTATTATTGAAAATAGATTTTGCTTTAAAATGATTTATATTCTAAAACTTGTCAAAATAATTTCTAAACTTTGTAAACCATTTTGAATATAGTTTAACTTATAAAAGAGTTTTAGAAAGTAATCTTAAAATATATAATCTATAATATAAAAGTAATATTAAAAACTAAATATAGATATTTTTAAATTATATTTAAGCTAAAATATTAAAATTAAGAGATAGTTTAAAAAACAAGAGATGATTTTGAATTTAATACGTTTGAAAATAATTTTTGAATTAAGGCTAAAATATTTAAATTGATAGAGATGACTTTAAAAAGATAGTTTTGAAAAAATAAATCATTTTAAAATTTTCGTGGATTCCATTCCACTAGAGAAGGTCGTGGATTCCATCCCACTAAAGAGGTCGTAGGTTCCATCCCACTATTAAAGCGAGAAGGTGGATTCCATTCCACAATTAAAATCCAAATAAAGATTTTAGTGCTATTATGAAGTTTTAACATAAATCTAGACTCTATTACTTATCTTGATATTTGAACTCTTGAACTCTTGATACTCATGAGTCTTCAGTCTTGATTTCTTCAATCTTGAATTCGTCAGTCTTGAATCTCTATACTCATCCTTTAATCTTTATACTCGGTCTTGAATCTTTATACTGTATAGTCTTCATTCTCAGTACCTGCATATATATATATATATCCTGCATATACATATATATCAAGACAAGAATATTAGTATTTATATTTTATAACAAGTCCTAAGGTTGTTGTCATCAAAACCACCATTTTAGGAACTAACAAGTCCATGTTGCTAGGCCTTCTCAAATTATCTGCAAATATAAAAAATAATGAAATAAACAATAGAAACTATGACATCTGCATTAATAACAATAAATGAGTACAAGACTCACCTCTAGATAGCCTATGCAAAGCTAGGCGGACAACGCACAAAGAAAAATTCATCCTTGAAATAGCTCAATTTATTCCAAAGCCCTACCACCATCCGATAGCCTCTGGAAGGTTCCAGGAAAGCGAGCAAAGGGGCCCCTTTTTGGCTCTTCAAGCCATATAGCTAATGGATTTCTTCGGTGGTAGGCACTCTATTAAAATGCCAAACAAATATCATGTACATACAGTTCAGAGAAGCATAGATGTTCAGATGTAATTGGGTTGGGGCAAGCTTCATAAACTGGAGCATTGTACAAATGAAATGATTGAAAGGCCGAACACATCCAGCCATATACATATATCAAATGCATGTTGTATACCCCTTTGGCGGAAGGTGTGCTTATTGATAGTGCGCGGGGACCAACATAACATCAAAATGAATTCCATGTCTCTTACATATCCTTATGAGAGATGCTTCATCTATTTTTGAAGCTGGAGTATCTTGGGGATATGCCAAAATAACGACATTGCCAATATCAATAACGGGGGAAACTCCTACGGAAAATTCTTCGAACAACAAAAAAGAACTAACCCTAAAGGTTGATCCGTTCGATGACCAGTTGGTTGAGACTAAAAGGGTGCAGAAGTGGACTTTGTCACATGCATTGTTGTAACAACCCTGGTTTGGAGATTTCCTATCAATATTGAATTATAACGATAGTTATAATTTAATATTGTAAATTTAATTAAAATTGGAGAAATTAAATTGTTTATTTGGAATAAACAATGAAATTGGAATTAAATTGAGAAAATAAAGTTCTAAGCTTTATTTTATTTTGTTTGGAGTGATAATAAATGAAATATGATTTTATTTAAGTGGAAATACAATAATTATATCAATTATTGCCCATTTACTTCTCTTAATAATTTTAAAGAGAAGTATTTTATTTTAAAGGTGGTTTATTGAAATAAAAAGGTAGAAATTGGGTTAAAAATACATTTTGGCTATAAATAATGTTTTGAAATGGTTTGAAATATTTTTCTAAGTGAGAAAATATATTTTGTGGAATTTTAGAAGTTAAAAACAATGTTTTATTTATTTATTCGAGTAAATGGTGTATTTTTGTTAAATTAAGGATTCTAATAATAAAAATATTTTAAAAATATAAATTAATCTTTTTAAATGATAGAAAATGTTTTATTTTATATGTATACAAGTTTTCACAATTTCCTTATGTGAAACTTGAGAGAAATGCATTTTTATTTATGTGTATATATGATATGTACACATTAATTTGTTAAGTGTTGATTTAAACCTTAAGCCATTTATTTATTTTAATTTTTGAACCCAATTAGGCCCATTAACCTTTAACCGGTTGAGAAATGAGAAATATTGATTAGCTGTACGTTCATTTCATATTATCTTCTTCCTCCTTCAGCCTAAAAACAAAGTCAGTAAGCACTTTACCAATTTCTCAAAATTCAAGCAAATTTCTCAATTAGAACACACCAAATTCAAGGCTTTTTATAATATAGTGATAAATAAAAGGTAAACAATTCCAAATCATACAATTTTATCACAAAATTCTTATTACAGTAAATAGTTTTCTAATTTTTACAGTATATTGTTTGCATGTCCTATATTTGCTTCGTACAGGTCCATAGAAGCCCTAAACTTGCTAAAAGTTTCCTCTTTGCTGTTATAATATGAACTTTTGCAACAAATGAGCAAGGTGAGTTGTATAAACTCACAAACTAGCCAAAACAAAAGTGCCAGTGCTTGAATCTATAAAGAATTTGCTTTTGTCTGTAGTTTTCTGTAGCTAGTTTTTGCCTTGTTTATAATCAGTTTCTGTTGCATCTTCGAACCCTTATATCTTGTGATTCCGGCAACAAAATGTTGCCAAATTTCTTGCATTTTGTAGCTTGCATATTTAACTTCGTTTTTGTAAATTTTTGTTGAAAATTATGGTTATTTGCTATGTCAAAATCTTGCCGGAAAATCAATACGAGGCAGAAAAATACCCTGGAAGAATGTCTGTAACCTGGGTCGACATGGAGGTTGACCCAGCACCATCCAGGTCGACCTGGCGATCGACTAAGTGGTCGACCTGGCCACTGGGCTGGGTCGACTCCCTTGTTGGCCCAGGTGCATGCGTTGTGGCCTTGTGTTCGTATACCTTTCGTAGCATATTTCGCGACTTTTGCCTTGGAATTGCGACCGTTTTGATGCAAATTTCGAGATGATTTTGATGATGATTATAGGCTATGATGTCTATCAATAGACTAGCCAAATTTTGGAGATTTTGAAATTCAAATTTTGAATTTAATTTGAATTTAAATTCAAATATCGGTTTGAGTGATTTTTCTTGTTTTTATTCGTTTTCGAGCACGGTTTTCTCCAAATCTTTTTGAAATGATTTTTAAAATTAATGGGCATTTCAAAATAATAATTATAAAATATTTTAAAGTATTTTAAAATGTAAAATCTATTTATTCTCTATAATAAGGGAAATTTCTAATAGGGTTTTCAAATTGATTTCGAAAATTGGTTTTCAAAGCTTGTTTTCCAAAGAAAATTATTTTATATATAAATTACACGTTCTTGCACATTTCGAGCGAATGAGAAGGAGAATTAAATGGTTTGGTAAAACACGTGGTATGGGACACGTGCGTTTATCTTATCGATTAATTCTCGACTTGTCCGTTTGATCGTTTTGACCTTCGGGTCGAGTTTACCAATGAGTTGAGGTAAACTTTTTACTGATTTGAGTGTGAAATTTACAAGCGGTTAGTAAACCGTTTAGTGCGAATGTGTGGTATGGGACACACGTTAGCACTGTTCGGGTTCCTATCTGAAAGTTTGTGACGCATTTGTCTAAGAGACGTATTAGCCAGTACTGGACCTTCGGGTTATTTATCCTTCGGGACGTTTGTCTAAGAGACGTATTTGTCCATTGCAACATATTTGTCCTTCGAGATGTTGTCCTTCGGGATGTTTGTCTAAGAGACGTATTTATTTGTCCTTCAGGACATTTGTTTAAGAGACGTGGCGCCTTATTTTAAGGGAACAGTACTTGGCGGGCTTCGACCATAAGCACGTGCTATATCTTTGAGATGATTTCATTGATGTTTGTGATTTCCCAAGCGTATCTCCTTTTTATTGTTGGCCATTTGAGCCGTTTGGGATATATATATATATATATATATATATATATATATATATATATATATATATATATATATACGACGATTACTTTATGGGAATTTGAACTCTTGTGAGTTCTATTTTTAAGATTTGAGTTGCCTACACTGGCGTTTTATTGAGATTGCCGATATGGCGTATATTTGAGATTTTAATCTCCTATTTGGAGATATATTTGCCTTGTGGCGCATTTGGAGATGGTGATTTCTTTGAGTTGCTTTTGAGATTGCCATTATGGCGGGTTTAAGATTTCTCCTTTTTAGGAGCTATAATTTTCCCTAAACCATTATTGATGATTTGTGATATGTTAATGATATGAGGCATGCAATATTTAGCATTTTATGAATTGTTTTATCTCTTTTGAGATTGCATGTTTGTGTAGTGATACCATATTATCATTTGATGTAACCATACACTTTAATTGTCCCTTCTCACTTGAGAATATTATCACATTATCCTTATGCTCATATTATCGCTTATCCTTGTAAACTGATTTGTTTAGCTAGACTGACCCATGTATTTATACTCGGGTCAGACCGAGGTGTTTCAGGTTAGGTACATTTGGATAGCCTATTCTACTTCCGCATGGACTATTCTACTAGCTCTTTTTGATATATCTTTTTGTGTAGTCCTTTTTGTTTGCTACTCTGATATGTATATTCTTTGACTCGCTTGTATATTGTGGTCGCTATACCACTTGACATGTATCAATTTGTATACTCTATGATGTATATGTATATGTGTATATATATATGTGTGTGTGTGTGTGTGATGATCTACTGTTCTGTGATGTGTTTTGCATTTGAGTTGTTGTATTTTGCTCTGATAGATCCTATAGCCACCTATGGCTTTGTATTAAGTATTTATTGGATATGTCGATCCACTTGAGGTAGAGAAAAAATATATAGCATTTGTCGACGTATTCAATAGATATTTAAGACAAGGCTATAAATGGTCGCTCCTAACCAGCCCTATTCTCCACATTAACAGACAGTATTACCCAGTAATACTCTTTGTTAACGTGGGTCTCGGGGTGGGGCATCACAATTATCGTCGAACTAGATTCAGTATTGGACTCGACATATTTTAATGTCAACGGACTGCTATTGCAGAGAGATGTAAGGAATGTCTACGATTCATAACTATTAAAAACTTCACACATAAGGGGTATCAGGCAGGATAAATAATTTAACCTTCATACTGGAAAGAAAGCCCTATATAGTGGTGTATAAATCCTAATGGATATCAACATTGTTGATCAACTGAACCTCATACATAGATGGAGGGAAATAGCATACAATTCAAACTATGTAGTGCATATTTCTCTAAAAAAACAAAAGTTCTATGCAGAAAGCTCGCACGTGCTGGCAAATGGGTACCATCGCACAATGAAATTGTGCGTCGGATTTTACCTGCTATCGTATGACTTACAATAACAAAACCGTTGGTTGGAGCGACACAGGACCTCTTTTTGCGGGAGCACCAAAGTGAAGTATCTGAGTTAAAGAAAAGAAATTTATAAACAATCCATTCAAATGCCGGAGTGCGTTCCATGTGACCGTTATCAAGAATAGTCCCAATGGATTGAAATTGTTTATCTTGGCTTGACTAGATTTGCTATAGAACTCCATTTCCCCTCTTTGTTCAATTTGAGAATGTTTGGTCGACTTTGTACTATAAAATTAGGGTCACTTTTGAAGACTCGGATCTGTTATGGGGGTGACTAGAAATCGACTCGGGTCGAAGCTCTTAAAATTCATGCTTGAGTCACACCAGACAATTTTTCAACTATGCTTCGAGCTAATCCTTAGTTCTTCCAAAGTGACCTTCTTTACTCATGTCTTAACTTATTCATCAAAATTTTCCTAAGTGTTATATCGGGTCCCAATCCAAGAAAGGAAAAGATGGAGTTCCATGAGTGATTGGGCATCATCGGAGCTCAAGTCATCTGCAAATGGTCTGAGGCAACACCATCACCAACCTAAATCAATTTGATGAAGACAATTGGTAAGTTTAGATTAGGATTGATGTTCGAGTCAAAGATGAAGTCCAGGCTCATGTGTTTTAATCGAAAAATAGCAAGCTAAAGACAGTGATTGAAATAATGTTCGGCAATGGCTCAAAATCAGAAGCGGCGACAATAGATCAAGATTGGAAGCAAAAGACCAAACACTTAGCTTGGTAATGGCAGAACACAAGAACTAAGAGTCTTTCCAAAGAAACGAAGGAAAGTGAAAAATACAAGTGTTGGCTCGTGTATAAATTCATGTCGAACCAAGAAAATAGGTAGAAAAATCGCCTGCGTACCCAGTACCGATCCATGGCACTTAGTTTAGTACCAAACCATGACATGATAATTGAAAAAAGAGAAAAAGAAAAATATTTTTATCATGAACGTGTGAATAACAATGGTGGTGAGGAGCATGGTACAAAATCAACTAAAGTTATGGACGGAAGAATTCTACCAGAACAACTTAAAGGAAAGGTTGCTGAAAAACTTTCGAGACTAGAATGACGAACTTAAACAATACGTTTCGGCTCTTATATTGCCCAAGGGTTGCAAATCCAAAGCTATTCGAAGTGATATGACAATTATCAAAAGGTACATTACTTCACGAAAATGGCTCACATAATAGAAGGCATCTATTCAGAATGTAATTTGAAATCGATGACTTGAAAGCAATAGTTTGTCTTGGTCCAAAGCATATCTTGTTAACACAAGTTATACTTTGGCAGGCAAATGTTATCCAGCCTTATGTCCAAGCCATATTGGGATGAGTCGGATTGATCAAAATAGTAAGGCAGTGGGATAAAAATCTAGAAAGATAACTTTAGAATTCAAATTCTAGTTAAATCCCAACGGTTGATCCATGAATCTACCAATCACCTTTGAAAAGAGCCTATATGCCAAGGTGCCTCATAAGCCAAAGCCAAAAACCAATATCCAAGAAAAAGCCTTGGATCGGTACCGACCTGAAGCATATGGTTTGGTACTGATCCATAGAAATACTCACATAATCTAGCTGAGCCAAGCTCAAAAATTGCAAAAGCAATCAAAAATCTAGCTTTTGTTAATAAATTTTGTTGTTTTTCTGTCTAAAATATGTTTATTATTGCCTCTTTGAATGATTATAACTTTTGATTCCAGCTATGAAATGCTACTGGATTTCTTGCATTTGGTAGCTTGCATGTTGAACTACATTTTTGCAAAATTTCATGACATCTGGGTTCGTTTGCTATTTCGAAACTGCTGTCGAAATTGAACTTGCAGCATGCTGGAATTCAGCGATTTAACCTTGTTTTAGTCCAACTTTGAAACGACACAGATTCTTCATTTCATATCGAATTTGAGTAATTCTTTTTGCAGATTGAAATAGGAGTGTTGAATTACATTGTTGCAAAATTTCATGACAATCTGGGTTCGTTTTCTATTTTGAAATTGCTGTCGAACTTGAACCCGCAGCCTGCTGGAATTCAGCGATTTAACCTAGTTTTTAGTCCAACATTGAAATGACGCATATTCTTCGTTTCAAATAGGATTTTAATGATTCTTTTTGCAGATTGAAGTAGGAATGTTGAACTACATACTTACAGAATTTCAAGTCATTTTGACACAGTTAACTTATTCAAACCTGCTGTCGAATATTGAGTCGCAGCTTGTTTTAAACGGATAATACTTTAGTATAATTTCCGTTATTTCGATGTTTTCTTGATATTTGTTTCTGGATTTCATACACGGGTATTATAATGTGTTTTAAAAATGTTTTTCAAATAAATGGGCTTTTGAAATTATTATTTTATATATTATTTTTTTTAGTACAAAAATTATATACTCTATAATAATAGAATTTCAAAGGCAATTTCTAAAGCGATTTCGAAACGTTCCTAAAAATCATTTTCTTCAACTTAATTTATATATAAAACACACAATTTTGCACTTCGAGCGAAGAGGGAGGAGAATTAAGTGATTAGATAAATACACGTGTTCATAGCACGCGTTTTATCTAATCACTTAATTCTCCTCTCTCTTCGCTCGAAGTGCAAAATTGTGTGTTTTATATAGAAATTAAGTTGAAGAAAATGATTTTTAGGAACGTTTTGAAATTGCTTTAGAAATTGCCTTTCAAATTCTTTTATTGCTTAAAATCGCTACTTACAGCATGCCATCTGGAGCTAAGACAATTTGTTATCAAAGCGTGCTATTTGGGATGGATCGTTAATGATCCATGACTCAAATATCCAAAGATAAGTCCAAACTTCATTACAACTCAGTTAAGTGTCCCTGGATCAATACCGAACCGAGATAAAAATCATGAGAGCATGCAATTGACATCAAGTTGGCATATTACCAAAGCACAATGGGATATACGAATCATCAAGCAACCTCAAATGGATCAAATAAAGTTCAACTAACAATCCCCATGGTTCTCTACAGATCCATAGCCTTCAGCTTGATACCGACCCATGAAAATTGCTGATTTGGCCACGATCTTTTCATATCACCTTCTTCAGGATGTGGAGAACATGGTGGAGACAATCCATTGTTCTTCATCCATAAATAGAGGGTGATATGCACTATTTTGAAACCTTTTTTTCTGCATTCTAAATTTATGTACTTCTATTGTAATTTCTTGGATCATCATCAATCCATAAGATCTTGTAAAAACTTAGCAGACTCATTTACAAAGCTCAAGTAGGCATAGGCCAGTGATTAGTTGAGCCACTATAAATTATTGTGTTGTTTTTTCTCATTTTCCATTAATTTCTTCATTTTATTATTTTCTATAAATTTCTAGGGTGTTTGTGCCAATTTTTGGCATAAACAATACTAATAATAATAAATTATCAAGTTAATTAAGTTTTATAAAAATTAACTAAATTTATATAATAATAATAATCAAAATAAATTAACTAAGAATATAAAAATTATCTTTGTTAATTAAGTTTATAAAAATTAACAATGTTTATAATAATAATAATAATAATAATTTAACTAACGTTTGTGTAAATTACTACGTTTCTAATATAATACTAATAACAACAACAACAACAATCACAATAGTAATAATAACAGTAAATAAACTAAGTTTATAAAAGTTAATTAATTTTATAATAACAATAATAATAAAATTATATAATATAAAATATTAACCAAGTTAACTAAGTTTTATAAAAAAATAGCTAAGTTTATATATAATAATAATGACAATAACTTAACAAAGTTTATAAAAATTAACTAAGATTATAATAATAATACTAACAACAACCACAATCATAATAGTAATAATAATAATAAACAACCTAGATTTATCAAAATTAACCAAGTTTCATAATAATCAACTAAGTTTAGCATAATAATAACAATAATAAATTAACTATAAGTTTTATAAAAATTAACTAAGTTTATAATAATAATAAATTATAAAATATTAACCAAGTTAACTAAATTTATATAAGTTAACTAAATTTATATGATAATAACAACAACAACAACTAAGTTTATAATAATAATAATAATAATAAATTAACTAAGTTTATGAAAATTAAATAAGTTTATAATAATGATGATGATGATGGTGATCACGACGACGATGTGATAATAATAATAATAAATTATAAAATATAAACCAAGTTTATTTCAATTAACTATGTCTCTTCATTTGCAGTTTATTCTTTGTAAATACTTCATTTTCTAATTTTATTCATATTCATATTTATATTCATTTCTAATGTAGATATTTGTTTCATTTGCAGGCGTGAGAATGAAAGATAGAGGGTATTTCTTCTTTTTAATGCAAACAATTAGCTACTTGTTTTTGGTGAAACATTAGCAACTACTTTTTGGTTTATGCTTAAAACAAATACAACTGAATATTATGTGGTTAAAACCATGGGATATTATGTGTATGAATATTTTGTAATGTTTAATACAATGTGTTACATCTTTATGTTTATTATTTTATATGATTACTGCATTATTTGATGGGATATTATGTATGTGACTATTTGGTTATGTTTATCACAATGTGTTGCATCTTTATGTTTATTATTTTTTAGCACTTTTCTTGTGCTATAAATTGTCCAATATCTATTATGACGATTTGATGTACAAAGTTTATTAAAGCGCAATTATAGGATTTTACAACAGTGTTCCTGCATTATATAAGCAAAAGATAGCACATAATATACTGTATATACATATTTGTAAATAAAAAATAGATATAAGTTACCATAAATTAAAATCACTTGAGAATTAATCCTCCAATTCTTTGTATTATCAACTACATGAATTCAGCCTAAACCCTACAACAATTTAAATTTAAATAATAAAGTCTATACCAATAAAGAAATAAATAAAGTATTTGTATTTTTTAATATTATAATACAGTATCTTGCATTAAAAATTAGAGATAAGTTATCACAAAATTAAAAAATCACATGAAAATCAATCCATTAATTATCAAATTTTGCGATTCCATTAACTTTGTTCTATACAAAAACAGTTTGGATGCAAACAAAAACCCAATCAAAATAAGTAACTAAACAAAATTAGTTGACAATGAGCCAAAAAAACACTTGTTAATTATTATTTTTAAAAATGGAAAACTCAAATCAAAATGAAATAACTCAAATGAGAATGAAATAAACAAATGGAAGAGGTTAGGTGAAATTAATGGTACACTATAGCCATTAATACACTACACCAGAATCCTCATTTCGCAACGGCTTTGAGCCGTTGCGAAATGGGCAGTGGTAAATATTTCACAATGGCTCAAATCCGTTGCTAAATATATTTTGCAACGGCTAAGGGTCGTTGCATAATATTGTTTAGCAACGGCTTAGAGCCGTTCCGGATTTTATTTTGCTATGGCTTTTATCCGTTGTTAAATGTAGACGTATAACTGATGTTTTAAATATTAGCAACGGCTTTAATCCGTTCCTAATTACTATTTTTATTTTTATTTTAAAAATTCGAAATTTCTTCTCTACACCAGTGACAGTCATTTCATTATCATAATTAATACAAAAATTTGCAAATTTAACACTATCACAAAAGAAAGATTATTAAACCAAATATTTTTCATAGATTCAACACAAAAACCAAACATAACAAATGTTTGAATTATAATGTTCAACATCAACACATACCACTATATAGTTCAACAAGTATACATAACATACATAGTACAACAGCGGCATACATACCACTATACAGTTCAATAAGAACAGATCAGAGAATTATCCGATTTTGTAGAATTTTCAGTTTTGATATTAAGATGGGAGGATTCTGATATTAAGAACAGATCAGAGAACATATATAGGTTTCCATTCAGATTGAATTTATTGGATAATAATAATATATACCTGCTCCTGCGTCTAAAGATATCGAATTGAACTCTTTGGATGACACACATAACCACCGATTCCAACATCATCAAAGGTCATAGCAAGAGGATGATTTTGTTTGGCTGTGGTCTCATCTGGTAATAGTATATTGTCCACAATCAACTTCTCATGTGTAGGAGGTACAGGTTTTCCATGTATGATGGATGTCGTCGAATCTCTGCATACAAAACCTGTTGCAATGACTTCTAGATCAAAGTTCAACACTTCACATTTTTTATTTTCCTGAACATGCGAAATAAGCGGGTTAGCAACATCGTCATTGTTCGACGTTCTTCCAACACTTTCATGACGTGTCCCACCACTTCCTCCTTCGTTGGAACCAATGTCTGGCATCTGTTTCACATATCCTTTTAATATGTCGACCAATGTGTTCAATGTCCCCTTCACATTCTTCAATGAACCTCCACCTTCTCCATCCTTGTTTCCAATCTATTTGAGTCTTGTTTACTCCTTCTGAGTTGTTTACGTGGAATAGTAGATGCTTTAACTTGTGTCTTTGGTATTATAGTTCCAACACTTCGAGTCCGGCCCCTTTTATCTTTGCCAAACACTTGTGACAAGATGTCTTCATCCAATGGCATATCTTCTTCCTCGTCGTCATTGATTGTTTCCCTTACTTTTGCAATTTTACCCTAAAATATGATAATACTTGAGATATTACGTGCATATAAGTTATAGGCCGATAAACCATGTAAACATATATGTCATAATAGTAAATCATTTTTAATTTATCATCTAAAATAGTATATTGTTTAACTTACAAAGTACGAAGAATTTGAATCCGATATGGTGCCATCCTTTTTTGTATGAGTTTTCTCCCATACTTCACGGCGTATGATTTCTTTTCCTGGATTTTCAATTGCCTATAACCGAAACATCGATTTTTCTTAACAGCAAAACTTCAATATGAAGTTTTAAATAGCCTATGTTTTAAATGGAGGCGGGCATTGCCTCGGTTCATAACTGAGGCAACATGGCCTCAGTTTTAAATTGAGGCACAATGGTCTCAGTTTAAACTGAGGTAGTCTCAATTTAAAACCGAGGCACAATGGCCTTAGTTTAAAACTGAGGCTGCAGTTGCCTTAGTTTAAAACCGAGGCAGGCATGGCTTATATGCTTGTAAACATCTGAAGTTATCAACTTGCTTGAAACCATTTAGAAACATTTTAAAGAATGGTTACACCGAAACCTTTTAGAAACTAGGCAGAGCAACTCAGTCTGCCTAATTTACAGTTTTGATTATTTTGGATCTGCTCAAATACTTTACTTCTTTTGCAATATACTTCTCCAAGCTTTTGCTTGTGAGCAGAAGGGATACATAAGGAGGAAGAGGGAATTGCCTTTTATTTATTTATTTATTTATTTACAGAGGATACACAACAATTTATAATAATAGTTATTGATGCATGTGTGTATAATACATAACAAATTATAGCAATTGTTGATGCATGTGTGTCTTTGTGTATACATGCATACAAACATACACATACATGCATGCGCACGTGCGCATATACATATGTATGTATAACGTATGTATGTATTGTAACTATTATAAATTGTTATCCATTCCCGGTAAAAACAGCAAAACAAATGTCAATGCACATGTGGATTGACCGATTTACATGTACATATCAAAATCATGCTTTAGTTTACTCCCCTTTCCTGAAAAGTTTTATCTGTGAATCTAGGAGTAGAACACATATTTAAGGTTGTAGCTTCGTTTTTATCCTACCTTAGTTTCTTTTTCAACCAATGTTTGAGTATATACTAGTTATCTGAGAGACAGAGGTGCCGGTATAATCCTGACCATACGTAAATTATGTTAGTTTGAATGGTTGAAGGGCCTAATAGGCTAATACTACTACTACTATTCTGGTCATATGTAAACAATTTTGTCATTTCTAGTGCTAAAAGCTTGCTCATGCCATATAAAAGATTACTTAAAGGGGAGAACTTGCAGAATTTAATAAAAAATGGTTGTAAATGCTTTAACTTATTTGTGTAACTCAGTTTTAAATTGAGGCCAACATAGCCTAGTTATCTCATAGGCAACAAATATGAACAACGAGCAATAACACTGCAATGATTGATGAACATGACAGTACAAAGTCCGTAACTTTACATATATTCTAGTCTGCACAAGAAAACTAATGCTGCAACGAAATGGTAAAATGCAACGAAATAACAAAAAATTAAAAATATACCATTTTATGTTCTACTACGGCGTGACTTGTACGACCACTGTGATGAGTATAATTGTATTGTGATCTATTTTTTTTGCCTAGCTCTCTTCTTTCGCGTGCGCTGGGTTTTGCTTCATTTTTCAAGAATCCGTCCAAATCTTCTACGCTAACTTTTGGCGGACAGTTTTTCCTTCTAGCTTCATCATTATCAAATTTGTCGTAGTACCATGTCCTCAATTCACTTTTGTATCTTCTAAATGATTCACACATTTTTTTAAAATACAACTCTTTTGTATCCGACTCTAGCTCATAAAATGTCTGTATATATTGAAGATAAAAAATACGTTAAAAAGAAAATATATAAAAACTGTTAACATACTAGAAGGCTGGTATGTCCGATTGTGAGTTCTTGTTCTGACCGTATGGACCATTCAAGTTAAATGACAAATGTGAAGTACTGCAGTTTGAACACATGAAGTGCTGGATGCGGTAGGGGTGATAATATGGTTGATGTCCATATAAACTGAATCACGGATACTAATATTTGGCTCTGTTAGAAGACTTTGTTAAAACTAAAAGACGAGCTTTCATACATTCAGCATTTCATCCCATGTTTCGATATCAGTTCCAGTTTTGGATTTTGTCACCTCATGGAGCAAATTTTACATATAACCACGCTAATAGATACTATAAATTTGTATAATTGTAAATGTAATCTAGCAATTGAATTTGTAGGTGGTTGCATTTATAACTTAACAAGTCCAACCAAAGAACAAATTTTATTTATTGAACCAAGAAAAAAACCTAATTCAATTTTAGGTCTCGTTCAAAACTTGCTATAAAAATATGTCTCATTTTCACAATTTCAACTTTTATATCCACGCAATATCATATTGCACAAGCAAAATTCTATATATATAAAATGTTATACTTGTGTGATGTCGAAAGGCTCAAGTACAAACTATAAATTATACAGACATTCTATATATATATATAACTCTTTTGGATCGGTAGAAAAACTGTTAAGTATATGAAGGTACTTGAAGCAAAAACAACAAATGTAGGCTTATTAGACAAGTATGAAGGTACATGAAGGCATGTTTATTTTTATAACTTGATTGTTTAGCATAGTAAAATATCAGTTTGCAGTAAAGAATTATTGGAAAAAAAGAGAGAATGGCTTACCCGCAATTCAGCCCAAACGTCATCTTTACATTTGTTGGGTACTTTATCCCAACTTTCATATGATATCGACACATGAATTCGTACTAATTTACCAAGTCTACTGCCTATTTTCCCAGCATTATCAGAAACTGGAACACCGTATGAATTTGTCTCAACTTTCTCGGGTTGTGAAGATGACGAATGCGCGACTGAATGGATCGACGTTTCTGCGGCTTCTGACATTGTTGCTGCAAGTATTCAGAAAGAAACATATTTGAGTTTACAACATAATAGTTCACAGCATATGTTATGCAAATAATATTTTCTAACATACTAGGTTGTTAGATGCTTCTCAAAGTCGAGTAGGATGCGGCATAAATTATCACTTAAAGATATCACGTCAGAATAAATTTAGAAATGTAAGTTACTAATGAACAAGTGAAACAATTACAAAATAATTTTTTTAATATTTCCACCTCAAATAAATTTTTGTAACACTAAAATATTTGAATAAAACAAAATAAAAGGAATGAATAACTATGACTAACCACACCAAGAAAGTATGCAATAAGGACATTCTAGTCATCTTTATACAATGATGGCAATAAATGTTCAGTGCAGCCATTATCCACCTACCATAGAGGCCACATATTACTTATGCAATATAAAATTAGAACAAAAAATGAATGAAATTCACAAAATAATTTATTCCTCAAAAAAGTTTATGATAAGGAAAAATAAATGAAATAATGCAAATTATGTATAAAAAATGAAATAACCATAAGGTTTAAGAAAATGTTTAAGCTTTCTTGTAGTGCATGGATTCCTACTGGTCGATCATTTAACTATTTGGAAGTTCATCAGTTACAGGTATCTTACCTTCATTTATGTGCAACGTTCTACAGCATAGTAAGAAACTCCCAAAAAAGCTATATTTTGGTAAATGGATTATTGATTAAGAGTTAAATTATCTTGCAACTTCTAGAAGAATGTCCTCTTTCAAATGAGATTTCATCTGCTCGACTAGCCATGATGATTGAAAAACTTTTAATGCGAATTGTAATTGTATTATTACGAAAGAATGCTAATTAGCTTATCAACTGAGGCCATTACCTCTGTTTTATAACTGAGGCGGTGGGAACTTAATGGAACTTACTAAACGTGATATAGACAAATATATAAGCAAATGAAACAGGGGTTTTAACCATCAAAGCCAAAAACATCTCTCTGAAAATAAGGTGATACATTGTTTTATTTCCGTGATACATTGTTTACATGTGCAAGAATCTTTAAAATATGGAATGTAAATAATGTAAATAAGATGATACATTGTTTTATTTCCATGACCGACATTGAATACATAACATGGTTATGACAAATAATATTTTACCAATACTGCTTTATTGCTATTTTAATCTTTAAATGAATTAGTTATGTTACTAGAACCAATTTCTATATGGGTACTGATATGAATTGTGGATCTTTATTTTCACGCTGGACCACTGGGTAATTCAAACAGCACTAATATTTGGATTTACACATTAATTCAAACGCAACCAATCTTTTTCCATCATCATACGTAAGCAAACAAATTTCTAAAATTTAGAATAATAATTAAATAGTGATACATGAAAAATTCTAAATTCATAATCAAAAAATTCTAAATTCAGCCACATTTGAAATTCAACTCAATTCAATTAAGAAATACATCTTATATTAACATATGCATTTGGTAAGATCTTCTAATTTTTTGTTATCTTCAAAGGCTGATTGATAGATGGTAGGAAACTCAAGATCATCCATGATTGTAGTCAACCGCTTAGGTGTGTGTAAAACCATAAACCATCCACTATTTTTTAAATCTTTTGAGTAGAACACTTGACCCGCTTCTGACGCAAGAATAAATGGCTCGTCGTTCATCCTATCTTTGGTCTTCAATTTCCATAAATTAACTATAATCAAGTTTGAAACAGGATCAATCTTGCAACCATTGACCTTGTCTTCGACCTTTACCCAATCACAATAAAAAACCGTTCGTTTGAAGTCTATATAATCCAACTCACTTATCTCCTGAATAACTCCATTATACATTGTTTCAGCTTCTTTATAATTTTTATCTTTCCCACTGGCTCTAAATTTTATGATCGCTCTCATACATACACCGCTGTCTTGTGTTACCATCTGCTCTTCGTAATTTTTCAGGGAAAATGTAAACCCATTTACTTGGTACTTCATATAACTGCGTGCGTTGAACTTCGGCCCATTCACAAGGCGCCAAAGAGTTGAATAAACATCGTTTGTTTTCACCAACTAAAAAAATAAAATATGTGAAAAGTATGATTAATAAGGTGTATGATACCTTTAAGTATGCGTGACATATTAAATAAGCTTTAATATATACCTCGCCACGTAACCATATAGTAAAACTTTGAAAATCTTCCACGGATGAAACCCCATTGCGAGATTGAGATTTAGTACTTTTCACATAGATGTTATAACTCCTGCAAAAAACACATTTCAAAACATTTATATACTTACAATGGTGGAGATTCAGGAATTATTTGTGAACTTACTTCTCCCATTCATCCAATCCATCATACTTATTGAGGACCCATCTACGAACTTGTTCAAACTGCACCGAGGTTAAGGCTATGTCTTTACCATTATCTAGAGGCATCTCACCAGTAAACTCATCATCCTCGTCTAAGAAATACTCACGAGTATGTATGTGTGCCATCGCCTCCTTTTGGCATATACTCCATGTACTAAAGACTAGCTTCCTGTACGATATATCCTTTTGCAATACATCCTTCAATATATCTTTTGTTGCGGACGTATCCTTTATATGTTTTCATCAACCTATGAATGTAAATCGATTACAAATAACTAGTACCTATTTAAAATCGAATGATGATGAACAAAACTAAGATTAGTAAATTACCGTTCAAAAGGATACATCCACCTATATCTAACAGGACCGCAGATCAATGCTTCATCGGCTAAATGAACCATAAGGTGGATGCTGATGTCAAAAAATGCAGGTGGAAAATATTTTTCAAACATACAAATTGCTTCTACCAAACTAGTATTTGCTTTTAAAAGATGTTCTTTGTTGATCACCTTTGAGCATAAAATGTTAAAAAATAGACTTATACGATGTACAGCATTACGTAGATCCTTATGTTGTGGATAAGAATGCTGAAGCAATACCAGAAGTAATTGCTGCATTATGACGTGGTAATCATGAGACTTCATATTTGTTAGTTCAGGAGGATTGATGTTCACATTGTTGTTGAAGTTGGAAGAGAATTTGCTAGGCACTTTTAGGCTTTTCAAAATGGTGCAAAATCGTAGCCTTTCGTCTTTGCTCAAGGTGAAAGTTGCATCTGGTATGATTACTTTATTTCTTTCAGGATCTTCACTCACCCACAATTTTTGTTTTATACCCATGTTTTTCAAATTCTTACGTGCATTGATGCCGTCATTTGACTTGTCTTTATGACCCATAATTGTGCTAATGAGATGCTCAGTGACATTCTTCTCTGTATGCATAACATCAATATTATGTCGGACGAAATTTGCTTTCCAATATGGCAAATCAAAGAGGATGGACCTCCTATACCGTGCATGAACATTCTTAACTTCGTCTTCATCGGTTTTCTTTTTTCGTTTTTGACCGATTTCTAGTTAGTCTTTAACAACTTTCATCTTGATATTAGCTACCTTCTCTTCAACTTGATAACCAGTCAATGGCCGTGGAGGACGACGATATTCTTGTTTGTTATCAAAGTTTGTTTTTTCGTCTCGAAACTTATGTTTGAAAGGAAGAAATCTTCGATGTCCCATGTAACACATCTTCTTAGTTGCACGAAGATAGTAAGAACAAGTGTCTTCCCCACATGTAGGACATGCAAAATAGCCATGAGTTGTGCATCCCGATAAAGTCCCAAGTGCAGGATGATCATGAATTGCCCATAACAAACTAGCTCTCATTGTAAACTCAGAATTATTAAATGAGTCAAATGCAGCGACTCCTTCCCATAACAGTTGTAACTCGTCTATCAACGATTGCAAATAAACATCAATATCCTTTCCTGGTTGTTTTGGTCCAGAAATCAACAATGTCAACATTGAAAACTCTCTTTTCATGCACATGGATGGAGGAAGATTATACGGTACTATAACTACTGGCCAACAACTATAACGGTTACTTAGAGATGCATGTGGATTGAAACCATCCGTTGCTAATCCAAGCGTGGCATTTCGTGATTCAACAGCAAATGTTTTGTCAAAAGAATCTACAGCTCGCCATTGAGAAGTATCACATGGGTGACGCATTACGTCTGAATTAGACTTGGCACGACCATGCCAAGTCATAGCATATGCTATCCATGGTATAGTATACAACCTCCTCAGCTTAGGAATTAGAGGGAAATGTCTCAATGTCTTTTGAGGTACTTTGGTAGCTCTTTTCTCTTCGTTGAATGTTGTTTTATATCTTGGTTGTTTGCAAAATGGAAAAAAACTCTATTTGCATCATCTTTCCAATACAAAATGCAGTCATTAATGCACGCATCATAAGTTTTGTAATCCATACCAACTTGCTTAATCATCTTCTTTATGTCGTGATACTTTGTTGGTAGTGTGTTACCTTCAGGAAGTAATTCCTTTATGAATTCTAGGAGTGCAGTCACACCATTGTCGGAAAAGCCATACTGGGTTTTCAAGTTATTCAGCTTGACGACGAAATACAATTTTGTTATCCCTTTTGGACATGAAGGATACAATGGCTCTTTTGCATTATCAAAAAGTGATTTATACTTCTTGCTTTGATTGGCCTGCCAATCAACATCAACTATAGGCGAATCCCCAATATTATCTGGCAACAAAATTGTAGGTTGATATTGATGAAATCTATCAGCATCATTGACCAGATCTTCCATCCTAGGAAGTTCAGAGTCATTGGTACTTATGGCTTGACTAACAGGTTGTTTTTGGTTCATTGCTGACTCTTCCCCATGAAAATGCCAAACAATATATGATTGTACAATTCCCCATCTAAGCAAATGAAAATGAATTTCATCTAATTTAATTTTCATTTTCATATTTTTGCACTGTGTGCAAGGACAAGAATAGATTTCCTTACTGCCACCATTTTCTACAACAAAATCAATAAACTTCTGCACTCCTTCCATATATCGTGGGGTTCTTTGATCGACTTCTTTCATCCACTCTTTATCTATACTTGAAGACATATTGATATGCCAACTAAAATATATACAACATTTTATAAACCTGAAGTACGAGCAACTTAAAGAATAATTATACCTCTTACAGAACATGAGTCATTGTTTAAGGATATTGAGTCAGCCGAATATATTTTCTACTATTGTTTTAGATGATAATTTTGATTATGGCCTATTAATGATGTTAAAATTCATTTATAATGATTAAGGACATTTCGATATTAAATCATTGCACAAAGTCAGTTGTAGCTAATTATTGGCTCCCAACGCTTGTATGTTATGTTATTGTTTTTATCCCTAGTTATGTGCACCAAGCAATGGGCTATAACACTTACGTGCATTGCACCTGGCATGTTTGTAAGCGTATGTTAGGTGCCTGATGTCTAATCTGCTTTAATTAGTCGGGCATGTCATTTTATGAGCAAATCCATAAAGTAAAACATCAGTTATGTGCTGCAAGTCCCAGTTTGCTTTAAATATGCAAGTTTAACGTGAATTTTATTCTCGAACATCACTGGATTTGATTTATGTGGACACTAGGTTTTAGTAAAAAAACCTTAAACCTGACATAAAACACATTGAAAGAAAAATAGTAGCAAGCTAATTTTATCAGGTTATGTGGACACTAGGTTTTAGATAAAAATCCTCTCCTTTATCCCCTTTAACCAGCCAAAAGATCCTCATTTCCATATGTGTTGCATGCTTTTTTTTACTTTACACCTCACTTTCTTTAGCAAAATAACTACTTTACCCTCACACACAAATATCTATATAATACATCATCCATGACATCATCAATCTTTTATTTTGGAAAAATAAATTTATTTCATATTAATGATTTCCTATGTTTTTGGTATATGTAAAAGAAGTTTAAACAATTTTAACTTGGAAAAATGTTGTTTGTCGATAAAATGATTTTTGGGCACATTATCGATATTTTTTCGAAGCATTTATTTTTGCAAATATTTTTCTAAAACAAACTTACCATTATTAGTTATAATTTAAAGGGGGGTTAACAAGGTTATTAAATCAATTTAATAACATTTACTCTACGACTCAAATATTTCAATAATTTAGATATTTAAATATGAAGCGTCCGCAATTCTGGATCATTACATGTGTTATCATCATTGGAAGCAGAATATATCGCAACTTCCTCTCACGCATGTCAAGCTATTTGGTTACGGTGGATACTAGATGGACTACATCAAAAGCAAAACTCTCCAACAACTATTTTTTGTAACAATAAGTTAGTTATTGCTCTAGAAGATAAATCCGATGTTTATAAGCAAAAGTAGGAATATTACATCAAATATCCTTTTATACGTGAGCTTATCAAAAGTTCTGAAATTACTTTAGAGTTCTACAAGCTAAAGATCAGATCGTTGACATTTTCACTAAACATTTCCACGTTGAAGTTTTCTACAGGTAAGGACAAAATAGGTTGTAGATTCATCTTTTTTAATGGGTAATTATCAAGTAAGTAGGCTATATTTATCGAGTTAAGTATGAATAAGTCCTAGATTAGATTTTTTTTTCTTATAGCTATTGTTCCTATATAAATTTCAAATAAACTCATTACTTATTTTAAAGTAATAAGATATACTTGGTCTGCTTTATGCATTAGGATTTCACCGCTTTAGAAACCTTGTCCCTTGAATTCAGATTAGTTTGATAAGAGTATAACGATGCGATAAAGAAAGGCATGTATGTTTACAACACTCTTCCAAATACATCCAGCCTACTTTACCCCCAAGAATACTACAATAGTCTTAATAGGAGAAATCTTGAGCTGCTTTCCAATCCCACCGCTATCATCCCATGAAGGTTTTTGACTTCGTTACATTGTCTCGGGCAAGACAAGGGAGATATCCTCTACCCTATAAGACAACGATCAAAATTCCAATTATTCAAACAAACTATTGAACATTTTCTTAGAATTTGGTCGCCTCCCTACGATTTTTGAAGTGGGAGCTTGCAATAGTATTTGCGCACGAATTGATAAATTATCAACTGGTTGTTCCATGTTGAATATGGAGAACGAACTTAAATTTATGTTGAACTATATTATGCGGTAGGTTAGATCAAAATAGATGTGATGTGCTCTTATTTTCAAACTTATCGTTTATATAATAAAATGTACCAGCATTTATTTTCATAGCACAATTTTCCCTTTTTTACACATTTATACATAATTTATGATTTTATATCTATTATTAATATCCATTCAAAAATACCTAAAGCTGTTTAAAATAAATATAAATATAAATTCGTACAAATAATTATTTAACTTCCATTACCAATTTCACACCACAAAATCGCATTCACTTTTTATCAAATTTCTTCATTCATTTTGTGTTCAGAATATCTTTTTTGGCGGTCTCTTTCGCTTCATAAAAATCGTACACTAATTTAAGCTTAAAAAATGTATTAGTAATAATTATATATTATTTATAAAAAGTAATAGAGAGTGTGTGTATACATATTATAAAATGAATAATATCATAAAAGTTAATGTTTCAGAATAATGAAAAGCAGAAATACTATAAAAAGATTACAATATATATAAAAAAAATTATAAGGTTTTTGGTACATTTGAACATTGTTTTAGTGAAAATTATTATTAAAAAAACACATTGAAAGAAAAATAGCAGCGAGCTAATTTTATCAAACCCGACATAAAAATTGAACATTGTTGACTCTTTTTCTGAAAAAGATGCAGAAGATAAACATGATAGACAAACTTCATAGAAAATTATCACGCCTACGGGAAAGTACTAATACTCCAAAATGAGTACAATATAAAAGACTTTACATTTGAGGGAAAATGTATCAATGCTAGCGAACAAAATTAGGATGGCTGTAATTGAAGCTTAAATATTCATTCTGCAATAATTGCATTAGATTTAAGTACTAGTACTAGAAGAAAAAGAAGGGAAGACCGTGGCAATGAAGTTCTTCAGTTATGCTGAGATCAATCCATACAATTCTGTAAACAGCGAGTTCATATACAGAGATGTCAGTTACAATATCTCTCTGTCCTCTACAGTTATCGCAAGCCCTAAAAGAAATACTGCTCAACGATTACAAATCGACTGTGAGCAACGACATCGAGAAAGGGAGAAATCAAAAGAGAATCGGGCTGTGCGTTTATTAATAACACGCTATTTCTAAAATAACATAAAAATCACGATTACCTGAATTGAAAATCAAGACTTTTTCTGGAATTACTATTTCTTCAGATCTGATATTACATGTGATGATGGACGAAATCTGGATTTGGATATTTGGAGTCGGCGGAAATTCGAGCTGGCGAATTCGAGATGGATCTGAAAATATTATCGCTTTTTTCCTTTTTTGATCGAAGTGGATAATGAAAGTAAAGGGCGTAGCTAGTTGGGAACGGGGGGTATGGAAGGCTGTACTAAAATGTAGTTTGGGTAAAAGCCGTTCCAAAATTTAGAACGGCTATGAGCCGTATTATAAGGTTTTGCAGCGGTCTTTAACCGTTGCTTAATAGCAACGGCTTAGAGCCGTTGCAAATTTTCCGCCTTTGGGGGTTGTGAAACGGCTAGTATGGTGTAGTGATAGTACAATTACTATTAGATGTGTATAAAAATGAAATCATAAAGGTGTAGATGTTAATAACCCCACAAATCATTGAACTCGGTATATATGATGAGATGAGTTGTGAAAAGATTATACAAAAGGTTAAATATTCCCTTTTTTTTGGAAAATAAGGGCTAAGGGAGCCCATTAGATTAATAAAAGAAAAACTATACAAACAAAAAGTCAATCCTAAATAAGAAATTAAAAAAAGTTGATAATGAGCCAAAAACCATGTGTTAGATATTTTTAGATGGATAACCTAATCAGAATGAAATACAGAAATGAAAGGAGGTTACGTGAAATTAACGGTATATTACAACCATTAATGTTATATCATTAATATTTATGACGTATGAAAATGAAATTATAAACGTGTAAATTTTAATAATACCTTAGATCATTGAGAATTCAGTATACATGAAGAGATGAATTATGAAAAGAGTATACAAATGGTCAATATTCTCTTATATATATATATATATATATATATATATATATATATATATATATAATAGATGAAATGGAATGAAATTACCTTTCATTAACACAGATTCTTGCAATACATTCATCAATTGTAATTTATAGTCCTGTACAAACTAACATATAAGCTTAATCAAAAAAGAATTATAGACAAAAAAATGAAATTATTCATCGATGTGTCAAATAAAACCGATAAAAAATGATATTGAAGCCCTCGTATTATTTACTTGCATCATTTTTTATTCTTAGAATCAAGTTGCTTTAGTAGGGTATATTATGTCATTATACCTAATAGTAACAAAGTTGCAACTAGAAAAACCAAAACCAAATCAGTTAGCAAAGATCAAATTCTATGAAGATAAAGAAAAATAAAACAAATAAGATGAACTTAATTGATTTTTAAAGATTCATTATCTTATTACATTGAATATAATACACATTAATTTTTCTCACAAAATTGAGAAAGATTAAATATATTGAATCAGGGAAACAAATAAAATGCGATGGCAATTTAAATGATTACTGAAATTAAGTTAGAAATGTGATGTTATTTAATTATGGAATTGGGAAGAGGGGTTGATGAATAATGAACGAAGCACATGATTAAAAAATGAATATATTTAAAGATGATAAAAAAGGTAAGTTGGGGGATACCATTAATACATAAGTTAATGTTTAAAGAAAATAATAATAATAATTGAAGGATGAAAATGAAAAATGGACCACAAACAATGGAGAACTCAGTATAGAGCTTAAGAAGGAATATGTATGTATACACACACAAATATATATATATATATATATATATATATATATATGATAGATTCAGTATACATGATGAGATGAGTTGTGAAAAAGTTATACAAAAGGTCAAATATTCTCTTTTATATACAAACAAAAAGTCAATCTTAAACAAGAAATTTAAAAAAGGTTGACAATGGAGCCAAAAACCGTGCGTTAAATATTTCAAAATGGATAACTCAATCAGAATAAAATACATAAATGAAAGGAGGCTACGTGAAATTAGTGGTATATTACAGCCATAATGTTACCATTAATATTCCAGATGTAAAAAATGAAATTATAAACATGTAAACTTAAAAATCCTTTAAATCATTGAGAATTCAGTATACATGATAAGGTGAATTGTGAAAAGAGTATACAAATGGTCAATATTCTCTTATATCTGTGTGTGTGATAGATGAACATGGAATAAAATTACCATTCATCAACACAGAGCCTTGCAATTCATTCATCAATTGTAATTTATAGTCTTATACAAATTAACATATAAGCTTAATTAAAAAAGTATATAGACAAAAAATGAAATTATTTCATCGATGTATCAAATAAAACATATAAAAATGATATTGAGGCCCCTCATATTATTCACTTGCATTATTTTTTGTTCTTAAAATCAGGCTACTTTGGTATGGTATATTATGTCATCATACCTAACAATAACAAAGTTGCAACTGGAAAAAACAAAAACCAAATCAGTTAACGAAGATCAAATTCTATGAAGATAAAGGAAAATAAAACAAATAAAATGGACATAATTAATTATTAAAGATATATTATCTTGTTACATTGGAAATAATACATATTACTTTTTTCTAGCAAAATTAAGAAAGATTAAAGATAATGAATCAAGAGAACAATTAAAATGCGATGATAATTGAAATGATTACTAAAATTAAGTTTAGAAATGAGGGTGTTGTTTAGTTATGGAATTATGGAGTTGATGAATAATGAACGAAGCATCGGGTTAAATAATGAATATATATTTAAGAAAGCTGATATAAAAGGTAAGTTGAGGGGACACCATTAATACTTAAGTTGAAGAGAAAAATAAAATATCTGAAAAGTAAAACTGAAAAATGGATCATGAATAGAGGAAAATTCAGTATAGAGCTTGAGAAAGAACGTGTGAACGGATAACGAAAAGTCATATATTTAACTTTATATATAAATGGAATAGATACGAACACCTCATCACCCGTACAATTCAGCACATGTATGCACAGTCATAATTTACCAATATTTTTAACCAACCACATGCACTGCATAATAATGACATGTACTTGTCAAAGGAAACATATACTTAGTAGGCTTTAAAACCAAGTACAGTCAAATACTCAGACAAGCATTGTCACGGACAAAATTTCTCGGCGTTGCCTCAAGAACAGACCTTCAATATTTTAATTTGAAGGACAACATTTTTTAGGTATCAGTTTTTAGTTATTGATAGCAGTTTTTATGTATCAGTTTGTAGTTGTCGGTAGCACTTTTAGGTATCGGTTTTTAGTTCGGTAGCAGTTTTGGAAGAATGTTTGTTCTTATGAATAATTTTGAAAGAATGTTTGTCCTTATGAATAATTTTTAGAATAATGTTTGCACTTGTGGTTAAACTATTGAGCTCATGTCCTTGAGGCTAAAAATATAAAAAAAATTGTGCGCGCTCACTCACCAAAGGGGTCAGCAGCCCTTTTTATTCAACCGAGATCCCAACCTCTTAAAAATAAATAAATACAAAAAGAAATTGTTTTAAAGGTTTGAATAATACATACCAGTCTCAACCGATTCATTTTGGATTTGGATGAAGGAAAATACCATAAAAACCTGATCACAAATCTTGTTAGATTCAGAATTTAAAATGTAAAATTTAAAATCCATAAATACGACTTGTCTAGAATTGAGATAAGTGGCCCATTTATTTTGCGATACGCAACCTGAAATAGTCTAAAAATGAAATGTGGTTATGATCACTTGTCACACCAATGTGTTCTTATTCATTTTATTTTCGATTTTTATATCCCATATCTAACAATAATTGATCTTATTAAACTTCTTAAGCCAATATAAAAAATAAATGAGTTTCTCATGTAAGTTTAAAATGGATACATTAACTGCAATACTGAAATTTGATACAAGTGCTATGCGTGTCAACTTTTTATCTCATTCATTATATTATGGCTATTGTCAAACTGAAAAGGAAATAGTTTCTCATTTATGATGAAATTTCTGAATGAAAAAGAATTTCTCCGTTCCTCAAGAAAAAGAAAAACCATTTAAAACCTTATCGTACGCTTTTGACTAATTTGGAATTAAAATTATAAAGTGGAAAAGCAATGTACCATGTATGTAAATTTTGATGCGCATAGGCATTAAAAAACTGATTGACTACAACATAACTTCACAGTATTATAAACTCTTGACAGTGCATGAGTTATTTTGACCCATTACCTTATATTTTGAGTGCTTAATTATATTCCATTTTGGCCAGAAAATTAACCCTACTTTCAGTTTGTATACAAATCGTGCGGTAAAATTCACTGAAAAAAGGTTCTTCAAAGGTACAAGTTAATATGAATCGTTATAGCATGTCTTAACGGTTGATTTGAGTATATGATATGATCTTATGTATGACACATACAGGTGCAACAAGTCATATGTTCTGATTTCCTGTTGCTTGTGTGTTTATATATGACCCTATTGAAAGAGCTTAAACCATGTCATCTCCGAAGTTTCCTGAATTATTATCATAATATTTAATATTTTTAATTACAAAAATTGATGTGAAAATGGGATCATATGATAATATATATGCACAATCAGCCAACTAACTTATTAACTTAATATACGATTGTTTACGTACAAGATCTTTGATCTTACATCTCATATATGATATGTGTTGTGTATAACATTAGATTATTTTCAGTTCTGTAGTTCACAGAGAGCAGTCCTACTACTACCACACAGACATGTAAATTGACATACTGCTAATAATTTATAGCAGTGATAATCTACACATACTGCGTTAGGCCTTCTTCCTTTGTCATTCATTTTCCGCCTCCATCAACCATCATTCAAACCCTAACTAAATCGCTTTCAAATTTTAAATTTTGGGTCCAATTCTAAAATTGAAAGTTCTTCTCAAACTTCTGAACGTCCAAAATTAATGGGTTCTGCGCTCAACTAATACATCCCGAGTGTTTTTCTCCTGGTTTAATTTTCTAAAACATCTTTTAGTTCTTTGCAACAACTTCTACTTACTTATTTGAAACTTCTCAACTGTAATCTTGTTGGAATCGGAGTGGGTTTATTCTCTCTTTATGTATGTGCTCAAAAATAAACAATTTATTTATGGATAGAACAAAAATTATTACAAACAGAATACACAAAGTATTCGAGCTGCTGCTCTGTGCTCTTTACGGAGACACTTTATTCTTTATTACAACTTCTTTTTATATATTTCTCTGTGTTTTTCCAACTAATACATTTTATTTATACTAATTGTTGCCACGATTTTAGCATTGGTTATTGGTTGAAATTGTATTACTATCTTTGTCCTTTATTCTTGGCCACGTGCTTTATTCAAGGTCATGCATTATTTATTTTTCTCCAATAATTCAAATGCAGAAAGTAGAGGTTGTTAATTCTAACACTCCCCCTCAAACCCGACTTTCCATTCTGAGCTTCTCTTTAATGTTGTGAAATATCTCCGGTTTCAATGGCTTCGTAAAAATATCTGCAAGTTGATCTTCCGTTCTACAATGTAGTAATTCCACAATTTTATCCTTTACTTGTTCTCGAATGAAGTGATATTTTATGTTGATATGTTTACTTTGACTGTGTAAAACTGGATTCTTTACATGTGATATAGCCGACTTGTTATCAACATATATAATTACTGGTTCTTCCTTTGAATAATATAACTCGCTCAAAATATACTTCAACCATATTGCCTGACACGTACATGCAGTTGCAATAATATATTCTGCTTCACATGTTGAGAGTGCAACCGTTTGTTGCTTCTTTGATGACCATGAAAATACCGCTGAGCCAATATGAAAAGCATAATCAGAAGTGCTTTTTCCATCATCAATGTCTCCACCATAGTCATTGTTTGAATATCCAACTAATTTTGTATTCTTAGAATGTGTGTAAAACAAATCATCATGAAGTGTACCTTTGATATATCTTAGGATTCTTTTTGCTGCGATGAAATGATCTTGTTTAGGAGTTTCCATATACCTACTTACCAATCCAACTGCATACATAATATCTGGACGTGTGAAAGTTAAGTACCTCAGACTTCCAACCAGGCTTTTGAATAATGTGGAATTTACCTGTAACGACCCAGAATTTTAGATAATTAAAATTCGAATATTTAATTGATTTTAAATATTAATAAGTGGAATTTATAAGTCGAATAATTTATTTAAAGGATATTGGATTTAATTGGATAATTAAATCGATAAATTAAATAGTGACATTCCAGAGATAACTGTAAATCGAGTTTAAAGTGATTGAAAATGATTTGTAAAATTTTATTTAATCATACTGGAGTTATAGAAAGGTTATAGAACTTTCAGAATCGAATTTAGAATTAATCTGTGAAAATTGAATATTTTAATATTTAATTATCGACTGGAAAATAGCCAATTTTCGAACAGTCTCAGAATTGAGCGAGACCAGTTCCATTGGATCCGTAATAGTTAGTTATTATCGGATTTCAATTTTCGTATCCATCGGAGTTGTCGTTTGACCGTGGCAGCTCGAAACGCATCGATATCATTTTAATTTTAATTCGGCGAGTTAAAATAGTCATTTTTCAAACGGTCTCGGATTTCGACGAAACCAGTTTCATCGGATCCGTAATGTGATATTATTGTAAGATTTCAAATTTCGTAATTTTTGGATTTACCGTTTGTCCGGGGCAAACCAAAACGCCTCGAAATCGATTTAAATCGGTTTAATTTAAATTTGATCGTTTATTGTCATATCTCGCACAGACGATCGAATTAGCTTTCGAAACCTATTCCATTGTGTCCGGAACGCGGGATAAACCCCAAAAACGCCAGTTACCGCGCGTAAATCGGAGTTCAGAAAACCGGAATGAATAGTGTTCGATATTTTCTATAAATAGCCCCCTTTATTCACAAAATAAAAGAAAATAAAATAGCCTAGGGTTTTATTCTTCAGCCGCCACCCTATAAACTGATGGCCGAAAATTGTCCATCATTCTCCCTCAATTCCTCCAAATCCGCCAATCGAATCGAAAAACGTTAAACGTGAAAGTTGTAGAGCATCACGAGACGAAGACATCCAACGGTGGATCGCGTGTATTGTCGCCGTTTGGAGGAGTAAATCGACCGCGTTCCACTAAGTTTCGCACGCATCTCGAGAGGAGTGGGGACCACCGAGTTTCGAACGGTGGTAGGCGGAGGTAGCTCTCGCGTGGGGCTTCGTTCTGGCGGTGGAGTGATGGTGTTTGGACGTTGGTAGGAGGCGCGTGTATTAGGGTTTAGAGGCGGCAGTGGGTTCTCGCGTGAACGACCTGGAGAAATTATCGCGTGGGAGGGAAGAAGGCACGAACGGCTGTGATCTGGAGATTCAAAAACAAGCGGCAGATGAGAGTTAGGGTTTAAAATTTTAATTAAAATGTTAATTAAGTGTATTTAAATTGTATAAACTTTAAAATTGCATATCTTGTTCATACGTGATCAGAAATTGACGAAACAAGCGGCGTTGGCTTCGTTTTGATGAATACTACGTGATGCAACTGGATTGGAGTCATTTGGAGCTAGTTTGAATTTCGGGTAAAATTAAACGCCGTTTAATTTTATTCGAAATAAACGCTGAAATCAGAATTAAAATCACGGTGAGATCTTCTCACTCACATTGAAAAGTGGAAATTTTCAGTTATTGATTTGATTGACTGTTTGATTGTTATGTTGATGTGATATTAGATATGATAGGATATATCTATATATATAGCAGTATATACATATTGGCATATGTATATATTGGATTGATGATTTCCCGCCTCGTATAGCGGATGAGACCCTATTGCGCCGTTAGTAAGCGGATTTATAAAAACCCATATACCGCGATAATTCCGTACTGGAGCGGAATTGGTATTGTGCTAACGTCTTTGGATGCAGGGAAACAGGTTGGAGGGATCCAACTGGATTCCTCAACTGTATTTACTTATTTACAGATATTGATATATATTCTGTTATCATATTGATATATGATATTGACTGTTGTGATGGACTGATTGGTGCTGTTGCATCATCGGATTCAGTTTTGGAATTTAAAAATAACAACTTTTACTTTAAAGTGATTTTTGAAAGTGAACGTTTTATGGAATTTTTGAATTGATTTATAAACGTTAAAATTTTAAAGTTATAAAAGTTATAATGTTTAGTGAAATAAAACCAAAGGGTTGTTTTTGAAATAAATAGTTGATTTATTTATAAAAGGGTTTAAGTCGAGATTTTTAAATAACTATAAACGATTTGTATAAAAAGATTTATCAAATTGATATTTTATAAATCAAAATATTGGACTTATAAAACGAGTTTTTATAAGTGTTAAAAAGAAGTATAAAAGAATTTCATAAGTGAATGAAATTAATAAATTATAACGGGAAGTTATAAAGTGAATAGATGTTGTAGAATAAACGCTTTATAAGTAATTTACTTATAAATTAGATTTTTACACTGAGATGGGATATAAATAGAAATTTCTAAATGAAATGATTTCATAAGTTGAAATTGTTATGAAGTATAAAAGTGATTTATAAACATTGTTTTATAAATCCAAAATCACTTATTTTGATAAGTAATTTTAGAAGTTAACAAAAGGAGAATTTTATAAATCAAAGTTGTTAGAAAATATAAAGGTGAATTTATAAACGTTGTTTTATAAATTCGAAATCAATCAAATTTGATGAATTTAAATATAGAGATTATTAAGGGAATTTTATCCACGATTTTGGACAGTGGATAATTTTTGAAATAAATGTGTAGAAAAAATTGAAATGTGGTTAGTGAAGTATATTCACGATTTGGACAGTGAATATATCTTTAAGTAAAATGAATATTGGTTTGGAAAAGCGATATTATAAATGAAGTTAATTGTTTTAAAAGATGTTTTAAACGTGTGAACTATCGAAATCATAGATTTCAACATTTATTGTTGAAATAGACGTTTTCGAGAAATATAAGGAAATGGTGGACTATAACACTGTTGTTATAGTAAATGATTTCCGAAAGGAAATGTTTTTAATGTAGTATTGGGATTTATATATATATATCTAAATCCGAATCCCTATACTAGTGATTTTGAGTCGTCGTAACGATGTTTTACGTAACATTCGTTTTGACTCAAATAAATGTTGTTATAGTAAATGATTTCCTTAAAGAATGAAATATATACTTAATTTGATTTAAGTATATCGAATATTTTCTAAGTGTTGAAAATAAATGATTTGTGAATTACTTATTTTTAAAATAAGTATGGAAATGCTTTTCCAATGGGAAATGAACTGTTTGAGTTTTTATCTGTTAAAGATAAATTGAAAAGTGAATATTTGAAATTGTTTTCAAATGGTTAAGTGTGGAAATTTTATATCTAGTAAAATTATATTTGAAGATGAAATAATTTGGAAAAATTATTTGGAATCTGATGATGTTGCGCATCTTTATTGATAGTTAAATAACCGACTATCAATAATTACCTTTAGATAGGTATTTGTTGTGAATTGGATGAATTTGAATGCCACACTTATTTTGAATAATCGCTCACTATTCGGGTTAGCCGGGAAAGGACCATGGGGTCGTATAACCCATTCTGAATATGTGATACGTCGTTATGAATTGCATTCGAAGACCGGTGTTGAAGACCGGATATTTTTGAAAACGGAAGGATTACCGTCGAGTTACTCTACATCGACTGATCTTCGATTTAGAGGTTTTATCACCCTTAGTGACGGGAAGTCCTGACGTGATTGAAAACTATCCGGATATGCAAGGGCTTCGTGAGAAGTGCCTTCGGTTCTGTTCGATCCCGGAACAGACTTATATGGATTGTGTGTCTGACGTTACAATTTGAGATATAAGGCTGATTTCTTTCAAATACATTTCTGTTGGTGGCGGAGAATTTATTCTCTTAGCTTAACACCCTTCTCTGAGACGTACGAGCTCAGAGGTTATGTAGTTGAAATTCGTCAGCGATATATCCCAATTTGGTAACGTGGCATACTGAGTGTTGCTGTGAAATGATCAGTGTTTGATCATTTGTGATATGATCATTTGTTTGATCTTATATCTTTGTGATCATAGGTTGATCATTTTGTTTGACCCGAAGCAGGGCTTTTTGAGAAAGCGTAGCTTTGTGGACGAGACTTCGTCGAGCCTCACACCCCGGAAATGGTCGAAACAGGAATGTTGCGGCAAGGTTATGAGGGTCGCGCCCTTTAGGGTATGTCATTTCCTTCTGGAAAGGGGTGGTATCATGGTATGGAGCCCAGATACTTAACCTCTGTGGATACTGCATTATTATTATCTATGTGGTTTGTTGCGAATCGGGGATCCTCGGGAAGATCGGTGACGATCGGGGGATGGCATACGCGTGTCAGTAGTTACCTATTTTTGCAGAGGTAACCCGGCCTTGTGTTGGCAGAGATCTAACCGTAACGTTAGGTTCTCGGGTCGTCTATTCCAGGGACGTACCCATCGTGGATAGGAAGTTCCTTAGCCTGACCATTTGTTGGAAATCCAAAGAAACAATACGCGACTTGTACGATTTTAGTTGTATTACCTGCTATGGAATGTGGCGGTAACCTGCTATTGAACATAGTAGCTATAGTAGGCATACGATACTGGTCGTATGTTGGCTAAGATTAATATTATACTTTCGAAATGTTTTCTACACTATGCACTAATAATAATATCAAAATGATTTGATTTTGCGTAGTAAGCATCTTTGACTATCATAAGAAGAAATCTCCTCCAATTCTGCGTTTGCATTGTGTGTGTGGTGGGAGGTCTTATGGTAGTTTCATTTTCCAAAAGCATTTCGAATTGACTTTAAAATTATCCTGTTGTTTATTTTAAAGAATAACTGTTTTACGATCTCACACCAGTCACCATGACTGACTCGGAGTTTATTGTTTCCCTTCTAAACTCTGGGTGCCCACCAATTTCCACACGGGCAGCCTAGAGTTATATTATCAGGATATTCTGGATATTCTGGAGCTTTGGAAGCAAGCTGGATGACGAGACGTAGTACTTGTATCTGATATATTTATTCCGCTGTGTATTCTGTATGAGGACAAGTTTATATAACTGTCCATTGTTGTATATTGACTCTGATGATTGATGTATGTATAAAATGATATAGTTCTTTGTTTTAAAGATTATTCATTTATCTATTATATATTGTTCCGTTGCGATGTGTAAGATTCTGATATTGTTTTCTGTTCTGATGTTGTTCTGTTGTTCTTCTCTCCTTTCTTCCTCTGTTTTCTTCTTCTTCTGCCTTTTTCTTCTTCTTAAAACCCATCATAGTTCGTATTCCCGTTCATTTTGAGTTAATCAATGGAGATTAGTGGTTAATCAAGAGGTACGGATTTGCGGGCCATGACATTTGGTATCAGAGCATATGGTTAAGCGACAACCCTGCTCTGTTGGGTGTTACTCATTAGAGATAGAGTCAGTAGTACTCTAGAATGAGTTTGAGTGTAATAATAGATACGAGTGCGTATTTGTTAGTGAATATAAAATTGTTTTATATTGTGATGATTGGTTTGTTGAGTGGTATATGGATTCTGGTCGGTATTGTCCGTACAACTCTATCGATAGGGATCTCTAAACACTTGTATAGAACAATTCGGCACAGTATTGTTTTAAATAGGGTAAATGAGACAATTTTGCCCAAAACTATTTTTGTATAGAAAAGAAATGTTTTTCTATAAAGTACTATAGTATATGGTTGCATGGATGTTAGGAAGTAATAATAGTGAATTATCATCACTAAAATTGAATAAGAAATTGAAATCATAACTCCAAAGTTAAGAGATAAATCCATGTACAAATGAAATTTGAAAATGTAAATTATAAATGTGACTTATAATTTGAAACGGAATTCTAGAGAAGTTTTTGGAAATGTTTTGAAAAGAATTTGAAAATTTTGGTGATTTGGAAAGTTTAAATCTTTTTGATTTGAAAATGAATTTCAAGGGTTTTGAAAAGTATTTTGGAGAGTTGAAAGCTCTAAACTCTTTTCGGTCGCTGGAAAATAACTTCGATGATGACCGCGGCATCGTTGGTGTTCATTTTCGGGTTTCCAAAAGAGGGAATTGCTGCTAAATTGTTTTAAATGGAAGTTGTTTTGAAAATTTGGATTTTGTTCTAGAAAATTCAAAGGATAATTTGAACTGTTTTCAAAAATGGTTTTTGAAATGTTGGTAAACTCTGGGATGCTATATAAAGATATTTATGAAATATTACTAAGGAGATAACTTATACAAATAGAAATTGTTAATGTAAAATATGTAAATGTGATTGGAATTAAAGTTCATTAACAAATGAAATCTATAAATGTGAATTGAAAGTATAAGGAAATAAATTCATATATGAATAAAAATTATAAATATGAATTGTAAATATGATTTACAAATGAAAATAGAATTCAAAAGGATAATTGAAGATAAAATTCATAATGGAATTAGTAATGTGAATGGATAAATGATTTTATAAATCGAAATGTAAGTAAGTCAAAGACTTATAGAATAATTGAAATTTGATTTGGAAATCAGATTCGAATTGGAAAAGAAAGAATTAGCGAATGAGTTTCAGAATGAATAAATAAATTTGAATTTGTAAGTAAGTAAAACTGAAATGGAAGATGAATGTGAAACTTTGTTCTGAAATTGTTAGTAAATGTAATTCAAGCTGAATATTGGAATTTAAAATGAATTAGAGAATGAAACTAATATATAGAGTGATATGAATTAGTAAATGAAAAATAATCGATAGAAATTCAATATTCAGAACAGAAGATAAAATTGAATTCAAATAGAAATTTGAAATGTAAAATTGAATGATAATGAATATGTAACTTCAATGGTGAAGTAAAAATGATATAAGAAGTATATATTGAAAATTTGTAATCGAATTTGCAAAATGATTTGAATGCTGTAACTAGATATAATGGCTAGTAGGATATACAGGTGTATAAAGGGATTGGAAAATTTATTTCATAGATAATTTGAATTGCTCGACAAAAAGGTACGTATTTGAATTATAATATGAGTTTTTGATGATTTCTCTCTAGCCGCTTGGCTTTTTCTTTTTCTTTTTGAAATCTGAGAGTCCGTAGGGACGTTTTGTAGTAGTACCGTATTAGCCGCGCAAAGGAGACGCTGGCGAAATTTTTTTGAAAATTTCGAGTGTTAGAAAATTTTTGAGAAAATTTGAAAGTTTAAATTTGAATTTAAACTTAAAATTTAATTGTTAAGAAAACAATGTTGTTTGAAATCGGTAATTGAAGTTGAAAATTTAGTTGAATTAATAACGAATCTTTAGTAGAAAGATTTGTTTTGATAAAATCGATAAAACTATTGGATTGTGAAAAATAGTAGACGAGTTAAGGACCTTTCTTCCTGACTTGGTAATTTCGAGGACGAAATTCTTTTAAGGGGGGAAGTCTGTAACGACCCAGAATTTTAGATAATTAAAATTCGAATATTTAATTGATTTTAAATATTAATAAGTGGAATTTATAAGTCGAATAATTTATTTAAAGGATATTGGATTTAATTGGATAATTAAATCGATAAATTAAATAGTGACATTCCAGAGATAATTGTAAATCGAGTTTAAAGTGATTGAAAATGATTTGTAAAATTTTATTTAATCATACTGGAGTTATAGAAAGGTTATAGAACTTTCAGAATCGAATTTAGAATTAATCTGTGAAAATTGAATATTTTAATATTTAATTATCGACTGGAAAATAGCCAATTTTCGAACAGTCTCAGAATTGAGCGAGACCAGTTCCATTGGATCCGTAATAGTTAGTTATTATCGGATTTCAATTTTCGTATCCATCGGAGTTGTCGTTTGACCGTGGCAGCTCGAAACGCATCGATATCATTTTAATTTTAATTCGGCGAGTTAAAATAGTCATTTTTCAAACGGTCTCGGATTTCGACGAAACCAGTTTCATCGGATCCGTAATGTGATATTATTGTAAGATTTCAAATTTCGTAATTTTTGGATTTACCGTTTGTCCGGGGCAAACCAAAACGCCTCGAAATCGATTTAAATCGGTTTAATTTAAATTTGATCGTTTATTGTCATATCTCGCACAGACGATCGAATTAGCTTTCGAAACCTATTCCATTGTGTCCGGAACGCGGGATAAACCCCAAAAACGCCAGTTACCGCGCGTAAATCGGAGTTCAGAAAACCGGAATGAATAGTGTTCGATATTTTCTATAAATAGCCCCCTTTATTCACAAAATAAAAGAAAATAAAATAGCCTAGGGTTTTATTCTTCAGCCGCCACCCTATAAACTGATGGCCGAAAATTGTCCATCATTCTCCCTCAATTCCTCCAAATCCGCCAATCGAATCGAAAAACGTTAAACGTGAAAGTTGTAGAGCATCACGAGACGAAGACATCCAACGGTGGATCGCGTGTATTGTCGCCGTTTGGAGGAGTAAATCGACCGCGTTCCACTAAGTTTCGCACGCATCTCGAGAGGAGTGGGGACCACCGAGTTTCGAACGGTGGTAGGCGGAGGTAGCTCTCGCGTGGGGCTTCGTTCTGGCGGTGGAGTGATGGTGTTTGGACGTTGGTAGGAGGCGCGTGTATTAGGGTTTAGAGGCGGCAGTGGGTTCTCGCGTGAACGACCTGGAGAAATTATCGCGTGGGAGGGAAGAAGGCACGAACGGCTGTGATCTGGAGATTCAAAAACAAGCGGCAGATGAGAGTTAGGGTTTAAAATTTTAATTAAAATGTTAATTAAGTGTATTTAAATTGTATAAACTTTAAAATTGCATATCTTGTTCATACGTGATCAGAAATTGACGAAACAAGCGGCGTTGGCTTCGTTTTGATGAATACTACGTGATGCAACTGGATTGGAGTCATTTGGAGCTAGTTTGAATTTCGGGTAAAATTAAACGCCGTTTAATTTTATTCGAAATAAACGCTGAAATCAGAATTAAAATCACGGTGAGATCTTCTCACTCACATTGAAAAGTGGAAATTTTCAGTTATTGATTTGATTGACTGTTTGATTGCTATGTTGATGTGATATTAGATATGATAGGATATATCTATATATATAGCAGTATATACATATTGGCATATGTATATATTGGATTGATGATTTCCCGCCTCGTATAGCGGATGAGACCCTATTGCGCCGTTAGTAAGCGGATTTATAAAAACCCATATACCGCGATAATTCCGTACTGGAGCGGAATTGGTATTGTGCTAACGTCTTTGGATGCAGGGAAACAGGTTGGAGGGATCCAACTGGATTCCTCAACTGTATTTACTTATTTACAGATATTGATATATATTCTGTTATCATATTGATATATGATATTGACTGTTGTGATGGACAGATTGGTGCTGTTGCATCATCGGATTCAGTTTTGGAATTTAAAAATAACAACTTTTACTTTAAAGTGATTTTTGAAAGTGAACGTTTTATGGAATTTTTGAATTGATTTATAAACGTTAAAATTTTAAAGTTATAAAAGTTATAATGTTTAGTGAAATAAAACCAAAGGGTTGTTTTTGAAATAAATAGTTGATTTATTTATAAAAGGGTTTAAGTCGAGATTTTTAAATAACTATAAACGATTTGTATAAAAAGATTTATCAAATTGATATTTTATAAATCAAAATATTGGACTTATAAAACGAGTTTTTATAAGTGTTAAAAAGAAGTATAAAAGAATTTCATAAGTGAATGAAATTAATAAATTATAACGGGAAGTTATAAAGTGAATAGATGTTGTAGAATAAACGCTTTATAAGTAATTTACTTATAAATTAGATTTTTACACTGAGATGGGATATAAATAGAAATTTCTAAATGAAATGATTTCATAAGTTGAAATTGTTATGAAGTATAAAAGTGATTTATAAACATTGTTTTATAAATCCAAAATCACTTATTTTGATAAGTAATTTTAGAAGTTAACAAAAGGAGAATTTTATAAATCAAAGTTGTTAGAAAATATAAAGGTGAATTTATAAACGTTGTTTTATAAATTCGAAATCAATCAAATTTGATGAATTTAAATATAGAGATTATTAAGGGAATTTTATCCACGATTTTGGATAGTGGATAATTTTTGAAATAAATGTGTAGAAAAAATTGAAATGTGGTTAGTGAAGTATATTCACGATTTGGACAGTGAATATATCTTTAAGTAAAATGAATATTGGTTTGGAAAAGCGATATTATAAATGAAGTTAATTGTTTTAAAAGATGTTTTAAACGTGTGAACTATCGAAATCATAGATTTCAACATTTATTGTTGAAATAGACGTTTTCGAGAAATATAAGGAAATGGTGGACTATAACACTGTTGTTATAGTAAATGATTTCCGAAAGGAAATGTTTTTAATGTAGTATTGGGATTTATATATATATATCTAAATCCGAATCCCTATACTAGTGATTTTGAGTCGTCGTAACGATGTTTTACGTAACATTCGTTTTGACTCAAATAAATGTTGTTATAGTAAATGATTTCCTTAAAGAATGAAATATATACTTAATTTGATTTAAGTATATCGAATATTTTCTAAGTGTTGAAAATAAATGATTTGTGAATTACTTATTTTTAAAATAAGTATGGAAATGCTTTTCCAATGGGAAATGAACTGTTTGAGTTTTTATCTGTTAAAGATAAATTGAAAAGTGAATATTTGAAATTGTTTTCAAATGGTTAAGTGTGGAAATTTTATATCTAGTAAAGTTATATTTGAAGATGAAATAATTTGGAAAAATTATTTGGAATCTGATGATGTTGCGCATCTTTATTGATAGTTAAATAACCGACTATCAATAATTACCTTTAGATAGGTATTTGTTGTGAATTGGATGAATTTGAATGCCACACTTATTTTGAATAATCGCTCACTATTCGGGTTAGCCGGGAAAGGACCATGGGGTCGTATAACCCATTCTGAATATGTGATACGTCGTTATGAATTGCATTCGAAGACCGGTGTTGAAGACCGGATATTTTTGAAAACGGAAGGATTACCGTCGAGTTACTCTACATCGACTGATCTTCGATTTAGAGGTTTTATCACCCTTAGTGACGGGAAGTCCTGACGTGATTGAAAACTATCCGGATATGCAAGGGCTTCGTGAGAAGTGCCTTCGGTTCTGTTCGATCCCGGAACAGACTTATATGGATTGTGTGTCTGACGTTACAATTTGAGATATAAGGCTGATTTCTTTCAAATACATTTCTGTTGGTGGCGGAGAATTTATTCTCTTAGCTTAACACCCTTCTCTGAGACGTACGAGCTCAGAGGTTATGTAGTTGAAATTCGTCAGCGATATATCCCAATTTGGTAACGTGGCATACTGAGTGTTGCTGTGAAATGATCAGTGTTTGATCATTTGTGATATGATCATTTGTTTGATCTTATATCTTTGTGATCATAGGTTGATCATTTTGTTTGACCCGAAGCAGGGCTTTTTGAGAAAGCGTAGCTTTGTGGACGAGACTTCGTCGAGCCTCACACCTCGGAAATGGTCGAAACAGGAAGGATGCAGCAAGGTTCTAGGGAGTAGCGCCCCTTAGTGTATGTCATTCCTTCTGGATAAAGGTGGTATCATGGTATGGAGCCCAGATACTTAACCTCTGTGGATACTGCATTATTATTATCTATGTGGTTTGTTGCGAATCGGGGATCCTCGGGAAGATCGGTGACGATCGGGGGATGGCATACGCGTGTCAGTAGTTACCTATTTTTGCAGAGGTAACCCGGCCTTGTTTGGCAGAGATTTAACCGTAACGTTAGGTTCTCGGGTCGTCTATTCCAGGGACGTACCCATCGTGGATAGGAAGTTCCTTAGCCTGACCATTTGTTGGAAATCCAAAGAAACAATACGCGACTTGTACGATTTTAGTTGTATTACCTGCTATGGAATGTGGCGGTAACCTGCTATTGAACATAGTAGCTATAGTAGGCATACGATACTGGTCGTATGTTGGCTAAGATTAATATTATACTTTCGAAATGTTTTCTACACTATGCACTAATAATAATATCAAAATGATTTGATTTTGCGTAGTAAGCATCTTTGACTATCATAAGAAGAAATCTCCTCCAATTCTGCGTTTGCATTGTGTGTGTGGTGGGAGGTCTTATGGTAGTTTCATTTTCCAAAAGCATTTCGAATTGACTTTAAAATTATCCTGTTGTTTATTTTAAAGAATAACTGTTTTACGATCTCACACCAGTCACCATGACTGACTCGGAGTTTATTGTTTCCCTTCTAAACTCTGGGTGCCCACCAATTTCCACACGGGCAGCCTAGAGTTATATTATCAGGATATTCTGGATATTCTGGAGCTTTGGAAGCAAGCTGGATGACGAGACGTAGTACTTGTATCTGATATATTTATTCCGCTGTGTATTCTGTATGAGGACAAGTTTATATAACTGTCCATTGTTGTATATTGACTCTGATGATTGATGTATGTATAAAATGATATAGTTCTTTGTTTTAAAGATTATTCATTTATCTATTATATATTGTTCCGTTGCGATGTGTAAGATTCTGATATTGTTTTCTGTTCTGATGTTGTTCTGTTGTTCTTCTCTCCTTTCTTCCTCTGTTTTCTTCTTCTTCTGCCTTTTTCTTCTTCTTAAAACCCATCATAGTTCGTATTCCCGTTCATTTTGAGTTAATCAATGGAGATTAGTGGTTAATCAAGAGGTACGGATTTGCGGGCCATGACATAGATTTTAAATAATAATGAGACCCTATGCGCCGCATAATAGCGGATGATATTTTATAAAACCCATATACCGCGATATTCCACCTCGAAGTGGAATTGGTATTGTGCTAACGTCTGTGGATGCAGGGAAACAGGTTGGAGGGATCCAACTGGATTCCTCAAAAATATTTAATTTTGTTAAATATTCTGTGATATGATTGTTGATATCCTGTGATGAATTATATGGATAATTAGATGTTATGGTTTGGTTGGACCGATTTGGATGGCGAGACGTATCTCCCGTACTTGTTTATATATATATATATTCCGCTGTGTTGATTGTTGTACTCTGTTGTATTGAGGACATGATATGGTTATTGTCCAGTTGTATGTTATGTGTTCTCTGGTGTATACTCTGATGCTATATTATATAAAACTGATATAGTTTTAATTTGTGTAAAGATCTGTTAATATATATTATATTTTATTCCGCTGCGATGGTTAGATTCTGATGTTGTTTTCTATTTTTCTTCTTCTACCTCTTCTTCTTAACTAAAATGGTTCGATTTTCCGGGTCTGGAAAGTCGGGTCGTTACAGTAATAAAAAAAATAAAATAAAATGATAAATAAAAAATATTAAAAATATTATTAAATTATATAATATATAATATAATAAATGAATAAATTATAATAAAATAAAAATAAAAATTATAAATAATAAATAATAAATAATATAATAAATATAAAAAATAAAAAAAAATATAATATAATATATAAAAAAAATAAATATAAATATATAATATAAAATAATAATATTAAACTGAAACACAAGTTTCAGATTTTACCAAATTCCTTCTTTCTTTTAATTACATTTAAACATTGAATTAAAATAAATTATTTATTCCTTTAGATAATATCACATAAGTTTTTAAATTCAATATTTCTCGGTTTATTCAAAATTCCTCTTTTCCATATTTATTAGAATTTTGGGAATCGCTCTTATTCTTAATCAGATTCATTCTCAAATTTATTCCAAACTCTTTATAATTATTTTACTTAAGAATTTACTCTTTTATTTCTTTTCAAAAATTCCATTCTAGAGATTTTGATAATTCAGTACCAATTCTCCTGTTGAATCAATTCTGAGCTTCATGCCCGCTTCTGCTGGCGTACTTACCGACTTGCATTCTTTCATTCTGAATTTGCTTAAAATTTGCTCCGCATATTTCTTCTGTGAAATAAATATCCCATCTTCACTTTGCTTTGCTTCAACTCCAAGAAAGTATGACATTTGACCAATATCTGTCATCTCAAATTCTTTGATCAAAGCTTTCTTAAAGTCTGTGAACATGCCTGGATTATTTCCGGTGAAAATCATATCATCCACGTACACGCATACGATCATGATATCTCCACTTTGATTTCTTTTTGTGTATAGAGCATGCTCGTACGGACTCTTCACAAACTTATTTGCTTCAAAATACTTGTCTATCCTTGTGTTCCAGGCTCTTGGGGCTTGCTTCAAACTATATAAGACTTTCTTTAGTCTGTAGACTTTATCTTCTTGACCTTCTTGGATATATCCAGGTGGTTGCTCAATATAGACTTCTTCTTCAAGATATCAATTCAGGAATGCCGACTTCACATCCATTTGATAGATCTTCCATTGATTTTGTGCTGCGATCGCTATGAGAAGTCTAATAGTATCAACTCTTGCTACCGGAGCAAATACTTCATCGTAGTCAATCCCGTATCTCTGGTTGTAACCTTTCGCAACTAACCTTGCCTTATGCTTCTCCACCTTTCCTTCTTGATTTTTCTTTGTCTTGTATATCCATTTGACACCAATGGCTTTGTATCCTTCAGGTAGATTTGTAAGCTCTCATGTATCATTCTTCTTGATTGCATCGATTTCTTCATCCATGGCCTTATTCCATTTGTTGTCTTCACTAGCTTCCTCATAAGTTACTGGATCACATTCAGCCATCAAACAGAACAACGAGTAATCAAACCTTGTCTGCATAGGACTTGTGGCATCATAAATGTCATTGAGGTTGCGCATTTTTGTTGGTGCTCCCCCTGAATTGTTGGTGCTACTGCTGCTCCCTAACGTCGATGGTGTCGATGCAGGAGTTAATTGTTTAGGACTTTGTGGAGGAGTCTGATAATCATTTTCTACATCTTGTGTGTTGAAGTCATCGCCATTGTCGTCATCAAAGAATAAACCTTCAACTTTTCTTTCTTCTACGTTCCATCTCCAGTAATCTTTCTCATAAAATTCAACATCTCGTGAAATAATTACCTTCTTGGTCAATGGATTATACAGTCTATAAGCCTTGCTTCTTTTATCATATCCGATAAAGATGCACTTCTCGCCTTTATCGTCAAGCTTCTTTCTCTTTTGATCAGGAACATGAGCATATGCGATACATCCGAATATTCTTAGATGTCCAATTGTTGGTTTCCTTCTACTCCATGCTTCGTTTGGTATTTTGAATCTTACACTCTTTGTTGGACACCGATTCAGCAAATAAACTGCACGTAACACGGCTTCGGCCCAAAAAGTTCTTGGCAAGTGCTTTTCCTTCACCATACTCCTTGCCATGTCAAGGATCGTGCGATTCTTTCTTTCTGCAACACCATTTTGTTGTGGAGTATATGATGTTGTCAGTTGATGAATGATTCCTTGAGCTTTACAGAAGTCTTTGAACAAGTTTGATGTATACTCGCCTCCTCTGTCAGATCTAAGTATCTTCACACATTGTCCGCTTTGTTTTTCCGCCATTGCTTTAAACTCTTTAAACTTATCAAGAGCTTCTGCTTTTTCTTTAAGAATGTATACCCAACTCTTTCTACTAAAATCATCAATAAATGTTATATAGTACCTGTGTTGTCCAAGTGATTCAATGTCAAATGGACCAGCGATATCACTGTGAACAATCTCCAATGGCCTTTTGGCTCTCCATGATTTTCCAATAGGAAAACTTTGTCGATGTTGCTTTCCTTTGACGCATGCTTCTCATAGATTATCTGGTTCATTAATCTCAGGCAAGCCATTCACCATCTTTGTCTTTGATAATAGTTTCAGGCCAGTAAATCCAAAATGGCCAAATCGTAAATGCCACAACCATGATTCATTTTTAATGACTGACTTCAAGCAATGCTGCATTTCTGTCTTGATATCTAGTGTAAATAGACGATTCTTTGTCATCTCAACTTTGGCGATCAATTCTTGAACTTGATTTTTGATTATGAGAAAGTTCCCTCTTATATGCATGTCATACCCTTTCTCCAAAAGTTGGCCAAGACTGATGATATTACTTTTCAAAGCAGGTATATAATAGACATCATGTATATACTTCTTATCACCATTCTTTAAGATAATCATAATTGTACCTTTCCCTTTAACTGGAACCTTCGACGAGTCACCAAAAGTTACATCTCCTTTGACTGTATCATCTATTTCCTTGAATAACTCCTTTTGGCCACACATATGATTGCTGCCGCTAGTGTCAAGATACCAAATATTTTTATTACATTTTTCATCTCCTTTGTAAGTTAGGAATATGGCAGATTCCACATCTTTGTCTTCATTTGCAGCTATAAACTGACTTCTTTCTTCCACCTTAGGATTTGATTTGCACTCATAACTGAAGTGACCATACCTGTTGCAATTATAACATTGAAACTGAGATTTGTCACCTCGTTGTTGAAATCTGCCTCTTCCTCGACCTCGAGATCCTCGACTACGACCAGTTTGCTGATAACTATCATTTTTCTGTCCTTTAACAAAAAGTTGTCTTCCACGTCCTCGTCCACCTCGATAGCCACCGTAATTTCCTCTTCCACGTACATAATTTCTACTACTTTGATTGTCATTAATTAACGTCTTACTTTAAAAAGCTTTCTCCAAATGACTCATATCATCATTTTTGTTCATTCTCTGTTCATGGATTTGAAGAGAATCCACAAGTTCATCAATTGAAATTGAGGACAAATCTTTTGATTTCTCAATGGCCGTGACAACACAATCATATTTTCTTGTCAATGAACGGAGAAGCTTTTCCATCACTCTCACATCGGTAAGAGTTTCTCCATTTCTTTTCATCTCGTTCGCCATGGTTTTTAGACGAGTGACTTATTCACTAATATTTTCTGAAATTTTCATCTTCGAAGTTTCAAAATCAGCTCGTAGTAATTGCAGTCGTACCTTTTTTGCTTTTCGGCTCCCAAGAATGATTTATGTAGAATCTCCCATGCATCTTTTAATGTCTTTGCATCCGAAATTCTTTCAAAAGTTGATTCATCAATACCTTGAAAAATATGAAACAAAGCTTTCTTATCTTTTTTCCGGAACTCCTTCAATGCGGTTTTCTGGGCATTTGTCAAAGCTGCTTCCTCGGTAGCATCTGCGGGCTCGTTGTACCCTTCTTCGACTATCTCCCAAATATCTTGCGACCCAAGCAATACTTTCATTTGAATACTCCAATTTCCATAATTTGTATTCGTCAATTTTGGAATTTGGGGTTGAATCATATTCGCCATTACGTACCTTGTCTTTTCAAACAATCAATCAAACCTTAGCTCTGATACTACTTGTTGGAAACGGAGTGGGTTTATTCTCTCTTTATATATGTGCTCAAAAATAAACAATTTATTTATAGATATAACAAAAATTATTACAAACAAAATACACAAAGTATTCCTTTATTTAAGAGCTGCTGCTATGTGCTCTCTACGGAGACACTTTATTTACAACTTCTTTTTATATATTTCTCTGTGTTTTTCCAACTGCTAATACATATTATTTATACTAATTGTTGCCACAATTTAGCATTGATTATTGGTTGAAATTGTATTATTATCTTTGTCCTTTATTCTTGGCCACATGCTTTATTCAAGGTCATGCATTATTCATTCTTCTCCAATAATTCAAATGCAGAAAGTAAAGGTTGTTAATTCTAACAAATTTATCTTCCGATTTTTTTTCTTTTGCTTTTTAATGCCCAGATCAAGATCCGGGATATTTAGCAAATCTGTGTGGATCAACGCCGAAATCGTACCGAAACAATCGAAATTCTAACGTACTGGAAAAAAATCTCAAACCTATATATATACACACACACACATGCGCGTACATGAATTGTTTTTCTACTAATTATATATGTTACATATTCAAATAACATGATTTGCACAAATATTTAACTATATATTTGCATTGAACTCATGTATAGTTATTTTTAATTGTTACTCATAAGTTGCGAGTTTGCAATATTGAATTTTTTGTTAGTTTGAATTTTTATTTTTATTATCAGCTAATAAAGGATAAATTTGTAACAAAAATTGTTTGTTAATTAGGTCATATTTTTAAGCGATGTTAAGGTTTGATAATATTTGTAGATGGACGTTTTGAATTGGTAAAGAAAATTTATTTGTTAGATCATGTTTTTAAGTGATATTAAGATTTGATATTAAGAAACGTTTTGAATTTGTAAAGCATGTTTAATTGTTAGATCCTACTTTTAGGGGCGATTGAATTTGTAAAAGAAGTTGAATATTAGATCTTATTTTTAAATGATTAAGATTTGATAATATATTGAGAGGCGTTTTTGATAGTTCACATTGATACCAAAAAAGTATGACACAAAAACTATTACAATTATTATTAAAAAAAAAGATACCAATACGTATGGCCCGTCCGTTGGACGTGTGTAAAGAATAACGCAAGTTAATTTCTTTTTAGTGCAAAATAATATGTACAAACACACACAAAACTTATTTTTACTAATAAGGCACATACAATGGACGTGTGAAAAAAAAAACGAGCTAAGTACCTTTTAATGCAAAATATTGTTTTTTAAAGTATGGTATCTCATATAAAGAAAATATTACATTTAGAGTATACATAAAAGATACTTGGATAATGAAGTATATGTATAAGATGCTTACATAGTAATAGGGATTTCGCAACGGACTAGCGCCCATCTTATTAGGCGATGCTGTAATAGACCCAGAAGATTTTACAACGGTTTGAAACCATTGTATAAGCCCGTTGTAGTAAACTTTTTTACAATAGTCCGTAGCCATTGCAACATCATCATTTGCAACTGTTTTTGCCCGTTGCAATATGATCTTTTACAATTGTTTTTGCCTGTTGTTAAAAAAATTCAAATAAGAAAAAATAAATAAATACCATTACATTGCACTCATAAATTTAAAATTAATTTGTCATTGAAACTCAAATATTGTACCAATAACAAACATATTCATTCATATATTTTAAAAATAACAAAAAAGATTTATATTTTTAAATGCCAAAATGGTTCATGTATTCTTAGACTTTTATAATACAGAGCCTGTAAAAGAAATACATGTATCTACCAAAACAATGGAAATATAATGAAATCCGAGTGCTCTCTGCCTAGCCATGATATCACCCTCAAATAAGGATAAGCCGGCACTAGCAACAACAGAGGAGTCATCCTTGAAAGCATTGCAATTGAAACAGTTCAATCTATTAGCAAAGTTGTGGGTCCCACACTGGCAGTACCAATCGCCAGGGCTGACATCCGAACTCGTGAACCCAAGTGAGGATCCAAATCCACCACGGATACCTCCACCAAAGCTGCTACTACCGAAGTACGATCGGTCATTGATGATCGGTCGTGGATCGCCACATCTCTAGCAGGTTTCGCGTAACCCGAAGTTGAGGTGCTGGCATGACCTGCAGTTCCAATCCCCAAGCTTCATGTTCATCCCTTCATTTTATAACATATAAAACATCAACGTATCAATATATAAGTACATGAGAAAAGAAACAGAAAAAATATACAAAGTTAAATTATCTTACAGTAGGAACATAATCGGTATAGAACTGAAAATAATGAAACATATAATTACTTGACATACATAGTCAATGAACTGGTGCTTATAAGTTCATTTCAACATATTTAGTTGTTGATCCTGGCAAAATTCAAATAAATAAGAAATCTACATCAGGAAAAATAGTAGAATAAAATGTAAAAACCCTCTTGCTAAAAAAGTATTCACATCATTTCAAAATTCATGCAAGTATTGTACATTGTTATAAATAGTAGTAAGGTGCCCAAGATTAATAGAATTATTTCAAGATCCCCTACAAAGAGTTCCCTAATAGATTTTTACAAGGAAACAATTTTAAGGAGGGAAAAAAATATAACAGAACAATGTATAAATAAAAGAAAGAGCTATAAGTCTCTTTTTACCTGAACTAGTGCATCAGGTCATGAATCAAAAACTACCAGCAGAATACCCGAAGGATGAGATTTTTTCCAGAATTAAGCCATCTGCTACCTAAATGAGCAACACATAAATATATATATATATATATATATATATACACATATATATATATATATACACATATATATGAGGTCTGTACATAAAACACATAGAACAATACGCCAACATAACAATATTTTATAGCTTAGATTTAAGATTGCAAATATAAGAATATCACCAATTAATATACAAACTATATGTGCATATATATGCAACATCTCACATTCACAAGCTAGCACACTAACACATCCACAATTACACTAGTATACAGGAATATACATAGCCACATTTACACTGGTATACACGCATATATACATCCACATTTACACTAGTACACATGCATACACATGCTACCGCCTCACTATCTTGCACTGGAACCCACACCCTGCAGCACATAAATGCTTAGAACACATCACATATATATTTGAATATACCCAAACTTATGCAACTCCCATAACCAGAACTTATACACACACTCTAGCTTACACGCACATGCATGAATACAACACCTATATATAACACACACCTAAATCCATATCTACACACGCACATAAGATGCATACCCATGTATATACACCACCCACACATATAAACAACCACATTTAGTTGAAGCCATTAAATTGAATCAGCCAAAAGTTTCATAAATGAGTAGCTAGTGGATAAATAGTCTTGCAAGGAAAACTAAATATTTTGTTTGTGAACTAATTTTCCTTTTGAATTAGAATTATTGTTTCTGGGACATATTGGACGTTAACTGAAACCGATATAAAACCTTTTTGGAAAGGCAAACTGTTTATATTGGAAATATGCATGATATATGTGATAAAGCAATTTATAGGCATGCATTTAGATTGATTTACTGGAAAAGATAATAGAGTAACTATAAATTTTAAAATTCATAGTTCTTAAAAATAGTTTTATTGGATGTCCAAATATAATAAAAGTGTTGACGTCCTTTTAAGTATTTCTATTAGTATTTAGTATCTATTTTTTGCCCATGCAATGTTTGTGATGTGAAGGCATCATCTTCTATTTATATCATTCAATTTCGGTTAAATTGAAATTCATTGTATCATTCTATTTATAGAGAAACACATGGAGGACACACACCAAAACACTAAACGCACACGCGCACACTACTATAGAACACAAATTAACACACAAATACAACCATCTCAGTTAAACAAACACAAAAATATACAAAGCAGGTGTAGCATCCTTAATCTAGAACAGCAAAAACAGAACCAGAGGAAACAACAAGAGCACACAATCTTATTTAATCAATTATAATTTTAATTCATTCCTAGTAAGAAATCTTAAAGTTAAGCATATGATTATGAATAAAAAATCACCTAGATTTAGCGTTTCCTTCCTCCTCAATGTTATCCTGCACTAACGCGACTCACCATCAAAACATCGTTCGAACCTCCCTCCTTGCAGTAGACCCACATAATAAAAGATAGCAAGAATTGTTCCAACGCTGTCACTGTTTGCTATTAAAAGCAAAATTTCTTGCACTGAAATGTTCTGCATGTATTAAAACTCTAATGTCAATGCATAAAAAGTAAGAAGATGCAGTGCTAGAGGAGTACATATAAAGCGAAAATAATTATGAAAATAACTTTTATGGTATTCCAATTCAATTTTATAAGATATCAGTAAAAATTTGACAAAATTAGTCGTATCATAATTAAAAAAATACAATATTGATAATTCAATTTTGTTTAAACTTTGAATTTCTTCAAAGTGTTTTTACTTTTATTTTTTGAAGATTCCTTTTTTTTCTTTGTATTTTTCTTTTGAAGAGAATAACTTGTATGTCGATTTAAAGTTTTATGCTATTTTTTTTTTTAATAATATACTCTACTAATGATTTTTCATGTGTTGCAAAGCATTGTAGTGTAGCTACGGACTTCAATAGTAATACATAACTGTTATATATAATAAACTAATATCACAATATAAACAAACAATTGTTAAAACTCTACAGCTTCCAACTTTTTTGAAAGTTGCATCCAAATAAAGTTTCTCAATAATTAAAGCGCATCGTTAATTTTATTTACTAAAACAACATCGAATACATGTTGTTGATGAATACAAACGTTTCATAATAAAAATAAAATGTCATTAAAGATGTATTTTTACAGCTATTTTGTAGATGTTGTTAAAATCCTTTCTTTCAAAAAATTTGGCATCAAACTGTTATTTGGGTTGACTTTTTACAACGTTATCTCCAAAAATTATTGTAAAAAGCTTATAATTCCAAATCAGAGAATCATCAAACCAATATAACTCTATATAAATCGGGTTTTCTAGACAAGCAATCATATATCTCCATTATAATTCAAACAATGAATGAACATCAGAGAAAAGTAAAACAAACTGAAATGTGAAAGCAAAGAATGTTACCTAACTAGGAATTTGACGAACGAACCAACTCATAATATGAATCGGAGCCTTGATCAACTCTATTGCTATTTCCACTACAGCAATCACACATAAATAGCAGGGGCAAATACCTGACAGTAGCAACGTGCAAAACCCAAAATTCGAATTCAATTCAAATTCATAAATTGATTTCGAAAGATGGAACTCGATCTGGCCACTATACTCGAATTCATGAAGTCTAGAACACAAATAAGAAACTCGATTTGACCACTATCCCGAATTCGCAATTTCGCTGTAAGTGGATTAGGGTTCGGGTTTGGATACGAAGCCGAGGGAGAGGAGGGCGGAGCGGAAGGAGGAGAGGACAGAGAGGAGCTTGTGGTAGAGGAATTTGTTTACGGGACTAAAGTGGATTCAGTGGGTTCAATATTCAGCGGTTGGGGCTCCTGAGCCCAGGCGTTCATTTAATGGGTGCTTGACATCAGACACCAATTTAATGGGAGCCTGAATACCAGGCGCCCATAAAATAAGCGTCAGCCCCCCTTCATATACCCCTCTCCCCCCTCCGCACTTTCTACCTACTTTTTCACTTTTATTTTTTTTAATTAGAAAACCTAAACGAAATGTCGCCGCGTCCAACCAAAATCGCCCGAAGAATGATTCACAGACATCCAACGGAGCAAGCTGGACCGTTACACGTTCCGTCGCACCTGGAGTTTCACCAGATGATCTACGTGTACTATACGAGCTTCCAGATGGTTATCGGCACAGAGCCGAAACCGCTTTGATGACCGTACACGTATAAATTGCACATTAATATATCTGGTTATTTTTATATGTACATCACATAATCATATTAAATAACTGTTACTCTATCCAAAATTAAGAATTCATAAATTATCTATAGGACCATTACATTCATTGTCGGGGTAGTTGGGCTAAGTGCATTACTCGGTTTTATGACTCTCTGCCCGGTCTTATTATGGAGAGGCCACATGCTAGCCCTTTTGGTCTTTTTTTATCGATCAGGCATGTCCAGTCCTTTGATCGACCTCTCATTCAGGCATTAGCTGAGTGGTGGCGGCCCATCACACATACATTTCATTTTTCAGATTTTGAGCTTGGTATTACCCCAGTTGATTTCTACATGTTCACTGGCATTGAGATTGGACGACATGGCCTTCGACCTTTTCCATTTGATGATTTATACGAGTGCCCCAATCTGTTTACTATTTTTCTACCACTGATAGATGTTACCTGCATCACTAGTGGTTCTGTTAAGTTGACTTACCTGTAGCAGTACACCACCACTTATATAGCTAGAGCCGATATGATGGATGCAGTTACTAGAGCATTTCTACTGTACTTGTTTGGTTTGACTTTTTTTTCGAACCAAAAAGGTACAGTTAGACTAGGCTATTTAGCATCTCTTGCCAGATTAGGCCAGCTGCATACTATTGATTGGGGCACAACGATATTAGGCACCCTTTATACTGCTCTAGATTCATTTGCGCTTGGCGATGTCAAGCAGATGCATGCTTTTGGTATATTTTGCCGTTATTGTACTACGAGTACACGGCAAACATGCATCCCCGCATCCAGGACATGGCTAGTCAGGCTGCTGAGCAGTACTTCCCTAGGATGAGACGATGGGAGACTATGCAGTACGTACATCATGTTCCCTTAGGTGTACGGCATGACTTGATGGAGGCTAGGTCATAGCTTGATATGCGTATTCGGGGTAACATCATTCAGACTCCTTGGGCCTCACATTGGACTCATCTAGCAGATGCAGGTCTTATGGCGGAGGACCATCCCTTGATGGTTGCGTATTCACTATCTAGACGTAGGGTTGCTTTGCATACACCTGCATTTATGCCTATGTGGTATTTGGGAGAGAGGTGTGCTTATCAGATTACGGGTGATCGTCGTATACCATATGATTCTTTATCTTGTGAGGACATGTTTGGTAGACATAGGGTGATTGGCGATCAGTACTTAGATGCTCTACGACAGACTGGGTGGGTGGATAGTAGTACTTTCTTCATCGATGGAGATTACGATGCTTATTGGGCTAGAGTAGCACCCCGTAGATTCATCGTACCAGATTATGTTCGTGGGGTCAACTCTGATCATATAGGACCTCACATTGCAACCGGTAGAGTTCAGATACTGCAGGTTTCATTTGACCTGATTTCGTCATAGTTCTCCCAGACTCCCATGCAGTTGGAGCCTGATACTACTTTTAGAGCATATGACGTGACAAGTACTCTGATTGAGCAACCTTTAGTCTTTCCAGATCATCCCGACTACCTTGGTGTGCCTTCAGTCGGGTTATATCCTCCGTATGAGGTACGTTTGTTGTTTATTTCCATTTTCCCTTTATTTTATGCTTAGTTTCTTACTATGTCAAATATCATCTTTATGTAGTATGCTGCTAGATTGGACCAGGCCAGAGTTTCACTTGGTGTGTTTCGCGATATGACTCTTGCACATACACACACCATGCATGATATGTACATGTAGCATACACAGATGCTAGAGGCGTAGATTGATCAACTATCAGCTAGACTTGCTGTATATGAGCCTTTCGGACCACCAGGCGAAGGTGGTGCTGGTCCTAGTAGGAATGACACTGGTGGTTTAGATGAGCATGATGGGGATGAGGACTATGGGGATGAGGACGAGGGGGAGGATGGTGATGGGGATGATGATGACGACGACGATGGAGATGATGATGATGATGATGAGGATGGTAATGGGGATGATGGTGATGATGCTGATGACGACGACGACGTTGCATCCCTTTAGTTGTATACTTTTTAGTTTATTCACAGTGGACGTTTTATTATATGTTGCAGTACCTATAGCTTATGTACTTATATCATTGTTTGAGTATACTGTGTATTCTTTATGTTTATATAATTTCACTTTCCTTGATTTAGAATGATAATGTTCGAGTATACTGTGAATTCTATATGTTTGAGTATACTGTGAATTCTATATGTTTGAGTACACTGATGTAAAGTATGCTGCTAAACCTATTACAATTGCAAACATACAAACATGGTACATTGCTATATTAACCTACTAATAAGCACTAACTAGTGACATACAAACATAAAGAAACTACTAGTGACATTAGAATTTAAGATATACAAACATAGAACACTGATAAAAAACAACACAGTAATAATAGAACACAAACATGAAGAAACTAGACGTGACGATTAAACTGCAACTCCTGTAAAGAAAGTCTAAGACGTCTTATCTCCTGTTCTAGCTCGTTTGCATATGTTATGCCCCTTGGACATAAAGATCATCCAATCATTCTGCGTAATTGCAACCATTCGGCCTGAATTGACATAGCTGGATTCGACGACCAATATTTTCTCCATCCGCACGTACTACAACTTCAACTCCATACCCGCACTGACAACAAACTGGGTACGATTCAACTTCTTGCTCAGTGGGAGGTTGAACAACTTGAACCTGGTTATCAGGTTGTTCATATTCCTGATGAACAACCTGTTGTTCGTATGGTGGTTCAACCACCTCCTGAAGTCTCAGCTGGTCAAGATCTGAAAACTGACCATGGACATCTTCATAGTGTTGTTCTTTATAATTGATAAGCCAATTCTCATCAGTATGTGGACTTTCCGTAGGCACGTAACCTGTATTTGAATCGATAGAAGAAGGCCAAGAAAGCATTGCGGTGAAGAATTTATTGTTGTGAGTGAGGAAGAAGATGATTATGAATGATGAAGAAGTAAATTAGAAAGCGCGTATATAAACTAACAGGTATATTTAATTGATGTGATACCACTACTTTTTGATCTGACAACAACAACATACATTATTATTTGAAAAGACAATTCAGAAAGCTCTCTACACATTAACGACCGTTACATAACCAACTAGTAATACTGTTATCTTAAGGCCATCCAAATCTTTCTAGCCAATTTTGGCGTATGAAGTACGCATCATGGCCAATGAACGGAGTGCGGTATTTTAAATTGTATCGACCATCATAAGTCGAACGTGTAGTCTCGAACATATTTTCTGATATTACCTCATTAGTAACCTTTGTGTAACGCGTGCATGCCCTAGTAAAGTTTCCATATGCAGTCCTGACCTCTTGAGCCGTACGTCTGACTCGACAGCCTACGTCGTTGTTGTAAAGTTCAGCCAGAGTGTCCCAAAATCGAATTACCATTAACTCCTGATTGTCGCACATCTCATCGGTTTGTATGTAGTACTGCATAAGCAGCTTCAATTCATGAGACGTAAATGTCATGTTGGACATTGTAGTTTGAATAATGTTAATTTTTTAAATGATTTAAACAGATAATGATTTGTGAATTTATATAATGGATGTTCCTTGTCTCCACTCATTAAAGAAATTAGCTGTGGCCAGCAGTGGAAAGTGACTACAGTGTATGATTTGACCGCACACTGTGCCACCTTGTCTCCACTCAATAAAGATATTAGCTGAGGCTGATAGTGGAACATGGCTACAGTGTATGATATGACCGCACACTAAGCACACCTTGTCTCCACTAAAGAAAGCAGGGAATCTTGGCTGACAAATGAACGTGGCTACAGTATGTGATTTGATCGCACACTGTGCCACCTTGTCTCCACTCAATAAAGATATTAGTTGAGGTCGACAGTGGAATGTGGCTACAGTGTATGATATGACCGCACACTTAGCCACCTTGTCTCCACTCAAGAATTAGTCCTATATATATTATCATATGGATCTCATACTTGTTCGCCACAATTCAATCTAACAAAACATTCAAAAATCAAACAACTATCCTCAATAACAATATCTGGAAATTTACTAAAGCTATATTGCTATGCGATAGTGAATTTTAAGAAGAAGCGTATGCATTAGCACATCAACAAGAGGAGGAGGAACTGATGGAGATATACCGTGAAGCATACGGTTCAACTTCTGGAAAACACGACGGCTCAGTTGTGAGTCGGAAATACATTAACCGTAACCAGCAAGTATTTCACAAAACACTTATGCAAGATTACTTTGCCCGTGATCCAACTTACGGTCCAGAGATGTTTAGACGACGATTCAGAATGAGTTGACCATTGTTTTTAAGAATTCTCGAAAGTATTCAGCAGAATAACAATTATTTTGTTTACAAGCAGGACACTGCAAAAAAACAAGGTTTGAGTGGGCATCAAAAGATGACCGCAGCTTTGAGGATGTTAGCATACGGTACACCCGCCGATGCCCTTGACGATGCATATCGTATTGCAGAGAGTACGACATTGGAAAACCTAGATCACTTCTGTCAATTAGTTGTGGACATTTATGGGATTGAATATCTTCGTTCTCCAAACGAGGCAGATGTAACGCGCTTGCGTGAAATGCATGAAAGCAAAGGCTGGCCTGGCATGCTTGGAAGTTTAGACTGTATGCATTGGGAGTGAAAGAACTGTCCAAAAGCTTTTCATGGAGCATATAACGGTAAAGAAAAAAAACCAACTATCATCTTAGAAGCAGTTGCCTCTCATGATTTGTGGATTTGGCATGCTTTCTTTGGAATGTCTGGTTCTCTTAACGACTTAAACGTTGTCGAACGATCTCATTTTTTTAAAGATTTGGCATAAGGTAAGTCAACTCCTATATCATTTACTCTTGGTCATAACACATATGAGCATGGACACTATCCAGAAGATGGAATTTATCCCAAATGGAGCACGGTTGTAAAGACATTTGCAAACCTAACGACGGCAAAACAGAAACAATTTGCTGCAATGCAGGAAGGACAAAGGAAGGACGTAGAAAGGCATTTGGGGTCCTTCAGGCAAGGTTGCAATGGTTAGCAACCCATGTAAATTATGGAAGAGATCAAAAATGGCTACAATTATGTTCTGTTGTATAATTCTACATAACACGATCATTGAAGATGAATGCGGTATGGACTATCCCGATTTCGAGTATAATGGGGCAAGACAACCCCCTGAATTATTTCGCACAGCCACGTTACGAACTGAAGGACAGTACGCAATTCTTGTCGATCATCATGAAGTATATCGTAATGCAACCATTCATAATAGGCTCCAAAGGGATTTAATGGAGCATATTTGGAATTCTCATGGAAATCAGTAGTTCGTGATGGTGGATCTTTGTTTAATTACATCTGTTTGCCTTTTTATTTGTGTAACGAAGTGTAGAATGCTATAATTATGATGTTTGTAATAGCATTTATGTTTGGTGAAGTAAATCTATAATGATATCTACAGAATGCATCGAAAAAATGATATACCATTGAATATTTTAAAACTAAAAATAGCACATGATTGAAAACATAAACTGAAGGTACATGAATATTTAAACTGCAATAACTAAAAATATCACATGAATATTTCAAATATATATGTTTCGTTCCTGATCTACTCTCAACAATGCGTTGTTTGTACTCCATCCAATATTGCATTGTAATTGGGTCCATTCTGGTGACATCCTTCTCCATTACTAAGGTCTCTTGGCGTTGCCGCTTTAGCTCAAACCGGCCCTTCTCAATCTCGGTCAGTTCTTTTAACACAACAAGCTTTTCTACACTCTCTCTTTGACGTTCTGCATTTTCTCTCGCATGTTTTTCATGCATTAGGACTAAACGAGAATCGATTTGGGATTGAACATCAATTTTCTTCTTAGCTGCTCATTGCCCCATCGGTCTGGCATCTTCATCAAATGCGGGTTCTGCTTCTTTGTCTTCGTTATCTGGGCATACATTAGAGTCCATATGAGAAGAATCGCCTGGGCTAGAACTATAATTAGTTTGACTTGTTTTTTTCTTGCCCTTCGACTTCGTCTGGACATCTCTTAAGCTTTTTACGTTGTTTGAGCTCTACTTTTGTTGACTAACAAGCAAGTCATAGCAGTTTGCAAACTGATAGTAGTGTGGTTTCTTTGTACCATTTTCTCTTGGAAATAATTTCAAGAATTGATCGTTCGTCATTCTCTTCTAAAAAACAGAAACACAAAATGATATATTAACAAAGTGATAAAATACGAATATAAATTAAAAATGATATTTTTCAAAACGCTACCAATTCAGCTTCGCCACCCATTCCACTTGGATTTGCTGTTCTTAATTTGTGAATCTGAGACTCGTAGAATTGTGTTTGTCGATTAATCTTCCCAAAATGACCGGTGATTGCAGACATTGACCTCGTCTTTTCAACATGCTTTTTATTGTACGCAGTCATGACTTTCCCCCAAAACGCCTCTCCACTTTTGTCATTTCCCTTGACCGAGTCGTTAGAAAAATGACAGTAAATATAACACAAATCTTTATCGTCATCGCTAGACCATGGAGCAGAAGAATGGAAGGAAATAGATGGGGGAGCGGTCTGGAGATGAACATTTTGAACGGGTTGGGAATCAAAATCCCAGTTATCCATATTCATCGCTTTGGTATATGATTGAAACGGATGAGACATACTTTCAATATTATGTAATTGAGAATATAATTGTAGTAGAAGAAGAGATGTGTGTATTACAATCTAAAAAATAGTCCGATATATGTAATGAAATCACAATATGACCGTTTATAGCCGTTGGGGGTCAAAATATGACCATTTATAGCCGTTGGAGTTTAAAATATGACCGTTTATAGCTGTTGGAGTTCAAAATATGACCGTTTGTAGCCGAAGGGGGTGGGAAGAAGAGCGGAAAGTAGCCATTGAGTGGTGGTTTTGGGGGGAAGGGCTTGGGCGCCCATTTTATGGCGCCAAAGCTCTGGCGCCCATAAAATGGATGCCAGGGCTTGGACGCCCAAGTCCAGTTCAGGATCCTAAATTGGATCATGAACTTTCAGCTGAATCTTCAGCCTTAATTCGACGACTGGAAACTTTTTTTTTCAAAATGCAGTAGAAAATGATACCACTGGAGTTGCTCTTAGATCTAGATTCTACTGATTTGGGGATTGGAAAGACGTGGTATTTGGATTTCTCTAAATATTTAATTTAGAGTGGAGGGTACCATACATGAAAATTTTCAACTATTAGTGAAGCGTGAAAATGAAAATGCAAAGCAGGAAGTCATTTCTAAATGTCTAGTACTCCCTTGTTTATGAATTATAAATCATTAATTATAAAAACTTATTAAGTATAAATTGTACATCCTTACGTATATATTATTATTTATACATTAGTACTATAAATTATAATTTATTAATTATTAATAAATAATTATATTAATTATTATTTATTAAAAATAATTATAAATCATATTTAATTATTTATTAAAAATAATTAAGACTAATTCAATATTTTATTAATTATCAATTAAATTCTTATTATTAATGCAATAAATAACAATATTTCTTGTACTGTTTACCATTATTAATTTCCAAAATTTTTATGAACTTTTAAGTTTCCGCTAACTCATGTACTTATAATTAAATAATAAACATTAAACATTAATTATTAAACATTAAATATTTAATATTAAACTTTAAGCATTAATTATAATTATTAAATATTAAAATTTAAACATTAAATATTAAAGCATAACGGGAAAGTAACATTAAGTTTATTGGAATATTGATTAAATCCTACTACAACATCTAAAATAATCGAAGGTAACAACGATTAGTAGGTAAGAGTTGTTGAAAATTGGCATCTATTACAACGCACAAAAGAAAATAGTTGTAATAGGCACCTATTACAATGGACAAATAGGGATGAAAACTGATATCTAGTACAACGGGCAGAAAACTGTTGTAATAGGACTATATTACAACGAGCCGAAAACCATTGTAACAAAACTATATTCCAACGGGCCAAAATCATTGTAATAGAGCAGTAAACCGGTATCTATTACAACAGGCCGAAAATCATTGTAATAGTACCATATTACAACGGAAAAGTTGACAACGTTGTAATATGTGTACTGGATAATGAAAAGTTGCACCTATTACCACAGGCTTAGAAAAACCGTTGTAAAAGGTTTCTATTACAATGGTTTTTTATGGCCCATTGTAAAACACGCATTGTAAAAGGATAGTTTTGTTGTAGTGGAGGGAACTGGAAAGTTTGGTAACGACTCGTCGGATGCCAACAGTATTTTTAGTAAATAATAAAATTTTAAAATGATAATAAAAAATAAAAGTTTAAAATGAAATAGTAAATTGAACTTAAAAAAACTATAAATATTCATAATTTGTAAAATTATTTATTTTAGTGAAAATGATAATAAAACTATTAAACATATTTTTGTAAATAACAATAATAATAATACAAATGTGATATTTTTTGTAATAATAAAAAGTTATATTGACAACATATATCGTTTATTCGACAAACCATTGCCCTTGCCCACTGGTTGGCGCTACACCCTAGACCCCCATAACATGACCGGCTAGGTCGACCGTCAATCGATCGACCACAGATGTATTACAAACGTAGCGACAGTCATTTTCCAAACAAATTGTTACTTATTTTAAGTCATTGAATAACTAAATATTTTGGTGTCACTTTTACAACTTTCGTTCAACTTTACTCTTTCATGTCCCTTCAAAATGACACTTAAATGTGGCCAACTTACGTGCATGTTTATTTACTTATATTATAAAAGCTTTTGATGTTTAAATATAAAATAATATTTGCAATCAAAACTACTACTTTACACTAAGTATGGGCAACAGGCAATTTTGGGCATCAACCTGGGTTCGAGTCTTGGAAACTTACATTTTTTTCTATAAACAATTCATTTTTCAAAAGTTGACTAGGGCAACAAAAACGTTTGGGCCGGCACTGAACACATGCAATGCACATAAGAAGCATGCATGCACATATATAACGATAAAGAAAATATGGCCTTTAAATTATAATTTTACAGTAATAAAATGTTTCTTTTAATATAATTCACATAACTTTTGTAAAGAAATCAGTTTTTTCTTTTTATTTTTTTACAAAAAATCTTACTTAAATTAAATCCAAATGTAAATATAGAAATTAGCTTTTGTAATAGATTGGAAAATGAGCTAATTCCTGATCAACTCCACGTTAGGAAATTTTAGCAACTTAACATTAAAAAATTAACCAAACTTAGACATAGATTTTAGTATTGCTATTTCCAGTGGATCTTTATCAAAATAGTTGTTTATATGGTTCAGTGCAACTAAATGTTAAAGTACTTGTTGACTCCTTATAGCTTGACATTTTTCTATTAACTGAATGTTAAACCAATATATATCTTTTGAAAAAAAGTTTGCAACATTGCTCTAAAATTTAACAACAATATATCTATATCCCAAGTCTCAATTTCAAAAAAAAACAACATTGTAACAAATAACGTGGACCAAAACTGACCCTCATTAGCAGCCATAAAGACATATACACCCATCATTCTTTTAAGTTTTTTATGTTGAGAATGGGTTGATTCGTAATTGCAAATTATTTTGTTATTTACAACGTGGGTTTCAACAAATGAATTCGGGTATTTAGTAAATTCAAAAGCTTCAAATGAAGGTATTTACATATATATACCAGTATGTTTGGCGTATTCGTTGGACGTGTGCAAAGAAAATTGAAAACAAATTCATTTTATTCTAAAATAATGGTCATATATATATATAAAATACTTGGCAAAAATGAACATGTGAGATGACTTTTTTATATTTGAAATAGTATGAATAAATGCACACAAAACTAGATGTTATATTTTTTTTGAATCATTTTGGTTTTTGTATGAATTTTAAATGAGAAAAATATACCATGTAGATTAATTTTTACTTTCGTAGCAATATTCACAAGCTTAATATGAAAGCATAACAAAAGTTGTTTGACTTATTTCAAATTCTATATTTCATGGCTAAGTCGCATATTTTGATAGTTGATGCCAATAATCACTTGGTACCTCCATTTTCATTAGACTAAAATTTAGAATATCCTCCATCTTCTTTTGTACAAAGAATTGGATATTTTTCATCTTCATTAATGCCAAAAGTAACACATGGATTGGTGTCAAGTATCACACTTTGAGTATCTTCATTCATTTCAAACTTTGTGATGCTGTGCTTACTAAAGCACTTTACTATGCATCGAGTAACGTTGTAAACCACTACATTGTAAGGAATGAATAATCATAGAATAAAATATAAAACATATGATTTTGCTACATGCACTCTGTATATATTCGTGTATGCGAAGAAAATATCACACAAAAATGAAGGGGTTTTGGACCAAAGGTCCATATTCTTAAAGCTCATGCACAAAAAGTCCCTGCTAATAAACCCACGTAAATTAGGTCCTGTTTTGTTATTTTTTACCAAATTGTCCCTTTTTAGAAAATCAGCCCAACATTAAAATCAGGAGCATAAGTGGCATAAATTAGTCAAAAACTAAAAATAGGGACCGAATTTTCATAACTTTTTTGCAAGGGACTTTTCTTCCATCATCTTCCAATTCTAGGGACTTGACAGTCGTTCCTTGCAAAAAAGAATATGATAAATCAGAAACTAACATGTCATTTTGGATATATAATTCCTCCCATTCTCTCTTTTGTATTGAACTGATTGAACTGATTGCCTTTAGCTAAAAAGTGGAAATTCTATCGAATTGTCCATCGGTTAGATAGTGGCTTTGCTCCCCAAAGCAAACTAAGAACCTCAATATTTTATGACAAAAAACCGCGTAACCAATATAATATGAAATCAAATCTAAGTAGATAAAGATAGAGCTTATGGATCTTCAAACCTCCTTTAGTGAACTTCTCCTTGGATCCAACTTTATTCTTGAATTAGATTGGCTACCTTTGATGAATGAGAGCAGTTGCAAATGCGTTGATTTAGAGGTGGAAATTAATTTTGAGGTGCGAATTCATGAATTGAAACCCTAGAAGAATAAGTGAAAGCGAGAATAGATGAATTATCGTTATGCTAGATCAAAACATGTTGAATAAAATTATTGTATTGTCCTTAAATTCTCTTTGGTAATGGATAATACTAGTCAGGGAAGATTCTATAAATGTACACAGTTCTCTCAAAGCAACCATACAACTTTGCAGCATCTTATTAGAACTTCATGCACTGTTATTGTTTTACATAATATACTTTCTATCACTGTTTACCAATTTCAAAATATATTGCTGCTAGCTCTTTTTCTTAATAGTAATAAACTTGCATTGCATGGTTAAATATGCTAGTTCTACATATACCCTAAAATATTTCTCTATCAATGAAAATCAAATGATAAAAGCAGATCAATATCTTCTTAATAGACCATTAATTTTATATTTGCACCACTGAGTATATGAAATAACCCTAAACCCAACAATCAACATATGCACTTAATAGACCATGTCACCAGATATATATATATATATGCATACTCTTCAATTTACGTAATAGATAAAATTTAAGACACCAAAAGACAATGATATCATACTAAGGATTAAAATCGTATATCCATGCCGAGTCCAGAGAGCTAGATCGTGGTAACGCATGTACGGCTGCAAAAATGCAAAAAGGTTGCTATTATTATATTTAAATCCAAACAAATAAAAAATCAAAAATATAGTGATTAATAATAGCAAAATAAACGTTGACATAAATTTTCTTAGATCTACTTGTAATGATTTACGATCAGAAAAAATTATAAACATGATTGTAAATTGATTAGAAACAAATTTCCACCTTCATTATAAAAAATTGTGTCCTTCTATAGAGCAAAAGGACATATCAGCCATTTCAAAAGCTTCAATTGGATTATTTCTATTATATATAGATAAATGAATAATAAATTAAATTTATTAATACTGTTTTTGTATATTATTTATGTTTTGTGATTTATAACCTTTATATTTGAATGAAAAAATAATGTTACCACTTTTGTTGCTATGAATATGGTATACATATTGAAACCATTATACTTTATGATTTATTAGAAGAATTGACGAATATTTGTAAATTGAATTTATTCAAATAGTTTAAATTTAAAATTATATAATTAATTTAAATATATTGGCTTAAATGTACGTATTACACGATATTGTAAAGGGTTTTATCTAAATAACTATAAATTTTAAAATGTAAGTAATTGAAGTAAAAAAAAGAATTTTACAATGAAAATTATATTGATACAAATGAATTATAAATTAAATTTGTCATTATTATTCACGTATATAATTTATGTTATGTGATTGATGTATTTATATATTTAAATAATTTTGTTTACCATTTTTTTAATATGAATATGGTATGAATATTAGAATTGCCATGAGTGCTCTGCTCAAAATTTAGTACCACCCTTGTTATCAAAAAAAATAAATATTGGAATTTTTATATTTTTATGATTTATTAGACGAATCAAAAAATAATAATTTACTAAATTTATTTAAATAATTTTAAGATTATGTAACTAATTATAGTATATAGACTTAAATACAAAATATAATAAGGGAATTGAGGGAAGTTTTGCAAATGATTATAGTAATTTTAAAATGTAGGTATTTTAAGTTAGAAAAAGGAATTTTGTAATGCACTATATGATAAATTTTTTAAGATTTGAAATGTAAATTGGATTTGTTATTATTGTTTATACACATACATATTATGTTCAGTGACTTATGTTTCTTTCCTCTAGTGAAAAATAATTTTTCAATTTTTGTAGACCTACTTTTGTAGGCTAGGGATGTAAGAAGGTCCACCACTGCCTCCATCCCCTTTTAATTCAGGCCCTCATAGAGGCACTTTTCGATCCCAAGATTTTTTTTTACTCATTTAAAGAATTATTAATAATTTAGTAAACGAATTAACAAATATAGGTTAATTAGATTTATCTAGTTAATTTAAATTTACGATTGCATAATTAATTTAAATATATGGATTGAAATGTAAAATATTAGAGGAAAAGTGAGGTGAGTTTTGTAAATAATTATGGTAATTTTAAGTGTTGGTATTTGAAGTTAAAAGTAGAATTTTATAGTGCAATGCATAATAAATTTAGCGAGATAAATGAATTACAAATTAAATTTGTTATTATTGTTTTGTGTGATTTATATATCTTTATAGTTGAATGAATGATTAATTTTACCATTTTTGTTTGTACAATAGTGCAATGCATATTGAAATTGTCATTATTTAGTATATATATAAAATAAATAGCAATAAATATTAGTAAACTGAATTAAGTCAAATAATTCAAATTTCGCATTATGTAATTAACCTAAATATATGGATTTGAATATAAAATTTTGCGAAATTGGTGAATTATTTGTAAATAATTATATAAGTTTCAAAATGTCTATATAAGAATGTAAAATGATTGGAGAGAAGTTGTAAAATAACGGTAAAATGATAAATTAAAGATATTTGAATTAATAAGAGAGTATATTATATAAGTATATAATAGAAAGAAAACACCTTTTATTTCAAACAAGATTGAATATAGGGTTAGATATGTGTAATGAATTGCATAATTGCGCATAGGGCATACCCATAACTCTAACAATTTTCCACTTGCACTTGGGGTCAATTATGGAATTTTATTCCAACTTCATTGATTGGTTTTCTTAGAAACAATCGGGTCAGTCCCTCAGTGAATGGACATGCTATGTTGTTTTAATTATCTACTCTGTCAATCAACTCTCTCTGATGCTGATAAACTGCCTTTATCATATAGAACTCTTCGGAGTATGTCGCTTGACTTCTAGTGAGCTCTATGTTCTTTTATGAACTGTATTGCGACATATTTATCATATAACAATGTCATGAGATTTTCAACATTTGGAATCACCCTTAGCTCAATTCTCAATTCTCACTCTCAGTTGCATATATACATGTTCATATAACTTCAGTTGCATATATACATGGAAGCATATGCCTGTGGGTTAATTGTTGGCAACCTGTCTAACATAGTAAAAATCATTGTTTGGTTAATTCTGATTATTGACAAATGGATGGATAAGTTTTAGAAATATCATGCATTTTTTGAAAAAAAATCATATATTATATAAGGAAAATTATAACAACTTTAATTACTGGTGAAGGCTGATATACTAATTTCAAAACCCAAGAGAATGTTTTGCTTCTTTCATTTAACTCATAAGACCAAGTAATTTTTTACTGGGATATGCCTAATTTTAATAGATATTTCTTTAGCCAACAGTGAAACTATTAGATATGAAACCGTTTTAGATCAAAATGTTCTTTCCAATATTCAAATTTCTTATTAGGGCAGCCTCTATGTTTATGCATGCCCGAATATCAGCATATGATTGCACAACAAGACCACAAACAAATATTGGTGTAAAAAAAGCATCATTGATGGCTGAATTCCCATCACTAGGGCCCAACTATTTCAACCTTAAAACTCTCGGGTCGTATATAACAACTGTAAGACCCGACTCTTATGGCAACTTGGCTATATTATATATTGTAATTAATATGACATGTATAGACTGTATACAACATGTATATTACTATTGTATATAACAGTTCCTATATAACCATATATACCATATATACTAGTATATATGCATGCTTATGTGTCCCTTTGCTCAGTATGGACATTCTACGATTGACTTTTATTTTTGTTGTCCAGCTTCAAGAAACAAATTTGTTCGTACAATGTTTTTATGTTTATTTGTTAGTTGTAAAATCTTTGATGATATTTGTTATTCGTATTTGTAAATAACTTGAAATTTTTTGAAGATATATTATTCAAAGTTATGATATTACTTCTGTCCACTTATTTTCATATGTAGGCTTTGTGGAAAACAACTTGAGAGAGCATGTATTATACATAAATATGTACATACATACAATCATTTGAGCGGATAATGGATTTGTGAGCTGCAAGCGAAGTATTTAAGATAAATTATTCATTTTTTAAATTGTTGTTGTTAAATTATAATTTTAAATAACGTGGTTAGAATTAACAGTGAATTACAACGATTCATTCGGTAAGCCTATAAATTCAAGTTACATGCTTAAAAAATACTTTTAAAAAAATTAACATTTTGGCACTCTTTTATTTTCACTTTGTGTATAAAATGAATTTTAAGATTATATAATAAAGTAATAATGTTTTCTTGTTAATTTTTTTTATAATGCTTTCCCTTCCAATGACGTGCAACATCCCTTCCAGTGACAATCATATTGGTCGGTCAGGCCTTGGGGCCTGGATAAGTGTCAGCTAATAAGATGTGGACCAAGACCCTGATAAGAGAAGGCAAAGGTTATTAATGTTAGTTTTCAATTTTACATGAAATATCATATCTATCAATCATAAACATTTAAAAATTCATTTAAAACATTTTACCTTTAATTAATTAAAATAAAAGAAAAATCATTTATCTATTACAAATACTTCAGTTACATTTAAATTCACTTAAGTAACAACATTTAAATAGTTTGAAAAAACACTATTATAATCATGTAAATACTTTAAATTTTAACTAATTATATTGGAGATTGATGTGTAAAAAGTTTGTGGAGTTAATGTACCAAATTTCTTTACTCTAATTGGTATGAGAAATGAACGAAGGATGTTAGACGCATCTTGCCAAGTGAACAAAAGCTTAGATTGTGGTTCGTTTACCATTTTTAGTTTTTAGTTTTCGTCCACATAAAAATACGCATAACACATGTATATTGTAAATAAACGACCAATTTAGAAAATAAAGTTAACATATAAAATAACAATTTTTTTATTCTTCGTGTTTTGGAAAATAACGAAAGAATGAGAAACAATCTATTCTTCCATCATCCCTTCATTCTCTCCGTCATTTCCTCTATCTTTCTTCCACCTCCTTCGTCGTCTCTCCGTCATTCTCATATTTTATAATGAATGTTAAAAACCTAAAACACAAAATACAAAATAAACCAAACGAACGTTTAGTATTTTGTTACACTGAACGATACTTTACAAAAGATTTCTTAAAAATTTTGATTGGTTGCTTTAGATATTAACATGATCGCAATATTATTAAAAATTCCCAGATTGAGGTTTCCTATTTTTCCCTTATTAAAATACTTCTAACATAAAGCATAAACGATGAAGGGTATAATATATTTTTGAACTTCGAGTGTATTGTTGTTACTTGGATCTGAAACTTCCGTATTTTGAAGTAGGAGCCGTCGTCAGAGAAATGGAGATCCAATCTTTGCCCGTGTCTGAAATGCTGTTCTAAATCTAGTCGTACAGAAGTTGATGATGGCGAATTGAAACGAATACTGGATTGTGTTAAACCCATTTGGACTTTGTCCCATATCGGCTACTAAATCAGAGTTAGCCTAATGTATACGAAGGTACGCTAGTAGGCAAAGGGCATTTTCGAAAATCCAGAAAGAAGCGGTTGAAATTAGTTCATAGAGTAATCATTATTAGTAGTAGAGAGTAGAGATTATTATTATTATTATTATTATTATTATTATTATTATTATTATTATTATTAATTATATTATTATCATTGACCAGATCAGAAATTCTATAACATAGTTGAAGGCCCCTCAAACTTAGCAGAGTCTTCAATTTGCAAATGAAATCTCCAGCACAATCGTGGTAATTTCATTGACTTATGGGATCATAACTCCAATGCATAAAGTTGCTTGTGAGCCCATATAAATCTCCTCCCCTATCAATTCCATTAGCATAGATCCTTCTAATATCTTCTGACAACATATTTTACGCATGCTTTGTCCATTGCCAATGCTGATTTTTATAGCAAAACCAATAGAAATCTCTTTGGAAACACTATTTTGGTTTATAAGCAATAATCAACACATTAATATGTTAGAAATGAATGAACATTGTGGAATGTGAAGGCATTTAATGCCTTGGAGGATGAATAATAGGCAAAGAGCATTTTTGGAAATGCAGAAAGACGCGGTTGAAATTAGTTCAACGAGTTATCATTATTAATAGTAGAGATGTTCCTATATAATAATTCCTACATGTATAATTGTATATTCAGTTCATATAACATGTACCGTCTATACCTTATATATGCAACAACATATATCAGACTATCTTTCTAAAATTGCATATATATATATATATTATTGTATATAACAGTTCTTAAAATTGATATATGGTGTGTGTATATTCCTAAAATTGTAGTTCCTAAAATTGATATATGGAGGGGGGTGTATGTGTATGTGTGTATGGTTTAAAATTGACATATGATATGTAACAATTCCTAATATATATTATTATTATTGTGCATACATGTTCATGAGAACTGAGTTATACAACTGATATATATGATATATATGTCACTATATCACTATTTATCCAGTTCATATATGTGTGTGCGCGCACGTGTGTGCGCGCATACATGTGCGTGTGCGTGCATGCGCGTGTGTTCATATAACTTCGTAATATTCATTAAATTCATAATATTATAAATCACATACCATATATCAGTATAATAGTTCATATATCAAATATGGTATATATACATAATATATGGTATAGACTGATACGTACAGATATATACACCACACACACACAATATTACGACTCATATATGAACTATTTTGAGATGCAACTATTCGAGTACAATCAACCATGTAATACTAATATGGATATGAACTAGTGAAAACTTTATGCTTGTTAGCAATAAAGATTGCACATATTTAGCTAGTTCTGGGATGTTTACATCTATTTATTCTGTATATTTCCCTGAAACAACAATTTTAGTTTTAGTTTATAATAATATCTGTCAAAATATAATTTTAGTATCTTAAATTTTTTACGTATATATTAGAATTGATGAATTCAAAGGGTAATATGAATCTGATTATTGATGATCGTATATGTCAAAATTATGTTTTCTTGCTGACATGTATGCATGCCTGAACCACCCAAGCTTGGAACAATTTCTATATCACCATCAATTATGGAATTACAACCAAATTAGCATGTGGACTTACCAGGAAACATATACTTAAACACAATCAGACTGCAGCAAGCTATGATGCAAAACCATAATATTATGTCGATGGTAATATGATTTCCAATGATCATCTACAGTTTACAATACATAGAGTAAAAAGACTTGATTTAAGTACTTTGAACTGATTTATTTTCCTTTACTCTTTTATGTATTTCATTAAAATATAATTTCAGTATTTTAAATAATATATACTTTACGTTAAATATACTTTATTTTAGTTGCATCTATTTGTAAATTTACCTTTAATTAAAACAATAAGCAAATAACTGCTAAGATTTTGCATCACTGAGTAGTTACCAACTATTGCTCATTTTCTACCATCGAGTTTTCAATATGCGTGTAATGTAAAGTTGTTAACAAGCCCAGTTTGACCTTGTAAAAGAAGCACCTACACAATCTAATTCATATTAGCAGGTCTTACTCTTATAATAAAACCCATATGCTATAAAATTCTAGCCTTACTTAAAAGTCTCCAAAATAACCAAGTCAAACACCCTAATAGTTACAATGATCTTGCTTGAAAATTTGATAAAAGGAAAATAAATACAAAGAAACCAAATGCTTAAATAAGGTGTTGAGTTATATATTAAGCTGATTGTGTCGGTTATTCACGGATAGCTTGTAAGCAATTTTTTCAAACCAACCACTCTAGTTTGCTTAAATAGATGATCAACTATTGCAAGATAATAGGAATTTCGAGGGTAAGAATTCATAATAATTAGTCGGTTTGCATCTAAACAACATGAATGGAGAATCTAGTAAACAATAAAGAACAAGAGCTTATGTAAAAACGAGAATGAGAATCATACCCACAAATAGCTTTGGTTATTGAGCATTAGCCCTAACACCAGTATCACAACATTGCCTCCATGGTTTTTTGCGTCGATCGATATGAAATTGGAAGGTTTTGGGAGAGACGAATGTTAACCATAATATATGAATGAAGACAAAGAAGGCTTTACGGAAACCTTCCGCAAGAAAAAAGAACATCAGGAGAAATCCCCTTACGACAATGTCAAAAGGATTGTACAATGCTAACAAAGAAGAGCACATGGGAACTTAGGAATGAAGCTTTCGCAAGCATGAACGAAAGAACTACTACAGCACAATGAAGCAGCTAGATACTGTTAACCCGCCTTTTGGCAAGGCCGTAGGCAGGCGGATTTAACTAAATCAATTGCTCGAATATCGAGGTTGGAATACGATGAGTTTGAGTCAACTGGATGGATAGACAACCAATCGTGAATTATAATCATGATTACAAAGTCGGGATTCGGTATAGTCGATAAACAAAAGTCACGGGATACTTGAAATATGAGTTCCGTCAAAAGTCGAGGTGATTCGTAATGATGGGAATTTGCTCCGAGTCGCTTGTGGGTCAGCTTTGGGTTCTCAAGTAGGTTGCTTCGGGTTTCTAAGCTGCCTGCTTCGAGTCAAATAAGGCTTTACATCGGGTTTTCAAGGGATCGACACATCCACAGGCTCGGGTCGGCATATAGAAAATGGGGTGGACATTCAAGGGGTCGGCCACAGGAACTATGCTTCGAGTCATGGACCATTGTGCTTTCAGTCGATGTGGCTGTCTTTCCGAGTCAACACTACACTAACTTCGGGTCAGCAGCTTAAGGGGTCGGTAGGATTTGAGCAACTCGGATCGGCAATCCCTGAACTCCGAGTCGGCACTAGGAAGGGTTTAGATCGGCATAAGTTAAGGGATCGGCATCAGAGTGGAATCATCAAAGTGGGTCAGCATGTTGGAGCTAGACTCCTGGTCGGCCTTCGTACTAGCTTCGGATCAGTATCTTGAAGGAATGGGGTCGACAACTATTCTCGCTTCGGATTGGTAAGCTATCTGCTCCAGGTCGGTCAATGCTTTTCTTCGGTAGGCTAAAGGGGATCAGATCGGTATCTTGAAGGAATGGGGTCGGCATCGAGTTACTTCGAGTCTGAACACAGTTTACTTCGGGTCACAAACGAGTTTGCTCTGGGTCATATCTATATTTACTTCAAGTCATTCCCAGGGCGACATCAGGTCGGCTGTTGGTAGTGATGATGGATTCGGGTTCGACTATGGTCTTGGTGGGCCCGATTCACTCAGGAAGCCCAGAAACCCGTATTTTGCCTATAAATACAGCAGGCGGGGCTTCAGAAAAGGGATCTTCGTTCTGTTTCCCTTTATCTTCTCCACTAAGGATACTCTGCCATTATTGTTTTAAAAACTCCGTATTGTAACTGTAATTGATTTTGATATCAATAAAAAGGAAATTTCTGGAGTGGACGTAGGCCAGAGTCAGCCGAACCACTATAAATCCTTTGTTATTACTGCTTTCTTTTTAATTTTGATTGTTCTTCATATTTAAACTCTCTACATCTGTTATCTATGACTGTGAATTGGTGCATTCAACGACGTTTGGGTGTTAGTGACCAATTTTGGCGCTAACATTTTGGTGCTTTCACTGAGAAAGCTAGCACTCAGGGATTTCAGATCGAAGATTTTGACTTTGAAAGCTTAGGAACTCAGATTCTAGGAGGAACAATGGTTAAGCCATCGACAAGGTGACAAGTGACAGAAAGGAGCAATCAAGAGGGAAGTCAAGAGGCCTCTTCTGGAGTTGGATTAGACCAGGCATCCATTTACATCACTAGGGATGAGATGCAGATTATGATGGATTCTATGCAGGAGCAGTTGATGAAAAGGCAAAAGGAAATGATGCAGACCCTTCTTAGACAATTTGGACAGGTAGGAACGGAAGGAGCTACAGGGGCTCAGATCCATGGAGCTGGATTAGAAGGACCCAACAGGCAAGAAGATGGAGTGGTTCAGCAGGGGGTAGCCCCCAATCAATAAACAACTATCAATCTGGATGAACCTAGGCTCGGGGGCACACCACCGGTTAATGTTGTACCAATCCATAGAGGAATACCAGATGACGCTGCGCAGCCCGGCACCAATAGGAATACAGGACTGCATGATGAGGAGTATGTACCAGAATTCCCTCGAGGGCTTGGAGGGTAGTTGGGAAATGTAGATAGGGGGCAACTCTTGGTAGGTAATACTGGATTATTTGATATTATCAGGCGAACTATTTGCGGAGGTCTGACAAACAGGGATTTGGACGGAGTAAACAAAAGTCTATTTACTCGTAACATCAGGATGGCTAGGAATCCACCCGATTTCAAGCTGCCCACTCTGGAAGTATACAACGGTATGATGGATCCCACCGACCACTTGATGAGGTACATAAGGCATATGGAAGTGTTGGGGGCATCAGAGGAGGTTATGGCCCAGTGTTTCCCCTTGTACTTGATCGATATAGCTGCTATGTGGTTCAGACGGCTGGAAGATAGATCTATTGGAACATGAACGGAATTGGTGGATAGGTGTTTGAAACAATTTCGAGTTCACATCAAAACGCCAAAGAATGTGATGACACTGACATCGGTGAAGCAGAAGATGGGAGAATCGCTCAGGACTTTTTAACTCAGTTTAATGCAATAGTTGTTTCGGTGGATCGACCAGATCAGCGGTGTCAGGAGTTAGGGATAATTTGGATTTCAAAGTATCATTGATTCGAGATCCACCAATGGATCTCGGGGAGTTATTTCACGAGGCCGAAAGATTTCTTAGACGGGAGGATGCATGCTCAAATATGAAGTTAAAGGAAGCAAACGCGGTTGAGGATGTAGAACCATCCGGTGAAAGCTCAGGTAAAGATAAGGAGAAAGGGAAGAGGAAGTCAGATGATAATTCTGGCAAGGCAAGGAAGCGCTGGGGAGAACCAAAATTCTCCACTTACACAGGAATGAATGAGACATTGGAATGGGTATATTTGGATACTCGGGATCGCCTTCCTTATTGAAGGCCGGCAAGGAGGAAACCCTCAGAACGCGAAAGGGCATCGGAAGGCACTGTCTCTTTCATGACCTGGATGAGCATGATACTAATAACTGTAGGCATCTAAGGGATATAATCGAGGAGCACGTAAGGAGTGGTCAGTTGCGGCAATATGTCGGAACTCAGAGTGCGGCGGTGGAACAAGAGCAGCTGCCGTCTACCTCAAACAATGACAGTGCGAGGCCCAGGAATGATGGTTGGTTGGTCATCAACTAATCATGATGGTTTAGAATACGTAACAAACTCTGGGCAAACGACTAAGTCACTTACTCATGTCCGGGGATGAAGATAACCCCTAGGCATGCTCTGAGATGATGATAAATCGTAACGCTCTGGTTTGTGAAATCTGTTTTTGCTTTTTGGCTTGGACACTTACTTTTTCTGGTTTGGTTTGAACTCTTTGTTTTGTTTGTTTTCTGATCCAAATTATGGTTTGGATGTTTGCCTTTTGATTTGGATTTTTGATATGGATTTCTGGTTTTCTTGTTTGAATTTGGATTTGGGATTAGATTTTGATTGGCTTTTTATCTGTTTTTGGCTAAAAGGCCGTCAGGTATGGATCATGCCTGGAAAGGGGTAAGTCGCTTCGTTCGAGCATGGCGGGTCGGCTTATTCAGGCCGTCGAGCGTGGACTATGCTCGGCAAGGGTCCGGAGAGACCGTGATTTGGCCTAGGACTTAGGCCTCATATTATCTATCACTTATTACTTCAGGTCGTCGAACATGGACTATGCTCGGCATGGGTCCGGAGCGACCGGAATTCGATTTAGGACTTAAGCCATGGCATTACTCAGCGTTGATGAACATTGAATCGGGAACACCAAAGTTTTGCTTAACACAGGTGGTCGAGTGCAGGTTGTGCTTGGCAAGAACCCGGAGAGGTTATAGGTTCGAATTTTGGCTTTGAATGGCTAAGGATCGGCTATGGTCCGGAGCGATCCCAGATTTGGATATCGACCTAGAGAGGTCATGGATTTGGTTATTGGATATGATGGATTATAACTCGATTATCGGGTTTGGATGGATGTGGAATTGGATAAAGATTTGGTTACTGGATAGGGATCAGATATTGACTCGGACCAGTCGCGGATTTGGATAAAGATACAGCAATGGCACTTAGATAAAATGGATTGGGTTATGGATCGGATGGTATGGCTACGGATAACATATGGACTTTGGATGATGGATTAAAAGCTATTCAAAACACACCTTCCAATAGCAAAGCATGTTTTGAGGGCAAATGTTAACCCGCCTTTTGGCAAGGCCGTAGGCAGGCGTATTTAACTAAATCGATCGCTCGGATATCGAGGTTGGAATATGATGGGTTTGAGTTGACTGGAAGGATAGACAACCAATTGCGAATTATAATCATGATTATGAAGCCGGGATTCGGCATAGTCGATAGACAAAAGTCACGGGATACTTGAAATATGAGTTTCTTCAAAAGTCGAGGTGATTCGTAATGATGGGAATTTGCTCCGAGTTGCTTGTGGGCCAGCTTTAGGTTCTTAAGTAGGTTGCTTTGGGTTTCTAAGCTGCTTGCTTCAATTCAAACAAGGCTTTACTTTGGGTTTTCAAGGGATCAGCACATCCACAGGCTCGGGTCGGCATATAGAAAATGGGGTCGGCTACAGGAACTATGCTTCGACTCATGGACCAATGTGCTTTGGGTCGGTGTGGCTGTTACTCCGAGTCAATACGACACTAACTTTGGGTCGGTAGCTTAAGGGGTCGGCAGGATTTGAGCAACTTGGATCGGCAATCCCTGAACTCTGGGTCGGCACTAGGAAGGGTTCGGATGGGCATAAGTTAAGGGATCGGCATCAGAGTGGGATCGTCAAAGTGGGATCGGCATTAAAGTGGGTCGGCATGTTGGAGCTTGACTATGGGTCGACCTTCATACTAGCTTCGGATCGGTATCTTGAAGGAATGCGGTCGACAACTATTCTCGCTTTGGGTCGGTAAGCTATCTGCTCCGGATCGGTCAATTCTTTTCTTTTCTTCGGGTCGACTAAAGGGGATCGGATCGATATCTTGAGGAAATGGGGTCGGCATCGAGTTACTCCGAGTCTGAACACAGTTTACTTCGGGTCATAGACGAGTTTGCTCCGGGTCATATCTATATTTACTTCGAGTCATTCCCAGGGCGACATCAGGTTGGCATATTCTGAACTCGGGGTCGACAGTGATGATGGATTCGGGTTCAACCATGGTCTTGGTAGGACCGGTTCACTTAGGAAGCCCAGTAACCTGGATTATGCCTATAAATATAGCAGGCGGGGCTTCAGAAAAGGGATCTTCATTATGTTTCCCTTCATCTTCTTCACTAAGGCTACTCTGTCATTATTGTTTTAAAAACTCTGGATTGTAACTATAATCGATTATGATATTAATAAAAAAGAAAATTTCTGGACTGGACTAGGCTAGAGTCAGCCAAACCACTATAAATCCTTTATTATTACTGCTTTATTTTTTTATTTTGATTGTTCTTCATATTTAAACTCTCTACATACACTCTATATGTTATCTGTGACTATGAATTGGTGCTTTCAACGACGTTTGGGTGTTAGTGACCAATTTTGGTACTAACAGATACAAAACCACTAAGCACCTCCCGACTGAAAAAGGAAAAAGGCTCCGTAACCATTTTCTATAAAACAAAGACTAAAGGAAAGAAGTTCACGCTAAACCCTTCGAAGGAGTCAAAAGAATGCAGTTAACAGCTTGTAGCAATCCCAAACCTTTCGAAGGAGACAAAGGGTTTCGCCTCTTGACATTCAAAGAGTTCTTACCTTCCAAAAGAGATGGAGAAGTCAAAGCAAGGGTATGCGACTCTATAACGACCTTTTTGAAAGCATAATAAGCCTTTCGGACCAGTTGGAATACATACTTAGTACCTTTCGATAGTGTCGAAAGGTTTATGATAAGGGCGGCATTCATAGGTCAACAAAGAATGAAAGACAACCTTCTGACAACATTCAAGAAAAGCATGGCTCTCGGCAGCAATCAAGTAGAGGACGAACCTCCCGACAAGGTCGAAGGGTTCACAATAGTCAAGTAATGGAGCAACCTTCTGATAAGGTCGAAGGGTTCATAATACTATATAAAAGACAGACCCTTCGAAAAAGACGAAAGGTTCATGAATACATTAGGAAATGCAGACCCTTTGACAACATTCAAAGGTCCATGATGATGTACAGTGGACAAACCTTTCGACAAGGTTGAAAGGTTTACAACTGCATATAAGAGGTGACTTTTCCTCCCAGTCGAAGGCATGGAGCCGAAGGAAGGGCCGACTGCATCTATAAATAAGACCCAAGGGGTCCAGTTTTGAAATACAATTTTCTTCTCATTCTGCTTTCACTCAAATACTATTGCTTCTGCTTACTACTTTGTAACCCTAATTTAGAAATCAAATTGGGGATTGGTTTCTTGAATTTTGTATCAAACTTCATCATGAAGAAATAAAGAGAATTGTGGCTTGTGATCGACTCGGAATTTGGGGATGATCATGATTAGGCATTAATTCAATATTAACGGCTGATCATATATGATTTATTTCTTATCTTCATTGTTTATTTCAAGTATATGCCATGGAATTGTCATTAGACATTTTCATGAGTCTTGTACCCTTTTCTTGGCTCCGGCCACAAAAAGGGAGATACTGCTTGTAAATTAGTCCCTAATATGGTTCCATGGCATATTAAATCAGTTCTTATTTTTTCTAAGCATGTTTGGATGATGCATTCTTTTTAAAGGGTTTTCACGAGAAGAATATCAACCTAGGAGGCCGAAAGCATTAGAAAAATGTAAAACAGAGTAACATCTCCTTTCGACAACGTGAAAAGGTCTACTACCTTTCGACAAGATCGAAAGGAGATGAAAATCATTAATCGACTGTTCTATGTTTCCAGGGGAGATGGAATACGATGAAATGACAAGGTCGAAAGCTATACAATCATAGCAACCTAGTCAAAAGGTTTAGATGATTTTTAAACCCTCCGGCTAGGGCGGAAGGTTTAATAATTCTATTATTCCAACCAAACCATAAGGGTTAAACGAAACCTCAACCTTTCTACAGGGTTAATGAGTTAGTTAATTTTCTACTCAATTTCATAGAAGGGGTAAACAATTTCTCAAAACCTTTCGATATTTCCCATCTCAGGCTAAGGTTAAAACTAAGGCCTCAAACCCTTCCGACTTAGTCATTTTATTCAAAAGATGCGAATTCACTCAACCACAAAGTTGAGCCCATGTGAGATAATCTTATGCAAAGCATTGGGGATGTTAACAAGAAATCTTGTTAACAACGAAATTTGTAGATCTTGGTTTTTCTAGCAACGAGATAAATGCAGAAAGTGGCGGACATGAACAAAAAATTAGGGTTATAGTTATGCGATATTAGATAGGCTGGGTTCTTACTAATGTCCTATTAGGTAAATGAGGAAATTTATTTTCGGTTAACGGTTAACCGAAAATTGTGATATGGTTAACCGTTAATCGAACCACTTTCGTTGGTTAACATCGGTCAGTTAACCGAACGTTCAGTTAATAGATTTTGTCATTTAATATGGTTCGGTTAAGATCAGTAAACTCGGTTAAGTGCCCACCCCTAGTTAAGGATGTGTATCGACTATCGTAAGTTGAACGAGAAGACGATTAAGAATAAGTATCCTTTGCCAAGGATTGATGATCTACTTGATCAGTGTGCGGAGCCAGAGTATAATTCCAGTTGGATCTAGCAATAGGTTTCCATCAGTTAAGAGTGGTAGAGGAAAGTATTCCGTTGACCGCATTTCAGACTAGATATGGTTCGTACGAGTGGTTGGTAATGCCATTCGGGTTAACCAATGCTCTAGCTTTCTTCATGGATTTGATGAACCGAGTATTCCGAGAGAATATAGATAGGTTTGTGTTGGTGTTTATAGATGACATTTTAGTATACTCTAAGGATGAAAGAGAGCATGAAGATCATCTTAGAGTAGTGCTTGAGACGGTGAGGCAGCATCAGCTGAAAGCGAAGTTTGCTAAGTGTCATTTTTGGAAGAAAGATGTTAAGTTTATTGGTCATGTGGTTTGAGAGAAAGGATTGTCAGTCGATCCAGATAAGATTGAAACTATTAATAACTGGAAGAGACCAGAGACAGTGACTGAGATTAGAAGTTTTCTTGGACTTGCTGGCTATCACCAGAGATTCATTAAGGATTTCTCGCGGATAGCAATGCCATCGACTAAGTTAAATAGGAAGGATGTGAAGTTTGTTTGGTCCGACAAATGTGAGGAAGCATTCCTTAAGTTAAATCATTTGTTGACCAATTCACATGTGTTAGTATTTCTAGAGAAAAACCAAGGGTTGGTGGTGTACACCGATGCATGTGGGACTGGATTAGGAGCTGTGTTGATGTAGAGGGGTAAAGTTATTGCCTACGCTTCACGGCAGCTTAGACCGCATGAAGTAAGATATCTTACTCATGATTTGGAGTTGGCTGTGGTGATCTTCACATTGAAGATATGGAGACATTATCTATTAGGGAAGATATTTGAGCTACACAAATCATAAGTCTTTAAGGTATTTATTCTCTCAAAAGGAGTTGAACATGAGACAACAAAAGTAGCTGGAGTTCTTAGCTGCTTATGATTTTAGTATAGAGTATACACCTGGGAAAGGAAATAAGGTAGCAAATGCTCTTAGTAGAAGACATCATAATGTAGTGTTAGCTATGTTGGCAGAATGGAGGGATTTATAAGCTTTGACCACTTGTAGTGTGCAGTTAAGATCGACTGCTAGTTCTAGTCAGAGTACCGCTATGTTGTCCTGTTTAGAAGTTCGACCAGTGCTGATCAAAAGAATTTCTTCTAAGCAAAAATAAATCCATTATTAGCCGAGAGAATTAGAAGGCTTGAAGTGGGAACTGAGATCGATGATCTAAAGGACTTTAATCTTGACCAGAGGGGATGGTTGAGAAAGTAAGGAGGGTTGTGTGTTCTGAATATTGAGGACTTAAGGAAAGAAGTTCTTAAGGAATGTCATCGACCCAAATTTACGATTAATCTTGGAGTAACCAAGAAGTATCAAGATATGAAGAGGAGCTTATACTGGGAAGGTATGAAGAAGGATTTTGGCTTTTGGGTTAGGCAGTATGCGAACTGTCAACAAGTGAAGGCCAAACATTAGAAGTCGAGTGGATTGCTTCAACCTTTGGAGATACCAATTTGGAAATGAGATTTGATATCCATGGATTTTATAGACGGGTTGCCAAAGTCAAATAGAGGAAGTGAAAGTATATGGGTCATAGTGGACAGGTTGACCAAGAGAGCCTATTTCATTCCAGTTAAGCTAACTAGGACGATACGTGTCTTAGCTAAGTTGTTCATGAAGAACATAGTCAGACTTCATGGAATCCTTATTAGTATAGTCAGTGATAGAGATGCTTTGTTTATTAGTAAATTTTGGAAGAGTCTACAGGATGTGTTAGGTACTAAGCTCAAGATGAGTATTGCGTATCACTCTCCGACAGATGGACAGACAGAGAGAGTCAATAAAGTACTCGAGGATTCATTGAGAGCTTGTGCATTGGATTTTGGTGGATCTTGGGAAGATTAGCTACACTTAGTGGTGTTCTCCTATAATAACAGTTATCAGACTAGTATAGGAATGAAGTCTCTTGAAGCTTTGTATGGAAGGCCATGCAAATCACCAGCATATTGGTTGGAGACTGGAGACAAATTAGTCTTGGGTCTAGATCTGGTTAGGGAGGCGATAGAGAAGATTGAGTTGATCTGAGAAAGGATGAAGGAAGCTCAGTCTAGACAGAAGAGTTACGCAGATAAGAGGCGTAAAGACCTAGAATTCTCAGTTGGAGATAGGATTTTCATTAAGGTATCACCAATGAAGGGTGTAGTACGATTTGGAAAGTTGGGGAAACTGGCACCAAGATATGTTGGTCCGTTCCTAATTATAGAGAGGATCGAAAAGCTCGCATATAGAGTAGAGTTGCCGAGCAGTGTGGTAGGCGTCCATAATGTATTTCATGTGTCTCATCTTCACAAGTATGTGTATGATCCAGAGACTACTATTCCTCCAACAGAGCTGGAAGATTTGATAGTAGAACTGAATTTGACTTTTGTTAGACAACCAATTCGGCTTGTAGCGAGAGATGAGAAGAGGTTAAGAAACAAGACAATCAAGTTGGTAAAAGTTCAGTGGAGCGATAACGAGGACTGTACTTGGAAGACAAAAGACAGGATTAGAGATACTTATCATGGTTTTCTGTGAAGGTGTGTTCTATATTTGTTTTATATAGATTGTTGCTAGTCAGTTATATTAGTATGGTAGCAAGGAGCTATTACAGATGATTGCTATGTTTAGTATTTAGTCCTTACTGAATTTCGAGGACGAAATTCTTTAAGGTGGGGAGCCCGTAACATCCCTAATTTTTAATGACATTATTCAAGAGCTTTAATTAGATAAATAAAATAAAATAATGTCAATATTAGAGTGGTAAGGGGATTGAGATTTGAAAATTTAAATTAAAGGTCGTGCTTAATTAAATACAAAGAATGGGCTATGAAGGTTTTCATATGTTAATTAATAAGAAAATAATTAATACAAGGGCTTAATAGGTAATTGCCGCACCATAATCCCATCACCCTTAATATCTCATTTTCTTTACTTTGCACGATCACTTTTCAAAACACAGAAACGTAAATCAAAGAAGAAAAGTAAGGTGAATAATAATCAAAACCATCTATATCTTTGTTTTAATGATCATTTGATTTTGGGTTTAAGTTTAAATCCATCAAGATGATTTGATGATGATATGCTTGGATTTCATGATATGTTATATTCAAACAAGTTTGTTTGATAAATGTTATATACGGTTTTAAGGCTAAAATCATTTATATTGTGTTTTGAATGCCATGAGGAATTTATATGTTATGTAAAACATTAATTTGGAGATGGATTTTAGTTTTTATAATTTTCCAAGCTATGGAATTTTTATTATAAATTTTCAAAGGAAAATATAAACAATTGGGTTTAGAAATTAATTTCGGCTATATTATGAAGAATTTGGGTCTGAATTTATATATGTTAGATAACATATTAAAAATGAATTTCTATGATTTTTGGGGATTTTTCCTAAGTAATTTTCTATGGAAAATTTAATTATTTTAAGTAGAGGACTTAAATGTTTTATTTGTTTTGCTTAAGGAAGAGCTTATTTGCTAAATTATTTTATTTAGATCTGAAATTAATGTAGCGGTTTTATTTTGGAAAGAATTTGGAAAGTTTATGGCAACCAATTAAATATTTACAAATAAGCAGGTTAGTTAGAAAGCAATTACTTGAAAAGGCATTAAAATAATCTTTATGTAGAAATTATGTTTCGCCTCTTTCAGACACTACCTTTCAGCCTTATACTTCCGCCTCGACCAAGTCGAAACCATCCAAATTGAAACCAATGCACAAGGTATCAATAAGTTTGTATGTAGTGGATTGGAGAAAGGCGGAAGGTATGGAGTCGAAACATAGCTTTCGAAGGGGTCGAAGCCTTCGTTTTACTATCCAAAGAAATATTCTTGCTTTATTTTCAAAAGAATGCTTTTGAAGGGTTTGCTATAGCTTTCAAAGAAATTGCCGCCTTTTAGTTTCAAAAAGATAGCTTTCAAACGAGTTACCTTGTTTTTAAATTAATGCTTTCGAAAGGGTAATTTGAACTCGATCGAAACCATGCTGCCGACCTTATGCCTTTCGAATGGATTGAAGTCATCAATGCTTTTCAAATGTAGCTTTTGTTTTATAAATATAACAAGCCACTTCCTAAAGCTTTCGAAAGGTTTTAATGGTTTCGAAGGCAATAGCTTCGAAAGGGGTTTTGAAGCTATCCTTCCAAATGTTTTACTTAAATGATTTAAGCTTTCAAAAAGATGATTTCGAAGCTATCGGTTTTCCCCAAACTTTTTATATGAAGGTTAATGGTTTCAAAAGTGGTACTTTCGTTTATATTCAATTTGACCCAAAAGATATTTTTAAGAATAAACCCAATGGTTTTGAAAGAGGTACTTTCAAATGGTTTCGAAGCTATGCTTCTAAGAGTTAATAAGTGGTGCTTTAATACTTTCAAAAGATATGTTTTGATGGTTTCGAAATAGATGTTTTAAAGTGTTTTGAAAGGCATATGCTTAGTGTTTTGAAAAGAAGTTTTGAATGCTTTTGAAGGAGGTTATTCAATGGTTTTGAAAGTAAAGGTTTAAGGTTTTGAAAGCCTTAGTTTTCAAAACAAAGAACCCAATTTCATTTTTAAAGAAAACCCCATGGAAAAATAAATGAGTTTTGAAATGGCGTTTAAGTATTGAGTTTTTTGAAGAAGCTTTCCTTGATAAAGTAAAAGGTTAAAGAGATTAACCATGTTTCATATGAAATTGATTTGAAGGATATTAAACCATAGATGTTGGTGTTATTATGTTATTATGTTTACTTCTTCTAATATACATATTCACTGTAAAAGGGACCCATAACTGTATTTTAGGGAAAAGGGCAGAATAACCAGTTAGGTTGACCCGATAGTGAATATAAATTGAGTTAACTCCTAAATGTGTAGAATTGCATCTAGGAGGTCAGGAAGACCAGAATATAGGATGCCTAAAACATTGATTAAAAATGTTGTCAGATAGGCATATTCATAGTAAACCCATGAAAACTATGTTTAGAAAGAGTTATTGGCAGGGGCCAATAGGTTTGTAGTGAACCCATGAAAACTATATCTGGATTAAGCTATTGACAGAAGTCAATATGTTCATAGTCAACCCATGAAAACTATGATAAGAGGGAAGTTATTGGAGATACCAATAGGTTCAGGGAGAACCCATGAATAATGAAGTTATTGGTAGAGGCCAATTGCTTCATAGCGATCCCATGAAAACTATGAGACTAGACAGGGAGTTCATAAGCTTTAAATAGGTTATTAGTTAGCCCATGAAAACTAATATGTTAATAAACAGATAGTCAAATGAACGGGGATGGGAAATCCAGAATGATTTACTTGTACATATCATCATAATATTTTAAATTGCTATGTTTTTATCCATTGTGGATGCAGAAGCACGGTATATGGATATTATAAGTATTTGGTAAGATACTAGTGAGAGGAAAACCTATTCCGCTAAGCGACGTGGCCTCACTAGATATCTAAATTGTTCGAGACGGTAGGTTATATTCATACCAGGTTTTATGTCTGACTCGAAATTTATGTTTTCCACTTAAACCCTCGGGTGCTCAATTAACTTTGAGTAGTTTGAGAGTTGAGGTTTTCAGGTACCTATTTAGACGAATAAGCATCCAGAGACATGCAGGAGGCAAGCTAGTTAGTAAGAGTTCTTTTATATTTTGATTCCACTATGTTTTGTTGTAAAGCAAAGTTGTTTAACTGGCTATGTTTAGACTCTGATTATCCAAGAGGGCTTCTTCATAAGTCGCTCTTGGCATATGTTGTAATAATTATATTTTCTCTACATGTGGTTCTCGAACTAGGATTATGTAATGAATTTTGAAATGATTTGAAGTGGAATGAGAAAATTGTTTAATGATTTTAAATTTTTTTCCATATCCATATATTTCTGTTATATCAATATATCTAACATTACCGTATTTGATTGTCGAGGATTAATAACTATGGATGACTACATCATCCGTGGCCGTTAGTTTTGGGCCTTCAAGTAGGGGATGTTACAGCAGCTCATCATGATGTTATGTACCTTATATCCTCCTGAAAACATTGAAAATCCTAATATCCCTACAGAAATTGAAATGCTTCTTCAACTATACCCTAAAATAACTTCCACCAATCCTCCATTACCACCAAAGAGATTGCATAACCGCTAAATTCCTTTGCTTCCAAATTCCAAATCAGTTTGCGTCAAACCATAAGATACTCCTACCATGTAGCGACCCACCATTCCGTACCATTTGAGTAGATAATTAACCACACTTGTCCAACCCAAATCGTATGAAAGGGTGAATAACTAGGGGTAAAGAAGAAAAAGATAGAAGAAGAAAACAAAAACAACAATACAGATTCTCACAATCGCAGTGGAATAAAATATAATATATAATAACAGATTTTTATACAAAAGAAACTATATCTGTAATATACATACAATCATCAGAGTACAATCATCAACAAATCAATCTGGATAGTTATAATAACTTGTCCTCGCTAGTGTTGACTATACAGTCTACACACACAGCATAATATAATCAAGTATGTGATATACGCCTGAAATCCTCCAGCTCATCTCCTGAGCTCCATAGTATTCTAACCTGCATCTGTAATACTCGGTCTGACCCGAGCATTATAATAAAGTAAAATCCGAGTCAGTTTAAAAAACCAGTGTGAGAAAACACACTCAATTTGAATTATTACTGTTTTCAAAATCCTTTAAAAACAAAGGTATCTCGTAAGACCATGTCACACATAAACACGACGGGTTTTTACCTTACGATAACCAAAACATTTTATATCAAAATCATCTGATATTAAAATAGTGTCTATAGAAAGTAAATTAGAAAATAACTGAAATGCTTGCATCTCATGTTTCAGCAATATTTGGTATACAATCAAAACCATACAGGCTCGTAGTGGATATTGGATTCCATACAATGACTGGGCTACTGGGGTACCGCCCATAACAATACATCTCTAGAAAAATGTACTGAGAATGTACCTAACGATCAATGCCAACACAGGACTTGCCTACCCCTTACTGGATAGTCCCGAATATGTTATCACCCCAGGTGTTCCCACCCTTAACGAGCGCTCTCTTTTCCATGCACAACCATATCCATAAATTTAAATATAATATTTCCGAGGGTATCTAGAAAGGTGATAACATACCCCCTACTTAGGTGTGACCCACTTAGCCCTGCTGCATCTCGCATGTTTTAGTCATTCACGGTTGATGAGGCTTGAGGCTACGTTTACCTTTTTGAATAACATTCATTCTTGGAATGCTAACACTGCCATTTCCATTGACTATTAATTTCTTTCCACAACAATACAATCCTTGAGCTCGTACGTCTCAAGGAAGGGTGTTAAGCTAAGAGAAGTTGCCTTCTCTACCACCAAACAGATATACGTTTGTAAAAACCAATGTACGTAATCATTAGAAATGCACTATCAGCCATTCATCCATACAAGTTGTCCTGGGTCTGAACAAACCAATCTTTTCAAAATTCCCCGTCTTCCACGATATCACAATTCGTAACGCACAAATGGATCAAAGTGGTTTTCGGAAGATTAAATCTGATCCCGGTCTCTTCGAAACGATCAACGAATTTGGCCAGATTTGATAGTCGGTTATTTAACTATCAAATAACACACATAAACAGTTACTAGGACCATATTATTAATTTTCTAAAGTATTTATTTCAAATATCTTTACAAAGATATATATCCAAACCTCTTCCATTATTTCATCCTTTGAAAACAAATTTCAAACACTTATCCATCACAGGATATTTTTAAACCATTTCAACACTTAGAAATATTTTCGAACTCAATTTATAACACAGAAAAATATTTCTATCTCAACCCTTTCACTCTTAAAATATTTTCCAAAACCCTCTTTTAAATACTTAAATGAATATTGATAGACGGATTCTCCAAAATCCTTTTAATATCGAACTTAGAAAATAATTCATAACTTATCTCACAAAACTCCAGAATTATTAATAAATTCCTTTTTACCATTTCCAAAAACCAATTATACTCATTTATAATTCCAACTAACAATTCATAAATTTCTTTAGTGAATTCATATTCATTTACGATGTCCCATTTTTCCACATTTTAGAAAATTCCTTCTCTCTTCCAAAATCTCTTATAAGATTCCTCTGTCAAAATCATATCCATTTAAATAACCCCGTATATAGATCTCGAGAGGATTTATAAATAAATTCAATCATTTCAAAACTATATATATATATATAATAAGTATTTTTAAAAAGTAACAATTTATTTTTAAAACCTGTTTAAGAAATTATTTTTAATCTCAAAGCACTTTTAAATAATATTGATAAATCATTTTCAATTCATCTTTAAATAAAACAAACCAATTTACTAAAGCTTATCATAAAAACTTAAATTTAATTTCCAACTAATATTAAATATTTGGATAACCAATTATCCAAAATACTTTTAATTCTAAATAGTTTTTAAACCACATAGTTTAATAAATAGAAATTACATTCTAAAACAATTTAACTTCTCGATAAAAATCCATTTTTAAAATCCAATATAACCATTTAGCAATTAAAAATCACTCTCTTGATTTATCACAACTTGCTTCATTTCAGATTTTCATAATTATCACCAAATTCCAAAATAAAACTTCTATTTCATTTTCAACCAATTTCCGTATCTCAATATAAATTTTCACTATGAATTTATATTCCCATTTATCGAATGATAATCATTCCTTTTAATTTATAAACATCGTTTATAAAACTTTATAAACTCACTTCTAATTATAACAGATTCGCATTACAAAAATCCATCTTTAAATCTATTTCCAATGAAATTCCATTTATAAATCTATTTCTTAAATAATTCAAACTATAATCCAAAACCAAATCAAATCTCGGTTTTCATTTCCCATTCCATATTTCAAAGAATCTTATTTAAAGTCCATTATTTAAAAATTTCCAATTTAAAATTTCCCAATTGAAACCATTCTCGAAATAACTAAATATTCAAAATCCAATCATTTGTTAATCCATTTCAATTCCCTTTTATAATCCCAAAATCAAATATAAATATTTCATTTCAAAAATCCCTTTTTAAGATAAGCACCATTGTCCCAGTGGTTAAGTGATTTGGCTTTGGTGAGAGAGGTCACAAGTTCGAAACTTGCGTAGCGTGATTCGAATGTTTGTTGACATGCGATATGTTGTCACAGTGATTTGTTGTATATAAAGTATCATTTCAAAAAAATCCTCTTTTAAAATTCAATAATATTATTCTTGGTATTTGAAATACCAAAATTAGGGCCAGTGCTACTATAGCATCCAATAATTCAAATCACACAATAATCCATAACATATTTATCCAATCACATCATATATTGCTATATATGAAAAATAATCAATATATTTTGAGGAATCCAGTTGGATCCCTCCAACCTGTTTACCTGCATCCACAGAAGTTAGATAACATAAAATACCAATCCACTTCGAGGGGGATATCGCGATAATATAGGGTCATCCGCTATTATGCGGGGCGCATAGGGTCTCATCCGCTCCAATAGGCGGGAAATATATCCAACTACTAATATATATACTACTATGTATATATACCATATAACATCCAAACTGATAATAATTATTAAATTCAACCAAGCATCCAACAATTTATTTAAACTATTATAAATTAAATCCAGCAACTCAGAATGAGTGAGATTTACTCACCTTGATTTTTTAATTTTCCAAATCAATCCAATTTTAAATTATCAAAAATCCCAGCCGCCCTCGAATAATCCCGAATCAATTTTATTGCATAGATTTTCCAACTACGAACCAAACTCGATTTGTTTTATTCATTTTGGACCTCGCACGAATGAGATATACATTTTATAAGCATTCGAATTTAATAATATAGTTATTTGAATTAGTTAAAATTATCAACAGTTAATTACCTTCATTAACAGACCCTAAACCCAACCGACATCGTGCCTCCATCCTTCATGCCTTGGTCCAGCCAAATGACATGCGTGACTCGATTTCCATGCCTGAGCCATGTTCGCCACTTCACTCCAGGCGCCCGACTTTGAATATTTTCGTTTCCAGTTCATGCGCCTCCGTCTCGGCAGTCTCGACCTCGTCGCCTACATATCCATGAGACCACCAAACTCGCGTTCCTCCTTTCCAAAACCCTAGCTTCCACCGTAATAGTCGAATCCACAGTCACGTCATCGCGAGCTTCCCCATCGCCTCGTTCTGCAGCCACGCCCTTCCTCTACAGCCACACGCTCGTGAAAGCCTCTTCCACTCTTCCGCCTTGACCTTCAACCCTCGCCTTCATCCTTCCACAGAGCATCGTGCACGAACGAGTTGCTCGATCGCGATCAAAACTAGGAAGGCACAATTTCAATTTATCGCGAGTTCCTTCTCTTTTTTTTATTTGAGTTGATTTTTGTTTTTCATCTGAAGGAGAAAGGATAAGGTATACGTGATATATACCGGGGAAAGCTTCTCGAATACGATTATAATTGTTTGACTAGTTTTACTTTCCAATTTTTATTATATCACAAAATTTCCAAAATATCTTGTTATATATATATATATAACTTAAAATCCCGACCTCTTATCGAGGCATGCCATTTGGCCTTCCTAATGTTATACCGCTATTTCGAACTCAATGGAACAAGTTTCGAGTCCTAATTCAATCGTATGTGGAAGATAGCTTTTTAAATCGACGATTTAAATTAAATTCAATTAAATTATTTCTAGGCGTCTTCAGATCGTACAACCAAATGGTAAATCCAAATGCTATGAAATTTAAAATTCGATAATAATACACTATTACGGACATAATGGAATTGGTTTCGTCGAATTCTGAGACTGTGCCCTGGATTGCTATTTAAACGCGTCGATTAAATTGACGATTTCCAATTTTTACGAAATCGCTTAAAATTTCTGTTTTAAAATCTTACTAAATTATAATCCCAAATCCAATATTTAAAACCATTTAAATATTCCAAAAATTGAACGATGAAAAATCCGGGTCATTACATTTCTTCCCCCTTAAAAGAATTTTGTCCTCGAAATTGCTAAGGTAGGACGAATGATCCAAACCCAATAACTTATCAAAACTCGCTTAGTTAAAACTTGAAATTCACTTTTCTAAACCTTTTAGTTTCATCCAAACATTTAGTTTCCACTTCTGATTCAAAACCCATTCTTTCAATTTCAATTCAAAATCAACCTTTTTAAGTTAACAAAAACTTTTCAAAAATTTTCAAACACCCTAAATTTTCGAATTTTTTTGGCAGAGTCACCCTTATACGAAGAGCCTTTTGCAATATAGCAGAAATGATAAAAATATATACATCGACCCACACGATCGAAAAACACAATATATATCAATATTTATATTTTGCAGTATTTAATCCGAAAACGTACCTTTATTTAGCGTTTTTAAACGAGCGTGCTTGTTTTATATGACATTACGCAACCCAACTCTAGCCCAATAGCCTTCGGGTACCTGTACTTACTCAATTTAAACACGTAAGTACCAAAACATGAAATTTCAATAACATTTCACTTATTTCACTAGTTAAACACAATATTTCATAACCAAACATGTTAACATATATTTATAAGCAATTATATGATTTCGATACTAATTTAATTACTTTCAGTCGATCGAGATACCTTTTCATTCAATTCGAAATGATTTACAATCCATTTGCATTCAATCCATATTTATGCCAAACAAATTCATATCCATTCCAAATTGATTTCAAAATTAATTTATTCACTTTTCATTTATTCGCAGAATTTTATTTACTTCCATTTACATCAAACAACAATTTTTCTATCCAAATTCGACGATATTCATTTAATAAAATAACCATTTCAGTTTATAGCTATTTTAAATTGATTCCAAATCAATTCATATTTAATTCTATTCCATTTCAAATTGATTCTCAATCAATTCATTTATCATCCATTCATATCCACATTCATTATATTCAAATCCATTTTATTAAACTTGGAATCATTCCACGCAAATTTATTTATGAACCATTTCATACATTTATTTAAGTCAAGCTTCCATCCAAAATTATTAACTTAAGTTAATTCATTTATTCCCAATTAATTCAACTCTATAACTTAAGTTTGTTTCCCTTGCCATCAAATTTTTGATTTGACTTTTATTCAATCAAATTTCATTTCATTTACCAATTAATTTAATTAGTTCATTCACCCAATCCACTTCAGCTTAACTTCAAGCACGAATTCATTTTAAACAATATCCAAGGCCATATTCAATTTATTTACACTTAAATTAAATTAATTTATAACTTAAGTCATTGCTAGTTCAATCCAATTCCATTTTATTCGTCCACATTTCCAATTATATTTAATTTTCTTATAATTAAGTCGAATTTTATTTATAACTCAAGCTCCACATTTCAATTTATTCAAGTCCATTCAACCCAAGTCCCATTTCAATATCTGATTCACTACTAAATTCTTCTAATTGGTTTGCTTTCATTTTGTATCTCACAATTGGATTTTTATTTCAAAAATCATTCTATTTAATCCACTTGAGTTCACATTCACTTTATAATTCAAGTTTGAACTTTTATTACTTCACCAAAATATCGAACCATTTTTATTTTTGGTTTTCTATTCCACCTTTCAATTTTTTTATAAGCTATATAAAATTATTTATTCACCATTCCATAATTTTTCCCTTAAATTCTATTCCATTCAAAATTTATACTTTATGGTTATATAATAATTCCACAACTCAAAATTTATATTTACTTCAATTCCACATTACTTCTAATCTAATCCTATTTTAATTTAATTTAAATTTAAATTTCATTTAACCAACATTTCAAACCATATTCGAGTTATTCATACATAAATTAATTTCATTCCAAACAATTTATTTTTAATTCATTCAATTTAATCAAGTAAGAATTTAATTCCAATTTCAAATTTTTCTCCACGCTTCCTTACTTATATTTATTTGTTCCATTCATTTATACACATTCATCATTCACATTCATATGCACTTATATTTAGTTAACTTCATTACATTCTATTCATTTCATTTTATTTATTACAATCATCTCATTTATTGATTTCCTTTAACTTTGCTTAAGTTAATTCACCATTTCATTAATTCCATTCAAATCACAATCAATTAAATTTCTAAAATTTAATTCCTTCAACTTAACTTAAGTTAAATTCCATTTTAACTTTCTCACTTTTAATTTAATTCCAAAATTCAATTTTCGCACTTCTTTCCTTATAAATATGACCTTCCACCTATAATTTCAAAAACTTATTTCCTGGTATTGCCTAAAACATTTAAATAAGGATTCCAGAATTCAAATACCCGATTTCACTTCAAATCATTTTGAAACTAATATATAGCTTTTTGGTTTTAACAAACCATTTCTTTGAAATTTTCAAGTCAACCTGATTTTATCCAAAATAATTCCTTTCGGAATTTCTAAAAACAACACCCGTTTTCACAAAAAATCTCCATAACAAATTATCACAGTAGCAATCCGTCACTTAGAAACTCGAAAATGAATACTGATGATGCTGCGCAGTCATCACCAAGATTATTTTCCAGCGATCGAAGTGAGTTCAGTGCTTTTATCACTTCAAAATCCATTTAAAACCATTTTCTATTCAAAATCAATTCACAATAATATTACCATTCAAAAATATTTCCAACTGAAAATATTTTCCAAACCTTCCGGAATTTAAATTTCTGAATTCTAGTTTTGAATAAATTTTTAGTTTTTAACTTATTTGTTTAATTCATACTTATACAATTTTAATTTTGGTTTTTATAAACCATTTCGAATTTTTATAATCTTGTTTTGATTATATAATAATAATCAAACACATCAATTCACTATATAATAATTTCAAAAAATTATTTCTTTTATATCAAAATATAGTTTGGGTAAAATTATTCCATTTACCCTCTTCAAAACCATACTGTGTCGGTTTACCTAGTTCAAGTGTTTAGAAACTCCTATCGATTTAGTGGCGTCTCACTATTCGACCAGAATTTATATACCACTTAAAAGATAAATTTACACGATATAAAACCATTTTATATTCACTAACAAATATGCACTCATATCTATTAATACTCTCAACTCATTCTAGGGTACTACTGACCCTATTTCTAATGAGTAATTCCCACCAAAGCCAAGGTTCTCTCTTAACCTTCAGCTCCGATACCAAATGTAGCGACCTACCATTCCGTACCCTTTGAGTAGACAATTAACCACACTTGTCCAACCCAAATTTTATGAAATGGCGAATAACTAGGGGTAAAGAAGAAAAAGATAGAAGAAGAAAACAAAAACAACAATACAGAATCTCACAATCGCAGCGGAATAAAATATAATATATAATAACAGATTTTTATACAAAAGAAACTGTATCTGTAATATACATACAATCATCAAAGTACAATCATCAATAAATCAATCTGGACAGTTATAATAACTTGTCTTCGCCAGTGCTGACTATACAGTCTACACACACAGCGTAATATAATCAAGTACGTGATATACGTTTGAAATCCTCCAGCTCGTCTCCTGAGCTCTATAGTATTCTAACCTGAATCTGTAATACTCGGTCTGACCTGAGAATTATATTAAAAAAACACCTGAGTCAGATTGGAAAACCAGCGTGAGAAAACACACTCAATTTGAATTATTACTGTTTTCAAAATCCTTTAAAAAAAGGTATCTCGTAAGACCACGTCACACATAAACACGACGGAACGTTACGATAACCAAAACATTTTATATCAAAATCATCTGATATTTTAATAGTGTCTATAGAAAGTAAACTTGAAAATAGCTGAAATGCTTGCATCTCACGTTTTAGCAATATTTGGTATACAATCAAAACCGTACAGGCTCGTAGTGGATATTAGATTCCATACTGTGACTGGGCTACTGCCCATCACAGTACATCTCTAGAAAAATGTACCGAGATCGTACCTAACGATCCCTGCCAACATAGGACCGGCCTACCCTTATTGGATAGTACCGAATATGTTATCACCGTGGGTGTACCCACCCTTATCGAGCGCTCTCTTTTCCATGCATAGCCATATCCATAAATTTAAATATAATATTTCTGAGGGTATCAAGAAAGGTGATAATATTCCCTACTTGGGTGCGACCCACTTAGCCCTGCTGCATTTTTCCTATTTTAGTCATTCCCGGTTGATGAGGCTTGAGGCTACGTTTACCTTTTTGAATAGCATTCATTCTTGGAACGCTAACACTGCCATTTCCATTGACTACTAATTGCTATCCACAACAATACAACCCTTGAGCTTGTACATCTCAAGGAAGGGTGTTAAGCTAAAAGAAGTCTTCTCTGCCACCAAACAGATGTACGTTTGTAAAAACCAATGTACGTAATCATTAGAAATGCACTATCAGCCATTCGTCCATATAAGTTGTCCTGGGTCTGGACAAACCAATCTTTTCAAAATTCCCCGTCTTCATAAGCTTCACGATATCACAATTCGTAACGCACAAATGAATCAAAGTGGTTTTCGGAAGATTAAATCCGATCCCGGTCTCTTCGAAACGATCAACGAATTTGGCCAGATTTGATAGTCGGTCATTTAACTACCAAATAACACACACAAGTAGTTACTAGGCCCATATTATGAATTTTCCAAAGTATTTATTTCAAATATCTTTACAAAGATATATGTCCAAACCTCTTCCAGTATTTCATCCTTTGAAAACAAATTTCAAACACTTATCCATCACATGATATTTTTAAACCATTTCAACACTTAGAAATATTTTCGAACTCAATTTATAACACATAGAAAAATATTTCTATCTCAACCCACTCTTAAAATATTTTCCAAAACCCTCTTTTAAATACTTAAGAGAATATTGATAGATAGATTCTCCAAAATCCTTTTACTATCGAACTTAGAAAATAATTCATAACTAATATCACAAAACTCCAGAATTATTAATAAATTCCTTTTTACCATTTCAAAAAACCAATTATACTCGTTTATAATTCCAACTAACAATTCATAAATTTCTTTAGTGAATTCATATTCATTTCTGATGTCCCATTTTTCCACATTTTAGAAAATTCCTTCTCTCTTCCAAAATCTCTTATAAGATTCCTCTATCAAAATCATATTCATTTAATTAACCCCGTTTACAGATCTCGAGAGGATTTATAATTAAATTCAATCATTTCAAAACTCTATATATATAATAAGTATTTTTAAAAAGTAACAATTTATTTTTAAAACCTGTTTAAGAAATTATTTTTACTATCAAAGCACTTTTAAATAATATTGATAACTCATTTTCAATTCATCTTTAGATAAAACCAACCAATTTACTAAAGCTTATCATAAAAACTTAAATTTAATTTTCAACTAATATTAAATATTTGGATAACCAATTATCCAAAATACTTTCAATTCTAAACAGTTTTTAAACCACATAGTTTAATAAATTGAAATTCCATTCTAAAACAGTTTAACTTCTTGATAAAAATCCATTTTTAAAATCCAATAGAACCATTTAGCTTTTAAAAATCCTTCTCTTGATTTATCACAAATTGCTTCATTTTAGATTTTCATAACATCACCAAATTCCAAAATAGAACTTCTGTTTCATTTTCAACCAATTTCCTTATCTCAATATAAATTCTCACTATGAATTTATATTCCCATTTATCGAATGATAATCATTCCTTTTAATTTATAAACATCGGTTATAAAACTTTATAAACTCATTCCCACTTTATAACAGATTCGCATTACAAAAATTCATCTTTAAATCGATTTCCAATGAAATTCCATTTATAAATCTATTTCTTAAATAATTCAAACTATAATCCAAAACCAAATCAAATCTCGGTTTTCATTTCCCATTCCATATTTCAAAGAACCTTATTTAAAGTCCATTATTTAAAAATTTCCAATTTAAAATTTCCCAATTGAAACCATTCTCGAAATTACTAAATATTCAAAATCCAATCATTTGTTAATACATTTCAATTCCCTTTTATAATCCCAAAATCAAATATAAATATTTCATTTCAAAAATCCCCATTTCAAATTTTCTTTTAAAATTCAATAATATTATTCTTGGTATTTAAAATACCAAAATTAGGGCCAGTGCTACTATAACATCCAATAATTCAAATCACACAACAATCCATAACATATTTATCCAATCACATCATATATTGCTATATATGAAAAATAATCAATATATTTTGAGGAATCCAGTTGGATCCCTCCAACCTGTTTCCCTGCATCCACAGATGTTAGATAACATAAAATATCAATCCCACTTCAAGGGGGATATCGCGGTAATATAGGGTCATCCGCTATTATGCGGGGCGCATAGGGTCTCATCCGCTCCAATAGGCGGGAAATATATCCAACTACTAATATATATACTACTATGTATATATACCATATAACATCCAAACTGATAATAGTTATTAAATTCAACCAAGCATCCAACAATTTATTTAAACTATTATAAATTAAATCCAGCAATTCAGAATGAGTGAGATTTACTCACCTTGATTTTTGAATTTGCCAAATCGATCCAATTTTAAATTATCAAAAATCCCAGCCGACCTCGAATAATCCCGAATCAATTCTATTGCATAGATTTTCCAGCTATGAACCAAACTCGACTTGTTTTATTCATTTTGAACCTCGTACGGATGAGATATACATTTTATAATCATTCGAATTTAATAATATAATTATTTGAATTAGTTAAAATTATCAACAGTTAATTACCTTCATTAACAGACCCTAAACCCAGCCGACATCGCGCCTCCATCCTTCACGCATTATTCCAGCCCAAAGATACGCGCGCCTCGATTTCCATGCCTGAGCCATGTTCGCCACTTTACTCCAGGTGCTCGACTTTGACCATTTTCGTTTCCAATTCATGCACCTCCGCCACGGCAGTCTCGACCTCGCCGCCTGCATATCCACGAGACCACCAAACTCACATCCCTCCTTTTCAAAACCCTAGCTTCCATGCTAACAGTCGAATCCACAGTCACGTCATCGCAAGCTTCCCCATCGCCTCGTTCTGCAGCCACGCCCTTCCTCCACAGCTGCGCACTCGTGAACGCCACTTCCACTCGTCCGCCTTGATCTTCAACCCTCGCCTTCATCCTTCCTCAGAGCATCGAGCGCGAACGAGTTAGTCAATCACGATCATAACTGGGAAGGCACGATTTTGATTTATTGCGAGTTCCTTCCTTTTTTTTATTTGAGCTGATTTTCGTTTTTCGTCTGAAGGAGAAAGGATAAGATATACGCAATATATATCGGGGAAAGCTTCTCGAATACGATTATAATTGTTTGACTAGTTTGACTTTCCAATTTTTATTATATTACAAAATTTCCAAAATATCTTGTTATATATATAACTTAAAATCCCGACCTCCTATCGAGGCGTGCCGTCTAGCCTTCAAATGTTATACCGCTATTCTGAACTCAATGGAACAAGTTTCGAGTCATAATTCGATGTATGTAGAATATAGCTTTTTAAATCGACGATTTAAATTAAATTCAATTAAATTATTTCTAGGCGTTAACAGATCGTATGACCAAACGGTAAATCCAAAAGCTATGAAATTTGAAATCCGATAATAATACACTATTACGGGTCCAATAGAATTGGTTTCGTCAAATTCTGAGACTGTGCACCGGATCGCTATTTAAACGCGTCGATTAAATTGACGATTTCCAATTTTTACGAAATCGCTTAAAATTTCAGTTTTAAAATCTTACTAACTAAATTATAATCCTAAATCCAATATTTAAAACCATTTAAATATTCCAAAAATTGAACGATGAAAAATCTGGGTCGTTACATACCACATCTAAAATAAACTTGAAAAAATTGTCAAAGAACTTCTAGAATCAGGCATTATTAGGCTCAGTTGTAGCTCCTATTCTTCTCCAGTAGTTATGGTAAGGAAGAAAGATAGGACATGGAGGCTTTGCATTGATTATAGGACTCCGAACTCCTAAACCATAAAAGAAAAATTCCCCATTCCATTGATAAATGAACTATTTGATGAGCTTCATGGATCCAGATTCTTCTCCAAGCTTGATTTTTGGTTAGGGTATCAGTAGATCTGAATGCATGAAACACACATACATAATACTGCCTTCCAAACCCATGATGATTATTATGAGTTCATAGTATGCCATTAAGGTTAGCAAATGCTCCATCTACCTTCCAGTCACTGATGAATGATATATTTAGACCATACTTGAGAAAAAAAATTATTCTTCTTTGATGATGTACTGGTATATAGCTAGACATGGTTTGAGCACTTAGAACACCTCAATTTAACTTTTCAGGTCCTGAAGCACAATGAACTTGTGATCAAACTATCTAAATGCAATTTTGCTAAAGGATCAATTCAATATCTTACGCATGTCATCTCCTTTGAAGGCATCATTTTTGATCCCAACAAGGTAAAGCAATGCTTGCATGGCCTTTACCAAAGAATTTAAAGGCTTTGAGAAGATTTCTAGGGCTAACTGGCCAATATAGAAAGTTTATTCAAAGCTATGGAGTGATTGCCAAACCATTGGCTGAAATGTTGAAGAAAAATGCATTCAAGTGGAGTGAAGAAGCTAAGCAAGCCTTTGAAAAACTTAAACAATGTTTGATTAATCCACCCATCTTAGCAGTGCCTAATTTCAACCTGCCTTTCATCATAGAATGTGATGCAAGTGGACAAGGAGGTGGAGTAGTTCTTACACATAATGACCCATTAGCATTTTTAAGCAAAACACTTTATGGGAGGAATCTAGCACTATCTACATATGAAAAGGAGTTGTTGGCCATTATCATTGCAACTAAGAAATGGGCATATTATCTAATGGGAGACAATTCATTATTAAGATTGATCATCAAAAGTTTAAAATTTCTATTATCCTAAAAGTTATCCACCGGCATTTAACAAAAATGGTTGGTGGAGTTGCATAGGTTTGACTAGAAGGTGGAGTATAAAAGTGGAAAAGAGAATATAGTGGCAGATTCATTGTCTAGAAGGGAAGAAGAATTATTGGAAGAGGGGCACTTGCAAGTAGTTTTAGTAGTGCAAACTCCTTGGTTGCAGGAATTAAAAACACTTGACAAGCCTCTATATGGTATCGACAACAAATATTGAAGGTTCAAAGGAAAGAGCTACCAGAAATTAAATATAAAATAGTTGAAAATTTGATATTTCACAAAGGTAGAATACTAGTAGACTATCACCTCCCATTACTGACACAAACCCTGGTGAATGAACATCATTCTACTCCCTTAGGAGGTCATTTTGGAGTTAAAGGAACCATGCAAAGATTGAAGCAAGTATTTTATTGGAAGAAAATGAAAAGAAACATTGAGGAATTTGTTAAATCTTGTGAAGAATGTTAAAGAAATAAAAGTGAAAATGTGATGATTCCTGGTCTCTTGCAACCACTGTCAATACCAAAAAAATATGGGTAGGCATTTGTAGTTGTTGACAGGCTCAGTAAATATGCTCATATCTTTCCCTTTAACCACCCTTATACAGCAAAGGAAGTGGCAGCAGTGTTCTTTCAGGGTGTTTTTAAACTTCATGGAATGCCAAAGACAATTGTATGTGATAGAGGTCCTCTTTTCACTAGTAATTTATGGTAAGAGCTTTTTAAATTGCAAGGCAGCACCCTCAAATTCAGTTCAGCGTACCATCCCTAAAGTGATAGCCAAACAGAAGTGGTTAAGAAGATATTAAAAGGATATTTGAGATGTTTTTATTTGTCATAAACCTCAAGAGTAGTCAAAATGGTTAGCATTAGCTGAATTTTGGTATAATACCACTTGGAAAACCTCTACTAACATCACCCCTTATAAAGTTGTCTATGTTATCGATCCATCTAACCTTTTATCCTATATACCAAACACTGCCAAAGTGGAAAAGGTAGAGGAAGAATTATACACCATAGATATTATATTAGAATTTCTGAAAGATAGCTTGAGGTTGGCAAAAGAGAGCATGAAAAAATATGCAGATTTAAGGAAGTCAGAAAGAGAGTTTGAAGAAGGAGATTGAGTATTCCTAAAGCTTCAACCCTATAAGCAAATCACTACCAGAACCAGAGAACACACAAACTTTCCTCAAAATTTTATAGGCCATATAAAATTATAGAAATTAGAAGGGTAGCCTACAAGTTACAACTGCATACTATGCAAAAATTCAACCGGTATTTCATGTATCTCAGTTGAAGAAAAGAGTGGGTAATGGGGTTGTGATGCGATACAGAAAGATGCTTCGAGCTTTGTGGAAAAGATAGTGGAACGGCTAGAATTTTTTTTATATAGGAGGATGATTCCCAGGAATAATAATGCAGTGGTGCGGATTTTAGTTAAATGGAAGGATAGGCCGGAGGAGGAGGCTACATAGAAGAATTATTGGCCAATGATCAAAAGGTTTCCCACCTTGGACCTTGGGACAAGGTCCATTCTTGAAGAGGATGGGAGGTATAACAACCATGAACTGAAGACACTTGTGTTGGCAGGCAGAAACTCATAAAATGCTCATTTCTGGCCAAGTTCATCAGAGGCAGGCCTGGGATCATCAGAGTTGGTGGTTGGGGATGGCAGGAAGGTGTTTGGTGTTCCAGTTGTTGATGTCATGGCCAGAGGAGAGAGTTGCTACGGTGTATCAGTGTGTGCATGATGTACACATGCACAACTGATACATGTTGTTTCATTTTATTATTTGCTATATGTTTGTATACAATGTATTGTTAAGTGTTGTATCAGGTTTTGGGCTTGTGTCTGGGTCATGCCCTTGTCAGTTTGGGTTGTGCTTTATGGTTTGGCTGAGTCAAATAGGAATGTGCATGAGGCGTATGTATATATGAACATGTACCAGTCAGGGTATGTGAGAAAATCTGAATACATTTCATCTTCAATTTCCATTCCGGTTTGCAATTTCAATTCAGTTCTTTTATAATTTGTTACTTGTTCTTAGTTCTGCAAATTTACGTTTCAATATCTTTTTAATTCTTGCTTAATATTGCCTATAATTCATCTCTGCCGTTTACAATTCCTGTTACTTCTTTTGTTTGTTCGTTTTCTTGCTATTTGCAATTCCCTGTGCATGTTCTTTTTTGCAATTTGTACATGTTCCATGTTACTGCAATTTACTATTCATTTTCCATATCAAATCTTAAGTTCTAATCCTTATTTCTTCTAATTCTTGCATCAATACAATACTTTGCATCATTATCATTAAGTATAAATCATCTCTGTTCTTTCTTGCTCCAATTCTTTTGACTGCACATCAAACAACCACTTTATTATCACTTCTTGTTGCATTTTTTGATATATGTATATATACACTGCCCATTTTCATCACCCCACTTCATCAAACCATCACATAACATCACCAGAAACCTATCACTTCACCATGACAGTGGCTGCTAATCAACCCACCTCTTCCATAAATGTTGAGAAGCAGGAGCTACCATCTCTAGAGGATCTAATCCCATCATCGCAGATTAACAAAGAGGACGAGCTACCATCACCGGCGGAGTTAATCCCATCGTCGCAGGTCAAGGCAAAGGAGGATCTAATCCCTAATCCAGCATCGACCTTTGGTATTCCTACGTTTATCAACCCTACCCTTTTCCCCAAACCCCAATCACCCTCCATCGCCAGCCTCCCTAATCATCAATCGATCGCTCGCACTACTTTCGATTCTGGCGATCTCAACTGCGGCTATGACAGCAACAACGGCGGAATCGATGACAATGAGTTTGTCAGAATCAGGAAGAAGCGGAGGATAGTGTGGTCACCGGAGCTGCATAAAAAATTCCTTGAAGCGGTGGCTGATCTGGGATTGGAAAACACGACTGGGGAAGCAATAACGGAGAAGATGAATGTGGATGTTTTGAGTAGGGATTGCGTGTCCAGTCACTTGCTGAAGTATAAACTTTTAATGGAACGTAAGTCAACTAAGGAGAAGGTGGTTTCTGCTGGAGATTCCACCATGAATCGGCTGTTGATGAAAATGGCACCTCTTCAGGTAGGAAGGAGCGAGAAAGGATGTAGGGATATCATGGAGCTCTTTGCTTTTCTGAATGCTAAAGGTTGAGTTAATTCTTGTGGATTTGCATAATAATGTTCTTCTTAGTGGTAGTTTTAAATAACCTAGATTAGGAAGATGACTTTGCTCGATTTGATTTGGAATTCAAGAGGTACTTAGATGGTTTAATTGAGACAATGAGTTCCTGGATAACTAAATTTGAGAGAGACTTTTTTCCCTTTGAAATAACAGTTCATGAAAATTATATAACTGATGATAGTGTTGGTATCACTGTTCATTCTTTGCTTTATTCATCATTATAGAAGCAAACTCAAGATACCATTTTTAATACATTGTTTGAAATCTCTAATTGATGTATAATGTAACATGATTGATGCATATTGTATCTTTTCTAGTTGGTTCATTTGTGAAACATTTCTTGATAATGCCTTAAAATTCTTTATACATGAATAAATTTCTGATTTGATTTGATAGCAATTCCTCCTTGATTCACCTTATGTATTTCATGTGATGTACATGTTTATATATCAGTATAAAATGTGAGGATATATATTGGTATAGGCATTACTGTCATATGGACTTTGCATGGATATAAGGATACAAGGATATAAATTTGTATAGAATAGGTGAAAATTGAGTATGTTTGATATTTGGGGCAGCTTCCATATAGTAAAGTTTTTTACTGATTGATTATTAAGCTAAGGGGTTCTTTGAATAACTTAATATATGATTATTATTATTATAAATGATTTTTTTCTTAAGGAAAGGTTGAAAAGTCAATTTGGATAAATAAAAAAGTAACATAACTAATGTTTTTTATTTATTTTTTAGTGAATATTAGACTCACATCCCTAAAACCAAACATAATACACAAAAACTCTCTCTGCTTGAAACTTTATAAATCCGGTCTTTATTTTTGTTTCGGCTTAATTTTTTTCCCATAAATACCCTCGTTTATTTGTCGCGGTTTTGTGATTGCAGCCAAGATTTGAAATCTACATTTCCATTTATCGATCTACTTTGTGAAATTATATTTTCGCTTTATTATGGCTTCATCATCTTCTAGGTAAAGATGAGATCTACTTTTTAAAAAACAGTTTTTCTTTCTAATTGGTTGTGTTTCTTTTTTTATCAATTAAATGATTGTAGAATTTAATCAGTGTTTGTAGGTCAAAGTTCGATTCTAGTTGTAGAGGTTTTAATTGAATCATACTAGTTATAATTGTAAATAAAAGCAGATTTATCTGTAAACATTGTAAATAACTGCAGACTTGTCTGCAAGAATTGTGAATAATTGCAGACATGTGTGCAATTCTTTGTATATAACTAAAGGCTTGTGTGCAATTATTGTATAACATTCAAACTTGTCTTTCGTTAGTTGTTTATGATTTTTACGATTGTTTATAGGTTAAAAATTGATCGTAATAATAATATTGTTTTAAAATTGAAATTCTCATATTTTTTTGCAGATTTATCTGCAGTTTTTTAATAATTATTGCACATTTATCAGCAAAATCTATTTTCTAATTGTAATGGTATGCATTCTTTTCTGGTTTGTTTATTATATATAATTTTGTAGTTATAATGATGTTTTGTTATTTTAATTTACAGTGATACTGGCAATATTGGTGTTTTAGTGCTTCTGATCGTTGGACGTGAAAGCTTTTCTTTACGTGTTCATTTTGATAGTACAGTTGATATGTTGAGAAATGCTGTTTGTGGTAAATGGTCTGATTTATGTCCACTGTCATTTGGTTTATATTATGTTAGAGATGGTATGAGAAGGAATATTGAAACTAATTCTGATCTTCAATCTATCTTATCGTTGTCTGCTCATAATTGTGAAGATTACTTGGTTATTTTTGTTGACATTGTACCTTCTAGTTGTTCGGCAAACAATGTTGATATTATTAGGTCAGATGCAGTTTCTTGTAGTTGTGATTCTTCCTTTTTAGCACCGGTGATTCTAATATTCATTTGAGGCAGTTATTGAGAAATGATTCCAATCGATCTATATTTACTGGTGTTGGTCAATAGTTTCCAGATGGTGTTACTGAATTTAGGCTCAATTTGATGATATATAGTATTAAGAATGAGTACAAGCTTCATTTGGTTAAGAATGACAAGAAAAGAGTCATTGTTGTTTGTTCTTCTAAATGTACCTTAAGGATTCATGCTTCTATTAAGTTTAATCTTCCTGGCTATTTTGTTATAAAGAGATTTCAGCCTGAGCATTCTTGTGGTGCTGGAATTCTTGCTATTAATGATCCTCCAGTTTCAAGTAAATTGATTAAATTGTTGGTTTATGGTCATATTCAAGCTAATCCATTGATGAAAACCAAGAACATTATTAATCTTTTTTAAACTGAGTATAGTATTATTTTAAATTATTATTTTGCTTATAGTGGAAAGAGGTTGGCTTTAGAAGATTTACATGGAAGTGATATGATGTCTTATCATCACTTGAAGTCTTACTGTGATTTTGTTCTTGAAACTAATCCTGGCAGTAAAGTTGTTTTGGAGCATAATTCTAGTACTCGTCAATTTGAGAGGGTTTTATCGGTTTTGAAGCTTGTGCTTATGGTTTTCAATTTTGTCGGCCATTAATATTTTTGGATGCTGCTTTTATGAAGGGCAGAGCTCAAGGTTGTTTGATGGCTGCTATTGGTAAAAATGACAATAAAGTTGTTTACTTTTTTTATATATCTGCTTCAATACCTTACGTTATTCTAATTTATTGCTGATATATCTGCAATTAGTTTAAAATTTGCTGATTTTTCTGCAAAATTTAATGTTAAGTGCAGAAAATCTGAAATTGTTTATATCATAGACTCGTATATTTTCTTCTTCTTACTCTCTTGTATTTTATGTAATTGTTTTTAAAAAAAATTCATATTGTACATGATATTATATAATATTTTGATTCAATTATGCAGATTGTATGCATATTTGGCTGCAATTATTCACGATTATTTTCTAGTCATCAACATATATTATAAATAATTGCATATTATTTTGCAATATTTTACAATAGTTGCTTACTTTTCTGCAATTATTTAGATTAACAGCTATAGTATTGTTTTTTTACTTAGTTATTTATATGTTTTCCATTCTATCAGGTTTTTTCCCTATACCAATTGCAATTATTTCTGGTGAAGATGAAAATAATTGGATTTGGTATTGTGAACAACTGAAAGACTTTCTAAAAGATGATCTTAGAAATTTTGTTTTCATTTTCGATCGGCATCCTGGTCTTCTTGTTGTTATTCCAAAAGTGTTTTCGAATTCAGCTCATGGTTCGTGTTTTTATCATTTGAACAATAATTTGAAAGTTGCTCTAAAATCTGAATTTCCGAAATCTAAGAAGAAATGGTTGATAGATTTGTTTGCATGTGTTGCATATGCGTCTAACTTAGATGATTTCAATGTAGAATTGAGAAATTTTAAGGATGCCGGTGGATCTACCGTGGCAAACCTTTTGAATGGAATTCCTTTCGAGAAGTTTGCTAATGTTTTTTTCCTACATGTCGTTATGGTGAAATGTCATCTAATTGTTCTGAGAGTTTTAACAAATGGAGTTTGGAAGAAAGGCATTTACCGATTGTTGCTTGCTTGGATAAAATTAGAAACAAGTTGATGAAGCTTATATCTGATCGTTGAGAACTTGCTAGTAGTTGGAATAGCATTTTATGTCCAGTCAATGAAAATCGTTTGAGAAATCTACATTTGGAGGGAGCTACATGGTTTGTTATTAGATCAAGTGAACATGTATTTGAAGTTCATTCTCCAGTCCGCCAATCTGTTGATCTGTATAATCAGATTTGTTCTTGTAATTTGTGGCAAATATACGGCTTTCCTTGTGTTTATGCTGTTAGATGTATTCTGAGTTGTGAAAAGTTGAATGTGTATGATTACATTGAAGATTATGTCCAAGTTTTGTATTTTCGCTCAGCTTATTCCCATGCAATAAATCCAGTTGTAAACTTCACACAAGAAGATGTCTTACTTGATGCTGTTGATATAGCACCTCTAATAGGTAGAAGAATGCCTGGCCATCCATCAGCTTCTAAGAGAATTAAATCTGCTTGTGAGATTACAAAGATGATTAGATGCAGTTTCTGTAAGAAGTTAGGTCACAATAAAAGGACTTGTCCTTTGAAACACATGTAGTAATGTTGCTTCTTTCGTTTGGAAATATTTTAATGTACTGCTAAAACATTATGTTTTCTTTATTTTGTGTTTTTTTGTTATTTCTGCCACTGTTATATTGGATATTCACTGCTTTTTAAATGAATGGAAAGATTATTCTAGCATTTTATGCAATAGTTGACTTATATTGCTATTATATCTGCAATTTTCTTAAATATTTGTTTATATTTCTGCACTTTGTAAATGTTGTTGCATACATTTTTGCAACCATTATAATACTTTTCTTTATATCTACGTAAATGTTCACAATAATTGAGTAAATGTTCTAAATAATTGTGTAAATATTATATTAATTTGCAGCCTTCCTAATAATCTTTTGAATAATTGCACGCATGTTTACAGTTATTCAGGATTTATGCAGACATGTCTGCAATAATTTTGAAGATTTGCATAAATATCTGCAGTTATTGTGGATAAATGCAGACATATCTGCAATATTTCCAAAAGTTTGCATTACTGTCTATAGTTATTCTGGATAAGTGCAGACATATCTGCAATATTTTCGAAATTTTGCGTAAATGTCTGCAATAGTTCAATATATTTTCCTTCAACGATACATATAATTGTATTCAACTTCACAAAATACTTATTTAATAATTTTGATAACTATTATCATATTGAAGCATTAAATTTGGCTTTCAAACACATAAGTTTGCCAGTATATATACATTTAATAAGTTCTACACTAAAAACCACAGTTACAAAACATCACTAAAGTTATTGGCTTCTGATAATAAAAATTGCTGTGTTAGGCTTTCTTCAATGCTCCAACCGTATGATTTGCACGATAGAATTTGATATGCTAATTCAGCTCTTTGTATTTCTATAACATCATATCCATATTGACTATCTTCGTTGTTTATTGACTTGTTTTCACATCTTTCTCTCATTATATTCATTACAAAAATCCCATAATCAACCCTGCAAAAATTGCAGATTGTTTGCAAGGTAGTCAGAATAATTGCAGCATGCTGTGCAAATATTTCAATTTTATTTGTTGTGGTGTACTTACGAGTCACTACGTTGTTGTGGGCTGTCTGCAAATGTAATTAAACTTGAAGGCTTGTGATCTTTATTTTCCAAATTTTTTAACAAGACTGACACATAAACCCTCTGTAAAAAATAAAAGTTTTTATTAGATAATTTATTTTCAGTTTAAATAATTTATTCTTTTTTTTAATTACATACCAGTTTTCTTATGGCTTTAGCATGTGAACCTTCATTTCTTGGTTTCATTGAATCATAATGAATCCACTGTCTATCTTCTTTTATGAATTCGAATAGAGTGAAATGTCCATTTACCTAGATTGGGAAGAACATTTTATGATAGTTTGTTAAACTATTTTTGACCGGCTCATCAATTAGAGCTTGAATGACCTTTTTTGTATTGCTCAGTAGGAATGTCTATAATAATATATATTAATAAACTGAATTTTTAAATTTTTAAATAAATATTTCATTAAACTGTTATAAAACTTACAGTTTCATAGACTTTGAAGAAATTATTGAATGCATCTTTTGTAACTCATGTGCATACCACTCAATGATCTACAAGATTAGTTATTTTGTTAAATAATAATATATTTTTGAATTTTAGGGCATTTATGAAGAATTATCTGCAAAAATTATGAATAATTGCTGATATATGAGCAAGTATTATGAAAATTTGCAGATTCGTCTGCAATTGTCAGCAATTAATAAGAAAAATTACAGTAAATATTATGAAAAATTATAAATTCTAATTTGTAAATTAGTATAAAAAACTATTTTCATACTTATGTAACTGGCCATCAATGAATCTTCCAATAATTAATTCACCAAGGGCACATTGAGATATGCACTCTTGCTATAAAATTATTGAAGACAATTAGTATTATTATTAGTATTCAGACAATATATCAATTATTATCAATATTTGCTGATATGTTTGCAATTAATAGTATATGTACAGACAGTATAGCAATTATTTCCAATTTCTACTGGTATGTCTGCCGCTATTAGGGAAATTTTAACAACACAGCAAACATTTCCAATAGTTGCTTATATGTCTACAATTTTTGGGTATATTTACAAACAACAGAGCAATTATTGAGGTTATTTTTCAGACAACATAACAATTTAAACAGTTATTTAAGTTTTGTACTTTGTTGATATATCTGCATTCACTTTTACATGAGGTCATTGTTTCTGAAGAATTGTTCAAGCAATATGAATTTTTCATTGCCTAGCCTGTGTACATTCAGACATTGTCTAATATTTATTTTTGCATTTGAAGGAAACTCATTCGATCTTGGTTTTGCTTTATAGTCTTCTATTGATATTGGATGAATTTCTTTTTGCTTCTTTGCTTTTTTGATCCGCTTTTCATTTTCAACTTCAATTTCTTCAGTTGATTTTGATCTTATTTCCTCCTCCTTGATTTCTGACAATTGGTTTTTTTTTTCAGTCCCTTCTTTTGTCTTTTTAAAGATATCGTCAAGCTCTTGACTGCTTTTGATACCTTATGATTCACTTCCGCTTTCACTTGAAATAATTTTAAAGTTTGGGTTATATTCCAGTAGTTCTTTCCATTTTTCAGAACTTCCCTTGGCTGGTTCTTTCCCAACAATAGTTTGTTTCATTTTATCTTGAGTAATTGTATCTACATTCTCAAGACTGTGTTCAACTTGAATTGTTTCATTATTAGCAGCGGATCAATTTCCTCTACATTTCCTTTAGTGGTTTGAATTGAAAAATATATTTGAAATTTAATTATTTAGTGCTTTTGAAATGATAATGAATATATGCAGTTATTTCCCAAATAATAAGAAAAAATGCAAAATATGTAGCAGTTATTTATAATTATTGCAGAGTTCATCAGCATTTATTCTTTTTAAATGCATGTTTTCTCAAATGTTATGAATAAGTGTAGATATATCAGCAAATATTTATGAATAAATATAGATATATCAAAGAATAAGTCAGAAAATTACCAAATAAAGGTTTTCTTTGTTTTTGATCATTTGCTTTAGCAACATTTGTATCTTCATTTTTCTTTGCTTTTTTTGACTGGTTTTCTTCTTCATTCAAATTACTTTCATCAACATTCTTGTCTTTTCAATTTGCTTTATTTCATCTTCCTTCTTTTCTTCATCATCATGTTTTTCTTTTTCTTCTTCTTCATCATCTTTCTTCTTTTCTTCTTCATTTATATCCTCTGCATTTTCATTTTTTTCTTCTGGCTCAACCATTTGAACCATTTTTAGTTCTTTTACAGTATTTGAAACATCTTCTTCTACATCATCTTCTTTTTCTTCTTCAATGCTTTCATCATCTGTTTCATCATCTTCTACTTCCTGTTCATCATCTTCTTCCTCTTCGTCTTCATCATCTTCTTCCTCTTCTTCATCATCTTCTTCCTTACCAACATTTTTCTTTGTCTGTATTTCAAATTGTTTAGAAGCATTGTCACTTTCAATTTCTTCACTTTCTTCAACATTTTCACTTTCAAAGGAATAATTTTCAGTAGCACTTACTTCTTGTAAGGGTAAAGTCATTATATCAGAATCAGTGGAAGAAGTTTCTTTTTCATATTTACTTAGTCTCATTTTCAGACGAGCATCTAATTTTGAAGGCTTTTGTTGTCCATTTCTAGCCTTCGAATTATTTCTTTGTATTTTTCCTCTCTTGCTTTATATATTTTTTCATATTCATTCCCTTTTTCTAAATAATCTTTTAATAAGTCTATTTGTTTCCCTTGAGTATCCTGAAACAATAAGTTAAAACAAATAGTTTCAGAATTTATTATGAATAATTGCATATGAAACAACAAGTTTTACAAATTATTGCAGATGTGTCTGCTGTTATTGTGGAGTATATAACTCAGCAATTAAGAAATTATTTTTAATATTTGTATTCTATTCTACAAGTATGTTTTATAATTGCATATTAGTCTACAAGAATTATGTATAATTGGAGATATGTCTGCAAGTATTGCTGATAATTGCTGTTATATATGGAAGTATGTTTTTAAATTGCAGATATGTCTGCAAGTATCAAAGTATATTGTAGATATGTCTGCAAGTATTTGTATAAATTGTAGATATGTCTGCAAGTATATCTTATATATGCAGATATGTCTGCAAGTACAAAGATTATTGTGGATATGTCTGCAAATATTTCTATAAATTGCAGTTATATCTGAAATATATCTTATATATGCAAATATGTCTGAAAGTATCAAAGATTATTGCAGATATGTCTGCAAGTATTTGTATAAATTGCAGATATGTCTACAATATATCTTATATGCAGATATGTCTGCAAGTACAAAGATTATTGTGGATATGTCTGCAAATATTTTAATAAATTGCAGTTATATCTGAAATACATCTTATATATGTAGATATGTCTGCAAGTATACTGAACAACATCATTCTTCAAATATTTACCAAATTTTGCAAATTCTACTGTTATTATTTGTATACTTACAGATTTATATTTCATCATCAGCAGCATTATTGATTTAAACTTTGAAATGTCCTATTTTCTAGCTAATGGGTATGCGATTTTGTATTCAGATTTAACCGACTTTAGCACTTGAGTCTTTTCGCAAATCCACCACTGAAACAAAAATATTTAATATCAAAACTAAATATACATAAATACTTTGGCATCTTATCTATTTAAGTTGAAATATCATACCAATAATAATGTTACACAAGCTGTGATTTTTCTTGGCTTGTCAACATATTTTTCTACTTGATCCATAAGATGTTTATGAATTGTTTTAGGCCATGAAATCAGGGACCTTTTTGCATTACATACAAAGTATGGAACCATGTTCCATGATACATTTGAGTTTGAATTTGATACAAGAAATGTTGCAACCAAATATAATTGGAGAAGTTTTGTTGTGTCTTCTCTGTCTTGCTCTATAGTTCCTTTAATTGCAGAAAATAACTGTTGCTCTATCTTTTTCTTATGTACGTTTGCATCTTCTTCAAAATGTCTGCTAATGAATGAGATATACTCATTGCCACTTTTATCTTCCTTTCTAATATGGCCAAATGTTTTGACTAATTGACCTGCTGTAGGAACTCCAAGCATTTGTGCAATATCAAGCTCTGAAAATGTCATTTTCTGATCCCCAAACTTGAAATATCTCAATTTTTTTGTAGTTTCTGATGATTATATCAATTGATGTCGAGGTTTTGGTTGTTTCTTTAATTGAAATTATTCCATTATAAATCATTTCAATAAAATTGTAGAAAGGTAAGCTTTCAAGATATTTTCTGTGAGAATTCCTAAGCAAATTTTCCTTTCTAATCCTCGTCATCAGTTCAAGAAATGGCTTCAGACTGGTTCTATAGTTTTCCTATTTATTAGGAAATTTTGTTGCTTCGGCTGTTTTCCTCTTTTTTGTTCTTTTACTGCTATCTTTTTCAGACTCCACAATAGTTTGAATAGGAATAACTGATTTTTCTTCTATAACCTTTTCTTCTTCTTCGATTCCTTTTTGAGTAATTTTCTACAATAATGTACAGAAAATTCTTAGATATCTGAAAACAATATTAACAAATGATATTCAAAAGTTTTGTACCAAATGCTTAATTGTGGTGCATTTTGTTAGCAAATATTGTGAATAATTGCATGTATTTCTGCACTTTTGTGAATCATTGCATTAGTTTTTTGAACTATGGTTGATAAATAAGCATTAATCAGTATAATTGTAGAGATAGATGTAATTATTCCCAATAACTGCTGAGTAAGTAATTGCAAACAAACACTTCTGCAATTATTATGAATAATTGCAATGACATATGATAATAAGTGATATTTAGTGAATAAGTGCTGATAAATATGCAATTATTATAAATAATTACAGAGTAAATGAAATTAATTTTCACCATTTAATTGTGGCATTCATTCAATATTTTACATAATTACTGTTATTTCCTCAGTTATTTTGATTAATTGCAGACTACTTTGCAATTATTTGTATTTTTTTTGGAAATATGTTGTAATTTTTCAGATAAATGCTTGTATGCATTCAATTTTCAATATAGTTGGCTTCATTTCTTCAACTTATTTTATTAATTGCAGACTATTTTGCAATTATTATTAATTTCTGGAAATATGTTTGTAATTTTTCAAATAATTACTTAGATGCCTTCAATTTCCATCTAATTTCTGTTCTTTCTTCAATTATTTTTATTAATTGCAGATTATACTGCAATTATTTATATTTTTTGAAATATGTGTGTAATTTTCTAGATAATTGCTTATATGCATTCTATTTTATGTATAATTGATTTAGTTTCTTCAATTATTTTGATTAATTGCAGATTAATCTGCAAATATTCATATTTGTTTTTTCGGAACTGTTAGTTTACATGTTCTTGCTTACATGCATGAATTTTCAGGTAATTGTTGAAACTTCTGCAGTTATTTTGTTTAATTGCAGAATTTTCTGCAATTATCCTTACTTTTTAGGGTATTATTTTGCAATCTAACAGATTCGTGCTTACATATTTAATTTCATAAATAATATCATGTATATGTGCGAAAAACATGAAATGAACTATTAACGAATCCTTAAAACAAATCGATCGATTATAACTGAAAAAAATCTATTTCAAGAAGAAAAGTAGGTGGTTACCTTCGATTTCTCCATTTTAGTTGATTCCGTCTTCTTCAATTCGCTTTTCTTTTCCAGTCGTTTTGATTTCATCTTCTTTGTTTAATTTTCATTTGCTTAGAAATTTTTATGTCAGGAATTTAATCGTATGCTTCAACAGATTTCGATGTAGGAATCTCGATGGTTTTGGGTTTTGTATTCAGCCAACATAAGGGTATTTTTGGAAACAAAGTACGTAAATTCAAAAACATGGATGTCTTTTACAACTTTTTTTATGAAGGATGTTTTGTACATTTCAAACTTTAACAAGGATGTCATTCGAACTTTCCCTATTTTTTAACTTTTAGATATATTTTTTTGCACATTGGCTTATTTTGAAAACATGAACTATGCTTTTTTGCATAAGATATCATAATTAAACTTCAATTTTAAAATCATAAATTCAAACTAGTGGGTGAAATTTAGATATTCTAGACAACAGTATAAAAGGAACGAAGCTGTTATTTATCGGTTATATTTTAACCTAGTAAAAAAGCACTTAGAAGGGAAAATATTAATGTACAATTATATGGAAATTTGCTTATTTGATTGATTATGTACCTTCTGCTCTTTGCCTTGGTTATTTTGAGTTGGCAGATACTGTTTACTGAAATGATGTAGTATAACCTAGAATTCTTTAATAGTTTTATGGTTCTTGGTTCTTAGTGTCGGTTTCTTTTGCCGTGGATGTCCAACTTGATCATTAAGTTGGCTATTACTTTTTAATGGTGATATCAGAAAGTGTGAATATGCCATTGTTCGTTTACAATATCTGGTAAAGTTAGTAGCATTCAGCTTTATGTTAATTCTTTATGTCAGAGGTTTTGAGGATGCTCCATAACATACAAAACCTGAATTTTAAAGTAAGGACCTCTAGCTTAAGTGGTTAAAGGTATGGTCTTTTAGACAAATGGTCTAAAGGTATGAGTTTGAACTTTTAAGACATTTCAATGAGTGCTCTGCTTGAATAAAGTATCAGTCTTCTTATAAAACAATCTGAATTTGGAAAAGAACACCATTCATGTTATGTTTTATGTTTTTCTTTTCTGTATAAATATACGATTTGTTAACCTAGTTACTTTGGTATAAATTTTTGGATTAATCATTGGAAGCGCATTATATTGCCTGATACATGTTTGCTCAGGTTTGCAAGGAAATCTTGATTCAATGGGTACATGTTTCAGTGGTAAGGCATTCAGACTTAGGTTTTGAGGTCACGAGTTCGAATTTTGCGTAGGATGATTCGAAACTTTGACGTACTTAGATTTATAGCATATATATGCTACTTAAGACACGTGGTATTAGTGAATTGCCATCCTTTACTAAGTATCAAGTTATAAATAAATCGGGTCAACTTTCTAATGCTTGATCGAAACATTTTTCAATAAAACATTGTAATTTACACCCAAAATAGGCATTTTTTTCCAGTATGTAAGTTCTTTGTTAACCGACGATCATTTATGTCCAAGAATCGAAAATTTTGATTTTTTTTCCTTCTTCTAGAATTTGCTAGTTGCACGAGTTTTTATTTATTTATTTTCCTTCACACAGTTATTTGAATTATATGTGAAGAGATTGATGAGAGTGCCGGAATTGCATGTTAATTTTTTCATTATTTTTAAGATTTGGATGAGTTTAAAGAAATATGAGTGCAATTAAAAACCTTTATTTAGGGAGATGCTTTAACTATTTTGAAACTATTTTGGAGTTGATTCCAAACTTCCCATAGATTTTATGTTCAGGTAATGTTCATTTTTTTAATTAATATAGTTCACATAATAAATGGTGGGGTGAAGTCATGAGAACCTTGATTTAATTCGTACATTGACAGCCTTCATATATCCCATGATTTGATTCTGTTATTCAACTTCTATCTTGTATTCATATTTTAATTTTTGATTCAAGATGAATCTTTTTGTACAATTCTTTTTTAAACAGGTTCTTTTTATTTTGAGACCATGTATGTAAAATTTAGGATCATCAGAAATTTCTTACCTATCAAAATTGCTTTTTATATTAGTGATAATATAAATATTTTCAATAATTCATATTTACTGGTAATTTTAGGTAGGTAAATACCAAAACGATTCAATATTTATGAAGTTGGTCTACATGATTATAAGAGTATATTTGTTAGAAAAACCGATAGTAGTATGATATGGAGTATCGAGGGGATAAAAGGGGAATTGAGTTAAAAGGGTGTAGATGAGATTATATGGACGTATTTCCTGTTTATTATGCCTTTGGTTTTCATCTTATTTTGGATTTAGATAAAACATTCTAAAAATTTCATTTATATCATCTCTACGAAATTTCTGATCACATTAAAATTTGCAATCGCTTCAATTTTTCATTTTAATCAACATTTATGATAAATATTTTGATAATTTGTGTTAGCTTGTTATTCTAAAAGGTCAAGGCTAACTAGCTCAAGTGGTAAGTGGAAATGTACTCTAAATTGGAGTTTTAGAGGTTTTTGAGTTCATACCCTAAAGATATTTAAATGAGTGTTTTACCTGAATAAAGTAATGATTTTCTTTTCAGAAAAACGTGTGATTTTGGGTAGGTAAACAGGTTTGAAATGATTTAGCGGGTATTATTGAACTAGATTTTTGCATTATGAAAAATTGAAGGAAAGCCTAACAGAAACTAGTTTAAAGAATTATATGACAATTAAAGATGTTACTCTTGAAATTCAATTCAGGACGACATTCAGAGAAGACGAATGCTTAGAAATCAAGACTTTAGAATACTTGAGTCGATTTCGAGTTTAACCTAGGTAATCTGGGTTGACCCAAAGCATATCCCAAGTCACCAAGTAGCTGACCCGACACCCGAGTGATCCTGGAAACATTCAAGAAAGTGGCTCGTAGCTCATACTGCTCAAAATCAACCACTACTACTCAAAGTTCGACTCGAGGCATACTTTGACCCTATAGCGCTCTAACCAAGACCCAAGCCTTTAACCACTTAGAGCAAATACAAGCCCTCCAGTTCGAACTAGATCAAAAGCTATAGGACTCGAGCCAAGCACCTTAGGTGCTCGAGTTTGATCCCTAACACCGTGATCTATTCTGAGGTCAAAGTTGACCTGTTCTTGATCCAAATATTTTCAGAACTGATTCAAACATCAGGTCTGAATTTTACAAAAATATTTCAGTATTTGATGTCCATTGGTACTAGAAGGAGGCTCTGATAAGGGGACCTCAAGTGACTTTCGGTAAGAGAACTTTGATACTCCGTCATTTTTTGGTCACAGTTTTAGACCCTACCTCCACTGTTTTACTTAGAACTCCCCCATTTTTGTAGCATAGTTGTTAACCCAAAAAATGGGTCAACATCCTGGATCGAGTGTGAAAGCACCAGTGAAGAATATCAACAGCACAAATCTCAGATAAAAAACAAATAAAAAGCAGAAGTAAGAAAAGATACGTGGAATTTTTATAGTGGTTCGGCTGACTCTGACCTACGTCCATCTTAATCAATCTTTATTATGATTATACTGGGTGGACCTCTTTGGATACCGACTAGTTAGTCCTTAGATCTAAGTTACAATGAGTTAGAATAAGTCATAAGTATAAGGGTTCAAGGTTTTAAATCTCGGATTTCGGTCAACTCTCGTCTCGAAGAATTTAGATAGCTTATCTCGTATCGGGTGAGATCTCGAACGAGATGATTGCATCTCGGTCGTCCATCTCGGATTTACATCTCGGTTTCTAAAATTCATTTCGTAATTATCTCGGAGTATATGTCATGTCAAAAATTAGTTTTCATACACCTAAATTTGTAATACTAGTCAGTAGTCACTACCTTAAGGAATACACTATGCACTTACCTTGATTATATCACACGCTTATCATTAGTAATTTAGTATGGAAAAATATCACTTGTATCATGTTAATTAAACAAATAACTAGATTTCATGAATAAATATAATATCATATGAGATAAAGTAGACAAGAAACAAACCATAACATATGCACCTTTACTTTGTTTGATCATTCACTTAACTTTCCTACACAATATAATGTCTCATTTCTACCTTTTATGATTTATAGTGCTGCAAGGGAAATCTTAATTTTATAACTTCAAATACAAAAGTCTACAAGTAGAATTAAGATATTCTATATTTGATTATAGTATTTAATATTAGCAAACAAAATCTCATTAAGCAACTAATAGCATAGATATTTCAAACAAACGTAGAAAATAGCATACATAGTACAAACAATTTCAAACATTTAGTAATATTATAAGAAAAGCAAAAAAATGATGTACGAATGAACATGTAATCATCAAATGAAATTAATAGATGAAAGAGAATTCCTTTATTGCTTAAAAATAAGCCTTCAGGAAAAAAATTATAGCAGCAAAGATTAAATGAAATCAAATTGGGAATCCATTTGGAACATAAAGTTAAATAAGTGAAGCCCAAAATTTATAGCCGCAAAAAAATAGGGTTAGGAAAAAAACTCAAGAAAGTGTCAAAAAAGAAAAAAGAAATCAGATGTAAATTAATTTGGATCAAAAACCTAAATCAAAATCATAAAGTGAAATACTTACCATAATCGATGTAGATTTTATCATCTTCTTACACTCGTCACTGCCGTAAAATAAGAGACGAAGATTAAATGAGATTTATATAAGAAATAAGGGTTAAAAAAGTACAATTAAGAAGGCTTAAATTAAGGTAAAGGATAAGCCAGCCAATACGGAAAAAGAGTTGATTTTTTCCAAAATTCAAAAATTCGGCCGATATCTCGCTGTTAAATCTCGTCCGAGATACCGAACGAGATATTGAAATATCGTCCGAGATTTGGGTCAGACGAGGTTCAAACAAAATAGCCTATTTTGAATCGCCCGGGCTTGAAAACGAGATCTCGACCGAGATCTCGGCCGAGATGAGCGAGATTTAAAACCTTGTAAGGGTTGATTAGAGAATCGCAGTAACCTCTTTAATGACTATTGTAAGGGAGAAGAAAGCTGAAGAAGTAAAGGAATTCTAGTAGAGTAATGGCAGTTCTCTCCCCGAAAAAGATCCATCTCTAGTGGCAAGTGGGTGAGTATTTATATGACAATTCAGTAAGTATTGAGCTAGAAGTCTAAGTGCAGAAGAGTCCAGTTATTATGCCAAGTCATCACCGAAAATCTCAAATCAATCTGAGTCATTTTTTGGATTGCTAGCTATCCATAGGGGATGGATCGCTAGCGATCATCAACTTAGCATGTTTTCTACCAGAAACCTTTAATCAGTGCTAGGAAGAAGTCCAGAAAAACTCAAGGCGACCCGAGCTAACATGATGGATTGCTAGCGATTCATGGGTGATGGATCGCTAGTAATCCATGCCCTTAAACTATTTTTGAGTCTACTCTTTTGGGTTGACTTCCCTTCATGTTTGGATGCCTTGTCCATATATCAAGTCGTTTGGAGTTTGTTTGATCATTTGTCTTCATAGGTCAATTGGTCCAGAAGAATCATCCATAACTCGCTCAAAACTTAACGGAATCAAACGAAACTTTGCAGGTACATTCTAGAGGGTGTCTGGAACCTACCTTAAAAATTTGAGGTCGTGGGGCCCAATCTACATGGATCGCGAGCGATCCATCTAGCCTTATCCAATCAAGCTCATTTTTTACGAGTGCCTTCTTTTATGTCTTCTAAGTGTTCTTCCAAAATTTCAAGTCAACCCGACTCAGTATGAGTTCTCTAGGTCCAGTTTAAGTTAGCTGCTTTGGTCAACAAATGGGTAAACATTTGCCCCCAAAAGTACGCCTTTTGAATGAAAGGTGTGCTTTGCTTAAGAACAAGGTCCTATCTCCGGTCTTCAATAGTTTAGCTTTCCAGCTACTTCATCTTTGGTGAATCATCCAGTTCCTTCGGATTCTCTTGCCAATCACAAGTCGTTCCAAACCAATTAGAGCATAAGGCTCTAGACTCTGCTTAAGTGTAATCTATACGTTAAAATCATTCCGATTTTATTTGGAGTTATCAAATCACATATCTCTAATTACATCACATATCTCCAATTACATCACATATCTTTAATTGTCCTATATTCATTCAGGGTTTACATCATTATCATTTTGCTTCTCATTTAGAGTTATCACATCATATATCAAAATCACATTATATATCAAAATCACATAATATATCAGAATCACATCATATATCGAAATCATCATGTGTTCATCCAGGATTTACCAGTTTTATTCTATTTATAAGGCATTCAAATCCTTTTATTAAATTAAATATATTTTAAGGCTCGATCTCTCCTGATCGTTTAAGTTTAATGCGCGAACTCTTCGGATCGTTTAATGTTTAGTTTAATGCGCGATCTCTTTGGATCGTTTAATGTTTTAAGTTAACGGAACAATCTCTCCTGATCGTTTGTTTGTTAAGTTAAGGGGGATTAAGTAAGCCCATCTGCTCACTCTCCGGTGAGGGGACTTACTTCTTGCACTTTGGTCCCATCTCTTCGGTAGGGACTCTAAAATGATCAATATTGTACAAGTCCATCCACTTGCTCTGTGGCAAGGGGACTTACACCTTGCACTCCGGTCTTGTGGCGAGACTCTAAGGCAATCAATATCAGTCGTTACAATCATTGTGGATTTTCCAAAATTTAAATATTCAAATCAAAACAAATAAGAAAAAATCAAACAAACATGAATCAAAACAAGCATAAATCCTAAATGTTCGTCTCGGAGACCAGACTCAGAGCGTGCCTTGAGACCAATCTATGTCCCGTACACGTATAAGCGGTCCGAGATTATTATTGTACTAAATAGTGATCTCAGGCATCCGGCTCAGAGCGTTCCTAGGGACCGTTCGGGATCTCGTATACTTGTAAGCAGCCCGAGGTTATTATTGTCCTAAATAGTCATCTCAAGCATCCGACTCGGAGAGTGCCTAAGGACCATTCGAGATCCCATGCACGTGTAAGCGGCCTGAGATTATTATTGTTAGAAAAAGAAGAAGTCAGAGAGTAAGGGACGAACCTGTCCCCTATTCCAACTGTGGGCTTCTGATTTCGGCTCAACGATCATGTATTCATACTCTGATTTGCTACTCTAGCTCCAATATCACCCGTTCCAGGCGTTAAAGCTCATCCTAGATCCAAATCTATTGTGCCCCAAGTAGTGTGGGCATTGTTTCAGTTTGTTTTGCTCTAACTCCAGATGCTCCTGTATTTGGTTCTTTTGTTGATTCCAGCTTTGCCCCAAAGTATCGGTTGTTCTAGGTGTGGAGGCAGTACTCCAGCCTGTTCCAATCTAGCTCCAGCGGCTCTTGTCATTATTTCTTGGAGTTTAATTCATATTCCCTACAGATATAGCTACCCCTTGCTGCTCTATCCTCTGGAAGAAGCTATCCATCATCTCTTGTTGCGTAGACAAGATCCCATCTTGCATCTCCTTCATCATCCTTTTCATTTCTTATCTAATCACATAGATGGGTTAATGAGAAATTGAGGACACCTCCTGGCTACCCCCAATCTCTGGTTGTGTAACAACTTGCATATTTTATGATTATATATTTAAATGTTTTGTTTAAATATAACGTCGTCAGTTGGATTAAATTCCAAAATGTGACTTTTTGTAAATAGTCGAATCCAGACTAGAGACCACTTCTATTGAGTTTAAAACGACGTTTACAACTTGTTTAAGTATAAACATCGGTATGTTTGGAGTTGATTAGAATTTTGGTATTTTCAATTGGGCTTTGGGTTGGGTTCTAGCCCATTAACCCAATAAGAGACCCAAACTCTTCTACCTAATAGCTCCCACTCCACTCCTCTTCATTCATTCATTCCATTTTCTAAATTCCTAACAATCAATCCCTGGGAAGAATGGTGGGAAGAGGAAACTAAAATTCCTAAGCCCTAGTTTCTCTTAGGAATTCAAGTTCTAGTTCAAAAATCAAAGAGAAGCTTAGGTAAGCATCCTCTTCATCTTCTCCATCTCAATCCCTCTCCAATTTTCATAATTTCATATAACCTAACTTAGGAAATATTTGCATATAATAATAGATTGAAGATTCTAGAGGTGTTGTGAAGAGGAATTGGTCTAAGCTTGTTTTAGAGCTTCTCATTTCTATTTTTGGGTTTAAAAGTGAGTTCTTGAACTCACATCTATGTCTATAGCTTTCATTATTATTAGGGATGAATTCCTAACATCTATTTCATGTTCAATTGCTTTTGATTTGAATTGGTTTGGTGAATTTACCAATTTTGATATTTTGAAGTCAAAATCTTTAAAGATCCTATCTTGAATGTTTGGACATGTTGTTTGGGGTGTATCGAAGAGCCTATAGGCTGGGTTGTCGTTTGTCATAAATCCCTAGTCTCCATTGCTCGTCCGATTGCCTCCGAATTGATTTGGCCATCATTGGCCTAGGCAAATTCTGCCCAGCTCAAGCAACCAGACGTCTGGTAGGGGCTTCTAAGAAAAAAATAAATAATAAAAACGAAAATAAATTTTCAGAGCCCAGGACCAGACGTCTGGTTAAACCCAACCAGGCATTTGGGAGGCTTTAGAAAATAAAAAGAAAAAGGAGAAAAAAATTATAAATTTCCAAAACCCAGGGTCAAACGTCTGGTTAAACCTATCGGACGTCTGGTTCTGTTATTTTTTGCCTATTTACCTATTTTTGCCTGGATTTCCATTTTTTATCGATCTTTGACGATCCGAATAGTTATTGTTAATCAATACCGACTTTTATGATTTTTTTTTCTGGATTATTTTGTGTTTCCATTTGATGGATTTGACATCGATTTTCATGTTTTAATATACGTCGTCGAATGTGGATTTTTGGTGATATTTTTGCATTCATTTCTGTGATTTGTCACTTTAAAATACAAAGGTTTCTATACTAATAGTAAATACTCAAACTCTTTCACAAAAATGATTTCAACTTTACTTTTAATACAAAGCTCGTATTTAAAACCGTTTTTCAATCTATTAGTATATACAAACCTTTACCTCATTCATATGAGAAATCTAATTAAACGACTTAGCAAAACAATTGGTATGAAATGCTTGCGTTTACTTGGTCAGTTAATTCTGGGACTTGTTCGATTGAAATCTTGTGACAATTTTCGAGTGAAAATCTACATTCTGTTCGTAAATATTTAAGTTAAGCTAGTGGTTATGGGACATGAAGCTAAACTCATTTATTTATTAGCTTAGTGTAATTTACACTTATTTTCCAATGGAAGTCTACAATTTGTTCGTAAATATTTAAGTTAAGCCAGTGGTTATGAGACATGAAGCCTAACTCATTTATTTACTAGCTTAGGGTAATTTACACTTATTGATCAATGATGATCATTTTATGGTTCAGACTAGCGATATGCGATGTCTCTTTGTCCGCGTGGGGGACTATACCCCATTCTGTAGAGCTTCGTCTCATTTTTATGGGCTAGCGACCCATGGTCTTTTAACCATTATATGGAGTTCTGTTCATCGGGCATACCTTTGTATTACGTCGCTATTCCGACTTATTTGAGTTCGGTTCATCGGCCGTACCTTTATACTACGTCGTTGTTCCGGGTTATTTAAGTTTCAGGTTCATCGGGTATACCTTTGTAGTACGTCGTTGTTCCGGCTTATTTGAGTTTCAGGTTCCTCGGGCGTACCTTTGTACTACGTCGTTGCACCGACTTTATGGGTTAGCGACCCATGGGATAGCATTCCGTTTATGATACACGTGTTGGTGAGTTTTCATGCTCCCGTTTATGATAGGCCTCCCCCCATTTTTTTGTGATTTCTGGATTTCTAATTGATGATTTCTGGAATTTATGTTTCACCAATTTTTTCGATTTGTATTGGTATGTTTTGTCAATATTTGAGGTTTGGTGAATAAGCTAAAGAATATGATATTCTTTTTGGGTATCTGAGGAGACTTGAGATATTGTATGATTTTCATTGTTATCAAATATATACTTGTCACAGTATAGTATTATTGTTATCATATATTTTTGTCATATCTCTTATCCTATCTCATCTTATATGATATTTATAGCTAGACCGATCCATTTATTATTTTCCTTCTTAAAATAATACTCGGGACATACTGAGGTGTACCAGGTGCTTCTACTTGACTTCTTAACATGGACCAGCTTTTGACTTTTGGCTAACTACTTTAGCATAGTAGTTTTTTTTGTTTTTCATACATTCGAGATAGAGACTCCTTGATGTATACATATTCTTTTGAGAAGCACATGTACCTATTCTTTTGTGATGTAGTGGATCTTCTATGACCACTACTATGATGTTCACTTCTATGTGTTGTATTCATATCTGTTTCCGCCTTAGTGATATGAATATTTGTAACTGATTTTGTGTTGTGCTTATTTTATATTGATTCCAAGGGCCACTTAGCCACTGTGTAGTAGATTTGAGTTTGTATTGGATATGTCGGATTTCCTCTTGAAATGAAATGCATGACATACTATTTGACATATCGGTTCTCGCTCAAATCAATTATACAGTTGGTCGCTCCTCAACAGCCTTATTCTTCGTACTAATTGACGGAATTACTCAGTAGTGTCCTTGGTTAATGTGAGTATAGAGGTGGTGCGTCACAGATTGACTTACTGTAGCTCTAGATATAGTATTAGGCCTACTCATCTTCTCTACATCTTATATTCAAATTTCAGCTAAGATTCATAAGTTTATTTGCAAGGATTTTGTAAAGAATGTCATTAAAAATAATATCAAATGATTTTACGTAGCAAATGTTTTGGTTATTATAAGGTAAAAACCCATTCCGTATTTATATGCGGCGTGGTCTTATGAGATACATTTGTTTTTCAAAACGGTACTTTGAGTTTCTCATACCAGTCCCATGACTGACCTGGAATTTATTTTCCTCTTCCCTTAAACTCAGGGTGCCTTAATTTTCTCGAGCAGCCTAGTAATCAGGTATAGTTTTGGAGCATTTTTGGAGGAGATCAGAGCATGGAGTTAGAAGATTCTTCAATAGATAGTTACCCATTTCAGCCACTTTTATGTATAATTCCGCACTTGTAAGGATAGACATTTATAATTGTCCTTGTTTATCTCTGATAAACGTATTTAAAACTTCCATTGTAAAGACATAATTATTGAAATAATATATGTTATTATTGTTGTGTGAGATTCTGTTCTATCTTTATTTTCTTTCTTACCCTTAAAGAACTGCCTCTCTGGTGCTTGGATTTGCGGCACGTGAATATCGAGGATGTACTAGTGTCAATTTCCGAGGGTCGAAGAAATGAATCTTTACATTTGGTATGAAAGCTTAGGTTGAGCGAACATTGGGCTTTGGTAGGGATAAAGTCTCATTAGAGATAGAGTGAGTAATACCCTAGAATGAGTAACTCATTAGAGATAGGGTTAGTAATACCCTAGAATGAGGTTGAGAATATTATATACGAGCGCGTATTTGTTAATGATATATAAAAATGATTTTGGTTTTAATGTATATGTATATTTTAGGGAAAATTTTAAAATTTTATAAAAAGAATTTTTGGAAGTGATAGCAATAAAATTTGAAAAACATTTTAGCAAAATTTTCAAAGGATTTTTGGGAGGATAAACTATTTTGTCATACAAAAAATTTTAAGTGGAAAAAGCTATCTTTAGAAGTAGATTGAACAAAGACCATGGTTTATTTTCAAAGTATTGGTCGAACCTTGGTTTGAGGAAAGTAATACCAAGTGATTATCAAACCTTTCTACTGAAAATAGGATATGCCTAAGTTAATGCGATATTAATTACTCAACATTAGAATATTAGATTAATTAAATTGCTTAGTACCTATATCTAAGGGGATGTTGTTTGCATTATAGAAACCATATGGAGGAAAGTACTCTAAAGGAGAGACCTCAAGGGAAAAATAGGGTGAGAAGGACAACTTCATTATTCTCTATAGCGATGAGGAAGAACAACCAAAGTATCCAACTAGTAATGATTAGCCCCCGATTAAGGGAGAGCATGCCCCCATATCCCCGAACAAATGAAGACGAGTATCCAATGGTAGAAATGCTCATACCACCTACGACCCCTGAGATGATTATAATTTCTATTGATGACGAACCCATGCAAGTTTTAGAAAGAATATGGATTGCGGATCCTGCTAGCTCTGCACTAGAACCCATAGCAGAATCAAAACCTATGGAAGAAGAATCAGAACCTATGGAAGAAGAAGCAAAACCTATGGAGGAAGAATCAAAACCTATGGAAGACCCAAATGCTTTAGTATCTAGCGAATGCAATAATATGATATGGGACTTGGATGGGGATCATGTTATTTGGCAAGAAGAACCATCCATTTCCTACATTAACTGGGATGAGATGGAGGGGAATGATGAATATCAGAAGATGAAGAGGAAGTTGAAGAGTTTGAGAACCCTCGGGAAGTTGGTGTGTAAGGCCTTGAAGAAATAGAAGAAGGAGAGGTAATCCCGGGAGTACCAATTGGTATGGGACATGTTCCATGGAACCAACAATGGCTACCCTATGTTGAGGAAGAAATGCAACCGAATGAAGATGGCAACGAGGACGATGATGAACTGGAAAGAGATGAAGAAGGAATTGGAGAAGTTTTAATAGATCTACGATACTGGGGAGAACCATCGGCTTCAGAATAAGAAGAATGAAGGAGACGTTGAGTATAGTGATTAAGAGTAGCTCTATTTATCTAATCTATATATAGTAGTGTGCATGGCTGGGGATGAAACGTTGTTATGATTAGTATTTTGTACCCTATGTATCAGTGTTAGGAAGTCTTGACCCAAGTCTAAGTTAGAATGTTGAATATAAAATTATAGAGATATATAATATAACTATGATATTTTGTTTCAACATCGTATTTACATAAATCTTTTAAATTAATGAGAATTCTTAAGGAAAGAAGCAAGAAAATTTAAATAAAGGATTTTCTTTTATAAGAGAAAGTGGTACTATGAAATGTTCAAAGACTGGAAACAAAATCTTTTAATAAATATTCTAGAAAAAATTAGATATAAGAGAAATTACAGTATATGCATTAAAGAAAGTATATTATAATAGGGAAATTAAAAGATAAATTATATTTCAAAAGAAAATGCTTTCTTTTAAAAGAAGATCCAAGAATATTTTTATGGATGAATATTTTAGAAATAAATAATTTATGAAAATATATTTAAACCAAAGATAAAAGTTTATGAAATATTTTATAAATTCTTTTGGAAGGATTAATAAGCATGTATGAAATACGTGGATTATTTCATCGCACAATTCTGATCTAGATTTGAGTACGCAGCTTGGATGTGTTTACACCGTCCGAAAAAGGATTTATCACTCGATTCTTGACGATGAACATTGATGAGGGTTTACGGTGGGATACTTGAGTTTTCTATCATAGTTGGAGCTATGTAAGGAAAAACTAAAGTTCTGATCAGAAAGCCTAGTCAGAATCCGCACTAAAGGATTGGGGGATCAATACTAGTTCGGAAGTAAAGTTGTGGATTCGAATAGTAGATCAAATCAGATATTGCATACGGTTGATCTATATACATCGTATGGGTATAAGTTTAAAAAATAAATATTTTGGGTGAACACCTTTGGGTTGTGCATTGTAATTTCGAGGGCAAAATTCTTTCAAGGGGGAAGTCTGTAACGACCCGCAAATTTATCACTTTGATAAATTATATTTATTTTTAAAATTATTCAAGTAAAAGGTTGATAATACAAATAATATTTTTTTTGAGTGATAATAAATAATAGTAATCTTATTTTGAATAAATATTTACAAAAATATTTTCCTTGGGATTTAAATCGATAAAATGACCAAAAACTGTTTTATCGATAAACAGCTCTATAATCGTAAAACATCGCACACGGAGCCGGATACATACACTCATTTTGATAATTGAACAAGAATATGAATCAAATTAATTATTTTATTTTTGGAAAAATAAAATGAGTTTATAACATTATCGGTGATGCCCTTATATTTAAATATAGATATTTAAATTTAAATTGAGATTTAATGATTTCACAATTATTATAATTATTCAGATAATTGTTTATAAATGATAATAATTCATTTTAAATAGTTATAAAGTGATAATAAGTCATTTGTAATAGTTCTATAAAGATATATGTTTGATTTGAAATTATAAGGAAAAATCGATATCGCTTTATCGGTATAATAACAATTATTACAACTGATTTTAATATTGATTTATATGGTTTTATAATTCAAATGTGATCATTTTAATTAATTAATAATGATTAAAAATTTATTTTCAAATTTTGTTTACAAATATATGTAATTTACTTATAAGTGAGAATGTGACCAGTAATCGGTTTCCCGATTTTCAACGGTTTAACAAACAAAAGTCATTCAAAGGTCATTGCAACCTCATTTATGTGTCCTGTATACATACATAACATAAATATATGCACATACACATGTCATATACACATAAGAAAATGTTACCATTTGCATTGGAGTTTACATATGGTAAAAATAAGAATTATCATGATATTTCTCTTTTCCTTCTCACTTAAGCATGCAAAAGTCAATGCGCAAGGGCACGTACATGCACACCTACATGGGCTGAAGTGATGGTGGTGGGAGGCCATGCATTGGAGGTGAAAGGAGGGGTGTGGGTTGAGGGTAAAAATGTAATTTAGTGTTAAGATATTTTGTTCCAAAATGTGCCTATAAATACACTACCCTCTTTCATAAATTGCTAATCCATTTTCTTCAACTTCTTTCTCCTTCTTCAAGCTATTCTAGTGGCTTCAATACTGAGCAAAATAATGGTAAAATATTTGGCAAAAGAGAATTAAAATACTATATATATATCTGTGTGTGTGTGCGTGAGTTAGTAAAACCACCTCAAAACTATCATCAAACTTCTCCCTTGCCTCTCTAATACCCACGACCACCACTCCAAAGAGCCAAGGCCAAGCCTACCACTAAGCAAACCCAAGGCTGTGAGCATCCAAGGCCAAGGCTGAACCACTTCAAGGCATACGAGTTCGATTTCATAAAGTTTGAAGCAACCGTAGTGAAGATATAGCGAATTTTTCTAAGGTTAATATCCAACGAAGGTGAGAAAACTCCTAAACTATAGTTATATACATTATTGGATAATATATATGTTTGGATATGATTTTTAATGATGGTTGTTTATCACGTTTGAATATGATAATATGGATGTTTAATATGGTTGTTGAATATATATACAAGTCACGTTAATACACGTCGATAAGCACAAAGGAAATCATTTTTCTTTATTGAATAAAATGGTATATATGGAATGTTTAAACCCATTGAAAATGATTTAAAATGATTTAATAATATTTTATAAATATATAAAAGAGTTTCGACAAATTTTGAAAAGAAATTGGAAAATTGGTAAAAATAGGCACATCGCGTAGCGGTAGTTCGCGATTTCGCACCGAAATAATTTAAATCGATTTATATGATGGATTCAGAGTCGGATTTCTTTGTAATAAGAATTTTCCAAACTCTTATAATCATAGTTTTCAAATGAAAGAAAAAGATCGAGATTTGGTTTAATATATTTGAAAATATACGTAAAACAAGGTTTGAAAATAATCGCGGTTTATAGTTCAGAATCCATATAGGGATTTCTTTTTAAAATGATCTTTTTAATTATTTAAAAATACAAAATAAATCATATAAATCTTTTAAAATTTCTTGAAAGAGGTTTGAATTATATAAATGAATTTCCAAAAGATAGAAGAGTCGTTTTGATCAATAAGTTTTTAAAACACTATTTACAGCATATTCATAGCACTTTTTGCAGCACTTTTTATTAACTTTTAAAATATAGTTTTAAACTTAACAATTCTTTTCCATATCTTTTATAAATGTTTTCAAATGAATAATTAAGTGCTTTAATAATGATTTGGAAGTTTTTTAATTTTTTAAAAGAGTTTAAATAAATGATTAAATAAATGATTTAAAGAAAAGCTATTAAAATAAAGTGATTTAATATTGCCTCTAATAAGCCGACGAATAGACTGGATTTTTCTATTCCTGAGTGTTGACGCCAAAAATGGGCATCAATAACCAATAGAATCTAGTAGAGATTAAATGAAGAGTGAAATTAAAACAAAGAAGAAATCATAAAGGAATACATAGATTTTTATAGTAGGTCGGCAATCTTGGCCTACGTCCACTTCATATTTTTATTGATCTTCCACTTGATTATCATTACAAGAATGCTTAGATCAACTGATACATTAGTACAAAAGTGAAGAATAAAAATGGCAGAGCCTCTGCAGAGAAAGCGGGATCCCTTTTCTAACACCATGCCTGCTGTATTTATAGAGGAAGACGTGCACGGATCAAACTGAAATTTTGGCAGAAGGTTCGGGAGACCAAGATGAAGCTACTCAAAATTTACAGGCCCATCGGGGCCCATAATAGGGATCGGTACCGATCCCTATTAATGCATCCAAATGAGCTGCGATCCCTATGAGGGATGCTCCATGATGTTAGCTACTTGTTCTCCAAATTTCGTGCAATTCCGACGTACGGTTTATGAGATATCGCATTTTCTGTGAAGTATTGTTGCCTGAATTCTGATTTCTGCCGATTCCTCTAGAGGGAAAGGTGCTGATCCCTCTAGAGGGAAAGGTACCGATCACTCCATCTTGCTCCAAATGTCATGCGCTCCCTTTGGGGTGTTCCACACGTCCTAATTAGCTTATTCTCCAAGTTTCATGTAAATAGCATTGGTAGATTTTGAGTTACCGACCGAACATCAATGCAAAATTGAGTTGTGGAACCGATACGATATGATCCATAGTGTTGAATATGGATCGTACCTGATCCATCTTCGGGGAGTAGTGAGCTTTCATGCTTCTACTTCATATTATCATCCATGCTTGATTTTTGGACCCCACAATCATCGCTTTGAGCTACTGGCCCTGATGACAGTCGAGTCTAACTTGTTCAGTCAGTTTGAATATAGCCGAGCCAAAAGGTTGGATAACACTTGCCCCCCAAAGTACGTCTTGTTGCATACATGACGTGCTTTGAATCGAAGCAAGTTAGAGTCGTTGGAAAGAAATCCATCCAGTTTCCTGAATAGTCATCATCCTTCCATTGAATTATCTTCCCAAAGTGTTCTATCTCTCTTTGATCGTCATGACGCTTGGTCGATTTCCAATTGTATAAATTCTAGGTTGTATTCCGTTAGTTGCTATTTGTGTTCGGTTCTACAACATTAGTAAGCTTATCTAATTCAGTCTTTTCTTTAATATCTCCAGGTGAAAATTCAATTTCTATTGATTTCAAGAAATCGAATTTTTTGAATATGTACGTGCACGCTCAAGTACACATTCTTGTCATTGGCTCCCGGATGCGTCTGTATGCTCACGAGTCGTCACTAATTCCTTCTAGTTTAATTGCAATTAGATTGCAATTCCTTGTTTATATATTATTTTATAATGAAATAGGGGTTGTAATAAGTCATTCAATGAGAGGAGACTTCAATCTATAGGGATGACGGCCTTGGAGCCAAAAGCAAGGGCGAAAGGAGTATGGCCATTCATGGACTGGTGGGTAGTTCTATAAACCCATAATGCTGTTGGGAGTTCATCCACCCATTTTCCTCTAGCCTTTTTCCAAACATTTCTTCAGAATGGACTTTATGATTTTGTTCACAGCTTCGACTTGTCCATTTGCTTGAGGGTGAGCAACTGCCGCAATCTCTTTTTAATATGATGCCCATAGTAGAAGTCTTTAAATTTAGCGCTATCGAATTGGGCTCCATTATCAGTTATAATGGTTCGTGGAAGGCCAAAATGATAGATGATGTTCCGGACAATGGAGTTGATTAGTTTCTTCATTGTGATCGTGGTTAAAAGTTCTGCTTCAGCCCGTTTGGTGAAGTCATCAACCGCTACGATGGTGTATTTCGCACCACCTTTAGAATCGGCAAGAAGCTGATGATGTCAATGCCCCAAGTGGAAACGGCGGTAGACTGGCCATTTGAGTCATTTCCATTATCGGGGCTATTGAAATTTTTGCAAACATCTTGCACTTATCGCATTGTCTAGCATGATTAGCTGCATCTTAATTGATAGTTAGCCAATAATACTCGTAGCAGATTATTTTCTTTGTCAGGGTTTGCCCCCTAGTGTAAGTGCTGCATTCTTCTTCATGGACTCCTCTCGAGACTCGTTTAATTTTATCATGGGTGGTACACCGAAGCAGGGGAATAGAGAAAGCCCTTTCTATACATGACTCCTTCTTAGATGATGCAGTGTGAAGCTTTAGGGAGGATCTGCTAATGCATGTCCTTGGGTACCTCTTTGAGGGAAATAAGTGATATCGAATTAACTTAGTTCGATATTCCATTTGAGCAACCTTCCATACATCTAAGGTTGCTATAGGACGGCTGGTCGATGTAGATGTTAATGGGGTGGGCTTGGAAGTAATGGCGAAGCTTTCGTGATGCAATCAACAGGCAGTACACGAGCTTTTCTATCTTTGAGTAGTTTCTCTCAGCACCTGTCAATCACTTGCTAACATAATTTACTGGCCTCTGGATTTGATTCTCTTCACGTAACAGTATGGCACTTATGGCGTGTACCGGCACCACTAAACAGATGTATATGTCTTCACGATCCAGTGGCTTGGATAGGGTGGGAGGTCTCTCCGAGTGATCTACTAGAGCTTGAACTGCATCTATGCAATCTAGCATCCATTCAAAGTTCTTCTTCCCTCTTCTAATCAAGTCGAAGAAAAGAATACACTTGTCGGTAGCCTTGGAAATGAAGTGCCTTATGGTGGCAACCTTCTCATTTAAGCTCTGTACCTGCTTAATCGTCTTCTGTACCTAGATGTTTAAAATTGATTGAATCTTCTTAAGGTTGGCTTCGATTCCACGAGAGTTGATGTTGGAACCCCAAAATTTCCTTGACGCAACCCCGAAAGAGCATTTTAAGGGCTTTAGCTTCATTCCATATTTTTATAGAACTAAACATTTTCGCTAATTCATAGATGTGGTCATTTGATCGTCGTGACTTCACTAGCATATCATCCACATATATTTCCATTGATCGTCTGATCCGGTCTTTGTACATCTTGTTGACAAGTCTCTGGTAAGTAGCTTTAGCATTATTCGACCTTTCGAATGAATGATGTTCAAAGCTAAAGTCTTTGGTCACCCAAGCTTGGGAAAAAACTCATTCAACGACTCAGTACATAGATGTTGGAGCCCAGATTAATATACTTGGACCTCCCAATTAATAGAATAATGAATAAAGACACTTTTAGAAATAGGTGGGTTAACTAGTTCAAACGACATCACAACATAACGATATAGCCCTAGATCGGTAATAAAGTTGGTGTGCTCTTGGTCAAGGACGTGCTTAGGATCTGGTTGTATCCGGAGTACATATCCATCAATGAAAGCAATTCATATCTAGCGGTTGAGTCTACTAGCTGGTCGATCCTCGAAAGTGGAAAGTTGTCTTTCAGGCATGCCTTGTTTATGTCGGAGTAGTTGACGCATGACCACTACTTTCCATTAGCTTTTCTCACATGAACTGGATTGGATACCTATTTCGAGAAGAGGATGTTGAGGGTAAATCTATTATTTTTGAGTTTATCAACCTCCTCTTTAAGTGCAGCAAATCCCTTTAAATCCATGTCGTGTTGCTTTTGTTTCATCGGGACATGCCTCAGGTCAATATTCAATGCATGGCTCGCAATAGTTGGTGATATCACACACATATCAGAATGGGTCCAAACGAACACATCAAGACTTGTTCGGAGAAAGCCACCTAATTCCTTCATCATCGCTGCACCGAGCTGTGATCCGATCTTCAGTACCCCTAATGGGTCGCCACGGCTGACCGCAATGTTAATCGTTAGCTCTACGGGTGTAGCCTTGGATTCTTTGAGTTCAAATGTAATTGTTTCGTGCAACAATCAACGTGAAATTCGGTTGGGACGGTTAATGATGATGGTTACTCCGGTCGAATTCCATAGTCTTGTTATGAGTTATTGAATCTGATAGTGAAGGGCTCTAAGTTCTTTGAGCAATTATTTACAAATGGCCTTAGATCAAGCTTAGAAGCACGTTGAATCAAATGTCGAGTAGGGTTCAGCCCTATGTTATGCGCAACTACATAGCTGGCTCTTGCTTTGAGTTTAGATCTGCTTGTATACTCGAGTAACGTGCTTTCCATTCAACGCACTCATGATCTGTTACTCGTCGTTTGGGTTGGAGTGAGGGTCAGTTTCCAATGAGCTTGGACATCGATTTGACAATTCTATATCCAGGCATCCTTTCGGTCGTAACCTTGAGTCATTATAAACACCGGGTATGAGTCACAGTATTGAGCTATCGTATTCATTCTTTGGACGATCACACTTCTACCCCCGGTCTCAAGTTGATAAATATACTGCATGGACGGTCAAGTATCGTCCAAGTCATGTTTATACTCCCACTAAGCTCCAAAGACTTAGAGTTAATCGATGAATGGTCGGTACACATTCATCTTATTTCTCGCTCGTGCCCCCAAGTCCGGGGCATACGTCAATAAGTAGGAAGGCAAGTCATGTCCAATCGATGATTGATGCTCTCCCTGCTAGAACAAGCGTAAAGATCAGTGTGTGGATGGTCGTGCCACTTCTGTTTTGTATTGCTCTTCTAGCCAGACTATGGTAAGAGTCAACGAATGAATGGTCATGTCGCATTCATTCGAAGCTGAACGGTCGGTCGCATCCATTTTGATTCATATTCTCCCGCCAGATCAAGGGATAGAGTTGGCTCAAGTTTAGTCGGGTCATGCTCATCCGGTTTCATACTCCTCCTGACGGATCAAAGGAGGGTGCTAGAGAATTAATAATCAAGTCGTACTCTTTCCTGGTTTATTCTCTTATCCATGCTTTGGTAACCGAAGTTATTCGATGGACGTTCGGATTACATCCATTTATGGTTGGTGCGGATCGATATTGACTCTCAATCTGATGGTTAGTTGATCACCCGCAACTTTGAATGTCATTATGATTGGTTTGTATTAAGGCCTCCTTGCGGTCGTTGACTTAAGTCGTAAAGAACGCTAAGTCGGAGCTATAATGAGCTGTCATATTCAGATTTTAGTGATTTTTACCCCTGCCCTAGTCTTAGGTTAATGGAGTATGTTCATGGATTGTCGAGTTTCATACGTAGTGAGTTTATACTCCTCCCGTTGGTTTTAGGCTGGAGTTTGTGGAATAGAGAACGGTCGAACTCCACTTATCTATTCATTCATGTTTATATCCATGCTCTGGGGATATGGTTCAGTTGATGGGTGGTCGGTTTGCACCTAGTTGTGTTTATACTCTAGTTTGCACTCGGAGACTCAGAGTTATCTTGCAGGCAGTCGGTCCATCCAGTTTATGTTTATACTCTAGTCCGCACTCTGAGGACTCAGAGTTATTTTGCAGGTAGTCGGTTTCCATCGAGTTTATGTTTATACTCTAGTCTGCACTCTGGGGACTCAGAGTTCTCTTGTGTGTAGTCGCTTTCCACCTAGTTTATGTTTATACTCTAGTCCTCACTTTGGGGACTCAAAGTTATCTCGTGGGCAATCAGTTTCCACCCAGTTTATGTTTATACTCTAGTTCACTCTTTGGGGACTCAGAGTTGTTTTACGGGCAGTCGGTTTCCACCCAGTTTATGTTTATACTCTAGTCCTCACTCAGGGGACTCGGAGTTGTTTTTGCGAGCAATCGGTTTCCACCTAGTTTATGTTTATACTCTAGTCCACACTCTGGGGACTCAGAGTTATCTTGCGGGTAATCGGTTTCCACCTAGTTTATGTTATACTCTAGTTCACACTCTAGGGACTCAAAGTTGTTTGATGGATGGTCAATCGCACCCGCTTTTGATTTATAGTCCAACTACCAAGTCAAGGTAAGAGTTATCGAATGAACGGTCGAATCACATTCATTCATGGAAAGGAATTCTACCCCCAGCATCAAGGATATAACTTGGAATGTGAGGTGATCGATTCGTATCCGCTTGGTGGTTGTAGCTCCTCTTATCAAGTCAAGGAACAGAATAGGCGATGAATTGTCAGATCACATCCATGCTTGGGTTGGATGGTCGGGTCACATCCACCTCAAGCTGCAGTCGTGTCTATGGGTTGAAGGCGGTGATTGATGAGTAGGTAGTAAGTCATGCCTACTTTAAGTCAAGCTTTCGAACCGCCTCCTATGTTCAAAGCAGGAGTTAACGTGTGGACGATCGAATTGCGTCGACTTTAGTTTGATCTCGATCATGCTGAGCTTCAAGAGAGGCATAAGTATTTTGGCAAACTTCAAGTATGAGCTGGGGAGTGGATGGTTGGGTTGCGTCCACTCCAAGTCTTTTTTTGGTCTCCAAGTCAGGCATGGAAGTTCATGAGTGGACAATCAGTCATGTCTACTTTTTGCTAAATTTGACCTTATCGAGCTTTTCTATTTTGCGTCCTTGGCCCTAATTCAGAGGCATATGGTAGCTAATGAGCGGTTGAATCACGCTTATCTAGATGAAAATCTAAAGGTCCGATCATGGTCCGCGGAGATTGGTTGGCGCCCAACTCTAAGTACTTGGTCATCTGCATCGTTTGGAAGTAGTTTTGTTCATGTTGGTCGTAGTTCATAATACAATTGAAATTGAAATAGAAATAATTCAAATAAGATAGGAATAAACTCATTGATAAGTGAAGCAATTTCATATGCTCGCTAATCCACTTTGTCCAAGCCCTACTCAGTTGGAAGTCGGTCATGGGTGATCCAATTAATAATCAAAGTTCTTTATCGATAGAGGTTGGATGTTCCTTGCCCGCTATTCCATGGGGCTTGTGCATATTGTCGAAACTCTCCTTTCCGAATTAGCTTTCCGATCACATCTCGGAGGTGTTTGTAATTGTTAGTTGTAGGACCGTGTGCACCTTGGAATATAAAACATTCCTCGGATTTTCTCTAGGCTTAGGTGGACTCTCTTGAGGCTGCTTTTCAGTACTACTCTGAGTCGTAAGTCTCCAAGTACATGTTATCGATTGAATCTTTCAAAGGAATATATGAGTCAAACTTTGAGATTCTGGGTCGTCTCCTGGAATCTGAGTCCTTAGCCAACGGGCCTGTATTATTCTTTCTCCTAGTCTACTCTACCTCCACCTTGCTTAGGTTCTGATTCACTTTGTAACATAAATGATTCAAGGTCATAGGAGGATCTCTAGCTAACTAGCTGCCAAAATCTATCTGGGGATCGATTCCCCTCATCAACGCCGTCAGTATGATATCCTAGCTAGGATTGCTCACTTTAGTGACGATGACGATGACATTGAATCTCTACAGGAAGTGTATAAGTGGCTTACCTAGCATATGGAATAAATTTGATAATGACATCACATCCTTCGTATGAGTCGCTTGCATTCTGAACTACTCGATAAACTTCTGATCAAGTTGATTGAATGAAGAGATGGATTTGGGTAATAATCGTATAAACTACATGATCAATACACCTTCGAGGAATATAGGAAAACGTCTACATTCGATGGCATATATCGCTTTGGCGGAATTCATATGCCACTCGGATATCATGAGATGTAGTCCAGGGTCAGTTTTCCCTAAGTAAACTGATATGATTGGTACATTGAATCTTCTTGGATATTCTGCACTTTGAACGGCTTCAATGGATAGGCTTCGGGTGGAGGAGATGCTTCAGTCATCGTCAATACGGTTTGTTTTTAAGTTACAACTACTTGTTATGCTTATGAATGATGTATGCATGCCCGAGATATGAGAAAATCAAGATAGGCCGGTATTGACGGATCAGTGGTAAGTTACTTGGAGTCGGACTCGAGAAAATATGTTATTTTCTTGGAGTCAACAATTGGTTTGCTTAGAGTCACTGAATTCGAAGTGCTGGGTCAGTAAAGAACGGTGCTTGGAGTCATCTTGGCGTTTGCTTTGAGAAAATCTTGGTTTGACCCGAGTTTGGCTTTGGGCCAAAGTTTCTTGGGTTTGCTTAGAGTCCCATCACCTATGGTCTCTAATCTTTGGGAGTATTGTTTGAGTAGTGGTTGCTTGTCCATTCCTTGGTTGCAATCAGAAGCTGCCACATGATCCTCTATGCTCTGGATAGTTACAAGACGCAAGGGAAGTGGATATAATGCATTGTCTTTAGAGTTATTTTTAAAAAATGGATTGTACTCGATCTATAATATTTTTTAAAATGGAGCATACCCGATCCATACTTTTTTTGGGTATAGGGATCAGTCGCATATGCTTTTGGGAGAGGGATCGGTAGTATAGGGGTTGGTCATATGGAGTATTGAGGGATCAACATATGAAGTATGTAGAGGGATCGTACGAAGTATGGAGGGACCGGTATTGATGTCTTTTAGAGGGATCAATATATATATATATATATATATTGGAGGGATCAGTATACGAAGTATGGAAGGATCGGCATATGAAGTATGTAGAGGGATCGGTATTAACGTCTTTCAAAGGGATTGGTCATACGAGGTATGGAGGGACTGGTAATATGAAGGGATCGTTGGAATAGGGATCAGTATAACATAAAGGGATCAGTATATATACTTTGCAGAGGGATCGGTATACATACCTTGGAGAGGGATCGGTATATAGACCTTGGAGAGGGATCAGTATATATACCTTGTAGAGGGATCGATATACATACCTTGCAGAGGGATCGGTATACATACCTTGTAGTGGGATCAGTATATACACCTTGGAGAGCGTTCGGTATATGTACCTTGTAGAGGGATCGGTATATATACTGGAGGGATCAGTATACATATATGTTAAAGGGATCGGTATAACTATTTCGGAGGGATCGATATTGATGTCTTTGGAGGGATCGGTATTGATGTCTTTAGAGGGATCTGTATTGAGAATGTAGATGTATATAAGGATCGGTAGTAGGTATGGAGGGGTCAGCCATTTTGGCCTTGAGAGAGGGATCAGCCATTTTGGCCTTGACAGAAGGATCGGCTATTTTGGCCTTGGCAGATGGATCGACTATTTTGAGGGATAGGCCATTTTGCCTTAAGAGAGGGATCGGCTATTTTGGCCTTGACAAAGGGATCAGCTATTTTGGCTAACTTAAGTGCAAACTTTAGCATATGATCCCAAGAACTTGCATATATCAGTGAATCTGATCCCTTCCAAATGGACATGAATGCATGAACAACTCTAGACAGGAACACTAGCATCATCATTCCCATCAACTCCGCGTGAAGTTGATTTAATTCTTCTAACCCTGGATATCAGCTTCCTTTAGATTTCCTTCAAATATGAGTAGAATAGAAAGTTTGTCGGTAAATAACTGGATCTATCTTCCGAATATGGGAATCCATAAGTAGATGATGAGATCCAATCAAGCTGAGAATTCATTTCTCAGTGAAAGCACCAAAATGTTGATGCCAAAAATGAGCATCAACACTCAATAGAATCTAGTAGAGATTAAATGAAGAATGAAATTAAAACAAAGCAGAAATTATAAAGGAACACACAGATTTTTATAATGGTTTGGCAATCTTGGTCTATGTCCACTTCATTTTTTTATTGATCTTCCACTTGATTATCATTACAAGAATGTTTGGATCAGCTAGGATCCATTGGTACAAAAGTGAAGAATAAAAATGGCAGAGCCTTGGTAGATAAAGCAAGATCCCTTTTCTAACGCCATGCCTACTGTATTTTTATAGGAAGATGTGCATGGATTGGATTGAAATTTTGGCAGAAGGTACGGAAGACCAAGACGAGGCCACCAAAAAATTTGCAGGCCTATCAGAGCCCACAATTGGGATCGATATCGATCCTTATTAATGCATCCAAATGGACTGTGATCTTTATGAGGGATGTCCTGTGATGTTAGCTACCTGTTCTCCAAATTTCGTGCAATTCCGACATACGGTTTGTGAGATATAGCATTTTCCGTGAAGTAGTGTTGCTTGAATTCTTATTTCCACCGATCCCTCTAGAGGGATAGTTACCGATCCCTCCAGCTTGCTCCAAATGCCATGCGATCTCTATGGGGTGTTCCACACATCCTAATTAGCTTATAATCCAAGTTTCATGTTGATAACATATGTAGATTTTGAGTTACCGACCGATCATCGTTGCAAAATTGAGTTGTGGAATCGATACGATATGATCCATAGTGTTGAATATGGATCGTACCTAATCCATCTTCGGGGAGTAGTGAACTTTCATTCTTTTGTTTCATATTATCATCTATGCTTGATTTTTGGACCCCACAATCATCGCTCTGAGCTACTGGCCTTGATGACAGTCGAGACTAACTTGTCTAGTCAGCGTGAATATAGCCGGGCCAAAAGGCCGGATAATAGTGAGATCCGGATGTGAGGTGCTTAAACTTAGTAGATGTTCAGGAGTAACCAAGGCCCTGGCTTACCTGGCCTTTTTCCTGGGCGAGGAATATATGAGGTCAAAATGTCAGAAACGAGACAAGTATAAAAGGTTTAATTTCTAAATTTAAACAACTTGGATTGAATAATGATATCCTCTTATACTTGGTATTAAATTCTGAGGAGGGAACCCGTACTATCTGTGTGAATTTAAAATGTGATTTCTCCGCTACTCAACGGATAGTAAAGGTTGAGTATGAAAATTGATGTCGAGTAAAATTAGTATAATTTCTCTGGATCTACTTTACTCGAATACTAACTAATTCAAATTTACCATCTTAGATTACATGGTTTCAAACTATATATAAAGCTATGATTTGAGAATAAGAAATCTTTTATCAAGATTTAAATAAATGGGTTGGAATTAATTTAATTCCTGTACTTAAAATTAATGGTTTTGGTTTACAGTAAACTATGTCTTAACTAACATTTTTTTTGACCCGTTTTAAAAGTTATGATTTGGAAATCTTAGTTCAGATTTAAATAAATGATTTGGAATTACTCCAAGATTTAAAAAGGTTTTAAAAGTAACCAAAAGATTTGATAAGAGAGGTTTAATGATTCTGTATATACCGAAAAGAATGTTTTTGAAGATATATATCTCTAAAAGATATTTTGGTAAAAAGAATTAATCAATCAAAGAATAGTTTCCTATTTAATAAAACATCTTTTTATCGATAATTGGTTCGAAGGAACCGGGTCAGATTTGAGTGATTCTTATCCAAAAACCACTTCGAACCATTTTACGTATTCCAAGTGAAGACATGGAATGATAATAAATGAAATGAAGGGCTGCTTGGCACTGTCCCTCAGGGGAAATTTACCATATCATACACATGTGGCAATAGTATCTTCATTTGACATTCGATGCAAAGGTTGTTTGCTACTGATACTAGGGGTAATTCCCGATAGGATGTGGTAGGAGAGTTCCTTTGGTTTGTCCTATTTCTGGACAACTTGTATGAACGAATGTCTAACATTGCATTTGTAATTACATTGATTAATCTCTATGAACGTATCATTTGATTGGTGGCAAAGAAGGCAACTTATCTTATCTTAACACTCTTCCCTGAGACTATATGGAAGGTAGTCCCTTACAAGCCATTGTATGGAATTCATTCTCCAAACGAGCCTTGTAAGAGTTTTGTTTGTAGAGCCTAACATATTCCGGAATTTAATAATCGGCTAACATTCATAAGTTTATTTGCAAGGTTTTTCAAAAGAATGTCATTAAAAATAATATCAAATGATTTTACATAGCAAATGTTTTTGTTATCATAAGATAAAAACATTAACCATGTTTATGTGCGACGTGGTCTTATGAGATACCTTTGTTTTCAATACACGTATTTTGAGTTTCTCACACTAGTCCCATGACTGACCGGAGTTTATTTTCCTTTTCCCTTAAACTCTGGGTGCCCTAATTTTCCCGGCAGCTTAGTAGTCAGGTACAAATTTGGAGCATTTCTGGACGAGCTCGGAGCATGGAGTTAGAAGATTCTTCAGCAGACAATTACCTATTTCTGCCACTTTTATATATAATTGTATTCTGCACTTGTAAGGACAGATATTAATAACTGTCATGTTTAACTCTGATAATGTATTTAAAATTTCTGCTGTAAAGACATATATATTGAAATAATATATGTTATTGCAGTCATGTGAGATTCTGTTTTATCTTTATTTTCTTTCCTACCCTTGAACCGCCTCTTTGGCGCTTGGATTTGCGGTACTGAATACCGAGGATATATTAGTGTTGATTTTTGAGCGTCGAAGAAACGGGTCTTTATAAGTAACAAAAACAAATCAAGAATACGTTGAAAAAGAGATTCGACTAGGAAATTGGGTGAAGGAACTAACCATTATTTTATGGTCATATAGGACTTAAGCAAAGACAGCTACTGGGCACACAACAACATATGTATTTGAAGAGAATTTGCTAGCCAAAGTTGAGTTTTCATCATGATGAAGAATCACATACGTTTATGGACTGAACCTAGAACTAATAAAGGAATCCTTGGATTTAATCAATAGATTGAAAATTTAAGCTATGTTATGCACCATGGGATATTAATGGAGAATCTCCAAGTACTACAATTCGAAAGAAAAAGGGAAAGCATATCAAAAGGATGATTTGACACTCATAGGAGTGAAGGAAAATACCAAGAACCCAATAGAAAATATGCCAAGATCAAATTAGGAAGAGCCTTTCAGCATTTATGAAGCAACACCTCCAGTAATCTATCGATTAAGCATACCTAATGGACGTGCAATTGCAAGGACATGGAATGTCGAACATTTAGGGATATATTTCAGCACATTGGATGAATGAAGAGGAAATGGATAAATGTTTTCGAGAAAACAAACTTTCAAAAAATGATAAACTTTTTCCAGTCCATACACATGGAGCCTAAGTAGAAGAATATTTTATAAAGATTTTCAACTGGTTTATAGAATGATTTTGCAAAAATTTCATCAAATAGCCTCCAGACCGAGATGCATTATGTCAACGCAACTCTAGGTCGATGAGATTCTTTGAGCAGAAGCACATCTTATACCCGGTAAAGGACAAGAAAAGCCAAAGCAACCACCTAAAGAGTGGTGGTCAATTAAGCCATCAGTCCCATTTTTATGTCAGACAAAAGCATTAATCCAAGGAGTGATGGTCAATTAAGCCTTTGGTCTTACTTCCATGCCTAACCAAAGAACCCATCCAAGGAATGATGGTTAATTATGTCTTTGATCCTGCGTCTATGCTTGGCCAAAGCAATTGTCCAAGGAGTGATGGTCACTAAAGCCTTTGGTCCCACCTCTATGCCTGGCTAAAGTAACCATCGGAGGAGTGATGGACAGTAAAGACTTTAGTCCTATCTCCAACCTAGCCAAAGCGACCATCCAAGGAATGATGGACAATAAATACTTTAGTCCTACCTCTGAGCCTGGCAGTTTAAATGAAAGAATATTCAATCAGGAAATTAGATGAATCGGTAGCCATCAATGAAATAACGTCTATCAGAATAAAAAAAGCAAGGAAAAATGAATAATCAACATCCTAAGAAAGAAATAAAGCTTAAGATAGAAGTTGACTTAAGGTAAAGCATAAGTAAACTTCTTATGGCGAGCAAGCGTTACAACCAAAAAAATTTCAACAAAAATTCAAAGGCGTTAAAATATTAAGGAACAAAAGAAAAGGCTATCAAGTGTCAAGAAATGAGAGTTATCAAGTGTCGAGGAATAGAACTATCGAGTGTCGAGAAATGGAAGCTATCGAGTGTCAAATAATGGAGCAATCGAGTATCAAGAAATGGAAGCCATCGAGCACCAAGGAATAAAGCTATCGAGTGTCAAGAAATGAAAGCTATCTAGTGTTAAGAAATCAAAGCTATCGAGTGTCAAGAAATAAAGCTATCGAGTGTTAAGAAATGGAAGCTATCGAATGTCAAGAAATGGAAGCTATCGAGTGTCAAGAAATGGAAGCTATAGAATGTCAAGATAAAGAGCTATCATATGTCAAGAATGGTGCTATAAATTGTCAAGATAAAGAGCTATCGCATGCCAAGAATAATGCTATAGAGTGTTAAGGAATATTTTTATCATAGATATAATGATTAACACAAAAGGTGTTCCAATTGGTCACATGGCAACTCTAATTGGTTCAGCCATGACATGTCATCTTGAAGAAAGCAAAAGCATATCATGCCATGTGTCATGTCGACGATGGGCCATGTCACTAAATTTTTAACCATCTAAGCTTAATAGATGTCACGTGTCAAAGATCCAAGGACATAAATTCTCCATAAATAGGGACTGCCCCACTTAAGAAGGGACCCCTCTCCTCTTTCTCTTTCTCTTTCTTACAACAAATCATTTTGAACTTGACATTTTAAAACTCACTTGAGAGTTGAGGACTATTTTAATGGCTCATGAAGAAGAAGATGACTTGAACTTTAAACATAAGGACCTATAGAAATAAAAATTGTATATTAACCATATTTCTTATAATTTAAACTCTGAAGAAGGAGATGACCTGTATTTTTGATATATTGGCTAATGAATGAAGAATACTACATATGTACTCGAATTTTATACCATTTGCATATGAATGAAGTATGACATGGATTTTGGACATTTTTGACAATTTTTATTTTGACTGTAGGCGTATTTGAAATTTGTGTTGAATGATATATCTTTTTAAAATATTTTTGATGTTAGACCAAAAATTGGTTTAATATGTTACACACTAGTTTATGAGATTTTGGATAGGAAAACCCGCTAATATTATAGTTATTAAATAGGAACTTGGGACTAATATGAAGTATACAAAAATAAAATGCACTACACATTTCAATATTTTTATACCTCTTGCACTACACATTTCAATATTTTTATGGAGTTGCATAATTTAATTTAAAATGAAATCCTAATATGTGAATATGTTCTTATAAAATTGAAGGTTATGTTCGTAAAATTGGAGTTTGCTTTGAACTCCTAGTATGATCAGAAAATATATTTGAAATCGATAATAAGTTCTATGTATTACCATCCGCTTATGTCAACTTATCATTAAATTTAGCTCTCCAGTAATCATCTATAAACATTGACTCACACCATCGACTCCATAAACGCCAACCCTTTAGTATAATATTTTAATTATCGCTTTGAGTCATAGCAGTGGTTCATTGAATGCTTAATAATAATAAAAAGTAATATATGATTTGCAAATATCAGACTTAATACATGATAACAGTGTTTGCTTAGTTAGTTGGTAGCTTAGACTACAAGATCAAAGGTCACAAATTTGATCTTCGAGATAGACATCTATTGGCATTAATGAACCATGTTCAGAAGAAAAAAAATCAGATTTAATTATAGTTGTAACTAAGTAGTTATAACTTTATTAACGCTTTGATATTATTTAGCATCTTCAGACTAAGAGCATTTTATTCTTTGTAACTTTGATAATTCATCTTGCTTTATGTGGTTTATTAATTTTTTAGGTAAGTTATCTATGCTACATTTGATTTTAAGAAAATTTGATTAGTTATTCATTTGATAGAAAATATTATCTTCTTTTTCTCAGTTTTTAGGACAAAGGTGAAGATATAAATTAGTATAAATTTGGTCTCGCTCTTTACTTTCAGGTTTGATACATGAATTTTTTTTCTCAAAATATGTTTTAAATTATCCTCATTTTTAGTTTTGGTAAAAAAATCATTTTTTTATAGTTTTTTAGAAATTAAATCTGAATGTTTATCGTATATTTTTATGACTTAAACTTTTTTTTTTGAAAAACTGCAAATATTTTCAGTTGAGGAATATTAAAAATTTGCAGATTTCTCTACAAATATTTACTGAGTTCTCTGCAAATATTTGCTTAATTCTCCACAAATTTCATAAAACTTAAAAATATGAGTTTACAAATATGAGTTTACTTTTAACAACTTTTTCAGAAGAGACGTCAGTGTATTTTGCAGCTTAAAAAGGATATTTTACAAAAGTTCATTGTGAATTAATAGGTTTTCAGTACATAATTTTTAAGGGTGTGATTATAAGTCAATGTGTTGGTTTTTATATAGAATTTTATTAAAAAGTTTAAAATGAAACTTTTACAGTTTCGTATTTGCACAATGTCTACTACGACAAAGCCAAAGAGAACGCTCTTCAATCCAACTTTTCTGTGAAAAACCATCACATTTTAAAGACCGGGTGAGAAAGAAATAACAAGAAGACATTGTATTTATTTCATGCACAAGATGTCATTTAGTTGTTTAAATTCTTAGGTTTGGAAACAAATTTTGTTTTTTTCATTTTCAATGTGTGTCCATTGGCGTGGGAGAAAGAGTTCGTAAATCATATTTATTTCAATATAAAGAAGATCGCAAAAGAAGAAGAGATAACTTGTGATATTTATATAATAACGAGCATTACGATATGAACTTCGTGAATGATGATGGCATGCGCTTCGTGTGTGAGCTGTTTTCCTGCAAATTGTATATGTTTAGCACATCCATGAGAAAATAATTTATAGAAATATTTAACCATATTTTCGCGTTGAAATCATTTGTTGTTAGTTTAAATTTTATTTCTAAGTTGCAACATTTAATTTTTTAAAATCTAAATTTTTATTTATATTATTAATTAATAATGTATTTGTTAGATTTTATTTTTAAGTGATATTAAGATTTGATGGTATTTATAGATGGACATTTTAAATTTGTAGAAGAACTTTATTTGTTACATCCTATTTTTAAGTGATATTAAAATTTGATAATATTTGTAGATGAACGTTCTGAATTTGTAAATAAAATTGAAGTATTAGATCTTATTCCAAGTGATATTAAAATTTGGTATTGAGGGCGTTTTTGATGATTCACGCTGACATCAAAAAAGTACGACACTAAAGGTATTACAACTATTATTAAAGATAATAATAAATCATTTTCACTTTAATATGTTATAGTGGACTCCACGACATCAGGTACAAACTTTGAAGTTTGAATAGTGCATCGACTAAGGTGTTGCTATCAACATTATACATTGCATTGTCCGCAACCACTAATTATAGCTAGCTTTCTTCCTTTCACCATCTGTTTGCCAATAGAAAAGGAACTAGATTTATTGAAGCCTTTCTCCACACCAAAGAAATAATAAAAATAACAAAAAGAATTGGTAAATGTTTTTTGGGACCGGTTAAGATAATTGGTAAGACAGTGAATGTTGACCGTTAAATCTCACTAGGGGTTGAATTCAAAAAAAGTTCTAATGGTGTCACCATTTTTGTATAAATAGATTGCTAATTTTTCAAACATTCTCCTATAAATTAGATTGAAGTCAAGTTTTCCTCCATTAACTATGCATTTCTAAGTCCAAGTCAAGTTTTCCTACATTAACTATGCATTTCTGGGTCCATCTGACTAGATTGGTGAAATGATCTCTTTACAAAATAATTTTTTTTACCCCTCTCGAACTCACTAAAGATACTAATAAATTATCCATATGTAAGTCCACAATTGTAACAACCCGCCCTCTCGGTCACTGAATATCGACACTAATACATCCACGGTATTCGTGTGCCGAGCAACCAAGTGCTGGAATGATGAATTGTTAAGGTGAAATAAAAAGAAAAGGAAAAAGAAAAAGAAGGAAGAGAATACAACACCAGAATCTCACTAGCAAAACAGTAATATATAATATCAATGGAACAGTACATATGATTACTTCGATACATAAATTCCGGAGTTACAAAACCTAAGTACTATCATTAGCCTACAAAGTTATAATAACCTGTCCTCACAAATGCTTATATATACAATAGTAATACAATGGAAATAAGAATACTACGTTAGATAAAACATCCAGCTCATCTTCTCGAGCTCCAAAGAACATCAATGAAAACCTGCCTTTCTCAAACTACTCGCAAGTGCACACAAGGAATTTAAGGAAAACGAAAACCATGTGCCAGACATAAGTTTGGTACGAGAAACTCAAGAAATATGTGATCAGCATATAACAGTACTTTTGAGATCGCACGGAATGCCATAACGGTTTCCCCTCAAAAGAATCACTATTTAATATGTACATAAGGTGATATAATAGATAATGTCTATGCTGTAGAATATAAATATTCTAACATAGCTAGAATGGTATTATTTGTTACATTCAACAACATATTAGAGTTTACAATAGAAACCGATAAGGAATGTTTGCATAATGGATTTTCCGTGGAGATCTCTCCGGTGGAGTCGGATCAAATCTCGTACACAAGGGTCAGAAAGTACCTCCGAGTGGCGTATATCTCTAAATAAAATATACCTTTAGGTTAATGTAGCTTGTCTAAGCCTGAACACGTGATCCTATATACCATCAACTCCCGCCGGCAAACAATCGATAAGTATCTCTAGATATGGAGTTGATATATTCTATCGCGAGTTAGCTGAACCCCAGGCTATGAGGCCTGCTCTATTTTTAGTCATTTTTGATGTCGAGGTTATGTTCGGCATCTTTCACATGAGTCTTCATCACTCGAATAGAACATGAATCCTCAAATGGATTTCCACATCTCGAATAGATCTCGAAACCACACATGGATTCTAGCATCTCGAACAGATCCACTTCCAAGAGATAGAACACATATCCCAATCTTGAAGTGGTTTTCGATAAGTAAAACACCTACCAATCCCGCTCTCTTCAAGGCTGAATCGACGAACTTGGTCATTCAATGATAATGAGAGCGATCACATATGAAAACCAAGTTTTGTATACTTATCACATTTTTGATATTTTCATCTCACGCTATCCCTCGATCGTGAATGAAGCCGGTAGGTTAGAGCTCTATTGCTCATATCCCAACACGAACATCAGTCTTAATTCCCAAATATAGACAAACCTACTTCATCGACTTTTAATGCTAAATATATAGCTAAATATTTTTAAATAAATGAGTAAACATACGAAGTATGATCAAGTCATACAAAGCACGATCAAGTCATATGTTAACAAGATTTCTTGTCAACACCCCAAAGTAATGCTAAGAAAGATGAATAATCTTTAGAAGAATAGTTAGCGAGATTCTCTTAGGAATTGCCTTTTAATTTGGTTTTATTTATCGATAATTCTCGAATGAGAACTTTCGACGTTGTCGAAAGGTATAGTCTTTGGATTGAGTAACCTTTCGACCTTATTGAGCCAGTATGAGGTCTCCTGCGATGGTTCTCCTTTCGATCAGGTTGAAATTTCATAAGTTAAGACCTTTAGAGGTAGGTTTAAAACTAGTCGAAGGCTAAGGTGTTAGCTTTCCTTGGGTTTAGGTAGGAAATCATATACTTTAGTGGACTTGAAGTAGGTTTTGACCTTTTCGAAAGGTTAGATCATAGAATATTTAGCTTCGAAAGGTTTTAGGTGCTGTTAGAGCATAAAGAGCTATCGACCTTGTCGAAAGGTTCAATCTATAGAGTTGATGGCTTCGAAAGGTTACAAAAGATGTTTGGACCAGATGTGTTTTCGTCCTTGTCGACAAGAACCTTTCAATGAGGTTAAACCTGGAAAATAGAAGCTAATCCAACAGAAGTTTTAGTAAACAGTTAAGTAACCAACAAAGCTCAAGACTTCCCTTTATTCATCCAAGCAAGCTTTATTTCATAAAATTCCCAAATCAACAGTCTCCCAAATTAGGGTTACCATGCTTTTTTTAAGAAAATACGAGTTTAAAATGAGAGAAATTGGATCCCTAAAACGTGACCCCTTAGGTCTTATTTTTAGATGCAAGCGGCCCCTCTTTTGAGCCAGTGCTTTCGACCGGGTCGAAAGTTCCTCTTTTTATATGTAGTAATGAACCTTTCGACCTTGTCGAAAGGTTTGCTATTCATAAGCTGTCATGAACCCTTCGACCTTGTTGAAAGGTTTACCCTTCACTTGCTGGTATGAACCCTTCAACCTTGTCAAAAGGTTTGCCTTCCATATGCTGTTATGAACCCTTCGACCTTGTCGAAAGGTTTGTCTTTCACTTGATGTTTTGAGTTCCTCGACCTTGTCAAAAGGTTTGCACTTCACTTGTTTTTATGAACCCTTCGACCTAGTCGGAAGCTACGTTTCCTTTAAATGTTATCGAGAGTTGTGTTTCCTTTCAACGTTGTCGAAAGGTTCTTTTTCACTCTTTTGCTTTTGCTAACTTCTGAGTGTTGCTTTCTTCACAACACCTTTCGATGTTGTCGAAAGGTATCTTGGAAGGATCTTAACCGGTTCGTAAGGCTTGCTATACTTTCGAAAAGGTCACTATGGAGTTGCTAACACTTGCTTTGACTTCTTCACCTTCTTAGAAAGGTAAGGACTCCCTGGGTATTATGAGATGAAACCTTCTGACCCCTTCAAAAGGTCTTGAAGCTGCTAAACTTTGATGGCAGCATCCATTCGACTCCTTTGAAAGGTTAGACTAGAACTCTTCTCCCTTGCTCTTTGCCTTGAAGAGGTTTCGACTTGGTCGAAAGGTGAGTATTTGGAGTAACATTTACTATCCATTGCCTTCGAAAGGTAGCCTCTGACCTTGTTGAAAGCTCTTCTTTGATATAGTCGAAACATCCCTATGTCCTACTCAAAAGGTACTGCTGGTGCTGTTGTATTCTTGTCGGAAGCTATGTTTAACTAGACCATCTTGGTTCTTTCTGATGCTTATCGACACTCTCGTGTTCCTTTTTTCATACTTTTATTCCTAGGTATATTTTGTGGATAACATTTTGCCCCTCCCCCCAAAATGAAAGATGCTTTTGTTCTTTAGGACAAAAACTTCAAAGAACTTCTTTCTTTATTTCTTGTGAATTAGTTAATAACCTCCATTAGGATTGTAACCTTGTTATGAGACTTAATGAATAATTTTAAACTTATGAAATCAATGTTCAAGTTGTTATTTGGCAATATTCTGAATAACACTTGATTAAGCTTCTTTTACCAAGAATGTGGAGTAATATCACCTGATCGGCAGACGTTGGCTCAAACGAGTAAACCTTCGAAGAAAGTTATCATATACATACTCAAGATCTCCCTTTCTCAAGTTAGTTTTCCCTCGATCATTAGATTTGAATTTTCTGCTTGAAGAAGCTTTTCCTTGAAATCTTATTATAATTTACTTTCATCCCTATATTTTTTTTTTATAATGCTCATTTAGGGAAAAGTAGTAAGTAGTTTAATACTGATGTCGTTAGGTGATATGAAGATCTTGTATTGAAACCAAATTTTAAATTCAAATAAAGATTCACTAATCATCATAGAATTCAATATATAATATGGAATTCACAAAGTTAGGAATCCAATAAGAGACCCATAAGGAAATAAGAAATATGAAATCAATAAATTACCATCAAAATCCACAAGGAAGTTTAAAATCCGTAAAACCAGAAAACTAACAAGAGATCATCCAAGATTCAATGAGGAAATCAAGCACACGAAATCCAAAAATCATCATGGAAACCCACAAGGAAATCTAAGAATTCACTAAATCAGAGATTCAATAAATGATCATAAAAAATTTCAATGCGGAATTCAGGAATATGAAATTCATGAATCATCATGAAAATGAATAAGAAAATCCAGGATTCACAAAGTCAAAGATCCAACATGAAATCATCAAAAATTCAATAAGACAATCAAGGATTCAAAATCCATAAATTATCATCAAAATCCAAGAGTAGAATTCACTATACCTGAAAACCAATAAGATTATCAAAAATTCAATAAGAAAACCAAAAATACAAAATTCATAAATCTTTATGAGAATCGACAATGGAATCCAAAATTCAAAAAATTGGAAATCAGAAATTCAATAAAGAAACAGAAAATGGGAAATCTTTGAATCGTCATAAAAACTCAACAGGGAAATCAAGAACTCATTAAACCAAGCAAATAATAATAAATCATCATGAAAATTCAATGGGAAAAACTCAATATCTAGAATTCAATAACCATCATAAGAGACTAATATGGAAATTCAAAATTCATGAAACCAGGGATTCAGTTAAAATTTATCACGAAAATTCAATAAGGAAAACATGAATATGAAATCTATAAATCATCATAAAAAGCAATATGGAAATTCAGAATTCACGAAATCCAAAATGAAATCTGCATCAATTGAAATAGGGAAACATAAAATTCACGTAAATCAAGAACTTATCTAAAGTCCCGTCAAGATCTCATTTGACGAATTAACTATTCAAAACTCCATTCAATATAAGTACGAAGCCATAAAAATGTCTAATAATAACATGCTTAGTAGATTTCAAATAAATGATAGCTAAGTTTATCTAACCTTAATTCTAAGGTTATTCACAAGAAAGTTTCCTGTTAATAAATGTGTTGCTCCTAAAGTGCCTATAAGTTAGCAGTATATGTATATATATAGGTATAATGGACTCTTCTATCCAATCGGTCACTTTATCTCAAAGGATTCAGGAGTGGCTTTCTTAACCCCCTCTTGGAGTAAAGTACTTTATTTTTGTAGCTAAAAATTAGTTATCTATTCCATTCCTTTGGTTTTTGTATCAGTCCTTATTTTTGTTTCCATGTTATGGATTCCTTCTTCCATTTTCTGGACTCATACTTTTTGTGGTATGAAAGTTTCTTAATCCTTTGAATGTAGAAACCATTTTTCTGGGATTGGAAGTTCTGTAATCCATTAGCATATATCTTGCCTTTTCTAGATATGATTCTAGACTCCTTGTCTGTATTTGATTATAACGCTAGATATCTTCATCCTTTTGCCTCTGTGTGTATCCTTTTCTAGGATTCCAACTTTGTCTCAGATGACGGATAGGTTTCTTTCTTTAACCCTTTACTCTCTTAGGTTCTGACTTTCTTTTTTAGTTGTAGACATCTTTGTCTTTCTTTATTTGTTTGGTGCCTCTTCTGGGCTTCCCATAGCTCTAAAGGATGTAGTGTATGTTAAGTAGACCTTCCTCCATAAGGTTTCTGATGAGTGTTTTACCTGACCCTCCCCTAAGAGGTGATTTGGACGTTAGGGGCTTTTGATTTTACGGCTGCTTATCCTGACCCTCCCCTAAGAGGTGATATGGACGTTAGGGGTTTTTAGAGGTTTTGACCCTCCCTTTATGAGGTGCCTTTGGTAAGGGCTTAAGGGGATTTGACCCTTCCCCCCGGAGGTGCCTTTGGTAAGGGCTTTTTTAGGAGGTTTTGACCCTTCCTCCCAGAGGTGCCTTTGGTAAGGGCTGAAATGGTGGGTGCATGACCCCCCTCCCTTTAGGAGGTGCTACGGATTGGCCGTAGGCTAAAACTTTGTGTACTAAAATCATTTTTGGCCACTTGAAATGCACTTTGAAAATCCTTTGAATATTGGCTTCTTTTTTATAGAATTTTTTTTTGTAAATGAACCCTTCTAATATAGTGAGGGATTACATTTTGAAAAAGGGCTTGAATGTATGAAGATCTTTTCTTAGAGTCGCTCTTTGTAAGGGTTTCAAAATCATTCTTATAGCAGAGAAACAGATCTCAAATAGGAGACTGGAAGTTCATGATTCATGAACCAATAGTCTTTTAGTCGAGAATAAGATTCTCTAACCTGATTTTTGTCAATAAGCTTTTGATGGCTTTAAAACTTTTCATGAAGAGATATGGATTGGCTTCTCATTGCAAATACTTTTTAGAAAACTTTTGAGATATCAAGATTGCTTGATAAAAAATCATTTGTATGCATTTACTAATGCTATATAATATCTTTGAAAAAATAACTTTTGAAATATGGACATTTGTCCTCCCCTAGTTGTGGGGTAATTGGAAATAGTTTTCTTATGAAGACATGCTTGAGAAATTCCTTTCCAAACAACTTGCCAAAAATAGGGTTGAGAAACATAGTTTTTCCTTTGGATTTACCACCATGTTCTGGTAGGCGTTGCGTAGTAGTCGAGTAGTCTATTTGTAAGCTTCTCAAATAATGATGAAGAACTGATAGGAGTAAGTTTCATGAGAACGGGCCTTTGTATTGTGTTGATCAAAACATTGCTCCTCATCTTGTTTTAGACATTTGAGCTGCCTTTCCCAAGTAGCTTGAAATTTGTTGAGCTTCAAAAATGCGTTGAATGCTATGGACTGATTTTGTTTTTCATGTAATAGCACTTGAATTTTGAATCGGTACATGTTTAAATTTCAATACAAATCTGAATATGAATCAAAGTAAAAAATCAAGTTAAAAAGCTATGGAAGAAGAGAATTCATAGTTGAACTCATGTTGTAGAGCTTCATGATTTGATGAGAATCCGCATTTTTTGAATCTGCCAAATTTTCTTCTTCAGGAGTTTGCTTTATGCTTCTTTAGTAAACTCCTTTAAATTTCCTAACATGATCATATTCTGAATTATTCCAGCTAACGCATGACACTCATCGGTTTTGTGTCCATCGCTTTATGATAATCACAATAATTTTCCACTTTTCTGGATTCTAATCTGCCCCTCATCCTATGAGTAGCTGAGAAACTTCCTTCATCTTTTACCGAGGCATAAATATGAGAGAGAGGTTGCCCTAAGGCCACATAGTTGGATTTCAGAATTTTCTTCCAAACTCTTTCTCTGTTATCTGACCCTTGGTCGGAATTCTGGGGATAAGATCTTTCCCCTTCTATGTCTTGTCTCGATCTTTTCTTGTCATGGCTCATTTCTTCTAAGCATATAAATTTGCTTGCTTGGGAATAGAAATATTATAGATCTTTGCACCCGTTGATATAAAGATCATCCCAGAATGGGGTTTACTCGATCAACCCTGATCGAACCGCCATTAGCTTTTCTCTGTTATTTATACTTCCTGCCTTTAATGCTTCTGTATGAAACCTTTTTAAATATTTATCAAGTGATTCTCCCGATCTTTGTCTGATAGTAGCTAACAAGCTAAAGTCCATAGTTGGATCTTTGAATGCATAAAATTGAGTTACAAATTCATAAGAAAATTGTTCCCAGGAACGGATTGATTTTGCCCGGCAGTTCTTATACCATTTGATAGCTGCTCCTTGAAAAGTAATTGGGAAAAGAATGTAACGGATCGGCCCTTGAGCATTATACAAACCCATTCATATTTCAAAGGCCGCTAAGTGATCTTCTGGGTGGGAAGTTCCATCGTACTTCAATGTGGGTATTTGAATGTGCGAAGGAATGCTAATTGCAAATATCTCTTCTAAGAAAGGAGTTCTTTGCAGGATAACGTATTTCTCTAGGCTATTAATTCCTTTTCCCTTAAGTGCATCCATCATTATTCGGTGTATGGGGTCTTCTTGGTCAGCTTCATTTTTATGGCAACTTTCATTGTTTCTTTGGATTAGGCTATTTGACTGCTTGAGGGACCTGTTTGCTTGACTTTCTTGGTTTAACTCTTAGTCTTTTGCCTCATTTAGAGGTTGCGCTTCTCCTCCTTCTTCCACAATCTTTAGTGATTCTTGAGATGGAGTTTTTTTAGAAAGTTCTTGCATCGCCATCATTTGTTATAGTTGATTTTGAACTGTAATTTCATTGTTCTCTATTCTTATCAAAGTTAACGGCTGTCCAATTTCCATCTTCTCTAAGTTGAAATTCGGATCTATGTTATTTTCCAAAGTGGATCGTGGCATTGCTTCTTCATTTGAGATATTAATGTTATTCATTTCTTCCTCCATTTTCTTCTTTTGGACAAAGTACTCTATGCTATTAATTTGTGATGAAAGTGATTAGGGATCAGAGGTTCGAGCCCTACTTCTAGCGCCAAAATTTTTAACAAGATTTTTTGTCAACACCTCAAAGTAATGCTAAGAAAGACGAATAATCTTTACAGGAACAGTGAGCGAGATTCCCTTAGGAATTGCCATTTAATTTTGTTTTATTTAAGGATAATTCTCAAATCAGAACTTTCGATGTCGTTGAAAGGTATAATCTTTGGATTGAGTAACCATTCGACCTTGTTGAGCTAGTATGAGGTCTCCTACGAGGGTTTTCTTTTAGACCGGGTAGAAATTCCCTAAGTTAAGACCTTTAGAGGTAGGTTTCAATCTTGTCGAAGGTTAAGGTGTTAGCTTTCCTTGGGTTTAGGCACAAAATCATATACTTTAGTGGACTTGAAGTAGGTTTCGATCTTGTCGAAAGGTTAGATCACATAATATTTAGCTTCAAAAGGTTTTAGGTGTTGTTAGAGCATAAAGAGCTGTCGACCTTGTCGAAAGGTTCAATCCATAGAGTTGATGGCTTCGAAAGGTTACAAAAGATGTTTGGACTAGATGTATTGTCGGCCTTGTCGACAAGAACCTTTCGATGAGGTTAAACCTGGAAAATAGAAGGTAATCCAACAAATTTTTTAGTAAACAGTTAAGTAATCAACAAAGCTCAAGACTTCCCTTTATTCATCCAAGCAAGCTTTATTTCATAAAATTCTCAAATCAACAGTCTCCCGAATTAGGGTAACCATGCTTTTTTCAATAAAATACAAGTTTAAAATGAGAGAAATCGGATCCCCAAAACGTGACCCCTTGGGTCTTATTTATAGATGCAGATGACCCCTCTTTTGAGCCAGTGCTTTCGACCGGGTCGAAAGGTTCCCCTTTTTATATGTAGTTATGAACCTTTCGACCTTGTCGAAAGGTTTGCTATTCGTAAGCTATCATGAACTCTTCGACCTTGTCGAAAGGTTTGCCCTTCACTTGCTGGTATGAACCCTTTGACCTTGTCGAAAGGTTTGCCTTTCATATGTTGTTATGAACCCTTCGACCTTGTCGAAAGGTTTGTCTTTCACTTGCTACTTTGAGTCCCTCGACCTTGTCGGAAGGTTTGCACTTCACTTGTTTTTATGAACCCTTCGACCTTATCGGAAGCTATGTTTCCTTTAAATGTTGTCGAGAGCTGTGCTTCCTTTCGACGTTGTCGAATGGTTCTTTTTCACTCTTCTGCCTTTGCTGACTTCTGAGTGTTGCTTTCTTCACAGCACCTTTCAACGTTGTCAAAAGGTACCCTGGATGGATCTTAACCCGTTCGAAAGGCTTGCTATGCTTTCGAAAAGGTCACTATGGAGTTGCTAACACTTGCTTTGACTTCTTCGCCTTCTTTGAAAGGTAAGGACCCCCTGAGTATTGTGAGATGGAACCTTCTGACCCCTTTGAAAGGTCTTGAAGCCACTAAACTTTGAAGGCATGATTCCTTTGACTCCTTCGAAAGGTTGGACTAGAACTCTTCTCCCTTGCTCTTTGCCTTGAAGAGGTTTTGACTTGGTCGAAAGGTGAGTATTTGGAGTAATATTTACTATCCATTGCCTTCGAAAGGTAGCCTCCAACCTTGTCGAAAGCTCTTCTTTGATACAGTCGAAACATCCCTTTATCCTACTCGAAAGGTACTGCTGGTGCTGCTATATTCTTGTCGGAAGCTATGTTTAACTAGACCATCTTAGTACTTCCTGATTCTTATCGACACTCTCGTGTTCCTTTTTTCATACTTTTATTCCTGGGTATATTCTATGGATAACATCATATAAGCGACTTCTAATCCCCTTTTTGTTTAATTAATCTTTTATTAATTAAAACCTCTTTTATTAGTAAAACTTCTTTTATCTAATAAAACATTCTTTATCAATCTCTACTGTTCACCTATACTCTTTTCAATAATTCAAAAAGTATTCATATACTTATCTCAAATGGTATAAGTAGATTCACAAATCATTAACAAGATTCCTTAATTTAAACCTTTACTTTTTCTATACTTCAAAAGGAATTCACATACTTATGATTTCCTTTAAAATTTCCATTTTAAAGATCGAAGTGCTTTCACAAATTTATTCAACACGTTTAAGACTAATGTTACTTAAATATTATCACTACAAACCCAAAACCATTTAATACTTATACTTATCTTCAAAACATTCTTTTAAAGATCTATTTACATTCATAAGTTTAATCAGAAAGGGTTAAAGTAGAATGTTTATAAAAGCATAGTCACATCAAACCCAAAACCATTTCATACTTGTATCAACTTTAAAACATTCTTTTAAAGATCCAAGTTAATACTAGATTAAGTTTGATAGTCGATTAATCAATTATCTAGTTAAAAAAATTGCTTATATAAATCAATGTTCATATACTTGACCTGTTTCCAACATTTCAACTTAACTATTCCTCATTCAAGTGTGAAGCCAAGTAAGTTAGAGCACTGATTGCATCAAATCCTTGCCTAGACACTTCATTCTTGAATCTCACAAATAGACAAGCATACTCGCCGACTTTTAGTTTTAAGTATAGTATTAATGATTTCCATAAGTAAGTAACAAACAACATGATTAACCCCTTTCTGACATTCCTGGCTTAACTTTTCCTTGTTCAAGAGGGACGCCCGGTAGGTTAGAACTCTATTGCTCTGTCCCTGCTCGACATCAATCTTAACTCCTAGAAATAGATAAGCCTACTTCGTCGGCTTTTAGCATTAAAAAAAGTTAATTACCTTTAAAATAATAATTAAACAACAAGGTTAACAGGTTTCCCACATTCCAACCTAACTATTCCTCGTTCAAGAGGAAAGCCTGGTAGGTTAGAGCTTTATTGCTCCATCCCTACTTGACATCAATCTTAACTCTCGGAAATTAAAGAAGTCTACCTTGTTGGCTTTTAGTGTTAAGCCCAGTCAATTACGTTTTTCAAAACTTATATACACTTTAAATTTACTTGTAAATAAGTTTTAAATAACTATGTAAAATATTACTTGAAAATAACTAATTTATAATTTGATGAAAAATCAACAAAAACATATTTTACATTTTGTAGCATTTTATTTCCAAAATTCATGAATAATCATTAAAACAAAATTTAAACTTCTAATATATTTTTTTCATACTCAAATACATTTTATTAGAACTTCTATAAAAATATTTTATAAATAAAAGAATTTAGAAATCAAACAAGTCAAAACGTCATATTTTAAACATATAAAGCCATAAGCGACTTACATACCATTTATAAATGCCGCTTAAAGTCCTTTTTTAAACAACATTGAAAAGCACCATCTTTGCGACTAGTTTTAACCACTTAAACAAGTGATTTAAGACTTAATTTTTTATATTAAGTACTACCATTAGGGTACTTAAAAACGATGGAAAGAAACCCCTAATAATATCTTCCAATTTATTTATAAAAATTCCTAAAAACAAGGGATTTAGAAGTGCACTTATAACGATGATTTTTGCTTCAAACACTTTCAAACTTACTTTAGTTTAACACACAAGTTAAACAACCATTTAAACATTAAGTCAAGGCCATGCCACATGTTTAAAAGGGTAGTAGAAGTGATGTTATACAATATAAAGTTGTCATTTGCTTTCAAAAGCAAGAGGTGTCTAAAGTTTATAACTTTACTTAGTTAATGTCAGTTTAACTTTATACTTTGAACACAACACATATATACATAATATATAGCTACAAGATAGTGAGATAACTCACATAGATCCAAGTTAACAATCTAACCAAAGCACAAGAACCAAGGCAACACTTCCTACCATCACCTCATCACCAAAACAACCACCTTTGCCTCTAAAATATCAAAACCATGCCTTCCCACCCGACCGTTGCTCACGACCAAAATAGGTTACCCCTCTAATTAGTTGTTCTTCAACTACTTAGATGTTAAACCATATTCTAAGGTCTTTGGAAAAGTTTGGTTGTGATGAGAGTTGGTTTGAATAAGATTTGAGAAAGTTAGAGAGGAAAAAAGGAGAAGGATGCCATCAAAAAGCTTAGTTTTCATTTGTGAATTTGATATTAATTACTAAGGGAAGCCCCTCTTTATATAGGATCAAAATGATTTTTCATAAGCTTGCATTCACCCCTCCTCCCATGCCATGGAAGCCTTACATTCCATCACTTCTTCTTTAAGTCACTTCTCCTTTATGCAAATTACACGTATACCCTTACCATGATAATATCTCTTATCCTACGAAAGGTATTTGAATGTTCCATGCTTTATGAAAAGGAGGATGTGTTAATTAGTTGATAATGTGTTCATTTTATCATTAGACAAGTGCACAAGAGTTTGAACAACTTGTATCGATCGAAAAGCTGTTAACTGATAAACAGATTTTCAGTCACATTATCGATATTTTTTCAAAGTATTTGTTTTTGTAAACATTTTGCCAAAACAAGTTTACCATCATTATTTATGATTTAAAAGGGGGTTAAAAAGCTTATTGAATCATTTTAATAACATTTAATCCATGATTCAAATATTTAAATAGTTCAGATATTTAAATACAAAATGTCTGAAATTCTGGATCGTTACATTCTCCCCACTTAGAATATTTCATCCTCGAAATTAAAACACGAGCAACCAAAGAAAAAAATCATATAGCAATACTTAATAGGATTCAATCACTAGCAAAAAAAATCATGGTTTGCTCAAGTTCAAAATCCTCTTATCGCGCAAGGATGATAAACAATCCACTAAGCGTACTTTAGGCTTAACAATCTCACGTTATTACTTAATCGATGATTCATAATACCTTATAAAAATTGAAGAGTAGTTTCCTAAACTCCACATAAGCACCCAAAACATAGTATGCATATATACTAAAACCCGTACGATTTACATGGGTCATCTGGACGCAATATCAAATCCGATCACTTGCTCTACCACATAAATTTCACTTCCCAACTAGTATAGATAACTTGACCTCTCTAGTGTGGATTCCAATGAGGTTCCTTGATTAAAAACCTCCATTTTTCTTACATAGCGTTATACTATGATAGAAAACTTTGGGATAATATCATGAACCCATATCAAGTGTTCGCCGTCAAGAATCTAATGAAAAATCCTTGTTCGGACCGGTTTAAACTATCTCGAAATAATGTGCTCAAATACTAAATCAAGAACAATTATGCGAATAAAATGATCCATGTACAACTTATGTACTTATCACATTGGTTTCTTAACTATACCAATATCTTTTATCACATTCTTTTATCCAAATAGTATGTCAATCAATACTAAAATCATTTATGAAACATTTTGTAAAACATAACTTCAAGTTTATATACGATTATAACTTAAGTTCATACTCGTATAATACTCCACGACATCCTAAGAGTATGTCCCAAACATCAAATTCAATTTACTTAACAAGGATGTTAAAAAAATTAAACTTGTTTTAACTTGCTACCTTCCCAACTCAAGTGTTATATAAACTCGTCTTTTATATCTTTACCAAACACTTAGTTTCAAGTTTTACAACGATTCAGAAGTTTCCAACTGTCCAAAATCGTCGAAAATGCCATTTAATTTTAACAAATGAAATATACTAAACAACATATCATAACATGATGCACATACCATACAATTCTAATGCATAGGCTACATGTGTCCATAAAATATCTTAACAAATTTCAATAATATATTCGACACACTTTACCCAAAAATGGAAAACATAAAAAGTTCCAACATTTATTCCAGGCTATGCGACTACCACTCGGACACCCTACATAGTATATATATAAAACTTTTCTTCATAAGTTCATATCAAACTTCTTTTACAGAAACTTTATAACTAATCATCATGTTTTATTTCAAATCGCTTTGAAATAATAATACATACATATATCTTCTGTATAACAAATCATACTTTCGGACTCAAATCAGAGTCCGTTTTACTAAAACAACCCGGTAGCATCCCCCACTTAGAAACATGAAAATGAATGTTGATGATGTTGAAGTCGTCACCAGAATTATTTTTAAGTGATAATGAGTTTAGTATATCCAATTCATGCCTTTCGGACTTGACCAAAATCATTTTCAAAATCGTATCAAATACTTCGTAAAAATTACTAAGTACCATGATCTCAATTTCATAAACCAATTTTCCAAATACTTACTTTCAAATAATAATACTATTATTTTCTCCAAAATCTTGAATAACATTTCAAAGACACTGGGATTTAAGTTCTCGAAATATCGTTTAAATCCTTTTTGTTTATGAATCATGTTTATAAACCATACTTGTATAAAATAACTTTCTTATATAAAATCTTTTCACAAATGTTTATTTTACAAAATATCTTATCTTTCTCAGATTAAAATAATCACCTTTTACTAGAGTCAATTTTTAACTCACATTATCACTGAACATCTTATAGTCAAACCATGAAACTAAATTCACAAGGTATTCATTTCAATGCATTTTCAAATATTGTCTACCCAACCCATGTAATATGAGGTAAAACTGCTCATAAACTGGTCGAGCATAAATCAATAATCAACAAATGATAGTTAGTGCCCATAACAGGTTGAGCACAAGTAGACTAATTAACGAGGGATAATAGATAAACATCATTAACCCCTATAATCTGTACTTTAACAATTCACTTATATAAAACCTTTAATTTTCGCAGTTATATTTACCATTAAGTTATACGTTTATAACAAATACAAATATGCACTCATATGTATAATACACTCAAGTCATGCTAGGGCATTCCATTACCCTATCTCTTAATGAGTTATACCCCGTCAAAGCCAACATTCTCGCTTAACCTTCAGCTCTGATACCAGCTGTAATGACCCATCTTCTCGACCCCCGAATGTCAACACTAATACATCCACAATATTCGTGTGTCGATCATCCATGCGCCGGAAGGACAAATTATTAGGGTGAAATAAAAAGAAGCTGAAAAAGAAATAGAACAAGAAGGAAAAGAACAGAATATCAGAATCCCACTAGCGGAATGGTTATATATAATATCAAAAGGGTTACTCCAATACAGAAATTTTGAAGTTACAAAACCTAAGTACTATCATTAGTCTGGACAGTTATAACAACCAATCTTCACAAGTGCTGATATATACAATAGTAATGCAGTGGAAATAAGAATACTACAGTAGGTGAAACATCTAGCTCGTCTTCATGAGCTCCAAAGAACATCAACGAAAACCTACCTTTCTCAAACTACTCGAAAGAGCTCATGAGGAATTAAGAAAATACAAAAACCATGTGTCATACATAAGTCTGGTATGAGAAACTGAAGAAATATGTGATCAACATGTAACAGTACTTCTGAGACCGCATAGAATGCCATAACGGTTATACCCTCAAAATAACCATTATCTAATAGGTACATAAGGTGATATAATAGATAATGTTTAGGGTGTAGAATATAAATACTATAACATATGAAAACAAAATGATTACATATGAAAGGAGCACATACGCAATGCAATGACAGATACTTTATTCAATGTGTATTATAATAAATCAGCTGCCAAAGAAGTATAGGATGCGCTAGAGGCCAATTATCTAATGGAGGACACAACAAGTAAGAAATTTTTAGCTACTAATTTTTTTAATTATAAAATAACTAATGCTAGGCCAAAAGTAGAGCAATTCAATGATATTATGCTTATCCTAAACTAATTCACCCAACATAATATAAATATGGATGAGAAAATAAAGGTCTCATCCATAATACACGAACTTCCCCCTTCTTGGAAAGATTAAAGGAAAATCCTTAAGCACAAGAAGGAGGATATGAGTCTGCATAATATTGCATAGTATTTGCATGTGAAAGAATAACTTAGGTAGAAGAAATCACTGAACCAACGGTGTTTCCATTTAAGATCCACATAGTGGAGGAAAATAAAACCTCTGAGAACTCTTTTAATAAAAAGAGGAAATTTCGAAATAAGAAAATCTTCAATAATAAGAAGGCCAATAAAGTGAATGGTAGCTACGATTATAGAAAACCTGGTCACTTTAAAAGAGATTGTCGTTTCCCTAAAAAGAAATCTCAATCAACAAAAGAAAACGTGGTGGTAGTGATGTTTAAAATCAACATGATTGAAAGAGAGGATTCTTGGTGGATCTACTTTGGCGCTACTAATCATATTTGCAGGGACAAGAGGCTATTCAAGAAACTTGAACTGTTTGAGGATGAAAATTACCTCTATATGTGAAATTCAGCGAAAGCAGCGGTCAAAGGAAAGGGGACGGTAGACTTAGAGTTCACATCCGGGAAAATTTTGACATTATTCTATTAATAAGTTTGGTTTCAAACAAGTCTTTGAGTCAGATAAATATGTATTGACCAAAGGTGGAAAGTTTGTTGGAAAAGAATACATGTGTGATGGAATGTTTAAATTGAATATTAATAAAATGGTTGCTTTTGCTTATATTATTGACACTTTTTCTTTATGACATAGTAGATTAGGACATGTTAATATTAGAAGCGTGAATAATATTATTTCATTAAACATGATCCCTAAATATGATAATAAATCTAATGATAAATGTAAGGTAAGCACTCTAACCAAAATAATTAGAAAAATGTTTCCACTGAAATATTCTAATACCACCAATCTGTTACAATTGATTCATAGTGATATGCATAGTACTCCTACTATAGGAGGAAATAAATATTTTGTCACATTTATAGATGACTATTCAAGGTACTATGATGTTTATTTAATGCATACTAAGAGTGAAGTATTAAATTCCTTTATGACCTATAAGACAAGTAGAAAACCCATGTAATGTTAAAATTAAGACCTTAGATCTTATAGGGGAGGTGAATATTATTTTCTTGCATTTTTTAAATTTGTAGAAATTATACATGAGACATCTCTAGCTTATACTCCATAACAAAATGGAGTAGCAGAACATAAAAAGTAGGACCCTTGCTAAAATGGTTAATTGTATGTTATATAATTCTGGTCTTATTACTAGTTTCTGGAGTAAGACATTAATTACCATATGTCACATCCTAAATAGAATACCTCATAAGAAAACCAAAAGTCATACCTTATGAACTTTGGAAAACGCAAATCAAATCTTGATTATTATCGATTTGGGGCTGTAGAGAAATTGTTCGATTACCTGAACAAAAAATCAAGAAATTAGGACAAAAGACCATAGGGTGTATTTTCTTAAGATATGCTCAATACAGTAAGGGTTATATGTTTCTAGTAATAGAACCTAACAATTCGATTGAGGTAAACACGATAATAGAATCTAGAGATGCAGTGTTCTATGAAAATAGATTCACATCTATTTCATCTAATCCTTCTTTTAGTGAAATGGTGGAGGTTAATACACATATTCTTGAAATGGTGAAGGTCATTGAAAATATTTGTGAATTAGAGAAAACTCAAGAAAATAATGATGAAACTGGTGAAACTCTTAGAAGAGATAAAAGAATGAGAACTGAAAGTCATCTGACTAGATTTTATCACCTGTTTAGTTGAAGGATCAAGAAATGGTATTAGACATCAAGTCATGGTTTCTACAACCATAAATTCGGATCTTTCATATATTGGGGCCATAAATTCTCAGAATTCAGCATTTTGGCCAGAAGCCATAAATGATGAAAAAAAATTTATAATAGGAAATCAAAGTTGGAAACTAGTAGACTTACTTCTTGGTTCTAAACATATAGGGTGTAAGTGGATATTTAAAAAGGAATTAAGAGCATATGGTATGATAGAAAAATTTAAGGCTAGATTAGTTGCCAAGGGATATACCCAAAAGGAAGAAATAGATTATTTTGATACCTATGCGCTCGTCGGTAGAATTTTAAGAATTGGGACAATAATTGCATTAACATCTATTTATAAATTTTAAATTCATCAAATGGACGTCAAGACTACATTCTTAAATGGAGAGCTTAATGAATATATATATATATATATATATATCTTAACTAGAAGGTTTTGTGATGCTTGGAAAAGAATGTAAAGTATGTTAACTTGTTAAATCACTTTACAGTCTTAAACAAGCACCAAAATAGTGGCATGAGAAATTTGATAAAACCATAGTATCAAATGATTTAGGATTTGTGAATCAAACAAATGTGTCTAAATTTCATGCTTGGTAAAGGTGTAATTATATGTCTTTATGTTGATGATATGTTGATATTTGGGGATGATACCTCGAGTATTGAAGAAACGAAAAGATTTCTATCTTTATGTTTTGACATGAAAGATAGGAGGAAGCTAAAGTGATTCTAGGAATAAGAATAATAAAAACAGAAGAAGATTTGATCATTACCCGGTCTCATTACACAAAGAAGATATTAAAAAGGTTTAATCAATTTGATTGCAAACAGATAAGCACTTCATTTGACCTAAATATGTAGCTATATTCTAATATTAGTAGATCAATAGATCAACTAGAATACGTTGAAGTTATTGGTAATCTAATTTATGCCATGACATGCACAAGACCTGATATTGCCTACGCTATTGGCAAAATGAGTGGATATACCAGTAATCCTAGTTATATTCACTGGCTAGTTGTACAATGACTTTTAAAATATTTAAAAGACTATGGTATATTGTACAATGGGTACCCAAGTGTAATTGAAGGATACACAGATGCCAGTAGGAACACTGAAAGAGAGGATAATAATAAACCAACCAGTGGATGGAATTCACTCTTGGTAGGGGAGCAATATCCTGGGCCTCAAAGAAACAATTATGTATTGCAGATTCTACTATGTCCGCTAAATTTATAGCACTGGCTTCTTGTAGTAAAGAAGCAAAATGGTTAAGAAATTTGCTGTTAGAAATTCCTATGTGGCCAAAACCAATAACTCTGATATATTTGTAATAGTCAAGCAACACTATCAAGAGCATATAGGTAGGCATATAACGGAAAATCTAGGCACATTGGCCTAAGGGATGGTGCAATGAGGCAAATGCTCACGATGGGGTAATTACCATAGATTTCGTGAGATCTAGTCAAAACTTGGCTTATCCATTTACGAAGGACTTATAAGAGATTTGGTTTTGAAAATATCAAAAGGAATGAGTTTAAAGCCAACATAGAAATCAACTATGATGGAAAATCAACTAAACATATTGAAATTCATTATCTTGAATACAATGAGCAAAAGTATATTATACGATGTGATTTGAAGCATTATAATATTAATCTAAACAACTAATATTATATCTATTCCAAGAAGAGTGCTTGGTACCTATAATAATATGGTGAAGGTTGTACTACTTAGTACTTAATAGGTTTATAACAGAAATACTATTGAAGTGTACAGTTATAAGGCATTTAAAATAAACCCACATATATGAATGCATGAAGGTGGTGCCATTTTCAGCGAGACTATAGCTTAAGTCACTAAGGGTATTTCATGAAACACATATATAGACACAAGGCCAATCCACATGTCAGCTTATGAACTATCCAAAGAAAAAAAACGAGTTTGTGAAACACATCCGGTATGTCGCATAGGATCGTTGGTTCAATGCTTAGTCAACCACTCTATTACGGTGTGCTCTAATAAGTTATCACTATGTATAGATTCAAGTCCAAAAGACATTTATACTTATGCACAAGTTATCCTGCAACATAGGACAAGAGAACTTTTATTAAAATTTGGTGGAGGATTGTCAGTGAATTTTTTTTATAAAATACTTTATGTGAGCTATTTTTCTTAAATAAGAAGAAGAGAAAGAGAAGAGAAAGCGGGATTGGAACAGTCCCACATCCTAGAATTATAGGAACTAAATTGTTTAAATATAAGTTCCTCAAGTGAAGGTTGGGCCCATTGGACATCCAACTATTTGCTCTATTGTGAGGAGGGAAGTCATGCATAACCACCATACACGTGCACACTGTCGCCTGTATGTCCGACCAGACCAGGCCAGATCGGGTTTGGGCTTTGGTCCAAATTATATTTTTGGATGAAAATATTTTAGTTCAACGGGATAGATTTGAACCCGTTAACAAAGCCCAGAATTTGAATTTGAATGGACATAAATGGTGGGAAACGTGACTGTGGAAATGGCGGGATGGGACGTTTGAATTTAAAGGAAAGGCAGCACGTTTGGCGTAAGACACGACTGTTACAAAGGGAAAGACACCTCTTCATGACTATAAATAGCGAATTTGAAAACTATTTCAGTTTAATCTTCTTGTCCCTGAAATTTGCAAAATCTAAAAACTGTTTCAGAATTACTTCTTTTTCCTGAAACGGAAACGTCTAAAAAGCATTGCAAAATGAATTTTTCTCATTCTCTTCTCCTTCCTTATTTTTTCAATACTATTTTGGGTTCGTGATACCGCATATCACAAATTTGAACACTTGTCATTACAGTCAATTCAGAAGGTAGTTTGAATCAATTCCGACAGTGCTATCGCAATTTATTAAAGAGAATAGTCATCTCGGCTCCATTATACCTTGGAAGACAGTTTGCTTTAACTCATAGCACTCATTTGTTTGTTTAAACGAGCGTTAAGGGAAAATAACGTCTTAAGGACAGCATCATCGACATGCTTTGGAGCGATCTTTACAGATTTGATTTTATCACGGTTGTGCTACTTTACCAAAAATCCAGAAATATAAACCAACAGATCATGATGAGCAGACCTAACTTACCAGAATTGTCAACTAAGACTACATGACTTGTGATTAAGTAATAAGTATGAAATAGCTAAATCACATTAACATATGCATAGTGTAACATATAAGAACTTTAAAAGGCACCTGTCAATAATTTGCTTCCTTTTCCCATAAAATCATTTGCGCCTGGCCATATTAGTTTTCTCACTTGCAAGACTCGAATGTATAATGAAATGTCCATTGATGTCTACAAACATAATTTTGAAAATTCATGAATCCACCAAAACTAAATAAATTCAAGGACAACACAAGAATGCTAACCTTATCACATTTTGACAACCAAGTGAGAAAATCAATTAGAACGGGATGAAATGAACAAATTGGTTAAAAAGAAAAATGTTAGCCACACTCTTACGAAGATAGAGTGTGGTCTTATTTGGTAAAGAGTATAGTTCCATTAGAAATTACCTGGCTATATATATTTTGATAGTTTGCACTTTCTACAGATAAGGTGGATATAATCAAGCCATGCATGTTAGGCTGTTGTGCCTTCTACCCACCATCAAAGAAAAATTACTGGAATAGTCTTAATATGGATATGATTTTTTAGTAATATGTTACCATTGAGCAGCCAAAAATTGATTGCTAATCCACCCTATTTGTAATAGGTTTGATTTTGCAGTCAATTACAAACATGATATCATCAAACATGTGTGTGTTGCTACTAAAAGCCTAAATAAACAGCCGAGTAAAACATTTAGTGCCTAAAGTCAGCTATTTATATGGAGTTGCTCGGCAATGAAACTTATTTAGGGTAACTATAAAAGAAAAACAAGCTAAGTTTAAAATATAATCATTTTCAGAGTTTGATCAGATTCGAGCTAACATACGTTGAAGCATAAAACCACCTAACCAAGTTTAGGAAGTTAATATCGGATAATGTCGCCGATATATCATATAAATCGGCAGCCATGGGCTGGGGAAAGCCCACCAAGCCCTTGGGCTTAGGCAACCCCCAGGTTGAGGCAAAAAATACTATGTCGATCCTTTCTTGTTCTCCATAAAAGCAATGTAAGCCAAGCTATTACTCTCTCAATATCCAACCCAGTTCCAAAATTCATATCTATCTTCCTTAAACAAATATTACGGTTTAAATATCTTCACACCTGCTGCCAGGCACTAGCCTCCCAACTTCTCAATTACTTGGTACCTTCGTTTGTGATACTTTGGCACTACCGCTTTCTACTCAGCATCACTGGCTCGGCTCTGTCATCTACGAATCATGTATTTTACTTTGATGTTTCCATTCTACAATTCTACTAGACATTGCTGACTCTGTATAAGTATTTAGTTTTGTTGTTGGATCTTTACTTGTTAATGCAAAGTTGGATTCATACAAGTCTGGGTCAGTTTGTTGAATGTATGCGAATGTAATTGAGATGAAGACTTACGAAACAAATTTACATATAATTGCACTTTATGGTTTACACTTTAAGGTTTTGCAGATCCGAATTTTGTTGAACCATTTATAGATTATGTTTGAAACCATTTTGCAAAAATAATACTTACACCTTACAGATCTGTAGAATTACTTGTAACATTATTTAAAAACAAATTTGTGGTAAAATAATATATTATAAATGGCTAATTCTATTCATACATCAACAATTTCTTAACCTATATCAAAAAATATAACAAACAACTATGCATCAACATTACTTTAAATACACTGCATCTTTTACAAAATTACCCTTGTTTTCATCTTTCTTGTTTTCCCTCTTTCAAACTTAAAACAAATTTACACAAAATTAAAAGTTCCTAACATTAACTTAAGTTAAAATTCAACAAAATGAACCTTTGGTTTCTCCACTAATATTGTAGCTTTTTTATTTTATTTTTTAAATTTCAAAATTTCAACAAAAACAACTCTTATTTTGAAAAAAAAAGTTAAATACTTAAATTACAACAATTAGTAGTGAATCTTGTCTAAATTGATATTTTAGGTTTCACGATAAAACAATTCATTAACTTTTTCATCAAAATATATAGATTGAACAAAATTTTATTAATTTTAAGGTTGATTTGATGGATTATATTAAAAGGATTAAAAATGCAGTTAAGCAAAAAAGCGTATTTTAGTAATATATTTTTGTAGGAAAATAACGGTGTTTGTTAAGTGATTTTGATACATGAATAGAATCTACAATTATAAATATGTGGTTTATATAGTACATGCTATGATGAAAAAAAGAAGACAATAAAAAGTGGGTGTGATTAAAAAAACAAAACTTTGAAGCTTATAATAGAATGGTGAAACAACATCAAGATGTCAATTCTATGTTATTGCAAGGTTCAATATATCAATATTTGAATTATTTTTAATGCGAAAATACAACAGTCACTTAATTCGAGTCAAATTGAAAAAAAAAATGAAGATATTGATGAAAATATTGACAATGTTAATGAGGGACATGAAGATCATTAAGTGCATATCAATGAAAATTCATGTGGATGAAAATTTTATGAAAATGAGGGACATGGAGAAAAGTTTTTCTAAATTGAAGTTGTTTAAAATTTATCTTCAAACGACTATGTTACAAAAAAAAATAGAATGGATTAGCAATGATATCAACTGAAAGTGTGTTTTTGAGAAACTTAATTATGACCATTAATTGATGCATTCACTATAAAAAATGGAAGAAAATGTATTTTGCTTTAAAATATTTGAAAAATTTGACAATCATTTTGTATCAAAATTATTATTTAATTTCTTTGTATGCTTTTTGTATAAAATGTTTATATTTTGTATTGAATAAGTCTTTTGTGTGAGCTTATGCTTTAAATAATAAATACGATTTTTACAAAAGTCAATAAATTGTATTGTATAAGGCAACGAAAATTAAGTGGGGCTTGGGCAATCCATTCTTTGGGCCGGCGCTATAAATCGGTCTTTGGTAATGTTTTAAAAGGCAAAGGCATACACAAGGTGTTTTCAGGCTTTTGATAAAAGATGTGACTCTCAAGGCAACGAAACGTAAATTTTCTAGATACATAACACACACAAATATCAAATAATTAAATACAAAATAATAATGCCTGGTATTTAAATAACAAACATTAAACACTCAAAAGTGATTCAAACAAAATACAATAATTTACATAAAAAATATTTCACTTATGAACTTTCTCTCATATACATCATTTATCAGTGTATATATATAAGCAGAGCATAAACTTACTTTAGAAAGAAAAGGAAAAAAAATAGACATGGTCAACTAATACAAATAGCAACAAAACCCATTAAATTTTAAGTTGAAACTTATACCATCACAAGTAGCATCCGATTTGAATATAATAAAAAAAGAAAGAAAGCCTAAACTCATTCCTACAAGACGTAGAAAATAGGTAAAATATTCCATTTTTATTTTTCTTCTTCCACTCCAATTCTTTTATGCTTTTAACAGAAGTTCAATCGAAACAAGAATTGAAGTCAGATTACAAGGTTTAATTCAAAAATTAAAAGATTTACTTGGTCTTACCTTAATCTCGTTTTTTTTCCTTTTCATTTTCCTTTTTTTGCAATGATATGATTATGGCACTACAAGGAACAATAGGAATTTCAATGGAAGCTTCCGACGACCGTCGACGACTCCATCTTATAGTTTTCGACGGCTTCCAACAGCTATCTATTTTAATTAATTTAATATATCATATTATTTTAACTTATTATTTAAGGAAGTTTGAAATTTGTTTAAAAATACTAATTTAATTCCTAAAAATTAAAGAAAATATTTTCATTCAATTCTGCAATTTTGTGATGGTTTGTGGTTAATTAAATTAGTATTTTCGATAATCTTTTGTTGTGTAATTTGACATTTAACTTTATTGAAAATCAAACTCAAACGATCTCTATGCAGCTTTCAGTGAAATTTATGATGCAGAACTATTTTTATGAATTTAAATATATTTTTTAACCATTGTATAAGTAATTATGAATTTTTAAATGTATTTAACATTATAAATTCATATAAAAGAAAATATTCGACCGAAAAATAATTTATTTGAATCTTATGTCGATCCAAAATATTTTGGACCTACTTTCAAAATATGATGAAAAAGTAAATAAATTTAAGGTGTCGATCTTGATTCTCAAATATATAGTTGTTCGTCTACAATCGAACTAATAACCTTTCGTTGAAAGGCCAAACAATCTTCAAACGAGACGAAATTCTGGTCATGTATACTTTATAATGTATTTATCCATTCCATATGCCAAGAATCGAGAAAAAATGAAAGGAAAAATTAGATTCAAAATATATCATTTTCCAAGGAGTTGTATAACACTTGATGTGTATTATTAGGATAACTTCTATGAAAGTGACATGTTTGAAGATCATAACATAGTGTATATTTTGTCTCGTTTGGAAGATCGTTTGATCTTCAAACAAAAGGTTTGAGTCTGAATGTCAACGAACGGTTATAAATTTGAAAAATCAAGTTTGATACCTTAAACCTGTTTATTTTTCTTTCATATTTCGACCGTGTGCCCAAAATACCTTGGATGGATATAAGATTCAACAAATTTATTTTTTTACTAAATATTTTATTTTATATGAATTTATTATGTTAAATGTATTTAAAATTCATAATTAATTATCAAATCGTTAAAAAGTTATTGTATAACAACTAAAAATAACCTTTTTAATAGTTAGAAACAAAACTACATTACCATAAACTTTTTAAAAATTTTATTGCAAATTAAACTTTCAATAATAAATTAAATTAAACTTAATTTATTTTAATTAGGGAGAAAAAAATAAATTATTTTATTCAACACCCGTTGAATGGCTAGCCATCGAAAGACTAGCCGTCGATGGCCGTCAGAAACCATTGAAATGTCATATATACAACATCAGCCAAACCCGTTTTCTTCCTCATTTCACAATCCCAAATCTAAAACTAAAAACCTTAAACCCCCAAATCACTCAAATCCGTCCCTACCCGTCGTGAGCTGCTGGAATCTGTCAAATTTTTCATCAATTTGCAATCTCCAACCGTCTATGCCTTCAATTCATCAAAAATCAGGTATATTCTTCCCCTAAACTAATTAACCTAAATTATGATAAAGTTAGTGTTAAATTGTGCGTATATTTGTTGATAATAGCCTATTGATTGATTATAATTGTGTATATTGGTTGATTGAGAAATGTTAATTAGGGTTATTAGTGTTTAAAGCCGATAATTAATGTATACTTAGCGCTAATTTGGATTAATTAGAGTTGTGTGTATTAGTGTAACGTAATTTAGTGTTAATTAGTGTATGTGTTATTTGAAATGTCGACAAAAATAATTTATTTACATAATCCCTTTATTAATTTATATATCCTTATTATATATAAAGTTAGTTTACGTGTATTCGGTAATATATATAAACAAATTAGTGTTTAAATTTAATTTTTTATTACCGTGTAATAAATTGAAATTAGTATTAGCTAAAATATGTTAAAAAAACAAGTTTTTATTAGTTTTCAATCATTAAGAAATTCAAATAATGAATTAGTGTTAATGCTAACATAAAAAAATTAGTGTATAACGTACTTTATTTTTTAAATCCCTTAAAGAGTTTTCGACCTCGTTTGACAAGTATTATATACGATCGTTATACAGATGTTCGTTATTATTACAAAACTGACATCAATATTCATGTGGTACAATATTTGTCGGGTTTGTCCCTATATTGGACAAGTTACAAACACAATATAATATGGAAAGTAGCATGACCGACCATCAAAGTAGAAAATAATAAAGTGAAAACATAATATATATTCATAATTTGTTAAAATTAAAAAAAATATAAGATTTTATAAAACAAGGTTAAAAGAATCAAATATTATATGTTTATTAAAAGGTTAAAATATAAACAAATTATTGCATAACAATAACATATTATATAATGAATAAAACATTAAAATGTATAAATGAATTGAAAATTTAAATGTCAATCCACAAAATGATTAGTAATTTTTTGAATTTTTAGCATACTTTTTTATATAGGAAAAAATGATAAATTATTTTGTTAATCGGAGGAGTTGGATGTATTAACGAAAGAAAATGAGAAGCACAATAAAAGAACAATTATATAATGGTGTATACATATTTATTGGATTCGTTTTAAGTAATAACGGAAACGACGAAGAAATTTGTTACTCATGTAGTAACTGTAAACATTTGAAGTATTTGAAACCGAATATGGTTAAATTCCATTTGTGTCAAAACGGTTTCCTGCTGGATTATTTTGTGTGGGATCGTCACGAAAAACTTGTTGCACTTAATCCTTTAGTGTCGGAAGAGGAGTTGGGTAATGACAATGTTACGACGAATCCCATATAAGATATGGTTGAAGATGCAGCACGATCAAGGTTTCCTACGGCTGAAGATGATGGCGATGTAAATGTCGAAGAAGGACCAAATATTGAAACAAAGAAAGTATATGATTCATTTTATATTGCTAAGAAACCCCTTTGGGATGGCTGTAAAAGCGGCATCCAATTATCAGTAACTGTAGAATACATTGCTATGAAATCTAAATTCAACTTCACAGAAGCCGGATTTACAGTGTTGTATAAGCTGCAAAATGACATATGCCACCCGATAATTTAATGTGTGAAAATAATTATGAAGCAAAAAAACTTATGTTTGCTATTGGTTTGTTGTACCAAAAGGTAGATACATGTTTAAATGGTTACATGTTGTTTGGAAAGAGGATGTCAGTCTTAGGAAGTGTAGAATATGTAATGAAGAAAGATACAAACCAAGAAAATAGAAGGGAAAGGAATTTCCATACATGACAATGCAGTACTTGTCTATCACTTCTAGACTTTAAAGATTATATGTGTCTTCTGACATCGCACCTCATATGAGATGGCACAGTGTGAGAATACAGGAAGAAGGTAACTTAACACACCAACTGATGGAGAAGCATAGAAACGTTTTGATCAGACTTATCCCGCTTTTGCAACAGAGAGCTGTAAAGTTAGACTTGATTTATGTATGGATGGTTTGATTGTCATCGGTTTTTTCTCCATGTTAATCATCCTTTTTGAAATGATAGAATTTTTTTTACCGCTAATAGAACAGAGACTATGCAAACCCCAGCGCTTTGGTCAAGTGAAGAAATATATGAACTTGTAAAAGAATATCCAAAGATACATGAAACTGGAGTATAGATTGAAATTCCATGTAAATCGACGATTCATAATTGATGCAAACAAAGTATATTTTATGAGTTACCTTATTGGAAAGATCTTTTACTTTGTCATAGTATTGACATGATGCACAATGAGAAAAAGCTGTTTGATAATGTGTTTAATACAAATTTTGAATATTAAGGGGAAGGTCAAGGACAATTTGAAATCAAGATGTGATATAGAAGAATTATGTAAGCGTCCCGAGCTTCATATCAAACTAAACGATAGTAAAAAAACCCAAAGCAAGCTATGAGTTTGGCAATAACTAAGTAAAACTTATGTTAAAATGGGTGGAAGAATTAAGATTTCCTGATGGAATTTCTTCTAATCTTCGTAGATGTGTTGACTTTAAAAAAATTAAATTGAGTGGGTTAAGAAGTCATGATCGCCACGTAATGATGGAAAATTTATTACCTATCGTTTTCAAGGAACTATTACCCGTAAAAGTTTGGACGATTATAACGAAACTTAGTTTTATAAAGAGCTTCGTTCGACTACGTTAAAAGTTGAACATTAACATAAACTTGAAATAGATATCCCTATATTGCTCTACAAAATGGAGAAAATATTTCCTCAAGGTTTCTTTAATATAATAGAGCATTTACCTGTTCATCTTCCATCTGAAGCATGTCTTCGCGGTCCTATGCAATATGATGGATATATCCATTTGAGAGGTAATAATATTAAGTATGTTAAATACTAGTTTAATTACATAAGTAAAATTTAATTTGAAATAATTTTTTAATAGATACTTAAATCATCTAAAGAAAAAATTTAGACAAAAAATATGAGTTGAAGGTTCGATTTGCAAACCATATAGCAAAGAAGAAGCTTCATTCGTCATCTCTCATTATTTCAGTGACCGTGTGAACTTATCATTTGAAACTGTTCCGCTAATAATGAAAGCATTGAACAAGATTCTTTTGAAGGAATGTTATCTATTTTTAGACAACATGGTCGATCTATTGGAAAATATGTGGAAATATGGCAATCTCAGTAAAGAATTCGCTGATTGGTTTTCAAAGTACATTTATGATCCGTGAAATTATATAGTCGACGAAGGATTGAAATATCTTGTGTTGGGACCAAAATGAAATGTCAAGACATATCCAATATTCTTCGTCAATCGATTTAAATTCAGCACCAAAGAATATGGTGCACAAAGATCATAATCTTATTAAAATAAAACATACCTTGCATTACCATAAATATGATCCATTTGTACTAGCCAAACAAGCACTACAAGTGTATTATGCCCTAAATCCATCTCTAAAAAAAGATAAAGCAGATTGGTCAGCAGTTTCTAAAAATAGAGGCAAGATTTACGTTTGATGGAAAGAATATTCCAAATGAACAAGCTTATCAGGCAGATCTCAAGTAAAATAATAAAATAATAATAATCGACGATCATACTGATTTTGGACCTCTCAATGATGAATCAAATGTTTTAGTAGAAGCATTTGAGACTACAGAGGAAAACGATATAGACTACGAGACTGAGTCTGAATCAAAAAACGATGAAGATTGAAAATTAATGTACATTTTGATAGAAGGTAATTTATATGATTATTGATGTTACATTTTTCTCAAAAAATGATATGTTTTCCCATAATTAAATGATATGTTCTCGCTTAATAAAATGAAATGTCCATGATAGATATTATGTAGTGTCGTCATTGGTCTTCACGGTCAAGTTCCCTATCTTCTTGTCAAAGAGGGACCAACGTGGGAGGTGATGGCAACAGTCCATCACAGTAGGCAGAGCGTCCCGTTGTGACACTGACAGTTAAAGCGAGTGAGTGAATATCAAATTAATTGCAACATCATAAATATTATGTGTATGATATATTATTCATGGTTTATTAAAGGTCTATATCATATTTAATACAAGGGCTTTGACCTGGAGCCATCTAAAGTTGTTCTAGATATTTCCAAGGCTGCTTACAATAGCAGAATGACCGGGTGCTGGTCTAGGTGGGACCAGATTCCACCTTACATCTTAGAGTGTATCAGCAGGATTTCATCGTAAGTGTAAATCTGTATTTAATTTTATATATAACCACTTTAAAATTTGTTGACAAATTATAAATGTATAACTTTTTCTTCCAATGTGCAGGGGGCGGTAGAGCTACAAGAACTTGACCTTCTCCTGTGTAGAAATTATTGGATGAAGAAGATGTGGAAAAACTGCTGCGATACGATGTTGAGCATCAAAAAAGGGGGAAAAGATGGACTGGATGAGTGCAAGCGTTTGGCAAGCTTGGGTTGCTTTCTAGGATAGTGACGAAGCGAAGGTAAGTTTACTAGTTTCGTATATTTATTAAAAATTTAGTAGAATTAGCATAATAGTTGCATCAATTTACAAATGTCAAATATAATGTTAAGTTTAAATTTATAACTAGAGTCGCAGAGGAACTCTGTGAATAAAAATAAAAATCCATCCACGCACTGCGGGGGTTTGAAATCATTCCAACGTTATCGTCAAAGGTTGATAAATTTTTTAATTGCAATCATAAATAGTTATTACATTGTATAATTTTATATGTATAACAATAATACATAATATCTATTTCAGAAAAGAGAGCATGGTCAACACGTTTCGTACGTAGACATGTTTGCTCGTACTCATGCCAACGAATATGAAAATGAGATGGCACAGTAATAGACACAAGGCATAACTCGAAATCACAACAGGCCATAGTAAGCATATTTTAAATTATATGTTATTAATAATCACTTTAAATAATAAGTTATAAATAATTAAAATATGAATTTTAGTTATGATTTTGTTTAGAATCGTAGGAAAAATTCATGCGAGAACAGGAGAAAGTGCTTGAGGAATCAGGATAGAAAGAGCTGACTACTGACGAGGAGGATGCAATCTTTGATGCAGTCATGGAGCCAACATTATGGAATAGGCGTTATGGTTTTGAGAATCAAAAGATAATATTTATGTATATTGTATTTATGAATAACATATAACATATTGATTTTATTAATCATAATATATGAAACTTATATACTTTGTTAAATAATGTTACAGGCTAGACGCAGACAAAGCGTTTACAAAAATTCCCAAGACAACCTAGAGATTCAAGAGTTGAAAGCTAAGATTGCGAAGCTGGAGGAATGAGACAAACGTTGGGGTATGGAGTTGGCCAAGTTGGACGAGTACCTTGCTGATATGTGCATGAGCATGGCACATTTCCCTTATCAGGTGGATTCGGAGGTAATGACAAGGATTGGTAGGTTTGATTTTTCATGTTTGTGTTGGAACATTGTACATATATGCACTTTGAGATGGGTGAGGTAGTTTGACTTTTTTGACACGGTGTTTGAGAGTTGGATATGTTTGAGATGGGTGAGTGTTATCCAGGTTTTTAGCCTAATAGAATTCGGTAGAAGTTAGAACATCTATGTTAAGTTGAAACAACTCAAGAATCAACCAAAAGGATCAAAAGAAGGAACCAAGACAGACTTAAGAGAAAAAGAGCAAAATTAGCCTAAGACGATGGATCACTAGCGATCCATCAACCATGGATTGCTAGCGATCCATAAATATTGCTCATGGGTCATCCATTCTTCTTGCATCATGAAGCATTATCTTTGCTAAGGACGCCTGCTAAGTTTCAGGAGATTACAAGCAAGTTAGATCGAAAAGTGGGCATTCATTTGATTCCAGCAATAGATCAATGCGACATGTACATGAATCATCATCAGAACAAGGCATCTAGTCATGAAATTGCATGAAGGGCATCTACAAAAGGAAGGGAACATGAAATAATTGAAGCAAGCCAAAAATAAGCTAACCGCATGGATCGCTAGCGATCCATGCCCTATGGATCGCTAGCGATCCATTGTATTAGCTTGGCTCGCTTCGAAATTTCCTAGGCGCCTTTGTATCTTCAAATGCAAGCTTCTGGCAAGGCAGTCTATCCCAATAGCTCTCTAGTCCTATAAATACTCATCCAACTGTAACATATAGGGGATCTTCTGGACTGGCTACTGAAACTCTGCAGAAACTATTCTTCACTCTCCTCCTCCCACCCAATAGTCATCTAAAGGGTTCACTTTGATTCTCCAGTGAACTCTAACACTGGTGACTTGATCTAACTAACAAGATCCAATCAAATTGTAGTCAGATTCAACTTGTAACAGCAGTTAGTCAATAACAAAAGTTATAAATTGGACATAGGCTTCGTTAACAACCGAACCACTATAAAAATCTCTTGTCTCTTTACCTTATTTGAAAGTTAGTATTCCTTGTTTCTATTTTGTTTGCCCTGATAAACAGTGCTGGTGCTTTCACAATTAATCTAGGGTGTTGATCCATTTTTTAGGTTAACCTTTTGGTGCTTTCATTGAGAGTGCTGAATCCAGGCTTAGATCTAGCTATCTACTTTAGATCAGATAGGTTCAGAAGTTAGATTCTCAATCTCTGCTCAGAATATCTACTACTGAAAATCAATGGCACCAGGAAGAAGGAGAACTGCTTTGAGCTGTAATTACTGGAGAAGAGATCAATCCTCAGCAAATTGAAATCAATGGCGCCAATAAAGGAGATTAGGCATCAGGATCCTATATTCAACGTGAAATTGTCACTAGAGATGAATTAAATAAAATGGTTGAATAAATTAATCAGAAGAAGGGAAACAGCTAAAAAGCTCTTATAGACAAATTGAATGCTCCATTGACCTTACAGTCACATGCTGCTCCAATAACCATGACAGAGCTTGTGGCTCTCATGGAACAAGAAAATTCTTCCGTCTCTAGCCTAAACAGGAGAAATGGAAAGCAGCAGTAGAAAGGAGTGATAGGTGGAACCATAGGAATTAATATGGAAGGAAACGCAAACACTCCACAAACTGCGAGGGAACCAACTACAAATTTGAATCTAGGAGCGAAAACCCTACAGGAAGATATAGCTATAGATCTCTCCGACTCAAAAGATGGTGAGCAACTTGAGGACAAGTTGGAAGGAAATACCAATGCATTCAATGACGCCAGGGAGATCCAAACTGCCCTTGCTAAACCAACCGCAAGCCAATAAAATCCTGAGGGAGTGGCTCTCCTGAAGACAGAAGAGCCTAGGCTTCAGCCCACTCACCAAGATCGTTTGCAAAATCAAACACTTGGTGTAGTCACTGGGAGCCAACCCCCAGATTACCGGACATCTAAGGCATATATAGCAGACATGGTCAAGCGACTAATGGATGAAAGTAAAGATAAAAGGGATGATGAATGAGGATCTGCTCCAAGTCGGACTCCCTTCACTAATGACATTCTGAATGAGCAGTACCCTGAAAAGTTTATTATGCCAACAATTCCATCTTACGATGAGCTAGAGACCCGAAACCCCACTTGTATAAGTACAGTTGGTATATAGACGGAGCAGACGCTTCAAATGCCGTTCGATGTAGATGCTTTCCGATTTTCCTAGAAGGAATTGCTTCCATATGGTTCATCAGGCTTCCACCAAGATCCATCTCCACTTTCGATCAACTAGCAAAGAGATTCTTGATCAGTTTAGACTTCACACAACATAACCAAAAGATGTGATGTCCTTATCCAGCCTATTCCAGGGACGAAATGAATCTCTGAAGTCCTACATGAATCGGTTCAACGCTGCAGTGACTGAAGTAAGTAACTCGAACGAGGATATGGTTTTCATGGCCTTGCTCTGTGCTATCCACCTCGAAACTAAATTCGGGAGATGGATCGAAATGAAACAACCTACCACTAGGAAGGACTTCAACCGAAAGGCGAGCCGGTACTTGAGATTGGAAGAGGCACATGAATTACAAAGGAAATTTGCCAACTTACGACCAACCAACGTTAGGTAGAGTGGTATAGCAACAAAGTAAGACATAAATACTTCCGGGACCACTGAAGGAAACATAAGGAAAAATGGAAATCGAAAGAGGAAAAACCAAAATTCTAACAAACCAAATGGAGGAAACAAGCGACTTAAAGGCTTAAGGCCCGGAGATTACACCCTGCTTAATAATGCTCCGAAAAACATTTACCTTGCTACATAAGGGATGGAAGAGTACAAGAAGCCGCCTAAAAAAGAAGCAACTAAACAACAAAAGCGTTTTGGAAAGAATTGCCGCTTCCATGAGGCACATGGCCACAACACAAATGAGTGTCGTCACTTGAAGAACTTGATTGAGGAGCTGATTTGAGAAAACAAGCTTTAGCAGTATATGAGGAAACCACTAAATCTTGACCAACCTGTAGCTCCCCAAGCTTCTAGAGATCAAGGGAATCAAGCTGGAACCAATAAAGGGGGACCAAGGTGGACTGACCAGAGACTTATTATTGGAACGATGTCTAGAGGGCCCCATCCCACATAGAAGAGTTGAGGAGAAATGGAGTAGTATGGGAGCTCATTAAAGCACGCTCCGAAAGATTCATGCTTTGCGATCGAAGATGGAACCCCTGCTAAGCAGTAGAGAAATATGAACGATGATATAGTATTCCGAAATAGAGACACTAAAGGGATAGAAGATTAAACTCTCGACCCTATGGTCGTGACAGTAGGAATTGGACCAGCCACGGTCCGACGAGTATTGGTAGACAGTTGCAGTTCTATGAAGATCCTTTTCAAATGCACCTTTGATCAGATGAATATCAATATGAAAGATGTATCAGCCTACGGAACAAAGATTCAAGGATTCACTAGTGAACCTAAATAACCTGTCAGAATGATTGATTTACCCATAGAACTCGGAGAAGTCGACCGAAGAGTCACTCTCATCCAAACCTTTGTGATCGTAGATGAAATTTCCACCTATAATGCCTTCGTGGGGTGGCCCGGCTTGGCAGATTTCAGGATTACTTTAGCTCAATGGTGTCTAACCATGAAATTCCTGACAGAGAATGGATTTGGCGTAATCAAAGTAGACCAAAGTGCCGCTAGGGAACGCTATATCGTGGAGCCACACGAGTCTAAAAGAAAGGGAAAGGAGAAGAATATGGGGAGAACCCTCCACATTCGTGAACCTACCGAATAGCAACTATAAATCCGCCCCTGTCTTGGGGACCATAGCCGATTCGATAAGGCTTCGAACCCTAGAAAGAAGAGTTTAGGGGAGGAACGGGCAGCATCGGAAGAATCGACGGTGTCTGTCCCAGTTGATATGGATGACCCAACATGGGTGCTGAAAATTGGATTACATCTTGGAAACAAGATGCAACTTGAACTCATCAAATTTTTCATGCCAATCTGGACATATTCGCTTGGACGCATTCTGATATGTGCGGGGTATCGCCAAAGGTTGCATGCCATGCACCTAACATTGATCCCAAGTATACGCCAGTGAAGTAGAAAAGGCACAGCCTAGGACTCGAGCGGTTCAAAGTGCTAAGAGAAGAAGTGGATAAACTGATAGTGAATGGTTTTATCCGTGATGCAACTTACCCCGAATGGGCATCCAACTCGGTCTTAGTCAAGAAGTCCAACGGGAAATGGTGAACTTGCATCGACTACTCGGATCTAAACAAAGCTTGCCCGAAAGGTAGCTTTCCTCTGTCCAGAATCGATCAGCTTGTGGACGAGACGGCTGTACATGAATTGCTATCGCTTATGGATGCATATTCAGGATACAACCAGACCATGATGCACGAACCTGATCAAGAAAATATCCGTTTCATTATTGATCTAGGACTATACTGCTACAAAGTGATTCCATATGGCTTAAAGAATGCTGGGGCAACCTACCAACGACTAGTGGACGCCATGTTTAAACATCAAATTTGGAAAACTATGGAAGTTTATGTAGACGATATGTTGGTTAAATCGAACATAGTTGCAAATCACTTAAACAACCTCGTTGAAAAGTTTGTAATACTCCGCAAATATGGAATGAAGCATAATCCACTTAAGTGTCACTTCAGGGTAGCCTCTGGAAAGTTCTTGGGATTCATCGTAAGCGCCAGAGGCATCCAAGCTAATCCTGAATAAATTACCACTTTATGGGAAGTCGAGGCCCCGAGGAACAGGAAAGAGATACAAAGGCTGAATGGAAAGGTTGCAGCACTGAGTTGGTGCATCTCAAAAGCAATCGACAAATGTGTACCATTCTTTGATGCGCTAAAGAAGGGAAAGAAGAACTTTGAATGGAATCAAGCTTGAAACTGCGTCTGAAGAGCTGTTGCAACATATGGAAACCTCACCAATCATATCCAAGCCGATAGACGGAGAAGATAGTACATCTACTTAGCAGTCTCGCTCCATGCATTGAGTGTGGTGCTCGTAGGAGAAGAAGGTAAGATCCAGCGACCCGTATATTACATCAGTAGATGGTTCACTGGAGTAGAAAAGAAATATCCAAAATTCAAAAAACTGGCATATTGCCTCTTGATCGCATCCAGAAAATTACGACCATACTTCCAAGCACACCCGATCAGAATGCTGATAGATCAACCCTTGAAGCAAGTGTTATACCGCCCCGAGACCTCTAGATGGCTTATCAAATGGAACATCGAATTAAGTCAGTATGAAATCACATACTATCCTCGAAAGGTGATCAACGGGCAGGCACTAGCAGATTTCATTGCCGAATTTACAATACGATATAAAGAGGAAAAAATGACTCCAAAAGTAGGACACGTTGGAAGCTGTTCGTCGATGGTGCATCTAAAAACTTCTGCTTAGGAGCAGGGGTAGTGCTTGAGACCCCTGAAGGACGATCCATTTGCTATGCCTTGAGCTTGGAATTCCCAACAAATAATGAGGCAGAATACAAGCATTGATGGTTGGGCTAAAAATTGTGAAGGAACTCGAGATAAAATTCATACACATCTATAGCGACTCTCAGCTAGTCGTTTGTCAGGTGAAAGGCAAATACCTGGCTTGGGCGGAGAACTTTGCCACATATCTATCTAAAGTATAGGAACTGCTGAACGACATTGAGCATTACACCATAACTTATATCCCGAGGGAACAGAACATGAAGGCGGATTATCTAGCCAAACTGAAAAGTTCCGGAGAAGTTCATTCATTAGGGCTAGTCCCAGTTCAAACCCTGACCACTCCAATCAAAGAACTAGAGACATGGATGACACCGATCAAGGACTACCTTCTAACAAGAACTCTCCCTACTGACAAGAGCCAGCAAAAAAAGCTTCTCCGAAAGGCACCACGATTCGCAATACACGATGGGATACTCTACCGAAGGGGATTCTCTACTCCCTTGCTCAGATGCGTGACCAACGACAAAACTCGAAGGATCCTAAAAGAATTCCATGAAGGCTACTACAGAGGTCATACCGGGGGGAAAACCCTTGCAACGAAAGTTCTCCGGTATGGGTCTTTTTGGCCAAAAGTAAACCGCAATGCAGCGGATTACACCAGACGGTGTGATCAATGCCAAAGATTTAGCTAGATAAAAAGAACCCTCTCGATGGAGTTAACACAGATGGTAAGTCCATGGTCATTTGTAATCTGGGGAATCGATCTGATTGGCGTATTACTAATGGCTAAAGGAGGAGCTAAATATGCTATCGTTGTTGTTGACTATTTCACCAAATGGGTTGAAGCAGAACCGTTGGCTACTGTTACCACAAAGAAAGTCATTAACTTTGTTACTAAAAATATTATTTGCAGGTTTGGTGTGCCATAGCAAATCATCATAGATAATAGGACTCAATTCAAAAGCGTTAAGTTCAAAGACTTTTGCAAACGCTTTCGAATCGAGATAAGTTTTTCTGCTATCGCACATTCGCAAGCAAATGGGCAAGTGGAAGCAGTAAATAAGATCATCAAGTCCACCATCAAAAAGTAGCTATTTAAAGCAAAAGGAAATTGGGTCGATGAACTTCCACTCGCATTATGGGCTTACAGGACAATGCACAAATCTACAACTGGGCACTCTCCATTCGCCCTAGCATATGGTTCAAAAGAAAAGATCCCGGTTAAGCTAGAATTCTCTTCTCATCGAAGGTAGAACTTTGATCAAAGGCAGAACGAGAAGCTCTTACTTGAGTCACTTGATATGGCCGATGAGAAGAGGGAAGAAGCTAAATTAGGGACTGCCGCTCACTAGAAAAGCATCGCTTGGTACTTCAACTCCAAAGTCCATAACTGCACCTTCAAAGTGGAAGACCTTGTCCTCGAAAGGGTCTACCCTGTACTGGGAACATTCATACCAAACTAGGAAGGACCTTATGTGATTAGTCAGAAGCTAGGTGATGGTACATTCAAGCTAACAACCGTTGATGGAGCCCAAATTACCCGAGCATGGAACAGTGAATCGTTGCATCCTTACTTTATTTAAGACTATCTTATGTATTTCCTATTTCCATAAAATAAGCCACCCTGAAATAATAGAGGCATTGTAAATAGGAAAAACTTGCCCAACCTTCATTAATAAAATTGCTTTGCTTTCTGATCAATAAAACCGGTTTACAAAAGTAACCTGCTGAGTCGATGAGATCAAATCGACTCAAAACCATTCATTCACTACTTGAATAGTGGAACCATGCTCAAGTACGCCTCATCTACCTACTGAATTGATGGAAGTAAATTGACTCAAACCGTCGGATCGACGGAACTCGATCCATGCCTTCTAAGAACCGGTGTTGCTCCAGCAACACTAGGAAGGCCCCCAATCAACGCTACGCACCTTCATAAGCCGCGCATTGCTTCTTGAGTCATGGAACCACGCTTTCATAACATAAATTCCTCACGTTGCCTGAAGAATGGTAACGTTGAGAAATTCCATACCGTTCGGATCGACAGGTCATATCGATCCCAATAGCCGTGCATCCCATAAGCCATGCATACTCCCAAAAGCCACACATCTCATTAGCCGCACATACTCTTAAAAGTCGCACATTTCATAAGCCATGCACACTTTTAAGTACATGTATTGTTCCGACAAAGTCGAGAAACTCGTCTATTGCTGGACTAACAAGAATCCACTCCCACTATTAGGAGTAATAGGCATGAATCCAGCAATGTTGCATGACTATGAATCAGCCAAGAATTACGTTTGTTGACTGAACTCTGGAACTGAGATGCTTAAATCACAAGTTCCCGAAGATAGGAACCACAAAATAGACTCGGTTACAGACATCCGAAGAATCACATGGATCAACTGGTCATTTGTCAAGTGTTTGAAGTAAACAGGCCTGTGAACTGGGGTGGAGCGCGCACACACCAATACTTAACCAAAAAAAACTAAGTACTTCATAGTTCTGTTACTCTAAACAAAGAATTTTGGTAGTAATTATATGACTAGATAAAATAGTAATAAATAAAATTGGCATAAGTACATGAAACATAGATAAGTAGACAAATAAAGCTATAATCAAAATGTCAACATTGCATTACTTATAACATTTTCTATACAAAGTCAAAATGTGGGGGCCGCACCCACACAATATTGGCCAACAAAAAGAAAAACCCAGATGCTGCAACAACAAATGTAACAAGTGCAGACTCTGCACTTGTACAAAACACGTATTAAATAAATCAGAATGTCCCAATATCTGGCTCTACTGTTACTCGAGCCTATCAATGTTTCTTTCCACCACCTCCCTTTCCACCTTTGTCGGAATTTTCTTCTTCTTCTCAGAATCCTTGCTAGGAGTTGTGTCGCTGATTGAAATATCAACTAACTTATAACATTTTCTATACAAAGTCAAAATGTGGGGGCCGCATCCACACAATATCGGCCAACAAAAAGAAAAACACAGATGCTACAACATCAGAAGTAATAAGTGCAAGCTCTGCACTTGTACAAAACACGCATCAAACAAATCATAATGTCCCAATATCCGACTCCACTGTTACTCGAGCCTGTTAATATTTCTTTCCATCGCTCCCTTACTACCTTTGGTCGGAATTTCTTCTTCTCAGAATCCTTGCCAGGAGTTGTGTCGCTGCTTGAAATATCAACTATCTCCTCCATGTCAGCATCTCCTTCCTGTTCTTCGACCTTCTTAGAAGACTCCACATTGATCTTGCACTTCCAGGACTTGCCGAAGCTCCTTGAAAACTTTATCTCCTTAATATTTTCCTTCTTAATGACCACCATCTGCCGTTCAGTTACACTTAGCTGGTTGGTTTTGTCTTCCTCCTCTCGAGCTTCAACTACTGTGAAATCGCCCTCCAGAATTATGGAAGGGTCGTTTAGACCGTGCAACGCAGCGATCTTCTTGGATTCTGGCCTTGATTATGAGCCAGACATAGGCACAACAATCGAAGCGGCCATAGAAACAAGCATCGAGGCAGCTAAAACTGTAGCAGTCCCACAGACCGAAGAGATCGGTAAGACGGTAGGAAAAGAAGATGGACCTATAAAATCAAAAATAAAAGCATTCAATTTGTCATGTTCTTAATGCGTAAGCTGAAAATTCTCAAACTCGGAAGTAACAAGAAGGTTACCTACATCAGAAGAGTGGCCGAGAATTTCAATCTCATACTCCCCATCTTCTCCTTCTTTAGATGGTTGCACAATCTTTAGAGAAGTTCCAGGACCACCCGAGGCTTTCGAGACAGCTGCTGGAGGCGCAGACAACAAGGAAGTACCGGTTGAATTTGCAAACTGATCGCAGGGCTATTTTGATGATTCGCCACTCCTGGAAGTGAAAGGCTCTAATAGCATTTTAGCAGACATAATTGCAGCAGCATTGGCGACATCCTGTTCCCTCTCAATTCGAATGATCTCCCAACCCTCTATCAAAGTCTTCTTCGACTCTTCGTTGAGATAGGCATCCTCTAACTCTTGCTCGGTGTATACATCCCTATTCTCTCGAAAACGGGCCAGAAATTCTTCCATGACCACAGCAAGAGTACACGGGAATTTAGGGCCCAGACAGCAGAGGCTCCCCTGAGGAAGCAAGTAGTTAACATAGAAATTCAAGATGGTGTCATCCATCTTCTCCATTTTCCTTTCGAAAGTATCCTTCAACTCTAAGTAGTCCGCTATCACGGCGGCCTTCTCAACTTCGACTTGGGTCTCTCAAGATTTAAGCTACGCGAATCTTTCCTGGGGTGAAGCAATAATTTGAGTCTGATCAGAAATGGTCTTGTCATGAGATTCCACTGTTCCCGCATAATCAGCAGCTGTCTTGTAATACGATTCAACCGCATTGTTATGACCAGCAATAGTTTTCTTTTGAGCTTCGATGATCTCATCATGGGCTTCAAGCTCCTCTTTCAGCTTAACCTCATACTCGTGGGCCTTCTTAATTTCTTCTTGGAACATGATTTCTAATTTTATGTAGGCCTCTTTCAATTCCCTCAACAAGCTCGCATTGCTCTTACCCTCTCAAAGCGCAGCACCATCTCTTTTTTCAATTGCTCGATTCTGGCATCATGTTTCGTTAACATTCTCTCATAATCGTCCTTTTCTGATTCAAAGGAGAGGATCTCTTAGTAGTTGTTATGGTAGGTGTCTACCAATTGCTCGCATAACTTCTCCCATCTGTCGGCTTAATCCAAATCGCTTTGAATCGCCTGGAGATGGGGCATATAAGAGTCTTTGCGGATTGGGAGCAGGTCGCGATCAAATTTAACTCCCTTTAGAAATCATTCGGGGAGCGCAGCTTCGTGTTTAGGGGGACTGGATGGAAGAATATAAGTCCGCCTCCTACGGGGACGTGAAGAACTAGAAGCAGGCACTACTTGAGTTGATGGGGATTGGGATGAAGGAGAAACTTGAAAAGTGGAAGCCAGAACTTCAATTGCAACAGAGACTGGAGCCGGGGCAAATGCTTGGTGCTCGGAGGGAAAAGAACCGCGATCTACCTTCGACCTCTTGGACGGCTCTTCGCGGTCATTAGGAGTTTTTATCTTCTCATAACCACTCCTGTAAACTCTACCTCGTTCTCTATTGTCCCGAAGATGTACTTCGGCTTCAAAATCCTTCCTCCTTCTCCACTCTTCCTCAGTTTCTTGGGACTGGTGCGGCTTGAAGTCCGTCTTGACCAGCGTTGTGAATCAGTAAATTGTTCAAGGTCCTCATAAAGTCCACGGCCTCTCATCGTACCTGATATAAAAAATAAATAAAGAGTTTTAGCGATAGCAAATGATCCTAAATAATGTATATGTAAGTGAATATGACCCTAGTGAAACCGTGTAGGAAAACTTGTCCAACATTCATTAATAAAATTGCTTTGCTTTCTGAATCATTTAAACCATGTTCACAAAAGTAACCAGCTGAGTCGAGGGGGTCAAATCGACTCAAAACCATCCATTCGCTGCTTGAGATAGTGGAACCACGGTCAAGTATGCCTCATCTACCCCCCGAGTTGACGAAAGCAAATCGACTCAAACCGTTGGATCAACAGAACTCGATCCCTACCTTCTAAGTGAAAGTGCTGCTATGGATCGTAATATGGAATAGTCACTAAGAAATCTACTAGTACAGAATAAAATGTAAAAGTAGATTGTAAAGTAAATGACACCGTGGATTTTTATACTGGTTCGAACTCCCATTCTATGTCCAGTCCCATACTCCTTCTGGAATTTAACTATCAACCATCTCTTAACCCAGAGGAACAGGTATTACACCGCCTGAGCAACCAAACATGACATATACCGCCTAGACAATCGAATAGGACTTCTACTGCCTGAGCAACCGAACATGACTTCTACAATACAGAAGTTTTCTTGACTGTATGTGCTCTATAGATAGCATGGATGAATCATTTTAGTACACCCTTCCCATAATCTTCTCCTTTGTGATATATAGTGTAGTACGTGAAGATTGGAAGAAATTGTAATCACAAATAGATTTGTGCTTGAATGTTCAAGTGATTTGAAAGCGTTTATGAAAGCAAATAGCAGAAAATAGTTTGCAAGAATATAGAATAGAATCAGAGAATAATATTGTATTTTGCAATCTAAAATCAAGGCTATTTATAGAGTTAAAAGTTGTAACTCTTCATGAAAAGATTCAGCCAAGAGATACGGAAATAACTATTGAATTAATAGATGTTTCTGTTCGTTAAAATGTGGTGACCGTTCAGAAAAATAGTCGTTATGAATATTGGTCGACTGAAAATATGAATTAAGTAGACTGAAAATTCAAACGAATTTGAAATTTAAAAATATATTGAAAAGACACGTCATTCAGTCGATTGAATCGGGGTGTTTAGTCGACTGAATGTTCAAACCTTTTTGTGCATGTGTGCACGTTTCAGTCGACTGGATTCCCCTGTTCAGTCGACTGAAACTGTCACTTTAAGCCTTTTTTACTTTGTTTTAAATGCAGGTTATTTTATAAATTTATATAATTAAATCCAAGCTCATGTAAATTAATTCGAGTAAGTTTTAAAAACTTTTGTGTGTGTGTATACCAATGAATAGAGATTTTAACAAATATTAACTACTAACTAGACCATAAACAAACCAAATTTAAATGATGAAACTTGCCTTCGAAATCTTTTGGTCTTCGATCTATTGTCGAGTAATATAGTATCTTCTCCTGCAATTTTGGTTAGTTCATGTAATATATACTTATATAGTTGTCACAATCAAAACATCAAAGAACTAGGTTCTAACATTCTCTCCCTTTTTTATGATGACAACTATGTAAGTTCAAGAGACTATAAAATTTATAAACAATAATAAAAATCCCCCTAAATTAATGAACTACATGTTTATCTTCATATTTATCCCCCTTTGTCATCGACAAAAAGGAATATTTGATGTATAGGCAATAGAGTGCAAATGAATATATACGAATAAATTCAAGATATTATAGAATTTGAAGTATAGTAATTATAGAAATTAAAATGATAAATAAGAATAACATAGCATTGAAACACAAAAATTGGTCATGGGTACAAAGAACCAAAAAAAACTAACTAAAAATATACATAGACATGAAAATAAGAAAACTATACTTCATCACTGTTGGATTCTTCCTCTTCCTCTTCTTCCTCTTCGGAAGTGGTCCAAGAGAAAGGAGCAGGAGGGTTCTCGGCTACACTAGTGGAAGTTGAGCCAGTGCAAGAGATTTTTTCCTAAATCTTACTTAAGAAGCCCTTGATAGAACTGAGCTTCTTGTTGGTTTTGGGGACGGTATGTTCAACATTGACCAAACGTTGATTAAGCTTTCGTTGATTCCTAGGGATGGTGATAAGACCCTCTTCAGGAGGAAAATCACCACGGAGTTCAACTATCTCGTCGTCGTCTTCTTCCTCGGTTTGTCGGGAAGGTTGAGAGGAGGAGAAGCCAATGTGAGGTACATGGGGTTGCAGGATTCCTTGAGCTTCATTTGCCACCCATTGTTGGAAGCTAATAAAATCTTGTGGTGGTGGGCGTTTTAGCAAGCCTATAACACTTAGTGTCTTAGAATTAGGCTCTCCGACGGTGATGAAGTCGGAATCGGGAATTTGGACACCAAAGTTTTGGAGAATCCTCATGATGTATGCTCCATAGTAGATCGTCTTAAAGCTCCTCTTGTGATTGACGGTGAGGAACTCATCAAGGATGACCTTGGCCCAATTGGCATTTTAGGAAGAGTAGACGGCATAAAGCGCTTGGAAGTCATGCTTGTAAACTTTCTCGTAGCATCCGGTACGAGGTTGGATTGATCTAATAAGAACTCGGTGAAGGATCCGCGCCTTTGGTCGTAAGGCGACGGATTTAGCATGGTCATATCATCGGAAAGGAACTGATGAGAGACCTCATCCCTATTATCCATGTCGACTTCTGCATCGTTGATGTCGAGGCCTTCGGATGGACAACGTAGAATGAATCCAAGTCTTTGGAGTGGAAGGTAAATTGGAATGCTGCATACTAAAGTCCATATGCAGTCATCTTTGTTCCTTGGATTTTGATGATCCAAGTTCATATTTGCAAAGAAAAGCTTGATAAGAAAAGGACAGATCTTAATGTTGTTAGCATCGAAACCTAACAAGTTTTCGAAACCACTTGCCTCTATCGTCTTTCGAATTCCATAAGCATTGAAATCCTAGTACTTGGTGAAGGAGCCATCGAAAATTCGGGAGCTATGCATTGATTTGAATCAATTAACAGTCGTTTCGTCGTGTAACCAAGACCATATTTGACTTTCCAAAGGTCCGACAGTTGATTGATGGGGACATTTTGTTCTTGGAGCTATGGAATTTGATTCGGAGTTTGAAGAGAAAAATTGATTGAAAATTTTGGAGGCTAGGGTTTCTTTTGCTGAAGAGAGATAGGGTTTGAGTGAGAAGATGATGTATTTATAGGGTAGGTAGAAAGGTGTATTGAAATTTGTGCAAAAAGCTTTTGGTAAACTAGAGAACATAATTTCAGTCGGCTGGATTTGGAGGGGCAGTCGACTGAATTTTACAGGGTTTCAATTCCGAGATATTTTGCATAAAAAATGATCAATTCAGTCGACTTAAATTCGTTGTTCAGTCGATTGAAATCTGGAAAATTTTAGGTAATATGAATTTTTAGTCGAATGAAGTTATAATTTAGTCTACTGAAAATTACAGGAAGTTAGCCCGCATCTAATAGCTTGAAAATGGGCTATTTTAGTCGACTGAATATGCAAGGTCAGTCGACTGAGTTTTGTATATTAAAAAAATAAGTTTGAATGTCCAGTCGACTGTTCCTGTGTCTAAAGGTCTATTTTGCTTCTAAGTGAAAGATTTTTGTAGAGATAAAAATTTATTAACTTTTAAAAGTTAATATAAATAAATACATTATAAATTCATAGAAACAAATGTTCAAACAATAAAAAAATCAATTTTCAGAAGAGTGAGGGTCGAAGGGTGGTTCAATCTTCGTGATTTCTCTTAATGGCTGGATAGGAGACCAACCATTTCCGAGTTCCCAGGAGTTTGGTGGCACCTGAGGACATTATGGACTTGGTTCTCAAGAATTGTGTGGAGCTTGGGAACAAATAGGCGAAGGTCGATGAACATTCTCTTTTGACGAAGACCTATAGAATTTCAACGCGACCTGTTCTAGAAAACTTAAACGCTTAGCGTTCACTTTTTGTTCGTAGTAGAATTCATGTTGTAATTCCAGAATTTCTCTCTGGTAGTGATGTATATCATCGATTTTCTCCTTAGTTGATGGAGAGCCAAAATGTAGAGTACATTTGGTTCTCTTCCCCTGTGGAGTATATCCTATATGGTGATGGTATGATGTTTACAGGATTATAGTTCAGGGTAGGTGTGTTGGAGTGGTTCGATGATGATGATGAAGGAGTGTGGAAGCTGGTTGATGATTGGTTTGAATCATTTTCTGAGGCCATTTTGATATTTGAGAGAATAAATAATCTTTTAAGCTTAGGAAAAAGTAATTTTTTGGAGAGAATGAGTAAAACCAATGGATAGATAAACTCTTTATATATAGATAATAAGGCTAAATTAAGTTAAAGAAGGCCGAGGTTCAAAAGATTTGAAAAATAACAGCCAGAAATCATTTTGTAGTGGGAAATGAATAGAGATAATACCATTCAATAAGATGAGAGGTAGATAGAGTGAAGTGTAGCAAGTAATACAATAGCAAAATGAAAAGACATGAGAATTCCTTGCTAGCAACCTAAGTTCGAGTGCCAGCATAAAAAAATTTGTAAAAAAAATATTTTCACAAAAATTCAAAAAAAAATTAATACTATAAATCATGAAAAGATATTATACCTAATTCTCGTCGTGATTTTATAAAAGTATTTTCATTTAAAGGTTTTGTAAATATGTCGGCTATCTGATTTTCTGAAGAAACAAATTCTAGTGAAATATTTCCTTTTTCTATATTATCTCGGTGAAAATGAAGTCTTATATCTATATGCTTAGTTCTAGAATGATTTATAGGATTTTTAGATAAATTTATCGCACTTGTGTTATCATAGTAAATTATTGAATTTGAATGATTAACTCCAAAATCTTGAAGTATTTGCTACATGTAATTACTTGAGCACATGCCAAAGCAGCGGAGATATATTATGCTTCACACGTCGAAAGTGAAACATAATTTTTTTTCTTACTAAATCAAGATACTAAAGATTGTCCAATAAAGTGACAAGTACCACTAGTACTCTTTCGATCTGTCCGACATCCTCCAAAATCAGCATCACTGTAGGATACTAACTCAAAAGGACATTCTTTTGATAAAAGAGACCGTAGTCTTAAGTTTTGCTTAAGTATCGCAAAATTCGCTTCACTTCTCGCAATGTGATTCTTGGGGATTTGCTTGAAATCGTGCACATAAACAAACGCTCATCATGATATCAGGTCTACTAGCAGTTAAATAGAGTAGTGAACTAATCATACTACGATATAGTTATTGGTCAACACTTTTGCCATTTTCATCTCTGTCAAGATGTAATGTAGTACTCATGGGAGTAGGTTTAGCAGAAGTATTTTCCATACCAAATCATTTTATGAGATTATTACAATATTTTTCTTGATTAACAAAAATTCCATTAGTTAATTGTTTAATTTGTAATCCAAGAAAATATGAAAGTTCTCCCATGTGTGACATTTCAAATTCTCTTGTCATAATTTCAGAAAATTCTTGATATAATTTTTCGTTTGTTGAACCAAAAATTCTATCATCCATATAAATTTAAATTATTAAAATATCATTTTTGTCATGGTTAAAAAAAGAGTTTGATCTACTTTACCAATTTTAAAACCAGAATTAAGTAAATAACTTTTAAGACGGTCATACTAAGCATGAGGTGCCTGTTTTAAACCGTATAAAGCCTTTTTTAATTTGTAAACATGATCTGGATATTTTTCATGTGTGAATAAAGGAGGTTGTTCTACATGTACATTTTCTTTTATAAAACCATTTAAGAAAGCACTTTTTACATCCATTTGATTAAGTTTAAGATTATTAAAACAAGCAAATGCTAATAAAATACGTATAGCTTCTAGACGAGCTACAGGTGCAAATGTTTCATCATAGTCTATTCCTTCTTCTTGATTATAACCTTGAGCAACTAATCTAGCTTTATTTCTTATTATATTTCCTTGCTCATCAGCTTTTTTTTACAAAATCATTTTGTACCGATAATAACTTGATTACTTGGTCTAGGAACTAAGTCCCAAACATCATTCCATTCAAATTGATTCAATTCTTCTTGCATAGCTATTATCCAATAATCATTAGTTGAAGCTTCTTTAGGACTTTTAGGTTCAATATTTGAAAGAAAAGCTACATGATCCATTTGATTCAGTTGGTTGTGAGTTCTAATGTTGGTATGAATTTCTCCAATTATATTTTCATTTGGATGATTTCTTAAAAGTCTTGGTGGGGATCTTATATCATTATTATTTTTAGTATTATCGATATCATCATCTGAGTCATTAGATTTAGAAATAGTTTCTTTATTTTCTATTTTATAATCAACTTTGAAATTTACATCGAATGATACATGATGTGTCTCTTCAATTACTTTTGTTCTTTTATTATAAATTTTGTAAGCTTTGCTTCGTTCCGAATAACCAATGAATATTCCTTCATCGGATTTTGGATCGAATTTGGCAAGTTTATCTTTTGTATTTAAAATAAAACATTTTGATCCAAAAACTTTAAAATAAGAAATATTAGGTTTTCTTTCATTAAAAAGCTCATAAGGAGTACGTTTAGTTAATGGTTTTACGGAAACTCTATTTAAAACATAACAAGCGGTCGCTACAACTTCTGTCCAAAAATGTTTTGGTAGAGTACTTTCGTTTAATAAGGTTCTAGCATATTCTTGAAGAGTTATATTTTTCCTTTCTACAACTCCATTTTGTTGTGGAGTTCGAGGAAATGAAAAATTGTTAACAATTCCCTTCTTATTACAGAAATTTTCAAAAGATTCATTTTCAAATTCTCCACCATGATCACTCCGAATATTTTTATTTTTTAATTTTTACTATTTTGAATTCTTTTAGCAAATATTTTAAAATTTTCAAAAGTACCACTTTTATTTTTCAAAAATATTGTTTAGGTAAATCTTGAAAAATCATCTATTATTACAAAAACATATCTATTATGTTTTATAAGTTGAGTTTGAGTTGGTCCAAAAGGATGCAAATGTAATAACTCAAGTGGTTGTAAAGTAGTAATCATTTTCTTTGATTTAAAAGAAAATTTAGCTAATTTTCCTCATTGATAAGAATCACAAATATTTTTTACTTTAAAATTCATCTTTGGTAATCCTTTAACTAGATTATTCTTAGATAATTTGTTAATAGATTTAAAATTTATGAGATAAAATCTTTTGTGCCATAACCAAGGATCGTTATCTTTGGCTACTAGACACATATTTGGGTTATAATTGACTTTCATATTTAATATGTAAATATTTCTTTCTTTTGTTCCTTCAAAAATAAGGTTATTATTTTGATCAAAAATATTGCATTTGTTTTCAGAAAAAGTTATATTAAAACCTTTATCACATAGTTGACTTATACTAAGTAAATTATGTTTTAGATTTTTCACTAATAAAACAGTTGTGATAAGAGGTAAATTAGATGTACCGTCATTGCTCATATCACTTTTGTCGATGATATATCCTTTAGAATTATCTCCAAAAGTGATAGATCCTCCATCCGAGTAGATAATATCAGTCAACATATCTTTGTTTCCTATCATATGTTTTAGCAACCACTGTCTAGTATCCATTTTCCTCTTTTCTTGGTTGGTACATCGTCAATTGATGCCATAAAGTAGATGTTGGCTTGTTCGGTATCACTGTCTGTGTCACTATCTGATGATGATGATGACTCTAAATCATCCCATGTTACTGAGAATGTCTGCTTCTTCTTGTATTTCTCCTTCTTATTTTTGAATCTTTCTCTTTTTCTTTCTGGACAGTCTTTCTTCATATGGCCCTTCTTATGACATTCGTAACATTCAAGATTTGAGATTGGAAATTTGCTGGTGTTGTATTTTCTATTGTTTCCAAATTTTTTGTTCTTTCTGAATTTAAAAAAATTTGAAATTCTATGCGATCATTGTCATGTCATCTTCCTCTGACTCTGAGTCGTCTTGTTCATCCTTAAATGCGACATTTCTTTTACCTTGTGCTTGATCTCACTTAGCCTGCAAATTTACTTCATATGACATCAGATTTCAAATTAACTCTTCAGGTTTGATGGTAGAAATGTCATTAGCTTCTTCAATAGCTAAGACCTTTCGTTCCCATTCATTCGTTAAAGAGTTTAGAATTTTAGAAACAATATCAAAATCTGAAAAAATTTCTCCTAATGCCAATAGTGAATGATGTATTTCTTGAAATCTAGAGTACGTATAATTTACAGTAAATCAAAAATCAACATAAACTGAAACAAATACTTTACAAGCAACTTGTTTTGGCTAGAAATGTGAGTAGTAACTCACATTTCTAGCAAAAGCAAGTTGCCTGTAAAGTATTTGTTTCAGTTTATGTTGATATATGGTTTCATCTGGTCTCATTCTGAAATATTGAAACTGATTTTTGAGCATAGAAATCTTGCTTTGTTTAACTTTGTTGGTTCATTCATGTATGATTTTAAGAGTTTTTCAAATTTCATAGGCAGTTGTACACATGCTAACTCTATTGAATTCATTTTTATCTAATGCACAAAATAACATATTCATAGCTTTTGCATTTAATGTAGCATCAGTCTTTTGTGTATTTGACCATTCTACAAATGGTGTAGTAGGTATAGTGTATTCATTTAGAGTAATATTCCAAGTATCATATCCATTTTCTTGCATGAAAATTCTCATTCCAGTTGACAAGTAATTATAATTCAAACCGTTAAATAGTGGTGGTCGTCCAGTGGATTGTCCTTCAACAAAACTTGTGTTAGTGTTATTTTCCATATTTCCAGTGTATCAAATAACTGTGGTACGTGTTAGTTCCTGAGATGATGGTTTTGATGACAACAACCTTAGGACTTGTTATAAAATATAAATACTAATATTCTTGTCTAGATATATATGTATATGCATGATATATATATATATCAGGTACTAAGAATGAATACTGTACAGTATAAAGATTCAAGACTAAGTATACAGATTCAAGACTGACAAATTCAAAATTGAAGAAATCAAGAATGAAGGCTCATGAGTATCAAGAGTTCAAGAATTCAAGATATCAAGATTAGTAATAGAGTCTAGAATTATGTTAAAACTTCATAATAGCACTAAAATCTTTATTCGGATTTTAATTGTGGAATGGAATCTACCTTCCCTCTTTAATAGTGGGACGAAACCCATGACCTCTTTAGTGGGATGGAACCCACGACCTTCTCTAGTGGAATGGAATCCACGAAATTTTCAAAATAATTTATTTTTTCAAAACTATATTTTTAAAGTCATCTCTATCGATTTAAATATTTTATCCTTAATTCAAAAACTGTTTTTAATCATATTAATTTCAAAATCATCTCTTGTTTTTTAAACTATCTCTTGATTTTAATATTTTAGCTTTAATATATTTTAAAGAAATCTACACTTAGTTTTTAATATTACTTTTATATTAAGATTATATATTTTAAGATTACTATCTAAAACTCTTTTATAAGTTTAAACTATATTCAAAATGGTTTACAAAGTTTAGAAATTGTTTTGACAAGTTTTAGAATAGAAATTATTTTAAAGCAAAATCTATTTTCAAAAATAACATAGGCATGTCGACATCCTTCATCTCCCCATGTTGACATGGTAGCCTCAGAATTCAAATTTTCAAAAGAAGTGTTTATTCGTCATAACCTTTCGCAAATGGACATGACCATTGTTCTCCTATAAATACCAGTTGTTTTCAATGAATTTTAAGTTAGTTTTTCTTCATTTCTTCACTCCTTATCCACTCGAATATTCTCTTATATTTCAAATCCTTTAACAAAATTACGCTGAAATTCTAAGTGAATCACACTTGATCGTCTCTAGTTTGATTTTCTACCACTCTCTCTCAAAGATCTCAGTGCTATTCTGAGTTATAGGATCATTTGTAATCAAGGATTGAAAGATCGAAGTGTATCGAGTCTCCCTATATCAAAGTGTGATCGAAAATGGTGTGATTATGGCCCGTAAATCAATTGGGTGTGATTATAGCCCGTAAATCAATTAGGTGATCTTGTAGCCTGGTTAAATCAAAAGAGTTTGCCCTGGACACGGAGACAGGAGGGTGTATCACTTGGCCTTGAAATCGAGGTTGTAATATCGACATTATATTTGAAAAGAAATATCCACAAGAAATTATGTGGGACTGGATGTAGGGTAACTCCGAACCAGTATAAAATTCTGGTGTGTTCTTTCCTTTACCGCTTTCATTTACTATTTTCATCTGTGCTTGAATCTGTGATTTTGTTTGTGTTTGTGAAATTGCATCTGTATGTGTTTAATTTGAAAAGATTTCAAAAATTTCACAAAATTCATTAAACATTATTGACCCCTCCCTCTAGTGTTAATCCAGCCTTAAGATTCATAATCTGCATTTCCTACATTTGGTTCGAAGCACTAGTTTTCAAAGTTTTCATAATCTGATTTTTAAAAAGTTTTCAAATGGCTGCCAACACTGGTATTGTCAACATTATCACTAGTTCATTTGTAGTGGGTCAGTCTACTGCCAGACCACCACTTTTTAATGTCAGTAACTATGCATATTGTGCATGTAAGATGAAAATCTATTTGCAATCAATAAGATTAGACACTTGGAATATCACAAAAACTGAGTACATTGAACCCACAACTAATTTGCACAGTGGACTGCTGAGCAAAAGACAGTTGCATAAAACAATTCCAAAGCCATGAATATTCTATATTGTTCACTTGATAGGAATGAGTTTAATAGTGTGTGTATGTAAGTCTGCATATGAGATCTGGAAAACTTTGCAAGTTACTCATGAAGGAACAAGCAAAGTTAAACAGAGAAAAATATCTATCTTGACAAACCAGTTTCAATTATTCAAGATGAATACAAATGAGTCCATTTCAGACATGTACAGTAGGTTTCAAGACATTGTGCACTCACTAATTGCATTAGGAAAGAACTTTTCTGAAGAAGATCAAGTTAGAGAAATTCTGAATTCACTCACTCCTGAATGGGATCGGAAGACTAGCAATTGAAGAGGCCAATGATATTGGTACTTTGAAAATTGAAGAATCGATTGGGAATTTGATGTCGTTTGAAGTACAAATGCAAGGAAGAAGAGAAAGCAAGGCCTCAGAAAAGAAGTCGATAGCGTTCAATCCAATAACAGATGGTTCAGACTCAAATAGTGATGACGATGAAGAAATAGCCTTGATGAAAAGGAATTTTAGAAAGTTTTTGAAATACAGAAAGATGAACAATTATAAGAGAAATGATCACAAGAATTCTAGAAACGGTAATGAGACTCAAAACAACGTCAGATGCTACAATTGTGATGAGCTAGGCCACTTAAAAAGGGATTGTCTACATCCGTATAAACAGAAATTTTCTCCAAGTAATGATTCGTCAAAGAAAAGAAAGAGAGCATATACTGCTACACTGGATGATTCAGACTCATCCTCTAGTGACGAAGATCAAGAGACAGAAAATTCAAACATGTGCTTTACAGCTATTCACAAATCTGATGATCTCGGAAATATGGATCTAAAAATAGGTATGCATTTAAATTATATTGATTAAAATTGCTTGTTTGGATATTTGAATGTTTGATTGTTTGCATGTTTTGAAATTGCTTGTTGTTTGAACTTAAAATTTTGATTTTCAAACTAATATTATTTTAATATTAAAATATTAATATCAAAGTGTTATTATATTTAATATTCAGATAAAATATAAATTAGATTATAGGATATATATATATATATATATTAAATAAAATAAGAAAAATATGTCACATGATTTAAGAGACCCATGTCGACATGACCCTACCCCCCATGTCGACATCCCTCCAGAAATTTGAAATTCAAATTTGAATTCAAAACTTTGAATTTCCCTCCACCTTTTCACCAACTCCAAAGCTCTGAAAAGGTATCTCTTGACCAGAGAACATGGCTTTTAGATATCTATTTATCTCCTTAACTTTATCCTATCTTTTCACTTTCATTTCAAAATTCAAACTCTCAAGCTCTCTACTTTCTTCAAAAATGGCTTCCTCAAGCACTCCATCCACCATTAGACTGTCCAAGGCCACCAAAGAGTTCCTCTACAATGATCTGGAAGCTATCAAAGCTTACATTACCCATGTAAACTTTGGAAAGGTCCATAAGGGAAAATTTGCTATCGTTAATGATTTTTCTTCCTATGAAATCAATGTTTTTTTGAAGAGAATCAAATTCTTAGCTTAATTGATGATTCTCAAAATGATTTTGTTTGTTATCTGAATCTTGTCAAAATGTTTTATGCAAATTTGAATCGTGGTTTTTACGAAGGAAATGAAGGGGAAGTGTGGAGTAGCGTTAAAGGAACGCATATTGTTTTAAATAGTGAGATTTTGGGTAACATTCTTGGTTGTAAGTACACGGGAATGGATCTTTCGGATTTTCAAATTGATGAACATGATCGTGAGACATTTCACCACATTTTTCAAAGGGATGATAACTTTGAGTTTATAAACTGAAATTTCCGACCTAAATCTAGAATTATAAACCTTCTTTTGCAACATACCATAACTCCAAGATCGGGAAATTTCAATCACCCTACTTTAAAAGTTTGTAAGGCTATTTTTGGACACTATGACATTAATTGGGCGCAAGTGATTTTGGATGAACTTCATCCCAAAATTTTTACTTTAGGTGAAAACACTTTATATCATGGGATTTATCTCACTCGGATTTTTAACACTTTATATCATGGGATTTTTCTCACTCGGATTTTTAACTACATTGGTGTTGATTATAAGAAGGAGGAGTTCGTTACCAGAAAAATGTTTAACCATGCTAACATCTCTCTCATGAAAATTTCATTTGTGTTTCAACCATATAAAACACTTGCCGAAAAGGATGAGAGATTGGCTCATGAAGAGATGGAAGAAGAAGAAAAGGAGGAGGAAGAAGGGGAAGAGATGGAAATTGAAAAGGAAGGAGAGGAGGAGGAGGAAGAGACTTCATTGGAAAACATTGAATACCCTATCACTCCTAACAATCCATCCAACAAAACGCTTCTCAAGAACCAAAAGATTATCATGGAAAATCAACGGATTCTCAAAAGATCCATTAGTAAAAAGTTGGACAAGATTTCCACCAAAACGAACAAGTTCTTTGGAAAAGTGAGTCGCAAGCTTGGATTATCATCATCTTTATCATCCTCTAACTAACACTAGTTTCATTTCATGTTGTATTAGTTTGTATCTCTCTTTAGTTAATGTTATGTATCGTTTCATGTAATGTTAACTAAATTTATCAATGAAAACCCTTTATGGAATGTTTGTTATTATATTATAAAAGTTTATATATAGAGAGACTTATACATAATATAAAGAAACAAAGCAAATTGCCAAAATTAACAGGGGCATGTCGACATCCCCCTACCCTCCATGTCGACATGTAATGGCTAGAAACTATTTTTTTGTTTTGAAATTGAAATTGACACAACTACCTTGTGTATTTTAATTTCAAACGACTTTCTAACTCTTTAAATACCTATTTCTTTTAGAAAAATGCATACTTTCAATTCTCTTTATTTTCTATTGAATTTCTTCATATTTTATCAAAAAATTACCTCTTCTATTCATAATCTAAGTGAGAATCTTGAAGAAACTCTCAAATACTTAAAGAACATACTTACTTTTATCCTTCAACATCACTTAGAATTAAGCCAAATGTAGATGATAAAGGAACAAGAAAGGCACTTCGATGCCATTAGATGGATGATCCCTGCCCTCAACAAAGAAGAACTTGAAGCGAATTCAGAAGGAACTCTGAACAAAGATAATGAAGAATGGGATGCTATAGAGGCAGATCCTATCTTCGGTGAAGAAGGATGGGTTTAAGTTCCAAGAAATGTTTGATTTGACATATGTGGTTTAATTTACTTTGATTTGGTTTGAATTGTTTGGTTTGATTTGATTTGGTTTAGATTAGTATGGTTTGGATTGATTTGAATATGGTGTGTAATATATGATCGAACATGGTGTGGTTTGATAAGAACATGATGTATATATTGATTGATTATGTTTAAAATTTTCATATCTCTCAAATTTACCTTACTATATTTTACTCATATTATTATCTGTCTCATTTATATTCTATTATACTGTGTTATTATCATATATGGTGCTATAGTATAAGATTTAGGGGGAGTTATGTAGTTTAGGATTAGTTTTTGTTGATGAAAAAGGGGGAGAATTATAAAATAAGTTAGATAGGCTTAGATTAAGGGGGAGTTAGTAGATTAAGGGGGAGTTGTTGGAATAAGGGGGAGTCAGAGTAGAATCAGAGTTTGATGGAGTATATTTTATAAACATAGGTTGTCATCATCAAAAAGGGGGAGATTGTTAGTTCCTGAGATGATGGTTTTGATGACAACAACCTTAGGACTTGTTATAAAATATAAATACTAATATTCTTGTCTAGATATATATGTATATGCAGGATATATATGCAAGTACGGAGAATGAAGACTGTACAGTATAAAGATTCAAGACTAAGTATACAGATTCAAGACCGACGAATTCAAGGTTGAAAAAATCAAGACTGAAGACTCATGAGTATCAAGAGTTCAAGAGTTCAAGATACCAAGATAAGTAATAGAGTCTAGATTCATGTTAAAACTTCATATTAGCGCCAAAATCTTTATTCGAATTTTAATTGTGGAATGGAATCCACCTTCCCACTTTAATAGTGGGATGGAACCCACGATCTTCTGTAGTGGAATGGAATCCACGAAATTTTCAAAATGATTTATTTTTTCAAAACCTTCCTTTTAAAATCATCTCTATCAATTTAAATATTTTAGCCTTAATTCAAAAACTATTTTTAATCATATTAATTTCAAAATCATCTCTTGTTTTTAAACTATCTCTTATTTTTAAACTATCTCTTGATTTTAATATTTTAGCTTTAATATATTTTATAAAAATCTATATTTAGTTTTTAATATTACTTCTATATTATAGATTATATATTTTATGATTACTTTCTAAAACTCTTTTATAAGTTTAAACTATATTGAAAATGGTTTACAAAGTTTAGAAATTGTTTTGACAAGTTTTAGAATAGAAATAATTTTAAAGCAAATTCTGTTTTCAAAAATAACATAGGCATGTCGACATCCCTCATCCCTCCATGTTGACATGGTAGCCGTAGAATTCAAATTTCAAATTTTCAAAAAAAGTGTCTATTCATCATAACCTTTCGCGAATGGACATGACCGTTGTTCTCCTATAAATACCAGTTGTTTTCAACGAATTTTAAGTTAGTATTTCTTCATTTCTTCACTTCTTCTTCTCCACTCAAATATTCTCTTATATTTCAAATGCTTTAACAAAATTCTGCCGAAATCCTAAGTGAATCAAACTCGATCGTCTCTAGTTTGATTCTCTGCCAATCTCTCTTAAAGATCTCAGTGTTATTCAGAGTTATAGGATCATTTGTAATCAAAGATCGAAAGATTGAAGTGTATCGAGTCTCTCTCTATCAAAGTGTGATTGGAAAGGGTGTGATTGTGGTCCGTAAATCAATTGGGTGTGATTGTAGCTTGTAAATCAATTAGGTGATCTTGTAGCCTGGTAATATCAAGATAGTTTGACCTAGACTCGGAGACAGGAGGGTGTATCTTATGGCCTTGAAATCGAGGTTGTAATATCGACATTATATTTGAAAAGAAATCTGCACAAGAAATTGTGTGAGACTGGATGTAGAGTAACTCTAAACCAGTATAAAATTCTGGTTGTTCTTTCCTTTACCACTTTCATTTACTATTTGCATCTGTGTCTGATTCTGTGATTGTCTCTATGTTTGTAAAATTGCATCTGTATGTGTTTAATTTGAAAAGATTTCAAAAATTCCATAAAATCCATTAAACACGATTCACCCCCCCTCCCCCCCCCCCCCACCTCTAGTGTTAATCCAGCATTAAGATCCATAATCTGCATTTCCTACATTATGGTTATAAGATGACCTATGCTCTGATACCAAATGAAAGTGCTGCTATGGATCGTAATATGGAATAGTCGCTAAGATATCTACTAGTGCGAAATAAAATGTAAGTAAATAGTAAAGTACATGACAACAGAGATTTTTATACTGGTTCGAACTCCCGTTCTACGTCCAGTCCCAGACTCCTTCTGGAATTTAACTATCAACACTCTCTTAACCCGGAGGAACGGGTATTACACTGCCAGAGCAACCGAACAGGACTTCTACCGCCTAGATAACCGAATAGGACTTTTACCGCCTGAGCAACCGAACAGGACTTCTACCGCCTAGATAACCGAATAGGACTTTTACCGCCTGAGCAACCGAACAGGACTTCTATAATACAGAATGTTTTCTTGACTATATGTGCTCTGTAGATAGCATGGATGAGTCTTTATAATACACCCTTCCTATAATCTTCTCCTTTATGGTATATAGTATTGTACATAAAGATTGGAAGCAGTTGTAATCACAAATAGGTTTGTGCTTAAATGTTCAAGTGATTTGAAAGCGTTTATGAAAGCAAATAGCAGAAAATAGTTTGCAAGAATATAGAATAGAATCAAAGAATAATATTGTATTTTGCAATCTGAAATCAAGGCTATTTATAGAGTTAAAAAGTTGTAACTCTTTATGAAAAGATTCGGCCAAGAGATACGGAAACAACTGTTGAATTAATAGATGTTTCTGTTTATTGAAAAGTGGTGACCGTTCAGAAAAATAGTCGTTATGAATATTCAGTCGACTGAAAATATGAATTAAGTAGACTGGAAATTCAAACGAATTTGAAATTTAAAAATATATTGAAAAGACACTTCATTCAGTCAACTGAACCGGGGTGTTTAGTCGACCGAATGTTCAAACCTTTTTATGCATGTATGCACGTTTCAGTCGACTGGATTCCCCTGTTCAGTCGACTGAAACTGTCACTTTAAGCCTTTTTAACTCAGTTTTAAATGCAAGTTATTTTATAAATTTATATAATTAAATCCAAGCTCATTAATTCGAGTAAGTTTTAAAAACTTGTGTATGTGTGTATACCACTTAGGAGAGATTTTAACAAATATTGATTTCTAACTAGACCATAGACAAACCAAATTTAAATGATGAAACTTATCTTCGAAATCTTTTGGTCTTCGATCTATTGTCGAGTAATATAGTATCTTCTACTGCAATTTTGGTTAGTTCATATAATATATACTTATATATTTGTCACAATCAAAACATCAAAATACTATGTTCTAACACTAAGAACCAATGTTGCTCCAGTAACACCGGGAAGGCCCCCAATCAAAGCCGTGCACCTCCATAAGTCGTACATTGCTTCTTGAGTCGTGGAACCACACTTTCGAAACATGAATTCCTCACGTTGATCGAAGAATGATAACATCAAGAAATTCCAAACCGTTCCGGATCGACGGGGCCATATCGATCCCAAAAGCCGTGCATCCCATAATCCGTGCACACTCCCAAAAGTGGTGCATACTCTTAAAAGCCACACATTTCATAAGCCGTGCACTCTTTTAAGTACCGGTATTGTCCTGGCAATGCTGGGAAACTCGTCTATTGCTGGACTAACAAGAATTCACTCCCACTATCTGGAGTAATGGGCATGAATACAGCAATGTCGCATGACTAGGAATTGGCAAAGAATTCTGTTTGTTGACTGACAAAATCTTTGGAATCGAGATGCTTAAATCACAAGTTATCGAAGATAGGAACCACAAAATAGACTTGGTTACAGACATCCAAAGAATCACATGGATCAACCGGTCATTTGTCAAGTGTTTGAAGTAAACAGCCCCGTGAACTGGGAGGTGCACACACCAATTCTTAACCAAAAAAAACCGAGTACTTCATAGTTTTGTTACTCCAAACAAAGAATTTGGTAGTAATTATAGGACTAAATGAAACAGTAATAAATAAAATTGCCATAAGTGCATGAAACATAGACAAATAGACAAATAAAGCTATAATCAAAATGTCAACAATGCATTACTTATAACATTTTTATACAAAGTCAAAATGTGGGGGCCGCACCCACACAATATCGGCCAACAAAAAGAAAAACACAGATGCTACAACAACAAAAGTAATAAGTTCAAACTCTACACTTGTACAAAACACGTATCAAACAAATCAATGCCCCAATATCCAGCTTCACTATTACTCGATCCTGTCAATGTTTCTTTCCACCACTTCCCTTCCCACCTTTGGTCGGAATTTTCTTCTTCTTCTCAAAATCCTTGCTAGGAGTTATGTCACTACTTGAAATATCAACTATCTCCTCTATGCCATCACTCCTCCCTATTCTTTGACTTTCTTGGAAGACTCCCCCTTGATCTTGCACTTCCGTGACTTGCGAGAGCTCCTTAAAGACTTTATCTTCCTTCTTAACGACCACTATCTACTGTTCAGTTCTACTTAGCTGGTTGATTTGGTCTTCCTACTCTCGAGCTTCAACTATTGTGAAATCGCCCTTCAGAGATATGGAAGGGTCATCCAGACCGTGCAACGCAACGATCTTCTCGAATTCTGGCCTTGATTGTGAGCCAGACACGGGCGTAGCAATCGAAGCGGCCATAGAAAAAAGCATCGAGGCAGTTGAAATAGTAGTAGGCAAATGGACCGAAGAGATCGGTAGGACAGTAGGAAAAGAGGACGGACCTCTAAGATCAAAAATGAAAGCATTCAATTCATCATATTCTTGTTGCGTGAGCTGAAAATTTCCAAACTCGAAAGAAATAAGAAGGCTACCTGCATCAGAAGAGTGGCTGAGAATTTCAATCTCATACTGCTCAACTTCTCCTTCTTTGGATGGTTGCATGATCTTTGGAGAAGTTCCAGGACCACCCAAGGCTTCCGAGATAGCTGTCGGAGGCGCAGACAACAAGGTAGTACCGGTTGAAATTGCTAACTAATCGCAAGGTTGTTTTGCTGATTCGCCGGGCCTGAAAGTGAAAGGCACTAATAGCGCTTTAGCAGATGTAGTTGCAGCAGCATCGGCAGCCTCCTATTCCCTCTCAATTTGAATGATCTTCCTACCCACTATCAAGCCTTCTTCGACTCTTCGTTGAGATAGGTGTCCTCCAACTCTTGCTCCGTGTATACATCCCCGTTCTCTCGGAAATAGGCCAGAACTTCTTTCCAAACCAAAGCAAATAGGGAAATTCAACACAATTTTTATAATAAATTTTCTCATCTCATTTCACAATAAGATTTCAATTTCATTACGTAATCCCAATTCGCAAACCACGTTCAAAGAAAATATAATTATTACAGCATATTCCAAGAGCGACATATGAAGATGCCCCCTTGGATGATCAGAGTCAAATTGGCATTTAATACAGCTTGACCATTACAACCTAAAAGCAGAATCAAAACACAGTGGAAAATAGATATATAGCTCCTACTAGCTAGGTTGTCTCGTGCACATCACCTGAAAAGCCCTTACTCTCAACCTACTAAAATGAGTACCCGAGAGTTTAAAGGGAAAACATGTTAGTCCTTGAGATAATGGTTTTGATGACAACAACCTTAGAATAAGATTATAAAATATAAATACTAACATTATAGTTTAGATATATATGTATATGCAGGATTTAACCATGTAGGTACAAAGAATGAAGACTGTACAGTATAGAGATTCAAGATATCAAGATTGAAGACTCATGAGTATCAAGATTATCAAGAGTTCAAGATTTTAAGATAAGTATTGAGTCTAGAATTATGTTAAAACTTCATAATAGCACTGAATTCTTCACTCCATTTTTCTTTTGAGATGGAACCCATTAGTGGCTTACAAACCCACGACAAGTAGTTTACAAACCTACGACAAGTGGCTTAAAAACCCACGAACATCCTGGTTTGTACAAGTTCTTGAGTCATGATATGATGAGATATTCTGCAGGAAGAAGCTTGCAAAACTACTTCAAAATGATTTTCAAAACTACTTCAGAATGATTTTCAAAACTGCTTTTCAAAATGTTTTAGCCTTAAAAATTATCTTTTCAAAAAGATGTTTTAGCCTTAAAATATTCTTTGTTTTTGTTTTTAATAAACTCTTGTTTTAAACTATCTTTTAATTATAATATATTTATACTTAGATTTAAATATAAAATTATAGTAAAATTTTATATATATTATTCTCTATATTCATCTATGTATTTTATTTATAGTCAAGTATATTTATAAAGTTTAAATAGTTTTTAATATAAGATAAAGGTTATTTTCAAAGAAAATCAAATCTTCAAAAAAATGCTTTGGGATGTCGACATGCCCTAGTACCCCATGTCGACATAGTGACAGTTAGATTCAAAAATTTGAATTTCAAAAGAAGTGTCTATTCGCCATAACCTTTCACGAATGGACATGGCTGTTGTTCTTCTATAAATAGGGGTTAGTTTCAATGAATTTATATATAGATTTTCTGGTTTTTCATTTCTCTTCTTCTTCCACATTTTCTTATTCAAAATCCTATCATCACTCTGCCGAAATCAACATTGAATCTAACTAGATCATCTCTGGTTTGATTCTCTATCACTATCTCAACAAGATCCCAGTGCTATTCAGAGTTATAGGCTTCTTTGTAACCTATCTAGCGAGGAAAGGTGTGATTGTAGCCTTGGAAATCAATCAAGTGAGAAAAGATGTGATTATAGCCTTGAGAAATCAATTGGGTGAACTTGTTACCCGGAAATCAAGTATCTCTACCCAAAGGATTGTGATTCTGGAGGGTGTACCTCGTTGCCTTGAAATCAAGGGTTGTAATTGTTGAATTGCTTTTGAAAGGAAATCCATACTTAGTTGTGCGGGACTGGATGTAGGGTAACTCCGAACCAGTATAAAATCCAGTGTGTTCTTTCCTTTACTGCATTTACTTTATTTCTGCATCTGTGTTTGATTTTGTGATTATATCTGTATCTGAATATTGCATACATTTGTGTACAAATCAACAATAACTCAAAAAGATTTAGTAATTTCTTATAAACACTATTCACCTCCCCCCTCTAGTGTTCATTCTAGCCTTAAGATCCATATTCCGCATTCCTCACATTTGGTATCGGAGCAAGGTTTTCAAAAGTTTCATAATCTGATTTTTGAAAAAGTTTTTTAAAAAATGGCTATATTTAAGAAATTTGTTAATGCATGTTTAGAAATATTCAGATCATCATTGTCTCTTGAGTCTGCATATAATCAATATTCAAATAAAAGTTGTCTACTAAGATTGTTTGATGTGCAGGAATCATGCTTTATGGGAGTTGAGGAATTAATCCAGAACAAAAAAATTGTGCGGATCAAAAAGAACAAATGGATACTTGATAGTGGATGTTCTAGACACATGACTGGGAATCCAGATATGCTGAATAATATAATATACAAAGACGGAGGACTGGTTAACTTTGGAGATAATTCAAAAGGTTATGTGATCGGCATCGGCAAAGTCGGTAACTCTGAAACTCCTATTATTACTAATGTTTTGCTAGTTAAGAATCAGAAACACAATCTGTTAAGTATAAGTCAACTATGCGATAAAGGATATAAAATTAAATTTGAAAAAGATAGGTGTCACATTGAAGATAATAATTCAACCATAATATTTGAGGGAATTAGGAAAAAGTATATTTATATTCTTAGTATGAAAATTTCAAATGATAACTTGTGTCTTTTGGCAAATGCAAGTGACCCTTGGATTTGGCATAAGAGATTTGGGCATTTGAATTTCAAACTCTTATCTAGACTGTCAAAACATGATCTAGTAAGAGGCCTCCCTAAAATGAATTTTTAAGTAGATAGTCTATGTGATGCATGTCAACTAGGAAAACTTAGAAAAATCTCTTTTAAATTAAAAAATATAATTTCTACTTCAAAACCTCTTGAATTACTTCATATTGATCTATTTGGTCCATCTCAAATTCTATCAATAAATAATAGTAAATATGTTTTTGTAATTGTAGATGATTATTCTAGATTTACATGGACAATATTTTTAAAGCATAAAAGTGATGCTTTTGAATATTTTAAGAATTTTTCAAAAAGGGTTCAAAATCAACTTTCTCAAAAAATTATAACCATTCGTAGTGATCACGGTGGTGAATTTGAAAATGAAAAGTTTGAAGAATTCTGCAATAAAAAGGGAATAATTCACAATTTTCATTTCCAAGAACTCCACAACAAAACGGAGTAGTAGAATGTAAAAATAGGACGATTCAAGAGTGTGCGAGAACTATGCTTTTTGATAGTAGTTTACCAAAGTACTTTTGGGCAGAAGCAGTTGCTACCACCTGTTATATTTTAAATAGAATTTTAATTAGACCTTTAACTGATAAGACATCTTATGAACTTATTTACTCAAAGAAACCTAAGGTATCTTATTTTAGAATTTTTGGAAGTAAATGTTTTATTTTAAATACAAAAGATAACTTAGATAAATTTGATCCTAAATCCGACAAAGGTATCTTTATCAGATACTCTAATAGAAGTAAAGCGTACAGAGTATTTAATTTAAGAACTAATACCATTGAAGGAACAATGCATGTTTCATTTGATGAAAATTTCAAAAATTTTGAAGAAATAAATGATGAAGAGGATTTAATCACTCAAAACCAAGAGTCAACTGAAACTAATAATAATTAAATCATCCTAATAAAAGGATTAAACTTTTAAAAGATGACCCTATAGAAAATATACTTGGAGATATGCAATCTGTTGTTAAAACTAGAAACCAACTAAGTCAAATAAGTAATATAGCTTTTATATCAACTATTGGACCCAAAAATCCAAAAGAAGCATCAACTGATGATTCATGAATTTTGGCTATGCAAGAAGAATTAAATCAATTCACTAGAAATGATGTTTGGGAACTTGTTCCTAGACCTGAAAATAAAACAATAATTGGAACTAAATGGGTTTATAAAAATAAAATGAATGAACAAGGAGAGGTTGTTAGAAATAAAGCCCGGTTAGTCGCTCAAGGTTATTGTCAAGAAGAAGGAATAGATTTTGATGAAACCTTTGCCCCCGTAGCAAGATTAGAAGCCATTAGGATTCTACTTGCTTTCGCAAATCATAATAATTTCAAATTATTTCAAATGGATGTTAAAAGTGCATTTTTAAATGGTTTTGTAAAAGAAGTAGAAGTATTTGTTGAACAACCACCACTTTTTGAAAATGATAAATTTCCAAATCATGTTTACAAACTTAAGAAAGCTCTATATGGTCTAAAGCAAGCTCCTAGAGCCTGGTATGATAAACTAAGATCTTACTTGTAACAATCAAATTTTGAAATAGGTAAAGTAGATAATACTCTTTTTATTAAAAGAAATAAAAATGATATTCAACTAGTACAAGTCTACGTAGATGATATCATTTTTGGATCAACTAATTTTGAAATGAATAAAGAATTTTCTGAAATAATGACAAAAGAGTTTGAGATGAGTCATATGAGTGAATTAAATTTCTTTTTAGGATTACAAATAAAACAATTAGATAATGGTATCTTTATTAGTCAAGAAAAATATGCTAAATACCTAGTTAGTAAATTTGGTTTGACTACTGCGAGTGGAAAACCCACTCCCATGGCAACCAATGAGTACCTTAGTAAAGAAGATCTCTCGAAAGATGTAAATCAAAAATTATATAGAGGAATGATTGGATCACTACTCTATATCACTGCGAGTAGACCTGATATCATGCATAGTGTTTGTCTCTGTGCAAGATATCAATCCCAACCTAAAGAAACTCACTTAAAAGCTGTAAAAAGTATTATAAGATATGTTAAACACACCTTTGATTATGGCTTATTTTATCCTAAAAATGATTCGTTTGACTTAATATCTTACTGTGATGCTGATTATGCTGGTTGTAAATCAGACCGAAAAAGTACAAGTGGAACTTGTCACTTTTTAGGACATTCTCTGATTTTCTGGTTTAGTAAAAAGCAAAACACAATTTCTCTATCAACAACTGAAGCAGAGTATATTTCTGCTGCTTTGGCTTGTTCTCAAGTAATATATATGCAACAAACTTTAAAAGATTTTGGTTTAAATATCTCAAAATCACCAATTTATTATGATAATACTAGTGCAATAAATTTATCCAAAAATACTACTCAACATGCTCAAACTAAACATATTGATATCAGACACCATTTTCTCAAAGATAATATAAGTAGAGAAGTAATTACTCTCGACTATATCAATTCTGAAAATCAAATTGCTGATATCTTAACAAAACCCTTAAATGAATCTACATTTACAAAATTAAGAAGAGAATTAGGTATTTGTTCATTAACTGAAATATAAAATATAAATAACAAAGTATAATTAAAAATTAAATCAAAATAAATCAAATAGTAAAAATATTGAGCCATGTCGACATCCCCCTATACCCATGTCGACATATAACGTTTTTTTTTTTATTTTAAAATTTTTTCCCACCAAAATTCAAATAATTGGTTATATATTCTTCTTATTTTCAAAATTTTCTTCATTCTCTCTGTTCTTTTTCTGTTCTATCTTCTGAAATCAATTTATCAATGGCCTCCTCTTCCAAATCAAACATAAAATCAACCTTTTCGTTCCCTTCTCCTACCTCTGGTCCGTTCCAACGTACTACGCTCACCCGAGTGACAAAAATGGAGGATTCTCTGAAGGATGCAATTCAGTTAATGACTGAAATTCAAATAGTGCAACTCCGAATGGCAAAAGAAGAGGAAAAGCAAGGGAAAATCCTTAGAAATTTGCAAAAATTCTAATGGACAATCATGCTAATCCAATCTTGATTGATGAGGACTCTTCAGGAGATCATGAACAAGAGGAAAGTGAAGAAGAAGTAGAACCAATGGAAGAAGAGCATGCAGAAGACAATGACAAAGTCATTTGCGTTGGCGAAGTATGTTTTGACAAGGATGGAAACTTGGTTGAACAACGTGGAAATTTCTGTTTCCATTATCCAAATTGTTCGATCCATAGATCTCCAATTGTCAAAGATACTCAGTAGTTTCTTCTTTTTCGTTTTTCATCGTTATGTGTATATTTGTCATGTTGTACGAAAATGTAAATTTAAACATATATATATATAAATATTGTGTGTTCTTATATATGATTCCTATATATATAAGTATTATATAGGTACTTGGTTAGGAATGTTAGTGGTTTAGGACTAAGTTTTAGGTTTACAAGTAAGTATTAATTATGTATGATAACACTATCATTATAATCATATAGGATATTAGACTAAGAGTTATATAGTTTGGAGTTAGTTTGTTTTTGTTGATGACAAAGGGGGAGAAATATAAAATAGAAGAGTTAGGCATAGATTAAGGGGGAGTTATCAGTTTTAGGGGGAGTTATTAGGATAGAAGTAATATTTTATAAACAAAGGTTGTCATCATCAAAAAGGGGGAGATTGTTAGTCCTTGAGATAATGGTTTTAATGACAACAACCTTAGAATAAGATTATAAAATATAAATACTAACATTATAGTTTAGATATATATGTATATGCAGGATTCAACCATGCATGTACAAAGAATGAAGACTGTACAGTATAGAGATTCAAGATATCAAGATTGAAGACTCATGAGTATCAAGATTATCAAGAGTTCAAGATTTCAAGATAAGTATTGAGTCTAGAATTATGTTAAAACTTCATAATAGCACTGAAATCTTCACTCCATTTTTCTTTTGGGATGGAACCCATTTCTATCTTTTTAGTGGCTTACAAACCCACGACAAGTAGCTTACAAACCTACGACAAGTGGCTTACAAACCCACGAACATCCTGGTTTTGTACAAGTTCTCGAGTCCTGATATGATGAGATATTCTATAGGAAGAAGCTTGCAAAACTACTTCAAAATGATTTTCAAAACTACTTCAGAATGATTTTCAAAACTGCTTTTCAAAATGTTTTAGCCTTAAAAATTATCTTTTCAAATGATTTTCAAAAAGCTGTTTTAGCCTTAAAATATTCTTTGTTTTAGTTTTTAATAAACTCTTGTTTTAAACTTCGTTTGTTCTAAACTATCTTTTAAATATAATATATTTATACTTAGATTTAAATATAAAATTATAGTAAAATTTTATATATATTATTCTCTATATTTATCTATGTATTTTATCTATAGTCAAGTATATTTATAAAGTTTAAATAGTTTTTAATATAAGATAAAGGTTATTTTCAAAGAAAAACAAATCTTCAAAAAATGCTTTGGGATGTCGACATGCCCTAGTACCCTATGTCGACATAGTAACAGTTAGATTCAAAATTTTGAATTTCAAAAGAAGTGTCTATTCGCCATAACCTTTCACGAATGGACATGGCTGTTGTTCTTCTATAAATAGGGGTTAGTTTCAACGAATTTATATATAGATTTTCTGGTTTTTCACTTCTCTTCTTCTTCCACATTTTCTTATTCAAAATCCTATCATCACTCTGCTGAAATCAACATTGAATCTAACTAGATCATCTCTGGTTTGATTCTCTATCACTATCTCAACAAGATCCCGGTGCTATTCAGAGTTATAGGCTTCTTTGTAACCTATCTAGCGAGGAAAGGTGTGATTGTAGCCTTGGAAATCAATCAAGTGAGAAAAGGTGTGATTATAGCCTTGAGAAATCAATTGGGTGAACTTGTTGCTCGGAAATCAAGTATCTCTACCCAGAGGATTGTGATTCTAGAGTGTGTACCTCGTTGCCTTGAAATCGAGGGTTGTAATTGTTGAATTCCTTTTGAAAGAAAATCCGTACTTAGTTGTGCGGGACTAGATGTAGGGTAACTCTGAACCAGTATAAAATCCGGTCTGTTCTTTCCTTTACTGCATTTACTTTATTTCTGCATCTATGTTTGATTCTGTGATTATATCTGTGTTTGAATATTGCATACATTTATGTACAAATCAACAATAACTCAAAAAGATCTAGTAATTTCTTATAAACACTATTCCCCCCCCCCTCTAGTGTTCATTCTAGCCTTAAGATCCATATTCCGCATTCCTCACAAAACAAAAACTTCGGGTCAGACAAAAAGTCTGGTGTGAATAATAATCTACACCTCAAACCAATAGATATTATACTGAAACGACGCCATTGTGCAGAACGGGTTTCCCCTCACTAGTACACCCAATTAAACATCTCAACCATATACTGTACTCTTGCATCCACAATGGTTATAACATAATAGTATGATAGTGTATAAACATGTCATATGTATCGGATTACTCATCCCTCATTTATTAGACTACCCATCTAAGTTCTTATTGACTACTCGTCGTATATTCATGTGGACAACCCATCCCACATTTTATTTTTACTTAAACTAGTGTGGGTTGTCCATCTCACATTTTATCATTTAAACTGATGCGGACTATCCATCTCATGTCTCATAGTTTTCCTAGGATGACTACTGTGCAGTTAAAGCGCTCGGCAGATTCAATGCGGTGGAGGTGCAAAAAGTCATAGCGGGGATACAGCGAAGATATAGTGAGATATAGCGGATGACTCTAAAATAGCATATAAAACTCATATTTAATGTTTTTACAAATATATAAATGGTAATTAAATGAAAAATTAACATTCAATTGAATTATAATTAATACATAAATAATTTTAAATAAAAACATGTGCGAATATACTGTAAATAAACGTAAAACTATTATATAACATAATTGAATTTAGTACAATATTAGAGTATTTTCATTTCTGAAAATATATTAAAAATTCAATTAAATAAACTAATTTCATGATTTTTATAATGTATAAATTTCATTTTTTAATTCATTTCTTTTAAAGAAGATATAGCGGAAATAGCGAAATATAGCGGGAATAACGGGATATAGCGAAAATAGCGGGGATTAAAGCGGAAAGGCTATATTTGAGGCTATATGGAAAAATCATAGCGGTAGAAATCCGCTATGAGATATAGCAGGGTTATATCGGGGTAATAGCGGGGTATTAACTATACAGGATGACTATGAACCTTTAAATTAACCAATTAAAGACTATCCATCTTCGGCATAATGCAGACTTTCCATCATACATCTCATAGTTTTCCTAGGATGAATATGAACCCATCACTTGGCCATTTAATTCATGTTACCCACATGTTTCTATTTATCCCATGCTACCTACATGTTTAACTTTACTCCATGCTACCCACATGTTCAACATTAATACGTGATGTCCACATGTATAACTTATTTCTATTAGTGTCCCCAATTAAGTTATTTTCCCTTAGTTATTTTAATTTCATGATGACATACATTGGTAATCCCCAAAAAAATTCATGTCAAACTCATTAAGATATACCTTAGTGTCATCCTTAAGGTTCGAAGTTAAAATCATGCAACAAATGGCTCTCCGCTGTTTATCAGCTTGATGTGCATTAACGTCAACATCTATACCATGTCGATGTAAAAGTATAAAGCTTTTAAGACTTGAAGACTAAAACATGCGGCATCATGAGCCTCGATGACAATGAAGTCATCGATCCTCATGACACATAGGCTATTCGCATATAAGAAACTTGAAGACTAGTTAAAATCGGCATGAGGTAAACTCAACGATAAGTTTAAAAGCGGCCTGTCTAGGCTCGATGACAAGTTGACAGTGGCATGGGGTAGGCTCGATGACCATCTGCGTCTTCGAGGCCCAAAGCTCGAAGTCACTTATAAAATAGTGCGACATCAATGTTATAAAGTTTGGCAAGTATAGACATCGATATCGCCATGTCGAGGCCTATCCCTTTTTATCTTTGTTACTTTGGCCTCGACGAGGCTCAAAACCAATCTGATGCATGCCAAACTCGTTGACATCATGCGGTATTGTTTTGTTCCGCGTCGATGACATTGGGATGGGGAGATATGGCTCTACATAGTCAATATCGACATGGTAAATCTGTAATTAACCTGAAAACTGCCAAATTACTATAAAAGAATATTACTTTTCACCAAACCTCTATAATTTATCAAAAGCTTATTAGCTAGCAAAACTTATCAATTTTGTTCACTGAAAAACTACCGCACCCTATTTCCAAGATCCAAAACATTATTTCAAATAATTAACTAACAACCATAATTAATTAACCTTTTATATGTTTATTCTAGCACAAATAATTCTTCATAATTCAAAATTACAAGAGAAAAATCCCAAAAATTCATAGAAATTAGAGAATATATTTCTCTGCATCATATAAAATTTTAGAGTCCAAAACCTCATTTAATTATTTAAAATGATTAAAACCCGTAATTAAGTCATTCCCTCCATAGGAAATTCATAAAACAATCTCTATGATTCAGAAAATTACGAAATTAAAAACCCATCTCCAAAATAATGTTTTCGTTAACATATCAATATTTCAAATCATTTGGAGGACAAAAACTTCTGATTTAACCCCACATTAAACCATTTATAATAAATTTCAAAAATTCTCATTAACCTTTATTTTATCCAAATAATGATTATTAGATCATAACTTGACCAATCAAACACATAAGATTCGGGTATTACCCATAACCGAATCAAAAAAAGGATTTAAGAGATGATAAGTGTTATTTTTCACCTTCGATTAATGGTTGGAGTTGAGATTTGCTGTAACTCTTAATCCTAAACTTGTTTTCCCTTGAATCCTAGATTTGATCTCCCTATTGCTTCCTAATGACGAGTCTTGATTGAACTTTCATTTTGGTTGTTTTTGTTGTGAATATGAGAATGATGTAGGAGGTGTTTAATGAATGAAGGATTTATCTATGCCTATTTTGCATCTCCCATGTATTCTTCTATGTGTATTAATTTTAAAACAATCGTACTTAGTTCACTAGTTTGGCATGACCATGCTAATTAACCAAATCTCATTCTCCCTAATACATTATTCTATGTAATCTATCCAATTAGATGTTCTGAATAATGTTAACTAAAATTTAGGGACGTGTTACAACTCGATGAGGTCCAACAGAGTAACGATGTAAAACCAAATAATTCATAAAGTAGAAAAAATATCATGATTTTGATTCACTCTCCTCCTATTTGTAGATTCGATCAGCGAAAAAAACTCCGATAATATGTATTGTCCACCTTCCCTTAGCTCCATAATATGTATTGTCCATGGTTCGTCCTTGGATTTCCTCGAATTGTCTTCGTTAGCTCGCATTTATGGCTTGTTACCAAGTTGAGGGCTACAACTCGATACCGAGTTGATACTTGAGATGTCTTTTAAGGGAAGTTCTCTCTATAGCATGGTTCGTTTGGGAAGATGGTAAGTTCCTATCAAATGGCAAGCAGGGTTCTGTATCAACTCTTTGGACTTCCACTGGATTCTAGTCTCCAAAGTTAGGATTCGAGATTTCTGGTTTGTTTTCTGACCGTTCAATGGTTCTAGCTCGTCCAGATATGACATGGTTCAAAGGTAGGATAACAACAACTATAACAAATGATTCAACAACCAAGTTGGCTGTCAAAGCACACAACTTAGTTGACATAACTAGGGGATTATGGACTATTGCCCATCCAACTTTCATTATTCCAGCATAAACATAGTTACATTAAGCTCATATTTAGCCAAACTCAGTTCACAATATGAGGGCCATGATCTTTTAAAGTGTTCATGAATAAATAGCATACTTAACCTTATCAACCAAAACCACCACATATATTCGAGAAAGTGATTTTTTCCCAACCATTCCATCACAATTTCCATCACCCGCTTCTCTTGGATTAGCAAGAATAGAAACAGCCATTGAAGAAGAAAGGAGTTCTTCATTACTATCACTTGAACCGGTAAAGTTTTTACTGTTGCTGACAATGGCTTGTTCATTAAGTGGTATTGGCTTTCTGCTTAAAATATTAAGGCCTATTTGATTTATTTTGAATTTTACGTTTTATATTTTCAACATTAATTACAAAATATGGGATGAGTTAAGGAAGGATGGGGGAATATGAAGGGGAAGACAAAGAGGATGGAAGGATGGCGGAATAAATGATTGCTTATGGTGTTTTTGTTATTTTTCAAAACACAAAAAATAAAAAATAAAATTATTTTTTATTTTGTATGTCCACTTCGTTTTCTAAGTTGGCCAACTTTAACAAAATACATGCATCGTGTGCATTTTTGTATGAACGAAAACACACAACTAAAATAACAAATCAATCGTAGCTTAGATTTCTTTTGTTCTTGATGATTTTTTTTCAATGGGGTTTGTTGGTGGTGTTTGTAGGTGATGTTTCGGGAATGATGGGAGTTGATGATATTTCTAAATGGTATATTTTTGAAATAATTCAATACTGGACCTGCAGATACTCACGGAGAACTTGGTTTGAGTGCTAACCTAACAGTGCGTAAAATTTACTGCATTGATACGAAGTAAATAGCAGACTCAAGATCATGTAAGCAGAAAAATTCTGTGCTTGCATTTTATGCAATCTATTTTCAATAGGAAAACAAATGTTTTATTCAGTTTATACACTATAAATGTTATAACACTGGTCAAACTCTTCTGCGATTCCAGAAACTAACATTTGTTTATAAAAGTTATATACTGGCATAAATAGGGTACAGACTTGAAGTTTGCATAGAATCATGATGCATTAACTAAAGTGTTGCTCTTCGCATAATACAAAGTCGGGTTATACCACTGAATGTAACCAGTAGTCTTATTTGTTCAGTTATCCATTTGCTAACAAAAAAAATTAAAAATAATTTAAACGTTATTAATAATTGTTAATCATATTTACCCTTCGTAGCTAAAATTACTTATAAAAGATTTATTTTCATACAAATCCTATTCCAATTAACTTTGCATTCCTACATCTATGTGGCTCGACTGGTGAAATGGTCTCCCTCTTCAAAAAATATGTTTTTTTACTTATTCACAAAGGATTACCGAGGAATTATCCATATTAAAGATCGTCATTATGATATAGGTCTTCCTGTTCCACAGAAGAAGAAGAAAGTAGATAAAATGATAGATTGAGTCCGTAAAATCTATTTACACTATTTATATAGACATTATTAAATAGAAATAAAGAAAAGGAGAATTTTTTTAAAGGAAAAAGTATATTAAATTTTTAATGACTAGGACACGGGTCACGTAATTTTTCGAAAGGATAGCCCAAAGCCCAAACACGACTGTTCCCATCAAAAACTAAATCGCTCAACTTTTTTCCCACCAAATTCATTCTTCTCATCGTTCATCCTTAAAATAATATATTAGAAACTCATGTTTGAAATTTTCATAAAATAAGCAACATGAAAGGTAAAAGGGGGATCTCGGCTAGGCCTGGGAGGAGTGGAGATGGCAGAAGTAGGTGGCAGATCGGGTGAGGTAGCAGGCGGATCTGGCGAAGGATTGGTGAGCGTGGGCGTGGTTCTAGGTGGCATGAAGGAAGGTGGATGTGCATGGCAAAACAATGGACATGAGTAGATGATAAAGGAGGTACAGACAAAGAACAAAATGAAATTTGAAAATGAAGGGATAGTCTAAAAATGAAGTGGGCGCTGACGTTCAAAGCTCTAGGAATATGAGTTGGAAAATGAATGAGTGGAGAAGGCAATGCACAAAAAGGAGGTACAGGCAAAGAATAAAACGACCAATAAACCAAAATGATGAAAACAACGAAATGTTGGAAAAAGCACAAAGGAAAGGCAGGAAACCATAATTTAGAAGGTTCACACAAAAAAGCAGAGGCCAACTGAAGAAGAGACGAACTTGATAAAACAATAAACATTATTAGTCTTAGTTTAGTGTATTATAGGTGTCGGTTGTTATCACTTTTGTTTCAATTTAGTGTATTAGTATTAGTTTATTGTATTCTAGTTAACAATTTTATTATCAGTTTGGTGTATTAGTATCAGTGGAAGAGACTGATACCTAGTAGCTATTTGTTTGAAGTTGACGCTTACTTATTTTATAAGTTATTTTGATTGGTATTTATAACAAAACTGATACCTATGTATATGCAAAAATGATATCTAGTTTTCTGTTTGATATAAGTTGATCCTCTGTAAATTTAATTATTTATTTGGTCGTCATGTATGACAAAAGTGATATCAAAATAGTGCAAAACTGATACCTAGTGGCTGCATGATTGGAATTCGTGCTTAATTATTTTATAAATTATTTTGACTATTATTTATAACAAAACTGATACATAATTTATGTTTGATAAAATTTAACTGTAATTTTAATTATTCATTTGACCGTCATGTATGACAAACTTGATAAAACAATAAACATTATTAGTCTCAGTTTAGTGTATTATAGGTATCGGTAGAAAAACTACTATAGTTCTGTTATCACTTTTGTTTCAATTTAATGTATTAGTATCAGTTTATTGTGTTCTAGTTAACATTTTATTATCAGTTTGGTGTATTAGTATTAGTGGAAGAGAATAATATCTAGTAGCTATTTGTTTGAAGTTGACACTTACTTATTTTATAAGTTATTTTGACTGGTATCTATAACGAAACTTATACCTATGTATATGCAAAAATGATACCTAGTTTATGTTTGATATAAGTTGATCCTCTGTAAATTTAATTATTTATATGGTCATCATGTATGACAAAAGTGATACCAAAATAGTGCAAAACTGATACCTATTGGCTGTATGATTGGAATTCATGCTTGGTTATTTTATAAATTATTTTGATTGTTATTTATAACAAAACTGATACTATATATATGCAAAACTGATATCTAATTTCTGTTTGATAAAATTTGATGCTCTGTAATTTTAATTATTCATTTGACCGTCATGTATGAAAAAAGTGATATAAAAATAATGCAAAACTTATACCTAGTAGCTTTTTTTTTTGGAGTTGATGCCTAGTTATTATATAAATTATTTGACTGTAATCTGTATTAAAACTGATACCAAAATATATGCAAAAATAATACCTAACATTGATACTAAAAGTGTTAATTATTTTATTTCAAAGCATATGATCTGTTTGCATCATTATCTCTTAAATACAATATTAAATATTTGTTACATACCTGTTACTACAAGTGATGCAAATTGATACTAACAATATATATTACTTTAAACAGGGTTGACCGCGGTATTTATCTTATGATATTCATCATATCATCGAACAGAAGCCAAACACCGATCAAAATAAAACCTAAACAAATGTTGCAAATAAGAGCAAGAATCGTGTATGACATATTGACGGACAATGATCACTGCTAGAATTTAGCCTAGTTCATGTCAACACTCGAAGAAGAAAATATACAAAAGTGAATTTGTTGTAAAAACTACTGTGATGTCCAGTTCAATTAATATACATTTGAGATGTTATGTCAGAATTAATTGAATTTAACTTTGTTTTAATGTGGATATAAACACTAGTTGAAATTATTTCAATTTGTTGTAAAAACTACGATCTTATATATGATGTTGTAAAAATTAGCTCTGTTTAACTTTTCTTACACGTGATGTTATGTTATGATGGTATATTATATTAATTTATACTTGAAACTGATACTACAGTGTGCATGAACTGATACTATTTTTTGTCATACCTGAAACTGATACTGATAATAATATAATGAAAAACTGATACCATGTTCTGTTATACCTGAAACCGATATTAATAACATGCAAAAACTAAAATTGGTATAACCGATACTAATAACATGCAAAAACTGATATTATATTTTCTAATACCTAAAAATGATACTAGTAACATGCAAAAACTAATACCATGTTTTTACATGCCTGAAACTTAACTAATATTGAATAAACTAACCAGCATCACCACATAACCTACAAACAAACAAATAATAAAACTGATGCTAGTTATACTACAAAACTAATACTTAAAATGCAACTACAAATTTTACTGTATAACCTACAAATAAATAATAAAACTGATACTACTTGTACTACAAAATTGATACGGTAAATGAAACTAGAAATGATACTATATAACCAAGTTCAATTACAAAGAGCAAGTCAATGACAAATTCAAAGTATGTTAAACCAATATGCTTATATAACCAGGTTCAATTACATAAAATTGCCAAAAATATCATACAACGAAGTATAAATCTCAACAAATTCATAAAAACAAGAAAAACAAATCATATCTTCTTAGAAGCTTGACAATTACGATTATTGCGACGAAATTTCTTTCATACACCACATATATTTTGCTTATTTTCAAAATATGCAAATCCTCCTTTCCGTTTTACAGAAAGTCTACCGGCACCACGTTTCTCCTTAGGTGGCTTTATTTTCAACACTTGCATCAATAATAGGCTTATCAAAATTAGGAATATGATTAATAGCATTAGCATAAGAAGAACGATAAGTATCCATGGTAAAATAATACTCAACATTTTCTTGAAGCATTTGTTCCATATGAAGATAACAATAACCATGAAAGGATGAAGGAAAAACTTCACGAACACCTAAAATCAAACCTCGATGGCGATCCAACATAAAAAACCAAATCACGATCTTCTTGAAGCATTTATTTTAAATGATTCAAAAATCATTTTCAATTATCCACATTTTCTAGATAAACTATACCCATATCTAAAGGAAAAAACCCTGCAAATAAAAAAACATTAAAACAAATTTAATCCAGTGTTAACTTAAAACTGATACCTAAAAACTGCTACCTGAAAACTAGTACCTAAAAACTGACACCTAAAAAGTAATAACTAAATTCCGATATTATATAGTAAAGCATGTTTAAATTCTGATACCTAAAAATTGATATTAAGCAATAATCTAATATACACTAATGTCAGAAATGCAATACTATAAAATATCATTTTTTTACAACAACTAATACTACAAAGTATCAACCACGATAACTTTATTCTCAAGCATGTAAGAAATCTCAATGGACAAAGGAGTAAGTTGGGACCAATAATGACAAATTTCATTCTTCAGATCATAAAAAGAATAATCAAAAGACAACCAAGTGCTAAAAGTATTATCATTGAATACAAACAAAATAAGAAGACTATTATCACAACTGCAAAAAACATCAGTAAAAAAATGTTTGCTTCAGATAGGTCTGTAAATCAAACCAGACAGCCCGACGTCCGTCCGTGTTCGTCCCGAAAATTAGTTCAATCGTTAGACTGTCCGTATAAATGACGAGCTGGATTCAAACATATTTCTCTGTTCACTCGAAAATTTCGATCCGAGCTCAAACAAGGCATGTCCAAACCGAAATAGTCCGTGAACAGATACAAATATATAATCTGAAAAGTCAAACTATTAGCTCACATCACATATCTAAATGCAGTAGACTTTTGACATTTCTTCTTCCCATAGAAAGATATACGAAAATCCATCAGAATAGTTATCTTCCAATTCCCACACATAATTAATCTAATTCCATCTTTCCCAATAAAAAACGCATGATCTTCTCTATATGAATCGTCGGTTTTATTAACTCCATCTACTGTTTCAAATCAGTCCTGGTTCTCAACCCTAATTCAGTTCAGCATTATAAATATTTCTCAATTAGAGAATCCATCAGATAATCAAGTTAAAAGTATCTTCTCTCTTAATTCTAACCGTGATTTCATGGCTTCTTCATCACAACCTACTGGTAAGCATAATATTTCATTTTTAATTTCAAATTTTAAACAAAAAATGATTATTTTATTTGCTTTTTGTTTTGTCATATAGTATAATAATGAGTATCCATGTGGCATTGGATTACAGTAGTACACTGAAAACAAATCATACATGTAAAGTTTTGGAAATTGTTGATGTTAGTAGTTTTTATGTGCAGAATTTTTGCACTTCTTCATAGTTGTTTCAATTCTTATTTTAGTTTCCAATAATGCTAATTTTCCTACTGTTTTTTCCCATTGAAGTTGATAGTCATTTTCCGCTAAAAGATAAATATGAACATGCATATTTTATATCTATTAATAGTGGATATGAAGAGACTGTAGTTTGGTAAAAAAAATTGAAATTTCAGTTATTTTTGTTTGAGGTTTGTATGAATTTGGTAATCATTCTTACATATGAACGTGTTTGGTACCAAAATTTTACCATTTTCTAATTAATAGCTTGTAACTATGAACATGTTTATTCTCTGATCGTTAATTACAGATATGATGAGATAATATTTTAGCAATAAAATTTCATTGTTTTTTATCTTTATTCCAGGTTTTGATAGTTTTGATACTTATTCCTTAATATTAGATACTATTATATTTAATATATGGGTATGTAGTAGATCTATTAAACTAAAAAATTAAACATCAAAACAAAGCATGATAATCTTCATCCATTCAACATAGTGATTACTAACTTTCCATTTAACTACAGTTTCATAATTTAGCTATCACGGATTAGTTTAGTATCGTTTCATCCTTAATTTTGCATTATTTTTAGGTGATAATGATGACATGAATGACAAACAAACACAAGAAATACTCATCGGTGATGATGATGGACAACCTATGAAAGAAGGAGATGGAGAACAGGCAAATCTTAAAGATGAGAGAGATGTTAAAGAGATTGAAGAAAAAGCACGAAAAAGAAAATCAAAAGTTTGGCTTGAGTTTGAACGACATACAGAAGAAGCTAAAGATGGCACGATAAGAAAATATGGTATGTGTATCCATTGCGAACAAAAAATAACAATTACTAAGGATGGAAGTACAACTACATTTAAAAGACATTTAAACAAGTGTCGTGTTCGCATCGTAAAACAAAAACAGCAGAAAATTTTAGGTAAAAGTATATTCAAAGAGAAAGCATCTAATGATAGTGGTTTCATTGGAAAATTGGCTCTTTATAAATATGACAAGACAAAGATTAAGAAAATAATGGCTACAACGATTATTGGGCATGAATATCCATTTAGAATGGTTGAACATGAATTTTTTATCTTGTATTCTCAAATGTTGAATCCTGAATTTGAAAAATTATCGAGAGTAACCATAAAAGGTGAATACATGACAGTATATGAAAATGAGAAGAAGATTTTGAAAGAATTGCTAAGGGATACGGGTAGGGTTAGTTTGACAACCGACTTATGGACATCAAATCAAACTATATGATATATGTGTCTTACATGTCATTTTTTAGACTCAAATTGGAAGTTACAAAAGCGTATTTTAAACTTTGGTAGTTTACCTCCACCGCATACTGGTCTTGCAATCACTGATGCTCTTTTTCATACCTTTTGGATTGGGAGAGAGAAAATAAAGTATCTTCCATAATACTTGATAATGCATCTTCTAATGATTTAGTCGTGAGAACACTTAAAGAGAATTTTTCATTAAAGGGTAGACTCTTTTTAAGGGAAAGATTTAGTCGTGAGAACACTTAAAGAGAATTTTTCATTAAAGGGTAGACTCTTTTTAAGGGAAAGATTTTTCATGTTAGATGTTGTGCACATATTTTGAACCTAATGGTGCAAGATGGATTAAGTGAAATAAAATGTGTTACAAAATATTCGAGAAAGTGTGAAATATTTTAAAATGTACCCTCAACAACTGAACAAGTTTATGGATATTGTTAAACAGCTACAACTTCCGGTCTCTAAACGCTTAGTCCTCGATGTTCCTACCAGTTGGAACTCAACATATGAAATGCTAGAATGTGTCATTCAATTTAAAAAGGTGTTTTCTATGTATCAAGAAAGAGATCCATCTTATACTTGGCTTCCCTTCTAAATTAGATTGGGAGAAAGCCGAGTCGGTATGTAACATTTTAGAAATTTTTAGTGAAGCTTCCAATATTTTTTCTGGCACTTTTTATCCCACTTCAAACCTGTTTCTTCCTGAACTTTGGAAAATTAAGCAAACCTTGAATGATAAAGTGGTTGAATTTGAAGGTTGTTCTTATATGAGTGAAATGGTGAACAAAATGAAGATCAAATTTGACAAATATTGGGGTGAATGTGATGATCTATTAATGTCAATTGCTGTCATCCTGGATCCTAGATATAAAATGAAATTAATTGAGTTTTGCTTTCCAAAGATCTACCAGAGCGCTGAATAAGACCAAAACATTAAAGATATTATTTCTTCCCTGCAAGAATTATATTGAGGGTATGCGTTGACTGCTACAATGAACATGAATTCTACAAGGAAAAAAGATATTAGCTCTAAATACAATGATAGATTGATGACCAAAAGTAGATCTGAGTTTGAGATTTGGACTGAAGAGTCAGACATTGTAGAACCAACAGAATCGAAGTTGGATGTATATTGGAAAGAAACTCGTCATAAATGTACCGATTTACTTTAATATCTTGGATTGGTGGAAATTGAATGCTTCAAAGTATAAAATATTATCAAGCATGGCAAGGGATATACTATCTATTCCAATCAGCAGTGTTGCTTCTGAATCTGCATTTAGTGCTGGTGATAGAGTTCTTGATCAGTTTAGAAGTTCTTTGAATCCCGAAACAGTGGAAGCTTTAATATGTAGCGGCGACTGGTTAAGATCAAAATATTCACTGAAAGAGGTAAAATGCATTTGTTTACATACAAATATTTAGCTAAATACATAATGTTCATGCTGTTATAATAATAAAGCTACTCAAATTTTTGAAAATATGATAAACATGTAATAAGGTGCAACATGAAGAAGGGGTATCCAACACTGTCACATTTGATTGAATGAAAATGAAAACAAGATCACTGGTAATACAAGTTCTGCATCTTTTTTTATTACTTCACATGTGCAAAATTTTCAGTTTTTGCTAGTTTGAGTGGTACTATGGTAAAACTGCATATAAAAAGTTTAATATATATTGTACTAATGGCATCTCTTTTTTGTTTTCTTTCTTCGGTAGTATAATTTATTAGTTGATATACTTGGGAGGCTATTTTGGAATGATATTTGCTTTGCTGCAGCAAGTCTTTCCACATTTTGTTGGCTAGAAGATTAACTAATATTTGCTTGCTGAAACAAATATTTTGACATTTTGAGCTTTTTGCAATGTAAAAGACATTAGTAAGCTTTAAATATTTCTATGGTAGTTTGCTTGCTGAAAACATTAGTTGGCTTTAAATTGATATTTTCTGGCTGAAACATGTTTTTTTTGTTTGGCTTAAACATGCTGCATGCATGTGTTTCATTCCATATCCAGAATGTGTATCCAGTAATAATTTTTTATTGTAGTTTTCTTGCTGAAATATGGTAATGTTTGCTTGCTGAAACTGATCCTTTTTGTTTAATACAAACAATTACAAATCTTTTGACATTTTGAAACTGATATTTGCTTGCTGAAACAAATCTTTTTTTGTTTGACATTACTTCACATGCATTTCATAGAGTTGTATTTATTATCGAATAACCAAGGCTGGAGAATTAGAAAACTAACAGAACTATTACGTTAACCTATGTTATTGTAGCTCTTTTGTTGCCAAATAAATATTTTTCCTTTGAAACCATGTAGTCTGTCCAAACCGTCCGAGCTAGTCATGTCCGAATGAGTTGAACGAGAAGGACACGGGCTGTGTAAATTTTTTACAGACCGAGTACAAACAACTAAGGGATAGCATGTATTTAATCGAGTCGGGCAGTCATCCGTTCGAATTATATTTCGACCCGAATTCGGTAATTTTCCGTCCGGTCCGGTCCGATCGATTTACAGCCCTAGCTTCAGATTGTCATTTTATTCTAATACGATAATTTTCTTTATACAACAACAATTACCAAAAAAACAGATCTTTCAAAAATGATACCTACAATATGTAAAACTATACTCAAATTAGTAATAAAACTGATACTCAAACAGGCTTTATTAAATGTTTCATACTAACAAAACACTAACTCAACTCATTGATTGTTGGTGAATATCATCATATTTACTCTGTAACAACTTCATTTTTTTTATATACTCAAACAAACAAAATGTTAAAAAACTCACACTGCATTATTGTGAAAAATGATACTAAGAAAAAATAAAAATGATACCTAAAAGCTGATCCTCACATAAATGAATACAGCTCTCAAATTCTCAAACTCGGCTCTCTCTTCCCCAACAAATAACTTTTCTCGGTTCAAAGTCGAGAAAAGTTGATAGAATTTCCATGGTTTTTTTTTTGCTTTTCCAACTGAAACCCAAATTGATGAAGAAGGTAATTGGGACATTCGTTTTTCCCCTGATTGTTGTTGGTGAAGGAAGTAGCTATCGAAAGTTAGAACATGGCCAAGACTCGTTTCAGCTTGAACGCGCCGGAGTGGTTGATCTTCGTATGGATGAAGTCACCTTAGTGGCTGTTCTTCGTATGGATGAAGTCGCCTTAGTGTGTTGAGCATCGTGGTGGTCTCCATTCATCTTCTAGTGGTCAAAGCTGAGATCTGTAACCATCGCAACTTACGTCGAGATGATTTTTGGGTTCGTCGGAAGTTCATGAGACTGGGATTGGTGGTGGCCAAAGGTTCGTCGGAGACTGCCGAGTTCAACGGACGAGGTGGTGCATAATTTCGTGGTTGAAGGAGGAAGAACGGAGTTGGCAAAGTGTGCGATTATGGGTTCTTCTGGCTTCAGGAAAAGAGAAGGTGGAATGAAAATAAAGAGGAAGAAGATGATTTACATAAAATTGGACTACTGGATAATTGAAGAATGGCATGTGAAGACAAAAGGAGAAAAGGAATAAAGACTGTTTTCGGCAACCAGAAGTTATTGTCCTTGAGGCAAATTTCGTTAGCGGACTATCCTAAGTGCTAAAAAAGCCTATAAATTTGTCTTCCAGAATATTTTCCTATAAAGAAAACCAGCTTTAAATCTTCTCTTTCTCTATTTTCAGAGCCTAGACCAATAAATCGGTGGTGTTATACAGAATTACAGACCTGCGCAGAACATTCAACTTTAATTTAGTGCTATTTCAGTATTACTTTATTCTTTTAGATTGATATTTATATTATTTGGATAGAAGTAATTGGTATTTAAATACAAATACAATTTTATTGAAATTCACTCATGAATTACAAACTTGCCTTTCATGGATTACTCATTTAATTAATGCAGAAACTCTACACTTTCTAAATTTTCCAATTTTGTTGAGACTTGGATCGACAACTAGTGGTCATGGTGTGAAAGGCAAAGCTGAAATTGAAAAAAAGGGTCCAAAGAAAAAAGAGTGGTGATGGATAAGGAAGAAACGAGTTTACATAAAAGATTTCTTTTTGTAATCTCACAATTACACTCTTGTATCCTTTGGTGGCACAGAGTATGTTAACTGACAAAATTGTGATGGTTATTATTAAAAATAAAGGTGACGCCCAACTACCAGTAGTTGTGTGTTTTGTTTTATTCCTATTGTTAGATACAAGTCGCCAAGTCACTAGTTGCCAAGTCACAATTTGCCAAGACACAAGTTAGTAGTTTGTGTAGCAACACCCATTAAACGACAACGCCTTGGACCTGTAAAAGCTTATATGGTCATTCAAAGGATATAACAACAAATTGGTGTTTCAGAAGAAATTTGTATGCTTTTGTTTGTACAATACCTCATGAATAGCCAAAGAACCTTTGTTTCATAAATCCTATGTGGTTTTAATTACAACTTACTAGGCAGCTTACTATATGTTGTGATGCTAATAATCATAAAATTAATGCTAGTAATTAAAAGAAAGAATAAAATAACTAAGAGAACAAAACAAATCCATCTGATAGAAAAATTAAATTATTTGCCAACCAAAGATAATGACAGTATGAAGTCCATCTAGTATGCTACCTATAAATACTAAGCTCTTCATAACATACACTAGCTAATGGACGAGATTTACATACTACATATGAGATCTTGATTGGTGAATGTCAACTATGACTACATGACTAACGATTATGTAAAAAAATATGAAATAAGCTAAATCACATTGACTTAAGCATTAAGTAAAATGTAAACAAAACTTAAAAAGGCACCTGCCAATCCTTAGTGAAACCATTGGGGTAGTGGTCCATCATCCCAGTTCGATTTGGCATTCACTTCATAGCCATTATGTGATTGAGAAGGAAGAGCTCTTTGGTACTCCACTAATCTTACAACTCTTAGAACGTGTATACATCTCCATCACACTCTTTGGCAGAGCTACTGCTGATGCATGATTACTTGCTGTTGCTAACCCATTTTCTTCCTTCTCTGATAAATCCTTTGCTTTCTCTTTGTGTTTCTTTTGTGCATTAGCAGCTCTCTTTTGGTACATAAGGTAATACAATACACCCATGCTCTCACTTGACTTCTAATCGGTGTCATTAATATTGCACTAAAATTCTCTGTCGGTACCATTCAATCTGCCACTATCATGATCTTCAACATTGTAAATCCTACCCTTATTGGGTCTGTAAAACTTACTCCACTAACATCGTTTCAAAACTTCATGAAAAGATCAACATAATCAAGAACAACCGAGAAAGCTAACACTAGCATCTTTCTGTAACCCTTGTCGCTTTTTGACGACCATGCGAAAATGAAATAACAAGTTGAGTAAATTAACAAACTAAGATCAAACATAATTCATTTTTCTACTATGTTACAAACTAAGGGCTGAAAAATATTAAAGAAAATTAATTAGAAAGGGGTGAAATGAATAAGTATATTATAAAGAGCAATGTTAGCCCTCTTACTTAGAAAGAGTGTAGCTATATTTGGTAAAGAGTGTAGTTCCATTGACAATTACCTATAGATCTCACTGATGATAGCTTGCACTTTCTACAAATAAAGTGGATATAACCACACTATGCATGTTAGGCTTTTGTGCCTTCTAACCACTACTGGAATAGTACTTAATATGGATATGATTTTATGGATATGATTTTTAGTAATATGTTACCATTGAGTAGCCTAAATCAAATATATGTATTGCTACTAAAAGCCAAATAAATAGCTGAGTAAAACATTCAGCGCCTAAAGTCGGCTATCAACATGAAGTTGCTAAGTAAAATAACTTGTTCAAGGTAACTAAAATGAAAAACAGCCTGAGTTTAAAATACAACCACTTTCAGAATTTCATCAGAATCAAACTAATATATGTTGAAGCATAAAACAACCCAACTAACCTAAGTAGTAATATAGGACAATATTGCCGATATATCATATATCGGTCCATGATAATGTTTTAAAAGGCAAAGGCGTACGCGGGGTGTTTTTATGGTCTCGAAACGAGCCGTAAGTCTCATGGCGATAAGGCGTAAATTTTCTGAATAAACGTTATATACATACATATCAAATAATTAATACATAATAATAATGCTTAATATCAAAATATGAAACATTAACCGCTCAAAGTGATTCAAACAAAATACAACAAATTACATTTAAAACGTTTCATTTACGAACTTTCCATCTTATACATCATTTATCAGTATATACAATGAACTTACTTAAAAAAGAATACACGTTATTCTATTTAAGAGCAAGCAGCAAGCTAATACAAACAGCAGCAAACACCATCCAATTTGAAACACTAACAGTTACAAGTAGCATTCAATTTAAATAAAATCAAAAAAGAAAAATCTAAATACACTATTACAAGCAGTAGAAAAGCTGGTAAGATTTTTTTGTTGTTGTTTTTCTTGTTCCACTCTGATTCTTTCATGCTTTTAACAAAAGTTCAATCAAAAATAAAACTGATATCGAGTACGAGAATTACTTCAAAAAAGAAAAAGAAATTACTTGATGTTATCTTCTCTTTTATTTTATTTTTTTGTTATTATTTTGTATTTTTTTGCAAAGAGATGATTCTGGTTTTGTAACTTATGTTAGATACGGTTTTCATTATAGTTGGAGGCGGAAAAAATACCCTAATACGTACCTAAGCCTGTTCATGAATACCAAAAAATCTGAAATTTGTTCGCATCCATATCTGAAAAGCGGATAAATATCTGGTATCCGAGAAAAAACGGATGTGCATACGAAAGCATCCGCATCCGAAAATTATCTGTTTGGTTTTTGTCAAGATCGTAGTTTATGTTATTTGTATTTTAGATTTTTAGTACAGTAAAAGATATGTATTATTGTTTTATTAAGTTAAGTGTTTATATTATATGCATTTAATGCATATTATTTACTCACAACTATTTGTTATCATCATATTTACTCATTTTCCATACGTTTATAATCAATAGGATTAAAAGGAAAAAAATACACTAACCCAAAATCTTCAATTTAAATTTTTTCGATTTATCTATCGTCGGCGGATCGGATAAATATTTGATATACGTCGGTACCCACGAATGCGGATATTTGATATCTTAAAATAATTTCGGATACGAACAAGACACTATCCGCATCTGAAAGTATATGTTGACAGGTCTATATCAAGTACCGACTCAGCGGCATGAGACGTATGTCATGCGGATATTTGATATCTTAAAATAATTTCGGATACGAACAAGACACTATCCGCATCTGAAAGTATATGTTGACAGGTCTATATCAAGTACCGACTCAGCGGCATGAGACGTATGCCTTCTATATCTCGCGTGCCTCGGGTTGCTAATGTGTAAGCCTTATAGGCATAAAGCTTTTCTGAGTAAACCTGAAACGTTTTGGCTCCACCTTGCCTTGATATGAAGCAAGTCATTTAATTAGAACATTGATCCTTAGCTAGTTTTTTCTTAAAACATTGCTTGAAATATCGCTAGTGATATATAAACCACTCGATATTTGCTAATAGATCACTCTAATCTTTAGTGTAAAATATTAGATATTTTTAAGGAATAGCGACCATTATTTAAATGATTAAATAAAAGAAAATGACAAAAATCCCTACACATTTTTTAAATTGGTTTTTAGTATAGATAGTTAATAACAACATATGGGATATCCAACAACAACTAAGTCATTATTTCCAAACAAGTTGGAGTATATAAGATATCCAAATGCCCTATTTATTCATTTGTAACCATATTCCTACCCACTTTCTTCATTGAGTTTTTAATAAAGAAAACCTTACTTATTTCATTATTTCATGTGTTTTATTTTGTGTAGATTTTTTACCATTCTAAGCAACTTCATGCAAGAGTTTATTCTCTTTATAATCGTTTTTCTTTGTTTATTATTTCTAATTGCTAAGTTAACTCTCCTTTTTTCATTAATACCATGCACCAAGAACTAGAAGTAAAAATTGGTAAAAGTATATATTTAAACGAACAAAAAGCGAGAAGTAGAAATCAAATATCAAATCAACGTTATTCACTGGATCTCACAAATGAAAATGAAAATGAAAAAACAATGAATATGAACAAATTTGAAATATATAAGTGATGACTAAAATTACTAAATAAAAGAAGAAGATGATACAAAGATGAATAAAAAGTTGAAGATGTAGATCGTATGTTGTTTTGGGTTTTTTGTGAACTATTTAGAATACTCTAATAGTTAGATTGTAATCTATAATTATATAACGTTATGCAATCAACCTTTGGTGGTAATTTGGCAATATAGATCCAAATTTCTAAAAGACTAATATATAGTTATAATTTTATATCATAGTACAATAACATTTATAATATCACATATAGATCTGATATTTCTGATATTATTTCAATATTTTTAAATATCGCTATCGATACTTGCATGATACGTAACCAATACCCATTTTAGCTACCAAGCAACTGACTACAACTTAATCCCCTTTATTTTCTTCACGATGAAGTGTGAATACTCATTCTTAACCTAATGGAATACGATTAGAGACTAGATTCAATATGGCTCTCCTTTTTAAATAATGTAAAATTCTTTTAAATAATAGGGAAGAGCTCCAAAAAACATACTGACACGGCCCAGACAAAGAAGAGTGGCCCATCTGACCTGCTTCATCAATGACTCCGGTAGTCACCTGAACCACTCTCTCGCACCTCTCTTCTGAATGCGAAAGAAGATTTGATCCCCTCTGATCCAGGGCCAGGGTGCGCGACTCTTGTGAGAAGGACGGTGATGAATTGTGTTCTCAGTGCAAAAGGAGGCGACCCCGATCAATTGGGGGAGCCAGGCGCCTAGCTGGCCATCTATCTGCCCTAAAAGCAAGGGAAAACGGGTTCCAGCAGTTCGGTTGAAACTCGGAATTAGGTAGTAAGTAAATACTTGGGCTTTTTCTTTCTCAATTGATTTTGAATTACATGACTGGCCTTTCATCGGTGGCCAAAAGGTGTATCCGTATTTATAACGATTAGTTAACACGTTATCTGATAGTTTATATCAGGCAAGGTGTGAAAATATTGGTTAAAAAAAGCTGACTAAATTCATGTATTTACGTTTAAATATTGATAATTCTATAACTGTAATAAAAGATTCAACAACCTAGTTGGCTGTCAAAGAACACATAACTTAGTTAACATAACTAGGGGATGCTCATCCAACTTTCATTATTCCGGTATATATCAAAAAGATCTATGTTATGTTACATTAAGCTTATATTTAACCAACTCAGTTCACAAAATGAGGGCCCCTTGACCTTTTAAAGGAAGTTTGCATGAATAAGTAACATACTTAACCTTATCAACAAGAACCACCACGAATATCCGAGAAAGCGATTTGGGCTTAACCATTCCATCACCATCTCCGTCACCCGCTTCTCTTGGATCAGCTAGAATAGAAACTATCATTGATGAAGGCGGTATTGATTCATTATTGTCACTTGAGTGGGTAGAATTCTTAGCGTTATGGACACTGGTTCTGTTGAGTGGTATTGGCTTTCTATATAGAATCCTTCTGCTCTTGATGATCTTTCTGGGCGGGGGTTTGTTGGTAATATTAGTAGACGGTGTTTTGGGAATGATGGGAGCTGATGATGATATTTCGAACTGGTATACTTTGGAGCATGTGCCAGAACTCAATATTGGACCTGCAAACATTCATATAGAGAACTTAGTTTGAGTGCTAAAAGTGCAGAAAATTTATTGCATCGATACAAAGGGAATAACAGAAGCATATGTGTTTGGATCTTATGCAACATACATTTGATAGGAAAACAAGCATTTCATTCAGTTCACACACTATACACATTAGTAACTTGATCAAATTCTTTTGCAATACCAGAAACTAATGTAAGTGGTAATAGAGGGTATGACATCGGGTTACAAAGTTGAAGTTTGCATAGAATCATAATGCATTAACTAAGGTGTAGCCATTCGCATTGTACTATGTGTTATCAACCACCATTAATTGTAACCAGTATCTTTCTACCTTTAACCAACTATCACCAACCAATAAAAAAAACTTTGCATTTAATTTAACTAACTATATTTACCCTGTGTGATTTAAAGCATTAATATAACTTATTTTTTTCACAAGTGTGCCGGAAACTAGATCCATTCAAAATTTCTCTCAGATAACTTCCCATTTCTACATCTTTGTGACTCGATTGGTGAAATGGTAAGTCTCTTCGAAAAATATGTTTTCTTACCAACGTACTAATAAAAATATTTCATTGCAAATGAACACCTAATAAGATATCGATGAATTCTCCATATGTAAAATCACTATGGATATGATTCTATTACACAGAAAAAAATGCTATATAAAATGGTAGATTCAACCGGGAAATCTATTTAAGTTCAAAATATAAAGAAAACCAGTTTCATGTCTTCTATTTACCGACTTTCTGAGTCTGCACCTATCAGTTAGTGTTGTCATCAAGGTTCAAGAACTCGGTTTCGGTCATTTGAAATTTTCTTAGTTTCGGACAATTTGGGAAATTTCAGTAGTTTCGCTTTTAGTTTTGGTACATGTTTCGGTTTTCAATGGTTTGTTAATGAAATGTAATATTAAGTCAGCATTTATATTGTCTTCATTTGAAATTTGAAATTAAATCAGCCCGGTCGACCAACCATTTAAATTGTTTTCATCCAAAATTTGGAATTAAAGCAATCTAGCCCACCTACAAGTTATATTGTTTTCAATGGCACGGGTTTTCGTTTGAAATTAGATCAGCCCAGCCCAACATTTATATTCTTTTATTTATTACCAAACTCCTAAAACTATACCAAGTCAACATACCCCTTCAATTCTCAATATCAACCCACCCAAAACCAAGTTTCGTTTAACACTAATCACGCAGTCCTCCTCCAAGTCATAACCGCGTTCCTTCAAAAATCAAAATCGAAGACTTGCCCTAAAATGAAGGAGGAGCCGAACAAAAATTATGTCCGTCGACAATCGAAGCCTGAGACGTTGCCTTGCGACAGAAAGTTGAAATAGAGAATGAGTTTTTTAGGTGATCGGTATCGATTTTCTTCTAGTTTGATTTTTCTTTGTGCTTTTTGTGCCCTTCTCTTTAGATCAATTTTTGCTAAAAAAATCGTTTTTTTTTACCTGCCCTAGTCCAAAACTGAATTCATCGTCGGTTTCGGACCGAAGCAGGTCGGTAACGGCCCAGCACCACCGAAATTTCGAAGTACCGACCAAAACCTTGTACCATGGTTGTCACGCACACCTTCGCAGAACATATATACTTCAGTTTCGTGCTAAATAAGTATAACTTTAGTTTTTAGATTAATATTTATATTGTTTGCACAAAACTAAGTGATACTTAAATACACAAATAATGTTATTGAAATTCACTAATAAATTAAACTTGACTTTCATGGATTACTCATTTAATTATTGCAAACTCTTTCTAAAATTTCCAACATTGACGAGACATGGATCCACAACAATTGGTTATGGTGTGAAAGGTAAAGTGGAGACTGAAAAGGAAACAAAAGAAGAAAAAGTGGTTATGTATAGGAAGGAAATGAGTTTATTTAAAAGATTCTTTTTTTTTTCTTTTAATCTCAAGATTTCATTCTAATCTCATTTGGTGGTGCAAAGTGTGCTAACTGACAAAATTGTGATGGTCATTGTTAAAAATAAAGGTAGCAACTACCTACTAGTAGCTGTGTTGCTTGTGTATTTTATTCTGTTTTTAATTGACAGATACAAGTTGACAAGTCACTAGTTGCCATATCACAAATTGCCAAGTCACAATTACCAAGTCACAAATTAGAAGTTTGTGTAGCAACGCCCACAAAAAGACAAGCCTTAGACCTGTAAAAGCCTACATGACCGCCCAAACATTATCATAACACAAAAGGCAATTACATGCTTTGTTGTTATAATCTCTGATGAATAACCAAATTAGCTTCTGTTTCATAAATCCTACATGGTTTTAATCACTACTAACTAGGCAGCTTACTATGGGAACGGTTATATATTACCATAAAACTAATACTAGTAATTAGAGGATGGCAATTTAAGAGAATATATTAACTAAGAGAACAAAATAAATATCTGGTAGAAAAATCAAATTATTTGCCAACATATAACTTTCGGCCAAGCTTCATCATCCCTGTGTCTACATTATTTTCTTCCTCTATCAAATTTGACAGCAGTATAATAATACAAACATCTCAACCACGGACATCGATGCCAACCAAAGATAATGACGGTATGAAATCCATCTAATATGCACCTGTGATACTAAGATATTCCTAATATACACTCGCTAATGGATGAGATTTGTATATGAGATCTTGATGTGCAGAGCAAAATTACTACACTGTCAACTATGAGCTGTGACAACATGACTTGTGATTAAGTTTTAGAAAAAATGAGAAGAAGCTAAATCACATTAACACAAGCATACAGTAACATGTAAGCAAAGCTTAAAGAGGCACCTGTCAATCCTTCGCGGAACCATTGCCGAAGTGGTCCATCATCCCAATTTGATTTGACATTCTCTCCATAGCCATTATGTGATTCTGAAGGAAGAGCTCTTTGATACTCCCCGCTAATCTTACAACTCTTAGAACGTTTACACATCTCCACCACACTCTTTGGAAGAGCTAATGCTGATGCATGATCACTTGATGCTGCTAACCCATTTTCCTCCTTTCCTGATAAATCCTTTGTTTTCTCTTTGTGTTTCGTTTGTGCCATAGTGGCTTTCTCACTTGCAAGACCGGAATGTATAATCAAATTTCCATCGATCTCCACGTGCCTCCCATTTCTAGGTACATAAAGTAATGCACGCATACTTTCACTTAAATTTTTATCATTGTCATTAACTGTAGAAAACTCTCTATTGGTACCATTCATACTACCACTACCACTAGCATGACCTTCAACATTGTAAATCCTACCCTTATTGACTCTGTGAACTTTATCGCCACTAACCTCATTTCGAAAATTCATGAATCCCCCAAAAATCAACATAACCAAGAACAACCCGAGAAAGCTAGCGCTAGCAACTTTCTTCCTCTTGCTTGACCCTTTCACCCCTTTATCACCACTGGCAGTAACAGTGTGTGTCTGTAACCTTGGTATAGGAACATACCCATTCTTCCAATTCGTTTTCATTGGAAACCTAATATATGGAACCCAGGCAAACTGCTGTGGTGGAGGCATAGGATTTGCTTGCGGAATATTGTCCTTGCTTTTGATCACGCCACCACTTTTGCCCACATTACCCTTCGCTAACTGATTAGCCAACCTTGAATTCTCCGTCATATAAAATGTAAGTTTCCCATTCAGATCTGCAGCAGTTGAGTTCAAGATCTTAAGTTTCTCTTCCAACTCCTCCACATAGTTCCTCTTTCTCTGCCTTGACAACTGCGCACTTTCCCTGTTCCTCATCAACCTGATTTTCCTCTTTTCATCCTCATCGTTCCTTTCACTGCCATCACTAGTGTTACTCGTATCACATGGAGAACTCACGTCATTATATTTCCTACTCTTACTTAAACTAGGGTTAGAACTAACGTTTACGGAATTTATCTTTCTCTTAAATTTCAAATTACCACTACCAAAAGAGGCCGAGTTACCTGAATTGGGTGATCTAGGTATCAGATTCGGATTCGTATCCGAACTAGAATTAGAAGCGATGATGGACGGAGCGACGAAATTACATTCATCCTTCTCGACGGGGAAGAGATCTACGACAGAAAAATCAACGTCAAGGTTGAGTTCTTCGAGCTTGAGATCGCCGGCGGCAGTTTCGGGAAGATAAGGGAATTCGACATCGGGAGGCTCGAAATCAGGGAAATCTAGGAAGGTGGAGGGGTTTGATACCAAAAATGTTGTTTCGGACATTGACGTGGTCGTTTGGGGTTTTGGTTTGTGAGACTTAGGGGAGTGGCAAAAGTCGTTGTTTTGTTGAAGAAGAAGGGACACGTGGGAAGAATTAGTGCTTTGATAGCGTCTGGTTTATATAAACTAGAAGGTTACATCTACACGCACGATGGTAAAGACAAACATAATTAAGATGAAAATCTTGTAGAGATCTTTTACACAATCACTTTAATTAAATTACCAAATAAATGATGGAAATTAGAAAATCTAATTTGGTGACCATCTTTTTTAAAATGTTTTTAAGCCAAATTTTACTCGTACACTATTAATTCTTTTAACTACGCTATAAAAATTTTAATAAATTATTAGACAAAAACGCTCATATAATAAAGGATTTTTTACTATATTAGCCTAGTTTTATAAAGATATTACGTGAATAGACCAATTCAGAAAGTAATTACCAATATAGACCAGTTTTTGTTTAACTGGTTTATACCGTTGGCGATTTTTCAAAAATCGCCAACGGGCGATTTTTCAAAAATCGCCCAGAGGGTATAGCCACAAACAGCCTACCTTTCTCTCTCATTTTCACCCTTTCCTCAAAACCTATGCAAAATTCTTTAATGGCAGATGTGATCTGAAATCTAATTTCATGCTTCTTAAAACATTTGTTCGGTGATAAATCTATAGATCGAGTTCACGTTGCTTAGCAAATTTCAGCTAGTTGAAGGTAAATTCACGAAACCTTAGTTTTTTTGTCTAATTTCTGTATTTTGATGAACTTAGTAAATGGTTATGTTAAGGTAAGAGGTTGGTTTAATGTGTACGTACTGAACGAATTGTATATTGATCTGTAGAATGGCGAGAAATATGGTGCCTTCGCTTTGCTACTACGACGGCGAACTACTTGTCGATGATCAAAGAAACGGTAAATATGTTGGTGGAATTTGTAAACCAGGAAGAGTGCGAAAAGGTTGTAATTTGATGGAATTAAAAGAAGCTGTGTACAAAACGACGAAGATTAGTAAAGAAGATTTTGAACTTGAGCTGGTGGTTAACTGGCCTACGGACTCGGGTTCTAAAGCAATAGCATTAGCGGACGATGACGATGTAGAAGTGATGTTTTCTGCTGTTGCAAAATCTATTGAGTTATATGTAGGGCAAATAGCAAAGCAATAACAAGAACATCAGGTGTCATCTCCCGTTGTGAGTAGTGGAATTGGATATTATACACAGATGTTGGAGACTGCGGATCCATCTACTGATTACATATCTCCTAGCTATAGCAATCCGTTTCCAAATGATGGAATACACCGTCCTCCAGCAATGCAGTACGGATTTATGCCGTACGAAGACGCGCAGCCGTTTACGCAACAAAGCAACATTTATTGCAACCCGCCTAGGGATGCTAATACGAGTGCAAGGTAAAAAAAATTTGATGAATTGGTAGATGTACTATTATGTAGATAATTTTTCTGAAGCTATGTCGTAATTTAAACAGCTTCCATCAACAAGACATTCAACATGACGAAAGCGATGAACATGTTAATGCAAATTTGTCGCAGTCAATGTATCCTAATCCATGCGAACTATATGATATGAGTCAAAGGTATGTTTACAGATTGTGCTATATTTTTCGTCTCATTTGGTCTCTATTGTCGGTTAGTTGACTACGTTATATCAATTAGGTATATGACAGCTGATTCTGGTGCACAATGGAGTGCTGGACCATCCATCCATTCTCCGTATGCAAATTTTGACAATGATATGGATGTTGGTGGGAATGCAGCCGAGGATGAAGAACGTCATGTAGATAGCATGGTCGTTGCTTCTATGAATGTTAACGAAGACTCTTGGATACAAAGAATGCAAGTTAACAACGAGCCGTTGAACTATGACTTCCCTGCAGCAGATGACAATGATGCAGATAGTGATGAAGCAGAGATGGAAGTTCCTTTGGATGATGATCTTTGCACCGCTCAAATGTTGGCAAGATCTGTTGTTGCTAATCTTCAATTTTCCAGCGAACGATTTTCGACCTCTTGCGTTCAAGCTGGCTTCAGTGTTGGAATGGTTTTTGAGACAAAAGATAAGTTTCTTCAACAACTAACGGAATGGTCAATTCTGCATGCTGTTTCATACAAACCGATAAAGTCGAACAAAACACAATATACCGCTATATGCACCGTTGAAGGTAATTGTCCTTGGAGAATACATGTCATAGTTTCGAAAAAATCCGAGTCGGGATGGTGGGAAATTCGGAAGTATCCAAGCGAACACACTTGTGTCAACCCAATAGTTAATTCCAACCATAAGCAAGCAACTTCGAAATTTCTTGTGACAAAAATAATGCCTTTTGTCAAAGCCGATTTGGATATTTCAGCTGGTACAGTCCAGGTGCTTGTGCACGATCAGTTGTTCATCAACATAAGTTACATGAAAGCGTGGCGAGCTTTAAGCAAAGCAATAGAGAGAATTTATGGTGATTGGGCAGAATCGTACTCGACTTTACCACAGTATTTTGACGAGATAAAAAGAACGAACCCTGGCTCTATAGGTCACGTGACACATAATGAAGTGGGAGTGTTCGATCGCGCTTTTTGGGCATTTGGGCCTTGCATTACAGGTTTTGCACATTGTCGGCCGTTGTTATGTATTGACGGGACACACTTGTACGGTAAATACAAAGGCACATTGCTTGTTGCAACCGCGATAGATGCAGATGATTGTCTTTATCCTTTGGCATTCGCAGTAGTTGAATCGGAGTCATGTGATTCTTGGGGTTGGTTTTTTTCTTGCATGCTAGAATTCATACATAGTGTTCGCGGTCGTTGTATTACTTTCATATCTGATAGGATGAAAGGAATTCCAAAAGCTTTACACGGGAAATGGCAACAACCGCATAAGCATCGATATTGTGCAAGACATCTCAAAGCCAACTTTCAAGCGGCAGGATTCAGAGATAAGCGTTTGACAGGATTATTTTATTCGGCAGCGTGCGCGTCCGAAGTAGTTGAGTACCTGAAAATCAGAGAAGAGATAAAAGCAACAAGTAGACGTGCGCATGAGTGGATTGAGCGGAGTCTAGGTAATTTTGAAGAAAACTGGGCTTTGTGCAAAGACGATGGAGGACGCTTTCATGTAATGACAACTAATGCTTCTGAAAGTTTTAACGGCGTATTGAAAGGAGCTAGATCGCTACCTATAAAGGCTTTGGTTGCACGAACATTCTATCGCTCAGTTGAATATTTCTGCAAGCGTCGCCAAATTGCAGATGAACTAGCGACACGCTTGACTCCAAAGTGGGAAGCCAAAATAGCAGAAAGAGCCAGCGAAGCACGTCGCTGCAGACTAGTACGATTTAGTCAAACCGAATGGTAGGTAATTCACTACTTTGGTGATGAATACAAAGTTATAATTGACGGCACCAACTGCTCGTGCACATGCAACATTCCGATACTGCAGAAGATACCATGCTCTCATGTAATGGCAGCTTGTTCGGCGCAAGCAGGTGGTGCTAATAGAGCACATCATGACTTAGCGTCAAGTTGGTACACCGTTGACAGCTACAAAGCCGCTTATAAGCCGGAGTTTCATCCCGTGCGTGATAGGAGATTTTGGGGCGCAAATAACGGTACTCAGATATTGCCTCCGACTGTGAGACGGCCACCGGGGAGGCCACGGTCTACAAGGATGAAAGGTGTGATGGATGAAGGCCAGTCGTCCAAGTCAATCAGGTGTACCAAATGCGGTGTGCTAGGTCATAATCGTAAGCGATGTGTTACTGCCGTGTAGATGTGTTTGTACTATTTAACTTCTATGTAATTGAACTCTACTTTCTGCTTAACATGTCCTGTTGTTTGCTGCTGTTCTAATTTTTTGTCAAATGCTATATATTGTTTGTTATGTATGAAATTACCTGATGCTGTCTAGTAGCAGCAGCAGGAAAAAAGATCCTGGCGATTTTTCAAAAATCGCAAATAAAAATCGCCAATGGGCGATTTTTCAAAAATCGCCAACGGGCGATTTTTCAAAAATCGCCAACGGGCGATTTTTCAAAAATCGCCCTCCAAAACCTGCTGCTGCTGAAAAACAGCAGCAAGTCCATACCATACAAAATGCAAAACATGAATGTGCAATCCAATCAATACCATTCCATACACAATGCAAAACATCATTAATATTGATATCCAATCAGTCCACAAAAGCATCAATAGCATCCATATCCAATCAATACACAACATAGTTTAAAGTGCATAAACATATCCTATATAATGGACGTATCATCTACGCAATCGACGAACTTCCATAGGCGTACGACGACGACGGCGTTCCGGCTGTTGGGACATGTACACTTCTTCCTCTATCTCGGTGGTAGGATCAAACGTACATGGTGGTTGAGAAGGTCCATGAGTGAAATCTTCCGGTTGTTGAGAAGGGCCTTCTACGAACGAAGTTCCTTCACCTCTTCTGTGTCGCCGCCTGTAAGTAAGTAGGAGCGGCGGTGTCTCCCCTTGAGGTGCAGGTATGTCTGTTGGAGGTGGAGGTATAGGGGGGAAGGACGTCTAGGCCTCTCTAATTTGTTTCTTCCCAAGACTGCGCGTAGAATGTTTTTTATGTTCATGCACATTCCTTTCGACTGCGCATCTTGATCTAGACGTTGTTCGAGATGTTCGGCGGTTTCCAACGCCTTGTAAATGCCATCAGCCTGTACAACGCAAATAGAATTAGTTATCTTTTTTCGACAATATAGTTAAATTAACGGGGTTCGGTATACTTACAACGTTTCTCTCAAGAGGGGCACGGGGGGTGTATGGATGGTGGGGAATAGCCTGTGCAGGCGCCTGAAGAACATATCTACGCGTGATGTGCCAATACCACCGCATGTATGTCTCTAGAGGGGTGAGCGGTTCTCTCTCAAATTGCGTAAACAAATGGCGCTGATTCCATATCTCCATAGCATTTGCAATTTCCCCGACCTGGTATTCGTCATTATAAACTGGAGCGTTTTCTGGAATATGTTGCGCCATTGCAAACTGACGCATTACCCTATCGGGTAGGTGGTGTGCGAAACGAGTAGTGCAAATGAGTGGAAGCCTGGCAGTCCACAGATATCTCGCGGCCGTGCATATAGCCGGAAGACCCTCCAATACATCCTGCGTGTATGGAGCCCAGGTCACTGCAGCTGGGTCTAGAACGTCTAACTCGTTGCGGTAGAAGCGCACATTCCGCCGGGGGGTCTGAGATGTCTTTTTTGGACCAACCCATCTGTCAAAAAGCGAAGAAGCAATATATTAGCGTAAACACATTTCAAATTAAAAAATTAATTTTCAAAAGACATGAAGTTATACCTAGATCCAAGAGGGTGTGTGTGATCGACGACAACATTTCGGACTTGGATCCGTCCGACAGGTAGATATGTCCATGACCAAATCTATAGGGAAAAAACAATTTAGCTACTTAAAACATATTTCGAATATCGTCAAAGTAGGAAGATAAATTATATTTGTACCTGAACAAGCGTCAAACACCCGCCTATAAGCTTAGTCACCATAAGAGCGAGATTGGAGAGCTCCATATAGGTGTACGCCAAAACAGCACTACCCCATGAGTACTGGGCACACTGATCGAGATCGGCTAAATATGGTAGCCATTTCAAGTCCACGCGATTTTTGGAATGATCGCACATTAAACGATATGTAATGATGTGTAGAATAATGGCTCGAGCCCGCTGCTGTATTTGAACCTCTGTAGCATCGGCAGGTATATCATCAGCTACAGCGTGTCGAAACCATTTCACTTCTACCATGTCGCTACCCCTTACCTGCTGCGGAGGAGGAGTAATACCGAGCAAATCGGTGCACAACTGAATATAATCGTGATGGCCCTCACCCATAACCGGATTGCCTTCTATAGGCAAACCTAAAAGCACGGCCACATCCCCTAATGTGATCGCCATCTCTCCGACGGGAAGATGGAATGTAGATGTCTCTGGTCTCCATCTATCGACAAGAGCAGTGACCAGATGATGATCTAACTGGAAGTAGCCTAACCGTAGTACTGTCGAAAAGCCCGCCCGATCAATCTCCTCTAATACTCTTGGATGATGTGAAGTGACTTTCTTGAGAGAAATAGAGTGATCTATGGTGAAATCTGCTTCTTCGCTCTGTTTAACATTACATGTACATACATTAACATTCACACAATTTGCGAAACAAAAATCATAGGAAATTACCATCATATACGCTTCACTAGACGTGCGGTGTCTAGGCTGTAAGTACAACACGCTCGGGTCTACTGGACCAGGCTCCATCTCGATGTAATCTACAACACAAAGATTAAAGCATTCAACCTTTAACTATCTTAAAATTTAATTTTCTTCAATCAACACTAAAGTACACGCAATTGAACGATCATTCACTTGCAAACACCTCGTACTGCAATCTACAACATATAACTTTCACTACATCTTGCAAAAATTGAAATCTAAAAACCCTAAAAAAGCCCTAATTCTACAAATTGAAGATGAGTGCATTACCAATATCCTCCACTATTCCGGATGTTGAAGCCATCGTCCGAATGAGTTTAGAATTTGGTTAAAAACAAAGAAAATATTAATTTTTGGGAGGGAGAAAGTTGAAACCCGAAATGGGTTATTGGGAGCTAGAGTGAATGTTAAAAGAATGAGTGGAAGGTGCTTGGCTGGCTGTCTGTTTTGTAACAGGCGAAACAGTTGGCGATTTTTCAAAAATCGCCCACAGGCGATTTTTGAAAAATCGCCAATAAACACACAGTTGGCGATTTTTCAAAAATCGCCCACTGGCGATTTTCGAAAAATCGCCAATAAACACACATTGGGCTGCCTTTTAAGGCAGCTATTTGTTTACACTTAAAAGATGACATTTTCAAACAAATTCACCCGACGAGAGATACTTGGACATAACCATCAATTTCAGAGAAAATCAAACATACATTCTACAAATAGGTGAAATTATGCCTCAATTACAGAATGCTAACAACATATAGAACTAATAACACAAAACTAATAGCGTACGGTCTACGAAAGTTGAAAATATCCATCGATTACATGAACATAAATAAGGTACCCAACATAAGGTTCATGCTATGAAATCGTTTGTCATACGGTTCCATTGCGAACATAAGCTAAAGATGACATTTTCTTCTCTACCAACATTTTCTATTCATTTCTTCAACTAATTTTTTCAGACGCCTAACTTCAGCTTGCATTTCGAGGGCGTATTGCACTCCTCGAGCACACAATGGAGGATCGATCCACTTCATAAAATTACAGCACTCCACTACGCCAGGATTCATCATACGATCTTCGTACGAAGCACAACCGTAAAATCTTCATCCAGCATTGGTTTCAGTTCTGGCTACGACAACCACGCATTCATCGCCACATCGGCAAGTTGGATAAGCACCGGATGGCAACGTAGGACCTACAGGATTAACAGGACTTAGTACTTTACCTTCAATAGAAATTTGCTTGCCCGGTCTTTGGTTCGCTACAACTTCACGTAACCGAGTGTTGAGAGATGATGTTCCCGAATGGAACTTTTGACGTATCGGCTCAAATTGCGTTTCCGGAACAAATTCAACATCACTTAGATCCGTAATATCCCTTCGAGCTTCAAAATCATCGTAACATTTCAACATCGTCTCGTCGTCTATCTCCCAATCATCCATAATTAGTCCAACTACGAGTACGTTAACATTGGTTAGAATACACATCAGCTACGAATTAGGATTTTAGATAGCGTAAACATATTATAAATCGATTTACATTACCTAGTACCGAAGATTAAACTTACTTGTTGAGAAACTTTGATTGTATCTTGTGAGATTCGGAATTTTTTGGGTTTTTAATGAAGAAGTAGGTAGGGTTTGCGGAGTTTCAGAAAAATTATGATGAGTTTGGTAAAGTTGATAATGAAGAAGAAGGAGGGTTGCTGGTTGGATTTATAGCTGGAATTCATTTAGGCGATTTTTCAAAAATCGCCCAGATTTATCTCTGGGCGATTTTTGAAAAATCGCACGTTGGCGATTTTTGAAAAATCGCCAACGCTATAGACCAGTTAAACGAAAACTGGTCTATATTTGTAAATACTTTTATAAGTGGTCTATTTCTGCTATATGTTTTCAAAACTAGTCTAATATGGTAAATTATCCTATAATAAAAAAATAAAAATTAATAATAAAAAATCACAAATTCATAGTACGATCAATATAATTTCTTTCGTAAGTGACTAAATTTCTATACAACATTACTTGAATTAGATTTAAATTCCTTTCAGTTATCAAATTTTTTTCATACAGTTTCAAGTTGTATTCATTTGTAATTGGTTTTAATATTTTTCACTACAAATTAAATATAAAAAATTATATTTTAAAATTCATTGTTGAAATTATTATGATTTGTAAAGTACTAGATTCTTCTGTAAATCTTAGTTAAATTAAACGTCAAAATTTGAAAAGTTTAACATTTTACCATCGAAATTTAATTTGATTTGCTATATTTAAATAATTAAATAAATTTGAATTCTATTTAAGGTAATTGAATTCGAAAATTAAAATTTACAAAAGTGAATTTAGGCAAATTAGAAACCTTAGTTTGATTGATGCATAAAAGGGGAGAAGTTAATAAAATGAGATAAGTATTTTGTTTTATTTCAAAGTGATGATAGTTTCGTAATACATACGGTGTATGTTAAGTAAAAAATGATGTATTTGATTTTAACTAATTTTTCGGTGTACGTATAGTGATTTACGGTGTATGAATAGAATTTGCCCATTTTTAATTAGTAAAAAATCAATGTTAAATGCAAACTCCATGCATTATCATTTTTTATGATTCCTTTTTTCTTCTGCTCATCTTTAACCAATGATATTTGATAATATAATCATTTATCGCACCACTATTACAAGCATGGTTGGTCCAAGGCAATGGACCGCTCAAGACCATCACCGTTTTGGTTGACTTTAAAAAAATAGGTTTAAAATCAATATATAATATAAAATAATACTATTCGTGCTAATAATTAGTAGCATGGCGATAAAACTTTAGATTATTGATAAGAGATGTTAGGATCGATTCTCGTTGGCACAATTGAACAAGGATTGAAAAAATGTCTATATTCGCACACAATTGCACCTTGATTGGAGACAAGTTTATTAAATTCAATAAAACATGACGAAGATCAATGAAATTTGATGGCACAAACGTTGACAAAATCCATTAACATCGTAATGTAATCCGACGAACGGTTAAGTACTTGTTTTATACTAGTTGCTAATTCAATAATTAAATTTATTGAATTGAAAACCTTAAGTTTATTTTAATAAAAAATAACAAATATAGCATTTTAAAACTAAACCAAGAAGCTTGAGATATGTTGGATTAGAAATGGTAAAGAGCTAGAAGAAATTGGTTATGTTGTGGATAGGTCACTGTCTTAAAAGCAAATTTCGACACAATAATGGTGCAATCGTTGATGGTCGTTCACTCCTCAAAGTTAACACATCAATCTTCTCACTTGTGCACCAAAGATTAACAGAAAAGTGCATAAATTCATTTTCCCAGGAATTTCAGAGTATTTTAGAAGGTGAAGTCATTTTCTATATTTGGTCTTTGTCGGATGAATGCTAATAAATATGTGTAAGTGGAAACATTAGCTCGAAATAAAAAAATAGGTAATAAAATGTAAACAATCAGACGTTTGAGAAGACCATTATGTAATGTAATATAATTTCAATTAATAACAATGACAATGGTCAAGCAGATGAAGAGATGTCTTTTCTATTAAGATAAGCTGAATGAAGTAGAATAAAAAAAGAAAGACGGTAATAAAGGCCCAAGTGAAGTTCATATCGTACTAGTGCATAGTGTATAGTGCTAAGTGCAAGTGTGATAAAAGCGACACATACTCCCATTTTCCCACGCTTCGCGTGTGCGTGCGAGCTTGCCTAGCCATCTATACTCGTACACTAAATAGTGGTAGAAATGAGAATATATAAATGAGAAAAATATCACATTATTATGAGATCTTGAACCAATGGTTTATTGTAGTTATCCATTAATCTCCCAGTAACTAGAAGAGATCTCCAAGAAGAAGAAAGAAGAGCAACCCAGGAAATGGAAAAGTTTCATACCAATATCTTTCAATTGAACTTATACATAAAAAGGCAAAGTTACAATCTAGTATAAGTAGTTATTTTCTATTGAACTTCAAGATTTAATTGAAACCCAGCAATAAGTACCACATTATGATTTTTACAAACTCTGCGAATATGAGCTTTTTATAGTCATGCGCTCATCTTTGGAACACATGATTGCACTAGAGAGATTGCATGAATCTCCCATGGAAGGAAGTCCACCTTCACAATCAAGTATGAGTCCATCAAATGCGCTCTTTAGCACCACCATATATGAATATGGAATCATTATAAAACATAAAGCTCAACCTTAAACTAAATAATAAAATCCATCAAGTGCATCTCAAAATCACAAGCAATGTTGATTATGGATTCAATAAGAGAAATTGCGCATAATTTTAGAAATAAATTTGTTAAATGCATCTCAAAAGCACCACCAAAACTAGTCATGAATTTAATAATACTTAATCTTGGAAAAGTTAACATAACCCATCAAGTGCGCATCAAAAGCACCACCCATTGCTTATAACTTCAATAAAAGCAAAATGCATGTAAAATCATATATTATGGAGTGTCGTATTACAGGCGTAATTAAAAATATTATTTAATAATAATTAAAGGAGTTCAATAAAGGAATTACTCAAAGGGAGATTTAGTTAATCAAGTTTGGGACAACTAAAAGATTAATTGGGTTGTGCTAAGAATAATGATTATCATGAATATTTCGGCCATAAAGGTTAAATAAATAGATGGGTTGTGTGTAATAAGGGTTAAGGAATTAATAATATTAAAAAATGAGAGATTTTATCTCAACCCCAAATTATCAACCCTTATACACCTAAACATATACCATTCACTTAAACTTCTCAATTCACAAAAATAGAACAAAATATCAAGCTTTGGCCACTATTACCGGAAGAGTGGAAGAAGAGGAAAATGAATCAAAGACAACACAAGATTCATTTCTAAAAGGAGGAAGGATTTTAATCAAGTCTTTTCTTAGGTGAATAATGCTTACCCAATGTCATATCCAAATATGTTTAGATTTGGATCTCATTTATATTTTTGTGTTTATGGTAATGATAAACATGTTTTGATGGTTGTTGATTAATTCTATATAAGCTTTATTATTAAATAGCAAAGTTCATAACATGTTTAAGAGAAAAACAAGTGTTAATTACTCCAAATGAATTAAATTTTCATAATGTTTACACAATTGGATCTAAATGGGTTTTAAATTTCACAAATTTTGGATTAACAATAAATTATTATGAAAATTTTGGTTGTAAAATACTTTTTTTAAGTATTAAAATTAAAATATTTTGATCTAAAAATGTTGGTGAAGGTAAAGAAAATTGTTTATGATTTTCTATGAATTTTTAGGCATTTTCCCATGGTTTTTCAAATTAATATGAATTAAATGATAAAATGACATGTGTGAAGACTAAGTCAAAAAGTTGTCACTTCATTAAGTAATATATCGGTTTTCCATTTAATAACTAATTTTCCATCATGCATGAGATAACATAACCCTACGGCATAGATACGATGGCTTACATGTTCGATAACCATAGAGACGATATCTCATATATTTGATGGCTATAGAGATGATAGCTCATACATTCAGTAGCCCATCCATATGATAGCTCATACATTTGATAGCTCATCCATACAGTAGTTCCTACATACAATTGCTTATGCATCCAATAGCTAAAACTCATACATTTGATAGTTAACCCATATATTTGATGGTTATTAGTCCATGCATATGATGGCTATTAAGTCATACATTCAATAGCTTAAAAGTCATAGTCATGATGGTTGAATGTTTGTACATTCGATTGCTAGATGTTCATATATTCAATACCTATGTACTTATCTTCGATAGTCATAACTTCGATGATTATGGTTCATAACTTCGATAGCAAAAAAATTATACTTTCAATAACAAAAGTTTTATGCCTTCTTAGAAGTCAGTTTACAAGAGGTTGACTTGGATTTTATTTCATTTGAAAAGACAAAACCATAAAAGGAATAATGATGGGTTAAAATGAAATAACTTACGCAAAGATGGAAATGATTAAAGCTTAGAATAAGCTAAGGAATGATAAGTTGTATTAATAAAATAATGTGAAAGATAAAAATATTTTATTCAAAAGTATTGAGGAATTATGACCTAAATATAGGAGTCTATGGAATGTTTACGATAACAATCAATAATTGAAGAAATTGGATTGAACCACATGATATATATATATATATATATATATATATATATATATATATCCCCACTCATTGAGATATTGAATGGCAAAGTGTCAAGGCTTAGTTAAGTCTACATTCAAGGGGTTTATGGCAGGATGCCAAGACTTGGGAAGTCTAAGGGGTTCGATTCAGAAAATCAACTATGGAATGAATAAATAACACCAAAATGGATGTAAATATAAAATAAGTGGATGAATCAACAATGTGAAACTGAAGTGCTTCTAGAACTAGGAGGGATTATTGAAACTTAGTAAGGACATTTGCTAGAATGTATTCAGTGTGCTTACATTCAATCTCCCAGGAGAGTTCAAGGTGGCTCTAATCAAGGTGACTCCTAAGGTGGATGAAGGCCATTCAATGGTGATGTTGTTCAAGAAAGATGAATTTTTTTATGGTAATCACTAAGTAAAGTTAACAATAACTGGAAAATTGACACCAAAATAAAAGTCTTGATGATGCATGTGAATATGAATGATAACAATATGACATGGTTCATAATGTGTGGATTTTAAGTATAGGCGATAATTATGTTTGGAAACGATGGTTGCATGACATGGTTTATAATATGATACTAAGAATATGGTTACTTATGATTGAAATGATGCTTATATGATGATGCTCATGATATGATGCTTTAACATGATAAGATACGATGTTATTATTGTTGATGATTCAGTTAGGGGAAAACCCATTATATTAAGCAATGTAGTCTTACTATATTTTGTGTTTAGGGACAAGTATTACTCATACCAGGCTTTGTACCTTACCCGTGTTATTATTTTTCCCATAGCACTTATTTGAGTAGGTTGATTTTATGGGATTAGCCAAGTTATAAGCTTGGAAGACGAAGCAGAAAGCTTAATAATTATTGGTATTTTATTTATTTCATTGTTGTAAAATCGGGTTCTATAATTAGTTAAGTGAATACTCTAGCACCTTCAAATGTCGAGCATGTCATTGTTGTCAATTTTTTACAATTGTATTTATCCTACGTGGCATGTTTTAGGATATATAAATGTAAAGGCAAAATGTGTACTGAAAAAGCATTTAGTTGCTCAGTTTACTTGATGTTGTTGAAAAAAGTAATTCCATTTTGTTGCTTGAAAATAATTCCAATGATGACTACAACATCATCAACATTTATATTCTCTTGAAATGGGGTACGTTACAATGTGGTATGAGAGCTTAGTTTTGAAAATATTCAAGTAAAATAGAGCTAAGTAGAAATTTATATGGACACACTAGGGAAGGGTATATGCTATATATATAACATACTTATATTTTGATATAAATGTATGAGTGGATATTTATATATATTCCTCTGCTATTACTTTAACACTCTTTACTTTTGTTTCTTACAAAAGTTTGTTTATGTAGAAAGCAAGAATGGAAACTAGGAGTGAATGATTAACTTTGGCCGGTGCCAGGGCAACCACTAGTATGGGAACTGGAAGTATACAAACAAACAACCAAAGAAGGGAGGTAGCCTCGAATGTTAATGTTGAGGCTGGTACTCAGATGCATGCCTTGGGGTTGGAACAATAGACACGAGTGCTCTCTTTCATCAATATATGATGGAGATGATGAGGCAATAATTAACTAAAGTTGTTGAGATGAGACCAGTGGTTAGAGGAGATATCTCTAAGATGAACCAAGATTACCAAAACTATAAAAGAAAGGTGTTCACTAGGAAGGAACCTACATTTGAAGTACTAAACTGGCTAAAGGTGCACAAGCGTATCTTTATAGACATAGGGTATAATGACATTCAGAAAAGGAGGTTCGCTTCTTGTAAACTTCAAGAAGATTTCATAGATTGGTAGGAGGCAATTACTACTAAGGTTTCATAGGGAAGATCACTTAGGATTAATTCAAGGAGTGATTTGGGACTCAGTTTATTTCTAAATCACATAAGAGTATCTTATGTTGGGAGTTTCTAGAGTTGAAGCAAAGGGAAATGACTTTGGAAGAGTATAACTAGTGGTCCAATGCTTTGTCCAAGTATGGTAAGGACTAAGGAACATATTACGATGATAGTAGCGAAGAATGGGAAGTTTATCGAAGGCATGAGGAATGGACTGAATCACAAGCTGATGGCACATTTGTTGGCTCCCTTTGATTAGTTGTGAACATGGCAAGAAAGTATAACCAATTATATCAAGAGGAGAGGAAGGTAAATTTTAGACCCAAGAGCAAGCATAAAAAGAGGTTCAACCCATATCAAAAGGGAATATGAACTAGCAGAAATGAGGAAAGTCCTTAGGGGGAGGAGTTCATAAGGCAAACATAGTTGATGTTACTTGCTTCAACTATGGATAGAATGATCGTTATCCTAACAAATGTACCATGTCAGAAAATAAGGGGAAGGCCAAGTGCTTTAACTATAGCAACCCTAGCTATAAGAAGAGGGATTGTCCAGATTTAGGATTGGCAAAAGTTTATACCTTGGAGGGCTAACACCCGGGCCATCCATTGAGGAAAAAGGGAAGGGTGTAGTACTTCGATTTTGATATCCAATTTTTCAATTAGAGTTCTATTTTATATCAAGACTACACACTATTTCATTTCGAAAGATTTTTTTGATAGGAAGGGGTTAGATAGTACATAATTAGTTACGTTTTTATATGTGGTTAATCCGATTGGTGGGTATGCCACTCTTGGATTAAGGTACACTGATGTAGAGTTTGTTTTGTATGGACACACCTATTTTCTTGCAACCCATATGTGTTTGATTTCTACGTTAAGTCATTCGGAAATAGATTGGGTCATTTGTAATAATGTTAGAATTTTTTTGCGCCAATAGATTTATCACCTTATGACACCCAAAAGGGGATGAAAGGATTATGGTAGCCTATGATACATTGAAGGAAAAGTTTAGAGTTTTGTTGTGTGCATTAGAGGCTAAGGAAGATGAGATCAGAATGATGTCAGCGGTCTAGGAATTTGCATAAGTTTCCAAACCTACGATGGAATTACCGCTAGAATAGCCGTTGAATTCCAAATAGATTTGGTGTTGGGGGCGAAACATGTTAGTAGACCGCCTAGCAAAATATCGTCCAAAGAGATGGAGGAGTTGACGAAGCAACTAGTGGAACTCGAGCATAAAAGTTTCATTAGGCCAAGCATCTCAGTATAGGAAGAATCGAAGGTATTCATGAAGAAGTCAGATGGATCACCTTGGATGTGTTTTGCTTATTAGAACTTGAATGAGTTGACTATGAAGAATCATTATCCATTATCTAGGATAGATGATTTATTTAACCAGTTGAGTGGAGTTAGAGTATTCTCACCACTACATTTAGCAATGACATTCCACCAACTAGGAGTAGCAGAAGATAATATTCTTTGATTGCGTTTAGAATTAAGTATGGTTCATATGAGTGGTTAGTCATGTTCTTTGGTTTGACCAACTGCCTTGCGTTCTTTGTGGACCTTAAAATTCGTGTAACACACTATTTTATGACATATTATTCCGGTAATTTAATTAAATGATAATTATATAATAATGTAGGTAAAATGTTAAAGTGTGAAGGTTTGCTATAATAATATTTTTTAAAATTAAATTTGAATGTATGTTGGAGTAATGGTTTTATATGTAGAAAGAAATCTAATAAATTTGATTATAACTAATAAGGAAGGAAAGTTAAGAACCATAAAATTCTCTAAAACTTTCCCCCTCTTCCTAACTATTTCTCCCATAATAAAGAAAATAAAAGGCAAAGAAAAACCACCATTTATCTCTCCATTGCTAAGAAGAAGAAGAAGAATAATAAAAAGTTTGAAGAAAGAAGTTTAAGGGAAAATATATCCATAGTTAACTAATCAAGGCGAATAATATTAACATCTCATCCTTTTGTTATGTTTTTATTTCAGATAGATGGAATACAAATTAGGTTTATTGGAACATTACTCTTGTTGAGATATTCGTTAATCTAGATTTATGAATATTGTATATGCGATTATGAAATTAATTAAAGGGTTTTCGGATTTAAAATCAAAATCAGTGGCCTCCAAATGCTTTTAAATTTTGATATGTTGATTATAACATTATTTGGGGGATGATATTTTAATTTCATGATTTTTATAATTGGTATGGATTTTTTATGAATTTTTAAGTTGAGAAAATGTGTGATTTCGGATTTTAATTATTTAAAATAGGAAAAATAATTATTCTACCTTGGAATTTTTATATATATTAAAAGATACAAAATCCACTTTTTGGAACTTTTCCCATGTATTTTTGAATATTGATGAAGGGAAAATTGGATCATTAATGGTAATTAATTAAACATGATATTAATTAAATTTTTAGATGAGTTGTTTGGAATTTTTTGAAAAGATTTTTGCAAAAATTTTGGTTAACGGAAAGAAATTTGACATATAGAAAATTTTGATGAAAAATAATTGCTTTTAAAGTAAATAAAAAAGTTTTAATAATAATTACAAAATGTCATTATCATACATGCAATATTTAGTATTCTAAATGTGCAATAGCACTATCTTTTAGAAGTGCGATAGCACTTATATTTTTGATGTGTGAAATCACATGTATTTTATAAGTGCAATAATGCACATATTTTAAACATGCGATAACACTGGATTTTTGTACATGTGATAGCGATAGTTTTTATAAGTGCGATGGCTTCAAATATTTAAAAGTGTGATAGCTATTCCTATAAGTGCGACAGCACATACATTTTAAATATGCGATAGTACCATAATTTTATAAGTGAGATAGCTCTAAATGTTTAAAAGTGCGATAGCTATTTTTATAAGTGTGATATAACTATGATTTTATATCTGCGATAACTAATATTTTTAAATGTGTGATAGCATTATAGGTTTGAGATAACACTAGTTTTATAAATGTGATAGCTTTGAGTTTTAGAATTTTGATAGCACCAATTTTATAAATGTCATAGCTTTGAGATTTAGAAGTGTGATAACACCAGATTTATAAATGCGATAGTTTTGAGTTTTATAAGTGTGATAGCACTAGATTTTATAAGTGCAATGGCATTACCCTTTTTTAGGTGCGATAATTCTCATGTTTTATAAGTGTAATAGAACTGGATTTTAGAAGTGCGATAGCACCAGTTTTATAAATGCAGTAGTGTTTACGTTTCATAAGTGTGATTGCATAGGATTTTATAAGTGTGGTAGCATATGACTTTTAAAGATGCGATAGCTTATGTCTTTTAAAGGTGTGATAGCACCATATTTTATATGTGTGATGACTCGAGAGTTTAAAGGTGCGATAACACTGTATATATAAAGGTACAATAGCCCTATTATTTTAAAGATGCGATAACCTTGTTTTATACATTATCATATAGTTAAATATTGGGTCGGGCTTTTCCTAATAACCTAAGATGGGTTTTGTCAAATTTAAAAACTTGAAAAATTAGATTTTCAAAGATGGAAAATGTCGGATTTATCCCAAATTTATTTGAAATAAACTGCATATTTTTTATATGTGATTTATATGCACATGGCTATCATGAGAACATATTTGTATTGTTGATGATGAATTTATATATTCAGTTTTGTACCTTGATCAGTTATGTTAGTGCTTATGTAAACCATGGACAGGCTCACTCATATGATGTCACTAAATAAATATGATATTGGGGATTCAGAACCGATGACCAACTAGAGTTGTTCCACTAGTGGGTATGGTCAGAATAAACTCCTATGTGGGTAGAATTGCATCCTACGAAAGTGGAAGATCAAATTATGTTAGGATGCCCAGAACTGATCAAAGGAAATGACTTGTTCAATGCTTATAAACAAGATTTAAGTTGCTTGGGATGAGTGTTACGTAGTGCCTCACATTATAGCCGATTACCTCCTTGGCTAACATGGTTAATGATTCTAATTCATAGGGCATTGCTAAACATTAAGGCTAAAATTTTGGTTATGGATCCAGGAATCAAGTGGGGACACTCCACTATTGTTTTCTTTTATTATGTGAATATCTTGATACTTTTATGGGAATAAGAAATCATTGGATTATCCAGGTTTTTTTCTCGAGTCAACCATATAGGATTTTTGTTAGCCTTCAATAGTAGAGTAGACTTGATTCTATCCGTGAGAGTTAAGAATGGTGATTCGAGTAGAATGTAGAAGCAATATTGCTCTAACCTACCAGGCTTCACTCTTAACCGAGGATAGTATAAGTTGATAAGGTTGGAAACGTGATAAGTATACAAGACTTAGTTTCCATATGTGATCATTCCCATTGTAGTTGAAATTCGTCGATTCAATCTTGAATATACCGAGATCGGTAAGTGTTTTACTTATTTAAAACCACTTCAAGACTGAGATATGTATTCTATCTCTTGGAAGTGGATCTGTTAGAGTTGCTTGAATCCATGTGTGGTTTCGAGGTCAGTTCAAGATGTGGGAATCCATTTGGGGATTCATGGTGTGTTCGAGTGATGATGGTTCATGTGTTGAGATGTTGAATGTGACTTCACCATCGGCATATGACTAAAGTCATAGTAGAATGCACAACCTTGGGTTTAGCTAACCTATTGGGATATATCAATTCCAATATCTAGAGTATGTTTATCAATATGTTGGTCGGCGGGAGTTGTTGATACTTGGTTCAAATGTTAGGGCATGGGTCAGTTGTGTTTACCTTATGGTATATTCTGTCTAGAGAATAGAGATATACAATGCTCAGAAGGTATTTTCTTATCCTTATCATGGAGATTGGTCATAGTTTACTTATGAGTTTACTGGGGAGGTCTCCATTGAAAATCCATATTCGAACGCGTCTTAGTGGTTTTGATCGTATACCTATTCAATATTGTTGTGTCAAAAGATGTAAACGACACAGCTATTTTCTGATTTATATTCTTCACCCTAGACATTATCTATTATATTACAATATGTACATATTAGATAGTGGTTCTTTTGAGGGGATAACCTTTACGGCATCCAGTGCGGTCTTAAAAGTGTTGTTATATACTAGCTACATGTTTCTTGAGTTTCTCACACCGGACGTATGCTTGACCCGTGGTTTTATTTTCACCTTACTTCTATGAGTGCTCTTTCGAGTATTCTAAGAAAGTTTGATTTTCGTTGATGTACATTGAGCTCTTGAAGAGGAGCTAGATGTTTTACCTACCGTAGTATTCATTTCCACTGCATTACTTTATGTGTGTGTGTATCAGCAATTGTAAGGACAGGTTGTTATAATTGTTCAGGCTGATGATAGTACTTTGTTTAGCAACTCTGAAATGCTATGTATATTAACGTAGCTCTGAGAACTTTTTTTTGACATTATATGTTATCATTTCGCATGTGAGATTCTGCTGTTTATATTCTCCTCTTTCTTAGTCATTTTCTTTTCTTTATTTCCTTTACCCTAATGTTCAGTCTTTCTAGCACTTGAGTGTTCGGCACGTGAATACACTGGTTATATTAGTTTTGACATTCGAGGATCGAAAAGGTCGTGCGTTACAAGTGGTTGGAGAGGCAATTCTAGAGACAACATATATCATCATTGTATGAAGCGTTGCCATTAGAAGAAAGATTGTCCATATTTTAGGAAGAGAAATGAAGTGTGTAACGACTTGGAATTTCATTGCTTTGATTTGCGAATATTTAATTAATTTTTGATATTCAATATACAGGTTATATAATAAAAATAAAAATCTTTTAAATAATAAATAATGATGGTGAATTAGTTTTCAAATTTGGTTTACAGAAATATTTAGTTCGAAGGAAAATCGAAAATGTGACCGGAATTCGTTTTTCGACTTTTCGTCGAATAAAATTTATCGAAAATGTTGTGAACTCTTTAGCATAAGCAAACATTTGTAAATAAGTTAGAATATGTTTGTATGTATGTGTATTAGTGTATGTATATAAGTATTTGTACCTAAGCATATTAAGTTTTAATTTTTTTAAAGAAAAATGTCATATCAGAGGAGACATTAAGTACAAAAGTACTTAGAACATGTTTAAACATGTTTTTCTTGACATGAAATGGAGGAGGAGGATTTGTAGGCTGAAATGGTGAGGTGGAAAGGAGGTGGTGATGTGGCATGCATGTAGTGGAGGTAACGGACAAGGGCTATTTTGGTAATCTTCTAATTGTAATTTATATAAAAAAGATTTTCATGATTTTCTTTCTCATTTTTTTCTTTCGTTTCTCACTTCTTAGAAACTACTCCATCTTCTTCATGTATTCCATGGCTTCCTAAACATATTTTTCCAAGTATTAAGATCCATGTATTTCCACTTAAATCACTTCCAAAACTTGCTAAAACCTCTCTAAATCTTCTTCTTCATGTCATCTTCTAAACCCAAGCACTTCATCCGACCATAACTTCCTCTAAACTGCTCCAAATCAAGATTTTCTTTTTTTCAAACCACGTGGAATTCCGGTGGCTACAACTTTTATTTGAACCACTTTTTCAAATTTCGAATAATTTTTGGTCAAAAATACTTTATTTTTCTGACTCATTTTTGAACTCATATTTTCAAGCCCAAAAATAGCACTCCTTCTATTGACTATATCTCCCTCAAAACAAATCCAAATTGAGTGATTCTTTTTTCGAATAGATAGAAAATGAATTTTCAAGGACTTTTATTCTGACCACTTTTCAAACTTATGATAGGAACATGGCGGAAAGTCGAGGGGAAGATGACCCATTTTCGAGTTACTTTTTGTGGTTTTCCAAGCTTTGCAAGTTCTAAAATATTTCAAGTTTTCAAAAGATTTTTGAAAAATTTTAGTGAGTAAACTTCTTATTTTTTAGTAAATTTTTTACCCACTATTGGGTGATAAAATAAGTTGATTGTTTGGTTGGATTATTGTATGGTTTGGATGCATATATATGTTGCTTATATATGTGAATGCATGTGGTTAAATTAGTGTGTGCTTGAATGAAGTCTAGATTTTTATGAATTATTTAAAAATGCGGTCTTATTTGTTTGGGTTTGCGGTATGAGTAAGTTGTTATGAACATAATTATGTGGTTTTTGTGCAAAGAAAAGTTAACAAAGTTAACAATTATATTTGGTTATCGATGAAGAATCATTTGTGTAGAGTATGAGTTTTGGTTTGTAATTAAAATCAATTTTAAAAGTTAGTAACATGGTTTCAAATTATTTATTTTGTGTTTTGAAAAGTTAATAAGCTTTCTAGTATTAAGTTTCCATAGAGAAAAGCAGAAATATTTGCAAGTATGACATCCATAGCGATAATCGCTATGGATGCAGTTTCGATAAAAATCCGTTTTTTTAATTCAGATTCATACGTTAAACTTATTTTGGAAAGATTTTATAAACTTAATAAAAATGTTTTAGAAAGATAATTAAGTTTTAATAATTAATTATTAATTAATTAAGCTTGGTAATTAATAATTAATTAAGTATTAAAAAAGGTTCATTAATCTTAATTAAATAAAGATTGGTACTAGTTAATTATCCTTTAAAAGTAAGATTAATTTTTAATGAATTATGAGTTAAGTATATGATTTATTTTTAATCAGTTATTAATCAAATATAAGGTCAATTATTTATTTATTAAATTAATCAAGTGTTTAATTATTTTTAATTATAAATTAATTAATGTTTTAATTTAAAATAATTATTTATTAAAGGTTTAATTATTTATTAATTTATAATTAAATCAAGTTCAAATTTAATAAAGATTAAGTATGATTTAATAAGAGTTTAACTTGTAATTAACCGTTTTAAAATGGAGTTTTAAGTTTTTAATCCTTGTTTTCCAAGAATCAAATTATTTTAAAGGTACTTCATTTTCAAAGATGGTTTTGAACACAAGGGAGTCAAATGTCGATACCATTAAGTAGACAAACTATTGTGAAAGAGTAATGTAATTGTTTATTGTGTGGACATGTGTTAGCAGAATAAATCCCTGTTCTGCTATAAGTTGATCGTTTTGATTGTTTGGACATCTGATAGCAGAATAAATCACCTGTAACAACCCGCATATTTTACGATTGTGTATTTAAATGTTTTTATTTAAATATAGCATCGTTAATCGGATTAAAGTCCGAAATGTTACTTTTTGTAAACAGTCGAATTGGGACTTGAAACAACTTCCATTGAGTCCAAAATGGCGTTTACAACTTTTTTGAGTATAAACATTGATATGTTTAGAGTTGAGTAGAATTTTTCTACTTTTCTATTTTGGGCTTTGGGTTTGGGTTTCAGCCCACTAACCCATCATAATACCCTAACTCCTCTACTCTTCATCCATTCACTCATTCTATTTCCTAACATTCAAGCTAAAGTAAAATAGGGAAAGAAAGGGAAATCAAAATTCCTAAACCCTAGATTACTAGGAAATTCAAGATTCTGGCTCCAAAATCAAAGAGAAGCTTAGGTAAGCATCCTCTTCTTCTTCTCCATCTCAATCTCTCTCCAATTTCAAAAATTTCCTATAACCTAACTTAGGAAATATTTGCTTATGATCTTAGATTGGAGCTTCTAGAGTTAAGGTTGAAGAGTAGTTGATCTTTCCTTTGTTTTTAAGCTTCTCATTCGTTGTCTTTGGGTTTAAAGGTGAGTTTTTGAACTCACATCTATGTCTATACTTTCATTGTTGTTAGGTATGAATTCCTAACATTTATGCATGTTCATTTGCTTTGGATTTGAATTGATTTGGTGAATTTTCCAAATTTTGATGTTTTGAAGTCAAAATCTTTAAAGATCCTATCTTAGATATTTGGACGTGTTATTCGGGGTGTATCGAAGAGCCTATAGGACTGGGTTGTCGCTTGGCATAAATCCCTAGCCTCCGTCACTCGTCCGACCGCTCCCGAATCTTTTTGGCCATCATGGCCTAGGCAAACTGTTGCCCAGGCTAGGTGACCAGACGTCTGGTGATCAAGTCCAGACGTCTGGTTATAGATAGAAAAGAAAAAAAAGGGCAGACACTCGGACCAGACGTCTGGTCCAAACCTACCAGACGTCTGGTTAGTTTTAGACGTCTGGTTGGAGCTCAAACGTCTGGAAGTTTTCTAGAATATTTCCAGAATCTAAATTCAGACGTCTGGATTCTAAACCAGACGTTTGGAACTGTTCAGTTTTGCCTATTTGCCTATTTTTTTAGTGGATTTCCAATTTTAATCTATTTTTGTCGATCCGGTTAGTTGTTATCACTTATTATCGACTTTGATGATTTCTTTCTTTGGATTTTGGGAATATCCATTTGATGGATTTGATATCAATTTTTATGGATTTAATTCACATTCTCGTATATGAATTTTTGGTGATTGATTGTTTCTACAATCATTTCTGTGGTTTGTCACTGTAAAATACAAAGGTTTCTATACTAGTAGTAAATACACAAACTCTTTCACAAAAACGATTTCAACACTACTTTTAAATACAAAGCTCGTTTTTAAAACCGTTTTCCAAATCTATTAGTATATACAAACCTTTACCTCATTCGTATGAGAAATCTAATTAAACGGCTTAGCAAAATAAGTGGTATGAAACGCTTGCGTTTACTTCGTCGGTTAATTCTTAGACTTGTTCGATTGAAATCTTGTGACAATTTTCAAGTGGAAATCTACAATTTGTTCGTAAATATTTAAGTTAAGCTAGTGGTTATGGGAAATGAAGCTAAACTCTTATATTTACTAGCTTAGTGTGATTCACACTTCTTATTGACCAATGGTGATCATTTTGTGATTTAGACTAGCGATGTGCGATGTCTCTTTGTTTGTGTGGGGGACTAAAAACCCCGTTTGTGGAGCTTCGGTTCAAATTAGTGGGTAGCGACCCATGGTCTTCGGGCCGTTTGTGGAGCTTCAGCTCAAACTTGATGGTTAGCGACCATGGAATAGCGTTCCGTTTGTGACACACGTGTTGGTGAGTTTTCATGCTCCCGTTTGTGATAGGCCTCCTCCCCCTTTGTATTTTCTGGATTTCTGGTTGTTGATTTCTACAATTTGTGTTTCACCAAGTTTCGTGGTTTGCATTGATAAGCTTTATCAATATTTTTGGTTTGGTGAATAAGTTAAAGAATATGACATTCTTTTTGGTGTTTGAGTAGATTTGAGATATTGTATGATTTTTATTGATATTGAATGTACTTGTCACAGTATGGCATTATTGTTATCATACGTTTTGGTCATATCTCTTATCCTATCTCATTTATATGATATTTATAACTAGACTGATCCATTTATTATTTTCTTCTTAAATAATACTCGGGTCAGACCGAGGTGTTACAGGTGCTTCCACTTGACTTTTTAGCAGGGACTGGCTTCTCACTTTTGGCTAACTACTTAGCTTAGTAGTTTTTGTTATTTTACATGCGAGATAGAGACTCCTTGATGTATACTTATTCTTTTGTCTAGCAGTTGTACCTATTCTTTTGTGATGTAGTGGATCTTGTATGACCACTACTTTGATGTATACTTCTATGTGTTATATTCATATCTGTTTTCGCCTTTGTGATGTGAATATCTATGACTGATTTGTGTTATGATTATTTCTATATTTGTTTCCGAAGCCCATATAGCCACTGTGTAGTAGCTTTGAGTTTGTATTTGATATGTCGGATTTCTTCTTAAAATGAAATGCATGTTATACTATCTGACATATCGGTACTCGCACAAAGCAATTACACAGATGGTCGCTCCTCAACAGCCTTATTCTTCATGCTAGTCGACGACATTACCCCGTAGTGTCCTTGGCTAGTGTGAGTATAGAAGTGGGGCATCACAGCTTGGTATCAGAGCCAAACTTTGGGACAATGTAGAATAATCTAGCAAGGATCATTGTCCTAAGTCTTTCTTAGGAATCGTGCCTTAGGATTTAATTCGAGTCATTGGACCCGTACTATCCTATTTTCTTTTCTGATGCCTTGTTTTATCAATCAAGTTTGTTTGATATTCATTCTGAGAATAACATTTTTTCTCTTCTTTCTTTCTTTCTTTCTTAAAGAAGAGAAATGGTTAGACCAGGCCGTCCCAGTGCCAGTCAATCCAGTGCTACTCCTCAGGATGGAGTATTCATGTCTGCTCAACAACTTTTAGATCTTGTAAAGAATGCCCAAACTGCCGGACCCATTCCAGAGCCTACTCATCCTAAATCCGGGTTTGCACGCTTGTGCAGTGATTATACCAATTTGGGTGGAAGGCCATTCAAGGGTTCCGAAAGCGTTATAGAAGTCCAAGCTTGGCTTAAAACATGCGATCGCATCTTTTCTCGCATGAATCTTATTGATCTGCATCGTGTCCAAGTGGCTTCTAGCATGCTCCAGGAGAGAGCATTAGATTGGTATGAGCTTTTGATCTTTGAAATTATGGAAGCCGATCTTACTTGGGAGCAATTCTAGGAAAGGTTCAAGTTGAAATTTGTGTTGGAGGCTGAAAAAGTAACTTTGGCCCGACGCTTTATTGACCTTGTTCAAGGTGAATCTTCTGTGACGGATTACGTCGCATCTTTTGAATCTCTCTCTAAATATGGGGTCGAGTATATTAATACCCCATTGAAGAAAAATCAGAGGTTTGTTTATGGGTTGAATAAGAACCTCAAAAAGCCATTACTTCTGAAACTAGAAGTTTCTTTCGATCAGCTTGTTGATATCGCTCTTCGACTCGAAGAGGCCGATAAAGAAAGTGATGTTGAAGTTGTGGGTGCCAAACAAAACATCAATAAGAAGAGGCCTTTTAAGTTCAAGCCTTATCCCAATAAGAAAGGGAAGCAAGCAACTTCGGTAGCAAAGACTCCTACCTCTAGTCGTGGAGAATGTTACCATTGTGGTTCTAAGGACCATTATGCAAACAAGTGTCCAAAGCCCCATACTTGCCGCTATTGCAAAAGTTCGGGTCATACTATATCTTCATGTCCCAAACTTCAAAGCAAGAAGGAAGGGAAGCTAAATATTGTGCAAGCCCCTTGTAACACTTCTCTTGGTCAAGGTATTTCTCATTCTATCCTTGATGGCATTATTATATTTCGTGATCTTCCTATTCGAGTTCTTTTTGATACAGGTGCATCTCACTCTTTTATATCAAAAGAACTTGTTGATGCTTTGTCTTTGAATGTTATTGGCTTGATGACTTCATTGAGAATTGCGAATCCGGTTGGTGGATCCGCAACACTCAGTTTACTTTGTAAAGATGTCGAAATTATTTTATGTGATTATGCTTTCCAAGCCGATTGCATGTTATGCGTTACTTAGGTTTCAGAATGATTTTGGGAATGGATTGGCTTAATCATTATGAAGCCCATAACCTATGTCCTGAGCAGACTATATATCTTCGACATCCTCAATCTGTTAAGCATATTTCTCTTGTTCTTAAAGATTCAGATTCCAATTTGGTAGCATCCTTATATTCTCTAAATCCTCATGATGATGATAATGATGATGAGGAAGATGTCATTTCCCTTATTCACATTGTTCGTGAATTTCCCGACATATTTGAGCCCGTTTTAGGATTACCACCAAAGCGAGCAATTGAGTTCGGAATTAATCTAATCCCTGGAGCTCTACCTATTACTCGTCCTTCTTATCGTATGTCCAATAAGGAAAATGAGGAGATGCGTAAACAATTATCCGAATTGGAAGCCCAAAAGTTTATTCGTTCTAGTTCCTCTCCATGGGGAGCTTCAGCTAATTTTGTGAAGAAATCTGATGGTACACTTAGGCTTTGCGTTGACTACCGCAAGCTTAATGATCTCACCATCAAGAATAAATATCCCTTACCTCGGATTGATGATTTATTCGATCAACTTAGTGGTGCTAGAGTCTTTTCACAGTTAGACTTAGCAACCGGTTTTCATCAGCTCCGTATTGCAGAGGATAGCATTCCTTTGACATCGTTCCATACTCGTTATGGATCTTATGAATGGCTTGTTATGCCATTTGGTTTAACGAATGCTCCAGCTTATTTTGTTGACCTTATGAATCGAGTTTTCAAAGACTTCCTCGATCGATTTGTTCTCATCTTTATAGATGATATTCTTGTTTATTCTAAAATCGAGGAAGAGCATGAAAAACATCTTCGGATTGTGTTGGAAACTCTTAGGAGCAACCAATTGAAAGCAAAATTTTCTAAATGCCACTTTTGGCAATATCGTGTGAAATTATTGGGGCATATTATTTTTGAATTCAGAATTTCCGTGGATCCTTCAAAGATTGAAACGATTCAAAATTGGAAGAGACCGGAGAGTGTGACAGAAATTCGTAGTTTTCTTGGATTGGCAGGTTATTACCGTCGTTTCATAAAAGACTTTTCTAAAATTTCCATACCCCTTACTAGATTGACAAAGAAGGGAGTTAAATACATTTGGTCAGACAAATGTGAAGCTTCTTTTCAAAAATTAAAAGAACTCCTTTCTGATGCTCCTATTCTTGTGATTCCCGAAGGTAACCAAGACTTTATTGTTTATACCGATGCTAGTCGTTTTGGTTTGGGAGCCGTTCTCATGCAAAGGGAACATGTTATTGCTTATGCTTCTAGGCAATTAAAGCCTGCCGGGACTAGATATGCCACTCATGATTTAGAACTCGCGGCTATTGTTTTCGCCCTTAGAATTTGGCGTCATTAGCTTTTGGGAGAGAAATTTGTTCTCTACACCAATCATAAATCTTTGAAGTACTTATTTTCTCAAAAGGAACTTGATTTGCGTCAACAACGTTGGCTCGAGTTCCTTGCATCTTAAGATTTTGATATTCTCTATACTCCCGGAAAGGGTAATCGAGTTGCCGATGCCCTTAGTCGTAAGCAACAAGAGGTTGTTTCAATGATGATATCTGAATGGAATGATCTCGAGATTTATCCACTTGTGAGATTCGAGATTGAAAATCCAATCTATGTTCATCTCTTGTTTTGTGTAGCCTTGAGGCTCATCCTTCTCTTTTGGACCGCATCCTTGAAGTTCAAAAGCAAGATCCCGAATTGGTTCTTCTTAGCCAAAGTTGTAGGGATAAAATTGATATTGATGGTCTGAAAGACTTTGATATTGATGCTCGTGGCGGTATTCGAAAATTTGGTAGACTTATTGTGCCAAATAATAGTGATCTTCGTAAAGACATTTTAGAAGATTCTCATCGTTCTAAATTTACCATTCATCCCGATAGTAATAAAATGTACGCGAACATGAAGCGACTTTATTATTGGGATGGAATGAAATCTGATATTGCTAACTTTATTAAGCGTTGCATGACTTGCCAACTCATAAAGGCCAAGCATCAAAGGCCCGGTGGGTTATTGCAACCTTTGGACATTCCAGTTTGGAAGTGGGAGCAAATTTCCATGGACTTTATTGATGGACTTCCCCGTTCTTGTTCGGGTCACGACAGTTTATGGGTGATCGTAGATAGACTTACAAAATCCGCCCATTTTATTCCCGTTCGGTCCAATCGGACCGTACCTTGTTTCCTGGAGATTTGACCAGGCAACTGAGTGCTCGACATTGGCCACTACTCGGCATGAAGGACTGTTCGGCATCCAGGAGGACTCGGCGAAGTGCGCGACATCCAGTGGGACTCGGCATCCATAGCGTTCGGCATCCGTAGTGCTCGGCGTCAGTTAGTGTTCGGCGACAACAAATGCTCGGCGCTAGCATTCGGCATACCAGAGTACTCGGCATCAAGGCTGTTCGGCATCAAGACCGTTCGGCATACAAGGTCGCTCGGCATACCAGAGTAGGTCGCTCGGCGTACCAGAGTGCTCGGCATCAAGGCTGTTCGGCATCCAGAATGCTCGGCATACAAGAGTACTCGGCATCCCATGGTGTTCGGCGTAATACTCGTCATCCAGGAGACATTCAACACAACTAACCAGCACACCATTCGGCATAGAAGGAATGGTTCGGCGGAGATCGTTCGGCGAACCTTGCTCGGCATACGGCGACCACTGTACTCGGGCTGGGACGTTCGGCAATCAGCCCACTTGGGAAGTCCAGCCCATCTTTGCCTATAAATAGAGGGGCAGGGTCACAGTGAAAGGGATCCTTTTTTGGAGAGAAAAGACGGGGAGACTCTGCCATTTTCAAGACTCATCTCCTCTACTTAAACAACTTCATTCAAACATTTGATTCACGAATTGTATTTGTAATCAACCATAAAGGAAATCAATAAAGTTGAGCAAAGTGGACGTAGGCAATTACGCCGAACCACTATAAATTTGGTGTTCTTATTTTCTGCATTTGAATTAGAACTGTCTTCTCTGTTTAATTTATCTTCATCACTTTTATCTCTACACAATCTTTCTGAACGAGGTTAGTGACCAATTTTGGTGCTAACACTTTGGTGCTTTCACTGAGAATTGAATTCTCAGACTTCAAGGATCTGCTTTGAAGCTACTGGATTGAATAAATCCCCCGAAGAAGATCCGACTCACTGATAGGACATCCGTTGATTCTACTCAGAGTTCATACCGATAACTCTACAATGGCAAGACCACGTACCAGGTCAGCTTCCCGTAATGCGGATGCCCGAGAGACTGCTAGCGTGCAACAAGCTGGACCTAGCAATCAACCAGCAATCCCGAGTGCAGGGATTGCCGCTCAAGAACAGACTCCAGTTGTCACCAGAGTGGAGTTCAACGACTTGATGAGGGAACTTAGGGAAAGCAGGAGACAACTGGGAGAACAGATGCAAGCTAATGCCAACCTGATGGCACAACTCACTCAACAGCAGCAACAGAATGCTGGGGGCAATCCAGCTGCTTATTCTTCTTCTGACAGCTCAACTTCTTCTGATGAGCCACCCAGGCGCAGACGCCGTAAGACTGAAACTGCAAGGGCAGATGCTGCTGTTCGAACAGCAGGAGACCGCGACCAAGCCAGAACTGGAAACTTCCAAACCGGAGTACAGGTGGAGGAGGGAGCTCCAGATCATCAAGATGTTAACAATGTTGAACCTCATGACGCACGATTGGCAGATCGCCAGGAAAGGAGGCATCAGCATGGACAGGCACGTAGAACTGACTCCAACCTCCCAGCTTCCATACAGACACCCGATCTGACAGCCATGATCAGGCAACTGATGAAAGAAAATCAGGGCTTATCAAATGACGATTGGGGAGTGTCAAGAAGTCATACTCCGTTCATGGATGTTGTGCTGCAAGCGTCCTACCCCAAGAAGTTTAGCATGCCAACCATTCCTGCATACGAAGGAAAGACTGACCCCAGACAACATGTAATGAGGTATGAATGGATGATGGATTCAGCCAGAGCAAATGATGCCACCAAGTGTAGGTGCTTTCCGATTACTCTATCTGGGATCGCTACTATGTGGTTCACCCGACTTCCTCCGCGATCCGTATCAAATTTCGAGGAGTTGGCAAAGAAGTTTATTGAGCAGTTCAGGATACACACTACACGCCCGAAGGACGTGATGTCTCTGTCGAGTGTAATCCAAAATCCCGGAGAGTCGCTGAAGGAGTACTTACAAAGATTCCACGTTGCGGCAACTGAAGTCAGTAATCCCAACGACGATGCAATTCTAATGGCTGTGATGAGAGGTGTAGATCCGGATTCTGAATTCGGAGATTGGCTGGCAGGAAAACCTCCGACCACGCTAGAGCGTTTCTACTCCAAGGCGCACCAGTTCATCAGAAGAGAGGAAGCTAGGTGGGTACGACGAGACAAGGCACCGGGACCTGCCCAAGAGTCAATTAAGAGCAACATTGCTGTGAAGCAATCTGGAGACAATTCAGGAAAGGTCCAAGTCAACGTCCAGAATAAGCCTGTGCAGCCCAAAGACTCCGGAGGAAGGAGTCAAGGAAAGAGGAAAGAAGCGGGAAAGTGGAAGTCGAGAATTCCAAGCTACAGCGAGTACACTCCGCTAAACGCCCCACTTGAGAACATTTACCTATCCACATGCAATACTTTTCAGTACAGAAAACCACGTCCGAAAGAATCAACTGAAGAACAGAAACGGACTGGGAAATATTGCCGCTTCCATGAAACCTATGGACACAACACGGAAGAATGCAGACACCTGCATGACGCTATCGAGAAATTGATCAGACAAAAGAAGTTGCAAGAATTTGTGAAGAATCCGCAGGAAGGAGGACAGGGAACGTCCGACCCAGGTCGTGCAGCGGCTCCACGTCATCCAGAGGAACCTGCCCGGACTGTTGGAAGACTGGTTATAAATACAATTATCGGCGGACCTCATCCCGCAGATAAGAACTGGCAAGAGATGGAACGATATGCGAGCTCCTTGAAGCATGCGGATTTCGAGTGCTGTTCGAACGTAGAGGACGGGGCCCCTGCTAAGCAGCAGCGCGTGATGACAGACGATATTGTGTTCAGAAACAGAGACGCTGATCAGATAGAGGCTCCGACCATCGATCCCATGGTCATATCTGCAACAATCGGACCAGCATATGTAAAAAGAATTTTGATTGATTGTGGAAGTTCAGTCAACATCATCTTCAAGAAGGCATATGATCAGATGAAGCTAGAGACAAAAGACTTGAAACCATCCAAGGCTCGTATCCACGGTTTTAACGGCGCTGCGACTGATGCAGTGGGATATGTCGAGTTACCAGTTGAACTGGGACAAGGCGAGCGTCGGAGGGTACGAATTCTACCCTTCGTGGTGTTGGATGTGGACTCTCCATATAATGTTTTCTTGGGTCGGCCGGCCCTGGCTGAATTTAGGGCGGCACTAGCCCCGTGGTGCTTGACTTTGAAGTTCCCGACTGACAAAGGAGTAGGCATTGTTCACGGAGACCAAGCAGCTGGTCGTTCTTGTTATGTGGCCGAGCTCCGAGAAGCCCACCGGAGGGAAAAAGGAAAGGGTGTGGACAATCCTGTCCGCATCCTCAACGCGAATAATTGACAAGTAGTGCCCGAGCCCTGGCTCGGGCATAGTTCTCGGATCTACGGAGATATAGATCCGAGAGACGACGATGAGAAACCCAGGGAAGAGAAAGCGGCACCGGCTGAATTAACAATTGACATTTCGGTTAGCCGTGACGACCCTTCGCGAATACTGAAGATCGGATCACAGTTAGGCCCCGCAATGACAGAAGACCTTAGCGACTTCCTCCGAGCAAACCTTGATGTTTTTGCCTGGACGCATTCTGATATGTGTGGGATTTCTCCTGCCATCACAAGTCATATGTTGAACATAGACCCGAAATACGTCCCAGTCAAGCAAAAGAGGAGAGGAATGGATCCAGAGAGATCCGCCGCTCTTGGAGAGGAGGTGGACAAACTCAAAGCAAATGGGTTCGTCCGCGACGCCCTCTACCCGGAGTGGGTCTCCAACCCCGTGCTAGTAAAAAAGGGAAATGGGAAATGGAGGACTTGCGTAGATTATTCCGACTTGAACAAAGCATGCCCTAAGGACAGTTTCCCGTTGCCTAGGATCGATCAGTTGGTCGATTCCACAGCAGGACATGAATTATTGTCATTCATGGATGCGTACTCGGGATACAACCAAATCCCAATGCATGTTCCGGACCAAGAACACACCAGCTTCGTTACAAATGTCGGGCTGTATTGCTATGTAGTGATGCCCTTTGGATTAAAGAATGCTGGAGCAACTTACCAACGTCTGGTGAATCGAATGTTCAAGGACCAGCTGGGCAAAACCATGGAAGTCTATGTGGATGACATGCTCGTGAAGTCACGGCAGTCAAACGACCACATTCAAGACTTAGCTGAAATGTTTAACATACTCAGGTCCTATGGAATGAAGATCAACCCGCTGAAGTGTTCTTTCGGCGTTGCATCAGGGAAGTTTTTAGGATTCATCGTCAACGCTAGGGGAATCGAAGCCAACCCAGAAAAGATCCAAGCCATTCGAGACGTACAAGCGCCCAGGACTGTAAAGCAGGTACAGAGCTTGAACGGAAAAGTGGCTGCGCTAAGTCGATTTATATCCAAGGCAACTGACAAGTGCATCCCATTCTTCGACATAATAAAGAAAGGAAAGAGGAATTTTGAACGGACGTCCAGCTGCGAGGAAGCTTTCCAGAACCTGGTAAGGCATCTGGAGAGCCCACCGATGCTATCTAAACCAGTTGACCATGAGATGCTGTACGTTTACTTGGCTATATCCCCTCATGCGATAAGCGCAGCTTTGGTCCGTGAGGAGGATCGAGTCCAGAAGCCGGTATATTATGTTAGCAAGCGTTTAACGGGGGCAGAGAAGAATTACCCTAAAATTGAGAAATTGGCTTATTGCTTGGTGATTGCATCACGCAAGCTACGCCCATACTTTCAAGCGCATTCAATCGGCATTTATACCGATCAACCCCTGAGGCAGGTACTTCAGCGACCAGAAACTTCAGGAAGATTGCTAAAATGGAACATCGAGTTGAGCCAATTCGATATCGCGTACTTACCACGGAGAGCTATCCGAGGGCAAGCGTTAGCAGACTTCATCGCTGAATTTACCATACCCATCAAACCGGACGATCACGACATCATTCCCCCCATTCGATGGAAATTATACACTGACGGTGCATCAAACGACCGTTGCTCTGGCGCGGGCGTAGTTCTTATAACTCCGGAAAACCGATCAATCTGTTATGCCCTGAAGCTCGATTTTCCGGCTACGAACAACGAAGCTGAATATGAAGCATTGATCGCTGGCTTGAAGCTTATCAAAGAACTCGGAATCAAATCAATCGAAATCTTTTGTGACTCGCAGTTAGTGGTTTACCAAGTACGAGGAGACTACCAAGCAAAAGGACGAAAGCTTGCTCCGTACCTCGTTCAAGTCCAGGAACTACTATCGAATCTTGAGCGTTATGACATTTCACATATCCTGCGAGAACAAAACAAAGAAGCCGACTTGTTGGCTAAGTTCGCGAGTACCGACGATGTTCAACAAATGGGATTGTATCCCGTGGAAGTCTTGCATGCCCCGAGTGCAGACGAGATGAAAATCGAACTTGTGTTGGAAACAGAGAACGAGAAGGACTCGTGGATAACCCCATTCAAACTGTACCTGACAACCGGGGCTTTACCAGAAAGAAGAAGCGAAAGACGACAGGTCCTTCGAAAGGCTGCGCGGTACGTAATGCAGGATGGATCCATGTACCGGAAAGGATTCTCAATCCCATTGTTACGATGCATCGCTCATGATGAAACAAAGCGAGTCTTGCGGGAAGTCCACGAAGGGGAATGCGGCGACTATACTGGGGGGCAAACGCTAGCGAAGAAGATCCTCCGCTATGGGTATTACTGGCCCACCGTAAACCGGGATGCCGCGGACTACGCAAGAAAATGCGACAAGTGTCAAAGATATGCAAAAATCCCGAGGGCTCCGTCAACGGAACTCACACAAATGATCAGCCCTTGGCCATTCGCGATCTGGGGAATCGACATAATCGGCTCTTTGCCTCTATCCAAAGGTGGTGCGAAATACACGATAGTTGCAGTCGACTATTTCACGAAATGGGCTGAGGCAGAACCTTTGGCCACTATCACCTCTAAGAAAGTCATTAACTTCGTTGTACGAAACATTATATGCCGCTTTGGTCTTCCACGCACCATCATTACAGACAACGGAACGCAATTCGAAAGTAGAGAGTTCAAAGAGTTCTGTTTAAAGTATGGCATCGAGAAAAAGTTCGCTGCCGTCGTACACCCAAAAGCTAACGGACAAGTCGAGGCCGTTAACAAAATAATCAAGTCCATACTAAAGAAGCGTCTGGAGAAGGTTGGAGGCAAGTGGGTAGATGAACTCCCGACAGCATTATGGGCATATAGAACTACCCACAAGTCCGCGACCGGCCACACTCCGTTTGCCTTGGCATACGGCTCTGAAGCCGTGATACCCGTGGAACTTGAAGTTCCATCGCACCGAGTGACATACTATGATCCCAAGACGAACCAAAACCTCTTGCTGGAATCACTGGACTGCATCGACGAAAAGCGTGAAGAAGCTGAGTTAAGGGCGGCGGTGCACAGACATCGAGTCAAACGCTACTACGACGGCAGAGTCCGCCCAAGAATCTTTGATGTGGGTGATCTCGTTCTGAAACGAGTCTTCCCAGTGCCATCACGCATGAATCCCAGCTGGGAAGGTCCATACGCCATTGAACGGAAGCTTGGAGAAGGAACATTCAAGCTAGCGACCGTTGATGGCACGACACTCCCCCGAGCATGGAACAGTGAACATTTGCGGCACTATTACATTTAGCATGTTTCCCTTTCTTGTTATAGGCACTATTGTCTTGTGCATGTTTCCATTCAATAATGACTTAGTTTCCTTTTGAAGTTGTAATCGAGCAATTTAGTTGATTTTCATTAATAAAGGCTTGAAGCCACATTTTCTATGAAGTTTCTGTATCTCTTAATTGAATGATAAATTACATTATTCTGTGCGGCATACAGACTCAGATAAACGATTTCAAACCTCCAAGTCCCCAGATTGCGGACTGGAGTACTCTGAGTCCCCAGAGCGCGGACTAGAGTATAAATGACTTAAACCTCCAAGTCCCCGGAGCGCGGACTAGAGTACTCTAAGTCCCCAGAGCGCGGACTAGAGTATAAACGATTTCCAATCTCCAAATCCCCAGAGTGCGGAGCGGAGTACTCTAAGTCCCCAGAGCGCGGACTAGAGTATAAACGATTTCCAATCTCCGAGTCCCCAGAGTGCGGAGCGGAGTACTCTAAGTCCCCAGAGCGCGGACTAGAGTATAAACGATTTCAAACCTCCAAGTCCCCAGATTGCGGACTGGAGCACTCTGAGTCCCCAGAGCGCGGACTAGAGTATAAATGACTTAAACCTCCAAGTCCCCGGAGCGCGGACTAGAGTACTCTAAGTCCCCAGAGCGCGGACTAGAGTATAAACGATTTCCAATCTCCGAATCCCCAGAGTGCGGAGCGGAGTACTCTAAGTCCCCAGAGCGCGGACTAGAGTATAAACGATTTCCAATCTCCGAGTCCCCAGAGTGCGGAGCGGAGTACACTAAGTCCCCAGAGCGCGGACTAGAGTATAAACGATTTCCAATCTCCGAGTCCCCAGAGTACGGAGCGGAGTACTCTAAGTCCCCAGAGCGCGGATTAGAGTATAAACGATTTCCAATCTCCGAGTCCCTAGAGTGCGGAGCGGAGTACTCTAAGTCCCCAGAGCGCGGACTAGAGTATAAACGATTTCCAATCTCCGAGTCCCCAGAGTGCGGAGCGGAGTACTCTAAGTCCCCAGAGCGCGGACTAGAGTATGAACAGTCCCCAGTCTCCAAGTTCCCGGAGCACAGTGTCAGCAAACCAAATAAAGACAAGAGAATCATTCAAACAAGAAGAAACTAAAATTTTATTCGATAAGTCCAAAATAGGGATACAAGATCACTCCTACAAAATTCGGGCCTATACAAACTACAAGTTATGAAAGGTAGAAACTGTTACAAACTTAAGCAAAAACTTGTTGAACAAGTGCATTGATCATTTCTTCGACTTCTTCTTCTTGTCCGCCTTCGGTGTTTCCGACGACTCCTCTCCCTCACGTTTCTTCTTGGACTTTTTGCTTGCTAGAGAGACGGAGTCAGGAGTAGGAGACGGAACATCTAATGGTTTGGACCTGCCCGGGAGAATGATTTTCAAAGGTCTATTCCGCGGGTCAGTAAGTTCCAGGACTTCAGATTCAACTTTGACCTTGACTTTTCTCTTCTCCTCGTCGGCAAGACGATCCTTCATGCTCATCTCTGAAGTATGTTCAGAGGCGCCAGTGATTTTAACTTCGTCGCTTCCTTCGGCCGGAGACGAGGTGTCAAGTTTGTCATCGTCAAGCGCCCCGATCACTTGAGCGTCTGGGCCGGGAGTTACCTCTGCGTGAGCAGCGTCGCTTGTTTTCCCCGCTTCCTCCTTGGCGTCATCGCTCCTCGGAGTTAGCTCAGTGTCAGAACAACCTGTGAGAAATATAAGAAGTGGGCATTAGAACGAATAACCACTGCTGAAAAATGACGGGATCACTTCGATTTCTAGAGAAAGAAGAATCTCCTACCAGGATCAGGTTGACTGTCGGTGGCGCGCGGGGTTTCACCCTCCAGGATAGGTGACAGCACATGAACGCCAAGCCCGGGATCTTCGGGATCATAACTGGCGTGTTGCTCGAATGGATCAAGCGTCGACCGACCAGCCGATTGAGCAGCATAAGGAGCGGCAATGTGAGGAGTAGTAGTGTCGGCCTCTGATGGGCCAGCCTCGTTGTTCTTCTCTTTCGAAGGGGAAGAGCCTTTGCCATAGAGAGCCAATGCTACGGATAAATCCGATGGCTCATTCCCCCTCAGGAACTCCTTCACCAGTGCATCCTCGTCGATTTCTTCGGAGCCTGATTCGACTTTCTTGATCTTTATCAGAGTCTCCCATGCCTCAGCCAGGGATTCATGGTAGCCGTCGCCCAAGAATGTTAGGTCGCGGTGCATAAGGACGCGGGCTCCGTACTCGGCGATCAACGGGTCAAACATACTTTTGACCTCTTCCCTGCCAGTCTCTGCGGCCGCCTCAAGGCGAGAATCAAGCTCCTCCTCAGCCATTCTTTTACCCTCCTCACGGGCTTCATCCTTCATTCTCTCGACCCCGGCAAGTTCACCGTCGAGCTTTGCCTTTAGGAGCCGGGTAGCAACAATCTCATCGCAATACCGCTGTGATTCTTCCTGAGCGGCTATTTTGTCTTCTTTCTCCTTGGAGAGTTGTTCTTTCAGCTCTTTGACTTGAATAGCGAGCGCGTCCCTTTCTTTTTGAACAGAGTCTTTTTCTAGGGCAAGGGCGCCGCTGCGCTGAACTGCTTCGTCTAGCTCCTTTTTGTGAGCCACCTCTAAGCGAGTAACTGCATCGGCAGTATCTTTTGTGCCTTGTTCAGCGGCTTCTAGCTTTAACTTATAAGAGGCGAGTTCTTCGTCTTGGAGTTTGATGATTTTCTTATCGCTGTCAGCCTCCAGATTCAGACGGTCAATCTCGTGTTGACGCTCAACAGATACTTCTGAGATCTTCTCCACCAAGTGCACGAATGCGTCATGTTGAACATAGACGTCATTGTTGCAGGCAATCGCACTTTGCTTCACGTGCCCAGGAATGTGATGGATGGCCGGGAGGAATTTCAAACCGTCAAAACAAATCTTCGGAAACTTGGCCTTAAAGTCGACCATCTTTTCCGCAACGGTCGGGTCCACGGCAGGAGCAGGAGGAGGAGGTTTAGAGAATTCTGTTCTTTTACGCGGCTCTCGAACTTGCCTCGTACTCGACGAACTGGAATGTTGTTCTCGAGCAGCATCAGATTGATAACCCTTCTGCAGAGACTTCTCTTTATCCGGCTCAGTTGTAGGAGGAAGATCACGGGACTGAGAAGATTGATAGTGCGCTTTCTTGCGGTGAGACGACTCGCGCGGACGATTGTCCCTATCTTCATAATCACCTCGGTCCCGGCGCCTGCCTGAACCGGAATCCCGTCCGGAGTGATGAAATATTGAAGACCCCTGAAGGCGATCAAGTCCGTGGGAGCGGCCCATATCACCTGCAAAGAAGGGAGATAACAACGAATTAAGGAAAATTCACGAATTAAAAAGACTTGAAGTATGTTATGGAATGCGCATGTGCGTGTGTGTCCTAAGTGTTCCCCCCGACGGACCCGTTCATTTGTCTTTGCTAATCGGAGTACTGTCCCTGTGAGCCGGGAGTTGAACTCCTACATTGCCTCTAGCGGGCGAGGAGAATTTGAGAGCTTCAGGATCATCGAACCCGTAATTAAGTATGTCTTCGGGAATAGAGAGGTTCGAGAGACCCCTCAGAGAACTCTCCAGGCGCTGCGAAGAAGCCTCTTTTTCAGGAGGGATAGGCGTAGATTTTGAGGTGTCGCCAACTTTCTCTTTCTGAACCGAATATTTCAGCTTTTTCTTTCCCTTCGAAGGGGAGGATGACGTTTCAATGTCCTGAACCTCGATTGCCGGATTCCAAGCAGGACCCACGTTCTCGCCCTGAGTGTCGGGTGCATCATCCTCTCTACGCTCGCCTTCTTCGTGCGCGTCGGGAGCACGACGCGACGACGGACCGGCAAGTTTTTTCCCTTTACCAGATGGGGGTTTGGGAATTGTAACGCCTTCTGGAAGGCTGACCCGACGATCAGGGGCTAGCAAGCCGAACCCCGACAGCGATTCATTTGAAATGATAGCTCGAATATCTCGATCCTCAGCCGGAAGAGCTCTAATCGCGTCGACAGCATCAGAATATCCTCGGCCTTCCGGACGCGGGTTAATACCTGAAAAGAGGAAATGAAGAGTTAAGAAAAACGTGACTCCCATTAAGTACGAGTAACGGTTCAGCAGAGAGACTTACTGCCTTCAACCCATCTCCTAGCAAAACCAGACGGGCATCGCACGTAGAACCATTCCTGTTTGTATAGGGCGAACTTGCTACAGGCCCCTGTCAAGATCTGGCACTTGTGATACGGCTCGAGGAAGATGAAGGAAGGGCTATCTTTTCGTCTCTTGAACATGTAAATGTATCGAATATCACCGGGGGTTGGAGGTCTGGAGAAGACAGCCATGAAGAGTAAATAAGTCCCATATAGGAACGCATGACCATTCGGGTGCAGCTGCGAAGGAGCGATGTCTATATACTGCAGCACATCCCGGAGAAATAGGTTAAACGGAGGCACGCTGCCCATCCAGCACATGAACTTGTTGCAGGCCGTGTACCCGACTGGGGGCAAATGAGGACGGTCGTGTCTCGAAGGAACCAACACGTCAGTAAAGGGAATTCCGTGAATGGAACATATCCGTCGCAGAGCGGCCTCATTGATCCTCGAGGCTTGAGAATCGACCGGATTGTCCAGTAGGATGGTTGACTCCAGAGCGTCGGGCGCCAGATTATGAGCAGGAGAGACTGACGGGTTGGAGGCATCTGCGGCTCCTTGCTTTGCTGACGGCCCAGGCCTGTCAGATATGGTGGCAGAACTAGATTTTCCTGACATCTCGAATAAATAATGAACCTGGCTAAATGCTTGAGAAAGCTATACTTGAAAAACGATGAGCGTTAGAATTAGCAACACGAGTTTTCCCCCCACGTGGTGTGTGAACTAGTGCAAGCAACTGTGTACAGACAATAAGAATTTAAAGGTTTTAAAGATACAATAATTAGCTTCGAATCATCGCCTTCGAAGACCATCATCGCCTTCGAAGACCGTCATCGCTGACCGTCTCAAAAAGCTTGCCTTGAGGTGATTACAGTTAAAGATTCAGAAAACATGTAATTTATGAAGTATCCGGCTTAAGTCTAATTTGACATTTATATCGTTCGGCAGTTACATTGTTCGTCCTGAGAAGTGTTCGGCACGTATCTTGGTTCGGTTAAGTCATTGTCAAGTGTTCGGCATTGAAATTGTTCGGCATATATATGTTTGTTCGGCATTTGAATGTTGTTCGGCTTGAATTATAGTGCGACAATTGTATTGTTCGTCCTAAGTATGGTTCGGCACAAATATTGTTTGGCCTAGGTATTTATATTGTTCGGCATTTTTGATGTTCGGCGAATATAATGTTCGGCGGTTATACTGTTCGGCATTTTTGATGATCGGCGAATATGATGTTCGGCAGTTATATTGATTCGGCAGGTATGTAGCTGTTCGGCATGACAGTTGTTCGGTAATTATGTCGTTCGGTCTAAATGCTACTCGGCATATATGTCTGTTCGGCATAAGGGTAGCGTTCGGCCTTAGTTCGTTCGGCTAAGGCAGCGCTCCACCCTCGATCATAACTCCGCCCTGCTCCTTCTCCATTTACGACGAACGACAGAGACAAGATCGCTGCGCCGTTCGACACCCCATCTTCCTTTTTCTTCCAACCTTGATCAGCACAAGGGAGCTAGGCCTAACTACCATGCACCGTTCGGCGACTCCGAACGTACGAACCACTTCAAATAACCACACATTGTACAATCCCATGTGATGAACCTAAAGTTGAAGTAATGTAATCGTGGAGGGAATGATACCTAGTTCGACGGTCGAGGTTGAGGAAGGATCAACTAGACTTTATGTCTGATAGAGTGGCAAGAGTTGTAAATCTCTGGGAATAATAGAAGAGAAAGCATAAAGAGAGAATGGTGGAAGGGCGCCTGGTTATATAGAGGGAGTTGGAAGTCGAAAAGGCCATGACCGGTGGAACCGGTCAAGGTCGTAGCGTTCGGCCTCGGCGCATAACGGTTCGGCGCTGAAGCATCACTCGGCGAGGAGACACCGTTCGAACGCGCATGTCTCGTTCGGCATTTGGAACGCGTCCGGCACGCATCGATCCCACGAAAGGGGCGTCTCCGTTCGAGGTTAGCCAAGGGTTTAAGACGAGACGAAGAGGTTGCACGGTTCAAAGCGTACCACGTTCGGCCACGCGATACACTTTGGGGGGCAAGTGTTTCCTGGAGATTTGACCAGGCAACTGAGTGCTCGGCATTGGCCACTACTCGGCATGAAGGACTGTTCGGCATCCAGGAGGACTCGGCGAAGTGCGCGACATCCAGTGGGACTCAGCATCCATAGCGTTCGGCATCCGTAGTGCTCGGCGTCAGTTAGTGTTCGGCGACAACAAATGCTCGGCGCTAGCATTCGGCATACCAGAGTACTCGGCATCAAGGTTGTTCGGCATCAAGACCGTTCGGCATACAAGGTCGCTCGGCATACCAGAGTAGGTCGCTCGGCGTACCAGAGTGCTCGGCATCAAGGCTGTTCGGCATCCAGAATGCTCGGCATACAAGAGTACTCGGCATCCCATGGTGTTCGGCGTAATACTCGTCATCCAGGAGACATTCAACACAACTAACCAGCACACCGTTCGGCATAGAAGGAATGGTTCGGCGGAGATCGTTCGGCGAACCTTGCTCGGCATACGGCGACCACTGTACTCGGGCTGGGACGTTCGGCAATCAGCCCACTTGGGAAGTCCAGCCCATCTTTGCCTATAAATAGAGGGGCAGGGTCACAGTGAAAGGGATCCTTTTTTGGAGAGAAAAGACGGGGAGACTCTGCCATTTTCAAGACTCATCTCCTCTACTTAAACAACTTCATTCAAACATTTGATTCACGAATTGTATTTGTAATCAACCATAAAGGAAATCAATAAAGTTGAGCAAAGTGGACGTAGGCAATTACGCCGAACCACTATAAATTTGGTGTTCTTATTTTCTGCATTTGAATTAGAACTGTCTTCTCTGTTTAATTTATCTTCATCACTTTTATCTCTACACAATCTTTCTGAACGAGGTTAGTGACCAATTTTGGTGCTAACACACCTCTTTTGGAAAAACTCTATGTTAAAGAAATTGTTAAATTGCATGAAGTTCCTACTTCTATTTCTAGTGATGTTGTTCTAGCAAGTACCTGTATATATAAATATATATGTATATTCGATTTCCATTATATAGTTGTTGTCATCGAAACCATAGATTGGATTTCCTAACATTATTTTCTAAGTACAACTATTAGTCACCATGGAAAACTATAGTGAGCGTTGAAGTGGGGATATAGCCTGTTATTTTCTAAGTACAACTGTTAGTCACCATGGAAAACTACAGTGTGCGTTCATAAGATGAAGTATCCGAGTGTACCATATTTTCCGTAATTTTGGTGGGAGTTCATCGGTCGAAGTTTTGCCTGATTATGAGTTAGTATGAAGACGTTATTGCAGTTTGGACAAAAAATAACGGCTTCTGCACTAGGCGGAGTTCAAATATGGGAATGTGGTGGCTTGTTATTTTCTAAGTACAACCGTCAGTCCCCATGGAGAACTACAGTACGCGTTCACAAGAATGAAGTATCTGAGTGTTCCATATTGTCCATAATTTAGGTGAGAGTTAATCGGTTAAAGTCTCACCAGATTTTGAATTAGTATGAAGAAGTTATTACAGTCTGAACAAAAAAATAGTGGCTTCTGCCTAGGCGGAGTTCAAATATGAGGATGTCCCCTGTTATTTTCTAAGTACAACTATTAGTCACCATGGAGAACTACAGTGAGCGTTGAAGTGGGGATATAGCCTGTTATTTTCTTTGTACAACTGTTAGTCACCATGGAGTACTATAGTGTGCCTTCACAAGATGATGTATCTGAGTGTACCATATTGTCCGTAATTTAGGTGGGAGTCATCGGTCCAAGTTTCGTCCAATTCCGAGTTAGTATGAAGAAGTTATTGTAGTATGAATAAAAAATAGCGGCTTCTGCCTTAGCGGAGTTCAAATACGGGGATGTAGCCTGTTATTTTCTAAGTACATATGTTAGTCACCATGGAGAACTACAGCATATGTTCACAAGATGAAGTATCCGAGTGTACCATATTGTCTGTAATTTAGGTGGGAGTTCATCGATCGAAGTTTTGCCTGATTCTGAGTTAGTATGAAGAAGTTATTGCAGTCTGAAGGAAAAAAATAGCGGCTTCTGCCTAGGCGGAGTTCAAATATGAGGATGTAGCCTGTTATTTTCTAAGTACAACTATTAGTCACCATGGAGAACTACAATGAGCGTTGAAGTGGGGATATAACATGTTATTTTCTAAGTACAACTGTTAGTCGCCATGGAGAACTACAGTGTGCGTTCACAAGATGAAGTATCCAAGTGTACCATATTGTCTGTAATTTAGGTGGAAGTTCATCGGTCGAAGTTTCGTCCGATTCCGAGTTAGTATGAAGAAGTTATTGTAGTATGAACAAAAAAAATAGTGGCTTCTGCCTAAGTGGAGTTTAAATACGGGGATGTAACCTGTTATTTTCTATGTATAACTGTTAGTCACCTTGGAAAACTACAGTGTGCGTCCACAAGATGAAGTATCCGAGTGTACCGTATTGTCCGTAATTTAGGTGGGAGTTCATCGACCGAAGTATTGCCCGATTTCGAGTTAGTATGAAGAAGTTATTGTAGTCTGAAGAAAAAAATAGCGGCTTCTGCCTAGGCGGAGTTCAAATATGAGGATGTAGCCTTTATTTTCTAAGTACAACTATTAGTCACCATAGAGAAGTATATTGAGCGTTGAGGTGGAGATATATGCTGTTATTTTCTATGTACAACTGTTAATCATCATGGAGAACTACGATATACGTTCATAAGCTGAAGTATCCGAGTGTTCTATATTGTCCGTAATTTAGGTGGGAGTTCATCGGTCGTAGTTTCACCCGATTCCGAGTTAGTATGAAGAAGTTATTGCGGTATGAACAAAAAAAATAGTGGCTTCTGCCTAGCCGGAGTTCAAATACGGGGATGTAGCCTGTTATTTTCTAAGTACAATTATTAGTCACCATGGAGAACTACGGTATACGTTCACTAGATGAAATATTCGAGCAAACCATATTGTCCGTAATTTAGGTGGGAGTTCATAGGTTGAAGTTTTGCCTGATTTCGAGTTAGTATGAAGAAGTTATTGCAGTCTGAAGGAAAAAAATAGCGGCTTCTGCCTAGGCGGAGTTCAAATATGAGGATGTAGCCAGTTATTTTCTAAGTACAACTATTAGTCACTATGGAGAAGTACAGTGAGCGTTGAAGTGGGGATATAGCCTGTTATTTTCTAAATACAACTGTTAATCACCATGGAGAACTACGGTATACGTTCATAAGCTGAAGTATCTGAGTGTTCTATATTGTCCGTAATTTAGGTGGGAGTTCATTAGTCGTAGTTTGGCTCGATTTCAAGTTAATATGAAGAAGTTATTGTAGTATGAACAAAAAAATAGCGGCTTCTGCCTAGGCGAAGTTCAAATACGGGGATATAGCATGTTATTTTCTAAGTATAACTGTTAGTCACCATAGATAACTACGGTATATGTTAGCTAGATGAAGTATCCGAGTGTTCCTTATTGTCTATAATTTAGATGGAAATTCATCGGTCGAAGTCTCGCCTGATTCCGAGTTAGTATGTAGAAGTTATTGCAGTTTGAACAAAAAAATAGCGGAGTTCAAATATAGGGATGCTACTATCAAATCTACTTCCACATATACAACTAAAAATGCATGCACGTTGTAACTAAATGCAGCCCACCTAGGCGTGCATATGTACACGTTATTTTATAAAGGTATTTATAAATAATAACTTGTTTATAAAATGGATTTTACTAAGTAAAAAGGTTTATTTAAAGTGGTTTAAAAGGATGAGTTGCAAAAGATATTTTGTAAAGGATTTTTCTTAAAGAAGATTTATCAAAGGAGTTTTGAATGGGGAAATGTTTTATAAATGATTTTAGAGGTTTGTAAAGAGGTTTTGTAAATTGACTTGTAGACTTATAAAAGTGTTTTATAAATTGAATTTGGAAATTTATAAGTTATTTGAATTAGGAAGTGAGCTTTTAAAAAGGGAATTGTTACAAAGGATAAGAGGTTTGGTTTTATAGTAAGTAATGTTTTTTAAAAAAAGTAATTTGAAAGGAGGAAATTTGTCAAATGTTCTGGTAATATACTTATACCGTTGATATAAGTATATAAATGTTTTCCAAGTGTAAAAGGGATGTTAGGAGCTTTGGGAATAGTGTTTTGAAGAGATCTTTTGATCAATTTGCAAAGTTTTTTAATTAATGGAAGATTAATTAATAAAGGCTTGGTACATCCCAAATGGAATCAAATCAAGGTTGAATGATTGTTTATTTGATAGTTAAATAACCGGCTATCAGATTTGGACCAAAATATAACTTTGGAAATATCTAGGGGAAACACGTGATTTATATAGCACAGTCATCCCCAATGATGTTGTACCGTGCGTATAAATCTCGTTTCGTTCTCCTAGGATAGATGATAAGGAAATCGTCCACAAACGGTTAGGAGGTGAACTCCACTCTTATCTTTTATCTGCTTATTTCCTAAAGAACTGGGGTTGAGTTTACCAAAATCTATCGAAAGTTGTTTCAAAGAGACCGGCATTAGATATGTTATCTGAAAACCACTTCGATCTAACTCAAGCGTTTCGAAATGAAGACATCTTGAAGAGTATGGAATCGAAGACGGAGCCATTGAAGTGCAAGGGCTGCTTGCTATTAATCCTAAGGATTATTCCAAAACGGATGAAGTAGAAGTAATGCCTTTAGTTTGTCCTTATTCTGGACAACTTGTATGGATGAATGTTGGCATTGCATTGCTGCCTGGAGGGAAGTGTTAGCATTCCAAGTGGGATTGCTATTCAAAAAGAGAAAACATAGCCTCAAGCCTCATCAACTGGGAATGACTAAAATCGAGGGAGATGCAGCAAGGCTAAGTGGGTCGCTCCTAGGGTGTGTCATCACCTTTCTAGATACATCTACATATATTTATGGACTGAATGTGCATGAGATCTCAATAAAAGGGTTGCAAAGCAACCAGGATGATGACATATTCAGTACTATCCAGCTAGGGGTAGGTCGGTCTTGTGTTGGTAGGAGATCTTGGCGAGGTCCTCGGTACATTTTCTAGATGTGTACCGTGATAGGTGGTACCCCGATGCCTTGTCATAGTATGGAATCCAATCTCCAATACGCGCCTTTACGGTTTTGATTGTAGAGCCTAGTATGCTGTAATTTAATAACGGTAACAGTTTTGGCTATTTTCATATATTTATTTGAACGTTTAGATATTATTATAATATCACTGCATTTTCTATAAAAGTGTTTTGGTTATCGTAAGGTAAAAACCCGTTCGTGTTTATGTGCAGCGTGATCTTATGAGATACCTTTGATTTTAAAAGGGTTTTAAAGGTAATAATTTGGTTACTTTGAGTTTACTCACACCAGGCCCATGTCTGACCCGGAGTTTTATTTTCTTTCCCTAAAACTCTTGGGTGCTCAAATTTTTATGGGCAGCCAAGTAGTTCAAGTTTCCCCCGGACGCATCTTGGAGGAGCTTGGAGCAGGAGGCTTTATCGATAGCTAGTTGTTATCTTATTTCCACTGTATTATATGTATCTTCTATCAGTTAGGTAAGGACAGGCTATTATAACTATCCAATGGTAGAATTGTATGAGTATGACTCTGATGTATCATTTTTGAAATGACTTTGTAAATTATTATGTTGATTAATATATGTTATTCCATTGTATTATGAGATTCTGTGATTGTTTTTATTTCTTCTTATCTTCTATCTTCTTTCTATTCCCTAACAATTAGTCTTTCCGGCACTTGAATGCTCGGCACGCAATACAGTGGACATATTAGTGTCGATTTCGAGGGTAGAAAATCTCGTTCGTTACAAAGTGGATGGTTCTTCATCTGTTGTGTGGAGAAGATTGTTTCTGATGATGTGTTGGCTGCCTCTTTTTTCGATTTATCAGACCATTGGGTGTTGGATTCAGGGGTGTCTTTCTACATGACACCTAGGAAGGAGTATTTCTATTCTAATGATGGTAAGGATGGGAGTGCCATATTTATGGGTAATGATGCTACTTGCAAGTCATCTGGAGAAGGATCGTGCTTATTCGCATGCACGATGGTGTGGTGCGTGCCATCACTAAAGTTCGCTATATTCTAGGTTTAAGGAAATCTCTTATGTCTTTAGGTCAGCTAACATTTTTGGGTTGTAGGATTATGATAGAGTCGGATAGCTTGAAGGTGCCTTGTGGTGCTCTTGTATTAATGAAAGCAGTGATGGTCCATAATCTTTATCCACTGAAAGGATCTGCAGTTCTTGGAGATTCATGTGTTGGAGTTGATAGTTCACGAGCTTTGGATGCCACCATATTTTGGCATCTCAGATTGGGTCATTTTTTGGAGGAGAGCTTGAAGCTTCTTCATAAAAGGAAAATGATCAAGGGTGAAAGCTTCAACCATTTGGAATTCTGCCAGAAGTGTGTATTAGGGAAGCCGACGAAGGTTTCTATTGGTGTAGGTAGACATGAGTCCAAAAGAGTACTAGAGTATATCCATATGGATGTTTGGGGATCAGTAGCTACAGCTTCTATTGGAGTAGCTAAGTATTTTTTCTCTTTTATCGATGACTACTCTCGAATGATTTGGTTGTTTGTGATGAAAGCCAAGTCAGACTCGTTTAAGAAGTTCAAAACTTGGAAGGCACTGGTATAAAATGAAGTCAGAAGGAAGTTGAAGGTGTTGAGATCCGATAATGGCAGTGATTTTGTTTCTAAGAAATTCATAGATCTCTATAAGAAGCATGGAATTCAAAGATACTTCACTACACCTAGATGTCCACAATCAAACGGAGTCGCTGAAAGGTTGTATAGGACTCTACAGGAGAAAGCTCGTTGTTTGAGATTGACAGCGGGACAATCTAGAGGCTTTTGGGCTGAAGTTTTATTGACTGTAATGTATATTATTAATCAAATTCCATCCTTAGCCATTGATGGGAAGATTCCAAAGAAAAGGTGGAATGATATATCTATACATATCAGTTATTTTTATATATTTGTAGCCCTGTGTATATTCACCATGCAGGAAATGACAAGTTGGAAGCAAGAACCTATCAAGGAATATTTTGGGGTTATATAAAAGGCATCAAAGGGGATCACATTTGGAACCCTATTGATGGGAAAGTAGTGCATTCGAGAAATGTCACATTTGATGAGTCCGCTATGTTAAAACCAAAGGAGAATCCACCTAGTTTAGTAGTTTTAGAAGCCAAAACGTTTAGGGAGATGGAAACTATTCCCACATATCATCATAGTAGTAGAGTCATAATAGAAAATGAAGATAGAGTAATTTTCGGTCATTGACACATTACATGATGGTCACGGAGTTCCTATAGCAATGATGGTGATGGTCATGAAGCTACAGATGATTCAGCACAAGTTGGAGTTGATAGAAATTTAGGTGAATTTACACTTATTCAGGCTAGCTCTGAAGTTTTAAGGCCACAAAATAGGTATAGAGACGGGAACTATGCAAATCTTAGCCCTGATGATCGGTTTGATTACGCATTGCATACAATGCAAGATGAGTCTTTCAACTTGAAGATGCTATGAATTTGAATGCCTGCTAGAAATGGATGATGCTATGGAGGAGGAGATGGATTCATCGATGAAGAATCAGACTTTGGAATTGGTACCACCCCTTAAGAAAGCCGAGGCATAGGATGCAAGTGGGTATATAAGATGAAGGACGATGGGAGAAACAAGGCTAGACTTGTTGCAAAGTTTGAGCATAGCACAAACTTGATTCGCTTGCTAAAGTGATAGGTGCCACCAAGTGGCACATGGGAAGAGCGAGTTGGTAGATAGAGACATTTGTTTTCATTTTAGAGATTGATAGGTACTACATAGAGATGGTACTTTCAACACTTTGTCGGCGAGCGGTGGCTTTGCTGGAGTTCGTTGACAAAGTGTAATGGTGATGGCCATGCCGAAGCTTATTGGGGAAGTATCCATGGTGTCTTGACCGAGAGTTACTTAGAGTAAGAGGATGTAGGTGGAATTGGAAGGCTTGGATGTAAATATAGTACTAAGATGGAGATTGTTAGATTCAATGATGCAGTATTCCCATATTAAAGAGGATTTGGAATATATTGTTAATTTCGGTGATATAATATTTCCAAATACAAAAGAGCTAGAAGATATTTGAGATAATAACTCAGATACATTGCCTCTTTCATAGCATTAAAGAGAGTAACGAATTATCAGCATGATAAGGAGATTTATTTTTGGGAGAATGAAGTAATCAATTAATTCCTTAATCAGCTAATTAAAGAAGGCATCTTATCAGACGTATGCAAATTGAAGGAAATTGGAAAATCAAATGAGTAAACATTTCCAATAAATAGGTGAATTGATGAGGCATTGATTTATAACTGTATATCAATTACTTCAATCCTAAGTAATAAACACTATATAAAGATAGCCATTATTTAGAGATTAAAATCATCCTATTCTGTTGTATTTTTTATCCTTCTTCTTAGCCTGCATTATCAATTTTGTAAAATTTCTTTTTCCATAAAGTAATAAAATAACCTCTCCCCAAAGTGGATTTACACTAACTCGCGATAGTGGAACCACTTTAAATTCGTGTGTGAACTCTCTATTTGTTTTTATATGATTTTCTATTTAGATTCTTTTGTTGTTTGTTTTATCACACTACAACATGATCTTACCGCTTCCACGTTCGTTTTGGTTGATTTACAATCATTTGTGTCAATTTTCCCCAACATAATTATAAGCGTAAGACTAAATGTACCTGAACCATTCATTTTAAAGGTGCTCTAGTATAAATAAGGTTGTGTATATCATTTTGTAATAAAGTAAACAAAGTTGATATTGTTAATGCAATGGTGGTGGGCATGGTATTATTAATGGGTGAGACTATTTCATTGACTGCTGTTGTTTGATTGAATCAAAAACTTGTTTTTAAAGGTTAACCGTATATGTTATATTGTCGGATAGACTCGTCTATTGTACATGAAACTAGTTAAAGTATGGTATTCTGTATTATCAATAATCACAATATTCTGTAGGTATAATTATATTATGTAACAAAGTAGATTTGTTACATTAACACAGATATCGTATAACCACTTTCTACATTCTCTCATTTTATGCATACTATTGTTTGGTTGATGGAGTTTGGTCATGAGAATCAAGTGACGTTTGAAGGTGTGGGTGATAATGATGCTTCTTATGTATACATTGTATATAAATAAACAATTGACATTTTGAGTGGATTACAATGGATTGTATTAGACATGATTTTGTAGTTGGATTTGGTTTGGATATATTATATAATTGTTTTCTTCTGCTCTGAGTTCAGAAAGATTTAGTTAGATTCTATATTTTGTTTCACATTATAATCCCTAAATGACACGTCGTTTTCAACTTTAGGGTTTATACATCCTGGTTGTGTTATATTGTACGGTTGAAGGGTTAAGGCAGAAAAAATTTAAACTTAATTTTTTTAATAAGAATAAAAAAATGTTGTTTTGTGTTGACTAGTGTATTCAAATGATTTATGGTACTAAGGTATTGTCAACAAAAACGTATTGTTGGACACTACTACAATAATCCACTGAGTCGTTTTACATTTAAGAATATATAAGAATAATTGGCTACTATTTTTATGAGAATGATATAAGTAATCACCATGGAAGGTAATTTTTACACTCTAAAATTATTATTCTGTTATTCGTTTGAACTAAAATAACAATGCATTGATGATCCCAAATCTTGAGTATCATAAGGTTTCATTTTGTTAAGCATAACAAGACATATTAAGTTTTCATCATGAACATTATGTGCTTAGAACATGTTTATGCTAATATATAAGTACAATATCTGAATTTCCAATGTAATAAGATGTTCCTTTAACTATTTGCACCTGAATATAACAACCACTTAATAAAATTTAACTTGATATGTGCTGGTAAATTGGATTACAATAATATTTTTAGATATAGAAAATCACTGAAATTCAACAAAAAGAAGCCACTAGGTATTTTGTGCTACCAACAAAAATATAAATGTACAGTAGAATAGCTACTACCATTTAATTTTTATTAGAAAGAAAGAGGAAATAAAAGAAATCCAAAAGTTGAATACTTTTTATGTTCTTTCATCCTTTCCACATCATTGACTCTGTAAAAGGAAAGAATAAATTAGAGAAACAAATATAATTTTGAGGAAAATATTTTCCAAATATACGTAAAAAATTAATACGCATACAAGCTACACATAAATATGATTACAAATAATTAAAGAAGAGGGAAAACTAAAAAAGCATAATAATAAAAAAGTTGAGAAACATAAGGCTTGCCTTTTGATTATGTCTACACCTATTTCCAAGGATATCACAAGGCCAAGGCCGTAGAGGAGGATCTTAATCTCTATAAGTAGCATATCGTTCCTACATGGTAAATATTTGTTCATAACACTTTTCTCTCGATATAATAAGCATAATAAAAATATGCAAAACAAACAATACCTTATTATACATTTTATTACCCCAAGCAAGAATACAAATATCATTTCCTTCAAACACATCTTCTAAATATCTCTTTACATCTTCAACATCTTTCCTGCATGAAAAAAAAATGAAATTGTATTTGTAATGTTTGTACACACATATATAATTTAAGATATTCAAAGTCAAGATGTTTTGGAGTGAAATAAAATTTGGGTGGGATCCATCACACCCTTGTAACCTCTATCCATCATTTTGTATCAAAAAATTTAAAATTAAACAAATTTTGTATACATAATGTACATGCTTACATTATCTTACGTACAAAAAATTGTTTGGTTTGATACTTGTATACAAACAAACAAATACTTACAATATTAGTATACATTCGCACATTGATTTATAATTTTAAATAAATTAGATTTTCTAAAGTGGTTTAATATTATGGAAGATCTCAATAGAATATAACTTATTGTCTGTGCGCACACACACCTAATGTTAAATTTTTGCGATACAAAATTACATTTAGAAGGAAATAAATATGCAAAAGAAAGAGAAATTTTTTTCCCCTAATTAATAGGCATAATTGACTATATTTATTTCTCTCTCTAATTGGCTGATCAATTTATTTTTTGCATATAATATTAGCTTGGGCATTAAGTAGTTGATTGATATAAATAGAGCATAAAGGAGAGAGTGAATAGTGTGGAAAAGTATTCCGTGTTTCTCCCTTCTTCCATCTTTGTTCTTCTCCTCCAAAAATTAAGAAGCCATTGTCATAAAGATGAAGACTCCTTCTCAATTAGGTTAGTGATTCTATTTTTGTTTTGTTTATTTTTATTTGGTGGATTAATTATAAACAATTGTTGTTTAGAATCAATTTAAATGGTTGTCGGGTGGAATCTTGTGTGTTGGTTCTCTTGATTTCTTTGTGTTTTAGAATTATCTTCACCATTGTTTATCTTCAAATTTTATTACTTTTATCTAATATTATCCCTTTGTGATTTAGGTGATATAATATTCTGGGATAGGTTTCCATAATAATTTTATCCTTTTTTAAGTTTTACGCAACAAAAATCCTAACAAATTGGTATCAGAGCTAGATCATCGCACGATGAAGGGTAATTTTGAATTTATATAACTGTTGGGATGTTGGATTTAATTCCCTTCTCAAAGTTTGCTCTTCTAAATGGAAAAAATTAGAGTATTTGGAAGCCTAAGATGGAGGATGTTTTATATCTCAATGATCATCATGAGTCAATTGAAGAAGATAGGAAGAGACCCTTAAATATAAAGGAGGGTAAATGGAAGAAGATGGACAAGAAGGCGATTGCTTTTATTCGTCGGTACCTTTATGATTCAGTTTTCCACCATATGACTAGTTGTAAATCTGCGAAGGCTTTATGGGACAAGTTGGTATCTTTATATGAGTCAAAAAGTGCTACCAGTAAGGCTTTCTTGTTCGAAAATTGGTTCAATTAAGGCTGAATGGAGAGAAACTTGCAATAGAGTATTTGAATGAATTTCAAGATGTAATAAATCAATCGTCGGGTATGGATGTCAAATTTGATGATGAATTACAAGCTCTTCTTTTGATGAATTCGCTTCAAAGATTTGGGAAAATTGGTTGTATCATTAAGTAACTTCAATACTAATGGAACTATCTTATTGGATACTGTCTAGAATAGTCTCTTGAATGAAGAACTTAGAAGGAAAGGGTAAACCTTGAAATTAGTTCAAGATGAGGCTATGGTAGCAAGGTACTAAAAGTGGGATACAAAACTGAAAAAAAAGTCGCTAATGGTAAAGGTATGTCGAAAAGTATTTTTTTTATTATTGCCATAAAAAGAGTCATATGCGCAATAGGTGTAAAGTGTATAAAAGGGATCAAAAGAATGATATACATAGTGACAGTTATAGCGATACACGGGTGGGCATAGCTGAAGGTAGCAATAGTGATACTTCTTGTGATGTCCTTATTAGTGATGTTAAGCCTTGGAAGGTGGATTCAGGTGCTAGTTTTCACATATGTAGTGATATAAGGTGTTTTTCTTCTTATAAGAAGACCGTCAACATGATTAGGACCACCAATGGAGTAGAGCTACCAGTTTGTGGTATTGGATCTATCCGGTTTCGTACGCATGATGGTCTGGTTAGAGAAGTCTCGGGTGTCAAGCATATTCCCACTAGTTCGCATAATCTCATTTCTCTTCGTTAGTTGGACTGCCGTGATTGTACTTATGAGACTCAATGTGGAGTTTTGAGAGTGAAGAAGGGTGGTCATATTGTGATGAGAGGAGTATTAAATGATGGAAACCTTTATAGATTGGTTGGTCGTCTGGTCGATAATAGAAAGCAAGTGACAGTTGAAGAGTCTAGTCCACAAGTAGGTGGGGAGAGATGAATGTGTGCACTATTTTTGATGGTCCTGTTGGTAGTCATTTTTCGATAGAGGTCTTCATTTTAATGACGCTCGAGGTATCAATGGTGGTCGTATAGAGAGCTCAAGTCAAGTGGCAGATAGATGTCGAGTTGGAAAATCCACGAAGACTTTATGGAGGTCTTTGTGGTATTACAAATACTTTTGAGGCCAAATGATGTGGTATTACAAATACTTTTGAGGCCAACTTTATGGAGGTCTTTGTGGAAAATCCACGAAGGCTTTATGGAGGTCTTTGTGGTATTACAAATACTTTTGAGGCCAAATGATGTGGTGTATCTCATGGTGGGTGCAACAACCTAAATTTTTTTACGTTTCAAATGGGAATATTTAATTTATTTAAATATTCAAATTTGATTTGAAGTTAATAAATAATAAGAAAATCAATTGGTAATTAGTGGAATAATTTGTAATTGATTAATATAATTAACCTCAAAACTTACAAAAAGAATAACTTCTTGATACAAGGTCCAAATAAGACACGGTCTTTTGCATTGCACTTGTAGGAGTGTTATCTATGCACTGGAAGTGATTTCGTCGAGTTTGGAGTAAGTGGAATTTTGAGCTAAAATCGAATATTATTCGATTTTAGATCGAATGGAACGCGTAAGCGTCAACTGAAATTTTGGTGAGTTATCTCACCTTTGTATGAATACTATATGATATATAGTAGATATAAATTATTGTTTGCATACTTGAATTATTTATTGGTTTGGTTTGGTTGAATTTCTGCTTTGAAATGCGAATGGTATATAAAATGAAATACAAGAAATTTTGTAGAGGGATCCCGATTCCTCGCCATTGTGATTCTTAATATCAGTTATATACTTGTTGCATAAATTGGCGGATGCCAAAATTTTAGTAGCTGGCCATATTGGACATGACATTGATATATGTTAAAAGTTGAACATTTGTAGTGTTAAAGGTAGTAGTAGCATTGGTTAAATTCTATGGTAGCTATTGGCCTCATTATAGTATTTTGAAATACTATGTCTGCTGCTTTGATTTGAAAATGGTTTTTGGTTTGGATGATGATTTTAGAAGTGATTTTGGGAATTTTCTATGGTATTTTATTTGGAAATGGTTTAAACTTCTTTATTTTGTTTCAACCGTTTTGTCAATCTTTTCTAATTTATATGGAAATGTTTTTAAAGGTGTTTTATAAAAAAGGAGATTTATAAAAAGGAGTTTTATAAATAGAAATGAGATTTATAAAAGAAGTTTTATAAATAGAAAGGAGATTTATAAAAGGTGTTTTATAAATTGTGAAGACCCGTAAATTCTCACCTTTTGAATCGACTATAATCCACACAAGTCAAATCCAAACAGATAAGGATTCACGATCTTCCCTAATCAAATTGGATTCTTCACTTTTGAAAATCAACATATCATATATCGAAGATATCAATGTCAAGATCCAAATGTTAAAATCCTCATCGGTAGGGTTTGCTACCAGTAAATAACATCAGTATAAATAAGAATGCACATCTGAAACAAAATGCTCTCGTATATATATAGAACAAAAGATGATACAAGGTGATACTAGAGAGTCATAGATACAACACTATATACAACATCATGAAGTACAACTGAACAAGGTACACAGCGGAAATAAAAACTAAAGAAACAAGTCTTCAGAGAGAGTTCAAAAACCGACATCTTCACTCTGATCCAAAAGCTCCAAATAAACACTCCAACTCCAGCTCCAACTATCTACAAGGTGATCTATTACCTGACTCTAGGCTGCTCGTGTGGAAAATAAGGGCACCTAGAGTTTAGGGAAAAACAATAAACTCCAGGTCAGTCATGGGACTGGTGTGAGAAACAAAAGTATATAATTGCTTTTGAAAACAAGTTCCGTATATGCTTTTGGAAAATGAAACTATCATAAGGTCTCGATCCGCACACAAGATGCAAACGCACACATGGTCGAGGTTTCTCCTTATGACAGTCAAACATGCCTTTGATACGTTAAAAATATCCTTTTAATATTATTATAGTGCTTAGTGATTGAAAACCATTTTCAAAATAAACTTATCAATTTAGCCAGCATACGTTACATGATGGTATGCCTACTATAGCCACTGTATTAAACAGTGGGTAATACAATCAAAACCGTACAAGTTTCGTATTGGAGAATGGGTTTTCCAATAATGACCAGGCAAAGGAACTTCCTCATCCACGATTGGGTACGCCTCTAGAGGGACGTCCCGAGAAACTACTGTTTCTCTGCCAACACAAGGACGGGTTACCACTCAATAGCAACTACTTACTCAAGTCTATCCATCCCCCGGTTGTTACCAACCTTTAAAACGGGGCCCTGATCTTTTCCAACATCCACATCAAGCAAATACTGGGTGCGTAAGACCATAGTACAGCTATATAAATATATAATCCACAAAGTGAATTCCTTGTTTCCATACCATGGTATCACTATATATATCTAGAAGGGGATAGACATCCTACACCTTGCCACATCCATTCCTGTTTTGGCCATTCCCGGGGTGTGAGGTTCGTGAAGTCTCGTACCCACAAGGCTCTGCTTTTCAACAAAAGCCTTGATCATATCCACAGCATTCTTCGGAATGTCACATTACCAATCCAAAATTTATATAATTGATTTCTGCCAACGTATAACCCTTGAGATCATATGTCTCAAGGAAGGGTGTTAAGCTAAGAGAATAAATTCTCCGCCACCAAGCAGATATACGTTAATAAAGATCAATCATATAAAGTCAGAATGTAATGTCAGACAATCCATCCATCCACAAGTTCGTTCTGGGACTGAACGAAACCGAAGGCACCTTATTCCTCAACCTTTGCCCAAAAGGTGAAAGGCCCTTGCGTATCCGAAGATTCTTCAAACATCATCTGGACCACTGCTTTAAAAGTATAGGGGTATCGTTTCTATATCGGCCGCTAAACCGATGAAGAGAAATCAACAAGCAGCCCATTAGATGTGAAGATCCCTGGTCTTCATCATCATTTCAATACGACTCATCACAATCATAGCGTCGTATTATTATTCGGAATGGGAAATTCCCGTTCCCGGTCTTTCCGAATAATAAGCGTCCTTTAAAAGCCATTCGGAACCAAATGGATTTTTAATTTAAGTCTCAACAAATCAAATTCATATTTGATTTAAGTGATTTAAACCTCCATTTAAATTACTTTATTCATACTATTTCAAATTTGGAAAATATTGATCACTTATAGCTCAAAAATCAAAATGTTGATTTAAGCGTTACAAAAAGTGTCGCAAATATAGTGTATTTGTACAACTAAAACCATTCAAATATGATTTAAATTACTTCTATTATCTTTTAAATCATATATATACTTCATATATACTATAAAAACTTAATTTCTCAATTCATAACCTTTTTATTCAATTTAATTGATTTAATTGAATATTAAAATAATATAATAATATTATTTTTCTAAATTTCATCCGATTTAATCCAAACTTTCCAGAAATCAAAATAAACTATATATAATACTATTGGAATCATTTAATTGATTATAAACCTTTAGTTATATAGCGAACTTAACTTCACTTTTCTAAAATCAATTTAAATTATTATTTATATTTCCAAAGTTGAACATGCCATTTTATATTTAAAATGATTTCAAATAAATAACTTCTTTTACAAAAGTTTCTCAATATATCTCCAATATCATTTCCAAATAGTTTAAATTATAAAATTAGAATATTCAAATTTCCACTCAAATTTGAATATTATATTATTATTATTTTAAATCGAGACTTAACCAATATCCGTTTAAATCCAAATGGGTGTGTATAATAAGTGTAACGTGCAGTGTTATCACTATTAACATCCATATATACATTCATAGCATCCAAACAAGCAGTATATGGTATAACTGAATATTTTAACAATTAAATACTGATATAACTATCATATAGTTAAAACATCCATAACTATCAATCCATTCATCCAATTACAACTAATATAAACACTATATTAAGTGATATAGTTTCTCACCGTGGGATCCACTCCTCCTTTCTTTAGTTTGTGAATGAAATAAAATGAGATATGGACTTGGCTATTTATAGGTGAAGAGAAGGGTACTTTAGTCATTTCCTATAGCCTAACCAGATTCGACCAGATTTTGGTCCAATAGAAACCAGCCTTATGGCCTAATTTGATTCGACCACATTTTGGTCCAATAGAAAACATCTTGGTGGCCTAATTTGATTCGACCACATTTTGGTCCAATAGAAAACATCTTGGTGGCTTAATTTGATTCGACCACATTTTGGTCCAATAGAAATCTTCCTTATCAACTATGGCATAACATGATTCGACCATATTTTGGTCCAATGGCAACCATCCACATGGTAGAACCTGATTCGACCAGATTTTGGTCCAATAACAACCATCCGCATTGAATATAATAATCATTATGCTATTTTGTTTCATTAGGCAAGTAATTATACTATTCTGTTTTATTAGGCAAGGTTAATAATTCTCTCTTGTTTTATTAGGCAAGTAATTATACTATTCTGTTTTATTAGGTAGGGTTAATAATTCTAGATATAAAATCCATTATTTAATCATTTAAAAACATATTAACTATTCATGTTCAAAGTGATAAAATTATGGGTCGTTACATTTTAAATATTCAAATTTGATGACCCAAAAATACGGGTCGTTACATAGAGGTGTCATGTGCATGTGAAGGGAGGCTAAGAAGAAGTCATGTGTAAGGCTTCTCTTTAGTAGCATTTTTTTCATGCTATGGTTTGTTTTCATAGATTTTCTATTTATTTAGTTATCTATGTATGCTATCTTTTATAAATTCAAATGAATATAACTATAAACTCGTATAACTTTTGAATTCAAATTCATATATTTAAATAACTACTATTATTTAAATTAGTTAAATTTCTAGATCGTTACAACCGCCCCTCCTTAAAGAATTTCATCCTCAAAATTAATAAGAAGGAAAAACTGAAAAGATAAGGAATTTGAATTTACCGATAAGATAGGCTAAGATGGAATGTCGACTCTGCATCTGGGATAAACTTTCTTCATGCTTTCCTCAGTTTCCCAAGTGCACTCATTTGGATCTCCACTCCACTGGACTTTGACCAACCTAACCACCTTGCGTCTCAATTTCTTCTCATCCCGATCGATGATTTTAAGTGGTTCTCTCTTCAATGATAATTCAAGAGTGATCTCCACATCCTGCTGAGCAATTTCTTCAATGATCTGATCGGGATCATGAACGTACTTCCTCAGATGAGACACATGAAATACATTATGGACCCCAGCTAGCCAGTTTGGTAATTGTATACGATAAGCTAGTGGTCCAATTCTCTCCAGAATGGGGAAGGGTCCAATAAATCGAGGAGCGAGTTTACCCGTCTTCCCAAAACGAATAACTCCTCTCATTGGTGAAACCTTCAAGAATACTGAATCCCCTACTTGGAATTCCAAAGCACGTCTTCGATTATCAGCATAGCTTTTCTGACGGCTTTGAGCAACCTTCAACTTTTTTTTGATAAATTCAACCTTATCAGAAGCTTCCCTAATCATATCTGGTCCCAATACAAGACGTCAACCCAACATACCGGTGATCGACAAGGTCGACCATATAATGCTTCAAATGGAGCCATCCCGATACTTGCTTGGTAGCTGTTATTATATGAAAATTCTACCAAATGCAAATGATCCTCCCATGATCCTTTGAAGTCTAGAATACAAGCCCTCAAAAGATCCTCCAGAATCCAGTTAACTCTTTCCGTCTGTCCATCTGTCTGCGGGTGATATGCAGTGCTAAGATTTAGCTTCGTTCCCAACGCAGTTTGGAAAGCTTCCCAAAAATGACTCGTGAAGATTGGATCACGATCACTTACTATACTGCTTGGGACTCCATGCAACCGAACTATTTCTTTGATATAAATATCAGCTAAACTTGATGCGGTTCTAGTGGGTTTTACTGGAATAAAATGTGCAGTTTTAGTAAGGCGATACACAATAACCCATATACCTTCATTCCCCTTTTTCGTTCGAGGCAACCCATCAATAAAATCCATGGAAACTTGATCCCATTTCCAGGCTAGAATCTCCAAGGGTTGTAGAAGTCCTGCTGGCTTTTGCTGATCACTCTTGATCTGCTGGCAGGTAGCACACTTGCTTATATAAATAGAGATGTCTCTTTTAATTGTCTTCCACCAGAAGGTTCTCTTGATGTCTCAATACATTTTGTTTACCCCAGGATGGATGCTATATTTTGACTTGTGGCATTCATCCAACACTTCCTTCTTTAGCTCCATGTCATCAGGAACACAAATTCTTCCTTTCAATTTCACAATGTTTCTATTGTCCAGCTTAAAACTTGTATCTTCGCCTCGTTGAATTCTTCCATAAATATTTTGGAGAAACTGGTCTTCCTTTTGTTTGTTAGCGATCTTCTCTATTAGATTTGGGGTTATTACCAAATAAGCAAGGACAGAATGCTTCCGACTCAAAGCATCGACAACAAGATTGGCTTTTCCAGGAGTATATTGGATATCTAGGTCATAAGACGCTAAAAATTCCAACCAACGTTGTTGACGTAGATTAAGATCCTTCTAAGTGAAAAGATACTTAAGCGATTTGTGATCAGTAAAAAGACCGAATTTTTCACCTAGCAGATAATGCCTCCATATCTTTAAGGCAAAGATAACTGATAGTAACTCAAGATCAAGAGTTGGATAATTCTTCTCATGGGGTCGTAATTGTCTACTTGCGTAGGCAATCACCTTTCCTTTCTGCATCAAAACAGCGCCAACTCCATCACCACAAGCATCAGTGTAAACCGATAAATCTTTATTCCCATTAATCACAGCTAATACTGGAGCTGTGGTCAATCTTTTCTTTAATTCCTGAAAAGATTCTTCGCATCGTGGTGTCCAGATAAACTTAGCATTTTTCATTGTTAGCTTTGTCAGGGGACTAGCCAACTTAGAAAAATCTTGTACAAACTTCCGGTAATATCCAGCCAAACCAAGAAAACTTCTGACTTCCTTTGGTGTACTAGGCTGTTTCCAATCCATTATCGCTGAAATCTTACTTGGATCGACCGCAATTCCTTTCTCAGAAACTACGTGTCCAAGAAATCTGACTTCCGTCTCCCAAAAATGGCATTTGGAAAATTTAGCATAAAGAACATTGCTTCTCAGAATTTCCAGAATAACTCTCAAGTGTTCTGCATGCTCTTCCTTTGTTTTAGAATAGATGAGAATATCATCAATGAAAACCAGCACGAATTTGTTCAATACATCCCGAAATACTCGAGTCATCAGATCTACGAAGAATGCGGGAGCATTGGTTAGTCCAAATGGCATGACTAACCATTCATAGAAGATGTCAGGTCCTCGGAATGCAGTCAGGGGAATACTATCTTCAGCGATTCTTAATTGATGGAATCCTTGAGCAAGATCCATCTTAGAGAAGAAACGAGCTCCATGAAGTTGATCAAATAGCTCATCGATACGAGGCAAAAGGAATTTATTTTTCAAAGTTTGTTTATTGAGGTCTCGATAGTCAAAGCACATTCTTAGTGATCCATCGGATTTTGCAACAAATACAGCAGCTGAACCCCAATTGGAATGGCTTGGACGTATGAAGCCTTTTTACAATAGTTCAAGGGTTTGTTTGGTTAATTCTAGTTTCTCCTTTGGGGCCATCCTTCGAACAGAATGAACAACTGGTCTGGCGTTGGGTACCACATCAATTCGAAATTCGATTTCACGATGAGGAGGGAGAGATTTAACTTCTTCAAAGACATCGGGAAAATCTCTAACAACAGGAATAGATTTAATATCGGGATCTGGATATCCTAGGGTGTACATCAATTTATCACGTTTCGGACTAGGATCTTCGCAGGGGATATCAATATAGTTTCCAAAACTGGTTTTAACTGATATAATTCGTTTTGCACAATCAATATTAGCTTTATATTTTGATAACCAGTTCATACCCAAAAGAGTGTCAAATTCGTCAAAGTCAAGAACATAAAGATTTTGAGGAAACTGAAAATATGAATATGAGATAGGGATCTTCTTACATCGTAAATGAAGATTCGTAGGGCCACCAACCGGATTTCTAATGCAAAGAGGATTTCCTACTACTTTGGATTTAAGTTTAAGTTCTTCAACCAAATTTTTAGAGACAAAACTATGAGAAGCACCAGTGTCAAATAAAACTCGAATATCTCTATTGGAAATAGAAAGAGTACCTTCCAAGACGCCCTTTCCCTTTGCATCTCTAGAAGATGAAGGCTTATTTTCTAGTGCGTAAACATTTGATTTCTGAACTTGCTTCATTAAGGGACAGTCTTTCACGAAGTGGCCCGGCTTCTGACAAACAAAGCAGTTCAGGTTCTTCTTCTTGGGCTTTGTACATTTCTGAGAATAGTGCCCCTTTTCCTGACAATTGTAACAAGTAACTTCAGATAGACGACTTTTCGGGTTTCCTCCTTTCTTGTTATTGTCATTTTTCCTGCCTTGGAACTTCCTTTTCTTATTATTTCCCCTAGAATTTCCACCTTCTTTCTTTACAACATTTTTCTCTTCTTCAGATGACTCCTCTTTATCTGCTGCTTCATAACGATAGCCCATATCCACTAAATCAGCAAAGGATTGCTTTATATGAATGGTCATCCGCCCGTGGTATCTTTTCTTCATTCCTTTAACAAACCTTTGATTTTTCCTTAAAGGGTTACTAACCAATTCGGAACCAAATCGAGAAAGCTCATTAAAGCGCTTCACATATTCTTCAAAAGTCATGTCACCTTGTTTCAATTCCACAAACTCCTCATACAATCTATCAACCCCAGCTGAAGGCAAAAAATGTTCTTCAAATTCACTTTTGAACCTTGACCAGGAAAAGTATTCTTCTGGTTCTTCCATCGTTTTAGTTTCCCACCAGATTTGGGCTCCATCTTCCAATTGCCAAGTAGCTAGATACCTTTTCTGCTCATCATTTATATTCAAGCCCTTGAAAATCTTTTCACATGTTTTGATCCAGGCTTGTGTCTCAATTACCGTCTCTTTGCCTTTATATGTCTTTCCTCCCAGATTAGTGAATTTCTTGCATAAGACGGAGAAGTCTACTTCGGTTGGACTGGAATAACTTCTTCTACAACAGCTGGAGCAGTCCGTCCATTAGTGGTGGTACTGCCACCTCTTCTTCCTCTTCTTCCACTCATTCTCTGAGATAAGAAGAAAGAGTTAGGATTTAGATAAGAATTGAAAAGTTTGAAATTCGAACGCTCTCTCAGATATACTCATTCTAGGGTGTTACTAACCCTATCTCTAATGAGTGACTAATGTTATTACTGGAAGCTAAAGTTCTTACTCAACCTTCAGCACTGATACCAACTATGAAGACCCGTAAATTCTCACCTTTTGAATCGACTATAATCCACACAAGTCAAATCCAAACAGATAAGGATTCACGATCTTCCCTAATCAAATTGGATTCTTCAACATATCATATATCGAAGATATCAATGTCGAGATCCAAATGTTAAAATCCTCATCGGTAGGGTTTGCTACCAGTAAATAACATCAGTATAAATAAGAATGCACAGCTGAAACAAAATGCTCTCGTATATATATAGAACAAAAGATGATACAAGGTGATACTAGAGAGTCATAGATACATCACTATATACAACATCATGAAGTACAACTGAACAAGGTACACAGCAGAAATAAAAACTAAAGAAACAAGTCTTCAGAGAGAGTCCAAAAACCGACATCTTCACTCTGATCCAAAAGCTCCAAATAAACACTCCAACTCCAGCTCCAACTATCTACAAGGTGATCTATTACCTGACTCTAGGCTGCCCGTATGGAAAATAAGGGCACCCAGAGTTTAGGGAAAAACAATAAACTCCAGGTCAGTCATGGGACTGGTGTGAGAAACAAAAGTATATAATTGCTTTTGAAAACAAGTTCCGTATATGCTTTTGGAAAATGAAACTATCATAAGGTCTCGATCCGCACACAAGACGCAAACACACACATGGTCGAGGTTTTTCCTTATGATAGTCAAACATGCCTTTGATACGTTAAAAATATCCTTTTAATATTATTATAGTGCTTAGTGATTGAAAACCATTTTCAAAATAAACTTATTAATTTAGCCAGCATACGTTACATGATGGTATGCCTACTATAGCCACTGTATTAAACAGTGGGTAATACAATCAAAACCGTACAAGTTTCGTATTGGAGAATGGGTTTTCCAATAATGACCAAGCAAAGGAACTTCCTCATTCACGATTGGGTATGCCTCTAGAGGGACGTCCCAAGAAACTACTGTTTCTCTGCCAACACAAGGCCGGGTTACCACTCAATGGCAACTACTTACTCAAGTCTATCCATCCCCGGTTGTTACCAACCTTTAAAACGGGGCCCCGATCTTTTCCAACATCCACATCAAGCAAATACTGGGTGCGTAAGACCACAGTATAGCTATATAAATATATAATCCACAAAGTGAATTCCTTGTTTCCATACCATGGTATCACTATATATATCTAGAAGGGGATAGACATCCTACACCTTGCCGCATCCATTCCTGTTTTGGCCATTCCCGGGGTGTGAGGTTCGTGAAGTCTCGTACCCACAAGGCTCTGCTTTTCAACAAAAGCCTTGATCCTATCCATAGCATTCTTCGGAATGTCACATTACCAATCCAAAATTTATATAATTGATTTCTACCAACATATAACCCTTGAGCTCATACGTCTCAAGGAAGGGTGTTAAGCTAAGAGAATAAATTCTCTGCCACCAAGCAGATATACGTTAATAAAGATCAATCATATAAAGTCAGAATGTAATGTCAGACAATCCATCCATCCACAAGTTCGTTCTGGGACTGAACGAAACCGAAAGCACCTTATTCCTCAACCTTTGCCCAAAAGGTGAAAGGCCCTTGCGTATCCGAAGATTCTTCAAACATCATCTGGACCACTGCTTTAAAAGTATAGGGGTATCGTTTCTATATCGGCCGCTAAACCGATGAAGAGAAATCAACAAGCAGCCCATTAGATGTGAAGATCCCTGGTCTTCATCATCATTTCAATACGACTCATCACAATCATAGCGTCGTATTATTATTCGGAATGGGAAATTCCCGTTCTCGGTCTTTCCGAATAATAAGCGTCCTTTAAAAGCCATTCGGAACCAAATGGATTTTTAATTTAAGTCTCAACAAATCAAATTCATATTTGATTTAAGTGATTTAAACCTCCATTTAAATTACTTTATTCATACTATTTCAAATGAAAATATTGATCACTTATAGCTCAAAAATCAAAATGTTGATTTAAGCGTTACAAAAAGTGTCGCAAATATAGTGTATTTGTACAACTAAAACCATTCAAATATGATTTAAATTACTTCTATTATCTTTTAAATCATATATATACTTCATATATACTATAAAAACTTCATTTCTCAATTCATAACCTTTTTATTCAATTTAATTGATTTAATTGAATATTAAAATAATATAATAATATTATTTTTCTAAATTTCATCCGATTTAATCCAAACTTTCCAGAAATCAAAATAAACTATATATAATACTATTGGAATCATTTAATTGATTATAAACCTTTAGTTATATAGCGAACTTAACTTCACTTTTCTAAAATCAATTTAAATTATTATTTATATTTCCAAAGTTGAACATGCCATTTTATATTTAAAATGATTTCAAATAAATAACTTCTTTTACAAAAGTTTCTCAATATATCTCCAATATCATTTCCAAATAGTTTAAATTATAAAATTAGAATATTCAAATTTCCGCTCAAATTTGAATATTATATTATTATTATTTTAAATCGAGACTTAACCAATATCCGTTTAAATCCAAATGGGTGTGTATAATAAGTGTAACGTGCAGTGTTATCACTATTAACATCCATATATACATTCATATCATCCAAACAAGCAGTATATGGTATAACTGAATATTTTAACAATTAAATACTGATATAACTATCATATAGTTAAAACATCCATAACTATCAATCCATTCATCCAATTACAACTAATATAAACACTATATTAAGTGATATAGTTTCTCACCATGGGATCCACTCCTCCTTTCTTTAGTTTGTGAATGAAATAAAATGAGATATGGACTTGGCTATTTATAGGTGAAGAGAAGGGCACTTTAGTCATTTCCTATAGCCTAACCAGATTCGACCATATTTTGGTCCAATAGAAACCAGCCATATGGCCTAATTTGATTCGACCACATTTTGGTCCAATAGAAAACATCTTGGTGGCCTAATTTGATTCGACCACATTTTGGTCCAATAGAAAACATCTTGGTGGCTTAATTTGATTCGACCACATTTTGGTCCAATAGAAATCTTCCTTATCAATTATGGCATAACATGATTCGACCATATTTTGGTCCAATGGCAACCATCCACATGGTAGAACCTGATTCGACCAGATTTTGGTCCAATAACAACCATCCGCATTGAATATAATAACCATTATGCTATTTTGTTTCATTAGGCAAGTAATTATACTATTCTGTTTTATTACGCAAGGTTAATAATTCTCTCTTGTTTATTAGGCAAGTAATTATACTATTCTGTTTTATTAGGCAGGGTTAATTATTCTAGATATAAAATCCATTATTTAATCATTTAAAAACATATTAACTATTCATGTTCAAAGTGATTAAATTATGGGTCGTTACATTTTAAATATTCGAATTTGATGACCCAAAAATACGGGTCGTTACATAGAGGTGTCATGTGCATGTGAAGGGAGGCTAAGAAGAAGTCATGTGTAAGGCTTCCCTTTAGTAGCATTTGTTTCATGTTATGGTTTGTTTTCATAGCTTTTCTTATTTATTTAGTTATCTATGTATGCTATCTTTTATAAATTCAAATGAATATAACTATAAACTCATATAACTTTTGAATTCAAATTGATATATTTAAATAACTACTATTATTTAAATTAGTTAAATTTCTAGATCATTACATAAATGAATTTGGAGACTTATAAAAGGAGTTCTATAGTTATATTTGGAGATTTATAAAAGGTTTCTATAATTAAATTTGGAGATTTATAAAAGGAGTTCTATAATTAAATTTGGAGATCTATAAAAGGGGTTACATATATAAATTTGCAGATTTATAAAAGAAGTTTTATAATTATGTTTAGAGATTTATAAAAGGAGTTTTGTAAATATAAAAGAGATTTATAAAATAGAATTTTATTAAAGGAAATGAGATTTTTTTCTATAAATGATCAGTTTAAAAGTATGGTGGTATTGAAAGTATTACTTAAAAACACTAGTGGAACGTATAGTAGAAGTACGACTAACTATGCTTGAGGGCACTCAACAACCATATGTATGTAGGGTACTCTATTTATATTATAAATGATGAAGAGAATACTTATTTAAATTCATATAAAATAATTTTTATAGAGTATTATTGACCATATAAGGGAGATGAGTATGACTCATTACATCATATGTCTTTATATACATCCAATGTATACTCTGTTAAATCTCATGAGTTTTATTTAGTTTAAGCTGTTTTCTTTATATATACTAGTATATGAATCTAATAACTAAATATGTTTACTTTTTACTTAATAAATTTTAATGGGGGTGTGTGCTATAAGTGCAAAAGCTTTGTTGATCACAACACCTTTATTTCAAGTAGTTTTGTTAATGGTTCCGGTGTCGGATGCAATAATGGAACTCCATTTGTGGGTGGTCTAGAAAGGGGCGATGGTAGAGGCTACGAACTGATGTGAGATTCTGTTGATGAACGATTATAAAGGGATGCTTCTAGAGTATTTTTAGAATTTCAAAAGGACATGAGAGAAATCCCATTGATTGAATTATTATTATTATTATTAGAGATTATATATATATTATAACATTTATTTATAATTCATTAAGCTATATACACACACACATCCATATGTATCCTTCTATTAATTAAACATTTTAATTAATTATAAATATAATAAATATATGTGTTTAAAACATTTCTAGATTTACTAATTTATAATCTTTATGAATACAAGTTCAAAATAATTTTAAATTATATTCTTAATCCTTATTAATTCTAATTTTAATACAAAATAGTTTTAAATTTGCATTTTATAACTCTTTGTAGAATTATGTAACACCATCCAAAACTAATTTTTATTAAATAATTTTGAAAACAATTTTGTTTAATAGTTAAATATTGAAAATAATTTCCATAACTAATTTTTCTTTAAAAAGGAATTAACATGGTTGAAAATATATATTGAAGGGAATAATTGATACACACAAACATTCGCACATACACACACATATACATATATATGTATACATATGTATGTATGTATATTGATGTGCATGTAAAAGTTTATATTTTTACTTCCATATTTAATCTTCTTTTAATTAAATAAATGAGCATATTAGGGTATTTTACATGTTTAAACCAAAATTTAAATTGTTTTCAAATCATCATTTATTCATCTTCATTTGGAGGGTAAAATGGTAATTCTGTGTATGATTTTATTTGAGAAAATTTATTTGCACATTGTTACTTTTATTTGTAGAAAATGGAGTGAAAATATGAAGAAGTTTCATGGATGAATGCATGCACACATGTTGAAAGCAAATGGAGAATGGAAATAAAAGAATTCATGCAACATAGAGGAGCTCGTATACCCACTACCATATGATCCATAATTAAAAGCACATGCACATGTTAATAGAGGCTTAAAGGCATGTTAGTGGGAATTAATTATTTCCTTAATGATTACTTGGAGGTTACATTTTCTCAATGGCATTTTAGGTAGTCCCCTAAAATATGAATAAGGGTTTTAAGCATATATAAATAACCCTTATGTTTCATGTAATCATCTTCTTCTTTTCGTTCAATATTGTAGCCACAAATCAAAGTTAAATAAAAATTTCTTTAATGGCTTCTTATCCTTGTTTTTAATTTCATGCAATTTTTATTTATGCTTTCTTTTCATGCTATTTTTATTTCATGCTCTCTCTTTATTAGTTTATGCTTCTCTTGTTTAATGTTAGCAGCATAGATTTAATTCTTTTAATTAGTTTAGTTTTATTTCATGCAAGTAGTTAGCTCTCTTTTATTTTAATAAGCTCTCATTTTCCTTGTTTTTAATGTTGAAATCATTTTATGTTAACATATTTTCAAATATGAGTAGCTAAACCCCTTCAAGTTAGGGATAATGAAGCTCTCATGAAACATATTAAATTAACATAATGATTTCATTTGTGATCTCTTTTATGTGCTTAATGGAAGTTATAAATGATGGTGGTTTATGTTTCTTTTTTATTGAATTTCGATAGCCTATGTTGACATCTCAGATAGGCTATGCTTATTCCATTGTAAACATAAACTATTTGTTCATTTGCCTAAGTGATTTGGATGTGAAAGTTAAGCTAGAATCAAAATTTGATGGTCTATGTTACTAATTAATAGTAAATAGATCATACTTAAAATAGATTTTATTTTTAATTTCATGTCATGTTCATGAGAGTTGATAAGTGGGTTTGAATGGTGTGTTAGATGTTTGATGGTTTAAGTTGTGCTAATTAATAGCTCAAATAAACCATACTTATAATAAGCACATCAATCATTTCTACTTATTATTTTAAAGAGAGGTTATAAATGAATTTTGTGCTGATTTATATGAATGATTGGAAGTGGATATGCCTCTAAATTGCTCCTTAATATCATAGTTTTGTTCACTTTTCTTCTAGCTTATTTTCTACAATTTTCTAATTTAAAACAATTTCAAAAAAACTTTGGGTTAATTTGATTGAGTATTATTAGAATTTAATTCTTCCTCTGCAGATCGACCCGTACTCGCATACGTACTACGATTGTACGCCATGCGCTTATAGTTTTAACGACGGATTTCTAATCAATAGAAATTTCCGTCGTTATTCAATAAGTTTTTGGCGCTGTTGCTAGGGAATTGCAATTTAATTTTAATTCTACTCTTTGAATTATTTTTATTTTGGTTTTATAGTGTTTTCATTTTGTGTGATGAGTTGCATTTTAAAAAAAATTGTTGTGTTTTTGTATGCCGTTTTTATTTTCATTTTGTTGTGTGCATTTCATTGTTTCTTCCCCTTTGTTTTGTTCACGTGTTGTGGCTTGTGCATTTGTGAATTTTTAGTTTGTGTTATTTCATTTAAAAAAAATCTTGCATTTCATTTCATTTTAGCTTGCATTTAAATTTTGTACATTGCATTAGAATTGTATGTCATACACAAAAACTGTTTCATTTCCTTTACAGATACATACCATGTTCATTGATTTGGTTTCAAAGTTTACAAATATAATTATGTTCCATTACAAGAATTACAGTACAACATTATATGTTTCAATTACATACAGAGTTAACATTTCAAAAGATTTACATTTGCTTCAAGCAATTACACTCGTTCTATGTTGTATCAAGATCAAACTGCCTTAACTTCACTGTCAAAACCACCATCATTCACTTCACTACCCAAACTGCTGCCACCACCATCTGCTGCATCACAACTTCCTCTACCATATACCACACCCCTGCATCATCTCCTACAGTCACAATAACCAAACTTCAACTTTGCTTCTGGTTTACCTTCCTGCAACATTCAAACTACTGCCACCATCATCAAGCTACACCATCCACTTCATACATTGCAACTATCACCATCCTGCTTCCTTCACCAAATCAGTGGACCATCTCACTGACAACACCTCACCAAAAATGCAACTCCATCAAAAGACAGCAACTCCATCGCCCAATCTCCAACAATTCTACTTCCTTCTCCTTCAACCTGTTCCCAACCAGCAACCACAACCAACCTTCAACATCTCTTTCAATAACAAGCCTCTGAACTACAAACCACAACCCAAAAATGTAACGATCTATCTTTCTTACACCTAAAGACGACACTTAATACATCCACAGTATTCGTGTGCCGATCATTTAAGTGTTCGAAAGACAGGTCATTAGAGGTGAAAGAAAGAACAGAATCTCACAATACGTGACAAGTAATATATAATATGAACAAGTCTTTACAAAAAGAAATTATCTTTATTATACATATCATCAGAGTACATTAACCTATTATCAACCTAGATAGTTATAATAGCATGTCCTTACAATTGCTAATAGATACAGACAAAAACAAAACAAAACAGCGGAAGAATATATGGTACGTTAATACGTCTTGGAGAATCTGGCTCGTCACCTGAAAGCTCCAAAGGATCCAGCTAAATCTGGAAAATATGCTCGGGTTGAGCCGAGCATTATAAGAAAAATAACGCCCGGATCAGTCTGGTAAAACCAGCGTGAGAAACTCAAATCACAAGGAATTAATTTATTATAGCTTGTAAAATCTTTTAACATCAAAGGTATCTCGTAAGACTACGCCGCACATAAACACGAACGGGTTTTTACCTTACGATAACCAAAAGATTTTTTATAGAAAATCCAGTTATATTATGGTAATGTCCAAAGGTTCAAAGTAAATATATAAAATAGCTGAAATGCTTGCATCTCACATTCCAACATATTTGGGCACAATCAAAATCGTAATAGCTAGTATTGGAGATTGGTTTCCATACAATGACCGGGCTACGGGGGTACCGCCTGTCACGGTGCATCTCTAGATAAAATACACCGAGAGCCTCACATGGACTCCCTGCGAGTCAAGACCAGCCCTACCCCTTACTGGATAGCACCGAATATGTCATCACCTTGGTTGGGATCAACAACCTAAATGGGCGCCGAGCATACATGATCCATAATATCGATCTAGATTGGATGATGACCATACCCTAATGGTAGCAAACCACATAGCCTTGAAGCATCTCCTCTGTTTTAGTCATTCCCGGTTGATGAGGCTTGAGGCTACGATTACCTTTTATATAGCAACCATCTTGGAATGCTAACACTAACCTCCAGGTAAAAATTCAATGCTATAATTCATCCATACAAGTTCATTCTAGGTCTAAACGAAACCGAAGGCACTACCTCTACTACATCCATTTTGGAATCACCCTCAGGACTAGTAGTAAGTAGCCCTTGCACTTCAAAAGCTCCATCTTCAATTTGAAACGTTTGAGTTGGATAGAAGTGGTTTTCGGATAAAGCAAATTCGATCCCAGTCTCTTCGAAACAACATTCGATAGTTCCGGTAAACTCAACCCCCATTCTTTTGGAAATAATCAGACAATGCATAGGAGCAGTGATCACCTCCTAACCATTTAAGTGGACAGATCTTCCTATCATTTGTCCTATGAGAACAAACGAGATTTATACACATAATACAGCATCATCGAAGATGACTATGCCATATAACTCACGTGTTTCTCCTAGATATTTCCAAAGTTATATTTTGGTCCATATTTGATAGTCGGTTATTTAACTATCAAATAATAACAAATTCAGAGATTTAATTACCCATAGCAACCACTAAGCCTCAAAGTAAATCTTTCATTTATTAAAACTCTTTTCAAAAGTGTTTATCAGAACATTTATATACTTATCTTATTGACATAAGTATATTCACAAAACATTTGTGAAAGATTTCACATTTCAAATCATATCAAAGGATCAAACAAAATGTTATTTAAATTAAAGATAAAGATAACCTCGAAAAATATTCCTTCGGTGTTAAGTGTGTAACGAATGTCCATACCACCAGAATTAAGAAGGTCAGTTAAAGGAAATCCAATCTCAAATTCTTTTATAAATTTCCTTCTATAAATCCTCTTAATAAATCTCTTTTATTTATGAAACTTCTTTACTTAAATTCCAAACCCATTTACAAAACTCTTTATAAATCACCAAGTTAAAATTACAAAACTGTGACGACCGCCCATGACCCCTGCACCGAATCTAGAGATAGTGCGCTGTAAAGTGTGCCAGGCGACCATGGACGATTGTCAGGGTAAGATAAACACAACAGAATCTATCGTATTACTCACAGCGCATGGACAAAATACAATAGAACATATGTATAGTGAAGCTTTACAGAACAAAATGACATCATATAAAACTCCATAATAGTTGAATACAAGCATCCACATAGACAATACATCCAGCCTCACTACATATCTCTCAGAGAATACAAAACAGCGGAATATCCAGTACATATAATAAGAAGATAATATGCAACCCTCTAGCTCGTCTTTGATATCAGCATCGCGAGAAGAGAACAGCACCTGTCACCTGCTACCTAGTCTGCCCGTCCCAGAATGGACGAACAGCCCAAGGCAATAAGAATTAAAACATAAAGCCTTGAGTCAGACAACAGTCTTAGTGAGCAGTAAATTAACTAACAACATACCAAAAGAGCATAAAGGAAAAGGAATAGGAATACAACCCTCCCACTCCAACCTCATTCTACAGTGATAGCCCCCAGACACACACTAAGCAGAAGCAAACATAGCAGAGCATACAATTTAAAGTAAAGCTACTATCACTCGAGTCAAGGGCGATGTTTTCCAAGTACCAAGGCCTAAATCAGATAAGCACCCAGAAAATACCGCTCTTGAGTCCGAATGACGATACAACCAAACATCCATGACTCTGGCTATCACTGTTATCATTGCTTCGATATCACCGTTAATTGAATGACCGGCACATTCTTTCAGCCGTCCGTCAAGGGCTAATGGAAACCCCGGTTCTAGACATAACTCCCGCACGTCGTCGCAGCCCGTGCCTAGGACTATCGAATCTGCCCAGAGTACTCGACCATCAACAGTTGGCCGTTGGGACTATCGAATCTGCCCAAACGTACTCTTGCTTAGAGCATGCTAGAACCTTCAACAACGATGCTATCCAAGCCTTCTAGTCATCCTCCTTGACGACTATTCTCATATCCATTCATTATCCTCAACTCGAATCATATCACCGAGTTATCAACATGCTTGGAATGATCCCGTCTGGATTAGACCAAGTCTTCATCATATGATTGCCTCGCTTCATTACATCCTCGCAAAGCCTCATCTCATCATCATATCGTCAAATCTATGCATAAGAGCTTCATCATCCCGCTACATATGCCACGAGCAGCTTTTCCAATTCAAGAGCCTTTCCCTTAGCTTTTGAATCACCTTCGATCTAAATCTAATCATCAATCATCTAATTCATAACAATCAATCAAATCAAACATCAATCCAAGCAATCAAGCATTCAAAAATGATCTAAGTAGACAATTATAACAATAATGGCATTTTCGTAATTAAAGAGTTGAAAGTTCAATAAGCATGAAAACATGGATTATATCTCTACAAACTTGATGAATGAACTTGCATAGGTTAACATATGATAAAATGGATGTAACATCATCATGAACAATGGATCTATATGGATCTACACTTAGGATGAAGAAAATGCATAGAAATCACTATTTTAACACCAAATCGGGCCAACAATCCGATATACTCCTTTGGATCCGTGTGAGAGATAATCACCACTCACCAAATCACCTAACCAAACCCAAATCAACACACTTCAGATCTGGACAGCAAAGGACTAAGCTAGATCCGACAAGATCTCACTTCAAACGATGAAATCTCTCTTGAAAAGATGAAGATCTTCAATCTAAGCTCTTGAATCTTCAATCTTGATCTTCGATTTGAATGGATGGAAGCACTAGATTAGAGTGGAGAAAAGAAGTGAAGAAGTGTAGAAGTCGAGCTCTCAAAATGGCAGCACTTCGTCGCTTCAAAATCCGGATCCCAAAAAGTGAGAACAACCCCTCCTATTTATAGCTGAAAACTGCTTAAGTCGTAACCCGGCCATCTTCTTAAGTCGGTGCCGACTTAACACTTAAGCCTCTGCCGACCTAGCAACCTCCGACTCAACACAACACTATCTCCTTAACTCGGCCACGACTCAACCAGGTTACAACCTAACTGGGTCTCCGACCTACGACTTACGATGGAGTACGACTTACGACTTAACTCTTTAAGTCATCCACGACCTAACACTTTGGCCTAACCCAGAGACCTACGACCTAAAGCTTTGCCGACCTAACGAAGCCTCAGACTCATCATACTGCCGCAAAACCCAAGTCCTAAGTCGGTTGACGACTCAACAACTTAACACAGGAGACGACCTACCGACTCATAACTCAACACACGCTGCCGACTCAACTACCTACCTTAAGTCGGAGAAACTCTTAGGTCGTCTAAGTCTTAAGTCGGTCAAACCTATAAGTCGGTCCATCCTATGAGTCGCTAATTCGAACTGCCGACCTAACACTTAACACCCAAACCCTTAGGTTGCTCACAACATTCTCTTAGGTCGTTGCCGACCTAACTCTACCCCAGCATACTTAGGTCACCTAAACCTCCTAAGTCGGTCACGACTCATCACTTAGGTCGGTCCATCCTATGGGTTGTTAACTCGGTACAACCTTTAAGTCGCCCCAAGCTGTCAACCGACCTAAACCACTCCCCTCTACCTTAGGTCGTTACCGACCTATACCTTAGTCAATAACTCGCCCAGACTTGTTGCTTAACTCGTCCAAACTCCTAAGTCGGCTACGACTTAGGACTTAAGCAAAATTCTGCCAAAACCTGAAATGACCTAACAACCAAAGGTCAATCATTTTAGAATGTTTTGATCCGTAAAAATACGGGTCGTTACATTCTCTCCCCCTTAGGAATTTCGCCCCCGAAATTCCAAACAAACAAGGCAATCAAAGCTATTCTGTACGCCTATCATCCATAACAATCAATAAACCATGCATCCAATTCTAGCTTAGCGTACAGAATTCTAAGACTTAGAACAAGTTACAATTTCGTTAGATGACACGACACCTTAGGGCCATACCTTGAAGAGTTCAGGATGAGCTGCCTTCATCCTCTCTTCCACCTCCCACGTACAGTCGTTATCATCATCACTCCATTGTATCTTGAGCAACTTAACTATCTTCCTCCTAAGCTGTTTCGTGTCAGTTTCAACAACACGAAGCGGCTTACGAGGTCTTCTATCCACTGGAACAACTTCAAAATCTTCACAGCTATCAGCAGAAACCACCGTATTCGAGTCGTGCACATACTTCCGTAGATATGATACGTGAAAAACATTGTGCACACCCGACATCTTCTCCGGTAACTCCAATCTATAAGCGAGCTTTCCAATTCGCTCGATAATCGGGAATGGTCCAACAAATCTCGGAGTCAATTTTCCTTTCTTCCCGAATCGGATAACATTCTTCAGTGGAGAAATCTTCACAAAAACCATATCTCCCACGTCGAATTCCAAATCCTTTCGACGCTTATCAGCATAACTCTTCTGACGGTCTTGGGCTGCCTTCATTCGTTGCCGAATGATCTCTATGCAATCCGAAGTCTGACGAATCATCTCTGGCCCAAGCATCAATTTTTCTCCAGTTTCCAACCAACATGTTGGGGAGTTACACGGTCTTCCATACAATGCCTCATATGGTGCCATACCAATGCTTGACTGGTAACTGTTGTTGTACGCAAACTCCACCAAATGAAGGTGATCTTCCCATGATCCTCCGAAATCCAAAACACAAGCTCTGAGGAGATCTTCCAAAACTCGGTTGACTCTCTCGGTCTGACCATCTGTTTGGGGATGATAAGCTGTACTTAAACACAACTCGGTTCCCAAGACTTCCTGGAAGCTCTTCCAAAATCCACTAGTGAACAATGGGTCTCGATCGCTCACTATACTCTTCGGAATACCATGGAAACGAACTATCCACTTAACATACAACTCAGCCAACTTTGATGCAGTCCTAGTTGATCGAACAGGAATGAATCGTGCACTCTTAGTCAGACGATCCACAATGACCCAAATCCCTTCATTTCCCGTCCTAGTTCTAGGCAATCCATCGATAAAATCCATCGACACTTGTTCCCACTTCCATGTAGGAACTTCTAATGGTTGAAGCAATCCGCTTGGCTTCTTCTGTTCGGCTTTTACCAACTGGCAGTTCATACATTTGGAAATAAAATTTCCAACATCCTTCTTCATACCTTCCCAGTAGTAGGTTCTCTTCATATCCCGATACATCTTATTTCCACCTGGATGAATTGTCAACTTCGAGTGATGACCTTCCTTCAGAACTTCACTCCTTAATTCATCTATATCGGGAACAACTAGCCGTCCTTGCTTTCGAAGCCAACCCTCTCGATCGACCTCGAATCCTTTATCCTTTTCTGGATCCAATCCAGATTCCAATTCACGGATAATCTTGACAAGCTTATCATCTCGCTTTTGGCCCTCGCCAATCCTTTCCACAAGGGTGGGTCTTATCGATAAGTTTGCCAACATCTCAGGTTCCAATTCACATCTAGGCCTGAAGTCAAATCCAGCTAAATACTCGAGACTCTTCCATTCTGAAAACATGGCTCCCAATCCTGCATGTCTTCGACTTAACGCATCTGCCACTGCGTTTCCTTTTCCCGGAGTATAAGCTATACCAAAATCATATGATGCTAAAAACTCTAGCCAACGTTGCTGCCGAAGATTCAAATCCTTTTGGGAGAAAAGATACTTCAACGACTTGTGATCCGTAAACAACTCGAATCGAACTCCCAACAAATAATGTCTCCACATCTTCAGAGCAAATACAATTGCCGCTAACTCCAAATCATGAGTCGGGTAATTCCTTTCATGCGGCTTTAGTTGTCGACTGGCATACGCAACAACTTTATCCTTCTGCATCAGCACTGCTCCAAGTCCAGTACCACATGCGTCGGTGTAAACCACCATCTCATCATTCCCACTTGGAATAGTCAAAACAGGAGCACTCGTCAATCTCTCTTTCAGGATTCCGAAAGCTTGCTCACACTTAGCATCCCAACGGAACACTTGGTTCTTCTTCGTCAATCCTGTTAACGGTGCAGCTACCTTGGAGAAGTCTTTGATAAACCGTCGATAATATCCTGCTAATCCAAGAAAACTTCTCACATCTGATGCATTCTTAGGTCTAACCCAATCCTGGATTGCTGCCACCTTAGCGGGATCAACCGCTATTCCATTTCCAGAAATCACATGGCCTAAGAACCTCACTTCACTCTTCCAGAAGTGACACTTCGAAAACTTAGCCTTCAGCTGATGTTTCCGCAAGATCTCCAAAACAATACGCAAGTGCGTCTTGTGTTCTTCCTCCGTTCTGGAGTAAATCAGAATATCATCCACGAACACAAGTACGAACTTGTTCAACTGATCTCTGAACACTCTATTCATAAGATCCACAAAATATGCTGGCGCGTTAGTCAATCCAAACGGCATTACCAGCCACTCAAAGAAACCAGATGGTGTCCTAAAAGCAGTCTTCGGCACACTATCCTTAGCCACTCTCAACTGGTGAAATCCCGTTGCCAAATCCATCTGAGAAAACACCTTAGCTTCGTGAAGCTGATCAAACAAGTCATCTATTCTCGGCAGTGGATACTTGTTCTTCTTAGTCACCTTATTCAGCTCACGATAATCGACGCACAATCTCAATGACCCATCTGCCTTGGTTGCAAACACAACTGGTGCACCCCACTCGGACACACTACGCCGAATGAATCCTTTCTGCAAAAGATCATCAACTTGCACCCTCAACTCCTGCTGTTCCCTAGGCGCCATCCGCCTAAGAGGCATCACAACAGGTCTGGCTCCTTCAACTAGATCTATGCGAAACTCGATCTCTCTATGCGGCGGCAACCCTTTGACTTCGTCAAAGACATCCTCGAATCTATTTGCGATTGGCACTAAAGACAGTCCATCCCGTGGAACAACTAGCGAATACATGAAGCTCATGAAGACGCCTTCCTCATGCTTACATCGTATCACAATCTTTCGCCCTTCCACATTCTCGACTATCACCTCTAGCCTCTCACAATCAACCTTAGCCGCATACTTCCTAAGCCAGTCCATACCCAAGATAATTCCGAACCCCGCAAAGTTCAGAACAAAGCAATCACAAACAAAAGAGCAACCATGACTCGATACAACTAGACCACGGCATAACATACACAAACAAGACGAACCCCCAACTGGATTAGTCACAACCAATGGCCTATCAACAATATCCGGTTCCAAACCTAACCGGCCTACTAGTTCATTACAAACAAATGAATGCGATGCTCCAGTATCAAACAGAACTCTAACTGGAACACCACATAGGAAAAGAGTACCTTGAACAACCACACTCTTTCCCTTCTCTTCAGCAGTAGGAGCTTTCGAAGACGACGGAACAGCTCCTAAAGCATAAGCTTGCACAATCTGCCTGTCCTTTCTTGGTTCTGGACAATTCTTCCTGAAATGCCCCGGCTTGTCACAGTTGTGACACTTCATTGGTGCCTTCGGATTCTTACAATCCTTAGAGAAATGGCCCTTCTGCTGACAATTGTAGCAAGTCACCTCGCCTTTCGGCTTCTTCTGGCCATCCTTACTCTTCTGCTGCTGCTGCTTCCTCTTCTGATTTCCACCCTGCTGTGGTTTAGACTCTCCCTTGGTAACAGCAACAACAGATCCTTCCTTAGGAAACAGACTCTCATGCCTAAGAGCTTTCTCCACAAGCTTCTCAAATGAATCGTCCAAATGATCCACCAACTGTCTCCCAAGATAACTATCCAAGCCGGTCACAAACTTCTCATTCTTCTGATAAGCAGACTCAATATATGACCGGGCATATTTGGACAAAGCCTCGAATTCAGAAACATACTCAAGAACAGATCTTCCACCCTGCTTGAGCTCCACAAACTTCTTGAACAGAACAGACTTCTGAGCCGTAGAAATGAACTTAGCTTCAAATCTAGCTTGGAATTGCTCCCAAGTAATCTCTTCTTCCGGAGTAGTGATGGTAACAGAGTTCCACCAATCAGAAGCTCTCCCTTGAAGCTGCCTCGATGCCAACTTCCTCTTAGTTGCATCTTCAATTCCCAAATCACCAAAGATCCTTCTACAAGCATCTATCCACCTCTGGACCTCAATGGTAGATTCTGTTCCCAAGAAAACCTTCCCTCCAAGAGCAGTATAATCCTTGCACAACTTAGCAAAATCCACTGGTTTCGAAGTCTGGACTTGAACTCCAACATCAACTGCCGCCCCCGGAACTGGTATCCTTCTCATGATCGAAGTCATCATAGCTTCAAACATGGCTGCATAATCAGCAGTCTCTTCAGTAGCACGGCCTTCCCTAGCAGTTGGTCTCCCTCTTCGACTCATTCTCAATATCTATAAAAAGGAATGATTAGAACATCTAGAGAAACAACTGCATAAAGGACTCAACTCTACTAAACTACTATATTATATATAGTAATCATCCATCAAAATACAATTACGTCTCTCATACGTAGGTATGAAAGCGAGCGTTGGGTAAAATTGTTTAACCAATGCTCTGATACCAAATGTGACGACCGCCCATGACCCCTGCACCGAATCTAGAGATAGTGCGCTGTAAAGTGTGCCAGGCGACCATGGACGATTGTCAGGGTAAGATAAACACAACAGAATCTATCGTATTACTCACAGCGCATGGACAAAATACAATAGAACATATGTATAGTGAAGCTTTACAGAACAAAATGACATCATATAAAACTCCATAATAGTTGAATACAAGCATCCACATAGACAATACATCCAGCCTCACTACATATCTCTCAGAGAATACAAAACAGCGGAATATCCAGTACATATAATAAGAAGATAATATGCAACCCTCTAGCTCGTCTTCGATATCAGCATCGCGAGAAGAGAACAGCACCTGTCACCTGCTACCTAGTCTGCCCGTCCCAGAATGGACGAACAGCCCAAGGCAATAAGAATTAAAACATAAAGCCTTGAGTCAGACAACAGTCTTAGTGAGCAGTAAATTAACTAACAACATACCAAAAGAGCATAAAGGAAAAGGAATAGGAATACAACCCTCCCACTCCAACCTCATTCTACAGTGATAGCCCCCAGACACACACTAAGCAGAAGCAAACATAGCAGAGCATACAATTTAAAGTAAAGCTACTATCACTCGAGTCAAGGGCGATGTTTTCCAAGTACCAAGGCCTAAATCAGATAAGCACCCAGAAAATACCGCTCTTGAGTCCGAATGACGATACAACCAAACATCCATGACTCTGGCTATCACTGTTATCATTGCTTCGATATCACCGTTAATTGAATGACCGGCACATTCTTTCAGCCGTCCGTCAAGGGCTAATGGAAACCCCGGTTCTAGACATAACTCCCGCACGTCGTCGCAGCCCGTGCCTAGGACTATCGAATCTGCCCAGAGTACTCGACCATCAACAGTTGGCCGTTGGGACTATCGAATCTGCCCAAACGTACTCTTGCTTAGAGCATGCTAGAACCTTCAACAACGATGCTATCCAAGCCTTCTAGTCATCCTCCTTGACGACTATTCTCATATCCATTCATTATCCTCAACTCGAATCATATCACCGAGTTATCAACATGCTTGGAATGATCCCGTCTGGATTAGACCAAGTCTTCATCATATGATTGCCTCGCTTCATTACATCCTCGCAAAGCCTCATCTCATCATCATATCGTCAAATCTATGCATAAGAGCTTCATCATCCCGCTACATATGCCACGAGCAGCTTTTCCAATTCAAGAGCCTTTCCCTTAGCTTTTGAATCACCTTCGATCTAAATCTAATCATCAATCATCTAATTCATAACAATCAATCAAATCAAACATCAATCCAAGCAATCAAGCATTCAAAAATGATCTAAGTAGACAATTATAACAATAATGGCATTTTCGTAATTAAAGAGTTGAAAGTTCAATAAGCATGAAAACATGGATTATATCTCTACAAACTTGATGAATGAACTTGCATAGGTTAACATATGATAAAATGGATGTAACATCATCATGAACAATGGATCTATATGGATCTACACTTAGGATGAAGAAAATGCATAGAAATCACTATTTTAACACCAAATCGGGCCAACAATCCGATATACTCCTTTGGATCCGTGTGAGAGATAATCACCACTCACCAAATCACCTAACCAAACCCAAATCAACACACTTCAGATCTGGACAGCAAAGGACTAAGCTAGATCCGACAAGATCTCACTTCAAACGATGAAATCTCTCTTGAAAAGATGAAGATCTTCAATCTAAGCTCTTGAATCTTCAATCTTGATCTTCGATTTGAATGGATGGAAGCACTAGATTAGAGTGGAGAAAAGAAGTGAAGAAGTGTAGAAGTCGAGCTCTCAAAATGGCAGCACTTCGTCGCTTCAAAATCCGGATCCCAAAAAGTGAGAACAACCCCTCCTATTTATAGCTGAAAACTGCTTAAGTCGTAACCCGGCCATCTTCTTAAGTCGGTGCCGACTTAACACTTAAGCCTCTGCCGACCTAGCAACCTCCGACTCAACACAACACTATCTCCTTAACTCGGCCACGACTCAACCAGGTTACAACCTAACTGGGTCTCCGACCTACGACTTACGATGGAGTACGACTTACGACTTAACTCTTTAAGTCATCCACGACCTAACACTTTGGCCTAACCCAGAGACCTACGACCTAAAGCTTTGCCGACCTAACGAAGCCTCAGACTCATCATACTGCCGCAAAACCCAAGTCCTAAGTCGGTTGACGACTCAACAACTTAACACAGGAGACGACCTACCGACTCATAACTCAACACACGCTGCCGACTCAACTACCTACCTTAAGTCGGAGAAACTCTTAGGTCGTCTAAGTCTTAAGTCGGTCAAACCTATAAGTCGGTCCATCCTATGAGTCGCTAATTCGAACTGCCGACCTAACACTTAACACCCAAACCCTTAGGTTGCTCACAACATTCTCTTAGGTCGTTGCCGACCTAACTCTACCCCAGCATACTTAGGTCACCTAAACCTCCTAAGTCGGTCACGACTCATCACTTAGGTCGGTCACTGTCTTAGGTCGGTCCATCCTATGGGTTGTTAACTCGGTACAACCTTTAAGTCGCCCCAAGCTGTCAACCGACCTAAACCACTCCCCTCTACCTTAGGTCGTTACCGACCTATACCTTAGTCAATAACTCGCCCAGACTTGTTGCTTAACTCGTCCAAACTCCTAAGTCGGCTACGACTTAGGACTTAAGCAAAATTCTGCCAAAACCTGAAATGACCTAACAACCAAAGGTCAATCATTTTAGAATGTTTTGATCCGTAAAAATACGGGTCGTTACAAAAACTCTTTTATAAATATCAAAACCATTTATATATCTCTTTATAAATGTCCAAAATTATTTATAAAACTTCCTTTATAAATATCTAAAATCATTTATAAATCTTTCTTATAAATATTCCTTATTTAAAACAAAACTCCTTTAACAAACTCATTTAATAAAGTCCTTTTGATAAACAAAACGATTATTTAAAACATCCTTTTTTAAAATCATTACTCAACTTGAAACCATTATTAAAAGTATGATTGACTTTATAAATCAGAAAGAAGCTTAGTGTCTGCAATGGTTCTCTTTTAATTAGTTTACTTTTCAAGTTATAGCATAGGTATTTACATAACAAGCAGATATGTATAATAGAATCAGCCGACAACAAACAAATCGATATATAGGTAAAATGTCCAAGTTACCATAGTAGCGGACGAGATTTGTTCTGTTAAACACATGTCCAAGTTATTATAATACCAGAATGGGTTTTTATTCTGCTTAAATAGATGTCTACATAATCTACTTGGGAAATTATGGCAGAACTATGATTTATTCTACTAAACAGATGTCAAATATAAGTTAATTAGCGGAATGGTGATTTATTCTGCTAACATATGTCTACACAATCAATAATCAATTTATAACAGAACGGAAATTTATTTTGTTATCTTGTGTCCACAACAACTAAACAATTATACTATAGCAGAACATGGATTTATTCTGCTAATAGATGTCTAAACAATTCAATCAATCAACATGATAACTCATTCATAGTTATCTGTCTACTTAATGTGTTGACATTTGAATCCTTTGTGCTCAAAACTATCCTTTGTAAAAGAATTCCTTTTTTAAATAAATTAATTCTTGGAAAATCAAAGGATTTAAAACTTAAACTCCCCTTTAAAATAATTAATTATAAGTTATACTCTTATTAAATTGTAATTAGTCTTTATTAAATCGTAATTTAATTAAATAAATAAATTAATAAATAATTAAATCCTTAAATAAATGATTAAACAATAATTAATTATTGAATAAATAATTAAACACTAATTAATCCTTTATTAATTATTAAATAATCATTTAAACCTTAATTAATAATTTAATATTAATTAATATCAATTAAATAATCTTTAATTAAGTCTTAAATAATAAATTAAACCTTTAATAAATAATTTATAAATTAAAACCTTGATTTATTTAAAATTAAAGACATGGTTAATAATTAATTAATAATTAACCTTATATTTAATTAGTAATTAATTAAAATTAAATCATATATTTAACTTATAATTAATTAAAAATTAATCATACTTAATAATTGATTAATTAAAATTAATCTTATCCTTAAAAAGGTAATTAATTAGTAACTAACCTTCACTTAATTAAAGTTACTAAACCTTATTAACACTTAATGAATTAATTATTAATTATTAAACCCTTAATTAACTTTTAAAAACATTATTATTAGGCTTGTAAAACATTTACAAAATAATTTTAAGTATAAAACTTAAATTTGAAAAATTCGGATTTTTTTAAAGCGAAACTACATCTATAGCGACTATCGTTATGCATCCATAGCGACTATCGCTATGGATACCCATAATTCAAAACTTGTTGCATCTCAAATAAATCCTAAAACACTTACTTTTAACTTTATGTTACTTTATGAACTAAGTATAAAGTTTTGAAAGCAAAACAAAAAGTAAGAAAACTCTTAGAAAACCTTTTCTTTTAAAACAAAGTAAGAAATCAATTTGAAACTCAAAGGATCGCTATGTCGAACACAACAAATTTCAAGCGCTAACCTTGTTCACTAAATTTTCCATTTACTAACTTTCCATATCACTTTCAATCACAAGACAAAGATCACACCTTTATAACCAAAACGTCACTTTAATCATCAATTCAAAGTTCTAATGCTAAACCACAAATTAGCACATACATATACATCCAAACCATACCATAATCCAAACAACAACATCATCTATACAACCATATAATAACCATATATATAAAGGTAAATTGTTTCCCAAAAAAGTTAAGAAATTTACTTACCGAAAAGCTTTGAAAACTTGAAATACTTTAGAACTTTTAAATCTTGGAAAACCACAAAAATTATCTCGAAAATGGTTTAACTTCTCCTATATTTTTGGACTTCTTACTCTAGGATTTTCAAAAAGTTTCCAAAAGAAAAGTTTTAGGAAATTATTTCCTCTACACTTTAAAAAAAAGAATCACTCGTTTACAATGGGTTTTGAGAGAGATATGGTCAATAGAAGAAGGGGTGTTTTCGGATTGGAAAATTTTGAGTCCAAAAACATGTCTGAAAAAATGAATTTTTGCCATATACTCAAAATTTGAAAATGTGGTACAAATAAAAGTTGTATCCATTTAAATTTTCATATGGTTTGAAAAAAATAATTCTCCATTTGGATCGGATGTGAGGAAGTTATGATAGAAAGAAGAGAAGGAAAAGTTTAAAGAAAGAAAGGGCTATTTATAAGCAATAGAGAAGGTAAATTGCTAAACTACCCTATGTCATTTACCCTCCACCACCTTGTGCCACCTCACCAAGCTTGTCCCCCTCCAAACACTTCATGTTCCAACATGTTAAAACATGTTTTGTACTCAATTGTACTTTTTGTCTAAAGAAGCATCTTTATATTATATAATATATTAATTATTTTTATAATAAAATCTTATCTTATATGTACATACATACATAGTTACTTAAGTGTACATACATGTACACATATGCATTTACATTTCAAAATATTTGTAAATGTATGTATGTGTGCATACCAAAGTGTCACGACATTTTCGACAACTTTTATCCACCGAAAAGTCGAAAATTCAGAAAACGAATTCCGGTCACATATTTGATTTTTCTTCAAACTAAATATTTTTGTAAACCAAATTTGAAAACCATTTCACCATCATTATTTATTATTTAAAAGAGTTTTATTTTCATTATAATATCTATTATTTGAATATTAATATTAATTAAATATTCACAAATCAAAGTAGTGAAGTTCCGGGTTGTTACAAAAAATCACTCAAACCATAACCTAGAACCCGACCATAATTCATCAACACTCACTACAGACCACACGCAACTTCTTCTACTTCAACACCAATCTCCAATACCATTTCTGACCTCATCATCTTATATTCTAGCAAACCCCACCACCAATACGCGCCTGCAATCCCTTATAACCCGAACTCCCCCACTAACCAAACTCCTTAGACCAAACTCCTGCACCTTCAGTACAGACCACTATCGCAATCGTAATCGAACTTCAATCTCCTACTAAACCGCCACTGCGACTCAACCATCCCTGCCTTTTTTTACCACTAATGATAGTCACTAAACAACCACAAAAACCCTCACCCATTTCCTCTACAATTCCAACCTACGCACTACCTTCAACATTCAACACTCGAACACCCCTCGCAACTACCTCATTCGCCATTTACAATTCACAATTCGCAAGACCAAACTACTACAATCAAACCTATAGCCTCCCTCATTCGCCAAAATCAAATACCCAAAACCCGGAACGCCTCAAGAACTACTCCAGCGAATCTCCACTCTCTACCCAAACACAAACCAATTCCTCCCCAATTGCGATTACGAAATCGCAATTTTTCCCTTTTGGTATTTTGTTCTAGTGTATTCCGTGAGTCGCGTTTTCTGTTGTTGAGTTTTAACAGAGAAGGATTAGCGTATTGGGCTTGTTCGGGTAGTGGGCCTTGAAGTGGGATATTAAAAATCCTGTTTGGGTAATTGGATTTGTTGTGTTGTTTGTTTATGTTGTTTGTTTGTGGTTACACTTTTCCTTAGAAAAAAAACTGCTTTTGTTTTCACTCTATTCTATTTAAAAATAATAATTTCATTTTCCTTTGAAAAACCAAATATATATATATATACACACACACACATACATATATTTACATATACATATATATACATACATACATATATATATATATACATATATATATATACATACATATATATATATATATATATCTTGTTCAAAATTTTAGGTTGCCAACACACACACACATATATATATATATACATATATCTTGTTTAAAATTTTAGGTTGCCAAAGCAGATAAAGATAAGAATTGCTTGCTTCGCTTTGCTTGCTTAAAAAATCGCTGCTTTTAAAATAAAATTGCTAATAATTCTGCATGCTCTGGTATCGTGCTTTTATCTCGTATTGTTATTTTTTTGCATTATTGGTTGCTTGCATTTAAAATAAATCCAAAAACAAAAACAGATTTCATTCGTAGTTTCATTGTTAAATCACGTTTAATTTCTGTTTTGCATTCATTTCATCTTGTTTTTATTTTCTATGGGCAACATCCAAATCCACATAAGGTGGGGGATTTCATCACTCATTCCTAGGCCCACAAATTGCATTTCATTATAGAAATTGACTAATAATAACGTTTAGACGTTGGACTTAAGGGTGTCGCGAGCTCGTCTAGGGCTTAATTATAACTTGACAAGTTGCCTTCTTTCGACAATCTAACTTCTTAGTGTCTAGGCTATGGTAGAGCAATAATCACATATAAATATTACGGTGATTCATAAATATTATAGAGATTATTTCTTTGAAGGTACTTAAACCTTCGGCTATATTGCTACGGTGATTTGTGGTGCACCGATAACTCTTGCCCGTTACCTGGCTGAGAACTATTTTGTTGGATTAAGATAAAGTGTGATTATACAATTCCAGGTTAGGAGTTACTAAGGACAGAAATTTTTTAATTAAGTCCTCGCATTCATTAGCTGCATTAGTTCATGCATATATATATATATATTACAAAATCCAAAAGTAATTTTTTTTACATTTTACTTAACTTAGTTTTTTCTTTTCAAAATCCAAAAAAATATATTTTCAAATCTTTTCCTTTGAAAAAAAAGAAAAAAGAAAAAATTTAAACAAAATCAAAAATCCAAAAACAAGCATTTTTCTTAAGTTAGTTTTTTTAGAAGAAAAACAAAAAATCCAAAAAATAATAATCTTTTAAAAAAAACTAAAACAACAAAAAAGTCCAAATAAAACAAAACAAAAATAAAATCTCCCTTTTGAAAAATAAATCCTTTTTGGTAAATATTTTTCCTTTAAAAAATATTAAAAAAATAATTTTTCACTTCATTTTATTTTCTAAACCTTGTTTCATTCTCTTAACTTGATTTTCACTTCTTTCTCTCCTTAACTTTTTCTTGTGCATGAGTACTTGGACTCGTGACACAACAACAAATCGTTTAACTCAAACGAACAACGCTCCAACAATGGCAAATGAAAATGCCCCACAAACTCTCATGGATAGAATCTTTCCCGATAGAGTTTTTATTCCTTCTTTTATCACATTACCCGCCCCAACGGGTAATCACTTCCAAATTAATTCCAATCATATTGCCACGCTCCTGAAATTTGGCAACTTTGAACATGATGACCCATACAATATCCTAACAAAATTCAAACTAGTATGTGCAACCATTAAACTCCAACAATTATGTGATGATGGAATCAAACTTTGGTTAATTCCATTCGCCCTTATTGATTACGCTGAAAAATGATTGTATAGCTTTCCATCGAACTAAATTAAAACTTAGGAAGAATTTGTTAAAGTTTTCTTAAAATAGTTCTACCCCGTGGAAAAAACGACAAAAATTCGATACGAAATTGTGAATGTTCATCAATTCAGGGGTGAACCTTTCGGAAAATATTTTGAAAGATTTAAAGAGCTTTTAATAGAATGTCCGCACCATAATTTTGAAAAATGGACCCTTTGCCAAATTTTATACGATGGACTTAAAAATAGTTCATGAACCATGCTTGAATCGATGTGCCAAGGCAATTTTCTCGCGAAACATCACGACGATGCTTGGCAGTTCCTCGAAAACTTGGCCAAAAAGTCATCCCAGTGGGTACGTTCTAATGAAAAATCCATTTATTCACGATCGAGTGCACACTCGATAGGATCATCTTTGGCTGTAGAAGCTAAAATCGATGCAATAATCAATAAATTCGACAACGTTTTCTCATCCAACCAAATGAACCAAGCTTCCCAACCCATGTGTTATAAATGCAACGATCCGAATCACATAGCCGATCAGTGTTCTAATTTGATAGAATAACTCAATGCTTTCAATAAGGTTAAGAATGACCCGTTTTCTGCAACGTACAATCCTGGTAGGAGAAATCATCCTAATTTTTCATGGAACCAAAATAATTCTGACATGAATTTGGTTCGTCCTAATTTTCAAGCATATATGAATAATGCTTTGAATCCTCCCTTTCAACCCAACCACTTTCAACAAAATTTTGCGGGTCCATCTCAAAATCAACCACAACAATCTTTTGCTCCCCAAGACGATAAACGATTGATTTCACTTGAGAAAAGTCTTGAATGTTGGCTAAAGCAACTACTCAAAGCCTCCAATCAAATAGAAATTTGCAAAATTTGTTAACCTCACACATGTAGAATACAAGTCAATCGATTGCCAAACTTGAAATGCAAATGAGTCAATTAGCCACGTCTGGGAGTGAACGTGAACGAGGCACATTCCCAAGTCAGCCAGTCCCGAATCCCATAAATCAAAATATGAATTCGAACCAAGCCCATGCTGTTCAAGGTAGCAACGTAAATCAAATCAATGTTATCACTACTTTATGGTCCTGTAAACAAATCGATAATCAAGGTGTAAATTAAAACGATTTACCAAAAGCCCCTCTTGACACTTCAAAAATGACAAGCAATTCAGAACAAAATGTTGAGCCAAACATTGAATCAAATGCCAATCCAAATTCTTCTTTTACTCAAGTAGACCGACCTACTGGGTATCGAGTTCCATTTCCACATTGTCTTCGACTCAAAAAACACTCCGATCGAATGGAAAAGATGTTGGAAATTTTCAAACAAGTGAATGTGAACATTCCTCTTCTTGATATCGTTCAACAAGTCCCAACTTACGCTAAGATTCTCAAGGACTTGTGTACTCAAAAATGACACACTCATATACCCGAGAAAGTTTTCTTAGCTACCGCACTTAGCGAAGTCTTGTCCCAATCAATTCCAATCAATTACAAAGATCCTAGATGTCCGACAATCTCATGCACGATAGGAGACAAAACGATTAATAAGTGCTTACTAGACTTGGGTGCGAGTGTCAATTTGATTCCTTACTTAGTTTACCAGCAACTTGGCTTGGGTGAACTAAAACCGACGAAAGTAACCCTTTAATTTTTCGATCGTTCGAAAAAGAAACCCGTGGGAGAAATCAAGGACGTACTCATCAAAATTGGTCAATTTATATTCCCCGTTGATTTCATCGTTCTAGAGACACAACCCGTGAATAATCCAATGAGTCAAATTCCATTGATTTTAGGCCGACCTTTCTTGCTACTTCAAATGCTCTAATCAATTGTCAAAACGGTTCGACGAAAATTTCTTTTGGAAATATAACTTTGGAACTTTACATCTTCAATCTTGAAAACAATCAAACTGTAGAATATACTAGTGTATGATTTTTGTTTGATAATAATAAACATATATTTATTCATTTAAATGTATTTATTATTGTATTATTTTTCCACATAATTAAATAAATATTCGTTGAATAAAATAAATAACTCGGAATTCTTATTTAAACAAATATTTTATTTAAACAAATATTTTAATACAAATTCAAATAGTACAAATTTAAGCTCTCACTATATTCCAAATACAAGTTTCAATTACAACACAATTATCACTAGACAATTTTACATACATATTCACTCTTCACTCGTATTTTGATCTTCAACTCTGTTCCAGCCTGAATCCAGCATCTCAACTATCTGCAAAATAAACATCGACGCAGTAAAATTGAAAAAGAAATATTTTGCAGTGCATAATGAAGTGTGTGTTTGAAAATATTATTTGCCTCAGTTATTTGGGCCGTTCGTCATCATTTTTTAACTCATCTTACACGAACAACTTGTGACATGCACAGTGTATCACTGTACATGCCACAAGGTCGTGCACACCGATATACACTTGCTTGTTAAAATTGTAGGGATAGGTGAGCACAAGGTCAAACCCAAGCCAAGACTGGATTCAACTCAGGTGCAATACAAATAACTCAACACAGCAATGGTCAGTCAAAGCAATCAAGTAAGAGTCTGCATATGTACAAACATGCAAATAACTCAACTGGTTAGTCCAACCAACATCCAAACAGACCCAACCAAATAACAAAGGCAAGAACAGACCAGCATCTCGAGATTCAGTCAAGTGCAATGCAACATACAACATGACAACAAGTCAATATAGAACCAGACCAAAATGGAACCAGACCACAAAATGTACAAAGGCACAATGAACACAAATGACAATGCATATGGCACAAGGGCTAAGAACAGAGAAAATATCAACATGTAATGTACAAAGTGGTGCATGGAGCAAACATTGGAACAAGCAAGTGAAGCCTCACCAAGACAACAACTCAAATGTACATATGAAGACCAACCAATCAACCCAGCAAATTGTCCAAGCACTTGAATATGTTCAATCAAGTTCAGTTTCTACCTGAATAACAAAGGCACAAGGAAATCAAGTTCAGTTTCAACATGTATATGAAAATTTACAATATGTTCAAGCAATCGGGCATCCAGGCATTGGAGCATACAGCAGCTCAACTAGACCAGTCTCACATATACACATGTATGTGTATATGCATATATATGTATACACGTATACCAGACTTCAGAGAATACACACATATGCATATGCAAGTGATTATGGTCAGAGAATACAAGTGCACAAGACATGGTCAGGGCAAGTACAAGTTCAGTTCAGTTAACATAAAGTGCACAAGTATACACACTTATATGTACATAGTAAACAACAATTTAACTCTAAGAAAATCAACATGCAACCAGAATTGAGGACAGAAATAAATGCAAGTGAACTTGGCTAAATTGAAAAAGACAGAGCAGTGGATACAATAAACAACTCAAACCAGAAACATCAAGCACGATACAACATGAACATAGTTCATCATCACTGGCAACCAACAAACAGCAAAGCAAAAAGAGGCAACTTAGAGATACAAACACCAACAAAAAAGTTCAACAAGTTAACATACGCATAAGCGTCCAGGTCGCAAATGTTCCAGGTAAAGGAAACAAGCATCAGCAATACCAAAGACGAAGTCAACAAGTCAAGGCTGAGATAAAAATCAATAGGGTTCAAACATATTTGAAGATATTTCAGAGAAATTGATATATTCGTACGTATATCAACCGATGAATAAATCGTAGGAGACAAGAACAGAACGATTCAAATCAATTCAAGCAAATTCGAATTCATCAGAAATATATGGAGTAACATGTATACAATGAACAAGTCAAAATTCATCACAATCATTCAATCAAAAATCCAATGCCCGAGCAAAGAAATTGAAGAATTCAAACCAAAATATACGAAACAAAATTATAGGGTTTCGATCCCTATAAATACCAAAATCATCATCGCCAAAAAATCATCGAGTTTGAGTTCAAGCAAATCAACAGAGAAAATAAAGTAAAAATCACGTAGCAATTTTCAAATCATCTTACTCGACTCATTAAAGCGACCAAGTGCATTCAAAGCAAGGTGATCGATCGACGGAGCAGTCAAAGCGAAAACATCTCTTTAATCGATCAATTGGAATTGGCGCTTCGATCGGAAGGAAACCCTAATTTCTAAAGAACGAAGAAAAAGAAATCGGCCAGATTGAATAAGGGAACAAATATCTCATTCTACCATAGGCCGCACTAAACCTGGTCATATCAAGCCAAATTGTCCTCAAAATCAATTCAGCGAAGGAAAGAAACCGAAAAGGAGTAGTTTTGTAGCAACTTAGGATGAAAGTAATGAAGATGATGATTAAAGCACTGACAGTGAGAGTGAAAGAGCAAATATGTGTCTTTTAGGAGAAACAAGTGAAAGCGATGATGACAAGCCAAGCGAGGTATCAAAACCTCACTCACAATTACTTATATATTTTCATGAAGTAAATGGCTGTTTTGAAAGACTTAGGGAGAAGTATGCTAAAATTGAATCACAAAAAGATAGTTTGATAGAACTTAATATGCAGCTTGATCAATTGGTTCAGAACTATATAAATAAGAACCCTAAGTGTGATAGGTGTCCATCATTAGAAGAGGAAATAAAAAAATCAGAAACTAAAATTAAATCGCTTGAAAATGAAATTCTGATTTTAAAGGAATGTGAAAATACTAAGAGAGAAAATTCTATTAAAAAGTGCACTTTATTATTGAATGAAAATGAATCTCTCAAGTCACAAGTCCAACAATTGTCTACAACTTTAGGAAAATTATCCAAAGGAGAAAGATCACTAAATATGCTATTAGAAAAACAAACTATTAATATTATTAGACAAGGACTTGGGTATACTCAATCTGAAAATGGTAGAAGTGAAATTAATTATGTCAATCCCAAGTCACGATTTGTGGAAAAATTGGACACAATCCAAACAATTGCTGGTACAGACCCAAACACACGAAAATTATACCAATTTGGGTTCCTAAAGGCACAAATGTAAAATCCCTTAAAGTCAAACAAATCTGGGTGCCAAAAGGAACAAACATAGACTGTCTTGGTTCTACGCAAGCTTGTGTTTCAAAAAAAAAATTGTCACTAACAATCATGGACCTATGAAAACAAATAGGTCACAAAACTCTTTTCTCGTGTAGGTGTGTTGGCAGGCTAAGGAACAACAAGAGTGGTACCTGGATTCCGGCTGTTCCAAGCACATGACAGGCAACAAATCAAAGTTCCTTAGCCTACAGAAGTACAAAGGTGGCAGAGTCACAATGGGCAACAACGATAAATGTAAAATTATTGGTAAAGGTAAAGTAGGTAATTGCACATTTACCTTAAATGATGTATTATATGTTGAAAATCTGCACCATAATCTGATTTCAATCAGCCAGTTATGTGATAAGAGAATGAATGTTGTTTTTGATTCTGATTTGTACAAAAATTTTGACCAATCATCAAAAGAAATAATATTTTCAGGTAAGAGGAAGGTAATATATACTCTCTATCTTTTGATGATCTCACTCTTTCAAAATGTTTGGTAGCTAAGGATAAAGAAGTAAACTTATGGCATGGGCGATTAGGACATGCTAGCATGAATCTGTTAAACGAATTAAAAAGAAAAGAATTGGTAAGAGGTTTACCACCTCATGATTTCGAAATAGAAACTCTATGTAAAGTATGTACTATGGGAAAATTTAAAAAATCATCTTTTCATGCCAAGACCACATTATTTCTATTGCACGAAAATGTTGGCCTTTTGATTGTTCAAATATATGTTGATAACATTATTTATGGTGCCACTAACAACCTTTTATATGAGAAATTTGAAAAATTCATGCAGGAAAAGTTTGAAATGAGCTTGGTTGGAGAATTGAAATTCTTTTTAGGATTTTAAATCAAACAAAGGGAAAAAGGTACGTTCATCTCTCAAACAAAATATATCAGAGAGCTTGTCAACAAATTTGGATTAAAAGATGCTAAACCTGAAAAAACTCCCATGAGCACAACAATTAAAATTAACAAGGATGAAAAAGGTAAGGTAGTTGATCAAAAGAAATATCGAGGTATGATTGGATCACTTCTTTATCTTACTGCTTCTATACCAGACATTATGTTCTCTGTTTGTTTATGTGCACGGTTTCAATCAAATCCAAAAGAATCACATTTAAAAGATGTAAAAATGATTATAAGGTATCTATTGCACACCCCACGGTTTGGTCTATGGTATCCAACTAATGATAACTTTGAGTTAAAAAGGTTATTCAGATGTAGATTATGCCGGAAGTCTAGTTGATAGAAAAGTACTAGTGGAACGTGTTTTATGTTGGGACATTCATTGGTTGCATGGTCAAGTCGAACAAAATTGTATTGCATTATCTACCACTGGGGCAGAGTGTATTGCTCTAAGCAGTTGCTCTGCTTAAATCTTATGGATGATACAATCCTTGTAAGACTATGGTCTAAATTTTAAACAAGTTCCACTTATGTGTGATAGCAAAAGTGCAATTGATCTCACAAATAATCTTGTACATCATTCTCGCACCAAGCATATAGATGTTAGACATCATTTCATTAGAGATCACATTTCCAAAGAAAATATCTAAATAAATTTCATTTCAACCGATTTTCAATTGGCAGACATTTTTACAAAACCCCTTCCAGAAAAAAAATTTGTCGACTTCGTGTCAGTTTAGGTATTTTAGAAATGTGATTTTATATTTTTGAATTTGATCTTAAATGCCTATATTAACTAATCAGACTCCCGATTGATTATAGAAAAGATAAACAGTGATTGAAATAAAGTGATGAGTGTTGACTTTGATCATACATTATGTCTTGAGAGAGTATATTTAGAAAATTTCTTTAAAAATTTAAACAAAATTTGTAATAACTTTGGTTGGTAAAAATTCCATGACCATCTCTAGTTCTATCATATTTCTACGACAATCACTCATCAAAATCCAATATAGTATGTCAAAATGTGGTATTTAAACAGGAAATTATTCATTTTTTTAGCAATAAAATTATCCAAAAGTATTCACTCTCATTTAAAAGTATTAACGGTTATGCATGGGTGAACTACTTGAAATCTTTGATTATGTGCTTTCATGCTCATTTAAAAGTCCTCGCGGTTATGCATGTATGGAACACATATCAAAATAGGATGAAATAGGCGAGTTGATTCTAACCCCATTTAAAAGTCCTCACGGTTATGTGTGGTTAGAAGATGCTTGGAATTCTTTTTAATAAAAAAAGGGAATACTACTAATCTCATTTAAAAGTCCTAATGGTTATGCATGGTTAGTAAGTATTCAAATTCCTGTCATAAATATACCACAAATGGACACGACTATATGGTTTTCTATGCCGACATCACCCCAATCACTCTAAAATGGAATATGTGCCTAACAGAGTATTATGATTTTTGTTTGATTTTTTCTTGAAATTTAATATGTATAATCGATTAGGTATTAATGTTGTATTAATGGCTATCACTTTATCACTCTTGTCTAACACTATTACTCTTTTGCTGATAACAAAAGGGGGAGAGAAGTTAAGATTTTGGCAAATAAGCCATATTTTTTAAGTCATTTTTTTAATTGCATATTCTCATCTAGGTTCATTTTGCATTTGCTATTTATTTGCATATTCTCTTTTTTTATTTTCATGCATATGTGAAGGGGGAGCTTTGTTGTAAGGGGAGTATTCAAATAGGGGGAGCTAATAGATTTCATCAAGACCAAATACATTTAATAGAGTCAAAATCTTAATATATGTTTGTTATCATCAAAATGGAGAGATTGTAGAATATACTAGTGTATGATTTTTGTTTGATGATAATAAACATATATATCTATTCATTTAAATGTATTTATTATTGTACTATTTTTCCATATAATTAAATAAATATTTATTGAATAAAATAAATAACTCGGAATTCTTATTGAAACAAATATTTTATTACAAATTCAAATAGTACAAATTTAAGCTCTCACTATATTCCAAATACAAGTTTCAATTACAACACAATTTTCACTATACAATTTTACATACATACTTCACCTCACTACATATTCACTCTTCACTCGTATTTTGATCTTCAATTATGTTCCAGCCTGAATCCAACATCTCAACTATCTGCAAAATAAACATCGATGCAGTAAAATTGAAAAAGAAATATTTTGCAGTGCATAATGAAGTGTGTGTTTGAAAATATTATTTGCCTCAGTTATTTGGGCCGTTCGTCATCATTTTTTAACTCATCTTACACGAACAACTTGTGACATGCACAGTGTATCACTGTACATGCCACAAGGTCGTGCACACCGATATACACTTGTTTGTTAAAATTGCAGGGACAGGTGAGCACAAGGTCAAACCCAAGCCAAGACTGGATTCAACTCAGGTGTAATACAAATAACTCAACACAACAATGGTCAATCAAAGCAATCAAGTAAGAGTCTGCATATGTACAAACATGCAAATAACTCAACTGGTCAGTCCAACTAACATACAAACAGACCCAACCAAATAACAAAGGCAGGAACAAACCAACATCTCGAGAATCAGTCAAGTGCGATGCAACATACAACATGACAGCAGGTCAATATGGAACCAAACCAAAATAGAACCAGATCATACAGAACCAGACCACAAAATGTACAAAGGCACATGAACACATATGACAATGCATATGGCACAAGGGCTAAGAACAGAGAAAATATCAACATGTAATGTACAAAGTGGTGCATGCAGCAATCATTGGAACATGCAAGTGAAGCCTCAACGAGACAGCAGCTCAAATGTACATATGAAGACCAACCAATCAACCCAGCAAAATGTCAAGGCAACTGAATATGTTCAATCAAGTTCAGTTTCAACATGAATAACAAAGGCACAAGGAAATTAAGTTCAGTTTCAACATGTATATGAAAATTTGCAATATGTTCAAGCAATCTGGCATCCAGACATTGGAGCATACAATAGCTCAACTAGACCAGTCTCACATATACACATGTATATGTATATGCATATATATGTATACACATATACCAGACTTTAGAGTATACACATATATGCATACACAAGTGATTATGTTCAAAGAATACAAGTGCACAAGACATGGTCAGGGCAAGTACAAGTTCAGTTCAGTCATCATGAAGTGCACAAGTATACACACTTATATGTACATAGTAAACAACAATTTAACTCGAAGCAAATCAACATGAAACCAGAATTGAGGACATAAATAAATGCAAGTGAACTTGGCTAAATTGCAAAGGACAGAGCAGCGGATACAACAAACAACTCAAACCAGAAACATCAAGCACGATACAACATGAAAATAGTTCATCATCATTGGACAACCAACAAACAACAATGCACAAAGAGGCAACTCAGAGATACAAACACCAACAAAACAGTTCAACAAGTTAACATACACACAAGCATCCAGGTCACAAATGTTCCAGCTAAAGGAAACAAGCATCAACAATACCAAAGACGAAGTCAACACGTCAAGGCCGAGATAAAAATCAATAGGGGTCAAACATAGATATTTCAAAAAAATTGATATATTCATACGTATATCAACCATGAACAAGTCGTAGGAGAAAAGAATGGAATGATTCAAATCAATTCAAACAAATTTGAATTCATCAAAAATATATGGAGTAACATGTATATAATGAACAAGTCAGAATTCATCATAATCATTTAATCGAAAATCGAATGGCCGAGCAAAGAAATTGAAGAATTCAAACCAAAATATACGAAACAAAATTATAGGGTTTCGATCCCTATAAATACCAAAATCATCGTCGGCAAAAAATCATCGAGTTCGAGTTCAAGCAAATCGACAAAGAAAATAAATTAAAAATCACGTACCAATTTTCAAATCATCTTACTTGACTCATTGAAGCGACCAAGTGCATTCGAAGCAAGGTGATCGATCGATGAAGCAGTCAAAGTGAAAACATCTCTTCAATCGATCAATTGGAGTTGGCACTTCGATCAGAAGGAAACCCTAATTTCTGAAGAACGAAGAAAAGGAAATCGGCCAGACAGAATAAGAGAATGAATATCTCATTCTACCATAGGCCGCACTAATTTTAGTTGGGCTGTTCATTTCTTTATTTAATCAATTTTATTTTGGGCTAAAATTGTATTTGGGGTTTCCATTTTATTGTAATTTTATTTTTAAATTGTTAAACTCTAGTGTTAAATAAGTTATGAACTACGAGGCGTAGTTCGAGAATTCGCAACTTTGTGGCTGAGTTGTGGTAGGGTTTTGAGCTTACAGTTAGGTTTATCAAGTTAGTGGGTATCGCAAATTTATGTGTTTTGTAAGCGTTTGATTACTTAATTTCTAGTAGAAACCTTGGGGGCAGCACGTATGTAGTTTTTGCCGAAGCTGGGTAAAACTGTGTGTGATCTTTACTGCATTACTTTCTGTTTATATTTTTATTTCCGCATTAATTTTTAGTAGACCCTATTCAGCCCCCCCTCTAGTGTGAAAATGATCCTACATAAACGAATCACTTGACCAAACGTTGGAAGTTAGTTCCATTCAAGAAAATTTTGATTACGAAACAATTGACTTTAACAACAAATGCGAGACTGAATACGAAAAAATGTTTCAAGGCGAGCCCAACGAGATTGAAAACACACTTCCATTTGAACCCCTCACTGTTGAATCAAGACTTCAACCTAATTCTTTGATTGAGCAACCCTCGAGGTTGGAACTCAGACCTCTTCCCGATCACCTTAAGTACGCATACTTAGGTGACAAAGAAACGTTTCCTGTCATAATATCTTCAACTCTCTCTCTCTCTGGATCAAGAAGCTTCCCTTCTTTCAATTTTGTCAAAAAAAAGAAGTAATTGGATGGTCGATCACTGATATAAAGGGAATTAGTCCCGCTCTTGTTCAACATCGTATCCATTTAGTTAACGGTGCCAAGCCTGTTCGTGACGCGCAACGAAGGCTTAACCCAAAATGAAGGATGCAGTTCGTGATGAAATTCTTAGACTTTTCGATAACGGAATCATATATCACATCTCTGATAGTTCATGGGTTAGTCCAATTCATGTCGTGCCTAAAAAGTTCAGACTTACCGTTATAAAAAATGACTCTAACGAACTCATTCCAACTCGTACATAAACGGGTTGGCGTGTTTACATTGATTATCCGAAATTAAATGCTGCAACACGAAAAGATCATTTTTCTTTTCCTTTCATCGGCCAAATTCTTAAACGATTAGCTGGCCATGAATTCTATTGCTTTCATGATGGTTACTCCGGTTATAACCAAATTTCAATTGCTCCTGAAGATTAAAAGAAAACAACTTTCATGTGTCCCTTTGGCACATTTGCATATTGACGTATGTCTTTGGCCTTTGCAATGCTCCTACTACTTTTCAAAGATGCATGGACAACATCTTTTCTAACATGATCGAACGCTTTTTGGAAGTGGTTATGGATGACTTTTCCATCTTTGGAAACTCTTTTTCCGAGTGCTTACACCATCTTGAGTTGGTTCTTAATCGATGCAAGGACAAACACTTAACGTTAAATTGGAAAAATGTCATTTCATGGTCAAACATGGCATTGTCCTTGGGCATGTCATTTCAAACAAAGGCATTGAAGTAGATAAAGCAAAAGTTGATGTAATTACAAATCTACCCATTCATAAATCTTTCAAATACATTTGTTCATTTTTTGGACACGCTGGCTTTTATCGACGCTTTGTGAAGGACTTTAGTAAAATCGCTCGACCTCTAACGACTCTACTTGGAAAAGACGTCCATTTGACTTTAATTCTGATTGTGTTTCTACTTTTGAACGTCTCAAAAATGAACTCATTTTTGCTCCCATCATTTTCTCACCCAGTTGGGATCTTCCTTTCAATGTAATGTGTGACGCTTCTAACTTCGCAGTTGGTGCTGTCTTAGAACAATGCATCAACAAAATTCCTTATGTCATCCACTATGCTAGTATGACTTTAAACGATGCTCAACTCAATTATACGACCACTGAAAAAGAGCTTCTGGCAGTAATCTTTGCGCTCGAAAAATTCCGACCTTATTTGATTGGCTCACACATTACAGTTTACACTGACCACTCCGCTCTTAGGTACTTTTGCGCTAAAAAGGATGTTAAGTCTCGTTTGATCCATTAAATCCTTTTACTCTAAGAATTTGACTTTACGATTAAAGACAGAAAAGGATCCGACAATTCATTGCTGATCATCCATCGCGTCTTCCAAAAGCCTCGTCTTCTTTACCGATCAACGAGAATTTTCCCGATGAACAACTCCTTTCCGTTTCCGTCGATCCATGGTATGCTGATATAGTGAACTATTTAGTCACTAAGGAAACTCCTTTATTTTGGTCGAAACAAGATAAATATAAATTTCTTTCCTAAGTCAAGTACTTCTATTGGGATGGTCCATACTTGTTCAAGTATTGTTCCGACCAAATCATTCGATGTTGCATCCCGAACTGCGAAATAAAGTGTGTTCTTTTTTTTTGTCATGGCCAAGTGTGTGGTGGTCATTTCGGTCCGAAGAAAACCACGAAAAAGGTGCTGCAATGTGGTTTTTGTCGACCTACGCTTTTCAAAGATGCATTTGAGATTTGTAAAACTTGCGATTGCTGCCAAATGTTAGGAAATATCTCTCGACGAAATATGATGCCTTTGAACCCCATTCTTACGATCGAAATCTTTGACGTTTGGGGTATTGGCTTTATGGGACCACTTCCCAACTCTTTTGGAAATCTGTACATTTTTCTTGCTGTTGGTTACGTCTCTAAATGGGTTGAAGCCATTCCATGTAAAACAAATGACCACAAAGTTATTGTGAAATTCATAAAAGAAAACATCTTTTCGAGGTTTGGGACACCTCGTATGATGATAAGCGATAATGGAACCCATTTCTTTATTCATTCATTTGAAACTCTAATGAAGAAATACTCCATAACCCACAAATTATCCACTCCTTTTCATTCTTAAACTTGTGGCCAAGTTGAAGTTTCAAATCACCAAATCAAACAAATTTTGGAGAAAACTGTGAAAAAAAATCGAAAAGATTGGTCACAAAAATTAACAGATGCGCTTTAGGCTTATAGAACTGCATATAAAATCAATCTTGGGATGTCTCCTTTTAGGCTTGTGTATATGGCAAAACGTGCCACTTACCTGTTGAACGTGAACATAAAGCGTTGTGGGCAGTTAAGCACATAAACTTTAATCTTGAGAAAGCTGGCCAAAATAGGAAACTACAACTCAATGAATTAGAGGAGATTATGAACGACGCGTATGAAAACGCGAAAATTTACAAAGAAAAAAAAATTCATGACAAGTCAATCCTAAGGAAAACATTTTTGCCATAAGTTCTTTTGTATGACTCTTGACTTCATTTGTTCCTTGGGAAATTAAAATCAAGGTGGACAAGACCATATGTCGTACGTACTATTTTTCCACACGGTGCTATAGAAATAGAAAACTCTAGAGATGGATCGAATTTTAAAGTCAATGGTCATCGTTTGAAACTTTACTTGGAGTTAGCGAGTGATTGAGAGGAGGAGCTAATGATTTTTCATGAGCCATACTACGTATAGTAAGAAATGTTAACTCTCTCTTGTAAATATGTACATATTTTTCTCCGTTTCACTCATTATATCATGTATTGACTGTGGAGACACAGTCAAAATTAAGTGTAGAGGGGAGTCTCATGTTCATTTTTGTTTTTTCATAGTTTATTTCTTTTTTTTTTGCATTTTCTTTCAAAAAATTTAAAAAAATTCCAAAACAGACTCTCTTTTTTAGCATATTGATTTACTTTTGAAGAAATAATATATGATAAATATATGTTTTTGGTTACTAAATTGATATTTTTGAAAATTTACTTGTCTCAACAAAATTAAAAATAAAAGTTTGATTACAAGTAACTATGGTTTAACTAGTATATAGGAAGATTCATAGGTGATAATTATTAAGTATGTCCTAATTGTAATCTTTGTTTAAAAGAGTGGTTGATTTAAAGTAAACGCGATAACATTTTTGATCTTCTAAGTTAAATGGTGCTAGATGATTTTGCAAACTCTCTCTTTTTTTAAAAAAGTTTTTATAAAAATAAGAAAAACCTAGAGTCAGGTGTTCACACGCAAGTGTGTGCACTCGCCACGCTTGTACTCTTCTCACGTAAGCGCGAAAGTCAGTGCATGATCAGTATATCTGGCCTAAGTTTATCCGAGTTAGGTGTATGTAAATTAAATTAAATTAATAATAATAACCACCTAGAGTCATGTGTTCATACGAAAGTGTGTACACTTGCCATGCTCTGTACCCTTCTCACATAAGCCCGAAAGGCAGTGCATGATCGGTATATCTGGCCTCAGTTTGTTTGAGTTAGGTGTGTAAATAATAATAATGTTAATATTTTTCAAAATAGAGAGAGCAAGCAATTGAAATCCAAGCACTATTTTCACCTATTTGATTCGGCTTGTTATTCAAAAGAAATAAAATCATCACTTTGCAAAACTTTGATAATCAACTAAAGGATCTATTTCATAGTTGCACTATGTTTTCAACGGAAACAACTAGCCAAACTAGAGTCTAATTGTGATAATAACTTAATTTTTGTTGGAAGTTTTGATGAGTAAAATGACTAAAATTTCTTGATAATTACCAAATCTTATATTTAACTTACTCATGCCAATTTAAAAGTAAATTCTTCATTTGTAAATATTTTTAAAACTTGCATCATGTAGTCGCATTAGAATTTGCATATCACATTTGGATTTTGTGGGTAGTATCTGCTGAAAAACCTCACGAGACAACACGTGTCCTACTAGGGACACCTAGATGTTTAACAGCTTGTTGCATATGGTCAATGCAATCGTATTTTCTACGAAAACGGATTTATCCTAGTTTTTGTTTATTCGGGAACGAATAAAAAGATGTGTAGGGGTATTTGATGTGCACATAAAAGTGTACATTTTTACTTCCACATTTAATCTTCTTTTAATTAAATAAATGATCATATTAGGGTATTTTACATGTTTAAACAAAAATTTAAATGTTTTCAAATCATCATTTATCCATCTTCATTTGGGGGGTAAAATGGTAATTTGGTGTATGATTTAATTTGAGAAAATTTATTTGCACATTGTTATTTTTATTTGTAGGAAATGGAGTGACAATATGAAGAAGTTTTATGAATGAATGCATGCACACATGTTGAAAGCAAATGGAGAACGGAAATAAAAGAATTCATGCAACATGGAGGAGCCCACATACTCACTACCATATGATCCATAATTAAAAGCACAAGCACATGTTAATGGAGGCTCAAAGACATGTTAGTGGAGATTAATTATTTTTCTAATGATTACTTTGAGGTCACACTTTCTCAAGGGCATTTTAAGTAGTCCCCTAAAATATGAATTAGGGTTTTAAGCATGTATAAATAACCCTTATGTTTCATGTTTCATCTTCTTCTTTTCATGCAATATTGTAGCCACAAATCAAAGTAAAATAAAACTTTCTTTAATGACTTCTTAGCCTTGTTTTTACTTTCATGCAATTTTTATTTATGCTCTCTTTTCATGCTCTTTTTATTTCATGCTCTCTCTTACTTAGTTTATGCTTCTCTTGTTCAATGTTAGTGGCATAGATTTAATTCTTATAATTACTTTAGTTTTATTTCATGCAAGTAGTTAGCTCTACTTTATTTTAATAAGCTCTCATTTTCTTGTTTTTAATGTTGAAATCATTTTATGTTAACATGTTTTCAAATATGAGTAGCTAAACCCTTTCAATTTAGAGGTAATGAAGCTCTCATGAAACATATTAAATTAACATAATGATTTCAGTTGTGATCTCTTTTATGTGCTTAATGGAAGTTATGAATGATGGTGGTTTATGTTTCTTTTTTATTGAATTTTGATAGCCTATGTTGACATCTCAAATAGGATATGCTTATTACATTGTAAACGTAAACTATTTGTTCATTTGCCTAAGTGATTTTGATGTGAAAGTTAAGCTAGAATCAAAATTTGATGGTTTATGTTACTAATTAATAGTAAGTGGATCATACTTAAAATAGATTTTATTTTTAATTCCATGTCATGTTCATGAGAGTTGATAAGTGAGTTTGAATGGTGTGTTAGAATTTGACTGTTTAAGTTGTGCTAATTAATAGCTCAAATAAACCATACTTATAATAAGCACATCAATCATTTCTACTTAATATTTTAGAGAGATGTTATAAATGAATTTTGTGCTGATTTATTTGAAGGATTGAAAGTTGATTTGCCTCTAAATTGCTCCTTAATATCATAGTTTTATTCACTTTTCTTTTAGCTTATTTTCTACAATTTTCTAGTTTAAAACAATTTCAAAAAAACTTTGGGTTAATTTGATTGAGTATTATTAGAATTTAATTATTTCCCTGCGGATTGATCCGTACTTGCATACGTAGTACAATTGTACGTCGTGCGCTTGCGGCTTTTAACTATAATATTTTAATGACGGTTTTCTAATCAATAAAATTTCTGTCGTTATTCAACATATATGTATATATATGTGTATATATGTGTGTATGTATATAACTTGAATGTAGATTTAGATATTAATACATTTCATTAATGTAATCAAGTCGACAATCGAACACGTTGTTTGTTTATTATTTCCTCGCTGAACCTTTCCTCTCCTCCCTAGTTTCAGTTTGCAAATTTGACACCTTGGCATCACCAATAGGGGCTGAAGATGTAGAGAGCAGACAAAAGAAGTGGAGGATATCTATTTATTGCCAATGAGATAAGCATATATCTCTCAGTTTCTCTCTAATCCTAGAAGACTAGGTATCCAACACTTACTCAAATCGTAGCTAGCTTCATTTGTTGACCTAGCATGGTTAATATGTCTTTGAATCCTATTTGAATCAATGTTTTAATTATTTAATTCTAGCTTCTTATCCGACCGAACTGACGTACAACTTTTATACATCGTTCTGATCCATTAAGCTTCGAACAAATAAATATGTCATAAAATATTGATATAACATTTGTATTAATTTTATTATTAGTTTATAACATTTATAAATTAATTTTATCATTGGTCGAATTCGAAAATAACTAACAATGCAATTGTGTTGACTCTCTAGTGTGAACTCGACCCTCAATCGGTATTTAAACAATTTAAATACTAAAGCAGATACGAACTTTGTTGAAGTGCAGTATCAAACATAGATTAAATGCTTACAGACCATTTGCGTGAAATCATGTTTCTAATCTATGATTAACTCAACTAGTAAAAACATTTTTTTTACAAGTATTCTTCTCGTCATCGCTGTACCACTTTAGATATCTAAAGTTTGGTCTAAGTCAAAAACTTTACTAATATCTATATTAATTGTGTAGACTACTTTAAAGTCCTTAGTTCAATCCAATAATATTTATCGATAATCTTTTTACTTTGGTTAGCGATTTTAACTTTAAGTTGACTACAATATATGGTAATACAAACCTTATATAATGAAAGAGACGTATCCTCTTTTAGGCAATGTCTCACTTCAAGTAGGTCAACGTATACCCAACCATGGTCGTAACAAGATCATCATGCAAAATCTTTAACCATAATCAAAGTATAGCCTAGCTACTTAAGATCAACAGTATCCTTAAGTATGAAGACTACTGGATGTTGTTACCATTAGATCTTTTGTTTTGACCTAGTTATATTAACATGTAGAAGACTCTCGTCGGGTTGATTTGTGATTGTTCCAAACAACCATAGGTATGTAGCCCTTGGTGTCCTCGACCATGAGTAAATCACCGTTCATCACATTAAGAGCGTTAAGTAAACTAGTCCCAACAGAAGTGCGTGCGTGTGCGTGTATCGTTTTCTCGATAGATCTTGATTATGAACATTTTAAGACGTTAGTTTACACATACACACATTGTTTCAATGCTCATGGTTATGAATACATTGGTACTAAAATCGATAAAACACTTCTCTTAGATATTTTCTACTTATATATGTTTAATGTGATTAATTCTTATTTATATCACTATATATCAACATACATAAAAGAAAATAAAACTAGATGTACACCATTCCGAACAAGATTCTCTTATGGTAGTTAAGTTATGTAATAAAGTACATATTGTTCATAGAGCACACCCCTAACACTATCACTATAGTTGTTCCAAACAATCACATGTAAGTAACACCGTGCTTCTTGGCGGTTATAAGTAATTCATCGTCATGTATACTAGTCCCCACGGATGCACCGATATCCCATTCTCGACACATCTTGATTAAGATATGTACGGACAAGTATCTATGTACACATGCAGTTAAAGTCCGGCTAAAACGCTTAGCGCAGTTCAACCGCGATATTTTTTCAATTTAGCGCTAAATAATAGATTTACTTAAAACCCCGCAATTTTCTGCTATGCCCACTAAATCATGCATTTTAGCATTCGCTTTAGAAACTATAATATAAAAAGTTAATTTGACCAGTTCTCTTATACACCAAATCAACAAATTTAGGGTGTATGTCTCAGTTCAAGTCCAAGCACTCAATATAAATTAGAACTCTATATTATTCACCAAGTCTGAATTACATGAATCATGAAATTCTACGGTTTCACTAAATAGGAGTGAACAATGCTTATTTTTTCTACACAAATGAATTAATATTAAGGTTTGATTTAATCTCTAATAAATTTTTTACACCTATGCTGTTTTTCAATATGTTCTCGCTTTATCCCGCTATACGTAACGACTCATAAATTCAGTCAAATCATAAAGGAATTTTTATTTGAATTGTGAGTTAAATTTTTAAAATTAAAAAATTTGAATTTAAATAACGATTTTGAGACGTTGGGTAATATATATTTCCAAATTCAATAAAAAGGAAAATTTTGGTCAAATTTAGTCAAAGTTTGACTTTTAGTTAAAAATTAAAAAGTTTTAAAATTTACATTTATTCTTTTTTTTAATACTAAACTGAATTCTGAGATGGAATCCACTTTTCGTTTCGTCAAAATCGGACTTCTATGGCTCTAAATTTGCAATTTACAGTACAAAAATGCGCAAAATCAGACAGCGTATTTTTCAGTATATTCCCTATGGTATCTCCTCTTGTATGCATACAGTATTCTTTTTGGTATATGACACTTGGACTTGTGAGAAGTCTTTTGGGCTTCAATAGCCACCTTGGTCTTCCAAATGCCACATCTCTTCACGTACATACTTCTGAAAAGAGAAACTACTTACCTTCTTTCTCATTCCTCATTCTCTCCTCCAGAAAACAAAAAGTTTCTGCCATCACCATTGCTCCTCCTTCCTTCTCCAAACCCCTAAGCCCAAACCCTTTCTCCTATCTCGTTCCTCCTCTAGATCCCTAAGCCCAAACCCTTTTTTCCTATCTCCTTCCTCCTCTCACCTCTCTCTCCTTTCCCCTCTCTCTTGCCGCCGCCCTTCTTCCTCCACCCATCACCCACGGCCAAAGCCCACCCACGGCCACCATAGCCAAGGCCACACCCAAACCCCATCACCCCACCACACACTAGCCGAACCATTGCCACCCATAGCCGCCACCCTAGCCACCCCTAGCCCCACTAAGGCCGAACCCCCCTTGTCCAAGCCCAAACCCATTTTGCATCATTTCCTCTTCTCATATAAAAAAAATCAATTTGTTGTTCGTCGTATTCGCGTTCGTGTTAGCTTGAATCTTAGATTTTTGATAGCGTGTGGTTTCCATCTCCATTTCTGCTAGGCGTCTATTCGTGTAGTTATCACCTTCGCTAGCCACGAAATGTGAGCAATCACTCACGATCAACGTTCTTATGATTTGGTAAATTGACAACATTTGAAATGTTGACACAATCATGCTAGTATTGATATATGACACTATTATCTTATGCTATGTTGATATGATATATGACACATGCTATGTTATGTGATATTGTATATGATATGTGACACCTGAATTGATATGATATGCTGATATGGTTTTGTTATTACAATGCAAGTTCCCGATTGACATGATATGATATGTTAGATAGAAAAATCGCTATGGGTTGAAATGATACATACCCGAACGATCATATTATTCATGAGACCATTTTGACACTGATTTGGGATGCGGGTTGAAATGATAAATACCTGGGAATTTAGTTATTTTGGGTTGAAATGATATATACCCAAATCACTTGACCATAGGGTAGAAAACTATATACGGATACCGTTGGTCGATTTTAAATTTGTAAAGTATGTTTTGATTCGATAATTTGATTTTTAAAAGTTAATTAAAGATTTTATTTAAAAATTTATATTTGATTTAATCAAAAGATTTAAAATTTAAATTTTGAGTAAAATTAAATTATATGTTTAAATTTTTTAATTTATTAGTTAATATAAGGATTTAAAATTTAAATTTAAGATTTTTAACTTATAATTTTATTTTGTTTTAAAATATAAAATTTAAATTAAATAATATAATAAAAACATTTAATATATATATATATATTATTTCCAAAGGATATAATTTTGAAATGTAATAATTTGATTTAATATGAATTGTAAGATAAATGTTTCAAACTAAAATATAATTGAAGTTGAATATTTTAGTATTGATTAAAATTGTAACTTAAGATTTATTTTAAGAAATGTTTTATAAAAATGACCACGGTGTGAAATAAGCGTTTGGTTGTTAAAGAGACCGGGGTCAGATATTGACATACTCTTTGTCAATACCGAAACCACTTTAACAACTGTGTACGTGGTGGAGATTAATCCAGAACGAAGTAGGATGGATTGACGAACATTACTGGAATGAAGTAAGAGAACGATGATGGATAGCCTTGACTTTCGGGTCATTATTAAAATGACTAAAACAGAAGCTATACCAGGCCAAGTGGCCCCCCTATCGAACACGCTTCTTCGAAACCATATCTATTACTTTATGATTTGATTGGTGCACACCCTTGATTTTGGGAGTGTGTCTCGAGGTGAGCGGTAGTAGTTGCTATGCGTTACCACCAGTCCGGAAGGGCAAAACGGCAGAATCCTACCCTGCGTATTGCCTCGCGTGCCTTATCATATTTATCCCAATCGAGCCCACTACGACTTTGGTTTGTGTTGTACCTATGGAGTGCTCCCTGATAGCCCACCAGTTTACGGTGGAGTTTACAGTACTGTATAGACTACAATGCTTATATAAAATGTGTTAAGGGAGATATAGGTAACGCCTTAAAGCTATTTTCAATACTATACATTACTGTTAGACACTATATAGTAGCATATTGTATTATATGTAGATAGTTTAACGGATCCTTAAAGGATGGAAATCACAAACATCCTTTGAGTTATTGTTGCATTTCACTTGAACATTTCACCTAAGTTGATTTACTTACATTAGAATGTTAATCCTGACTCGAGTGTTTTGTCTGACTTAATGCTCGGGTCAGCCTGAGTATCACAGCATTGAGATTTACCCTTTGGAGCTGGAGACTTGCTGGAGATCCATTTATCTATCTATTTAGCTATTTCAGTTATTTCTGTTATTTCTGTTTCAGACTTTTGTCATTTGCTTATGTATTAGAGAAGCTCTATGTATTTGGATTTCAGTTGTATTGGCTTTAGACTTTGATATTTATGTAGTACTTCATGAAATACTATGTTTTATTTATTCCGCTGCGAGATGTTGTAATATTCCGTGTCTGTGATTCTGTGATTGATTCTTATTTACCCCAATTCATATAACAATCTGTTGTTTTTGAACGATTCGAGTTGGACATGTGCGGTTTTATTGTCGACTTGAATAGTTTGAAATATCGGGTCGTTACAGTTGGTATCAGAGCTTTGGTTTAGGCAAATCTTAGCCTATCGGGTAAAAACTCATTAGAGATAGGGTAGTAATACCCTAGAATGTGTAGAATTAATTACGGAATCATCCTTGAGTGAGCTTGAATTCTTAGTTAGATCTCTTTGATTAGGATTCCTTTAAATTTGAATCTCTATCTTGTACTAAAATTCATTCTTGAATCTTCCAAATGAGTACTCGTAGGAATGCCAGACGTAGGGGTCGAGGAAATGCCCCTGCACCACCAATTGCTGCACCAGCCCCACCAGCTCAACCAGTCAAGTTCACCACTCTTTGTAAGGAGTGCACTCGGCTTAGAGGTACCAAGTTCACTGGATCCGAGAGTATTATTGAGGTCCAGCAGTGGCTGAAGAGCATAGAGAGAGTCTTTACCGGACTTGAGATCATCGACGCTCTGATGCGTCAGTTGGCCACTTGGCAGTTGCAGGAAGCTGCCCAGGATTGGTGGGAATCTATTACCGCCCAGACCATCGAGGCGAATATCACTTGCAAAAGTTCGGGTGAAAATCCTTAGTTAAGTCCTTATTCATTAGGTTATCTCTTTGAATCCTATCTCAAAACCTTGAATCCAAATTGCAGGGATGCTTTTGTGGCAAAGTGGATGCCCGAAGCAGGGAAGTCTCGGTTATACAGAGCATTTATGGATTTAGAGCAGAGGAATATGACTTTTGTAGAGTATGAGAGGAAGTTTAATGAGTTATCCAAGTTTGGGCCTAGTTTGATCGACACCCCGCTCAAGAAGAACGAGAAGTTTATCTTTGGAGCTCGTCCGGAGTATTATGATCGTCTGACCAATCACGTTCACGGTACCTTTACTAATCTTATGGATATGGCCACCAGATTCGAGAACCCTAATGCCAAAGGAAATAAGGTTGTACAAGCACCACAGCCACAGGGAACTTCCAACAGCTCAAAGAAGAGGAAGCCCAACTTTCAGCAACAGAAGAAGAACTGGTAGAATTCTCAAGGTATTGCATATTCTTCTCAAAGGCTGCCTATCGATTTATCTTCCATCACCTGCTTCAAGTGCGACCAGAAGGGGCATTATGCCAACAGCTGTCCAACCACAACCGGAGCCGCTAGTCCTCCAGCCTAGATGACCAGGACTAACCTTTGCCACATTTGCTTGCAGCCATGCCACTTCAAGAAAGATTGTCCCACTCAGTAGAAAGGCAAGACATCCAGAGTTTTTGCTATGACCTCTTCCACTCCTCCTACTGCTAATGATACCCAAGGTACTATCCAAGGCACCTTTACCTTGCATAATTTTCCTGTTCGTGTTCTATTTGACACCGGAGCATCCCATAGTTTCATTTCTGTTGATCTTAGTAACAAGTTTGAACACAACTTATAACCCCAATATGCATCTGAATCCTTATGTATATCTAATCCCATGGGCGGTCCCGCGAACCTTAGTATGATTTGTAAAGGAGTGAAACTCCTTTACAAGGATCATCGATTTACAGGAAATTTCTATGTTCTTGGTTTTGATGCATTTGATATCTTACTCGGAGGTGATTGGTTAAAGAGATATAATGCGGTTATTTCTTGCAAGGCCTAAATTGTTTCCTTAGTAGACAACCAGGGTAAGTCTTTAGTGATTGAATGCCGAATACCTCAGGATTATGCTGACAGTTTTATCTTTTCTCTTGATTCTCATCCTAGTGACCTTGACTCCACTCCAGTTGTCAAACTCTTTCCTGATGTTTTTGGTGAAGTCACTTCTCCACCACCTAAGCGGGAAATTGAATTCCGCATTGATCTTATTCCTGGAGACCGACTATTAGTTCTTCCTCCCAGAAGGATGGCACCCAAAGAGAAAGCCGAGTTGAAGAAACAGATAAAAGACATATTTTCCAATGGTTTGATTAGGCAAAGTCATTCAAAATGAGGAGCAGCAGTGGTATTTGTCACTAAGTTGATGGATCTTTGAGGATGTGTGTCGATTATAGGGAGTTGAATAAACTTACTCTGAAGAATATATACCTATGTCTTGAATCAATGACATGTTCGATCAGCTCTACGGAGCTAAAGTATTCTCTCAGCTAGATCTTGCCACCGGTTTTCACCAGCTTAGAGTAGCCGAGGAGAGCATTCCCAAAACAGCTTTTCGAACCGAGAATGGTTTCTATGAATGGTTAGTTATGCACTTTGGCCTAACTAATGCTCCAGCTTTCTTCGTTGATCTTATGAATCGTGTTTTCCGTGATATTCTCAACAAGTTCATCCTAGTTTTCGTCGATGATATTCTTGTCTTTTCTAAGTCAGAGAAAGAGCATGAGTCACATTTGAGCTTTGTTCTAGAAACCCTTAGGAGTCATCATTTGAAAGCTAAATTTTCTAAATATCATTTCTGGAAAGATGAAGTCTGATTCCTTGGGCACGTTGTTTCTGAAAATTTGGTTTCGGTCGATCTTGTTAAAGTCACCGCAATCAATGTAAGTCTATCCACCTTTCTTCCTACGTAATTTAATTATCTTAGCTTTCTTTGAATTCAAACACCCTATTCTATTTCAGGATTGGGAAAAGCCTAAAACCCTTTCAGATATTTGTAGCTTCTTGGGCCTAGCTGGTTATTATCGGAGATTTATTGAGAATTTTTCCCGGATAGCTGCACCTCTTACTGCTTTGACTTGTAAGAATACTAAGTTTGTTTAGAGTGATAAGTGCGAAGTAGCATTTAATGAGTTAAAGCGAAAGCTTACTTCTGCTCTTGTGCTTACCGTTTCGAATGGAAGTAAAGGATTAACGGTATACATTTATGCTTGTCGAGAAGGTTTGGGAGTTGTCTTGATGTAGAATAGGAAAGCTATTGCTTATGCCAGTCGTCAGTTAAAGACCCACGAAACCAATTATGCAACTCATGATTTGGAATTGCTTGCTGCAGTGTTTGCTTTGAAGTTATGGAGACACCATCTTTTGGGAACTAAGTTTGAGCTCTTTACGGATCACCAGTCGCTGAAGTATATATTCATCGAGAAGGATTTGAACCAAAGGCAAGTTAGATGGCTCGAATTCTTAGCAGCTTATGACCTCGACATCAACTACACTCCCGGGAAGGGTAATGTGGTGGCCGATGCTTTAAGTCGGAAAAAGGCAATGGTATGTCAGATTGTGGCTTCTTCATCTCTTATGGATCGTATTGTAGCTAAGCAAGATGAAGATGAGATGATTAAACTAATGAAGTAGAATATTCGTAGTGGGGAAGGTGATAACCAAAGTGAATTGGGAGCACAAATTGATCAAAATGGGATTCTGAGGATAAACAATCGAATTTCTGTTCCGGATGTCGATGGATTAAGGCAAGAAGTGCTTAAGAAAAATCATCAATCTAGACTCTCTATCCATCCAGGAGTTACAAAGATGTGCCAGAATATGAAGAAGCTGTATTGGTAGAGTGGTATGAAGCGAGATATCTCCATTTATGTTAGTAGATGTGCCACTTACCAACAAGTTAAGGCCGATCACCAAAAGACCGCTGGATTTTTGCAACCCCTTGAGATTCCTAATTGAAAGTGGGATCAAGTTTCTATGGACTTTATAGATGGGTTACCCAGGACGAGAAGGGGTAACGAGAGTATTTGGGTGATGGTTGATCGACTAACCAAATCAGCACATTTTATTCCGGTCAAATCGAATTGACACGCTTCTTCGAAACCATATCTATTACTTTGTGATTTGATTGTTGCGCACCCTTGATTTTGGGAGTGTGTCTCGAGGTGGGCGGTAGTAGCTGCTATGCTTTACCACCAGTCCGGAAGGGCAAAACGGTAGAATCCTATCCTGGGTATTGTCTCGCGTGCCTTGTCATATTTATCCTGATCGAGCCCACTATGACTTTTGTTTGTGTTGTACCTATGGGATGCTCCCTGATAGCCCACCAGTTTATAGTGGAGTTTACAGTACTGTATAGACTACAATGCTTATATAAAATGTGTTAAGGGGGATATGGGTAACGCCTTAACGCTATTTTCAATACTATACATTACTGTTAGACACTATATATTAGCGTATTGTATTATATGTAAATAGTTTAACAGATCCTTAAAGGATGGAAATTCCAAACATCCTTTGAGTTATTGTTGCATTTCACTTGGACATTTCACCTGAGTTGATTTACTTACATTAGAATGTTAGTCCTGACTCGAGTGTTTTGTTTAACTTAATGCTCGGGTCAGCTTGAGTATCACAGCATTGAGATTTACCCTTTGGAGCTGGAGACTTGCTAGAGATCCATCCATCTATCCATTTAGCTATTTCAATTATTTCTGTTTCAGACTTTTGTCATTTGCTTATGTATTAGCGAACCTCTATGTATTTGGATTTCAGTTGTATTGACTTTAGACTCTGATATTTATGTAGTAGCTTCATGAACTACTATGTTTTATTTATTCCGCTGTGAGATGTTGTAATATTCTGTGTCTGTGATTCTGTGATTGATTCTTATTTACCCCAATTTATATAACAATATGTTGTTTTTGAACGATTCGAGTTGGACATGTGTGGTTTTATTGTCGACTTGAATAGTTTGAAATAGCGGGTTATTACGATACATTTTGCAAATCCACCACTGTAAGACCATTAATGCTTTAACTGGACAGACTGACATGATTCAATACTCATGGTTACGAACATGTTCGTAAATGCAATTTGATTAAAAAAATTCTAAAGATTTTTTACATGTATATTTAATGTATTTGAAGCATTACTTATATTCCAATATAATAATATATACAATACAAATAAAATCAAAAACTTACTTTATTGCAAACAAGATTTGATATAAGAGGTAAGTTGTATAATCAAATTACATGGTTACTCATAAGGCACACACTTAACTCTAGCAGCCACAACCACCTAGTACCACATAGCAAGTGACGAAGTCTAAAGAGAGAACGACCACATCGTACGTGGAGGAAGGAGAGGGGAGGTGCAACATCAAACACATTAGACATAGGTGGAAAAGGACGAGGTAAAATGAAGATGGGAAATAGCAACAGGAAAAGGGATTGAGGAGGTGTAAGGACAACATTGATTACACCTGAGTACAACATTGGTTATAACTCAGTGTTGTATTGATTATTACAATTTCTAACATGACTATATGTGACGAGCGTTGCGGCACGCGCTTCGCATGTGAATTCTTTATCTACAAACTGTACATATTTAATCATATTTTTACGTTGAAATAATGTATAGTTAGTTTTAGTTTATATTTCTAAAATTGCAACATTTTTTTTGTTAGTTTTTATTTTTATTTTTATTATTAATTAAGAAAAAACGAATTTGTAAACCAAATTGATTTATTATAAATTATCTTAAGGTGATATGATTTGATTTGGTAATGTTTAGAGAGAGGCGTTTTGAATTGGTAAAATGGTTTATTTGTTAGATCATATTTTAAGTGATAGTGAAATTTTGATAACATCTGCATAGTGACCTTTTTGATAGTTCACGCTTACACAAAAAAAGTGACACCAAAAGTATTACAAATATTATTAAAGATGTATGATACGTGTATCCGCTTGCAGTCATAAATAACCCTTATATTGTTGATTTGTATGATATATAGGAAATTACGGTATGTTCCTTAGAGCATAACTAACAATGACAATTAACTACAGCACAGTCATGTATGACTTGTTCACTTGTCTATAGCTGGTTCAATTCAATTCTATGGCTAATGAACAGAACAGAAGGCTGATAAATAAAACAGTAAATAATTTGTCGTTTATTGCAACTTGAACAAAATGATAAAGACTTTGTTGCTTTATTTAGATTTTGCAATAAAAAAGTAAAGTCTTTGTCGCTATATTTTTGTTCAAATTATTTTTTTGATGCACAACTCACAACTAGACTACATTAAAATGGGGATGGAGCATGGAGTTGGCCGGAGTCGGCTCCGTCTTCTTTTTGGAGTCGGCTGAGGACGATATAATATTTTATTGAACTTTGCGTCGGCTGGAGTCGGCCTGTAACGGCTAGAGACGGCTAGCGTCGGCTATTTAATTATTTTCTCAATCTACTTCTTACATACACCTATTTCATTTGAAAAAATGAAAAACAGTACTAAAATGGCCAAAAAAAATTAAAATTGACATTTATGATTATTAATATTCACCCAATGATGGGTCGTGATAGGTTAGATTGGTATTTTCGATGATATATGTTCGTGTAATTCGAAAAGTTATCGTTGTTGAAAATCTAACTCGCACGACCAATCGATGCAACTTTTAGTCGATCCTCTATACAAATTCGATAAAGGTGGTTATATGTAACATTTTAAAGAATTAAAATAATTTTTTAAACTGTTGGGTAATCAATTATGAATTTTTAAATGTATTTGGTATAATAAAATTATATAAAATAAATTATGCGGCGTAAAAATAAATTCTTTGGATCTTATGTCGATCTAAGGTATTTTGGAGATGTTTCCAGAATATGGTTAAAAAATACACGAATTTAGGGTGTCGATCTTGAATTTCAAATTTATGGCCGTTCGTAGACTTTCGGACAAAAAACTCTTCGTTCTAAGGCCGAACGACCTTCAAACGAGACCAAATTTGTACCAGGGATGCTTTGTAGTGTTTTAATCGAATCCGTACGGATGAATTTGCAAAAAAATCATCGCCTACAAAATTATCCTAGAAATATGTTATTGTCTAGGAGTTAGCTATAACACTTATAATATAAGTGTTATAGCTAACTCCTATAAAATGACATCACAAGGATCATTGAAGCAGCAACTAGATGAGGCGATTGCTGCTTACTTGGCAGAGCACGGGACGAATATGCCGCCATCATAGGGATCTGGCGCTGATGATGGTTGGGGTGAGTGGTAGCATGTTTTTATATATGTTTTTTGATGAACTTTTGGTTGAATTTTGTAAATATTATGGATATTTATGATGACGAACGTTTGGAGATGTATATTGATGTTTTGTGGTTCTTAATTGAACATATTTTTGATGTATATTGTTGTTTGGTGTAGTATATTTGTGGAATATATATGATTGTGTGGATGAATGAGAGAAAGGGGTGCTGGAAATACAGAAAAAATTTATCCAGATTTGAGTCGGCTAGCGTCGGTTAACGTTGGCCTATTGGTCACCCATTTTTTTTACACGTGGACAATGTTTAGCGTCGGCCGGAGTCGGCTAGCCGACTCTAGCCGACGCTAAATTAGGGGACTGAGCCGTCTCTTTTGCCATCGCCATTTGAGTTATTGTTGCATTTCACTTGAACATACAATAACTAAATTGACATTAGATATGGAAAACTAAAGGGGAAATAAGAGACAAATAAGTCACGGGAGACATGAAGGCTCATCCATGTAAAGGCAATCAATAACCTCATGTCTTAGTTTTCCTATTTATCTCCCATTGATCTTTTTCATGTATAAAAGTTTTGGCAAATGTATACTCTGTTTGGCTTGCCATTTTTAGTTTGTTTTGTTCTTAAAACGTGCATACGACGAATGTATTTTTGAAAAACAAATACTTTGGAAAATGAACCTAACATATAAAATATAAAATAAATTTATTTTGTTTTTCGCATTTGAAGAAATAACAAAAGAATGAAAAACAATCAAACTCTCCGTCGTCCCTCCATCCCCTATATCGTCCGTCTATCATCGTCGCAATTGATCTAAAATTTTAAATTTCTCTTCTCTTATACTCATATTTTATTATGAATGTTGAAAACCCAAAACATAAAATGAAACCAAACAGATTGATAATTTTTCATGGTAATCTTTTAATTATGCAGAGATTAACTTTGTAAAATATTGAATCATGTCAAAACTTTATATCCCTTAAAAACCAAAATTTATTATGACCCAATGTAATGACATAATCATGGCTAGTCCAAAGCTAATTTGTCACCCCAATGCCCCTTAAAATTCAGTTCATTTGAAGGGTTTTGAAGTGAATCACTTATTACATTGAGCCCAAAACAAACCACTTGAGACATAGCAAAATTATCAGGTAAATTGAGCTTCAATCTTATCTAATTATAATTATTACAAAAAATGGGAATGTGCATTCTCTTCAGCGTTACCCCTCCAAAACCGTTGCCCTAGGCTGCTGCCTTGGCAGCCCTGCTCTAGGGCCAGGCCTGGATATAACATCCAATTTGGAAGAGATTTGAAACCAATATATGATCCAAACTTTCGGTAGAAATTATCCACATAATGAAAGAATAAGTATAGAAAGATTTACCTAAATTCTAAAACTTTAGGCATCAAAAGGTAGAAAGGTGATAAATAGCGGAATCAGTCATGACATATATGAAGCCATATCTATATAGTGGCTCTACTAACATCTCCATGAGTTCATTCATCCCTCTATTACATTATCTATAACAAAAAATGACAAATAATGCTAACTTAACATCTACCTTAACAATGCACAAATAATACCAACTTAACCTTCACTTACTAATCAAGTAGTAAAATAGTTATACCAATATATATCCTCCTACACATGCCAAAATGACAGTGATTTGTGTACCCATTATTTAGTCAAAAAATATATAAACATGCAGAGCTACGGCCGATCAAATATATAAGGTTAATCATAAAAGAATTAATTCATTCTACGAAATCTACGGTACTATCAATAAATACTCCAAAAACAAATACAGTACTAAAGATATGCATCAACCAGGCAATGAAACACAGTTAAAAGAGAACTCAAAACATGGACCACATCAATTATAGATTTCAATCAATTGATTAAGAATATCTCATGTATACATGCAAAAGTATAAGAAATGAAATCTTGATTCTCTCCTATGCTTAAGCATGGAGAAAAGAATGAATTGAACAGTAATGTCAATGCTATCACCAATCAAAATTTCATGTAACTATTATCTCACAATATTCTATCTCTAAGCATCAATCGCCATCAACCTCTTGGATTCCAAATCAAATCGCCAAAGATTGTAAGAGCAAAGTTATCTTCCTAACCTATGTCATTCGAAACTACCACACTAACAAGAACATTATACTGCAACTGCAAGTCCACAAAAATTACCTCAAGCTTTACCAGTCGGAAAAAGAGGCAGTTCCTTGGTTTCCCCACCTCCTTCCTCGATCTTTTCATCAACATTAGGAGATGCTATATCAAGAAAAACAGGACATGGCGCACCAACACGACCAACAATTTGCCTCGAATGAAGAACATTCTGAGATGTCGAAGGTAGAGAAGAAGCCACATTGTATCCAGGAGGTGCAGGAGCAGGAGCAAAAGGCAATGGTATTGTAGCAATCTGCCGATCAGTTATTGAATTTCCAGCAGAATTCAGCTTAAGTTTCAGATAGTCTCTATACTTCTGCAAGTGACTGGCCACGCTTTCCCTAGTCAAACCATCCACATTCATCCTCTCCATTATTGTTTTCGGCCCCGCGTTTCCCACTCCAAGATGATTCACCGCTTCGGAAAACTTTTTATGCAGCTCCAGCGTCCACACAGTCCTCCGCTTCTTCTTGGTTTGGACGAGATCATCGTCGTCGTCGGTTTCGCCATTTTCGCTTCGGTCCAGATCGCGAGAATCGAGATCATAGGAAGCCGATTGATGATTAAGGAGCCTGGCGAAGGAAGGTGATCGAGGATCGGGGAAAAGGGTGGAGTTAGGGTTGGTAGGCGTGGGAAAATCAGAGGATGATGATGGATTTGGTGAACCTAGCGAAAGCGACAGCGACAATGGGATTAGCTCTTCCGGCGATTGTACCACCTCCTCAACCACTGCATTCTTTTCTTTCTCCCCCATGACGATTCTTGTTTGCTGTTGGGATTCGAGGGAGAGTGAAGGAATATTTGTAGTGGACCCCTCTCAGTTTGATTATTTATCGCTAGAATGAATGATGTTGCTTGCAGTCTTATTTAAAATCTTTTAGCGGCAGATCTGCTAGTATTCAGTTGTGGATAAATCCAAGCCGTTTAAATAGGGCGTTAATGTCCTACACACACCAAAAAAGATAAGGAATGACCGCCAAATCTTCAGAATTGAAAGATGATGGAAGAAAAGTCCCTTCCGAAAAAAGTTTTAAAAATTAGGTCCTTATCTTTAGTTTTCGACTAATTTATGCTGTTTTTGCCCTTGATTTCAATGCTGGACCAATTTTCTGCGAGGGGACAATTTGGTAAAAAATAACAAAATATGAACCAAATTTACATGAGTTTATAAGTAGGGACTTTTTGTACATAGACTTTGAAAATAGGGACCTTTGGCCCAAATCCCCAAAAAGAATTCCTCGCCCATTTGTTCCCCATCCACGAACACTCTCATTTTAAGCATCTCGACCGGCGTAAATAAAGTTTTTAATTGTTTATTTAGATGATTAGTTGTTTATTTATTTGTTTATTGTTTATTTAGACGTTTAACTTTTTATATGAAATTATTTATTTGTAAGTGGTTTTTAAGTTGATGATAGGGTTAAAGTTGTCATTTATAAAACTATGTGTGTTTGTGTGCGCGCACGCGTTTATATACAAGGTAAATGCTAATCAAATTCAAAAATAAAATAAATAAATAGGAAACTGAATCATTTAATAAACCCAAAGCAAACCTATAAACTCACAACCAACCATAGAAATTAAAATAAGAAATCAGTAAATTGAAATAAGAAACCAGGAAATTAGCAATACAAACAATATCATTGCAGTTCTTCTACATCCCAGGACTTCCCTCTTCATTTGATACCTTTGTCGTTGTGCCCTCAGAGCGCTACGCTTTTTGGTCAAATTGTACTCCAAAAACTCTCCAAATAGATGAGAAACGTCTTTTGCTAAATATTCTTCATCTTATTTTTTTCGTAAACGTCTTTTATGCGCCTTCTTCAATTCAGTTCTTTCTCGTAGAGCTCTAGTTCTATATGCACCTTGTTGAACCTGCGATTCCAAGATCCTTAACTTCTACTCTTTCAACCTCAGTCGTTTCTTTTTTTTTAGGCTGATGCAATTGAAATATCACTTACAATTGAAATTAGCTTATCAATAGTCATTATCAAGTCACTTGCTTCCTTGTTTCTCCACAATGATATCTTGTTTGATTTTATTCCTGCAGGACGATTAGCAAACTCCACCATACAACATTCTTGAAGTAGGAGTCAATGGACTGCTAATGTTCCCCTTTGCGTCTACTGCCATAGGAGATTCATTTGAACGGGCAAGGGATGAATCCATTGAGAGTCTTGAAGCTACATTTCTTAAACTTTATTCTTCGGTATCTCCCTCACCAACATCCTCTTCTACATTGAGAGTTGCCCAACGCGGCCTCAATGAAAGAATTTCAAATGCTTCATGAGCTATGAAATCACTGTTGTAAGTATCACGATATATTTTATCATAATCGTCTTTCAAGTCTTTAAACGATTGTCCACTCCTTAGTCTGTCTTCACTTTGTATTATTATACCTTTGTATTTTGTACACATAGCATTCAAGTTATACCATGTTGATTTTGTGCTGTCAAACGATTGCTTTTTATGCATTCCGAGTCCTAGTTGTAGTTCTTATTTACTCTCAAATAGAAGAACCTCCCACTCGAATGTTCTAATGAAACTTCGGATGCCTTAATCCATGCATTGGCCAACACCTTACAGTCATGTGCTCTCCACGTCTTACCACTATTAGTGGTTGTATCAACAGAATAAGTGGATTGGGGATCCTTAGGCTTTCTTTTATAATAACCTCATTTTGTCTTGTTTTTCCTTATGTCGCTTGTAGCAGCATCTGAAGGGGTCTCTTGGGTTGTTTCTGCAGGAGGAATTATCGATTGTAAACCAAACATGTTTGGGTTTAGAAGGATTTTGTAACATCCCCTATCTAGAGGCCCAAAACTAAGCGCTACAGATACTGCAGTCATCTATAGTATTAGCTTCCGACGACTAAATACAACTATGTTAATGGTATCAATAATATCAGAAGCACTTGAATATGAAACAAAACACAGATTTCAAAAACAACTTTTACTTCATTACATTTCAAAACCAATTTTTTCACATTCACAACACATAATCCCAAATCGTTCCCAGGCACTGATGAAATATAATTTTTACAAATTACGCCAAGAGCGGTATATGAAGATACCCCCTTGGATGATCAGAGTTATATAGTCATAATATACTTAATACAAACACAGCAGAAATATAACAAAAGCATAAAACTGCAACTCCTAAATAGATATCCGTTTGCCTCTTGCATGCCTCCGGTAGCCTTATTCGTCATCCTACTAAACCTGAAAAGACCTTAACCTCTCAGCCTACCCAAATCAATTTTGAGCACCTGAGAGTTTAAGGGGAAAACATAAACTTCGAGTCAGACATAAAGCCTGGCGTGAATAATACTATACATTCCAGTTAAATATGTTAAGTGAGACCACGTCGCTTAGCGGAACGGGCTTCCACTCACTAACATTCTTTTAAAACATATTTTTGCAAAACTTTTTCCTGCAACCAAAACTAGTTAAATACTGTAAAGCATCATTATGTAAACATACATAAATATCAGGTAGTAAATGAACTATCTATTCAGACACAAAAGTTTTGTTTGGCTAACTTTTAACCTTTGGCTGACTCGGGCCTACTAGACAACATATCAAAATAATCTAACATCTGTTAGACAAACCTCTTCTGGACTATCTGTTAAATACTTTGCTTTTGGACGGTTTGTCCCTATCTTAGTCATCTCCCAGGTCTTCATGATCCTAATGGTTTTGCGGGCTCACCAATAACCTATATATATACAAATATATATTCCTTTCTATGTGTAATCATAATTTTTAGTCTATCTGACCAAGCGGCCTACACGTTGGAATTTCGAACAACAATTAGCTGGGGCTAATAGCTAATGTATAGGGCATGACACTATACCAGTCCCATATGGTATTCTAATATTTGAGTCATTTTTACTTAGGGATCCCCTCCCATAATTTCCTTGAAAAGCTTTTCAATATGATTTAAAACCTTTAAATCAAACTTATACAAGGAAAATATTAAATCTTTATGTACGCAAAATCACATTGCCATGTTGTATATATACATATATATATATATATATATATATATATATTACTCAAACTTTAGTTGATGAAATTTTTTAAGTATTTGAAAGTACCCCTTTCTAAATCCTTTGAAAGCATCTCTTTTGAAACCAAGTAAAACCCTTCGATTATCTAGGCCAAGAGGCCAAAATCTTACCTTTCAAAACCATACTTCAAACCTTTCAAAACCATTGAAAACCTCCCTTTCGAAGACATTAAAACTTTAGACATCCTACTTTGAAAACACTTCAAAAAATTGCCTTAGGAAACCTTTGGAATACCTTCCATTTTAAACCTTTCGTGATCATCAGAAAATAGAACCTTTTGACTCTGTCGGAAGATACCTTTCGACCCCTTCGAAGCCATTCAACAATTAAAACCTTTCGAAAGCATTCAACCCTTAGAACATAAACCTTTCGAAAGATTTTCTGGATTCAATTTAAAACAGGTGGAAAACCTTCTTTTAAAACCTTTCGACTCCATTGGAAACAACCTTTCGACTAAGTCGAAAGCTCTGCTTCGAAAGCTTTAAAACATCTTTTAAAACAACTCTTTCGAAAGCTTTGGGTTATAGTTCAATTTATAAAACAAGGGTAAATCACCTAAGTCTAAAGCTTCCTTTCGAAAGCATGGAGAAGCGGCTAGTTTTTCAAACAAGTAAGCCTTTCAAATCAATCAAAGTAAACCCTTCGACTTTGCCGAAAGGTTCAAAACAAAACATTTATATAAAGTGGCAGTAACCTTTCGACTATGTCGGAAGGTTTCAAAACAAAATAGAAGTAAAGCAACAACAACCTTTCGTCTTTGTCGAAAGGTTTAAAACCTTTATTTTTAACCATTTGACCTAGTCGAAAGCAACCAAGTCGAAAGCTCTAATTCAAAAGCACAGCAGGTGAAAGCTTTTGGTTTATAAAACAAACATACCCCAACCTCTTTGGCCATCAACCTTTTGGCTAAGAATCCTTCGACTCTATCCAACTCATTACGTACCAAGTAACTTGATACAATATGCATTGGTTTGACCTTGTCAAAGGCTTAGAACCTTTCGACGTTGTCGGAAGGTCTGGGTCGGAAGGTTTACTGCTGTAATAGGCTGAAACATGCTAAAAGTATGATTTCTTAATTTTTAACTTAAAAAGGATAACTTTTCAACTAACCTGCCTTTGTATGTCAAATTCTCATTGGTTAACAAATTCTTTTCAAAAATGTGCTGCCACTATTTTCTAAATTAGTAATCATTTTATTTTGCAAAATGCCCCTTCTCCTTAATTAAATATATAAAACATTTAAGTCTCATACCTTAAATAATTTTATATATTCATTAAAACACTTAGGAAAAATCTGAAAAAATCCCAAAAAATATATTTAATATATTTTCCAACATATAAAAATTTCAACCCCAAATAATTATTTATTTAGCCGTAAATAATTTATAACCCAATAAATCATTTTATTCACTAGAAAATTTATATAAAATCCATATAGATCCAGAAAATTATGAAAATTGAAACACATCTCCAAAATATCATTTTTGACCTATATTTAAAATTTCAAGGCATTTGGATGTCATCTAATAGGGTTTTTATGTCAAACATATCATAAAAATTTAACGTGAACATATATAATTCATCAATAAGCATATATATAACTTTAATCGTCAAAACATGGCATAAACTTGCAAAAACATTTCGGATCTATCTTAAAACCGAAAACCATAAGAAAATGGGATGTAGTAATTATTCACCTTAGCTTTGAGATTATAGATGTGAGATTTGATGTTGATTGTTTCCCTTCTCTTGAATCCTAGCTTTAATCTTCTTCTTGAGAGTGAAAATGGTGGTCGGCCTTAGTATTTTTAGTTTAATAAAAATGAGAATGAACGTGAGCATTCTATCTCCTAAGGGTTTAGGGTATAAGCTCCACATATTTCCCATATTGCTCTTGTCATTTCCTAACACCTTTGTTTAGGTTATTTTATTTTAATAAACACGCTATCGTGGCATGACTACCCTTAGCTAAAAAAATCTCAATCCATTAATCTCCACATTATTTTATTTAATTTTGGCTAATTAAATATCCTAAATAATGTTATAAAAATATGGGGTGTTACAGACTCCACAGCTTAAAGAATTTCGTCCTCGAAATTACGATAAGGTACACAACAAAACAGTCAAAGGTAATACATACCATCAAACAAGTCAGGATAAGTATCTCTAATCTTGCTTTCCGTTTCCCAAGTACGGTCTCTACTATCTAGCATCGTCACTCCACTGAACCTTTACTAACTTGACTGTCTTGTTCCTCAACTTCTTCTCATCTCTAACCTTAATCTGAATCGGCTTTCTAACTATGGTCAAATCTGGTTCTGCTACTAAATCTTCTAAAACTGTAGGTGCTATAGTAGTCTCCAGGTTTCTAACACATTTCCTAAGATGAGAAACATAGAAAACATCATGGACTCCAGCCAAACTACTCGGTAACTCTATTCTATAAGCGAGATTCTTGATCCTCTCTATAATACAAAAAGGACCAATGAATCTAGGCGCTAACTTTCCAAACTTTCCAAATCAAATCACACCCTTCATCAGTGAAACCTTAATAAACACATAGTCTCCAACGGAAAATTCCAAATCCTTCCTTCTTCTATCAGCATAAATTTTTTCCTAGATTGAGCTTCCTTCATCCTAACTCAGATCAACTCAATCTTCTCCGCACTTCCTTTACCAAATCCGGACCAAGAACCAATCTATCCCCGATCTAAAACCAACATACGGGAGACCTGCAGGGTCTTCTATACAAAGCTTCAAACGGTGTCATCCCAATACTAACTATTGTTATACGAGAACTCGACTAGATGAAGATGGTCCTCCCATGATCCCCCGAAATCCAATACACAAGCTCTTAACAAATCCTCCAAGATTTTGTTAACTCTTTCTGTTTGCCCACCAGTCTACGGATGGTAAGAGGTACTCATGTTGAGCTTGGTTCCTAATGCTTCCCGTATAATTTTCCAGAACTCACTAGTAAGCAAAGAATTTCTATCACTGACAATACTACTAGGAATCTCGTGTAGTCTAACCACATTCTTCATAAATAACTTCGCCAAAATAGGTGTCGTCCTAGTTGACTTTACCGGAATGAAATGGGCACTCTTAGTCGGTCTGTCTACTATGACCCATATGCTTTCATTGCCTCTATTACATCTTGGCAACCCATCAATTAATACCATAGAGATAGAATCCCACTTCCACAACAGAACTTCCAATGGTTGAAGCAATCCCTTGGTTTCTGGTGTTCAGCCTTTGCTTGTTGGCAATTCAAACACTGCTTAACACATAAACCAATGTCCCGCTTCATACCTTCCCAGAAGAAACTTCTCTTCATATCTTGATACATCTTCGTTCCCCCTAGATTGATAGTGAACTTCGAACGATGGCATTCATCCAATACTTCTTTCCTCATGTCCCCTACATTCGGAACACATAACCTTCCTTTCTTTCTTTACCATCCCTTCTAGTAAAGACTAAAATCTTTTAAGTCATTGCTCTTTGTTCCTTCCCTTAACTTTCTGATCCACTCAGCCAAAACAGGATCCTCCCCATGTTTAGAAGCTATCTTCTAAATCATTATTGGTCAAACTTCTAAACAGGACAATATAACACTTCCTGCACTAGAACCTACCTCGGATCTAAATTGCACTCTACAAGCTGACAATGCTTCCAAGTCTTTCCACTCAGCAATCATAGCCAATACCGCATTCTGATGTTTTCGCTACCTTGTTTCCTTTTTCGGGTGTGTACTCAATCCCAAAATCATAAGCAGCAATAAACTCAAGCCATCTTTGATGTCTCATGTTCGGCTCCTTCTAAGAGAACAAGTACTTCAACGACTTATGATCCGTATAAAGCTTAAGTCGCTCTCCTAAAAGATAATGCCTCCACACCTTCAAAGAAAATATGACGGCAGCTAACTCTAAATCATGCGTTGGATACCTAACTTCATGTGGTTTGAGCTGTCTAGAAGCATAAGCAATCACTTTACCTCTTTGCATCAACACAGCTCCCAATCCAGTTCCACACGCATCAGTATAAACAACTAAATCCTGATTCCCCTCCGGAACCACCATGTAATGACCCGTAATTTTCGATAATTAAAAATATTAAACTAATTAAGATTTTGCAATGTAATATTGTAAGAAATCAAAATTTATGACTTATATATGGGAAATTTTGGATTACAATATAATTTAATAATGTTGTTTGAATGTTATTGACAACTATTTAAATGTAATTTCAATTAATGGTAATAATGAAAGTTAATAAGGAATAAAATTGACGTTGTATTAAAAAGAGAAATCAATGTTAGTTGATTTGGTTGGTCTTAACATGCAATAGGAAACCAATTATTTAGTACGTAGATTGAGTAACCTTTGTTGTAAGCAATAGATTTATAAATGTGTTTTTTATGTGTTTAAATTACTTAAATGTAAATATTTTTTTACTTATCATCTTATTATTTAATCCGTTGAAATCAATGAAATTAAATGTAATTAAATATTGCAGTTAATATAAGAAAAGATGTTAACTGTAGAGTTTAGTGAAATAAAATGAAAACTTATGTTAAATATTCAAAACGTAATAGTTAATTTAATATGAGAACATTTAAATCAAAAATAAAAGAATAAAAATGAATAAGTTTAGTAAAGAAGTAAACATATGTTTATTTGTTTGAAAAGTATTAATAAGAAATTAATAGCTTTTGGTTTGTATACAATAATTCCATAAATACGTTAAATTACTATTAAAGGAATTGAATTGTCTCATTTCTCTTTTAAAATTTAACTTAGAAATCAATGAAAATTAATGTGATTGGAACCTTTTAATTAAAAAGAGAGAAGACGTTAATTTTAGACGTATATTGAAATATATTTAAATTGGGTGATTTATTTCCAATTAGTTCAGTTCACGTTTCAAATTTTAGTGTTGGTTTATTGCATATATGTTTGTTCCTAAATATAAACTTATGTTTCAGATCCAATTATAAAAAAGGGATTATTTAGGTTTGAAATCTCATATGGTTTTAAATTAAATGTTAATAGGAGATTGTAAAGAGGTAAAATAGATTTACACTTGACTATTTCCTTTTCACTTAGACTTGATTAGATTTTAATTGCAACACAATTTACCTTTCCATCTTTGCTCTTCTAATTTACTCTTACATTCATTGCCTCCTTATGTGGATCAGTAGCATACCTTTTATTTATGAATGTAAACTATAAGTGGAGATAATATGTGTGTGTGTGTGTGTGTATTATACACCTGTTTATATTACCTATCATATTTGTTTAATGTATGTTAATGCATTCCTAGTAAAATGTTTAATCGAAATGTTAACATGTTTGTTTAAATTCCCAATCTAATCACAGAGAGAGAAATGAAAGGTTCTTAATGCTATATATTGCCTTAATTAATTACAAATATTTGTGTATTTTCATTTATTGTGTGTTAATGTAAAATTAAATAGGTGTAACTGTGAGTTTATGGGAGTTAAGGAAAGTAATAAAGAGGAGACATTAGTTTGAAATTTGAATTTCAATGGTTTGTAGGTACTGTACATCTAGTATGTGCATTCCTTCATTATTATTTAATACATACCACATTTCTTTCCTCATTTTTGTTGTTTCTTCAATTTCGTTTATTTCCTTCCACTTTTTTCCTGAAGCTACATCTTCTCAAACTTGAGTTTCATTTTATATGCATACATTTTTTTTAATTTAACCTTTCTTCACCTCTTTACACCATGTCCTACTGTGACGGCCCGCCCTTCTTACTTCGAAAGATGAGTCGTAATATAGAAAGAAATAACTAAACAAATCACAACATCTCACAGCGGAACGGATAATATATATAACAAAATATATCACATAGTTACTAATACAATTCAACAGGGTCATAATTATACATACATCATACTCAGACAGTCTTAACGACCTGTCCATTCATTACAAATCAAATTACAGTCATAGACACCAATACAACGAAATATAGATATAGCTAGATACGTTGAAGCCACCTGCTCCAACTCCTCCTCCAAAATACGTCGAGAGCAAACCTAGAATCACTTGGCTACTCATAAAAATTTGAGTACCCAAGAGTTTTAAGGAAAACAAAAAATAAACTCTGGGTCAGACATGGGTCTGGTGTGAGTAAAACGGTTGAATTGTTTTAAATTGAAAACCATTTGAAATCAAGGGTATCTCGTAAGACTCACCGCACATAAACACGGACGGGTTTTTCCCTTACGATAACCAAAACACTTTCATAGGAAATCTAGTGAGATAATAATAATGTCTAGGGTTTTCTAATTAAATAGAAGATAGCTGGAATGCTTGCATCTCACGTTCCATCATATTTGGGCACAATCAAAAACGTACGGCACTTATTGGAGATTGGGTTCCATACAATGACAGGTCCACTGGGGTATCGCCCATCACGGTGCATCTCTAGGAAAATAACACCAAGGACCACGCCGGGATCCCCTGCTACACAAGGCCGGACTACCCCTAACCTGGATAGTCCGAATAAGATTACCCCATGGTTGGGATCAGCAACCGCACCAAACATATCGAGTAAAAAGGGACTCTAGATAGGGGTAACCTAACCCTACTTGGGTGCGGCCCACTTAGCCTTGCTACATCTCCCATGTTTTAGTAATTCCTGGTTGATGAGGCTTGAGGCTACGATTAACTTTTTAAGAACACATTCAACTTGGAATGCTGATCGCCCTCCAATGACGATGTTCTGATAGCATTCGTTCATACAAGTCCGTTCTGGGTCTGAACGGAACCGAAGGCACTATTTCCACTACACCCATATTGGAACCACCCTCAGAGTTAGTGACAAATAGCCCTTGCACTCTGAATCTTCATTCCGGATCCTCCCTTGGAATCTTCCCGATCTGATCGTTTATTTGGATCGATGTGGTTTTCGGATAATACTGATATCCGACCCGGTCTCATCGAATCCAAACGATATATTTTTACAAGGTCAAGTTTTTTTTAACAGTCAATTTAAATTTGGAATACCACAACTACAAATGGAAATTTAATTACAAAAGTCTATTTCCAATAAAACGTGTCAACGTTTATATTTTTAACTGTTCAATTTATTAGGGTACTTTATGTCACAGGCACAGAACAACTGAAATGGATACACAAGAGAAATCAAGTCAAATCACATATTATAAACTATTTAACGATTTATAGCCAATAGTAACCAATCACAGATCGTCATCTATTTAATTTAAATAACCCAAAATTAATTATATCTCTAACCTTGCTTACTTATAATTAAAATTGATTACAAACTATTTATTTTTAATTTAATTAAATTTAGAATCCATTAATAATTATCTTATATAAATTAACTTAGGCTTTATAAATTTAAAAGTTTAATTCGTTTAATAATTTTAATTATTAAAATTAATTTAATTCTATATTACAAAACTTAACAAAGTAATTTAGGCATAATGGCTTGGTAATAGGTAAAAATACAAGTTTCCATATTGTTTTGATGAAAGAAAAAGGAAAAAAATGTTTAAAGGTTAATAGGTTTTAAATGAAAACACTTGATAATACTTCATTTTATTTTTTTAAGACATGAACCCGGCCCGTTCGGCCCAAACAAGAAAAACAACACCCCTTTCTTTCTCTTTGCCTTTCACTGCCTTTTTCTTCTTCTTCCTACTTAACGTGCACACAGCCAAAATTTGAACCACGCGTGTATATGCACACGCCCTCCGGCCACCATCTCTCGTCGTCGGCCATCTTCCCAAGTCACCTCCGACCTTCGTGAACCACTGGCCCACCCAGATTTCATAGAAAACCCCCAGTTCAAAAAGTCGAACTCAAACCCAAACCAGGAAACGAACCCGTTCCCTTTCCCCACTTCGTCCGACCACCTAGGACCACCTTCCATCGCCAAAACCCACCAGCATACTTGCCACCATCTCCTCCTCCTTTTCCCCCCATACCGCATGCTCCATTCGCCTACACGACGCCGCCATTGTCTCAAAACCGACCACGACCCAAACCTGCCTTCTAACCCTACATTCCCTCCGACTGACCACCACGCTGATGAATAAATTGCCACACCATTTTTCCCACGCTCCCCATCTTCCCAGCTCCCTTCTGACCCAAGCTCGAACCTCGAAGTCGAGAAGTTCATCGGCGATCGACCAAAAACCCAAAATCATTCATTACCAAATTCTTCACCAAACACCTCACTAAAAATTTCTCATCACCTTCAAAAATCACCATTTTCGATGACGAACACAAGCATATAAACAAAGTATTAAATTATGGTATTTGGAATTTTGAAATTTTAAGTTGTTTACCTGTAAAATGCCTCTTACTTCCCACATGCTTCATAATATCAAACAGAACAAATTTTGAAATAAAATTCATTCATAAACACACGACTTTACTTTTGGAATCATCATCCAAAACTGACTAGATTGTGAGAAATTAAAATTTTAAGTTGCAAAGACTATACTTTTTAAAGAGCATAGGCTGTACCAGGTCTTTTGAGTTTTACAGAGTATACTCCCATAATTAACACACATATAAAAGCATGAAAACTGATTAAAAACACTAATACTTGACAAATAAAGAGTTTATCCAAGTTCTACAAAACATATAATTGTTTACAGTAAAAGTTTAAAGGATTTTACTTACTGTTTTTCCTTTTGAACGAATGAAGCTTGCTTCTTTGTTTTTGTTTGATCTTCTGTTGGAGCTTGAGTGTTTTTGGTTTCCTTTAAGTTTTTAAATGGAAGCTTTGTATATATTTTTCTTTTTCTTTTCTTTTGTTTTTCCTTGTAAGTATTATACTTTTCACGTGAAGTATCAGTGTTACTTATAGAGAAAAGGAAGGAGGTGTGTTTGAACAGGCTGAAGTCCATCTCCTTTGTACAGTAAGCTTTCATTTTTTTCATTTTTTCTTTGATTTTCAACAATGACCTGATATGAACATAAGTGATTTGATTAATTGAAAGGAGGATTTGATTTATTATATGCTTGAGTTGATGTGTATTAATTGCTATGTTCCCTTATGTGTTTACATATACATCATAGAATATATATATATATATATATATACACTTTATATATATATAACATAGCTTTATTTTTACCATATGGACACATTTTTATCTTATACAAACATATATATTCACATGCTTAAGCCTTGTGTTATTTATATAGATTTTATTTATACCCTATAACTAACATACAAATATAATTAACCACTTATATGTATTTATTCCTATTTTTATATATTTTATTTTAATTTTCATATCAAAGTTATGTATATACCCACTCACACACACTCACATATATATATATATATATATAAAGATCAGAATTTATTATTTGACCGATAAAAATAATATTCCAATATTTAAAATCAGTAAAATATTCAAATAACACGTGTCCAAAATCCCGGGTCGTTACATTCCTCCCCCCTTAAAAGAATTTCATCCCCGAAATTTAAAAGCAAGAAATAATTCAACCTTTAGCAAAAAGTTTTTATATTCATATAACAAAGCGCATACATCATTCATATCCTAACAACCATAACAAACAGTTATCCATAGAACAAAACAACCGTAACTACCCTGACAATAATTTCGGATAGGCTTACTTCACACTATCCAGAGTTTCTCGGGTACAATCTCTAGGATCCTCACTCCATTGGATCTTAACCAACTTCACCACCTTATTCTGGAGCATCTTCTCATCTTGATCAATAATCTGAATTGGATGCCTGACTACGGTCAAGTTTGGTTCAACCTCCAAATCTTCTTGGACTGATGGTTCTATAACCAATGATGGATCATGCACACATTTCCTTAGATGAGATACGTGAAATACATTATGAATTCCTGCCATCCTTTCTGGTAATTCAATCCTATATGCCAGAGTACCGATCCATTCAAGAATAAGAAAAGGTCCTATATATCTTGGAGCCAACTTTCCAGTCTTGCCAAATCTAATTGCTCCTCTTATCGGGGAAATCTTAACAAATACCAGGTCTCCAACTGCGAACTCCAAATCCCTTCGTCTTTTATCGGCGTAGCTCTTTTGACGATCCTGGGCTGCCCTCATTCTCTTCTTAATCAGTTCGACTTTCTCAGATGCTTCCCAAATCATATCCGGACCAAGGATTAAACAATCCCCTGACTCCACCCAACAAGCTGGTGATCTGCATGGCCTTCCGTAGAGAGCTTCGTAGGGTGTCATTTCTATGCTTGCCCGGTAACTATTATTGTAAGAAAATTCTACCAGATGTAGATGATCTTCCTAAGACCCACCGAAGTCCAAAATGCAGGCCCTCAACATATCTTCCAAAACACGGTTCAGCCTCTCAGTTTGTCCGTCCGTTTGAGGATGATAGGTAGTGCTTAAACTTAACTTTGTACCAAGGGTTGTTTGCAAAGCTTCCCAAAATTTACTGGTAAAAATCGGGTCACGATCACTTACTATGCTTATGGGAACTCCGTGCAATCTCACAATTTCTCTCATGAAAATATCTGCCAAGGAAGTTGCAGTTCTAGTTGATTTAACCGGGATAAAGTGAGAGCTCTTGGTTAGCCTGTCTACAATAACCCACACTCCCTCATTCCCCTTCCTAGTTCTGGGCAACCCATCGATGAAATGCATCGATATCATCTCCCACTTCCATTTTGGAATCTCCAGAGGTTGTAACAGTCATGCTGTCTTCTGCTGATCGCCTTTTATCTGTTGACAGCTTGCACACTTACTAATAAAGGTAGAGATATCTTTCTTCATCCTCGGCCACCATAAAACTCTTTTCATATCTTTGTACATCTTATTCACTCCTGGATGGATACTTAACCTAGATTTGTGACCCTCCAACAAAACTTCTTGCCTCAGTCCATTCACATCCGGAATGCACACTCGCCTATTAATCCTTAAAGCACCTCGACTATCTATCTCAAAATCCGAATACCGACCATCCTTAACTCCTTGAATTAATTCTTCTAGAGTCTTATCCTTCCTTTGATTGCTCACAATTCTTTCCTGAAGAGTCGGGGTAACCTCCAGAAGAGCCAAGACTACATTCCTACTCAAAGCATCCGCCACCACATTCGCCTTTCCCGGTGTATAGAGAATATCCAAATCATAGGATGCTAGAAATTCCAACCACCTTTGCTGTCTCAGGTTCAGTTCCTTCTGGGTGAAAAGATACTTCAAGGGTTTATGATCCGTGAAGAGCTCGAACTTTTCACCTAAGATTAAAAAAAAGTTCACTCCTAAATCTCTAAGGGATAACAAGAAACTAACAAGAAATAGAAGGTTCCTTACCCAACAGGTAGTGCCTTTAGTGCAAAGACAATAGCCAGTAGGTCCAGGTCATGCGTAGCATAGTTTTTCTCATGAGGCTTTAACTGCTTACTCGCATACGCAATCACTCTACCGCGCTGCATCAAAACAGCTCCTAGCCCCACTCCACAAGCATCTGTGTACACTGCGAATTCACTATTCCCATCTAGAACAGCCAAAACAGGTGCACTGGTTAATCTTACCTTCAATTCTTGAAACGCTTCTTCACACTTTGGAGTCCATTCAAATTTCTCTCCCTTCTTAGTCAGCTTGGTCAAATGGGAGGAAATCTTAGAATAATCCCAAATAAATCTCCTGTAGTATCCTGCTAAACGAAGGAAACTGCGAACCTCTGTAGGAGTTCGTTGTTGCTTCCATTCCTGAACAGCCGTCACTTTCTTTGGGTCCACTGAACTATCATCTCCTGATACAATGTGCCCTAAAAACTTTACTTCTGATTGCCAAAAATGACACTTTGAAAACTTCACCTTTAGGACATGCCTTCTCAAGGTTTCCAATACCACCTCCAGATGATGTCTATTCTCCTCCTCTAATTTAGAGTAGATAAGAATGCCGTCGATGAATACTAGCACGAACTTGTTCAAAACATCACGGAAGACACGGTTCATTAGGTACACAAAATAAGCCGGTGCGTTGGTTAGCCTAAAAGGCATAACCAGCCACTCGAAGAAACAGTCAGATCCTCTAAATGCAGTTAAGGGTATACTGTCGTCAGCAACCCTTAGTTGGTGAAATCCTGAAGCTAAATCCATTTGCGAGAATACGGTAGCACCATGAAGCTGGTCAAAAAGATCGTCGATACGAGGTAAGAGGTACTTATTCCTTATGGTCAGCTTATTTAACTCCCTATAGTCTACACATAATCTTAACGACCCATCCGACTTGGCCGCAAACACTACAGCAGACCCCCAGCTCGAACGACTGGGCCTAATCAATCCTCTCCTCAACAAATCCTGCGTTTGACTCACCAACTCTTCCCTCTCCTTCGGAGCCATTCTCCTTTTTGGTTGGACTACAGGTCTTGCCCCTGGAACTAAATCGATATGAAATTCGATCTCTCGATGCGGGGGTAAACCCTTAACTTCTTCAAAAACGTCCAGGAAGTTTTTAACAACTTCAATGGATCCTAATCCTTCTTGGGCTGCTTCGAGCACATGTAAAAGACTACACATATGAATTTTGGGGCTATCACATTTTACCCTTGCAATCCTCCCCAACTCGGTTTCCAAAGATACGGTTCTCTCCTCACAGTTGAGAACAGCTTTATATTTTGTTAACCAATCCATTCCAAGTATAAGGTCAAATCCTTTAAAATCTAATACATAGGGATCACATGAAAAGCTATGGGAAAGATAAGTAATTCGCAAGCCTTCACAAATCATATTAAGTTGGGTCACTCCCCATATGGGATTAGAGACGCAAATAGAATTGTTTACGATACTGGGGATAAGGTGAAATTTCACTACCGTTTCTAAAGAAATAAAGCTAAGAGAAGCACCAGAATCAAATAATACTTTAACATAAACACCATTTATAAGCAAAGTACCTTCGAGGACGTGTTTACCCTTCCTGTCTGTTGAAGCTGATGGTTCACTCTGGATGGCGAACACCTTGTTTAACTGTGCCTTCTATAGGAGTGGGCAGTTCTTTACCATGTGCCCGGGTTGATGGCAATTGAAGCATAGGGTCTTCTGAACCATTTGGGAAAAAGGTCCGCTTTGCTGCTTCGGGGCTTCATTTCTTAGACAGAATCTGGCAATATGACCTTTCTGTTTGCAATTATAACACTCCCAGTTTGCATGCTTGCCTCCTTGTTTTCCTTTCCCTTGTTTCTTCCAGTTTGGGTTAAACTTTCTCTTATTCTGATTTGTAGCACCGCCACATTGTGTTGCAACGGCTGCCGAGGGTTTCTTTTCCAATAGTTCTTCATACCTCAAAGCCATATCCACAAGTTCCACAAATGATCCCTTGAGATGAGCGGTCATATTCTCGTGGAATTCTGCCCTCGTACCTAACACAAACATTTCATTTTTCTTAAGAGGGGTGTCTATGAGTCCAGGGCCATAACGAGATAACTCAATGAACTTCGATTCGTACCCAGCCACAGACATGTCTTCTTGCTTGAGATCAAGGAAACTCCTATACAATCAGGTCCTACCCGCGATCGGCATGAACTACTCCTCAAACACCTCTTTGAATTTACTCCATGAAAATTCATCCTCGAGGACATCCGCCGTGACTGAGTCCCACCACACGGCCGCCCTTTCCTGTAATTGCCATGATGCCAGGACTTGCTTCTGTTCATCAGAAAGACCCAAACCTTTGAAAATTCTCTCACAAGGGCGCAACCATGCTTGCACCTTGATAATAGATTCAGTACCCTTAAAGGGTCTTCCTCCAAGATTCGCAAAGTCCTTGCACAGAGTTGCGAAATTTACTCGAGCCTGTACTGGAGCTATGGCCTCAACAGCTACTCTGCCACCTCCAACATTAGGGGTTCTACCATTAGTGGTTGTTGTGCTACTAGCTTCCCTGCCTTGCCTTCCCCTTGTGCTCATTGTTGACAACCTGGACATAGTAAGAGGATACTTGGCACTGGAACGAAATACATTCCAAAGATGGCACTAATAATATTTTATCAAAGCTGATCTAACTATCAGGCAAGTATGTATATATACACACACACACACACAAATACGCTCTTTAAAGATTGATATTAACCCAAAAGCCTAGGTATTCACTCAACCGAGCGCTCTGATACCAAATGTGATGACCCACCCTTCTAACTTTGAAAGACGAGTCATAATATAGAAAGTAATAGGTAGAAAAGAGAATAGATAGAAAGAAAGAACTAAACAAATCACAACATCTCACAGCGGAACGAATAATATATATAACAACATATATCACATAGTCACTAATACAATTCAACAGAGTCATAATTATACATACATCATATTCAAACAGTCTTAACGACCTGTCCATTCATTACAAATCAAAATACAGTCATAGACACCAATACAGCGGAATATAGATATAGCTAGATATGTTGAAGCCACCTGCTCCAACTCCTCCTCCAAAATACGTCGAGAGCAAACCTGGAATCACTTGGCTACTCATAAAAATTTGAGTACCCAAGAGTTTTAGGGAAAACAGAAAATAAACTATGGGTCATACATGGGTCTGGTGTGAGTAAAACGGTTAAATTGTTTTAAATTGAAAACCATTTGAAATCAAGGGTATCTCGTAAGACTCGCCGCGCATAAACACGGACGGGTTTTTCCCTTATGATAACCAAAATACTTTCATAGGAAATCCAGTGATATTATAATAATGTCTAGGGTTTTCCAAATAAATAGAAGATAGTTGGAATGCTTGCATCTCATGTTCCAACATATTTGGGCACAATAAAAAACGTACGGCACTTATTGGAGATTGGGTTCCATACAATGACAGGGCCACTCGGGTACCGCCCGTCACAGTGCATCTCTAGAAAAATAACACAGAGGACCACGCCGGGATCCCCTGCTACACAAGGCTGGACTACCTCTAACCTGGATAGTCCGAACAAGATTACCCCACGATTGGGATCAGCAACCGAACCAAACATACCGAGTGAAAAGGGACTCTAGATAGGGGTAACCTTACCCTACTTGGGTGCGACCCACTTAGCCTTGCTGCATCTCCCCTGTTTTAGTCTTTCCTGGTTGATGAGGCTTGAGGCTACGATTACCTTTTTAAGAACACATTCAACTTGGAATGCTCATCGCCCTCCAATGACGATGTTCTGATAGCATTCGTCCATAGAAGTCCGTTCCGAGTCCGAACGGAACCGAAGGCACTATTTCCACTACACCCATATTGGAATCACCCTCAGAGTTAGTGACAAATAGCCCTTGCATTCTGAATCTTCATTCCGGATCCTCCCTTGGAATCTTCGCGATCTAATCGTTTATTTGAATCGATGTGGTTTTTGGATAATACTAATATCTGATCCTGGTCTCATCGAATCCAAACGACAGATTTTTACAAGGCCAAGTTGTTTTTAACAGTCAATTCAAATTCGAAATGCCACAACTACAAATGGAAATTTAATTACAAAAGTCTATTTCCAATAAAACGTGTCAACGTTTATATTTTTAACTGTTCAATTTATTAGGGTACTTTATGTCACAGGCACAGAACAACTGAAATGGATACACAAGAGAAATCAAGTCAAATCACATATTATGAACTATTTAACGATTTATAGCCAATATTAACCAATCACAGATCGTCATCTATTTAATTTAAATAACCCAAAATTAATTATATCTCTATCCCTGCTTACTTATATTTAAAATTGATTACAAACTATTTATTTTTAATTTAATTAAATTTAGAATCCATTAATAATTATCTTATATAAATTAACTTAGGCTTTATAAATTAAAAAGTTTAATTCGTTTAATAACTTTCATTATTAAAATTAATTTAATTCTATATTACCCAACTTAACAAATTAAATTATGCATAATGGCTTGGTGATAGGTAAAATACAAGTTTCCATATTGTTTTGAATTTTGATGAAAGAAAAAGAAAAAAAATAAATGTTTAAAGGTTAATAGGTTTTAAATGAAAACACTTGATAATACTACATTTTATTTTAAAAAAAAACATGAACCCGGTCCGTTCGGCCCAAACAAGAAAAATAACACCCCTTTCCTTCTCTTTGTCTTTCACTGCCTTTTTCTTCTTCTTCCTCCTTAACGTGCACACAACCAAAATTTGAACCACGCGTGCATATGCACACGCCCTCCGACCACCATCTCTCGTCGCCGGCCATCTTCCCAGGTCACCTCCGACCTTTGTGAACCAGTGGCCCACCCAAATTTCACAGCAAACCCCCAGTTCAAAAAGTCGAACTCAAACCCAACCATAAAACAAACCTGTTCCCTTTCCCCACTTCGTCCGACCACCTGCCATCGCCAAAACCCACCAGCAGCCTCGCCACCATCTCCTCCTCCTTTTTCCCCCATACCGCACACTCCATTCGCCTTCATGATGCCGCCATTGTCTCAAAACCGACCACGACCCAAACCTGCCTTCTAACCCTACATTCCCTCCGATTGACCACCACGCCGATGAATAAATTTCCACACCATTTTTCCCACGCTCCCCATCTTCCCAGCTCCCTTCCGACCCAAGCTCGAACCTCGAAGTCGAGAAGTTCACCGGCGATTGACCAAAAACCCAAAATCGTTCATTACCAAATTCCTCACCAAACACCTCACTAAATATTTCCTATTCACCTTCAAAAATCACCATTTTCGATGATGAACACAAGCATATAAACAAAGTATTGAATTATTGTATTTGGAATTTTGACATTTTAAGTTGTCTACCAATAAAATGCCTCTTACTTACCACATGCTTCATAATATCAAACAGAACAAATTTTGAAATAAACATCATTCATAAACACACGACTTTACTTTTGGAATCATCGTCCAAAACTGACTAGATTGTGAGAAATTAAATTTTTAAGTTGCAAAGACTATACTTTTTAAAGAACAGAGGTTGTACCAGGTCTTTTGAGTTTTACAGAGTATACTCCCATAATTAACACACATATAAAAGCATGAAAACTGATTAAAAACACTAATACTTGACAAATAAAGAGTTTATCCAAGTTCTACAAAACATATAATTGTTTACAGTAAAAGTTTAAAGGATTTTACTCACTATTTTTTCCTTTTGAACGAATGAAGCCTACTTCTTTGTTTTTGTTTGATCTTCTGTTGGAGCTTGAGTGTTTTTGGTTTCCTTTAAGTTTTTAAATGGCAGCTTTGTATATATTTTTCTTTTTCTTTTCTTTTCTTTTGCCTTGTAAGTTAGAATACTTTTCACATGAAGTATCAGTGTTACTTATAGAGAAAAGGAAAGAGGTGTGTTTGAACAGGCTGGAGCCCATCTCATTTGTACAGTAAGCTTTCATTTTTTTTGTTTTCATTTTATTTTCTTTGATTTTCAACAATGACCTGATATGAACATAAGTGATTTGATTAATTGAAAGGAGGATTTGATTTATTATATGCTTGAGTTGATGTGTATTAATTTCTATGTTCCCTTATGTATTTACATATACATCATAGAATATATATATATATATACTTTATATATATAACAAAGCTTTATTTTTACCATATGACACATTTTTATCTTATACAAACATATACATTCACATGCCTAAGCCTTGTGTTATTTATATAGATTTTACTTATACCCTATAACTAACATACAAATATAATTAGCCACTTATATGTATTTATTCCTATTTTTATATATTTTATTTTAATTTTCATATCAAAGTTATGTATATACCCACTCACACACCCACATATATATATATATATATATAATTATATCCTGTAATAGAAAAGTGGAGTTTTTATTTAAATATTTTTGAGAGATTAAGATTTTATATTTTTAATTCATAGCTTCCCGAATATATATATATATATAAAGTTCAGAATTTATTATTTGACTGATAAAAATAATATTCCAATATTTAAAATCAATAAAATATTCAAATAACACGTGTTAAAAATCCCGGGTCGTTACTCCTACCTCCAATTCCTAAAGTAAAAAAAAATTGAGTTCGTTGTTTTCTCCATCTCATTTCATATTTCTACAGCCACTTCATTTCTTTTCATTTGTTTTCCTGTAGCCTTCTTCCACAACCTCATACCCTCATTTTAGAAACGTGACATTCATTTTTGTCCCTCCACCTTCATTTCTTTATTATTAAATAACCCTGCCACTTTATTTCTTCTTTTACGTTTTGTTTCTCCTGACACCTCATATTCATTTAGTTCAAATTATTCTTTGCTGAAGACATAATCTCGTCAGCAAATTGTTCACGTTTTTAAAATTGTTCCTTCATTTGTTTTGTCCCCGCTCATTTCCTATGTTTAGATCTCCATTTCAAATCTTCCTTTCTCCGAACCATTTTAATGTGAACTTGCAAATTCAAAAGCTCTCGATTTTGCAAATTCAAAAGCTTTCTTTTATGAAACATGAGTTTCATTTTTTTTCATTCTTCCTACATGTCCTGCCCTCATCTTAGTCTGTTCTTCCATCTTTGCCTGAAGCCTTATCTTGAGAAAAACGTAAGTATTAAACTTTGTTTATTTAAATGTGTAACAATTATTATTTTAATAATATTTCTTATAACATGAATATCTTTTGCATATAAACTTCGATTCATGCGTGATTTCTTCTATTGGAATTTTGGGCTTTTATTGGATTTAAATCGACTATAAATCAAAGGTGAGTGTTTTAACCCACTCACAATTACTAAATTATCATATGTTAGTTAAATTAAATTTTGATGTGATTAGAAATTGATTGGTTGATGTTTGGCATGTTTAAATTGTCATTCCAGTTAAATATGACTTTTATTGCATTTAATCGTCATTTAATTTAATAATGAATTTATTTGTCAGTTTAATACTCGTTGATGATAATTGGTTAATTGATGTTATTTATTGGTTAATTGTATGATGATGTGATGTATGTTTGATTGTTGATATTGGATGACTGGATGTTATATGTTTATACCGTTATAACACTGCAAGTTCCATATGGGTTGAAATGATACATACCCGAACGATCTGATAGATTAGGGGAAATCATTATGGGTTGAAATGATAGACTCGAGCGATTTCATGGATTTATAATTAAATTCAGATTGCATGTTGAAATGATATATATCCGTAAATATAAAATAATTGCGGACTGAAATGATAAATATCCGTATCACTTGACCATAGGGTAGAGAATTATATACGGACACTGGATTGGTTAAATTAAACGATTTTAAATCCTTAAAATTCTGAATTCAGTTAAACGATATTTTGAAATAAAAAGTTGATTTGTATAAACTGAATTATTTTCGAAATCCAAGCTTTAAATGTTTAAATTGGAATTGATTTAATGAATTGTTTAAAGAATTAAATGAAAATTGCAAAGTTGAATTTTGAAGCATAAATGAAATTTATCGAAAGTGAGTTATTGAAATTGTTTGAATATAACTTTGAAATCTATTTAATTTGAAGTGGTTAAAAGTGATAATTCAAACATGGATTTGAAATCGATATTGATTAAATGATTTTAAATAAAAATTTGAATTGAAGGACCAATTTTAGTTAGTTGATTTGAAAACTGGACATGGTCCAGATGTGTTGGAGTGAAAGAAATGGCTTAATTTTGATATTAATTTCAAATTAATTATTTTAATATAAATTGTTTAAAATTTTATTATTTTAAAATCCTGATTTCTAAGATGTTCAAACTATTTAACTAATTCAAACTATTCTAACCTATTTAAAACTATTAAACTATTTAATCTATTGTAAACAATTTCAATCTATTTTTAATCTATTTTAAACCATTTAAACTATATTAAACTATTTTAATCTAATTTAAATGATTTAAACTATTTTTTTTTGAGAAAAATGTGTGATCCTCTACGAATGGAGGAGAGCACACATGTGAATATATATATCACAGACATAAGGTGCTCCAACATGCCTGGCAGGTAACAAAAACTAAATACATATATCAAATCTCAGGTACTCCTAAGATGAGTTCCGGCAAGGCCACCACCCACCCCGGTATCAAGCTCCGGTATGGCCACCGCCCGATATTAAGGTGTTAGAAGTACCTAAAAAACTAAAGAAAAAAATCAAAACTACTGGATGACGTCACAAACTAATACGGAAGCTCCAAACATCTGGATTAGAAGGGGTGAATAAGCATCTACTCTGAAGTAGATCTACTGAATAGGGAAACCGCTCCGAAGGCTCTAAACAAAAGGAAGGAGTGCCAAACTGAAGAATAGATCCTCCTGAAAAAATACTCCATAATGAAGATAGCAGTATCTTATATCTGAGGAGAAACTGCTAGTAGTCCTGGGTGAAGAAACTCTGCTCTGATGACCTCTCTACAATCTGATATCCTGCAATCTGAAGACATGAGTACCTGCAAAATGAACCTGATATCCTATCGCCCATACCTGTATCTGAAAAATAACTAAGGAAAAAAAATAAGAATGATACATATATATGTATATTTATATAATTAATATACATATATATGTATTTATAAGGTAGGAAATAAAAACGTAAATAAGACTATCTAGACCATAACAAAAGAATTAAATTACCTGTAAACTAATACTAAACAGAGACTAGTACAAAAATTGAGACAGATCTATCTTATGAACTTTTAATCATAAGTAAGTTATGATTAAAAGTGAAATCATCATATAAGTTTGAGAAAAAAGTAATAATAATATTATTAATGTTAAAAAAACTATTGTTGTGTTTAAAAAAGTTAATATTATGACTAACCTTGTTAAGATACCGTTTGAAAAGGATATTTTTAGCTAAAATGATTTAAACTATATTAAACTACTTTAATTTATATTTAAACCATTTAAACTATTTTAAAGTATTTAAAACTATTTTAATCTATTTTAAACTATTAAAAACCATTTAAAACCATATTTAAAGTATTTTAACCATTTAAAAGCTATTTTAAACTATTTAAACTATTTATAACTATCTAAACTATTTTCTAAATTTCAGTCTGTGTAAAGAGGAAGTGTTTATATTAAATCCTTGACTTTCAAGCAAATATGATTAAATGATGTTATAACCTAAGTTGGGATTTGAAATGATATTTTCTGAAATGACACCCTTTGAGTAAATATGATGATTTGAAAATATGATTTCAAATGTGATATGATTTCGAAAATGAATATGATTTCGAAAGTAAATATGATTCCGAAAGTGATATGGTTTTGAGAATATGATATTTTGATATCAATTATGAATTGGTTTTGGAAATGTAAAAGAACCATCCGGTGTGAAATAAGCGTTTGGTTGATAAAGAGACCGGGATCAGATTTTGTCATACTCTTTGCCAATACCGAAAACCACTTTAACAATTGTGTACGTGGTGAAGATTCCAGAATGAAGTAGGATGGTTTAGCGAATGATTCTATATGATGTATTTACGTAGCCCCGACTCCCGTGAGTCAGCTTAGATGTGACTAAAATAGGAGCTATACCGGGCCAAGTGAGGTCATTCCTCCTATCGGGCACATTTCTTCGATACCATATTATGACTTTGTGATTGATTTGGTGGCCACCCCTCGATTTTGATTATGGGAGTATGTTCCGAGGTGGGCGGTAGTAGCTGTTATGCGTTACCACCAGTCCGAGAGTGCAAATCGTAGAATCCTACCCTAGCATTGCCTCGAGTGCCATGTTCACATGCCCTATCGTGCCTTCTACGAGTTTGGTTTGTACCATACCTATGGAGTGCCCTCTGATAGCCCTCCAGTTTACGGAGGAATTACGGTACTGTATAGACTATGAGAATATATAAAATGTGTTAAGGGGGATATGAGTAACGCCTTAATGCTATTTTAATACTTTACTTTACTGTAGACACTATTATAATAGCGTATTGTACTATGTATGTAGATAGCTTAATGGATCCTTAGGAGATGTAAATCTCGAACATCTCTTAAGTTATTGCACTCACGTTAGACACTGGATAGGAGATGTCAAACTTCGTAAACATCTCCGACGCTACTATACTCATATTTGTTTACTGTTGATTTAACTTACATAAGATCTTTTAGTTCTGACTCGAGTGTTTTGTCTTTTCAGTTCGCTCGGGTTAGTCTGAGCTTTTCAGTGTATCGAAGACTGCTTTTCTGGAGGACGAAGACGAAGATTTAGTAATATTACTATTGATTATATTCATACTACTGCATCATGTTTTTCCGCTGCATTGCTATTTATTTATATTGTATGTAACTCTGATTTTCTTGTAAAAGTGTAATCAATTGTTATTTGTAAAACAGCTTCATGAACTATTTATTTGATTATTATATTTTGCCATTCTGCTGCGAGATTATGTATTTGTTTTTCTTTCTTTCCCTGCTTTTTATTATTTACCCCATAATAATCCTCCCTTCTGGATGGTTTGAGTTTGACATGTGAGGTTTATTGTCGATTCAGACTGTCCAAAAAGGTAGGTTGCAACATTTGGTATCAGAGCTTTGGTTTAGCGATAACCTTAGCTTTGTGGGGTCTGACTCATTAGAAATAGGGTAGTAATACCCTAAAATGAGTCGTTGAACGTATATATATGAGAAAGCGTATTTGTTAGTGTTATAAAAGATTTTATATTGTGCTAATTTGTTCTGTTTAGTATTTATAAATTTCAATCGGTACATAGGATGCTATGACATCGAGAGGGATTTCTAAACACTTAATAGGACAGACCGACACAATATTGTTTTGAAATATAAGTAAATTAAATAATTTTTCCTAGTATTATATTTTGTATATAAAAGAATAATTTTATAAATGATATAGTTGGATGTGATATGTTGTTTGTTAGGAAGTGAAATTTTATAATATTAGTTGCAAAAATGGGATTGTAAATAAAATGAATATAAATTGAAATTTGAGAACTTAAGTTCCGGGGTTTTGGAATTTGTTTTCAAAGGATTTTGGAATATAACATTAGTATTATTTGGAAGTATTTTCTGATAAAATATTTCAATATGATTTGAAAGAAATGTTTTAAAGGAATTTTGGAAGGAAATAAGTTATGTACTCCCCTCTTTGTCGCTGGAAAATAATTTCGGTGATGAGTGCACGCATCATCGACGTTCATTTTCGAGTTTCAAAGTGGAAAGACCGTTGTAGTAGTTTACTACACGTTTTTTTGATAAATAAATCTTAATTTTAATTTCCAAATATGATTTGATATATATAAAAGATATGATTATATATATATATATATCATTTTAAAATAATTGAAAAGGAACCCGGTATTTAGTTCATAAGTTTCTGTAAATTAGAAATTTCAATTATTGTAATGAATGAAATCTTAACCATTTAATAGTTAGTAACTTCTAAGATGTGTAAATAGAAACTAGATGCTAAGTGATTAATGAAAATATAAGAAATTGAAAATTTGTAAACTATAAATCAAAAGGATATGAAAATAAGAAATGGTAACTATTGAACATTTTGTTAACCAAATAAACAAGATAAACTTGTGTAACATATTATTGTATTCTAAAAGAAATCTATATATAACATACCAAAATATTAAAAGTTGAAATGTTAAATAAGAATATGTGATAGAATATTATTCAAGTAAAACTTAAGTAATGAAGGTGTTCAATGGAATTACTTCTAAATAAGAATTCTGATGTTATAAATTGTTATAAATTTAATTTAATAATTTGAATGTTACTAATTAAATTTATAGAAAGAGTGAATACTGTAAGTATATGATTATGAACTTAAGTTAACGTTGCAGCTATTTGTAACTAAAATGAATAGTAAAAGTGAATACTACATTAGTTGAATAAGTAAAACTTCAGAAAATGTTGAAATGATTTAGAAATGGATTTAATATTCAATAATACTATATATGGAAGAAATGAATGTGAAAAGGAAATAATTTATTAATGGTGAATTTAATTGTAAAGAGGCTTACATAATAATGGATAATCAAAATAATTGAATGGAAATAACTTATTTAAGAAATGAATGTAAAGTAATGAAAAGAAATTGGCATTATATGGATAAATAAGAAATGAAATTTTGTAAGTAATGAATGGAAATAAATGAAAATAAGTACTGTATGAATGAATGAAAAGGAAATGAATTTTGTAACTAATGGAAAAATAATAATCATTGTATGAATGAAACTGATGAACAGTAAATGATGTGAAATGAAATTAATAAGATTGAACTTGAATAATACTTGAAATCATTGTTTGTTTTGGCTTATGGGATGTTGGGGAGGTGATACTTTAAATTGTTTAGGATCTATGAATAATCTATTAAGTTTTATCTAAGACTGTTGAGTGCATGGTATACTTTGTAGTTTATTTATCATTCTATATGATTAAAAGTGTCTAAACCCGAACAAACCATTTGTGTAGTTGTTTTGGATGGATGGCTGATTACTTTGATTTCATGTGATGATTGTATGCCTTTGTTGGCAAGTGATTGTTGTTATGTTGTGTTGATTTGTTTTGTTATTAATTGAAACAACTTAAATATTTCGCTTTTTGCATAATTCTAACTCTTTTGGATTATATAAGTGAAATACAAGTTTATGGAAGTAGTAGCTACTGCTTTTGGTTTCATAAATAAGCGTTGTTCGCTCGATAAATAGGTACGTTTTCGGATTACGGTTTTATAGCGATATTATATTGTTTTCCTGCGGTTTGGGATAATTTTTTTTTTGAAATATGAGATATATACTGTTATTATTGATATTATTATTTCTCCCAGACCTCTCCGTACAAAGGAGACTCTACCGAAATTTTCCGTGAAATTTGGACTTAGAAGAATTTTGTGTTAGTGGAAATATTTTCAAACTTTTATTAACCTGAATTTGAAGATATAATTGTTTAAAAATTGATATATTTTAATTAAAATATTTAATTATGTAAATTTAAAGTGTTTATAAATTGATTATTTTGAATAAAATTATATCAAGTTCTTAATCCCTTTTTGTTCCGCTTCGAGGACGAAAAGTTTTGAGTGGGGGAGAGTGTAACGACCAGTAATTTTCGATAATTAAAAATATTAAATTAACTAAGATTTTGCAATTTAATATTGTAAGAAATCAAAATTTATGACTTATATATGGGAAATTTTTTGATTATAATATAATTTAATAATGTTGTTTAAATGTTATTGATAACTATTTTAATATAATTTCAATTAATGGTAATAATGAAAGTTAATAAGGAATAAAATTGAACGTTGTATTAAAAAGAGAAATCAATGTTAGTTGATTTGGTTGGTCTTAACATGCAATAAGAAACCAATTATTTAGTACGTAGATTCAGTAACATTTGTTGTAAGCAATAGATTTATAAATGTGTTTTTTATGTTTTTAAATTACTTAAATGTAAATATTGTTTTACTTAAATGAAATTAAATGTAATTAAATATTGTAGTTAATATAAGAAAAGATGTTAACTGTAGAGTTGAGTGAAATAAAATGAAAACTTATGTTGAATAAATTCATAACATAATAGTTGATTTAATATGAGAACATTTAAATCAAAAATAAAAGAATAAATGTATAAGTTTATTAGAGAAGTAAACATATGTTTATTTGTTTGAAAAGTATTTTAGCTTACAGATTAATTGCAGGAATAAGAAATCAATTATTTAATAAGAAATTAATAGCTTTTGGTTTGTATACAATAATTCCATAAATACGTTAAATTGCTATAAAAGGAATTGAATTGTCTCATTTCTCTTTTAAAATTTAACTTAGAAATCAATGAAAATTAATGTGATTGGAACCTTTTAATTAAAAAGAGAGAAGATGTTAATTTTAAATGTATATTGAAATATATTTAAATTGGGTGATTTATTTCCAATTAGTTCAGTTCACGTTTCAAATTTTAGTGTTGGTTTATTGCATATATGTTTGTTCCTAAATATAAACTTATGTTTCAGATCCAATTATAAAAAGAAGGGATTATTTAGGTTTGAAATCTCATATGGTTTTAAATTAAATGTTAATAGGAGATTGTAATGGGGTAAAATAGATTTACACTTGACTATTTCCTTTTCACTTAGACTTGATTAGATTTTAATTGCAACAAAAATTTACCTTTCCATCTTCGCTCTTCTAATTTACTCTTACATTCATTGCCTCCTTATGTGGATCAGTAGCATACCTTTTATTTATGAATGTAAACTATAAGTGGAGATAAATGTGTGTGTGTGTGTGTATTATACACCTGTTTATATTACCTATCATATTTGTTTAATGTATGTTAATGCATTCCTAGTAAAAAAATTTAATCGAAATGTTGACATGTTTGTTTAAATTCCCAATCTAATCACAGAGAGAGAAATGAAAGGTTCTTAATGCTGTATATTGGCTTGATTAATTACACAAATTTGTGTATTTTCATTTATTGTGTGTTCATGTAAAATTAAATAGGTGTAACTGTGAGTTTATGGGAGTTAAGGAAAGTAATAAAGAGGAGACATAAGTTTGAAATTTGAATTTCAAAGGTTTATTGGTAGTGTACATCCGGTCTGTGCATTCCTTCATCATCATTTAATACATACCACATTTCTTTCCTCATTTTTGTTGTTTCTTCATTTTTGTTTATTTCCTTCCTCTTTTTTCCTTAAGCTACATCTTCTCAAACGTGAGTTTCATTATATATGTATACATATTTTTTTAATTTAACTTTCTTCACTTCTTTACACCATGTCCTACCTCCAATTCCTAAAGTAAAAAAAATCGAGTTCGTTGTTTTCTTCATCTCATTCATATTTCTACAGCCACTTCATTTATTTTTATTTTTTTTCTTGTAGCCTTCTTCCACAACCTCGTATTTTTATTTTTATTTTGGTAGCCTATATTTCCTAAAGCCTTCATTTTAGAAATGTGACATTCATTTTTGTCCCTCCACCTTCATTTCTTTGTTATTAAATAACCTGCCACTTTATTTCTTCTTTTACGTTTTGTTTCTCCTGACGCCTCATATTCATTTAGTTCAAATTATTCGTTGCTAAAGCTATAATCTCATCAGCAAATTATTCACGTTTTTAAAATTGTTCCTTCATTTTTTTGTCGCCGTTCATTTCCTATGTTTAGATCTCCATTTCAAATCTTTCTTTCTCCGAACCATTTTAATGTGAACTTGCAAATTCAAAAGCTCTCGATTTTGCAAATTCAAAAGCTTTCTTTTATGGAACATGAGTTTCATTTTTTTTCATTTTTCCTACATGTCCTGCCCTTATCTTAGTCTGTTCTTCCATCTTTGCCTGAAGCCTTATCTTGAGAAAAACGTAAGTATTAAACTTTGTTTATTTAAACTTGTAACAATTATTATTTTAATAATATTTTATATAACATGAATATCTTTGGCATATAAACTTCAATTCATGCACGATTTCTTCTATTGGAATTTTGGGCTTTTATTGGATTTAAATCGACTATTAATCAAAGGTGAGTGTTTTAACCCACTCACAATTACTAAATTATCTTATGTTAGTTAAATTAAATTTTGATGTGATTAGAAATTGATTGGTTGATGTTTGACATGTTTAAATTATCATTCCAGTTAAATATGACTTTTATTGCATTTAATCGTCATTTAATTTATTGAATTTATTTGTTAGTTTAATACCTGTTGATGATATTCAGTTAATTGATATTATTTATTTGTTGATTGTATGATGATTGTGATGTATGTTTGATTGTTTATATTGAATGACTAGATGTTATATGTTTATACTGTTATAACACTGCAAGTTCCTTATGGGTTGAAATGATACATACCCGAACGATCTGATAGATTATGGGAAATCGTTATGGGTTGAAATGATAGACTCGAGCGATTTCATGGACTTGTAATTAAATTCGGATTGCGGGTTGAAATGATATATATCCGTAAATATAAAATAATTGCGGACTGAAATGATAAATATCCATATCACTTGACCATAGGGTAAAGAATTATATACGGACACCAGATTGGTTAAATTAAACGATTTTAAATCCTTAAAATTTCGAATTCAGTTAAACGATATTTTGAAATAAAAATTTGATTTGTATAAACTAAATTATTTTCGAAATCCAAGCTTTAAATGTTTAAAATTGGAATTGATTTAATGAATTGTTTAAAGAATTAAATGAAAATTGCAAAGTTGAATTTTGAAGCATAAATGAAATTTATCGAAAGTGGGTTATTGAAATTGTTTGAATATAACTTTGAAATCTATTTAATTTGAAGTTGTTTAAAGTGATAATTCAAACATGGATTTGAAATCGATATTGATTAAATGATTTTAAATAAGAATCTGAATTGAGGACCAATTTTAGTTAGTTGATTTGAAAACTGGACATGGTCCAGATGTGTTGGAATGAAAGAAATGGCTTAATTTTGATATTAATTTCAAATTAATTATTTTAATATAAACTCTTTAAAATTTTATTATTTTAAAATCCTGATTTCTAAGATGTTCAAACTATTGAACTAATTCAAACTATTTTAACCTATTTAAAACTATTAAACTATTTAATCTATTGTAAATTATTTCAATCTATTTTTAATTTATTTTAAACCATTTAAAATTATATTAAACTATTTTAATCTAATTTAAATGATTTAAACTATATTAAACTACTTTAATCTATATTTAAACCATTTATACTATTTTAAAGTATTTTAAACTATTTTAAAGTATTTAAACTATTTTAAAGTATTTAAACTATTTTAAAGTATTTAAACTATTTTAAAATATTTAAAACTATTTTAATATATTTTAAACTATTAAAACCCATTTAAAACCGTATTTAAAGTATTTTAATCATTTAAAAGTTATTTTAAACTATTTATAACTATCTAAACTATTTTCTAAATTTTAGACTGTGTAAAGAGGAAGTGTTTATATTAAATCCTTGATATTCAAGCAAATATGATTAAATGATGTTATAACCTAAGTTGAGATTTGAAATAATATTTTCTAGTGAAATGACACCCTTTGAGTAAATATGATGATTTGAAAATATGATTTCAAAGGTGATATGATTTCGAAAATGAATATGGTTTCGAAAGTAAGTATGATTCCGAAAGTGATATGGTTTTGAGAATATGATATTTTGATATCAATTATGAATTGGTTTTAGAAATGTAAAAGAACCATCCGGTGTGAAATAAGCGTTTGGTTGTTAAAGAGACCGGGATCAGATATTGTCATACTCTCTGCCAATACCTGTAAACCACTTTAATAACTGTGTACGTGGTGGAGATTCCAGAATGAAGTAGAATGGTTTGGCAAACGATTCTGTATGAGGTATTTACGTAGCTCCGACTCCCGTGAGTCAGCTTGAATGTGACTAAAACAAGAGCTATACCGGGCCAAGTGAGGTCATTCCTCCTATCGGGCACATTTCTTCGACACCATATTATGACTTTGTGATTGATTTCGTGGCCACCGCTCGATTTTGATTATGGGAGTGTGTTCCGAGGTGGGCGGTAGTAGCTGTTATGCGTTACCACCAGTCCGGGAGTGCAAATTGTAGAATCCTACCCTGGCATTGCCTCGAGTGTCGTGTTCACATGCCTTATTGTGCCTTCTACGAGTTTGGTTTGTACCATACCTATGGAGTGCCCTTTGATAGCCCTCCAGTTTACGGAGGAATTACGGTACTGTATAGAATATGAGAATATATAAAATGTGTTAAGGGGGATATGGGTAACGCCTTAACGCTATTTTAATACTTTACTTTACTGTAGACACTATTATAATAGCGTATTGTACTATGTATGTAGATAGCTTAATAGATCCTTAGGAGATGTAAATCCCGAACATCTCTTAAGTTATTGCACTCACGTTAGACACTGGATTGGAGATTTCAAACCCCGTAAACATCTCCGACGCTGCCACACTCATATGTATTTACTGTTTATTTAACTTACATAAGATCTTTTAGTTCTGACTCGAATGTTTTGTCTTTTCAATTTGCCCGGGTCAGTCTGAGCTTTTCAGTGTATCGAAGACTGCTTTTCTGGAGGATGAAGACGAAGATTTAGTAATATTACTATTGCTTATATTCATACTATTGCGTCATATTTTTCCGCTGTATTGCTATTTATTTCTGTTGTATGTAACTCTGATTTTTCTTTTAAAAGTGTAATCAAATGTTATTTGTAAAACAACTTCATGAACTGTTTATTTGATTATTATATTTTGTCATTCCGGTTTGAGATTCTGTATTTGTTTTTCTTTTTTTCCCTGCTTTTTCTTATTTACCCCATAACAATCCTCCCTTTTGAATGGTTTGAGTTTGACATGTGAGGTTTATTATCGATTTAAACCATCCAAAAAGGTGGGTTTTTACATTTGGTATCAGAGCTTTGGTTTAGCGATAACCTTAGCTTTGTGGGGTCTGACTCATTAGAAATAGTGTAGTAATACCCTAGAATGAGTCGTTGAGCGTGTGTGTGTGTGTATATATATATATATATGAGAGAGAGCGTATGTATATACACTTGGCGGTTTACTCACCGGTTCTGCTCCAGGCACTAAATAAATCCGAAACTCAATGGTTCGTTTCGGTGGCAACCCAGTTATCAGCTCAAACACATCTGCGAATTCTCTTATCATGAAAACTCGACTTAACTCATCTACCATCTCCATAACACCTAATAAAGCATTCACTTCGCAGTTAGGACTTTTTACGGTATAAACAATCCGCTCACTGCAACTAGGGTGACTAAGTGATATTTTTCTATTGTGGCAAGATATCCTAGCATCATATTTACTTAACCAATCCATCCAATGATAATCCCGAACCCCACAAAATCAAATACATGCAAACAACAATCAAAAGTATGACCTAGCAAGTCAAACTCTAAATGGTCACACCTCATCCCAAGTGTCGCATATCCTCCTATCGGATTTGCAACCCTTAAGGAAGTAACTAAATATGAGGGCTCTAGGTTAAGCTTATCTACCAAACATCGAGAAATAAAAGAATGTGATGCAGCGGTATCAAATAGAATGCTAACAGACATACCGTGAATCTGTAGCGAGCCTCCCAAAACAACCTTTCCTTTCTCCTGTGCCCCTGGTCTCGAAGCAACAGGCTCTACGGCATACACTTTGCCCTTCCCCTCCTTTGCAGGCTCTTTGCACCGGTTCTTGTAGTGGTCGATTTGATCACAATTAAAGCACTTGACATTCTTCTTTCCAGCTGCTTCTTTCCCTTTCCCTTTTCCAGTCTGACACTCATGAGCATAGTGTCCCTTCTTATCACATTTATAACAGACCACCTCAAATTTTCCTTTCTTCTATGCTCCTCCCTTCTGAGCATTCTTCTTATGGAAAAACTTTCTTTTCTGGCCTTGTCCCATATGGACTTCCTTCTCTTTCTTCTTCTCCAAACAAGCTAACGCCTCTTCCTGCCTTAGCGCCATTTCTACCACTACATCACAGGGATCTCTTAAGTGCAGTAAGGTAGCTCTTGCCAACTCCGGCTTCAAACCTCTTATAAACTTCTCATTTCTCGTTATCATTGTATCAACCATGGCATACCCATTCCGGGCTAACTCTTCAAATCTTCTTGCATACACAAGGTCGGACATCTCTCCTTGCTCCAGTTCAGTGAACTTCCTAACTAATGCTGACTGCGCCATCACCGATATAAACCTTTCTTGAAACGTTCTCTTAAACTACTCCCAAGTCATGGTTTCCTCATCAACACTGGCTACAACAAAATTCCACCAAAATAGAGCAGCTCCTTGAAGCTGTCTTGAAGCTAATCTCCTCTTTTGTTCGTCATTCAACCCTAAGTCAGGGAAAATACTCTCACAATGCAATAGCCAGTTTTCTACCTCAATTGCATCTTCAGTTCCAATGAATAGCTTCCCTCCAAGCCTAATATAGTCTCTGCTTATATTAGCATAGTAGTTGACCATCGGAGCTTCCCGAATTCCTCCTCCAGCAACATTCCCTTCGACAACTCCAGCTGCAATTCCAGCTTGCATCATGTTTACGAAAAACTGATACATGGCCCACATATCCACTTGGGGAACCCCAGCACCAACATTTTCAGCTTGAGCCTGACTTGGACCTCTTCTAGCATTTGGTCGGGCATTTCCATTAGTGGTGGTGCTCTCTCCTCCAAGATTAACTCTGCCTCTTCCTTTCATATCTGTATTCAAGATTTGTGAGATACATATGAATAACCTTACTAAGATAGGAGTCAGAGATATAGCATATACTTATATATATATATATAGCAAATACAAGTGCGTTACTATAGCGTTATCCCATACCCCGACCTTACCTCTAATTTCTAAGGATTATGTTTTCAAAATCATTTTTTTAGTTAAAGTATTTCATAAACCATGCTCCGATACCAAGCTGTAACATCCCATATCTAGAGGCCCAAAACTAAGCGCTACAGATGCTGCAGTCATCTATAGTATTAGCTTCTGGCAATTAAATACGGCTATGTTAATGGTATCAATAATATCAGAAGCACTTGAATATGAAACAAAACACGGATTTCAAAAACAACTTTTACTTCATTACATTTCAAAACCAATTGTTTCACATTCACAGCACATAATCCCAAATCGTTCCCAAGCACAGATAAAATATAATTTTTACAAATTACGCCAAGAGAGGTATATGAAGATACCCCCTTGGATGCTCAGAGTTATATAGTCATAATAGACTTAATACAAACAACGGAAATATAACAAAGCATAATATTGCAACTCCAGAATAGCTATCTGTTTGCCTCCTGCATGCTTCCAGTAGCCTTATTTGTCATCCTACTAAACCTGAAAAGACCTTAACCTCTCAGCATACTCAAATCAATTTTGAGCACCCGAGAGTTTAAGGGGAAAACATAAACTTCAAGTCAGACATAAAGCTTGGTGTGAATAATACTATACATCCCGGTTAAATATGTTAAGTGAGACCACGCCGCTTAGCGGAACGGGTTTCCCCTCACTAACATTCTTTTAAAACATATATGTGCAAAACCTTTTCCTGCAACCAAAACTAGTTAAATACTATAAAGCATCATTATGTAAACATATGTAAATATCAGGTAGTAAATGAACTATCTATTCAAAAATAAATGTTTTGTTTGGCTAAGTTTTAACCTTTGGCTGACTCGGGCCTACCAGACAACATATCAAAATAATCTAACATCTGTTAGACACACCTCTTATGGACTATCTATCCCTTAATTATCTGTTAAATACTTTGCTTCTGGACGGTCTGTCCCTAGCTTAGTCATCTCCCAGGTCTTCCTGATCCTAATGGTGTTGCGGGCTCACCAATAACCTATCTGTATACGGATATATATTCCTTTCTGTGTGTAATCATGATTTTTAGTCTATCTGACCAAGCCCTACACACTGAAATTTTGGACAACAATTAGCTGGGGCTAATAGCTAATGTATAGGGCGCGACCCTATACCAGTCCCATTTGGTATTCTAATATCTGAGTCATTTTTACTTAGGGATCCCTTCCCATAATTTTCCTTGAAAACCTTTTCAATATGATTTAAAACCTTTAAATAAAACTTATACAAGGAAAATATAATTTTTTTATGCTTTACACAAAATCACCTTGCCATGTTGTATATATATTTTACTCAAACTTTAGTTGATGAAAACATTTAAGTATTTGAAAGTACCCCTTTCTATTTCATTGAAAGTACCCCTTTCTAAATCCTTTGAAAGCATCTCTTTCGAAACCAAGTAAAATCCTTCGATTATCTAGGCCAAGGGGCGAAAATCTTACCTTTCGAAACCATACTTCAAACCTTTCGAAACCATTGAAAACCTCCCTTTTGAAGGCATTAGAACTTTAGACATCCTACTTTGAAAACACTTCAAAACATTGCCATAGGGAACCTTTGGAAAACCTTCCATTTTAAACCTTTCGTAATCATCAGAAAATAGAAACTTTCGACTCTATCGGAAGATACCTTTCAATCCCTTCGAAACCATTCAAAAATTAAAACCTTTCGAAAGCATTCAACTCTTCGAACATAAACCTTTCGAAAGCTTTTCTAGGTTAAATTTAAAACATATGGAAAACCTTCTTTTAAAACCTTTCGACTCCATTGGAAGAAACCTTTCGACTAAGTCAAAAGCACTGCTTCGAAAGCTTTAAAACATCTATTAAAACAACTCTTTCGAAAGCTTTGGGTTATAGTTCAATTTATAAAACAAGGGTAAATCACCAAAGTCAAAAGCTTCCTTTCGAAAGCATAGTGAAGCGGCTAGTTTTTCAAACAAGTAAACCTTTTGAAATCAATCAAAGTAAACCCTTCGACTTTGCCGAAAGGTTCAAAACAAAACATTTATATAAAGTGGCAGTAACCTTTCGATTATATCGGAAGGTTTCAAAACAAAATAGAAGTAAAGCAGCAATAACCTTTCATCTTTATCGAAAGGTTTAAAACCTTTATTTTTAACCATTTGACCTGGTTGAAAGCAACCAAGTCGAAAGTTCTAATTCGAAAGCAAAGCAGGTGAAAGCTTTTGGTTCATAAAACAAACATACCCCAACCTCTTTGGCCATCATTCTTTCGACTAAGAACCCTTCGACCCTTTCCAATTCATTACGTACCAAGTAGATTGATACCATATGCATTGGTTTGACCTTTTTAAAGGCTTAGAACCTTTCGACATTGTCGGAAGGTCTGGGTCGGAAGGTTTACTGTTGTAATAGGCTGAAACATGCTAAAAGTATAATTTCTTTGTTTTTAACTTAAAAAGAATAACTTTTCAACTAACATGCCTTTGTTTGTCAAATTCTTATTGGTTAAAAAATTCTTTTCAGAAATGTGCTACCACTATTTTCAAAATTAATAATAATTTTATTTTACAAAATGCCCCTTCTCCTTAATTAAATATATAAAACATTTAAGTCCCATAGCTTAAATAATTTTATATATTCATCAAAAATCTTAGGAAAAATTTGGAAAAATCCCAGAAAATCTATTTTAATATGTTTTCCAACATATAAAAATTTCAACCCTAAATAATTATTTATTGAGCCGTTAATAATTTATAATCCAATAAACCATTTTCTTCACTAGAAAATTTATATAAAATCCACATAGATCCAGAAAATTATGAAAATTGAAACCCATCTCCAAAATATCATTTTTGACCTATATTTAAATTTTCAAGGTATTTGGATGTCATCAAATAGGGTTTTATATTAAACATATCATAAAAATTTAACGTGAACATATATAATTCATCAACAAGCATATATATAACTTTAATCGTCAAAACATGACATAAACTTGCAAAAACATTTCAGATCTATCTTAAAACCGAAAACCATAAGAAAATGGGATGTAATAATTATTCACCTTAGCTTTGAGATTATAGATGTGAGATTTGATGTTGATTTAGTTGATTGTTTCCCTTCTCTTGAATCCTAGCTTTAATCTTCTTCTTGAGAGTGAAAATGGTGGCTGGCCTTAGTATTTTTAGTTTGATAAAAATGAGAATGAACATGAGCATTCTATCTCCTAAGTGTTTAGGGTATAAGCTCCACTTATTTCCCATATTGCCCTTGTCATTTCCTAACACCTTTGTTTAGGTTATTTTATTTTAATAAACACACTATCATGGTACAGCTACCCTTAGCTAAAACAAATCTCAATCCATTAACCTCCACATTATTTTATTTAATTTTGGCTAATTAAATATCCTAAATAATGTTATAAAAATATGGAGTGTTGCAGATTTGATTGAGAAGTTTACCAAACAGTTGTGCAAAGTTAAGTTTGCTAAGTAACCGATTTTGTTGTGGAGTAAGGAATTGTGTCGGCATCACCTGTGAAGCTTCAGACTGTGATAGTAAACTAGTAAAGTTTGTGAGACTATCATCATACAAGTTTATTTTGGGGAATTCACTGTTGTTTGAGTGTAGCACCCCATAAAATTTAATAAGAAATTAAATAATTAAAATAAGGTTAAAAATGGAAGTTTTATAGCTGTCGAAATTTGGTCACAGAAGTTGCCCCATTGCACCGGTGACGATTTTCTGATCAATTTCCATATATAATATGTTGAAATCAGAGTTCAAACGAAGAAGTTATGGACGATTGAAGTTTTCGATTTTAAAATTTAAATATTTGAATTTTTAATTTGAATTTAAAAATATGAAGTTTGAATTTTAAAATCTAAATTTGAAAGTTAACATTAAGAGAGGCTTAACGTTTAAGTAAGGGTTAAAGTTAATATGTAACGTTAAATTACATAAAGTAATAAATATAATAAAACGTAAGAAAATAAAACAACACTCCAAAATAAAGGGGGAGAGGTTGACCTCTGGGTCTCGACTGGTTGACCACTAACGGTCGACCAGTGGAGGGTGGAGGGTGGCGGTCGACCAGTGGAGTGTGGAAGGTGGCGGCTAGGGTTTTGATGTTTTGAATGTTTCAGATTTGTTTGTTTTTAACCAACGATCGTCATTCCTTTCCACCTCTATAAATAGACCTCTAGAATCCCCACTTTTCATGATAAAATTTTGTAGCAACGGCGAAGCTCTATCAAATTCTTTCTCCTTAGGGTTTTAGAAATAGTAAAATTTCTAGTAAGTAATTCTAATATCTAATCTCAAATTTAAAGTAAATTCTCAATCCTTTTCTCTCTATCTTCATATTTCTGAAATCTAATACACACACAATCTATTTGTTGTATATTTAAAAAGAAGAAGATCTAACAGAGAATTAGGAGTGGTATAAATCAGATCTCATCATCTTCTTCTTCTTTGGATTCCAGAATCAATTAGGATTTTCAGGTAAGAGGTTTAGATGTTTAATTCTTTTAATTTCTAATTACATTCCTCTCTAGTTTCTGATTCTAAATCTGATTTCTGTATACAATCCACTTTGTTGTATATTCCAAAAGAGGGAGATCTAAAAGAGAATCAGGCGTGGTGAAATCAAATCCAGTTAGAAACCAAACAGTTCTCTGTGAGTGGAAATATCAAGTTTTTCATATTTTTGTAATTGAATAGTATTTATTTAGATTTGATGTATGCCTCGGATAATTTTGCAAAACGAAAATATGACATCTAAAACTGTAACGACTCGTAAATTTTAACGGTTTTTATAATGTAATTAACTGAAATTTTGCTTGAAATTTAGTTTTAAAATTTAGCAATGATAATTTGATATTTGGAATTCGTCAATTTAAACATAGCAAATAGTAAATTTTTGTTGGAAAATATTGAAGTTATTCTATTGTATAATTTTCAATTTCAATTTAAATAAGTTAAAATTGATGAAAATAAATTATTATTGAAATTTGAATATTTTTATATAATAAAAATGTAAACCATTTTCTGAGTGAGACGTCATATTTCGTTTCGCCAAATGTGAACTGTTATAGCCCCGTTTATCTAATTTTCGGCAAACCAGCAACACTTTGGCAGCGAATATCGACTTTTGATAGGTGGGTCACATTGCTGATATCTTTGTACCATTCTGTTCATCTCGTCGTGCTGATATCCACAGTATATTTAATTGTACATTTCGGAGTCCGGTACGTGGCAAATCCGTAGAAACAAATAGCCATATCGGTACCTATTTTGTAGCTTTTGAGATTCTATGACCATTCAATTGTGAAGCGGCTAAATACAAAAAAGGTCACTGCTTTTCAAATTCTCAGAATTAAATATTTCTGACTGTAGTCGTTCCCTATTCAAATTTATTATTCTCTGGTTACAAGCTGGTTGTCCTTTCGTTCTCCTTCCCTTTCTCTTGTCACTTTCATTCTACCGTTCTCAGGAGAAATAATATAATATGTAAACTTCTTATATACATATATGTTTGGTTCGTATATATCTATTTTTGGCTTGAGAAGAAGCTGCTTTGAAATTGCTCGTGTCTTTCTTGAGCCTATTCATCTTCGATCAGCCACATATAATAAAAATTAATATATATAAATAAAGCACTTTTATATATTTATATTTGTAGCGAAACTGAACTCGTCCTCCTTCATATCAGGTTGCTCTCGACCATCTCCGCCTCCCGGAGCCTTGCTCCGACCGCCACTTTTCCCTGAAACCCACAGCCCTCCTCCTTCACGCGAAGCCATACCACGGCCGTGTCACAGCCACATCATCCCCTGGCCGAGCAAGAACTCCACAACCAAGCTCGCAAACGCCACCCACACCCAGTTTCCACATTGATAAACAAACCTAGTCCCCTCGGTCCACCAAACGACCGCATCACTCCCTGCCACACCAACCCACCTTCCACACCAAGCAATTTTCCCCGCCGCCGAGACTGCCGAGCAAACCCTACGGCCTACTTTTCTCCTCTGCCTTGTCCACCCACAACGCCCACAGTCTCCAAACCCTCGACCCATTGCCTTGCGGACCATCTCACTACCAGCAACAGCCCAGCGCCCATCACCCCTACACCCGCCTTGTCACACGCCGCGTACACCACTCCAGTAGTATGTCAGCCCTATATAGCAGTTTATATATATATATATTACATATATATACTTTGATTTTTTAAGATACACTACTACAAAACAGGCCATTTGCATCGGTTGTTTACCCCCCTTTTGCATCAGTTCAACAACCGATGCATATGCAACCGATGCAACAGGCTTAACACTTTTGCATCAGTTCTGAAACTGATGCAAAAAGATCCTTTTTGCATCGGTTGTTACTAACAACTGATGCAAAATATCATGGTTGGTTGCTTGAACACAGCCCCATGTTGCATCGGTTGTAATGAAAACCGATGCAACAAAAGAACTTGTTGCATCGGTTGTTTTTGAAAACCGATGCAAACTAATCCCTCTATTGCATCGGTTTTTTATAACAACTGATGCAAACTAATCCCTCAAAAACCATTATTACAGTACTCAAATAGAATATATATATATATACTATTGACAATCTTTATATATATATATATATAAAATAAAAAACATACACAAAAAAGAGAACATTGCATTCATCTTCAATTTTGTTACAGATTTTCAATTACATTTCAATTCTTTGGCACTTTCATCACTGTACATTCTCGATTTCTATAAAAAAAAATACACTACACTGTGCACTGTCCTCTCTACCATCAACATTACAACTTACTCAGTCACAGTCCAACCACCTTCTGCTGCCTTCCAACAACCACCTTCACCAGTTGCACACTACTTCAAACAACCTCAAGTCCTGCCACCAACCTGAAGTCTACCCACCAACCTCTAACCATCCTCCATGAAAAGGGTTGCAGGAAGCAAGAAAACTACAGCTATAGGAACCATGTATAGAAGGAGATTCATAGAGTTTAGTTTTTCCCTATAACATACATGAACAAAGGTAAACTGAGTAACATATACTTCTATGAGATTATCCCTATATCATACTTCTATGTTAAATTATCCATAGTTATATTAAGCTAATTGTGTATGAGATTATTGTAAAAAAAATTATGCACTCATGTTTCTAGATTAAGAAAATTTAACAATTTACCTCATGATGATGCCGACTCAGTCTAAGAAACAAACTATAATAGGTTTTTCCGTTTAATAATGGACGATCTTGCTTTTCTTTATACCCTGTACTCTCATGTTCTGCATTGTGCGTTACCTGCACAAAATTTAAAATATTTGATGAAGTGTTTTGATGTAATAAGTCTTTTAGTAACTCAAAGAGTTAACACACTACATACTAAGAACAATCAATAGAATCCTTAAACAGAATTAAAATTAAATCACAGGTGCTATATTAAAATCACATAGTATATAACATTAAAACCAAACCATAGCAAAATTTAGCATAACTGGAAAGTTAGCTAAAGGTGAACAAACCATCGAATTTGTAAACCAATGGTTAGATATCATAGATGAAACTCTTTTCTATTAAAACAGTAGAGAAAGAAACCTTGGTCCAACTTGTATACGTTGAATTATGTTGTATCTCTATGCTTATATAAGTTTAAAACAATGTCAAATATAGAGTTTCAATCCTACAAGGCTCTAAATGTTCACATTTTGTTTTTACATGCATAATAACATAATCAAACATTGAGTATTTTAATGATATTTGCTCAGTATTGGTAAGACAAACTTAGCAATGCTATACTAAACATTATACCAACTTCTAATGTATATACGCATAGCTCTAACTGCAAATCTGCAAGTTATGAAAGATTTTACCATAGGAGACACATTTATTTGTTGATATTATTATGATAAAATACATATAACCAATAACAAAATAAGCAGAGTAAAAAAATTAATTTTCTAATCAACCTTTCTTTACTATATTATTCATTTGCTACAAAAATTTTAGTTTTCAAAGTTGATAAATATGAATTTCTTATGTAAAAATACAAAGTTACTGTTGATTTTTCTTAAATGGGATTTTGATCTGATGTTATCTCGGTCCCTTCCAGAACCAAAACAAAATCACTATACTCTAGCGGTTTAAAAACCCTGTTTGAACTCATATCTCTACATACACATAGAATCTGGTTATGTATTCAAGTACCTAACAGGACCCAGGGTTTAGAGTGCATGACATTAAAATGTAATTGATATTTACCTTGCAAAAGGAAATTTGAACAGTACCCCTACGTCAGAGAGTGAGAATAGTGTGTATTTAGCATTTTCCTCATTCTCCCATGGAATAACAAATATTAAGAGGGAAACTAACGACTTAAATATCTGCTTGCTGAACTTACTTTCCATGTCTTTGCTCTCAGAAATGCTAGCATTGTCTTGTACTTACTATATAATTAACAGCCATATGAACAAACGAAATGCTTGTAAATCTCCAACACGCGCACGAGCAGAGAGGAATTTTTTTTTGAGTTGGGGAAGGAGGGGGTTGGGTGGGGAGCAACATATTATATTCTAAGATTATTTAGTATAATCATTGTCCATAAGAATTAATTATTAGTAGGTAAGAGATATCAAGGAACTTTTCTATATAGATGATATTGGTGACAGGTAGATCAAAGCTGTTAAATATCATCAAATTTCAATCACTACACACACATAAACACATACACACCCCAAAAAATTGGTGGGTGCAAATTGGGGATATAAAAAAGACGGGATGCGGATCCAAAATGGAAAAATTAATGGAAAGGCTTATTAGATAAAACAAAACAAAAAATCTATGGAAACTTCTGGAGTTTCTTTTTGTTATCTTGTAGTTTATCATTATTATTATTTGCATGTAGAAACTGTAAGCAATCAGCTTATTTCATGAAGAAAAACATATATATTGGCCTTCAACACGTTGATAAGAAATAAAAATATCAAACTCTCTTAAACATATGAATATTTTTTAACATGTAGCCACTTACAGATGATAAATAAGAAAGGATCATACCGGGAAAAGACAGCTGTTCTGCTCTTCAGGACAGGCAACAAGTCGGAAGTGCTTGGAATGGCAGAACAATAGCATCTAAAAAGGTTGTGTCTGAACGAGTCATAATGAAGTGGTCTATATATCTTGTATGTTACATGTAAACTCCAAATATCAGTTTGTTGTGGATGAGAAACACAAATTTGAATTCAAATAATTTGAGAGTGATCCAGAACTACGAAAAGGACAACAAGATATAGGTGTTGCAAGAAAACTAGTAACATATAGGAATAGTAGGTACTATAAAAGTTCTAATGTAAGATGAGTACAAAATTCGTGTACCGGTCTCTTTCCGTGATATTAACTACAAACTGTTGAGATGTAAACGGAAGCTCTCTAGCTGTGTAGAGAGATTTCCTACCATCATAGGCAGGATTTAGCATTCCTAGATTTGACTCTTTGTAGAGGTTAACCAACTCTTTAATGATCTTCCGACAACCAGCCCTACTTGTTACATCTGGGCTTATAAAGACCTGCCAAAATTTAAGTAATTACATTAATCAACTAAAAGACTGTTAAATTTACTTTTAACTTAAAAACCATTAGTTTGAAAATGCATTCCGATTTTTTTAGCTCAACTTTTACATCCAAATTGGATAGAAGATTTAACATAATATCCAATATTATATTTAACCCATTCCAAATAACATTTGCAAAAAAGTATGATAACAGGTTAACGTAACCTTGATAAATTTTACTGTAAGAAATTGAGACTTGACAGGGTTAGTAAAATAAAATGAACATCACTCAGAATTGCATATATCAACATAGAGGGCTAGGCCAAAAATTACAAATGAGAGATAATTCATCAGCAATCAATAAATACAACAATTTAGAAATAAAGGCATTCAAGCATCTAGCAGAAAAGCAGCTGGAGTGAAAAAACCCTTATGATCCTTTGAGTCGACACACTCCAATTGTAAAGTATAGAACCAAAATGAACAAATATCAAAAATATATAATCAATCAAAGCAACGTGAGCATCAAAAGAGGTGAAAATAATCAGATTAACAAAAAAAGGAAGAAAAAAAAACAACTAAAAAACCTAGCAAAAGCAACAGCCAATAAAATGCAACCCTGTACAAAAAACATAAAATATACATTATTTATTACCTTAGTGGACTTAACAGCGTTTCTAGACAAGTCCCATACATGAAGCAAGAAATCACCGCTGACATTACTATTGTAGTTTTGCCCCCCTTCGTAAATTATGTATATAAAAATCCTAATCCACATTCTTTACTCCACCTTCCAAAATTCAATTCTCGGAATTAAACTTTCTGTCATAATTTTATTCTAGGTGTGCTTTTTAACAGTAGGCAATACAATGTTAGGTAGTCTAGGGAAACCAACAAAATAGACTAATCCAACTTATGTGCTATTAAATTTACTCACGAACAAATATGTTGTTAAATAGTTATAGGGTCGGAGGACATTTAACCAATTGGAAACATATATGAAGGATGCTATGAACAGTCACAGCGACTGTCCATGTTAATCGCGCTGCTACTGGTCCATGTAATAACATGGATCCCACAAGCATATTAAAAATTGTTACAATGTATTAATTTATAAACTACCTGACCAATCAGCAGGCAAGTATAGGCTTTTGAGCGACTGCTCCTAGCAACGCTCAACATATATTAGCACGCAACAATTAACAGACTTTTACTCTTAAAAACCTAAGAACCTACATGCATCTCAATACAAAATAAACTTCATATTTTAATTCTTACATTTTCCATGAGCACTACTTAGGTGCTGATTTTTTAACAATAGAATCATTAGCTATAAGTAAAATCTGCTGTTATATTTAAAAAAAAAAAGATAACCGTCATTTATACCACCTGCAAACTACTCGATGTCCTATTCACTAGAAAAATGAAAATGCCTTTTATTTCAATAGGAAAATTCTGAAAAGTTGTATTTTACAACCGCAATTTACCAAATGTAATGTGATAAATTGTATTTAAAAACTAGCAACATTCAAACGAAATGGGAATAAATTGACTACAAGCATATAATATGTATTAGACATAATTGAAAAAAACAAAGCATATACTATTATTTGAAAAATAAATGAGCAAAAACATAAATATACAAACAAATGATCATAAAGATAAATATGGATGTACTGCTCTTCAGCACAACAAATTATAAGTTAATCGTTCTAATATGAAGTAAAAAATCATCCAAAAGTAATTTGTCAAAGCTTAGCTTCAACACAATAACAACGCCAAGGTATAAATCTACATCGAAAGTTTTCCAAGCTTAATTTCCAGCTAAAAGTATTAAGTTCTATAATAGGAATAAACTAAAGCAACAGCGATAAGACAAATGTTAAATAAAACAATCTTACATCGTAATGATGCAGATCCCGATCTGCAACTTGAACCAAAAAATGATTTGCTCGAACGACACACCTCGTCCCAGCGGTACCAAATCCAGGTTGATTTGGATGCTTTAGCGCCTTACTTGAAGAAGGCGCAACATATATAATGCATGTAAATGCGATCTTTGTTTCAAACAGAGCTTCATTTTTAGTATAAAACTTGAATCTAGCACTTAATTCTTTCTTGACAAGATTGGTAATATAAGAGTATCTCCAATAGAAGCGCATTTAAGCTTTAAATTCAGCAGGGAAGAAAGCAGACATCTCGAATGGAAGATTTGGTATCCAAATACGAATCCAAAATTAGCATTTCATTCGCAAAATCCAAATCAAAAATTAGCATTTCTTTCGCGAAATCCAAATCGACTAACTTAAACAAGTAATCGGAAGATTTGGTACCTTAATAATGAGAAGGCGTAGAGAAATCCAAATCGCAAAATCAAGGATGAAATTACGGACGAAATTCAATTTCTAGGTTTTTTTCCTGTTAGGAACATGGAAATTTTTTTGGGGAAAACGCTTGGAAACGAAGTGGAAACTAATGTGTGATTCGAAAATGTTTTGACCCCTAAGTAACTTGACAGTAAAATAGCATCGGCCAAAAAAAATTGATGCAAATAAAGGTAGTTGCACCGGTTGTAAATAAAACTGATGCAACTAACACTATTTGCATCGGTGTATTTTCTTCGGTTGTTGACGATAACCGATGCAAATTGTATTTTTGTACTATCTACTGCTTTCCACATACCAAATGCACCGGTTGTTAAAATGTAACCGATGCAAATACTTCTATTTGCATCGGTTCTGGTAACAACCGATGCAAATGAGGTGAAGCAACATGCGTATTTTGTACTAGTGATATGTGTTAAGAATTATAATAGTGGTTTGTGTGTGTGTGTGTATAGGCTGTGTACATAAGTCCAAGCAGCCGCATACACCCTTGTTTTCATATACAAATTTTCTGCAAATGTTATAGTCTACGCATATATATATATATATATATGCTTTGTTGCATATTTTTTTTTTTGAATTAAAGGGTATAAGGCCCAAGGCCCAAAGAAAAAATACAATCGGGTTAATACCCGATTATTACAAAACCTCACTACTAAGGTTTCAGCCGACACAAAGAAACCCTAATAACAAAAATTGCAAGAGATCTAGAAATGGCGGAAGCTTGCGAGCTTCATCCATACTCTTTCGTTCCACTTTTCTCCCCTCTTTCCCAAGAAGACATACTTCTCTTCTAAACAATTTACAGCACTTATGTTGTTCAGATCTCTGAATTGCTCAGTAGATCTGAACTCGTTATGCCCAGCGATTGAATAGTCCTTCCAATTATTTGATGCTTGAGCTTTGCGAAGGCGAAAGTTGTCAACTTTATCAGAATTGCTCTGGTGAAGTTGCAACTACTTTGCGATGACTTTCGGGTTGTGCAAGTACCACTCCATATGCTTGTTACCCGCTTCTCTACTCCACTACACGGCTAAAAGGGCATATTTTGTTTGATGTTTAACTTTTTTCTTTGATTTACGAGCATAATTCTGTTGTCCGACTCTATCAGTAACTACCTTTGCTCTTTAGTAAGTTTTGCTTTGTTGTGATTGCGATTGTTCCTTTCTTTCCATATATGATAGATAGTAGTAGTAAGAAGGATATTTGCAAAGTCTTTCTCTAGAGATTTGCCTTTGAAATTAATGTTGATATGTTGTACTGCATGATTAAGTTCCATTAGCCCATTGTTCTGGATTCCCAATGTTGTTTGAATTTGACCCCATATATAATAGGCATGACTGCATTCAAAAAATATATGATTAATACTCTCATCCTCACTGTTGCATAAGGAACAAAGTGTTTTAGCATTTTTATCCCACTTTTTTTATCCTATCCAAAGTTGGTAATCTGTTATTTATAGCAAAATATGAACAGATTGCCATCTTGGGATTGTTTACTTTGTTCCAAATGCAATGATACCGGTCTACTATAGACTGTTTGTTCCTAATCCACTCCCAGGTTTTTTTAAAAGAGAACTTCCCTTTACAACTAGCAGTCCACTCCCAGTAATTAGTCTCAGCATTAGAATCAATGGGAATACTTCTGATAGCATTCTTATGTGGGTTAGTAATGGGATGTAGTTGAGGCTGCCATTGATTATCTTTGATAATCATGGAAACATTTCTATTAGCATTGCCAAAAATTACTAAATTATCCCATCCAATTCTATTTACAAAAGAATCATGCTGAAACCATGGGTCAAACCATAGATTAGTTTCATTCCCTGATTTAAAAATCCTTTCTAAAATAGGTTTACCAATATTTCTACATTTTAAAATCTGTTTCCAAGCATTTGAATGATTATCTTTAGGTAAAATATTCCAAAAATTACCTTTTTTGAGATACTTATTCTTCATCCATTTTGACCATAATGATTCAGTGCTCAGGAATCTCCAAAACATTTTTAAATGGCATGTAATACTTAAATCATTCAAATTTCTAATACCCATCCCCCCTTCTTTTTTGGGTTTACAAATTTTTTCCCAACTGATTTTATGGTAACCTCCTTTCCACAGGAAATCAGCACATCTACTTTCTAATTTCTTAATAGATGTAGCTGGGATATGGAATGTTTGAAGCCAGTATAAAATAATGGCATAAATAACAGTTTTAATCAATTCCATTCTCCCAGCTACGGAAAGGAGTTTACAAGACCATGTCTCCATTCTTTCTTGAATTTTTTCAATAAGCATAGAACAGTCACTGTCTTTGATTTGGTTAACAGAAAGAGGTAACCCTAAATATTTAATTAGCAATTTTCCCTCAGTAACATGCAATATGTCTAACATTTCATTTTTATATTTACTTCATTTACTAAAATATGCTTTACTCTTAAGCTCATTCACCTGCAAACCTGCATACTTATGTAAATTCATAAGAATTTGAGAAATAGCATAACCATAAATATTATTTCATTGATTTTGAAATTTTGGGATTGATTAAGGGAAAATCATTATGGGTTGAAATGATAAATCCAAGCGATTTTCATTGATTTTGAAATTTTGGGATTGCGGGTTGAAATAATATATACCCGTAAATATTAAATTATTGCGGATTGAAATGATAAATATCCGTATCACTTGACCATAGGATAGAAAATTATATATGGACACTGTTGGTCTATTTTTGAAATGATTTCCAAAGTTTGAAAGGAAATATATGGGTTTTAAATAAATATTAATTTTTAAATATAATATAAAAGTTTTATTTTAATTTTAATATGTGTATAAATTTAGATTTTTAAATTATATGTTTGGAAATATTAAAATTATAAGTTAAAGTTTTAAAATTTAATTTATAAAATTCTACTTACAACTTTATTATTTTAAAAAATATATAAAAATAAGATTTAATATAAAATAAATTTAATAATAAGATGTAATTTAATAAAATTTAATTTAATTATTATATAATATGTTAAGCATTTATTTAAATTTATATTGGTATTTAACAAAATAATTTTTTATAACTTAAATAATAGAGGTTGGGAAGATAAATTAATGTTGACTTGTAATTTAAATTGGTTAATAATTGAATTTAAATAAGAATTGATTTGAAATTATTGATTTTGAGATTTTGAAAGGTATGATTTATAACTTGTTTGATAATAACTATTAAATGAATATTCTCAACTTTAAATAAAATTGAGACTGAATATTTAATATTGATTTAAATTATAAATTGAGATTTTATTGTTATTAAACCGATTAAGTTAATATTTTCCAATTTGAATAAAACTAGAGTAAAGTGTTGAAATATAAACGAAACTTATATTGAAAATGTTTGAATATTTAAACTTTGAGTCTTATTGGAATTGAAATGATAGTTCAAACCTGGATCAAAAATCGATAAAAATTGAAATGGTTTATTGAGAATTTGAATTGAATCTTTAACCTTTTAAATTGAAAGTGTTGAGCAGGGATTTATTTAAATTGAATTTTGGAATTTAAGCTGATTTGAATCGATTTGTGAAATTAAAGGAAAATATTTTTATTATATAAAGTATTTTTAATATATATAAATTATTTTAATATAAAAACTATTTTAATTTATAACTATTTTAATATATACGCTATTTTCAATATTTAAACTGTTTAAGTTGGAAGTGTTATTGATTTCAAAAGTGTTATGGTTTCAAAAGCGTTATGATTTCGAAAGTGTTATAATTTCGAAAGTGTTATAATTTTGAAAGTGTTATGATTCTGGAAATGAATATTATTTAAAGTGAATAATGATATCGAATTGATATGGTTTTGAAATGAATATGATATTTTGATATGAAGTATGAACCATTTGAAATGAAATGACCACGGTGTGAAATAAGCGTTTGGTTGTTAAAGAGACCAGGATCGGATATTGTCATACTCTCTGCCAATACCAAAAACCACTTTAACAACTGTGTACGTGGTGGACATTCTAGAACGAAGTAGGATGATTTGGCGATGATTCTATATGAGGTTTTAGCGCAGCCTTGACTCTCGTGAGTCGGATTGATGTGGCTAAAACAGGAGCCACGCCGGGCCAAGTGAGGTCATTCCTCCGATCGGACACATTTCTTCGATACCATTCTATTACTTTGTGATTTGATTGGGTGCACCTTTGATTTGGGAGTGTGTCTCGAGGTGGGCGGTAGTAGCTGCTATGTGTTACCACCAGTCCAAATACGCAAACGGTATATCTACCCTGGCATTGCCTCGCGTGCCTTGTCACATGCCCTATCGTGCCTTCTACAAGTTTGTTTTGTGTCGTACCTATGGAGTGCTCCCTGATAGCCCACCTGCGGGTGGAGTTTACAGTATCTGTATAGACTACAGCATTATATAAAATGAGTTAAGGGGGATATGGGTAACGCCTTAACGCTATTTTAATACTTTACTTTACTGTAGACATTATTATAATAGCGTATATAATTACATAGTAGATAGTTCCACGGATCCTTAGAGGATGGAAATCCCAAACATCCTTTAAGTTACTTGTATTTCAGTTGTCATTTCACTTGAGTTGAATTTATTAATATAAGAATGTTATCCTGACTCGAGTGTTTTGTGTTTTGCTTTATGCTCGGGTCAGACTGAGTGACATAGCACTTGAGACTCGCCTTTGGAGTTGGAGCTTCGCTTGAAGATCGGTCTTTGTCTATTCAGCTCTCTAGTTACTTTCGTTATTCTCGTTGTTTTGTGCAGTCTTGTCAGTATAATGGTATTTGAGACTACTTTATATTTACAATAGAATCAGAGTTATACATACAACAGGTATAATAGGATAATGCAGCGGAACAACATGATGTAGTGAGATAAATATGATAAATAGTAATAATGTACTAAATCTTCGTCTACGTCCTCCAGAAAGATAGTCTTCAATACTGAAAAGCTCAGGCTGACCCGAGCATAAAGAAAAAACAAAACACTCGAGTCAGGATTAACATTCTTATGTAAGTAAATCAACTCAAGTGAAATGCATCAATAACTCAAAGGATGTTTGGGATTTTAATCCTTTAAGGATCCGTCAAACTATCTACATATATAATACAATATGCTACATATATAATGTCTATCATAAAGTAAAGTATTAAAATAGCGTTAAGGCGCTACCCATATCCCCCTTAACACATTTTTATATAAGCATCGTAGTCTATACAGTACTGTAAACTCCACCGTAAACTGGTGGGATATTTAAGGAGCACTCCATAGGTCCGACACAAACCAAAGTCGTAGTAGGCTCGATCGGGAGAAATATGACAAGGCACGTGAGGCAATGCCTAGGGTATGATTCTACCGTTTTGCACTCCCGGACTGGTGGTAACGCATAACAGCTACTACCACCCACCTCGAGACACACACCCATAATTAAATCGAGGGTGACCACTAATCAAATCACAAAGTAATAGATATGGTTTCGAAGAAGCATGCTCGATAGGGGGAGCGACCCCACTTGGCCCGGTATAGTCCTGTTTTAGTCATTTTAATTATGACCCGAAAGTCAAGGCTATCCATCATCGTTCTCTTACTTTAATCATGTAGAGTTCACCAAACCATCCTACTTCATTCTGGATTCTCCACCACGTTGTTAAAGTGGTTTCGGTATTGATAGAGAGTATGTCAATATCTGACTCCGGTCTCTTTAACAACCAAATGCTTATTTCGCACCGTGGTCATTTTATAAAACATTTTCATAATTTAAATCCTAAGTTAGAATTTAAATCAATTTCTAAAATATTTAACTTCAGTTATATTTTAGTTTGAAAACCCTTAACTTACAATTTCTATCAAATCAAGTTATTACACTTCAAAATCTTATCTTTTGGAACTCTCATAAACAAATAGATTTAATAATCTTATTTGAGTTCAATTCTTTAAACTAGATTAAATCTACAGTTTAATCTTAATCTCTCTTTCTTATTTTTTTTAAAGTTGTTATAAAAATCTATATATATTATATTAAATTAAACTTTTTAAATAAATATCTTAAAAAAATATTAAGTATTTTATTAAATTAAAATTTTAAAGCGTTTTATTTTATATTTTACTATTTCACCATTTTATATATTTTAAAATTAAATAAAATTATAAGTCAAAATCTTGAAATTTAACTTTTAAAACCTTAACTCATAAATTAACTTTAACACATATAATTTAAATTTAAATTTTATTTTATTTAAAAAAAATATAATTTAAATAAATCTTTTAATTAATTTTTTTTAAGAAATCAAATTTATTAAATCAACATATTTTATAATTTAGAAAAATACTTTAAAATCGACCAACGGTGTCTGTATATAGTTTTCTACTCTACGGCCAAGTGATTAGGGTATATATCATTTCAACCCAAAATAATTAAATTTACGGGTATATATCATTTCAACCTGTATCCCAAGTCAATTTCCTAATCCAAAAAGCCATTCGGGTATGTATCATTTCAACCTATAGTGATTTTCCTAACTAACATATAAAGGGAACTTGCAGTGTGATTGAAACAAATAAATAACATAACATATCATTGCATAACATATCATAACATGAATCATATAACATATTACATAACATAACAACTCATCATGTGACATAAAATATACTACTTAACATAACATAACATACATGTGACCTAAACATATTACTAACATAACATATATGTGATTTAACATATTACCAACACTAACATAACATATTATGTGTCAAAATAGCATATCATGTCATATGGTTGACATAGCAAAACATGTAACATATAGTGGATCATATCATGTCATATGTCATGTTAAATACCACATAGTGAACATTTAAAATCATATCAAATCATATAATTATAAGCTAACAAAATTCATAACTAAACAAACATTTCCAAGTCATTTCCTATGATATTCATTCACTTATTCATACGAATATTAATCATGAGTGATTTCTCACCTTTCGTGGCTAACGAAGGTGACAATTTTTCAAACAAGATGGAGATAGAGATCACAAGCAACCAACACAAGATCCAAGCTATCACACACACGAATATGCTGACTCAACAAACTATATATATTTTTTCTCTTTTTTTTCTTTTTTTAGTGGAAGAGGTTCGGCCAAGCAAAGGAGAGACAAGGGAATTGACGGCAAGGCAAGAGGAGGAGAGGAAGAGAGAGAGAGAAGAGGGAAAGAGAGGAGATGAGGAGAGATAGAAGAGGGAAAGAGAGAAGAGGAGGAAAGGGATAAGGAAGAGAAGGATTTGGGCTTTAGGAGATTGAAGGAAGAGAGGAGGAGCAATGGTGGAAGAGAAAGTTTTTGGTTTGAGAAAGACAGAAATGAGATAGCAGAAAGTTTGTACATAGTTTCTTTCTGATAAGGAGTTTGTACGTAGAAGATTAAAGTTTCTGAATTAAAGGTGTCAACTGAAGCCCAAGAGACTTCCTGAAAGCTCAAGAGTCATATACCAATTAAAATACACTAGAAAATACCATATGAAATACTATGTAAAATACACGCAATATACACTGTTATTTTATGCGAGTTTTTCACTGCAAATTACAAATTTAGAGCAATAGAAGTCCAATTTTGACGAAACGAAAAGTGGAGACCATCTCAGAATTCAGTCTAGAATTAGAAAAAAGAATAAATTTTAAATTTTCAAATTTTAAATTATCAACTCAAATTCAAATTTTGACTCAATTTGACCAAAAATTGAAATTTCACGAATATTTTCTTTTTATTAAATTTGAGATCTTAATTTTCCACGTTAATTCCAAGGTTTAAATATTACATTAATTTCAGTGTTCAATTACAATTGTAATAAATTCATTCATTAAAATTTATATCCCAATAAATTCTTTTATTTTTATTCTCACTCTTTTTATTGAATCAACTATTACCTTATGAATATAATTGATGTTAGTTTACATTTTATTACATTCATATTCTACAGTTATCATCTTTTACCCTATTAATTATAATATTTCAATTGCATTAATTTCATTAATTACCAATTTAATTTCAACTGATTAAATACTAAGGTGAGAATAAACAATTGTTATCCATTAGTAATTCATATCCATTAACTTATTGTTTACAACCAAGATTATACATTGCTTACCAAAACTGATTTCATATTCTATAATAAACCTATTTCAATTAATAACAGATAATTTCAATATTGAATCCAACATTTAATTTATTCCATATTTAGAATTATAATCAAATTAACTTTACGATTATTTCAATTGATTGAAATTACATTAAAATAGTTGTCAATAACATTCGAAGAACATTATTAAATCATATTCTAATTATTTTTCTCATTAATTAATCATAAATTTTAATTTCTCATAATATTAAATTCCAAAATCTTATTTAATTTAATATTTTTAATTATAAAAAATACGGGTCGTTACACTCTCCCCCACTCAAAACTTTTCGTCCTCGAAAACGGGTTAAGTACGAAATTTAACACATGATATATTTTATTCAAACAATGAACTTATAAAACATTAAAATCTTATTTACAAAACTTTCACTACGCTTATATTACGCCACTCCGATATCGGTTTACAGAAATTAAAACTTACTCATAAAAACAAGCACAAATACACAACATACAACAATCATATGCAATCAAAACAGTAATAACAATGGTTTACAATAGATTATTCAACCATTAATATTCATTCTATTAGATCATAATTATATCAATTTACATTACCTAATATCCATATTTAATTTATACACTTCATTTCTTATTAACATCCAACTTTTATTACCATTTGATTGGTTTGCTTCAAATTTATTCACATCTATTTCATTCGCATTCAATTTATTCAATTCAATTTGTGAAATTCCAATTGTTTCACTTCTTGTTTAACATATTCCATATAAATCCATTTGTAACACGCCACATTTTTTTATATAATTAAAATTTAACGAATTACGATAAGTGGTGAAAATAAATATTTTTGGAATTATTGGAATATGGCTTTGGAACTTGTACCATCGCATCCGGGGCGATTTTCTGATCAATTTCCATATATAACTTGTCAAAATCTGAACCAATATGAAGAAGTTATGAACGAAACAAAAATAAGAAACAAAATGAAAAATAATAATAATAAATATATACGCATATGGGCCGACCATAGGTCGACCCAGTGGGCACGTAGGTCGACCGCACGGTCGACCGGTGCTTAGAGGCAGTCGATCGCCCGGTCGACCCGCGTACGACCCGGACGAATTTTCATCCAGGTACGTACAGTGACGTGTTTTCTCGTTTTTGCGCGATCTGAGCCATACGTTCTTCGATCCTACGGCTCCAAACGACCCTGTGACGTGGTGGCTCCAGGTTCAATCCAAGAATCCAACGGTTTGAGGTCCCCAAGCTCCAATATAAATAGGACCCTAGGCCTAGCTATCTTCTCACAATTAAATTTTCTCCCATGGGTTTATTGCCCAAGGCTGAACTCTAAATAGAAAATATTTCTTTGGGTTCTTGACCTAAGGTTGAAGCCTAAAAAGAAAATAATTTCTAGGGAGAAGATCTTCTAAATTAAAATATTATACACCTTGGAAGAAGGGGATCAAAAGGACTGTGGAGCCAAGCGGAGCACAAGTGAAGCTAAGGACGACATGTGAGTGGATTTATTTATATATCTTTTAAGTTTAAGATATATTATCGTTAGATTCCCGTTTAGAAAATTTTATTCAGTAATTAATCATATTAATTAAATTATGCTGAACTATAAGAAAACTTGTAGTTTATTTACAGTATTAGTATTTATACACTATTTTCTATGTCTTATTTACATCTTTTTCTACGTTTTGGATTTTTATGCAAGCATCAGTTTTCTTCCATCTTCTCCTTTTTCTTCGCATATGGATTAGAATAGATTAAACGCGAATATGGATTAAATAATTAAGAATACTGAAATGAAGGAAATTAGATGCAAAATAATAAAAGTTGAGGAATATAATTACTGTAATAAATTGCATTAAAACGAGAAAAGTTAATTTGGGAGTAATTATTAAATTAATTGGTTGGTTTAGAAAATAGGATACATTTCCATAACTTAATATCTAATGATAATGATAAATGTAACTACCAGAATAAAAGAAATAAAAAGGGGGAATTAGTGTAAAATAGAGAAACCACTGTATTTTACACTACTCCAAAATAGTAAAAGAGATATCTTGCAGTTACGGATTATTGTTTATAGTATTATCCAATATTAAGATATGGAAATGGATTATATAGTTTTCATAACCAACCAAATAAAACATAATTACTTCCTAAAATAGTAGACAATAAAGTAAAGTATGATTTGAAACAAGAAAATTATGAATTTAAGAATTTGAGGCTATAAAAAAATTAATGAGCCTAAGTCTGCATTTACTGCGCAAGCTATTTAACTATGCAATTATTATGATAAGTGGATTATGTAATTTTAGAGAATTAAAGAAAATTCTATATCATAATAAAAGAAGGCAGACTAGAGCAGATAAGAAACGCTTGTAATTACATAACGGACTATAAATGAAGAAAAGTAACAATTACAAGTAGAATTATAACATAGGTTATAATTATGAAATAAGAACGAAAAAGCTTATCCTGAGACTTATAACAAAGTGAATATTAGGCTCAGGTCCCTAATAAGTTTCAAAATACACAAAAACCCCACTAAAAAAAAGTATGTAAATTAGGTCCCTAGAATTAAGTTACTAAGTAATTGCATATAGTTATGCAATTATTCACTGAATAATTGCAGACATTTATGCAATTATATCCAAAACTTGCATAAATTTATGCAATTTTTTCGGTGAATAATTGCGGAAATTTTTGCAATTTTTTTGATGAATAATTGCGGAATTTTTCGTAATTTTTTGGCGAATAATTGTGGAAATTTCCGCAATTTTTCGTTGAATAATTGTGGAAATGTCTGTAATTTTTTGATATAATTGCATAAATGTCTGCAATTATTCACTAAATAATTGCATAAGTGTATGCCATTATTCAGTAACTTAACTCTAGGGACCTAATTTACAAACTTTTTTTTACTGAGGTTTTTGTGTATTTTGAAACTTATTAGGGACCTGTGCCAAACTGTCCCTATAATAAATTGGTAAGCAATGATAGTAAAGAATAATGATAGAAGCTTATTTAAACATCTTATATTACGTCGATAAGCAAATAAAACAGAAATAATAAGAGGCTTATTTTATTGAACTTAAGGATTTATATATTAAGTTAAATAAGCAAGACAATGAATGTGGCTCATACTAACAGCATTCCCTATTAGACATATAGTTATCTCACAATAGTTAGAAGTGAGACGAGGGCAAGAATATGCTAATTTAATTAAAATAAATAGCCAACAAAATAAGAAAGCAAACTAAACGCAAATTAAAAGATTAGACTTATGGTCTAATAGAAGAATCGAAATGTGTTTGGAGCAACCCAAGGGATGAAGCGCCTAATGAAGCGGTTCATCATGGATTTTAGCAATGGAAAAGCACGTCCAACTTAGTATTTTTGGGCTTCAAGGAAGTACGAGATTTCAACGGGTCGTGAGGATACTCTAGGATGGCCCTTTGGGTAGGCCTAACGAAGCTGTATCCCCGGAGGCAGGTCTGTAGGTGTTCCATTAAGAGAGTATGCCTTGACTGCATTTGCATTGTAGGCCTAACAAAGCAGACCTTTGTAGGCAGTCAGAAGGGCTTGGTGTTCGGAGTAGGGTATTCGTATGTCCAGTACTTGCAAGTAAGTTTAAGGATAGTCACATGCGGATATCGGCCAGCATCAAGACCAAGAGCGATTTCGGGAAAGACTAGAGTTAAACCAACATGCCAATGATTCTTTCACTATCGAGACATTGGATGGGGGGCACCGCCAATTGGATGTTAGATTGTTTGCAGTAGGGCACGACCACTTAACTCTTTAGAAGTCTTTTGATTAGTTGAGGGGTGGCTGCATAGGGCCATAGCCACGATGAGAAAGAGACAGACCAACTAGAATATCTATATTGTAGGACTAACAAAGTAGTCCTTTACAGGTATAGAAAATCCCCGATCGAGTTCCATACAAGGTAGACTTTGTTGGCAGGATTTAGATAGTAGACAAAACGATTACTAGTCCTCAATGTACGCACTGGGTGGTATATTGTGGATGTCCGAGCACTACTATAGACTGGTGTGGACGCGATTTACGTATTCATAGTAAGTAGTGGAGCGTCTGTATTGTAGGCCTTATGAAGCAGTCCTTTACGGATGTAGCTACGAAGCGCTCGCGAAGCAAGACGATGGAGTATCTGTATTGTAGGCCTTACGAAGTAGTCCTTTAGAGATATAGCCATAGAGCAAGATGATGGAGCATCTGTATTGTAGGCCTTACGAAGCAGTTCTTTACAGATGTAGTTACGGAACGCTCTCGAAGCAAGACGATGGAGCCCTTTTCGAGGGGGATACGGAAGGTACCATGGGTGGTACCTAGGACCAATATGGTCATTGGGCATGTAGCTACATATATGTATATATTAGTTATTAGGTTTTAATCTACTATGGAGTAGATGGGCACGATTCTCGAATAGAGGTGAGAATATTATAACCTAATAAACCTAATATAAGAGTAAATGGAAATAAAACTATATATGTAGAATTAAGCCTAGAAGTATATAATTTATCCATTCACCTGAACTTTTGTTCTGACCCCTTCCTCATAACATCCTACAGGTTAGGTAGATGGCGGAGACTTCTCATCTATGTGACACTTGCTTAGAAAGTGTTATTATTTGGGTGAGTATTTACTTACTATTATATTTTAATCAATCCGTTGTGAGATAATTAATTAAGCTCTGATATATTTATCTTTGCCTATTTGCAGGATACCAGATACCCACCTCAGACTTCAATGGGCTTGGGTTTCAGCATTTTTGCAAAAAATCCAGACCACTGGAGTTTGGGTTGTTAAATTTGATATCAGAGCCTAGGTTTAGATCCTTAGGTAGATAGTGAGTGAACGTATTTGTATTTTTAATATATATATACACACACACACTCTTAAAACCCCAAAGAGAAGTCCATTCTTTCGAGTAAACCAATATTTAGAGAAAGTTTGGAAAACAATCTAGTGTATCAAAACTTGGAGTAAGGGAATTCCAGAAGCAATAAGACTTAGAATGGCAAAGGTTTTTGGATTCAGTAGAGAATATTTGGAAAGGTGAAAGCAAATTAAAAAGCCACTTTTTAGGCTAGCCTAGCAAATAAACTCTTAAGAATTTGGAAAGTTTTTGGAAGATTTTCAAGTTTGAAGTCTAGAAGTTTACAGCCTTATAATTGTATTAGTTTAAATATGGAAAGTTGGAGAGAAACAACTTTAAAGCATTTTTGAATTTGAAAATAGAGAAATATATAATTTAGGAAAATATAGGTATTATTAACTTTAATTGAAAACTAGTATTTTGGGCTGTAGTGACGATGTTTTACGCAACATCTGTCTTAGCCAAGTAGAAACGTATTTTTGAAACCCTTATTTAAGTACGAAAAGGTTTATAAGTACGTAAAAATATTTTTCTGGCTGTAAAGAAATTAAAGCTGTTTTGAAAAAGAATTTTTATGGGTTGGGCGAATTGAGTGGTTGGAGCAAGTTTATGGACATTAATATAGATTCAGTTGAAGTATGGAAGACGTCAAGACTCCACTCGGAGGGTGGAGAGCGGGCAAGGATATTTAGCCAAAGTCGTAACCGTGACTCAGACAGCCGATAATAGATAGCATTTACTTAGGCTTGAATTAGTTAGGGAGGAGATGGACAAGGCAAGCATGCCATAGAAGTAAAAAAAAAAGCGGCGTGTCTCACTAGATTTCTAAGTGATTTAAGATGGCAGATTATTATTCATACCAGGCTTTATGTTTGAATCAAAGTTTATGTTTTGCCCTTAAACTCTCGGGTACTCAATTGATTTTGAGTAGTTTGAAAGTTGAGGTTTTCAAGTACCTCTTTAGACGAATAAGTTTTCGGAGACATGTAGGAGGCACGATAGCTATCAAGAGTTCTCTTTTATTTTGATCCGCTGGGTTGTTGTTGTAAAGGTAAAGTGGTTAAATTTCCTATATATATACTCTGATCATCCAAGGGGGCATCTTCATATGTCGCTCTTGGCGTATGTTGTAATAAATAAATTTTCTCTGAACATGGTACTCGTATTGGGATTATGTAATGAATTTGAAATATTTTGAAATGGAATGAGAAAGTCATTTTTTGATTAATTTTTTTTTTCATATCCATGTGTTTCTGTTATATCAATGTACCTAACATTACCGTATTTAGTCGTCGAGGATTAATTACTATGGATGACTGCAACATCCATAGCCATTAGTTTTGGGCCTCCAAGTGGGGGATGTTATAGCTATATCCCTGCTTTATTCTCACTATAACTTTGTGCACCTCCATCGCTATAGAAACGCTAAGCATTTTAGTTACACAGGGTATTAGAGCTTAGGTTACCTGATCAATAGGGATAGATATATGTATGAGTTGCATAATTGTTATTTTTGAAAGTATTTTTAAAAAATATACTATATGTAAACACGTGCGCGTGCACACATACTTAATTTGATCTTTTCAAAAAAAATACTTAATTTGAATTTACTTTATAATTTCCGACCATAGAAGTAATTGCGGCATATTCTTAAAGAATGGACAAGGCGACTGTAGGTTGGAAAAAGTGATAAAGTAAGGAATGGGAGACAAAGGTTGTATTGTAAGGAATGTAAATGGAAAAGATTGTACCTCTAAGATTAATAGGGCAATAAATGTGAAATAAATAGGAAGTTACAAGGATCTAATAAGGGTATAAATGGACTAATTAAAGAGACTATTAGGGTAATTATGGAAGGATAATAAGAAAGATTGGAATAAATAAATAAATGACTTTAGAAATTATCGGGTTAGAATAATATTTATTTATTACGGACAATCAACATTTTTAAAAATAGCGAATAAGCATGTTAGGTAGTAATTAATTACTACAAAGTAGTATAGTTGCAAACATCCGAAAGTAAGGGATAAAAGAAGAAGAAAATGCAATATAGAAGACAATCATTAAGACAATTTCTAAAATCTAACTCCACGTGAAGGATTTGATAAAAAGATCTTCTTTGGAAACTTCCTTGAATGGATTTTCAAAAAGATTTGTTAAAAAGTTGTTGTTTTGAAAAAGTAAGAAAATTTGAAAAATCATAAATTAAAAAGAAGTTATGGAGTAAAAAGTTCTGATTAAAAGGCTTTTGAAAAAACAGAGGTGTTTCATTTTTGAAACTCTTAGTTTAAAATTTTGGTTGGGTTAAAAAGTTTCCAGTTTAAAGATTTTTCGATAAAGGGATTTTTCTTTTTTTGAAAATAAATGTAAAATAGAGAGTAGGTTGGACTTGATGATTTTTTCTATTTCATAAATTTGGAAGTTCTTTAAAAACCCTTCTTCTAAAAAAACAAAAACAAAAATGGAACTTGATTAAAATGATGTAGAAGTCATTTGTAAGGTTGCAGAATAGGGATCTTAAGGATAAATTAACACCAGAAGGGGATGAATAGTGTTTTCTAATTTATATAAATCCTTTTGAAATCTTTGGAAATTATACTTAGAATTATGCAATTATTAATCATAGAAACAATCATAGAATCAAAACACAGATAAAAGTAAATGTAGTAAAAGTAAAAGGAAAGAACACACCGGGAATTTATACTGGTTCGGAGTTACCCTATATCCAGTTCCGCACAATTCCTTGTACGGATTTCTTTTCAACTAGTAAATGTAAATACAATCTTGATTTCAAGGCCACGAGACACAACCTCTAGAATCCCGACCTCTAGGTAGAGTCACTTGATTTACGGGCTACAAGCACACCCACTAGATTTATGGGCTACAAAGCACACCCAATTTATTTATGGGCTACAATCTCACCCATAAGTATAACGGTTTGATTTGATAGATTTTTGTAGACTCAGATCTTCAATCTTGATTACAAATGATCCTATAACTCTTGAATAGCACTTTGATTTTGATTGGAGTGAGATAGATGATTGAAATCAGAGAGCAAATGATAGAGAATCAAACTAACGGTGATTGAGTTTGATTCTGGTTGAAATTCGACAGAGTATGGTTATATTTTTGTGTAGAAAATGAAAGATGATAAGGAGGAGAGAAGAAGAATAAAAAATGATAATAAAATGCGTTGGGAAGACAGATATTTATAAAGGAATAACAGTCATGTCCGTTCGTGAAGAGATGCGACGAATAGACACTTCTTTTGAAATTTGATTTTTGAAAACCGCGGCTAGTATATCGACATATAGGGGTAGAGTATGTCGACATACTCTTTGTAATTTTGAAAAACACTTTAAAATGTTATTTTGAAATGTATTTCTTTGTAAAATAATTTGATACTTTGTAAACATGCTTAAATATAATTTATGCACTTTTAAATCATAATAAAACTTGAGTAGAATTATATAATAAGATTTTGAAAAATAAACCAATATAAATCAAAATTTAATAAAAACAATAACTTAGTAAAATATCAAAAAATTAAATAATATTTATAAGTATAAGAAACTGAAAACTACTTAAAAGTAGTCTTGAAAAGAATATTTAAAAACTTATTTAAAGAGAGAGAGAGAGAGAGATCTAGTGCTATCAAAATTTTAACATAATCTATGACTCTATAACTTATCTGGAATATCTTGAAGTCTTGAACTCTTCAATACTCATGAGTCTTCATTCTCTAGCTCTTGAGTCTCTATATCAACATCTTGAATCTCTCCAATCTTTACTTGATATTGTACAGTCTTCTTAAACTATCATCTGTCTAATATCCTGCACTATATATCTTGATAAAACATTAATATTTATATTTTATATGATTTCTTATAGTTGTTCTCATCAAAACTAATATCTCGGGTACTAACACCATTTAAGTAGGAAAAATATAAAGGTAATAATGGTAGATTTGGACAGGAATAGCTTTAGGAATTTATAAAATAGGGTTAGTAATCTAGTCAAACATAATGTAGGACAGAAGTGATGAAAATACGATAGGAAAATAATAGGATGGAAGTTATCTTTGTCTACTCCACTTTTCATTGTTTAAAGTTATAGAAGATGTATTTGAATGTTTCGAATTAAAAGACCAACTTTTAAATGAATAAAGCTTAAACGTAGAAAGTTTTTGAAAGAGGAAAATTATTTTGCTCCTTTTTGAGACAAAGCAATCCTTTTTGAATTTTTGACGGTTTGATTTAGAAAGTGAGTTTTTTAATGTTTTAGGTTAAAGACCCTACTTTTAAAAGAAGTAAGTCTTTGAGGAAAAAGTATTTGAGAAGGGAAATTGTTGTACCAAGCAATTTTAGAACCTTTAAATTTGAGGTTAAGAATAAAGCAGTGAACGTTTTGAAAATTGTGAAAAGTTGGATCCAAATATTCTTGGAAGTTTTTTGTTCAAATGTTTAATAAAAATGGAATAGATATATGGAATAAAATAAAACATGGTGTTTAGATGTTTTTAAGAATTCAATTCCCCGACTGTTTTTGAAAGTTCGAAATTCTTTTGAAAAATATGCTTAAAAGTTTTCTTTCAAGACGTGAAAATTCTTTTGCAAGTTTGAATTTCATATGTCGCATACTTGCGTAATATGGGTTTCTATGTTATATTTTATGGTTTTATAACGTGGTTGTTGAATGCGCGTTACATTATCTTCCCTTGGCGATTTCAGGAGCGAAATCCCTTTTGCGGGGGAAGGAGGAATGTAACACCCCATAAAATTTAATCAGAAATTAAATAATTAAAATAAGATTAAAAATGTAAATTTTATAGTTGGTGGAATTTGGTCATGGAAGTTGTACCATTGCGTCTGTGACAATTTTCTGATCAATTTCCATTTAATATGTTGAAATCAGAATTCAAATGGAGAAATTATGGATGTTTGAAGTTTTCGAATTTAAAATTTAAATATTTGAATTTGAATTTTAAAATCTGAATATGAAAAGTTAACGTTAAGAGAGGCTTAACATTTAAGTAAGGGTTAGATTTAACATGTAACGTTAAATTAAATAAAGTAATAAATATTAATAAAATTGAAGAAAACAAAACAACGCTCCAAAATAAAGGGGGAGCGGTCGACCTCTGGGCCTCGACCACTTATTGATAGTGGCGGCTAGGGTTTGGTGTTTTGAACATTCCAGATTTGTTTATTTTTAATATAACGATCGTCGTTCCTCCACCTCTATAAATAGACCCCTAGACGCCCCTTTTTCTGATAAAATTCTGTAGCAACGGCGAAGCTCTGTCAAATTTTTCCCTTAGGGTTTCAGAAACAGTAAACTTTCTGGTATGTAATTCTAATTTCTAATCTCTACTTTAAATTAAATTCTCATTCCTTCTTCTCATAATCTTCTGAAGTCTGAAATCTAATACACACATGCAAACAATCTATTTGTTGTATATTTAAAAAGGAGGAAGATATAACAGAGAATTAGGAGCAGTATAAATCAGATCTTATCATCATCTTCTTCTTCTTTAGATTCTAGAATTAGTTAGGATTTTCAGGTAAGAGGTTTAGATGTTTAATTCTTTTAATTTCTGGTTCTATTCCTCTCTAGTTTCTGATTCTAAATCTGATTTCTATATACAATCCACTTTGTTGTATATTCCAAAAGTGGGAGATCTAAAAGAGAATTAGGCGTGGTGGAATCAAATCCAGTTAGGAAGGAAAAAATTCCCTGTGTGTTGAAATATCAAGTTTTTCATATTTTTGTAATTGAATAGTATTTATTTAGATTTGATGTATGCCTTGTGAAAGTTAGGTAAACGAAAACATGACACTTAAAACCCCTAGAATTTCCATAAATAAATGTCAATCCTTGAATATGTTTGAATTTCATATGTTTTGTATTTTTTTGGCAAAGCATTTCATATGTTTTGTATTAATATAGTAGAATCAGATCTATGTTGAGATTTAACTAATTGATAATCTATCCTAGTTCATCTCTTTTGATTTATCTTGTAGTGTTAAAGGATTCTAAAAATAAATAAAGTTACAAATATTGTGCAAAGTATGACTTTTGATTAATTGTAGTTTGCACCACCTATTTATGTAAATTTAATAACTATGAATCCCTTTTTCACTATATAGTGGTAATTGTAAAAGTTAAATAGAATATAAAAGGTTTAAACTGTAAAACTTGTTTCTTAAATAGAGGAGTTAATTCTATTATATTAATATGAGATAAGTTTGGTATTATTCCTTTTTGTTTACTAGTCAATTGTTGGCTAAGGATATTACCTATATTTTTGTTTGGAGTTTAGGACTTGTATGAGTTTGACATTTAAATTAATAAGTGTTTTCCTTGTGTGTGATTGAAAATAGTTTAATTGAATCTCATGCGTAAATGTATATAATATTAACGTATTGATTATTAAAGTTAATAATAACGTAATAATTGTAGCGTATTGAACGTATTGATTAGAATTAATAGGACAATAAATAACATTAATCTCTTAGGAAGGTAATAATGATAATTATGGGAATTAATCCATAATTAGAGGCGTAATAAGGGGATATCTTATATGGCCTCAACTGTTAATCGTGCAGGATGGTATATGTATGTAATTGGTATACATATAAGGTAGGACTAAGTTATAGGGATGCGAGGTTAGTCCAAAGTTACATAAAAGTCTGCCCAATTAAATCTGGCCACCAGCGGTGTGGCTTTGCCGACTAATGTGGGACATCGCCTATAATAAAAAACCATAGTGGATGCGAGGTTAGTCCCAAATCCGTAGGGTAAATCTGCCCAGTCAATCTGGCTACCAGTACCTACGAATAGTCGGACTAATGTGAAACGTCACGAGTGGGTTATATGTCATAAGTTGCGCTTTTGGTATGGATGGTGAAATCCTTAGGAGGGGTCCGCTTCGGGTTAAAGGTATTAAGTGGCTATGGTAGGGTCTGCCTCTTTTTTAGGTGAAGTATTAAATGGCCTAATAGGATTTCTTATGATATTAGCTAGGAAGAACCATGAAAGGACCTGCATAGGGGTTGGGTCTTAAATGGAGGGATCTGCGTATTTTATAGGTCTTAAATGATCAAAGTATGCATAATTCCCATTAAAGAGGTATTAAGTGGTTCAAGTGCTTCCTTTTACATCGTAAACACTAGTTGTGTTAGAATTGCATAGTCAGACTAGAAGAGCCTTCAGGCTTATAGTCGGCTTTTGTATAGTCAAACTGGAAGAGCCTTCGAGGTTACAGTTGACTTTAGATGTATGTTATTATTTAATACGTAAGACATATTTCTTAACTAAATAATACCGCCTAAGTACAATTTTGGTGAAACTTGAGATTTTCATTTCCCCGGATATTTGTTGTTTTAACCCACTCCTCATTACAACACACAGGTTAGAGGAGGTAATGCTAATTTAGAAGATAGAGGTGAAGGTGAAGACTTGTTGTAGTTATCTATCCATTTATGCTTTTTAATTATTTTTATTGTATCCAGTTCAGACAGTTATGTTATTTTGGAATATAGTACCGTGGAGGTTTTATGTAGACATGTTGTAATATTTAACATGTTATGTCTCTGAAATGGTTTTGTTTATGAAATAGATGCTTGTTTCCGATATTATATTTTATCCATTCCATTGTGAGATTTTACAAGTATATAAAGATAGATATGTGTACTGTGTATTGTTTTAATTTTATCAACTTAACAACTTGCATTGAAATGGGCCTAAGGTTCGATGAACTTTTATTGGGTCGAAATTAGGTCTGTTTCGGAGAGGGTTGTTACTTTGAGTTTTCCATTAGTTTATTCTTTTGTTTAGTAGAGATGGATTTGAAATGAGTATGAAAACTTTGTGTAATATGTTATGCACTATATATAAGAAAAATTGATGCAAATAATTTTTTCACTGACTGGTCTTCTCAGGTCATATTTACAGTGTCTACTCTTATCATCTTTTTTTGTAGTGTCTAGTCTTATCATTTATTTTTTGCAGTCTCTAGACTTATCCACTTTGAGCAGAATTATTGCAGTTGCTATTTATCATTCAATTGTCATGCAAAAATGTTTGTAGTGTCTTGTCTTATCATATGTTTTCTGAAGTGTAGTCTAATCATCTTTTTTTTGAAGTGTCTAGTCTTACCATATGTTTTTTTGCAGTGTCTAGTCATATCATCTGTTTTTTTGCAATATCTACACTTATTCACTTTGAGCAGAAATATTACAGTTGCTATTTATCATTCAACTGTCATGCAAATAATGTTTGTAGTGTCTAGTTTTATCATCTGTTTTTTTGCAGTGTCTAGTCTTATCAACCGATTTTTGCAGTGACTAATCTTATCAATTGATTTTTGCAGGTTCTAGACTTTCCACTTTGAGCAGAAATATTGCAGTTGCTATTTATCATTCAACTGTCATGCAAATAATGTTTGCAGTGTCTAGTTTTATCATCTATTTTTTTGCAGTATCTAGACTTGTCATCTGTTTTTTCCAATATCTAGTATTATTGAATTTATATAGAAATTTGTTTACTTGATTCTTATTTGCTCTTTAACATCATTTCTAGTATATATATGAATACAAATTCTGTTTTGAACTATCAAATTTCAAAATGACATATTAAGCATGGACTCCAGTGGATTACTTATTATTGATAAAAGTATACATTCAAGCAAATAGTCTTCACATGGAAGAAGATATTGATCAAGATTTTTGGGTTACCCTCAACGAACCGTTGAATAATCATTCAGATTGAAGATTAATACGAAGGATTCTGGACACAAGAAGTACGTTCGTCACATTTAGTAGGTCGTGTAGGAGGTACCGCAAAATACTGAGGTGAAAGAGGACATTTTTTAACTATCACGTTCAACCTACGACACATGTTACATCTTCGAATACCATACAAGCTTTGTCGGGCACGATGCTTATGAGCTATGGAACAACTATATGTTGCAATTTGAGTAACAACCACAATAGTGTTTATTAAGCATAATATCTATTTATCGGTATTTGTACTCTATAACTTTTGTATGAGCTATTTATCGAAATATCAGTCCATATTCGAAGAAATCAATAGTAGTACTGAAAATAGTGATACAATGTCATACATCATCATCTAACATCATCAAACATAAACACTATTACCCCTAATAACTTAATTTTGTCTATCAATATTTAGCCCATAAAGTTGATTGTGAAGTCTACTAATTTCATTTTGCCACCCAACAGATTGTTTTTGCAACGTTGTTTGTTGATACTCTCATTCATTACCGTAGTCAGCGGCTCGTTGAGGAAAAGGATCATCAATCCACTGCCAAAAGCCACAACCACTTTGATATATGTGGCATCCGAAATAACGACGACCGGTATCATTTCCTCTTTAAATGACATCTTCTACAATGGTATATCCACATTCACATATTATACTGGGCGAGTCAACTTCTTGTCTGATTTCTGAAAGGATGGTTTGTTGTTGTTGATGCCTTGAAGTGTGTCTGTGTTGTCGACTTAGTCTTTCTTCACGACGTATTTGTTCCCTCACTTGTCTTTGAAGTTCTTTCAGTTCTCGTTCATGCTCTCGCAAATCTTCATACTATCTATCTTCCATTTCAACGTAGAAATCAATATCAGTTTCAAGTGATGACAGATTGGAAGGCATTAGGTGCTCAAGGGGACCTTCATAGTTGTACGATGAAGGGAGAGAAATGTGACTATGATCCACCATTGTTGAAATTTTTTTATGTTGTTGTAAAATAGCAATGAAGAGATGTTATTTATAGTGAATATACCGACACACTCTAATTAAAGGTGATTGAAAACTAAAGTAGCTAAGATATTGCATAGCTAAAAGATATATTGATTGGACTACTGTCCATAAAGGAGACTGAACATTACGATGTCAAAAAATCCCTGAATTGACTAAACAATACAAGATATGATTAAATGCAACAAATTAAGTTTCATATTGTTGCACAACGTAAATAGTACAATAACCATTATCCAATACATTATATGATATAATATAATAGTACATAACTAACACAATAGATTACATTAACAATTTCTCTTCAAAGGCCACAAATGCTCAACCAGATCATCTTGAAGCTTTTTATATATTTCTCTGGATTAGATTCTATGCAAACGTCTTAAGAAAACCTCAATAGTGTCTGGATCTCTATCACCAACAACCGTAGTTGTGTTATCCGATCGTATCCTAAATAAGTTGGGAAACGCTTCTTTCTTCTTCAACGATCATATTATGTAGTATAATACATACTCACATCACATTACTCAATGACTTTGTCTTTCACAGTTTAATAGGGTTTTTTACAATGACAAGTCTTGCTTGTAGAACCCCAAAAACACGCTCTACATCTTTTCTCTTTGCCTCTTATCTTTGAGCATAATATTTCTCTTTAAATGTTTTTGGATCTGAAATAGTTTGGACTAAGGTACCCTAAGACGGATATATACATCCCGCTAAATAATATCTCATGTTATACGAATTTCCCGCAATACTAAAATTGCATGTAGGTGCTTTTCCATGTGCGAGATTTTTAAATAGACATGATTGGTTTAACACGTCAATACCATTCATGGAACCAGGGCATCCGAAGTGCGCATGCCAAAACTAAGGATCATGTGAGGCAACTGCTTCTTGTATCATTGTAGCTTTGGGATAATGATCGATAAATTGACTACGCAAAACTTTGGAGCAATTTTTCCATTCCTAGTGCATACATTTGAGACTACCCAATATTTCGGGAAAACCTCTTTTAGCCACTAACTTTTTTATTCTGTTGATATTGCTTTGCATTGGAGATCGCAAATATTCTTCATCATATAATTCAATAATAGCTATACAAAATCGTTCTAGACTTAAATTAATTGTACTTTCACCCATTTGGACCACCTCATCAAATGCATCAGGGGCTATCCCATAAGCCATAACACGTAATGCTCTTATAATTTTCTAATAAGGTGAGCATCGTAAGATACCAGCATTATTACGTTTTTGAATAATATAATCATCATGTCCGACAACTCCATTAAAAATACACATAAATATATTCTTACTCATTCAGGATCAACAAAAAAATCTTCATGGCCGTAGGTACAAGGGGTGTTGAAATAGTCTTTAAGTAATCTAGCAGTTCCACCTTTATGGTCATGCATCTTCCTTTTGTCTATATGGCCAGATACACCTCCTCCATGAGTTCCACTAGAAGTTCCTTCCAATATGAATTTTTGGACCCTTTGTTGGTGAACGGTTACTTCTTGCATTATTAACTCTAACTCATCACTATCAATAGTGGTGTCTGATGATAATTGAAGAAAATCCCTTTGTTTATATAGCTCATCTTCTTCATCGAAATTAGTTTGACTTTCTTCTGTAACTTTATCGCCATTACTTATCGAGCCTTCGAACTCCGGATTTTCATTTTCAACTTCTTCATTGCTATAGCTGTTTTGTGGCATTTTTTAATATGCAAAGTTTGATTGCATGAGTCTGATTTGAAAAGAATTTATGAACGAAAATATAGCCGTTTTACAGCCGTTACAAAGTTTAAACGGCCATAAACTTTATATAGATTTTTTTCTTTTTCAAGTTCATAAAAAGTTTAAACGGCTATAATTTTATTTATTTTTTATTTTTTTATAAATTCAAAAATCTTAAACGGCTATATTTATTTGGATTTATTTTATTTTATTTAAGTTTTTATTTTTTTCGTTTATGCTTTGATTTTATTTGATTTTCTATAAGTTCAAAAACTTAATTTGTTTGATTTTTTTAAAATTTCAAGACGGGGAAATGAAATCCCTTACGGTAATTAGATTATCGTTTAAGCTATAAATGGTAACCATTTTACCGTTTAGAGTTTAAACGGTAATCTGTTTACCGTTTAAGGGTTTGGTGTAGTTTTTTTCTATTAAAATAAGAAGTAAATATATTGAACTACATAAACAGAAGATGCACAGATTAAGTTTCTATATATAGAGGTATACCAGAAGAACTGCGTAAACAGAAGAACTACATAAGCATAAATAAGAAGATGCACAGTTAGATCAAGCATCATATATATAGAGGTAAATCAGAGCATGCACAAATCAACCACTTCCATGTTAATACATACACCAAGTGAGCAACATCAATAAATTACATCACACAAAAACGCAAATACAACCAACTACAAATCCTCCAAACCTAATGGATTCTTATTCTTTCCGCTTTTACTTGCTTTCCATATTCCATATAAATAGAGATGTCATCTTGCTTACAATTCCACCACTCTTCTTTTTTCCTTTATCTATATCCTTTCCATGGTCCGAAGCTACAATAACAATCAAATATAGAACTAAATATATGGAGCACATTTGATTTTTTAAATATAAATTAAAATGTACCCAAAGTAGAAGGTGAAGTGATTGGAATTCTGCACTTAACCCCATATCTATTTGTGCGCACAGGCCCACCGTTGCCTCCATCGTTGTCGTCAGCATCTTCATCGTCATCTTCAACGTTCTCTTTATTTTCCTCTTCGTCTTCCTCTTCAACTTCCTCGTCACGATGCAGTGATGAATCGTTTTTCATTTTTTATGAGATTTCATACGACCCGTTGATTTTGTATGAAGACACAATTCGAGTTCCCTCCTAATCTTCATGTTCTATAAAAAATAAATACCAAATAATATCAATTTAAAATAGTAAACAGAGGAATGTAGAACATTTATGGAAATAGAGATTTATAACTTACAAAATCATTTGCCACGTCATTTATCCTCCACAATCCATCTTCATAATACTGTGATTCTTGAAGAGCTAGATGACGCATACCCATGTTCATATCCTGTAAACTATCGATTGAGTAGTGCGATGGAACAGAGGGTAAGTTAGGAAAATGTGGGATAGGTAATGGATCTCGCTCTGTCTACTGCATATACCCCCAGGATCCTCTGCCCAATCTGCTTGTTGGGGGGGTGGATAAAACTGTGATAAATAATTGACTTCTGAAGACATAACGATGAGGGCTTAAATACCCGACTTCAAAGCAGAAGGGCATAAAAAATCCATATTCTTAATACGAACTGCAGCATCTAGTAATGGACTAACATCTTTAGCAATTAACTTCAAATACGTGTTGTAGTCTGTGTCTTGGCCCTGATAGATGTACTGTTGATATTCATCTTGGTATAGCTCTTGTTGCATTTCCGCATAGGTGTAAGATCCCCTATCTTAAGGCCCGAACTAAGCGCTGCAGATGCTGCAATCATCCATAGTATTAACTTTCGGTGACAAAATACGGTAATGTTAATGGTATCCTTAACTTCAGAAGCACATGAATATGAAATAAAATCAACACAGATTAAAAAATAACTTTTGTGATTACATTTCAAATCAATATTTCATATTCAGTTACATGATCCCAAAATGATTCCACAGTATTGATCAGATATAATTATTACAAATTACGCCAAGAGCAACATATGAAGATGCCACCTTGGATGATCAGATTACTAGATAGACACATCAGCCATAAATACATCACAGCGGAAATAATACTAAATAGCTCCTACATAGTTAGCTTTTCCTCCTGCACATCTTTGGAAGCTTATTCGTCCAACCTACTAAACCTGAAAAGTCCTTAACTCTTAATCTACTCAAATCAAATTTTGAGCACCCGAGAGTTTAAGCGAAAAACATAAACTTCGAGTCAAACATAAAGCCTAGTGTCAATAATACTATTACATCTCCATTTACTGATATTAAGTGAGACCATGCCGCTTAGCAGAACGGGTTTTCCCTCACTAATATCCTTTTAAAAGCGTATCTTTTGCAAATCAAAGTCCTACAATCAAACTGATTATAACAATTAAAGAAAATACATATATGCATGATAATAAGGAAATCATGGACTAACTCTCCACACTATAGTTTTATCTGGCTAACTATTAACCATTGGCTGACTCGGGCCTACCAGACATGATTAATAATCTAACATTTGTTAGACACACTACTGGGCTATCTGCCTTTAACTATCTTCTTCTAGGGTCAACTGATCCTAATGGTTTTGCGGGCTCACCAATAACCTATCTTTACTCTGTATATTCCCTTCTGTATGTAACATTATTTTAGTCCTATCTGTGACAAAGCCCTATACACTAGAATTTTGGACTTATATTAGCTGGGGGCTATTAGCTAAAGTATATGGCGCGACCCTACACCAGTCTCATCTGGTCTTCTAGAGTATGAGTCATAAACTTAGGGTTAACTACCCTATTCAAATTTCATTTCCTATCATATACTTAGGTTTAACTACCCTATTCAAATTTCATTTTCTTGTAATCAATCTTTGTAAATGATTTACCCCTAAAATCATAACTCTATAAGACAAGAAAACCATACTCTTTACTTTACTCAAAATACTTATGCCATGATATATACTTTACACAAAACAATGTTGATGGAATCTAATCAATGAGATTATCTTTCCCTTAAAAATAAGTTAAAACCTCTTTTTAACTTAGAAAACTCTAGGCTATAAGGCCAAAACAATCCCTTTGAAACCTTTGTTTAAAACCTTAAACAATCCCTTTTGAATTCATTGAAAGTACCCCTTTCAAAATAAGTTAACTCTTTAACCTTGAAAACACTAAGCCGAAAGGCCAAAACATACCTTTCGAATGTATTGAAAATATGCCTTTTGAAACCATCACCTACACCTTAGACATCCTCTTTTGAAACCATTTAAATAACCCTTTCGAAACACTTAGAAATAAACCTTTCGAAACACTCAAAGTATACCTTTTGAAACACTCAAAGTATACCTTTCGAATGCATTGGAATCCTTCACTTAAAATGTACCTTTGAAAGTATTGGGTTCAAGTAAGAGTTTGTGGAAACATAGCTTCGAAACCATTTAAAACTATTCCTTTCGAATCTTTTGGGTTTAACATATAGCATAACTACAGGGTCATAAAGAACAGAGATGAAAGCATTGCTTTCGAAAGCATTAATCCTAAGTAAAAGAAAGAGGATAGTTTCGAAACCCATCCTTTCGAAACCATTGCCTCCAAAACCATTTTGAAAGCGGAAATACGACCCTTTCGAAAGCATTGAGAAAGCGGCTTCAAAATAAAGAGGCAAAAGCACCCTTTCGAATACGTTGTTTTAAGGCTATAAAGAAAAGCGACCTTAACTAGTAGTTCGAAAGGTTTGAATGCGGCAGCATTGGTTTCGATTAGGTTCAAAAGCGACTATCCATTCGAAAGCTTATTTTAAAACAAAAGTAAGCGGCAACTCATTCGAAAGAAATTTTCTAAAAACAAAGGCAAGTTAATTGGTTTGAAAGATGATAAAGTTGGCTTTATCCCCTTCGAAGCATCTTTTATAAACATAAGTAAACAGTGGAGTTGAAAGCTTATAAGAATAACTTCTATCCCTTTGAAAGCGTGGTTTCGACACGTCCCTTCCGCCTTTCTCCAATGCACTCCATACCAATTTCTTGATATCATGTGCTTTGGTTTCGAACAAGTTCGAAAGGTCTAATTGGCATATTGACGAAAGCCAGCTAAGGAAGTGGCGAAGTGGTAAATCATAACAAAACTTATTTTATGCCTATCAAAGTAATTTCTTTTCACCTAACTTGCCTTATTTGTCAAAATATGATTGGTTTCTATTTCTTTATCAAAATTCTTTTCTAAAAGGCTGTCGAAATCATAATTATCAATTAAAAACAATTTAACAAGTAAGCCCTTCTCCTTGATATAAAACATATAAAACATTTAAGTCCCTTACTTAAATAATTTTATAACCATAGTAAAATACTTAGGAAAATTCGCCAAAAATCACCATAATTCACTTTTAATATATTTTCTAACATATTTAAATTTCAGACTCGAAATAAATATATAATTGCCTTAAATATTTTAAACCCAATATTAGCTATTTTCTCTTATAGAAAATTCATAAAAAAACCACAATAACTTAGAAAATTATGAAACTTGAAACCCACTTCTAAAATAATGTTTTTGACCAAATATCAAAATGAAAATCATTTGGATGTCATTTAATAGGTTTTTCTAATCTAAAATTATCATAAAATCTATATGAAACACCATAAATCATCAACAAGAATATATATCCATTCAAACAAACATAACATGGCATATTATTTGCAAAATTAATTCGGGTCAGACCTTGAAACCGAAATCATTATGAAAAATGAGATGTAAGATAATTATTCATCTTAGCTTAATGTTAAGAAGGTTGAGACTTGCCCTTTGATTAATTTCTTCAAGCTTTCTACTTGATTCCTAGCTTATCTTCTTTTGATTCTTCTTAATGGTGGCCGATAGAGCTCTTGGGGTTTTAGTTTTTTGTTTGTAAATGTTGCAAATGAATAAGAATTGAAGGATATAAGGGTTTAGGGTATAAGGACAAAGACTATTCCTATTTTTCCCTTATCATTTTCCTCCTACTTACTTATCTTTAATTCTCTTTTGCTTATACATTTATTTAAGGCATGACCCCTTGTTAACTAACAAATCTCAATCCCTTAACCATCTACATTATTTCATTTAATTTATCTAATTAAATGTCCTAAATAATGTCAGTCAAAATTAGGGTCATTACAATAGGTGTCGTGTGTCATTCTACATGTCATGTGTAGAGGAGGATCTATAAGGATAGCCAAAAGGCTGGTCAACTATTGTAAACACTGTTCTCCTAAAAACAACTCATAAAACTCTCTTAGAGGAACAAGTAAAGGCAACCGTTTCGTCGATAGCTTACAAGCAACTCCAACCTCATTCAAATCAGATGCAACTGAGGTGTTCCATGGAATCCCAAATTATAAGACTAGCCCGTTGATGATCGATATGATAACGTGTAACAACCCGGTTTTTAAGTAATAATTAATTAAAGTCAACGATAGTAATTTAGTTGATTAAATTGGAAATTGGTGATTTATTTGATAAATTGGTTTTGAAATTATTTAGTAAAAGAATTTAAATCATGAAATTATAATATTTAAAATTTAAATTAGATAAAAACGTGGAAATAATATTTTATAAAAGTGATGAGTTTGAAATATAATATTGATTGGTAAAAGAGTGATTTTAAATAGGAATTTTGATTTATTTAAATAGAATAGAATTTTGTTTTAAAGTAAAGGAAAATATAATATTAGATTTATCCGTTATTATTATGTTTTAAATTTTAAAACCCAAGCCCAAGAAACTTAACCCCAATAGCTTATTATCTAGGCTCATTATGTTTGCTTTAGAATTTTCTTCCTTCACAAAATTTATTTACGCATACTTCATCACCTTATTTTTTCTTCCTGAGCAAAAATAAACTAAACCCTCTTCATTTCTAAATTCAAAGACAAATCAAATAAATTAGTATAAAATCCCAAATTTAAATATGTTGTTCTCTTCAGCAATGTGTATATGTGGCAAACAACAAATCAATTTTCGTTGTTGTTGACTTGTGTTGTGTGCGTGCATGTGTGAGGAAGTAAGGAAACACAATTTTTAGGTGAGATTCTTCTCACAAATCTATGTTTAATCAAGATAAATTATAGTGTGTGTGTGTGTGTGTGTATATGTATATTTGTGTGTCTGAATTGTCCCTGTGTTTGCATATCATATGTGCATCAAAATTAGAAATTTATGGATCGAAGAATGCTCAACCTGGAGCCTAAATGCTCCAGGCCATGGCCGACCGGTGGACCGATCATGGATGACCGATGCACCGGTGGGACCATATGTGTGTAGCCATGAGTGTTTGTGTGCATGAGTGTGTGTGTGTGTGTGTAACTGTGTTTGTGAGTGAGTGAATGTGTTTGTGTGTGATTTGTGAATGTGTTTATATATGTTTGTGCATACAATAGTGTGTGTATACGTGTTGTGTATGTGGGCAAGAGTGTCCTTGTGTGTTAGCTATGTATATAGTGCTATGTGTATTTATATAAGTATTTGTTATATATATATATACACACACACACACACGCGCACACACACACACTTAATTATAATACATATATAACTACATGTATATAAAATATAAAATAAACTAAGAGAAATATAATATATTAAATATACTAAAATTACAAATAAAGTAAATAATTAGAATGTGTTTGAGAATCAATGTTTTATTTAAAATTGGGAATATAGTTCATTATCATTTTAAGAGTTATTAATTTGCCTAATGAAATAGAATTGTTTATTTAAAGAATGTATATATAAAAATTATTTTGAAATAAGTAATTATTATTATTCATTAAGGGCTTCCAAAGTATTGTTATGAAATTCTATAATATAATACAAGATTTGGAAAAAATGTATTTATTTGAATATGGATATATTAAATTGAATTGGACGTTTTAAAATTACTTAAAAATAATATTTGATTAAAGAAAATTAAGGAATAGTTATTATATTAAATGATTAGCTTTGTAAACTATTTTGGGTTACTAAAAGAAAGAAACGAGTTTTCTAATATTAATGGTAAATATTAAATTTTTATTTAGTTTATAAAGATTGAAAATTTGACTTTTTATTGAAAAATATGATATGACCCATAATTGATATTTTAGAGTTTTCAAAGTATGATATTCTAATATATAAATCAAGTTGGTGATATTATATTGGGTTTTAATTAATTATATATCTTTAACTACTTAATTAAGTTAAATTAAGGTTTTATGTTGTGAATATTATACATATTTATTTGTTAATAAGTATATATATGTATTTAATGGAATAATCTATTTTTTATATTACTATTATTCTTTATGTTTCCTATTTTCAAATTTTCTCCATATTGATTCTTATGTCATGAATGATTCACCATTGACATAGATTTGATTAATGATTTGAGATGATACAGTGATAACATCTTTGATATGATTTTGTTTTATAATTCTGTGTAATGAGAAATCTGAATAAACAGAGTTATAATACCGTCTGGTATGGGACTTTCAGAAATATTTCTCCGGTTATTATTTGGACTCGTTATATAGAATACTGGATAGTTTGAGTGTAATTTATAAGTAGTGAATAAACATTTGAGTATCACGCGGTGATCTAAGATGTTGTTGTGATATTTATTTGGCTATTCATTGTATGTAGATGACACTCACGTGATAGGAATAGAGTGGATAGAGTGAGGTGATACGTAGTGATATATGGCTCTGTGCCTATATTTTAGCTCCGTGCCTAACGATGATCAGGACTTCATGGCTATGTGTATTGGTTCTATATGCCACTATTAGGATGTACTCCTATTATGTTTGTTGGAGAGGACCAGATGACTAGAATCCACCCCAGCGGCCTGATCGTGGGGTCGCATCCTAGATCTATGACACCTTATATATATTTAGCTTAGTGCTCCAGCTTTGTGCTATCCTTATACGCGCATTAGCCCCTGTGTCACCTAGGCCACCAGTCTGTTACCTATAGGGGCATTTATAGTGTCGTGGCTTAAGAGACCTCGCATTGACAAACACACTGGTGGATACGTTTCATGATGACTGTGAGGTAACTAAAGACTGTAGAGACTTAAAATGCGGTTGGTTTGTCATTTTCAGTTTTGAATTTTCGTCCATGAAAAAATAAACAGGATGCATGTATATTGTGGAAGACAACCAATTTAGAAAACGAAGTTAATATACAAAATAGAAAACAACCTTTTTTTTATTTTCCGTGTTTTAGAAAATAATACAAGCATGAAAAACATTCATCCTTCCATCGTCCCTCCATCCCCTCCGTCTTTCTTACATTCTCTCCGTCGTTCATCCACTCTTCTCATATTTTGTAATTAATGTTGAAAACGCAAAACAAAAAATTCAAAATAAAACCAAACACTCCCTCGGTGTCTAGAGCTTGCTTAGTGCTATCAGTCTCCCTTCTAATACTGACAGAGTAGTAGATTGGAATATACGATTGATATACCTCATTATAGCATTGATATGGGCAAGGTGCCACATATTATTATATAGATGGCTCTACTTGGGACTTCATGTCTGTCGTATAGTCATTTTCCATCACGATGCTTTATGATGGTATAGATCAAGGTTTTAAATCTCGCTCATCTCGGCCGAGATCCCGTTTTCAAGCCCGGGCGATTCGAAATAGGCTATTTCGTTTGAATCTCGTCTGACCCAAATCTCGGACGATATTTCAGTATCTCGTCCGGTATCTCGGACGAGATTTAACAGCGAGATATCTGCCGAGTTGTTGAATTTTGGAAAAAATCAACTCTTTTTCCGTATTGGGTTGGCTCATCCTTTACCTTAATTAAAGTCTTCTTAATTGTACCTTTTTAACCCTTATTTCTTATATAATTCTCATTTAATCTTCGTCTCTTATTTTACGATAGTGACGAGTGTAAGAAGATGATAAAATCTACATCGATTATGGTAAGTATTTCACTTTATGATTTTCATTTAGGTTTCTGATCCAAATTAATTTACATTCGATTTCATTTTTCTTTTTTCAACACTTTCTTGAGTTTTTTTCCTAACCCTATTTTTTTGCGGCTATAAATTTTGGGCTTGACTTATTTAACTTTATGTTCCAAATGAATTCCCAATTTGATTTCATTTAGTCTTTGCTGCTATAATTTTTTTCCTCAAGGCTTATTTTTAAGCAATAAAGGAATTCTCTTTCATCTATTAATTTCATTTGATGATTACATGTTCATCCATACATCATTTTTTTGCTTTTCTTATAATATTACTAAATTAAAATTGTTTGTACTATGTACGCTATTTTCTACGTTTGTTTGAAATATCTATGCTATTAGTTGCTTAATGAGATTTTGTTTGCTAATAAATAAATACTATAATCAGACATAGAATATCTTAATTCTACTTGTAGACTTTCGTATTTGAAGTTATAAAATTAAGATTTTCCTTGCAGCACTATAAATCATAAAAGATAGAAATGAGACATTATATTGTGTAGGAAAGTTAAGTGAATGATCAAACAAAGTAAAGGTGCATATGTTATGGTTTGTTTCTTATCTACTTTATCTCATATGATATTATATTGAACATTATTCACAAAATCTAGTTATTTGTTTATTTTACATGATACAAGTGATATTTTTCCATACTAAATTACTAATAATAAGCGTGTGATATATTCAAGGTAAGTGCATAGTGTTTTCCTTAAGGTAGTGACTAGTGTTATGAATTCAGGTGTATGAAAACTAATTTTCGACATGACATATACTCCGAGATAACTCTGAAATGAATTTTTAGAAATCGAGATGTAAATTCGATATGGACGACCGAGATGCACTCATCTCGTTCGAGATCTCACCCGATACGAGATAAGCTCTCTAAATTCTTCGAGACGAGACGTGACCGAAATTCGAGATTTAAAACCTTGGTATAGATATAAAGAGATGAGATTATACATGTGATATATGTCCAGTGTATAGTGAATTCTCAGTATATTGATAGGCAGCCTATCCTATTCTATTTTACACGTATCAATGATGAGGTTTTATTGAGATTGAGAGATATATTTGAGCAATGCTACGTGCTAGCCTGATATACTTAGTGATACCCATTTATTGATATTTTTGGATTTATAGATGATTTTTGGATATGTGTGATTCACCTATTTGTATTGATTCAATGATTCTTGATTTGATGTGTTTCTATATGGGTAATGACATCTTTTGAAATCAATCTTGATTTTTTATATGGATTTGAGATATTTGGGTGATGTGATGCCTTGATGATTATTTACGGCATTATACATACATTTTAGGCATATATTGTAGCAACCCAAAATTTAACCATAATAATTAATTTGTTAATTAATTAAAAAATAAAATAACTTTGCGAAATTATTAGAATTAAGCCACGAAAGTTGAACCATTGTGCTCGTGGTAATTTTCTGGCCAATTTTCATACATAGAACGTCAGAAATCGAGCTAATATGACCAAGTTATAAAATAAACAAAATAAGAAGAAAAAGAATATATATATATATATAAGGCAGGTCGATCGGCCGGTCGACCAGGGCACCAAGGCGGTCGACCGCCTGGTCGACCCGCCACTGCTAATTTTGAACAAACAAACTTTCATTCGTTCGAACGTTCCAGAGCCCCTAACCGACGTCATTTGCATCCTTTAGTTTAATCCAATCCCTTCGTTTCTGCATCCAATGGCTCCTATTCAGCCTATGACGTGGTTGCATCCTATTCAATCTCCAAATCCAATGGTCCAAGATCCACTTCTACACATATAAATAGACCCCTAGACCTAACACTTTTCTCATTCTAGATTTTCTCCGCTTGGGTTCACCAGGAAGGACCCTAAAAGGAATAATTTTCCAAGGAGAGAATCTTTTTAATAAAAATTATTTTACAACTCCAAGTGGATCTGGGAAGACCAAAGGAAGAGCTTAGGACCGGAGGTGAGTGATTGTAATTATTTTAAGATTTCTTTAAGTAATTTAAAATAATAGGATTTCCAATAGTTGTAGTTTTACTACGATTTTTGGAATAGCCTTTTTCAGTAATTATTTATAGTTTTTTATTATTTTCAGTCTATTCAACTATTCCTTTCAGTAATTTTAATATCATTTCTGCTAATTATAAATTATTACTGTTAAGCATAGATTTTTATTAATTTACAGTCTATTTACAGTATTTAAGTTTATTTACTGTTATTTATTTCATATTTACATCTTTTTGACGTTTTGGATTTTATGCAAGCGTCTATTCTCTTCATTCCTCTTTTCTGCGCGTATGGATTAGAATAAATTAAACGTGAATATGGATTTCATAAGTAAGAATATTAAGTGAAGAAAATAAGATGTAAATTATAAAGACTGTAATAAATAATGGAATTGGACTGAAATTACGCCTAATTATAATTAGAATTGGACTAATTAAAGATAATTGACATAGTTATAAATTAGAATTATAACTAAATGAAGTAAAAGATGAAAGAAGCTTATTTTCACACTTAGACCTTGGGTTAAGTAATAAGCATGATTATAACGTAGGTTAGAATAAGAAAAAGAGAACATAATGGGGCTTCTTTTAAGGCTTGGGATAAATTAATAAGCGTAGAAAGTAAAAATGGTAATAAAGGCTTATTTAAATATTTTATCTAAGTTAATAAGCAAAGATGAAAGTAAGACCTGTACCAAATAGCATTCCCTAAGGCACACTTATGCTAAGAATGGTAGTAATTGGTCAAATAGAAGTCCAAATCATGAGGATTTGGATAAGGGGCGCAACTAGATATTGTTTGGATGAAGGGCCAGTACCAACAGCATTTCCCCTATTTTTCTATGGACACACGATGATCTCGCATTAGCCTGAAGTGAGATGAGGGGCACGCTATGCTGGACGTTGGAGGTAATAAGAAGACCCAATAGGTGGAGAAAAAGGTAGCATGAGCATGGTGGCAGTTACGCATGCGACTTCCATTTGGATGCTCAGTAATAGCTACGAGTTCCAAGCGCTTAGTATGGGTGCCTTTAGTAGACATAATTGTGTGTAGGGAGCTATATATGTCGTCCGGATCTACAGTAGTTGCTCTGTGCATCTTCCGTAGATACCATTGGCTGCTGTGTAGGGAGTTATATAGCGGCTGGTCCACAGTAAGGTCTATGGAGTAGCAGGCCGATCAAAAAGGGTAGAATTAGGGTCACATCCTAATTTCAGAATTAGGAATTCAGCCTAATCAAAGCAGAAATCAAGGACAAGTGCAAACGATCAAAGTTAATCTATCTTATAAATTGAGCAATATTTAATCGTACTTATTTCCAGTTTATTTCTTTCCTATTCCCTTTGTTATCCTTATTTATGCTAGAATTGTTGTAGAGTCCATTACTTTTATCTTTCTTAAAGACTCTAGTAATTAATTCACCAGACTTTTAGTCTGACCCACTCCTCTATTTTCCCCTTAGGCAATCAAGGAAGAAGTCAGTAGATTGTTGTTGTTGGGAGTTTGCTTGGAGAAGATTTCTACTATGTATTTCTTTTATTTCAGCTTTAGTCATTTTTGTGTACTGGCTTATTATGAGGGATATTATGTACTCTGATTTTTGAGACTGTGAGTTTTTGTTACATGAGACATATTGGATTTTTAGACATGTATTTGGTATTTGACTTATTTATGAGGCTTGTTTTAATTAAGTTATTATTTTTCCGCTGTTTTTATCCATTTTTGTCTTGTGAATCTTATTCTCTGTTAGTTTTATTTATACCTACAACGCACCACGCCTTTTAATGTGTCCTTTTTGGGTATATTAAGGGGTGTGGGGGTGTTTCACTTGGTATCAGAGCCTAAGGTTACATGATTCCTATAAACATATTTTAAAATTAAAGTAATTTTTCAAAATAACTTGTTTTAAAAAGTATTTTTCAGAAAAGAACTCTTAGAAATAGTTTTTAAGTATAAAAGAGTGTTATAAAAATCCCCTCAAAGTCCAGTTCAACCCTCTTTCGATTCTTTCGAACCTATGTTTCCTTTTCTTTGCATAGTATGGATGACTGGTTCCGTAGAGCTACGGTACCAAGGGTGCAAGGGCAAGCACCCAATATAACATCGATAGTTGGAAATCCCTTTAATCCACCTACACCAGCCGATTTTTCTAAGCTATGCAAGGACTTCACTAGCATAGGGGGCAGAACATTTTCTGGCACGAAGGATTTCAAGGAGACGCAAGCTAGGTTGGAAGATATGGAGTGAAAGTTTAGGCAGTTAGGTTTAGAGGACCGACAGAGTGGTCAACCTATATCTTGGCAGCTGGAAGAAGAGCTTAAGGTGGTTCCTACAAGCTCTAAGAAGCCATGGTGGAAGGGAAAGAAGGATAAGAGGAAAAGGGAAGGCCCTCAGAAGCGAATCAAGAAAAGTGGGAGATGTAACCATTGTAGAATGACTGGTCATTACGCAAGCAACTGTAAGAAGATTGGAATGAAGGGAAGGTGTTTCAATTGTGGATAGCTTGGTCACTTTAGTAAGTTTTGTCCTCAGAAGATGGGGCAGGGAGCGAGTGCACCTGTAGCGCAGATTCAGGCTTTGGATGCAACACCTTCCAACAGAGGACCGGATCGAGCTAGGAAATTTGGTTTCTATTTTTGATTTTCCCATTCAGACTCTTTTTCGATCCTAGAGCATCACACTCTTTCATCTCTAGTTCTTTGGTAGATTGTTTACACTTAGACATTTCTTAGTAGTAGACCCCATTGTTGTTTCAAACCCCATAGAAGGATCAGCACTCTTGTCTATGGTTTGTAGGGGTTTGAAACTTTATATCCTAGGCATAGAAATTGGACTATGACGCCTATATTTTGGGATTTTCGGGGTATGGGATGATTTTGGGAATAGATTGGTTATCCACATAGGGAGCTATATTAGATTGAAAGAGGAGAGTCGTTAGACTAGAGACATGCATCTGTAGGACTCTCGAGATTTCTTGCGACTCGCAAGGGTCAGTTATATTGAGCTTCCTTTATTCCCTCGATTCATCATCATCAGAGTTAGATTCAGTTCCTGTCGTCGGAGATTTTTCCAGACATCTTTGAGGAGGTTAGGGGACTACCCCTTAAGAGAGAGATTGACTTTAGGATTTATTTGGCTAGCCAGTAGCATTACCCGTAGGGAATATGGCACCTAGGGAAAGGAAGGGATGGAGCAAGCAGATCCGTGAGCTTTGGAAAAAGTTTCATAAGAAGAAACATATCAGAATAGGGAGCGCCAGTCGTCTTCGCTATCAAAGCAGGTGGTTCTCTTCGACTTTACATTGACTATAGAGAATTGAATAAGCTCACAAAGAAGAACCATTATCCACTCTCTAGGATAAATGATCTTTCCAACCAGTTAGATGACTCTTTAGTATTCTTCAGCTTGATTTAGCCACTGGATTTCATCAGCTTAGGGTCGCTGATGGTAACATTGATAAGACCGCATTTAGGACACCATACAGATTCTTTGAGTGGTAAGGCATGACTTTTGGGCTAACCAATGTCCCAGCCTATTCTATAGATTAGATGAACCATGTTTTGAGAGATGTCCTAAAGTAAAGTTCGTGGTCGACATTTTGGTATTTTCCAAGGAGTATGGAAGAGCATGTTATTACCTAAAGGAGGTTCTTTGTACGCTTCGTGTTCGTCAGTTGAGAGCAGAGTTCTTGAAGTATCACTTTTGAAGTGCATTTATTGGGGCATAGAGAATGTCTACACATGGTAGGAATTTAAGAAATGGTCTTGTACATTTTGGATTGGGATTAGGGAAATCCAAAGAGAGGTAGGCAAAGGTTAGAGATGTACAATAAGATTCAGTAGAAGTAGAGAAGAAAGTCCATGTGTAGGTAATTACAGAAATTATAATTGTCTCGGACAAGTGGATTGACGGTGATGCCTTAGAATAAATATGAGTATACAAGAGGAATAGGAGTAAAAGCCTTTAGTTTAGGAAAAGTACTCCGAGGGTAGTAAGTAGGAAGACCCACTTTATGCCAAGCCCAATAAAATGAAAATTTTGAAATTTAAAAAGTTGAAAAAAACAAAGATTTTGGGATTTGATGTTTTAAAAATTTGGAAGCCTTAGTTTTTGAAATGATAAATACCAAACCAAACTTATAAATATGGAAAAGATAGGAATTATTTCCTAGGTATAAAGTGTAAGACTATGAAGGAGACAACAAGGATTACTTTTAGAAGTAACAATAGATGTTTCCGGGGAGTGTATAAGACACTAGTAAGAACCTAGAAATGTTAAGCAGACTAAAGAAGAACAGTAAAGTGAAATTAATAAGATAGTAAGACACACACTGTGGCGAATGAGTATTCTTGACTTTGGAGGAACTTGGGAAAAGCATCTTTCTTTAGTGGAATTCATATGGTAGTAGTTTTTAAGCTAGCATGGGAAAGACACCTTTTGGAGCTCTTTTTGGGAAGGCCGTGTAAGACATCTTCATGTTGGTTGGAGTCTACGAAAAGGTTGCTTCTTGGTTCCGACATAGTTAGAGAGATTTCGGAGAAGACTAATTTGATTAGGAGAAAAATGCGTATCTCATATCCATGTCTCTTTGGTAATAGGTTTTAGAATTTCCTTTTTCCATCTTTAGTTTTGAATAGGTTCTTTCCTTTATTATCCTTTAGGAGGGTAGAATTTAGGATTTAATCTAAGGATGGTAGGATTTGATGCAGGCATGTTAATAGAACATGTTATGAATGATGTATCTAGTGGTTGCAACTGTTTGCGAGTGGATGCTATAGACGCATATAGGTACACTAGGCACTATTATTCCTTAGGGATCGGCCTAACTAGGACACTAGAGCATATGCATAAGGATGTGTGTACATCTTTATTTTATTACCATGATTGCTATAAATGGATGATTATCACATGATTGTTGCATTTGGATGATGTTTGTAGCACGTATATAGAACTATCAGTTATCATTAGGAAATTTTTGCATTCATTTAGATACATGGCACGGACATGATTGCATAAAAAGGAGGTCAACTGAATCAGTGGGCTGCCTAATCTTTTGCATTAGTTAGAGGCATTTACACTACACTAATTGCATAAGTATCATAAAATTGCATTAGAAAAACTTAAGGACAATGGATGAATGGTTGATGATTGAGTAGTTGGTTGTAGAATTGGATGAAAACATTTAGTACATTCTTTTATCCTTAGAGATTTCGGGGACGAAATCCCTTAAGGAGGGGAAAATATAACAACCCGAAATTTAACCCGTAATAATTAATTTGTTAATTAATTAAATAATAAAATAACTTTTCGAAATTATCAGAATTAAGCCACGAAAGTTGCACCATTGTGTCCGTGGTAATTTTCTGATCAATTTCCATGTATAGAACATCAGAAACCGAGCTAATATGACCAAGTTATAAAATAAACAAAATAAGAGGAAAAAGATATATATATATATATATATAAGGCATGTCGACCGGCCGGTTGACCTGGGCACCAAGGCGGTCGACCGCCTGGTCGACCCGCCTCTGCTAATTTTGAACGAACAAACTTTCGTTCATTCGAACGTTCCAGAGCCCCTAACCGACGTCATTTGCATCCTTTAGTTTAATCCAATCCCTCCGTTTCTGCATCCAATGGCTTCTATTCAGCCTATGACGTGGTTGCATCCTATTCAATCTCCAAATCCAACGGTCCGAGATCCACTTATACACATATAAATAGACCCCTAGACCTAACACTTTTCTCATTCTAGATTTTCTCCGCTTGGGATCACCTTTTAAGGAAGGACCCTAAAAGGAATAATTTTCCAAGGAGAGAATCTTTTTAATAAAAATTATTTTACAAGTCCAAGTGGATCCGGGAAGACCAAAGGAAGAGCTTAGGGCCGAAGGTGGGTGATTGTAATTATTTTAAGATTTCTTTAAGTAATTTAAAATAATAGGGTTTCCAATAGTTGTAGTTTTACTACGATTTTTGAAATAGTCCTTTTCAATAATTATTTACAGTTTTTAATTATTTTCAGTCTATTCAGCTATTCCTTTCAGTAATTTTAATATCATTTCTGCTAATTATAAATTATTACTGTTAAGCATAGCTTTTTATTAATTTACAGTCTATTTACAGTATTTAAGTTTATTTACTGTTATTCATTTCTTATGTATATCTTTTCGACGTTTTGGATTTTATGCAAGCGTATATTCTCTTCATTCCCTTTTTCTGCGCGTATGGATTAGAATAAATTAAACGCGGATATGGATTTCATAAGTAAGAATATTAAATGAAGAAAATAAGATGTAAATTATAAAGACTGTAATAAATAATGGAATTGGACTGAAATTACACCTAATTATAATTAGAATTGGACTAATTAAAGATAATTGGCATAGTTATAACTTAGAATTATAACTAAATGAAGTAAAAGATGAAAGAAGCTTATTTTCACACTTAGACCTTGGGTTAAGTAATAAGCATGATTATAACGTAAGTTATAATAAGAAAAAGAGAACAGAATGGGGTTTATTTTAAGGCTTGGGATAAATTAATTAGCGTAGAAAGTAAAAATGGTAATAAAGGCTTATTTAAATAATTTGTCTAAATTAATAAGCAAAGATGAAAGTAAGACCTGTACCAAATAGTATTCCATAGGGCACGCTTATGCTAAGAATGGTAGTAATTGGTCAAATAGAAGTCCAAATCATGGGGATTTGAATAAGGGGCGCAACTAGATATTATTTGGATGAAGGGCTAGTACCAACAACATTTCCCCTATTTTTCTATGGACACATGATGATCTCTTATTAGCCTGAAGTGAGATGAGGCGCATGCTATGCTGGACGTTGGAGGTAATAAGAAGACCCAATAGGTGGAGCAAAATGTAGCATGGGCATGGTGGTAGTTACGCGTGCGACTTTCATTTGGGTGCTCAGTATAGCTATGAGTTCCAAGCACTTAGTATGAGTGTCTTTAGTAGACACCACTGCCTTCTATGTAGGGAGCTATATAAGTCGTCCAGATCCATAGTAGTTGCTCTGTGCATCTTCCGTAGATACCATTGGCTGCTGTGTAGGGAGTTATATAACGACTGGTCCACAGTAAGATTTATGGAGTAGCGGGCCGATCAAAAAGGGTAGAATTAGGGTCACATCCTAATTACATAATTAGGAATTCAGCCTAATCAAAGCAGAAATCAAGGACAAGTGCAAGCAATCAAAGTTAACTTATCTTATAAATTGAGCAATATTTAATCGTACTTATTTCCAGTTTATTTCTTTCATATTCCCTTTGTTATCCTTATTTATGCTAGAACTGTTGTAGAGTCTATTACTTTTATCTTACTTAAAGACTCTTGTAATTACTATCATTCACCAGACTTTTAGCCTGACCTACTACTCTATTTTTCCCTTCCCCCCCTTAGGCAATCAAGGGAGAAGTCAGTAGATTGCTGTTGTTGGAAGTTTTCTTGGAGAAGATTTCTACCATGTATTTATTTTATTTCAGCTTTAGTCCTTTTTGTGTACTGGCTTATTATGAGGGATATTATGTACTCTGATTTTTGAGATTATGAGTTTTTGTTTCATGAGACATATTGGATTTTTAGACATGTATTTGGTATTTGACTTATTTATGAAGCTTGTATTAATTAAGTTATTATTTTTCCATTGTTTTAATCCATTTTTGTCTTGTGAGTCTTAGTCTTTTTTAGTTTTATTTATACCTACAATGCACCACGCCTTTTAATGTGTCCTTTTTGGGTATATTAAGGGGGTGTGGGGTGTTTCACATATTGCTATATCTATATGCATTCTTTAACATATCGTAAGATGATTTGATTATCTATGTTAGTGTTATCATATTATTATTCTTTGTTTACACTGTATTACCCTGGTAGGATACTTAATTAGCCACAGTCTGATCCGTGTTATTTATGTAATACTCGGGTCAGTCCGAGACATTTCAAGTACAAAGACGACATGACCAGCATTTGTATTTGTGAGCTTAGAAGAGATTTATGTTAGAATTGTGATATGATATTGTATAATATTGATTTGTTGTATATATATTTGGCACTGAGCTGTATATTGATTGTTTATCACATTATGTTGAGATAGTTGACATTTGAGATATGTTATATTCTTATGACACTATTATATTATATATATTATATGTTATCGCTGCGATACCGACTTTGTGTTCTCTATGATACCGTATATTGTGTATTATTTTGTCCTGAAAGCACACGTGTTTACTGCTTTGTACCGATACTGTGTATGTATAGGCAAAATATTTACTTGATGTTTTAATACATACCAGTGTTAGTTCAAGGGATTATTCATATGTGTACCCCATGTAGTCTCATTCTCTGTATTATCTGACAGTATTACTCAGTAATACTCTTAGATAGTATGGGTATAGAGATGGGGTGTTTAAATAACAGGTGCTGGAAAATAAATGAGCTGCGGTATCATGTGTTTTGGCTCTATTTCCTTTTCCCAAGCTTTCAATCTAGTGTAAGATGAATGCTTCAATTTTCTTAAATTACGATATAACCGCAAACAGTCATATACTCGAAGAACCAGTACTGCAAATCACAATATTGCTACGTTAAACAAATGAATATTTGACAAGTAAGATAAAATAATTCAATTATACGATAAATTAATGTACCTACAATAGCTCGACAAACCCAGTGATATGACCTCCCTTGGTCACAGCTAAATCCAGGCTTTGGTATAGCTATCCCAGAATAGCTGAACCCCAATCATATTGCTGAGCTAATTCTAAATCCATAACCAATTCCAAATACCCAAGACTGATTGTATCATTTGTTGTTGTGAAAAAAAGAGTCTACATCATGTACAACACAAATATTTTAGCAATATGATCGAGATTATTCAAATTACTCGTTATATAGTCCTCGGCAAAATACTTAATTAGATGAGATATAGCAACATTTCGGATCTTGATATCGCTCTCAACAAGCAGTGGTAAAAATTGATTAGCTTTGCTAAAACGACCCTAATTCTCATCATATCGTATACTGAGTGTGTTCAACCCAACAAATATGAATGTCAACATCGTAAAGTTTAGCGGTGTAAAACCAATTTTAGCATTTGAAAATAAAAATGTATATGTTGTTGGCCACCAACGCTCGACTATAGAATGAATACATCTATTATCTAAAATTTTCAACTCAATATCCATAAATCTACCAAATATCTTCACTACCGAATCTCTTATTTGTGGATGTACATTTAGTTTTTTCCACTGTTTTAACATTGTTGTGAAAGCTCCGTGACATATCATTCTATCGTGATTCTATTTATAATACAATTTGAATGAAAATTAGTAATATATAAAAAGAAATTTACACGGTAACAATATGCAACGGTAATAAACGATATGCTGTGAACTCTTTCCCGTCCATGAAAATATAACGAACTCCTTCTCGTAGCTTCGTGACCGACCTAAACGGGAAGGTAAGTGAAATCACATTGGGTACATCCACCCCAAATCCACTGTCATCGCCACCAAAAGCTCTTCTGCTCCTTTTCACTGTTTTTATTCTACGGATAAGGACTGCAGAGCTAGATTCATCTTCATTTATGCTCTTCATCTTCAAAATCAAACTCTATTTTCAAAACCCTAGAATTTGAGAACTTCTGATTTGTGGGTTTAAATTAAACAAATCAAACAAAGTGTTGAGGAGATTGGATTGAGGAATGAATTGTTAGGAAATCAAATCCATGGTTTTAATGACAACAACTATACAATGAAAATCAAATGTACATATACATGGAACTTGCTAGAACAACATCACTAGAGAGACAAAAACAAGGTTAAAAGAACGTTATAAGAGACTACAAGTCAGTAGAATTGGAAAAGGAATTGCACAGACACAGATACAGCAACATGCACACATTCAGACGTCTGAATGCACTAGCCAGACGTCTGAATGATTCCTCTGGTTTACAAATCCTAAGGAAACAGACGTCTGGTTAATATGAGTCAGACGTCTGGAGAAAGTCTCTGGTTCACAACTCAGAAGAAAACAGACGTCTGATCCTGAACTCAGACGTCTGAAAGACATCCAGACATAAAACAGAAATGAAAACCAGACGTCTGGATAATAAACACAGACGTCTAAAATGCTACCAGACACAAAAAATATATGAAGGCCAGACGTCTGAGGTCACTTTCCAGACGTCTGATTATAGGCTCGATTGTGTATCTTCAAAGTCCAACTGTCACATCTAAAAAGACATCTTCGCTGCAACTCTTCATCACCATCAGAAGCGACCATAGAACACTTGTTAATGGATGCAACTACTCAAGGAATCTCTCTACAACTATATATATCATCAAGAATCAAGAGAAAGAAAAAACCTGACTACTTTATTGACTTATGCTCTCTGATTATACACTCTATCATATACTCTTGATCTCTACCAATCTATACTTGTATTCTACTCTTTCAAATATACAGTTCCTCATAGACAATACTCTCTAGATATATATTGGAAGCTTTTGTACTATATAGTCAAAATCCGTGTAATAGAGAACACACAATTGACAAAAAAACTCTGCTATTGTAAACCTGTTCCTCCGAGTGAAGTGAGGGTTATTTGGTGAAAGGAAATTCCGAAGAGGAGCTTCGGGACTGGACGTAGGACGGGAGGTCCGAACCCGTATAAAATCCTGATGTGATTATTTTATATTTACTTAGATTAATATTGTTTTAGTTGCATCATATATTTTGCCACATATACTTGCATATACACTACACGATCCACTCCGTATAGACTTTCAATTGGTATCAGAGCCTGGGATTCTAGAGATCGTAACAACATCCTAGAATAAATGGCTATAAAGAGATCTACTCAAGGCAATAGGAAGAGGAAGAGCAATAAAGAAGAATCAAAGGAGAAAACAAACAATTGCTTCATGGCTAAACTCAGATCACAATCGGTATGCTTGGATTCTTTATATAAAGATCTTCTGATAGCACATGATGAATTATTAAAAGATTGTAAAACCTTGAATAAAGTGAATAGAATTGCTCTAGAAAAGTTAAAAGATTGTGAGCAAGAAATTTCCAATTTAAAAGAGAAAAATAAATTTTTGATAAAACAAACTAAATGTTTTGAAAATACCGTAGAAGAACTTGTTTCAGAAAAAGATTTCCTACAAAAAGAAAATGAGCAGTTAGAAGATAAAAACAATGATCTTTTAGAGAAAATCAATGTTTTGCAAAATAAAAATACTATCTTTGATAAAGAAAAGGAAACTTTTTCAAAAGAAATTACGGATTTGAAAAGACAAAATGATTTATTACAATCATCTTTTGATAATTCAGAATATTGAATTTTTCTTCTCGAAAATGAGAACTGTACGATAAAAAGGGAGAATTCTGAATTAAACAAGAAAATTGATATTTTGAAAAACAGTAATATTTCTTTTGAAAATAATAAGTTTGGCTTCAAAACTAAATTTGATAAACTTACCACTGAAGTCACAAAATTTAATAAAGGTCAAAACGATTTAAACATGATTTTATCTAGTTCTAGACCTTTACATGACAAAAGTGGTTTAGGATATATTAAAACTGATCGTAGAAATAGCACTAGATACGCTTTCATGTATAGAAAAAATGTTAGTGCTAGTACTAAATTTCGAGTAAAGTCTAGATTAAATTCTTATAGAAATTCAAATACTGCTATGGCCAATAATATTTATAATTTCTCTAGAAATACAAAATCATTGAACGAAAATATGAATAAAAATTATCTAAGTATTTGGGTTCCTGTTAATTGGAAAAGTAGAGAAAAATACATTGATGATTATTTTGATATGATAGTTAATAATGAAAATTATATTTATAAAGGTTCAACCACACCCAAATGAGTATGGTTTCCAAAGATCTAACCCCCCCGGACCCTAACATAGTAAGTGGGTACCAAAAAATGATTTTTATTTATTGCAGGTACTCAGAGAAACAAAAGGAAAGATTTTGGAATTTGCAAATATGATTTCCTCATTCTTTTTTGATAATGACAAAGGGGGAGAGAAAATGGAAAGCACATATTCAGGGGGAGATTTATAAAAATTATATATAAGTACATTGTATAGTTGTCATCATAAAAAAGGAGGAGATTGTTAGGAAATCAAATCCATGGTTTTAATGACAACAACTATACAATGAAAATCAAATGTACATATACATGGAACTTGCTAGAACAACATCACTAGAGAGACAAAAACAAGGTTCAAAGAACGTTATAAGAGACTACAAGTCAATAGAATTGGAAAAGGAATTGCACAGACACATATACAACAACATGCACACATTCAGACGTCTGAATGCACTAGCCAGACGTCTGAATGATTCCTCTGGTTTACAAATCCTAAGGAAACAGACATCTGGTTAATATGAGTCAGACATCTGGAGAAAGTCTCTGGTTCACAACTCAGAAGAAAACAGACGTCTGATCCTGAACTCAGACGTCTGAAAGACATCCAGACATAAAACAGAAATGAAGACCGGACGTCTGGATAATAAACACAGACGTCTGAAATGCTACCAGACACAAAAAATATATGAAGGCCAGACGTCTGATTATAGGCTCGACTGTGTATCTTCAAAGTCCAACTGTCACATCTAAAAAGACATCTTCGCTGCAACTCTTCATCACCATCAGAAGCGACCATAGAACACTTGTTAATGGATGCAACTACTCAAGGAATCTCTCTACAACTATATATATCATCAAGAATCAAGAGAAAGAAAAAACCTGACTACTTTATTGACTTATGCTCTCTGATTATACACTCTATCATATACTCTTGATCTCTACCAATCTATACTTGTATTCTACTCTTTCAAATATACAGTTCCTCATAGACAATACTCTCTAGATATATATTGGAAGCTTTTGTACTATATAGTCAAAATCCGTGTAATAGAGAACACACAATTGACAAAAAAACTCTGCTATTGTAAACCTGTTCCTCCGAGTGAAGTGAGGGTTATTTGGTGAAAGGAAATTCCGAAGAGGAGCTTCGGGACTGGACGTAGGACGGGAGGTCCGAACCCGTATAAAATCCTGATGTGATTATTTTATATTTACTTAGATTAATATTGTTTTAGTTGCATCATATATTTTGCCACATATACTTGCATATACACTACACGATCCACTCGAAAGTTGCCATAATTAAATACCAAAGTACTGTCATCAACCGTATAATTTTCAACCCATTTGACACCGATATATGTATATTGCAAAAGCAAAAAATATAAGTTTATAAACATGCACTGCGGATCAATTATATACGGGTAATCACAATGAAATAATTATAAAACTATGTAAACAACAGAGAAGCAACTCAAAAATGATTCATGTAGGAATAAATTTAAGTCACTATCAATAAATGTTTCAAAACTGATGCATTATGCATCAATCAGAGAATTAAACACGGTCAAAAATACAACTAAAAAATGGACCAACTTCGCATTATGCCTCAATCAGAAATTTCAAACTATTTATTAAAACTATGTCATGTATACATGCACCAGTATAAGAAAGGATATCTTGACCAAAGAATGAATTGAACAGTAATGTCAATGCTACCTCTAAAATTCTATGAGTGATGTTTCTAATCCGATGTTATCCAAAACTGCCTCAAAAAAGAGAAGATTGTATGGCAAAGTTCAGAAGAATTACCTCAAATCTTTAGCAGGAGCAGAAACCACATTGTTCATTTGCCACTTGCCTCCGGAGTTGATCAATACCCCTTTACGTTGCAGATACAATCTGTACTCCTGCAAGTAATTGGAGACGATTTCATTAGTCAAACCATCTACGTTCATCCTCTCTGTTATTGCTCCTGGAGTTGCGTTTTCCAAACCCAGATGGGTTGCCGCTTCAACAAACATTTTATGCAGGTCCAGCGTCCACACCGACTTCCACTTTTTCTTGGTTTTGGCGAGCAGGTCTCTGCAGTTGTCCCTGCTGTTGAGGAAATTATAGTGTTAGTTTGAGCATGATTTGACAAAGCCATATGTGCCCCATTGCCAAATCGATTCCATAAATAGCAGTATCCTATAAATATTTCTGGATTAAAGAATTATAATTTATTTTGGAAAAAAAATCAAGTACTTAGAAAAAATTCAAACATTTTCAAGGAAAAATCATCTTTTTCGAACTTTTATTTTTTATTTTTTCGGGAAAGATAAAAAAAAATATTATAAAAATTAAATTTGTCAAGAATGCATTTTTTATCCAAAAAAGTTTAATACTTCCCAAAAATATTTGATAAAATTCAGATATGTTAGAAAGATCTAGAAAAAAAATGAAAAAAAAAAACCAAGTTTGTTCATCAAAGGTCAAAAACATTTGACATGCTATATGCACACGCATGTGTGTAATTTTTGTAGATATGACCACAAAATGAATGGATACAATTTTTATCTCAATCCAAATTTCTGGACATGAAAATTAAAGGGGAGGCGGGTAAATTGGGGAATCTAGTAAAACGGGATATGATGACCCACCTATCGAGAAGTTCTCTCCACATCTTCGTACCTTTGTTCCCTTGTTTGTCTATTGAGTTTTCCACATTTAAAGGTACTATTATAATACTTTTTGATAGATATGAGTCTTTTAATTATATTATATACATGTTCATAAAAAATCAAATCATTTGATAAACTTTTATCCTTGGAAACCGCAAATTATTGTGAGTTATCTAAAATATTTATTCTAACCATTGTTTTGAAATGCAATTTCAAGAGTTAGAAATTTAGAAATTTTGAGGTTATCTTCACCATAAAAAAATAGGTACACAAAAGACCGTTCTCAATCCATATTTTGAATGTAAAAAATTTAAAGGGGGTTAAATGAGGGATATGGATATCACCCATATGAACGCTCTATCCCTGTACCCATGCCTTCTTCCACAGATTTGTTCATATCTAAATGTTTAGGGTTATGATAATTTTTACAGATATGATCTTTTTGTTTATGTAGGTTTAGCTTAACAAAACCTCAAACTGTCTCAAAACTTTTCACTGCTTTAAGTTCACAAAATTAACATGAACTACCAAAATATTATTAGATTTAAACTGGTATTTCGAAGCGGTTATGAATTTTTAAACGATCTAAAATCCTATAGAGTTTACACACATACATGTGTACTCGACTATACTTATTAGATAAGAGCAACTACAGGGAAAATTAATGAAAATCAAGTCACTGAGGATATATATACTTAATTCCATATTGAGGCTCTCTCTCCACATTCCATGTCTTAATTCCCCGTTTACCCTTGTCAATTTTTCATATTTAAATGTTTTGGGTTATGAAATTTTTGATAGATATTATTTTTTAATTATGTAGATCAACTTCATAAAATATTGGTTCAAACCCCCACATCAAAATGAGTGTTCTCCTTGAATAAAGGAGCACTCTTATTTTCAAAAAAACTTCATAAAAAATATTGAATCATTTTTTATATATTAACAAGAAAGAAAAAATAAATAAATCAACCCTTTAAATTCACAAGTTAATAGAGGTATCAGTAATATTTATTTTAACCCTTGAATTAAAATTCAAATTTAAAAAAAATTGAATTTCCAAAATGATCCAAAATTTTACAAATATGATCTTCGTAGTATTAAAAAATGCATACAAAGATTTACCTCAGGTCCTAAAAGTTTGGATATTAAAAATTTAAGGTGGGATAGATAGGGAAACCAAATCATGGGATGCATAGAGACTCATCCTTGTATTTTTCAAGGCTTTAAAAAGGAAAGACTCAGAGGGAAAACTAGAGAAATGTATGTCAATCCCTGACCTACATTCAAAATACTTGAAATGGTGTGTTTATACTGTCATTATGGTTTGAACTTGGCACCTATTCAAGAGGATGTGAAGAGCCGCAGCAGTTTGATTCTAGATTTCAAGTTCAACACTGAAATATAATGCAGAAAAGCATAGTTCATCTTAAGCAATGGATAAATGAAGGGAGGAACTCAGTTTCAGAGCAGAACAACTACTATGTCGTAAGCTCCCATTATAGACTGTAGCATGTTCAAACGAACTGTCATCATTGATTATAGCTATGCCATGCAAACATGCATCCAATAAAGAGTTCAAACAGATTATAAAAAACATCTCAACAACATATGAAATGATATCGAGATTCTCTCATGTGTTGATGCAGCAAAGAATGAACTGAAAATGCACAACTGATCAAACATATAAGGCGAATCAAGGAGGAATCACTATTAAACTATGTAAACAAAAGAGTTGCAACTGCGAAATGAATTCATGTACCAAGAAATTTAAGGCACTATCAATAAATTTTCTGAAATGCGCCCACTGGAAAGGATATATTATGCATCAATTAGAGAATCAAAGTTATTCCAAAAATAGCCCAAAAATGTACCTAATTGGGATTTCAAACAGTTTAATTAAAATACCTCATGCATATACACAATAGTATAAGAAATGATATCTTGAGTTTTTACAATGCTGAAGCATGGAGCAAACAATGAAATGAACGATAATGTCAATACAATCAACATTTATCAATTTTTCATGCAACATTTAGCCCTAAAAATTTCGAAGTGTCGATCTCCAAGAAATCCTCCATTGTGTCACTCAAACCATCAAACTAACCCTTGAATTCCAAATCATATCACCAAAGATTGTACAAGCAAAGCAATCTTCCTAATCTATCTTACTTAAAACCAAGAATGAGGTTTCGACCGAAACAACAATATTCCGATCGTTCCGTTTAAGTTTCAGTAGGGACCGAAACAAAACCAAACTAGAACTCCGGTTCAGTTAAACAAACTATTGAACTTCAAATTTTACAGAAAAAACTCAAAAAAGAATTAATTTGAGTTCCAAATATATGAATATTCAAAATTTGGAATTTTAACATGGAAAACATACAAATTCACAATATATATATATATATAGTGTAACTAAAAAGGGTTAAAAACAAAGTAATGAATAAACATTTATAATAAATCAGTATTGTTCAAATATATCTTAGTTTTAAATTAAATATAAAATTATACGTTTTGTTTCAATAAATTAACAAATATATGTGTAATTACATGAAAAATGAATAATGAGATCCGAAACTGGAATCGAAATTCCCGAAGTTTACGAATTAGATTGAAATTCCTAAAATTACAAAACACTGAAACCAAGATCTAGAACCTTGCTTAAAACTACTACTAACATGAACATTAAATTGTAAATCCACAAGAGTTACCTCAAATCTTTGCCAGCCAGCAAAAGAGGCAGCTCCTTAATCTTCCCACAACCTTCCTTGCTCCTTGCCTCTAAATCGCTCCTTTCATCGCCTCGAGCTGGAGAAGTGCCATGAGAGTTGGCCATGTGTTGCATATGCAACCTATACTTCTGCAAGTGACTGGACACACTATCCCTAGCCAAACCATCCACATTCATCATCTTCGTTATTGCACTCGCAGTCGCGTTTTCCAATCCCAATTGGGCTACCGCTTCAGCAAATATCTTCTGCAGCTGCGGTGTCCACACTGTCCTTTGTTTCTTCGTGTTTCTGACAACTTCATCTTCATCGCTTCTGCAGGTGCCTCTCCTGTCGCTGCGGTTTAGATAATAGTAATTTTAGTTTGAATAGGATTTGACAAAACCGTAGGCGTCCCTAGGCAAATTAATTCAGTACAGTTAATGTTGATAAAACTTCAAATGTTTATAGATTAAACAACCGTTTTTCTAAAAATATCAATTATTTATTAAATCTTTCCTAGTAAAAAAAAGTACAAAATTTTTGAAGAGAAGTTCAAATTTTTGTTAAAAAGTAATCTTCTAAAAAGGTTAAAAAATTTCATAAATACAGTTTTTCCAAAAAAAAAAATTGAAACTTCTCAAAAATATTTGAAAAAACATTCATCTATGTGCAGAAAGATTCGATTATTTCAAGATTTAAAAGGAAAAATGATGTCTGTTCACCAAAATTTGAAAACATTTAAAATAATAAAAAATCCATATAAAAAAAAGTGAATATTAGGCTCAAGTCCCTAATAAGTTTCAAAATACACAAAAACCCCAGTAAAAAATAGTATGTAAATTAGGTCCCTAGAATTAAGTTACTAAGAATTGCATATAGTTATGCAATTATTCACTGAATAATTGCGAACATTTATGTAATTATATCCAAAAGTTGCATAAATTTATGCAATTTTTTCGGTGAATAATTGCGGAAATTTCCGCAATTTTTTGGGTGAATAATTGCGGAATTTTCCGCAACTTTTTGAAAAAATTGTGGAAATTTCTGCAATTTTTCAATAAATAATTGTGAAAATGTCTGCAATTTTTTGATATAATTGCATAAAGGTCTGCAATTATTCACTGAATAATTGCATAAGTTTATGTCATTATTCAGTAACTTAATTTTAGGGACCTAATTTACAAACTTTTTTTTACTGGGGTTTTTGTATATTTTGAAACTTATTAGGGACCTATGCCAAACTTTTTTCACAAAATAGAAGTTATTGAGAAATCTTTCCCAAAAAAATCAAATTTTTATACACATTTGAGAATATTTTTTCCTTTTACTTTTTTGATACAATGAACTGAACAGGGAAAAAAGTCTATCGATCAATTCCCATAATTGATCGATGATGCTAGTATATGAATCTTACTAAAAAGAAACGAATTATTTATAAAATTTTGACTTTCTGTTGAATATTTGTAAGTTTATCTCTATTTATTCGTTGAAACCTATAAAAATGATATGAAAATTTGAAAAGAGCCTAGAAATATACTTGATGAGGATATAGGGTAATAGCAATGTTCCAAATGTTAGCAACACTTTATCTGAAGCTATACTTATTAGGTACAAATACTACATGGAAAATAAACGGTGAATCAAATTATTGAGGATATATAGACTCATCCATATATTCCATATAGAGGCTCTCACCACAATCCATGTCTAAATTCCACGTATATCCTCATGGATTTTTTCATATTTAAGTGCTTTGGGTTATGAAATATTTGATAGATATGATCATTTTGCTATGTACAGCAACTTCAGAATATTGAATCATTTCAAATGAAGATTTACCCTTTAAATTATAATAGGGTTCTCGAAAATTAAATTTTAACCTCTAATTTAAACTTCAACATTGTAGGATTTGAGAAATTGATCCAATTTTTTGGTAAATATGATCTTTGTAATAAGAGAATAGTAATTATACACAGATTTACCTGATTCCAACAAAAATAGATATGCAAAACAAAAGGTAGGATAAACAAATCATGAGATATACAGAGACTCATCTTTCTATGTATATATATTTTCCGAGACTTTAAAAATGAAAGACTCAGAGGATAAACTTGAGAAATGCTTATATACACCTACTATATCTTTGAAGTACTTAAAATTTTAAAATGGTGTGTTTATACCATCATTATGGCTCCAACACCGTACCTATTCAAGAGGATCTAAAGACCCATGCCAGTTTTGACTTTATGATCTTAGATTTCAAGTTTAACTCTGAAGCACGAGTGTTACGGCACGAGCTTCGTACGTGTATATTTTTTTCTGCAAATGTGCTATGTTATGATATAATTTAAAATTTATGTAACATTTAATTGATTGATTCAGCTATAGTATATGAAAAATTAGCATTTTAACTAGCAAAATTTTTGCATTTTAAATAAAGCATGAGAGGTTTTAGGTATAAAACCAATTGACTCGGTTTTAGTGCACATGAATTTGCATTTTAATCAAGGTAGGAGAAGTTTAATTTAAAATTTGATTGAGATATAATTGATGGCGAAAAACTTGCATTTTAAGTAAAGTACGAGCAGTTTTAGTTAAAGACTTAAATGGATAAGAGTGATTGACCAAGTAATATAATATAAATATTTGAATTTTAATCAAGGTGGGAGTATATTTAAATATATTGAGATATAATTAGAATATAAAGGATATTTTGTGAAGTTTACGTTTACGCCAAAATATATTTACAACTATCATTAAAGATTATGCAGAAGAACATAGTTCACCTAGGTAGTGGTAAAAAGAAGGGAGGAACTCGGTTTCAGAACAAAACAACTACGTTTACGTGTAGGAACTCAGTTCACGTAAGTACTCAAGTGAAACAGTAACATTTAACTTACTTATCAACAAGCAATGACATAGTTTCGGTGTCAAAACTGAAGAACGCTGTAAGCTGCCATAATAGACTATTAGCATGTCGCAGACAAACTGTTCAGTTATATACTCAATCTTATAGTTATGTGATACCAACATGCATCCACTAAAAATTCAATATGCAAAATGATATCTTGATTCTCTCCTATGTTGAAGCAGTGAGCAAAGAATGAATTGAACGTGTACAACTGATCAAATATATAAGGTGAATCAAGGATGAATTGTTCTTGAACTGTTTAAAAACAAAAGAGTGCAAACTGGTAAATGAATTCATGTACCAGGAAATTTAAGGCACTACCAATAAATGTTTCAAATGAATCAAACACAGTCGAAAACAACCCTCAAAATTGGTACTGTTATGCATCAATTAGAGGTTTTAAACAATTTATTAAAAATCTTTCATGCATATAAAAAGAATGATATTATGATTCTCTCCTCTGCTGAAGCATGAAGCAAGGATGAATTGAACAGTAATGTCAATACTATTACCGTTCATTAAATTTTCATGCAACTGTTATCCCTAACTTTCTAAGCGCCGATTGCCAACAATTCCTCCATTGTGTCAATTGAACCATCATACTAATTCTTAAATTCCAAATCAACTCGCCAAAGATTGTACGAGCAAAGCCATCTTCCTAATCTATGTTATCTGACTTATTTAACACTACCACTAACATGAACACTATATCGCAAATCCACAGGAGTTACCTCAAATCTTTGCCAGTCGGAAAAAGAGGCAGCTCCCTGATCTCTCCACATGCTATCCTGATCCTTTCATCTAATTTGCTCCTTTCATCGCCTCGTGGAGGAGCAGCACCACAAGGCAATAGCATGGTAGCAGACAGCTGATCCAAGGTAGAATATCCAGCAGAAACCACCTTCTTCCTATGCCACTCCTGTTCCAGTAACAATATATACCTTTGCAACTGATTGGACACGCTATCCCTGCTCAAACCTTCCACGTTCATCTTCTCCATTATTGCTCCTGGAGTTGCATTTTCTATACCCAGATGGGCCACCGCTTCAACAAACATTTTATACAGCTTTGGAGTCCACACTGGGCTCCCCTTCTTATTGGTTTTGGTGAGTTCTTCGTCATCGCTTATGCAGTTTTCTTTGCCATCACTGCAATTGAAATATTAATAATTTTGATTTGAGGATGATCTAACAAAACCATAGGCTCCTATTGGCAAATCGATTCTGCAAACATCATTACCCTTGGATCATGATAACATTCAAATATTTATGGACTAAACAATGGTTGTTTTTTTGTCTTTTTAAATTCTAGTAGATTAAAAAAAGGTTCAAAAAAAAGTCAAGAAAAATTCGAATTTTGCTAACAAAAAAATATCCTAATTTTTTTTATTTTTTCATGAATACGTTTTTCCAAAAGAGTTTGAAACTTCTCAAAAATATTTGGAAATATCTTTTTTGATATCAAGAATGATACTTTATTCAAGCAGAACACTCAGAAAAAATATTTGAAAATATTAGAAAGTGTTTAGAAAGATTCAACTATTCAAAGATTTTTATTTTAAAATCAAGTTTGTTCATCAAAATTCAAAAACATTTTAAAAAACTGAAAAACTACACGATTTTTTTTTCATTTTTTCAATAAACAGAAATTAATGAGAAAGCTTGCCAAAAGTTTCAAACTTTAATACATCCTTGAGAATTACAATTTTTTTATGGTCTAGTACAATAAACTGAATAACATTAAAAAAAATATTAATTGGTTCCCACAGTTGCATGGTAGTACTAGTATTTAATTATTACTGAAAAAATATTAATTATTTCTAAAAAAATTGACTTTTTATTGAATATTTAAATGTTTGTCTCTATATTTTTTTGTGTAAACACACACATGTATGTATGTCTCTGTGTATGTGTAATGAGGATATAAGGATATATTTAATAACCTGAAACATGGTAAATACATTATTTTACCCCATGTTTTTATGTATTGAAGATGTTTTCATTACACGCGCTAAAAGATGTTTACATCACACGCGCGCACGCGAAGAATCTGGATCCTCCATCCTTTAAATCCATTTTTCATCCTCCATCTTTTTGTGCAAAAAAGAAGTTGTAAGGAAATGAATTTATGTAGATATGTTCTATTTGTTAGCAAAATCTTTTATTTAAAAGTTTAAACACTTCATAACTGTTAACCCATTCAAAATTGCATTTTAAATAGATGGTTAATATTAAATGCTTTCGACGGTTCATATAAACTTCTGATTTTGAAAGAGTATCGCAATTGATTCAAATTTTTGAACAGACAATCATGCTAATAAATAGAACATATCTACAAAAAAATCATTTTGATTCAATTTTTTTACACAAAAAGACGGAGGAGGATGAAATGAGAATTTAAAGGATGGAGACCTCCGTGTGCGTGTGCAAAGATACAAATTATTGATGGAGTTTCAAGAAGATGCAATCGAGATATCCATAGACGAGTTGGTTTAGATCGCTGACACAATTGTTCTAGAACAATTTGTAGTTTGATTGTGTCAGTATCAAGGTTCAAAATTTCGTTTTCCGTTCCGATCATCTGATAATTTTAAAATTTCGGTTTCGTTTCGGAAATTCCGAAGATTTCGTTCTAATTGCGGTTTGCAAATTCTGGTATTTTTATTGTAAATATTCAATAGTAATACAAATTCATGGTCATTTTCACAAATCACAGGAAAGGAGTTGCAAAAAAATTTAGTCTTAGAGACAACAAATTTGTTTTTTAGTCTAACACTTTTTAGTATGAATAGAAAATAATAGTTGCAACTATTATTCAGTGATTTACACTAAAAAGTGTCTTTCAGTCTAAAAAGTAAACTTCTTGTCCTTGAAACTAAATTTTTCTCTAAATTTTTCCCTGAACCTAAAAACCCTCTAATGAATTATAGTCAATGTTGTCTTATCACCACTGACCGTTGATCAATTACCGGAATCTATAAGTAATTTCCAAATAAAGTTCATACAAATTATTTTGTCAGCCCAAACCATCAACTAGCTAATTTCAAATTACTTGAAAAAAAGCAACTACTTAGCTGGAAACAAAGTAATAAAAAAAGCAATCACTAAACAGCCCAGCCAACGAAGTAACCACTTTAAATTTATAGCCCAGCCCAAGTTAGCAATCCCCTCACCCAAAACATCGTTTGTTCTTCTTCCTGTTTTGACCGCGTGCCCTAAAATTTCAAATTGATGAAGCCAAAAAAATATAGGCGATACATGCTAAATTCTAAAGCTTTGTTGTTGATTGTCCCTACTTCGACGGTAAGTTTTCTTTTCTTTTTTTTAAACCCTAGAATTCGAAACGGGATTTTCCTCTTGATCCGGTCCGGTGGAGTCGTGGACGCCGGAACCGGAACGAAACCACCGGAATTCCAACGTACCGGCCGGAAGTTTGAACCATGGTCTGTATAACTACATTTCACACACTCGACGATGGGTTGAGCAGTTGTATTATGCACTATATGCCTGTATTTTTTATGAAAATAATAATAATAATGAACTAATTTTCAGTGTGCCTGTGCATGCGTGCTCTATCTCCAAGTCTCCATGCATTCATTACCTAGTTTTAAACCTCCTTTACCCAAACGAATTTTCATTTCCAGAAGTTTTGAAAATGCTAATTTTTGATAGGTATGATCTTTTCATTATGTTGATAAACTTCATAAAAAGTTGAATTGTTAAAAAAACCTTTTCCTTCAAAATCATGAGTTAATATGAGTCATCGAAATATTTATTTTGATAGTTGATTGAAAATTCAATTTCAAAGAGGTTAGAAATATTGAGATGATCCGAAATTTTGTAGAGATGTCAACAAGAAGAAAGTGTGGAAAGAATTACCTCAGTCCAAATATACGGTATGAAAAATAAAACAGTTGGTGGACAAATTAGGGAATCAAGTAATATGGGACATTCATGTCCATCCATCTCAAAGTATATCCTTTAATAATTTTTTATCCTTAAAATCACAAGTTAATATGAATAGTTGAAAATATTACTAACAATTAATTTAAAACACAATTTTGAAGGGGCTATAAATTTGGAAATGATCCAAAATTTCATAGAGATGATATTTATAACTAAGGAAATACACATATGAAAGATTCATCTCAATTCAAAATTTAAATATTAGAAACTACTGGAGGGGGTATGTTAAATGAGGGATCTAAGACATGGGAGATATGGAGACTCACTCATGTAAAGACTCTCTAATGCATTCACTCCGCCGTTTATTCCCAGTGATTTTTTTCATATATAAATGTCCTGGCTTACGATTTTTTTTTTGTAGATACGATCTTTCCATTATGTAGATTAACTTCACATAAACTTAAACCATTTCAAAAGGTTTTACCCTTAAAAAGTACCAAGTTAATACGAGTTATCAAAAAATTGTTATATTTAGTAATTTAAATTGCAGTTTTGAAGGAGTTAGGAATTTTGAAATAATTCTAAAATTAGATGATATAAAAAAGAAGAAGAAATATGTATACCAAGCTTTATCTAAAACTATTCCTGTTGGTTAAGCAATACCTATAAGGAAAATAAATGGGGGATCAAATCATTGAGGATACATACACTCATTCACATAGAGGCTTTCTCCACATCCATGTCTTAATAATCCCCTGTTTACCCTCCTCGATCTATTAATATTTACATGTTATGGGTTATGAAATTTTTAATAAATATGGTCTTTTCATTATGTAGATCAACTTCATAAAATATTGAATCATAAATAAATAAATAAAACGCTTTCAATATTCAAAAAAAAAAGTTAATAGAAATATTTATTTTAACCGCTGATATAAAATTCAACTTCAAAGGATTTTAAGTTTCAAAATGATCCAAGAAATTATAAATATGATCTTCATAATAAAAAAAGGGATATAAAATATCCATCTCAGTTCAGAAAAAAATAGATATGAAAAACTAAAGATGGGATAAACAGGGGAACCAAACAATGGGATACATGTACTCATCCAGACATCTCGTAGTTCCCCAGACTTTGTAAAGGAGACACTCAAAAGGATAAAAGAAATGCATGTCTACAGCTATACTCAAAATGGTATACAGTCATTGTGGTTCGAACTCTGAACCTATTCAAGAGGATACGAAGACCCACACCAGTTTGACTTTATGATTTTCAAGTTTAACTCTGAAATATAACGCAGAAAAGCATATTTCATGTTAAATGATGGTAAACATGAAGGAAAGAACTCAGTTTCAGAACAGAACAACCACTTATAAGTCACACCTTTCAGACATTACTGTACACAAGTGAACAATCACATTTAATATACTACTAAACAAGCAATGACATAACTTCAATTTCAAAATTGAAGAACATTGTAAGCTGTCATAATAGACTATTATCAGTTCTATACTCAATCTCATAGCTATGTGATACCAACATGCATCCATTAAACATTTCAAACAGATTATCGAAAATATCTCAACAATATATGAAATGAATATTTTGATTCTCTCCTACGTTGAACCAAGGAGCAAAGAATAAACTGAACGTGTATAACTAATCAAACATATAAGGTGAATCAAGGAGGAATTGTTATTAAACTATGTAAACAAAATAGAGGCAACTGACTGAGATATTAATTCTTGTACCAAGAAATATCGGCCACTATCAATAAATGGTTCGAAAAGGATAGTTTTCAAAATAGGCTGATTCAAAAAACTATTTGCAGATCTAGGCTGGATTTCAAACTATTTGCAAAAATAAACTGGTTTTGCCACATCAAAGTTGGTTTTTTTAAAATAAAAGCTGCCTATGGGCTCTACTAATGCGCTTAGAGAAAATTATATTGGTGCAACTCATGATTGTGCCAATATGAGGCGTCATTGCAAGTTGCGCCAATGTAATTTTCCATGAGCGCAATTCCCAATTGCGCCATGGGCAAACTTTTAAAAAAAGCCAACTCAGCACCAAGGTGGTGAAAATCAGCCTACTGCTACAAATGGTTTGACAATTAACCTATTTTGCTAATGGTTCTCACAATTAGCTTAAGTTGAAAAGTTCTCTTTTCAAAAATAAATCCACCTGAAAAGATACACAACGCATCAACCAGAAAATCAAACAGTAAAAAAAAAACTCAAAAATGGACCTCCGACACATTATGCATCAATTAGAGGTTTCAAATAATTTATTGAAAATACCTCATGTATGTATGCAACGGTATACGAAACGAAATCTAGTTTTTTTTCCCTTCCAACGCTAAAGCATGCAGCAAAGAGTGAATTGAACAACAATGTTTATACTATCACCATTTGTTAAAAATTATGCATCAATAAAAGAATTCAGACAATTACAAAAAATATCTCAAGTTTGTATGCAACGATTCATACAGCTCAAAAAGGGTCTTACCTCACATTATGCATCGCCTAGTAGTTTCAAACAATTTATTGAAATATCTCATGTATACATGAAACAGTATATGAAACGAAAAATTGATTTTCTCCTATGCTGAAGTATGGAGCAAAGAATGAATTGAACAATAACCTTGATGCTATCATGATCCACCAATTTTTCATGTATCTATCATCTATAAAAATTCTAAGTGTCGGCCTGCAACAACTAATCCATTGCCTCAATTAAACCATCTGGCTACCCCTCGAATTCCAAATCGAGTCGAGTAGTTATCACCCATATATATGTCGTCTAAAACTGCCACTAACATGAACAATATATTTCAAATCCCAAGAATTACCTCAAATCTTTGCCAGTAGGAAAAAGAGAGAGCTCCTTATTCTCCCTGCATCCTTCCTTGCTCCTTTCCTCTGAACCATCCACAGATGACAAATTTTCCACCTTAGCAGATGCCATATTCATAAACAACAACGGAAAAGAGCCATCATCAACTCCAGCAGGGGCGGAAGTAGGACCAGAAGGCAATGGAATGGTAGTAATCTGCCGATCCATGGCCGAATCTCCAGGCAAAACCACGCTCTTCTTAACTCCCTTGCGTATTTGGTTGGCCTTTTGTTCAAGAAACTCTCTATACTTCTGCAAGTGACTGGACACACTATCCCTACTCAACCCATCCACGTTCATCGTCTCTGTTATTGCTTTCGGAGTCGCGTTTTGCACCCCCAGATGGGCCACCGCTTCAACAAACTTTTTATGCAGCTGTGGTGTCCACACTGTCCTTCGCTTCTTCTTGGTTCTGACAACTTCATTATTGTCGCTTCCGCAGCTGTCTCTGTCATCACTGTGGATGAGATAGCTGGAATCAAAATCAGTCTGAGCCTTTAACACTTTTTTTATATTGCATTTTAGACAGGTCGAGAAATTTGAAATGGATCCTTTTTTTTGTGTGTGCAGAGATGATTTTTATAATAATAGAAATGGGTACAAAAGTTTTGCCTAAATTCAAAGATATTAATAGATGGGAAAAAAAGGAAAATCAAGTCATGGGAGATATGAAGATTCACCCATATAGAAGCTTTCTTCACATAACCATGTCATCCTTCCTCAGTTTGTCCCATCGATATTTTCAAATTTAAAAGTTTGGACTTATGAGTTTTATTGGTGCACATGATAATTTAGCTATGCAGATCAACATCATAAAACATTATATTGTTTAAAAACTGTTCATCCCTTTGAAATCACAAGTTAATATGGGTCATAAAAATATTTATAGTAACTACTGATTTAAGATTAAGATACAATCCCGAAGGAGTTTGAAAATTTTATCCAAAATTTTGTGATAAAACTTCATAATAAAAGAATATATGTACAAAGATTTACTTCAATCAAAATTTTAGATATGGAGAAAGGAGAGAGGTTATAACGATGGGAGTCAGACCCAGAGAAAGGCTCTCCCCACATTCTCATAACTTTATTCCCTTGTTTATCCCTTGTCTATTTTTTCATATTAAGAAGCTTCCATTATGATTTTTTTTTCCGTTGATATGGTCTTAACATTACACAGATCAACTTCATAATATATACCCCTTCAAGTTAAAAGCTAATATGAGTTACAAAAATTATTATTTTAAAAGTAGATTTAGAGTGTAATCTCGAAGCAGTTGGAAATTTTAAAATGATCCAAAATTTTGTAGAGATCATCTTTATACATAAACAATATGCATAAAATGATATACCTCAATTTAAATATAAATATGGAAAAAAAGGGGGTAAACAGGGAAATCAAGTTATAAGGGATATGGAGACTCACCCATATAGAGGCTCTCTCCAAATCCTCATTAATTCATTCCTCCATTTATCCCTCGTTCACTTTATTTATTTATTTCATTCCTGGTGGTATCTGGTTATGATAATTTTTGGTAGATGTGATGTATTTGTTATGTTTGTGCAGACCAATTCACACAAATTTGAATAGTTTAGAAACATCTTATCCCTTCAAAATCACAAGTTTATAGCTTTTGAAAATATTATTTTAATCATTGATCAAAAATGCATTTTCAAGAGATTAGAGACTTTTAAATGACCCAACATTTTGTATAATCTTCGTACTAAAAAAAATGTACACAAAGGTTTTTCTCAATTCAGATTGTAAATATGAAAAATTAAACAAGTGAAGGAATCAAGTCATGGGGGACATTGAGGCTCGCCATATAGAGGCTTTCTTCACATTTCCACGCCTTCATTCCCTATTTATCCCTGTCATCGATTTTTTATATATCTAACAGTTCCTGTTATGGTAATCTTACACAGATTATCCTTTGGTTATGTAGATAAACCTTGCAAAAAAATGAATCATTTCAAACAATTTTACCTCTTCAAAATCACAACTTAATATGGCTTATTGAAAATATTTGTTTTAACTTTTAACCCTTGCTTAAAATGCAACTTTGAAGGGTAAAAAGCTTGGAAATCACCAATCAAATTTTAGTGCAACTATTCTCTAAAAATTCTATCTCTAAACACCAATATCCAGTGACTCATCCATTAGCTCAATTGAACCATCAAACTACCTCTTCCAAATAAAATCACATAAAATTGTACAAGCAAGGTCATCTTCGTAATCTGTGTTATCTAAAACTACCACTAACAAAAACATTATATTGCAAATCTACAAGAATTACCTCAAATCTTTGCCAGTCGGAAAAGGAGACAACTCCTTATTCTCCTCACATCCTTCCTCGCTCCTTTCCTCTGAATCGCTCTTTTCTTCAGAATCACTCCTTTCCTCTGAATCACTCCTTTCATCACCTCCAGCAGCAGCAGCACCACCAAGAGGCAATGGAATGATAGCGAACAGACGATCTGTGGTTAAATCCGCATCAGGAACCAAACTACGCCACTTGCGTCCAGACTTGATCAGAATCCCCTCACGTTGCAGACGCAATCTAAACTGCTGCAAGTGACTGTTAACGCTCTCCTTACTCAAACCATCCACATTCATTGTCTCCGTTATTGCTCCCGGAGCTGCGTTTTCCAATCCCAGACGGACCACCGCTTCAACGAACTTTCTATGCAGCTGCGGCGTCCAAATCGTCCTCTTCTTCTTCTTGAATACGAAGCCGAAGGGACTGCTGCAGCAGCTGTTGAGATAGACGGAATCAAAATTTGTGCCAGCCATCCACTGATGACTAGGGTGGCTGGGGATCAAGGGCGATGGGGGAATGGGGTAAAGGAAGGAGTTAGGGTTGGTAGTCGTGGGAATATCAAAGGCTGATGCTAGATTTCGGTCGACTAGCGACTGCGACAACGGGATTAGCTCCTCCGGTGATGGCAGCTTCTCCTCTTGGTTAACCACCACTTCCCTTTCGCCCTCCTCCATGATGATTCTTGATTCTCGTTTATTGTTTGTGTTTCAGGAGAAACAAGGGATATCTGTGATGGACCCCTCCCTTTCAGCTTTTTTCTTCTTCCCACATATAAATGGTAGTGAAAGAATGATGCTGCGTGCAGTCTTTTGCGGGAAGATTTGCGCTTATTCAGCTGTAGATATGAATGCCAAACGGATCTACTCCTATACATATTCTACGTGGCTTAAATTGCCATAAAAACCAATATTAATTGTCTTTTTAATGTTATTATAAAAAATTTAAAATAAAATGCAAAAGGTTGAAAAATTTAACTGTGCGAAAGATCTCCAATTATGTTGCAAAAAAAAGTTGAGTTTTAGGAAAGAAAAAAATGAAATTTTTGTGATTTCTTTCTACGGAGTGCTTCTAACAGTTTTTTTGTTTATACCCGAACTTCTCTAAAGTTTGAAATTTTGTAAGAAAACTAGATTTTTATAAGACAAAATAATATTTTATGAATAAAATTTCAAATGTCTAAAGATTTAATTTTATTAAAAGAGTTAATTGCTCAGCAAAAAATTTCTAACTTTCATGAGAAAATTTGATTCTTTTTTTCTTCAAATATTTGTTTTTCTTTCTAGCTGTGCAGTTAAAGCGCTCGGTGGATTCAATGCGACGGAGGTACAAAAAAGTCATAGCGGGGTACAGCGAGGATATAGCGGGATATAGCGGAAGACTCTAAAATAGCATATAAAATTCGTACTTAATGTTTTTACAAATATATAGATGGTAATTAAATGAAAAATTAACATTCAATTGAATTATAATTAATACATAATTTTAAATAAAAACATGTGCGAATATACTGTAAATTAACGTAAAACTGTTATATAACATAATTGAATTTAGTAGAATATTAGAGTATTTTCATTTCTAAAATATATTAAAAATTCAATTAAATAAATTAATTTTATAATCTTATAATGTATAAATGTCATTTTTCAATTCACTTCTTTTAAAGAAGATATAGCGGTAATAGCGGAATACAGTGGGAATAACGAGATATAGCGGAAATAGCGGGGCTTAAAGCGGAAAGGCTATATTCGGGGTTATATGGAAAAATCATAGCGGTAGAAATCCGCTATGAGATATAGCAGGGTTATAGCGGGGCATTAACTGCACAGCTTTCTAGGTATTTGATTTATTTCAAAAATAACCAAAATCTTTATAGCTATAAACATTTAAGTCTCTTGTATATTAATTTTTAGATACCTAAAACTTTATCATTGTTTTGGAGATTATAGAAGATGATAAAGAAGATATTATAAAGAAGATATTTTGAATTTAGACAGGTCAAAAGCAATATCTTGGTTGTTCCATTTTTTCCCTTATTTGTTAGGGCTAGTTTTATTTGCATCGTTTTGATAACCACGGCCCGTTTGTCGATGGTTTTGATAATTACGCTCGTCGTCCATTGTAATTTTTTATTTTTTAAACTTAGGTACGTAGACGGTAGTATATAGTTTACTACAAGTCTTAGGCAATATGTAGCGTCATGAATCACGCTACGCAAGATCCAAACCTGTAACATCGGGGAGAAAAGTCGGAGCACCTAACCATTGGAACAATGATGCTAGATGTAATTCAAATCTTTATTCCTTAATAGTTCAGATAAAATAAGAAACACGAGTCTAAATACAGTTGGAAAATATATTTATCCCAACCATGATTAATTTAATTTAGTATTTTTTTCATGTATTAATTTTCGATAAAATTATGTATCTAAATGTTAAAATTACAAATTTAAATAGGATAAAAAATTATACTAAATATAATATATTAGTGTATTAAAGGAACTTCGAACGACAAGCCCCTCTCAAAAATTAAAATACCAAGAGCTTGTGGTACAAAATTTCATGAAAATTAAGTCGTCAACTATATTCTTTGTATAAGTCGTCATTCTCACGTCATACTAGTACTTCACACCATATTTTTGTTCAAATATTCGAAATACGATTATATTTTAAAGGTACTTCGAATTGACAAACCGTCATCACCATCAAATCACGAATTTTACGATCTTTTTAGTGATAGGCATTAAATATATGGAAAAATTAAATCACTGAAATTCAATTTTTTTAATTCGATAATTTTAATATAAATATTGTACTGATGATCAGACTTTATCGTACAAACATATAACCAATATCATTTTCAAATAACATAAAAACTAACAAATAAACTACATCGTCTAGATACATAAGGGGCTAGGAGTAGTAACCAATATTCAACAAACTAACAAATATACTAAACTAACTTTTAAGCAAATTAGAGCACCCATTTTGGTATCTTGGTAGTCAAATTCTTAACATTTAGAATATCAGTCTAGAACATCGTATCATTTGTCACTTGAGCTAGTGGTCCTTGACTAGAAAGAAAAAACATAAAATCATAATTGTGAAACAGTAATGATATCCTAAGTAGTTAATATCGTATCATATCATTGATATGTCACGTATATCTCGTATCACTTCTTAGCCGATATCTTTTTCATAATATAGCTTAAAATATTGTAACCGATATATCGCTCGATATATGTCGATATATCACTCCAGTATTTAATGTATAATACTACATTTTTAATAAATATCGACTAGTATTAGGTGTTGGTGAGAATCAAAATGACAAATAAATATCTTCATGTTCTTAAAGTTTGATTTTAGTATATAGTGAATGACAATAGGTATACCGTATTTGAAATCCAAGTGCCATATTTTTTTTTCAATTTTAACCATAAAATTTTTGTCTCTTTGTTACTCTTCAATAAAGAAAACTGTATTTATTTCATATTATTTTTTATATTGTGTGAACACTTATCACTAAAAACAAGATCGTGTGAGAGTTATTCCACTTTTTAATGGTTAACTTTTTCTATTATTTCTAACCAGTAAGTTAGAAGATTCATTCTTTTGTTTTTATAACTATCATGCGTCGAGTATTATAAGTTGAACAATAGTAAATAATATATTTGTTGAGATAAAGAAAGGGCTAGAAGTGGCAGCCAATATCAAATCGGTATTATTTATTCAATAATTTAGGTGAAAATGTAAACGAAGAAAGTAACTTATGAAGATTTCTTTTGTTTTTGTAACTATCATGCGTCGAGAACTAAAAGTTGAACAATAGTAAATAATTATATTTGCTGAGATAAAGAAGCGGCTAGGAGTGGTAACCAATATCAAATCAGTATTATTTATTCGATGATTTATGTGAAAATGTAAACGAAGAAACTACGAATATGGAATTTGAAAAATAATAAGGATGGTCGGATGGATGAATAAGCAAAGAATATATATAGTATAAAATGAAAAGAAATAAAAGATGCGCAGTGAAAAGTTCTTAGTTTTTATGAGAATGTTTTATGACTGGTATGCAATAGAATATCCCAATAAGCAGATTGTAATTTATAATAGTAACATGACAATATAGTTTCAAGTATTTAAAAGCTTAACATAATTATGCCATTATAACGTAGTATGATATCATGTATAGCTTGTTATAGACATGCATGATGTATTATCGATATTATTAGATATAATCACGATATTTTAAAATATCTCATGTTAGTACTTAACTGATACGTACCCGACACCGATATTAACTACTCAGACGACAGCTCCCAAATGAGGTTTTAAGACTTTAAAGTTGCTAAAAACTTCTTAAAACAATTCTAAACTACTTAAAACAACATTTTTTAAATGCATTAAAACAAATCTATCTTAAACACTAAAACATATAAAAATCCAACTACATAACAGTTATTCAGTTAATTGCTATTGAATTATAGTTTCGATGCTTCTAATGCTTAAAAACGGTATTTAATTTAAATGCTTTCATAGATGATGTGATCCTTTATCACCCTTATTGTTCAAACTAGCAGCGAATGTATTAGCCAGGTTAATTAAATTTTCTATTGAAAATTGGGCTCTTGGTAGTGTCGGAAATAAGATCACCAGTAATGGTCTTTCGACGCTGCAATTTGTCAACAACACCATGCTTTTTACCTCTCGTTTACATACCTCATTAAAACCCATAACTTGTTTTATATAGTTTTGAAATGCTTTTAGGGCTCAATATTAATATTGACAAGAGTTTTGTTTTAGTCTTGAATGATGTTGTTGTTGATACACCCAATTGTAAAATCATAAAGTTTCCTATTCAATACTTTGGGTTCTTGGTTAGGCAACAAAGCTAAAAAGTTAAGATTGGCAAATAATAATTGATAAAATTAATGAAAAATTATCTAATTAGAATGGTAGATTCTTATTTACAGTAGGTAGAATTATTCTTATTAACCCCGTCTTATCAACTCCACTAGCTTACTGGATGTCTTTTTAACTTTTTTGAAAACGGTTCATCGATAAAACTGAAAAAATTGGAAGAAATTTCCATTGAAATGGGGATAGATCCTGTAGTAGCATTATATACTTGGTTAACTAGGAAATAGTTTATAAACCCAAAGAGAATAGAGGGCTAGGAATTATAAATCTACACAATCTTAATGTGTCTCTTCTAGGAAAGTACCTCTAACCATAACATATCTCTTTGTTGAAATATATTTCAAAAAACTTTCATATTTTTAACCTTGAGATTAATAATATAGTTCATTCATGTAGCAACACATCATTTTGGGACGATAACTGGATTTCCACTATACCTCTTAGAGTCGAGTACAAAGGATTTTTTGGATATTTGTTACTTTAAAAATGCTCTAGTTTCTGAGGTCTATGGAACTCATAACATATCCATGGAATTTTTCTTTCAACCATGCCCTTGAAGGCGTTTACCTTATCCCATTTTGTTCTACTTTGTACCAAGATGCAATACTATAACATAGATAATGAGAATGACATGGGAGTTTAGTTTTGAGATAAAAGTAAATAAGTCTACTCAAACTCGATATACAGCTTTTAAATTTCTTAAAGACTAAACTAGATATTTGCAAATCTATTTGGAATATTATTCTCCTCCCAAATCAAAGTTGCATACATGATTTATCATACAGAAGAAGTTAAATACAATTGAATTATTGAAGAAAAAGAATCTACTCAAAGACAAAATATGCATTTTCTATAATTCAGACATTGAATATGTCGCATACCTATACTATAATTGTCCTTTAACTAAATCTATTCTTTTTTTCAAAATGGTTTATTAATGCCAATAAATGTCGAACTCGAGGATCGTACTCATGACCTTTAATTTCATAGTCCAAACCACCAATCAACTGAGCCAAACTTGTTGGCTAACTAAATCTATTCTTACAAACATTCTTAATGTTTTTTACTTTAAAACGTCCAACGCTGACCTAAACTATGATCAATACTGGAACAATCTTAGATTCCAAAGGGCTAAAGTGTATAAAATTATGGTTGATGTTATTTTTACTTTTGCTTGCTGGTATATTCAGTTTGAATGGAACCAAAGACTGTTCAATAATGTTAACACTTCTTTTGACAACTTGATTTACATCATCTCGTTGTTCTTATATAATTGGGCTACAAATCTTAGCTACAAATTGACTAAAAATGTTTTCTTCGGGGATTTTCTTAGAAAAGAAAAAATCGCATTGATATAATAAAGACAAGAATTGTCCCTAACAATAGGGGCATTAAGCACTGATTTAGTAAATACCTTTAATGAAAATAACTCTTTGAACAATTACTCTTGATTGATAACCAATTCAGTTTTGCTTTGCATTATTTTTTTCTTTACTTATATATATATAATCTCTATTTTATATACATATATATATATGTGTGTGTGTGTGTGTGTGTGTGTGTGTTGGTCTCATATTTTTGTTGAGGACTGAGGCCTTCAGTCTTTGGTTAATTGTTCACTGGGATAAATTACCGTTGATTAGATCTATTTGTTTATGGACTATTAAATATCATTTCACTTTCAATAGACCATACAACCAAGAAGATGAATTCTATATTAAATAGTATTTCACTTTCAATGCTTCAACTTAGACCCAACTATAGTTGCTCGATGGATCGTCATGTCATGATTTAACTATAATCGATTGGAGTATTCACATTGAAGTTCCACAATTTTCTCAAGTCAAGGGATCTGTGTAAAATTGTTTACCTATATTTTCTATTTGACCTAGTTGTTATCAACCAACAAAAAACGCTTAGACGGGTGATTTCATAGTTATCTAATAACTTCAAGTACATAAACCCTTGGAGCCCTCAATAGCCATGAGTAATACACCACCTAATATTTGGAGAATATTATGCACTCTGGTCTCAACAGACGAATCGATATCCTTTTGTCAAAACATCTTGACTAAGAATATTTAAAACAAAATGTCATATTATTTTGCGACTAATTACTCATGATTTCAACTATTTGTAACTAACATAACATTTTATTTAAGGATTTTCTTGTTATATATTTTAAATTGATTACTTAATTCATTATATCATAATATAACAAGTTATATAAAAGAAAACAAACATCGCTACTACGAACAAGATTGACTACAAAATTAGATATACCTAACAAATTACATAATTGCCTATAAGGCATACCACTAACTCTTCAATCTTCCACTTGCATTTTGGGTCAATTCCAAAATCATAATCATATTCCTCCAATCAGTTCAGAGCTGATCGAGCTAGTCCTTTATCGAACAGATCTGCTATATTGTATTACTATCTACTCCGTCGACCAACATTTCTCCATCATTATTAAACTGCCTTTATCACATCAAACTTTTAGAGCATGTGTTTAGACATCTTGTGAGTCCTATTTTCAATTACGATTTGCATCATGACATTGTTTTCATAAAACAATCTCATGTGATTCTCTACATTTGAAATCACCACTAGCTCAGTTATAAGTTTGTGCTTTGAGATTTATATTGCTTTTATTATGGCGCTATTCAAGGCGATGTACGTAGCTTTTCGGTTGAATAAGAAACCACCTCTTATTTGGAACATTTCCTCAAAATTCCTTAACTAAGGTTGAATATGAATTTTAGATTGACATACTATATTCTATATCACTTATGGAGTATGAATCTAAATACTCCTTCATAAGAAGTTTGTTATTTCCAAAATCAACTCTTTAGTATTTTGTAAGTATGTGGGAGCACTCCTAACTACCATTTAGCAATCTCAAGTTGGGTTTGATACTCACTAAATCTAGCAATTACATAAGAAATTGCGATATAATAGACAACATAACATATATAATAATTCTTATTGTCGATGCATAAGGAATCCATCTTAAATGCTCCAAATTAAACATTTTAATATGTTGCACTACACCATAAACAATATTTTGATACGGCTAAAAGCCGTATCTAATCCTATTAGATACGGCTAAAAGCCGTATCAAAATATGCCGAGCTTAATATTTTGATACGGCTTTTAGCCGTATCTAATGATCAAATTAGATACGGCTTCTGGCCGTATCTAATTGGATCATTAGATACGGCTAAAAGCCGTATCTAATATATCAATTAGAGATGGCCATTAGCCGTCTCTAATTGACAAATGGGCTGCGTCTACTGAACCAATTAGATACGGCTAAAAGCCGTATCTAACTAGTCAATTAGATATAGATATATAATCAATATCCAATATATAATATTATAGACCTATTCATATCCAATATATAATCAATAATCATTCCGAGACATCAAAACAAATAATATTATAGACAGTGCACATTCAAATGATTCAATAATCCGCATTGCAGTGGGATGCTTAACTCAAACTTATTGATTTAAGTCTCAAATATAGCTGCAAATTCATTGGAAGCTAGTACAATTACAAAGCAATGCCCAGCTTTAAGTTACAACCTTCAATCTAATACAAGTGTACAAATAGGAAATGCTATGCCGGAAAACCAGACTAACACACAAAAAGACCCAGTACATAACATTGAAAATGATCAAGAAATGAGATACATGGAAGAGACATAATAGTAACAGTGAATCACACAACCCAGCACACAAAATAGCAGACAATATTGGTGCTCGCACTAAATTTAAACAACCAAGAAAACAGCAACAAGAGGAGTTGTAGTTCACCACGTCCCAATCGGCTGAGTGATCAACAAACCTGCACGGCAAAATATAATAACTCATCTGAAATCAGAAGGAAAAAAATGAAATGCACAAAGACTGAGAGGGCTTGATTCCCCCTCGAAGCAATTAGATGTAAGTAGCACTCTCAAACAACAAAAAAACATCTTTAGTAGCAATCCATCTGAAGTATAAAATATGGGATTAAGATTTGCAATACACTAATGGTGAATATAATAGGTAGAAACATTGCAAATTTGTGAACTGAATTATAGTATTTTTTAGCAGACAACTTGAATGGATCAATAGTTTCTAGTTGGTGTTTACGAATTTTAGAGTAAAAGTAATCAAACTTTATTGTCCAGTAGCATCTCTGAATGGCTCCTAAAGATATGAGACGAATGTAACTCAGTTCACAATATAAATTGCTAGTAAAACCAAATAAAATCTCTTTATTTTGGGTCAGAATTAGAGGGTATATTTGGATTTAGGATATCTGTTCACTACAGAAAACACAGTCTGTATTAGAAATTCAAAAACCAAATAATGAAACTGCAATAGATGACCAAATAGCATTAGTCATGTATAAATGGTAGCTATCTCCATCTCCATGAGAAATAATATCAAGTAGAGTTTCCTCAATGATGAGTAGAATAGGAGTAGAATCCTAATTAAATTTTATAGGATGGTAGAATATGGTCAAATAATGTAATTCATAAAAATGAACAATTCATTACAAGTATGGTATAGAACAAAGCGGGTTTAACTTTTTACTGCACTTTTGTCTATGCTCTTAATCAGTCTGAGAAAAGAGCAAAGCAGTGGGACTATATAAAAACTTAAGCTAGAACTTTCCACTTACCTTGAGTACCAGCAGAGGATTTTAACGCGATCATTTATGGTCACTTATTGATATCACACAAATGCAAACTCAAACTGAAAAATAGAATCGTTAACAGAAAAGCAAAATGTAATGATTCAATGCAATTTTTTTAACCAAGAATGCAGGAACAAAAGAGTGAACAAATGGGGTAACGAATTATGCAGGAAAGACCAAAAGACGATGCAGATTTGACTACTTTAGAGCAACAATTCAATAACTTTTTACCGCACTTTTGTCTATGCTTTCCTTTCGCTAATTTTGCATGATCCTTCAGTTTCCATGAAAATTGTGAGCTGCTCATCTTATTTTCCTCCAAATTGATTATGATTAAATCGACCAAAATCTTTTATTTCTCTGATGTTTCTAGGCAATGGTTGAGTCGTGAATCAATGCTATTTGAAACGACGGGTGTTGTGCGTGTAAGATAGTTTTGAGCTATATATGTGAGTTCTACTTTGTTTATGTGTTGTTTTCTTTGGTAAAGTTGATTGTTGTTCCATGTACAAATTAGCAAGAGTTGTTTTAACAGCTAAATAAAATTGAAATACTCATCGACGTTCTACGTTACTTGTACTAATCACATAGAACATCAAAATCAACCATCTAACATTATACAAGTGGCCTCGCGTAATACTGCGTTAGTCACCTCCGTACTTCATCAGATGCATGGCGGAGTAAGTGGAGCTTTGTTCCACTCCAGATCTGTCGTCTGGGGACTGAATTTGGCAAAGAAAATAATTGATGGGAAGTAAAATATTAAAAATGACGTGGAAGGTAAATTAAGGATCGAATTCTTACTTCCATTCCCGTCTAATCTACATCTTATTCGCCTACAAATTAAGTTTATTATTAATGCACTATGTGGAATGATGTCATTCTTGAATGAAATCAGCAAAATCACGTTACGAGTATTTTTATTGAGAAGGTAATTTTTGGAAGATTAATTTCATTTCAACAACTTAATTATTAATGTTGAATTTTTCTATCTCCACTCTCTATATGCCTTGTTTGATATTCATTCTTTCACTGTTAATAAATTTGTCAAATTAATCAAATCGGTGAAATTAACGGTGGTGATTGTGTGGCTATTTTGATTATGCAATAATATACTTAAAATATATTAATCTGAATTGGAATTAAATTCAAATCAATTTAATGGGACTTGAAATATCGACCACATAAACAGAAAATATACCTGCTCCATCATCTAGAGATATCGAATAAGACACTTTGGATGGCACACATATCCACCCACTCCAACATCAGCAAAGGTCTCTGCAAATTGATGATTCATTTTGTTGGTTCTCTCATCTGGTAGCAGTATACTGTCCAACACCACCTTTTCATGTGTGGATGGTACAGATTTCCATGGATGTTGGACAATGTAGAATCTCGGCATATAGTACCTGTTGCAATAAAAGGGAATATTTATTATTATTTAAGTTTTCTACTTATTATGTCATAAATGTTTAAATGTTAAAAATACCTGTTCCTATTACTTCTAAATCAGAGTTGAGGATTTCACATTTTTGATTGTTCGTAACATTGGTCGAATCCTGGAACTGCGAAGCAATGAATTCAGGAGCATTGAATTGTGTGGCGCGTCCTCCATCAGAGGAATTGACCGGTGCACGAAATCCCTGTTCAATATTTCCCACCATGTTGATCAAAACCTCCATTTGCCCAGACAAATTTCCCACTGTACCCTCCAAACTTCCCACCCTCATTTTCAACTCATCCTGCTCGCCATGAACATGTCAGAGTCGTTTCTGTGCAATAGCACAAGCCTTAACTTTAGTCCTTGGTATAACAGTCCCAACACCGCGGCTCCTACCCCTTGCATCCTTACCAAGCACTTGTGATAAGATGTCTTCATCCACTGTCAATTTTTCTTCATCACTATCAGTGATCTTTTCCTTCGCTTTAGCAATTTGATCCTGTAATATGATAATACTTACATGAATAAGGAATTTTAAAGAATATGCAAGTTAATATTTGTTTAACTTACAAAGTATGAAGAAGTGGCATCTGATATGCTACCATCTTTTTTCCTATGTGTCTTCTCCCATACTTGACGACGACTGATATTTGTTGATGGACTAGCAACGATCTGCAATACAAGTTGATGCAACGACATGAATATCCAATCACAATGTGTAAATCATTTGAATGAAAATGAATATAAATTACCATTTCTTGTTCTATTTTAGCGTGACTTTTACGTCCTGCATGATGAGCATAACTGAGCAATGCTCTGTTCTTTTTGCCTACCTCCCTTCTTCCGCTCGCTTCAGGCGTTGCTTCATTTTTTACAAACTCTGCCCAATCTTCTTGAGCAACTGTAGGTGGGCAATTTTTCAACCGTTCTTCGTCATTGTTGAAAGGGTCATAATAAACTACTCTCAAGTTTTTCTTGTATCTCCTAAAAGCCTCAGCCATTCTCTTTAAAAACATTTCCTTTGAAAGCGGATTGAGCTCATAAATTTTCTGCAAAAAATATATTAAATTATGTGTTGTGTAAAGAGTTGAAACCATAAGGCTATTGAATGAAATAGTTATTGTCAAACAGATAAGGATACTTACCACCAATTCATTCCAAACGTTGTCCTTGTATATTCCAGGTACTTTATTCCAATTTATATATGATATCGGCACATGAGCTCTTACTAGTTTACCGAGCATAGTAGCGATTTTTCCAGCGTTATCTGAGACTGGAATACCAAGTAAGTTTTGATCAACTTTCTTCGCCTCTGAACATGATGAATGTGAAGATGGTAGATTTTTTGACATAGTTTCCTGCAAAATATAATATTACTAATTATTTTAATAAGTCACGATAATAATTATACATGTATCAATGTCAACACTCCATAATATAACACACTTGTACATACAAAATTATTAAGTGACAACACCTGGAATTGCATTGGAATGTATAAAATATTCAAAACCATACATACACACAATCGTGCAATTAAAAATATACAGACACACAATCATGTGATGTACGAATACTAATAAGTTAACATATGGATTTGGTAAGGTCTTCTAATTTTTCATTGTCTTCAAAAGCTGATTGATAGACGGTAGGGAACTCAATGTCATCCACATTTGTAGTCAACCGTTTTGGTGTATGCAAGACCACAGACCATCCGTTATTTTTTAAATCTTTTGAGTAGAAAAATTGACTCGCTTCTGATGCAAGAATAAATGGCTCGTCATTCACGTTATTTTTGTTCTTTAATTTCCCTAAATTTACCATGATGAGGTTTGAAATGGGATCTATTTTGCAACCATTGACCTTATCCTCGACTTTTACCCAATCACAATAAAAAACTGTTTGTTTGAAGTTAGTGTAATCCAACTCAAGTATCTGTTGAATGACTCCGTAATACGTTGTTTCTGCTTCCTTATAATTTTTATCCTTGCCACTCGCTCTAAATTTTGTAATTGCTCTCATGCATACACCGCTATTTTGTGTTACCATACGGTCTTCGTACTTTTTAGTGGAAAATGAAATTCCATTCACTTGGTACTTCATATAACTACGCGTTATGAACTTCGGCCCGTGCACTAACCGCCACAGAGTTGGATCAACATCGATGGTCTTTAACAGCTACATAAATTTTAATAAGTAAAAAAGCATGGTCACAAACGTGTATTGCACACTTATAAACACATGAAATACTTAAGACGAAGTTAAACCTCATTACGTAACCATAGATTAAAACTTTGAACTACTTCCATGGTGGTAGCCCTGCCTCTAGGTTGAAATCTAGTACTTTTCACATAGGAGTTATACCTCCTACGAAAAACACATATCATAATGTATATATAAATTGAATTAAAAAAAAAAATTCCAAACAAGTTCGTGAACTTACTTCTTCCATTCATCCAATCCATCGTACTTATTAAGGACCCATCTACGCACCTGTTCAAACTGCACTTGGGTTAACGTTATGTCTTTACCATTATCCAGAGGTATCTCACCAGCAAACTCATCGTCCTCATCTAAAAACGCTTCGCGGGTATGTTTATGATTGCCATCACCTCCGTTTGGCATATATTCCATGCAGTAAAGACTAGCTTCTTGTACGATATATCCTTCTGCAATACACCCTTCAATGTATCTTTTGTTGCGCACATATCCTTTATATGTTTTCATCAACCTATAAATGTGATCAATTATATACTATAGACGGTAGCTATTTATATGAAATAATGATGTGCATAACTGAAATTAGAAATTTACCGTTCAAATGGATACATCCATCTATATCTGACAGGGCCACAAATCAACGCTTCATCGACTAAATGAACCATAAGGTGGACACTGATATCAAAAAATGCAGGTGGAAAATGTTTTTCAAAAACACACATTGCTTCTACTAAGCTAGCCTTTGCTTTTAAAAGATGTTCCCTATTGATCACATTTGAACACAAAATGTTAAAGAATAAACTAATATGATGAACAGCATTTAGTAGATCCTTATGTTGTGGATAAGAATGTTGAAGCAATACCGGAAGCAAATGCTGCATTATGACATGGTAATCATGTGACTTCATATTTCTTAGTTCAGGAGGATTGATGCTCACATTGTTGTGAAAGTTAGAAGAAAATTTGTTAGGCACTTTCAGATTTTTCAAAATAGTGCAAAACCATATCTTTTCTTCTTTGCTCAAAGCGAAAGTTGTCTTTGGTATGATTGTTTTATTTGTTTCAGGATCTTCCATCACCCACAACTTTTGTTTTCTACCCATGATTTTCAAATCCTTGCGTGCATTGATGCCATCTTTTGACTTATCTTTATGGTCCATAATGGTGCTGATGAGATGCTCCGTGACATTCTTCTCCATATGCATAACATCAATATTATGTCAGACCAAATTTGCTTTCCAATATGGTAAATCAAAAAAGATAGACCTCCTATACCATCCAGAAATATTGTCAACATCTTCATTGGTTGACTTTTTCCGTTTTCGACCAATTTCTTCTTTTTGTTTACCAACTTTCATTTTGATATTCGCTACTTTCTTTTCAACTTGAAAACCAGTCAATGGCCATTTAGGACGACGAATTTCTTGTTCGTTGTTGAAATTTGTCTTATCGTATCGAAACTTGTGTTTGTTAGGAAGAAACATTCGATGTCCCATGTAACACATCTTCTTACTTTCAGGAAGATAATAAGAACAAGTGTTTTCCCCACAAACAGGATGTAACGGACCCGCCTTTTGGACGGTTTAAACCGACGATCAAACACACACGTCGACTCAAACCATTCAAAAGGGCAGATGGTTATTAGGGTAAATAAGAAAAGAAGAGAAAAGGAACAAGAAACAATCACAGAATCTCGCAGCGGAAAGATAAAATATAATAATCAAATAAACAGTTCATGAAGCTGTTTAATATACTTTTGATTATCATTTATACATCATTTATCAGAGTTATACATATACAACAGAACAAATAATATAATGCAGCAGACAGCATGATGCAAGGATAATAATAGTAATAGTATACCAAATCTTCGTCTTCGTCCTCCAGAATAGATCTTCAATAAGCTGAAAAACTCAGGACTGACCCGAGCGTAATGAAAAGACAAAACACTTGAGTCAGGACTAAAACATCCTTATGTAAGTTAATCAATCGTAAATAAATATGAATGCAACGGCGTCAGAGATGTTTACGGGGTTTGACATCTCCTATCCAGTGTCAACGTGAGTGCAATAACTTAAGAGATGTTACGGGATTTTCCAACTCTCAAGGATCCGTTAAACTATCTACTATGTAGTACAATACGCTATTATAGTATGTCTACATTAAAGTAGAAGTATTAAAATAGCGTTAAGGCGTTACCATAATCCCCCTTAACACGTTTTTATTCCCAAGAGCATATACAAGACCGTAGTTTCCCCAAAACCGGAATTCACCAGAGGGCAATCCATATACTAAAGGTACAAACCAAAACGTAGTGGTCGCGAATAGGATAATCAGTATGACAAGGTACATGAGGCGATACCAACTAGGATACTAGTAGTTGCGTGATCCGGACTGATGTTGAGCATAGTAGCTACTACCGCAACACCGCGAAACAACACTCCAAATCAGGGGGTGCACCCAAATCGAATCACAAAAGTAATAGATATGGTATCGAAGAAGTGTGTCCGCTAGAGGTGGCGAACCTCAATGGCCCGACGCGGCTCCTGTTTTAGTCATGTCAGGGGTCATCCAATATCGTTCTCTTTCTGCAGTCAACGCGTTCACCAAAACCATCCACTTCATTCTGGATCAACACTCCGCGTATAATATTTATTAAAGTGGTTTTCGGTATCGACAGAGAGTATGTCCATATCCGATCCCGGTCTCTTTAATAACTACGTATTATTACACCGATGGCTCTTTTACATTTCAAATTGATTCAAAATTGATATCAAAATATCATATTCGCTTCAAAATCAAATCCATTTCAAATATCCTCATATCTATTCAAGATGTAAGATTCCGTTTCAAAAATCATTTTTCGCCTCAATATCTCATTTCGATTTCAAAACCATTTCGAATTTCAATTTAGGTTGCAACTTCATTTAACCCAATTCGTATTTAAATTCAAGATTTAAATATAAACATTTCACCTTATTGACCAGCTTGAAATTTTTAGAAAATAGTTTTAAGTAGTTTAAAAGTAGTTTAAATAATTAAAATAGTTAAAAATACTTAAAATCTTTAAATGGATTTCAAATAGATGAATTAGTTTAAAATAATTTAAATTGGGTTAAGTAGATTTAAAATAGATTAAAATAGTTTAAGTATTTAAAGATGGTTTATATAACAGAGAAATTTGGAAACAAAATGAAACAGCTTCAAAACCAAACCATTTCAATTATAACTTCCCAATTCAAATCAATTTCAATTTCCATTCTACCGATTCAATTTCGATTTCAATTCAAATCAATGTCAACTTGACTTCAAATTAATTCAATTCCACATTCACCTTTAATTAATTCAATTTCAATTTATATCGATTTGGAGCTTGATTTTCAAAATATCAATTTATAACACTTAACAAAATTATCCTTCAATATTCAACTTTTAAATCCAAATTTCAAATATGATTCAATTCCAAGCTCAATTTCAAAATATCATTTTATATCACTTTTACTTAGTAATACTTAAAGCTCGATATAATGTTCAATCTTTAAAACAAATAAATTTCCGAAATTCAATCATATCCCAATTTTAAATTTCAAAGTCTCAACTTAATTTATTTAACAATTTCTTTTAACCCAAAATTTATTTCAACATTCCAAACTCAATTTGCGATAAATTCGATTTCTATACATTGATTTTATTTATAACTTTTAAATCAAAACATTTAAATAAATTTCAAACCAACTATTTTAAAATTATTAAATTAACCAATCCGGTGTCCGTATATAGTTTTCTATCCTATGGTCAAGTGATTAGTTATTTCAATTAAATGTCAGGGATGAATATATATCACTTAAACCAAATCACAGTGTCATATGTATGCATAACAGGATATATATAAGCAAATAAACATCCAAACATTTAAATATCAACCAAGGTTTTAAATATCGGATTTCGGTCACGTTTCGTCTCGGAATTTTTACACAAGTTATCTCGTATCGGGGGAGATCTCGGACGAGATGAGTACATATCGGATGTACATCTCGGATTGACATATCGGGTCTTATAATGCATCTCGGGAATATCTCGGATGTACTTATATGTCTAAAATTGATGTGTCAAAAATTTATTTAACGGTTATAACTTTCTTATTAAAAATAAAAAAGGTAACATACTTGATTTACATGGAAAAAGGAATATTTTTAGAAGAGTGGTAGCTTGATTAGCTTAATTGATTTGGTAATGATTGAATAATATCCTTTTTATTTGAACAAATAAAGAAGTGAAACCTTTCGCTATGACTCGTTAAGATAAAAAGTAAAGAATATGTTTAAGAAGTTGGTAAATTATGATTGGATTGAGTAGTTTCTTTTGAATCAATATGAAAATAAAAAATATTATGCAAAATAACAAAAATGTAGAATTTCAGGTGAGATCTCGGATTGAGATTTTGATCCATATTTCGGGTGAGATTTGAATATCTCGGATGAGATGAGTGTCGAGGGAGATATGGAGGAGATTTGATGTCTCGTCTCGTTTAAGTGTGAAAAGGAGATCTCGGAGGAGATCTCGGGCGATATATAGGAGATTTGAAACCATGATATCAACCAATAGCATCCATCGAAATACATCATCCAATAGACAATACAATTCACGGCAATTTCATAGTTATCAATATCAGGTAATTTAATCACAATTCAATTTTAATTTCAATTTGACTGTCAATTAAATTTTCAACGGACAATCTATATGACAATTAAATTTTATCAAACAACGACCAATAAAATTCATATCACTTCATAATATCAAATTTAACTACCATAAAGATATTCAGTACGTTGTGAGCGTTATAAAACACTCACTTTGATATCCTGTTGTCACCGTGACGTTCCGGTTTGGAACTAAACCGGACGACTCCCGATTTTAGCCTAAATTTCAACTGTCTCCAAATTTGTGCAAACCAGTTTCATTTCGAAGCTCTCGTCATTACGATCACAACGCAAAAAGTTTCATTCCAATCGGACCTCGTATGCAAAAGTTATACATTTTATAAGATGTCAACAATTTAATTTAAAATTGAATAGCTTAAATTCAAATTACACAATTACCCTCCAATCTTCTTTCCCCCCCACTGTTCAACTCCTCATGCCTGTGCACGAAGAAACCCAAACCCCTGCCGTGCAAGCTCAAACCAATACGGGGCATTCCTCGATGAAATCGAGTTCCGTCTTCGCCGATCGACCTCCCACGACAAACCATACTTGCTCGCCACCTTGGATTCACCTCGCCAACACCCTAGAAAAATGCGACCTGAAGCACGGCTGCTCGACCATGTTGAAGTCGCACGTCCCTACCCACAACCGCACACCACCAAAACGTGCTCCGAGGTGCTATCTTCGATGACGAGCTCAAATACGCACTCTAATCTGCGAATCGATCGCTAAATCACTTGATTTAGCAAACCCTAGCTATAGGAGCCGTACGCTCCTCAACCCAAGTCGACGTCGATCCCTATGAAACTGTGTCAGGTCGAAGCTTCGATGAAAATGTGATTTTTGAAACAAATCTCGTGATTTTTAATCGAGTATTGGAAGAGAAAGAAATTTTTGAAGTTTTGATTTATTTTTTTTCTTACCGCCTGAAGCTTGCGTGCAAATAAAGAAGAAGGAGAGTAGGCGTGTATGAGTAGGAAATAGGAAAATAGATACTAGGGTGTCTGCTGATAAGAAGAAAACAGACAGATGTGAAGGGTATGGTCAAATCAAATTTATATATATATTAATTAAATTTTCAAACCGTCTTGATTACGTAACTCAAAATCTTGAAACCCTATCGAGGCGTGCCGCTAGGCATTCGTAATGTTATACCCCTATTCCGGACACAATGGAAAAGGTTTCAAGCCCTAATTCGATCGTATGTACGAGTTACGGAAATAAACGATCAATTTTAAATTAAATCGATTAAATTAGTTTCTAAGCGTTTTGAGCTGCCACGGTCAAACGACCACTCCGATTGCTATGGAAATTGAAACCCGATAATAATAAACTATTACGGATCTAATAGAACTAGTTTCGTCGAATTCCGAGACTGTGCCCCGGAAGGCTATTTTAACTCGTCGATTAAATCGACGACTTTTCAAAATTTACAGAATTGCTAAAAATTCCAATTTTAAAATCTTATTAACTCTATTATAATCCAGATATGACTTACATTCACTTTGGAAACCAATTTGAATCATATTAAATCAAATTTCAGTTATTCACTCTATTTTCATATATTAAATTTCAATATCAAATTAATCATATCAAATTCGGAATTTAATTATTCAAACATTTGTAATAATAAATTTAAACAAATTTGATTATTCTTGAATCACTATCTTTTGAGATACTCAAATAAGAACTTATAAAATTAACTTTTGAAATGAATTAAAATTATAGAACAACCATTTCCATTATACGGTTATTCAATTCCCATTATTCAATTATTCAATAAATTCCAAATATTAAATTTAAACAATTTAATTGTTCAATATTTGACGGATTTCAATATTGGATTTTTAAATAAATTTTCGTTATCAGTCGATTACTTTATTACATCAAATGAATTCCACATTATTATTTAACTTCAGTTAGAGATAATGCACTCAACTAATATATAAAATTTCATTTCAATTGCAACTGGTTTCCAAATTCAACTTGACCAACTAAATGAATAGGTAACTTAACTAATTATCACCATTAACTTTTAATTACACTTATAAGTTTATTATTTACAAACAAGTGTCACAATTACCTGTACAATACAAATTCATTCCATTACCGTTGACTACATATTATTTCAATTGATTTGGGATTTCATTCAATTCATAAATAATTAACTTAGATGAAATTTGTTGCAGTTCATTCTAGTTATTATTACCATACATAAATTTCAAAATTTTAATTCTTCCAACATTAAACCATGAAATCTTATTAAATTAACATGTTTAATTATCGAAATTTTACGGGTCGTTACACAGGACATGCAAAGTAACTGTGAGTTGTACATCCCGATAAAGTCCCAAAAGCAGGGTGATCATGGATTGCCCACAGCACCCTAGCTCTCATTGTGAACTCAGATTTATTTAACAAGTCAAATGTAACTACTCCTTCCCATAACTGCTTTAACTCGTCTATCAACGGCTGTAAATAAACATCAATATCCTTTCCTGGTTGTTTTGGCCCAGAAATCAACAATGTTAACATTGAGAACTCCCTTTTCATGCACATAGACGGAGGAAGATTATATGGTACTACAATTACTGGCCAACAACTGTAAGGGTTAGAGAGAGAAGCATGTGGACAGAAACCATCTGTTGCTATTCCAAGTGTGACATTTCGTGGCTCAGCAGCAAAAGTTTGATCAAATGAATCCACGACTTTCCATTGAGAAGTGTCACATGGATGACGCATTACGGTTGGATCAGACTTGGCACGACCATGCCAGGTCATCGCATCTGCCATCCATGGTACAGTGTACAGTCTCTTCAATCTAGAAATTAAAGGAAAATGTCTTAATGTCTTTCGAGGTACTTTGGTGCATTTTCTCTCTTCGTTTAATGAAGTCATATATCTTGGTTCATTGCAATTTGTACAAGAAACTTTGTTCGCATCATCTTTCCAGTACAATATGCAACCATTGATGCATGCATCATAAGTTTTGTAATTCATCCCAACTTGCTTAATGATCTTCTTCACGTCGGAGTACTTTGTCGGCAGCGTGTTACCTTCAGGGAGTAACTCCTTTATTAGTTCGAGAAGTGCAGTCATACCATTATCTGAAAAGCTGTATTGGGTCTTCAAGCTATTCAGTTTCACAATGGCATACAGCTTCGTAACCCCTTTTGAACATGAAGGATACAGTGGCTCTTTTATGCTACCAAAAAGCGATTTATACTTCTTACTTTCATTGGCCTACCAATCTGGATAATCAGTAGACTGCTCTCCAACATTAGCATGATCAGGCACCGAATTTGTAGGTCGAAAATGATGAAATCTATCTGCATCATTGACCAGATCTTCCATCCTAATATGTTCAGACTCAGCAGTAGTTCTGCCATGACTAACTGGTTGCTGTTTTTCCATCTCCGCCCTTTTTTCCCCATGAAAATACCACGCTGTATACGATTGGATAATACCCCATCTAAGCAAATGAAAATGAATGTCATCTAATTTGATCGTCTTCATATTTTTGCACCGGGTGCAAGGGCATAAATACAATCCTTTCTTACCACCGTTTTCTTCAACAAAACTAATGAACTTCTGCACCCCGTCTATATAGTATGTAGATCTTAGATCTGATTCATTTATCCATTGTTTGTCTATGCTGAAAGATATACTGCCCTCCTATATCATATTTAACAGAACATGAGACTTGCCCTTCAATGGGTCCTCGTTCCAACTGCTCGAAAAGAATATTTTTGAAATTATATTGAGAAATTTGTTGTAAGATTAATTCTACATATTTAACTTTGAATATAAAAAAATACTAGCTTCTTATTGAATTACTTGTTAATAAATTTGAATTTTATGTGAATCTTGTTTCTTAATCCATCTAAATCTGCAGTGGGGGAAAATAGAGGAGTTAAAGATGATATAAACTGATAAATAATCTATGAATATTCGTATGATAAAAGTTGCAGTAGATGCAAATCAAGGTACGGAGCAAGCAATGAATGAAAACGTTTATGAACTGCCTGAGAAGAATGCAGGCTGTCTGTGCTGTTTGCATAACATAAAATAAACATAAGACTTCCATTAATGATTTTGATGATGGGTAAAGCATGGATGCTAGCTGGAAGTAATCATGCTCTTTTTTCGATTTTGATGATGGGTAAAGCATGGATGCTAGCTGGATGCATTTTATTTCTTAAAATAGAGACAATGATAAATTAATGTTAATTACAGTTTCTTTGACGTTCATATACCGAAAATGTTCCATACTTTCTCCATGTCAAAACATAAAATATATAAATAAATAACTCTTTCTCAATATGCATAACCAAAGACCCGTTGAATTAATCATGTTTTATAAGATTACGCAGTTGACTTTATATATCTTCATTACAAAGAGTGTTCTATCGGTATTTCTAATTGCTACTCCTAGAGTCAATGTCAATGCCAATATGGCATGTTTGTAAGCATGAACGAATTACATGTTTTCTTTTCCAACCCATATTTTTGCAAAGGTAAAAATGTAGATAACTCTTCATTTTGCGTAATCTGAAATTTATTTTAATATCATCAAGAAAAGAATTGGGCAAGATCTTTCTATCAGATTAATTGGTAAAAAGTCTTGGTATATGCATGAATAAGAGAAAATTCCCTTACTCGCAAAACTAGTGTGAAAAATTTATATATGTACAAATTTATTATACTAATCAATGCATGTAAAATGTGGGTATAGGCTAATTAAAGTTGGTGTCTTGAGGTAAGAAGTAATGATTGAGTTTCTAATAGAGTACACCTCAATTGGCAAGATTATTAGAATGATAGGGAGGAAATTGTGATGACTGCTTTAAAAAAAGGGTGATGGCAGCAGCCACTATAGAAAAGCTCAACGGAGGAAGTATCGAGCATGACCATACACTTAATCGCTCTACTAAATGAGTGATTCTATCTAACATAGCCAAAAGTTGGAAAGAGAGAAAAGGGTTATATTTGATATTTCAGACTTGAATTATCAGTGGTTCAATCCAAATCAGGGTTTTACCCTTTGTAATATCTCTTTGAAAAAGACTCATGCATACACTTAATCACTGTACTAAATACATCAACTCGTAGCAGCAACTGCAACAACAACAAAACCAAAGCAATAATATTTAGTATGTAAGTTTTTTGGTAGAGACTTTGATATGTATGCTGCTACAGTTGCTTTATAAAACTGCTATGGGATGATTTAATTACAAAGGATTTCACCATACAAACAGGTAGCATTACGATATCCATGGAATTTTTTGTAATGTTGTGAACAGAGTTGCATGGTGGCAGGGTATTCTTTGCTTTTATGCTTTTGATCTTACTACATACCAGTAATGGGTTCTCATTAAAATGGAAAACAATGCATTATCTTGGGCAGGTTATCACATCATGTTCACAAGCACTATATACATTATTGCCAATGTAACTGAACTTTTTCGTAAACAGCCAATGCAGCTTAAAAGCCAAGTTGCAATGTAACTTTATAATCTTATTTGGGAAATTTCCTTACTTTGATAGCTAAGTATCTAAATGTTCTTGTAATACTATAATATATCAATTATCCTTTAAGACCCAAAATTTCATTATAAAATTAAGCATGACTATAAAAATCAGATTATATCCTCGTATACTTATCTAGTAAATTGTATATGCTGACACAAATCTCTTTTACTTTGATGATATATCTCTGTTAATAATTCCATTTAAGGAAATCATGTCGATAAAATCATCTAATATAAAGCAGGATTATTGTTAAATTACATTATAAATATACTGCCCTTATTCATAATAGTACAAAATCTAGACAGAAAAAATTGAACAAAGATGCAACACATTTTGACTTGGAATGAAAAGAAAATGTTTTTTTAACTAAAAAAGTTGCTTACGAAAGCAAAACAAACTTAGTAAGTTAGTTGTAAGTTGACATGATCTGCCAGAAAATAATGAAAATTGACATGATTTGCCAGAAAAATTGAACTCGTTGGCGGATATAGAGAAAATAATGAAAATTGACATGATCTGCCAGAAAAAACTACTATTGTAAACTTGTAGAAATTGAAATTCAAATGGATCACTCGGGGGATAAACCCACAAAATTTTTCCACGGGAATGTGAAAAGTTCAAATTCTAAAACAATGCGTAAATACATTCTAGACAGTAAAATAAAGAAATACAATGCGTAAACTGTTTCCAAAAAAATTGCCATTACAACGGCGCTATTTTGTAGCACCGGAGTAATATCTATGCATTACCCCTCTCCTGATACTTGGCTTGCGCCATTAACAATAATTTTATCCACTTATACAACAATGTCAAAACCATATACAATGTCAGAACCATATACAACATTAGCACCAAGCTGTAAATTATGCAAGGAGATCAAAATAATACAAAATAGCATAAGATTGACCACTACGAAAATTCATATCCGCTAATCATAATTACTAATATAGCTAATTTGGCCATCCATCTGTCTAACTCATTTAATTTGGTGAAAGGGATCTGATTGCCTCCACTCTTTTCCTTTATTCATTCTAATGCGGTTAAAATCACCTAAAATTAACTAAGGTCTATAAATACAATAACATCTATCTCTAGATTATACCATAATCTCTTTCTCTCAAAATTCCAAGCGTAAACATGTGAAATATTACAAACTGCTCTAGCTACTTTGTGTAATACCAACATGATGTGCTGGTTATTCATGCTAATCAAGTGGTAGCTCCAAATCACCCTATTGACGATGACAAAAATACAACACTTAAAATAGCAAGAGACGTTGCTAACTCTATTGAGTGGGGTAATCTCATCACTAAAGGGAAGATTTGTTGTTTTAGCTTACAGCTGTATCAAATGTATTGCTAACGTATTTTTGTACATCTGGTGGAACCCAAAAAGCCTCCATTTAGTGATGAGATTACCCCACCATTGAGTTAAAATTTTAATTAATAGCTTTGCACACCATTAATTGAAATGGAGAAAAATTTCTTCGAGAGGCAACATTGATGGTTCAACATGATAACAGCCGATGGATCGAATATTTAATCTCCTACCAATCAATATGATGTATATCTCATTTTCTCCTGGACAAGTCGAATAAATTGAAAGAGATAGCTTAGTGATATGACAAATGGATTAATCATAATTAGTGGTTAACTATAAAATCAACTTTTTTTCCTCCCTAACCAACACCGTACAACTCTAACATACCTGACTGTTTATGGTGCTGCCTTATCAATTGCAACCAACGAAGCATCCATCAAAAGCACACATCAAACTACTAGATAAGGGGAGAGAATACCTTTGTCTTAGCGGCTCATATGACCTGTGGCGATAGGCATAAAATCATTAGATCGAAGTCGGCACATTAAATTATGGTTTCATGAATACTTCTTTGGAGAAGGAACCTGGGGTAACGTGTGACAACTCTGGACAAGTGGAGAAGATTGATGGCGATGGATTGTTCTTTAGATTATCTCTGGTGGTGGAGAATAATGGTTGAAGTTGCAAGATAGTAGAAAGAAGAAAGCTGGAAATAAAAAAAAAGGAGGGAGGGTGTGCGTTTTGGGGAAAATTTTCCCACGAAAAGAGGCACAGATTTTGATATGGCTATAAGCCGTATCAAATGTTAATACGGCTTACAGCCGTATTAAATAATATAGATACGGCTATAAGCCGTATTAAAATTTGATACGGCTTATAGCCGTATCAAATGTGCCGCCTAAGGTTGCGCCAAAATCCTATCTGTGGTGTAGTGTTGGCTTTGTATATCGTTCGAGATAATCTCAACATCCTTACTTAAAGTTCTACAAAAATATTCTAGTCCCTCTTAACATTATTTCTTATAAAAACACACTTTCTCCATATTTTGACTGATAATCAAATCATCTGGTTTCTCTGTCAAGATATTGGCTTAATTCTGATGCTTGTCGAATGATACTATCATATCAGTTTTTGCATATTATCTAACACTTACGAACTCGATTATCACTCCCATTGACATCGTGACATTTTGGTTATCATATGCAAACAATATATTCTAAATCATTATATAGAATTTTTGTTTCAACATAGATGTACCAAACTCAAAGTGGTGTGTTGGGTGATAATTGTGTGATATAATCTGAATTAACTCAAGTACGTTGATTGACGAAACTATTACACTTATTTCAAAAATTGAAATTTACAATGTAATTCTCATCAAAGTTGCTTACTATATTCTAACTACATCCATCATCCTTTCAAAGATACACCCATGGTCGATGGATGATGTCCCTTCGAGTACAACTATAATACCATATTTTGATTGTACTTGGAATCTATTAGAATTTAAGCATCATCCAATATGGTAGAGTCTACACTCTCCGTGGCTTATTGACAGTTGAGAAAATTATTACTATTAACAATCCTTTTCTGGACATTGGTATGAAACTCATAGTTCTCTTTAGTATGCGAGAATTCATATTAGACATTAATGATTTGTGTTTGCTTTAGGCTCAATTAATTTTTTTCATCTTATATAATCAGTTTCCATGTTTAAGTGTTTGGATCGTATTCAATATTTCTATAAAACTGATTCATTTTGATACGAAACTTATGTTCATAACATAAAATAATCAACCATTGTTAGTTAGTCCCAAACTCCTTAGTGATGGTTCACACAAGATCTTTCACGATCAAATTTTACGTATGGCTTCTCCATTCGTACAACCCATAAGGCATGTAGGGTTTACTTTTTAACTCACATTTTATATGAGCTCACAAACTATGCTTTGGATGAATTTAACATTTGTAGTTAATCTTAAGTACATATCCTCATAGAAAGAAGTTAACTCAACACCACTCACCATCAATTGTGTTTTGTCCAACAAAGTCTGATTACTCCTTATCTACGTCATTATGTATCATAGGGAGGAGTGATTCTTGGGATTGAATCTTACTCATTTTTAAGTACTTTTGAAACTCTTTTCAAGATACATGCCTATTTTATCAAATCAAATTATTTTATTTTCTTCACATGTTATGTTTTATGCTTCCATTTTGAATTCTATGAACTTATCAAAGTTCTACTACTTGTGTATCAAATACACATATTTACGTCCATGATAATTCATTAGTGAAATTAATTAAGTAAGCGGTTTTGTTTTTGTATTATTTGACCTTCGGTTCCATATATCTATATGTATCACATTCATAACCATATGATTTAAAGAATTATTTCTTTGAGATATGGCTTATTATATAATCCCAAAAATATTTGTTAAATTTTTAGTACTTTTCTATTATCTAGCTAATATAACAAATACCATTATTTTAGATTTATTTCATAATGAACATTCATAATACTCATAACAAAATAAAACTATTTTTTTTCAGTCAATACTAAAAGCATTTATTATTTCATAAATAATATTTGGTTTATAAATGAAATCAATCTTTCCTATCTTGATGCATCCATTTATAAGTGTCATATGGAATGCTCCTAGCATTTCTACCATTATTACAATAGTGCATGAAATATGAAGCTTCATCTAACTATTTATTGTAGGCTATTTATTTCTTTTACTATAACTAGTTTAAGGTCGAGAGTTATATATCAAATATCTTAAACTCATATAAATAACTTATATAGGAAACATTTTTTATAATATAATATATCTGGAATAGAAATCACATTTCTCATTCCGTATTAAGTGTCTTTCTAAGATTATAAAATTCTAATTTATAATGTCCTTTGTGAAGGAGAAGTGACCATTCACTCTCTTCATCCCAATTATGCCTATTTTACATCCACTATAACGATCGCCCCTTTCGACCCTCGATTGTCGACACAAATACATCTACGGTATTCACGTGCCAAACACCCAAGTGTTGGAAAGATCGATTGTTACAATAAAAGAAAAAGAATAGGAAAGAGGAGAATAAAATATCATAATCTCACATGGAATGACAACATATAATATCAAAAGATAGTACATGGTGTTACTCTAATATGCATAACATTTCAAAGTTACTATTCCAAGTACTATCATCAACCTGGATAGTTATAAAGGCTTGTCCTAACAATTGCTGATATATGTACATAAAGTAATTCAGCGGAAATAGAAATACTACGAAAAGTAAACATTCAGCTCCTCTCCATGAGCTTAATGAACATCAACATAAACCTTCCTTTCTCAAACTACTCGAAAAAACACCCATGAAAATAAGGGAAAAATAAAACCATGGGTCAGACAAAAGTCTGGTGTGAGGAACTCAATAAATATATGCAAACTATAATAGCACCTTTTCAGACCGTCATAACGATTATCCCATCAAAAGAGCCAAACCATCTAATAAGTACATATTCGATATAATAGATAATGCCCAAGATGAAGAATATAAGCAAGAAAAAGCTGTGCTGGGTGTGCGTGTAAACCACACTAATGATAGGTATACAATCAAAATCGCTATGGTGCGTTTGCTAATTGTATAGGATTTCTCAGTACTTCGAGGCGGATCCCCTGCACAAGGATCGGAGATATCCTTCCGAAGCAACATATATCCCTAGCCGGTGTACATAAGAAATACCCCACTACATGAGGCCAAGTGCATCATTCCTACATGCATTGTAACACCCCTAATTTTTAACAACATTATTCAGGAGATTTAATTAGATAAATAAAATAAAATAAAATAATGTAAATATTAGAGTGATAAGCGGGATTGAGATTTGAAAATTAATTAGAGGTCGTACCTAATTAAACATAAAGAATGAGTTTATGGAACGGTTTCATATGATAATTAGTAGGAAAAATAACGTAAGGGCATTACTGAGATTTGCCGCCACCACAACCCCATAACCCCTAAACCCATGATTTCATTTTTTCACACTATACGTTTATATTTCAAAACTCGAAAACGTAAATCAAAGAGAGCAAGTCGGCCATAACATAGGGAAAAAAAAGATGGATTATCCATTAAAAGCTAAGGAATCAAACAAGGAGGATTAATCTAAATCAAATCTCAAGTTCCTTATCCTAATCAATGTGAATAATAATCAAAATCATCTCTATTTTCATTTTTAAAGATCATTTGAATTTGGGTTTTATGTTTAAAACCTTTGTGATGATTTTAACAATGATATGCATGGATTTTATGATATGTTTGATTCAAACAAGTATGTTTGATAAACGTTTAATTCGATTTTTAGACAAAAACCGTGTTTACTGGATTTCGAATGGCATGAGGAATTAATATGTTTGTAAAACATTATTTTGGAGATGGGTTTTAATTTTTATAATTTCCCAAGCTATGGAAAATTTATTAAGACTTTTGAAGGAAGAAATAGATGATTGGGTTTAAAAATTTGTTTCAGCTGTTATATCAAAGAATTTAGGTCAGAAAATTTCTCCATGTTAGATAATATATTAAAAGCGATTTTTTTTACGATTTTTGGGGATTTTTCCTAAGTAATTTACTATGGAAATTAAATTAATTTAGCTGGAGGACATAAATGTTTTAATTGTTTTGTTTAAGGGAAGGGCCTCTTCGCTAATTATTTTTATTTAAATATGAAATGAATTCGGCAACTTTTTTAGGAAAATTCTGAAAAGTTTATGGCAGCCAACTAAATTTTTACAAATGGGCAAGTTAGTTAAAAAGCAATTACTTGAAAAGGCAATAAAACAGTTTTTGTACAGAAGTATTATTTTGCCACTTTCAGTAGTAACCTTTCGACCACACACCTCCGCCCCTATCTAAGTTGAAACCAATACACATGGTATCAATGCTTTGATACGTAGTGGATTGGAGAAAGGTGGAAGGTATGGAGTCGAAACCATGCTTTCGAAGGGGTCGAGACTATTTTAAATAGCTTTTGAAGGTCTTTGGTTTTGCTTTCAAAAGAGATGCTGCTTGCCTTGTTTTTAATAAATGCTTTCGAAAGGTCTTTTATATAGCTTTAGAAGAGGTTGTCGCCTTCTTGTTTCGAATAGGTAGCTTCCGAATGAGTTGCCTTAGAATATGTTTTAAAGAAAAGCTTTCAAAAGGGTATTTTTAAACTAAGTCAAAACCTTACTGCCGTCTTTATACCTTTTGAATAGGTTGAAGCTTCAATGCTTTCGAAAGGCCAGTTTTTGTTTTATAAATTTAACCAGCTGCTTCCCAATGCTTTCGAAAGGGCTTCAGTAGCCACTTATAATAAGGGTTTCGAAGGCAATGGCTTTGAAAGAGGTTTCGAAGCTATCCTTCCAAACGTTTTGCTTAAATGATTAAAGCTCTCGAAAGGATGGCCCCGAAGCCATCAGTTTTCCCCAATCACTTTTACTTAAAGGATAATAGTTTCGAAAGAGGTGCTTTCGTTTATATTCCCTTTAACCTAAAAGTTATTTTAAGGGTAAACCTAATGATTTTGAATGAGGTACTTTCAAATGATTTCGAAGCTATGCTTCAGGTTTTGGTGCTTTCAAAAGATATTAAGTGTTTTGAAAGTTATATGTTCGACTGTTTTGAAAATTAAAATTGAAAGCTTTTGAAAGGTTGATTTTAATGGTTTCAAAAGTAAAGGTCTAAGGTTTCCAAAGCCTTAGTTTTCAAGACTAAGAACCCAATCTCATTTTAAAGAAAAACCATGGCAAAATAAAGGAGTTTTGAAATGGCTCTTAGGTATGGAGTTTTTGAAGAAGCTTTCCTTGATAAAACAATAGGTTAAAGGGATTAACCATGTTTCATATGAAAATGATTCCAAGGATATTAAACTATAAATGTTGGTATTATTATGCTATTATGTTTGCTTCTTTTAATATACATTCACTGTATAATGGATCCATAACTGTATTTTCGGGAGAAAGGGGTAAATTAACCAGCTAGGTAGACCCAATAGTGAATATAAATTAAGTTAACTTCTTTATGAGTAGAGTTGCATCCAGGAGGTTAGGTAGACCAGAACATAGGATGCCCATAGACTAATCAAAGTAGTTGTCAGATTAGACAGGTTCATAGTAAACCCATGAAAACTATAATTGGAAAGAGTTATTGGCAGGGGCCAATATGTTCGTAGTGATCCCATGAATACTATATCCGGATAAAGATATTAACAGAAGTCAATAGGTTCCTAGTCAACCCATGAAAAATATGATATGAGAGAAGTTATTGGAGATACCAATAGATTCAGGGAGAACCCATGAATAATGAAGTTATTGGCAAGGGCCAATAGGTTCTTAGTGATCCCATAAAAACTACAAGACCGGACAGATAGTCCATAAGCTTTAAAAAGGTTGTTAGTCAGCCCATAAAAACTAATAGGTTAATAATGGCCCCAAAAACTATAATTGAGACAGATAGTCTAATGAATGGGGATGGGAAATCCGAATTGATTTACTTATTTGCATATCATCATAATGTTTTAACCATTGTGGATGCATGGGCATAGTATATGGTTATTATAAATTTTTGAATAAGATACCAGTGAGGGGAAACCCGTTCCGCAAAGTGGCATGGTGTCATTAGAAATCTAAATGGTTTCAGATGGTAGGCTATTATTCATACCAGGCTTTATGTCTGAGTCGAAGTTTATGTTTTCCCCTTAAACTCTCGGGAGCTCAATTGACTTTGAGTAGTTTGAGAGTTGTGGTTTTAAGGTTCTCCATAGACGAATAAGCTTCTGGAGACGTGCAAGAGGCATGCTAGCTAATAAGAGTTCTTTTCTATTTAAATTCTGCTATGTTTTGTTGTAAATGCAATGTTGTTTATTTGCCTGGATATGTATACTAAGATCATCCAAGGGGGCATCTTCATATGTCGCTCTTGGTGTATGTTGTAATATATTATAATTTTTCTGAACATGGTTCTCGAACGTGGGATTATATAGTGAATTTGAAATGATTTGAAATGGAATGTGAAAGTTGTTTAATGATTTTAATTTTTTTCCATATCCATGTGTTTATGTTATATCAATGTATCTAACATTACCGTATTTGGTCGCCGAGGATTAATAACTATGGATGACTACAACATCTGTAGCCGTTAGTTTTGGACCTCCAAGTGGGGGATGTTACAAGTTGGTATTAGAGCATAGGTTTATGAAAACTTAAAAGAAATTTAAGCCTAAAAGATTTTTCAAAACATAATCCAATGAATCAGAAAATAAGAATGGGGTTTGGGTTAACGCTATAGTAATGTACTTGTATTTGATATGTATATATATAAGTACGTATTCCCCTTTTCTCTTAGACCGTTCTTCTGTATCTTACTAAGGCTCATATGCAAATTTATGAGAAAGGAAGGTATGGAGGTAGGAAAGAAGCACCACAACAAATGGAAATGCTCGATCTACCAGGAGGAACCCGGTTCGACTGGCAAATGCTAATCAAAATGCAGATGCCAATGTAGGTGCTGGAAATCTGCCAATGGATATGCGGATGATGTATCAGTTCTTCATCAATCTGATGCAAGCAGGAGTAGCTGTGAATGTTGGAAGAACTAATTCCGTGGCTCCAATTAGGAATAACTATGCTAAGTTGAGCAGAGTTACACTAGCCTTGGTGGGAAGCCATTCGTAGGAACAGAGGATGTCATAGAAGTTGAGAATTGGCTGTTGCATTGTGAGAGAATCTTCGCCAAATTAGGATTGAATGATGAGCAAAAGAGGAGATTGGCCTCTAGGCAGTTGCAGAGGGCAGCGCTTCATTGGTGGAATAGTATGTAACACCCCTAATTTTTAATAACATTATTCAGGAGATTTAATTGGAAAAATTAAATTAAATAGAATAATGTAAATATTAGAGTGATAAGGGGTTTGAGATTTGAAAATTTATTTAGAGGTCGTGCTTAATTAAATAAATGGGCTTATGAAAGGTTTCATATATTAATTAATTAATGCAAGGGTGCCAGGGAATTATGCATCGTAATTCCATTACCCTTATAATCTCGTTTCCACTTTCTACACGTTCATTTTTTAAAAACGCAAAAACTGAAAGAAAAGAAGAAACAGAAGCTGGCCATTACTTAGGAGGAAAAGAGGAAAAATTCATCTAAAGCTAAGGAATCGAGCTAGAGGAATTAATCAAGGATCAAATCTCAAATTCCGTATCCTAATCAAGGTGAATAATAATCATACCATCTCTATTTTTTTTAAGATCATTTGATTTTGGGTTTTATGTTTAAATCACGTGTGATGATTTTAATGATAATATGCATAGATTTTATGATATGTTAGATTCAAACACGATTGTTTGATAAAGGTTTAATTCAATTTTAGGTTAAAATCTTGTTTTTTTTATTTTGAATTTCCATGAGGAATTTATATGTTATGTAAAACATTATTTCGGAGATGGGTTTTAAATTTTATAACTTTTCAAGCTATGGAAAATTATTTATGAATTTTCAAAGGAAAATATGAATAATTGGGTTTAGAAATTAATTTCGGCTATATTATGAAGAGTTTGGGTCTGAAATTTATATAAGTTAGCTAACATATTAAAAGTGAATTTCTATGATTTTTGGGGATTTTCCTAAGTAATTTGCTATGGAAATTAAGTTATTTTAGATGGAGGACTTAAATGATTTAATTGTTTTGCTTAATGGAAGGGTTTATTTGTTAAATTAATCTTTGTTTAGATCTAAAATAATTGCGGTAGTTTTTAAGTGAGAATTTGAAAAGTTTATGGAAACCAATTAAATTTTACAAATAGGTAGGTTAGTAAAAAAAAGTAGTTACTTAAAAAGGGATTAAAACAGTCTTTACCCAGAAATTATATTCCGCCTCTTTTAGAAGCAACCTTTCGACCCTATGCTTCCACCTCAACCAAGTCGAAACCAACCAAGTCGAAACCAACCAAGCCGAAACCAATACATAAGGTATCTATATGTTGGTACGTAGTGGACTGGAGAAGGGCGAAAGGCATGGCGTCAAAACCTAGCTTTCGATGGGGTCGAAACCTTTGTTTTACTATCCAAATAAATGCACTTGCCTTGTTTTAATGAAGGCTTTCGAAGGGATCAAAACCAATGCTTTAGAAAGGGTTTTTGAAATAGCTTTCGAAGGGGGTTGCCGCCTTTATGTTTAAAGTGTAGCTTTCAAATGAATTACTATGCTTTTAAACTAATGCTTTTGAAAGGGTAGTTTCAAACCAATCGAAACTCTGCTGCCAATCCTATACCTTTCGAATGGATTGAAGTAATCAACCAATTTGAAATGTAGCATTGTTTTATAAATGTACTGAACCACTTTCTAAGGCTTTTGAAAGCGTTTAATCGTTTTGAAGGCAATGACTTCGAAAGGGGTTTCGAAGCTAACCTTCAAATGTTTTTCTGAAATGATAAATGCTTTCGAAAGCATGGTTCTGAAGCTATTTATTTTCCCCCAAACACTTTTATTTAAAGGTTAATGATTTCGAAAGGGGTACTTTCGTTTACATTCACTTTGACCCAAAAGATATTTTTATAGGTAAATCCAATAGTTTCGAAAGTGGTACTTTCATTGGTTTCGAAATGGGTACTTTTAATGGTTTCGAAGCTATGCTTCTAAGAGTTAATAAGTAATGCTTTAATACTTTCAAAAGATATGTTTTGAGAGTTTTGAAAGATATGATTTGAAGTGTTTCGAAAGGCATATGCTTAATGTTTTGAAAAGAAATTTTGAATGCTTTCGAAGCTGGTTATCCAATGGTTTCGAAAGTAAAGGTTTAAGGTTTCAAAAGCCTTAGTTTTCAAAACAAAGAACCCAATCTCAATTTATAAAGGAAAAACCATGGCAATAATAAAGGAGTTTTAAAATGGCTTTTAAATATGAAGTTTTTGAAGAAGCTTTCCTTGACAAAATAATACGTTAAAGGGATTAACCATGTTTTATATGAAAATAATTTTAAGGATATTAATCCACAGATGTTGGTGATTATTATGTTATTATGTTTGCTACTTCTAGTTTACATATTCACTTTAAAATGGACCCACAACTATAATTTAGGGAGAAACAGCAGAATAACCAACTAGGTTGACCCATTAGTGAATATAAATTGAGTTAACTCCCGAATGAGTAGAATTGCATCCAGGAGGTCAGGAAGACCGGAATATGGGAAGCCTAAATACTGATAAAAGAAATTGTCAAATAGACAAGTTCATAGTAAACCCATGAAAACTATGTTTAGAAAAAGTTATTGGCAGGGGCCAATAGGTTCATAGTAAACCCATGAAAACTATGATTAGAAAGAGTTATTAGCAGGGGCCAATAGGTTTGTAGTGGACCAATGAAAACTATATCCGGATTAAGTTATTGACAGAAGTCAATATGTTCCTAGTCAACCCATGAAAACTAGGATAAGAGGGAAGTTATTGGAGATACCAATTGGTTTAGGGAGAACCCATGAATAATGAAGTTATTGGCAGGGGCCAATTGGATCTTAGTGATCCCATGAAAACTATGAGACCAGACAGGAAGTGCATAAGCATTAAACAGGTTATTAGTCAGCCCGTGAAAACTAATAGGTTAATAGTGACCCTAGAAACTATAAATGAGACAGATAGTCAAAAATGAATGGGGATGGAAAATCCAGAATTGATTTACTTATTTGCATATCATCATAATATTTTGAATTTCTATGTTTTAACCATTGTGGATGCATGAGCATAGTATATGTTTTTATAAATTTTTGGATAAGATACCAATGAGGGGAAAACCCGTTCCACTAAGTGGCGTGGTCTCACTAGATATCTAAATGGTTTGAGATGGTAGAATATTATTCATACCAGGCTTTATGTCTGACTCGAAGTTTATGTTTTCTCCTTAAACTCTCATGTGCTCAATTGATTTTGAGTAGTTTGAGAGTTGAGGCTTTCAGGTTCTCTTTAGACGAATAAAGCTTCCGGAGACATGCAGGAGGTAAGCTAGATAATAAGAGGTTTTTTACTTTGATTCCGTCGTGTTTTGTTGTAAATGCATAGTTGTTTAATTACCTATATATACTCTGTTCATCCAAGGGGGCATCTTCATATGTCGCTCTTGGCGTATGTTGTAATAATTATATTTTCTCTAAACGTGGTTCTCGTATTGGGATTATGTAATGAATTTGAAATGATTTGAATGGAATGTGAAAGTTTTTTAATGATTTTAATTTTTTTCCATATCCACGTGTTTCTGTTATATTAATGTATCTAACATTACTGTACTTGGTCGCCGAGGATTAATAACTATGCATGACTATAGCATCCGTAGCCATTAGTTTTAGGCCTTCAAGTGGGGAATGTTACAAGTTGGTATCAAAACACAGGTTTATGAAACTTAAAAGAAATTTAAACCTAAATGATCTTTCAAAACTTAATCCAATGAATCGTGAAATAAGTTTGGGGTTTGGGATAACGCTATAATAACATACTTGTATTTGGTATAGATATATATATAAGTACGTATTCCCCTCTCTTTAGACCGTTCTTCTGTATCTTACTAAGGCTCGTATGCAGATTTATGAGAAAGAAGATATGAAGGCAGGAAATGGAAGAGGAAATCTCGGTGAAGGAAGCACCACAGCTAACGGAAATGCTCGACCCACTAGGAGGAACCCGGGTCGGCAAGCAATGCTAATCAAAATGCAGATGCCAATGTAGGTGATGGAAATCCACCAGTAGATATAGGAATGTTGTATCAGTTCTTCGTCAATCTGATGCAAGTAGGAGCTGCTGCTGGAGTTGTTGAGAATATTGCAGGAGCTAATCCTGCGGTTCCAATTGGAAATAATTATGCTAAGTTGAGCAGAGGTTACACCAGCCTTGGTAGGAAGCCATTTATGGGAACGAGGATGCCATAAAAGTTGAGAATTGACTTTTGCATTGTGAAAGAATTTTCGTTGATTTGGATTTGGATGATGAGCATCAGAGGAGGCTGGCCTCTAGGCAGTTGTAAAAGGCAACACTTCATTGGTAGAATAGTGTTACTACCGGAGCTCCAGGGGAAGAATTGACTTGGGCAGAATTTCGAAGGAGATTTGAGCATTTAGGTTTTTGTCTGAAATTGCCAAGTCGACATTGTTAAGAAAATTTATAGATTTGGTGCATGGAGAGATGTTGGTAATTTAGTATGCTACTAAGTTTGATGAGTTTTCCCGATATGAATATGCTACCATAGACACCGTCATCAGGAGGAATGAGAAGTTTATTCAATGATTGAGATCTGAGATTGCTACGGCAAACCTGCTACATCTCCGTGATCCTTGTAATGTATTTGTGGAGATGGCAATACAACATGAGGAGATGCTTGATATTTGTGCGAGAGAAAAGCCGATTAAAACCTAGGGTTCTCAGGGAAAGAAGAGAAAGTTCTTTAAGAAGAAGGGAGTCCAGAAGATGGAGGCTTCCAAGAAGGCAAAAGATGATTTAGTCTGTTTCAAGTGTGACAAGAAAGGTCATTATGCTCATGAGTGCCAATCAGGCAAGGGAAAGAAGGCTGCAGAAAAGAAGGGTGTGAAGTGCCTCAACCGTGACCAAGTTGGGCATTATCAGAATTGGTGTCCAAAACCAGTCAGGGCGGATAGGAGAAAGATCTTTGCTTTTGGGCTATCATCTACTAGGCCAACTGCAGCTGAAAAGGGAAGACTGTGATGGAGGGTACGCTTTTGATTCAGAATATACCAGTTAGGGTACTATTTTATACCGGTGCATCACATTCATTTATATCTCAATATTTAGTTTATAGGTTATGTTAGAACCCACATACCTTGTTACATCCTTAAGGGTTGTGAATCCAATAGGAGGGTATGCAACTCTAAAGATGAGATGTGACCAATTAGAACTTGATTTATTAGGTCCTAAGTTGCATGCAGTTTGTATGTTTTTGATTTCGTAGATTTCGAATCATTTTGGGTATGGATTGGTTGGATAAATATGAGGCTAGGATATTTTGCCAAGATAGGGAGATATCACTAAGACACCCTGATAGTCATAACCAAATCATATTCTTAGTGTAGAATTCTGACCGGAGTGTTGTGCTTTATTAAGTGCTACGGAAGTTGGAGAAGAGTTAAGTCAGGATCGAGTAGCAAGAGTGTTTGCAGACGTCTTTGAGTCAGTTATAGGATTACCACCAAAACGAGCTATTAAGTTTCGGATAGATCTTGTGCTAGGAGCTGAACCTGTGAGTAGACCACCTAGCAAGATGACACCGACCGAGATGAAGGAATTGAAGGTGCACCTAGTGGATCTAGAAGAAAGGAATTTTATTAGACCAAGCAGTTTGCCTTGGGGAGCGGCCACGGTGTTCGTAAAGAAACCGGATGGGTCGTTAAGGATGTGTATCGACTATCGTAAGTTGAATGAGATGACGATTAAGAATAAATATCCTCTGTCGAGAAAAAGATGATCTATTTGATCAATTGCGCGGAGTCAGAGTATTTTCCCAGTTGGATTTGGCGACAGGTTTCCATCAATTAAGAGTGGCAGAGGATAGTATTCCATTGACAACATTTCAGACCAGGTATGGTTCATATGTGTGGTTAGTATTTCCATTTGGGTTAATGAATGCACCTGCTTTCTTCGTGGATTTAGTGAACTAAATTTTCAAGAGTATTTGGATAGGTTCGTGTTGGTATTTATAGATGATATTTTATTATACTAAGGATAAAAAGAGCATAAGGATCATCTAAGAGTAGTACTTGAGACACTAAGGCGGTATCAGCTAAAAGCGAAGTTTTCCAAGTGTCATTTTTGGACGAAAGAGATTACGTTTCTTGGTTACATGGTTTCAGGGAAGGGCTTGTCAGTCAATCCAGATAAGATCGAAGCAGTTAATAATTGGAAGAGACCAGAGACGGTGACTGAGATTAGAAGTTTTCTTGGACTTGGTGACTATTACTGGAAATTTATTAAGGACTTCTCGCGGATAGCAGTGCCTTTGACTAAGTGCCTTTGACTAAGTTAACCGGGAAGGATGTGAAGTTTGTGTGGACCGACAAATGTGAGGAATCATTCCTTAAGTTAAAGCATTTGTTGATCAACGCACCTATCTTAGTAGTGCCAGAAGGAAACCAAGGGTTGGTGGTGTATGCAAATGCATGTGGGACCGAATTAGGAGCCGTGTTGATGTAGAAAGGTAAAGTTATTGCCTACGCTTCACAACAGCTTAGACCACATGAAGTGAGATATCCTACTCATGATTTGGAGTTGGCAGCGGTGATCTTCGCTCTGAAAATATAGAGATATTATCTCTTAGGGGAGAGATTTGAGCGATATACAGATCATAAGTCTTTAAGGTACTTATTCTCTCAGAAGGAGTTGAATACGAGACAACAGAGATGACTGGAGTTTTTAGCAGCTTATGATTTTGGTACAGAGTATACACCTGGGAAAGGAAATAAAGTAGTGGATGCTCTTAGCAGAATACATTAGAATGTGGTGTTAGCTATGTTGGCAGAATGGAAAGATTTAGAAACTTTGACTATTTGTAGTGTGCAGTTAAGATCGATTGCTAGTTCTAGTCAAAGCACCGCCATGTTGTTCTGTTTGGAAGTTCGACCAATGTTGATCAGAAGGATTGCTTCTAAGCAGAGGGAGGACTCGGTGTTAGCTGAGAAGATAAGAAGGCTTGAAGTTGGAACTGAGATCGATGATCTAAAGGATATTAGTCTTGACCAGAGGGGATGGTTGAGAAAGAAGGGATGATTATGTGTTCCGAAAGTTGAGGACTTAAGGAAAGACGTTCTTGAAGAATGTCATCAATACAAATTTAAAATTCATCCTGAAGGGACCAGATGTATCAACATATGAAGAGGAGCTTCTATTGGGAAGGTATGAAGAGGGATGTTGGCTTATGGGTTAGGTAGTGTGCAAACTGTCAACAATTGAAGGCTGAACATCAGAAGCCGAGTGGGTTGCTTCAACCTTTAGAGATACCAATTTGGAAATGAGATTCCATATTCATGGATTTTATAAATAGGTTGCCAATGTCAGATAGAGAAAATGAAAGTATATGGGTCATAGTGGACAAGTTGACCAAGAGTGCCCATTTAATTCCAGTTAGGCCAACTAGGACGACACCTGTTTTAGCTAGGTTGTTCATGAAGAACATAGTTAGTATGCACAGAATTCCTAATAGTATATTCAGTGACAGAGATTCTTATTCTGCATGTAATTCCTAATAGTATAGTCAGTGACAAAGATGCTTTGTTTACTAGTGAATTCTGGAAGAGTCTACAGGATGTGTTAGGCACCAAGCTTAAGATGAGTACAACGTATCACCCGCAGACGGATAGGCAAACAAAGAGAGTCAATAAGGTACTCGAGGATTTATTGAGAACTTGTGTATTGGACTTTGGTGGATCTTGTGAAGATTGAGGAACAAGCCAGTCAAATTGGTGAAAATTCAATGAAGCGACAACGAGAAGGACTGTACTTGGGAGACAGAAGATAGGATTAGAGATACTTATGATCTGCTTTGAAGGTATGTCTATATTACATTTATATAGATAATTGCTAGTCAGGTAGGCTAGTATGGTAGTTAGGAGCTGTTACAGATGATTGCTATGTTTAGTATTTAGTCCTCACTGAATTTCGAGGACGAAATTCTTTAAGGAGGGGAGCATGTAACACTCCTAATTTTTAATAACATTATTCAAGAGATTTAATTAGATAAATTAAATAAAATAATGTAAATATTAGAGTGATAAGGGGTTTGAGATTTGAAAATTTATTTAGAGGTCGTGCTTAATTAAATAAACGGGCTTATGAAAGGTTTCATATGTTAATTAATTAACGCAAGGTATTATAGTAATTGCCGCACCATAATTCCATTACTCTTATAATCTCGTTTACACTTTCTACACGTTCATTTTTTACAAAACGCAAAAAACGTAAGAAAAGAAGAAACACAAGCCGACCATTACTTAGGAGGAAAAGAGGAAAAATTCATCTAAAGCTAAGTAATCAAGCTAGGGGAATTAATCAAGGATCAAATTCAAATTCCTTATCCTAATCAAGGTGAATAATAATCAAAACCATCTGTATTTTTATTTTTAAGGTCATTTGATTTTGGGTTTTATGTTTAAACCATGTGTGATGATTTTAACGATGATACGCATAGATTTTATGATATGTTAGATTCAAACAAGATTGTTTGATAAAGGTTTAATTTGATTTTAGGCTAAAATAGTGTTTTCTGGATTTCGAATTGCCATGAGAAATTTATATGTTATGTAAAACATTATTTTGGAGATGGGTATTAATTTTTTTAATTTTCCAAGCTATGGAAAATTTAGTATGAATTTTCGAGGGAAAATATGAATAATTGGGTTTAGAAATTAATTTTGGCTATATTATGAAGAATTTGGGACTGAAATTTATATACGTTAGATAACATATTAAAAGTGAATTTCTATGATTTTTGGGGATTTTTTCGTAGGTATTTTTCTATAGAAATTAAATTATTTTAGATGGATGTTTGTACCAAAAATGGGCACAACACTCTTCGGGAGTTATTTGAAGAGATAAAATGAAGAATGTAAATGTAAAACAGAGATTATCTAACAAAAACTCCAACAAACAGGAATGTAAAATGCAAAGACAAGCAATTTAGAGTGGTTCGGCGTGTTGCCTACGTCCACTATGAAGTTTTGATGATTTTATTGATCCTCTTTCAATGATTACAAGCAATTACAGCGAACAACAGCGAATTACAGTTTAGAATTCGAATTTAACAACAAGAGTGGGATGCAAGTCTCAATTCGGTAGAGTCTAGACGCTTCAGGATCAAAAGATCTTTTTTCTGTATGCTCTAGGGCTCTATTTATAGGCGTAGGAGGCTTAGATTTCGTTCAAACTTCGGGAGACTCGGTCTGGCACGTGAGGGGGCCCACGCGACCAACCTCAGGAAGTTTCGCCTCGATTTGCGATCGATACGAATCCATTTCGTATCAATCAAAATGATGTCCAATCGAGCTGAAATTTTGCAGAGACATTCTGTTGTGTGTATGCAAACTTCTGTGTAAATTTCATTGGATTTGGATCAGTAGATTGCGAGATATCGTCGATACGAAATAGATTTCAACATTGGCTATTCTGTTCGACTCCATTGCTTCGAGTCGATCCCCCCGCGTTGATCCCCGCATGTGCTTCTGAGATGATGTGGCGCGCGCACTTCGTCTTGATCCAATTTTCACTCTGCGATGACCGTTTCGACTCCATATATCTCGCCTTGTTTGCTTCGATGGATGACACGTCACCCTAGTTGGTTGACTCGTTAGATACGAATAAGTCACTGGGCATGGATTCGAAGTAAGGTCTTCTGATGGATACGAAGAGTAGTGCCTCGATGGATACGAAGTTGTCACTGACTGGTGGTTGCGAGGCACGTCATCTGTTGAGGGATTCGAACTTGATCGATACGAACTCGATGGGTTCGAACGTTGCCAATTTGATCGTTACGAAGTCGTGGAATCGTGCCAATGCGAAGCAGATGATGGACACGGGCTGGATGGACACGAAACAGAAACTTGGCCAACCGATACGAGTTGCACTAACTATCGATGGACACGAACTCGATCGATACGAACTCGATGGATTGAGAAACACAGCTACCTCTATCGATACGAAACGACGCTCCTGATGGGTACGAACTGAATCATATCGATGGATACGAAAACATGCTTTTCCCTTCAACTTGCATCCATTATAACTTAAGCATATGAATTCAGATTGACTTGAAACTTGGAACCTAGGTTCACTTTGCTTTCCTAGTCATGTCTTATCAATTGTAGCTCGATCCGGATTCAGACAGAATTCAGCGATATCCATGACAAGCGATATTTGGAATCCAATCAATTCCTTGGTGTCCTGGCCTTGCCAAAAGGTGGGATAACATTTGCCCCCTAAAGTACGTCTTGTGAAAACATGACGTGCTTTGAAAAGCTGCAAGTTCGTGGATCGCTGTCAGTTTAGCTCTTTATTGAATTTCGCATCGGTCCTCTCCTGAACCGATTTGAGATTCGAGTTGAAACAACATGTGATGGTCTTTTTTGACTATCCTCTTGTATCGATCCTCTCATGAATCGATGCAAGAAGTTGGAAAGTATTTTTTCGTATCGATGTGGGCTGAACTGATGGGTACGAACAATTATTCGTATCGATGGATTCAGATAGATACGAAAACCGTGTTCGTATCGACAGACCTACTCTGTTGTGAATCGATGGCCCATAAAGTGGATGCTTTGAATCGATGGTGTCCATCGATTTCAGGTGGTTTCCCTGTGCGCTTCGAATCGATGAAGTCTGGTGGATTCAAAACGAGCATCCGTATCGATACGTTGTTTGACTAGTTGCGACCGGTCAGGTTGACTGGGAGACGAATCGACTCGGTCCTACCCTAGGCTCCATATAAATACCTGGGACTTTGTCATTTTTCACTTTTTTACCTTCTATTTTTATTGTTGCTCTATGTTCTCTTTTTCTACCTTCGTATCGATAGACTGAGAGATACAACTGCTTGTTTTCGAATCGAACCAAACCTTCGATCCTCTGAGTGTAATCGCTAAAATCAGGTAATTAATGGATAGAATCTTGTTAATAATGACGAAACTCGAGATCCCCATTATTCTCTTTGCTTCTACGACCAGTTTTGACGAATTCGAGATCTCGACGATGGAAGACAAGATTGGGGGACGGAGCGTGGCCATGGAGTTGATATCCTTTGGGGAAGAAGGAGAGACGGAGGAAATCATTCTAACCTCATTTCGTATCGACTCGAACTGGGAGTATTCGAATCGATCTAGACGACATACGTTCGTATCGGTGTGGAGACGAGAGCGGCGATGGATGTGAAGCCATTGTTTTCAGATCGATGCGAAATCGGCGAACCTGATCGATGCGAATTGGCTTGCCTTCGATCGATACAACATGTATCGATTCAAACCTGATCGATATGAAGCACTCTCAATCCAGCCTGATCGATACGAACGTATCAATTCGAACCTGATCGATACGAAGCACTTTCACTCCAGTCTGATCGATACGAAACGTTCCTATTCCAAGACGATCGATACGGATGTATCGATTCGAACGCGGCCAGGCTGAACAGCGTGATCCCCCACTCGATACGAAAACAATGTGCAGCGATCGACTCTTAACCCAAATTTTGACGAACTTAGAGAAATTTGAATACTTGAACACTTGACTCTGACGAGCTTCTGCCTTGCATAATTGTACTTGGTCACAGAACTACATATTTGACTGCCTTTCGAAGCTCGTCGATGGAACTGCTATTTAACAAAAAATAGAAGTATGATGAACTTTAACTTGAATCGATCGTTAGCATCTGGATGGCGCGGTTGTGACGGTCAGCAATGACGGTCATTTCTGGTCTGACTTTCAAAGTTTCGTCTTTTGCATATTTTCTTTAATTCTGCAGAATTTGCTCAAATCATGCACAACACTTGCACTGCACAACTCATTCATACACTTTACACTGGGGAATGCACGGGCTTTTTATCGTCTAATGATGGTTTCTCGTGAGTTAGTTAGTTATGGAACCATCAAGTTCGCAGCAGCAGGAAACTCAGAATCTGACCCCTCCCAGACTTGAGATTCCGGATATTGAGACCGAAGTTATTGGTCCATCTCTGGACGAGTTGCTTGACGCGTCCCTCATCAATAGTCCACCTGATTCTGTCCCGTCCAATATTTCCGAAGATATGCTAGGGAGAATATGCTTAAGGCATTGTTTATCGTTGGACGACGTTATATTGCCGGGACCAGATGACAGACCGCATAATCCCCCAGAGGGATACACTGCATTTAACCGTCATGCGTGCGCAGCCGGGACACTTCCTCCGTTCAACGACTATATAAGAGAAGTGCTGGCTTATCTGGGGATCGCCCCATCTCAGCTTCACCCGAATGGATATGCTTCACTCAATAGCCTGTTCATTGCATTTATGGAGTACCTATAGTGACCTCCTCGCATGACCGACATAATATATTTGTTCAACTTCAAAAGTCGAACCGACAGTCCATCTTTCACATTCTTGGAGTCTGTAAGAAACTGCCAAGTGGTCACGGGGTCTTGGACTAGACTGAGCTACTTCAAGTCGGAGTGGTTCTACGTCCGATGTCCTCCGGGGTTTGCCAGAAGATGGCTGTTCAGACGTGAGTACCATTATTTTTCCAAGTAGTTGACAAGGCAATGCACGAATGAAATCAAACTCATGTTTGCTTTTTTTTTCTTTCAGCAATAATCCAGCGACCTGAAGGCGGTTACTATAAAGAGATTGTCCGGGTTCTTCAGGAAATTCCGGGTGAAGAAAGGAATATCGAATTGTTGTTGACGGACCGGAATCTCAGAATTCTTGGGTTGATAGGGAGGAGACAAAGCTTAAGGCTCGATGGCGCACTAGCTCTAGAGAAAAAGTTAAGCGGAAGAAACCCAAAGTCATAATAACCGAGGAACCTGACTCTGAAAGAACTCATACCGATGAGGAGCCGTTGGTCGGGCCTGCTGATGCAACCCCGGATTCCGACGAAAAAAGAAAGGGCAAGGCAGTGGCCTTTAAACAGCCTAAATATGGGAGACGGAAGTCTGTGGTCTTAAACCGCCCTCCTTCAGGAGTTAAAATCTCGAAGGCATCCTCCCTGCAAGTCGAAAATCAACTCGAAGGGCTCGCTGACCTTCCAATTCCGGACCTGGCGTCCGCACAACATGACGTTGAATTGGATGAACTACAGCATACCCTCGACGTTAGCGAGTCTCTTCCTACTAGTGCGATCGACACTTCTGGTTGGTCCGGGGGGTTACACATCCATACACTCTTCACGGCACAACACAGTTTTCTAATTGTACACAGTATATCATAAACGGTTACTGATCTTCCGTATTTTACTTTTCAGGTACGATGTCTGATCGCGGCTCTGTGCTTGGCAGTTTGCGTAACAAGCGCCGATATTATGAACCACGAAGGAAAGAGGGAGATAGAGACTACGATTCGGGGCATTCTGGTCAAGAGAAGTCTGACAGATATGTACACCGGTCCCGATCCCGCTCTCCCCCGCCTAGGACCTCTGCACCGCCCACAGCTATGGTGTCACGCCCTCCTGAGACTTCACGGCCTAAACCGCCTTCTCATGTTTCGAGATCCGACCCTCCACGCAGAACTGAAATAGCCACCTCCTCTACCACTACGCCGGTCATAACTGACTCGACCGGGGAAGGAGCACTTAAACTGGCACAGATGAGGAAGGAGTTCCCCGATATATGTTTTGACGGTTATGTCTTTCCTCCACACCTGAAGAGAATCCCACCGTCAGCTGAAAATACTATCCATGATTATGTTGCGGACATATTCTTTCAGTACAAAGAGTGGGCAAGGGCTGCGAGGAAAGCATCCAAAGTGGCATTCGATCGAGGTATTGTCATCGAGAAGCTGGAGAAGGAGCTGGGCCACAAAGACCGGATCATGAAAGTGCTCAACACTAAGGCCGAGTCTTCCCGCAAGTCCGAAATGGAAGCTCTTAAAAAGGTCGATGAGGTAAACTCGGCCATGACCAAAATGAAACAAGAGTACTACACCGCAATCGAAGACATGGGTCATAGGAATACCACCATTACTGCCGAGAGAGACGCCGCTCTTAAGGAGCTTAATGAGCTGAAATCAAAATTTTCCGATATGGCGAGGGAGAAGGATGCGGCCAATGTCTCTGCTCAGGAGGCCTGTGATTAGGCGGTGGTGCTCCGGAAGGAGAAGGAAGCGGCTATGGAAAAAGTCCGCGAAGCTGAAGCTGGGGTTGATGAGAAAGTACGACAGGCGGAGGCCAGGATTGAGGCTGAGGTAGAAGAGCTACTTGTCACTTACAATGCCAACGTGCTAAGGCACCGAGATCTGACTTGGCTCGACGACTATCCAACACATCTCTACAACGCTTGGAACATGCTGGTTGAGGAGGAGAAATCTGGGCATCCCGATGAAGCCATCGATGAATTCGAGCTGGAGAACCACATTCTTAATGATGATGAAAAGAAAGTTCTCCATGGCTTCATGATTTCTCATGAGAAGGAGAGGCTTGGCGCCCAGTCTCAGGAAGCTGGAGAAAGCTCTGGTGTTGGGCACCGTATTACGAGTTCTGAGATTGTCGTATCATCTCAATCTGAGCCAACTCCAACGATCGACTCCCAGCCTATACCGGCATATGATCCAGACCGACCACATCTATCTCCTATTAAGGAGCATCCTTCTGAAGTCGTCCAGATGACCCCGAGCCAAACCGAGGAAGGTACTCTGAACTAACTTCTTGTATGTCTGGATCGAAGAAATTATATAGAAGTGTATATTAACAAACGTTTCTTTTCGTTGATTAGTGATTGAAGTTGCACCTGCCGCGCCTTCTACAGCCCAGGAACCATGCCAAGTACCGGAGGCCATCATTTCTGAGGCGACCTCCGTTGTGACAATAGCATCGGTCGAAGTAATGCAGGGGAGCTCACTCTCCTTCGATGAACAGATGATAAATGAGCTCCTTGGCCGTCAGAGTGATCCCTTTGCAGACTTACCATTCGGCCTGGGCAGATTCTCGTCTACTTCTGATATTTCAACTCAGACCACTATGGCTCATAGTGAGGTTAGAGCACAACGAGAAGCAATGATGTTGGCTGAGATTAATGCCGAGATGGCGGCAGCGGCGCATGGCGGTAGCTTAGATGGCGGAGCAGCAGCGCAGTGCCCTACTCCTCTTATGATTGTATCTCCCGGGGGCACGCTCGTTGATACTAGTGTGCCAGTCCCGCCCCCGAATGTAGATCCTGTTCCTCCAACCCCTCCTGCGGGAAGCATTTCCATAGATTCCAGCTCGGAGGATGATGTCGACATCATGCCTTCGTCCGAGGGAAGCTTGCCTAAGGAGAAAGGCTCTAAACGAAAGATCACCGGCGGCTCCAGTAGTTCTTCGAAGAAGAAGAAGCTAAGGAGACAGAAAGATTAGATGGACTTTTCTTTTTTATTTTAGGCATGTGTTTTCCCATTTTGCAGTCAGGAATTTTGTTGTCTTTCCCTTTTCGTAGGCCGTGTTTAGATGCGGGTTCGGCCCCTGCTAGTAGGAATTTTTTGGAAAGGCTCGTGTATGAACCATTGCTTTTGATTAGTTGAAATAAAATTTTGTTTCCTTGTTTCAACTTAGATTCTTTTATGCTTGAATGCTGCAGTGTTCGAACTTCAGTCCGGTGTACTTGCATTATTTTAACATTTAAGCATAGCTCGTTTTGTCTGCCAAGTCTGGAAATCTCGGACTTGAGTTGTGATCGGAGATCGAATCAGACTTGGCATTATGCAGTTTTGGGTAGTGATAATACTTGAACCTGCCCCCAGTTCCGGGGTTAAGTTATAATGATCAGCTTGCGATCGCAAGGAGTGAGGATCGAGCGAGCGAACCACACTTGTTTCCTTATGAATAATGTCATCCACACTCTAGGGATACAAGTCATCCCATGAGCGGTTGTTCATGTTCTGGGAACTTTAAAATTGACGTTAGTACTTCAATTCATATCCTGAGAAATTGGAGTTAGTGTCCACACTCTGACTCACGCTCCGGGAGTTCGGAGTTAACTGTTTATACTCCGTTTCGCACTCTGGGAATACGGAGTTGAATGTTTATACTCCGCTTCGTACTCTAGGAATACGGAGTCGCATGTTTATACTCCGTTTCACGCTTTGGGAACACGGAGTTGAATGTTTATACTCCGTTTCATGCTCTGGGAACACGGAGTTGAATGTTTATACTCTGTTTCGCACTCTGGGAATACGAATTTGCATGTTTATACTCCGTTTCACGCTCTGGGAACACGGAGTTGAATGTTTATACTCCGTTTCACGCTCTGGGAACACGAAGTTGAATGTTTATACTCCGTTTCACACTCTGGGAATACGGAGTTGCATGTTTATACTCCGTTTCACGCTCTGGGAACACGGAGTTGAATGTTTATACTCCGTTTCATACTCTGGGAACACGAAGTTGATTGTTTATACTCCGTTTCGCACTCTGGGAACACGGAGTTGAATGTTTATACTCCGTTTCGCACTCTGGGAACACAGAGTTGAATGTTTATACTCCGTTTCACACTCTAGGAACACAGAGTTGAATGTTTATACTCCGTTTCGCACTCTGGGAATACGGAGTTGCATGTTTATACTCCGTTTCACGCTCTGGGAACATAGAGTTGAATGTTTATACTCCGTTTCATGCTCTGGGAACACGGAGTTGAATGTTTATACTCCGTTTCGCACTCTGGGAATACGGAGTTGCATGTTTATACTCCGTTTCACGCTCTGGGAACACGGAGTTGAATGTTTATACTCCGTTTCACGCTCTGGGAACACGGAGTTGATTGTTTATACCTCGTTTCGCACTCTGGGAACACGGAGTTGAATGTTTATACTCCGCTTCGCACTCGGGGAATACGGAGTTGAATGCAGGATTGTCGTGTGTCAATCCTATCAATATTGGTGTAATGGCTTGCCCCCGAGCTCGGGTTTCACTTAGCGAGTGGCTGGTCGTATCACAACCACTCTCCATTTGAATAAGTCCCGTTGCGCGATGGGATTTAGCTCTTCGTGCATTGTGATGTTGTATATCGTATTTAATGAATCACAGCTCTGGCTCGAAGATATGACATTTTATTGCTGAATAAGAAAATGCGGCAAAGTCAGTTGCCTTATTACAAAATTCAAATTTCGAAATGCAGAAACAAATTGCTAAATGGAAAGATATAATGAAATAAATAAAGCCTGTCATGTGTAATAGCGACGGAGACTCTCGTTGTTCCAGGCCCTTGGCAAATCAAGACCGTCAACGGTCGATAGCTTGAATGTGCCATCTCCGAGTCTTCGTGTAATCACATATGGTCCTTCCCAGTTTGGTTTCATATGTGAAGGAACTGGATAGATTCTCTTAAGAACGAGGTCGCCGAGTTCAAAGGTTCGAGGTCGAACTTTGGTATTGTACAATCGGGCGACCCGACTCCGATATGCGGCTGCTCTCAGGTCAGCCTCTTCCCGTTCCTCATCCAATAGATCCAAAGATTCAGCTAGTAGTATAGCATTCGTCTTCGGATCGTAGTAAGTCACGCGATGGGAAAACACTTCTGTCTCGACCGGAATAACGGCCTCTGAGCCGTAAGATAGGGAAAACGGGGTGTGTCCGGTTGCGGTTTTGTGAGTCGTTCGATAGGCCCATAATGCCATAGGAAGTTCATCAACCCATTTGCCCCTGGCCCTTTCCAGTCGTTTCTTTAGGATGGATTTTATAACTTTATTGACAGCTTCAACCTGTCCATTTGCCTGGGGATGTGCGACTGCCGAGAATTTTTTATGGATATGAAACCGTTGACAGAAATTCTTAAATTCTGCGCTTTCGAATTGGGCTCCGTTGTCGGTGATGATGGTATGTGGGAGTCCAAATCGACAGATGATGTTGCGAACCACGAAATTTATCACTTTCTTTGTCGTAATGGTTGCGAGGGCTTCAGCCTCAGCCCACTTTGTAAAGTAGTCAACGACGACGATGGCATACTTCGCACCACCTTTTGCCAGAGGTAAAGCGCCGATGATATCGATGCCCCACATTGTGAATGGCCAAGGACTGACCATTTGAGTTATCTCGGTAGGCGGGGCTCTTGGAATTCGGGCATGTTTCTGACACCTATCGCACTTTCTGGCATAGTTTGCTGCATCTCGGTTTACTGTCGGCCAGTAGTATCCATAGCGGAGAATTTTCTTAGCGAGAGCTTGCCCACCGGCGTGATCGCCACACGCTCCCTCGTGTACGTCATGTAACACTCGTTTGATTTCGCCACGTGCGATACATCGGAGGAGAGGAACGGAATAACCTCTTCTATACATGACTCCGTTCTGAATGACGAACCACGAAGCTTTTCGCAGAATTTGTCTTTTCTCATTCCTATGTTCGGGCAACGTCCCATTCTCAATGTAATTTCGATATGGAGTCATCCAAGAATCTCTACTGGGAGCGGTTTCAAACACAAAATTTGTCTCTACTTGATCAATGCTCGGGGAAGATAAAGTTTCGACTAGGACAAGTCCCATCTGCTGTGATTCACCCGTGCTGGCTAACTTTGCCAACGAATCGGCTTTTTGATTGTGTTCACGAGGTATATAATAAATGGCATAATAGTCGAACTGATCCAGTACTTCCTGAACCCGAGCCAAGTAAGCAGCCAGCCTCCGATCTCTTGCTTAATACTCTCCCCGTACTTGACACACAACTAACTATGAATCACAATAGATTTCCACATCGACAATCCTCAAATATCTGGCAAATTTTAGTCCAGTTAAGAGTGCTTCATATTCAGCTTCATTATTAGTGGCATGAAAATCGAACTTCAAAGCGTAACATATAGATCGGCCTTCGGGAGTCTCAAGTACAACACCAGTGCCCGAACACCGGCCGTTTGACGCACCGTCAGTATACAGCTTCCAGATGTATTCGGGGGATTCACTGGTTTCGGGCAAGTCTTCTGGAACGGTAAATTCAGCTATGAAATCGGCCAGGACTTGTCCTTGAATGGCTCTCCGCGGAGCGTATGTGATATCAAACTGGCTTAGCTCAATGTTCCATTTGAGTATCCTACCAAACGTCTCAGGCCGCGTGAAGACCTATCGTAACGGCTGATCGGTGTACACAGTAAGAGGATGAGCTTGGAAGTAAGGGCGGAGCTTTCTTGAGGCAATGACCAGACAATAGGCCAGTTTCTCCAGTCTCGGGTAATTTCTTTCAGCTCATGTTAGCCGCTTACTAACATAGTAGACCGGTTTCTGCACTTTGTCTTCCTCCCGGACTAGAGCAGCACTGATCGCATGTTCTGATACTGCCAGGTAGAGGTACAATTGCTCATGGTCAACTGGTTTTGACAAGATTGGAGGTGTGGAAAGATGTTGAACTAGCGATCGGAATGCGCCTTCACACTCCGTGGTCCATTCAAAGTTTTGTTTTCCCTTCCGGATCAAATCGAAGAAAGGAATGCATTTATCGATGGACTTTGAAATGAACCTGCTCAATGCTGCGACCTTTCCGTTGAGACTCTGGACTTGCTTTATGGTTCTAGGGGTTTGCAAATTTCTATTGCCCAGATCTTCTCAGGATTTTCTTCTATTCCCCGAGCATTGACAATAAACCCAAGGAACTTTCCAGACGCGACGCCGAAGTGACACTTGAGCGGGTTGAGCTTCATTCCGTATTCCCGAAGGATGCAGAACATTGAATTCAAATCTTTGACGTGATCTATGGAGAATCGAGATTTCACTAGCATGTCATCCACATAAACTTCCATGGTCTTCCCGATCTGGTTGGCGAACATCCGATTGACCAAGCGTTGGTATGTTGCCCCGGCGTTCTTTAGACCAAATGGCATGACTTTGTAACAGTAAAGTCCCAGAACGGTTACGAAGCTGGTATGTTCCTGATCAGGTAAATGCATGGGTATTTGATTGTAGCTAGAATAAGCATCCATGAAAGATAGTAACTCGTGTCCGGCTGTCGAATCTACGAGCTGATCAATTCGGGGAAGTGGGAAACTATCTTTCGGACAAGCCTTGTTTAGGTCAGAGTAATCGACGCAAGTTCTTCATTTTCCGTTTGGTTTTCGAACCAGTACGGGGTTGGACACCCATTCTGGATATGAGGCATCTCGAATAAACCCATTCGATTGTAACTTATCAACCTCCTCTTTGAGGGCGGCAGATCTCTCTAGATCCATACCGCGCCTTTTCTGCTTGACCGAGACATATCGCGAATCTATATTCAGGGAGTGACTTGCAATGCTTGGCGAGATCCCGCACATGTCAGAGTGTGTCCAGGCGAAGACGTCAAGATTCGCCCGAAGAAATTCAACCAATTCCTGTTGTGTCTGCTTGCTTAGTTGAGACCCAACTTTTAGCATCTTTGAATCATCATCCTCACTGATTGGGACGTCCACAGTCAGTTCGGCCGGAGAAGCTTGACTCTCCTTAGATTCGTCCTTATCCTCATTGTCCCTAGGGTCAAGGTCTTTCAGGAATTGGTTGTGGTGCCCGGGCCGAGGCCCAGGCATCAATTGTCAATTATCAATAGAACGGACGCAGAGAGATTCCTCTACGCCCTTTCCCTTCTCCTTACGTTGCGCCTCGCGCAGCTCAGCAACATAACAGGCCCTCCCCATGGCCTGATCTCCTTGAACGACTCCAATCCCACGATCGGTGGGGAACTTCAGAGTCAAACACCATGGGGCGATGGCCGCCCTGAACTCAGCTAGGGCCGGTTGGCCCAAGAATGCATTATAAGGTGAATCAATCTCTAAAACAATAAATTGTAACATCCGGACTCTCCGGCGTTCTCCAACTCCCAATTCAACCGGTAGTTCAGTTACTCCAATGGGTATCGTGGCACTCCCATTAAAACCGTGGATTCGGGACTTGCAGGGTTTCAAATCCTTTGCCTCCATTTTCATTAAGTCGTAAGCCCGTTTAAGCAAGATATTCACAGAGCTCCCACTGTCAACCAGGATCCTCTTCATCCAAGTAGGACCTACCTGGGCAGATATAACTAGCGGGTCGATTGTAGGGGCTTCGACCTTATCAGCGTCTCGGCTCCTGAACACGATATCATCAGATATTATCTTCTGTTGTTTAGCCGGAGTTCCATCCTCACAATTACTACAACATTCGAAGTCCGCATGCCTGATAGAACTAGCATACGACTCCATTTCCCCCCAACTTCTGTCTGCTGGGTGGGGACCACCACTTATCGTGTTGATAACCAACCTCCCGCCCGTACGAGCGGGTTCTTCCTGTCTTTCCTGATTTTGTGAACGATTCTGATTCGAAGGGCCCGCTCCACCAGACTGCGGCGCCCGCACAAACTGATCTAACTTCCTTTCTCTGATCAACTTCTCGATGAGGTCCTGCAAATGTCGACACTCATTGGTATTGTGGCCGTAGCTTTCATGGAATCTACAGAACTTCTCTGTTTGAACCTGCCTCTCCGATGAGGGTTTCGGAGCAGGTTTCTTATACTGTACAGTGTTGCAAGTCTGTAAGTATACGTTTTCCAATGACGTGTTCAACGGTGTGTAATTGTCAAACATTTGAGCCCTACGTCGTGGGCCTCGGTTCTGATCTCTTTTCTTATCCTGGCCATTGTTTCCTCTCGGCTGGGTTTGCTTGTTCTGTATTTTCAGTTGGACTTTTCCGAAACTCTCACCGGACTGTTTAACCGCTACATTACTCTGTATTCCCTCAATACTGGGCCTCACATCGTCCTGCTTCCTAGACTGTTTCGCGTCCTCTTGCCGTAAGAACTGAGCGGCTTTGGAGTAGAAATGGTCCAACGATGCGGGTGGTTTTCCAGCTAACCAATTTCCAAATTCAGAATCGGGGTCGATCCCTTTGGTTAATGCCATCAAGATCGAGTTATCGTTAGGATTACTAATTTCAACACATGCTGCGTGGAACCTCTCCAAATAACGTCTGAGCGTCTCTCCATGAGCTTGGGTAACACTAGACAGGGTGTTAACGTCTTTCGGTCTAGCAACATGCATACGGAACTGCTCTACAAACCTTTTAGCTAGTTGATCAAACGAAGAGATAGATCTGGGTGGTAGCCTCGTAAACCACATGGTTGCGATTCCCCCCAAAGAGATGGGGAAACTTCGACATTTCACTGCGTCATCAGCTCTTGCAGCACTCACTGACCATTCATATTTCAAAATATGTTGATTGGGGTCACTATTCCCTTCGTACATTGGGAGAGTTGGCATTCTGAATCGCCGAGGGGGTTCAGCGTACAATATCTCGTCTGTGAAAGGGGTATGACTACGGGAGATTCCCCAGTCATCATTAGTGAGCCCCTGACTCTCGCGAATCATCTGGCGTATCATGGTCGAAATGTCTGACACTGGCACATTCTGGGCATGCTGAGCTAAGGTGTGGTCGGGTTCCACGGTGCGAGTTTGGACCGGGCGCTGTCGACGGTCCGTATTTCGCCTCCTTGGCTCAGCATCTTCTGGGACATATGGTTCAGGAGTACGTCCGCGCTGTTGATTGTTCGGCTCTGACAGATTCCGGGCATCAGCCCTCGTCTCTACCGCGGCAGTTGTAGCGCGGTTGTCCGTGGTATACTATGGAGCAGTGCCTCCTCGTGTTGAGGGCCCTGTCTGAAAGCTGGTCGACGGCCCTGCCCTCAATTGTCCAACAGTCAAGGCGGGTTGATATCCGGTAGTTTGTGCGTGACTTCCTTCTAACCGGGGACGGGTAGTCCTATGGTGATAGTCAGATGAGGCGGAACTTTCAGTGGATGCGCGAGAAACATCTTCCCTCCTGGACCTTCGGCGGCTCTGGCGGTTTAGTTGATTGGTCAATTCAACATTGGCGCGCAACTATTCGGCCAACTGTTGCCGGCTTTGGGTCAGTTCTTGGAGCAACACTTGGAACTCTTGTCGGGTGACTGGTCCTGACGGATCTGAGTGAGCAGTGTTGTCCTGATTGGAAGAAGGCTACTGTGTAGGATTCTGTCTATCTCGGCCTTCCTGATCAGCAGCGGTAGCGGCAGTTCTTGTGCTAACCATCTTCAGCGGTGGAGTCCTTTCCTAGACTTTGAGAAAATCTGAATAGAATGGAAGGATTCCGGATCAGATATCTGGATCTTCCTCTTGGATTTATGCAATCCAGTATCGACGGCAGATCCAAAGAGCAGGAGAAAAAACTAGTTTTCTCGGTGAAAGCACCAAAGTGTTTGTACCAAAAATGGGCACAACACTCTTCGAGAGTTATTTGAAGAGATAAAATGAAGAATGTAAATGTAAAACAGAGATTATCTAACAAAAACTCCAACAAACAGGAATGTAAAATGCAAAGACAAGCAATTTAGAGTGGTTCGACGTGTTGCCTACATCCACTATGAAGTTTTGATGATTTTATTGATCCTCTTTCAATGATTACAAGCAATTACAGCGAACAACAGCGAATTATAGTTTAGAATTCGAATTTAACAGCAAGAGTGGGATGCAAGTCTCAATTCGGTAGAGTCTGGACGCTTCAGGATCAAAAGATCCTTTTTCTGTATGCTCTGGGGCTCTATTTATAGGCGTAGGAGGCTTAGATTTCATTCAAACTTCGGAAGACTCGGTCTGGCACGTGAGGGGACCCACGCGACCAACCTCAGGAAGTTTCGCCTCGATTTGCAATCGATACGAATCCATTTCGTATCGATCAAAATGATGTCCAATCGAGCTGAAATTTTGCAGAGACATTCTGTTGTGTGTATGCAAACTTCTGTGTAAATTTCATTGGATTTGGATCAGTGGATTGCGAGATATCGTCGATACGAAATAGATTTCAACGTTGGTTGTTCTGTTCGACTCCATTGCTTCGAGTCGATCCCCCCGCGTTGATCCCCGCACGTGCTTCTGAGATGATGTGGCGCGCGCACTTCGTCTCGATCCAATTTTCACTCCGCGATGACCGTTTCGACTCCATATATCTCGCCTTGTTTGCTTCGATGGATGACACGTCACCCTAGTTGGTTGACTCGTTAGATACGAATAAGTCACTGGGCATGGATTCGAAGTAAGGTCTTCTGATGGATACGAAGAATAGTGCCTCGATGGATATGAAGTTGACACTGACTGGTGGTTGCGAGGCACGTCATCTGTTGAGGGATTCGAACCTGATCGATACGAACTCGATGGGTTCGAACGTTGCTAATCTGATCGTTACGAAGTTGTGGAATCGTGCCGATGCGAAGCAGATGATGGACACGGGCTGGATGGACACGAAACAGACACTTGGCCAACCGATACGAGTTGCACTAACTATCGATGGACACGAACCCGATCGATACGAACTCGATGGATTGATAAACACAGCTACCTCTATCGATACGAAACGGCGCTCCTGATGGGTACGAACTGAATCATATCGATGGATACGAAAACATGCTTTTCCCTTCAACTTGCATCCATCATAACTTGAGCATATGAATTCAGATTGACTTGAAACTTGGAACGTAGGTTCACTTTGCTTTCCTAGTCATGTCTTATCAATTGTAGCTCGATCCGGATTTGGACAGAATTCAACGATATCCATGACAAGCGATATTTGGAATCTAATCAATTCCTTGGTGTCCTAGCCTTGCCAAAAGGCGGGATAACAATGGAGGCCTTAAATGATTTAATTATTTTGCTTAATGGAAGAGCTTATTTGTTAAATTAATCTTTGTTTAGATATGAAATAATTACGGCGGTTTTTAGGAGAAAAATTGAAAAGTTTATGGAAACCAATTAAATATTTACAATTAGGCAGGTTAATAAAAAAGCAATTACTTAAAAAGGCATTAAAATAATCTTTACCAAAAAATTATGTTTTACCTCTTTTAGAAGCAACCTTTCGACCCTATGTTTCCACCTCATCCAAGTCGAAAACAACTAAGTCGAAACCAACCAAGCCGAAACCAATACACAAGGTATCAATATGTTGGTACATAGTGGATTGGAGAAGGGCGGAAGTCATGGTGTCGAAACCTAGCTTTCGATGGGGTTGAAACCTTTGTTTTACTATCCAAATAAATGCGCTTGCCTTGTTTTAATGAATGCTTTCAAAGGGGTCGAAACCAATGCTTTCGAAATGGTCTTTTAAATAGCTTTCGAAGGGGTTACCCCCTTTCTATTTAAAGTTTAGCTTAATGAGTTACGATGTTTTTAAACTAATGCTTTCGAAAGGATAATATCAACCCAATCGAAACCCTGCTCCCGACCCTATGCCTTTCGAACGGATTGAAGTCATCAACCAATTCGAAAGGTAGGTTTTGTTTTATAAATGTACTAAGCCACTTCCTAAAGCTTTCGAAAGGGTATAATGGTTATAAAGGATATGACATCGAAAGGGGTTCTGAAGCTAACCTTCAAATGTTTTACTTAAATGATAAATGCTTTCGAAAGGATGGTTCTGAAGTCATTAATTTTCCCCTAAACACTTTTATTTAAAGGTTAATGGTTTCGAAAGGGGTACTTCTGTTTACATTCACTTTGACCCAAAAGATATTTTTAAAGATAAACCCAATGGTTTCGAAAGAGGTACTTTCAATGGTTTTGAAGCTATGCTTCTAAGAGTTAATAAGTAATGCTTTAATACTTTCAAATGGTATGCCTTGAGGGTTTCGAAAGAGATGATTTGAAGTGTTTTGAAAGGCATACTATTAGTGTTTTGAAAAGAAATTTTGAATGCTTTCGAAGGAGGTTATCCAATGGTTTCAAAAGTAAAGATTTTAGGTTTCGAAGCCTTAGTTTTCAAAACAAAGAACTCAAACTCAATTTTTAAAGGAAAAACCATGGCAATAATAAAGGAGTTTTAAAATGGCTTTTTAATATGAAGTTTTTGAAGAAGCTTTCCTTGATAAAATAATAGGTTAAAGGGATTAACCATGTTTTATATGAAAATGATTTCAAGGATATCAAAACACAGATGTTGATGATTATTATGTTATTATGTTTGCTTCTTATAGTTTAAATATTCACTTCAAAATGGACCCACAACTATAATTTGGGGAGAAAGGGCAGAATAACTAGTTAGGTTGACCCAATAGTGAATATAAATTAAGTTAACTCCTGAATGAGTAGGATTGCATACAAGAGGTCGGGAAGACCAGAATATAGGATGCCTAAATACTGATAAACGAAGTTGTCAGATAAACAAGTTCATAGTAAACCCATGAAAACTATGTTTAGAAAAAGTTATTGGCAGGGGCCATGAAAAATATGATTAGAAAGAGTTATTGGCAGGGGCCAATAGATTTGTAGTGAACCCATGAAAACTATATTCGGATTAAGTTATCGACAGAAGTTAATTGGTTCCTAGTCAACCCATGAAAAATAAGATAAGAGGGAAGTTATTGGAGATATCAATAGGTTCAGGGAGAACCCGTGAATAATGAAGTTATTGGCAAGGGCCAATAGATTCTTAGTGATCTCATGACAACTATGAGACCAGACAGGAAGTTCATAAACATTAAACAGGTTATTAGTCAGCCTATGAAAACTAATAAGTTAATAGTGACCCTAGAAACTATAAATGAAACAGATAGTCAAAATTGAATGGGGATGGGAAATCCAGAATTGATTTACTTGTTTGCATATCATCATAATATTTTGAATTGCTATGGTTCAACCATTGTGGATGCAGGAGCACAGTATATGGTTTTATAAAGTTTTGGATAAGATATTAGTGAGGAGAAAACCCGTTCCGCTAAGGGTTTGAAATGGTAGGTTATTATTCATACTAGGCTTTATGTCTGACTCGAAGTTTATGTTTTCCACTTAAACTCTCGGGTACCCAATTGATTTTGAGTAGTTTGAGAGTTGAGATTTTTAGGTTCTCTTTAGACGAATAAAGCTTCCGGAGACGTGCATGAGGAAAGCTAGATAATAAGAGATCCTTTTATTTTGATTCTTCCGTGTTTTGTTCTAAAGGCATAGTTTTTAATTGCATATGTATACTCTGATCATCTAATAGGGCTCTTCATATGTCGCTCTTGGCGTATGTTGGAATAATTATATTTTCTTTGAACCTGGTTCTCGTATTGGGATTATGTAATGAATTTGAAATGATTTGAATGGAATGTGAAATTTGTTTAATGATTTAAAAAAAATTTCCATATCCATGTGTTTCTGTTATATCAATGTATCTAACATTATCGTATTTGGTCGTCAAGGATTAATAACTACGGATGACTGCAGCATCTGTAACCGTTAATTTTGGGCCTCCAAGTTGGGAATGTCACATAGTGTTACTGCAGGAGTTCCTGAAGAAGAATTGACTTAGGCAGAATTTCGAAGGAGATTTGACCAGAGGTTTTTTTAAGTTGCTAAGTCGACATTGTTGATTAAGTTCATGGATTTGGTGTAGGGAGAGATTCAGTAATTAAATATGCTACTAAGTTTGGTGAGCTGTTTAGATATAGTTATGCTACCATAGACACCATCATTAAGCGGAATGAGAAGTTTATTTGGGGATTGAGGCCCGAGATTGCTAGGGCCACCCTGCCACATCTTCGAGATTTTTGTAATGTTTTTGTGGAGATAGCAATCCGACATGAGGAAATGCTTGCTATTTATGGGAAGCAAAAGCCGGTTTAAACCCAGGGTCCTCAAGGAAAGAAGAGGAAGTTCTTTAAGAAGAAGGGAACCCAGAAGGGAGAGGCTGCCAAGAAGGGAAAGGCTGATCTGGTCTGTTTCAAGTGTGATAAGAAGGGTCTTTATGCTCATGAATGTCAGATAGGCAAGGGGGGAAAGGCTGCAGAAAAGAAGGGCGTGAAGTGCTTTAACTGTGACCAAGTTAGGCACTATAATAATCAGTGTCTGGAACCAGTTAGGGTGGATAGAGGAAAGGTCTTTGTTGTTGGACCATCATCTGCTAGGCCAACTGCTGCTGAGAAAGGAAAGAGTGTGATGGAGGGTATGCTTTTGATTCAGAGTATACCGGTTAGGATACTATTTGATACCGGTGCATCACATTCATTTATATCTCAGTGTTTGGTTGATAAGTTATGTTTAGAACCCACATACCTTGTTACTTCCTTAAGGGTTGCGAATCCAATAGGAGAGTATGCAAATCTAGGGATGAGACGTGACCAATTAGAACTTGATTTGTTAGGTCATAAGTTTGCATGCATACTGTATGTTTTTGATTTCGTAGATTTTGGGGATCATTTTGGGTATGGATTGGTTGGGTAAATATGATGCTAATGTATTTTGCCAGGATAGGGAAATATCGTTGAGACACCTTAATAGTCATAACCAAGTGATATTCTCAGTTAAGAATTCTGACCAAAGTGCTTGTGCTTTGTTGAGAGCTAAGGAAGGGGTAGAAGAGTTAAGTCGGGTTCGGATAGCAAGAGAATTTGTAGATGTCTTTGAGCCGGTTATAGGACTACCACCAAAACGAGCTATTGAGTTCCGGATAGATCTTGTGCCAGGAGCTGAGCCTGTAAGTAGACCACCTAGTAGGATGACACCGGCCGAGATGAAGGAATTGAAGGTGCAGCTAATAGATCTAGAAGGGAGAAATTTTATTAGACTGAGCAGTTCGCCTTGGGGTTCGGCCGTGGTCTTCATAAAGAAACTGGATGAGTCGTTAAGGATGTGTATCGAATATCGTAAGATTAACGAGAAGATGATAAATAATAAGTACCCTTTGCCGAGGATTGACGATCTATTTGACCAGTTGTATGGAGCCAGAGTATCTTCCTAGCTGGATTTGGCGATAGGTTTCCATCAGTTAAGAGTGGCAGATGACAGTACTCCATTGACAGCATTTCAAACTAAGTATGGTTCGTATGAGTGGTTAGTAATGCCATTCGGGTTAACGAGTGCACCTGCTTTATTCATGGATTTGATGAACCGAGTTTTCTGAGAGTACTTGGATAGGTTTATGTTGGTGTTTATAGATGACATTTTAGTACACTCTAAGGATGAAAGAGAGCATGAAGATCATCTTAGAGTAGTGCTTGAGACGCTGAGGCAGCATTAGCTGAAAGCGAAGTTTTCCAAGTGTCATTTTTGGATAAAAGATGTTAAGATTCTTGGTCACGTGGTTTCAAAGAAGGGCTTGTTAGTCGATCCAGATAAGATCGAAGTTGTTAACAACTGGAAAAGACCAGAGACGGTGATTGAGATTAGAAATTTCTTGGACTTACTGGCTATTACCGGAGATTAATTAAGGATTTCTCGCGGATAGCAGCACCTTTGACTAATTTAACCAGGAAGGATGTGAAGTTTATATGGTCCGACAAATGTGAGGAAGCATTCCTTAAGTTAAAGCATTTGTTGACCATTGCACCTGTGTTAGTAGTTCCAGACGAAAACCAAGGGTTGGTGGTATATACCGATGTATATGGGATTGGATTAGGAGCTGCGTTGATGCAAAAGGGTAAAGTTATTGCCTACGCTTCACGACAGCTTAGACCACATGAAGTAAAATATCCTACTCATGATTTGGAGTTGGCTGTGGTGATCTTCGCATCGAATATTTGGAGACATTATCTTCTAGGAGAGAGATTTGAGCTATACATAGATCATAAGTCCTTAAGGTACTTATTCTCTTAGAAGGAGTTGAATATATGATAGTAGAGGTGGCTGGAGTTTTTAGCAGCTTATGATTTTTATATATAGCATACACCTCGAAAAGGAAATAAAGTAGTAGATGATTTTAGCAGAAGACGTCAGAATGTGGTATTAGCTATGTTGGCAGAATGGAAAGGTTTAGAAGCCTCAACTACTTGTAGTGTGCAGTTAAGATCAACTGCTAGTTCTAGTCAGAGCACCACCATGTTGTCCTGTTTGGAAGTTCGACCAGTGTTGATCGAAAGGATTGCTTCAAAGCAGAATGAGGATCCATTATTAACCGAGAGGATTAGAAGGCTTGAGGTTGGAACTGAGATCGATGATCTAAGAGATTTTAGTCTTGACCAGAAGGGATGGTTGAGAAAGAAGGGACAGTTGCGTGTTCCGAATATTGAGGACTTAAGGAAAGAAGTTCTTAAGAAATGTCATCGATCCAAATTCACGATTCATCCTGGAGGGACACATGTATCAAGAGATGAAGTGGAGCTTTTACTGGGAAGGTATAAAGAAGAACGTTGGCTTGTGGGTTAGACAGTGTGTAAACTGTCAATAAGTGAAGGACAAACTAGAAAATCCGAGCGGATTGCTTCAACCTTTGGAGATACTAGTTTGGAAATGGAGTTCAATATTCATGGATTTTATAAATGGGTTGCCAAGGTCGAATAGAGGGAATGAAAGTATATGGGTTATAGTGGACAAGTTGACCAAGAGTGCCCATTTCATTACAGTTAAGTCAACCAGGACGACACCTGTTTTAGCTAAGTTGTTCATGAAGAACATAGTTAGACTGCATGTAATTCCTAGTAGTATAGTTAGTGACAAAGATGCTCTGTTTACTAGTGAATTCTGGAAGAGTCTACAGGATGTGTTAGGTACCAAGCTCTAGATGAGTACTGCGTATCAACCTCACACGGATGGGCAGATAGAGAGAGTCAATAATGCACTCAAGGATTTATTAAGAACTTGTGTATTGGACTTTGGTGGATCATGGGTAGATCACCTACACTTAGTGGATTTTTCCTATAATAATAGTAATCAGACTAGTATAGGAATGGCACCTTTGAAGCTTTGTATGGAAGGTCATGCAAATCACCAGCATGTTGGTTGGAAACTGAAGATAGATTAGTCTTTGGTCAAGACCTGGTTAAAGAGGCGACAGAGAAGACTGAGTTGATCCGAGAAAGGATGAAGGAAGCTCAGTCCAGACAGAAGAGTTACACAGATAAGATGCGTAAAGACCTAGAATACTCAGTTGGAGATAGGGTTTTCATTAAAGTATCACCGATGAAGGGTGTGTTGTGATTCGAAAAGTCAGGAAAATTGGCGCCGAGATATATTGGTCTGTTCCAAGTTATAGAGAGGATCAAAAGCTCGCATACAGAGTAGAGTTGCCAAGCATTATGGCAAGAGTCCATAATGTGTTTCATGTGACTCATCTTCGCAAGTATGTGCATGATCCAAAGACTACTATTCCTCCAACAGAGTTGGAAGATTTGATAGTAGAAGCGAATTTGACTTTTGTTAGACAACCAGTTCGGGTTATAGCGAGAGATGAGAAAAGGTTAAGGAACAAGACAGTCAAGTTGGTTAAAGTTCAGTGGAGCGATAACAAGGTGGACTGTACTTGGGAGACAGAAGACAGGATTAGAGATTCTTTCTTGATTTGCTGTGAGGGTATGTTCTATATTTTCTTTATATAAGCTGTTGTTAGTCAGGTAAGCTAGTATGGTAGTTAGGAGCTGTTATAAATGATTGCTATGTTTAGTATTTAGTCCTTACTAAATTTCAAGGACAAAATTCTTTAAGGAGGGGAGCCTATAACACCTCTAATTTTTAATGACATTATTTAGGAGATTTAATTAGATAAATTAAATAGAATAATATAAATATTAGAGTGATAAGGGGATTGCGATTTGAAAATTTAATTAGAGGCCGTTCTTAATTTTTATTTTGGCAAAGCCAACCGGCTTTAAAGTGGGCCGTGCCACTCTATATAAATAAGGAAAAGGTATTCTGCACATACACATGACAGCTGTATATGGTTTTATAGTGGCCATACCACTTAAGCTACAATACATGTGAGAAGCAAAAAGCGCCTCTGCAACTATCCAAAAGACCTAAGGAAACATCGACTCCTCCCCCCATAAGGAGGAAGAATCACTTCCATCAGGACCTAACACATGTAAGTAATCCAAAAAAAGAGTCGCAATATCCATAAAAAAGCCATGGTAATCCATGTAATAGATATATTTCCTATCCCAACTATCATCAAGAAGTAGAGCTCTGTTCCTTCCACCTCGGGCACCTTCCACAGACAGAATAAGGCCATCACCATCAACAGAATAATGGAGACACCTGGATTCACCATCATCATCACTAACAAACATGTGGAAATCATGTCTAGCAGGGTCATATCTCATCTCAGACTTGACATGTATCCAAGCTTTCTCAAAAGAATCCCACTCTATAGATTCTTCAAGAGGAATATCAGGAACAACAGCAGAAGGGAAAACTACAACATCAGGTTCAGAAGGAGACACTGAAGGCTCAATAGGAGGGATAGTTGGAATTATATGGGAGATGTCATCGAAGGAGGAACAATGCGCTCTTTCGGGATCCACTTCATGATCGGAAGCCTAGGAAGAGGGGACCGAATAGAGTGAGGACTAGCAGCAGGTGGAGAAGTACAAGCTGATGAGAGATGTCCAAATGACTGACAGAGCGTACATATGTCTAGTTTCCAACCATACCGAACCACAATCACTGCAACTCGATTCTCAAATACTCTCACTTTGATTGAATTTGGAAAAGGCTTATCCGGAGGTATTTCAATCAATGCTTTAGCATAAACTAGTTTTTCCCTAGGAACTGTGTCAGCATCGAAACATTTCACTTTTCCAATAGAACTAGCTAGCCAGTTTAAACCTAGCTTAGGTTGCAAAACATAGGGGATATGAGAAAAATAGGTCCAAACAGGAATAGATAATATCTGTTCTTTGGCACAGTCAACAGACGAGCTCCAGGTAGTGACAATAAAAGGCTTGCCTCTAATAAAAATGGGTTCCTCACTAAGGATACAGAGATGCTCATCAGGCCTAGAAAATTTGAAGAAAAACATGGAGTTGTCCATGTGGACAAGGAGACTACCCTTCGGCTGCCACGCTTTTGTAGCAGTGATCTTTAACTTGGAATAAGGCGGGTTAGAATCAAGAAAGAAGCTGACAAGATACTCCGACCAATAATATACACCCGCTTGAATAACTTCCGGAGGAGGAATCATTACCCCATCTATATTGACCATATCAAAAGAACGGGGCACAAATGCACCCGCGTTTCTTGGCAATGAAGTGAATAATGAGGACCACTTAGCTCCTTTATTCGGTTTATTAGAATCCTTTTTCGTTGTTGATTTACTAGGAGAAATAGCCCCAGTATCATTTATTTCATTTGGCACATTTTGATAGTTAATAGGGCACGGCTGCTGAATAGGGGAAACAATAGGAGATGATCCACATCGATTAACAGTCCCATTCCCATTCAACAGAGGAGCTGGGATTACACCAGTAGGCTTAACATCTATATAAGTAGCCAAACCACTTGAAATCAAATTATCATCCACTTTCAAACTGTTATGATAAGCATGACAAAAATCTAACGATGTATCATTCCAACAGTTGCTAAAATTAGCCTCATTCAGCATGTTAGATAAGGCGTTCTTACCATCCAACACCGGACGAAGGCCAGAAGAAGCAGGGTTAGATTCAAATCAGCAATAAGACCACAAAGGGGATTAACAACAGATGGACCCGATTTAAGTACAGAAGCTACAGAAGCACAAGCAGCCTCATCTTGCACAATTCCTGCACTTGATACCTGACCAGAAGGATCCTCGATACAGGGGTTGGCAGACGCGTAGGAGGAGAGGACATCAATCTAGGCACGGGAGGGGACACTGCTCTGACCAGAGGGGAAGCAATGTTGAAATGTCGCCCCGAGCAAGTCAAAGAAGCAGCATCGATTTCCAGATCTGAGATCGATTTAGGGTTGCGAAGTTTCTTCTTCTTCGGCATGAAGTTGACACGGAAAAAGGAGAAAGACAGCGACATGAGAGGAAGGAGCGGATATCAGAAGGTTGAGGAGGAAGAAACACGAAAAACTGAATCGGTGGTCGCTACTGTCGCCATTGAAAAAAATAATCACCAATGTTAAATTGGTATTCTGATTGTTTTTTGCATTAGTTTTAGAGGCCTTTCTTAATTAAACATAAAGAATGAGTTTATGGAACAGTTTCATATGATAATTAATAAGAAAAATAACGTATGGGCATTATAGGGATTTGCCGCCACCACTACCGCATAACTCCTAAACCCATGGTTTCGTTTTTCACTCTACACATTCATATTTCAAAACTCAAAAACGTGAATCAAAGAGATCAAGCCGTCCATAACCTAGGGGAAAAAAGGAGGAAAATCTATTAAAAGCTAAGGAATCAAACAAGGAGGATTAATCTAAATCAAATCTTAAGTTCCTTATCCTAATCAAGGTGAATAACAATCAAAACCATCTCTATTTTCATTTTTAAAGATCATTTAATTTTGGGTTTCAGGTTTAAAACTTTATGATGATTTTAATGATGATATACATGGATTTTATGATATGTTTGATCCAAACAAGTATGTCTGATAAATGTTAATTCGATTTTTTGACAAAATTTGTGTTTACTGGATTTCAAACACCATGAGGAATTAATATGTTTTGTAAAACATATTTTAGAGATGAGTTTTAATTTTTATAATTTTCCAGGCTATGGAAAATTTATTATGAATTTTGAAAGAAGAAATAAATAATTGGGTTCAAAAATTCATTTCGGCTGTTATATCGAATAATTTGGGTCAGAAATTTCAATATGTTAGATAACATATTAAAATCGAATTTTTATGATTTACAGGGATTTTTCTTAAGTAATTTACTATGCAAATTAAATTAATTTAGTTGGAGGACTTAAATTCTTTAATTGTTTTGCTTAAGGGAAGGGCCTCTTTGCTAATTATTTTTATTTAAATCTGAAATGAATTGGGTAGTTTTTTTAGGAACGATTTTGAAAAGTTTATGGCAACCAACTAAATTTTTACAAATAGGCAAGTTAGTTAAAAAGAAATTACTTGAAAAGGCAATAAAATAGTTTTTATATAGAAGTATTGTTTTGCCACTTTCAGTTGTAACCTTTCGACCACGTACCTTCGCCCACATCTAAGTCGAAACCAATACACATGGTATTAATGCTTTGATACATAGTGGATTGGAAAAGGGAAGAAGGAATGGAGTCAAAACCATGCTTTCAAAAGGGTCGAGACTACTTTAAATAGCTTTCAAAGGTCTTTGGTTTTGCTTTCAAAAGAGATGCCGCTTGCCTTGTTTTTAATGAATGCTTTCGAAAGGTCTTTTATATAGCTTTCGAAGGGGTTGCCGCCTTCTTGTTTCAAATGGGTAGCTTTCGAATGAGTTGCCTTAGAATATGTTTTAAAGAAAAGCTTTTGAAAGGGTAGTTTTAAACCAAGTTGAAACCTTGCTGACGTCTTCATACCTTTCAAATAGGTTGAAGCTTCAATGCTTTCGAAAGGCCATTTTTTGTTTTATTAATTTAACCAGCTGCTTCCTAATGCTTTCGAAAGGGATCCAATAGCCACTTATACTAAAGGTTTCGAAGGCAATGGCTTCGAAATGGGTTTCAAAGCTATCCTTCTAAATGTTTTGCTTAAATGATTAAAGCTCTCAAAAGGATAGCTCCGAAGCAATCAGTTTTCCCCCAATCACTTTTACTTAGAGGATAATAGTTTCGAAAGGGGTACTTTCGTTTATATTCACTTTGACCCAAAATTTATTTTTAAGGATCAACCCAATGGTTTCAAAAGAGGTACTTTCAAATGATTTCAAAGCTATGCTTCAGGTTTTGGTGCTTTCAAAAGAGATTAAGTGTTTTGAAAGTTATACGTTTGAGTGTTTTGAAAAGAAAAATTGAAAGCTTTCGGAAGTAGATTTTAATGGTTTCGAAAATAAAGTTCTAAGGTTTCGAAAGCCTTAGTTTTCAAGACAAAGAACCCAATCTCATTTTGAAAACCATGGCAAAATAAAGGATTTTTGAAATGGCTCTTAAGTATGGAGTTTTTGAAGAAGCTTTCCTTGATAAAACAATAAGTTAAAGGGATTAACCATGTTTCATATAAAAATGATTTCAAGGATATTAAACCATAAATGTTTGTATTATTATGCTATTATGTTTGCTTCTTCTAGTATACATATTCACTGTATAATGGACCCATAACTGTATTTTGGGGAGAAAAAAGCTGGTTAACCAAGTACACCCAATAGTGAATATAAATTAAGTTAACTCCTTTATGATTAGAGTTACATTAAAGAGGTCAGGTGGACTAGAACATAGGATGCCCAGAGACTAATCAAAGTAGTTGTCAGATTAGACGGGTTCATAGTAAACCCGTGAAAACTATAATTGGAAAGAGTTATTGGTAGGGGCCAATATGTTCGTAGTGATCCCAAGAAACCTATATTCGGATAAAGTTATTGATAGAAGTTAATAGGTTCCTAGTCAATCCATGAAAACTATGATATAAGAGAAGTTATTGTAGATACCAAAAGATTCAGGGAGAAGCCATGAATAATGAAGTTATTGGCAGGGGCCAATAGGTTTTTAGTGATCCCATAAAAACTATGAAACTAGATAGATAGTCCATAAGCTTTAAACAGGTTATTAGTCAACCCATGAAAACTAATAGGTTAATAATGGCCCCAAAAACTATAATTGAGACAGATAGTTTAATGAATGAGGATGGGAAATTCGAATTGATTTACTTATTTGCATATCATCATAATGTTTTAACCATTGTGATTGCATGGGCATAGTATATGGTTATTATAAATTTTTGAATAAGATACTAGTGAGGGGAAAACCCGTTCCGCTAAGCGGCATGGTGTAATTAGAAATCTAAATGGTTTCAGATGGTAGGCTATTATTCATACCAGGCTTTATGTCTGAGTCGAAGTTTATGTTTTCCCCTTAAACTCTCGGGAGCTCAATTGACTTTGAGTAGTTTGAGCGTTGTGGTTTTAAGGTTCTCCATAGACGAATAAGCTTCTGGAGACGTGAAGGAGGCATGCTAGCTAATAAGAGTTCTTTTCTATTTAAATTCTGCTATGTTTTGTTGTAAATGCAATGTTGTTTATTTGCCTGGATATGTATACTAAGATCATCCAAGGGGGCATCTTCATATGTCGCTCTTGGTGTATGTTGTAATATATTATAATTTTTCTGAACATGGTTCTCGAACGTGGGATTATATAATGAATTTGAAATGATTTGAAATGGAATGTGAAAGTTGTTTAATGATTTAAAAAAAATTCCATATCCATGTGTTTCTGTTATATCAATGTATCTAACATTACCGTATTTGGTCGCCGAGGATTAATAACTATGGATGACTGCAGCATATGTATCCATTAGTTTTAGACCTCCAAGCGGGGGATGTTACCCGTTGGTATTAGAGCATAGGTTTATGAAAACTTAAAAGAAATTTAAGCCTAAAAGATTTTTCAAAACATAATCCAATGAATTAGAAAATAAGGAGGGGAGCCTGTAGCACCCCTAATTTTTATTGACATTATCCAGGAGATTTAATTAGAATAAATTAAATAGAATAATGTAGATAAGGAGATTGAGGTTGATTAATAAACTAAGTGGTCGTGCTTATTTAAATCTAACGAACATATATGAATGGTTATGATATTAAACATAAGGGCGTTAGGGTAAATAACCATACTTCCCACCCTTGTACCATTCCCATTAGGTTTTGCACGTTCATTTTATCTCAAACAAAAATATTCATAACCGTGAGAAGCAAGGTCGGCCATTAAAAGAGGAGAAGAAAATTTAAGAAAAGCTTAGGATTCAAGCTAGAGGGAAATCAATCTCAAACGATCTCTAATCTCCTTATCTCAAGCAAGATGAATAATAATTTCTACATCTATATTTGGGTTTTATAATCATATAGTTTTAGATTTAAGAGTAAATCTGTTTTTATGATATATTGGATGATGATATGCTTGATTTAAGATTTATATGGTTTAAACAAGATTGTTTAAAGAAGATATACACGGTTTTAGGGTAATAACCGAGATTAAATGATCTTTAAATGCCATGGGAAAATTATATATTATAGAAAACATAATTTTGGAGTTGGGTTTCAATTTTTATAATTTTCCAAGTGGTGGAGAATCAATTATGGATTTTCAAAGGAAAATAGGGTTATTTGGGTTTATAAATTTATTTTGGAAAATATATTAAGAATTTGGGTCTGAAATTTTGACATGTTAGATAACATGATTAAAGTGAATTTCTGGAATTTTTGGGGATTTTTACTAAGTGATCTAGTATGAAAATTAAATTATTTCGAAAGGATGACCTAAATGATTTAATTGTTTTGACAATAGGAAGGGCTTATTTGTTAAAAGTTATCTTGATTTTAGACATGAGAAAATGCGGCAAATATTATCCAAATTATTTAAAAGTTTGTGGAAGCCAATCAAATGTTTACAAGTAGGCAAGTTTGTTACAAAAAGTTTACTTTATTTGGTAAAGACAGCTTTTGCTCAGCAAAAGGGGGTTCTGTCTTCTTTAAAAGGGCCTTTCAACTAAGACCTTCCGACTTCATTGAAACCAACAAGGTCGAAAGCAATGCACATGATATCATTCAGGTGGTATGTAGTGAATTGAACCATGGCGGAAGGTAGGGTGTCGAAAGGATGCTTTCGAAGGAGATGGTTCCTTAGTTTGTTTTGGTTTGAAAAGAAAATCACTTGCCTATTTTTAAAGAGCTTCAGACATAGTCGAAAACTATTGTTTCGAAAGGTTAGTTTTTAAAGAGCTTCCGACATAGTCGAAAGCTATGGTTTCGAAAGGGAGCTGCCGCCTTTTTTTTTAAAAGAAGTAGCTTCCAAAAGAGACGTTCTGATGGCATCGATGTTGTCGAAGGGTTCAATTGTTTTTATAAATACAAGCCGCTTCCCAAAGCTTTCGAAGGGGTCGAAGGCAATGGTTTCGAATCCAACCTTTAATTATTTTCCCAGATGTTTCAATGCTTTTGAAAGGCTGGTTTCGACACCATCAAACTTCCCTAATACTTTATAAATAAATTGTGTTTTCGAAAGAGATGCTTTCACCTGTTTTCACTTTGACCCAAAGTATTGTTTTAAGTATAAACCCAATGCTTTCGAAAGGATGAACTTTCAATGGTTTCGAACGGTAATCTTCTTTGGTTTCTAAAGGTTCAAGTGGTTTCGAAGCTATGCTTCTACTCTTATATAATAATACTTTAACATGGTCGAAAGGTTTTGAAGGACGTTTTTTAAAGGATTAAAAAGGCCGGTGCCTATTGTTTTAAATATAAGTTTTATGCTTTCGAAGGGGTCGAAAGCAAAGGTTTCGACGTTGTCGAAAGGTTTTAAAATCCAAACTCAAATTTTTGAAGGAAAACCCCACAGCATAAGTAAAGGAGTTTTGTAATGACTATAAGTATGTAATTTTGAAGAAGTATTGCCTTGATAAAATATAAGTTAAAGAGTTAACTATGTTTTATATGAAATGTATTTCAAGGACCTTAAACCCACAGGAGTGGTATTATTAATTGTCATGTTGGTTCTTCAAATATGAACATATTCACTGTATATTGGACCCATAACTGTATTTTGGTGATAAAGGGTAGAAGAACCAACTAGGTTAACCCAGTAGTGACTGTAAATTGAGTAAACTCCTGAATGAATAGAATTGCATCCAGGAGGTCAGGAAGACCTGAATATAGAATGCTAAAATATAAAGGAAAGATATAGGTAGGGGCCAATAGGTTCACAGTAAACCCATGAAAACTGTATGATATTGGTAGGGGCCAACCGGTTCACAGTTAACCCATGAAAACTAGGTATAAAGGATGATGTCAGATAGACAGGTTCATAGTAAGCCTAGAAAACTATGATTGAATACTGGCAGGGGCCAGTAGGTTTGTAGTTAGCAAATGAAAACTATATCCGGATGTAATATTGACAGATGTCAATAGGTTCCTAGTCAACCCATAAAAACTAGGATAAGAAAGAAGTTATTGGAATAACCAATAGGTTTAGGGTGAACCCATGAAATGATTAAGTTAATTGGCAGGGGCCAATAGGTTCTTAGTGATCCCATGGAAACTATGGAACCGGATTGGAAGTCCGTAAGTTAAAAATAGGTTAATAGTTAGCCCATGAAAACCATGAAACTGGAAAGGGAGTCCATAAACATTAAACAGGTTATTAGTAAACCCATGAAAACTAATAGGTTAATAGTGACCTTAAAACTATGATTTTGACAGGGTGTTAGGTTAAACTGGAGATGGGAAACCCAAATTATTTTAAGTATGCATATCATCATAATATTTTAAAATGCATGTTTTAACCATTGTGGATGCAGGGGCACAAAATATGGTTTTATAAAGGTTTTAGAATACTAGTGAGGGAATAACCCGTTCCGCTAAACGGCGTGGTCTCACTAGATATCTAAAAGAATTGAGATGTTAGATTATTATTCATACCAGGTTTTATGTCTGACTCGAAGTTTATGTTTTCCCCTTAAACTCTCGGGTACTCAATTGATTTTGAGTAGTTTGAGATTTAAGGTTTTCACGTTCTCTTCTTAGATGAATAAAGCTTCCGGAGACGTGCAGGAGGTAGTTAGATATTTAGAGTTTTACTTTCCGATGTGTATTTTGTGGTAAAGGCAAATTTATTAGCCTTACTATATACTCTGATCAACCAAGGAGGCATCGTCATATGTCGCTCTTGGCGTATTTGTAATAATCATATTTTGCTAAACGGGGTCAATGTAATTTGGTGTTATGTAATGAACACGAAATGTTTTAATTTGAATGTGGAAATATTTTTTTGAATTGTTAAAATTTTCCCATATTTCTGTGATCTGTGCATCAATGCATCTAGCACCGCCGTATTTGGTCGCCGAAGATTAATAACTATGGATGACCGCAGCATCCGTAACAGTTAGTTTTGGGCCTCCAAGTAGGGGGATGTTATAGAAGCCAGGTAAGTTTAGTGTAACGACCCAGAATTTCCATCATTTGAAATTCATATATTTAATTAATTTTAAATATTAACAAGTGGAATTTGTAAGCTTAATAAATTTTAATTTCGAATATAGTGATTTAATTGTATAATTAAATCGATAATTTAATATTTGAAATTGCATAAATAATTTAAATCTGAATTAAATGTGATTAAAAATGATTTATAAAGTTATAATAAATCATATTGGAGTTAGAATGATGTTATAGAACTTTTAAAATTGAATTAAAAGTTAATTTGTGAAAATTGAATATTTTAATATTTAATTGACGAGTAAAAATGACCATTTTTCAAACAGTCTCGGATTTCGACGAAACTAGTTTCATCAGATCCGTAATGTGAAATTATTGTAAGGTTTCAAATTTCGTGTTAATCGGATGTACGGTTTGTCCGGGGCAAGCCAAAACGCATCGAAATCGGTTTAAATCGATTTGATTTAAATTTGATCGTTTATTTCCGTAACTCTCATATACGATCGAATTAGCTTCCGAAACACATTCCATTGTGTTCGGAACGCGGGGTAAACCTTAGAAACGCTAGCCGGCACGCTTGATTTCGAGTTCGGAAAATTTTCGATGAATAGTGTTTTGCAAATTTTCTATAAAAGCCCTCACTTTTTCACTTTTGCAAAACATCTAGGGTTTTAGTGCCCAGTCGCCACCTTCATTTCTATGGCCAGAATTTCATCTTCTTCTCCTCTTAATCTCTCTTAATCCGTAAAGAATTAGCAAATACGATCAACTACAAAGTTAAAGAGCTCGTCGAGAGCTTCGATTCCATACGGTGATGATCGAAAACGAAGCAACGAATCAATGGGAAATCGAGATCAAAGCACCCGCGTTCGTGCACGAAAATCAAGACAAGGGGACAGCCTAGTTCCATGGGGTTGTGACCGAAGGAAGGAGGGCTTGTGGCCGTTCGTTTGAAGGTGTTGGATCGTCGTCACGATCAAAGAGGAGGTCGCGAAAATTGATGAAGCTTGGCGGCTAATGGGTTGTTGTCTTCGTTCGTTCAAACGTGAATGGGCTATTGGGGAAGAAGCTAAACACACGGCCATATCTTGTTTTGTGGAAACGTGTGGCCATATTTGATTGTAGGGTTTGAAAAACAAAAATAAATATTGAAATTGATTTATATAAATTCGTTCAAACTTTAAAATATCATAACTTCTTCATACGAGGCCCGTTTCTAACAAAACTTTTTGCGTTGGAACCGTATCAATGAGCTCTTCGCAATGGAGCTAGATTGGAGTCTATCGAAGCTAGTGAAAATTTTGGGTAAAATTAAATGGTTGTTTAATTATATCCGAAATAAAACGCTGCAACCATTATAAAAAGCAAGGTGAGAACTCCTCACTCAATCGAATATTGTGTTTCGATTTAAATTTTAAATAGTTGAATTTAAAATTGTTGATAGTGTTGATTGTGCGAATTGAATGATGGTTGCTATTTATTGTGTTAAATAGACCCTATACGCCGTATATTAAGCGGATGTTATTTATTAAAAACATATACCGCGATAATTTCACATCGAAGTGGAATTGGTATTATATATGTATTTGGAGTTGATTTCCCACATTATATAGCGGATGAGACCATATTGCGCTGCATAATAGCAAATAATATTTATAAATCCCATATACCGCAATAATTTCACTGTGAAGTGGAATTGGTATTGTGCTAATATCTGTGGATGTAGGGAAACAGGTTGGAGGGATCCAACTGGATTCCTCAAACATTTGAATTTATTTCAATGTTGTGTGTTGATTTATTTATAATCGACATGTGATTATTTATTTATAATCTGTAAATGATTATACCTGTGATTGAATTCGTTGAAGGCTATAATTTAGCCGAATGTATTTTTGGTATCGTTGGATACCAGAAATAAATGAAATTGGATTTTTGAAATTAAAATTGGAGATTTTAAGTAAATTCTTTTGAAAGAATTGGTGGAATTTAAAAGAAGGATTTTAAAAGCGTAAAGTTGATTTTTGTAATCTTATCGAATTATTTCCAAAATATGGGGAAAGATTTTTATAAATGGATTTTGAATAGTATTATTCGAAAGTTGGGAAAATCTATTTAAAATGGAATTTTAAATGGTTTGAAAGAGATAAAGGAATTTATTTAAAAAGGTGATAAATTGGTTTGAAATCAATTTGATAAATTGGTTTGGTATTGGAAAATGAATCTTTGGGAAATCGATATGAAAATTTATTTGGTGTTTGAATGGAAATTGATTTTTGTGCTGAGAATAAATTTGGAAATCGATTTGTAAAATGATTTGGTATTTGGGATTAAAATTAGAATCAATTTGAAATTTGATTCGGTGTTGAAATAAACTTAGAAATCAATTTGTAATTGATTAGTGGTTTGAAATGAAATTTGAAATCAATTTTGAATTTGATTTGGTGTTGAAAGTAAATATTTGGAAAAGGATTTGAAAATCGTGTAAAAGTGAATATTTGGAAATGTAAATTCAGAATAGAATTTATAAAGGAAAGGGAAATTTGTTTTAAAAATAAACACTGATTTATTTTTAAAGTATGGAAATAAATTTATAGATTTGGAATGTAAATTTGAAATAAATCAAAAAGGATTTATTTAATTGGTTTAAATGGACCATTTTGTGATGAAGTGTGAAAATGTGATTTGAAATTGGTTTTCAAATGTGAAGTGTGAAAATGTGATTTGAAATTGGTTTTCAAATGTGAAGTGTGGAAATGAATTTACAGATTTGGAATATAAACTTGAAATAAATCGATAAGGATTTATTTAATTGGTTTAAATGAAAGTGATTTGAAATTTGTTTTCAAATGGTTGAAGTGTTAAACCGTATCTCGCGAAGAGATTTGAAATTTAATAATTTGGGAAAAATTATTTAAATTGGTTGATTGTTGTGAATGTTGTTGATAGTTAAATAACCGACTATCAATATTTGCCTTTGAAATGGCACTTGATTTGTTTTTAAAACAAACGCTTACTATTCGGATTAGCCGGGAAAAGACCTTTGTGTCATATAACCCATTCCGAATTAGTGATACGACGATATGGATCGTATTGAAGACCGGTGGTGAAGACCGGATATTTTTGAAAATGAAAGGACAACCTGTCGAATGTCTCTGCACCGAGTTGTTCCGGTATAGAGATTTATATCACTCTTTTTGTGATGGGAAGTCCGGACGTGATTAGTGAATATCCGGATTGCAAGGGCTTCTTTGGAAGTGCCTTCGGTTCCGTTCGATCCCGGAACGGACTTGTATGGATGTGTGTCTGACGTTACACTTTGAGATGTAAAGCTGGTTTCTATCAAATACATTTCTATTGGTGGCGGAGAATTTATTCTCTTAGCTTAACACCCTTATCTGAGACGTACGAGCTCAGAGGTTATTTAGTTGATGGTTACTAGTGATACATTCCCAATTTGGTAATGTGGCATACGAAGTGATGTTGATCATTTGTTGATCAAAGCGTTGCTTTGTGAAAAAGCGTTGTTTTGTGAAGAAAGCGTGGCTTTGTGAAAAAGCGTGGCTTTGTGAAAAAGCGTGGCTTTGTGAAAAAGCGTGGCTTTGTGGACGAGACTTCGTCGAGCCTCACAACCCGGTAATGGTCGAAACAGGAATGTTGCAGCAAAGATTTTTAGGGGTAGCACCCCTAGGGTATGCCATTTCCTTCTGGTTAAAAGGTGATATCATGGTATGGAGCCCAGATATTTTACCTATGTTGATGCTGCAAGTTTATTATACTTTGTGGTTGTTGCTTTGTGATTGAGGATCCTCCGATAAAGGTCGGTAACGACCGGGGGATGGCATAGCTCGTGTGTTAGTTACCTAGTTACAGCTTGGTTAAAGCGTGAGGTAACATCAGCCTTGTGTTTGCAGGGAGTAGGTTGACTCTCGGGGCGTCTTTCCAGAGGCGTTTCCATTTCGGTGTAAGGAAGTTCCTTTGCCTGACCATTTGTTGGAAATCCAAAGAAACAATACGAACCTTGTACGGTTTTAGTTGTATTACCTGCTATGGAATGTGGCGGTAACCTACTATTGAACATGGTAGCTATAGTAGGCATACAATAATGGTTGTATGCTGGCTAAGATTAATATTATATTTTCGAAATGGTTTTCGACACTATGCACTAATGATAATAATATCGAATGATTTTGTATAGTAAGCATTTTTGACTATCATAAGAAGAAATCTCCTCCAATTCTGCGTTTGCATTATGTGTGTGGCGGGAGGTCTTATGGTAGTTTCATTTTCCAAAAGCATTGCGAATGTCTTTTACTTCCTTTGTCGTTGTTTAAAGATAATAATTGTTTTAGTTCTCACACCAGTCACCATGACTGACCTGGAGTTTATTGTTCCTTCCTAAACTCTGGGTGCCCACCAATTTCCACGCGGGCAGTCTAGAGTTAGGTTATCAGGTCATTCTGGATTCAGGAGATGCTGTGGAGCTCGGTGGCGAGCTGGATGGCGAGACGTATCACTTGTATATGATATTATTTATTCCGTTGTGTATTCTGTATGAGGACAAGTTTGTATAACTGTCCATTGATGTATTGTTGTTGTAAACTCTGATGATGATGTAATGTATAAAATGATATAGTTCTTGATTTAAAGATTATTCATTTATCTATTATATGTTGTTCCGGTGCGAATGTGAGATTCTGATATCGTTTCTGTTTCTGTGCTTTTCTGTTCTCTTTTCTTCTGTCTTCTTCTACCTCTTCTTTTTATCCATAACAATTCGGTTTTCCGGCATTCGATTGTTCGACAGTTGATACAGTGGACGTATTAATGTCGACTTTTGAGCGTCGAAAAGTCGTATCGTTACATTTGGTATCAGAGCATATGGTTAAGCGATAACCTTGGCTCTGTTGGGAATTACTCATTAGAGATAGAGTCAGCAGTACTCTAGAATGAGTGTGAGTGTAATAATAGATACGAGTGCGTATTTGTTAGTGAATATGAAATTGTTTTATATTGTGTTTGCTTATCCGTTGAGCTGTTTGTGAATTCTGGTCGGTATGTGGGATGCCATATTATCGATAGGGGTTTCTAAACACTTAAACGAGGCAAGTCGACATAGTATCATTTTAAATTGGGTAAATGGAATAATTTTACCTTGATTATATTTTGTATATAAAGGAAATAATTTTTTCAGAAATTATTAAAGTGTATATAAATTGAATTGTTTGGTTGTTTGAATCAATTAAATAAAAGCAACAATTGTATAAGTATGGAATTATAATTAATATGATTTACAATTGTGAAATAATCTTGTATAAGTAAAGTAAAATTGTGAAATTATATGAAAAATGTGATTTATAAATGTGATTTATAAATAAAAGGAAATTTTTGAAAAGAATTTAAGCACTGAATTCACTACTGTTGCTAGGAAATAATAAGGGTGATGACTGCAGCATCATCAGTATCATTTTCGAGTTTCTGTGTGATGGATTTGCTACCATAGTAAATTGGAAATTGAAGTTTTGTTGTGATAAACAAATTTAAAATTAAAATCCAATTTGAAATTGATGAATATAAGTAGAAATGAGTTTTGAACTTATGATATAAGGTAATACATTTAGCTTTGGTAAAAGTTAAATAGAATTTACTTTAGAATTGGAATCTGAATTGGATTTATAAGTGGAAAATTAAGTGAAGTTAAACAAATGATGTTTAATTGGAATTGAACTTAAGTAATGATGAATGAATTTGATTTTGGTATCAAAGTGAAATAATAAAGTGAATTTATTAAATAGATGTGAACTTGAGTTATATAAATGAAATTCAACTTTATTTGTAAAATGAATTAGTAATTGAATTGAAATAAATGGATTGAATGTTAATCAATCTAATGTAAGTAAATTGATATGGAATAATGAATGTAAGTGTAAATTCATTAAAAGCTAATGAATTGGAATTTGAATGAATTGAATGGAAGTCAATTTAATATTAAACCAGTTGGAATTAAAAGTGTTGAATCAAATTGAATGTAAATTTAATAATTTGGTTGTGTTGGTAATGACATTGATTGTTTGATGGTTGTTAGTTGATTGTATATAATTCATTAAGTGTTAATGAAATTGAATTAGTGAAATTGGAAGCTATGTAATTAAATCCAAATTAAAAGTGAACCAACTTGAATGTAAATTAGTGAATGCGAACTAATTGAAAATGTATAATTGAATGTCGTTGTATATGAATTGATAGTAAGCAATTAAAATGTGTATCGAAACCTTATAAATTGCTTATGGGAATTATTTGATTGCTTTGCTTATGGAAACTTTGTATTTGTTATTGAAAATTAATGAAATGTTAATAATTTCCTATATATGTCACTTACGTATTTAAATTGAGTAAGTACAGGTGCCGTGGCTACCGTTGGTTGGGTTTGGTTGCGCTAAAATGCTAAATTAATAACTGCTTTGCTTAAAAATGCTAAAAAGGTACGCCTACGCAATAAAAATAGGAAATATGAACTGTTTTTCTGCTTTTCCGACCGTGTGGGTCGATGTATATATATTTATGTCTATTGTGATCCTACTACGATTGAACCGCGCAAAGGAGATGCTGGCGATTTTTTTTGAAAATTTAAGGCGTTAGAAAAATTTCGAAAATTTTGGAAAATTTTTGTTAATGAAAAGTCAATTTCCAAATTGAAATGAAAACGTAGGAATTGAACTAGAAAATGGAAACCATTATTTTGGTTGAAGTTAAAGGTATTGGAAAAGGTGAATATCAAATTTTCACTAAGTGGATTTTTGAAAAGTTAATGAATTTGGGGCATTTTTCTTACTTTGCAATTTCGAGGACGAAATTCTTTTAAGCGGGGAAGTTTGTAACGACCCAGAATTTCCATCATTTGAAATTCATATATTTAATTAATTTTAAATATTAATAAGTGGAATTTGTAAGCTGAATAAATTTTAATTTCGAATATAGTGATTTAATTGTATAATTAAATCAATAATTTAATATTTGAAATTGCGTAATAATTGAAATCTGAATTAAATGTGATTAAAAATGATTTATAAAGTTATAATAAATCATATTGGAGTTAGAATGATGTTAGAGAACTTTTAAAATTGAATTAAAAGTTAATTTGTGAAAATTGAATATTTTAATATTTAATTGACGAGTAAAAATAACCATTTTTCAAACAGTCTCGGATTTCGATGAAACTAATTTCATCAGATCCGTAATGTGAAATTATTGTAAGGTTTCAAATTTCGTGTCAATCGGATGTACGGTTTATCCGGGGCAAGCCAAAACGCATCGAAATCGGTTTAAATCGATTTGATTTAAATTTGATCGTTTATTTCCGTAACTCTCATATACGATCGAATTAGCTTCCGAAACACATTCCATTGTGTTCGGAACGCGGGGTAAACCTTAGAAACGCTAGCCGGCACGCTTGATTTCGAGTTCGGAAAATTTTCGATGAATAGTGTTTTGCAAATTTTCTATAAAAGCCCTCACTTTTTCACTTTTGCAAAACATCTAGGGTTTCAGTGCCCAGCCGCCACCTTCATTTCTATGGCCAGAATTTCATCTTCTTCTCCTCTTAATCTCTCTTAATCCGTAAAGAATTAGCAAATACGATCAACTACAAAGTTAAAGAGCTCGTCGAGAGCTTCGATTCCATACGGTGATGATCGAAAACGAAGCAACGAATCAACGGGAAATCGAGATCAAAGCACCCGCATTCGTGCACAAAAATCAAGACAAGGGGACATCCTAGTTCCACGGGGTTGCGACCGAAGGAAGGAGGGCTTGTGGCCGTTCGTTTGAAGGTGTTGGATCGTCGTCACGATCAAAGAGGAGGTCGCGAAAATTGATGAAGCTTGGCGGCTAATGGGTTGTTGTCTTCATTCGTTCAAACGTGAATGGGCTGTTGGGGATGAAGCTAAACACACGGCCAGATCTTGTTTTGTGGAAACGTGTGGCCAGATTTGATTGTAGGGTTTGAAAAACAAAAATAAATATTGAAATTGATTTATATAAATTCGTTCAAATTGTAAAATATCATAACTTCTTCATAAGAGGTCCGTTTCTGATGAAACTTTTTGCGTTGGAACCGTATCGACGAGCTCTTCGCAATGGAGCGAGATTGGAGTCAATCGGAGCTAGTGAAAATTTTGGGTAAAATTAAACGGTCGTTTATTTTTATCTGAAATAAAACGCTGCAACCATTATAAAAAGCAAGGTGGGAACTCCTCACCCAATCGAATATTGTGTTTCGATTTAAATTTTAAATAGTTGAATTTAAAATTGTTGATAGTGTTGATTGTGTGAATTGAATGATGGTTGCTATTTATTGTGTTAAATAGACCCTATACGCCGTATATTAAGCGGATGTTATTTATTAAAAACATATACCGCGATAATTTCACATTGAAGTGGAATTGGTATTATATATGTATTTGGAGTTAATTTCCCGCATTATATAGCAGATGAGACCCTATTGCGCCGCATAATAGCGGATAATATTTATAAATCCCATATACCGTGATAATTTCACTGTGAAGTGGAATTGGTATTGTGCTAACATCTGTGGATGCAGGGAAATAGGTTGGAGGGGTCCAACTGGATTCCTCAAACATTTGAATTTATTTCAATGTTGTGTGTTGATTTATTTATAATCGACGTGTGATTATTTATTTATAATCTGTGAATGATTATATCTGTGATTGAATTCGTTGAAGGCTGTAATTTAGCCGAATGTATTTTTGGTATCGTTGGATACCAGAAATAAATAAAATTGGATTTTTGAAATTAAAATTGGAGATTTTAAGTAAATTCTTTTGAAAGAATTGGTTGAATTTAAAAGAAGGATTTTAAAAGCGTAAAGTTGATTTTTGTAATCTTATCGAATTATTTCCAAAATATGGGGAAGGATTTTTATAAATGGATTTTGAATAGTATTATTCGAAAGTTGGGAAAATCTATTTAAAATGGAATTTTAAATGGTTTGAAAGAGATAAAGGAATTTATTTAAAAAGGTGATAAATTGGTTTGAAATCAATTTGATAAATTGGTTTGGTATTGGAAAATGAATCTTTGGGAAATCGATATGAAAATTTATTTGGTGTTTGAATGGAAATTGATTTTTGTGTTGAGAATAAATTTGGAAATCGATTTGTAAAATGATTTGGTATTTGGGATTAAAATTAGAATCAATTTGAAATTTGATTCGGTGTTGAAATAAACTTAGAAATCAATTTGTAATTGATTTGGGGTTTGAAATGAAATTTGAAATCAATTTTGAATTTGATTTGGCGTTGAAAGTAAATATTTGGAAAACGATTTGAAAATCGTGTAAAAGTGAATATTTGGAAATGTAAATTCAGAATAGAATTTATAAAGGAAAGGGAAATTTGTTTTAAAAATAAACACTGATTTATTTTTAAAGTATGGAAATAAATTTACAGATTTGGAATGTAAATTTGAAATAAATCAAAAAGGATTTATTTAATTGGTTTAAATGGACCATTTTGTGATGAAGTGTGAAAATGTGATTTGAAATTGGTTTTCAAATGTGAAGTGTGAAAATGTGATTTGAAATTGGTTTTCAAATGTGAAGTGTGGAAATGAATTTATAGATTTGGAATGTAAACTTGAAATAAATCGATAAGGATTTATTTAATTGGTTTAAATGAAAGTGATTTGAAATTTGTTTTCAAATGGTTGAAGTGTTAAACCGTATCTCGCGAAGAGATTTGAAATTTAATAATTTGGGAAAAATTATTTAAATTGGTTGATTGTTATGAATTTTGTTGATAGTTAAATAACCGACTATCAATATTTGCCTTTGAAATGACACTTGATTTGTTTTTAAAACAAACGCTTACTATTCGGATTAGCCGAAAAAAGACCTTTGTGTCATATAACCCATTCCGAATTAGTGATACGACGATATGGATCGTATTGAAGACCGGTGGTGAAGACTGAATATTTTCGAAAATGAAAGGACAACCTGTCGAATGTCTCTGCACCGAGTTGCTCCGGTATAGAGATTTGTATCACTCTTTTTGTGATGGGAAGTCCGGACGTGATTAGTGAATATCCGGATTGCAAGGGCTTCTTTGGAAGTGCCTTCGGTTCCGTTCGATCCCGGAACGGACTTGTATGGATGTGTGTCTAACGTTACACTTTGAGATGTAAAGCTGGTTTCTATCAAATACATTTTTGTTGGTGGCGGAGAATTTATTCTCTTAGCTTAACACCCTTCTCTGAGATGTACGAGCTCAGAGGTTATGTAGTTGATGGTTACTAGTGATACATTCCCAATTTGGTAATGTGGCATACGAAGTGCTGTTGATCATTTGTTGATCAAAGCGTTGCTTTGTGAAAAAGCGTTGCTTTGTGAAGAAAGCGTTGCTTTGTGAAAAAGCGTTGCTTTGTGAAAAAGCGTTGCTTTGTGAAAAAGCGTGGCTTTGTGAAAAAGCGTGGCTTTGTTGACGAGACTTCGTCGAGCCTCACAACCCGGTAATGGTCGAAACAGGAATGTTGCGGCAAAGGTTTTTAGGGGTAGCGCCCCTAAGGTATGCCATTTCCTTCTGGTTAAAAGGTGATATCATGGTATGGAGCCCAGATATTTTACCTATGTTGATGTTGCAAGTTTATTATACTTTGTGGTTGTTGCTTTGTGATTGAGGATCCTTGGATAAAGGTCGGTAACGACCGGGAGATGGCATAGCTCGTGTGTTAGTTACCTAGTTTGAGCTTGGTTAAAGCGTGAGGTAACGTCGGCCTTGTGTTTGCAGAGAGCAGGTTGACTCTTGGGGCGTCTTTCCAGAGGCGTTTCCATTTCGGTGTAAGGAAGTTCCTTTGCCTAACCATTTGTTGGAAATCCAAAGAAACAATACGAACCTTGTACGGTTTTAGTTGTATTACCTGCTATGGAATGTGGTGGTAACCTGCTATTGAATATGGTAGCTATAGTAGGCATACAATAATGGTTGTATGCTGGCTAAGATTAATATTATATTTTCGAAATGGTTTTCGACACTATGCACTAATGATAATAATATCGAATGATTTTGCGTAGTAAGCATTTTTTACTATCATAAGAAGAAATCTCCTCCAATTCTGCGTTTGCATTGTGTGTGTGGCGGGAGGTCTTATGGTAGTTTCATTTTCCAAAAGCATTGCGAATGTCTTTTACTTTCTTTGTCGTGGTTTAAAGATAATAACTGTGTTAGTTCTCACACTAGTCACCATGACTGACCTGGAGTTTATTGTTCCTTCCTAAACTCTGGGTGCCCACCAATTTCTACACGGGCAGTCTAGAGTTAGGTTATCAGGTCATTCTGGATTCAGGAGATGCCATGGAGCTCCGTGGCGAGCTGGATGGCGAGACGTATCACTTGTATATGATATTATTTATTCCGCTGTGTATTCTGTATGAGGACAAGTTTTTATAACTGTCCATTGATGTATTGTTGTTGTAAACTCTGATGATGTAATGTATAAAATGATATAGTTCTTGATTTAAAGATTATTCATTTATCTATTATATGTTGTTCCGCTGCGAATGTGAGATTCTGATATCGTTTCTGTTTCTGTGCTTTTCTGTTCTCTTTTCTTCTGTCTTCTTCTACCTCTTCTTTTTCTCCATAACAATTCTGTTTTCCGGCATTTGATTGCTCGGCAGTTGATATAGTGGACGTATTAATGTCGACTTTTGAGCGTCGAAAAGTCGTATCGTTACATTTAGGCACTGGTTGCTCCAAGCCTTGCCTAGACACTTCAGTCTTGAATCTCGCAAATAGATAAGTCTACCTCGGATATGAGAAAAAACAAATCACAAGATGCTCTGTTGTCAAATGGAATACCTATCTGTCATTAAATCTCATGATGTCTCATTGCACATCAGACTACAGAGATACCCCATCTCTGATTTGTACTAACACAAAAAAAACCAAATGTTCTCTGATGTTATAGTATCATTTCTGAAATTCCTATTATACAACATTTAAATATTGACTAATATGAATAATTGTTCACAGAATGAAATTCAAATATTTTATTTAAACAAATATTTTATTTCAAATCAAATTCAAATACAATACAACTTTCACTATCACTCTACTTACACTTTCAGATACAACATTCACTATCACTCTCATATATACAACATTTCTCTACACTCTTATATATAACATTTTTTTACTCAAATGAGTTTGTTTTTATGTTGATCTTGATTTGCTTGCTCCAGCTTGTGTCTAGCCATCTCCTATACCTATCAAATAAACAACGCAGTAAAATGGAAAAGGAAACAAACCTAAATTGCAAAAATAAAATTGAATTGAATATTAATAATACCTTAGTTTATGGGTTTGTTTTGTCTTCATGTTTTAGACAGAGACAAATATATATGTGCACGGACAATTTATGATATGCACATTGTATCATAGTGAATATCACTGGAACAACCCTGGTTTTAGTGATTACCTATAATATTAAATTATAATGATGGTTATAATTTAATAATAGAAAAAAATAAAATAAATTGGGGATGTAAAATTTATTAACATTGTTTATTTTAAATAAACAATAGGTTTTGAATAAATAAAATGGAATTAAGATGGTTTGGTTGGTAATAAATTGTGAATAATGATATTGTGTTAATTTGGTGGTTAATAAATTAATTAAGTGAGATAAAAGAATTTAATTCAATATCATTTGTTGAAATAAATATAAAATGTTAAAAATAAAGTTTTAAAAACTTCATTATGTTAATTTGGGGTAAAATGAACATTATATGGTTTTAATTTGATAAAGTGCAATAATTTTGGAAATTATTGCCAAATGTTGATTTTTATTAATTTTAATGAGATAATAGAATTTAATATGGTAAACATTGTAAATATAAAGGTGAAATTTTGTTCAAAAATAATATTTGGACGTAAAAGTAATGTTAATAAAGTTTTTTATATTTAATTGGACAAGAAAATGATTTTTGTGGTAATTTTGGTGTTAAAAATATTGTTTTAAGTAATTAATAGTGTAAATTGAGGTATTTAAATAAAAAAATAACAATTTTAATAATGGAAAATAGTTTTAAATGGCTAAAATAATTTTTATGTGTGGAAAAAACATTTTTTTAAACCTAAACATATGTTGTGTAATTTAATTAGTGAGATTTGTGTAAATATAGTGGAAATAAAAGGTTAATACATGAATTAACTTGGTTTAATTTAATTAAGTATTAACATAGGCTTATTGGGTGGTTATGGGTCCAAACCCAAACCAATAACCCAATTTCTCTTTTCTGGTTGCAAAGAAAGAGAAGGAAAAAAAGTACGTACGCTTTTCTCTTCTTCTTCCTGTAAATCAAAAATGGCAGCCTCCTTTTCAAATTCTCGATATTAAAATTTAGCTCCATACTAAGCAAAATTAAAAGAGAAATTCAAGGAAATTAGAAAATTAAAAGGAGCAGCAGGTAATCAGTACCAAAATCACAAAAATTTCTTATCTATTTTCTGATTTTGAGAAGTAGGTTGTTTGTAACTTTTCTTTTTCTGTTGCATGTCTGTTTCTTCTTCAGCTACAGGTTCCTAGAGCTTCTTTGGACCAAAAAGATCTCAGCTTGCAAGTTAAATTTGCTCAAATCATATAAGGTGAGTTCATAACTCACAAATTCTAGCTTGAATCAGGTTTGCTAGATGATAAGCGTTGAATTTTGCTCACTGTAAAACAAAATTTGCTGCTTGAATAGTTACAGTGAAAATATTTTCGAGAGTCCTTCTTGTGCTTATATATCCATGTTCTTGTAATGAATTCATGTCGGAATTTTTTCGGATTGTTGTCTATGTGTAGTAGTTTGTGCATGTCAAATTTCAGGTTCTAAATCATCTCGGAAGTGGCTGAAACCATTGCTCAAATCTGGAACGAAGCTGGCAGAAACTGCCTATAGAAATCGCGACCTAGAGGTCGACCCTAGGGTCGACCTGTAGATCGACCTGAGCCTGTTTAATTATTGCACCTCGTTTTCTTTTGTTCTGTGTACTGTTTTGTGTTGTTCTGCCCATTCCATTGAATATTTTGACTAATTCTTTTGATATTTTAGAGTGTTTTGAAGGGCTCTAACCTATCAATAGGTAAGCCAACATTTTAGTTGATTCATATTTCGGATTGATGAGATTTTAAGATGATTTCTTATGCCGATTTTATGGCGTTTTCGGTGATTTCTGCTGTTTTTGAGCACGTGTTTTCTAAAACGATTTTGAAATGATTTTTATAATCAAATAGCTTTCAAAATAAATATTTTACAATAATTATAACTATTTTTAAAGCTATTAAAAATATATATATTCTCTATAATAAAGAGAATTTCAAAGCTATGATTTCCAAACGATTTCGAAAATTATTTTAAAAAATAGTTGTCTCAAAGAAAAAAAAATTCTATATAAATTACACGTTTTTGCACTCATCAAGCGAATGAGGAAGTGACTTAAACGATTTAGTAAAACATGTGGTATGGGACACATGCGTTTACTTTTTCGGTTAATTCCGAACTTGTTCGATTGAGGTCATACACAAGAGTGAAATTAACTACCGTATTGTAAACGGTTAAGTGAGAACGTGTGGTATGGGATGCACTGTTGTCACTGATTTGGTTACTATCTGGAAGTCGGTGACACTTTATATTGGACCTTTGGGTTGTTATTGCCAGTACTTGGACTGTTGGGTCCTATATAAAGCTGTTGGGCTAATCACGGACTGTTGGGTCCTATTTGAGACTGTTGGGTCTCCTATATATATAGTACTTGGCAGGCTGTTGGGCCACTTATTGGAATATTGGATCCTTTCTACATATATAGCTGTTGGGATAATTTTTGGACTGTTGGGTCCTATTCTTTTTATTGTTGCTTTTCTATATTTCTTTAAGTTGATTTCTAGAATTTAGATGATTTATGAATGTTTTCACCTTGGTTACCCTTGTTGATTTATTTGTATAGCCTGAGCGCTACATGTTGTTTATTATATGGTGATTACATTTTGGAGTTTTGAACTTTTAACTGAGTTCTACATATTGTGATTTATGGTTGCCATCCTTTGGCGTTTTTGAGATTTATGATTTCCTATTCTGGAGTTATGGTGTTGATGGACGCCATTATCCTAGTTGTAGATGCCGATGATATGAGGCGAATATTTGTGATTAATTGGTGTTGTGATTTATCTCGCCTCTTTCGAGAAACCCTCTTATGACATTTAGTAGTTGTTATATATATATTTGATGTTGCTTCTTCTCTTTCGAGAAGAAATATTATCATTTATCCCTATACTTCATATATCTTGTGCTAATCAGTTTATTTAAGCTAGACTGACCCGTGTATTTTATATACTCGGGTCAGACCGAGTTATTTCAGGTTAGTCTCCCATTGTAGATTATTGCTTAGCTGCTTCCACTATGGATTATCTGCTAGTCATCTTTTATTATCCTTGTAGTGTTTTGTAAACTTTGATATGTACTTATTCTTTTTGACTCGATGTATATATTGTGGTCCGTGTACCACCACTGTTGTATCACTATGTAGTGTACTATGATGTATCTGTTTATATGTATATATATGTGTGACCGCTATTCTGTGATCTGTTATATTTGTTGATGTTATATTTTATTCTGATAGATCCGTTAGCCACTGTAGTTTTGTGTTGAACATATATTGAGTATGTCGATCCACTTGAAAAAGATAAAAGAAAAAAATATAGAGCACCCAATCGATGTATTCAATACATGTTTAAGACAAAGCTTATGGATGGTTGCTCCTGATCAGCCCTATTCTCCGCATTAAATTATAGTATTACTCCGTAATGCTCTTTGTTAATGTGGGTCTCGGGGTGGGGCGTCACAGCTTGGTATCAGAGCTGAATTCAGAACAAAATATATTAACACAGAACAGAACATATATTATAGTACATCAGAGTACAGTATAAGTGTTACATATTCCTTAATCATCGTGTCCTTAACCTTTCTGTGTCCTTGGGGGTAGATATAAGTTGGGAATATGTCTAGGAACGCATTTTAATTCCGTAGTATTCCATAATTGAATTAATGATATCTTACCCTATAAGTAATCCTTATCATAATCGTTCTATTCGAGTTCTCTTCGATACGGGTGCTTCACACTCATTTGTATTAAAGGAGCTTGTTGATGTTATACTATTGGATGTTTCTTGCCTTGTTACTTCTTTGAGGATTACGAATCCTATTAGGGGATCCATAACACTTAGCATGTTGTGTGAAAATGTTGAGATTATTCTTTGTGGTTTTTCTTTCCATGCGAATCTACACGTTATTCACTATTTTGGATTTGATATGATTTAGGTAGGGCTGTCAACAGGTCGGGTTCGGGTTGATTTTAAATGGGTCGGGTCAACCCGTTTATTAAACGGGTCAGAAAAGCTTAACCCGAACCCGACCCGTTTATAAACGGGTTGACCCGACCCGACCCGTGTAACCCGATTATAAATGGGTCGAATCGGGTCGGATCGGGTCGGGTCGGGTCGTAAATGGGTCGGGTCAACCCGTATAAGGTTTAAATGGGTCGTAAACGGGTCGGGTCAACCCGTATGAGGTATAATTGGGTCGTAAATGGGTCGGAACGGGTTGTAAACGGGTCGGGTCAACCCGTATAACCCGTATAAGGTACAAACGGGTCATAAACGGGTCGGGTCATATACGGGTCGGGTCAACCTATATAAGTATAAATGGGTTGTTAACGGGTTAATTTCGGGTTAGCGGGTCAACCCGAAACCCACCCGTTTATAAAAGGGTCAAATTCGGGTTGACCTGAAAATGAACCCTAAATTAACGGGTCGGGTTAACCTACTAATTTCCGTACGGGTTTTGGGTCGTGTAGGAAATTGACAGCCCTAGATTTAGGGGATGGATTGGCTTGCATGTTATCAAGCCCGAATCCTATGTTATGAAAGGATCCTATATCTTAGGCATCCTAATTCGGTTGATCAATTATCTCTTATTCTTCGGAATATTGATGGTGATTCCGTAGCATCTTTATTTTCTCTTGAGTCTCGAGATGATGATGATGTATCTCGAATTCCAATAGTTTTTTATTTTGCTGATGTATTTGAGTTCGTTTCGGCTTTGCCACCGAAGCGGGCAATTGAGTTCCGTATTGACCTCGTTCCTGATGCTCAGCCTGTTAGTCGTCCTCCCACGAGGATGTCCACTAAGGAAAATGAGGAACTCAAAAAGCAATTATTGGAACTTGAAACCTAGCAATTCATTCAGTCCAGTTCTTCACCGTGGGGTGCTATGGTCATCTTTGTTAAGAAATCCGATGGTACTCTTAGGCTTTACATCGGTTACCGCAAGCTTAACGAGTTAACCATAAAGAATAAGTATCCATTGCCTAGGATCGATGACATGTTCAATCAATTGAGTGGTGCTAGGTCTTTTCTCAGCTTGACCTTGCCACCAGTTTTCATCATCTACGAGTTGCGGAGGATAGCACTTCTCTTACCGCATTTCGCACTCGTTATGGTTCTTATGAGTGGCTCGTTATGCCGTTCGGTTTGATGAATGCTCCAGCTTATTTCATCGATCTTATGAATCGAGTACTCCGGGAATATCTCGATAAGTTCGTCCTTGTATTCATTAATGATGAGTGAAAACAATAATTTAAAATTGCAAATCTTTCTAATAGAAGATATACTTATAAGTATAATTGGATTCTGTTTATTGAGACAAGCAAAAAATATTTTTTAAAAATATATAAGAGGCTTGTTTATCATATAGAAAATGATTTTGTGTTGAATTGTCCATTGAGTGCTTTAAGAATTCTGGTCGATGCGCCTGATCAGCGTTATCAGTAGGAATTTCCTAAACACTATGATGAGACAGTCTGGCACAGTAAATTGAGTTGTAATAAGTAAAAGTTTGAAAATAAATTAATATGGGATTGAGTATTAATTTTTATTTTAGATGACAAATGCAGCCATCGAACCATAGTGACTGTTGGATTAGTGGCAAGGCAGTTTTGATCATTTGGTCAACTCCGCAGCCAGTTGATGGTGGTATTCACTATAAATCAATGGTGAGGCAATGCCATTATGTCATTATATTATTTGGTATTTGTGAAATTGAATATGATTATGCTTTTAATTGGTTATGTAAGTATAATCTGTAGGAATCTAAATAATGATATCATATGGTAATTTTAGTAAATAGAGTAAATAGTTGTAATTAAGGAGATATCTTAATTGGAAGAAAATATCATGCGATGCATTGATTAATAAAATGATGTATTCAAAGCAAGGAAAATATATTGGTTAGAAAACTAAAATATCAATTAAAAAGATATTTTAGTACAAAGTTATAAATGATGACTATGAAAATTTATTTTTACACTTGGTTATTTGAATAATAATAGATGATAAAATACAAAACTCTATCTTAAAGAAAAATGAAGAAATGTTAATTTTAAACTTTTAGCTTGAATTTGTGAACAAGCTTTTGTTTTAAATTTTGATAGTGTTAAAAATTAGTTGGTATAAATTTATAAAATTCTTCTAGAAACAAGTTTAAGTTAATTATCAACCCTAGCTAGTTTTATGTTGACAATAAGATGAAAATTTAATTTTGTGATAAGAGGAAATATGAATTTGAATGGTTCATTTATTATAAAATGCTATATTAAGAAGTGCAAGATATAATAAATGAATAAGGCATGAGATACAATCATTTTAAATTGTGAGAACAATTTAAAAATTACTATGTAAATCCAAATTTTATTTTGGATGGATAATTATCTCTTAATAGTGGAAGAAATTAGTTATCTCTTTCAAAATGAGTCTTCAAAGTTAATTTTTTGAAAAACTTGATTGTGTAAAGTGATGAAAGTGTTTCCAATTAGTGAATTGTTTCTTTTAAAAGACGATTACATGAAGTTAATTATATTTTGAATGTCTTAGTTTTCCGGAAAAGGAGATCATGTAATAAATGATTTAGTATAAAAAGCTTGTTTATAAAATATGGTTCGGAATTAGAATGGTATGGGAATTTCAAATTTTAAATTGATTTTAGAAGCTGAAATTTCATTTGAAAGAGTGCTGTACTAAAATAGCTATAACTTGAGATTTATAACTTTAAATGAGCTCAATCTTTTTGTAGATGAAAGTGCTTTTAGTAAGCTATAAATCTTCTTTTTACCACTTTGGAAGATTTTGCATTTTATTTAGTCTAAAATGGGTTTGAAAATGGATGGACATTTCTGTCCTATTATAAAATTTCTGAGATTAGCGTGAGTTCGATTTTGATGATCTTTATATTTCTGGAAAGCTTAGACTTAGTAGAATTACTTTCGTTTTATAAGTATTCTTAGATTTTGAAGTTTGCTGTGTCAAAACCTGAGTTCTTTACAACAGGTTTAGAGTAGAATAAAATGATTTGTATCCCTTAATAGTCAAATGTAGTGCTTCTTATTTTATGAATGTAACCTAATATGATCTATTTGAGTTAAGTACAGGTAAAAGAGGATAGTTGGACTAAATTTTGAGCAAAAGGATTCTATATAAGATTAAGCTAACTTGCTTTAAAATGCTAAAAAGAAAGGTATGTTTTCGGATTAAATTTTTAAGTGTTAAATGTTGATATATATATTGTGTTTCCGACCTAATGGTTGATGTATATTATATAAATCATTTTTGTAATATTTAAATGGCCCTCCGTACAAAGGAGACTCCACCGATTTTTCCAAAAATTTTTAACAGTTAGAAAATTTTGAAAAAAAAATTGGGAAAAAAAAATTCTATGGGTTTTGGGTAGTTTTTGTATCCCCTATATGAGTTATGCAAGACTCAAAGTCTATAATAGTAGCAAATGGGCGAGGGAGATAGCTATGTGTAAATAGTCATCGATGAAGGGTATAATAATAATTGTTCTTTTCAAGTCTTGAATGAAATTGTTTTGAAATTGATTATTAGTGAGGAAAAATATGTTACAAACTGTAGTATATTTATGGTAGAATTAGAGGATGAAACAATTAAAATTTTATTTACTTTAAATAAAGAGTAATGAGATTAAATTAAAATTTAAGTAAGAAGCTTTGAAAACTTTCAAGTGTTGAAATTTGAGATTTGTTTATGAAGATAATGGATTTGAAAACTCTAAGAACATTTGATTAATAAAAGAAAGTATAAAATCCATTCCTTGTGTTGACTTGCCCCAGTGTAATTATTTAGTGACTTGCATTTATGCAGTCGTATGATTTTGGTGGTATTAGGAGGGGCCACCTACCTCTTGTTGAGTTTTCTTACCATAATTGTTGTCAATCTAATATCGATATGGCTCCTTTCGTAGCTTTACATGGAAGGTCATGTCGATCACAATCTGGTTGGTTGGAGTCCGGGGTAAAGTTGTGCTAAGTCCCGACTCTATTCGTGAAGCTTCTAAAAGATCGATCTCACCTGATTTATCTATTGTGCAACATCATGTCCGTGTTCTTGCTTCGAAGGTGAAATGCCTTTGAAATAGGGATGTACCGCTCGTAAAGATTCAATGGTCCGCTAATCCCAATGACTACACTTGGGAAACCATATAATTTATCGAGCGATCTTATCCTAGTTTTCTATCTTCTTGTGTTGAGGGTGAGAATTTTAAACTCAATCTTATTTATTTTCCTTTGCTAGATGAAATAAATCATGTTGAATACAGCTCTTCTTTAGAAATTGCGAGGACGCAATTTTTATAAGGGGGGAGTTTGTAACAACCCTGGTTTTGGTGATTACCCATGATATTAAATTATAACGATGGTTATATTTTAAGTTTTTAACAAAGGAAAAAAATAAAATAAATTAGGGATGTAAAATTTATTAAAATTGTTTATTTTAAATAAATGATGGGTTTTGAATAAATAAAATGGAATTAAGATGGTTTGGTTGGTAATAGATTGTGAATAATGATATTGTGTTAATTTGATGGTTAATAAATTAATTAAGTAAGATAAAAGAATTTAATTCAATATCATTTGTTGAAATAAATATAAAATGTTGAAAATAAAGTTTTAAAAACTTTATTATGTTAATTTGGAGTAAAATGAACATTATATGGTTTTAATTTGATAAAATGCAATAATTTTGGAAATTATTGCCAAATGTTGATTTTTATTAATTTTATTGAGATATTAGAATTTAATATGGTAAATATTGTAAATAAAAAGGTGGAATTTTGTTCAAAAATAATATTTGGATGTAAAAATAATGTTAATAAAGTTTGTTATATTTAATTGGACATGAAAATGATCTTTGTGGTAATTTTGGTGTTAAAAATATTGTTTTATGTAATTAATAGTATAAATTGAGGTATTTAAATAAAATAAAAAAGAATTTTAATAATGGAAAATAGTTTTAAATGGCTAAAATAATTTTTATGTGTTGAAAAAACATTTTTGTAAACATAAACATATGTTGTGTAATTTAATTAGTGAGATTTGTGTAAATATAGTGGAAATAAAAGGTTAATACATGAATTAACTTGGTTTAATTTAATTAAGTATTAACATAGGCTTATTGGGTGGTTATGGGTCCAAACCCAATAACACAATTTCTCTTTTCTGGTTGCAAAGAAAGAAAGAGGAAAAAAAGTATGTACACTTTTCTCTTCTTCTTCTTCTTCCTGTAAATCAAAAATGGCAGCCTCCTTTTCAAATTCTCCATACTAAAATTTAGCTCCAAACTAAGCAAAATTAAAAGAGAAATTCAAGGAAATTAGCAAATTAAAAGGAGTTGCAGGTAATCAGTACCAAAATCACAAAAATTTCTTATCTATTTTCTGATTTTGAGAAGTAGGTTGTTTGTAACTTTTCTTTTTCTGTTGCATGTCTGTTTCTTCTTCAGCTACAGGTTCCTAGAGCTTCTTTGGACCAAAAAGATCTCAGCTTGCAAGCTAAATTTGCTCAAATCATATAAGGTGAGTTCATAACTCACAAATTCTAGCTTGAATCAGGTTTGCTAGCTGATAAGCGTTGAATTTTGCTCACTGTAAAACAAAATTTGCTGCTTGGATAGTTACAGTGAAAATATGTTCTAGAGTCCTTCTTCTTGTGCTTATATATCCCTGTTCTTGTCATGAATTCATGCCGGAATTTTCTGGATTGTTTTCTATGTGTAGTAGTTTGTGCATGTCAAATTTCAGGTTCTAAATCATCTTGGAAGTGGCTGAAACCATTGCTCAAATCTGGAATGAAGCAGGAAGAAACTGCTTGTAGAAATCGCGACCTAGAGGTCGACCCAGAAACCATGAGGGTCGGCCTAGGCTGTACAAGGGTCGACCTATAGGTCGACCTGAGCCTGTTTAATTTTTGCACCTCGTTTTCTTTTGTATTGTTACTGTTTTGTGTTGTTCTGCCCATTTTGGTGAATATTTTGATCAATTCTTGTGATATTTTAGAGTGTTTTGAAGGGATTTAACCTATCAATAGGTAAGCTAACATTTTAGTTGATTCGTATTTTGGATTGACGAGTTTTTGAGATGATTTCTTATGCAGATTTTATGGCGTTTTCGATGATTTCTGCTGTTTTCGAGCACGTGTTTTCTAAAACGATTTTGAAATGATTTTTATAATCAAATAACTTTCGAAATAAATATTTTACAATATTTTAATTATTTTTAAAGCTATTAAATATATATATATATATTCTCTATAATAAAGAGAATTTCAAAGCTATGATTTCCAAACGATTTCGAAAATAGTTTTAAAAACTAGTTTTCTCAAAGAAAATTATTTTCTATGTAAATTACACGTTTTTGCACTCTTCAAGCGAATGAGGAAGCAACTTAAACGATTTAGTAAAACATGTGGTATTGGACACATGCGTTTACTTTTTCAGTTAATTCTGGACTTGTTCGATTGAGGTCATACACAAGAGTGAAATTAACTACCGTATTGTAAATGGTTAAGTGAGAACGTGTGGCATGAGACACACTATTGTCACTGATTTGGTTACTATTTGGAAGTCGGTGACACTATATATTGGACCTTCGGGTTGTTATTTCCAGTACTTAGACTGTTGGATCCTATATAAAGCTGTTGGGCTAATCATTGACTATCGGGTCCTATTTGAGATTGTTGGGTCTCCTATATATAGTACTTGGCAGGCTGTTGGGCCACTTATTGGACTGTTGAGTCCTTTCAACATATATAGTTGTTGGGCTAATTTTTGGACAGTTGGGTCCTATTCATTTTATTGTTGCTTTTCTAGATTTCTTTATGTTGATTTCTAGAATTTAAATGATTTATGAATGTTTTCACCATGGTTACCCCTATTGGTTTATTTGTATAACCTGAGCGCTATCATGTTGTTTATTATACGGTGATTACATTTTGGAGTTTTGAACTCTTAACCGAGTTCTACATATTATGATTTTGGTTGCCATCCTTTGGCCTTTTTGAGATTTATGATTTCCTATTCAGGAGTTATGGTGTTGATGGACGCCATTATCCTAGTTGTCGATGCCGATGATATGAGGCGAATATTTGTGATTAATTGGTGTTGTGATTGATCTCGCCTCTTTCGAGAAACCCTCTTATGACATTTAGTTGTTGTTATATATATATTTGATGTTGCTTCTTCTCTTTTGAGAAGAAATATTATCATTTATCCCTATACTTCATCTATCTTGTGCTAATCAGTTTATTTAAGCTAGACTGACCCGTGTATTTTATATACTCGGGTCAGGCCGAGTTATTTCAGGTTAGTCACTTGCTGTAGATTACTGCTTAGCTGCTTCCGCTATGGATTATCTACTAGTCATCTTTTGTTATCCTTGTAGTGTTTTGTAAACTATGATATGTACTTATTCTTTTTGACTCGATGTATATATTGTGGTCCATGTACCACCACTGTTGTATCACTATGTATTGTACAATGATGTATCTGTTTATATGTATATATATGTGTGACCGCTGTTCTGTGATCTGTTATATTTGTTGATGTTATATTTTATTCTAATAGATCCGTTATCCACCGTAGTTTTGTTTTAAACATATATTGAGTATGTCGATCCACTTGAAAAAGATAAAAGAAAAAATATAGAGCACCCAATCGACGTATTCAATACATGTTTAAGACAAAGCTTACAGATGGTCGCTCCTAACCAGCCCTATTCTCCGCATTAACAGACAGTATTACTCCGTAATGCTCTTTGTTAATGTGGGTCTTGGGGTGGGGCGTCACAATCACAAAGGCCGAGCATCGACTAAATATCACGGATTATTGCAAAAGTCAAGCTCGAAGGCTCAACACAGTGCAAATGTGCACAAGGTCAAGCCCAAGCCTCCTCGAGCTCAATTCAGGTGCACATATCATAAAACAAGTTTCAGCAATTCAAGTTTAAATCAAGTGCACCAATAGTGAAACACCAGAATACTCAAACCAGGAATATATGCAATTTAAGTGTTAGATTATACAACCAGAATACTCAAACTAGGAAATGCACACTGGCACATTCACGTGAAAATGCACATTTGCACATCTAAGAAATGCAAACAAGACAACTAGGTAAGAATTCAAGGAAAAACTGTAGTGCACATAATGTTCAGAATTGCATTGCACATTAAGAATTCAAGTGCACATAAACAAGCTTAGGAAAAACTACAGTGCACATGGAGCAATTCAAGGAAATTCAAAACAAGTTCAAATCAAAATGGTTCAAAAACTCAAAATGGTTCGGATAAAGGCATGAACAAGGAACACCAGAAAATGCACACATGAAGCATGTATAATGGTACATGCATGACAATCATTTCATTCTACAGGCAGCAAGTATATATCATCAAAGTGAGCATGTAAACATATATATATATATGTATGTATGTATGTATACATACACATAGGCATTAAACAACAAGTGCTCAGGCAAAATAAGAAATCACGGTGTTGAAGCTAGTATATACAAGCTCGAATGTACATAAGTATATACAAGTACATACAAGCATATACAAGTATATATACAAGAATTGAATTGGAATAAGATTTGCAATTGATAGTGTAATAAGAAATCACAGTGCATATAAAAAAGCTTAGGAAAAACAACAAGTGCTAAAGCAAGTATCTAAGTGCACAAACAAGATACCAAAGCGCATAAAAGTGATTCAACCAATGTCAAGGTAGTGCACTGGCATTGCCTTGACAAGGCAGTGCCATAAATTAAAACAAGGCAGTGCCACAAACATTCAGGCAGCAAAGCAATGTACAAGTATAGATCAACCACCAACATTCACACATATATACATACATGTGTATGTATATACATGGATGATATTAGAATCAAAGTGCACTAAAACAAGATTAACTCAAAATGGTTCATCTTAAAGCAACAAGTAGAAGCAAGTGATAGTGTACATGAAAACCTAGGAGCAGATAAACAAGGGACAATGAAAACATTCTGCTCCTATATAGAAATTCTAAGGACAGTTTCAATAGGTATGGAAACATATGAAAACATAAGAACATATGAAAACAATAAAGCATATATGAATACATACATGCAGATAAACAAGGGACAGTTTCGACATAGGAGCAACAAGACTCAAGTGCCAATGCACATAGGTGCAGCTTAAGGCAACTCAAAACAGGATCAACTCAAAATGGTTCAACTCAAATCAATTCAACAATTAGTTCAGCTCAAAATGGTTCAAGCTCAAACCAGTTCATTTATATATATGTACATAGTGAGTAGAAATGGTTCAAGCAATTCAAAATGGTTCAGCTCAAAGCAAACCAATTCAAACTCAAAATGGTTCACAAAAAAAATTAAAACAAGGTAGTGCTGCAAAAAGCAAGTGCCACAAATTAAAACAAAAAAATTCAACAAACATTCACAGATATATACATAGATATGTATGTATGTGTACACATGGATGATATTGGAATCAAAGTGCACCGCAACAAGATCAACTCAAAATGGTTCAGCTCAAAGAAACAAGGAGAACCAACTAACAATGTATATGAAAACATAAGAGCAGATAAACAAGGGACATATGAAAACATTCTGCTCCCATATAGAAATTCTAGGGATAGTTTCGATAGGTTTGGAAACATAGGAACATATGAAAACATTAAAGTGTACATAAAAACATACATATAGATATACACATATGTATATACATGTGTATATGTACATAGTGAGTAGAAAAGCAACAAGTATATCACTCGGTGTCAAGCATTAGGAAAAACATTTCGTTTCAGTTCAAAGAAAGCACAAATAGATAAGTGAAAGAATCATAAGTGCAAGGGTCAACAAAATAAGCAAGGGGCAACCAAGAAACAATGAAGTGATCAAAGTTGAACTTAAATTCCTAAAATCATACAATGAAATTGAAATGAAATAGTAAGGTGCAAGAATCAAATGAACATGAATAAAAAGAACATTCACACATATATACATACATACGTATGTATGTATATACATGGAAGTTTAAAACATCCACTAACTCAGACATGAACTAATAAAGCAGCAACCAAAGTTTTCACCATCACAACACATATATCTCAAAACATTTATGTACATGACCAAAACATGTTGGTCGGTGCACTTCAGCCAAGTTTTGTTCGTTGTCATATAAACATCCAAATCATCATGGGCAAATCAAGTTGAAATCAATACAAAATCGGAAGGGGGCAGAAATCAAAAGGGAATTAGATGGCCAAGAAAATACTTTGAAATTCAAATCTCAGCATATATATGAAAAGATAGGAAATTAATTCCTATATAAAGAATCCAATTCATCATCAATAGGATAATCGTACTCAAGAACAATATAAATCGAAAGGGGCAAAAACCATACCAATATCAATCAAAGAACACTCAACAAGAAGCCACAACCATCAATAGCCATGAAGTTGAAGCATGCAATCAACAAGAAATGAAAGGAGCAAGACGATTCGAATGAATTTCAAAGGGGTTGAAACCCGAATTCTAAAGACGCTCTATTTTTTCAGATGATAAAAAGATTTGATAGCGAAACAAAAATAAAAGGGCGGGACAAAAATATAAAGGGGTAAACAAAAAAAGCAGCCACAAAATAATTGAGAAGGAAAAGATGGAGCCAAAACTAAAAATTTTGGTAACTTAAATCATATAAAATGTTGTTTGAATAACAAGCATGTACATAGAGATTTCACGGGCTATTCAGATAGCAGATGTAAGATTTCATAGGCTATTCACACAATAGATGATTTTTCCATGTGTTGTGTAAAAAAGTAGGACAACAGGAAATCTACCTTATGTCGTGTGATCAATGTTATCTGATTCACTTTATGGCATAGTGCTCGTCGGCTTTTAGTGTTAAGCATAGTATTAATGATTTCCATAAACAATAAGAAATCAACACGATTAACACATTTTCGACATTTTCCACTTACATATTCCTTGGTTAGGAGGGAAGCCTAGTAGTTTAGAGCTCTATTGCTCCGTCCCTACTCGACATCAATCTTAACTCTCACAAATAGATAAGATTACTTCATCGGCTTATTAGCGGTAAACATAGTTGATTACTTTTCTAATAAGTAATTAAACAATTTAACCATTTGACCATTAAGGAATTACTAACCCCTTTCTAAACCTTTTGTTTTATAATCTAAAACAATATATTTATATAAGGTATTTTCTACTAAAAATACTTATAATAGGTTTTAAAACATTCATATAAATTATCACTTAAAAATAATCATTTTGTAATTTAATTGAAAAAACATAGAAAACCATGTTTTCCACAAAATACTCTTTTTATATAAATTCATAACTAATTATTAAAAATTCATATAAATCTCAAAATACTTTTAAAATACTCTAATAAGAGTTAATAATTAAAGAGAATAAACAAAGCACTTAAACATAAAGTCCTTTTTGAAACATTTGAAGTCCAAAACTCAAGATTAAACTAGGCAGTTTTGCACTAGTGATGTTTTAGCCTTTTTTGGGATGTTATTAACTCTTTACTATTCAAGCTTTTAATAAAAAAAAATACATATATAACAATATAAATATGATGAGAAATCCTAATGGATCTCTCTATAAAGTTCCATAACAATTGCCAAAAACTAGGCAATTCCAAACCGCTTCTATAACAACACTTCTAAATCCAAGTCATATTCCAAAATATGTTCAACTACAACCTATATGCTTTGTTCAAGGTCTGGTCACATGTCATATAAGTCAATTCAAGTTCATTCCAAGTTTATTCAAGTCCATGTACATGGATCACATATGTCACTTACTTTTAAAGTAAATAGTTCCAATCATTATTTTCAACAATTCAAACAACTTTAACACAACCAAACACAACATATATATGTTATATTATTCATTCAAAGTGAGATGTTAACTCACCTTTAATCCAACCATGACCAAGATCTAAGAACCAAAGCCTAACCCCACTTGCAACCACCTCCTTCTTTCCTTCTTTCGTTGCTTTCACCTTGCTCCTTTATCTCCAAACCCCTTTTATAACTCACGGCCTAACCATGTGGGATGAACATAGCTTCGCTTATTTAAGTTTTGGCATGGTGGAAGGGTTTCAAATATAATACTAAGCCTTGTGGCAAAGTTTGAAGTGATTTGGAGTTGATTTGCAACTCTTTCTTTTTAGAACATAGGAGAGGAAAAAGAAGAGAAGTCATTGATTTTAGAACTCAAGCTTTGTAATTATTTGTGATTTATTCCTAAGAGTGTACCCCTCCTTAAATAGGCCTAGGAATGTGAATAAGGAAAGACCAAAAACCCCTTAAAACCCTAATGACATTAATTGTTTCTTATCATGACAACTTTATGTCACTTCTCCTTTATTCATTTTACCATTTTACCCTTACTATGATAATATCCCTTGTCCTATTAGAGCTTTCTAGAACACTCCATGCTTTATGAATAGCAGAGTGTGTTAATTAGTTTCTGATGTGTTCATTTGATCATTAGTTAAGTGCAAAAGATTTCTAACAACTTATATCGATCAGAAAGCTGTTTATCGATAACCGATTTTCAGTCACATAATCGATTTCTCTTCGAAGAATATATTTTTGTAAACATTTTTCCAAAATAAATTTACCATCATTACTCATGATTTGAAAAGGGGGTGAAAATTCTTATTAAATCATTTTAATAACATTTAATCCAAGATTCAAATATTTAAATAATTCAGATATTTAAATACGAAGTGTTCGAAATTCTGGGTCATTACAAATCTCGTGCCTATAAATAAGATAGTAAACCTAACCCTAATTCACAAAAAATTAGAATAGTACGTCAAGATTCTACCAAATTTATATCTCATCTAAAACTAATTTCTCAAATCAAATATTAAAAACAAATCGGAAGGGAAATCAAGTGAAGGAATGAATTAATATCGAGGAGAGAGACGATTCTGTGCAAATAAAAGGGGATAGCTTTTAAGGGTGAGTGGGTTCATGATTGATAATTTTATTATATGTAATTAATTTTGTTGTACCTTATTTTAGTGTAGAAATGTTATAAAATGAATTGGAAACATTGTTTAATTGGATTGAGAAATTTAATAGTGATTATATGAATATGGTTCCTTTCTTCTAATCTAGGTCCGACTAATGAGAATCTGTAAATTAAGAAACCAATAATTTTGAATATACCTTTTTTTTAAATTTGATAAGAATTGATATAACTTTTTGATGTTAAACCTAGGTTAACTGATTTACTTTGAATTGAAATACTGCATATGTAATTGAATAGGAAGTTTTGAGAATTACAAATCATAGATTCACGGGTTTGGCCAATAGTAATTAAAATTACTGTATGACAAATTATAATTCAAGTTTACTATAATGAGATTTGGAAATGATAGCACTTAACAGACAAAATGAAAGATAATCGCTAATTAAAAATATAAACAACGACGACTGGTCGACAGGTTCAGTGGAATCGGTCGACAACAAACGATCGACCTCCCAGCGAACAGTGGTCGACCAGTTTTTGAAAATTGGGCACAACATTAACCTCAGCCTAAGGCCCAAATTATAAATTAAATTATGATTGTATATATATTGTGTATATATATGGATGATAGTATAAGTAAGGAAACTACTTCCTTATATTAGCGATACTAGGACATTGCTGGATTGGGTAAATGTTATTTATCTAGCAGAGTCAATATCCAGCTGGGGCGATTCTATCGCAAATTGCACTCAAAGGAGGTTCTACGGTGGATGCACAACACTGATGATGCTGCTTGATCGAGTATGTGGCCCAGTACTAATGGGAGCTCCTTGGTATTCACAGGTGTGGCGTGGTACTATTTTGTTGATGGATCCTAGCATGCTGCGATAAGAGGCGTTACATTTTCATTGAGAGGTGGACATAGATGTAGCGATGATGAGACACTTTCGTGAGTCAGCATTCCAGGCTCCCCTTCAATGTAAATAGGATACGTGTAGTCGTAATGTGGAAAATGTTGTCCTATGGTGGAAATTATAGGAAAACCTATGTGGAATAGTTCTAGTAGCTATTAGCTGATCATTAGTAGTCTAGAGGTTCGATTAATTGTTTGTCTATAAGTATAAGCCCGCACAAGTCATTTGTGCAGGTGTGTATTGAGCTAAATATCTTAAATAGAGAAAACATGTAATTCATGGACACTTGTAGTACATCTTAGGTCATATAGAGTATTACTAAAGTCAATTGCATGTGATCACCATATATTAATGATGTAACGCATTCACCAGACTTGTGTCTAACCACCCCTTCCTTTCTATTTTCCCCCACCATAGAAGTATAAGGAAGCAGGTGATAGGCCTGAAGATTTGTAAGTGGAGAGACGAGCTTGGCATTGGAGTTACTCTTTATTTCCTATCAGTCTCCATGTATTATTTATCGTATTTAGTATTTTACCAGACTACTGATATATTTCTATATATTGGGGATTTGACTACGCACTGTTTTTAGACTTTGGTATTTTTCTGGATAGTTTCTGAGATGACTATTTCCTATACTTATATTTTTCTGGCTTCCATTATGAGGTCAAAAGTGTAGTATACCTTAGATTTATCTTTATATTTTTAATCTCTGAAATGTTTAATTGTAACGACCTGACTTTTTGATCCTCGAATGTCCATACTAATACATCCACGTTATTCATGTTCCGAACACCCAAGTGTCGAAAAGGCAGAAAGTTAGGGTAAAAAAAAGAATAGAACAAGAAAAGAAGAACACAACATCAGAATCTCACAACGGAATAATAATATGTAATATCAAAGGAACAGTACAAAGGGTTGCTCTGAATACAGAAATATCAGAGTTACTAAAACCTAAGTACTATCATCAGCCTGGACAATTATAAATATATGTCATTACAACCTTGATATATCAAATAGTAAGGCAACGTAAATAAGAATACTACCAAAGATAATCATCCAACTCTTCTCCATAATCTCAAAGCGTCCAATGCTAAATTTGAAAATATACACGGAGCTGACTCGAGCATTATAAGAAAATAACATCCGGATCAGTCTGGTAAACCAGCGTAAGAAAACTCATGAAATATGAGTGACATATAACAGTAACCATTAAGATTGTATGGATTCTTATAATGCTTTTCCCCTTAAAGAAATCAACCATTCATTAAGTTTAACATATAGTGATATGATAGATAACGTCTAGAGTGTAGCACATAAATCATATCAAATAGCTGCTATGAGAAAGCCACAACATTAACAGGTATACAATCAATACTGCCAAGGCGCGTTTGCATAGTGGATTTTCCATGGAGATCTCCTCGGATCTAGCCGAATTCAAATTCTTGCATAAGGATCAGAGATATCCTTCTAAGCAATGTACATCTCTAGGGAATGTACTATAGTTAATGCATAACCGGCCCACGCCCAAATAATTGTGGTTCCGAATGCATCGCTCCTACATGCATGTCCATAAGTAATACTAGATGGAGTCGCCTGCACCATTGGGATTGCTAGAATGCTATGTTCTCTTTGGCTATGCATCCTATCTCTGGTTTAAGTCATTCCCGCTGTCGATACAACGTTCGGCATCTCTTGCTCGAGTCTTCATTACTCGAGTAGAACACAAATCCCCAAATGGACTTCCACATCTCGAATAGATCACGAATCACTACATGGATTCGAGCATCTTGAATGGATCTCGAACCTCCATATATTTTCCTTGCATAAGTCCTCCAACGAATGCTAATGTTATCCTCTTTGTTGGATACTCCTTAAAATAGACAGTCCCACATGATAGCATCATTTGAAATGTTAATGCCGACCTCTCCCTTGGATTTAACCTTAGGATTCACAGTTCAACTCTATAACATTTCACTTCAAAACCGCCTTCAAAACACAGAACTCGTATGCTAGTTTTAACGTGGTATTCGATATGTAGAACACTTACCGATCCCAGTCTTTTCAAAACTAATTTGATGAATTTTTTATTAACTCAATTCCGGTTCTTTCATAATTAAGCGAAAGCCAGAGACGTTTCGTACTAATACTCCTCCCCAAGGTTTCTTATTTGATATGAAATTGTGAGTCCTTTTGATAACTTCTTAATTTAAATTAGGCCAAGTTTGATAATTGACTAATCGATTATCTAGTCAAAACAATTGCTTATAAAAATCATGATTCATACGCTAAACTTGTTTCCAACATTCTAACTTAACTATTCCTCGTTCAAGAGTGAAGCTAGGTAAGTTAGAGCACTAGTTGCATCAAAGCCTTGCCTAGACACTTCATTCTTGAACCTCATAAATAGATAAATCTACTTCATCGGCTTTTAGTGTTAAGTATAGTATTAATGATTTTCATAACAAGTAAGAAATCAACAAGTAAGAAATCAACATGATTAACACGTTTCCAACATTTTTTGACTTAGTATTCCTCGGTTAAGAGGGAAACCCGGTATGAGCTCTATTGCTCTGTCCCTACTCAACATCAATCTTAACTATCATAAATAGATAAGCGTTACTTCGTCGACTTTTAGTGCTAAGCATCATTAATTACTTTTCAAACAATTAATTTAAAGAATCAACCATTTGGCCATTTAGCAGTTACTAACCCCTTTCTAAACCTCTTGTTTATACTTTTAAAATGCTTGAAAATACTTATGATAGGTTTTAAAACGTTTACTCAAAATATTACTTGAAAATAATAAGTCTACAAAATCCCTTAAAATCTTGAAAACGACATGTTTTTAACAAAATATCTCTTCCTTAAAAATTCACAACTAATTCTTAAAACTTCATAAATATCTCAAACCACTTTTGAAATACTCTAATATGAGTTAGTAAACACTTGTAAAAATAATGAAACAATATACTTAAATTTAAATATCTTTTCAATTCTTTTAAAGTCCAAAATCAAGGCAAAACGAGGTAGTTTTGAACAAGTGAAGTTTTGGTCGCTTTCGAGATGTTACTTAACTTTTTAATATCCAATCTTTTAATAGCAACAAACATATATATAAGACATTATAAATATGATGAGAAACCCTTAAGGATTTGTCTACAAAGTTCCATAGCAATCACGAAAAACAAGGCAATTCACAACTACATCTATAGTGACTATCTCTATAAGTGCACTTTTAAATCCGAGTCTAATCTAAACCAAAGTCCATATATAACCTATGTGCTTTATTCCAAGGTCTTTTCACAAGTCATACAAGTCCATTCAAAGTTCATTCAAGTCCATATGCATGGATCACATATGTCACTTACTTTTAAAGTAAGAATCCAAACCATAGTTTTAATATATGTCAAAAAAAATTCAATCGACATAAACATAATCAAACACAGCATATATGTTATATATTTTCCATTAAAAGTGAGGTATTTACTAAAATTTAACCTCACAATAACCATGATCCAAGATAACCAAGTCCAACCTCTCGCAACCACCTTCCTCCTTTCTTCTCTTGCTTTCCACTTGTTTTTTCTCTTCCTTCCCTCACCAATAGCTCATAGCCATTCAAGATAGGGTGAGACTGGATTTGATTGTTCAAGTTCTAATTTGATGGAAGGTGTTATAATATTGCATTAAGGCTTGTGACAAATTTTGAAGTGATTTGGAGTTGATTTGTAATAATTTTCTTTAGAACATAAGAGATGATGAAGAAGAAGGAGCCATTGATTTTCAACTCTAAGCTTTGAATTTGTGATTATACGCTAAAGTATGCCTCTCCTTACATAGGCATAATAATGGTGCTCTTTAAGCTTGCATTCACCCCATACCCCATGCCATGAAAGCTTCACATGCCATCACTTCTCCTTTAAGCTATTTCACCATAATGCCAATTACCATTATATCCCTCTCAAGATAATATCCCTTATCATTTAGAAGTTTCTAGAACATTCCAAGCTTTATAAAGAGAAGAGTGTGTTAATATGTTGCTTGTGTGTTCATTTGATCAGTAGCCAAGTTCCAAAGAGTTCAAACAACTTATATCGATCAAAAAGCTGTTTACTGATAAACCGATTTTCAGCCACATTGTCGATTTTTCTTTAAAGAATATATTTTTGTAAAAAAATTTCAAAAACAAGTTTCTTATCATTATTCATTAATTAAATGATGTCTAACACGATTATAAAATCATATTGATAACACTTAATTATATTTCAATACGTTTCGATATTCGAAGACAAAGTGTTCAAATTTTAGGGTCGCTACATTAATAATAAACCGATAGCTCATAATTCTCGGCACCGACGCAAGTCCGAAAGTCACCTTAGGCTTTGGATCGATGTGTCGGAAGGTTGGTTATCATACTAAATATTTAAAAATCCCCTTCTTCCTTACCATTTAAATTCGAATCTAAGTTTGCAGATGATGTATTATTCAAACAACATCATGAATAAACAATATCAACTGATGTATCATCTCAACAAACCATAAAATTAACACTTGCAGATAATACTTGAATCATATCAAACTACCAAGCCTTCAAAAATCAATATATATAATCAGTTAAAGTAACTTGAATCAATACAGTAATTCCTACAAATCAGAAGAACAATTAACATACTGTAAAACAAACATATTATACTCATTGTAAAAGTAATAATTATAATCTTCTCATTTCTTTAAGCTTTTAATTTGAAATTCCAAAAGATTGAAACCCTAATTTGATGAAGATGAAAGAATGGAGCTACATTAATTTACTTTGGCTTTGTGAATCAAGAAATAAAGTACATGTAAGGGCATTTACGGGCTTGGGGTTTGGAAAGCTTAGGGTTTAAGAATTGGTATGGATTAAAATATTCTTATTTCAATGATATTAGCTTGGAATACAAGTTAAAATAGAATGATGACATTCTAGGATAAGCATTGAATATAAGTTAAAGTAGAATGATGACATTCTAGGATAATCATGGAATATATGTTAAAATACAATGATTATTAAGATAGTTTGGAGGAGGATAAGTTAAAATTGCATGATCATTTTATGACAAACTTAAAATATAATGATTTCATTGGATAAGCTTTAAAACCATAGTCCAATAAATTCATGCCCCTAACCACCTTTTAATCGAACCGCCTATAAATTAATACTTTGCATCCGTTCAAAAATCTATTCAAGGTGTTTTATCGATATTTTATTTCATCTTATAACAATTTTTCTTTTATTAAAATATCACTCTTCGATTTCAACAAATTTTAAAACAATTGTTTTATTTTTCGAAATAATTCCAAATTTTCATAAATATTATTAAATTTCCCAAGACAAAATTTCAAACAACTTTTTGATTTTTAAACACATTTCAAATCTCAAATTAGAATTTTAAATCAATATTCTTCTTTTACAATTAAATAAATTCCAAATATTCAATATAAACTCCAATATAAATTAAAGTATATATACCCAAAATTCGGGATTTTACAATTACTCGAGGGCAAATAAATTAATTATGGGACGGTTAAAAGATTAATTTGGTGAACCAATTTTGATTAATATAATTAAATTTTAGCCAAAAATAAAAGAAATTGAAAGAGATTAAGAATTTAATAAGGTTAAAGCTAGATATGGATTTCGGCCCAAGCCTAAATTATTAACCCTTACATCCTGTAACCATATCATTCTCCTCATTCCTATTCAATCCCATTAAAACAAAACAAAAGAAAGAAACTAGGCTGGCCACCATTATTAAGAAGAGGAAGAAGAAGAAAAACTAGAGGAGCTGTTATTTTTGAAAGGAAAAGAGATCGCTCATCAAGTTTTCAAGTTTAAATGAGTAATACTACTCCTGATTCTTATCATTATCTATTCAAATTCAGATTTAACTTGTATTTACTATATTAACTGATGATAATCAAGTTTTGATGTCAATAGAATGAATCTCCATATGTTTGAGTGTTAAACATCATTTTTTTATTTGTTTAAGAGTAAAACGCGAATTTACCCTCTACAAATGCTTTAAAATTTTAATATGTAGTTTATAATATTAAATATTTATAATATTAAATTAGAGGTTTTGACTTTTAGAATTGTTGGATGTAAAAATAATTCTTATTATTTTTCTTAGGTGAAAATGAGCATTTTTGGCTGTAAATTAATGTTTAAAAATATTAAAATTTAATATTTTGCCTTGAAATTTTTACCGAAGATAAGAGAAGACGTTTTCAAATTTCTTTGAATTTACGGTAATTTTTCATCATTTTTTATATTGTTATGAATTAAATGGTGAGATAGGAAACTACCTTAACTAACCAATTAATTAAGGAAAGAGATTAATTAAAGAGTTATTATGGGGAATAAATTATTGCATGTAGTAGAGGATTCTACTGCATAATAAAGGCAGCTAATAAACAGATGACGTGTGTAAAGAATTAATCAAAAAGTAATTGCTATATTTGAGAAAATATTGATTTTTAATTTAATTATATATTCACCACTATTATTATATATGTGATAGCCTATAAGTTTATACGTGCGATAACACCTAAGTTTGTACATGCGATAGCATTTAAGCTTATACGTGCGATATCCCTAGAATATATACTTGTAATAGCATATGCATGTGATAGCTTAGACATGAGGTAGCTTAGATGCATGATAGCACTAGACTTGCGATAGCATTAGCAAAGAGATAACACCAACGCTAGTTATGTGATAGCTATTGAATGCAGAATGTGATGCTACCGAGTTAAACATGTGATAGTTATCAAATGGGATATGCTATGGCTGTGGAATTAGATATGCAAAAGCTACTGAAGGTAAATGAGCGATAGCCTACTAAGGCATCCGATAACTATATATGCGATAACTACTAATAATAAATTCATTATTTAAATATATGATAATTTTGAGTATAATTTTGAAAAACAGTTTCCAAGATGTTTAATTTTAATTCCATAGGGTGAAATTATGAAGGGAAGTGATAAGTTAAAATGTAATAACTTATGTGAAATTGAGAAATAGAGCTAAGATTATGGAAGATAAGTAACAATAAGTTGAATCATTTAAAAAGAAAAGATAAAAAGATGTTTATCTTAAGAATTGAACATTTTGATCTAAGCTTAAAATGGAGGGTGGCTTAAGGCTAATGTAGCAACCAATAATGTTAAAGATGTAAAATTGAGATAGGAGAAAGGTATAAGGCCAAAGGGAACTTATAATGTTAAAACACAACATTATTTGTAAAACAACAGCGTAAGGCATTAGTGGCAACCAATTGCCTATTCACGATAATATTTGATAATGCTGGTGTAAGACTTAAGCGACAACCAAATATCTCATGATATTATATTGAAACGTTGGTATAACGCCTGAGTGGAAACCTAAAATGTCAAAAATCAACATTAATTAGGAGTAAGAAGTAAGGCTATAATGGAAAAAGAAAAGAAATGACTATAAAACCTAGTCACCATATGATAGTAAGTGTAGGGCACACTTAATGGAATGTTGTTTTATGATTATAAATCATGTTGTGATGTTCACTCTAGTTAATATGATGAAATTAATGATGTTGAATTAGTAAGGGGAAATTCTGTTCTGCTAGGCAGTATGGTCACACTATATGCTATGATATGGAAGTATTACTCATACCAAGCTGTATACACGTTATTATTATTGTTTTCCCAAAAATTCACGGGTACTCATTCGAGTAGGTTGAGTTTATGCTTGAGACAGATTTGCTGGAGGATGAATAAATACTTCGAATACGAAGTAGGAGGCATAGTAGATAATAAAGATTGTTTTGATCCCACTATGTAAAACCAGGCTATATAACTGGTAAATTGTTCATGTTGACATATTCATATGTCGGGCATGACATTATTATCTATGTTCTTATTATATTCAACCCTACTTATGCACATTTCAGGATATGTAAAATGTAACATCAATTTATGCAATGGAAATCTATTTTAGCAATTCTGTTTACTTAATGTTGTTGAAAAAAACACGGTCCTATTTGGTCGCTTGGAAATAATTCCGTTGATAACTACAGCAAAATCGACGTTCAATTTTGGGCCTCGAAATGAGGATGTTGATGGAACCAAGCCAGTCGAAAGTGGGTGAAATAGTTAGATTTCAAAAAAAAAATCCTATTTTGGATCATATTGGGCCTATGAAGTCTAAGGGATATGTTAGATCCAATCTAACTAATTTAATAAAATCCAACTTTTATTTAATTTTTTACTTTATTTAATTAATGAATTTGATTAATAAATAGTTATACAGTTTATTATTATACCATTATATACTCATATGTGTATTATGTGCATGTGCAACATATATCAAGTGTACATAGTTAATGTTTATGTACATAGAGGTTGGGATTTGCATCTACAACGTATACATTCATCATTTACATGTGCATCGATTGTCTCAAAACAATTTTAATACTTTTACAAAATATACATGTTTATATATATAATCTATAAATTTCGAAACTAAATATAAAATAAATGAATAAGTATCTAAGATTAATATTGACCGAGTCAAAGAAATTTAAAATTCAAACTTTCAACTTAAAATATGTGTGAAAGACTTAGTAAATATTTCAAAATTCAAAATAAGATCTAAAAATAATATTTATAATATTATAATAAATATATATAAATTATAAATTTCGCAATTAAACTTAAAATAAAAGAAAAAATCATCTAAGATGAATACAAATTGAGTCAAATAGATTAAATATTCAAATTTTAAATATTAAACAGGTGGAGAAGACTTAGTTAATAATTCAAAATTCAAAACAAGATCTAGAATAATAATATTTATAATATTATGATAAATATATAAATAATTTATTTTTGGCCAAAGTAATTTTTTACTATTAAAATCATTTAACTAAAGTGGAAAATAGGCACAATGACAAACTTTGAAAAATATTTAGGCTGAAGAACAGCAAGTTTCATTTTTAGGCTGAAGGACAAACTTTGAAAAAAATTAGACTGAAGGACAACGCTAAATATATCTAGCATTTTGAATAGTGTAAAACTGAATATACTGTTAGTTATAACTAGCATTTTGTATAGTGTAAAAATTAAATATAATGCTTGTTATAACTAGCATTGTCTTTCAGTCTAACTTTTTTTCAAAGTTTGTCCTTCAGTCCAAAAATGAAACTTGGTGTCCTTTGGCCTAATTTTTTTTCAAAGTTTGTCCTTGTGCCTAATTCCCTCTTAACTAAATTATGTAAATAATTAGTTATACATATTTTACAATAAAATGAAATTAAAATTATATATAAAATATAATTATTTATAAAAATTTCGGCTAGATAGATGTTTTATTAAAAAAATTTCAAAAAAACTAATTTTATTTTAATAACATATATATTATTATTATGAACAATGTTTTAAAATAATTAATATATATGCTTATATTATTAAACAGATTTTGGCCAAATGAAATTTCTTTATTACCAAAACTAATTTTAATTAATATATGTATATATATATATATTAAACATATACATTAGTGGAATTTAGAATATAAAATTGATAAATAATAATGTAAAACAATAATCAATATCTTAATATATATATATATATATACACTTACATAATATAAGGTATAAGGCCGATTTTTTTAATTATTATCATATTACAACATATAAGATATTAAACATATGTATTATGATTGCATGGATACTTACTACTTTCTTAATAATACTCTTAAAATCTTTAACTTTAGTCTTACAACTAAAGTTACTAATTGTGATTATTATTGGAATAATTTAGGAATTAAGTTTAAAAAGGAAAATAGATTTTTACTTGATACTTTATTCATTATAATTTGTTGGTATATTTGGTTTGAGAGAAACCAGAGACTTTTTAATAATAATAATAGTCATATTAATAAATTGATTTTTATAATATCATCATTTTGTTTTAATTGGATCTCAAATCCTAAATATAGATTAGCTAAAAATAATCATTTCAAAGAATATCTTAATAAGGTTAGTAATAGCATTAAGCTATTTAAGCATAAAAATAATATTTTCAATATTAATAATTATAGCATTAACATTTTCTCTAATTTGAATGATGATTTTACTGATTATCATAATGTTCTTTTGATTAAAGGAGCATAAGGATAATTTTTAAGAGGTTTTAGTTTATAGGTTTTTAACTTCATATTTTGTTAATTTTATACCTTTTTGTTTTTGATATCTCTTTTTTTACATCTTTAGAGTTAGTTAAGATGTTGCATAATGAGCTTGGATTCCTTTTTAGTCCGTTTATTATTTTAGTTGCTTTTCCGTTTTATAATTTTAGCTTTAGTTTTATTACTTTTACATTAATACATATATATGTATATAAACTTCATTTATATACATATATGTGTATTATTCTTATAATTTTCTTTAGCTCTTTTTACAGATACTGGTTTAGGCCAGAAATGGTGCTGGATTACTATTTGCAGGTTTTTAGGATTGTTGTTGACAGGATTGCAGTGAGACGTTCATTCTAGACCTTCCGCATTCGCATTGAGGAGTCTTTCCGGTTCTTCCGCGTCTGTAGTGTGGCGTTCTTCATTCTAGATCATCCGCATTTGCAGTGAGGCGTTATTTCCGGTTCTTTCGAGTTTGCAGTGTGACTTTCTTCATTCTGGATCATCCGCATTTGCACCGAGGTGTCCTTTCCAGTTCTTTTGCATCTGTAGTGTGGCTTTCTTCATTCTGGATCATCCGCATTTGCAGCAAGGCGTTCATTCTAGATTTTTCGAGTTTGCGCTGAGGCGTTCTTTCTTAGTTGGAGCTGTCTATCAATCTCATCCGCACTGGGTTGCATCATGGATTTTTCGGGTACTTCTAACACCTCATTAACGGGTGGTGGCCTTGTCGGAGCTCGATATTGAGGTGTAATGGGCGATGGCCTTGCCGGAGCTCATTGTAGATGTACCAGAGTCCTTTTACATTGTTTTTGTATTATGATTAGTTACATTCCATGCATATTGGAAGCACCTTTGTTTTGAGTGATACACACACACACACACATCTGTGTACTCTCCTCTATTTTTGAGGATCACACATTTCTCTCAAAAAAATTTATATTACAGCATATATATAATATTCAAGGTGAATAAATTAATTACATGATTGGGTGAGACAATATATGCATATATAAAATCATCATATATAAAGATCTACCTAGCATGTGATTACGAAATTAAAATAGAATATACCTCTTGAAGATAAACCATTGAACACATGTTGGTTGAAGACCACTCCTACATTACCCTTGAAACGATCTCTAAACTTTGTAACCATCCATAGCACACAAATTGTATTTGATTTGATGTATTATTAGGCTATAATATTTTTGACTAAGGGTGTATACTAAGCCAAATTATGGTGGCCAAGAATGAGGGTTTTAGCAAGAAAGAAGTACGGGGATGGCTCAGTTTAAATATAGAAGGAGGAGATAAATTCTCCACCTTTTACTCATTCTCATCTTACCAATTCATAGATCCATTTGTGGAATTCCAACCAAAAAATCCTCCTTCCCTTATATGTTATGGTTAGCCAAATATATGGGCCAATAAACAACCATAACTTGTTTAATAATTATCAATATTTAAATTATTTTAAAATGCGTATTGATATCGTATATCGATATGTACATATATAACTCTTATATACGCACTTAATTAATTACTAGTGGCACACATAAAATACTAATAGCAGCCAATACATCAAATAAATAATCAATTAAATTTCATAAATATTTATTAATTTATTTAGTTTATAAAGTTATAAATAAATTAAATCGTGTGGTATTTAAGAGAAATCAACAATGTGGTTGTGTGACTCGTATGTGTAAATTTAGTTAGTGATCAATCGAACAATTCGAATATTAACATTCACACGTCACCTTAGCTAGTGGTATGATAGTTTGGCTAAGTTTATCATTTATGAACCGTTATCGGTAAAATCCAACTTTACAATTTAAGCGGTGCCTTTTAGCAATGATTGTTTACACCATTTCTCTTTGTCGATACTATGTTTCTTTAGGACTTATGGAATTATGTTTTGGAAAAAATTCCAAAGTCATGCACATTCAACTCGGTTTTTCCTTAAACAAGCTCCTCGGTTTAATAATAACATTTATCATTAACCATACTGCTCTGGCAGAGACTTTAAGTTAACTACAGTTGACTGTGATGGTAACCTCATATAACTGAAGAGACGTGTTATCTAATGAATAGTGTTTTACATCCAATGCTTCAATTCAGACCCAAATATATTAGTTTGATAGACTCCATGCAACAATTCAACTATAATCAAAGTTAAGTATCCATGTTGAAGTTCAATAGTTTTCTCAAGTCGAGAGAACTATGTAATATCGTCACTTCTAGATTTCCTATTTGACCTTAGTTATTATTAATCAACAGGAAACTCTCAAATGAGAAATTCCACATTTATCCAAGAACTATCGGCACATAATCCCTTGGTACCCCCAACGGTCATGAGTAATATACTGTCCAACTTTTGAGAGTGTTACGTACTTTGGTCTCAACAGATGTATCAATATCCTTTCTGTGACGCCCCACCTCTATACTCACACTAGCCAAGGACACTACGGGGTAATGCTGTCGACTAGCACGAAGAATAAGGCTGTTGAGGTGCGACCATCTGTGTAATTGATTTGTGCGAGTACCGATATGTCAGATAATATGACTTGCATTTCATTTCAAGAGGAAATCCGACATATCAAATACAAACTCAAAGCTACCACATAGTGGCTATGTGGACTTCGGAAACAAATATAGAAATAAACATAACACAAATCAGTCACAGATATTAACCAAAACACAAATATTGACAAAACATATCAATGTCAATCGCATAAAAATCGGTGAAACACAAATTCAGGAAATCATCAATCCAGAAATCCAGAAGTCACAAAAAAGGGAAGGCCTATCACAAAATGGGAGCATGAAAAATCACCAACACGTGTATCACAAATGGGTCGCTAACCATAGAGCCAGTGCCACGACGAAGTACAGCGAGACGCCCGAGGAACCTGAAACTCAAATAATCCGGAACATCGACGTAGTACAGCGAATGCCCGATGAACCTGAAACTCAAATAATCCGGAACAACGACGTAGTATAGCGAACGCCCGATGAACCAAACTCAAATAATCTGGAACAACGATGTAGTACAGTGAATGCCCGATGAACCAGAAACTCAAATAATCCGGAACAACAACGTAGTACAGCGAATGCCCGATGAACCAAACTCAAATAATCCGGAACAACGACGTAGTACAGCGAACGCCCGATGAACCAAACTCCATAAAAACCATAGGTCGCTAGCCTATAAAAATTGAGACGAAGCTCCATAAAACGAGGTACTGTTCCCAACATGGACAAAGAGACATCGCACATCGCTAGTCTAAATCATAAAATGATCACCATTGATCAATGAGAAGTGTCAATTACACTGAGCTAGTAAATAAATGAGTTTAGCTTCATGTTCCATAACCACTAGCTTAACTTAAATATTTACGAACAAATTGTAGATTTCCACTCGAAAATTGTCACGAGAGTTCAATCGAACAAGTCCAAGAATTAACCGATGAAGTAAACGCAAGCGTTTCATACCACTTGTTTTGCTAAGCCGTTTAATTAGATTTCTCATACGAATGAGGTAAAGGTTTGTATATACTAATGGATTTGGAAATAGGTTTTAAAAATGAGCTTTGTATTTAAAAGTAGTGTTGAAATCGTTTTGATGAAAGAGTGTTAGAATTTACTACTAGTATAGAAACCTTTGTATTTAAAAGTTAAAAATCACAGAAAAACGATTGTAGAAATAATCGATCACCAAAAATTCACATTCGACGACGTGAATTAAATCCATAAAAATCGATATCAAAACTATCAAACGGATATTTCCAAAAATCCAAAGAAAGAAGTCATCAAAGTCGGTAATAAGTGATAACAACTAACCGGATCGACAAAAATTGATTAAACAATGGAAATTCACTCAAAAATAGGAAAATAGGCAAAACTGGACAGTTCTAGACGTCTGGTTTAGAATCCAGACGTCTGGATTTGTTTTTTGGAAATTTTCAGAAAACCTTCCAGACGTCTGAAATTTCGAAGCAGACGTCTGAGCCCTAATTAGACGTCTGAACCTATATTTCAGACGTTTGGAATTAGTCTCTGTCATTTTATTTTTTTCTGCCGTGTATATTTTTTTCCTCCAGGTCTATAACCAAACGTCTGGACTTGATAACCAGACGTCTGGTCACCTGGTCTGGGCAACAATTTACCTAGGCCAAGATGGCCAAAACGTTTCGGGAGCGATCAGACGAGCAACAAAGACTAGGGATTTATGCCAAGCGATAACACAGCCTTATAGGCTCTTCGATACACCCCAAATATCATGTCCAAACATCCATAGTAAGATTTTCATAAAATTGGACAAAAACACCCAAATTTGGAAAATTCACCAAATCAATTCAAATCAAAAGCAAATGAACATGCACAAATGTTAGGAATTCATACCTAACAACAATGAAAGTTATAGACGTAGATGTGAGTTAAAGAACTCACCTTTAACTCAAAAACTCAAGTGAGAAGCTCTAAAACAAGCTAAGATCAATTCCTCTTCAACAACAACTCAAGAAGCTTCAATCTAAGCTCATAAGAAGAATATTTCCTAAGTTAAGGTTTAGGAATTTCTGAAATTTGAAGAGTGATTGAGATGGAGAAGATGAAGAGGATGCTTACCTAAGCTTCTCCTTGATTTCTAGCTTGAAGGTGATTTTTCCATAAGAGAATTAGGGCTTAGGAATTTCTAATTTCTTTTCTCTTCCCCCATTTTTACTTTAGCTTGAGAGTATTAGGAAATGAGAATCAAAGAAGAGGAGAGGGGTGGAGTTAGGGTATTATGTTGGGTTAATGGGCTGAAACCCAAACCCAAATAGAAAAATAGCAAAATTCTACTCAACTCCAAACATATCTATGTTTATACTTAAAAAAGTTGTAAATGCCATTTTGGACTCAATGGAAGTGGTCTCGAGTCCCAATTCGACTGTTTACAAAAAGTAACATTTCGGACTTTAATCCGATTAACGATGCTATATTTAAATAAAACATTTAAATATACAATCGTAAAATATGCGGGTTGTTACAGACTCCCCTCCTTAAAGAAATTGCGTCCTCGCAATACTTAAGAGGAAATTAAAAGTAACAACCATACTAAGGCATAACAACACAAAAGATGAAATTTTGAAATGAGAAGTTCACCTTAAGGAGCACGAGAGAGTAAGTCTGGATGTGTTCGCTCAATGAATTCTCAGGATTCCCAAGAGCAATCCTTAGGATTTGAGGACCGTTGAACTTTCACAAGCGGAACATCCTTATTTCGAAGGCGTTTAACCTCCGAAGCAATGATACGAGTAAGATGTTGCTCATAAGTCAAATTTGGTGAAACTTCAATTTCTTCAATTACACCGGGCTTAAGAATAGAAACTGAGCCGGTAATAAAAAAACGATAAGCCACGGAACCAATACGTTCAATGATGGGAAATGGACCAACATATCGAGGTGCTAATTTTCCCGATCGACTGAAACGCACAACACCCTTCACAGGGGAAACACTAATGAACACCAAATTTCTAAGGGCGAAAACAATGGCCGCAAGCTCTAGATCATGAATGGCATATCTAGTCTCGACAAGCTTTAATTGTCAAGAAGCATATTCCCTTTTGCATGAGAACGGCATTCAAACCAATACGACTAGTATCGGTATAAACAATCAATTCTTGGTTCCCTTCGAGAATCGCAAGAATAAGAGCATCGGAAAAGAGTTCTTTTAATTGATCCTCTTTCCCGAAAAGCTAAGACATTCAAAATTATTATGAACTTTATGTAATCATCTTTTTTTAGAAAGATTTACTTTTTACAAGTCAATTTATCGTGTCTGACTGTCTCATCATAGCGTTTAGGAGATTCCTATCGATAATGTTGATCAAGCGCATCGACCAGAATTCTTAAAGCACTCAATGGGCAAAACAACACAAAATCATCTTCTATATGATAAACATGTCTCTTAAAAATTTTACGAATATTCTTTGCTCGTTTTAAGAACAAAATCCAATCATACTTATAAATATCTTATTAAAAAGATTTGCAAATTTTAAATTGTTGTTTTCATCCATAATCAATAAATACAATGATGGTCTCATCGAGATATTCACAAAATACTTGATGCATAAGATGGATGAAATAAGCTGGACAAACTGAATGACATCACGGGTCACTCATAAGAATCATAACGAGTGCGGAATGCGGTAAGGAGAATGCTACCCTCCACAACTCGCAGCTGATGAAAACCAATGGCAAGGTCGAGCTGAAAAGACCTTAGCACCATTCAATAGATCGCTTAGGTGGTAATCCTAAGACAAGCTCAACAATACCGGAAAATTCACGAACTACTTGAGTAAGGGAAATAACATCTTCCTCATCAAGTGAGTTTAAAGAATAAAATGATGCCACCGAATTGGAAATCGAAATCATTAAGAAAAATTAAAAATCTGCTTAACAGATTGAGAATGTTGAAGATGGATAGTCCTCTCAGGACATAGGATATGGGCTTCATAATGATTAAGCCAATCCTTCCCCAAAAATTCAATTTCGAAGCCTAAGTAACGCATAACATGCAAATCGACTCGAAAAGAATAATCACATAAAATAATCTCGACATCTTTACAAAGCAAGCTAAGTGTTGCGGATCAACCAACCGGATTCGCAATTCTCAATGAAGTCATCAAGCCCATAATATTTAAAGAAAAAGTGACAACAAGTTCTTTCGATATAAAAGAAGGAGATGCACCCATATCAAAAGAATTTGAATAGGATAATCATGAAACAAAATAATACTATCAAGAATAGAATGAGAAATACTTTGACCAAGAGAAGGGTTATTAGCGGCTTGCACCACATTTAGCTTTCCCTCTCTCCTACTTTGAAGTTTGGGACATGAAAATAAAAGATGACCCAAACCTTTGCAATAGCGACAAGAAAAGGGTTTCAGACACTCATTTGCATAGTGGTCCGTAGAACCACAATTGTAGCATTGTCCACGACTAGAGGTAGGAGTTTTTGCTACCGAAGTTTCTTGCTTCCCTGTCTTGTTGGGATTAGGGCTTTTGAACTTAATACACCTCTTCTTGTTGTTATTGAGGCTCTTTTTGGAACCTCCAACATCACTATCACTTCCTCTATCGGCCTCTTCAATTCGAAGAGCGATATCTACAAGCTGATCGAAAGGAGCTTCTAATTTCAGAGGTAAAACCTTTTTGGGGATCTTACTCAAAGCACAGATAAACTTTTGATTCTTTACAAGATCCAAAAGTTGTTGGGCAGACATGAATACGCCATCCAGAGAAGGACTACTGGATTGACCAGCGCTAGGACTGCCAGATCTAACCATTTCTCTTCTTTAAGAAAGAAAGAAAGAAGAGGAAAAAGGTTATTCTCAGAATGAATATCAGACAAACTTGATTGATAAAACAAGGCATCATAAAAGAAAATAGGATAGTACGGGTCCAATGACTCGAATTAAATCCTAAGGCACGATTCCTAAGAGAGACTTAGGACAATGATCCTTGCTAGATTATTCTACATTGTTCCGAAGTTTGGCTTTGATACCAAGTTGTGACGCCCCACCTCTATACTCACACTAGCCAAGGACACTACGGGGTAATGCCGTCGACTAGCACGAAGAATAAGGCTGTTGAGGAGCGACTATCTGTGTAATTGCTTTGTGCGAGTACCGATATGTCAGATAATATGACTTGCATTTCATTTCAAGAGGAAATCCGACATATCAAATACAAACTCAAAGCTACCACACAGTGGCTATGTGGACTTCGGAAACAAATATAGAAATAAACATAACACAAATCAGTCACAGATGTTCACCAAAACACAAATATTGACAAAACATATCAATGTCAATCGCATAAAAATCGGAGAAACACAAATTCTAGAAATCATCAATCCAGAAATCCAGAAGTCAGAAAAAGGGGAAGGCCTATCACAAAACGGGAGCATGAAAACTCACTAACACGTGTATCACAAATGGGTCACTATCCCATGGTCGCTAACTATAGAGCCGGTGCCACGACGTAGTACAGCGAAACGCCCGAGGAACCTGAAACTCAAATAATCCAGAACATCGACGTAGTACAGCGAACGCCCGATGAACCTGAAACTCAAATAATCCAGAACAACGACGTAGTACAGCGAACGCCCGATGAACCAAACTCAAATAATCCGGAACAACGACGTAGTACAGCGAACGCCCGATGAACCAAAAACTCAAATAATCCGGAACAACGACGTAGTACAGCGAACGCCTGATGAACCAAACTCAAATAATCCGGAACAACGACGTAGTACAGCGAACGCCTGATGAACCAAACTCCATAAAAACCATAGGTCGCTAGCCTATAAAAATTGAGACGAAGCTCCATAAAACGAGGTACTGTCCCCCACGTGGACAAAGAGACATCGCACATCGCTAGTCTAAATCATAAAATGATCACCATTGATCAATGAGAAGTGTCAATTACAATAAGCTAGTAAATAAATGAGTTTAGCTTCATGTCCCATAACCACTAGCTTAACTTAAATATTTACGAACAAATTGTAGATTTCCACTCGAAAATTGTCACGAGAGTTCAATCGAACAAGTCCAAGAAATAACCGATGAAGCAAACGCAAGCGTTTCATACCACTTGTTTTGCTAAGCCGTTTAATTAGATTTCTCATACGAATGAGGTAAAGGTTTGTATATACTAATAGATTTGGAAATCGGTTTTAAAAACGAGCTTTGTATTTAAAAGTAGTGTTGAAATCATTTTGATGAAAGAGTTTTAGTATTTACTACTAGTATAGAAACCTTTGTATTTAAAAGTGAAAAACCATAGAAAAATGATTGTAGAAACAATCGATCACCAAAAATTCAAATTCGACGACGTGAATTAAATCCATAAAAATCGATATCAAAACCATCAAACGGATATTCCCAAAATTCCAAAGAAAGAAGTCATCAAAGTCGGTAATAAGTGATAACAACTAACCGGATCGACAAAAATCGATTAAACAATGGAAATTCACTCAAAAATAGGCAAATAAGCAAAACTGGACAGTTCTAGACGTCTGGTTTAGAATCCAGACGTCTGGATTTATTTTATGGAAATTTTTAGAAAACCTTCCAGACGTCTGAAATTTCGAAGCAGACATCTGAGCCCTAATCAGACGTCTGAACCTATATTTCAGACGTCTGGAATTAGTCTCTGTCATTTTATTTTTTTTCTGCCGTGTATATTTTTTTCCTCCAGGTCTATAACCAGACGTCTGGACTTGATAACCAGACGTTTGGTCACCTGGTCTGGGCAACAATTTTCCTAGGCCAAGATGGCCAAAACGTTTCAGGAGCGATCAGACGAGCAACGAAGACTAGGGATTTATGCCAAGCGACAACCCAGCCTTATAGGCTCTTCGATACACCCCAAATATCATGTCCAAACATCCATAGTAAGATTTTCATAAAATTGGACCAAAACCCCAAAATTTGGAAAATTCACCAAATCAATTCAAATCAAAAGCAAATGAACATGCACAAATGTTAGGAATTCATACCTAACAACAATGAAAGTTATAGACGTAGATGTGAGTTAAAGAACTCACCTTTAACTCAAAAACTCAAGTGAGAAGCTCTAAAACAAGCTAAGATCAATTCCTCTTCAACAACAACTCAAGAAGCTTCAATCTAAGCTCATAAGAAGAATATTTCCTAAGTTAGGATTTAGGAATTTCTGAAATTTGAAGAGAGATTGAGACGGAGAAGATGAAGAGGATGCTTACCTAAGCTTCTCCTTGATTTCTAGCTTGAAGTTGATTTTTTCCTAAGAGAATTAGGGCTTAGGAATTTCTAATTTCTTTTCTCTTCCCCCATTTTTACTTTAGCTTGAGAGTATTAGTAAATGAGAATGAATGAAGACGAGAGGGGGTGAAGTTAGGGTATTATGTTGGGTTAATGGGCTGAAACCCAAACCCAAAGCCCAAATAGAAAAAATAGCAAAATTCTACTCAACTCCAAACATATCAATGTTTATACTTAAAAAAGTTGTAAACACCATTTTGGAATCAATGGAAGTGGCCTCAAGTCCCAATTCGACTGTTTACAAAAAGTAACATTTCGGACTTTAATCCGATTAACGATGCTATATTTAAATAAAACATTTAAATATACAATAGTAAAATATGCGGGTTGTTACACTTTCTCGAAACATCTTGACCGGGGATATTCAAAATAATATGTTATTTTATTTTGTGATACTTTTTTCATGATTACAATTGTGTGTAATTATTACCATAAAACATATCATTTAAGGATTTTCTAGTTAATTACTTAACTGATTATATCACAATATAACAAAGTATATAATAGAAACTAAATATCTCTATTATGAAAAAGATTATTATATGGTTAGATATACGTAACAAATTACATAATTACTCCTAAAGAATATTCCTAAGTCTCCTAAGCTCCCACTTGCACTTGAGGTCAATTTAGGAATCTTAATCCCATCAATTTGATTAGTTTTCTCAAAATTGATCGAGTTAGTCCCTCAGTGAATGGATATATTATATTGTTTTAATTACCAACTTTTCCAATCAACTCTCTCCGACGCTCATAAACAGCCTTTATCATGTGGAACTTTTTTAATTGTTTATCGACTTCTAGTGAGCTCTGGGTTCTTTTGCAAATTGAACTGCGGCATTGTTATCATATAACAATGTCATGGGACTCACATTATTTAGAATCATTCCTAGCTCAATTATAAACTTGTACATTTATATGTATGCATTACTTTTACTGTTGCACTTATTCAAGGCAATGTACATAACCTAATTGTTGAATTAGCCACAAGATCTTATTTTATACATTTTCAGTTAGAGTTCCTAGACTAGGCTGATATGAATTTATGACTGAAATACTATACTTACACTACACCAGAAACAACTTTTCACAGCATTCGAAAACACTGTAATAGGATATGACAGTGTTATTAGAAACGCTATATAACGACATGCGCTCGTAGATACAGAACCTGTAACAACGTAAAAGAAAGGCTGTGGAAAACTCTATTTTATACCGTTTATAATGTGCTTTAATAGTTTTTAACAGCGTTTTCTAGCTTGTTGTTATAAACTATTACAACGTTAATGTTTTTGCTATAAAATATTCTTACAGTTTTGCTTTCCACTTTCACCAACACTTTATAAACGCTGTTATTAATATATAACAACGTTTATAGATTGCTATCAAGAGCGTATGCATGTGTTTTACATTTTCAACAGCAATATATAAATGCTATTATTTATTTTTACAGCGTTTTTGATTTGCTATTAAAAATGTTTGCATGGATGTTTTTCTACATTTACATTAGCATTTCATAAACGCTGTAATTAAGTATTAAGAGTAATGACAACACTATATAAACACTCTTATTAAGTTTTATGAGTAACGATGCAATGGATAAACGTTATCTTTTGTTGTTTTGATATTCACAACAGTTATATTTTGCTACACCGTTACAATATTTATGTACATACATATCTTCGACATTTAAATATATTTCAAGCAACTAGTATCCATAACATGTTCGAATTAAACACGAAAACTATCATATAAACACATAACTATTAATCATTTGCATAAACAATTTAACACAATATCCATAAACAAAGACGTCATCTATAAACCAAGTTCACATAATTTCCATAAACAAAAATAACACCATAAACCAAGTTCACACAATATCCGTTAAATAAAGACATAACATCTATAGACAAAAACACAATATCCATAAAGCAAGTTTGCACCAAATATTAACAACAAAATGGGCAACCAAAAAGTTTCATATGCTCACTACGAAAGAAGAATGTGTCATCTTTTTATTTTTGCACCAACGGTCTTTAATTGCCTACAATGAAGAAATTCATAAGTTAGTAATCAAATGCAAATTTAAAATAATACATCACTCTTGATTGTTTTTTGACTTATACCATTCCAATTGTAAAAATTAAAGAAATCTTTTTCCTGCTATGTCTGCATCATAAGAAAATAAAAACTTGTCGATTATATAATCCGTACATCTATGCAAAAACATGTATTGTAATGATAATATTAATAAAGCATATTTGTGATCTCTTGGTATTCAACGTTTTGAGTGGAGTAAGCTATAATAAGAAACAACAGAGAGCATTATAAATGATGGTAAGAACATGTCAAAATTGATGTTTTTTTGCTAATTAATATATGAAAGTTTCTTTTATGTAAAATCCCATCTTGGGATATAATTAAGAAATCACAATGCAATCTAATTAATTAAATTTGATTTGTACCAACATGCATAAGCTATGTAGTCTATATCTACAACTAGAAAAGAACATTCTGGATGCAGTAGCGAAACAAATAGACTTACGAAATTGATCTTTGATTGGATTTATTAGTGGTACGTTAGGAGAAGCCATTGGCTAAAACTGTACATGTCGGGTCAATGGATCATATCCTAACAAAAACTCCCAATTCGTGGATTTTGTGTTTAACCTTGTAAACCTATCTTACCCCGCCCATTTTGAATTCCTTATCCAATCCAAACCCATGATCAAGTCTATGCCTTAACCATGTAAACTATTGCCTATTGGATGTTCTATTATTTATATTAACCATATCTCATCTTTCTAGACTACACGCATACAATGATTGCATATTTTCTCATTGTATTAGTGTTTGGATGTTCTATTAATGTAAATGGGATAAGTTTGGTTGGCAGAACTACAAGCTCTGTCATGAACTAAGATAACTTATATTTAAAGTCGTCTTATGAATTATTACTCTTAAGAACAAGTTAAAAAAAGCATATTAACATCACTGCACTAAACTATTTGAAATTCTATAAAATATCATCATTAGTTTGTTACTTCAGTAATATAATGCAAGGTGCATGCATCTTCATTTATGATACTGTACAAGCTACTTGTTTAAAAAAATTCAATCATTTCAATTTACAGTTTGTAAATAAAATTTGCTGCTTAATTATACCAAGCTAATCTCTTGTTGTTAATTTATATGTCATCTACAGAAATATAGAAGAATATGCCATAGTGCTTCATGTTTGGATGCACTTCAATTTCATCTTACGAGTTCTTTGTTTGAAAATTTGAAAGTTTTCCTTTACATCTTATAGTACACGATTTTACATTGTTACGAAAGTAACACTGAGCAAAATTTTTTTTTACAAAGTTACAATGAATAGAATTTCAAATCACATTCACAATATTTTTAACTGAATAGAAATTTCAACTTTTATAAAACTTATTTTAACTTTTTAAACTTTTTTATTTATTTAAACATGGTAAAATTTTAAGACTTAATTAATTTTTATAGACTTGATTATGTTTATAAACTTAATTAATTTTTATACACTTAGTTATTTTTATTAATTTATTTACTTTTTTATAAAATATAGTTAATTTAGTTAATTTTTATAAAACTTAATCGACTTAATTAATGTTTTACAAAACTTAATTAATTTGTTTAATTATTTTAAATTTAGTTAATTTTTATAAATTAAGCTAATTTATTAAAAACTTAATTAATTTTTATAAACTTAGTCACTATTATAAACTTATTTAATTTTTATAAAGCTTAGTTAACTTAGTTAAATTTTATAAATTTAGTTAATTTTATAAAAGTTAGTCAGCTTAGTTAAATTTATGTAAAAATTAGTTAGTTTATTTAATTTTAATAAAACATAGTTAACTTAGGTAATTTTTATAGATTTATTTTATTTTAAAAAAAATTAGTTAATTCTTTTTGTAGAACTTAGTTAAAATAGTTAATTTTTATAAACTGGGTTATTTTTTTTTAAAGCTTGACTAATTTTTATAAACTTAGGTATTTTTATAAACTTATTTTTTTTAAATTTGATTGATTTTTATAAACTTGATTATTTTTATAAACTTGCTTGATTTTTTTAAAACTTAATAAATTTTTATAAACTTAGTTATTTTTATAAACTTGTTTAATTTTTATAAAACTTAGTTAACTTAGTTAAATTTATAAATTTAGTTAAGTTTAATACAACTTAGTCAACTTATTTTATTTTTTATAAAACATAGTTAATTTGTATAATTTTTATAAAACTAGTGAAATTAGTTAATTTTATAAATTTATTTAATTTTTATAAACTTATTTGCTTTGTTATATATAAATGTTTACAGTAATTTTAGTACTACTGGATTTTGAGAAATCCAACAACACTCCCTTTACATGGATTGAAAATTCTGACTATTTAAGTTGTGTTTTAGGATGTTGTAGTTGCTTGTGAGATCGTGAACTGCAGGGTCTTTGTTTTATGATAACATAATATTACAAGCTACAAAGCAACACCACATACAAAGTTACCATAGTATTATTATTATTATCCACTAAATATGTACTACTAAAAGCTAAGCAAAAAACAGTTCATGAAAGCAAAGTGTTCCTAACAAACATACCATATAAGTCCAACGCTGAAAGTATGAACTTCAATGCTCTCTTCAAAAAGCTAAGCAACCATCTAGGCTAGTAAGATTAATCAATCTCGTATTAGCAGCTTTAACCAATATAGATATCTTTTCTACCTGCAAGAAGAGTTAATACAAATTAACAAATGATTGTTTGATAACAATGCAATGTTTAATAATTAGAACTCAACACTAGCTTATTACATAAATCAACTTAAAAGTACAAGAAAATTGATTGAATGGAAGATGAATGAAAAGAAGGAGAACATATCAATTTTGGGTGCGGCGTGAACTGGTGCAATGAAAAGTGGTGTGGCAGGGCTATGGGTTTTGAAGAAGCTTTGAGTGCAGTGTGAAGTTCATGGTGGTGCAGATTGAAGGGAAGGCAATTTAAGTTTTACTTGTTTTTTTAGTAAAAGAGAAGCGAGAAAGAAACTAAATTGAAATTGTGTATAATGAAGTAAGAGAGAAAGTGGCTTCTTAATGAAAAGAGATGAGGGAAAACAACCGTGAAGAAATAAAATATATTTAATACTAAAGATATGATGATCCACTGCATTTAACGATGTCATACATTACTGTAAATTTCCTTATGGTAATTGACTAATATTCAAGCAGTAACTGTTTTAATTTGGACGATATTTGTCCAAAAACTATTATTATACTGAAAATATACATTGAAAATGATAGTGGATTTGCAAAGAATGATCTTTGAATGAGTTTCAATAGGGTTAAAAGGGCATTGAATCAAGGTATTATGCTATGTTTATATAATTCAAGCAACATTTCATGAGCCTTTATGCACATTCATGTCAACATTAAAGGTATTGATTCAACAGGAACCACTCAAAAAAAGATTAATCTTGTGTCAAATCAGAATCTTATCGATGTCACATAAATACGGAGTGGTCTTTATCATGGTTTCATATATGGTAAGTTGATTGCAACATTCAAAAGCCTAATACAAATAGAACTTAACCTAAATATTTAAGGGATTGAAAATAAACTTAAGCCTTTAATTCATAAGCACGTTTAAAACTACTTTTTCCCTTTGCTTCATGTTAAGGGAATGAAACGGGCGAGAGAAAACAATAGGCCCAAAATAGTTTCAGCTATGCTAATGTTGGTAGGAACATGAGTACTAGTTTTTCAAAAAGAAGGAAAACTAAATTAGCAGAGGATTCAAGGTGTACTTTTATTCATAAACAATAAGGTATATCTTATGTTGTATGAAAAACATATGTTTAAAAACCATTTTATATTACTAATGCAAATTTCTTACATAAAACTAATCAATGGACACATGTACTAGGGAGAGATAACAAGTGGAACAGTTAATTATTCCCCACAACCAGTGCATTACGTGCCCATACGTTAAGCCAGCTTCCAACCTAATGTGTTAGGAACACCACATGTCCTGAGTAGCATCAACAAAATATATTTCATATATTAAGCATGGTATTTTAGGACCTTTTAAAAATAGTCTCCAAATCATGTTATATGTTGTCTTTATCAAAAGATAGAAAAGGAAATGTTAAGTCATTTCTATCATAAAACAAAGTTTCTGTACATACAAACTTGTATTATTTAATTAGACTTCAATAAAAATATAGAGACTACTAGATAGAGGCACAAAGTAAACCATATTGCAAATAGCACAGCAAGGGATATTCATCTTGGCTCTCTAAAGCACTTCACAAGTGTGGCAAAATTAACACCTTAACGGGGAAGTGGAGGTAAGTGACTAGTCGAAGATCGGTCGAGTATAGAACACAACAACACACGACCTGCAGCACTATCAAGCATTAGTGTTATGGAATATTACAAGAGATTAGCATTATCAAACTACTTATAAAATAAATGACTGAAAATGAACAAAAATGATATTATTATTTTGATATGTTTATAGTTCATATAGTTCATTATCCATCATTGTTTATAAAAGAAATTTAGCCACGGTCCCTCCGCTTATGCTGTCTCAAACAACATGATTTAACAAAATCAGAGTCTGTTAATTTCGCATTTCTGATCTTTAAAACACCCGACAGCTACAAAATAACCATCCACTTGTTCCAACTCCAAAACCAAAACTAAATGTCATGCACAAGATTCAGAATTGAATTATTACATTGAACTTACGAAATACTGGAGATGAGACCAGAATGCACCCAGTTAATAATCGAAAGGGTAAAACCAAAAGAAAACATAACTAACCATAAAACTTTTATATATCAATGAAATATAATGTCGTTATTTGACTCAAATCTGGTGAATACAGAAGAATAAGGTTATGACAACACAAAACACTTTATGAGATTTTTCAGCCTTTGAGCATCACTATGTTGCCAAGCTCATGGATAGTTAATCTCAGTATACCTATCAAAATATTAAAACTAGTAACAAAATTTTGCATGTCAACAACAATAGATATCATGCTTTAGTAACGACAAATAACATCCTTCGAATGAAGAAGATTTAAGTAGGTTCTCTCTGGAAAATAGAGGCTTAAATCTACCAACACCTCATTAACTTGTCACGTCATCATCAGCAACTAATCTTGAACAATTGTTATATCAAACTTTAATCTTTTTTTAACATTTGGAAGGTTGTAAATCAATAGCATATAGTGTCATATTTATGCAAAAAAGACATATCAGGCAATTCTTTTTTATACCTATGCACAAAAGTCATTTCAGGTTACATAACCAAATCATCTGAATATCAGCCTCATTGAATAAACTTCCTCTGGATAAGGAACATGAAACAATTACATTGTGTCTGCCCAATAAAGAGCTCAGTAACTCAACTTGATGTTATTTGAAGGAAAAAAGAATAAAATTCTATGACATGATCAAGGAGGGTACTTGGTATAATTTAACTCAGTTCTAGTTTACTTTAAATTAGTCATGAAAACTTCTTTAAGTATACTGCATTCTTTCACACGTAGAGGAAATATAGAGAACAACTTAGATAACAGAAAATAATTTACCTCGAAAGCAATTTTACATTGCCTCTGTCTGTGAAAAAGCTCGGTAACTCAACTCGATCTTTTTGAAAGGGGAAAATGATATATTGTAAGTAAATTGCAATGTTACCTGAAAATTACAAAAATGATAAATCATGGTGAACTACAAAAAAATTATTGACCTGAAAATTGAATGCATCCGCATGGAGGAAAATAAAAGACTGAATTATTCCATCCAGCAAGGAGGAGGAGGCTGAATGATTGCTTTAGGAGGCCAAATGATTGCTTAGAGGGAAGTTTCGATTGAGTGAAGAAGTGAGTCCAACATAGAGGATAAGAACGATTGCTTTTTAGTAGGTTGGCACCAACGAGAATCGTGCTAGGGTTTCGTTACCATTTTGCTTTTGGAAACGAGAGGAAGAAGGGACAATAGCAAAAAGGTTTGGCCATAAAATCAAAGGAAAGCCCGCCATATAATTTCATTACTCCACCTTATAATTTTTCTTGATACATCATACAACGTTTGGACGTGATTTTCTTTTCGTTTAAATCACTTTGACTGCATTTGTGATTACAACACTGAGAACCATTCTAGTCAAAAGTAAAGTTCGACTTTCATAAGGACTTCGTTGTTTGTATAAACTATTCTCTAATATTTCGTAAACGTTCAGGAGTACCCTTTACTAGCATTTGGTGATCTTAATACATATTTGATACTCGGTCAATCTACCAATTACATAAGCAATTAGTATACAGTGGACAATATAGCATATATGATAATTCCTATCACCGATGCATAAGAAATTTATCTTAAGCTATCCATATCAAACATTTTAATATGGTATAATGACCTACCTTTTCGACTCTCAAATGTTGACACTAATACATTCACGATATTCATGTTCCAAACACTCAAGTGCCAAAAAGACCGATCGTTAGGGTAAAAAGAAATGGTAGAAAGAAAAAATTAGAAAGAAGATAACAAAACATCTGAATATCATAATGGAACGATAATATATAATGTTAAAAAGACAGTACAAATTGTCACTTTAAGATACATATCGTTACAGAGTTACAATCCTAAGTACTATCATCAGTCCAGACAGTTATAACTGTCCGTTCTCACAAATGCTGATGTATACATACTAGTAGTGTAGCGGAAATAAATTACAACTATAGGCAAATGGAAGCATCCAACTCATCTTTTGAAGCTCCAAAGAATAACAATGAGAACCTGCCTTTCCTAGACTACTCGAAGGAGCACCCAAGTAATTAATAGAAAGATAAAACCATGAGTCAGACATAAGTATGGACTAGAAAACTCAAGAAATACACTGCCGCATAAAACAATAACTTTTGAGATCGTTTGAATCACCATAACGGTTTTCCCTTCAAAAGAACCAAAACCATCTAACGAGTACATAAGGCGATATAATAGACAATGTCTAAGTATAGAATATAAATAAAAAATAACTATGCTACATGCACCTCATAATACAACAATATTAGAAGAATAACTAAAACCGCTAAGGTTCATTCACGTATGGATTTCCATGGGTGTCTCATACGTACATCGAGATTGGCCCTCTGATAAGGGCCAGAATCTACCTTTCGAGTAACGTATATCTTTAGATAAAATATACCACAAGGTAAACACAATCGGACAATGCCGGAACATGCGATGCCGAATATCGTCAACTCCAGGTAGCAACATCGATACACATCTCTAGATATGAAGTCGGTATACCCTTGGGTTAGCTAAACCCATTGTCTGTGCTATAATATCTTCCTACTTGGAGACCCAAAACTAACGGCTATGGATGATGCAGTCATCCATAGTTATTAATCATCGGTGACCAAATACGGCAATGTTAGATTCATTGATACATAGAAACACATGAATATGGAAAAAAATTTAAAACATCAGACAAGATCACATTCCATTTAAAAACATTTCCAATTCATTATATAATCCCATAATCGTTAACCACGTTCAGAGAAAATATATTTATTACAACACACGCCAAGAGCGACATATGAAGATGCCCGTTTGGATGATCAGAGTATATATAGGCAATTAAACATCTTTGCCTTTACATCAACAACACAGCGGAATCAAAATAAAAGAGAACTCTAGATAACTATCATGCCTCCTGCACGTCTCCGGAAGCTTTTTTCATCTAAAGAGGTACCTGAAAACCTCAACTCTCAAACAACTCAAAATCATTTGAGTACTCGAGAGTTTAAGGGGAAAACAGAAACATCAAGTCAGACATAAAGCCCGGTATGAATAATAATCTACCATCTCAAAACATTTAGATATCTAGTGAGACCACGTCGCTTAGCGGAATGGGTTTTCCCCTCACTATTATTCTAAAACCTTTATAAAACCATACATGTGCTCCTACATCCACAATGGTTAAAACAATTCAAAATATTATGATATGATGATATGCAAAACAAGTGAATCAATTCTGGATTACCAATACCCATTCATTTTGACTACCTATCTTCGTTATAGTTTCTAGGATTACCATTAACCTAATAGTTTTCATGGGCTAACTAATAACCAGTTAAATGTTTAAGAACTCCCTGTCCAATTACATAGTTTTCATGGGATAACTAAGAACCTATTGGCCCCTACCAATATCTTAAATGTTTCATGGGTTCTCCCTAAACCTATTGGTAACTACAATATCTTTTCTCTTATCCTAGTTTTCATGGGTTGACTAGGAACCTATTGATATCTGTCAGTATCTTAATCCGGATATAGGTTTCATGGGTTCACTATAAACCTATTGGCCCTTGCCAATATCAAATCATAGTTTTCATGGGCTAACTCTGAACCTCTCTTTCTGACATCTTCAATTATACATTGTTTTCATGGGCTTACTACGAACCTATTTCCCTGCCAATATCTTTTCCAATACGCAGTTTTCATGGGCTTACTGAGAACCTATTGGCCCCTACTAATATCTTACTTTAATGTTTCAGCATCCTATATTCTGGTCTCCGAGACCTCTTGGATGCAGTTATACTCATTCAGGAGTTAACTTAATTTATATTCACTACTGGGTCGACCTAGCTGGTTATTCTGCCCTTTCCCAAAATACAGTTTTGGGTACATTACAGTGTGAATATATACATATATGAAGAAGCAGACATAATAACTTGGTTAATCCCTTTAATCTATTAATCAAAGAAAAATTCTTCAAAGACTCCTTTTCAGAACACTTTATTTATTTATGCCATGGTTTTCCTTTAAAATTGAGATTGGGTTATTTTCTTTGAAAACTAAGGCTTTCGAAACCTTCAAAACCTTGCTTTCGACCTCACTGGATGGCCTCCTTCGAAAGCATATAAATCTTTTTTCAAAACATTTGACCTCTGCCTTTCAAAATACTTTAAAACTTATCTTTCGAAACCTTTCAAATGTAATAAAGTATTACTTAATAACTCTTAGAAGTATAGCTTCGAAACCATTGAAAGTACCCATTTTGAAACCTTTGGAAGTATCCTTTCCAAAATCATTGAAAGTCCCTCTTTCGAAACCACTGGGTTTATATTTAAAAATATCATTTGGGTCAAAGTGAATATAAACGAAAACATCTCTTTCGAAACCATTCTTTATCATATAAAAGTATTGAGTAAAACTTGATGGCGTCGGCACCATCCCTTTCGAAAGCTTCAAATAATTTAAGAAAAACAGTGAAGGATAGCATCGAAACCCCCTTTCGAAGCCATTGCTTTCGAAACCCTTGGACTCTTTCGAAAGCATTTAGGAAGTGGCTTAGAACATCTTTAAAACAAACACCACCCTTCGAAAGCATTGATGACTTCAATACACTCAAAAAGCAAAAGAACGGCAGCATGGCTTCGACTAGGTCGGAACCACTGCTGAAAGCATCATTTTTTTATAAGTAGAGAAACCCATTCGAAAGCTTATACTTTAAAACATAAGATGGCAACCCCTTTGAAACCCTTTAGAAAACCTCTTTTGAAAAAATATTCTTCAACTCCTTCAAAGGCTTTAATAAAACAAAGGCAGGCGCTTCACATTTTAAAACAAATAAAGGTATCGACCCTATCGGAAGCAATGCTTTCGATACCATGCCTTTCGCCTTTCCTCCAATCCACTATGTACCATCTAAGTGATACCTTGTTTATTGGTTTTGGCTTAGTGGGGTTTCGACTTGATTGAAGGTAGAAGCTCTGAGTCGAAAGGTACTTTTACTAGAGGCGGAACCTGCTTTTCTGAGTAAAATCCGATTAATGCCAATTAAAGCAAATTTTATCTAATTAACCTGCTATGTGAGAACCTGTGATTGGTTGCCTCAACTTTTCAAATTCTTTAATAAAATAACCACCGCTTAATTTTCAGATCTAAACCAAGGTTAATTTAGCAAATAAGCCTTTCCATTAAGCAAAACCAATTTTGCAAATAAGTTCGTCTTCTAAAATAATTTAGTTCTCATAGCAAATCACTTAGCAAAAATCCTCAAAAATTGCAGAAAATTCACTTTCATCATGTTATCTAACATATCAAAATTACAGACCCAAATTCTCAATATATTTTTGAAATAAATTTCTAAACCCAATTAACCATATTTTCCTTTGAAAATTCATAATAATCTTTCCATAGCTTGGAAAATTATCGAAATTAAAACCCAACTCCAAAATGTTTTACATAACATAAAATTTTCCATGGCATTCAAGAATCAATATCAATTGGTTTTTCCCTAAAACCGCATAAAACCTCATTTAAACAATCTTGTTTAAGTTAAACAAATTATAATTCAAGTATATCATCACCCAAAACATCATAAAAATGAATTTAATATTAAATCTGAAATATATGATCATAAAACAAAATAGAGATTGTATCTCATAAGACCATGCGCCATTAAACACAGACGTTTTTTTATCTTACAATAACCAAACCTATTGACATCTGTCAATATCTTAATCCGGATATAGTTTTCATGGGTTCACTATAAACCTATTGGCCCCTGCCAATATACCATCATAGTTTTCATGGGCTAACTATAAACCTGTCATTTTGACATCTTCAATTATACATAGTTTTCATAGGCTTACTATGAACCTATTGGTTCCCTGCCAATATCTTTTCCTATACACAGTTTTCATGGGCTTACTGAGAATCTATTTGCCCCTACCAATATCTTACTTTAATATTTTAGCATCCTATATTCTGGTCTCCTAGACCTCCTGGATGCAGTTCTACTCGTTCAGGAGTAACTTAATTTATATTCACTATTGGGTCAACCTAGATGGTTATTCTGCCCTTCCCCAAAATACAGTTTTGGGTCCATTACAATGTGAATATATACATATATGAAGAAGCAAACATAATAACTTGGTTAATCTCTTTAACCTATTAATCAAAGAAAACTTCTTCAAATACTCCTTTTCAAAACACTTTATTTATTTATTTATGCCATGGTTTTCCTTTAAAAATGAGATTGGGTTATTTGCTTTTAAAACTAAGGCTTTCGAAACCTTCAAAACCTTGCTTTCGACCTTACTTGGTAGCCTCCTTCGAAAGCATATAAATATTTTTTCAAAACATTAGGCCCCTGCCTTTCGAAATACTTTAAAACTTCTCTTTCGAAACCTTTCGAATGTAATAAAGTATTACTTAATTACTCTTAGAAATATAGTTTCTAAACCATTGAAAGTAGCCCTTTCGAAACCTTTGGAAGTATCCTTTCTGAAACCATTGGGTTTATATTTAAAAATATCATTTGGGTCAAAGTGAATATAAACGTAAATATCTCTTTAGAAACCATTCTATATCATATAAAAGTATTGGGGAAAACTTAATGGCATCGGCACCACCCCTTTCGAAAGCTTCAAATCATTTAAGCAAAACACTGAAGGATAGCGTCGAAACCCCCTTTCGAATCCATTGCCTTCGAAACCCTTGGACTCTTTCGAAAGCATTTAGGAAGTGGCTTGGAACATCTTTAAAACAAACCCTACCCTTCAAAAGCATTGATGACTTCAATACACTCAAAATACAAAAGAATGACAGCAAGGCTTAGAATAGGTCGGAACCACTACATTTGAAAGCATCATTTTTTTATAATTAGGAAACCCATTCGAAAGCTTATACTTTAAAACATAAGATGGCAACCCCTTTGTAATATTTTAGAAAACCTCTTTCGAAAACATATTCTTCGACTCCTTCAAAGGCTTTAATAAAACAAAGGCAGGCGCTTCGCTTTTTAAAACAAACAAAGGTATCGACCCCATTGGAAGCAATGCTTTCAATACCATTCCTTTCGCCTTTCCTCCAATCCACTATGTACCATCTAAGTGATACCTTGTGTATTGGTTTCGGCTTAGTGGGGTTTCGACTTGATTGAAGGCGGAAGCTCTGAGTCGAAAGGTGCTTCTATTAGAGGCAGAACCTACTTTTTTGAGTAAAAGCTGATTCATGCCAATTAATGCCAATTAAAGCAAATTTTATCTAACTAACCTGCCACATTTGAATGTGTGATTGGTTGCCTCAACTTTTCAAATTCTTACTAAAATAACTGCTGCTTAATTTAATTTTCAGATCTAAACCAAGGTTAATTTAGCAAATAAGCCTTTCCATTAAGCAAAACCAATTTTGCAATAAGTCTATCTTCTAAAATAATTTAATTCCCATATCAAATCACTTAGGAATAATCCCCAAAAATTATAGAAATTCACTTTTATCATGTTATCTAACATATCAAAATTTCAGACCCAAATTCTCAATATAATTTCTAAAATAAATTTCTAAACTCAGTTAACCATATTTTCCTTTGAAAATTCATAATAATCTTTCCAATGCTCGGAAAATTATCAAAATTAAAACCCAACTCCAAAATGTTTTACATAACATAAATTTTTTCAATGGCATTCAAGAATCAATATCAATCAGTTTTTCCATAAAACCACGTAAAACCTCATTTAAACAATCTTGTTTAAGTTAAACAAATTATAATTAAAGCATATAATCACCCAAAACATCATAAAAACGAATTTAATCATAAATCTGAAAACATATGATCATAAAACAAAACAGAGATGGTATAAATTATTATTCACTTTGATTAAAATAAGGAGATTAGATTGAGATTGAAATTTATTCCCCTAGCCTTAATCCTCTACTTTACTTTGATTTCTCTTCTCTTTTCTTCCTTAACAATGGCCGGCTCCTCTTGATTTACAGTTTTTTTTGTGTTTTTATGAAATTAGAAAATAACCATGAATGGTGTAAGGGATGTGAATAAATATAAGCGTATGGGTTATGTATGGCTAATACCCATTATGCCCTTATGTAAATTAATTAACTTATAATCCATTCTTAAGCCCATTTAGTAAATTAATTGAGCACGACCTTAATTTATTTTCATATCTCAACCCCCCTATCATTTAACATTTACATTATTCTTTTTAATTTATCTAATTAAATCTCCTAAATAATGTTATAAAAAATTAAGGGTATTACAGGCTCCATTCCTTAAAGAATTTCGTCCTCGAAATTCAGTAAGGACTAAACACTAAACATAGCAATCATCTATAACGACTCCTAACAACTATACTAGTCTACATGACTGGCAATTATCTATATAAATCTAATATAGACATAGCCTCAAAACAAATCAGGATAAGTACCTCGAATCCTATCCTCTATCTCCCAAGTACAGTCCTTCTCGTTGTCGCTTCACTGAACTTTCACCAACTCGACTATCTTGTTCCTCAATCTTTTATCATCTCTCGCTACAACCCAAACTAGTTATCTAATAAAAGTCTAATTAGACTCTACTAAATCTTCCAACTCTGTCGGAGGAATAGTAGTCTCTAGATCATGCACATACTTGTGAAGATGAGACACATGAGATACATTATGGACACCTGCCATACTGCTTGGCAACTCTACTTTGTATGCTAGCTTTTCAACTATCTCTATAATCTGGAATGGACCACCATATCTCGATGCCAGTTTCCCTGACTTCCCGAACTATACCAAACCCTTCATTTGTGATTCTTTAACGAAATACTTGTCTCCGACTGAGAATTCTAGGTCTTTATGCCTCTTATCTACGTAACTCTTCTGTCTAGATTGAGCTTCCTTCATCCTTTCTCGGATCAACTCAATCCTCTTGACGCCTCTCTAACCAAATTTGGACCTAAGACTAATCTGTCTCCAGTCTCCAACCAATATGCTGGCGATTGCATGGTCTTCCATACAAAGCTTCAAAAGGCGCCATTCTTATACTAGTATGGTAAATATTATTATAGGAAAACTCAACGAATCTATGTGATCTTCCCAAGATCCACCTAAGTCCAATACACAAGCTCTCAACAAATCCTCAAGTATCTTATTTACTCTCTCTGTCTGCCCATCCGTCTGAGGGTACTATGTTGTACCTATCTTGAGCTTAGTGCCTAATGTTGACCCAAAAAATGGACCAACACCCTGGGTTGAGTTTAAAAGCACCAGCCCTGTTCTGACAGAGCAAAATCATAGATAACATGTAAAGAAAAAGAACAATAAAAGAAAGAAGATAGAGAATTTTTATAGTGGTTCGGCTGTTAATGAAGCCTACGTCCACTTTATAGCTTTACTATAGATTGATTGTTGTTACAAGATTTGTTTGATTACAAGGCTTTGTTTTTTTTCTATTCAGATTGAATCTCCATAGCTAGAATTCACTGGAGAATCACAGTGAACTCCCTTGGAGATTGTTGTGAGGGAAATAGAGAGTGAAGAATAATTCCTGCAGAGCTTCAGCAACCAGTCCGAAGAAGATCCTCTTTATATTGCAGGTGGCATGATATTTAAAGAGGTTGGAGAGTTTTTGGGCCAGGCCTGCCATCATCAGCTCACAGGTAGGTTACAGGAGACCTATGGGGCTTTGGCTCGCAAAGTGAGCCAAAGCCATGGGCCACTGGCGACCCATGGCCTATGGGCTGCTGGCGACCCATAAACTTGGTTCATTTTGCGGACCAAGTCTTGCCTCTTTTCTTAGCGTTCCATAACTTGTTTGCTCGAAGTCTTGAGGAGGGGCATGAGTCTCTGACGATCCAGCCACTTAGGATTTTTATGGAGTCTGGAATTGGAGATGTTTCCATAGACCTTCATCGTTGTTGTTACGTTTCGATGGCAAATCACTAGCCGTTTACGTTCATCTAGTGATTAGGCCACAGGAATGCCAGTCTCTCGACGTTGTTGATCCCAGTCTGACCTTAACCGTATAGCTTGGCCCTTGTCAATCCCTAGTCTTAGCTTCTCTGGTTAAATCCTAAACCATCCTGTTTACGCAAGGTTGTCCTCTTTCTTGTTGGTATCTGCTGGATTAAAAACCCAGATAAGATTTGCCTCACAGAGTACGTCTTCGTTGTAAACAAGGCATGCTCTGGAAGTTATTGTCTTCAATATCCATTTACTAATTTTCAAGTGATTGCATTATAGCTTTACGAATATGTTTGCCCAACATCACCGGATGTCTTTCCTTTGTTCTGACTATCGTGACTTTCCACAATATCATGTTTCCACTTATAGCTTCCCTGCATGCCAAAAAGTGGATCGCTTGGAGGTTCAATTGACTCGGCTCGAATGAAGTGAGGTCGGCTCTGGCATTGTATATAGGCAAACATGAAAAGCGAAAAAATTTTGCTAAGTAATCGGGTCGCTAGTGACCCGACCCATCATCGGTCGCCAACGACCCGACCTGACTCCATGTTGCTATGATCGCTAGCGACCCACCCACATGGAACACTAGCGACCAAAAAAAATGAATGACAAAAAATGAAATTGATAATGATAGAAGATGCATAAATACATTCAAAGGAAAAGAAGAAAGCTTCGTTTACTCATCTCAAACTCGATCAGTTACAACCGTTCGTCGTTCCGAGTGATTCATCTCTGAGCATCTGATCTTCGAGCAATTCAACCATCTTCCAATGCCTTAATTCATCATCCTAATTAATTCCTTCCATCGCGATTTTGGTTCCAAACCCTAGCTCGAAATTGCAAGCCCTAGCTTGTTGTGGAATTGTAGCCGACCCTATCTTATTGTCGACCTAAAGTTGGTTCGCCACCGATCCATTCCATAGCTTGCTGAGTTTGATTCATGAATCTTCTTGTGCCTTTAAATCAGTTTGAGGTGGTTTCGCTGATTTGGTTTTCTAATTATTGCATTGGTGTAATGACTTGTCGTCAAGTGTCCATTCGCAATGTTGATTACAAGAAGCTCGAGTTGATTACGGTCTAACGGTCGAGATAGCCAATTGGGTCTTGAGTTTCTTCTAGAAATGACATTTGGGTTATGGCCCAATACTTGATGCGTTTTGCTATCTTCGTCCGTTAAACCAAAATTGACTCTGCCCAGTTTTATAGCCGTTATTGCACATCATGCCATTCACTTAGTCGATCTTAATTTCTTCCTAGGACTCGGATTTATCTTTGTTTTCTCATTGCATGTTCGACATTCCTGCGAAGAGAAGAATTTTCCATGTCACTCCGGACAACGGATCCGTTATCGATCGTTGATCGGTAACGGGTAAGTGCACAAGAAGTAGATAGAATGGAAAAACAAATTGACACGGGAAGTTCTTTTCTTCTTCCACAACGAGCGAACTATCTACATGGGATGGAGCGTTTGCAGTGTTTTGAGCACTGAGTTTATCCCATATAGATAACACACCACACTTACACACTTGCCCCAGTTCACACTCAAAATCCGATGCGTCGATTACAAGTTATTGTTTTTCAGAATTCAAGTGTGATAGGGGAAACTTATGAATCTAGGATAGATTTACCTGACCGTTTGCGAATGCGAGTTCTGTTATATAGATGAAGCAGCCATCCACATACCATAAGTCAAGCGGATGAAGCCCGACGCTCTTCGCAGCTGAATCATCATCCACCTTGCAAGCCTAGTACGGTCAATTAGTTTCGGTTGGACCCATCGTGGACCGCGCGCCTCCCAATTTTCGAGTTCTGCTCAATCCACCTAAACGAGCCTCTTTAGTGGTCTCTGCTAAGGTTCTTCACAATATATGCCTACAGCATGGGATTCCCGAGGAAGATGTGCGTTTGGCTACGAATGATGAGTTTTCTCATATGCCTCCCCCGGTGTACACCGCTTGCCACAGATATATGTGTTCGAATGGAGCTGTGCCTCCCTTCAACGATTTTCTACGCAAAACGCTTTCGAACTTGGGTATTTCCCCATTCCAGCTTCATCCGAATGGTTATGCCATCCTTACTTGCTTGCATGTCCTTTTCATGCAAACGTTCAATCGCGCTCCAAATTTCGATGAGTTGCGGTATTTTTTGGCGTTCATGAGGAGAGATGACTATCCCTCTTTGATCATAATCGAAGCTCAGAGGAACCGAAAGATCATCTTGTGATTGCAAAGCAATCTATCACAGTTTAAGACATGGTACTTCTTTGTTAGGTGCCCGAGGGGTTCAATCGCCGATGGACAACAGGGGGTAAGCTTTTCTTTTTCGTTTATCGAACTTTGAAGTGATGTAATAGGGTTTCTAACTAATCGTGTGTCCTTTGAAGTTATTCCAAGGCCGAACAGAGACACGGCTCTTAATGAAATTTTCCAAACTTTAAAGGCTATCAATGCCGTGAAGCGGTGCATTAAAGTCTTGCTGACCGATGAGAACTTGGGCCAATACAGACTGTTGGCTCCGGGCAGGTCCGTCGCTCAAATTGAAGCCCCTTATCCCGGTCGAGCCAGAGTTCGCACAAGACCATCTTATTCTTCACACGATTCTAATGAAGGTTAGGAGATGGAAGGCCCGTCCGAAAGATCACATGATAAGCCCATGAGGAGGAAGAAAACACCACAGCTGGCCTAAGTGGTTTAGCCAGAATGCCTCCCATCCAGGAGGAAATGGAAGAGGAGCCTGCGCTTAGAGAAGACAAGCCCATGGTGGATTCGAAAGAAGAGGAGGAGGAGTTTGAAAGTAGCAGCGGTGAAACTACTACTAGTGATTACTTTTCGTCGGAATCTGCAGGTGAGGACTCGAAGTCTTGCGATGAGACTCCGGGGATGAGTCCCACCCTTCCGGGTTCGCCCCCTTCTGGCAGAAGTGGCAGAGGCAAAGCCCCGGAAACTAGTATACGCCAAGATTCTCCAAGCAAGAATGTTGGGGCGGACCTTGGAGATTTTAGTGATGTTTTTATCGACTTTGACGTGCTCATGAAAGGAGACTTAAAATTCGACACGACGCCTTCCTGTTCGGGCGATATTGCTCCATCATTTAGCCCAGTTCCGCTTATAACAACTGAAGCCAGTCTAATCCCACCTTTGACAGCTGTTTGTTCCGGTTTGTGACGGTGCTTTAGGCGATATTAGAAACACAGCACATTGCACTAGGATTACACTTGTTTCTATTCTCTCATTTCCTCACATATTTGCCTGACTCATGTTGTGTTTCTGAAATCTTTCATGCATACTTTATTCCAGGTATGACGAGAGGGCGAGGCTTCTACAACAACTTTGAGGACTATATCGATTCACAGCGGTACCCAAAGCACTACTTTAGCTGCCACCAAGTCTGGGAAACGGAAGACGAATATAGGTGGAGGAAAGAACTTGAGGCTGAAACCCGCCGCTAAGAGGAGAGAGATAAAGCTCATTCACACAGAGGCAGATATAAGAAAAGACGGTTTTATGAGGAAAGAGATGAGCCGTCGAAGAAATCAAAGTTTGACTACCGCTCCCATCCTTCCGAGCTCGCTTCGAAACATAATTTCGTGGGTCAAGAGGTTCCTATTTCTTTTGCTCCGATCTGCCCCCAATACATGTTTCTTCTTCCTCTATTGTTACCGCTGCCCTTGGCGCATCTCATCCCCACTGGAGTCTGGCCTACACTCTTCCTACGGGCCCTCCTAAGCTTGAGGCGACTCTTCCAGGTTGGTTCCAAAGAGGAGTTAAGTTTGACATGGACATTCATCCCGTTCGCAGGGATTCCTACGTGCCACACCTCCAAGCTATCCCAAATGACCTTGACCAAGTTGAGAAATGGGAGAAGCTCTGCAATCAGCTAGCGGACACAGATAGGAATAATTATCAAGAGATCCTCTCCTTTGAAAATGAGAAAGATGATTTTGAAAGGGCGTTGGCTGATAGGGATGCAAAAATTAAAAAGTTAGAGGAAGAGAAGGAAACGACACTCTTGGAAAGTAAGAGGACCACCAGCCTGATGAAAGAGCTGAAGGAGGCGCATGAGTAGGTCGAGATCGTCTGGAGAGATGAAATTAAAAAGGCTCATGCCGAGGAGGCGAAGTTGAAAGAGGAAGTGATTGCTTGCAATGCTATTATTGAAGCTCAATGGAAGTCAATCGCTGATCATGATCTAATTGTCGTGGGGCACACTAAAACGATCTCTGACCAAGCCGAGACCATCGCAAAATTACAGGCTTAGGTCGCACAACTTAATGTCGACAAGACTGCCGTTGAGGTTGAGACGGCTGCGGTGACAGCAAATTATTTGGACCTCCAGCACGCTTTTGATCGAAAAATAGAGAAGTTGGATGCCACAGTCCTGAATTTTTATGTCAACTCCTTGTTACATCAGGGGAACCTTAGCTACCTCGGTCTGAAGTATCCACGCACTCTTGCCCTTGTTTGGGAAGAAATCTTATCCCGCTTTGCTGAGAGCGGTGACGCTTATACCGATCAAGAGTTGCTAGATGCTTATCTCAATGAGGAGTCCAAGAAGGCGCTTCTTGAGGGTCAGGAGATCCTTCGGGTTGAACGAGAGAGGAAGGCCACTGAAACTGCTTCGATGACTGCCACCGGTGCGCTTAACAAGCCTTCTATCTCTGGCGTGGGCAGACCGTCGGAGAAATTCCACAACCAGCCAACGAGCTCGGGGCTCGATGTTATTCCTCATGTGGTGGAGCCTTCCAAAGAAGGCGAAGGTGATGAGTTTGAGGTCGCCGTTCATGATCCTTCCGCTGGTGCAGGTAACGTCCATGCTTCTCCCGAATTCGGAAGCCTCTATCTTATGCCATAGGAGCAAGAGGAGTTTAATGCTTTCCTTTTTGATCTTATAGGTCTATCCACTCTTCTTGTTGATGCGCTAACTACTTCAGCGCCTGTGCACGCTGCCATTTTCACCTCCTCTAAGATTGTATCTGTTCTTGCTCCAGTTCTCACATCTACATCTAGCTCATAGCCGGGGCCAGAGACCGAGAAGATTGCAGCGCTCCACGGCTTGGACGACCCTTCAGCATCTTTGGAAGGCAATACAACTATAGCTGAAGCTAAGGAGTAGGAGACGCCAATGGAGCAGCCATAGAAGACTCCACAAGATTTAGTTGTCGTTAAGAAGGAAAGAGTGGAGGCGATTAAGGCTTCGAAGAGCTCTTGGAAATCAAAAAACGCAAGGGGAAGGGAGGCTCTTCTGAGAAGATTCTGAGGGAGATGAGGAGATCGCCATTTAAGTGTTCATTGATGTTACCGGCAGCGACACTTCCCCTAAAAAGAGGCAGAAACTACCAACCAAGGGTGGAAAGGGTAGTGGTGGCAAGAGGCGCTGAGCGGACAGCATGAGGATGGACTGGATTTTGGCTTACAACTTGTAGGAAGCCCGGCTTGTATTTCTTTTCAAGTTTCTTTTTGAGTCATTTTGTTCAAGTGCAGAGTCTGCACTTTGTGCCTTGATTGTAGAGTTTGTATTTTTTCTTTGTTGGTTATCATTGTGTGGGTGTGGCCCCCACATGTTGATCCTGTATACAGAGAATCATAAGCAACACAATGATATTTCGGTAGTATTTTCATCTATCTATTCATGTATGCTCTGTGTAATTACACTAGTTTCATTAATTTCTAGTTCTGTGATTACAGCAAAAGTCCTTCGTTCGAAGCAACAGAACTTAGAGATTAACAACACTTAAAGAATTTTCATTTAGAAATCCATAAATCTTTTAATAATTTCTAAAACTTAGAAATTTTTGTTTTGAATTCTTGTTTAGAATTCCACATAGCTTTAATGATTTCAGAAATAATGAAATAACGACTTCAGAAATTTTTGCTTAGGATCCTTGTTAACTTTGAGATGGAGCTTGTGAATTTATTGTTGTTTGGAAACTAATGACATCAGAAATTTTTGCTTAGGATCCTTGTTAACTTTGAGATAGAGCTTGTGAATGTTTTGTTGTTTGGAGTAACGAGACTTGTGGAGTTATTGTATTCATGAGATTCTATCTCAGTATAGGTGTATGCCTCCCAGTTCACAGGGTTGTTCACTCCAAACATTTTTCAAGTATTCGGTGTCTCCGGGCAACGCGAGAAGTTTTAGCTTGAGTGCACTGCTTATGAGATGCACGGCTTTTGGGGCTCCTCGACGCTGCCTATCTCCGGGCAACACGAGAAGCTTGAATTTGGAGCTCCTTGACGTTGCCTATCTCCGGGAAACACGAGAAGCTTGAATTTGGAGCTCCTTAGCGTTGCCTATCTTCGGGCAACCCGGTGAGGAGTTTGAATTTGGAGCTCCTCGGTGTTGCCTATCTCCGGGAAACGCGAGAAGCTTGAATTTGGAGCTCATCGGCGTTGTCTATCTCCGGCCAACGCGAATAGTTGGAATTTGGAGCTCCTCGGCCTTGCCTATCTCCGGGCAACGCGAGGAGTTGGAATTTAAAGCTCCTCGACATTGCCTATCTCTGAGCAATGTGACAAGCTTGAATTTGGAGCTCTTCGGCGTTGCTTATCTCCGGGAAATGCGAGAAGTTGGAATTTGGAGCTCATCGACGTTGCCTATCTCTGGGCAACGCGAGGAGTTGGAATTTGGAGCTCCTCGGCATTTCCTATCTCCAGGCAACGCAAGAAGCTCGAATTTGGAGCTCATAGACGTTGCCTATCTCCGGGCAATGCGAGGAGTTGGAATTTGGAGCTCCTTGGCATTGCCTATCTCCAGGCAACACAAGAAGCTTGAATTTGGAGCTCCTCGGCATTGCATATCTCCGGGCAACGCGAGGAGCTTGAATTTGGAGTTCCTCGGCGTTGCCTATCTTCAGGCAACGCGAGAAGCTTGAATTTGGAGTTCCTTAGCGTTGCCTATCTCCGGGGAACGCGATGAGTTGGAATTTGGAGCTCCTCGGCCTTGCCTATCTCAGGGGAATGCGAGGAGTTTGAATTTGGATCTCCTCGGCGTTGCTTATCTCCAAGAAACGCGAGGAGTTTGAATTTGGAGCTCCTCGGCGTTGCCTATCTCCGGGCAACGCGAGAAGCTTGAATTTGGTGCTCCTCGGCGTTGCCTATCTCCGGGCAACGCGAGGAGTTGGAATTTGGAGCTCATCTGCATTGCCTATCTCCGAGCAACGCGAGAAGCTTGAAATTGGAGCTCCGTGGCGTTGCCTATCTCCGGGCAACGCGAGGAGTTGGAATTCGGAGCTCCTCGGTGTTGCCTATCTTCGGGCAACGCGAAGAGATGGAATTTGGAGCTCCTCGGCATTGCTATCTCCAGGCAACGCGAGAAACTTGAATTTGGAGCTCCTCGGCATTGCCTATCTCCGGACAACGCGAAGAGTTTGAATTTGGAGCTCCTCGGCGTTGCCTATCTCCGGGCCACGAGAGGAGTTGGAATTTGGAGCTCGGCGGAAAAGCTATTTCCAATTCAGAAGCGCTTGCAGAAGTCTTTGAACTCGGCGCTTTCGAATTATGTTTAGTTGTCAGTGATGATTTTTTGTGGCATGCCAAACCTGCAAATGATGTTTTTAGTAACAAAGTTAATAACTTTCTTTATGGTTATGGTGGCCAGCGGTTCCGCTTCGGCCCATTTTGTGAAATAATCTACAACAAATATAGCATATTTGGCTCCCCCTTTTGTTGTTGGAAGGACACCAATCAAATCGATCCCCTATATTGCAAACGGTCACGGGTTGACCATCTACGTCAGTTTTGTTGAAGGAGTTCTCTTGATTTTGCTAAATCCGTGACAAAGATCGCATGTTTTGGCATGATCAGCGACATCGCAGTTTATTGTTGGCCAGAAGTATCTATATCAAAGGACTTTCTTTGCCAGTGTCTGCCCCCCGATGTAGTCTCTGCACTCGCCTTCATGTACTTCCTTCAGGATTCATCATGCTTCATCATCGGTCACACACCTAAGAAGAGGGGTCGAGAATCCCCTTTGATAGAATATTCCGTCCTGTATCATGAACCGCGGCGCCTTTCGAAGTAGCTTCTTCCATTGATTTCGGTCTATTGGAAGGGTTCCCGCCAGCAGATAGTCTTTTATCGGTGACATCCATGTGTATGGTTCCATAATGGTCTCTAGAATCCATTCCATGTCAATTTCATCTACGTTCGGGTTGGTTAGCATTTCAACCAGAACCAATGGGCTTCTCTGGAGCTTGCCAGCTTGGCCAAATAGTCTGCCTTGGTGTTTTGCTCTCGTGGGATGTGAGTTATGGAGTAGTGCTCGACATTGCTTAACAGCTCTTGTACTTTGGACAGGTATGGGGTGAGATTCTCTCCGGGCGCTTGATACTCCCCTTTCACTTGGCACACAACCAGCTGGGAGTCGCTGAATATGTGGATAGATTTTATCTTAAGTTCTTTCACAACCTTCAGCCCTGCTATTAGTGCTTTGTATTCAGCTTCATTATTTGTTGCTGGGAATTCCAAGCGCAAAGCATAGCTAATGGCTCGACCCTTGGGGGTTTCAAACACTACCCTCCTCCCGAACAGAGGTTGTTTGATGCACCATCGACGAAGAGCTTCCATTGTCGTTCCGTCTACGATTGAACTTCCTCCTTATCATCTCTTGTAGTAAATTCAGCAATGAAGTCGGCCAACGCTTGCTCGTTGATTTCTTTCCTTGGGTGGTATGTGATATCGTATTGGCTCAACTCTATATTCCACTTGAGTAACCATCCAAATGAGCCTGGAAGTATGGTCGTAACTTCCGGGATGCAATCAAAAGGCAATACGCTAGCTTCTCCAGCTTTGGGTAATTCTTTTCAGCTCTGGGAATCGTTTGCTAATGTAGCACACGGGTCGCTGGATTCTCGCATCTTCCCGCACGAGAGCCGCGCTCAATGCATGCGGGGAGACTGCTAAATAGATGGACATGTATTCTCCATCCACCAGTTTTGATAAGATTGGGGGAGCTTCCATGTGTCGTAGCAATTCCTCGAAAGCTGTCTGGCAAGCTTCGCTCCATTCGAAGTTTTTCTGCCCTTTCTTCAGTGCATCGAAGAACGGTATGCATTTGTATGTAGCTTTAGAGATGAATTGGCTCGGTGGTGCAACCTTCCCATTCAAGCTTTGAAGTTCCATCTTATTTTTACGAGCTTGGACTTCCCGTAATGCTATTATTTGTTCTTGATTTGCTTTGATGCCTCGACAACTCACTATAAATCCTAAGAATTATCCAGAGGCACTTCGAAGTGACACTTAAGCGGATTGAGCGCATCCTGTATTTGCGGAGTATTTCGAACATTTTGGCGAGATTGTCTAGATAGTTAGCGGCTACTCAGGATTTGACTAACATATCATCCACGTAAACTTCTTATAGTCTTCCCAATCTGGCATTTGAACATAGTATTCACTAGCCTTTGTTACGTTGCCCATGCATTCTTCAAACCGAATGGCATTACCCTATAGCAGTACAGTCCCAAATCGGTGATGAAACTGGTGTTCTCTTAGTCTGGTTCATGCATCAGGATCTGGTTATAGCTCGAGTATGCATCCATGAATGACAACAGCTTATGTCCCGCTGTTACATCCACGAGCTGATCAATTCTAAGGAGCGGGAAGCTATCCTTCGGGCAGGCCTTGTTGAGGTATGCGAAATCAAAGCAAGTTCGCCATTTTCCATTAGACTTCTTGACTAGGACTGGGTTCGATACCCATTCACGGTAGGTTGCATCTCGGTTGAAGCCATTAGCAATCAATTTATCTACTTCCTCCCTCAATGCTTTGGACCTTTCATGGCCCAGGCTACGCCTTTTCTACTTCACTGGTGTGAATCTGGGTTCAATATTGAGTGCATGGCAGGCAATCTCGGGTGACACCACACACACATCGGAGTGTGTCTAGGCAAATACGTCCAGATTAGTGCGAAGGAATTTGGTTAGTTCTGACCGCATCTTGTTTTCAAGGTGCAACCCGATCTTCAGGACCCATGTTAGGTCATCCATACAGACTGGGACAGACACCATCAATTTTGCCGGTGCCGCCCGATCCTCCCCTGAGCTCTTCTTCCTAGGGTCCAAAGCCTTGTCGAATCAGCTATGGTCCCCAAGCCAGGGGCGGTTATGTAGTTGTTATTCGGAGGGTTCATGGATGTGGAGAGTTTTCCCCACATCCTTTCCTTTTTCTTTTCTTCTTGATTCACGCAGCTCCATGATGTAGCATTCCCGGGCGACCATTTAATCTCCTTTCACAATTCCAACTTCATGCTCGGTAGGGAACTTCATCGTAAGGCACCATTGGGCCAATGCTATCCTGAAATCGGCTAACGCGGGCCTTCCCAAGAACGCATTGTATGCTGACATTTCATCCACGATCACAAAAGTCTGAATGAGGGTGACTCGTTGCTCACCCTCTCCAAGTTCTACGGGTAGGTCAATTGTTCCCACCGGTTGCTTAGGTTCTCCGGTAAACCCTTGAATCTTTGTTGGGCATGCGGATCCGCTTTTCATGCCAATCTTCAACTGATCAAAAGTACGTTTGAAAAGTATGTTAACTGAACTTTCACTATCAACCAACACTCGTCGGACTATTGCGGTCCCGATTCCTATTGTTACCACCATTGGATTAAGAGTTGGAGCTTCAATTCCTTCGGTTTGCCGATTGCAGAACACTATGTCATTGCTCAGGACCTTTTGCTGCTTGATCGGAGTTTCATCATCTATTGTTAAACACGATTCCTTTGGGGCATGCTTTAGTGAACTTGCATATCGCTCCATCTCCCCCCAACTTCTTTATGCAGGATATGGTCCCCCAGATATTGTTCCGATAATAAGCCTTTGGTCAGTGTATTTCGATCCTTCTTTGCTAGTTCCAGCTTGATATATTTTTTCTCTAGGAAGTTGAGGGACCATAGCTTGGCTGGGTTTTCATGGCCCTTTCACATATTGTTGAAGTTTGTTGTCTCGGATTAATCCTTCAATGAGGTCCTTAAGGTGGCGGCATTCGTTGGTGTTGTGCCCGTGCGTCTCATGGAAGCGGCATAATTTCCCTGAGCGCTTCTTGTAACATCCTATATTTTCATGACATTATTTATGATATTTAATTAGTTAAATTAAAATAATGTGAAGATTAATAAGTTGAGATTTGATTAGATAAAGGTATCCATGCCATGTTAAGTGGGTTAACTAAAATGAAATAACACTACATAATGTGTTAGGATATGAGAAGGGCAATATGGGAAATAGTAAAACCTTATACCCTAAACTTTTAGGAGAGGGGTAACTCACGTTCACTCACTGTCATTTCACTAAAGCAAATTGCTAAGGACGACCACCATTTCCTATTCTCAAGAGAAGAATTAAAGCTAGGATTCAAGAGAAGAGAAGTAATCAACTAATTCAATAACCAAATCTCACATCTATAATCTCAAAGCTAAGGTGAATAATTACTACATCCCTAATTCTTTTGGTTTTCGGTTTTCGGTTTTATGATTAGATCCGAAACGCTTTTGCTATATTTATGCTATGTTTGATGTTTAAAGATATATATATTGTTGGTGAAATTATACATGTTCATTCGTGTTCTATGGTATGCTTGGCATGAAAACCCTATTTAGTGACATCTGAATACCTTAGAAATTTAAATATAGGTCTGGAATAATATTTTAGAGATGGGTTTTGATTTTCATAATTTTCTGATTTAATATGGATTTTATATTAATTTTCGAATGAAGGGAATTGTTTATTGGGTTATAAATTACTTTCGGCTAAAATAATAATTGTTTGGATTTGAAATTCTAATATGTTAGGTAATATATTAAAATAGATTTTCTAGGATTTCTCCAGATTTTTCCTAAGTCATTTGATGAATATATAAAATTATTTAAGGTACGAGACTTAAAGGTTTTATATATTTAATAAAAGAGAAGGGGCATTTTTGTAATATAAAATGATTATTTAATTTTAGTAATAGGGGCATCACATTTTTGAAAAGTATTTATCAACGAGTGAAAATTTGACAAACAAAGGCAGGTTGGTTGAAAAGTTTCTTTTTTAAGTTTAAAAATAAAAATCACACTTTTTCCATGTTTCAGCCTATACGGCAGCAGACCTTCCACCCCAGACCTTTCATCACAGTCGAAAGGTTAGCTTTCGAATGGGTCAAAGTTCAATGCATAAGGTATCAAATGATTAGTACGTAATGAATCTGAAAGGTTTAAGGTCGAAGGGTTGATGGCCTAAAAGGCTGGAATGTAATTGTTTTATAAATGAAAAGCTTTCGCCTGCTTGACTTTTGAATTTGAGCTTTTGACTTGGTTACTTTCGACCAGGTCAAATTATTTAAAAGAAAGATTTTAGACCTTCCGACGCAGTCGATAGGTTATTGCTGCTTCCACTATTACCTTGTTTTGAAACCTTCCGACATAGCCGAAGGGTTTCTACCATTTTTATAAATGTTTTGTTTTGAACCTTTCGACCCAGTCGATAGGTTTACTTGTTTTAAAACTAGCCGTTTCTCCAATGCTTTCGAAAGGAAGCTTCCGACTTAGGCGATTTACCCTTGTTTATAAAGTATAACCCAAATCTTTCGAAAGGTTGTTTCCAATAAAGTCAAAGGGTTTTAAAAGAAGGTTTCCAGATTAATTTGATTTGAACCTAGTATGCCTTCGGAGGGTTTATGTTTTAAAAGTTTTAGTGCCTTCGAAGGGTTTGTTTATTGAATGGTTTCGAAAGCTTTAAGTTGAATGACTTCGAAAGGTTTAAATGGAAGGTTTTCCAAAGATTTCTAAGGCAATATTTTAAAGTAATTTAAAGAAGGATGTCCAAAGCTTTATTGGTTTCGAAAGGTTTATTTTAATGGTTTCGAAAGGTTTAGTTTCGAAAGGTTTGATCTTTGGTTTTGAAAGAGATAATCTCAAAGGTTTAGAAAGAGGTTCTTTCAATGATTAAATGTTTTCATCAACTAAATTTGGAGTAAAGGATATATATCTAAAATGGTAATATGATTTGAGTAAAGTATAAAGATTATATTCTTCTCCTTGTTTAAATTTGATTTAAAGGTTTAAATCATTTTGAAAGTGTTTTCAAGGAATATTATGGAAGGGGATCCTTAAGTATAAATGACTCAGATATTAGAAAACCAGATGGGACTAGTATGGGATCGCGCTCTATACATTAGCCAATAGCCCCAGCTAATTGTTGTCCAAAATTCCAGTGTGTAGGGCTTTGTCAAGGGTAGACTAAAATTATGTTTACACACAGAAGGAATATATGTTTGTATACAGATAAGTTATTGGTAATCCCGTAAACCATTAGGATCGGGAAGATCTGGGAGATGACTAATTTAGGGACATACAGTCTAGAAGTGAGATATTTAACAGATAGTTTAGACCGTCCTGTTGGAAACTGTTAAACATATATTTGAGGATAGAAAATAAAGAATATGAATATCTAACACTTAACTTTGATTATATTGTCTAGTAGGCCTGAGTCAGCAAAGGTTAAAAAATTTCCAAACAAAACTAGTGTGTTTGAACAGATAGTTCATTGTTACATGATATTTGTGTATGTTTACATAATGTTTACTTCATAGTATCTAACCATTGTGAATGCAGGAGCATAGTATATAGTTTTAGGAAATGTTTTGCAAAGATATGCTTTAGAAGAATGTTGGTGAGGAGAAACCCATTCCGCTGAGCGGCGTGGTCTCTCTTAACATAATTAAACCGGGATGTACAATACTATTCATACCAGGCCTTATGTCTAACTCGAAGTTTATGTTTCCCTTAAACTCTCGGGTGCTCAAAATTGATTTGAGTAGGCTGAGGGGTTAAGGATCTTTTTAGGTTTTAGGTTGTTTGACAAATAAGCTACCGGAGGAATGTAGGAGGCAACGGATAGCTACTTAGGATTTGCTTCTTTTATTATGATATGATGGATTTTCCACTGTATTATTATGTATTAGGTCTAATATGACCATATGACTCTGATCAACCGAGGGGGTATCTTCATACACCTCTCTCGGCGTAATTTGTAATAATTATATTTAATCTGTGCCTGGGAAAACGATTTGGGTTATGTGACGTGAATGTGAAATAATGTGATTTGGAAATGTAATGAATTAATTTTTGTTTTTTTAAAATCTTTGTTTGTTTCATATTCAAGTGCTTCTGATATTATTGATACCATTAACATAGCCATATTTAGTCGCCGGAAGCTAATACTATAGATGACTGCAGCATCTGTAACTTAGTTATGGGCCTCTAGATAGGGGATGTTACAGTTTGGTATCAGAGCATGGTTTATGAAATACTTTAACTAAAAATGATTTTTGAAAACATAATCCTTAGAAATTAGAGTTAAGATCGAGGTATGGTATAACGCTATAGTAACATACTTGTATTTTTATATATATAAGTATACACTATATCTATAGACTCCTATCTTAGTTAGGCTATGCATCTGTATCTCATGAAGTTTGAATACAAATATAGAGGGAAGAAGAAGCAGAGTAAACATCGGAGGAGACAGCACCACCACCAACGGAAATGCCCGACCAAACACTAGGAGAGGTCCCAGTCAAGCGCAAGCTGAAACTGCTGGTGCAGGAGTTCCCCAAGCGGATTTGGGAGTGATGTATTAGTTCTTTTTAATTATGGTGCAAGTTGGAATAGCTGCTAGTGCTGTTGGAGGTAACGCTGCTAGGGGTGGAGCTTAGGAAGTTCCTGTGGTCAATCAGTATGCCCACTTGAGTAGGGATTACATCAGGCTTGGAGGTAAGCCGTTCATTGGTACCGAAGATGTGATTGAAGTGGAAAACTGGCTACTGCATTGTGAAAGAATCTTTGCTGATTTAGGACTAAATGATGCGTAGAAAAGGAGGTTGGCTTCAAGGCAGCTACAGGGAGCGGCCATATTCTGGTGGAATACCATTACTGCTGGAGTTGATGAAGAGACCATTACTTGGGAGGAATTTATGAGAAGGTTTTCAGAGAGATTTATGTCTATAATGGTGCAAGCTGCATTGGTGAGGAAGTTTGTAGAGTTGGAACAGGGAGATATGACCGTGTTGGAGTACACAAGGAAATTTGAGGAATTGGTCCGATACGGGTATGCCTTAGTAGATACCATGATCAGTAGGAATGAAAAGTATATCAATGGCTTAAGACCAAAGTTGATAAGTGCTACTTTGCCGCAGAGACCCTAGTGATGTGGTTGTTGAAATGGCATTAAGACAGTAGCAGGCATTGGCTTGCTTACAGAAGAAGGTGAAAGAGGCTCTGGCAGGACAGGCTGAGAAGGGGAAATTTTTCCATAAAAAGACTGCTCAGAAAGAAGGAGCACAAAAGAAAAGTAAGGCTGAAGTGGTTTGCTACAATTGCAACAAGAAGGGACACTATGCTAACGACTGTCGAGCCAGTAAGGGAAAAGGAAAAGAGGCTGGTGGAAAGAAGAATGTAAGATGCTTTAATTTCGATCAAGTGGGTCATTACAAGAATAAGTGCCTAGAGCCTGCAAGGGAAGGAAAGGGGCGAGTTTATGCTTTGGAACCCACAACCGCAAGGCCAGTTGTGCATGAAAAAGGAAAGGGCGTTTTAGGAGGCTCATTGTAAATCCACAGTATGTCTGTTAGCGTTCTATTTGATATTGGAGCATCTCATTCTTTTATTTCTCGATGTCTGGTAGATAGGCTTAACCTAGAACCCTCTTATTTTGTTACTTCCTTAAGGGTTGCTAATCCGATAGGAGGTTATGCAACACTTGGGATGAGGTGCGACCATTTAGAATTTGATCTACTAGGCCATACTTTTGATTGTTGTTTGCATGTGTTTGATTTTGTGGGTTTTGGGATTATCCTTGGGACGGACTGGCTGAGTAAATATGATGCTAGGATATTTTGCCATGATATAAAAATATCACTTAGTCACCCGGATTGTAGTGATCGGATAGTTTATACCATAGAAAACCCTAATTGTGAAGTGAATGCTTTATTGGGTATTATGGAGTTGGAGGATGAGTTGCATCAAGTCTTTGTAGTTAGAGAATTTGTTGACGTGTTTGAATCGATAACTGGATTACCACCGAAATGAGCTATTGAGTTTCGGATTGATTTGGTGCCTGGAGTTGAACCAGTGAGTAGGCCACCAAGCAGGATGACACCTACAGAGATAAACGAGTTGAAGGTGCAGTTGGTAGATCTGGAAGGCAAGAGTTTTATTAGACCAAGTAGTTCGCCATGGGGAGCTGTTGTTGTATTTGCTAAGAAGCCAGAAGGATCGTTAAGGCTTTGTATCGATTATCGTAAGTTGAATGAGAAGACGATAAAGAACCGATATCCATTGCCGAGAATTGACGATTTGTTTGATTAGTTAAGTGGAGCTAGGGTATTCTCTCAGCTGGATTTGGCGACGGGATTTCATCAGCTTAGAGTGGCAGATAATAGCATTCCTTTGACGGTGTTTAGGATGAGATATGGATCGTACGAATGGTTAGTTATGCCGTTTGGACTGATTAATGCGTCGACATTCTTTGTGGATCTAATGAATAGAATTTTCCTAGAGCCCTTGGATAGATTTGTGTTGGTCTTCATAGATGATATTTTGATATACTCTAAGGATGAGATGGAGAATGAAGTTCATCTTAGGGTCGTGCTTGAGACGTTGAGAAAGCATCAGTTGAAGGCTAAGTTTTCGAAGTGTCATTTTTGGAAGAAAGAAGTGAAGTTCCTTGGTCATGTCGTCTCTGAGAAAGGGTTGTTTGTAGATCCGACTAAGATTGAAGTGGTGAATAATTGGAAGAGACCCGAGACGGTGACCGAGATAAAGAGTTTCCTTGGATTGGCTGGATACTATCAGAGATTTATAAAGGATTTTTCGCGAATAGCTGCATCGATGACTAAGCTTACGCGAAAGGATGTAAAGTTCATATGGACTGATAAGTGTGAGGAAGCGTTCTAGAGCTTGAAACACTTATTGACCCATGCACCAATGTTAGTGGTTCCGGAGGGGAATCAAGATTTGGTTGTTTATACTGATGCTTGTGGAATTGGATTGGGAGCTTTGCTAATGCAGAGAGGTAAAGTGATTGCTTATGCTTCTAGACAGCTCATACCACATGAAGTTGGGTATCCAATGCATGACCTAGAGTTAGCTGCCGTTATATTTGCTTTAAAGGTGTGGAGGCATTATCTTTTGGGAGAGCGATTTGAGCTTTATACCGATCATAAGTCTTTGAAGCACTTGTTCTCTTAGAAGGAGATGAACATGAGACAACAGAGCTGGTTGGAGTTTATTGCAGCTTATGACTTTGGAATTGAGTACACACCCGAAAAAGGAAACAAGGTAGTGGATGCACTCAGTCAGAAACATCAGAATGTGGTATTGGCCATGATTGTCGAGTGGAAAGATTTGGAAACATTATCATCTTGTAGAGTGCAGTTTATATCCGAGGTAGGTTCAAGTGCAGAAAGTACTGTGTTGTCTTGTTTAGAAGTTCGACCGATAATGATTGAGAAGATAGCTTCAAGCAAGAGGAGTATCCAGTTTTGGTTGAACAGATCAGAAGATTGAAAGAAGGAACAGAGAATGATGACCTGAAGGATTTCAATCTTGACAAAAATGGGTAGTTGAGAAAGAAAGGAAGGTTATGTATTCCGAATGTAGGAGACATGAGGAAGGAGGTTTTGGATGAGTGCCATCGTTCGAAGTTCACTATCCATCTAGGAGGAAAGAAGATGTATCAGGATATGAAAAGAAGTTTCTTCTGAGAAGGTATGAAACGGAACATTGGATTGTGTGTTAAGCAGTGCTTGAATTGCCAACAGGCAAAGGCTGAACACCAGAAGCCAAGTGGATTGCTTCAACCGTTAGAGGTTCTGTTATGGAAATGGGATTCGATATTTATGGATTTTATTGATAGGTTGCCAAGATCTAGTAGAGGAAATGAAAGTATATGGGTCATAGTGGATAGACTGACTAAAAGTGACAATTTTATTCCGATAAAGTCAACTAGGACGTTACCTAGTTTGGCGAAGCTATTTATGAAGAATGTAGTTAGGCAGCATGGGATTCCTAGTAGTATTATTAGTGACAGAGATTCTTTATTTACTAACGAGTTCTGGAAAAGTCTACAGGAAGCATTAGGAACCAAGCTCAACATGAGTACCGCTTACCATCCAGAGACTGATGGGCAAACGGAAAGAGTTAACAAAATCTTGGAAGATTTTTTAAGAGCTTGTATATTGGATTTTGGGGGATCATGGGAGGACCATCTTAATCTAGTCGAGTTCTCGTATAACAATAGTTATCAGAATAGTATTGGGATGACACTGTTTGAAGCATTGTATGGAAGACCTTGCAAGTCTCCCGTATGTTGGTTGGAGACCGGGGATAGATTGGTTCTTGGTCCGGATTTGGTGAAGGAAGCTGCGGGGAAGATTGCGTTAATTCGAGCTAGAACGAAGGAGGCTCAATCTAGGAAGAAAAGTTATGCAGCCTAAAGAAAGAAGGATTTGGAATTTTCTATCCGAGATTATGTGTTTATTAAGGTTTCACAGATGAAGGGTGTAATTAGATTTGGGAAGTCAGGAAAGTTAGCACCTAGATTCATTGGTCCTTTTTGCATTATTGAGAGGATCGGGAAACTTGCTTATAGAGTAGGGTTACCGAGTAGTTTGAATGGAGTCCATGATGTTTTCTATGTTTCTCATCTTAGGAAATGTGTTAGAGACCTGGAGACTACCATAGAACCTACAGTGTTAGAAGATTTAGTAGTAGAATCGGATTGGACTGTAGTTAGAAGGCCGATTCAGATTGTAGCTAGCGATGATAAGAAATTAAGGAACAAAACAGTCGAGTTAGTAAAGGTTCAGTGGAGTGCTGATGCTAGAGACTATACTTAGGAAGAGGAGAGTAGGATTAGAGACTCTTACCCTGATTTGTTTGATGGTATGTTTTACCTCTGATTGTTTTGCTGTGTACTTTATCGTAATTTCGAGGACGAAATTATTTAAGGTGGTGAGTCTGTAACACCTCATATTTTCATGAAATTATTTATGATATTTAACTAGTTAAATTAAATTAAAATAATGTGAAGATTAATAGGTTGAGATTTGATTAGATAAAGGTTAGCCGTGCCATGTTAAGTGGGTTAACTAAAATGAAATAACACTAGATAATGTGTTAGGATATGAGAACGAGGATATGGGAAATAGTAAAACCTTATACCCTAAACCCTTAGGAGAGGGGGTAACTCACGTTCACTCACTCTCATTTCACTAAAGCAAATTGCTAAGGACGGCCACCATTTCCTATTCTCGAGAAAAGAATTAAAGCTAGGATTCAAGAGAAGAGAAGTAATCAACTAATTCAATAACCAAATCTCTCATCTGTAATCTCAAAGCTAAGGTGAATAATTACTACATCCCTAATTCTTTTGGTTTTCAGTTTTATAATTAGATCTGAAATGTTTTTGCTATATTTATGCCATGTTTGATGTTTAAAGATATATATATATATATTGTTGGTGAAATTATACATGTTCATTCATGTTCTATGATATGTTTAGCATGAAAACCCTATTTAATGACATCTGAATACCTTGGAAATTTAAATATAGGTCTGAAATAATATTTTAGAGATGGGTTTTGATTTTCATAATTTTCCGATTTAATATGGATTTTATATTAATTTTCGAATGAAGTGAATTGTTTATTGGGTTATAAATTATTTTCGGCTAAAATAATAATTGTTTGGGTTTGCAATTATAATATGTTAGGCAATATATTAAAATAGATTTTTTGGGATTTTTCTAGATTTTTCCTAAGACATTTGATGAATATATAAAATTATCTAAGTTATGGGACTTAAATGTTTTATATATTTAATAAAGGAGGAGGGGCATTTTGTAAAATAAAATGATTATTTAAATTTAGTAATAGCGGCAGCACATTTCTGAAAAGTGTTTATTAACCAATGAAAATTTGACAAACAAAGGCAGGTTGGTTGAAAAGTTTCTTTTTTAAGTTTAAAAACAAAATTCACACTTTTTCCATGTTTCAGCCTATACGGCAGCAAACCTTCCGCCCCAGACCTTTCGTCACAGTCGAAAGGTTAGCTTTCGACAAGGTCAAATTTCAATGCATAAGGTATCAAATGCTTGGTACGTAATAAATTGAATAAAGCCGAAAGGTTTAAGGTCGAAGGGTTGATGGCCTAAAAGGTTGGAATGTAATTGTTTTATAAATGAAAAGCTTTCGCCTGCTTTGCTTTCGAATTTGAGCTTTCGACTTGGTTACTTTCGACCGGGTCAAATTATTTAAAAGAAAGATTTTAGACCTTCCGACGTAGTCGATAGGGTATTGCTGCTTCCACTAATACCTTGTTTTGAAACCTTCCGACATAGCTGAAGGGTTTCTATCATTTTTCTAAATGTTTTGTTTTGAACCTTCCGACCCAATCGAAAGATTTACTTGTTTTAAAACTAGCCGTTTCTCCAATGCTTTCGAAAGGAAGCTTCCGACTTAGGCGATTTACCCTCGTTTATAAAGTATAACCCAAAGCTTTTGAAAGGTTGTTTCCAATGAAGTCGAAGTATTTTAAAAGAAGGTTTCCAGATTAATTCGAATCGAACCCAGTATGCCTTCGGAGGGTTTATGTTTTCAAAGGTTTAGTGCCTTCGAAGGGTTTGTTTATTGAATGGTTTCGAAAGGTTTGAGTTGAATGACTTCAAAAGGTTTAAATGGAAGGTTTTCCGAAGTTTTCTAAGGCAATGTTTTAAAGTAATTTAAAGAAGGATGTCCAAAGCTTTATTGGTTTCGAAAGGTTTATTTTAATAGTTTCAAAAGGTTTAGTTTTGAAAGGTTTGATTTTTGGTTTTGAAAGAGAAGATCTCAAAGGTTTAGAAAGAGGTTCTTTCAAATGATTAAATGTTTTCATCAACTAAATTTGGAGTAAAGGATATATATATATATATCTAACATGGTAATATGATTTGAGTAAAGTATAAAGATTTTATTCTTCTCCTTGTTTAAATTTGATTTAAAGATTTAAATCATTTTGAAAGTGTTTTCAAGGAAAATTATGGGAGGGGATCCTTAAGTTTAAATGACTCAGATATTAGAAAACCAAATAGGACTAGTATGGGAAAAACCATTAGGATTGGGAAGACCTGGGAGATGACTAAGTTAGGTACAGACCGTCCATAAGTAAGATATTTAACAGATAGTTTAGGACAGACCATCCTGATGGAAAATGTTAAACAGATAGTTGAGTATAGAAAATCCAGAATATGAATATCTAACAGGTATTAGGTTAACTTTGATTATATTGTCTGGTAGGCCCGAATCAGCCAAAGATTAAAAGTTATCCAAACAAAACTAGTATGTTTGAACATATAGTTCATTGTTACCTGATATTTGTGTATGTTTACATAATGTTTACTTCATACTATCTAACCATTGTGAATGCGTGAGCATAGTATATGGTTTTAGGAAAGGTTTTGCAAAGATATGTTTTAAAAGAATGTTGGTGAGGGGAAACCCGTTCCGCTAAGCGGCGTGGTCTCAATTAACATAATTAAACCAGAATGTACAATATTTTTCATACTTGGTTTTATGTCTGACTCGAAGTTTATGTTTCCCTTAAACTCTCGGGTGCTCTAAATTGATTTGAGTAGGCTGAGGGGTTAAGGATCTTTTCAGGTTTTAGGTTGTTTGACGAATAAGCTACCGGAGGAATGTAGGAGGCAACAGATAGCTACTTAGGATTAGCTGCTTTTATTATGATATGATGGATATTCTGCTGTGTTATTATGTATTAGGTCTAATATGACCATATGACTCTGATCAACCGAGGGTGTATCTTTATACACCTCTCTCGGCGTAATTTGTAATAATTATATTTAATCTGTGCCTGGGAAAACGATTTGGGTTATGTGACGTGAATGTGAAACAATGTGATTTGGAAATGTAATGAATTAATTTGTGTTTTTTTAAATATTTGTTTGTTCATATTCAAGTGCTTCTGATATTATTGATACCATTAACATAGCCGTATTTAATCGCCAGAAGCTAATACTATAGATGACTGCAGCATCTGTAGCGCTTAGTTTTGGGCCTCTAAATAAGGGATGTTACACTTCTGTTGTTCTGTTGCCTCCTTTTTGAGGGGTTTCCTATACTCTTCAGTTTCATGTATTGCAAGATAAATATTCTCCGGAGTGTCATTCAGGTGGGTATAGTCTCATGGTCCATACTCTCTAAATCTTTTGTTGCTGCTACCGCTATCTTGCCGGAGTTTTGGTTTCTTCTCTTCTGGTTCCCACTCTTCCCAGCAACTTCGTGGTTATTTCTAGGATCGCTTGTGCATTGATTTGTTGTCATGCCATTCTCTTTGGCGTTCATCTGTTGTATTCCAGCAGCTTTTCTTTCCAACTCATGTGTTTCATCTAATCTCAAGAACTGGCTAGCTTTGTGATTGAAGTCTTTCCTGTTGGTGGGTTGCTTCATCTTGATTTATTTCTCGAATTCCATTTCTGGATGGATAGCGCGGACTAATGCCATAAAAACCATGTCCTCATTTGGATTGCTCACTTCGGTCACTACAGTGCTAAATCTGCTCATGAATGACCTCAATGACTCGTTGCGCCCTTGAACTAGTCCGGATAGGGACATGACATCCTTTGGTTGCGCGGCATGAAGCCTGAACTAGTCAAGGAACTTTATTGCAAGTTGGTCAAAGGTAGAGATAGACCTTGGGGGAAGTCTGGTGAACCACATAGACGCAACTCCTTCTAGAAAAATGGGGAAACACCGACAGCGGACGGCTTCTGGAGCATTGGCTTCATCCATGTACCAATTGTACTTGTACAAATGGGGTTTTGGGTCCTTTGTTCCATCGTAGGAAGGAATGGTTGGCATTGTAAATTTGTCAGGGTATCTTTCATTCAAGATCTCGTCGGTGAAAGGGGTCTGACTTGGGGCAGATCCCCACTCATCATCCTTTATGCTTTTACTTTTGTCCATCAGCCGCTTGACCATGTATGCTATATATGCCTCTGATGTCCAGTAGTCCTGGGGTCGGCAGTCAGTCACTACACCAAGTGTTTGGTTCGGCAAACAGTCTTGGCGCGTGGGTTGATGTCTAGGCTCTCCTGTCTTCGAGAGAGCCATTCCTGCATGACCCTGTTGGCTTGCATTTGACCTAACATGGGCGGTTTGGATGTTCTTAGCATTATCGAATGCATCGGCGTCCTCTTTTACCTGATTCCCATGCTCTCCATCTTCCGAATCTGAGAGATTCACAACTATGTTCTCTTGTGGGTTTTTGGCCCCTTGATTCAAATTCAAATTTGGTTGCCTTGCATCAGGTGGGGAATTCTCATTTTCCTCTAAGTTACATCCTGTTGTTACCCTTCTTAATGGCTGCTTTCCGTTTCTCCTATGCAAGCCGGAAATAGAAAAAATTTCTTATTCTATAGCAGTAGCAGGTTCAGGGATAGCTCTTGGAGCGGGGTTTGATTGTAGAGTTACCAGATCATTGAGCTTATCCATTAGAGCCTATTGACTATCTTTCATTCTCTGATTGATGTCTTAAGCCATCTTATTTAACTCATCCCTGGTAACAACTTCATGCTGACTAGATGACCCTAGTGCTTGATTTCCCAAGTTAGCACCATTTACTTCATCCTGTTGGAGGCTAACACCTTCCGCGGCTATTGCTGCCATTATGGATCTTACAGAGATAGTTCTTATTCTTCCAGGAGCCATTGACTTTAAAACAGTGAATTCTTTAAGCAAAGACTGCAGATCTAACCTTTGGACCCATGGGATCCAAAGTAGATAGCTAGATCTGGATCCTGAGTTGGATTCTTAGTGAAAGCACCAAAATATTGACCCAAAAAATGGACCAACACCCTGGGTTGAGTTTTAAAGCACCAGCCATGTTCTGACAGAGCAATATCACAGATAACAGGCAAAGAAAAAGAACATTAAAAGAAAGAAGATGGAGATTTTTTATAGTGGTTCGGCTATTAATGAAGCCCACGTCCACTTTATATTTTTACTATAGACTGATTGTTGTTACAAGAGTCGTTTGATTACAAGGCTTTGTTTGTTTTCTATCTAGATTGAATCTCCAAAGCTAGAATTCATTGGAGAATCACAGCGAACTCCCTTGGAGATTGTAGTGAGATAGAGAGTGAAAATAATAATTCATGCAGAGCTTCAGCAACCAGTCCGGAGAAGATCCTCTTTATGTTGCAGGTGGCATGGTATTTATAGAGGTTGGAGAGTTTCTAGGCCAGGGCTGCCATCATCAGCTCACAGGTAGGTTACAGGCGACCAAGGAGGCTTTGGCTCGCAAAACGAGCCAAAACCATGGGCCACTGGCGACCCATGGCCTATGGGCCGTTAGCGACCCATAGACTTGGTTCGTTTTGCGGACCAAGTCTTGCCTCTTTACTTAGCATTCCATAACTTGTTTGCCCGAAGTCTTGAGGAAGGGCATGAGTCTCCGACGATCCGGCTACTTAGGATTTTTCTGGAGTCTGGAATTAGAGATGTTTCCATAGACCTTCATCGTTGTTGTTGCGTTTCGATGTCAAATCACTAGCCGTTTACGTTCAGCTACTGATTAGGCCACAGGAATGCCAGTCTCTCGGCTTCGTTGATCCCAGTCGTCGCCTAAATTGTATAACTTGGCCCTTGTCGATCCCTAGTCTTAGCTTCTCTGGTTATGCCCCGAACCATCCTGTCTACACAAGGTTGTCCTCTTTTCTGTTGGTATCTACTGGGTTAAAAACATGGATAACACCTAACACATACTGTAAACTCTTTTAAAATTCACTAGTGAACAAAGCATCTCTATCACTGACTATGCTACTAGGAACTCCATGTAGTCTAAATATGTTCTTCATGAACAACTTAGCTAAAACATGTGCCGTCTTGGTTGACTTAACTGGAATGAAATGGGCACTCTTGGTCAACCTTTCCACTATAACCCATATACTTTCATTTCTTCTATTTGACCTTGGCAACCCATCTATAAAATCTATGGATATCATATCCCAATTCCATACTGGAATCTCTAGAGGTTGAAGCAACCCATTTGGTTTTCGATGTTCAGCTTTCACTTGTTGACAGTTCGCACACTGCCTAACCCAAAGGCCAACATCCCTCTTTAAACCTTCCCAATATAAGCTCCTCTTCATATCTTGGTACATCTTGGTCCCTCCGGGCTGAATCGTAAACTTGGATCGATGACATTCCCTAAGAACTTCTTTCCTCAAGTTCTCAACATTTGGAACACATAATCGTCCCTTCTTTCTCAACCATCCTCTTTGGTCAAGACAAAAATCTTTCAGATCTTAGATCTCGGTTCCAAACTCAAGCCTTCTGATCTTCTCGACTAATAATGGATCCTCCCTCTGCTCAGAAGCAATTCTCTCGATCAACACTGGTCGAACTTCTAAACAGGACAACATGGCAGTACTCTGACTAGAACTAGCAGTCAATCTTAACTGCACACTACAGGTAGTCAAAGCTTTTAAATCCTTCCATTCTGCCAACATAGCTAACATCACAGTCTGATGTCTTCTGCTAAGAGCATCTGCTACTTTATTACCTTTCCCTGGAGTATACTCTATACCAAAATCATGAGCAGCTAAAAACTCCAACCACCTCTGATTTCTCATATTCAACTCCTTCTAAGAGAATAAGTACCTTAAAGACTTATGATCTATGTATAGCTCAAATCTCTCCCCTAAGAGATAATGTCTCCAAATCTTCAATGCGAAGATCACAGCAGCTAACTCCAAATCATAAGTAGGATATCTCACTTCATGCAGCCTAAGCTGTCGTGAAGCGTAGGCAATCACTTTACCCTTCTACATCAACATAGTCCCCAATCCAGTTCCACATGCATCAATATATACCACCAACCCTTGGTTTCCATCTGGAACTACTAACACTGGTGCATTGGTCAACAAATGCTTCAACTTAAGTAATGCTTCCTCACATTTGCCGGACCAGATAAACTTCACCTCCTCCCTGGTTAGCTTAGTCAAAGGCACTGCTGTCTGTGAGAAATCCTCAATGGATCTCCGGTAATAGCCAGCAAGTCCAAGAAAACTTCTAATCTCAGTCACCGTCTCTGGTCTCTTCCAATTATTAACAGCTTCGATCTTATATAGATCGACTGACAACCCTTCTCCGAAACCACGTGATCAAGAAACTTAACTCTTTCTTCCAAAAGTGACACTTGAAAATTTTCGCTTTTAGCTGTTGCTGCCTCAATGTCTCAAGCACTACTCTAAGATGGTCTTCATGCTCTCTTTCATTCTTAGAGTATACCAAAATGTCATCTATAAACATCAACACGAATCTATCGGAATACACGATTCATCAAATCCACGAAGAAAGTAGGTGCATTCGTCAACCCGAATGGCATTACTAACCACTCATACGAACCATACCTAGTTAGGAATGCTATCAAAGGAATACTTCCCTCTACCACTCTTAACTGATGGCAACCCATTGCCAAATCCAATTCGGAAAACACTCTGGCTCCACACAATCGATCAAATAGATCATCAATTCTCGGCAAAGGATACTTATTCTTGATCGTCCTTTCGTTCAACGTACGATAGTCGATACACATCCTCAGAACCCATCTGATTTCTTTATGAATACCACGGTCGCTCCCTAAGGCGAACTATTTGGTTTAATAGAATTCCTTCCTTCTAGATCCACTAGCTGCATCTTCAATTCCTTAATCTTAGTAGGTGTCATCCCGTTAGGTGGTCTACTCACAGGTTCAGCTCCTAACACAAAATCTATTCGAAACTTAACAGCCCGCTTCGGTGGTAGTCCTATGATTGGCTCAAAGACATCTGTAAACTCTCTTTCTACTCGAACCTGACTTAGCTCTTCTCCCACTTCCATTACATTTTGCAAAGCACAACTACTCCAGTCAGAATTCTCTATTGAGAATATAATTCGATTATTACTGGCAAGATGTCTTAGTGATATCTCCCCATCCTTGCAAAATATCCTAGCCTCATACCACCTCAACCAATCCATACTCAAAATGATTTCGAAATGTATGACATCGAAAACATACAGACTGCATGCAAACTTATGACCTAACAAATCAAGTTCTAACTGGTCACATCTCATCCTCGGAGTTGCATACCCTCTTATTGGATTCACAACCCTTAAGGAAATAACAAGGTATTTGGGTTCTAAGCATAACCTATCAACAAACACTGGGATATAAATGAATGTAATGCACCGGTATCAAATAGTATCCTAACTGGTATACTCTGAATCAAAAATGTACCTTCGATCACAGTCTTTCCTTTTTAAGCTGCAGTCGGCTTAGCAGATGATGGTTTAACAATAAAACCTTCCCCTTGTCCGCCCTAACTGGCTTTGGACACTGATTCTTATAATGTCCAACTTGGTCACAGTTTAAGCACTTCACATTCTTCTTATCTTCAACCTTCTTCCCCTTGCTTGACCGGCACTCATTTGCAAAATGATCCTTCTTGTCACATTTGTAGCAAACAAAATTAGCCTTTGCCTTCTTGGCAGCATCTCCCTTCCAGGCTCCCTTCTTCTTAAAGAATTTTCTCTTATTTCCCTGAGAAACATGGGTTTCAACTGGCTTCTCTTTAGCACAAACAGCAAGCATCTCCTTATAGAGAATTGCCATCTCCACAACCACATTACAAGGTCACGGATATGTGTCAGGGTCGCCCTAGCAAGCTATGGTCCCAAACCCCGAATGGACCTCTCATTTCTTCTGATGTCAGTGTCTACAGTAGCATACCCATATCGAGACATCTCATCAAACTTAGTGGCATACTCAATGTAACGATCACGATTTTTCGACGCTCGAAAGTCAACATTAATACATCCACTGTATCAAATGCTGCGCAATCGAATGCCGGAAAACCGAACCATTAGGGTTAAAAAGAAGAGGTAGAAGAAGACAGAATAAAACGAAAGAACAGAAAACAGAAACAATATTAGAATCTCACATTCGCAGCAGAACAATATATAATAGATAATCACTAGTCTTTTAAACAAAGAACTATATCAGTTTATACATACATCAATCAGAGTCAATATACAACTCAATACAATAACGGGCAGTTATATAAACTTGTCCTCATACAGAATACATAGCGGAAATAAATAACAAGTACGGTAGTACGCTTCGCCATCCAGCTTATCCCCAAAGCTCCAGAATATCCAGAATATCCTGATAAAAATAACTCTTGGCTGCCCGTGTGGAAAATTATGGGCACCCAGAGTTTAGAAGGGAACAATAAACTCCGAGTCAGTCATGGTGACTGGTGTGAGATCGTAAAACAGTTATTTTCACAAAGAAAATTAAATTAATTCGCAATGCTTTTGGAAAATGAAACTACCATAAGACCTCCCGCCCCACACACAATGCAAACGCAGAATTGGAGGAGATTTCTTCTTATGATAGTCAAAGATGCTTACTACGCAAAATCATTTGATTATTATTATTAATGTCTAGTGTAGAAAACATTTCGAAAGTATAATATTAATCTTAGCCAGCATAGGCATTCCGCACTTATGCCTACTATAGCTACTATGTTCAATAGCAGGTTACCGCCACATTCCATAGCAGGTTATACAATTGCAATCGTAAAGGTTCGTATTGTTTCTTTGGATTTTCCAACAAATGGTCAGGCTAAGGAACTTCCTTTCCTACTGCCGAATTGGATCGCCTCTGGCTGGACGTCCCGAGAGACAAACTGCTCTCTGCCAACAAAGCCGGGTTACCCCTGTAACAAGGTAACTCACGAATATGCCATCCCCCGGTCCTTTGGGACCTTTATCCGAGCGCTCGGTAACCAACATCACACATAATAAATAAGGTGTGTCCACATGAGTAAGTATCTGGGATCCATACCATGATACCACCCCTTTCCAGAAGGAAATGACATACCCTAAAGGGCGCGACCCTTATAACCTTGCCGCAACATTCCTGTTTCGACCATTTCTGGGTTGTTGAGGCCCTGACGAAGTCTCGTCCACAAAGCTATGCTTTTTCACAAAGCCACGCTTTGATCACAAATGATCAATAAATGATCATCGTTACAGCAACACTCAGCATGCCACATTACCAAATTGGGAATATATCGCTGATAAATTTCAACTACATAACCTCTGAGCTCGTACGTCTCAGAGAAGGGTGTTAAGCTAAGAGAATAAATTCTCCGCCACCAACAGAAATGTATTTGAAAGAAATCAGCTTTATATCTCAAAACGTAATGTCAGACACGTAACCATACAAGTCTGTTCCGGGTTCGAATAGAACCGAAGGCACTTCCGAAGAAGCCCTTGCAATCCGGATATTCACAATCCCGATAAAACTTCCCATCACAAAGGAAATCTCTATACCGTAGCTAACGGTGCAGAGACAATCGATAGGTCATCCTATCGTTTTCACAAATACCCGATCTTCATCACCGGTCTTCAATACGATCCATATCATCGTATTATTATTCGGAATGGGTTATCTGACATAAAGGTCCTTTCCCGGCTAAACCGAATAATAAGTGTTTGTTTTAAAAACAAATTCAAGTACCATTTCAAAGGCAATATTGATAGTCGGTGATTTAACTATCAATAATATTCACAACAATCATCAGATTTAAATAATTTTCCCAAATTATTTATTTTCAAAATATCTTCACGAGATATTTTGTTTTTTCCACACTTCACATTTGAAAACCAATTTCAAATCACAAAATGGTCCATTTAAACCAATTTAAATAAATCCTTATCGATTTATTATAAATTTACATTTCAAATCTGTAAATTTATTTCCACACTTCATCACTTTGAAAACCGATTCAAAATCAAAATTTTCTCACACTTTAAAAATAAATCAATGTTTATTTTTAAAAACAAATTTCCCTTTTCTTTATAAATTCTATTCGGAATTTACATTCTCAAATATTCACTTTCAACACCAAATCGACTTTCAAATTGATTTCTCAATTTTATTTCAAACTTCAAATCAAATTCCAAATTGATTTCTAAATTTACTTCAACACCGAATCAAATTTCAAATTGATTCTAATTTTAATCCCAAATACCAAATCATTTTACAAATCTATTTACAAATTTATTCTCAACACCAAAAATCGATTTTCATTCAAACACCAAATAGATTTTTATATCGATTTCCCAAAGATTTATTTCTTCAATACAAAATCAATTATCAATTGGACTTCAACAAATTTATCACTTTTAAAATAAATTCCTTTATATTTTCCAAACCATTTAAAATTCTATTTCAAATAAATTTTCCAATCTTCCGAATAATACTATTCAAAATTCATTTAAAAAAAACTTTTCCCATATCTTGGAATTTATTCAATAAGATTTCGACAATCCATTTTAATACTTTAAAATTCCTTCTTTCAAATAAATTCAATTCTTAAAAATAAATTCATTGAAAGTTTTCCATTTTAATTTCAAAATCCAATTTATATTCATTTCTGGTATCCAACGATACCAAAAATACATTCGGCTAAATTTTAGCCTTCACAATTTCAATTATCAATAAATCATCCACAAATTACCAATAAATCACATCATTCACATATGGAATAATATTCATACAATTTGAGGAATCCAGTTGGATCCCTCCAACCTGTTTCCCTGCATCCACAGATGTTAGCACAATACCAATTCCACTTCAAGGTGGAATATCGCGGTATATGGGATTTATAAAATATCATCCGCTTACTAACGGCGCAATAGGGTCTCATCCGCTATAAAATTGCGGGAAATCAACAACTGCAATATATACATATGCCAATATATATATATATATATATATATATTGCTATATACTACTATATACATACATAGTATCACATCCAAACAGTCAAACAATCAATCAATAACTGTAAACTCAAATTTTCCTTCGAGTGAGAAAATCTCACCTTCGCTTTTAATTTGCAATCCCTTTTTCCAATTTGACCATTTCTTCTAGGTTTCAAACCTTGTATAAATAATTTATACAATTCATAAATATTCGAAATAAATTGAACAAATCTATTTCACTTGATAAGTGTAAATTTCCCAGTGGTTTTATTTTGAACAAATTTTCCTTTTAATAAATTTAATTTGCCAATGATTTAAACTTTAAACCAATTTCTTTTTAATAGATTGATTTAACTAAAAATTAAATTTAAAGCTAAATCCCTTTTAATAAATTTTCTTTAAGTGACAAATTAAATAAGTTTATTGGCTACATAAATCACCTTAATAAATCATTTTTAATATAACTTAGTAAATTAAAATATTTGTATGCATATTTATATAGATACATACATATTTATTTTCTGATTTCCTATATACAGTTAAATTAAATTAAATTAAGTTAAGAACAACTCAAAATTTCAAAACTGCTTATCATTTAAGATTCCCTTTACTGTAAAAATTATATTTCAACCTAAAAATTTGCTCCCATACTTTAAAAATAAATCAATGTTTATACCAATTCCAAAAGTTTTCTTTCTTAAACCTTTTACATTTTCAATCTATACATATATGTATAGATTCAGAACAGCATTGTTTTGTATCCGGTGTAAATCAAAATCCTACCTACAACAGTAATTCGCAAATTTGAAAAAAAAATCGACATACCCAAATCGCGACCTAGCTGTGCTCGAATGAAGCACCACCCCGAGTCGCTTCATCTCGCCAGACCGACATTGTTGCCATCGCGAGTTCACATCTGACACTTCCACTCGCTCGAACTCAGAGACGTCAACCCAAAACCCTAGCTCGCATCGATGCCAGATCGCCACGGCCTCGAGCCCAATTTGAGACATCGCGCTGCCATCGCCTAGCCTCGACCTCGACTGCAAAGTCGATTAAGATAATCGCGACCTCGATAATGAACGCGACCTCGCTTCCTTTCCCCAAAATCTCAATTCGAACGAATGGAGGAGGGCTCGTGGTTTTGATGTAAACGAGAAAGGGTTTCGTTTCGATTTTCTTTCGTTTTGAAGCTGCGGCCATTAATATCTTTGTTTAATTTTTATTTCGAACTGAGGAAGTTGCGTGATCTTTTAAAAAGAAATGGGGAGGAGACAAGAGAACTTGTTTGCACGATTCCTTTACGTGATCTTGAACGTGCTTGCCTTACTTTGCCACAGTATTTTGATGGAAAGGCAAAGTACTGATATTTGACTATATTCGAATTTAAATTTCAATTGAATTCGATTTAAAATTTCAACGCGTTTATGTGTCGTACGCTCACATAACAACTCCGAAAAATACGAAATTTGAAACTCAGTAATAATTCAATATTACAGACCCAATGGAACTGGTTTCGTCGAATTCCGAGACTGTGCCTCGGAAGGCTATTTTTAAATATCGATTCGAACGATAAAATTTCAAAACTGATCAAATCACTTTCAAACTCGATTCTGAAGCTTATATTATCTTCAGTTTTATCAATATGAATTTTAAAAGCTTTAGAAATATTTTTCTTCAGCTTAAAATTGAAGATTCAAATTTTTATTCAACTTTCAATAGATTAAATAATAGAATTTAATCGCCAATTTATTCTGATAATTTGAAATTCAGGTCAAACCATCATTCAAATATTTAAAATAAATTAAATATTTTCAATTTAAATTGTTCAAAATTCTGGGTCGTTACACTCGATAACTGAAATCCTCCCTGAACTAGATCCATAAACTTTCTCATCAATGCCGACTTAGCAACCTCAGATAAAGACCTCTGTTCAAATCTCCTTCTAAATTCAGCCCATGTAACTCTTCCTCTAGAACTCCGATAATAACACTATTCCACCAATGAAGTGCCGACCCTTGCAATTGTCTAGAGGCCAACCTTCTCTTCTGCTCATCATCCAAACCCAAATCAGCAAAGATACGCTCACAATGCAACGGCCAATTCTCTGCCTCAATAGCATCCTCCGTTCCCATAACCAGTTTTCCACCAAGACTAGTGTAATCTATGCTCAGCTTAGCGTAATTATTCCCAACTGGAGCCACATGATTAGCTCCTCCAACATTACCAGCAACTCCTACTTGCATAAAAATGATGAAGAATGATGCATCACCCCCATATCTATTGGTGCATTTCCAGCACCCACATTAGCATCATATTTTTGGTTAGCATTAGTCGGTCGACCTTGGTTCCTCCTGGTATTAGGTCGAGCATTTCCATTGGTTATGATGCTTCCTCCACCTAGATTTCCTCTTCCATTTCTTGCTTCCATATCTTCTTTCTCATAAATCTACAAACGAGCCTTAGTAAAATAGGGAAGAACGGTCTAAGAGAGAGGGGAATACGTACTTATATAAATCTATATATTAAATACAAGTACGATACTATAGTGTTATCCCAACCCCGATCATATTTCCGATTTATTGGATTATATTTCAAAATGCTTTTAGGTTTAATTTCTTTTAAGTTTCATAAACTATGCTCTGATACCAACTTGTAACATCCCCTTACTTAGAGACCCAAAACTAACGGCTACGGATGCTGCAGTCATCCATAGGTATTAATCCTCAACGACTAAATACGGCCATGTTAGATTCATTGATACACGGAAATACATGAATATGGAAAAAATTAAAATATCAAATAAGATCACATTCCATTTCAAAACATTTTCAATTCATTACATGATCCCATAATTGTTAACCACGTTCAGAGAAAATATATTTATTACAACATATGCCAAGAGCGACATATGAAGATGCCCCCTTGGATGATCAGAGTATATATAGGCAATTTAACATCTTTGCCATTACATCAACAACACGGCGAAATCAAAATAAAAAGAACTCTAGATAACTATCATGCCTCCTATATGCCTCCGAACATTTATTCGTCTAAAGAGGTACCTGAAAACCTTAAAATCAATTGAGTACCCGAGAGTTTAAGGGGAAAACATAAACTTCGAGTTAGACATAAAGCCTGGTATGAATAATAATCTACCATCTCAAAACATTTAGATATCTAGTGAGACCACGGTGCTTAGCGGAACGGGTTTTCCCCTTACTAGTGTCTAAAACCTTTATAAAACCATATACTGTGCTCCTGCATCCACAATGGTTTAAACAATTTAAAATATTATGATATTATGATATGCAAAACAAGTGAATCAATTCTGGATTACCCATACCCATTCATTTTGACTACCTATCTCCGTTATAGTTTCTAGGATTACCATTAACCTAATAGTTTTCATGGGCTAACTAATAACCGGTTAAATGTTTAAAACTCCCTGTCCAATTACATAGTTTTCATGGGATAACTAAGAACCTATTGGCCCCTACCAATATCTTTAATGTTTCATGGATTCTCCCTAAACCTATTGGTAACTACAATATCTTTTCTCTTATCCTAGTTTTCATGGGTTGACTAAGAACCTATTGACATCTGTCAGTATCTTAATCCAGATATAGGTTTCATGGGTTCACTATAAACCTATTGGCCCCTGCCAATATCAAATCATAGTTTTCATGGGCTAACTATGAACCTCTCTTTCTGACATCTTCAATTATACATTGTTTTCATGGACTTACTACGAACCTATTTCCCTACCAATATCTTTTCCTATACGCAGTTTTCATGGGCTTACTGAGAACCTATTGGCCCCTACTAATATCTTACTTTAATGTTTCAGCATCCTATATTCTGGTTTCCGAGACCTCCTGGATGCAGTTCTACTCATTCAGGAGTTAACTTAATTTATATCCATTACTGGGTTGACCTAGTTGGTTATTCTGCCCTTTCCCAAAATACAGTTTTGGGTCCATTACAGTGTGAATATATGCATATATGAAGAAGAAGACATAATAACTTGGTTAATCCCTTTAATCTATTAATCAAAGAAAAATTCTTCAAAGACTTCTTTTCAGAACACTTTATTTATTTATGCCATGGTTTTCCTTTAAAATTGAGATTGGGTTATTTGCTTTGAAAACTAAGGCTTTCGAAACCTTCAAAACCTTGCTTTCGACCTCACTGGATGGCCTCCTTCGAAAGCATATAAATCTTTTTTCAAAACATTAGATCTCTGCCTTTCAAAATACTTTAAAACTTATCTTTCGAAACCTTTCAAATGTAATAAAGTATTACTTAATAACTCTTAGAAGTATAGCTTCGAAACCATTGAAAGTACCCCTTTCGAAACCTTTGGAAGTATCCTTTCCAAAACCATTGAAAGTCCCTCTTTCGAAACCACTGGGTTTATATTTAAAAATATCATTTGGGTCAAAGTGAATATAAACGAAATATCTCTTTAGAAACCATTCTTTATCATATAAAAGTATTGAGGAAACTTGATGGCGTCGCCACCATCCCTTTCGAAAGCTTCAAATCATTTAAGAAAAACAGTGAAGGATAGCATCGAAACCCCCTTTCGAAGCCATTGCTTTCGAAACCCTTGGACTCTTTCAAAAGCATTTAGGAAGTGGCTTAGAACATCTTTAAAACAAACACCACCCTTTGAAAGCATTGATGACTTCAATACACTCAAAAGGCAAAAGAACGGCATCATGGCTTCGACTAGGTCGGAACCACTACTGAAAGCATCATTTTTTTATAAGTAAAGAAACCCATTCGAAAGCTTATACTTTAAAAAATAAGATGGCAACCCCTTCGAAACCCTTTAGAAAACCTCTTTCGAAAAAATATTCTTCAACTCCTTCAAAGGCTTTAATAAAACAAAGGCAGGCGCTTCACTTTTTAAAACAAATAAAGGTATCGACCCCATCGGAAGCAATGCTTTCGATACCATGCCTTTTGCCTTTCCTCCAATCCACTATGTACCATCTAAGTGATACCTTGTTTATTGGTTTCGGCTTAGTGGGGTTTCGACTTGATTGAAGGCAGAAGCTCTGAGTCGAAAGGTACTTCTACTAGAGGCGGAACCCGCTTTTCTGAGTAAAATCCGATTAATGCCAATTAAAGCAAAATTTTATCTAATTAACCTGCTACGTGAGAACCTGTGATTGGTTGCCTCAACTTTTCAAATTCTTTAATAAAATAACCACCGCTTAATTTTCAGATCTAAACCAAGGTTAATTTAGCAAATAAGCCTTTCCATTAAGAAAAACCAATTTTGCAAATGAGTTCGTCTTCTAAAATAATTTAGTTCTCATAGCAAATCACTTAGCAAAAATCCTCAAAAATTGCAGAAAATTCACTTTCATCATGTTATCTAACATATCAAAATTACAGACCCAAATTCTCAATATATTTCTGAAATAAATTTCTAAACCCAATTAACCATATTTTACTTTGAAAATTCATAATAATCTTTCCATAGCTTGGAAAATTATCGAAATTAAAACCCAACTCCAAAATGTTTTACGTAACATAAAATTTTCCATGGCATTCAAGAATCAATATCAATTGGTTTTTCACTAAAACCGCATAAAACCTCATTTAAACAATCTTGTTTAAGTTAAACAAATTATAATTCAAGTATATCATCACCCAAAACATCATAAAAATGAATTTAATCTTAAATCTGAAATATATGATCATAAAACAAAATAGAGATTGTATCTCGTAAGACCACGCGCCATTAAACACGGACGTTTTTTATCTTACAATAACCAAACCATTTCTATTATAAAATCCAGTGATAAGATATAATGTCTAAGATGTGAAATAAAATAATCGCATAGCTACGATGCATGTGAGTGTACTTCACAACAATAGTAGGTATACAATCACAATCGCTAAGATGTGTACGCTAATTGTGTAGGATTCCACGTAAATCTTCTCGTATCAAACTTGACTCCGATCTATTACATAAGGATCGGAGATATCCATCCAATGTAACATACATCCCTAGTGAATGTACCATAGGAAATACTTAGTTGGCCAAAGTAGCCAAGTGCATCGCTCTAGCATGCATATCTATAAGTAACTCTAGGATGGAGTCTCATGCACCCTCGTGGGTTGCTAACCCAATGGCCATGCATCCTATCTCTGGTTTTAGTCATATCCGCTGGTAAGGCTACATCCGGCATTCCAGCACATGAGTCACCGCTCAAATAGGTCTTCCACGCGAGCTCCAACTCAAACAGATCTCGGAACCAGACATGGATTCCCATATATCAACAGATCACGGAATCACATATAGATTCCTCAATTGATCTCGAAATTACACATGGATTCCAATATCTCAACAGATCTAAAAATCACACATGGATTCCCACATCCTGAACAGATCACGAATAACTACATGTGTTCAAGCATCTCAAACAGATCTCGAATCTCCACATAGATTCCAACATCTCGATACAATCACAAACCAATCACGAACCTCTTCCAAAGCATAGAACACGTATATGGTTTTGGAGTGGTTACGATTTCAAGTCATCTCATATAAGTACCCTCCCCCGCTTCCGGATGCTCCAAAACAAATCGATCTATTTTTCGGTAATTTCAAATCTGGTTTTATGGTAAATAAAAAGACAATACATAAAAATAGAGATCTCCTCCTAACCGTTTAAGTGGAGGGATTTCCTTATCATTTGTCCTAGAAGAGCAAAACGAGCTTATACGTACAATATAGCATCACCGAAGATAACTGTACCATATAATCCCCGTATTTCTTCTAAATATTTCTAGAGTATATTTGGTCAAATCAAATAAAATTGAGAATAACCGCATACAGGTAACTAAGCCCCATATACTATCTATAAGTAAGAACACACAAAGCACGATCGAGACACATAAGCACTATCAAGTCATATAAACGACTTCCAATCCCCTTTTAATCAATCTTCCTTTATTAATTAAAATCCTTTATTATTAGTAGAACTCATTTTTACTCAATAACTATTTATAAATGAAACTCCATTCACTAATTAAATTCCTCTATTTAATTAAAGCATCACTATTCAGTTCAACACATTTCAATACTCTCAAAAGTATTCATATACTTATCTCAACCTTATAAGTATATTCAAAAATCAATTTCAAAGGACTTAAGACAAATGTTACTCCAAAAACTGTCACTATAAACCTAAAAAAATTTAACATATAGTTATCTTTAAAATGTTCTTTTCAAAGATCTATTTACATTCATAAGTATAATCAAAATGACTTAAAGGCGAATGTTACTAAAACATTGCCACAAAAACTCAAAACTAATCCATACCTATTATTCTCTTTAAAATCCCATTATTAAAGGCCTAAGTATTCTCTAAAATCATTTAACAATATTTTACCACTATAAAATATTATTCAAAGGTTTGCTAAAACATTATTTACAATAAACCCAAAAACCATTTCACTTAATCGTTATCTTTAGAACTCCATTTTAAAGATCTAATCACTTTTTAAAAGTATAATTAAATGGGTTAAAACAAATGTTGCACTAAATATGATACTATAAACCCAAAATCACTTTTGTACGTGCCATTTACTTTGAAACATCCATTTAAAGCTCTATGTATTTCTCCACTTATTAAACTAGGCTATATACCTTTGTAATCAATTTATAAAACAGTCCATTATAATATAAGTGCTATAATCTAAAAACTCCTTTATATCCTATTACAAAAACTGAATTTCCTTTTTGAAACTTCTAAATATACTAAAACACCTTTATATATATATACACACATACATACATACATACATACATATACTCAGTTAGTTATAAAACTAAGATATTTAATAAAATACCATAAACCATTTGTAAAATATTATAATATAAAAGCTTTTTATTTCTTAAATAAAATCTTTAACAAGTTTCTAAAATCATGTATGTACTAAAAATATATTTTAAAATACTTATACTATATTTTAAAAACATTTATTTAAAAACCATGAAAACCTGTTTTATACTTTAAAACCATCTCTTTAGAAAACCATAAATGATTTCCAGTAATATATTTAAACCTTGATATTTTTCCGATAATAAGTACGCTTACAATACTTGTTATAAATACGAAGAAGCCCTATGATTTCTTCCAAAGTTAACTTTAAACCGCCGATCAAGGTGATTTCAAAGTGCATCTATCGCGACCTTTTCTCTTCTAATATTCGCTTCTAATATTTACAACTTCCATTTGGAATTTCCACAAATGTCTAAACCAATTCCTTTATATTAAACACACCAAAACGTGTGTAGCCAAACATATATACATATATATATTTCCACAAGATATCGTAATTTATCCAATTTAACATATGTCAAATATTAGAGATTTCAAAGAACGTTTATAACGACCTTTAGAGGCGCAGATCAACTCTGACCATTGGATGAGGGGCTAAGTTTAGGGTTAGGATTTAGTTTTTAAAAAATAAAAGAAAGTGAGATTCTTTTATAGTAAATTTCTCTTACACTATCCATCCCTCAAAATCAAAAACTCCATACGAGGAGTGCTCGGTAGTGTTCCTAGCTAAATACCCTTATTCCTAACTCAATGGAACTAATTTAGGGACCTAATTCCATTATATACGAAAGTTGGATTTTTTTTTAATTCCTGAAATTAATTGAAATGACCCTCCTATTTCTACCCTAATTTCATAAGGATTTTTTTTTACTTCATCAAAGGGAATTTAAATCAAATAGAAGTCAAAATGTCATACAAGCTATTGCCCTAGCCCCTTATTTCTTTTCTAAATAGGCAAATTAGGCAAAATCAGCAGTTCAGACGTCTAAATTCTTATGACAGGCGTCTAAACTTAATCTCAGACGTCTAACTAATTATGACAGACGGCTCAGAGATATAAAATTGAAACAGAGAGAAAAAGACATTTTGAACTGAATTCAGACATCTAATTTTTTTTTGTGACAGACGTCTACATTTAACCTCAGACGTCTAAATTATTATGACTGACGTCTAAGTTTAATCTCAGACGTCTAAATTATTCAGACTGACGTCTAAATTCGATTTCTATGTACATGCATATGCACATTTAATTTATATGTGTCTGGATGTCCACCTACATTCATTTACACTTTTAAGTTTGATTTAAACTTCCTTTGAACTATCAGAGATGATATATAGATTGATCATTCATTACAAATACATTTCCCAGGGTCATTTTCTTTTTCCAATAAACAAAATATATCTAGGATCAAAACAATTAACCAATATAAATATATCAGTACATTCACAAAGATATGCACATACATGTGAGGATGTATATGCCTCTCTTGTTTGAATCAGAGTTCTGGAAAACAAGAAGATATTGGATTGATTGGATTTAATCAATCCACACATAGTACAGTGTTATATGCAATAAAATCTGAGTGAAATTCAGATTCCTATTACAAATACAAAGGAAAAGGTGTGTTAATATTTGCACAAAACATGTTTATGTGCGTATATAACTGCAACTATTTGGATCTGGCTTTCAACTCCCTTATTACAGATCCTTTCTTTGTTTAAAAATAAGACATGAAACATTTGTATGAATCAAGTTAAATTATGGGAACCTTGCAGTCATATAAAAACATTCAACCTATGCCTATTATCTTTTGTATACATATGCCATGGTAGAAAGATAAAACCACTTAATTTTTCTGAGAATCAACTATCCAGATTTTCCAAAACTAAAATCCTTTCTAAAGACTCAAGATTGACTAATACATTTATAAAATATAATCATTTAATTTAAACATGGTGTTCTTTCTAAATCCACTTACAATATTTTGATTAACTTCTTTAATATCAGATATTAACTAGATTTATAAATTCCAGATACAAGTCAATCTCTTAACAAAATACTTAACAAAATATCCATCCCATATCCAACACTTAATACAAGTAACAATTTAAATCATTAATACATGCGGATTTTATCATTTAGGCTCTTATCTAACTAAGTTTAGCATGCTATAATCTTCTTCTCAAAGCCTTGCTCCTACTCCTACTTAGTTGCTGCAATCCCTGTAAAAGCATTTGAAACTGCCTCATTTTAAATGAGACACCCCAGATGCCATTAGCACACTAGGGTCAGACACATGTCTGGTATGAGAAAATTCACAAAAGCAATTAGTTAATTAGGTTAAAATCAAACTAAGTACATATACATGAAGTTCTGCCCTTTGGAATCAGATCATACTTGTGTGCATGCTCTGTGTCATTGTGCCTGTGCACACTTTAATTTTTCTTTCCAGAGACTACATATATAAATATGGCACATACATTCAAGCATACAATTCAGTCATAGTCAAACAATCATTCATACCAAACAGGAAAATAACCAATATGAGTTAAATCATTTATTCAATCCTCATATTTCAATTCTGGGAAAAACTCTAGTTTTCTCATCATCTCAAATATTATTCCCTTGGTATATTTATCTATCCTGGTCTCATCTGCAATATTTATGAATCAATGGACACACTGTAATGAACTAATTCACTCCATTACACAAAGATCTCAGGACTTAAACAAGCCATGTGTCAACTTGTATTACTCAAGAAAACAAGTCATTCCTGCAGTGTTCTTGACCCCAATTTCCTAATCAGGTTTAAGTTAATAATACTCTTTTGATTTTTCATGACTAAACCATTCAGTGATCCATATTTCTAACTAAAAACATCCATATCATGGCATCTCATATTATTCATAACCATACAGAGACAAACAAGCAAACAACCATTGGTGACTGAATAAATAAGGTTCTGTATGTATATATATATTCTGGTATTTTTAAAAGGGGTATAGGCAACTAACATTAGCTTATGGCTTCTGAGAGAGTTTTTCCTTTTGGCAAACATTTGTGCTTGAGTTAAACTCAGAATGATCTGGTTTCACTGAATCACAAAATTTTGTTTGCTATGTGTATATATCTTTATGCATTTTTATTAAATTAGGAGCATCATCACATAGGCAACCCTATTGCACCCCTAATTCCTCTTTGTCTCAAGCCTCAGCACTTATACATGAGTATATTGCAGCTCAATTTGTTTTCATTTCTCTAAGTTAAGCCAAAACCAATACTACTTGCCTATATTCAACATTTATTTTATGTTCCTAAGCATCTACATATTAGAGATCTGGGTTCATAAAACATATATGTATACTAACTACACATAAAACTTTCTTATAAATAAACAAGTAGAACAACCAAAGAGAATCAAAACATTTTCAGATTTAAAATCACAGATAAGCATTCATATATGAAAATACTCTTTTAAGAAAATTACTTATAACTGGCTGCCTACATTAGGACTTATTGCCTTAGATTTTTGAGTGAGTTTTCTCACCTAGCTCTCTTCTTTGCTTCCTTAATTAATTGATGAACTTCTGCCTTTAGCCTCAAGCTCTCTTCCTTCCCTTGTCTTATGATTTCTATGGTGTTGTTTTCTTCTTTTTTTTCAAAGTTCTTTTCTGAGAAGGAGAGGAGGCTGCTGCATATACATGTATATATACAGGGTCTTCTTTAGGGTTTTGGGTATTGGCTAAAGCCATTTTTGCCCACCAGAAAAATCATGTTATCTGTATTTTATTTGAACCCAAAGTTCTACCCTTCCCGGCTTAATTTAGGTGAAGAGACAAGTGGTTACATTCTTTTTGGCTAATTTTAGAATTTTGCTTTTCAGAAAATACCTTTTTTTTCCTTTGTCTACAATCATGCTAAAAATGTGACTTGATTTGTTATTTATCAAATACTCTTCCTAATTCTGCCTATACCAAGCATTTCTCTGTTTTATCTTATTTTTTTCTATTTTTAGCTTTCATGTAAATGGCATGTACTTCCTGTATTTATTTATAAGAGGATTAGTCCTTTTTATATCTTCATTCTTTCTTTCTTTCTGCCTATCTATAAAATATATTGGTATGTTTTATTTTGCTGAATTGAACTCTAGTAATTTTATTAACACATATATATTTATATAAGTCTTACTGAAATAATTAGCACACCCATATATATATTTACACATCATTCTGTATTGACACACACATGCACATGTATACTCCAAATATTCAGTAGCATCCATATATGTATATTTACTCACTCATACAACTTTTAAGGGTTTAATCTAAGTATATATATATATATATATTCCTATACATATAAATATGTATTTATTCTTAGAGTTCAGGGACTTTTAGCTTTATTTCATGTGCATTTCCTGTGCACACATGTACACACATACTGATACACTATCAAGCTATATCAATCCCCTTTCAAAATTAATTCAAAAATTATTTTGAATTCATTTATATTTGTCAGAATAAATTCCTAAAATCTTGGGTCATTACATACACCCCTCCTTTTAGAAATTGTGTCCCACAATTTACCTAAGCTTAAAATAAATTTTAAACTTAATTCAGAGAACAAGTACATTCTCAACCAAATAAATTTTTAGTTCAATAATAACTAAAAACATATGCATCTAAAAAAAGGAAACAATCAAAAATCAGAATTACCTTTAATCTGAAAATAGCTTAGGATAATTCATCCTAACTTTATCTTCTAATTCCCATGTGCAATCACTAGGATCAAGACTCCACTATACCTTCACAAGTTTCAGAGATTTATTTCTCAACTTCTTCACATCTTTTGCCAAAATCCCCACTGGATCTTTTTCATAAATCAAATTAGAATTTATCTGCACTTGGGTTGGGGTCTCAAGAATTTCTGCCTTGTCATGGACCCACCTTCTCAGTTGTGATACATGAAAAACATCATGTATACCTTGCATGTTTTCTGGTAATTCCAACTTATATGCCAAGGGACCAATTCTTTCCAGAATTTTGTATGGTCCAATATATCTCAGGGTTAACTTGCCTTGTTTTCCAAACCTCAGCACATTTTTCATAGGTGAGATTTTGATGAAAACAAAATTTCCCACTTCATATTCTACCTGCCTCCTTCTCATGTCTGCATATTTCTTTTGCCTATCTTGAGCTGCTGCCATTCTTCTTCTTATCAACTCAATTTTCTCCTTAGTTTCTTGTATGTACTCAGGTCCTAAAATAGACCTTTCTCCTGCTTCTACCCAACAAACAGGTGACAAACAGGGTTTTCCATATAAGGCTTCAAATGGAGCCATTCCTATGGTGCTTTGGTAGCTGTTGTTGTATGTAAATTCAACTAGATGAAGATAATCTTCCCAGTTGCCCCCAAAATCCAGTATACTTGCCCTCAACATGTCCTCCAAAACTTTGTTTACTACCTCAGTCTGCCCATCTGATTGAGGATGGTAGGCAGTACTTAAACATAGTTCACTTCCCATTGCTTCTTGAAAGCTTCTCCAGAATTTTGAAGTGAAGATGGTATCCCTATCACTCACAATGGTTTTGGGAATGCCATGTAACTTTACCACTTCCTTTATAAAAATTTGAGCTAATCTTGGTGCTGTTCTTTCTGACTTGACTGGGATGAAGTGTGCTACCTTGGTTAGCCTATCAACTATCACCCATATACTTGTATTACCTCTCTTAGATCTAGGCAGTCCATCTATGAAGTCCATAGATATGTCTTCCCACTTCCACTGTGGTACACTAAGAGGCTGCATCAACCCTGATGGCCTTTGGGTTTCAGCCTTGACTTGTTGGCAAGTCATACATTTGGCAATGTATTTAGCTACATCAGATTTCATCCCCTTCCACCAGAAGTCTCTTTTCAAATTTTGGTACATTTTTGTGTTGCCTGGGTGTATGGAGTATTTACTTCTGTGATATTCATTCAATATCTCTTTCTTCAATTCTGTGTCCTCTGGTACACACATCCTATTCTGGTATCTCATATAACCATTTTTATCAATATGGTGATTCATCACTTCCTCCCCTCTTGAGAGGAGCATTTTCTTCTCTAATAAGTTGGCATCCTGTTCTTGCATTTTTCCTACCTTCAGAATTAAATCTGGTTGAAGTGTCATTAAGCTTAACTTCCCTTTATCTTCTTGTGCACCATGCATCTGATCATCAATGTGCACACAACCATTCTCCCCAATTTCTAACTCAGTCAGCAAAGACAAGCCCTTAAATTCTTCTATCATCATCATAGCCAATTTAGCATGCTGTCTACTTAGAGCATCTGCAACTTTGTTTGCTTTGCCTGGTGTATAGAGTATGTCAAAGTCATAGGCAGCTAAGAACTCCACCCATCTATGTTGCCTCATGTTCAAATCTTTTTGTGAAAATAAATATTTTATAGATTTATGGTCAGTGTATAGTTCAAACTTTGTGCCTAACAAATAATGTCTCCAAAGTTTTAAAGCATAGATCACAGCTGCTAATTCGAGATCATGTATGGCATACCTTACTTCATGGGGTTTAAGTTGTCTGGATGCATATGCAATGACTTGGCCTTGTTGCATCAGCACTGCACCCAAGCCAAATCCACTAGCATCAGTGTATACCACTAATTCTTCATTTCCATGAGGTACCTTTAAAATTGGAGCATTCACCAATGCCTCCTTCAACTGTTCAAAAGACTTCTCACATTTTTCTAACCAAACAAAAGCTTGGTTCTTCCTGGTTAGGTTAGTGAGTGGTGTAGAAATTTTTGAAAAATCTTTTATAAACCTCCTATAATACCCTGCCATCCCCATAAATGACCTCACTTCACTCACAGTGCTTGGCCTCTTCCATGCTTGGATAGCCACTACTTTATTGGGGTTCACTGAAATTCCTTGAGCAGATATAACATGGCCAAGGAAATGTACTTCCTCTTTCCAAAATACACATTTTGAAAATTTTGCCTTTAAATCTTTTTCCCTTAATCTAGACAAAACCAGGTGCAAATGATGCTTATGTTCTTCCACTGTTTTGGAATAAATCAAAATGTCATCTATAAAAATAAGCACAAACTTGTCTAAATAATCTCTAAAGGTTCTGTTCATTAGATCTACAAAGTATGATGGTGCATTGGTCAATCCAAATGGCATAACCAAAAATTCATACAACCCATACCTAGTGTTAAAGGTAGTGTACTTGATGCTTGATTCTTCCACCTTCATTTGATGAAAACCAGATGCTAAATCTAGTCTAGAAAATACTTTTGCCCCTGCTAATTGATCAAAAAGATCATCTATTCTTGGCAATGGGTATTTATTTTTAATGGTTACCTTGTTTAATTCCCTATAATCTATGCAGAGTCTCAAAGTTCCATCTTGTTTCTTAACAAATACCACTGGTGCTCCCCAGCAAGAATTATTGGGTCTTATAAAACCCTTTTCTTCCAATTCTTCTAACTGTTTCTTTAATTCCTTTAGTTCATTTGGCCCCATTCTAGTTGGCTTTTTAATCACTGGGCTTGCTCCTGGAACTAGATTGATCTGGAACTCTACTGGTCTATGGTGTGGAACACCCTTGACCTCTCCAAACACATCCAAATATTCATTGACTATGGGAATTTCTTCAATGGTTAGTTCACTAAAATCTTTTTCTGAGTCAACTAAATGATATAGTTTTCCTTCCTTAGCTACTTCACATAAAACTGTGATTCTCTGACCTCTAGAATTTTGCAATGATATGGTGGATGAGTCTAAATTAATTATGGCTTTAAATTGCCTTAACCAGTCTACCCCCAATATAACACCTATATTTGGGTAATTCAAAACATATAAATTGGAAATAAAAATATTTCCTCCTATGTTTAATTCCACATCCACACAAATCATATTTAAAACACTAGAACTCCCCAGTGGACTTTGTATATGTAATGGGGTTTCAACCAATATGCAATTCAGTTTTAGCATTTTAACTAGTTCATAAGAAATTAAAGAGTGAGTTGCCCCAGTATCATATACTACTGCTATGGGTATGGTACAAATAAGTAATGTACCTTCCACTTGGCTATGGTTTTCTGTGTTACTCTCCACTGTGGCTTTGCCTTTTCCTTCCAAATTTGCCAATTTTCCTTGCTGTTTGTACTCAGGACAATTCCTCTTCATATGCCCCTCTTTCCCACATAGATAGCACTTGAAGGCTCCTCCCTTCAATTCTGGACATCTTGGTTTGATGTGTCCTTCTTTTCCACACTGATGGCACACAATTTTCTTCTTAGTTTCCTTAGCTTTGACATCTCCAGTGCTTTTGTTACTAGCCTCTTCCTTCTTCTTATCATAAGGGTGATACCTCCCCTTACCTTTCTTGGTGTTATTGTTCTTAAAATTTCTGAACTTCTCCCTTTCCTTGTCATGCTGCTCCAACCTCAAAGCTAAGTCTATCACATGGTCAAAAGTCTTGTCTGCATAGGGTAACATGGCTCTGCTAAGTCCTGGGTTCAACCCTTTTATGTACCTATCATTTTTGGATGCCTCATCTGCCACAAGCATTGCTCCATATGTGGAAAGCCCCTCAAACTTTTGAGTGTATTCTGTGACAGTCATGGTTCCTTGTCTAAGTCTAATAAATTCTTCTAGCAAGGTAGTCTTTGCTGATGCTGGTACAAACCTTGCTTCCAACATCTCTTTGAATTGATTCCAAGTGATTTCATTCTCATTCCTTCCTGCAATGATTACTTCCCACCAGCCTAAAGCTACTCCTTTTAGCTGTCTTGAAGCCACTTGCCTCTTTCTTTGATCATCAAGTTGCATGTCATTGAAAATTCTTTCCAATGTTCTCAACCATGTTTGAATTTCCATGATACTCTCTGTCCCTTCAAAGCTTTTGCCTCCTAAATGAGTATATGTCTTAAGTAATTTTGAGAGTTCTTCATAGGGATTTTCTTGCCTTTGTCCTGCCCCATCCCTAAATGCTCTCACCAAGTCTTGCAGATTGACCATTGGTGGTGCATGGGAAGATCCTGCTCCCTGATTTGGTGGTCTCCCTACCATAGTTTGCTAATAATAATTTACATAGCTGGTTAGTTTGATTGGTAATTTTATTATTTCAGTGGGTTTTTTTCCATACTGAAAACATTGATATATATATTCAGTTCCTTTAAATTTTATTTCTATCTAAGAACTTGATCTTTACTTCTACTATGTTGAATAACATAGCTCTGATACCAAATGAAATGACCCTCCTATTTCTACCCTAATTTCATAAGGATTTTTTTTTACTTCATCAAAGGGAATTTAAATCAAATAGAAGTCAAAATGCCATACAAGCTATTGCCCTAGCCACTTATTTCTTTCTAAATAGGCAAATTAGGCAAAATCAGCAGTTCAGACGTCTAAATTCTTATGACAGGCGTCTAAACTTAATCTCAGACGTCTAACTAATTATGACAGACGGCTCAGAGATCTAAAATTGAAACAGAGAGAAAAAGACATTTTGAACTGAATTCAGACATCTAATTTTTTTTTGTGACAGACGTCTACATTTAACCTCAGACGTCTAAATTATTATGACTGACGTCTAAGTTTAATCTCAGACGTCTAAATTATTTAGACTGACGTCTAAATTCGATTTCTATGTACATGCATATGCACATTCAATTTATATGTGTCTGGATGTCCACCTACATTCATTTACACTTTTAAGTTTGATTTAAACTTCCTTTGAACTATCAGAGATGATATATAGATTGATCATTCATTACAAATACATTTCCCAGGGTCATTTTCTTTTTCCAATAAACAAAATATATCCAGGATCAAAACAATTAACCAATATAAATATATCAGTACATTCACAAAGATATGCACATACATGTGAGGATGTATATGCCTCTCTTGTTTGAATCAGAGTTCTGGAAAACAAGAGGATATTGGATTGATTGGATTTAATCAATCCACACATAGTACAGTGTTATATGCAATAAAATCTGAGTGAAATTCAGATTCCTATTACAAATACAAAGGAAAAGGTGTGTTAATATTTGCACAAAACATGTTTATGTGCGTATATAACTGCAACTATTTGGATCTGGCTTTCAACTCCCTTATTACAGATCCTTTCTTTGTTTAAAAATAAGACATGAAACATTTGTATGAAACAAGTTAAATTATGGGAACCTTGCAGTCATATAAAAACATTCAACCTATGCCTATTATCTTTTGTATACATATGCCATGGTAGAAAGATAAAACCACTTAATTTTTCTGAGAATCAACTATCCAGATTTTCCAAAACTAAAATCCTTTCTAAAGACTCAAGATTGACTAATACATTTATAAAATATAATCATTTAATTTAAGCATGGTGTTCTTTCTAAATCCACTTACAATATTTTGATTAACTTCTTTAATATCAGATATTAACTAGATTTATAAATTCCAGATACAAGTCAATCTCTTAATAAAATACTTAACAAAATATCCATCCCATATCCAACACTTAATACAAGTAACAATTTAAATCATTAATACATGCAGATTTTATCATTTAGGCTCTTATCTAACTAAGTTTAGCATGCTATAATCTTCTTCTCAAAGCCTTGCTCCTACTCCTACTTAGTTGCTGCAATCCCTGTAAAAGCATTTGAAACTGCCTCATTTTAAATGAGACACCCCAGATGCCATTAGCACACTAGGGTCAGACACATGTCTGGTATGAGAAAATTCACAAAAGCAATTAGTTAATTAGGTTAAAATCAAACTAAGTACATATACATGAAATTCTGCCCTTTGGAATCAGATCATACTTGTGTGCATGCTCTGTGTCATTGTGCCTGTGCACACTTTAATTTTTCTTTCCAGAGACTACATATATAAATATGGCACATACATTCAAGCATACAATTCAGTCATAGTCAAACAATCATTCATACCAAACAGGAAAATAACCAATATGAGTTAAATCATTTATTCAATCCTCATATTTCAATTCTGGGAAAAACTCTAGTTTTCTCATCATCTCAAATATTATTCCCTTGGTATATTTATCTATCCTGGTCTCATCTGCAATATTTATGAATCAATGGACACACTGTAATGAACTAATTCACTCCATTACACAAAGATCTCAGGACTTAAACAAGCCATGTGTCAACTTGTATTACTCAAGAAAACAAGTCATTCCTGTAGTGTTCTTGACCCCAATTTCCTAATCAGGTTTAAGTTAATAATAATCTTTTGATTTTTCATGACTAAACCATTCAGTGATCCATTTTTCTAACTAAAAACATCCATATCATGGCATCTCATATTATTCATAACCATACAGAGACAAACAAGCAAACAACCATTGGTGACTGAATAAATAAGGTTCTGTATGTATATATATATTCTGGTATTTTTAAAAGGGGTATAGGCAACTAACATTAGCTTATGGCTTCTGAGAGAGTTTTTCCTTTTTGCAAACATTTGTGCTTGAGTTAAACTCAGAATGATCTGGTTTCACTGAATCACAAAATTTTGTTTGCTATGTGTATATATCTTTATGCATTTTTATTAAATTAGGAGCATCAGCACATAGGCAACCCTATTGCACCCCTAATTCCTCTTTGTCTCAAGCCTCAGCACTTATACATGAGTATATTGCAGCTCAATTTGTTTTCATTTCTCTGAGTTAAGCCAAAACCAATACTACTTGCCTATATTCAACATTTATTTTATGTTCCTAAGCATCTACATATCAGAGATCTGGGTTCATAAAACATATATGTATACTAACTACACATAAAACTTTCTTATAAATAAACAAGTAGAACAACCAAAGAGAATCAAAACATTTTCAGATTTAAAATCACAGATAAGCATTCATATATGAAAATACTCTTTTAAGAAAATTACTTATAACTGGCTGCCTACATTAGGACTTATTGCCTTAGATTTTTGAGTGAGTTTTCTCACCTAGCTCTCTTCTTTGCTTCCTTAATTAATTGATGAACTTCTGCCTTTAGCCTCAAGCTCTCTTCCTTCCCTTGTCTTATGATTTCTATGGTGTTGTTTTTTTTTTCAAAGTTCTTTTCTGAGAAGGAGAGGAGGCTGCTGCATATACATGTATATATACCAGGTCTTCCTTAGGGTTTTGGGTATTGGCTAAAGCCATTTTTGCCCACCAGAAAAATCATGTTATCTGTATTTTATTTGAACCCAAAGTTCTACCCTTCCCGGCTTAATTTAGGTGAAGAGAAAAGTGGTTACATTCTTTTTGGCTAATTTCAGAATTTTGCTTTTCAGAAAATACCTTTTTTTTTTCCTTTGTCTACAATCATGCTAAAAATGTGACTTGATTTGTTATTTATCAAATACTTTTCCTAATTCTGCCTATACCAAGCATTTCTCTGTTTTATCTTATTTTTTTCTATTTTTAGCTTTCATGTAAATGGCATGTACTTCCTATATTTATTTATAAGAGGATTAGTCCTTTTTATATCTTCATTCTTTCTTTCTTTCTGCCTATCTATAAAATATATTGGTATGTTTTATTTTGCTGAATTGAACTCTAGTAATTTTATTAACACATATATATTTATATAAGTCTTACTGAAATAATTAGCACACCCATATATATATTTACACATCATTCTGTATTGACACACACATGCACATGTATACTCCAAATATTCAGTAGCATCCATATATGTATATTTACTCACGCATACAACTTTTAAGGGTTTAATCTAAGTATATATATATATATATATTCCTATACATATCAATATGTATTTATTCTTAGAGTTCAGGGACTTTTAGCTTTATTTCATGTGCATTTCCTGTGCACACATGTACACACATACTGATACACTATCAAGCTATATCAATCCCCTTTCAAAATTAATTCAAAAATTATTTTGAATTCATTTATATTTGTTAGAATAAATTCCTAAAATCTTGGGTCATTACATTAATCTCTACACGTTTCGAGCTCGCAAGACCACGCGGTACGTCCGATCGCCATGAAACTCATCGACGTATAACAATTCATTATTCCGGATCCCATGGCACTAGTTTCCTCAAAATCCGAGACAGTGCCCCGAAATGATAATTTCACACGTTAATTAGAACAAATTATTATTAAAACAAATTTAATCACTTTTGATTCTAAATTAAATGTTTACTATCATCATTCTTATTTAAAAATAATTTAAATAATCTTTCAAAATCATTTTTATTCACATTAAATACAAGATTCAATTATTTAAATAATTATAATATTTAATTATAAAATATTAAAAAATCTGGTTCATCACATTCTCCCTCTTAAAAGAATTTCGCCCTCGAAATTCTGACATAAGCAACAAAAGCAATAATCTTCCATCAATACCAAACGGTATTGGAATCAATGGTAAACAAAGCTCAAGGTTTTCCTAGGTTTAGAAATCAGCTTATCGCACAAGGACAACAAACTATTTATGAAGCATTACCTTATGCTCAACAACCTCGGGTATTACTCACTCATGTTACCCTAAACAACTCAAAGAGTTATTCCCTAAATTCTCCATAAGCCAACACACATAGCAAACAAATATTATTTAAGCCCGTACGATATACATATATCATTCGTATGCAATATCAAATCTGATCCCTAGCTTAATCACATAGACTTCACTTTCGAACTGGTATAGATCGCTAGATCTCTCTAGTGCGGACCTCGATCAGGTTCATTGGTTAGAAAACTCTGTTCTCCTTACATAGCCATATACTATGATAGAAAACTTCAGGACCATTCAAGAATCCGTATCAAATGATTGCCGTTAAGAATCGAGTGAAAAATCCTATCTCGGACCAGTGTGAATCGCCTTGAAACATGTACTCAAACCCTAAATCAAAAGCCGATATATGAATAATATGTTACAACTTACATACTCTCTTCAATCGGTTTCTTTAATTTCACTAATTTCTCTTCATTTTTAATCCACATTCATTTATCACTTAGTATTCCTCATCTAATACCAAAATCATTTATGAACCATTTCACAAAATTTACTTCAAGTTACTACACATTATATAACTTAAGTTCATATTCATATAACACTTCACTACGTCCTCCGGAGTATATACAAAAACCATCTGATTTATTTTACTTTACGTGGATATTAAATCAATTTAAATCCTTGTTTAGATTCTACTATCTTCTAAGTTCAAATGTTATAAAAAAATTAAGTTTTATAAACACTTAGCTTTGATTTCTTATACAATTTCCGAAGTTCCGACTGCCCAAAATCGTCAAAAATTCCATTTCATTTCAGTAAGTGAAAATTACTAATCAACGGATCAAAAAAGATGCACTACCAAACTTACCCTAATGCATATAATACATGCGCCCATGCTATAACTTAACCGAAAACTTGAGAATTGAACACCCGATTTTCATTTCAAATCATTTTGAAACAATATATACTTAAAACATTTTGTATACCAAATCATACTCCCAGGATTTAAATCAAAATCTGTTTTTACCAAAATAACTATGTGGCAAATTGCTACTATAGCATCTCCCACTTTGAAACTCGAAAATAAATGCCGATGATGCTGAAAACATCATTGGAATTATTTTCCAACAACAGGAGTGAGTCCAAAACATCCAAACCATGCCTTTCTGACTTAACCAAAACCATTTACAGAACGGTATCAAATACTTTGTAAATATCACTAAGTACCATGATATCAATTTAAGAAACCAATTTCCCAAATACTCACTTTCGAATAAAACTAGTATTATTTTCCAAAACCTTAAATACTGGGATTTAAATTCCCAAATTCTTAGCTTAAATATTCTTTTTATTTATAAACTATACTTATGAACCATATTTATATAAATCACAACCTTATATAAAACTATTACACAAGTGCTAGTGTATGCTCTTGTTTTGATTATATTAAACAACTTTTGTTAAAACTAAATTTTAACCTAACATTATCACCGAACACCTTATCATCAAACTGTGACACTTAATTCACAAGGTGTTCGTTTTAATGTTCCTGCAAATTGTTGTCTGCCCAACCCATAGAGTGAAAAGGAAAAGCTGCTCATAAACTGGTCGAGCAAAGGTAATCAAACAATGGATGACAATAATCGAAGATTATCCTTTCCTAATAAATAAACACATCATGCATAACTATATCAATTCTTTGAAAATTATCCTTTTATATATAAAATATAAACCTAGGTAAAATTATCCCATTTATCGATTTCAAGAATAGTACTATATCGGTTTGTCTTGTCTAAGTGTTTAGAGATCCCTGTCAATAATGCCAGCAACACGTATTGTTCAGAATTCATAAGCCACTCTACAAACCAATCAACACAATACAAAACATTTTTATAACATATACACACTCTCGTATGTATACACTTAACTCATAATAAGGCATTCCATTACCCTATCTCTCAATGAGTTATACCCACCAAAGCCAAGGTTCTCGCTTAACCTTCAGCTCTGATACCACATGTAACGCTCAGCTTTTTTGACCACCGAATATGGACAATAATACATCCACGGTATTCACAATCCCAACACCCAAGTGCCGGAAAGACAAAATGTTTGGGTAAGAGAAAATGAAAAAGAAAATAGAGCAAGAAAGAAGAACACATTATCAGAATCTCACATGAAGAACGATAATATATAATATATCAAAAGGTATTTACCAAAAAGTAAACTTTGATACACATGCATCAATCAGAGGTAAACTAACCTATCATCAGCCTGGACAATTATAACACCTTGTCCTCTCAAATGCCGATAGATACAAATCAAGTAATGTAGTGGAAAATAAGTATGGTAGAAAATCATCTAGCTCCACTCCAAGAGCTCCAATGAACCACAGCTAAATCTAGAGACATACTTGAGCTGACCCGAGCATTATGAGAAAATAACTCCCAGATCATTTGGTAAACCAGCATGAGAAATACAAATCATATTGATTTATTATTGTCTTAAAACCTTTCAAAATAAGGGTATATCATAAGACTATGCATCCAATAAACATGGGCGTGTTTTTACCTTACGATAATCAAACCATTTCTATTATAAAATCCGGTGATAATATAATAATGTCTAATGTGTGAAATATAAATAATCACATAGTTGTGATGCATGTGAGTGTATGTTAAAACAATAATAGGCATGCAATCACAACCGCTAAGGTGCGCTTGCTAATTTTGTAGGATTTCAACATAGATCTCCTCGGATCAAATTCGACTCCAATCTACTACACAAGGATCAAAGATTTCCTTCCGAAGCAATATACATCCCCAGTGAATGTACCATAGGAAATACATAGATGTCCAAAAAAGTCGAGTGCCTCGCTCCCCATGCATATCTGTAAGTTACTCTAGGATGGAGTCGCATGCACTCTCATGGTTTCTAACCCTATGACTATGCATCCAATCTCTGATCTTAGTCATATTCGCCGGTAAGGCCACGTCTGGCATTCCAGCACATGAGTCACCACTCGAACAGATCTTGGAACGACACACTGATTCCCATATATCAACAGATCTTGGAATCACATAAAGATTCCTCAACAAATCTCGAAATCACACATGGATTCCCATATCTCAACAGATCTTAGAATCACACATGGATTCCCACATTCTGAATAGATTATGAACAAACACATGTGTTCAAGCATCTCAAACAGATATTGAATCTCCATATAGACTCCAGCATCTCGAACCAATCACAAACCAATCACGAACCTCTTCCAAATCATAGAAGATATATATGGTTTTGGAGTGGTTATGGTTTCAAGTCATCTTATATAAGTACACACCCTCGCTTACCAGGTGTTACAAAACCAATCGATTGATTTTTCAAATCTCAACTTCGGTTTTGTGAGAAATAAACAAACAATACATAAGATCAGAGATCACCTCCCAACCGTTTAAGTGGAGTGCATATTTTCTTATGATTTGTCCTAAAGGAGCAAAACGAGCTTATATGTACAGTATAACATCATCGAAGATAACAGTACCATATAATCCCGTGTTTCTTCTAGATATTTCCAAAATATATTTGGTAAAATCAAATACCAATGAGAATAATCGCATATAGAAAACTAAACCATGTATACTGTCTATAAGTAAGTAACACACAAAGCACGATCGAAACCCATAAGCATAATCAAGTCATATAAACGATTTCTAATCCCCTTTTTAATTAATATTTCTTTTTTAATTAAAATCATCTTTTATTATTAAAACTCATTTTTACTCAATAACTCATTATAAATGAAACTCCATTTATTAATTGAACTCCATTATTTAATTAAAATATTCCTATTCATTTCCACACATTTCGATACTCTCAAAAGTATTCATATACTTATCTCAACCGTATAAGTATATTCACAAATCAATTTCAAATGGCTTATGACAAATGTTGCTCAAACACTGTCACTACAAACCCAAAACTATTTCACCTATAGTTATCTTTAAAACATTCTTTTCAAAGATCTATTTACATTCATAAGTATAAATAAAACGGGTTAAAAATAGAATTTTACTAACACATTGCCACAACAAACCCAAAACCAATCCATACTTGTTATTCTCTTTAAAATCCCACTATTAAAGACGTAAGTATTTTCCAAAATCATTTAACAATATTTTACCATTTTAAAATATTATTCAAGGGCTTAAAACAAATGGTACTGAAACACTATTTACAACAAACCTAAAATCATTTAACTTAATCATTATGTTTAAAACTCTATTTTAAATATCTAATCAATTTTCAAAAGTATATTTAAATGGGTTAAAACAAATGTTGCACAAACATCGATACTATAAACCGAAAATCGCTTTTATACTTTCCATTTACTTTGAAACATCCATTTAAAGCTCTATGTATTTCTCCACTTATTAAACTAGGCCATATACCTTTATAATCAATTTATAAAACAATCCATTATAACAAAAGTGTTATAATCTAAAATCTCCTTTATATCCTATTACAAATACTAAATTTACATTCTAAAACTTCTGAATAGACTAAAATATCTTTATATATGAATACACACACATACATACATATACTCGGTGAGTTATAAAACTAAGATATTTAATAAAATACCATAAACCATTTGTAAAATATTATAATATAAAAGCTTTTTATTTCTTAAATAAAATCTTTAACAAGTTTCTAAAATCATGTATATACTAAAATATACTTTAAAATACTTATACTATATTTCAAAAACATTTATTTAAAAACCATGAAAACCTATTTTATATTTTAAAATCATCTCTTTAGAAAACCATAAATGATTTCCAGTAATATATTTTAACCATGATATTTTTCCGATAATAAGTACGCTTACAGTACTTATTATAAATACAAAGAAGCCCTATGATTTCTTCCAAAGTTAACTTTAAATCGCCGATCATAGTGATTTCAAAGTGCATCTATCGCGATCTTTTCTTTTTAATATTCGCTTCTAATATTTACAGCTTCCATTTGGAATTTCCACAAATGTCTAAACCAATTCCTTTATATTAAACACACCAACACGTGTGTAGCCAAACACACACACACACACACACACACACATATATATATATATATATATATATATATATATATATATCCACAATATATCACAATTTATCCAATTTAACATATGTCAAATATCAGGGATTTCAAAGCACGTTTATAACGACTATATCACTTCAAACATTTATAATGCACTATCAAACATGTAAACAAGTAGTCTGGGCTATGACATATGTTATAGATGATTAAAAAGAGAGATTATAATCCATAAAAATGTTTTCACTTGTTTCAAGGCGGGGTCTAAAGTAATAACTTGCATTGTTCGTTATACAATTTATATTTTCAATAAAACAGCAATTATATACACAATAATATTCAATCAACTGGTGAGTAAACTCACCCAAGTTCCAACCAACACTTACGCATTTTCGAATAGTCCAAAATCAAACATTCGATTTATACTAAAATTCCCATTAGCTCCAAACTTAATGAATCCAACTCCAATTCGTTGATATCATCGTTACAAATCCAACGCAAAAGACCGTGTCCAAATCCAACTCGTATGAACAAGATATGAATAAATGAACACTTGGGATTAATTAAATTATAGTTAATTAATTTAATTAGGTAATTAACTAATCACCTTCATCTCTACCCAGGCTGCCTATTCACGAAACCCACATCGCGACTTCCTCAACACGCCGCTGCCGCCTCATGCAATTTCACACCGTCGTACTCCTGCCGTTGATAGCCCCGACCCAAACGCCTACAATGCCACCGACCTTGCCTAAACGTCGTCGTTGATGTAATCCAACCTTAATTCCCCACCGCCTATGAACCCAAATCTGCTTTGCCTCGCTTAACCATACGCCAATCCAACCGGTCAACTTGCTTCACTCACACTCGGGTACCTTTCTCTTATTGGGACATAGGCCTAACTCGGCCTCTAGAGGCGCATATCAACTCTGGCCATTGGATGAGGGGCTAAGTTTAGGTTAGGATTTAGTTTTTCAAAAATAAAAGAAAGTGAGGTCCTTTTATTGAAAATTTCTCTTACACTATTCATCACTCAAAATCACAAACTCCATACGAGGAGTGCTCACTAGCGTTCCTAGCTAAATACCATTATTCCTAACTCAATGGAACTACTTTAGGGACCTAATTCCATTATATACAGAAGTTGGATTTTTTTTTGTTATTATTTTTTAATACTAGAAATTAATCGCTACATGTTTCGTGCTCGTACGACCACGCGGTACGTTCGATCGCCATGAAACTCATCGACGTATAACAACTCATTATTCCGGATCCCATGGCATTAGTTTTCTCAAAATCCAAGACAGTGCCCCGGAATGATAATTTCACACATTAATTAAAACAAATTGAACCACTTTTAATTCTAAATTAAATGTTTACTATCATCATTCTTATTTAAAATAATTTAAATAAGCTTTCGAAATCATTTTTATTCACATTAAATACAAGAATCAATTATTTAAATAATTATAATATTTAATTATAAAACATTCAAAAATTCGGTCATTACATTCTCCCCATTAAAAGAATTTTGCCCTCGAAATTCCGACATAAGCAACAAAAGCAATAATCTCCCGTCAAAACCAAATGGTATTGCAATCATTGGTAAACAAAGCTCAAAGTTTTCCTAGGTTCAGAAATCATCTTATCGCACAAGGACAACAAACTATCTACGAAGCATTACCTCAAGGCCGGCCTTTTGGTAAAGCTGAAGAAGCGTTCGCTTTGCACCGCTTAAAATTATAGGGCATTAGTAAGCAGCACACGTAGTCAAAAAGGAAAAAAAGGTAAACCACGATCAAGACACAATAAGAGAAGACAACTATCGGCGGCAATTCCAGGCTTCAGCAATCTGAATCTCCAATTCGCCTATAATTGTTGGTGATACAACTACTACCAAGTACAAAATATATGGTAGTCTCTTCTTCTATTTCTTTTTTATGTATTTGATTCTATTATTTTTTTAGATCTGGTCTACATTTTGATATGTATTTTGTTCTTAAATACAAGGGGAATGATTTTTTCTCCTTTACAAAAATGGTATTCAATGTTTCGAGTTGTGGCTGTAATTTTCAACATTTCTTCTTCTTTATATGTTGGGATTTTTTGTAAATTAGGTTTAAACTTAGTTGGTTTGGCATACATTTAGTTTGGTATCTCAGAATTTTTGTAGTATAAGAAATAAGCAAGAATTCAAGTTTTTTTTTGGGTTGTCGAATGACCCTTATGTTATCTAATCAAAAATGATTACATAGTGATATGAGCACTCACATTCTGTAACTGTGTATTAATGTTTGAATGTCAATGCTTATTATTAATAATATCCCACGTGAGTGTTCTATACTAAGTAGTTTTATGAGTGAGAATATGGATAGCTAGTTCAGTTTAAAAGCCATAAAAAGTGTTAAAACTAAATTAATTATTCAATAAATATAAACCAAATCAAAAAAATATGTAATTTCAAAATTGAAACCAACCGAAAAAAAATTATTGGTCTGATTTGGTTGGTCGGTGACTAGATTGGTTGATTTGTTTGGTAGTCATTTGATTTGTTGCCGACTAAAAATTCTTTTTTGTTTAATAATTATCAATATATAATATTTTTTGATGTTTTATATTGTTTTGAAATGCATAAACAAAAATCTGAGCATGCTAAAAGGTTTAGAAAAAGAAGGCTATATAAACTCACCAATTCACAGTAAATTGCTTCTTTTTGTTCCTCTTTTCATTACATATAAACTATATAAATTATTTTAATGACTTAATTTGTGATAATCGAATTAGTTTTTGTATAAGGGCCTTGATTTCAAATTGGCTTTGGGTACTAAAACACCTAGGACCGACCCTACATCACCTTATGCTCAACAACCTCGGGTATTACTCACTCATGTTACCCTAAACAATTCGAAGAGTTATTCCCTAAATTCTCCATAAGCCAACACACATAGCATACAAATATTATTAAAGCCTATATGATATACATATATCATTCGTATGCAATATCAAATCTGATCGCTAGCTTGATCACATAGAGGTTCCTTGGTTAGAAACCTCTGTTCTCCTTACATAGCCATATATTGTGATAGAAAACTTTAGGACCATATCAAGAATTCGTATCAAATGTTTGCCATCAAGAATCGAGTGAAAATCCTAACTCGGACCAGTGTGAATCGCCTTGAAACATGTACTCGAATCCTAAACCAAAAGCCAATATATGAATAAAATATTACAACTTACTTACTCTCTTCAATCGGTTTCTTTAATTTCACCAATTTCTTATCATTTTTAATCCACATTCATTTATCATTTAGTATTCCTGGCCTAATATGTAACAACCCGTATATTTGGACCATTTAAATTGACAATAATCCACACATGTCAATTTAAATAATACAAAACACGAATCATTATGGGATTATGAATACATATATGTAAATGAGAATCAATACAACATCACAGACACAGAATAGTCACAGAATAATGCAGCGGAAAAGTACATCATCATAATAGTAGTTCATGAAGCTAGTACAGGAATACAACAATGTCTCAACATAAAGTGACAAAGAGAAATACAAGATGTTCAATACATAAGTTCATCAAATACTAGGAAGGAAATAACTGATAAAGATAAATACTAAGTCTTCAGCATCTTCAACCAACCTTGATCAGCAACTGGATAGCTTCAGACTGACCCGAGCATATACAAAAGAAACACTCGAGTCAGGACTCAAAATCTTATACAGGATAATCAGGTGCAAATAATAAAGTCCATAACTCAAAGATGAATGTGATACACATCTTTAAGGATCCGATAAACTATCTATATATACAATAGAATACGCTAAATAGATAATGTCTAATCAATAAAGTATGATATCAAAATAGCGTTAAGTCATGGCCCATTCCACCCTTAACACATTTTTATTCCCAAGAGCATATACAAGACCGTAGTTTCCCCAAAACCGGAAGTCACCAGAGGGCAATCCATATACTAAAGGTACAAAACAAAACGTAGTGGTCGTGAATAGGATAATCAGTATGACAAGGTACATGAGACGATACCAACTAGGATACTAGTAGTTTTGTGATCCGGACTGATGTTGAGCATAGCAGCTACTACCTCAACACCGCGAAACAACACTCCCAAATCAAGGGGTGCACCCAAATCGAATCACATAAGTAATAGATAAGGTATCGAAGAAGTGTGTCCGCTAGAGATGGCGATCCTCAATGGCCCGGCGCGGCTCCTATTTTAGTCATGTCAGGGGTCATCCAAAATCGTTCTCTTTCTTCAGTCAACGCATTCACCAAAACCATCCACTTCGTTCTGGATCAACACTCCGCGTATATTAGTTATTAAAGTGGTTTTCGGTATCGACAGAGAGTATGTCCATATCCGATCCCGGTCTCTTTAATAAGTACGCATTAATTACCCGATGGTCATTTAATATTAAAGTTTAAACAAATCAAAGTCCAAAATTCAAGTTGCAAGTTTGACTTTCAAAATTTGACACTTCACAATTCAATTTATTTCGAACATTTAAAAATCATATTTCCAAATGAAGTTTTAGTTCAAACCCTTGAGTTAACAGTACTTAAGTATTCAAGTTCAATTTAACGAGATCCAATTCCACTTACTAATTAAATTCATAAACCATAGATTCAATTAACGGGTCAATTTGGTTCAAATCATTAAATCAACTTTTATTCATTTTAACTCATATTCCCATTCATCGTTACAATAGATTAAATCAGAACTTTGATTTAATCAATTTCAACAGCTAAGTCAAATCCTTAAACTTTAGTTGGTTTTGCATTCCCTTTAAGTCACTTTGTTACTTAATCTCAAATTAAATTATATAACAAATTCCAAATTTATTAAATTTATCTGAATTAGATTTAATCTCAAATCTAATAAATTCGAATTATTAGATTCTACAACTTACTTGTTCAAATCTCATTTCAATTAAATGTGTCAATCCGTTTTATCTAATTAAATAGATTTATTAATTCGTTTCAATTAAATCCATTAATTTATTTCAATTAGATCCACTTATTTATTTCCATTAATTTATTACAATTAAATCCATTAATTTATTACAATTAAGTCAATTAATTTATTACCATTAAATCCATTAATTTATTACAATTAAGTCCATTAATTTCGTTACTTACTTTCCAACAAATTTTTAAGTTCATTTCTTAATTTCAAATAAATTTCAATTCCAAAATGATTTTTGTCGACCAATCGGGTTTCTTTTTTTTAATTATCTATCCTAGGCCAAAGTTGTTCAATTGGGTATTTATCATTTCAACCCCATATTATTAAATAAAACAAAGAATAGCAAAGGGAACTTGTAGTGTGATAACTGGGATGGTGTCAAAGTAAATAAACAATCAATAGCAGCCATACATAACAATTCAACCGTTTATTTAAATAATCCCGAAATAATCACATTTAATTTACATTTGTTATTTATGTAAATTAATAAAATTATTCCTAGAATCCACACTATCATTTCATGCAGATTAAAGATTATTACATTATGGGTTTTCACTTGGTGTTTATTATCAAATTATTACATCAATCATACATTCAAGGGTTCAAAGTGTTGTTAACACTATTTCTACGTGTCGATTTATTTAACATTTAAAGGGGTCAAGTTTAACATATATAATCCATTTTAAATTGTTAACTATTCTATATCAATTCCAATTTCATATTAATTATCACTTATATTAACAACCAAATTCAACATCACATAACAAATTTAGTGTCACGACTATTTACCATAAGCTAACATCAAATCACAATTTAACATCAACCATTTTAACATTCAAATTAATATCAATAACATCTATCACTTGATTATCATAGCATAATAGATTGAGTCATGAATGAAATATTCACCTTGCGTGGTTAAAGAAGATGACGACGAAGCACGAAAATGAATAGACTAAATAGACGATACAAGCACGAATCCGAACACGAACAAAGCAAAGAAACTAGATAGATCTGACAAGCTGAATGGAAGCCTAAGTCTCCGAAGCAGCAGCTGGAACAAAACATAGTAAAACACTATGTATGAGTAACCAGAAATTCAAAGTTATATACTGCAATAAAATATACAGTTTCATATATATATATATATATATATATATATATATATATATATATATTTATATATAAAACAGAAGTGCAATGAAAATTCGACTGCGGCCAAGGCGAGGCACAACCGTGACGGTGGAGCAGGGGACAACTTGGGGTCGGGGTGTAAAGCGGGCCGGTCGCTGGCGGTTGCGGGCTGGGGTTCGGCTGGGGTTGCTGGCGGGTCCGGGTGGTCGGCGGATGGGCAGGTGGGAGGGCGGTTGGGCTGCTGGGGACGGGGAGGGTGGTGTCGGAGGGCTGCTGGGTGCGGGCAAGTGGCGGAGGCCAGGGTGGGGCGGTGGGGTTCGAGTGGGCTGGGCTAGGCAGTGGAATTGGAGGCTGGGCGGCAGGGCGGACTGTAATACCCCAAAATTTTGTGAAAAATCATTTTTATAAAATGATTTCATTTTTGAATATTTAGATTTAAATATGGTGAAATTTTTGGGAATAAACAGTGTGCAAGGATATGTGGGCACATGCACATTGGAAATGGCACAAGAAAAAGATTCAAAAATTTCTGGAAAAAGAAAAAAAAATGAAAAAGAAATGATGATAATAAAATAAATAGACTAAGCAAGGAAGCATTTCAAATGTGATTTTGAAATATAGATTATTTATCAAATTAAAGATGTTCTTTTTATATATGAAAATTAAATATTACCAGTAAAAAAAAAGATTAAGGTAAAAATATGTACACTTATGCACCTGTATATCTTCTGTGAGCAAAAAGTGTTAAAGCAAAACAATAATGGAAACATTAAAATGACATGAAATGTAATACAAGACAATATGCTTGTATAGGCAAAAATAGCAAAGGGGATTCTCAGAAATAATTAAAATGTGAAATATGATAGTCACACTTTTAACATGACTAGGTGAGTGGCCATTTTTCTGAAAAAGTAAAGGGAAGAAAATACTGCCTTCAACAAATTATTATGGCCGGGGTATTAAGGGGGAAAATGAATGAAAAATGCATGAAGATGGTTAGGTCAGAAATGGAATTTTGTTTTAACAAAACCCTAGTGGAAAAATGCATATAAATAGGCAGTTTTAGCCAGTAAAGTTATCTTTACCCCGAGCTGCACAAAAAAAAAATAAGGAAGGAAGAAAAAAATATTGGAAGGAAGGAGAAAACACTCATACAAGGATTTTTCTGGATTAATAAGAAGAAATATTTAGGTGAGTAACCTCACTGAATTCATGGCATTAAGACCTGAGATGAGGCAGCCACTTTTTATATTGCCATTTATATATTGCTGGTTTTGATGTATATGATTTCATCAATGCTTTTTGGATGTCTTATTTTAAATCTGATATGATTTAATATGGATGATTTTGTTGATCTTTGATTTGTTGAGACATTTGTCTTTGGATGTGTATCATTACTGTTTTATTTTTACTCAAAAATGTTAAAGTCCAGAATCTTAAAAATTATATAGAGAATACTCTCAACTGTTATAGATCTATGGCATGGAAACTTTACAAAAAAAATGATGGGAGCTGCATTATACTTGGTATAAGTGCTGAGGCTTGAAAAGAAAGATGTTAAGGGTGCAATAGAAATTTTCTAAGTGCTGAGCCCTTAATCAAATCAAAAAAAAAAAGCTCACAAGCTAAAATTATGATTGAACCAGATCATGAATCTGAATCAATCATAAAGGCTTGCAGATCAATATAATAAGAACATGCCATGCCTCTTTTACAGTTGAAAATATTCTTATATTTTACTGAGATCAAGACATATTGACCCCATTTAGGAAATAACTGTCTGCTTATTTCTGAGGAGAATTATGCTAGGAAAGATTATGGATGTTTCCATGTTTGCAGTGACATGTTCACATAGCATATTTGATGATAGGATTTAAGTCAATACACTAGTAAATAAACTAGGGAAGGGAAGGCCAAGAAGGCTGCTGGAATGCTTGTCATATTTGAAGTATGCAAGTTGGCACATGGTTTGTTTAAGCCCTGAGATCTTTGTGCAATGATGTGAATTAGTTCATTGCAATGTGTCCCTGTGATTCCTTAATAGCAGATGAGGCAAGAATTTAAATTGAATTATACAACCTGTAAATGAAGAAATAGGAATATGGATATTTCTTAGGTTGGTTGGTATGGAACCAAGATGGTTCCAGAGAATGCAAATGTTGCAAATAGATAATTATGTTTGCATGATTATGTATGCAAGTGTAAGAATGATAAATGAATATATCATACCTGAATCAACTTATTTATACTATGTTAAAGTAATTGATTGCAGAAATTTGCTTAAATAACCAGTTGGTACTCTTATATTCTCTGTTGCTTAATATCATGAATGTATTGATGTTACTCATACCAGATCTTAGATCTGACCCTTGTTTGCTCATGGCATATGGGGGTGTCTCATTTTAAAATGAGGCAGCCACTCATGCTCTTTCAGGGAACACAGGCACTAAGTAGAAAATGAAGTTATGGCTATTATGGAGGAGTGAATGAACATGCTAGCTAGTTTCAATAAGAACCTAAATTGATTATATCTGCATGTATTCAGGAAAATTATGTTTCTAAGATTTCCAACCATGTAATGAATATTTTATGGATAGTGATCAAGTTGCTCTTATGTTCTGTAAAGTGTTAGATTAAATTAGTTGTTCTGTCGAAATCATTGTGTGTTAAGGTTTGATTTGTTTTTGAAGTAGTGTTTGGAACATAAACAAGAAAAATATGCTCAAGTATTAGCTATGAAAATCTGGTAAAGAAATATACAGTTATGTGAGCAATTACTTTGCAACTATATTATGTATTAGACAATCTTAAGTCATTTTAAAAACACTGAGTTTTGGAGTAAATTTAGAATTTACCTTGAAAAATACCTTTAAGTATCTATTTGTTTTTCCCTCTGAATTATGTCTATAAATGGTTCAAGTCTACTTTTTAAATTGTTTTGAGAAAAGTAATTGTATGGGAAGGCTACAGGTATGATGCAAATGACTGGCATTTCAATTGCCATGATCAGGTACCTGGCATGACACTAGGCACATGAGTTAACCAGCTTCAAATAAGTGAAGTTTTGGTTGATTATGTTTGGTGGTGTTTTGACAGTAAAATGTCATTCAAAAAGCTTTAGGTCATTTAGCAAATGTTGTACCATAACCAATTTTCAAAGCCATAACAGCTATACAATCTGGACAGGCTTGCACAAGCAGACCTGGAAACTATTCTCATGAATATTTTTAAGTTCAAATTCTTGACATAGCAAATCTTATGCAATTACACAACTCACTATGTGTCATGTGAGCTAAGATTAAGGCAAACAAGTCACATAGATTGAATCTTAAATAAGAAAGTTTTTAGAAAATACATAAGTGGAAAATGATAAATGAATATATCATTTCTGACCTTAGCCAAATATCAATACCTTTGATCCATGATCTGAAATAAAAATCTCAAGAATCTTGAGGTTTAACTGTCATTGTAAATTGACATTAAAAACTATCAATTAGAATGAGCAAGTTCATATAAATTAAATATGCATAGGATTTACTGACTTGATACAAATATTCAAAAGTATACAGTAATTACCTATAGTCAGAATTGCTAGAATCCAAATTAAACAGAATGCTCTTGTTTAACAAAAAAAAATATATACTCTGAATCTAAACAAGAGGAACACGTACATCTTCATATGTATGTGTATATTATTAAGGATATACTGATATATTTATATTGGTAATGAGTTTTGATCCTGGATATATTTTGTTTATTGGAGAAAGAAAAATGACCCTGGGAAATATATTTGTAATGAATGATATATCTATATATCATCTCTTAAAAAAAAATCTTTATGAAATTAAGGTAGAAATAGGAGGGTCATTTCAGTTGGTATCAGAGCACTTGGTTGCATTGATTGTTAAGTAATATAGAAATGTATTATGTTTGTTTGTTTTGGATGAAATAATTTAGATAAGAAAATAGAAATTATAGAAGTACTCATAATATACTAATACCATTTGCCCAAAATTTAGTTAGCAGACCATGGTAGGGAGAGGATCTCATCACAATGCAGGACCCAGTGCACCTCAAATGCTTGATATGCAAGAATTTGTGAGGGTTTTGAGAGATGGAATTGGGCATAGGCCTGAGAACCCACATGAAGAGCTTTCAAAACTACTAAAGACTTATTCCAATTTGGGAGGCAGGAGTTTTGAAGGAACTGAGAGTGTGATGGAAATTCAAGCATGGCTGAGAACACTTGATAGGATTTTCAATGACATGCAGTTGGATGACCAAAGGAAGAGGCAAGTAGCTTCTAGACAACTGAAAGGGGTAGCTCTAAGCGGGTGGGAGGTGATCATAGCTGGAAGAAATGAAAATGAAATCACTTGGAATCAGTTCAAGGAGATGTTGGAGGCAAGATTTGTACCAGCATCAGCCAAGACCACTTTGCTTGAAGAATTTATCAAACTTAGGCAGGGAACTTTGAATGTCACTGAATACACTCAAAAGTTTGAGGGGTTATCCAATTAAGGAGCAATGCTAGTGGCAGATGAAGCATCCAAAAATGATAGGTATATAAAAGGTCTGAACCCAGGACTTAGCAGGGCTATGCTACCATATGCAGATAGAACTTTTGATCAAGTAATTGATCTGGCCTTGAAACTGGAACAACATGACAAAGAAAGAGAGAAATATAGGAATTTTAAGAGCAGCAACAAGAAGGATAAGGGAAGATATCACCCTTATGATAAAAAGAAGGAGGAGGCAGACAACAGGAAGAGTAAAGACACAAAAGCCAATGATACTAAGAAGAAATTGGTTTGCCATCATTGTGGTAAAGAAGGACACATCAAACCAAGGTGCCCAGAGTTAAAAGGAGGAGCCTTCAAATGCTACCTATGTGGGAAAGAGGGGCATATGAAGAGGAACTGTCCTGAGAATAAACAGCAAGGGAAATTGGCAACTTTGGAAGGTAAAGGCAAATCTGCAGTAAAAATTGATGCTGAAAATCATGGCCAAGTGGAAGGTACATTACTCATTTGTGCCATACCCATACCAGTAGTATATGATACTGGAGCAACACACTCTTTGATTTCCTATGAATTAGTTAAAGTGTTAAAATTAAACTGCATATTGGTTGAAACCCCATTGCTTGTACAAAGTCCCCTAGGGAGTTCTAGTGTTTTGAACATGAATTGTGTGGATGTGGAGTTAAACATAGGAGGAAATATTTTTATTTCCAATTTATATGTTTTAAATTACCCAAATATAGGAGTTATATTGGGGGTAGATTGGTTAAGGCAATTTAAAGCCATAATTAATTTAGACTCATCCACCATATCATTGCAAAATTCTAGAGGCCAGAGGATCACAGTTCTATGTGAAGTAGCTAAGGAAGGGAAATTATATCATTTAGTTGACTTAGAAAAAGATCTCAGTGAACTAACCATTGAAGAAATTCCCATAGTTAATGAATACTTGGATGTGTTTGGGGAAGTTAAGGGTGTTCCACACCACAGACCAGTTGAGTTCCAAATTAATCTCATTCCAGGAGCAAGTCCAATAATCAAGAAACCTTATAGGATGGGGCCGAGTGAACTGAAAGAATTGAAAAATCAGTTGGAAGAATTAGAAGGTAAGGGATTTATAAGGCCAAGCAATTCCTGCTGGGGTTCTCCAGTAGTGTTTGTAAGAAAACATGATGGTACCTTGAGAATGTGCATAGATTACAGAGAACTAAATAAAGTAACCATCAAGAATAAATACCCATTGCCTAGAATAGATGATCTCTTTTACCAACTCAGTGAAGCTAAAATATTTTCTAGACTAGACCTAGCATCAGGATTCCATCAAATGAAGGTTGAAGACTCAAGTGTTAAGTATACTGCATTTAACACAAGATATGGCTTATATGAATTTATGGTTATGCCATTTGGTTTGACAAATGCTCCTTCATATTTTGTTGATTTGATGAATAGAATATTTAGAGATTATTTAGACAAGTTTGTACTGATTTTTATTGATGACATTTTGATTTATTCTAAGACAGTGGAAGAGCATAAAAATCATTTGCATTTAGTTTTGTCAAGACTAAGGGAAAATGATTTAAAGGCAAAATTTTCAAAATGTGCATTTTGGAAAGAAGAAGTGCATTTTCTTGGGCATGTTATCTCTGCCAAAGGAATATCAGTAAACCCTAATAAGGTAGTGGCAATCCAAGCATGGAAAAGGCCTAGTACCATCAGTGAGATTAGATCATTTATGGGGATGGCAGGATATTATAGGAGATTTATAAAAGATTTCTCAAAAATATCATCACCACTTACCAATTTAACTAGAAAGAACCAAGCCTTTGTATGGACAGAAAAACGTGAGCAAGCTTTTATCAAAATAAAGGAAGCTCTGATTAATGCACCAGTATTGAGAGTGCCAGAAGGAAATGAAAATTTAATTGTGTACACTGATGCAAGTGGCTTTGGGTTAGGGGCTGTGTTGATGCAGCAAGACCAGGTGGTAGCCTATGCATCTAGGCAATTAAAGCCACATGAAACAAGATATGCAACCCATGATCTTGAACTAGCAGCAGTTGTGTATGCTTTGAAACTTTGGAGACATTATTTGTTAGGTGCCAAATTCATTTTGTACACTGATCATAAGGCACTGAAATATTTATTCTCACAAAAAGATTTGAACATGAGGCAACATAGATGGGTAGAGTTCCTAGCTGCCTATGATCTAGATATACTGTATACACCAGGCAAGGCAAATAAAGTTGCAGATGCCTTGAGTAGACAACATGCCAAGGTAGCCATGTTGATGATGGAAGAGTTTAAGGATTTGTCTATACTTACTGATTTGGAAATTGAGGAAAACAGTGAGGTACAAATGATGCCGATTGAAGAAGATGAAGGTAAAGGAAAATTAAGTATGATATCTCTGCAATCAGAATTACTTCTTAAGATTGGGAAGATGCAGGAACAAGACCTGAACATGGTGGAAAAGAAAATGCTCATATCAAAAGGGGAGGAAGTAATAAATTATCAAGTTGATAAAAATGGTTATTTAAGGAATAAAAATAGGATATGTGTTCCAGAAAATATAGAATTGAAGGAGGAAATATTAAATGAGTACCATAGGAGTAAGTACTCCATACACCCAGGTAGCACCAAGATGTATCAAAATTTGAAAAGAAATCTTTGGTGGAAGGGGATGAAGTCAGATGTGGCCAGATATGTTGCAAGGTGCATGACTTGCCAACAAGTCAAGGCAGAGACACAAAGGCCATCAAGACTATTGCAACCCCTTAGTATACCACAGTGGAAGTGGGAGGATATATCTATGGATTTCATAGATGGTATGCCTAGATCTAAGAAGGGAAACACAAGTATATGGGTAATAGTGGATAGGCTAACTAAGGTAGCACATTTTATCCCAGTTAGAACAGAAAGAAATGCTCCAAAATTGGCTCAAATATTCATGAAAGAGGTAGTAAGGTTGCATGGCATACCCAAAACCATTGTGAGTGATAGGGATACCATCTTCACCTCAAGATTTTGGAAAAGTTTTCAAGAGGCCATGGGGAGTGAATTGTGCTTAAGCACTGCCTACCATCCACAATCAGATGGTCAAACTGAGGTGGTGAACAAAGTCTTAGAAGATTTGTTGAGAGCATGTACACTGGACTTTGGAGGCAACTGGGAAGACCACCTCCATCTAGCTGAATTCACATACAATAACAGTTACCAAAGCACCATAGGGATGGCACCATTTGAAGCCTTATATGGCAAGCCATGTTTATCACCTATATGCTGGGTAGAGACTGGAGAAAGGGCTGTTCTAGGACCTGAATATGTTAAAGAAACTACAGAGAAAATTGGGTTAATAAGAAAAAGAATAGCAGCAGCTCAAGATAGGCAAAAGAAATTTGCAGATAGGAAGAGAAAGCAAGTGGAATATGAAGTGGGAAACTTTATTTTCATCAAGATTTCACCTATGAAGAAAGTCTTGAGATTTGGCAAGCAAGGTAAGCTCACACCAAGGTATGTTGGACCCTATAAAATTCTGGAAAGAATTGGTTCATTGGCTTACAAATTAGAACTACCAGAGGAAATGAAAGCAATGCATAATGTTTTTCATGTGTCCCAACTTAGAAGATGGGTACATGATAAAGAAGACATTTTGGAAGAGCCTACCAAAATTCAAATAAATCCTGACTTGGTTTATGAAAAAGGGCCAGTGGGGATTGTAGCCAAGGAAGAAAAGAAATTAAGGAGCAAAACCTTGAAACTAGTTAAGATCCAGTGGAGTAGTGATCCTAATGACTGCACATGGGAGTTAGAGGATAAGATTAGGATGGATTATCCTAAGCTTTTTGCAAAATTAAAGGTAATTTTTTTTCTTCTGGAAAAATTTGTTATGCATGGTTGATATGGTTGAATTTGTTTGCTTATGCATATGTTTGATAAGTTTTCAGAAAAGAAAATGATGCTTGTTATAAATGTTAGAGAAATTGTGAGGACACAATTCCTAAAAGGAGGGGTGAATGTAATACCCCAAAATTTTGTGAAAAATCATTTTTATAAAATGATTTCATTTTTGAATATTTAGATTTAAATATGGTGAAATTTTTGGGAATAAACAGTGTGCAAGGATATGTGGGCACATGCACATTGGAAATGGCACAAGAAAAAGATTCAAAAATTTCTGGAAAAAGAAAAAAAATGAAAAAGAAATGATGATGATAAAATAAATAGACTGAGCAAGGAAGCATTTCAAATGTGATTTTGAAATATAGATTATTTATCAAATTAAAGATGTTCTTTTTATATATGAAAATTAAATATTACCAGTAAAAAAAAAGATTAAGGTAAAAATATGTACACTTATGCACCTGTATATCTTCTGTGAGCAAAAAGTGTTAAAGCAAAACAATAATGGAAACATTAAAATGACATGAAATGTAATACAAGACAATATGCTTGTATAGGCAAAAATAGCAAAGGGGATTCTCAGAAATAATTAAAATGTGAAATATGATAGTCACACTTTTAACATGACTAGGTGAGTGGCCATTTTTCTGAAAAAGTAAAGGGAAGAAAATACTGCCTTCAACAAATTATTATGGCCGGGGTATTAAGGGGGAAAATGAATGAAAAATGCATGAAGATGGTTAGGTCAGAAATGGAATTTTGTTTTAACAAAACCCTAGTGGAAAAATGCATATAAATAGGCAGTTTTAGCCAGTAAAGTTATCTTTACCCCGAGCTGCACAAAAAAAATAAGGAAGGAAGAAAAAAATATTGGAAGGAAGGAGAAAACACTCATACAAGGATTTTTCTGGATTAATAAGAAGAAATATTTAGGTGAGTAACCTCACTGAATTCATGGCATTAAGACCTGAGATGAGGCAGCCACTTTTTATATTGCCATTTATATATTGCTGGTTTTGATGTATATGATTTCATCAATGCTTTTTGGATGTCTTATTTTAAATCTGATATGATTTAATATGGATGATTTTGGTGATCTTTGATTTGTTGAGACATTTGTCTTTGGATGTGTATCATTACTGTTTTATTTTTACTCAAAAATGTTAAAGTCCAGAATCTTAAAAATTATATAGAGAATACTCTCAACTGTTATAGATCTATGGCATGGAAACTTTACAAAAAAAAATGATGGGAGCTGCATTATACTTGGTATAAGTGCTGAGGCTTGAAAAGAAAGATGTTAAGGGTGCAATAGAAATTTTCTAAGTGCTGAGCCCTTAATCAAATCAAAAAAAAGCTCACAAGCTAAAATTATGATTGAACCAGATCATGAATCTGAATCAATCATAAAGGCTTGCAAATCAATATAATAAGAACATGCCATGCCTCTTTTACAGTTGAAAATATTCTTATATTTTACTGAGATCAAGACATATTGACCCCATTTAGGAAATAACTGTCTGCTTATTTCTGAGGAGAATTATGCTAGGAAAGATTATGGATGTTTCCATGTTTGCAGTGACATGTTCACATAGCATATTTGATGATAGGATTTAAGTCAATACACTAGTAAATAAACTAGGGAAGGGAAGGCCAAGAAGGCTGCTGGAATGCTTGTCATATTTGAAGTATGCAAGTTGGCACATGGTTTGTTTAAGCCCTGAGATCTTTGTGCAATGATGTGAATTAGTTCATTGCAATGTGTCCCTGTGATTCCTTAATAGCACATGAGGCAGGAATTTAAATTGAATTATACAACTTGTAAATGAAGAAATAGGAATATGGATATTTCTTAGGTTGGTTGGTATGGAACCAAGATGGTTCCAGAGAATGCAAATGTTGCAAATAGATAATTATGTTTGCATGATTATGTATGCAAGTGTAAGAATGATAAATGAATATATCATACCTGAATCAACTTATTTATACTATGTTAAAGTAATTGATTGCAGAAATTTGCTTAAATAACCAGTTGGTACTCTTATATTCTCTGTTGCTTAATATCATGAATGTATTGATGTTACTCATACCAGATCTTAGATCTGACCCTTGTTTGCTCATGGCATATGGGGGTGTCTCATTTTAAAATGAGGCAGCCACTCATGCTCTTTTAGGGAACACAGGCACTAAGTAGAAAATGAAGTTATGGCTATTATGGAGGAGTGAATGAACATGCTAGCTAGTTTCAATAAGAACCTAAATTGATTATATCTGCATGTATTCAGGAAAATTATGTTTCTAAGATTTCCAGCCATGTAATGAATATTTTATGGATAGTGATCAAGTTGCTCTTATGTTCTGTAAAGTGTTAGATTAAATTAGTTGTTCTGTCGAAATCATTGTGTGTTAAGGTTTGATTTGTTTTTGAAGTAGTGTTTGGAACATAAACAAGAAAAATATGCTCAAGTATTAGCTATGAAAATCTGGTAAAGAAATATACAGTTATGTGAGCAATTACTTTGCAACTATATTATGTATTAGACAATCTTAAGTCATTTTAAAAACACTGAGTTTTGGAGTAAATTTAGAATTTACCTTGAAAAATACCTTTAAGTATCTATTTGTTTTTCCCTCTGAATTATGTCTATAAATGGTTCAAGTCTACTTTTTAAATTGTTTTGAGAAAAGTAATTGTATGGGAAGGCTACAGGTATGATGCAAATGACTGGCATTTCAATTGCCATGATCAGGTACCTGGCATGACACTAGGCACATGAGTTAACCAGCTTCAAATAAGTGAAGTTTTGGTTGATTATGTTTGGTGGTGTTTTGACAGTAAAATGTCATTCAAAAAGCTTTAGGTCATTTAGCAAATGTTGTACCATAACCAATTTTCAAAGCCATAACAGCTATACAATCTGGACAGGCTTGCACAAGCAGACCTGGAAACTATTCTCATGAATATTTTTAAGTTCAAATTCTTGACATAGCAAATCTTATGCAATTACACAACTCACTATGTGTCATGTGAGCTAAGATTAAGGCAAACAAGTCACATAGATTGAATCTTAAATAAGAAAGTTTTTAGAAAATACATAAGTGGAAAATGATAAATGAATATATCATTTCTGACCTTAGCCAAATATCAATACCTTTGATCCATGATCTGAAATAAAAATCTCAAGAATCTTGAGGTTTAACTTTCATTGTAAATTGACATTAAAAACTATCAATTAGAATGAGCAAGTTCATATAAATTAAATATGCATAGGATTTACTGACTTGATACAAATATTCAAAAGTATACAGTAATTACCTATAGTCAGAATTGCTAGAATCCAAATTAAACAGAATGCTCTTGTTTAACAAAAAAAAATATACTCTGAATCTAAACAAGAGGAACACGTACATCTTCATATGTATGTGTATATTATTAAGGATATACTGATATATTTATATTGGTAATGAGTTTTGATCCTGGATATATTTTGTTTATTGGAGAAAGAAAAATGACCCTGGGAAATATATTTGTAATGAATGATATATCTATATATCATCTCTTAAAAAAAAATCTTTATGAAATTAAGGTAGAAATAGGAGGGTCATTTCACGGACTGGGTGGTAGGGCGGTTCGGGAGGCAGGGGGGTTCGGGTGACAGTTGGCCGGTGGGAGGGGACTGGGGCAGTGGGTGGCTCGGGCTGGGCGTGGGGAGTGGGGCAGGCGGGTTCGGGAACTGGCAGTTGGCCGGTGGGAGGGGATTGGGGCAGTGGGTGGCTCGGGCTGGGCGTGGGGACTGGGGCAGGCGAAGGGGACGGGGCAGGGGAAGGGGATGGGCAGGCGGGTGGAGGGGACTGGGCTGGGGTGGCTCGGCTGGCGGAGGGGACTGGGCAGGCTGCTGAGGGCAGTGGGGCTGGGTGGGTACGGGTGGCGGAGGGGACGAGACTGCAGGCGGATGGAGGGGACTGGGCTGGGCGAAGGCGGAGGGGACGGGCGAGGCTGCTGAAGGCAGTGGGCTGGAAGGCTTCATTTGTTGCTTTAGAAGAAAGAAAATGGAAAAATATGAAAGAGAAGAGGAAGGCAGAGAAGTCACGTACCAGAGATGTGAAAATGCAAACGAGTGAATAGTGGGATGATAGCTTATTATATAACCTAGTACAGAAATTGAAAGGTCTCCAATTTATTTGTCTTGGTAACCGAATGGCTGTTGGCTTTCCAAGGCAATTGAATAGTCAAAGGACACCTAGAATTCTGAACTGAGTAGTAATTGGGTACCGGTTTGGGCTGCGTAACGGACCAGTTTATACTCCGTTAAACAATTGTAATTTGCACCGCCGAACTCCGATTGACACAAATAAATATACCATTTTGATCAGCGCGATGAGGCGAACGCAACGGTATACAGATATCAGTGGTACGATTAAATTATAAAATTCGAAATTTTTCTATTGTGGAAAATGCAGCAAAAACGCCGAAGAATAAGATCGACGGAGTTGAAGATGTCCGAAATTTGAAAAACGAAAAATGACGTCTTGATCAGAAGATGGTTTAGAATTTTTCTATGAAAAAATATTCCGGTTCAGAAGATAAAAATTTTCGCGTTTAAAATGAACTGATGTGAAATAAACGCGAACGAAATTTACTGCGGTATTTTCCGACGAAACTTTTCCCATATCTATAACCATCTAGGCGCAATTTATGAACAAAGTTTGGACGCTAATTGAAATCGTATGAAAGTTCCATATTTTATATTAAAATAATGGATTCAAAATTTTAAAATTGGGTCGGAATTTCAGGGTCGTTACATAATACCAAAATCACTTATGAACCATCTCACAAAATTTACTTCAAGTTACTACACATTATATAACTTAAGTTCATATTCATATAATGCATTACTACGTTCTCCAGAGTATATACAAAAATCATACAATTCCTTTTACTTAACTTGAATATTAAATCAATTTAAAACTTGTTTAGATTTTACTATCTTCTAAGTTCAAATGTTATATAAAACTAAACTATTATAAACACTTAGCTTCAATTTCTTATACAATATCTGAAGTTCTGACTGTCCAAAATTGTCAAAAATACCATTTCATTTCAATAATTGAAAATTACTAATCAACGGATCAAAAAAGATGCACTACCAAACTTACCCTAATGCATATGATACATGCGCCCATGCTATAACTTAACCGAAAACTTGAGAATTGAACACCCAATTTTCATTTCAAATCATTTTGAAACAATATACTTAAAATGTTTTGTATACCAAATCATACTCCCAGGATTTAAATCAAAATTGTTTTACCAAAATAAATATGTAGCAAATTGCTACTATAGCATCTCCCACTTTGAAACTCAAAAATAAACGTCGATAATGCTGCAATCATTATTGGAATTATTTTCCAACAACATGATTGAGTCCAGTACATCCAAACCATGCCTTTCCGACTTAACTGAAATCATTTACAAAATGGTATCAAATACTTCGTAAATATCACCAAGTACCATGATATCAATTTAACAAACCAATTTCTAAAATACTCACTTTCGAATAAAACTACTATCATTTTCCAAAACCTTAAATACTGAGATTTAAATTTTCAAATTCTCAATTTAAATCTTTTTTCTATTTATAAACTATACTTATGAACCATATTTATATAAATCACTTTCTTATATAAAATTATTACACAAGTGCAAGTGTATGTTCTTGTTTTGATTATAATAAACAACCTTTGTTAAAACTAAATTTTAACCTAACATTATCAACGAATGCCTTATCATCAAACTGTGAAACTTAATTCACTAGGTGTTCATTTTAATGTTCCTGCAAATTGCTATCTGCCCAACCCATAGAGTGAAAAGGGAAAATTGCACATAAACTGGTCGAGCAGAGGTAATCAAACAATGCATGACAATAATCGAAGATTATCATTTCCTAATAAATAAACACATCATACATAACTATATCAATTCTTTGAAAATTATTATTTTATATATAAATATAAACCTAGGTAAAATTATTCCATTTACCAATTTCAAGAACAATGTTGTATTAGTTTGTCTTATCTACGTGTTTAGAGATCCCAGTCAATAATGCTAGCAACACGTATTATTCAAAATCCATAAGCCACTCTGCAAACCAATCAACAGAATACAAAAAAATTTTATAACTTATACACACTCTCGTATTTATACACTCAACTCATAATAAGGCATTCCATTACCCTATCTCTCAATGAGTTATACCCGCCAAAGCTAAGGTTCTCGCTTAACCTTCAACTCTGATACCACATGTAACGCTCAGCTTTTTCAACCATTGAATATGGACAATAATACATCCACGGTATTCATGTGCCCGACAACCAAGTGCTGAAAAGACAAAATGTTAGGGTAAAAGAAAACGAAAAAGAAAATAAAGCAAGAAAGAAGAACGCATTATCAGAATCTCGCATGGAGAACGATAATATATAACATATCAAAAGGTCTTTACCAAAAAGTAAACTTTGATACACATACATCAATCAGAGGTAAACTAATCTACCATCAGCCTAAACAATTATAACAACCTGTCCTCTCAAATGCCGATAGATACAAATCAAGTAATGTAGTGGAAATTAAGTACGGTAGAAAATCATCCAGCTCCTCTCCAAGAGCTCCAATGAATCACAGCTAAATCTAGAAACATACTTGACCTGACCCGAGCATTATGAAAAAATAACACCAAGATCAATCTAGTAAACCTGCGTGAGAAATACAAATCATATTGATTTATTATTGTCTTAAAACCCTTCAAAATAAGGGTATATCGTAAGACCATGCCGCCAATAAACATGGACGTGTTTTTACCTTACAATAACCAAATAACAATGAGAATAATGGCATACGGAAAACTAAACCACGTATACTTTCTATAAGTAAGTAACACACAAAGCACGATCGAAACCCATAAGCATGATCAAGTCAAATAAACGATTCCTAATCCCCTTTTTAATTAATATTCCTTTTTTAATTAAAATCATATTTTATTAGTAAAACTCATTTTTACTCAATAACTCTTTATAAATGAAACTCCATTTATTAATTGAACTCCACTATTTAATTAAAATATTCCTGTTCATTTCAACACATTTCGATATTCTCAAAACTATACATATACTTACCTCAACCGTATAAGTATATTCATAAATCAATTTCAAATAGCTTAAGACAAATGTTGCTCAAACACAATCACTATAAACACAAAACCATTTCACGTATAGTTATCGTTAAAACATTCTTTTCAAAAACCTATTTACATTCATAAGTATAATCAAAACGGGTTAAAAACAGATTTTTACTAACACATTGTGTAACGACCCCGGATTTTTATTAAATTTAAATTGATAATTAATTAGATTTTTGAATTAAAATTGTGAAATTAATCGATTAAAATGATGTGAGTTTCCCCGAATCCAAATAAAAATATGTTAAATCATTTAAATTTAAAAATATTTTAAATATTGTATATATGTGAATATATATGTATTTGAGCATATGTGAGTAAATTTGAAATTATATATATATATATATTTAATTTGAATTTCATTTGTAAATAAATGGTTTAAGAATATAAATATATAAGATATAAAATAAATACATTAGAAAAATTTTAACAACATATTAAAATAGAAATTATTTATATTACAAGGCTAAAAATATTTGAGTTATAAATAGAGATAAATAAAAGGTAAGCTATAAAATATAAAGTAATATACATTCAAATAACAAGATATAAACATATATATGTACACTTGCAAAGAATGAAACAAGAATGTAAGTATATGTTGGCTTGCAAATGAAGACAACAAAGATATGTAAATATCTATTAGTTTAAAGAACAAGATCAAGTTGAACACGTACAGCCGATATGAGAAAAATATTCATTTGTACATGGCAATTAATGCAAGCCATCACCATATTTTCACATCAGCCACCAAAACAAATATTAGTAGACAAAGCAAGAAATATCCCTAACCTATTGTACAAAATAATATATCAACTTGTACAACAAATTTCTTTATATCAACCTCCCACCTCAGTTCGTTCCTTCAAAAAAAATTGAGTACATCTGGAGTAACAACTTCTTAAACTTGAAAAAAAATACAACTTAAACAACATCTGGAATCAAGCTAGGCAGGGATTCAATTCAAGGATCAAATTCAAAAGCAATCAATCATCACAGTTTTAAAGCTTCCAGAATACATTTCCAGGCTATTTTTTTTGCTCTTTGTGGTTTCTCTGTTCTTTCTTCTGAAGCAAGGCGAGTAACTTCACTTTTAAAAGTTTAAGTAGGTAATTTTGGTTACATGCTAGTCGATTTGAAAAGAATATATATATATCTTATGATGTCTGCTGTGAATATATGTATGTCTGGCATGTATGTTGCTTTCATCAGAGTGTTCTCTGTTTTTATCTTCCAGTATACAAGTTTTGATTTAAAAATTTAAATCTTGTGATCTTATCTCTGTTTAAATTTAAGTTCCAAATGAAACTTGTTTGCTTAACTATAAGCTTTAGTTTTAATTTATATTTAAGTCAGAATAATATTGATTTTGACTCTAGGAATCAAATCTACTGAGCAAGTTTAAAATAAGTCAAAATTTGAGTATCACAATCTATCGTTTCAGGATTTGAATTTGAATCATCATAGAAAATTATGATTTTTAAGACTCGAATGGTGATTTTTAGTCGAGTGTTCTTAGAGCAGTTTATAGTTGAACTGAAATGGGTTTTAATCCAATTTCTGGCGATCGAAGATTCATTGGGTGTCGAGCTTTTGATCGAGGGAAGTATGATTGGTGGCGAAGACAGGAAAAATGGTGGCAAGGGTTCCGGTTGGTCGTGGCAATGGCCGTAGGTGGAACTAGGGTTTTAGAGCATGTGTGTTTGCGTGTGAGGTTTTGAGTTCGTTCGAACTCGATAGTGTATCAAGCAGGGATAGAATTTTTAGGGAGGTGCTAGAGGCGTGAGCGAAGGTGTGGGCGGAGGCGTGTGGTCGCTGATGGCCGAGGTTTGCTTGGCGAGGTGATTTTGTCGAAGTGGGGTGGTTTGAGTTTCGATCTGTAGGCTCGATTTCGTCTTGCGTTTGGTCACGTCGATTCGACTATGGCATTTGAAGGTGATGGGGATGGGTGACTTGCCGGAAGGAGCGTTGATGATCGGAGTCGCTCCGATTTCATGTGCACGTGCACGATCATGTTCTCGTGTCTGATGGAATTGAGTTTGGGGAAGACGAAGAAATTCTCGAAGTACGACTCGAAGTTTTCATTTGATTGTCTCGAGGAAAACGAATGAGGGGTAAACTCGAAGCAAGGCCCAGGAAAATGATGGTTTGGCTCGGGTCTCTTTTATAGATAGCAGGTTTTAAAAAAAATTGTTAAAAATAAAATAAAAATTAAAACAAAACCTGTTCTGGTTTTGAAATTTTAAAATTTAATTTCAAATTATAAAACAAAGTTTAAGCTAAGTTTTAAAATCAAAGTGTAAAAATGAATTCTAGTTAGTTTTGAAACTTTGAAAATAAATCAAGTTTTAAATTTAAATTGGTTAACTAATTGAAAGTATATTTTAAGGAGTTTAAAAGTAAGTTTAAAGGTGAGTATTGTTTTTAAATGTGTTTTTAAACTTTGTTAAAATTAAAATTTATATTCATTTTTAAGTCTTAAATTTAAAGTGAAATTGGGAAGTAAATGTGATAAGTATAATTACTTAATAAAATTAATGAAGCATAATTATTTAGTGATGTAATTAAGGGTAATTACTTAAAAATAATTACTTAATTAAAAGTAATTAATAAATAGTTAAAGTTGATTAAGTGATTAAGAATAATCACTGTTTTCAAATCAATTAGGGATAATTAATTAAATGGTAATTAATAAAGGGTTAATTTGTTAATGAAAGATAATTAATTAAATAGTGAATTTAATAATTAAAGGTTAATTATTTAATAATTAAAGGTTGATGAATTATAATTAAAGGTAAATCAATTTATTATTAATGGTTAATTAATAAATGATTAAAGAATAATTAATCAAAATAATTTGTAATTTATCGATGTTGATTAACCAGGATTAGAAATTCATAAGTAATTAATCTAATTTGAATAAATTAGATAATTAACTGATCTTGCTTATGAATATTTGGATTTCATTAGATGACTTGATTGTTTGATATCCCTGATATGTGATGCTTTGTGATACATCCTGATTTATGTTGTGATCTGTAATTTACTTATCTGTGATATATATCTGTGATCTGTGAATGAAAGATAAGCGTTATAGTTATACCGCTTATCAACTATATTTCTGCATTTTTGATCTGTGATGATTCATCGTGTTGCACTATTGTATGAAACCCCTGGACTACACCTTTACACACACAAATATGGATTTCACGTGGAAATCGGTTAAGTCACAGATAATTTAAATTTGATGTTTTCGAAATTGAAATTTTAATTTCAATTGATTTTGAAATTGGAAATTTGGGTTTAAAGTGAAAAGCTTTTGAAATGGAATTTCAAAGATAAAAGTTATTTTGAATAACTTAATCAAGTTTTAAAATTTTAAATAATTTGATTTAAATTTGAATTCAAGTTTGAAATTGAATCCTATGATTTGAAACTAGGGATTAAAGATGATATAAATGTGTTTGTATGAATCTAAACCATTTAAAAGCATAATTTTGAGAATTTGGATTTAACCCAAAGACCTTAACTCGTATAAATGAATAAGATTTCCAAAATGAAACTGTTTGTTTAAAAGAATAAAAGCTTTCAGATAAGAAATGAAATTCCAGTTTAATTAAAGGAATTTCAAGTTGAATTGAAAAAATGGTTTTCCAAGTTATGAATGAATTCTTTTTTAAAGCTATGAATTAAATCTGTTTATTTTTAACAGATTTAAAATGATGATTTGTTTAAACCATTTGAAATGGAATTGTTTTGAAAGCTACGGGTTAAATCTTTGATTTAAAGATTTAACGAGTTAATCAAATTGAAAGGGAAATTAATTTGGAAAATCTGTGAATGAATCTTTTGTTTAAAAGATTAAAGTGTGGAAAATTGTTAAACCATTTAAGGTTGTTAAAATGAATCTTTTTGTTTAAAGATTTAAAAATGGTAATTTGTTTAAACCATTTGAAGAAAGATTTTGGGTAATAAGTTGTGACTTAATTGAAATCCCAATATCCATATGTTTTAAAGTATTGCGCTCATTATTCGGTTTAGCCGGGAGAGGACCTTTGTGTCATATAACCCGTTCCGAATACTGGTACGTCGTATATGGATAGCATTTGAAGACCGGTGGTGAAGACCGGATATTTTCGAAAACGAAAGGACAACTCGTCGAATGTCTCTGCATCGACTGGCCCCGATATAGAGATTTTATCACCCTTTGTGATGGGAAGTCCGGACGTGATTAGAAAATTATTCGGATTTGCAAGGGCTTCGTAAGAAGTGCCTTCGGTTCTGTTCGAACCCGGAACAGACTTGTATGGTTACATGTCTGACATTACACTTTGAGATATAAAGCCGATTTCTTTCAAATACATTTCTGTTGGTGGCGGAGAATTTATTCTCTTAGCTTAACACCCTTCTCTAAGACGTACGAGCACAGAGGTTATGTAGTTGAAATTTATCAGCGATATATTCCCAACTTGGTAATGTGACATGCTGAGTGTTGTTGCGTGATGATCATTGTTTGATCATTTATCTTTGTGATCATTACTTTGATCATCTGTTGACCCAAAGCATGGCTTTGTGCCAAAGCGTAGCTTTGTGGACGAGACTTCGTCAGGGCCTCACAACCCGGAAATGGTCGAAACAGGAATGTTGCGGCAAGGTTATGAGGGTCGCGCCCTTTAGGGTATGTCATTTCCTTTTGGAAAAGGGTGGTATCATGGTATGGAGCCCAGATACTTACTCATATGGACACACTTTATTTATTATGTGTGATGTTGGTTACCGAGGCCTCGGATAAAGGTCCCAAAGGACCGGGGGATGGCATATTCGTGAGTTACCTGTTACAGGGGTAACCCGGTCTTGTGTTGGCAGAGAGCAGTTTGTCTCTCGGGATGTCCAGCCAGAGGCGATCCCATGCGGCGGAAGGAAGTTCCTTAGCCTGACCATTTGTTGGAAAATCCAAAGAAACAATACGAATCTTGTACGGTTTTAGTTGTATAACCTGCTATGGAATGTGGCGGTAACCTACTATTGAACATAGTAGCTATAGTAGGCATACAATAATGGTTGTATGTTGGCTAAGATTAATATTATACTTTCGAAATGTTTTCCTACACTATGCACTAATAATAATAATCCAATGATTTTGCGTAGTAAGCATGTTTGACTATCATAAGAAGAAATCTCCTCCAATTCTGCGTTTGCATTGTGTGTGTGGCGGGAGGTCTTATGGTAGTTTCATTTTCCAAAAGCATTGCGGGTTTCAATGTTAAAATTCTTTGTTGTTTGTTTAAAGATAAATTGTTTTTGTTGCTCACACCAGTCTCATGACTGATCCGGAGTTTATTGTTCCCTTCCTAAACTCTGGGTGCCCACCATTTTCCACACGGGCAGTCTAGAGTTGGGTTTTTCAGATATTCAGGTTGAGTAGATTATCTGGAGCTAGTCAGTCCTTGGACGACTGACCTTGCTTTCCGCTAGCTATGGATTGGAGCATTCTATTGGAGACATTCTATCCGCTGCTGATGTTATCGTTTTCTTTTCCGCTACTATTTCTTGTATCATATCTCTGATGTATATTGATATCTGTTGTATCATTCTGTTGTATCATAGTGTATCAGATTTTGTATTTGTCATTGTATCAATGTTATATATATATTGATATATTCTTTTTCTTCCGCTGTGTTGTTATACTTAATGGTGTTATAAGCTCCGGAGAACCAGATTCGGCGTTTGAATCTATGGCATTTTGAGTACAAGCGAAGTACGGATGCCGATTTTTGAAGGCCGATTTCAGGGTCTTTACACATTGCCACAACAAACCCAAAACCAATCCATACTTGTTATTCTCTTTAAAATACCACTATTAAAGACCTAAGTATTTTTCGAAATCATTTAACAATATTTTACCATTTCAAAATATTATTCAAGGGTTTAAAAACAAATGTTACTAAAACACTATTTACAACAAACCTAAATCATTTCACTTAATCGTTATATCTAAAACTCTGTTTTAAATATCTAATCACTTTTCAAAAGTATAGTTAAATGGGTTAAAACAAATGTTGCACAAACATCGATACTATAAACCCAAAATCGCTGTTATACTTGCCATTTACTTTGAAACATCCATTTAAAGCTCTATGTACTCTCCACTTATTAAACAAGGCTATATACCTTTTTAATCAATTTATAAAACAATCCATTATAACATAAGTGTTATAATCTAAAAACTCCTTTATATCCTTTTGCAAATACTAAATTTCCTTTCTTTATACTTCTGAATATACTAAAATACCTTTAAAATGATATATAAATATATATAGACATATACTTATTTATTTATTGAACTAATATATTTAATAAAATATCATAAACCATTTGTAAAATATTATAATATAAAAGCCTATTATTTCTTAAACAAAATCTTTAACAAGTTTCTAAAACCTTATATATACTAAAAATATACTTTAAAATAACTATGCTATATTTTAAAAACAATTATTTAAAAACCGAGAAAACCTATTTTATAATTTAAAACCGTCTCTTCAAAAATCCATAATTGATTTCCAGTAATATATTTAAACCGTGATATTTTCCCGTTAATAAGTACGCTTACAGTACCTATTATAAATATGAAGAAGCCCTAGGATGTCTTCCAAAGTTAACTTTAAAATCGCTGATCGCGGCGATTTCAAAGTGCATTCATCGTGACCTTTTCGCTTCTAATATTTACAGCTTCCATATCCAATTTCCATTAATGTCAAACTAATTCCTTTATGTTAAGCACACTAAAACATGTGTAGCCAAACATATATACATATATATTTCCATAATATATCACAATTTATCCAATTTAACATATGTCAAATATCAGGGATTTCAAGCACGTTTATAACGACTATATCACTTCAAAAATTTATAACGCATAATCAAACTTGTAAATATATAATCTTTGCCATGATGCATGTTATAGATGGTTAAAAAGAGAGATTATACTCAATAAAAATGTTGTCATTTGTTTCACAAATCAAGGCGGGGTCCAGAATTAATAACTTGCATTATTAATTATACAATTTATGTTTTTAATAAAACAATAATTATATACATAATAATATGCAATCAACTGGTTAGTAAACTCCCCCACGTTTCAGCCAACGCTTACGCATTTCCAAATATTCCAAAATTGAACGCCGTTCGATTTTGCCTAAAATTCCCACTAGCTCCAAACTCGACGAATATAACTCCAATGTGTAGATATCATCGGTACGAGTCCAACTCAAAAGACTGCATCCAAATCCAACCTCGTATGAACAAGATATGAATAAATGAACACTTGAGTTTATTTAAATTATAATTAACTAATTTAATTAGGTAATTAACTAATCACCTTCATCTCGAACCTAGGCCGCCTATTCACGAAACCTTTGTCGTGACATCCTCAACACACTTCCGCCACCTCAGGTGATTTCACGCTGCCGCAGTCCTGCTGTTGATGGCCCCGACCCAGATGCCTCCAACGCCACCGATCTCGCCTCCTAAAACGCCACCATTGATGGGATCCAACCCAAAATGGCCATTGCCTATGAATCCAGATCTGCGCCGCCTTGCTCCACCATATGCTAGTCCAACCGGTCAACTTACTCCACTCAACTTTCTCCACTGCCTCCTATGCAAAAGATGCCACCTTTTCCTCAAAGATTCTCACAGTCACATTTCTCCTTCAACTAATAATCAAGGACATTCATGCTTCCACACTCTATGCCTCCTTTCTTCAACTTGTGACTTGATATTCTTGACTCCTATGTCGTGCCAGGCTCTTAGCCAAAGTTTGGTGGAGTTTGGAGGTGTTTTGATGTTATTTAGGAGTTAATAGTGCAGAGAAAGAGAATGAAGAGCTAAGCTTTCTATGTTTATAATTTTGCAAATGGATTAACAGAACATATGAAGGTTTATGTAGGATTTAACAAGAAGTTACTATCCAACTTCTACCCTCTATGGAAGGTCAAAAATGATGCTTTCCCTCACCTGCTTCATTTTCCACCTCTCACCCCTTAAGAAATATCTTCCACAAATTTCTTCTACCCAATGACATAATCTACGACATCAACCTACCCCACTAATGTAACATCCCGAAAAAATATAAATAACATATATTCAAATATAGGGATTATTCAAATATTTGAATCGTGAATTAAGTATTAATTAAATGGATTTAATAGCCATATTGAACTCCTTTTAATTAATCAATAATAATGGTGAACTCATTTTGTAAGTTTATTTAAAATAATAAATAGTTTGAATAAATAACAAGAAAATCAATTATTAATAAACGACTTGATTTTTATTGATTTATTTTTAAATGGATTTATGAGAATTTTCCTTAATTTTTAATTTGGAAACTATTTAAATTTTCATTTGATGTATTTTGCGGCAAACTTTGGTAATTTTGAAATTCTGTAGAATAAGATAAACTGTGTATTTTATTGTGGTTTTGGGATCATGTCTTATGGTTGTGCACAATCGTATTTTTATTTCTATCATTTATGGGTTGTACGCCAATAAATTTTGTGTCGCAAAGTGCTGGAAATTGTAAAATAAACAAGCCTAAAAAAAGACTATTCTTCATTTGAATTTTCACCTTTTACTTTCCAATTTCCCTTCTTTCCCACTTGCAGTAACATGAAAATGATCCTCTACCTTCTAAAATCAAAATCGAGAGATTTAAGCAACAAAAAAATATGAGACTAGATCCGTTGAGTTCTTATGAGTGTTAGCTTCAAATCCATATCCATTTTGTGGTGTACGATCGAGTTTGGTCGTAATTGACATTTTGTCATCAAACTAGGGAGTAAGGGTGTGGAGTTGGTTGCATCACGCTTATCGAGTGAAGGAGCATTGGTGGAGTGCGACATTGTGTAGGTGAAAGCGACCCATGTGAACAGTATGAAGAACCATATACGTCGCGTTCATTAGCGATGTGTCAAGCATCATGTTGTGGTATGGAATGGAAAGATTGCACGGAGAGAAGAATATTGGAAATGGTTTGGTGAGATTCCATAGTCCAAGGAGGTAGGGAGGGTGGCTGAAGTGCATGACGGTTTTAGGTTTTTACATGGACATGTACATGAGTTTGATTTTGGGAGAAAAGTTGATTTGAGGGAGGAAGAATTACGGATGGTTATTAACTTGTTAATGTTAGTTAATTAATTTAATTTACCTAAATTCATATAGACTCAAAATCTTTTCCATACGAGATCATATTTGGATGTGGTCCTTTGCGTTGGACTTGTACCGATGTTTTCTACGCAAAGGAGTTAGATTCGTAGAATTTGAAGCTATTAGAATTTTGAGCTAAAATCAAACGCCGTTCGATTTTAGATCGAACTGGAGCACGAAAGCATCAATTTAATTTTGGTGAGTTTACTTACCTTTATATAAACTATATGATATCTGTGTTGCTATAGATTATTATTGAATGCTTGGATTGATAGTTTATATATTGTTGTTTGTTTGGATTTGATTCTTGCTTGAAAGCGGATGATATAAATAACCATTATTTTGTAGGGAACAAAAGAAAGAGGAAATCGAAGTGTACGTAGCGAATAGCTCGCTATGGAACACTTCGAAATACACACACATATGTGTGATTTACATGGAACTTTTGTAGAGGGACCCTAATGGGATTTCACTAATGTTGATTTACTTATATTCTTATGTTATTTATATTAATGTTTGGCTGAAATATTTGTGACATACTGTTTGATTTGTGTAAGTTTCGTTATAGAAATTATCGCTATACCGACACTTATGAAATACCATCTCCTTAAACCTTTGTGTGTGTTGGACTTGTGCTTGTATTTTTACAAAATAAACATTTGGCCGCGTTTTTGCACTTTTTTTCAAGTATTTTTGAGAATTTTGAAATAATGGACAAGTGTTGTTTAATATTTATAAAAAGTTATAAATTTGATTAATTATCTTTTAGGGTAATTAATGTTGTTTAAATTAATAAAAAGAATATAAATTTGATTAATTACCTTTTGGGATCATTAATATTATTTTAAATTTATAAAAAGATTATAAATTAGATTAGTTTCCTTTTGGGATAATTGATGTGGTTTTAAATTTATAAAAGAATATCGATTATCTTTTAGAATGATTAACATTGTATCAAATTTATAAAAGTATTTTACGTTGATCTATTATTTTCCAAAATAATAAATGTTTTTTTAAATTTATAAATGATAATTTATAAATGAGTAAATCTTTAAAAATGAATGTTTTAAAAAATAAAGCTAAGTGTAAATTGTTTTCGGTTTATAGTAAACATTATTTTAATGACTTAATACACTTAGGAATATAATTAGCTCTTTGAAAAGAAAATTTTAAAGTGCGTTTTTATAGTGTTTTACAAATATTTGTGATGTGACAATCAAGCACAAAAGTGAGTCAAATGTTTTAGAAAGTTTGATTCATTTATTGAAAATATTTAGTCTTACACTTAGCACTAAACATTGATGGAACTCTTGCTATTCATAAAGTTAAGAATGTTGTCGTGACAAGGTGGGAAGCAACACTGCCCCTACTTGTCCGGCTTCATTGTTTTCCCTAGGTAGTGCTAGTTCGGGATCGATGAATTATGATAAGAGTACGAGATTTAATTTTCATTTATGATCCATTTGTTATTCTCGGTAGTTGACTTATTAACTATCGATCCTGCCATCTTCTTTGTATTCATCATTTCAAGACAATTTTGTTAATCGTTTGGGGAATTTAAACTCTCGCTATTCTTAAAGTTAAGAATAATGTCAAGTCAAGATAGGAAGCAACACTGCCCTAACTTGCCTAGCTTCATTGTTTACCCCAAGTTAGTACTGTTTTGTTTTCGATAGTTGATTCATCGACTATCGATTTTGGTAATCTTCTTTGTGCTTCGTCTAAGATGATTTGTAGCCTATTTTGAGCATTGGCACATCCAACACTATGGATAACTAAAACCAAAGAGTGAGTGGGAGCCAAGCCATGTGGGTCACACCCATTATGGTATATTCAAATTTATCTAGAGAGTTGTTGGTAGCATGCATGCGGTGATGTGAGTATATTCGGATGCCTGCAAAAGTTTAACGGGGTCCAGCTTAGAATTTCATAGGAGTGTTGCATGTTTGGCATGGGCTTTCATTTATATTTTATCTAGAGGTATACTTTTGGTGAAAGGCAGTGCACCCTTCTAGTCATGTTGGATAAATTCATTCTTCTTGTTTCGATTCAAACTTTGGAATTAATCTTTTTTAATTGCATCGAGAAGTGCCTTGTGCTTTCCATGTTCAATTACTTTTTTCCATTTTTTAAGTTTGGATTTTTATCTTAATTGTGCCCATTCTTTCAAGTCTGATTTTGTTTCGACCTTTTTCCATTCTTTCATCTATGGATGTTGTTCTTATGAGGTTAAACCCATTCCATGTTTAGCGGTATCGCTTCATATATTTTTATATGTTCATCATATTTCTTGAGTTTTCTCACGCTGGTTTTCCAAACCGATCCGATTGTTATTTTATTATAATGCTCGATCAAACCGAGTATTTTTCTAGGTTGTCGTTGGTGGGACATGAAGCTCATGGACAAGAGCTGGATGCTCACCTGCAGTCATATTTTTATTTTCCGCTGTATTATTATATATACCCATCAGCAATTATAAAGTCAGGAAGTTATAACTATCCGTGCCGATGAAGTTTGTTTTTAACTCTGATATACCTTGTATCTTAGAGTGACAGCTGTTATTGTCTTTGTTATATTATATGTTATCATTCCGCTATTAGACTTTGTCTTTCCCATGTTCCTTTTCTTTTTATTTACGCTAACAATGTGCCTTTTCGACACTTGGATGCTTGACATTTCAATACTGTGGACGTATTGAGTGCCAACTTTCGAGGGCCGAAAACGCGAGTCGTTATAACTAATCACCATTAGTGAGAAAAATATTTTTAGTTTATAATTAATTATACATTAATATTCTAAGCAAGCCTAAAAAGTTCGAACAACTTACATCGAGTAAAAAGCTGTCTATCGCTAAAATGATTTTCGGCCACAATATCGATATTCTTCAACGTGTTTATTTTTTGTAAACATATTTCAAAAACAAGTTTATCAACATGGGTTATTAATTAAAAATAGGTTAATAAGGTTATAAAATAAATTTAAATTACATTAAATCCAGGATTCAAATATTCAAATAATTTAGATATTTAAATACGTAGTGTTCGAAATTCCGGGTTGTTACATTCTCCCCCACTTAGAATATTTCATTCTTGAAATTTCAACACGACTAACTAAAAAAACAAACACACATTAATACTCAATATAGTATTTAAATTTTACTAGCAAACAAAGCTTGCAGTTTGCTTAGGTTCAAAAACTCTTTCATCACAAAAGGAAGATACATAATCTATTAGGCGTACCTTATGCTCAATGGCTTCAGGTTATTACTTAGATGATTATTCGTGCTACCTCGGAAAAAAATCGAAAAGTCATTCCTTGAACTCTCCTAAACCAACAAAAATATAACATACAAAAAATTAGGTCCATACGATGCACATGGATCATCCGTATGTGATATCTGATCTGATCACTTGCTCGATCGCATAAATTTCACTTCCAAACTAGTATAGATCACTCAACCTCTCTAGTGCGGACTCCGATCAAATTCCTTGATTAACAACTTTTGTTTCCCTTACATAGCCATATACCATGATAGGAAACCTCGGGATCATATCAAGAATCCATTTCAAATGTTTATCGTTGAGGACTGAGGGAGAAATTCTGGCTCAGACTGATGTAAATGCCTAGAAATCATGTATTCGAAACTTGGATCAAGAACAATCATGCGAATAAAATGATCTACGTAAAACTCATGTTTTTATCCTGCTGGTTTCTCCCACTATACCAATTTTTTTATATCACATTTATTTACACAAATAGTATGTCTCATGTAATACTCAAACCATTTATGAACCACTTCATAAAACATACCTTAACTTCATACTCATATAATACTCTACTACAACACATCAGATTCATTTTACTTCCTCCAATGAAGGCCTAAAACAAATTTGGATCTTATAACTGAGTCAACTTTTTAGATTTTTTTACCCATCGGGTTAGGCAAGTAGCTAGAAAGCTGGAGTCTACTTTCCTTAGAAAACTCTAAGTAAAGATGTTTGTTAGTAAACCAAATAACATCGAATGGTTACCATAATAGGGATACTCAAACCAATTTAAAACTTGCTTTAACTTACTATATTATTTATTCAAGAGTTATATAAACTTATCTTTATATTTTCAAGAACACTCAGCTTCAATTTCTATAGGAATCCGGAACTTTGAAACTGTCAAAAATCCTAAAAAATCCATTTTGTTCTAACAAATGAAAACTATCAAACAAACACAACATGATGAACCTAACACACTGTCCTAATGTATAGGATACATGTGTCACATACCTTATCAATGTTTCACTTATTTATTAGACACACTTTACTACAATGAGAAAACAGAAAAAGGTTTCTTAATTATTTAGGTTATACCACTACCACTTGGGCCCCCAACATAGCATACATTCAAACCTTTTCTATATAGAAAGCTTAGAACTAAATACCGGGTTTTATCTCAAATAATTTGAAATAATATATATATATATATATATATATGACTTTTGTACGTCACACCATACTTTCTGGATCAAATCAAAATCACTTGCAAAGAAGTATCAAATACTTAATATAATTATACTAAGTACCAAGATAAAATTTCATAAACATATACCTTACAATCGATAGAAAATATAGACATAGATCGAGTAACATTAAAAATGATACCATCGAAACAGGTCCCTCCAAGTCATAAAATACACTCCCTTACTATGAAGGGAAATGCTCACGAGAAGTGCTTACCAACCTAACACAGCTTTCATTCATTTTTAGTTACTTTTGAGCCATTCGAACTAGTTAGCATAAAAATACTGTATTTCAAAATTGACTCATTGATTCCGAGAGCAACCCCAAACTCGAAAAAAATCTTAAAAACTTATTCAAAATGTTAACATTCACAAATATTTTTAGATAGTACTGTTATAATTTTCTTCAAAATCTTGGAAATCATTTTCAAAGACACCTTTAAGTTCTCAAAATATATGTTTAAATCCTCTTTGTTTATAAACCATATTTTACAAATCATACTAATATATAACCAGATCTTTAGAAAATTTATACTAAACTTCTATCCCAACATTATCACCGAACACCTTACAGTTAAACTATAAAACTCAATTCACAAGATGTTAGTTTCAATACACTTACAAATACAATCTACCCAACCTATACAGTAAAAAGCTAACTGCTCATAAACTGGTCGAGTACAAATCAACAATCAATAGATGATAATAAATGCTCATAAACTGGCCAAGCATGACAAATCAATCTACAAAAGATAACAATGCTCATAAACTGACTGAGCAAAACTAAGCCAATCAATGAGGGGTAATAAACGAATGCCATTAATCCTTACATTAATTAGACTATACCTACAAATCAAACTTATATAAATTACCTATATATAAGATCTTTTAATCTTCATAGTTGGAATTACCTTTAAGCATATATTTGTAACAAACACAAATACGTTCTTGTATGTATAATACTCTCAACTCATTCTAGGGCATCGCTTATGCTATCTCTAATGAGTTATACCCAACCAAAGCCAAAGTGTTTTGCTAACCTTCAGCTCTGATACCATCTTATAATGACCTGCCTTTTCGACTCCCAAATGTCGACACTAATACATTAATGGTATTCATATGCTGAAATCCCAAATGATGGAAAGACAGATTGTCAGAGTAAAAAGAAAGGAATAAAGAAAAAACAAGAAAGAAGAGAGAAAACATCTGAATCTCATAATGGAACGATAATATATGATATCCAAAAGATAGTATAAGGTGTCACTCTAAGATACATAGCATTTTAGTATTACAATTCTAAGTACTAGCATCGGCCTGGATAGTTATAACTACATGTCCTCACAAATGCTGGTATATACACCCTAGTAGTGTAGTGGAAATAAAATACAACTGTATGCAAATGGAAGCACACAACTTGTCTTATAAAGCTCCAAAGAAAAATAACAAAAACCTGCCTTTCTCAGACTACTCGAATGAGCACCTAAGGAATTAAGAGAAAGATAAAAATACGAGTCAAACATAAATTGGGTATGAAAAACTCAAGAAATACGTTGTAACGACCCATGAATTTATCGCTTTGGAAAATAATATTTAATTTAAAAATATTCAAATATAAGGTTTTATAACACAAATTATATTGTTTTGAACAATGATTAATAATGGTAATCTTATTTTGAATAAGTAATTACAAAAATATACTCTTTGGGAAAATATCGAAAAAGTGACTGAAAATCGTTTTATCAATAAACTACTTTTTTACCATCAGAAATCATGCACGAGTCTGGATATATACACTTATTATCCATATAAGTAAGTATATGTAATAAAATTACTCATTTTATTTTTGAGAATAAAATGTTTTTATGACATCAACAATATATCATCATTTTCAAATAATCGATTTTTGAATTTAAATTGAGCTGAAATGATTTAATAATTATTTTAAAATCAAATGAGGCCCTTTGGAATTTTAAATAATAATAGAAATATTATTTTCAAACTTTTTTTACCAATATATATAGTTTAACTAAGAAGTGAAAATATAACCGAAAATTGGAACAGGAATTTGTGACAATTTGACGTAGAGAAGTTGTGCAATGTTATAGATTATACGTGACATACATATGTACATATACATATCCATGAACATATAAAAACACTTAAGAAATACCATTTACATTCCATATTTACTAATGGTAAAATAATAGAAATACCATGATATTTCCTAACCAAAACAAATAAAACTGTTCATCACTTGTACACACATAAGTAGCATATGGGTATTGCAATTGCGGGGGAAAGGGGTATGGTTTTGACGTGTGGATGATGGAGGAGGATGATGCAATTGTGATGTGTGGCAAAAGAAATATCATGATAATTTTCTCCACTTTTTATCTATAAATAGCAAGCCACTCCACTCTTCTTTTTCACTAATTCACTACTTTTCTTCTTCTTCATCTTAAGAGCTCTCTTTAATGGCCTCCTTCTCTTTATAAGATATTCCATAGGAATAGCAAAGCACTACTGAGAAATATAACTTCGTATAGAAAGGTATATACAACATTAGGTTTGAGATAGAATTAGTAATCTCCTTTCCTTTTCTCTACCTAGGTCATGCTCATCCAAGCATTCCATCACACTTGAAAGCCCAAGGCCAAACCCCCAAGAGTCCTCGAGTAAGATTCATAAGCTTAGGTTTTGGAATAGCGGAGCTATGGTCGATTGAAAGTTAGATCAAAAGGATATCAAGTGAGGAACTCTACTTATTTTTATTATAAATTATATGATGATATGTTATGTGTGCTATGATTTTTTTCTATGGTTGACCATCATGTTTGGATGTGATAATATGTTGGTTTGGTTGTGAAAATAATTCACATTAAATACACGTCGAATTTACACAAAGGAAATCACTTTCCTATATGAATTATAAAAGTGTTACAGAATGGTTAAACCTCTTTAAAATGATTAATAAATGTTTTATAAACATCAAAATTTAATTCGGAGAAATTTTGACAAGATATGAAATTGAAGTCAAAAATAGGCGCGTCACATAACGGTAGTTCGCTATTTCGCGCCATAAAAGTTAAACCAACGTGTAGAGTGGAATATAGCTTGAAATAGTTTGAAATAAGAATTTTCCAAAATCTTATAACTGTGGTTTTCAAATAAAGAAGAAAACTCAAGATTTCATTAAGTAAAATTTTAAATGTGCCCAAACCAAGTTTTTAAAAACGTCGCGCTTTGGCAGTTCGGAAACCAAATGGTGAAATCTTTAAAATGGATATTTTTAAATCATTAAAAATATGAAATAAATTTCATAAATATGTAAAAACGTTTTAAAATGGATTTGAGTTATAAAAATGGACATATGTGAAATGAAGTTAATTTTTGGATCAAAGAAGCTTTTAAAAACACTATTCGCAACAATTTTTGGTAACTATTGAAATTAAGATTTAAACTTGGGATTTTCTTCCCAAATATTTTGCAAATTTTTTTCGAATAATAAATCAAGAATTTTAAGGAGATCAAATAACTTGATGTCTTACGGGTGACAGAGAGATATCTCTAAACCAAAGCTTGGACAACTAGTGTTCGGGTTCCGCTCTATCTATTCGAACTGGCCCTATAAAGGGGATGGTAAATTTGATTTACTCGGACCATATTTTCCAAATATAAAAGAGAAGGAGATTTAGATTTTTCCTGAAACATAAATCCTATGCTAAAATCCGAGGAGGGAACTTGTACTATCCATGTGAATTTAAAAGGTGATTTCACCTTTATTCGACGAATAGTACGGGTTGAATATGGAAATTGGTATTGGCTATAATTAACATAAAGTCTCCATAAAAGAATGGAAACGAATTTCCAAGTAGTTTAAAAGAGATAATATGATATTTCCAAAGTTAAAGAGAGGTTTAACAAACTCGTATACACTGAAAAGAAATGTTTTAAAGATATATATCTCAAGAAGACATTTTACTTATTTGAAAAAGATATTCATTAATGGAATAATAATCACCTATAATACTTGACCTTTTTTTATCGATAAATTAGTTCGAAGAAACCGGGGTCGGATTTGGGTGATTCCTATCCGAAAACCACTTCGAACCAATCTACGTTCGAAAGTGAAAATATGTTGAAGACGATGATTTTGAAGTCAGAGATCTTCATAATGTAGGGCTGCTTACCACTAACCTCTGGGGTAATTCCCTTATCATATATATGGTGGTAGTAGTCCCTTCAATTTGAAATCTTCGATACAAGGACTACTCACTGCAAATCCTAGGGGTGATTCGCAACAGGATGTAGTAGGAGTAGTGCCTTCGGTTTGCCCAGTTCCTAGACAACTTGTATGGACGAATGTCTGGCATTGCTTCTCTAATACCACGTACATTGATCTCTACAAATGTACATCTGTTGGTGGTGTAGGAGGCAACCCCTCCTGTACTTAATACACTTCTCTAAGACGTACGAGCTCAGAGGTTGTACTTTTGTGCAAATCAATAGTGTGTTGTTTGAAATGGTAATGTGGCATTTAAAGTAGGATCTGTTCTGTAAAAGGTAAAATGTTACCTTAAGCCTCGTACATCGAGAATGAAAATAACAGGGTAGATGCGGCAGGGCTAAGTGGGTTGCACCCATTAGGATATGATAATCACCTTTCAAGATCACCCTCTATATTTTGGGTTTGTTGTGTATGCTTGGGATCCTACAGATAGGTTAGGAATGACTGGGATGATGAGATATTCAGTTATCTATGGTAGATGTAGGTCGGTTTGTGTTGGTAGAGGGCAGTAGGGTTATGCCTCGGTACATTCCTCTAGAAATGTACTGTCAGAAAGTAGTCCCTTACCTTGTCATTATTGGAAATCGATTCTCCAATACGCGCCTTTACGGTTTTAGTTGTAAAACCTAGTATGATGGAATTTGATTAATGTATCAATTTTGGCTATGATCAATATGTTATTTGAAAGGGATTTTAAAGAATGTCATTAAAAATAATATCCCTGATTTTACATTGCAAATGTTTTGGTATCATAAGGTAAAAAATCGTCCGTGTTTATGTGCGGTGTGGTCTGATGAGATACCCTTTGATTTCAAAATATCCGTTCTTTGGAGTTTTCTCACACCAATTCCATGACAGACCCAGAGTTTATTTTCTTTTCCCTTGAACTCCAGATGCTTTATTTTTTTGGGTAGCCAAGTAGTTAGGTAACTTGGAGCATTTTTGGAGGAGCATGGAGCATGAAGTTAGAGGGCCCTTTGTAGATAGTTATCTATTTCTATTTCCGATGTATTGTGTATAAGTATATACCAGCACCTATAGGGATAGGCAGTCATAACTGTCCCTAGCTGGGTTGGTACTTGTTATGATTCTGATATCTCATTTGGAGAGTGATTTTATGTACTATCTATATGTATAATTATAGTTGTTAAATGCGATGTGAGAACCTATTTTGTTCTTTCTTCTATCTTTATTTTCTTTTACCCCTGATTATCTGCCCCTCCGGCACTTGAATTTGCGACATATGAATACCGAGGATGTATTAGTGTCGATCTTCGAGGGTCAAAAAGGCGAGTCATCAAAGTTGGTACCAGAGCTTAGGTTGAGCTTACAACTAAGCCTTGATGGGGTCAACTCATTAGAGATAGGGTTAGTAATGCACTAGAATGAGTTTCATCAGTGAGAGCGTGTATTTAAATTTTTTATCCAAATAAGTATATTCGAGTTTTATGCCCATTCCCCAAGATAGTTTCATATATATTATAAATTATCTCTTTATTATATCTAGATAGTGAGAAATGAGTAACCGAAGAGGATGTAGAAGGGGACATAGCAGCACAACGACCACCAATGGGCGAACTCCAAATGTTGCAGTAATTGAAGAAGTAATGGTTCTTGTGCAACCTCAAGTTAACTTTACCGCTCTTCGCAAGGATTATACCAGCTTGGAAGGAAAGCCATTAATGGGCACAAAGTCTATTATTGAAGTTCAAGCTTGACTCTGATCCCATGATAAAATCTTTAAAGGATTACACATCGATGATGATCGAAAGAGGTTCTTGGCCTCCTGGCAATTGAAGGATGGGGTTCTAACTTGGTGGGAATCCATTACTCTTAATAATCTAAAGATAATTCCACTAGGGAAAAGGTTTAAAGAAGTTTTTAAAGAACAATACATGCCCGCTGCTGGAAAGTCCCGCCTCTATAGAAGTTTCATGGATTTGAAACAAGAAGAGATGTCCGTGGAAGAATATTTGCACAAATTCAATGAATTATCTCGTTTTGGGCCTGGGTTGATAGACACGCCTTTGAAGAAAAATGAGATGTTCATTTCTGTAATGAAGGAGCAGTATCAGGATAGGATGACCACTTATGTAAAAGGAACCTTTGTGGATTTAATAGATATGGGTTTCCATTAGAAGCTTTGGATAAGAAGAATCCAATAGAAGTTCAAGGCAACAACAAAAATAAGAGGAAGAAGTCCTATCAAGGCAAGACCAGTAAAGGATCTCAGGAGAAACGGTTTAAGAATGTGGACTGTTTTAACTGTGGAAAGAAGGACCATCTTTTAAAGTTTTGTAGGAGTCCCAAAATTCAGAAACTGCAATAGGGTCCCATCTCTCCTATAGTTCTAAAAAGTCTCTACCACAAATGCCATCAGCCCAGACACTGGAAAAATGCTTGCCCATCAATGAAGAAAGGAGAGCATGTTAAGGTTTATGCTATTAAGGATGAGCCTTCGACTTCTAAAGATGTAAAGGGAAAGTGAGTTTTAGAAGGCAACATCTATGTTAATGAGAATTTAGTGTATTATTTGATACTAGGGCTTCCCATAGTTTTATTGCTAAAGGGTTGGTTGATAGATTAAAACTAATTACAAAAATATTAGATACCCTTATTTGTGTGTCTAATCCCATAGGTGATACGACTAATCTTTGTATGATTTGTGAAAACGTCCGAGTTACCCACACTTTCCATAATTTTTCATGTGACCTATTTATCCTTGACTTTATTGGGTTTGAAGTTTTACCCGGCATGGATTGGTTATCTAAGTATAAAGCTATTCTTGGTTGTGTTAAGAGGAACATGACTGTATGGACCAACTTCGGGAGGTTTATTGAAATATTGTGTGAAGAACCTAATACGGTAAGGGATAGTTTCATGTATGCGCTAGATTCATCCCAAAAAGGTTTAGAGATGATACCAACTGTTGAAGAGTTTCAAGATGTTTTTGAAGAGGCAAAAAGTTTTCCCCTAATCGAAAAATTGAGTTTCATATTGACTTGATTCTTGGTGCAAGAACCTGTTATACACCCCATTCGAAGGATTTCTCCAAAGGAGAAGAATGCGTTAAGGAATCAAACTGATGAGTTATTTATGAAAGGGTTGATTAGACCAAGTCGTTCAAGTTGGGGCGTAGCAGTTATTTTCATTACAAAATCCGACGACTCCTTAAGGCTTTGTGTAGATTATCGAGACTTGAACAAGGAGACGATTAAAAACAAGCATCCTCTACCATGCATAGATGACTTGTTTGATCAACTTCACGGTGCTCGAGTATTTATGCAAATAGATCTAGCCACAAGATTCCATCAACTATGGATAGTTGATGATTACATTCCATTAACTGCATTCAGAGGTCTAGATCGTTTTTATGAGTGGTTGGTTATGCCTTTTGGGCTGACCAATGCGCCTGTCTATTTTATGGATCTCATGAATAGAGTATTCAGATATGTGCTCAACAAATTCGTGTTGATTTTTATTGATGATATTTTTATCTATTCAAAGGCTGAGGAGGAATATGAAAGACATCTAGAGATTGTACTAGGGATATGAAGGAGATATGTGCTTAAAGCTAAATTCTCAAAATGTCACTTCTGGAAAAAATTAAGTAAGATTCTTTGCACATATTGTGTCAGGAGATGGAATTTCAGTAGACCTAGGAAAGATTTTAGCTATACAAGATTGGAAGCAACTATAGACTCCGACAGATGTCCGTAGCTTCTTAGGATTGGCAGGATGTTATAGGAGGTTTATTCAAGACTTCTTAAAGATTTCCTCCCATCTTACAAAGATGACTATAAAGAATGTTAAGTTTAACTTGACACCAAAATGTGAGGAAGCATTTAATAAGTTTAAGAAAAGTTAACCAGTGCTCCAGTCCTACATATTGCTGATAAAAACGGCGGTTTAACTATATATACTGATGCTGATGGAGAAGGAGTAGGTGCAATTCTGATGCAACATGGAAAAGTTATCGCTTATGCGAGAAGATAAATGAAGACTCATGAAAGGAATTGTGCAACACATGACTGAGAATTATTAGCCATTATGTTCGCATTAAAAATATGGAGGCATTATTTACTGGGTAAGAATTTTTATGGTTTATTTTAATAAACTTTAATTGACCTTAGTAAATAATATTCCTTCTTTAAACAGGTGAAAAGTTCAATCTATTCACAGATCATAAATCTTTAAAGTATCTTTTCACTCAGAAGGATATAAATATAAAACAACAACATTGGTTAGAATTTCTCACGTCATATGATCTTGACATATTATAACGCTGGGAAAGCCAACGTAGTAGCAGATATGCTAAGCAAAAGACATGTTGTTATAGCTTATCTGGTAGTGACTCTGACTCTCTTGGAAAGAATTATCAGCAAACAAAAAGATGATAGGTATCTAAAGAAGATAGTGGAGGATATAAGCAAAGGGCGGGATTCAAGTTTGAAAATAGATAACCAAAAGGATATCATGGTTAAATGGGAGAATTTGTGTTCCCAATTTTGACAGCTTAAGGCAGGAAGTATTAACTAAATGCCATCAATCTAAGCTTAATATTCACCCTGGGTTAATAAGATGTACAAAGACGTGAAACAGACGTTTTGGTGGAAGGGTATGAACAGGGATATTTTCATCCATGTTAGTAGATGTGCAAATTATTAGCAAATCAAAAGAAATTAGCAAAAGACTGCTGGATTACTTCAACCTCTTAAGATTCCAAACTTGGAAGTGGGACCAGAAATCAATGGATTTCATTGATGGATTACCTCGAATAAGGAAGGGAAATGAAGGCGTTTGGGTTATCATAGATCGATTGACCAAAAGCGCACACTTTATTCCAGTAAAGCCAATAAGGACAACCTTGAGATTAGCTGAAATGTACATGATATAGATTGTTCGATTACATGGAGTTCCGAGCAGCATAATGAGTTATCAAGATCAAATTTTTGCCAGTTAGTTCTAGGAGGCATTACAGACAGTTTTGGGAATGATGTTGGATTTACACACCACATACCATCCCCAAACTGATGGAAAAACTGAAAGGATAAATCGAGTGTTAGAAGATCTTCTGAGAGCTTGTATCCTAGATTTTAGAGGTTCATGGGAAAATCATCTTCATCTTGTGGAATTCTCCTACAACAACAGCTACCAGGCAAGTATTGATATGGAACCTTCTAAAGCTTTATATGGTCGTCCATGTAGATCACCAGAACGTTGGACCAAAAGTGGAGATCGGTTAGTATTTGGTCCTGATATGATTCAAGAAGCCTCAAAGAAGGTAGACATAATCAGAAACAAGCTAAAGAAAGCTCAAAGCAAACAGAAAAGTTACGCCGATCAAAGGTGTAGGAATTTAGAATTCTCGGTTAGAAATTTTGTATATTTGAAAATCTTTCCAATGAGAGGAGTAGTGAGATTTGGAAGAACTGGGAAGTTAGCACTTCGATATATTAGAACTTTTCTCATTCTTAATCGGATTGGTCCACTAGCCTATCGAGTAGAATTATCAGAAAGGTTGTCAGGTGTATATAATGTTTTTCACGTATCTCATCTGTGAAAGTATGTATATGACCCAGAACAAATCATAGAGACAACTGCCCAAGAAGATTTAGAAGTAGAGCCAAACTTGGCAGTTATCAGATGACTAATTTGAATCGTTAATCGTGATGAGAAGTAGTTAGGGAGAATGGTTGTGAGATTGGTTGATGTCCAGTGGAGGAATTTATCACTTTGAAAAATAATATTTAATTTAAAAATATTCAAATATAAGGTGTTATTACACAAATTATATTGTTTTGAACAATGATTAATAATGGTAATCTTATTTTGAATAAGTAATTACAAAAATATGCTCTTTGGAAAAAAACCGATAAAGTGATCGAAAATCGTTTTATTGGTAAATTGTTTTTTTACCATCAGAAATCATGTATGAGTCTGGATACATACACTTATTTATCATATAAGTAAGAATATGTAATAAAGTTATTTATTTTATTTTTGGTCATAAAATGTTTTTATGACCTTATCAAAGATATCATCATTTTCAAACAAACGATTTTTTAATTTAAATTGAGTTTAAATGATTTAATAATTATTTCAAAATCAAATGAGGTCCTTTGGATTATTAATAATAATAGAAATATTATTTTAAAACTTTGTTTAGAAATATATATATTTTAACTATGAAGCGAAAATATGACTGAAAATCGAAATCGAAATTCGTGACAATTTGACGTAGAGAAGTTGTGCAACGTTATAGGTTATATGTGACATATATATACACATATACACATCCATGAACATATGAAAACACTTAAGAAGTACCATTTACATTCCATATTTATTAATGGTAAAATAATATAAATATCATGATATTTATTTACAAATATCTTGATATTTATTAACCAAAACAAACAAAACTCTCCAGCACTTGTGCACACATGGGTCGCACATAGGTATGGCACATGATGGGTATGGTTTGGACATGTGGATGATGGAGGAGGATGATGATGTGTGGCAAAAGAAATATCATGATATTTTTCTCCACTTTTTGCATATAAATAGCAAGCCACTTCAACTCTTCCTCTTCACCAATTCACTACTTCTTTTCTTCTTCTTCACCTTAGGAGCTCTCTTCAATGGCCTCCTTCTCTTTGTAAAATATTCCATAGGAATAGCAAAGCTTTACTAAGAAATATACCTCTATATAGAAAGGTATATACTACCTTAGGTTCGAGATCGAATTAGTAATCTCCTCTCCTTCTCTCTAGCTAGGTCGTGCCTATCCAAGCATTCCACCATCCTTAAAAGCCAAGGCCAAACCCTTAAGAGTCCCCGAGCAAGATTCATAAGCTTCAGTTTTGGAATAGCGGAGCTATAGTTGATTGAAAGTTAGATTAAAAGGAAACTAGTGAGAAACTCTACTTATTTTTATTATAAATTATACAATGATATGATATGTTTGCTATAATTGTTTTCTATGGTTGATCATCATGTTTGGATGTGATAATATGCTGGTTTGGTTGTGAAAATAATTCACGTTAAATACACGTCAAATTTACACAAAGGAAACACTTTCCTATATGAATTATAAAAGTGTTAAGAAATTGTTAAACCTCTTTAAAATGATTTAAAATGGTTCATAAATATTTTATAAACATTAAAATTCAATTCGGAGAAATTTTGACAAGATATGAAATTGTAGTCAAAAATAGACGTGTCGCGTAACGGTAGTTCGTGATTTCGTGCCATAAAAGTTAAATCAATGTGTAAAGTGGAATATAGATCGGAATGATTCGAAATAAGAATTTTCTGAACACTTATAAATATGGTTTTCAAATAAAGAAGAAAAATCAAGATTTTATTAAGTAAAATTTTAAATGTGCCCAAAACCAAATTTTCAAAAACGTTGCGCTTTGAAAGTTCGAAAACCAAAATGACAAAATCTTTAAAATGGATATTTTTAAATCTTTAAAAATATGAAATAAATTCCTTAAATATATTAAAATGTTTTAAAATGGATTTTAATTATAAAAATGAACGTATTTGAAATGAAGTTAATGTTTGGATCAAAGAAGCTTTTAAAAACACTATTCGCAGCAATTTTTATAGCAGTTTTTGGTAACTTTAGAAATTAAGATTTAAACTTGGGATTTTCTTCCCAAATATTTTGCTAATGTTTTTCAAACAATAAATCAAGAACTTTAAATAGTTTAGAGTAGATCAAATAAATTGACCGTCTTATGGGTGATAGAGAGATAGTCTCTAGACCCGATCTTGGATAATCAGTGTCTAGGTTCTGGTCTAGCTATCCAGACTGGCCCGACGGAGGGGATAGTAAATTTGATTTAATTTGACCACATTTTCCAAAGATAAAAGAAAAGGATATTTAGAGTTTTCCTGAAAGATAAACCCTATACTAAAATCCGAGGAGGGAACTTGTACTATCCGTGTGAATTTAAAAAGTGATTTCACCATTATTCGACGAATAGTACGAGTTAAATACGGAAATTGGTATTTGGTGTAATTGACATAAAATCTCCATAAAAGAATGGAAATAGTTTTCTAAGTAATTTAAAAGAGATAATATGATATTTCCAAAGTTAAAGAGAGGTTTAACAATCCCGTATGCACCGAAAATAAATGTTTCAAAGATATATCTCAAGAAGACATTTCACTTAGATGAAAAAGATGTTTATTAATGGAATAATAATCACCTAAAATACTTAACCTCTTTTTGTCGATAATTTGATTTGGAGAAACCGGGGTGGGATTTGGATGATTCCTATCTGAATACCACTTCAAACCAATGTACATTTGAAAGTGAAAATATGTTGAAGTAATGATTTTGAAGACGAAGATCTTCATAATGTAAGGTTGCTTGCCACTAACCTCAAGGGTAATTCCCTTATCATATATATGGTGGAAGTCATCCCTTCAATTTGAAATCTATGATATAAGGACTACTTGCTACTAATCCTATGGGTAATTCCCAAACAGGATGTAGTAGGAGAAGTACCTTCGGTTTGTCCTATTCCTAGACAATTTGTATGGACGAATGTCTAACAATGCATTTCTAAGACCACATACATTATCTCTACAAATGTACATCTGTTGGTGGTGTTGGAGGCAACCTATCCTATACTTAACCCTCTTCTTTGAGACGTATGAGCTCAAATGCTGTACTTTTGTGGAAATCAATAGTGTGTTGTTGGAAATGGTGATGTGGCATTTACAATAGGATCTGTTTTGTGAAAGGTAAAATGTTACCTTAAGCCTCGCACATCGGGAACGACAAAAACATGGTAGATGCAGCAGGACTAAGAGCATCTTCAATCCTAGGGTGAATTCATTGTAATTTGAATGCCACATCATTATTTAACATTTTCTATTAAAATGTTGTCTCCAATGCTAATGTTTTTTGTTGATGTAATTGAAAAACTACTTGACATTGTCTTATCCAATGTCTAGTTCTAGACATTCATCTCCACATGACACGTCACTTTTTCTCTCTCCACCAGTGGATTTTAACTAAAATATTTTTTCTTCTAATTATCAAAAATTTACACCTAAGCATTTTTTTGTATCTACACTTTTGCATTGGATAAAAAACTTAACTCATGAATTTTAAGTACTTTCACATTCTCTTAACAATGTGTAGTAACCTTTGCCACATAGATTTTAGATGAAAATACATCATATATGGATTGGAGATGCTCTAGTAGGTCACATCCATTAGGATATGATCATCACATTTCTAGATTATCCTCTATATTTTGGGTTTTTTGTGTATGCTTTGTGATTCTATGGATAGGTCAGGAACGACAAGGGTGATTAGATATTCAGTACAATTTATGGTGAAGATAAGCATGTACTATATCGTTAGAGGAAGCGGGGTTGTACCTCAGTACATTCCACTAGAGATCGAAAGGTAGTCCCTTAACTTGTCATTATTGGAAATACATTCTCCAATACGTGCCTTTACGTTTTTAGTTTATTTTATTTTCCCTTAAACTTTAGGTGCCCCATTTTTCCAGCCAGCCAAGTAGTTAAGTAGCTTGGAGCATTTTGAGAGGAGCATGGAGCTGGAGGGTCCTTTTGTATATAGTTATCTATTTCTATTTCTGCTGTATTATGTATAAGTATCTACTAGCACATATAGGAATAGGCAGTTATAGCTGTCCTTAGCTGGGTTAATACTTGCTATGACTTTGATATCTCATTTTGAGAGTGATTGTATGTACTATCTATATGTATAATTACAAGTTGTTAAATGCGTTGTGAGAATTTATTTTGTTCTTTCTTCTATCTTTATTTTCTTTTACCCATGATTATCTGCCTCTCTAGCACTTGAATTTCCAACACGTGAATACCGAGGATATTTTAGTGTCGATCTTCGAGGGTCAAAAAGGTGGGTCGTCACATACGTGACCGCACATAACAATAACTTTTAAGACCGCTCGAATCACCATAACGGTTTTCCTATAAAAATAACAAAAACCATCCAATAAGTACATAAGGAGACATAATAGATAATGTTTAAGTGTTGAATATAAATTAGAAAACAGTTATGTTGCTTGCATTTTACATCACAACAATATTAGGAGAGCAACTAAAACCACTAAGGTTCGTTCGCATATGGATTTCCGTGGGGGTGTCCGTAGTACATCGAGGCTGCCCCCCTAAGAAGAGCCAAAAACTACCTTCCGAGCGATATATATCTTGAGGTAAAATATACCACAAGGTAAACACAATCGGACCACGCCCAAACATGTGATACCGAATATCATCAACTCCAGCTAGCAACATCGATAAGCATCTCTATATATGGAGTTGACATACCCCTTGGTATATCGTACTTTGTCTTTTATCATTTCCGATGGTGAAGTCGTGTTCAGCATCTCAATACATGAGTCTTCATCACTAGAACAGATCATGAATCTCTACATGGACTCTCGCATCTCGAACAGTTCTCGAATCTCTACATGGATAGCAGCATAAGTCATTCGACGAATGCCAACGTTGCCTCTCCCTTGGACATAACCTTAGGATAGACAGTTCAACTCTATAGTTTTTGTTCGAAATGTTCATGCTAACCTCTCCCTTGGATTTAACCTTAGGATAGACATTTCAACTCTATAACATTTCACTCTACAACCGCTTCCAAACATAAAACTCGTATATATCGGTTTTGAAGTGGTTTTGGGTAAGTAATACATAAGTATACTTATCCGATCTCAAACTCTTCATTATAAAATATGTTCCAGTTAACTCAATTGTGGTTCTTTTAGAAGTAAGCGAGCAATATAAAGGATTCCTCCTAGCGGGATCTTGTATATATATGTTCTTAAAGCAAGAGATAATAAGTTCTCCTCGAGGGATTTTAAATTGAGTGAACCCGTGAAGCTTTTATGTACTTCCTAAGTTAATTTGGTCAAGTTCAATAAGAATAAAAACGATCGCATATGAAAATCAATTCTTATATACTTATCATCGTTTTCAACTTTCTCAACTTACACTATCCCTCTTTCAAGAGTGAAGACGGATATATTAGTGCACTAGTTGCATCAAAGCCCTGCCTTGACACCTCATTCTTAACTCTCACAGATAGAACAAGTCCATTTTGCTGGCTTTTAGTGCTAATTAAGTACATGAGTAGGTTGTTCCTATATACAAGTAAACATACAAAGCACGATTGAATCACATAAGCAACTTCTAATCTTGATATTAAAATAATACTTATTTTTCAATACATGTATGTATATTTAAAATACCTTTATAAAAGGTTTATACATGTATTCTACTACGTTACTATTCATTCCTACCTTTTTCATTCTTGAAAAATATATTCACACACTTATCCCAAAAGGTATAAGAATATTCACAAATCACTTAACAAGGTTTTATACTTCAAAATATAATCAAAAGGGTCAAAGACAAATGTTACTCAAACATTGTCACTATAAACCCAAAACCATTTATATATGTCATTACCTTTAAAACATTCTTTTTAAAATCCACTTATATTCAAAAGTATATTCAAATGGGTTAAAACCGAATGTTAACTAAACAGTGTTTATTATAAACCCAGAACACTTTTGCACTTTTCATTACCTTTAAAACATTCTTTTTAAAGACCTAAGTATAATTATTTAACAAGATAATATACTTTTAAATAACCTCTCAAAACCCTTCATTATAACTTAATGTAACCAAAACTCGCCTGTCCTTTTTTTTATAAAATACTTAACTTACTTTTCCAAACTTAAATATATAAACACTTTAAAATACCCATAAGTATGTTTTAAATATCTTTATGAATGTTAATTAAAAATAACTAAGAAAAAAGCATGTTATATATAACCCTTTACATTAAAAATTCATAAATAATTGTAAAAATATATTTAATCTTGAAACCACTTTTATAATACTTTAAAACCTGCTATTAAACTTCCCCAAAAAGATCCCATAAAAATAATTATTTTAAACATCATTTTAAACTCATTTAAATTCACAAAAGTAGCTTAAAACAACGCTACACTAATGTAAGGCCCGCAGTACCGTTATAGCTCAAAGACAGCAGTTGTAAGTGCTCTAAAAGATACTGGATAGAGAGCACTAGAAAATTGCCTAGAAGTTGGACTGGTTTTCTCTATACAAACAAATGATTTTAGATCTGAAATTTTTATAGTAAGTATTTTACTTAGGGTGCTTAAAACGATATGAAAAAACTCCTGGATATCTTTCAAAATCATATTAAAAATCCCCAAAAACAAGCTATTTTAAAAGTGCATTTATAGCGACTAATTTGCTTCTAACTTTTACAACCTTTTGTCTTTCATTTCTATAATTTTCCAAATAATTATTTATTGTCCATACACTACTATAAGTGTAGGACACAACCAAATTATATAATTTCATGATATATTCACATATAACCATTTTACACAAGATAAACACAAGAGATTATCGAAGTGCACCTATAGAAGCCTTTCTCACTTCAAACACTTGCAAACACTTTTTAATGCCACGCAGGACCAGACCATATGTGTAAACACAAAGTTAAGGGCATGTTACATGTTGTAGAGGGTAATAAAAGTATTATACATAATATAAAGTTGTTATTTTCTTTCAAAAGCAAGGGGGTCCAAGCTATAACTTTGCTCAGTTAATGAACTTTATATTTGCACACAACATATATATACACATTATTAAATTTTCAATGGTGATTTAAATCACCAAACTCCTTAGTAAAATTAAGCATAAGCACTAAAAACACAAGGCAACTTCCTACCATCACCAAAACATGAAGAAAAAAACACCACCTTTGCCTCAAAGAAGCTCGCTGTCACCTTCCTCCTCCAATCAATGCTCATGGCCATTCATGGTCCACCCCTCTATGCCTCCTTTCTTCAACTTTTGACTTGATATTATTGACTCATATGTTGTGCAAGTACCTTATCCAAAGTTTGGTGGAGTATAGAGGTGTTTTAATATCGTTTAGTAATTAGTACCGAAGAGAAAGAGAATGAAGAGCTACGCTTTCTATGTTTATAATTTTACAAAATGAATTAATGAAACATATGATGTGCTTATGTAGGATTTAACAAGAGGTTACCATCCACCTTCTACCCTCTATGGAAGGTCACAAAGGATGCTCCGCCTCACATGCTTCAATTTCCACCTCACACCCCTTAGGAAATATCTTACACAAATATCTTCTACCCTATGAAATCATCCATGACATCATCCTACCCCACTAATCACCATTAGTGAGCAAAATATTTTTAGTTGCTAATTAATTACACGTTAACATTCTAAGCAAGCCTAAGAAACAACTTATATCGAGTAAAAAATCGTTAATCGCTAAAACTTTTCGGCCACGTTATCGATATTTCTTCAAAGTATTTACTTTTGTAAACATATTTCAAAAAAATGGTTTACCATAATGCATTATTAATTAAAAGGGGGCTAGCAAGGTTATAATATCACTTTAAATAACATTTAATCGAAGATTTAAATATTTAAATATGAAGTGTTCGAAATGTCAGGTATATGTATACCGTATGGGACTATCCCAACATACTTTTACACTAATTATAAAATATGTTAATTTCAAATCCAATGTCAAGTTTTAAAAACTGATCTAAACTGATTTTACCACAAGTATATCATTAACAATCATAAGTTTGTGGTTTACTAATAATTTTTGAAATATTTTAGTATCTTTATAATTCTTTCTTATAGACACAGGCTTCCACTGTATTTTGAATTAAACTCAAACTGCTTGATTTTTCTACCAAAATATTTGCTCATCTCCGATGATACTTGTTGAATGATACTCGTATCGGTTCTTGGATCATATCCGAAACCCACAAACTCGGCATCGCTCCCACTGACATTGAGATACTTTGGTTATTATGTGCAAACAACCTATTCTAAATCATTATTTTGAATTTCTGTTTAAACAAATATGTATCAAAACTAAAAGTTAAGTCAGGCAATAATTTTGCGAGCAAAATCTGAATTAACTTAAGCATGTTGAATGATGAGTCTAATACACTAGTTTCAACAATTGTAATTGATGATGTTATTCTATCAACATAGCTTACTATATTCCAACTGCATAAGTCTTCTTCTCGAAGACACTTTTTCAAAAAACGGATCATATCCCTTCGGGTACCACCATCAAAATCATATTTTGATAATGTACTTGGAATCCATTTCGAATTTGCGCATCGTGCCATATGGCAGATTCAATGCTCTTAATGGCTTATTGGCAATTGATAAAATTATATTTTCTCAACATTGATAAGAAATTCATAGTTTTCTTTAATATGCAAGAATTCTTATCAAACATTTAGTATGGTGTGTCCTTTTAAGCTTGGCTAATTTCATTTCATCCATCGTAATCAGTTTTATCTTTAGATCACATCCAAAATCCATTTTAGTACAAATAATTTCTGAAAGAATTTCATTCATTGTGAAGTTGGCGTTTCTTGAAACAACAACTGTTTCTCAATGCAATATAATCGGTGTTCATAAATATTTTATGAATTGCCTTTATACTGATCGTCCTAAACTCCTTTGTAGCCTCTTGACCCCCACAACCTATCAACTTTTTGACCTAGGATATGTAGGGTGTTTCTTATCAACTATTATCTTGTATGATCTCGTAAACTATGTTTTGGATGAAATTAAATCTAACATATGTACTTGCTCTTAAATACACAACCTTATAGAAAGAAGTTAACTATACTTCACTTATCATTAATCATTCTTTTTTCCAACAAAATACGAATACTCCTTATTGATACATCATTATGTATCATAGGGAGGTGTGACTTTTGATATTGAATCCTATTCGTTTTAGGTACTTTTGAGCGTTTTCAAATACATTAAATTATTCAATCAAATCAAATTCTTTTATTTCCTTTGCATGTTATGTTTTCTACTTCCTTTTTATATTCAATGAACTTATCAAAAAATACAGTACTTGTATATGAAATAAATATGTTTATATCTATGATAATTCATCTATGAATTTAATGAAGTAAGTGGATCGGTTTTTGTATCTTGAACTGCATATATCTATATGTATCAATCTGAATAGTACATTAACGCTTTGTCGCATCCATTGAATGGGTGCTTTGCCCTTCATCTTATGAGATATAATTCATCGGTACCATATGATCCATAATCATATGATTATTGAATTATTCCTCAAAAATATAGCTTATTCCAATTCCAAAATAATTGTAAAATTTTCAGATACTTTTGTATTTTCAAAATGCATCACTTTTGTTATAAAATAAATACCATTACTATAGACTTATTTTATAACAAATATTTACAATATTCATGTCAAAATAGAACTATATGTGTTTTCAGTCAATAATGGACATGGTTAATATATCATAAATAATATTTGGTATATTTATACAAACTATTTTTCATAACTTGATGCGTCCACTAATAAGTGTTATATGGTATGCTCCTACATTTTTGTCATTTCTATAATAGCATACGAAATATGAAGCTCAATTCAACCATTTATTATGGAACATTATTTCATACATTATAACTAGTTTAAAGTCGAGAGCTTCTGATCAGATATCTAAACTCCAAGAATGACTTTCATAGCAAAAAAATTATATGAAAATGAATTTGGAATAGAAATCACGTTTCTCATTTAAGTATCATTTAATATTTTATACCATTCTTATTTCCATTGTCTCTTCATGAAGTAGAAGTGACCTTTCATTCTCTTCATTTAAACTATGCCTAAGTTATATCCGCTCTCGTACATTGGCTTCCCTTCCCAAATGGTCGAACCATTCAAAAGTTAATGCATATTACAAGATCGTAACAAACTCTTTACAAAAATGCATCAGTCATCCTCAACATTTAAGGATATCGAATAAGCTGCACTTTATGTAAGCTGATCAAATTGACATTTCAGTGATCGAGTTCTAGGTTCACCTTGTGGTTCTTGGTTTAGTTCTACATCTAACACAACAAGATCCTTATTTTAATCAATCATATTGAATAAAAAAATATTGCATTATGGTTTACTTGCTTATTTTGATTAAACTAAATTCATCTAGTTTGCATATTAAAATTTGCGATTATTCACAATAAAACATTTATCAAATACGGATCAAATATCCATATTATTGCATTTCTTTTAGAGGTCAAAACTCATAGAATACAATACATAGCCTTGTACAAATAAACACTTAAGCGACCGAGGCACAAATGCTTATATGGTTGTATAAATTGGCTCTTACATGGGTCTCAAAATGACAACATGCCAAGAGATTTATTGGTAAGTATATTTTATGTGATTATCCAATCTTTGTTCAGTCGATTTGTTTATTTTAATTGATAAACATTTTATCAATTATAATGATTGCATAACTTTTATCTATGTAGATTATTTTAACTTCATATAACATATATTCTTACAATATTAGAAATGTTAAATGTGTTTATTTTATTTTTCTTATAAGGCTCCCACTAAATTTTTATATTTCTCAAAAACCTAAGACAAAACGTAGAAATCTTTCGAATTCTCATATGGATGATAAGACTTGCTTGCCTTGTGATTCTTTCTTTAGAAAGCTCAATAAATCATAGGTCGGTATACGATGGATATCACTTTACCAGTTGTATCATATGCAACTCCTAATCCATGCTCTTTGTCTTAGTCTCATCTCGACCTTGAGGAAGATCGACAAATCAAGAGAGATTCTTCACTCGTACCCATCATTTCATAATGGCCTAAGTATAATGCACGTACCTTGACGAAGCTCAACAAATGGGTGCATGTATCTTACCTCATCCAGTCAATATATTAATAGTACTGTACATAACTTCTGTAGCTTAAGAAAGCTCAATAGTTAAAGAGTATGTAAGTAATCTATTAATATATAAATAGTAAATGACAACTTATATTAAAGATTCATAATCTGTAATATATGTGTGTATATACACCGAGTGATATTGATTTAGGAAACAATGTAATAAATACTCTAGTGATTCGAGTTTCAAAAACATCTAAAGTCATGGTACACATACAATACGCACCATTCCTTAAATCTAAGTTGGGTTTCCTATAGTTCCTCTTTTGTTTTATATATTCATATTATATAAGTTTAATTCACTATAACTGTTTATAATTTAATCAACTTATATAATATTCTTTTATATATTATTAATTATATCTTATTTAATTAATTTTAGTTTATTAACTTAATTAACAAATTAATTCAATTATTTTAAAAATTCAAAATTTTATTTTATTCATCCTAAACCATTTAAGATGAATATTAACGATAACCTTTATAGTTTTATATTCTTATATCATTATACACACACATTATTAACTAACATTTAGTAACTTTATTTAATGATTCTTTCTATTTAATTAAAAACAATAGTTAAATAATTTAATAAATTCGAAAATATTTATTTATATTTAACCTTAGACAATGAAGACATCTATATATATTCAACTATAATATATATAGACACACACACACATATGTATATCGATATATATGTTTATTTTAAATAATTAACTTTTAATTGGTTATTTGATTAATTAGTTCAATTATTCAAATTATTAAATAATTTTGAAAATATTAATTTATTTTAAAAAAATTAAAATTATTTTGTAACTTTTTATGAAATTTGTTTTATATTTCTAGTTTAACTTTTAAATTCAAAATATACTTTTGAATTTTCAAACTAAATTTTGGAAATTAGCCAATAGCCCAAATCAATTTGGGCCTTTACAATGGGGTCATCCTTTTGGACTAGTCCATCACTGAGCCAGGCCAATAACCAAGGAAGGGTGAATACTTGATTATCCAACCTCAAGCTTGGACACTACTATTTTGAACTAACAATATGTTTGCTTTATTGACCAACATGGGGTTTGATACCCATTCAGGGTACAAAGCATCGTGAATAAAGTCATTTGCCTTCAGCTTATCCACTTCCTCCTTCAACGCAGCAGATTGATCTGGACCCAGAGTGCACCTATTTAATTTCACGGGTGGATATTTTGGGTCCACATTCAGTGCATGGCATGTTACCTTTGACGATATTCCGCACATATCTGAATGTGTCTAAGCAAATACATCCAAGTTTGCTTGGAGAAAACTGACTAATTCCTTCCTTAATCCAACACTCAGCCAAGATCCAATCTTAAGGACCGAGTTTGATTGTCCATATCAATCAGAACGTTGATTGTCAGCTTAGCTGGTGTTGCCCGCACTTCCTTTGACTACTTCCTAGGATCCATAGACTTATAAAATTTGCGATGGTTCCCAAGCCAAAGCTTGCGCATTAATTTCTATGCATTCGCGCTCTTGACGCAGAAAGCTTTCTCTGCATTTTTACTTTTCTCACATCGCTTTGCCTCTTTGCACTCAATGGTGTAAAATTCTTGACCAGTGCTTTGGTCATCTCTAATAGATCTAACCCCATTCTCCTTGGGGAACTTCATAATAAGTATCAAGAAGCTAGTGTTACTCTGAAATTAACAAGGGTCGTTCGGCCCAAAAAGGTGTTGTACACCAAGAATTCCTCAACTATCATGAATATTTAAACCCATACGATCTTGCGGTCTCCATCCCCCTTCTACAGACAAGTCCATAGTTCCGATGGGTTCCTTGGCCTTATAGGTAAATCCTGGAATCCTAGATTTACAAGGCCTAATGTCATTTATACTTATTCTAATTTGATTAAAAGTCTTTTTGAATAGAATATTTACCGCGCTTCTACGATATACTAAAACTCGGTGCATGGTTTCAGGGCCTACAATGGTCGTTATCACCATAGAGTCAAACGTTAGCGCTTCAATCCCTTTAGAACCCCTCTTGCAAAAAAATATGGCATTAGTCATCAACCTTTGCTGCTTGGCTGGAGCTTTATCCTCGATAGTGAAGCAACATTCCTATGGTACATGCTTTAACAAACTCGGATACCACTCCATTTCATTCTAGCTTTTCTCTGTTGGATGAGGTCCCCCAGTTATCGTGTTTATAATCCTTCAATCTGGCCACCTGGGCCCCTCTCTACTGGGCCTAGGTTGGTTCCCTTAGGCGTTCAGCCTTTAAGGTCTAGCATTATAGCTGCCATCCTATGGCTTCCTTATATACTATTGTAGTTTCTTTTTCTGTATCATCTCTTCAATGAAATCTCTATGATATGTGCACTCGTTCATATTGTGCTCATGAGTTACATGGAAGCGACAAAACTTCCCAGAGCTCTTTTCCCCCTCAGTCGCCTCTTTCTTAGGCGGTTTCTTATACCTTTCCATGCCTTGTGTGGCAAGGTATATGCTTTCAAGTGTATCGTTCAAAAGCATGTACTCATCCGGCCTTATATTCCTTGGATGTTTTTGGCATCATTCCACTTGCCCCTAATGCCTTTGTTTCTCTTTCTTTGATTGCTAGAATTACCAACATTCATATCTATGTTACTGGTGCTCTTACAGGTCTGTTTAATAGCGACATTGCTCCAGATAACTTCATTCAACTATCCACCACCACTCTTTCCGGCAACCTGACTTGACTCTTCCAAATGCAAGAACCGGTTTGCCTTTGGGTAGAACTCCTCCATAGTAGTTGGCTGCTTCATCCTCGGGCACTTCCCAAAATCCATGTCTAGATTAATTCCCCAGACCAAATCCATTAATACCATATCCTCATTTGGATTGTTTACTTTAGTAACTGCAACATTAAACCTATTCAGGAATCCCTTCAGTGACTATGACGACCCACCTTTTTGTACGATTTAAGTCGATACTAAACCACACATGTCTAACTCAAACCATTCAAAAGGGAGGATGTCAATGGAGTTTAATAAAAAATAAGAGAAAAGAAGAAAACAAAATACAGAATCTCGCAGCGGAATGACAAAATATAATAATAAAATAAACAGTTCATGAAGCTGTTTCCAATATACATTTGATTACACAATTTATACAACAAAAGCAGAGTACAATCAACAACATATCAAAATAATGCAGTGGAATAACAATAGTAAATACAGTCAAGCAAACTCCATCTTCATCTTCAAGGAATAATGTCTCTAAACATTGAAATGCTCAGGCTGACCCGAGCATAATGAAAAGACAAAACACTCGAGTCAGAACTAAAAGTTCTTATGTAAGTTAAATCAACAACAAGTAAATATGAGTGTAATAGCTTCAAAGATGTTTATGGGGTTTTACATCTCTTATCCAATGTACAATGTGCGTGCAATAACTTAAGAGATGCTACGGAATTTTCCATCTCCTAAGGGTCCGTCAAACTATCAATATGTAGTAAAATATGCTATATATGTAGTGTCTATCAGTAAAGTAAAGTATTAAAATAGCGTTAAGGCTTTACATTGATCCCCCTTAACACATTTTTAAGCAGGTAGTCTATGTAGGTCCTATAACAAAACCAGTATTGTCGGTAGCCAGTGAGTCCCATATAGGCACCATACTAAAACAAAATCGTAGTGCTCGCGAATAAGGATAAAGAGTATGACAAGGCACGTGAGGCGATGCCCAAGGTAGGATACTACCGTTTTGTATTTCCTGACTGGTGGTAACCCTTAATGGCTCACCCCGTCCAACACCCAAAAATAATCAAATCAAGGTGCACCGATCAAGTCCACATCAATATAGTAATACGAAGAGGTGTGTCCGCTAGAGGTAGCTAGCCTCAGTGGTCAGGTATGGCTCCTGTTTTAGTCATTTCAAATTGACACAAGTGCCAGGGTCATCCATCATCGTTCTCTTTCTTCAAATCCAGCAAATGCCTCCACCACTTCATTTTGGATAACATCCACTGCGTACACAGTTGTTAAAGTGGTTCCAATATTGACAAAGAGTATGCCAATAAGAGGCCCCATTCCTTTTAACAACCAAACATCGTTTTTGACACCGGTTGGTTCTTTACATTTCGAAAACGATTCATATTTGATATCAAAATATCATATTCACTTCGAAAATATCACTTCATTTAAAAATACCATATTTACTCAAATATGACATTTTCACTTAAAAATATCATTTCAAATTCCAACTTAGGTTATAACCTCATTTAACCACATTCGCATTTAAATCAACGATTTAAATATAAACATTCCAACTTTGCGCAGTTTGAAATTTTTAGAAAATAGTCTAAATAATTATAAATAGTTTAAAATAGTTTAAATAGTTTAAGGATTTTAAAACTGTTTAATATAAAATGTTTGAGTATTGAAATGGTTTATACAGTAAAATGGTTTGAAAAATCAAAATAATTTGAGTATTAAAAATAGATTTTATATTAAAATAATTTAATTTTGAAAATAATATCAAATCAAACTGTTTCTTCCATTTCACGAAATCTGGCCCCATGTCCAAATTTTAGATCAACAAAACTCAATTTTCAATCTTTCAATTTAATTGACTCAATTTAGATTTAATGTCAAATCAATTTTATTTCAATTTAAATTCGAATTAACTTCAATTTTCGAAACGTTTGTTTTTAACTTCAAATTCGATTCAACAATCCACTTCAATGATTTAAATTTCAATTCAATTCTTATTTTAAACTATTTCAATTTATATTGATTTCAAGTCATATTTCAATTTACCGATTTAAATCCCTTAAATCAAATTAAACTCATTATTCAATTTTAAGATCCAAATCTTAAAATAATTCAATTTCCAAAATTAAAGTCATACCTCGATTTTAATTTCACATTTCCAATTCAATTCTTTAAAACAATTTCTTTTAACCAAATTCAATCTCAACATTTAAAAGCTTGAATTAGAAATAATTTAATTCATATAAATCCAAAATTTATTTCTTTTAAAACAATGTCATTTAATCAAAATCCAAATTCAAGGTTTTAAACCGTTTAATTTAACCAATCTAGTGTTCGTACATAATTTTCTACTCTATGGTCAAGTGATCAGTTATTTTAATTTTAATTGTAGGGATGGATATATATCATTTCAATCCAAATCAAAGTGTTATAGGTATATATCATTTCAACCTATTTCTTAAATTATTCGAAATAATTTAAATAACAGTTATATGATGTCACTTAATATATACAGAGTGATAACAGAAATGTATAAAAACAAACAAACATTCAATCATCCAAAATGTCAGCAAATAGACATCCATCATAATCAACATCCAAATCAGCCAATAATTCACAACAATTTATTGGTTATTAATATCAGGTATTTAAATAGCAGTTCAATTTCAATATTAATTTAAATGGCGATTTAATTCAATAAAATTCAATTTCAATTAAAATGTCAACTTAAGCTATCAAACAGCAACTAATAACATTCTTATCATTTCATAATTTTAATTTAACAAACATAGGAAAATTCAGTATTGCGTGAGTGGGTTAAATCACTTACTTTTGATTTATAGCCGATTTAAAATCCAATAAAAAGCCTAAAATTCCAACAGTCTCCAAATTCAATTAAACCAGTTCTATGTTGTTCGGAATTTCGACGGAAGAAACCGCGCGTCAATCCGAGTTCGTATGCAAAAGTTATCAGAGTTCGAAGATTGAAAATTTAAATTTTAAACTAAAATGAATGTAAGGGAAAATTGGTAATTTTGTTACCGTCCTCTTTCCAAACCCTAACAAACATCGTACGCACGCAAGCAGCAACCCACAGCCGCTGATGTTCCAGCCACATTCGACCCAATCAGAAACCACTACCGAGGTGCCTATGCCACGCCGCACCCACGCCTGGCTTCGCGCGACCCTCCGGCCACCCCAGCAAGCTCCACCGCTGCGCGTTTCGACTGCCGATCGTGGCGAATTCCAGCGTCTCAGACACGATTGGAGACGATGGATCGACTCTGCTCATCCTCCTTTACCCAGTGGTCACCTCTGATCATCCCATCGATGAAGATCCACCGTTGATCTCCAAGCCCTAGAACGAATAGCCATGACTATTTCACCAATTTATGGCAAAACCGTGATTCGATTGCAAAAATGAACTACATGCGCAAATTACGTTCGTCGAGAGTTTCGCGATGATATATTATATGGTAGGTTTTGAGCAGTTTGGATTTTGGAGTTTGATTTGGAATTGTAATTAGGGTTTGAGATGTCTGCCATTGGGAAGGAATAGATGATATAGAAATTGTACGTACAAAAAATGAAAATAGGAAGCTGTTAGGGTTTATAACAGCCTATATATAGGCAGAGATGGATAAGAATGGATGGAACAGATTGAATGTGCAAAAGCGGTAACCATGGCCCGAAAAGCCCGTTTCGTTCCCGAAACAAAAATAGGTCATCTTATATATATATCAAAATATAGGTTTTCAATATTTTTAAACTCAATGAAACTAGTTTCAAACCTAATTCTATCATATATAGAAGTTAGCTCTAAAAATCGAATTATATTCATTTAAATTTCATTAATTTGATTTCTAAGTGTTTCGAGCCCGCACGATCAAACGATAAGTCTGATTGCTACGAAACTTGAAATCCTTTAATAATTCACCATTATGGATCCGATGAAACTGGTTTCGTCGAAATCCGAGGCAGTGCCCAAAAAGACTAATTTTCCACGTTAATTAAATGAATTATTAATTCAAAAATCAATTTAATCACTTTAAAATTCAAATTTAAAAGTTAACAATTTTCATCATTCCTGATTACATAGAAATTAATAATCTTTTGAAATTTAATTTTCCATGTTAAAGTCAAGATTTAAATATTATATTAATTTCAACATTAAATTACAATAGAAATAAAACCTAGTTTATTATAATTTAGATTTCAATAGATTCTTTTATTTTTATTTACATTCTTATTATTAAATCAACAATTCCCTTATGAAATTTTTTAACATAAGTTTTCATTTTATTTCACTCAAACTCTACAGTTCACATCTTTTCTTATATTAACAACAATATTTCAATTACATTAAATTTCATTAATTTCCAAATTAATTCTAAACGGATTTAATTAATGAGATGAGAATAAATCAATTATTACAACTTAGTAATTTAAACCCATTTTAGAATTAATCGTTACATCTTAATAATTCACACATTTATGCATTTATTGTTTGCATATAGAGGTTAATAAATTACTTACCACCTAACTGATTTCATATTCTATATTAAACCAATTAAATAAAATAACCTAAGAATTTCCTTTTTATACAACATTTATTTTATTCATTATTAACCTTTATTATTACCATTAATTGAAATTACATTAACAGGTGTTAATTACATTCAATCACATTATTAAATTATATTCTAATAATTTTTTTCCATTAATAAACCATAAGTTTTAATTTCTCACAATATTAAATTCCAAAAACCTTATTAAATTTAATATTTTTAATTGTCAAAAAATATGGGTTGTTATAGTGACTCCTCAAGTCCCTGAGAAAGGGTCTACAAGAATATCACATCCTTGGTCGAGCAGAGTGGTGCTTGTTTGCACAAAAAATGGACAAACACCTCAAAGTCGTATGATTTAGTAGATCTTATGTTGTTCTTAGTGATTTGGGTGATTTATGCGAATATATGAAAAGCAGGGGCTAAACTGTCAAAAGACACACAGATTTATAGTGGTTCAGCCAGAATGTGCCTACGTCCACTTTATATGTTATTTCTCTTCTCTTGTTTAGATTACAAGTACAAAGCTTTGATACAAGTAAAAGAAAGTTGTTTGAAAGTTCTCTCCGTGCTCGAGCTCTCAAACTTGTCCCTCAAAGTTGTACCCCTGCCCCTCTATTTATAGAGTGAGGTTGGGAGCAGGGGTTTGGGATGTATATAGCCGCTGGTGGGCCTGGGCTGATGTGATCTGGCCTGGAACGTCTCGGTTCGGTAGCATTTGGTCCGGCGATGGTTGGTCCGGCATGGAGTTGGTTCATCATTGAGTTGGTCTGGCATCAAGTTGGTTCGGTATTGAGTTGGTCCGACATCTTGGTTGGTTCGGTATTGAGTTGGTCCGGCATCTTGGTCCGGTGGAAGAAGACGAGTGGATTGGTGTACCTTGATCCAGTGGTAGTGTGGTGGTTCGGTAATGCTTCATTCGGTGGTTGAACCGGTGATGCTGGTTCGGTATTGATGTGGAGATGTTTGGTTCGGTAGGTGTTGGTTAGGCAGCCTGTAGACTTTGGTTCGGCTAGGGTTGGTCCGGTGGTGAAAATTTACCCAACATTTGCCCTCCAAAGCAGGGCATATGTTTAACATATGTTGTGCTTTGTTTCAGTTTGTTGATCTCATCCGGCCTGAGAACCGAACCGGCTGGTCCGGTCAATCAACCTCCCCCTATAAGTATGGGCCTTATGTCTCCACCATTCTTTACCGTTTGAAGACCGCCAAATCGAAATTCTCGTATGCCGAATCAAAGTCATTGCCGGATCATCCTTGACTACCGAATCAGGTAGTTACTGAATGGCTCTTATACTTTGAATTACCGAATGAATCTGCTCCATAGGTGCTTGAGTGCAGAATGAGTTTTGATATTGGGAATGCCGAACGAACCGTGATATTGGGGATGCCGAATGAACTGTAGTATTGGGAATGCCGAATGAACTGCCAGGCCTCTCGGGCTTTTTAAATCACAAATGAAAACCCCGGACTGTTCGCACTTGCTTGTTTCATACTTCTACATTCTTCGTTCTAACAACATGCTTTTTTGTGTTTGCAGATAAATGTCTCAAAGAGTAGAAACCCGATCAGAGAAAAAGAGATCTCATGACAGAGAAGAGCCTTCCGCCGTGCCCCCAGCTCAGCCAGGACCTGTCCGTCACGGGCCCACCCCGATATCATTAGTGGATGGATACGGTCCTCAGGAACTTCTTAACTCGCCTCCCGATTGCTTTCCTTGCTTACTCAAGGGCAAGCAACTCGACGTTATATCTCGCTCCTTCGGGATCGACCGAGCACGCATGTTATTGCCGGATGCGGGAGTGATGCCGTATGATCCTCCCGAAGGATATTTTGCCTACAGCAGATACCATTGCATGTGTGGTGCCATCCCGCCTCTCAACGCCTGGGTAATCAACTTTCTCACATATCTAAAGGTAGCTCCATTCCAGCTTCAGCCCAACTCTTATGCCATTCTGGTGAGTCTCTTCGTCATCTTCCAGAGGAGATATGGGCGTCCTCCTTCCATTAGTGAATGTCTCCTGCTCTGTGTCCTGTACTTCAGGGATTGTTACAGAGGATAGGAGAAAAGTTGCTTAAGTAAAATCGAAATATGTGAAAAGGTAAAACTTCCAATCATGGAAGGCCTTCGATGTGCTTAAGTTCGTGGCAAACGGGCTTTGTAGTCACTTTCCCTAGTTGTGGGTCTTGGAGACATTTGTCACCCATCTTACGCCTCCGCGGGGAGTTAATTCTTTTTTACCACAGCCGCGCTTAAGACACATCGGAGCCGAGATCGCGCACAGTAACTACCCGGGCCATTATGGCCCGTAATCGTGGCTATTATTCGATTTACTGTGGCCGGCTAGCGTGGGTGCCGATCGTCAACCGTGAATTGCCCCTGGCTGGCCACACCTTATGTTGGGGCTTATAGTCGGTTCACAGTTGCCGGCGAGCCGAACGCCGTAATGAGCTGCCTCGGCTATAATCGGCCTTCTCGGTGACTTATAATCGGCTCATTACAGTTGGCTTTAAGGGCCGTCGTGAGCAATGAGTTAACCCGCAACAGAGGGATGCTGGAGCGAAAGTGTCTCATTGGCGAGGGCATAGATTCGCATAGTACCTGTTAGGTCTTGTCTAGGTGAAGTTGCGCTGTGGAGTGCTTTGGGTGGAAATGCTATACGCATAGGATTTTGTCCAACATAAAAGGATAAAGTTAACAAGCAGCCAAGATATAAAGGAACAAGTAAAAAAAAGACAAGGTTTTTTAAAGTGGTTCGGCACGGAAAGGCCTACGTCCACTGATTCTCTTTGTTAATCCACTTCATATGGGCAGTACAAGTTAAGAAAAGTATCGACGGAGGTGTTGGATGTTCCATGCCCTCTGGAACACCTCTCTGTCCACTGTTGACAAAATATAAGCTCCATTGTGGAGATCTTTATGAATTACATATGGTCCATCCTAGATTGGGTCTAGTGCTCCGGGGCGAGGGAAGATTCGCTTGAGGACAAGATCTCCTTCTTGTAAGGTACGATGCTTGACTTTGGAGTTGTATTGTGCTGCCACTTTTTGCTTGTGGGCTGCTGCTTTAAGGATTGCATTATTTCTTCTCTCCTCAACCAGATCCAAAGACATGTGAAGGAGTTCTTCGTTCTCTTCTGGGTTATAGTGGATCCTACAGTGGGAAGGCACAATAGTTTCAACTGGGAGCATAGCCTCCGATCCGTATGCCAAAGAGAAAGGAGTGTGCCCCATTGAAGTTCTGAAGGATGTGCGATAGGCCCACAGTGCCGTGGGGAGTTCATCCACCCAAGCGCCCTTTGACTTTTCGAGTTTCTTTTTAATTAGGGTTTTTAGAATTTTGTTGACGGCTTCGACTTGTTCGTTTGCTTGGGGATACGCCACGGATGAGAAGCTTTTGTGAATTTCGTGCTCTCGGCACCAGTTGGCAAATTCCTCGCTGTCAAACTGAAGCCCATTGTCTGATATGATTTTGAGTGGGACTCCATACCTGCACAGAACATTTTTGATCAAGAAGTTAATAACTTTTGTTGAAGATACTTTATTCAGAGGTTCCGCTTCTACCCATTTGGTGAAATAGTCGACTGCCACTATAGCATATTTGGCCCCGCCTCGGCCCATTGGTAGCTCGCCGATTAAGTCAATTCCCCATATTGCGAAGGGCCAAGGGCTGGTCATATGAGTAATCTCAGTTGTTGGTAGCCGCGGAATCTTAGCAAACTTCTGGCATCTGTCGCACTTTTTGATGAAATCTAAGGCGTCCTTGCTTAAGGTGGGCCAAAAATATCCATATCGAAGTATCTTTTTCGCTAATGTTTGCCCTCCGGTGTGATCTCCACAGCTTCCCTGATGAATGTTGAATAAGATTTACTTGGCTTCCCTCCCAGCGACACACCTTAATAACGGGTTAGAGAATCCACGCCGATAGAGGATGTCCTCTTGTATTGTGTAGCGGGATGCTTTCCTCAAGATTTTCTTGACTTCGTTACGCCCGTTGGGTAGCGTGCCGCTTTGTAGGTAGTCTTGGATGGGAGTCATCCAAGTTGCTTCTTCGGTTGCAGCTATCAGATTCACTTGCTCAAAACTTGGGGCCAGTTGCTTTGAGATGGTTACTGCTCCGAAGATGACGATGTCTCTCACACTTGCTTGCTTTGCCAATTCGTCGGCCTCTTGGTTCTCTTCCCGAGGGATGTGTTTGACTAAGTAGTGGTCCAATCGGCTGAGAAGTAACTTGGTCTTCTTTAAATATGCTATGAGTCGTTCTTCTCGAGCTTGGAATTCTCCTAGTATTTGATTAACAATAAGTTGAGAATCGCTATGAAGACACAAAGAATTAGCTCCGATTTCTATGGCAAGTTCTAATCCAGCTATCACTGCTTCATATTCCGCATCATTGTTGGTGGCAGCGAACTCCAACCTTATAGCATAGTGCAGCTTATTTCCCCTGGGAGTGATTATTACCACACCTGCCCCCGAGCCTTGTTCGTTTGATGCACCGTCCACAAAGAGGTTCCACTTGATGTCTTCTGTTATTTCCAATTGCTCCTTATCTTCGTTGGTAGTGAATTCTGCAATGAAATCAGCCATGGCTTGTCCCTTGATGGCGGTGCGGGGGTGATGGGTGATATCATACTGACTCAGTTCAATGCACCATTTAAGTAGTCGCCCAGAAGTGTCGGGACGATGGAGTACCTGCCTCAGTGGTTGATCGGTCAGAACTTTGATGGAATGGGACTGGAAGTAGTGACGCAGTTTCTGTGATGTGATTAGTAAACAGTATGCTAGCTTCTTAAGTTTAGGATATCTGACTTCTGCCCCCGTAAACCTCTTACTGACGAAGTAAACTGGCCACTGCGTGCGGTTGTCTTCCCTTACCAAGGCAGCGCTTAGGGAGTGGGATGACACAGCAAGGTATAGGTATAATTCTTCGCCTTCGCTTGGAGTCGAGAGTACCGGTGGTTTCTGGAGGTGTTCGATTAAGTTAAGGAAAGCGGTCAAGCATTCGTCGGTCCATTCGAAATTTCCTTTGTCTTTCTTTAGAGCTTCGAAAAAGGGGACACACTTGTCCGTTGCTTTGGAGATGAATCGGCTTAGGGCGGCCACTTTTCCATTCAGGCTTTGCATTTCCTTTCGATTGGAAGGTATCTTGATATCCCTTAGTGCTCGGACTTGTTCAGGGTTTGCTTCAATCCCTTTGGCATGGACGATGAATCTTAAGAAATTTCCTGATGACACTCCGAAGGAGCATTTTAGAGGATTCAACTTCATTCCATACTGGCGAAGTACTTGAAACATCTTGCCTAGGTGGCTTACGTGATCGTCGGCTTTCCTTGACTTTACCAGCATGTCATCCACGTATACTTCCATAGTTTGCCCTATTAGCCCTGCAAACATCTTGTTGACGAGGCGCTGGTAGGTGGCTCCTGCATTTTTAAGTCCGAAAGGCATTACCTTATAGCAGTATAAACCCCGGTCGGTGATGAAACTAGTGTGGTCTTGGTCGGGAGCATGCATAGGAATTTGGTTATACCCTGAGTATGAGTCCATAAAAGATAAGAGCTCGTGCCCGACTGTGCTGTCTACAAGTTGGTCGATTCGGGGGAGTGGGAAGCAATCCTTTGGGCAGGCGTCGTTTAGGTTGGAGAAGTCAATGAATGTTCGCCACTTCCCATTAGCCTTCTTCACCAGTACCGGGTTAGCGATCCATTCCGGGTAGATGGCTTCTCGTATGAAGTCATTGGCGAGTAGATTCTTTACTTCTTCATCGAGGGTTGCCGATCGCTCTGCCCCCATACTTCTCTTTCTTTGTTTTACGGGCGCCTTGGTAGGATCAATGTTTAGTACGTGGCATGCTACGTCGGGGGAGATTCCGGTCATATCAGCGTGTGACCATGCGAATACATCCAAGTTGTGGCGGAGAAAGTCAATGAGTTGCTCCTTCAACTCTGCTTTTAGTTGGGACCCAATTTTCAATAGTCTACTTGAGTCGTGCTTGTCTACAGATACAAACTCCATAGCCTCTGCAAGCTCGGTGGTGGCCTCCTCCTCTTTGTCCCTAGGGTCTAATTCATTGAAAGGGTCGCTGGTATATCGAAGAGGAGGGGCTTTCTTTAGTTTCTACGCGTCTAGACTTTTCGTGCAGAGGGCAACCTCTACATCCTTCCCTTTATCCTTCCTGTGGTTGTTGCGAAGTTCAGTCACATAGCAGTCTCGAGCAACGTCCTGGTCTCCTTCTACTTCCCCTATTCCATTGTCCGTTGGAAATTTCATCTTTAGGCACCATGGGGCTAGGACAATTTGGAAGTCAGACAAGGCTGACCTTCCTAAGAAGGCGTTGTAGGCCGAATGGTTTTCTATTAGCACAAATGTCTGTTTCCGTACAACGGAGCGGGGATGGCTTCCAATCTCAACAAAGAGGTCCAGTTGCCCGAGGGGCATCTTTGCATCCCCAGTGAAACCGTGTAGTGGTTTATCACAGGGAGATACATCCTTCATTGATAGCTTCATTTTGTCGAATGCATGTTTGAACAGGATGTTTACTGAGCTTCCAGTGTCTACTAGGATTCGGTAAACTTCGGTGGGGCCGAGCCGGGCAGAGATAACCATGGGATCCATGTGAGGGTATTGCCTTCCTTCTAGGTCACGCTTACCAAATGTGATGTCATCACTTTCTTTCCGCTTCGGGTGGCGCTCTTCTATAACCGAATTGACACAGTCTTTATTGTCTCTAAGCGACTTTCCATATCTTTCCATCTCTTTCCAGCTTCTGTCTGCGATGTGCGGTCCTCCCGAGATGGTATGGACCACTATCTTCTCTTGACTAGAGCCGCTAGTGTTGCGGTTTTCTCTGCCGATCTCCGGTGAGGGTAGCCTTGGGTTCTCATTGTCAGGAGCTGGAGTCCTGTCCTGACCTTTTACATAGCGTTCCAGTTTCTTCCTTCTGATGTGTTCCTCAATCAAGTCCCGGAGATGATGGCATTCATTGGTATCATGCCCATGAGATTCGTGGAAGCGGCAGAACTTTCCAGACTTCTGCGCGTTATCTGATTCCTTCTTGTATGGTGGGCGTTTGTATCTAACTTCGCCTTGGGTGGCAAGGAAGATATTTTCGACGGTCTCGTTCAAAGGAGTGTAAGTGTCGAATCTCGGTCCTGGCCGATATAGGCGCTTTTCTCCCTTCTTGCCCCCAGCATTGTCTCTGGAATCATTTCTTCGAACGTCCCTTGCCACAGCAGGGGCGTTGCTATGAGTTGCCTTATTTTGCTGTCCTGACTGCCCCTCGACGGCAGCATCCTCAAGCCTTATATATTTCCCGGCTTCATGGAAGAAATCGGGTAAAGTAGCTGGTTTTTCTTTTGTCAACCTTCTAGAAAATTTAGTGTCCGGATGCACACCACTACAGAGGGCCATTAGGATAAGCTTCTCATCGGCATCTTGGACTGCGGCTGCTGTGGCATTGAATCGGGTTAGGTATTGCTGCAGTTTCTCTCTAGGTTTCTGTTTGATGCTGATAAGGAATAAGCGTCCTTAGGTTGTTCCACATGAATGCGGAACTGACTGATAAACTTTTCTTTCAACATTTCCCACGAGCTGATGGATCCCTGGGGTAGATGACAGAACCAGGAGGTAGCGAGATCTGCTAAGAAGAGCGGGAAGCATTTGCACAGTACTCCCTCTGTCGCTCCACTTATGAGCATATGTTTTGTGTACCTCTGTAAGTGTACAACGGGGTCGGAGGTTCCTTTGTAAGGTTCCATTGTTGGCATCTTCCATTCTCGGGGGGTGATAGCAATTTCGATATTGCGGGAGAAAGGGCTGGTTACCCTAGCGCCTATCCCTCGATCTCTTTGCTCCCGTTGGACGCACTCTCTGAATAAGCGTGCCATCCTTTCATCAGAATTTGGAGTAGATAGAAATGAGTTTGGTTCGGTTCTATGGGATTGATTCCGTCCAGATGACCTGTAGGGATGGTATCATCTATCATTCCTCATATTTTCCGGTGGCTGCCTTTGATCTTCTGGGAGCATGCTAGGGTCAGCTACAGTTGGCCCTTGCCTTGATCTTCCCCTGCTGGGTTCTGATCTAAGCACTTCCTTGGGTCCAACTTCGGGCTGGACTCTAGCTCGGCCCCGTTCACTGGCGTTTTCGTGGTTAGGCAGTATGACAGGCTCAGCTACAGTTGACCTTCGTCCGGTACCTCCCCCGTTGGGTTCGGTACCAAATGTTTCCTCAGGCCTAACTTTGGGCTGTGCTCGATCTCGGCTCCTACCATGGCTACATCTGCCGTTAGCTCCTTCGAAGAATGAAGACCTTTGTTGTCTCTGAGATCCTCCAGACTGGGACTCGCCCCATGATTCTGTGTTGCGGTTGGACTCTTCAGCATCCCTTAAGCGTGACATGAGATGGTCCACCAAGGCTTCCTGCTGGTACGTGAAGCGGTTAGTTACTTCAACCACAACCCTATCTAAATCTGCCCTAGTAATTGCTGCAGGCTGTTCTGTGGCAGGAGTGGTCGGATTAGCCTGTCCTTCATTTGGTACTGCTGCTGGAGGAGGGCGATTTACTTGATTCGTGACAGCTGGATCTGGAAGACTGCTGGATGCGATGTTTTTTCCTTTGTTAACATCTTTTTTCTGTTTGGGAGGCATGTTTTCCAAGTGGCGAACGATGTTGTTTAGGAAAAATGTTAAGTGGATGAAGCTGAAGCTTCGAGCTTCTAGCCTTTCTTAGTGAAGGCACCAAAAATGTTTGCACAAAAAATGGACAAACACCTCAAAGTCGTATGATTTAGTAGATCTTATGTTGTTCTTAGTGATTTGGGTGATTTATGCGAATATATGAAAAGCAGGGGCTAAACTGTAAAAAGACACGTAGATTTATAGTGGTTCAGCCAGAATGAGCCTACGTCCACTTTATATGTTATTTCTCTTCTCTTGTTTAGATTACAAGTACAAAGCTTTGATACAAGTAAAAGAAAGTTGTTTGAAAGTTCTCTCCATGCTCGAGCTCTCAAACTTGTCCCTCAAAGCTGTACCCCTGCCCCTCTATTTATAGAGTGAGGTTGGGAGCAGGGGTCTGGGATGTATATAGCCGCTGGTGGGCCTGGGCTGATGTGATCTGGCCTGGCACGTCTCAGTTCGGTAGCATTTGGTCCGGCGATGGTTGGTCCGGCATGGAGTTGGTTCATCATTGAGTTGGTCCGGCATCAAGTTGGTTCGGTATTGAGTTGGTCCGGCATCTTGGTTGGTTCGGTATTGAGTTGGTCCAGCATCTTGGTCCGGTGGAAGAAGACGAGTGGATTGGTGTACCTTGATCCGGTGGTAGTGTGGTGGTTCGGTAATGCTTCATTCGGTGGTTGAACCGGTGATGCTGGTTCGGTATTGATGTGGAGATGTTTGGTTCGGTAGGTGTTGGTTAGGCAGCCTGTAGACTTTGGTTCGGCTAGGGTTGGTCCGGTGGTGAAAATTCACCCAACAGTGCCTGAACTGCTTTAAGAACTTCTTAGCTAGCTCATCGAAAGTCGAGATGGATTTCGACAAGAGCAGAGTAAACCATATCGACACAACCCCATCTAAAGAGATAGGGAAACACCTACATCGAACTGCATCCATTTCCCTGGCACCATCCATGTGTCATTCATACTTGAACTAATATTTTCTGGGATCAGTCGTCCCATTATACGCACTGAAGGCATCGTAAACTTCCTAAGATATTATTCCCTTAATATGTTCTCCGTGAATGGAGTCATACTATATGCAAAACCCCAATCTTCGTACTTTCTCCATTTGTTTTATTCCAACAAGTGCTTAATTATGTCCATAAATATGCTCCTTGCTAGCCTAGTAATCCAAAGGATGACTATCAGGAGCTACGCCGAGTGTGTAACTCCACAAACGGTCTCGGTTTGCTCGATGGCATGTAGTTTCTCTAGTCTATGGGAGAACCACTCCTTCTGTTCTTCTTTGACATCCAGTTGGCTCTGTAGTGGTCGTTTAAACGCCAACATCCTTAACTTCATCTTCTGGTCTAACTTTATTGCACGCATCTTGCAAATCATCATCGGAATCTGGCAAGTTAACAACCTCAACCCCTTGCCCCTCTAAGCTCTTTAAATTAATCTAGGTACCGAGACGATTATGGTCGGTACCGGTACGAATTTCCTTGATAGGTGCTCGACCACTTCCTCTAGCGTTCCTCCATGCTATTCCAGTAGTTTGCTTCTACATCTTTTTCTTTGCATCTCTTTTATTCTAGCCAGAAGTAGATCGATTTCCTTCTCATAACCAACAGATGATGCTTCTCTCCTATCCCTCCTGGGCCTTTGAGATTGTTAGGTCAGGAAGGCTATGCTAGCATCCATCCTGTTAAGGAGAGCCTTTTGACTGTCAATTATTATTTGATTCAAATCCACCATCCACTACAAGAAGAACAGTCTTTTATAGCAGCATATAGCCGCTATTAAACACAACTATAGAGGTTTGATAAACGCTGTATATTGACATGTTATAAAAAAGAATCGCACGTTTATAACACAAAAAAACCGCTATAAAAGAGCATGATTTTATAGCATAAAGTAGCCGCTATAAAAGAGCATGATTTATAACGCCTATTTACTGCTATTCTTTGGCAATAACCTCATACATTGCATTATCATTTTATAGCACTTATGTCATATAGTTATAACGCTTTTTAGGAGCTATACTTTATTTTACTATATATTTTATGCACCCTATCATTACATTTTAATAATAACAATCAAAATGAATCTTCTTTAAATAGATAACAATTTGAACAATGTATGAATGAAAAAAATATAACAATCAGCAAATGTAACGCATATTCACGATAACAAAATTAAGCCGAATTTATTGAACAACATTATTCTTACGAGTACAAAAATACAAAAGCAAAATCATGTGATAAATAAAATGTTGGGCATTCACAACCCACCCATACTCAATACAACTTCATACTAAATAATTTAAGTACTGTGAATCCGATCACATATAACAAAATTCAAAACATGACCTAACACTAGGTCTTTATTCCCAAACCATAAACACACTCAACAACCTAGACTAAGCAACTGACTTATTGAACACTGGCCATGTAGGTGATCAAATCTACAACCCTTGTGCTGCAAAATTATATCCAAAATAAGCATAGTAATAAAAAATAAATCAAATGTTCAAAATCGAGAATTCAAATTGGGTATTACCTGTATCCCCATTCGTTATCATACCAAGCCACAAGCTTAACAAAGTTATCATTCAAAGCAATTCCAGCCTTGGCATCAAAAATGCTCGACCTTCGTTAAATAAAAATAAAAAAGGAATTCCATTAAAAAAATTCAAGAACTCCAGAGAAAAACCGGTATCAAAAAATTATACTAGTAAAATATACCTGCTGTCGCCAATAAAATTGGTAGATACCAGATCCTCTTCTGTGTACCCCAAGATGCCCTTCAGATTAGTCTGAGACTCCTCTCTATGAATTCGACAAAATCATCAAATGAAAAATCCTATTTTGATACATGAATGCAATTAATAAGTGTAAGGTATGCTAATACTGTAACTTACTTGATAGCAGCCTTGATTTGATCATAAGTAGCAGCCTTCTCTGATCTAACAGTAAGATCAACAACATAAACATCCATAGTAGGTACTCTAAATGACATACCAGTAAGCTTTCCATTCAATGAAGGAAGCACTTTGCCTATAGCCTGTTTTCATTATAAATTGCATTGTTGATTCCATATTTCATATCATTATAAATATCACAGTATTTTCACGAGTCCCTGCAAATTTTACAAATTAAACTAACAATCATGAGGTTTTTCCAATAATGATTGAATTAAAAGGGTCGAAATCTCTCTCTAATACTAAATCTAAACTCTACGTAAGATCCAAACACTTGAATTCTAGTAAACTGAAGCATACTGCAGCATATTGCATTTAGAAAAAGAAGCTTTGGCACATAAATTTTGTTACTGGTCTCTAGTTAATAGTCCATATGACAAGTAATACAAACAGGAAAAGGGAAAAATTATTAAATTATAAAGCTATTGGTGATCTTCTAAAAAAGATAAAATCAACAAATATGAAAATACCTTATATGCTTTATGTGCAATATATGAGGAGCATTGCATGTTAGAGAAAACATGGATAGCTTCTAACGTCACATCATCGGATGTTTGTGGCAAAGACACAATACCAATCAAAAGCTTTAAAGTGATGTGTGCAAAATCTTCAGATGATCTACAACGATAGCTAGCAGCAAATAGTGAAGCCTTCACCTGTACAGGGATGAAAGATGTACAAGTACAATAGAAGAGAGAGAAAAATGCATTGTAGACTTGTAGTTCCATTTGCATTTTAGATCATTAAAAAATATCTGCAAAAACCCCATAAATCCCCTCAACCATGTGAGTGTTCCAAAGGAGTGCCTTGGAAAGCAAGCAATCCTAATAGGCCATGTAAAGGAATCGAATTTGTTTACAGAAGAAACATTCGTTCCTATTTTGTCTCAACAATAAAATTTTATTAATCAATTTTACCAGTGACCAGTAGTGTAGATTCTGTTGGTTACTAACCAAACATTGTTAATTTTATTAATCAATTTCAGATTTCAGACATCAATACATCCATGACACAAATATATTTATTGCTTGAAATTAAAAATAGTTGAGAATATTGAATTATCCATTTACCTGTGTAAATGGACTCAATCTTTTTCCATCAACATATAACTAAGGAGAAACACAGGAAGAAAGTGTACTCAAGCTCCAAAACTAAGGAGAAAAAGATTACTAAAGCATTAAACCTTATACTAAATTTGTACCCACTCTGTTAACAAAAGACAAATTTGCCAGCAAATATTATCGAACAAAAAGGTATGATATAAGAAAATGAAATACATAACGAGTGCTTTATGGAAAGAGTATTACTAGAGTATTACCATATGACAATTGCAAACAAAATAGAAAAAATAAATAAAAATATACTACACAATTTTCTAGAAATGTAACAAAATTCATAAGTAAGTCTATTAATGTTGATGAGAATTAGTATTAAGTTTTTACTATGTACACAAAGCAAGACAAGACGATTGACTATGTATCCACTCTGTCATATCAATATTATCGGTTTTTTTCTTTTTTATAAATCTTGACTAAGAATGCATTACCCATGTAGTTGTATTGTATTATAGTGTAAATATCATTAGTTTCTTCCTACCTATATTTTAAATATATTATATCTGCGTTAATTTTTAAAACAAGACAATGCCACTAAGTTTAAAATTACTTGGAAAGGAACGTATAAAATTTCAAGCATATCCACTAAGTTTACCCGTTTATAATTAGCTTTGTTTACGCCAAAAATGGTCACAAACACCCAATTGCAGATGAAAGCACCAAATCATAGTCACAGATCACAGGTAGATTGTATGTAATAGAATTAAATATGAAGAACACTCAAAAAATTAAGAGGAAAGCAGTAGAAAGACAAGATTTATAGTGGTTCGGCATTGTAGCCTACGTCCACTTTGAAGGATTGCTGTTTTATTGATGATTCTCTACTGATTTACAAGAGTACAATTGATAGTATCCGAGTTACAATGAAGTTCAACAGAGTAACGGCGTAGAAAAGCCAAAATATCCCTTTTCTGAAGCTCTTGGACTGCTATTTATACGTGTAGGTTGCAAATATCTCGCCCAGATCTCGGAAGACTCCTTCTCTCACGTGGGTGGGCCCACGTGATCGATCCTCTGACATTTCTACTCGATCTGTGATCGATACGAACCAAATTCGTATCGATCCGAAACTGCTCCTTTTGGGTTGGGATCGATCATGGACATTCTTGAGGTTGTATGCAAGCTCCTGTGAAAATTTGGTGGCATTTGGACTTGTAGATTTTGAGATATGATCGATGAAAGTTTGTGTTTGTAGCATGTTGTCGAATTCGCATCGCTTCCATTCGAATCGCTTTACTTCGTATCGACGAAATGCACGTGCTAACCAGATGATGTGGCGTTATCTTCTAGGATCGATCCACTTTTCATGCCGAGTGATCGAGTCATCCCCTTGACCATGCCTTCTTCATATCGATTATGTGATGCTCTGTTCATATCGATCATTTCACGCATCCTTCTTATCAATGACTTAGGGGCCGTTTCATATCGATAGTCCTTGGCCTGTTTCGTATCGATGCCTTCATCTCCATTTCACATCGATGTCTGAGGCCGCTTTGTATCGATGTCTCCAATCTAATTCCTATCGATACAAACTTACACTCTTCGTATCGATTGAAGATCGATTTCGTATTGACGCCTTTTAAGTGTTGTTTCGTATCATTTGTTGGTGATCGATATGAACTGTGCGCAAGATGATCGATACGAACTGTGTATAAGGTGATCGATACGAACTGGGTATAAGTGAAAGTGATACGAAATCTCCTCAGTTGATGGATACGAAACAGGGAGGACGTGATGGATGCGAAGTGGATCGATGCAAAATGATGGATACGAACAGAGCGTGCTTCTCACAGAATTGGATCGATCCATAACTTGAGCATACGAACTCCGATCGACTTGAAATTTGAAATGTTGGCTTTCATAGCTTTGCTTATCATGTCATATCAATTGTGGCTCGATCTGGACTCGGACAAAATTTACCAACATCCATAGTGAGCTTTGTAGGTAATCGGTCGTCGGGACTGATTATCTTTCGTTTTCAGTCAATTCTTTGGTGTCACAGCCTTGCCAAAAGGCGGGATAACACTTGCCTCCCAAAACATGCCTTGCAATAGGAAGGTGTGTTTTGTAGTTCGATAAGCTGGATGTTCGTGTCCTGTTAATGACCTGTAAAGAGATTAATAGTCTTACCTGACTATGAATAGCGATCGTTCGAGATCGCATGCCATTTGGGGCAGTATGTGACCGTTCAAGGTCTGATGCCGTTCAAGACAAGTTGTGACCGTTCGTGGTCGGAGTGCCGTTCGTGGTGAATGGTGACCGTTCGCGGTCGGGTGCCGTTCGAGGCGAATTATGACCGTTCGAGGCCGGGTGCCGTTCGAGGTGAATTATGACCATTCGCGGTCGGGGTGCCATTCGTGGCGAGTTGTGTATGCGCGGGGGGGCTTAGTATCATTAATGTCGGATTTCACGTTCGATTGAGTTTTTGAATTGTTTGTTATGGCGGTTTATCGCCATCTCAGAGCATGCTTGAGGACCATTCGCGATCCCGTACATGTGTAAGTGACTTAGCCGTTATGGAATTACAAATACCAGATTTACATTCAAAATGAGTCTTACAAACAAAATGTTCAACCAGATTAAGTCCAGATGCAAAGGATAGAAAACAAAAGCACAACAGAGACGTCAAAGTGCAGGCACCTACACTAATGCGGTTGATATTCGTCTCAGAGCACGCCTAAGGACCGTTCGTGATCCTGTACATGTGTTGAAAGTGTGCTATGGATTGTGTAATATGGATATATGATAATACAGAGTGTAGTGATGATAGCTATACGGTAAATAGTGCTAGAGATTTTTATACTGGTTCGGAGCATCGTCCTACGTCCAGTCCCAGACTCCTTCTGGAATTTCACTAAAACAATAACCCTTACTTAACCCGGAGGAACAGGTCTATACAACCCTTGAGCAGCGGAACAGGATTTCGCCTCAGCAGCCGAAGAGGACTTCACATGCCTGAGCAGTAGAACAGGACTTTAACAAATACAAAAGTTTGTTTTGACTTTGTGTGTTCTAATAACACGGATTTGTCACTTGTAGTACACCCTTCCTATAATCTTCTCCTCGAGTATAAATATATATATTTGAAGTTTATGAAGAATAGAAAGGTTTAGTATTTCTTTAGTGCAGAAAAATTGAAAGTATAATAGCAAATAGATTTCAGAGAGTTAGATCAGAGAGATAAGAATATTCGATTGTAATTCAGTTATTTGAAATGAAGTTATCGTATGTATTTATAAAGATTAGAAAGTAGAGACTATTGGTGAAGAGTTTCGATCGAAGTGTTGCGTCCGAATCTTTTCGTTAGAGGTTCGCAACACTTCACAAAAAGTCGTGTCTTTTCGAAAAGTGGTTGTTATAGAAATTCAGTCAACCGAGCCTCTGAGTTAGTCGACTGAATGTTCAAAATAATATTTAAATTTAAATTTGTATACTTATGTAACTGTGCATGCTGCACAAAATTCCCAGTGTTAGTCGACTGGTCGTCTGGGTCAGTCGACTGACCTGGTTAAATTTGTGTAGTAAGCACAGTTTACATAGGTATATTAATTTCTATAACTTTAAAACGCTTTTATAATATAAATATATGCTTATATATGTATAAAATATTTGATAAATATTATGATTAAATATATAAGCTAATGTAGACGTAATCGATGAGAGATTTTAACAATATTGACCTAAGACTTAAAAACAAACAAAATACCATAGTTGATGCACTAGTTTTTAAAGTCTCATCTCCTTGTTTCTTTTTGTTATAGCAGTCGTCAAATTTGTATGTCGTAGTGATAGCTTCGTGTCATGAATCAAAACCAAGTCTCAACATGTGTAAGCGACTTAACCACACTAGTGTGGAGTTTGCGACTTATTCGTCATTATTTCAATTAGTTGATGACAAGCTGATGCCTCGATCCTAAGCCGTCCTCAGTTGATGCAGGTGGTGGTCGTTCTTGCTCCACCGTTGCTACTCGCCTTCTCACGTACTGTGATAGTATGTCGTTCTGGATATGCCCTTCTATCTCATCCCTCAAGTGCCTGCAATCATTTGTACTATGGCCGCTTAGCTCGTGGAATAAGCAGTACTTGTCTGATTTCCTCTCATTATTAGGTCGGATCCCTCCTCATTGGCCTCCGGTAGGGAACCTTCCCCCTAGTGTCTTGGTAGATTCGCTTTAATGTCTCGCTCAGCTCTGAATAAGAGGTGAATCTCGGCTCCTTTCGCGGCTGCTTTGGCTCATCACAATTGTCTTCTACTTTCTGTTTCCCTTTCTCTTTGCCTGAATCCTTTTCGGGCGTATCTCCGCTTTTGACTGCATAAACATCAACTCCATCTCCTTCCTCCCTCTCAGAATTTGCACCCTCTTGTTTCAAAAACCTTTCTGCCTCATGGTAAAACTCTTCTAAGTCCATAGGTGGATCCCTCGTCGGCGAATTCTTGAATTCTGAGCCATCAGCTATGCCACATACAGCTGCCATCAGAACCATGGATGGATCTGGCCGATCCATTGATGTCGCTGCTGCATTGAATTGTGTTAAGAAGTTCCTCAAAGACTCTCTGGTCTTCTGCTTCAGTGTCGTCAGACTCATCACATTCTTGGGCCTCGAGATGTGAACCCTGAACTGCCTCATAAACTTTTCAATCAACTCGGTCCACGTTCCAATTGAATTGCTCTCCAATTGTCTAAACCATAATGCTGTTATGTCTGTTAGATACAGTGAGAAACATCAGGCCATAATCTCCTCTGATGCCCCCAGTACTTCCATATGCCGCATATACCTCGTTAGATGAACAACAGGGTCTGTTCTTCCATTATACATCTCCAATGTCGATAGCTTGAATTCTGGTGGATTCCCGGCCTGCCTAATTGCAGGAGCGAAGGGGCTCCTGTTAACATCTTCCAGATCTCTATTCACTAATCTGCCTCTCATAGCTTGTCTGACCATCTCCGCCAATCTGTCACTGTCGTCAAGCTGTAGTCCTTGTATGTTGCCTCCGATCTGGCCCCCGAGTTCGCTGGGGAATCCCAGAATCTTCTCTCCTAGATGGGCATCCATTCCTCTATCAACGCCGTGTTGAACAGCTCCCCCTGGTATCCTCCCTGAGGTTGGATCAACTTGCTCCTGGGGAGTGCCATCCAGCTCATGGGCTGCTCGTGATGGTCCAGCTCTATTTTGAATCCTGGTTGTTCCATGCTCCTGATCCCTATCTCCAGCACCCCTTGCAGTGGCGTTCTTTTGATTCTGCACTCTAGCTTGTTCAATTTGCTGGAGTAGGTTCTGCATCATCTCTTCTTGCCTTTTTAACATTCCCTCCTGCATAGCTTCCATCATTATCTCCATCTCGTCTCGGGTGATGAAGACCGAGGCATGATTCGCTCCTAAGGAAGCCTCCTGACTTCCTTCATGCTGGCTTCTTTCTGCTCTTGGTCTCCTTGCTGATTGCTTCACCATTGCTTTCCAGATCTAAGTCCTCAAGCCTTCAGATCCAAAATCCAAGCTTTTTAATTCCTGAGTTCTAGCGTTCTCGGTGAAAGCACCAAAATGTTTGCGCCAAAAATGGTCACAAACACCCAATTGCAGATGAAAGCACCAAATCACAATCATGGATCATAGGTAGATTGTATGTAATAGAATTAAATATAAAGAACACTCAAAAAATTAAAAGGAAAGCAGTGGAAAGACATGATTTATAGTGGTTCGGCATTGTAGCCTACGTCCACTTTTAAGGATTGTTGTTTTACTGATGATTCTCTACTGATTTACAAGAGTACAATTGATAGTATCCGAGTTACAATGGAGTTCAGCGGAGTAACGGCGTAGAATAGGCCTGTCAATGGATACCCGAAAAATCCAAAATCTGTCCGAATCCATATCCGAAAAAACGGATATTATCCGATATTCGAAAAGCGGATGCGGATATCCGATATCCGAAAAGAAAATCGGATATAGATGCGGATATGGGCATATCCGTATTCGAAAAACATCCGTCCGATTCGAAATTAATTATAATAAAAATTGTTATTATTATTGATTTATTATTTTAAGATGCCCTAAGTTATAGTTAAAATATATTTAGAAATGAATTGGCCCAAGCCCAAATTGCTCAAGAAAGAAAGTAAAACCCTAACTAAGCAAGTAACAATAAGTCACGTAAATCATGTTTTCACTTTCCTATTTCAATTTTCAAACCCTTATTTCTATTTCCTCAATCGTTTCCAATTTCAAACCCTAAATTGCTCTCGCGCTCCGCCTTTTGTCGTTGCTCCGCCTCCGCCTTATGAGAACTGAAAACAAATATTATCTATTGTATTAGTTTGTTTTTGTTTATTTGAATTGTTGTAATATCGTACGAACTTGTTTGACATTATGTATGTTGCTATTTTATCGTTTGAATTATTGTAATATCGTATGAATTTGTTTGACATTATGTGTGTTGCTATTTTTTCATTTGAAAAACTGATTAGTATTGTAGTTTGTGTGTATTATCATTTGAGAAAGTGATTGTTTTAGCAGTGGTGTTTTAGTTCAAAAATATTAGCATAATAAAAATCTTATTCAATTTCGGATGCAGATATTTCGGATATTTTTGAATATCCGGAAATATCCACTTTTTATTTTCAGATGCGGATATTTTCGGATATCCGAAAAATATCCGCAGATGCGGATGCAGATGTTAATTCTCTGATATCCGGATATCGGATGTAGATTTAAATTTTCGGATGCGGATGTGGATACAGCCATATCCGCATATGTTTGCATCCGTTGACAGCCCTAGCGTAGAAGAGCCAAAAGATCCCTTTTCTGAAGCTCTTGGACTGTTATTTATAGGTGTAGGCTGCAAATATCTCGCCCAGATCTCGGAAGACTCCTTCTCTCACGTGGGTGGGCACACGTGATCGATCCTTTGACATTTTGACTCGATCCGTGATCGATACGGACCAAATTCGTATCGATCTGAAGCTGCTCCTTTTGGGTTGGGCTCGATCATGGACATTCTTGAGGTTGTACGCAAGCTCCTGTGAAAATTTGGTGGCATTTGGACTTGTAGATTTTGAGATATGATCGATGCAAGTTTGTGTTTGTTGCATGTTGCCGAATTCGCATCGCTTCCATTCGAATCGCTTTACTTCGTATCGACGAAATGCACGTGCTAACCAGATGATGTGGCGCTATCTTCTAGGATCGATCCACTTTTCATGCCGAGTGATCGAGTCATCCCGTTGACCATGCCTTCTTCGTATCGGTTATGTGATGCTCTGTTCGTATCGATCATTTCACGCATCCTTCGTATCGATGACTTAGGGGCTGTTTCGTATCGATAGTCCTTGGCCTGTTTCGTATCGATGCCTTCATCTCCATTTCGCATCGATGTCTGAGGCCGCTTCGTATCGATGTCTCCACTCCAATTTGTATCGATACAAACTTACACTCTTCGTATCGATTGAAGATCGATTTCGTATCGACGCCTTTTAAGTGTTGTTTCGTATCATTTGTTGGTGATCGATACGAATTGTGTGCAAGATGATCGATACGAACTGTGTATAAAGTGATCGATACGAACTAGGTATAAGTGAAAGTGATACGAAATCTCCTCAGTTGATGGATACAAAACAGGGAGGACGTGATGGATGAGAAGTGGATCGATGCGAAATGATGGATACGAACAGAGCGTGCTTCTCACAGAATTGGATCGATCCATAACTTGAGCATACGAACTCCGATCGACTTGAAATTTGAAATGTTGGCTTTCATATCTTTGCTTGTCATGTTATATCAATTATGGCTCGATCTGGACTCGGACAAAATTTACCAGCATCCATAGTGAGCATTGTAGGTAATCGGTCGTCAGGACTGATTATCTTCCGTTTTCAGTCAATTCTTTGGTGTCACGGCCTTGCCAAAAGGCGGGATAACAAGCTTCACTACATATTACCTTGATATTTGGAAACTAATACTCTCGTAATCCTGATATCATTAAGTTCATACCCTGAAATTGAAAGAAAAGTTAATCTAACCATCGACATGACCTTGAACAATCTTACTTTTGCTAAAGGAATCTGCACTTGAAAAATGATAATGATAATGTTAAACTAGAAATGCATATTGTTCAAATTATCTAAGTAGATGAAAATAAGTTCATCTTATTGCTAACAAAAATTTAGACTAATAAAGAACAGAAGCAAGCATACAGCTTACAAGTAAACCTTGAAAAAGCCATGCATATGAAGCATCTTGATATGCAGTCCAAAATATAGAAAATGCAGCGCAAAAGGTAAAAAACAATAGACAATATACTCGCTTCTCCAAGGAAAGGAAGATCCATTTTTGTTTCACCACAAACTCTAAATACATTGCTTGAAACTTCTTTTAGTAAGATATATAGGTTAAAATAGGAATTCATATTCATTTTCTACTTAAATGCATAAATATTATCCTAAACTTGAAAAGGCTGCACTCTACTATAAATACCAATACAAATATAAGATGAAATTTGATTCAAAGAAGGGCTAGTGTATTTTATTTGAGTTGAAGATGATTTTCACATTTAAGAAATGAACAGCTTCCAAAAGATAAAATGGTATTCAGACAAACTTCGCAAGAACTTACCTTGAAATAAGTGACTTATTAAATTCTACAAGTCGGCCACTTAACAACACAGTGCTAATGCTTATACATTAATCCATAAAGCGTGAGCAAGTATAATTTAAATATATAAGGACAATTTTCCTTTTTTGAAGACACTGGCATCACGGTAATCTGCATTCACACGCACACACACATGCACATGTGTGCGCGTGCGCTCTCTCTCTCTCTCTCTCTTCATGCTTCTTGGCTATTATGTCATGTTTAGTTTAGTCTTTATATATTCACTGTCTGAACCAATTTTCTCTAATATCCCTCTTTTATTCACGAGTGTAGCTGAACCACCCTTTCTAAATTATCTTATTTATTCATAAAGCCATTGCTAAATAAGCCACCAAGTTTTATTTTTGGCAAGCACTGCACTTTGTCAAATGGCTGGCTTGTAGAGTTTAATAGCTTTGATCACTTTAATCACCCTTCAAATAAATAACTCGAATGGACTAGCAAGGCACTATTTCTCACCGTATAGATTCAAGAGGCATACTTAAAAAGATGTTGATGCAAGCAGAAATCAAAATTAAAATAAATTATTGTTTTGAAGCATCAAATCAGTAAATGACATGAAAGCTGATAACATTTTGCTGATGTACAACACAAATATGCATACATAAGCATGTTATATAAACACTTACACCGAACTATCTACAACGCTAGTTCCCTATGTGTAAATAAATAAATAAATAAATAGAGAGGGAGAAAGCTAGCTGTGATACTTTGAGTCTCCGAAAGTGGAATGAGATATTTAGAAAACTATTCTACAATTTGTACATAAACATCAACTGCCTGCCGTGAGCTTTCTACATACTGTTTTCAGAAATTAAGCAAAATTACTAAATGTGTAAAACTGGGAGCAAGAATGTTACCTTCAATGCAATATCCAAGCATGCATGTCTATAATTTGGTCTTCCAACAATTAGGCTCCATACTGCACTGAGGCCTTGAGAAATGTGGTCTACCTCTCTATTATCTTTTGTGTGTGTCTCGTAACCACATAACCGACTAAGATCTTTTAATAATTTAAACACAGATACTGGCAAAAAGGGAGCTTCACCTAATAGCCTACTGAATGACTTATCTGAAGTAAGCATGGCATCAAGCAAATTTTTTGCCTATATCAGTAAGTGTCATATTAAAATTTTAGAATAAATAATACAAATCATTACAAAAGAATAAAAATAAGAAGTAACCAACTAAAATGCCTTATTTGTTTTACCTAATATGCACCTATACAATAGTTTAACAACATTTTATAGTTTAATAGATGGAAGAAAAAAACTAAAACCGAAATATTATAGGTGCATTTTGGTGTACTAGAAATTGTTAACTGATAATCCATTGCCATCTTGGATCGCATCGCATCATTCTAAGGCTCATAGTAGTTTATGTTTTTAAGATTTGAGACCTGAAAATTAAGATGTCTTCATCGAGAAGCTATGGAAATCATTATTGTTATTATCAACTTAGTTAATTTTTATGTGCTTATTTAATGTTTATATAACTTAATAAACGAAGTTAATTTTATAATCTTAGTTTTTTTTCATTATTATATAAATTTAGTTAACTTTTATAAAACTTAGATAACTTGGTTAATATTTTATATTATTATTATTATAAACTTATTTAATTTTTATAAAACTTACCATTAATTTTTATAAACTTACTTGATTTTATTATATATATATCTAGTTAATTTTTATTATATGGTTAACTTTCTTAATATTTTATAATTTATTATTATTATTATAAGTATATAAATTTAGTTAATTTTTATAATACCTAGCTATCTTATGTTTTATAAAAAAACTAGTATAAAATTAGTTAAGACTGGTATATTTTACCAATTATGTAATCTTGATGTAGCTGTAAGCTCCCTCCCATTAGATTGATGATGGACTATCAAAGGCTTTTATAAAAAAATTCAAATAAATATAAAAAGGAAAGCCTATTTTAGTGTGGTGGCATAAAACTGAAGTCAGACCAATCAATTTTTTAGCCTAATCAAAAACAGAATGGTAAGAGAAGAAAATCCCTTTGTATCAGACTGTGATACACTTCAGTATCATGGAACGAACATTCTGCATAAAAGCTGCAGCTTCTTTTTGGGAATTCAATTTTGAATGTAAACAATGTAACGCGCAACAAGCGATAACATATATGGCTAGTGCTTCAGATATAAATCTTCTAACCTGATCATTCTTCACAAAACTTGCTATATTTTCATCTAGAAGAGCCAACATCGATCTATTCAGCTCGTTTTTCTCAACCATGTCTAGTAACTGCGCACACATACAATCGAAGAACAATTCGTTAATGCTATATTTGTTTCTTTAGTTGATTAGGTAGGGAATAAATTGAAATATTTTGTTCGACCTTGTTTTAAAATAGAATGATAATTAACAAGTATGTTAAAATGACACCTACGCTTATTATGGTTATTAGAAAATGAGTTTAAGCTTCCAGTTCTTCACAAAACACAGTCATGACTCCTACAAGTTTTGTATGAGAAAATAAAGGTATTTAGATCATCTCATTTTCTAAACAAAATTTTCCATTCTAAATACAAATATAGTTTGGGAAAAGAGCAAAACATAGAAAACTTTGGGACAAAAAAGCATATAGTAAAAGTACAATTTATTCTAGAATCAATAATAATATATATAATTTAGACTTCTTAACTGTAAATATAAATCAAAACATAGGCATAAAGGTGAAAATTTGAGTTTTATTTTATAATGACTCCAATTGAATTCGAAAATCAAATTATGGAGATAATTTGATGTGCAGTAAACTGTTAGAATCGTTAAAAAATTAAGTGGCATAAAACCTCAGCCGCCATCATCTTCTCGCACGGATAATCTTTGCCGCTCTCTTCATCGCGCACAAGTCAACCAAGCCGCTCTTCCTCCTATCGCCATGGTTCTGTCGCCTCCCTTCACCGTTGTCAACCGCAAGCGAGTGTTCAATCCTGTTTTTTCTTTTTTTAGTGGAGAATTGATTGCCTGATTAGGGTTTTTGAGACAAAGAATAGGGAGAAATATTTAGAAAAATCGGCCGCCATGAAAATAAAGTGCGCCTTATTATGCGTTACACAACCAATTTACCTTCCAGGTCCAAAAAATTAAGATATACAATAACGCCATGAAATAAAGCGTTATCTATTGGCGTTACAAAAATCCATTTTTGTTATATTGATCACCTTATCAAACTCCACCTTCGTCACCGTCTCTCGAGGGTCCTGGCAATGCGACTGTCGGTTGGTTAGTTATCTCATAATGGTGGGAAGCTCTGTCTCCTCCACCAACAACTACTTTGGATCCTCTAGATCTTCTTGGTGCCATTACTTCCAGTATGAAATTCTTTTAGACTTTAGATAAGAAATATCTAAATCTAAATCCTGGATACACCAATCCACAATAGATAGCTGGATCTATGCTTGAGAAGCTTTGTTCTCGCTGAAAGCACCAAAAATGTAGAGCGAAAAAATGGCACAATGTCCAAAATACGAATTAAAGTAGAGATATCTAGCTATAAACAGTAAAACAAAGCAAGAAATACATGAATTTTTATAGTGATTCGAAAAATCAGAGGCCTACGTCCACTTTAATGTTATTATATAGAGTTTTTATCACAAGTGCATGAGTTTTACATTTCCAAATAACTTAGAATAGCAAAAAGTGCCTTTCTTTGAGACAAGGTCGAGTAGAGAGAGAAGAAGAAGCACCAAAAATCCTCTTTATGTTGCCATATGCGTGCTATATATAGAGAAATTGCCCAACAAAGTAGTTGGATTACGAAATACAAGTTCAAACTCCATATTCAAAATAGTAGGAGAGGAAATGAGGTTATCTATTGCTCAAACTCATATCAATATTGACCTGATCAAATCGATACCAACATGAATTGCTTGTTGCAATCCAGTCGACTTTCCTATATTCTATCTTCTATCTTCTATCTTCGATCCATCAAGCTTCGAGCACTTTTTCCTTGAAAATAAAATCATTAACGGGAGGTTCACATGTCTAACACTTGTCCTTTCCTTTAGAGCTTTTTGGAGTTGTTTACTTACTCCTTTAGAAATGGACCCTAGGATGGTCACTTTACCCAACCACTTATCAACCATAGCTCTAGAGTTCACCGAGGTTCATAAAAACATATTGGCACCGACCAGAAAAGTGGTCGGTACTGACCTCTTTCTTTGTGTCATGTTATGGTTCAACTTCTCGAAGCTTCTTTTATTGTCCTTCCAAGCATTCCCTCAAGTTCTTGAACCATTTCGTCTTTATCATGATGTTCGGCTTCATTTGAATGGATCATTTGCAGGTCCCCCAAAATCCTTATATTCTCATGAGTAGTAAAATCAAATGATAGGTTAACAAAAAAAATGGTCCATAAAAGAAAATGAGTGATCCAACTGAAACAAAGTAGGAGTAACCAACATATCCCAAACCGTTAAAGTGCAAATAGGTATATCATCTAACAATATATCCCAAATTGTTATGTACTCATTTGTAAATTAGACTGCAACTACTGTATCTACTTTAACTGATTGATAGGCAAAAAAACAAAACCTTATATTGTCATGCTTTACCTTGTTCGTATACCAATTACATGATGCATCAATGGTTTGGTAGTGAATGCAAGCAGATAATTAATGTAATAATGATTTTCCAAATTAGTAGTCAATAAATTACGATAGGCTATAAATTTTAGTAATACATAACCAAAATTAAGTATCTTTCTATTGACATCGGCCCCGTAGAGGAGAATGTATAGGAATGCTTGCAAATGTTGCGCTACCAATTGTAACGACTGATGAAGAGTTGCTAATTCGAGTTCCAATCTGTTTTGTTATTTCTAAAAGAGTATGTTTAATAAAAGGGAGACGTGTTAGGGTATCTTCCCACAAACAATATGACATGATATAACCGTAGAGACCTGCTTGTGCCTATAATATTTGGTTGATAAGTCTGCTCAAAACAAACATTAGGCTATTTTTCAAGATCAATCCAACTAATTCATGTAAAAGTAGATCAGTAAGAAGTAAACCTAGTTACCTAATTCTAAAATGGCCTTAAAATAATGAAAAACCTAAATGACATTAGTGTTATCAAATCAAAGACAGAAAGAGGCTACGCGATACAGTTACGGCGTTGATGATAGGCTGACTGTTTAAAAATATCTAAGTCTAGTATAGAACTGCTTGACACTGACACCGAAGGATATGAGCAATTTTTTTTTCAAGATGAAACGGACGGCCTCCACAATGCAGTGCTTGCAAGTGTAGCGATGACGAACGGAAGGAAATTCGAGTTAAGAACAGTGGAGGTAGGAGATGATTTTTAAGTGATTTCGATAATATGTTGGTTAGAAATCAGAGGCCTATATATAGCAGAACTGGCATCTAATGGTCGTGCCTTTTCTAAAAGGTTGCGACTCTTTAGCCGTCTTTTGACCATTGAAATGACGCTTCTTTTGGTTTGAAGAGGTACGGCAGTTTCAATCGTTTTTTTTTCGATCGACGCAAAAAATAAAAATCTTGTTTTGATTTCAAACTGACTGCCAACTGCTAAGTGTCACAATACGCTTCAAACACTCATTCGCCCACCGTCGTAGGGTGGCGCAATGCTAAGTTGGTCTCTTTCTAACCCTGTAATAACTATACAATCATTATGGTCATCACACCTTGATATATATATATATTTATTTATATATATATATATATGTATATATTTATGACAAGACGTAGGACTATTTATATTACCTATGCAATTAATGCCTCATCCATTATTCCATTTTCAACAATTAGCGGGGTAACATACAATGATACAAATTTGAGTCTTATAGAATAGATGACAAAATTTACAAAATTGCTTTTACTTTAACTGTGTTTATTATTGTAGATACAAACTCCACATTTTTATGCACCCATTTCCATAAAATTTCCTACACCTGCATGGAAGCTGTTATGGCATAAGTTGAAATACACTTACATGATATTTTTTTTACCAAATAACTTGCACACATATCGAGGCAGTGCAAGTGAGTAGATTTTATTATATGTAAGAAGTGCGCTTGAGTGTAATTAAAATGGTATCATCAAGTGCTGCAAAAGTTTTTGAATTCTTTAATTTTAAAATAATACAACTAAAAATAAAATTATTTAAATTTTAGATTGAGAAAAAAGTCATAATAAAATCTTTTAGAATAACATTTTTTCAATATTCATTTTTTTCTAAGATGCAAAATTGTCCCATTTTTTACTACATAGTTCAAATCTCATTTTGTTTTAAGTTCAAAACTCGATGAACTTTAAATTTTCAAAAGTGAAACATTTCTTGATTGATGTTTCAAAAGATGAAGTGACGAAAGTCCTCTCTAAGTTGTTATTTGCGCCAAAATTGGTCACAAACCCCAAATATCGCAAAAGCACCAATGTATGAACAAGATCAGCAGTATATAATCACAAATCACAGATCTAAGTAAAGTAGAGGATGAAAATGAAGAATAACGAAATTAAAACAGAAAGAAATAGACAGAGACATAAGATTTATAGTGGTTCGGCTATCTCCGGCCTACGTCCACTTCAAAAGTTAATCTTTTATTGACTTTGCTCGCTGGTTACAGTGGATTACCGCAGTAATTCTCAAGTACAACAACGGAATTTGAATGCAATGGTGGATTTGGCAGAGTCTGGTCGTCAAAGAGCCAAAAGATCCCTTTTCTATAGGCTCTGGGCTGCTATTTATAGGTGTAGGCTGCAAATATCTCACTCGGATCTCGGGAGACCTCTTATGGCACGTGTGTGGGCCCACGTGATCGATCCCACGTGATTTGCATCCGATCTTGATCGATACGAAGCAATTTCGTATCGATTAAGGTTTGGTCCAATCGAGTCAAAATTGAGTAGGAACATTCTTTAGGTTGTACACAAGCTCCTGTGAAAATTTAGTGGCATTTGGACTTGTAGATTGTCAGTTATGATCGATGCAAACTTGGGTTTTATGTAGGCTGCTGAATTCGCATCGATATGGTTTGTATCCATTTGTTCGTATCGCTCCAGTGTTGCCTTGTTCGTATCGATCCAGTCGTTCTGTTCGTATCAATCCAGTTGTTCATTTCATATCGATTCTATACGTGTTGATCGATACGAATTAGCCTTGAGTGATGGGAGTGGAGTGCATACTTGATCGATACGAAGAAGATGCAAAATGATGGGTACGAAGTAGGGTTTTTCATGGATACGAACAAGACCAGCAGATGGATATGAACGAAGCCTTACCTTTGGTGGATACGAAGTGTAACCATGCCTTCATGGACATGAAATTGCGGGTTTGTGATGGATATGAACAACAGACATCTAATGGATACGAACAGATGGATGCATGATGTTGGATATGAACAAAGCCTTTTAGTTGATGGATACGAAATGATGCGAATGTGTTGATTTCCTTATTTTTCGTCGATCATATCTTGAGCATACGAACCCCGATTGACTTGAAATTTGGAACGTTGGCTTCCGCCGCTTTGATTGTCGTGTCATGTCAATTGTGGCTTAATCCGGACTCGGTTGAAATTCATTGATATCCATAGCTCACCTGTACGTAACTAGCAATCGGGATGACTATCTTTGGTTTCCAGTTAATTCTTTTGATATCACGGCCTTGACCAAAGGTGGGATAACAGTTGTTATATGCTTGCTATTTATAGAGAAATCATCCAACGAAGTCCTCAAATCACGAAATACCAATTCAAACTTCAGATCCGAAAAAGTAGGAGAGGAGGTCCCTTGTAGCTTAAATTATCGACATGATCAGGTAGGTACCGACATGAATTGCTTATTGCATTCCGGTCGACTTTTCTATTTTTCATTTTTGATCGATTAAGTTTCGAGCACTTTTGACTTAGAAATCAAGTCGTTGCCAAGAGGTTCTAACATGTCTAGTACTTGTCATTTTTTTCAAGGCTTTTTGGAGTTGTTCACCTACTTCTTCAGAAATGGGCCTCCGGACCATAGCTTTAGAGTTCACCGAGGTGCATAAAAACATCGTTACTAACTTGAAAAGTGATCGGCAGCGACTATTTCTTTATGCCATATTATGCTTCAACTTCTCGAAGCTTCTTTGATTGTCCTTCCAAGCATGCCCCCAAGTCTTTGAACCATTTCGTCTCTTTCCATACGTTTAGATTCATTTGAAAGATGCTTGATCTAAAAGTCGGATAACACAAATAATTACATTTATATAGTATAGAAAGAACTAGTTCACAATTTTTTGGCTGACACTGTGTTATCCCACCTTTTAGCAAGGCCGTGATACCAAAAGATTAACTGGAAACCAAAGACAATTCTCCTCGATTGTCAGTTATGTATAGGTCAGCTATGGACGTCGGTAAATTTTGACCGAGTCTGGATCAAGCTACAATTGATGCAACACGACAAACAAAGCTACGGAATTCAACATTCCAAATGTCAAGTCAATCCGAGTTCATATGCTCAAGATATGATCGGTACAAGCCAAGAAGGTAGCCTCATTTCATATCCATCGGAGAACAGGCCCACTTCGTATCCATTGATGCCCACCCACTTCGAGCCATCAAAAAACCTACTTCGAGTTGGCAACATGTTCGCTTCGAGTCATTTCCCTATTTATTTCGAGTGTTGTGGCAATCTGCTTTGAGCCGTTGGGAGGTCTACTTCGGGCCGAGAAGAAGATTACTTCGAGTCGTGGCCATGAATCAATCGGCAGCCTAGCTCCTCACTAATTTCGTATCCATGCTGCTCGCATCCAGACCAGACTGCACTCGTTCATTTCGTATCCATCAGACACATGCACCTTTCAAATCGAACAAGGTTATTTACTTCGTATCGAACGTATCGATCCATGTTAATACATGTTTCGTATCGATCACCCAGATGATCGATACGAAACCCATCCCTTCCTATCGATGTGAAGTAGTCATAGTTGTCTACTTCGTATCGGTCATGTAGATATGTACTTCGTATCGATCAACCAGATGGTCGATACGAAACTGACACTCTTCCATCGATGCGAAGCACTAGGGAACATATGGATATGAATCATATGTGATCAATACGAAGAGACCAATTATAATCGATACGAAGAGACCAATTGTAATCGATACGAAGAGGCCAATTGTGATCGATACGAAGAGCATAGCACCTGATGGATACGAAGGAGGAGGCAGTCAACGCGGCATGAAAAGTGGATCTACCCTAGCTTATCGCTCCACATCGCCATCGTCTGATCATTACGAACGAGATCGATGCGAATAGCATCGATGCGAACTGCGCAGCCATCGAAAAGTCCAAATTTGCATTGATCACAACTGACAATCGACAAGTCCAAATGCCACCAAATTTTCACAGGAGCTTGCGTACAACCTAAAGAATGTTCATGATCGATCTCGACTCGATCGATCAGGCAAGATCTTGATCGATACGAAATTCATTCGTATCGATTACGGATTGAGTCAAAATCGCATGGGATCGATCGCATGGGCCCGTGCACGTGCCTGAAGAGGTCTCCCAAGATCTGAGCGAGATATTTGCAGCCTACGCCTATAAATAGCATCCCAAAGTCTATAGAAAAGGGACTTTTGGATTCTTCTACTTTTACACTCTGCAGGAACCATCATTGTACTCAAAAATTTGTTGTTATAATCGGTTATAACTCGTTGTAGTCAGCAAGCAAACATCAATAAAATCATCAACTTCAAAGTGGATGTAGGCCGGATTGCTGAACCACTATAAATTCTGTGTTCTTTACTGCTTTCTTTTTAATTTTATGAGTGTTCTTCATTTTTAATTCTCTACATACTTGTTATCTGTAATCTGTGATTGTGAACTGGTGCTTTCATCGACAATTGGGTGTTTGTGACCACTTTTGGTGCAAACATTTTGGTGCTTTCACTGAAAACGCTAGCGCTCAGGAATTCTACAACCATGACTTCGGATCTGAAAGCTTAAAGACTTGGATCTGGAAAGCTATGGCAAGACAATCAACAAGAAGACAAAGAGCTGGAAGGAGTCAGCATGAAGGGAGCCAGGAAACTTCCTTTGGAGAAAATCACACCTCAATCTTCATCACCCGGGACAAGACGGTGATGATGATGGAAGCTATGCAGGAAGGAATGCTGAAAAGACAAGAGGAGATGATGCAGAACCTACTCCAACAAGCTGAACAAGCCACAATGCAAAATCAAGGGAACGCTGCTGCAGGAGATGCTGGAGATAGAGATCAGGAGCGCAGAACAACCAAAGTTCAGAATGGAGCAGGACCATCAGGAGCAGCACCAGATCTGGGGGGCACCCACCAGGAACATGTTGATCCAACCTCAGGCAGGATACCAAGTGGATCTGTTCAACATGGCATTGATAGAGGAATGGATGCTCGTCCTGAACGGTAGATTCCAGAATTCCCTCGTGAACTCGGGGGGCAGTTTGGAGGCAAAAGACAAGGACTACAACTTGACGACAATGACAGATTGGCGGAGGTGGTCAGACGAGCCATGAGAGGCGGATTGGTGAATAGAGATCTGGAAGATGTGAACAGCAGCCCCTTCGCTCCCACAATTAGGCATGCCAAGGACCCACCTGAATTAAAGCTACCAACGCTGGAGACGTATGATGGGAGGACGGATCCTGCGGTTCATCTGACAAGGTATATGAGGCACATGGAAGTACTGGGGGCATCAGAGGAGGTCATGGCCCGGTGCTTCCCATTGTATTTAACGGACATAGCAGCTCTATGATTTAGACAATTGGAGAGCGGTTCCATTGGAACGTGGACCGAGTTGACCGAAGAGTTTATGAGGCAGTTCAGAGTTCACATTTCGAGGCCCAAGAATGTGATGAGTCTGGCGACGCTAAAACAGAAAACTGGGGAATCTTTGAGGAATTTTCTAACACGATTTAATGCAGCAGCATCGGTGGATCGTCCAGATCCATCCATGCTCTTAATGGCAGCCGTAGCTGGCATAGCTGATGGAACAGAGTTCAAAAATTCACTGACAAGGGATCCACCTATGGATCTAGGAGAATTTTATCATGAGGCCGAAGGATTCCTGCAATTAGAGGATGCAAATGTTGAAAGAGAGGAAGGAGAGGGAGTAGAAGTTTATGCAGTCAAAGGCAGAAATCCTCCTGAAAAAGATTCAGGCAAGGATAAAAGAAAACGAAAAGCCGAGGATAACGGTGATGAACCAAAACGACCGCAAAAGGAACCGAGATTCACCTCTTATATGGGGTTGAATGAAACTTTGGAACGGATCTACCAGGACACCAAGGGGCAGGTTCCTTATCGAAAGCCATTGAGGAGGGATCCAACCAACAGTGAAAGAAGATCAGACAAGTATTTCTTATTCCACGAGCTAAATGGTCATAGCATGAATGATTGCCGACACATGAGAGATGAGGTAGAAGGACATATCCGGAATGGCCTGCTGTCGCAATATGCAAGAAGACGAGCCACAACGGTGGAGCAAGAACGACCACCACCTGCACCAACTGGGAACGGCTCAGGATCGAGGCATCAGCTTGTCATCAACTGATTGAAATAACGACGAATAAGTGGCAAACTCCACAACAACACGATCAAGTCATTTACACATGTACAGGATCACGAACGATCCTCAGGCATGCTCTGATACGACTATCAATCGCATCAGTGTAGGTGTTTGCACTTTGACGTCTCTGTTTTGCCTTCTTTTTCTATTTCTTATGTTTGGACTTGATTTTGTTGGACATTTCAGTTGAAAGACTCATTTGAATGTAAATTTGGTTTTAATAATTCTATAACGGCCAAGTCACTTACACATGTACGAGATCGTGAATGGTCCTCAGACATGCTCTGAGATGGCGATAAACCACCACTACAAACAATTCAGAAACTCACTCGAACGTGAAATCTGACGTTAATGATACTAAGTCCCCCCCGGGCACACACAATTCGCCTCGAATGGCACCCGACCACGAACGGTCACAATTCGTCTCGAACGGCATCTGACCGCGAATGGTCAAAATTCGCCTTGAATGGCACCCGACCACGAACGATCACATACCACCCCGAACGGCATACGATCTCGAACGATCGCCATTCGCGGCTTGGTAAGATTATCAATCTCTTTACAGGTCATTAACAAGATATGAACGTCTAACTTACGACATTACAAAACACACCTTCCTATCGCAAGGCATGTTTTGGAGGGCAAGTGTTATCCTACCTTTTAGCAAGGCCGTGATACCAAAAGATTAACTGGAAATCAAAGACAGTTCTCCTCGATTGTCAGTTATGTAGAGGTCAGTTATGGACGTCGGTAAATTTTGACCGAGTCTGGATCAAGCTACAATTAATGCAACATGACAAACAAAGCTACGGAATCCAACATTCCAAATGTCAAGTCAATCCGAGTTCATATGCTCAAGATATGTTCGGTACAAGCCAAGAAGGTAGCCTCATTTCATATCCATCGGAGAACAGGCCCACTTCGTATCCATTGATGCCCACCCACTTCGAGCCATCAAATAACCTACTTCGGGTTGGCAACGTGTTCACTCCGAGTCATTTCCCTATTTATTTCGAGTGTCGTGGCAGTCTGCTTTGAGCCGTTGGGAGGTCTACTTCGGGCCGAGAAGAAGATTACTTCAAGTCGTGGCCATGAATCAATCGGCAGCCTAGGTCCTCACTAATTTCGTATCCATGCTTCTCGCATCCAGACCAGACTGCACTCGTTCATTTCGTATCCATCAGACACATGCACCTTTCAAATCGAACAAGGTTATTTACTTCGTATCGATATACATTTCGTATCGATCCATGTTAATACATGTTTCGTATCGATCACCCAGATGATCGATACGAAACTCATCCCTTCCTATCGATGCGAAGTAGTCACAGTTGTCTACTTCGTATCGGTCACGTAGATATGTACTTCGTATCGATCAACCAGATGGTCGATACGAAATTGACACTCTTCCATCGACGCGAAGCACTAGGGAACATATGGATACGAATCATATGTGATCAATACGAAGAGACCAATTGTAATCGATACGAAGAGACCAATTGTAATCGATATGAAGAGACCAATTGTGATCGATACGAAGAGCATAGCACCTGATGGATATGAAGGAGGAGGCAGTCAACGCGGCATGAAAAGTGGATCTACCCTAGCTTATCGCTCCACATCGCCATCGTCTGATCACTACGAGCAAGATCGATGCGAACTGCGCAGCCATCGAAAAGTCCAAATTTGCATCGATCACAACTGACAATCTACAGGTTCAAATGCCACCAAATTTTCACAGGAGCTTGCGTACAACCTAAAGAATGTTCATGATCGATCTCGACTCAATCAGGCAAGACCTTGATCAATACAAAATTCATTCGTATCGATCACGGATCGAGTCAAAATCGCATGGGATCGATCGCGTGGGCCCGTGCACATACCAGAAGAGGCCTCCCGAGATCTGAGCGAGATATTTGCAGCCTACGCCTATAAATAGCATCCCAAAGTCTATAGAAAAGGGACTTTTGGATTCTTCTACGTCCAGACTCTGCAGGAACCATCATTGTACTCGAAAATTTGCTGTTGTAATAAGTTGTAACTCGTTGTAGTCAGCAAGCAAACATCAATAAAATCATCAACTTCAAAGTGGATGTAGGCCGGATTGCCGAACCACTATAAACTCTATGTTCTTTACTGCTTTCCTTTTAATTTTCCGAGTGTTCTTCATTTTTAATTCTCTACATACTTATTATCTGTAATCTGTGATTGTGAACTGGTGCTTTCATCGACAATTGTGTGTTTGTGACCAATTTTGGCGCAGACACACTGTAGGACAAAACTTTCAAAGAACAAGTGGATTCTTAAATGAACAAATGTTGTCGATGGATCCTCGTATTGTCAAATGGTCAATATTGAAAATAAAATTGCTATCCATATAACATGCAACCTCCCACCAAATTTCCATTAAACTTCACAAAATCGACTACTGCTTTCTGTACGTTACCAATGTAAAGTATAACTAACAGTAAAATTATTTGAAAATTTAAATTGTGAAAAAAAAAGTTGTAATAAATCGCTACATAATACTATTTTTTTCAATATTCCTTTTTTTCAAAATACATTGATAAGTAAAAGCCATTATAACGTGAAGCATCAATTATGTATCTTTTGTAAAGCTTATGGGTATCAAAGGTAGGAAAATGATTTTAAAGAAAAATGATCAAAGTATTAAATAGAATTATATGTGTGTTGCAACTTATGGCGCAAATTAACATCGGTAGATGCTAAAAGTACTGGAGAATATGTATATTCTTCACAAAATTTAAAAAGATAGTAAGAAAAAAACTAAAAATTCTTTAAGAAAAATAATTTTTTGTAGAGAAATTATTATTATTATTTTTGAAAACCCAGGAGAACCCGGCGGGCCGATACACTCCTGAGGAGGGTATAGTAAAGCCATCCGCTGATCCAAGCCCCCATACCTCCAGTAAATTTGTGTAGGATAGGGAAGCGCATGTAGAAATCAAACTTGGGTCTATTTACTAGAACCCAAACCTCTTTTCCACTACGCCGCACCCGCAGACTATAGAGAAATTTAATTAAACATGGTCGACAAATAGAAATGTTGAGCACATGAGTTATAAATAGATCAAAACCTGCATTAAAGTGTGCTCTTTCAAACTAAGCGCTTTAATGTAATGGTTCCCCGAAATGAATTGGTACATATTAAATTCAAATACAATTTCATTTATTCTACTATGTACTTGAATTATTCTAGTGTATACACTACGACAAAGGCTTCTTTAATGACGGAAAAATGGCATCGGCGGCCGTCGCTATTTACCTCGTCGCCAACAAAGGAAGCGACGGCTCCGTCGCCATATCAGCGACGGTTGGTTATGGCTAAATGGACACGTGGCAACTTCCTGGAAGTTTGAAGGTTGTCGCAAACCATCACCGGCTGTCAATATTCTGGAACCAAACTGCTGTCTCTAACCTTGGAATAGACCGTCGCTAGTCTGGAAACATTTTTCTACAACTACCTTCTCCTTCGACCATCCAAATACACATATCTTTATCCACCTTATTTACAACACATACATACTTAGTTTCACAACTACTACCAATGCAAGAATCGTATAATCTCTTATATATTACACATAATCAAATATATAACGCAAATATCAATATTTACACAACCATTCATCAATCAACACCAATATCTCATCAAACTACAAAACCATATCTACAAACAAGTTCATCAAACAAAACATTCCAACCAACTCATGTACATCAAACAAAACATCCATTAATCCATCAAACAACCCAACCAACAAACAAATAGCAAATCCATAAATGTAACATATGTCACATATGTACAAAACAAAATGATCAAAATCCATCAGAAACACAGCCATACCTACTCATCATCGTTGTCATCCTCCTCCGGCATTGTCCCATGCTCAGCTAAGTATGCCACAATATGCTCATCTAGCTGCTGCGCCAACGCCCCACTCTTTCGCCAATCATTGATCTCCACTAGCTGTTGTTTCAATTGAGCTATCTCCTCTTCAGCCTGAGATCTCCTGTAGGACGACTGGATCATCATGGCCGGTAAATTATTGATAACGGGTTATAATTTATGCTCAATAATAAATATTGCTTATATATTGGTTAATAAAGCATTTTACCTCCTAATTTTCAAAACTGTAGCGCCTATTTCGCGAAGGAGGGTCAATAAGCATTCCATATGTTGTTTGACTCCTCTAAGGTCAACTAACAGCCAGTGGATTGGGCCACTCGAGCATATTCTGTGTCATATCTTGCCTGCGATCACGGACAAAAATTTGCCACAATAAATATTTAATTTAGAATTTTTGAAGTTTGAAGTAAAAAAAATTAAGCATGTTTACCATTATTGATTTAGATTTATCATATGTCCATGTATATGACATATTGTCTTCCTCATCTCTCTGCTCGACAGCGTGCGTCATTGTGAAGACCTCAGTCATTGTAGGCTCACGATTTAGCTTCCTACGCTGTTACAAGTAAGATTAATGAACAATGTTAACGAACAGTGTTATAAATATGATTAATTAATGTTACATCTGTTTATAAACGCAATTGCTAAACTTACCAACTCTGCACGATGTTGCTGAAAGGATTTAGATCCACCACGGTGCAAAGTAGGATTTTTATTTCTGTTTGCACGGTTTCGTGCTGACAGTTCTTATAAATTTAAAGACAAGCTTAATTAATTTAATGCAACTAATATACGAAATTTAAAAAAAAATTAATAACAATATGAAATTAAATAACTTACTTTCATTTCGGGGGTTTCCAACAGCTGGAGAAATTCGGCCCAAACATCGGCGCTCATCCATGATGGTTTCTCTCCCGCGTTCTTTGCTTTGGAGAGCGTGTCCCTATAATTTTTCTGCATCCTCTGGTTCCGATGATTTGCAAATACATCCATATCCTGCAGGAATTTAATTCGCAGGATATGGAATTTAATTTCAATTAATTAGGAATTATATTAATTAGGAATTATACAGGTTAAAAATTATACAGGTTAAAAATTATAGGACATGCTCTGGTTATTTGAAGTTAAAAATTACCTAAAATTATACAGGCTCAACTTCAAATAACCTGTATAAATTTTAACGCAGGAATTTAATTAATATAATTTTAAATACTAAAACAAGTAATAAATTTGATACTTACCCCATGCTCTTAGGAACAACCTTTGCCAATGGACGTACATTTGGCGTTGTGCCGCTGGCACTGACACCAGGATAAGGAGAAGGCTGCGAAGGCTAAGATCTGCTGCCATGTCTCCTAAAAGGCATATCTGCTACAAACAAATCATTTCATATAGTGATAACATATATCATTTCATAGAATTCAAAAAACAGAACAATTCATAGCTCACAACATAGTCATCAATATTAACATATAACATCGACAACTCAGAATATACAATATACAACAACCGATACATAGCTCATAACAAAGTCATCATTTTTAACATATAACATCGGAAACTCAAAATACACAATACACAACAACCGATACATAGCTCACAACATAGTCATCATTTAGAATTATTAGTCTTCGTCGTTTTCTGATTCAGACTCGGTCTCGTACTCTATGCCGTTTTCTTCTGTGCTATCAAAGACTTCTATTAATTCATCATTCAACAACCCTACATCAATATCATCAGTTATTACTATTTCATCACATTCAGGAAATTATTGTCAAGGACAAAATTTCTCAGCGTTTTAGCCTCAAGGACAACTTTCTTTAGGTTTCAGTTTTTAGTTATTGATAGAAGTTTTTAGGTATCAGTTTGTAGTTATTGGTAGCAGTTTTAAGGTATCAGTTTTTAGTTCGGTAGCAGTTTTGGAAGAATGTTTGTCCTTATGAATAATTTTGAAAGAATGTTTGTCCTTATGGATAATTTTTATGAGAATGTTTGTCCTTGTGGTTAAAATATTGAGGTCGTGTCCTTGAGGCTAAAAATATACAAATTTTTGTCCTTTAAATTAATTCTCCCTTCATCATTTGGCTCAAGATCCGCTTGATACGCTGCTTCATCTGGAATATTAATTCCATCAAATGTAAATCTTGCCTTTGTTTTAAAAACAGCCGACCAATCTGCTTATCTCTTTTCAAGGATGGATACAGAGAAAAATAAACTTGTAATGCTTGCTTGGCTAATATGAAAGGATCATACTTATAATAATGTGAGGTATGCTTTATTTCAATAAGCTTATAATCTTTGTGCATGTTGACTCTAGAACCAGGAACATTACCGAACCAATTGCATTTGAATAAAAAACTTTTCTGCGGGTTGCGTATAATATGTCAATTCTAAAACTTGTGTTAAGGCACCATAAAAATCTTTTATATGCTCATCTGGATCATTACTACCTTTGACAAATACACCGCTGTTATATGTTAATTTGTCAGCACCATAATCTATGGTGTTGAATTTAAATCCATTAACGAAGAATATTGGATAAGTCTTGACATTTCTTTTTTTTCCAAGTGCAAGGTATTGTAATCCTTCATCAACGACACTGTTTCTTTGATCATAAACGTAGTTCGAAAACCATATAGCAAAGTCTTTACTGAGATCTCCAGATGGATGTCGTGATTCGTATATACTGCGAACATATATGCAATATGTTCCATTATAAGTAACATGTAAGTATAACTGGAATAAGTATGAATTTATTATTACCTAACAAATGGTGCAACTTCAGCACAATTAAGAAGAACATATGTGTGCGCTATATGGTAATCTCTATCGTCTAACCATATTTCCATACATTTTCCAGCAGGTCTGCCATGTTGTCTAAGAATAGATAACATTGCTTGAGAGGAATCTTGTTCAACGGCTTCATCATTACGAGGAACACTTACAGATGATAAATTCACATGGTTACTGATGTAATGAGAGAAAAAGAATAAAGCTTCTTCTTCAAGATATGATTTGAAAATCGACCCTTCAACTCGTGCTTTTTGTCTAACTTTAGCATGAGTTTTACTTGCTTGCTTCTAGTTCATAGCATGCTTTGGGTTTTTTGTTGTCATCGAGCTTCATATGAAGTTTGGGATGTTTACAAAAGTGTGCTATATCAAGTCTCGAATTCGAATCGTCCTTAGTTTTGCCTTATATTCATAACGGTATTAAACATGTTGTCAAATACATTTTTTTCATTGTGTGTTAGCACCAAAATTGGTCACTAACCTCGTAGAAGAAGATTGTGAAGAGATATAAGTGTTGAAATCAAATTAAACAGAGAAGACAGTGCTAATCTAAATACAAAAAGTAAGAACACCAAATTTATAGTGGTTCAGCGTAATTGCCTACGTCCACTTTGAGGCTAAACTTTATTGATCTTCTTTATAGTTGATTACAAATACAATTCGTGAATCAAATGTTTGAATGAAGTTGTTAAGTAGAGAAGATGAGTCTTGAAAATGGCAGAGTCTCCCCGGTGTTTTCTCTCCCAAAAAAGGATCCATTTCACTGTGACCCTGCCCCTCTATTTATAGGCAAAAGTGGGCTGGACTACCCAAGTGGGCTTGATAGCCGAACGCTCGAGCCCAGGCGCTGCATGCCGAACCAGGTACGCCGAACGCTTCCATGCCGAACGGTCCTTCCCATGCCGAACGGTGCTTCTGATGTATGGGAAGTGTAGGATGGTTGCAGTGAAGCCGAGCGTATCTCTATTCGAAGCTCTTGACCGACCAATGTATGTAGGTCGAATGATATCGTTACCTTGTGTAGTTGTGCATACTGAATGCCTTCTGAATGCCGAACGCTCTCGTTGCCGAGTTATCCTATCGCCGAGTTCTACTGACGCCGAGTGCCTCTGGATGCCGAGTACTCCGGATGCCGAGTACTCCGGATGCCGAGTACCATGGGATGCCGAACACTACTTGACGTCGAGTACCCTTGTTGCCGAGTACTACGCCGAGTAGTCTCGATGTCGAGTGCTCTTGATGTCGAGTGCTCTCGTATGCCGAGCAGTCTCGTATGCTGAGCAGTCTTGGTGCCGAGCAATCTTGATGCCGAGCGTTGGTTGACGTTGAGTGCCAGTTGACGCCGAGCACTGCTGAGTACTACGCCGAACACTCCTGGACGCCGGACACTATGGATGTCGAGTACTCATGGATGACGGTTGCTTCGCCGAACACTCCTGGATGGCAAGTGCTTCGCCGAACACTCCTAGATGCCGGACACTCTCTGATGCCGAGCACTTATTGCCGAGTACTAGTTGCCTGGTCAAATCCCCAGGAAACACTTGCCCTCCAAAGTGTATTGCGTGGCCGAACGTGATGCGCTTTGAATCTGGTACAATCTACCTCGGAGGTACCTCTTCAAGAATGTTAGCGAAGGAGGTGCGAGACGAACAAGGTTGGGATGCCGAACGATACGTTCGAAGCCGAGCGTACCTCGTGTGCCGAACGCTCTGGTATTGACCGGTTCTACCGGGTATAGCCTCTTCGTCTTCTACCTCCCTCTATATAACCAGGCGCCCTTCCACCATTTTCTTTTACGTCTTCTTTATTATCACTCTTAGAGATTTGCAATCCTATCAGATTTAAAGCCTATATAATCCATTCTCAACTTCGATCGTCGAATTAGGTATCCTTCCTCTAACAATTGCACTACTTCCATTTTAGGTTCATCTTATGGAAATAGAGTATTTCCTTTAGTTGTAAACGCGTGGCTAGTGGGAGTGGTTCGCTCGTTTGGAATCGCCGAACGGTGCACGGGAGTTGAGCCTAGCTCCTTTGCGCTGATCAAGATTGGAAGAAGAAAAAGGTAGATGGGAAGTCGAACGGCGTAACCTGCGTCGGGCGATCTGTCTTTGTCGTTCGGCGTAAATGGAGTGGGAGCAGGGTGGAGTTATGATCTAAGGCGGAGCTCTACTCTAGCCGAACGAACTTAAGCCGAACACTACCCTAATGCCGAATAGACGCATTCGCTGAATAACCTTTAGCCGAACGACATAATCGCCGAACAACTATCGTGCCGATCAGTACTTAGACATGCCGAACGAACGTATACACTGAACAGGACTTAGTCACGCCGAACGCACAGATACACCGAACAGGACTTAGTCACGCCGAACGCACATATACACCGAACAGGACTTAGACATGTCGAACAGTAGTTATATGCCAAACAAACATATACATGCCGAACAATTTTAATGCCGAACAGAACCTTTGACTGGACAATGTCTTTAACCGAACGAGGCTTTTAGCCGGGCCAGGACTTTAGCCGAACACTTGACTATGACTTGACCGAACCAAGATGCATGCCGAACAACATTTAAATGCCGAACGATATAAATGTCAAATTAGACTTACGCCGGACACTTCATAAATCACATGTTTTCTGAATCTGGAACTGTAATCGCCTCAAGGCAAGCTTTTTGGGACGGTCAGCGATGACGGTCTTTGAAGGCGGCGATTCGAAGCTAATCATTATATCTTTAAAATCTCACTGCTTGTACACAATTGTTTTCACTAGTTCACACACCACGTGGAGGGGAAAACTCGTGTTGCTAATTCTAACGTTCAACGTTTTTTGAGTATAGCTCTCTCAAGCACTTAGTTATTTATTTGGGATGTCGAGAAAATCTAGCTCCGCCACCATATCCGACAGGCCTGGGCCATCATCGAGGCAAGGAGCCGCAGATACTTCTAACCCGTCAACCTCTCCCGTACATAACTTGGCGCCTGATGTTCTGGAGTCAACCATCTTACTAGACAATCCGATCGATTCTCCAGCCTCGAAGATCAACGAGGCTGCTCTGCGACGGATATGCTCCATTCACGGGATTTCCTTTGCTGACGTGTTAGTTCCTTCGAGACACGACCGCCCTCATCTGCCCCCAGTCGGGTACACTGCCTGCAACAAGTTCATGTGTTGGATGGGCAGCGTGCCTCCATTCAATTTATTCCTCCGGGATGTGCTGCAGTATATAGACATAGCTCCGTCGCAGCTGCACCCGAATGGCCATGCATTTCTATATGGGACTTATTTACTTTTCATGGCCGTCTTTTCCAGACCTCCGACCCCCGGTGATATCCGATACATTTATATGTTCAAGAGACGGAAAGATAGCCCTTCTTTTATGTTCCTCGAGCCATACCACAAGTGCCAGATCTTGACAGGGGCCTGTAGCAAATTCGCCCTGTACAAACAGGAATGGTTCTATGTCCGCTGCCCTTCTGGTTTCGCTAGGAGATGGGTTGAAGGCAGTAAGTCTCTCTGCCGAATCGTTATTCGTATTTAATTGGAGTCATGCTTTTCCTAACTCTTCATTTCATCTTTTCAGGTATCAACCCGCGTCCGGAAGGCCGAGGATATTCTGAGGCTGTTGAAGCCATTAGAGCTCTTCCTACTGAGGATCGAGACATCCGGACTATCATTTCAAATGAATCGTTGTCGGGGTTCGGCTTGCTAGCCCCTGGTCGTCGGATCAGCCTTCCAGAAGGTGTTACAATTCTCAAACCTCCATCTGGTAAAGGGAAAAAACTTGCCGGACCGTCGTCGCATCGCGCTCTCGACATGCACGAAGAGGGCGAGCGTAAAGAGGATGATGCCCCCGAAACTCAGGGCGAGAACGTGGGTCCCGCTTGGAATCCGGCAATCGAAGTTCAGGATATTGAGACATCATCCTCCCCTTCGAAGGGAAAGAAGAAGTTGAAATATACGGTTTGAAAGGAGAAAGTTGGTGGCACCTCAAAAGTTACGCCTATCCTTCCTGAGAAAGAGGCTTCTTCGCTGCACCTGGAAAGTTCTCTGAGGGGTCTGTCCAACTTGTCCATTCCCGATGATTTACTTAATTACGGATTCGATGATCCTGAAGCTCTCAAATTCTCTTCGCCCGCTAGAGGCAATGTAGGAGTTCAACTCCCGGCTCAAGGAGACAATACTCCGATTAGCAAAGATAAACGAACGGGTCCGTCGGGGGGAACACTAGGACACACACGCACATGCGCATTCCATAATATACTTCAAGTCTTTTTAATTTGTGAATTCTCCTTAACTCGTTGTTATCTCCATTCTTTGCAGGTGATATGGGCCGCTCACACGGACTTGATCGCCTTCAGGGGTCTTCTATATTCCATCACTCCGGACGGAAACCGGTTCAGGCAGACGCAGGGACCGAGGTGATTATGAAGATAGGGACAATCGTCCTCGCGAGTCGTCTCACTGCAAGAAAGCACACTCTCAATCTTCCCAGTCCCGCGATCTTCCTCCTCCAACTGAGCCGGATAAAGAGAAGTCTTTGCAGAAGGGTTATCAGTCTGATGCTGCTCGAGAACAACATTCCAGTTCATCGAGTACGAGGCAAGTTCGAGAGCAACATAAAAGAACGGAATTCTCTAAGCCTCCTCCTCCTATTCCTGCCGTGGACCCAACTGTTGCGGAAAAGATGGTCGACCTTAAGGCCAAGTTTCCGAAAATCTGTTTTGACGGCTTGAAATTCCTCCCAGCCATCCATCACATTCCTGGGCACGTGAAGCAAAGTGCCATTGCCTGCAACAATGATGTCTATGTTCAACATGACGCATTCGTGCACTTGGTGGAGAAGATCTCGGAAGTATCTGTCGAGCGTCAACACGAGATTGACCGTCTGAATCTGGAGGCTGACAGCGATAAGAAAATCATCAAACTCCAAGACGAAGAGCTCGCTTCGTATAAGTCAAAGCTAGAAGCCGCTGAACAAGGTGCGAAAGATACTGCTGAGGCAGTTACTCGCTTAGAGGTGGCTCACAAAAAGGAGCTTGACGAAGCAGTTCAGCGTAGCGGTGCCCTTGCCCTAGAAAAAGACTCTGTCCAAAAAGAAAGGGACGCGCTCGCTACTCAAGTCAAAGAGCTGAAAGAACAACTCTCCAAGGAGAAAGAAGACAAAATAACTGCTCAGGAAGAATCACAGCGATATTGTGATGAGATTGTTGCTACCCGACTCCTGAAGACAAAGCTCGACAACGAACTTGCCGGGGTCGAGAAAATGAAGGATGAGGCCCGTGAGGAGGGCAAAAGAATGGCTGTGGAGGAGCTTGATTCTCGCCTTGAGGCGGCCGCAGAGGCCGGCAGGGAAGAGGTCAAAAGTATGTTTGACCCGTTGATCGCCGAGTACGGAGCCCGCGTCCATATGCACCGTGACTTAACATTCTTGGGCGACGGCTACCTCGAATCCCTGGCTGAGGCATGGGAAACTCTGATAAAGATCAGGAAAGTCGAGTCGGGCCCCGAAGAGGTCGACGAGGATGCATTGGTGAAGGAGTTCTTGAGGGGGAATGAGCCATCGGACTTATCCGCAGCATTGGCTCTTTATGGCAAAGGCTCTTCCCCTTCGAAAGAGAAGAACGACGAGGTCGGCCCATCAGAGGCCGACGCTACTACTCCTCACATCGCCGCTCCTTATGCTGCTCAATCGGCCGGTCGGTCGACGCTTGATCCATTCGAGCAGCATGCCAGTTATGATCCCGAAGATCCCGGGCTCGGCGTTCATGTGCTGTCACCTATCCTGGAGGGTGAAACCCCGCGCGCCATCGATAGCCAACCAGATCCTGGTAGGAAATTCTTCTTTCTCTAGAAGTCGAAGAGATCCCGTCATTTTTCAGCAACGGTTATTCGTTCTAATGCCCATTTCTTATATTTTCGTGCAGGTTGTTCTGACACCGAGCCAACTCCGAGGAGCGATGACGCCAAGGAGGAAGCAGGGAAAACAAGCGACATTGCTCATGCAGGGGTAACTCCCGGTCCCGACGCCCAAGTGATCGGGACGCTTGATGATGACAAACTTGATACTTCGTCATCTGTCGAAGGAAGCGATGAAATTAAAATCACTGGCGCCTCTGAGCATACTTCAGAGATGAGCATGAAGGACCGTCTTGCCGACGAGGAGAAGAGAAAAGTCAAAGTCAAAGTCGAGTCTGAAATACTGGAACTCACTGACCCGCCGAACAGACCTTCGAAAATCATTCTCCCGGGCAGGTCCAAACCACTAGATGTTCCGTCTCCTACTCCTGACTCCGTTTCTCTAGCAAGCAAAAAGTCCAAGAAAAAACGTGAGGGAGAGGAGTCGTCGGAAACATCAAAGGAAGACAAAAAGAAGAAGTTGAAGAAATAATCGATACACTCGTTCAACGAGTTTTTTGCTTAAGTCTTGTAGTTGCTTTTATCTTTCACAACTTGCAGTTTGTATAGAGAGGTCTGAATTTTGTAGGAGTGATCATGTATCCCCGTTTTGGACTTATCGAATAAAATTTTAGTTTCTTTGTTGCTTGAATGATTCTCTTGTCTTTCTTTGGTTTGTTGACTAACTGTAGCCATAACTCAGGTTCTCATGAGTTGCATTATCTCCCGGTCCGTTCTTAAGTACTTGGACTCTCTCCGATTCTGCGCTCCGGGAACTCGAAGATTTGAGATCGATTATACTCTAGTCCATGCTCTGGGGACTTAGAGTGCTCCGCTCCGCACTCTGGGGATCCGGAGATTTGAAATCGTTTATACTCTAGCCCGCACTCTGGGGACTCAGAGTACTCCGCTCCGCACTCTGGGGATTCGGAGATTTGAAGTCGTTTATACTCTAGTCCACGCTCTGGGGACTTAGAGTACTCCGCTCCGCACTCTGGGGATTCGGAGATTGGAAGTCGTTTATACTCTAGTCCGCGCTCTGGGGACTTAGAGTACTCCGCTCCGCACTCTGGGGATTCGGAGATTGGAAGTCGCTTATACTCTAGTCCGCGCTCTGGGGACTTAGAGTACTCCGCTCCGCACTTTGGGGATTCGGAGATTGGAAGTCGTTTATACTCTAGTCCGTGCTCCGGGGACTTAGAGTACTCCGCTCCGCACTCTGGGGATTCGGAGATTTGAATCGTTTATACTTTAGTCCACGCTCTGGGGACTTAGAGTATTCCGATCCGTGCTCTGGGGATTCGGAGATTCGGAATCGTTTATACTCTAGTCCGCGCTCTGGGGATTCGGAGATTCGGAATCGTTCGTACGAGTCTGTATATCGTGCAGGATAATGTAATTTATCATCCAATTAAGAGATATAGAAACTTCATAGAAAATGTGGCTTCAAGCCTTTATTAATGAAAATCAACTAAATTGCTTGATTACAACTTTAAAAGGAAACTAAGTCATTATTGAATGGAAACATGCAGGAAACAACAGTGCCTACAACAAGAAAGGAAAACATGCTAAATGTAATAGTGCCGCAAATGTTCACTGTTCCATGCTCGGGGGAGTGTCGCGCCATCAACGGTCGCTAGCTTGAATGTTCCTTCTCCAAGCTTCCGTTCAATGGCGTATGGACCTTCCCAGCTGGGATTCATGCGTGATGGTACCGGGAAGACTCGTTTCAGAATGAGATCTCCCACATCAAAGATTCTTGGGCGGACTCTGTCGTCGTAGTAACGCTTGACTCGATGTCTGTGCGCCGCCGCCCTTAATTCAGCTTCTTCCCGCTTTTCGTCGATGTAGTCCAGTGATTCCAGCAAGAGGTTTTGGTTCATCTTGGGATCATAGTATGTCACTCGGTGCGATGGAACTTCAAGCTCCACGGGTATAACGGCTTCAGAGCCGTATGCCAAGGTGAACGGAGTGTGGCCGGTCGTGGACTTGTGGGTAGTTCTATACGCCCATAATGCTGTCGGGAGCTCATCTACCCACTTGCCTCCAACCTTCTCCAGACGCTTCTTCAATATGGACTTGATTATTTTGTTAACGGCCTCGACTTGTCCGTTAGCTTTTGGGTGCGCAACGGCGGCGAACTTTTTCTCGATGCCGTACTTCAAACAGAACTCTTTGAACTCTCTACTTTCAAATTGCGTTCCGTTGTCCGTAACGATGGTGCGTGGAAGGCTAAAGCGGCATATAATGTTTCGTACAACGAAGTTAATGACCTTCTTAGAGGTGATAGTGGCCAAAGGTTCTGCCTCAGCCCATTTCTTGAAATAGTTGACTGCAACTATTGCATATTTCGCACCACCTTTGGATAAAGGCAAAGAGCCGATTATGTCGATTCCCCAGATCGCAAATGGCCAGGGACTGATCATTTGTGTGAGTTCCGTTGATGGAGCCCTCGGGATTTTTGCATATCTTTGACATTTGTCGCATTTTCTTGCGTAGTCCGCGGCATCCCGGTTTACGGTGGGCCAGTAATATCCATAGCGGAGGATCTTCTTTGCTAGCGTTTGCCCCCCAGTATGGTCGCCGCATTCCCCTTCGTGAACTTCCCTCAAGACTCGCTTTGTTTCATCATGAGCGATGCACCGTAATAATGGGACTGAGAATCCTTTTCGATACATGGATCCACCCTGCATTACGTACCGTGCAGCCTTTCGAAGGACCTGTCGTCTTTCGCTTCTTTTTTCTGGTAAAGCCCCGGTTGTCAGGTACAGTTTGAATGGGGTTATCCATGACTCCTTCTCGATTTCTGTTCCCAACACGCGATCGACTTTCATCTCGTCTATGCTCGGGGCATGCAAGACTTCAACGGGATACAATCCCATTTGTTGAGCATCGTCGGTACTTGCGAACTTAGCCAACAAGTCGGCTTCTTTGTTATGTTCTCGCGGGATATGTGAAATGTCATAACGCTCAAGATTTGATAGTAGTTCTTGGACCTGAACGAGGTACGGAGCAAGCTTTCGTCCCTTTGCTTGGTAGTCTCCTCGTACTTGGTAAACCACCAACTGCGAGTCACAAAAGATTTCGACTGATTCGATCCCGAGTTCTTTGATGAGCTTCAAGCCAGCGATTAGTGCTTCATATTCAGCTTCGTTGTTCGTAGCCGGGAAATCGAGCTTCAAGGCATAACAGATTGATCGATTTTCCGGAGTTATAAGAACCACGCCTGCGCCGGAACAACCGTCGTTTGATGCACCGTCAGTGTATAATTTCCATCGAACGGGGGGAATGATGTCGTGATCGTCCGGTTTGATGGGTATGGTAAATTCAGCGATGAAGTCTGCTAACGCTTGCCCTCGGATGGCTCTCCGTGGTAAGTACGCGATATCGAACTGGCTCAACTCGATGTTCCATTTTAGCAATCTTCCAGAAGTTTCCGGTCGTTGGAGTACCTGCCTCAGGGGTTGATCGGTATAAACACCGATTGAATGCGCTTGAAAGTATGGGCGCAGCTTGCATGATGCAATCACCAAGCAGTAAGCCAATTTCTCGATTTTAGGGTAATTCTTCTCTGCCCCCGTTAAACGCTTGCTAACATAATACACCGGCTTCTGGACTCGATCCTCCTCATGAACCAAAGCTGCGCTTATCGCATGAGGGGATATAGCCAAGTAAACGTACAACATCTCATGGTCAACTGGTTTTGATAGCATTGGTGGGCTTTCCAGATGCCTTACCAGATTCCGGAATGCTTCCTCACAGCTAGACGTCCATTCAAAATTTCTCTTTCCTTTCTTTATTATGTCAAAGAACGGGATGCACTTGTCAGTTGCCTTGGATATAAATCGACTCAGCGCAGCTACTTTTCCGTTCAAGCTCTGTGCCTGCTTTATAGTCCTGGGTGCTTGTACATCTCGAATAGCTTGGATCTTTTCTGGGTTGGCTTCGATTCCCCTAGCGTTGACGATGAATCCAGAAAACTTCCCTGATGCAACGCCAAAAGAACACTTCAACGGGTTGATCTTCATTCCATAAAACCTGAGTATGTTAAACATTTCAGCTAAGTCTTGAATGTGGTCGTTTGACCGTCGTGACTTCACGAGCATGTCGTCCACATAGACTTCCATGATTTTACCCAGCTGGTCCTTGAACATTCGATTCACCAAACGTTGATAAGTCGCTCCAGCATTCTTCAATCCAAAGGGCATCACTACATAGCAATACAGTCCGACATTTGTAACGAAGCTGGTGTGTTCTTGATCCGGAATATGCATTGGGATTTGGTTGTATCCTGAGTACGCGTCCATGAATGACAACAGCTCGTGTCCTGCGGTGGAGTCGACCAACTGATCGATCCTAGGCAACGGGAAACTGTCCTTTGGGCATGCTTTGTTCAAGTCGGAATAATCTACGCAAGTCCTCCATTTGCCATTCGCCTTCTTTACTAGCACGGGGTTGGATACCCATTCAGGGTAGAGGGTGTCGCGGACGAACCCATTCGCCTTGAGTTTGTCCACCTCCTCTCCAAGAGCGGCGGATCTCTCCGGATCCATTCCTCTCCTTTTTTGCTTGACTGGGACGTATTTCGGGTCTATGTTCAACATATGACTCGTGATGGCGGGAGAAATCCCACACATATCAGAATGCGTCCAGGCGAAAACATCAAGATTCGCCCGGAGGAAGTTGCCAAGGTCTTCAGTCATTGCGGGGCCAAGCTGTGATCCGATCTTCAGTATTCGCGAGGGGTCGTCACGGCTAACTGAAATGTCAATTGTTAATTCAGCCGGTGCCGCCTTCTCTTCCCTGGGTTTATCATCGTCGTCTCTTGGATCTATATCTCCGTAGATCCGAGAACTATGCCCGAGCCAGGGCTCGGGCGCTACTTGTCAATTATCCGCATTGAGGATGCGGATGGGGTTGTCCACAACCTTTCCTTTCTCCCTCCGGTGGGCCTCTCGGAGTTCGGCCACATAACAGGAACGACCAGCTGCTTGGTCACCGTGAACAATGCCTACTCCTTTGTCAGTCGGAAACTTCAAAGTTAAGCACCACGGGGCTAATGCCGCCCTAAATTCAGCCAGGGCCGGCCGACCCAAGAAAACATTATACGAAGAGTCCACATCCAAAACTACAAAGGGTAGAATTCGTACCCTCCGACGCTCGCCTTGTCCCAGTTCAACTGGTAACTCGACATATCCTACTGCATCAGTAGCGCCGTTAAAGCCGTGGATACGAGCTTTGGATGGTTTCAAGTCTTTTGTCTCTAGCTTCATCTGATCGTAGGCCTTCTTGAAGATGATGTTGACTGAACTTCCACAATCAATCAAAATTCTTTTTACATATGCTGGTCCGATCGTTGCAGATATGACCATGGGATCGATGGTCGAAGCCTCTACCTGATCAGCGTCTCTATTCCTGAACACAATATCGTCTGTCATCACGCGCTGCTGCTTAGCAGGGGCCCCGTCCTCTACGTTCGAATAGCACTCAAAATCTGCATGCTTCAAGGAGCTTGCATATCGTTCCATCTCTTGCCAGTTCTTATCTGCGGGATGAGGTCCGCCGATAATTGTATTTATGACCAGTCTTCCAACAGTCCGGGAAGGCTCCTCAGGATGACGTGGAGCTGGTGCACGACCTGGGTTGGACATCCCCTGTCCTCCTTCCTGTGGATCCTTTACAAATTCTTGCAACTTCTTTTGTCTGATCAATTTCTCGATAGCGTCATGCAGGTGTCTGCACTCTTCCGTGTTGTGTCCATAAGTTTCATGGAAGCGGCAATATTTCCCAGTCCGCTTCTGTTCCTCGGTTGATTCTTTCGGGCGCGGCTTTCGGTATTGAAAAGTAATGCAGGTGGATAGGTAGATGTTCTCAAGTGGGGCGTTTAGCGGAGTGTACTCGCTGTAGCTGGGAATTCTCGACTTCCACTTTCCCGCTTCTTTCCTCTTTCCTTGACTTCTTCCTCCGGACTCTTTGGGCTGCACAGGCTTACTCTGGACATTGACTTGGACCTTTCCCAAATTGTCTCCAGATTGCTTCACAGCAATGTTGCTCTTGATTGACTCTTGGGCAGGTCCCGGTGCCTTATCTCGTCGTACCCACCTAGCTTCCTCTCTTCTTATGAACTGGTGTGCCTTGGAGTAGAAACGCTCTAGCGTAGCCGGAGGTTTTCCTGCCAGCCAGTCTCCAAACTCAGAATCCGGATCTACACCTCTCATTACAGCCATTAGAATTACATGGTCATTGGGATTACTGACTTCAGTTGCCGCAACGTGGAATCTTTGTAAGTACTCCTTCAGCGACTCTCCGGGATTTTGGATTACACTTGACAGAGACATCACGTCCTTCGGGCGTGTAATGTGTATCCTGAACTGCTCAATAAACTTCTTTGCCAACTCCTCGAAATTTGATATGGATCGCGGAGGAAGTCGGGTGAACCACATAGTAGCGATCCCAGATAGAGTAATCGGAAAGCACCTACACTTGGTGGCATCATTTGCTCTGGCTGAATCCATCATCCATTCATACCTCATTACATGTTGTCTGGGGTCAGTCTTTCCTTCGTATGCAGGAATGGTTGGCATGCTAAACTTCTTGGGGTACGCCGCTTGCAGCACAACATCCGTGAACGGAGTATGACTTCTTGACACTCGCCAGTCGTCATTTGATAAGCCCTGATTTTCTTTCATCAGTTGCCTGATCATGGCTGTCAGATCGGGTGTCTGTACGGAAGCTGGGAGGTTGGAGTCAGTTCTACGTGCTTGTCCATGCTGATGCCTCCTTTTCTGGCGATCTGCCAATCGTGCGTCTTAAGGTTCAACATTGTTAGCATTTTGATGATCTGGAGCTCCATCCTCCATCTGTACTCCGGTTGTGAAGCTTCCAGTTCTGGCTTGGTCGCGGTCTCCAGCTGTTCGAACAGCAGCATCCGCCCTTGCAGCTTCAGTCTTACGGGGTCTACGCCTGGGTGGTTCATCAGAAGAAGTAGAGCTGTCAGATGAGGAATAAGCAGCTGGATTGCCCCCAGCATTCTGTTGCTGCTATTGAGTGAGTTGTGCCATCAGGTTGGCATTAGCTTGCATCTGTTCTCCCAGTTGTCTCCTGCTTTCCCTAAGTTCTCTCATCAAGTCATTGAACTCTACTCTGGTGACAACTGGAGTCTGTTCTTGAGCGGCAATCCCTGCACTCGGGATCGCTGGTTGATTGCTAGGTCCTGCTTGTTGCACGCTAGCAGTCTCTCGGGCATCCGCATTAAGAGAAGCTGACCTGGTACGTGGTCTTGCCATTGTAGAGTTATTGGTATGAACTCTGAGTAGAATCAACGGATGTCCTATTAGTAAGTCGGATCTTCTTTGGGGGATTTGTTCAATCCAGTAGCTTCAAAGCAGATCCTTGAGGTCTGAGAATTCGATTCTCAGTGAAAGCACCAAAGTGTTAGCACCAAAATTGGTCACTAACCTCGTAGAAGAAGATTGTGAAGAGATATAAGTGATGAAATCAAATTAAACAGAGAAGACAGTGCTAATCTAAATACAGAAAGTAAGAACACCAAATTTATAGTGGTTCAGCGTAATTGCCTACGTCCACTTTGAGGTTAAACTTTATTGATCTTCTTTATAGTTGATTACAAATACAATTCGTGAATCAAATGTTTGAATGAAGTTGTTAAGTAGAGAAGATGAGTCTTGAAAATGGCAGAGTCTCCCCGGTGTTTTCTCTCCCAAAAAAGGATCCATTTCACTGTGACCCTGCCCCTCTATTTATAGGCAAAAGTGGGCTGGACTACCCAAGTGGGCTTGATAGCCGAACGCTCGAGCCCAGGCGCTGCATGCCGAACCAGGTACGCCGAACGCTTCCATGCCAAACGGTCCTTCCCATGCCGAACGGTGCTTCTGATGTATGGGAAGTGTAGGATGGTTGCAGTGAAGCCGAGCGTATCTCTATTCGAAGCTCTTGACCGACCAATGTATGTAGGTCGAATGATATCGTTACCTTGTGTAGTTGTGCATACTGAATGCCTTCTGAATGCCGAGCGCTCTCGTTGCCGAGTTATCCTATCGCCGAGTTCTACTGACGCCGAGTGCCTCTGGATGCCGAGTACTCCGGATGCCGAGTACTCCGGATGCCGAGTACTCCGGATGCCGAGTACCATGGGATGCCGAACACTACTTGACGCCGAGTACCCTTGTTGTCGAGTACTACGCCGAGTAGTCTCGATGCCGAGTGCTCTTGATGTCGAGTGCTCTCGTATGCCAAGCAGTCTCGTATGCCGAGCAGTCTTGGTGCCGAGCAATCTTGATGCCGAGCGTTGGTTGACGTTGAGTGCCAGTTGACGCCGAGCACTGCTAAGTACTACGCCGAACACTCCTGGACGCCGGACACTATGGATGCCGAGTACTACGCCGAGTACTCATGGATGACGGTTGCTTCGCCGAACACTCCTGGATGGCAAGTGCTTCGCTGAACACTCCTAGATGCCGGACACTCTCTGATGCCGAGCACTTATTGCCGAGTACTAGTTGCCTGGTCAAATCCCCAGGAAACAGTGCATCACGTCAATATTATGTCGGAGTAAGAGATCTTTCCAATATGGTAACTCCTAAAATATACTTTGTTTGCACCAATTATGAATGTCTGATTTACCTGGAATTTCAGTACGCACTCTCGTTTCATGTATTTTCGGATAGTCCTTCATAATCTCATATATTTCTTCGCTTGACCAAACCTATGGTGGTTGCATATTCTCTTCTCTGTTAGCTTTCATGTATTTTCGAAAACACCGATGACAATCAAACCATGAAATTTTCTTTCCATACCATAAAGAAAATGCTCATGTTTCTTCCATGCAATAAGGACAAGCTAGACGACCGACTGTACTCCAACCTGAAAGCATCCCATATGCAGGGAAATCACTAATAGTCCATGACAAAGAAGCGAACATACGAAAATTCTTTTTCCTCGAAATTTCGTATGTTTCAACTCCTTCATGCCATAGTGTTTTCAACTCCTTTATCAATGGTTGTAAATAAACATCGATTCCTTATGTTGGATCATCAGGGCCAGGGACAACAACAGTCAGAAACATATATGGAGTTTTCATACACATCCATAGAGGTAAATTATACGGAGTAACGATAATAGGCTAAGATGAATATTTACTACCAAACTGAGAGAATGGTGAAAATCCATCCGTACATAAACCAAGTCTCACGTTACGACTCTCTATAGCAAACGCAGGGTATGTTTTATCGAACTGTTTTCATGCTTCTCCATCAGATGGATGTGTCAAAGTTCCCTCTTCCTGTGTTCTCACAATGTACCATTGCATATGACATGTCTTAGCTGAAGACGCATATAACCTTTAAAGTCTAGGAATGGTTGGTAAATAATGCATTCACTTGTACGGAACTTCCTTTCCATTCTTTTTTCTTGGTTTGTATCTTTCCTCATTGCATATTTTGCAGTTTCAAAGGTTAATGTCATCTTTCCAATACAACATACAACCTTTTATACATGTATCTATCTTTTGGTACGGCAGACCGAAGCCGACATAAGTGTTTTCACTTTATAATGACTATCACACATCAGATTATTAGGTGACATATGTCTTTTTGCAGCTTGTACAACTACTATAAATCCAGCTTCTGTAAAGTTGAATTTTGATTTCATAGTGATGTATTTGGTGGTTACTGATAATTCGGTTCCACATTTACAACCATCCCACAACGGCCTCTTAGTAGCATACAGTAAATCATAAAAAAAATTGCTCCCACATTCGGTTCTTTTTTTATGTTTACGTCTTGATCGTCAACTTGGACGGTAGGGAACATTGATCGTGTTGCATCTTCCACCATATCTTCTATTGGGTTCGTCATAACATGATCATTCTCTGACGCTACAGAATTAGGTGTAGGTGCAGCATGTTCTCCATGACGATCCCACAAATAATAATTTGATACAAAACCAAATTTATACAAATGTACTTTAACTGCGTCTGGTTTCCAATGCTTCAAATGTTGGCACTTACTACAAGGGCATCGAATTTCTTTGTTATTTCGATTATTAGATGTAGCAAATCTAATAAATTCGTGCACACCATTGTAGAAATGTTGCTTCACCGAACCTTTCATACCAGTTCTGGCTTCATACATCCAAGTACGGTCGAGAAAATAATCGAACATTGTTCCTAATTTAAATATATATGTTAGTAATTTTGATAGCACTTTAGCTCACTTCTCTTCTACGCATAACTTGCACTCAAATGGTATATTATTGTTGTATTTTCTAAAATAAAGTAAAGCCGATTAGGACTAAAGGCTTCACACACCCCACTTCTGTCTAATTTCGACAGCACTTCACTTAGTTCTCTTCTACGCATAACTTTGCATTCAAGGGGTATATTTTTGTTGTATTTTCTAAACTAAATTAAAACCTTTTGGGACTAAAGGCTTTAATTTTTTAGCGTAATTATTTGTTGAAATAATATTTAATGCTTCTTTTCAAATCAACATTATATTCATTTCATATTTTTTTAGAAAACCGATTTGGGTATAATATTTATTCTTGTTATATTTAATTCTCAATTTTTTGGAAAATCGGTTTTAGTACAATATTTGTTCTTACATTCATTTCTAAATTTCTTTACAAAATCGATTTTATTACAATATTTGTTGTTGTTTTATTCATTTCTTAATTTTTTTTCAAAAAATCGATTTTAGCAGATATTTAATGTTCTTATATTCATTTCTTAATTTTTTGACAAAATCAATTTTAGTAGAACATTTGTTGTTGTTATATTTGTTTCTTAATTTTTTTTACAAATGTACAATATTTTTACAAATGTACGCTTTTTTACAAAACCAATTTTAGTACAATATTAGTTGTTGTTATATTCATTTCCTAATTTTTATTAAAAAAATCGATTTTCGCAAAATATTTAATGTTATTATATTCATTTCTTCATTTTTAACAAAATCGATTTTAGTAGAATATTTATTGTTGTTACATTCATTTCTTAATTTTTTTCAAAAATTGATTTCAGTATAATATTTGTTGTTGTTGCTCATTTCAAAATTATATAATTCAATCAACTATTTAAATCTCCTACTTAATACATTTGGAATTTTAAAACGTATTTTAAACTTCAGTTAACAATTTAGATTTTTTTAATCGATTTTGTAAACGACACTTAGATGTTAGCACTTGTAATAAATTAAATTTATTTTATTTTATACTAACAACTGAAACTTGTAATGTGCACACGCTAATTAAATAAAAAATATTGCTTATGTTTAACCGTACCAATCTAGCAGCATATTAATCAATAATTATACACTGATTTTTGCGTAAACTATAACAAACATTATTCTGAACTATAATAAACATTCATGTAAAATCATCAATAAGCATATTAATCAATAATTATGGACTAATTTCGAATTTTAAATTAGCCCTAATTTTTAACTACAAAGTAAACAATCAAATCACTAATTAATATCCCCAAATCGAACAAATTTTTAATTATCATTAATACGCAATAATCATCAATTTCTAATCCATAATCAACTAATTTTCTAAATTAGGATTTTAATTATATACCCAAATCAACTAATACACTATATAATCATCAACTAATAAGATATAATCATCAATTTAAAATCCCTAAATCACCTAATTTAAAAATTAGGGTTGAGTTTATACCTAAAAACTATCGATATATTAGAGAGGAGGAATACAGGCAAGATTTGGAGAGCTTTACTTGGCGACGGCAGGCTGCGGTAGGGGTGGAAGCTGGCAGCAACAAGAAGAGGGGTTTGGGTTTTTTAGTGGGAAGGAGGCAAATGAGTTGCCTATTCGTGGTTTCGTTCTGTATATACAGACTTTGCGTCGGCTAGCGTCGGCCGCCTTTTTTTGGCAGTCACTAGCCGACGTAAACATCTACCGCAATTGGCAGCTATTCTAGTAGTGATACCAAGATGAATTTAGCACTAATAATAAATGTATTAAGCAATAGTCTAAAGGAGCATGGTTATGAACTTTTCTAATACCATCAGACAACCATCTGGCAAATTTATTACACCTTGAAAACAACAAAGAGCTGATAACTTGTGCAATAAACAAAAGAAGAAGAGTTTGTGTTGTGTCTGGTAGCTTATGGGCAAAATTATCCTTTATCAAGTTGGATTGTGAACTAAATTCAAGCATAGTGACTCATTTTGAAGACTCTAGTACAATTAGCATAACTACCACAAAGGCTCATTTCTCTCAAAGCAGAAGCGAAATAACAAATTAGTCAAAGGAAGAACCATGTTTTGAAATAGCAAAATAATTTTAATAGTATTTTGTACATAACCATAACATAAGAAGCAAATGTATGAAAGCAAAAGATTTAGAATTTATTTTGAAGGGAATGAAATAAGAAGGAGCTCTAGGCGTTTGCACAGGAGCATCGCCACCAATAGAAACACCTAGTGCATAGGAGCAGCTCCACCAATAACAACACCTAGAGCAGCTACTTGAGCATTTCACAGCATATTCTTTATCATCTCTGTGAACATGGTTTGCATATCGGGGTTAGTGGCCTCTGAACCTACCCCTTCCTCTACTTCAGAGAGAGTTTCTAGTAGCATTTCTCATTTGACAGGTCATTCTTAATCCGTAGATAAGAATAATTAGTCTCGCAAAAGAAAACATTGCATCAATAGTATTTATATGGGCAATGCATCTTATATACTGTATATGTACTTGTATATAATTTCGAAAATCAAAATATATAACAAGTACGCTCTCTCATATACTCGCGATCCATTCTAGAGTGGTAACTTATTCTCTATCTCTAAAGGATCCCAGTATCCCTTAGATTAACTATGCGGCCTAAGCTCTGATACCTAATGTGACGACCACCCTACATCTTTGGTATCCAAGTATAACCTGTAGAGTATGTTGTCATGGTACTGGACCGATGTAGGATGATACTCGAGGGTTGTAAAGAAATAAAATATCCAACAATAAACTTGTCATATATATCAAAGCTCATTGAGTAAAATATAATAATCATCACAGATATAAAATAGACGAGATAGTACTAAATGAACCACACAATCAGAGGCACAGATTCATCACAGCTATATATACAGATCACGGAGTTTATACATCAAATAATTAACCAAAATGTACTATCTCTAGATAAATAAAGTACTAATAATGCTCCATAGTGCTGCATAGTAGAATAGTAGTAGTAGTAGTAAGCCAAGTACAAGTATATGGAAGTGTAGCCTCCTGCTACTCCATCCGTACAACGTCATGTATTATTACATACCTGCTATCTAGTCTACTTACTTAAAAGTATTCGGGATAATAAGAAGTGGAGCATAAAAGCTTGATTTAGGCAATAATTTAGTATGAGTGATCTACAATCTGAAAATATTATAAAACTCGATATAGTAAAGTATATATGACACAAGGTATGGAGAATCATACCTAACATGTCCCTACATACAAGAGTTGGCACATAACGTCAATATATGCTAATATACCATCATCTTTATATAGGTGTACTACAAGTCAAAATATAGTGTTCAACATTTGGGTATCCAAGTCAATAATAACCACGTCATGTGACATTCCTAGAGTGATAAAAAAAGCAAACAAAGCATCCATCAAACAATCCTCACTTCACTCGGGTGCATTGGATTCATGATAACTTGTATGGCACCATCATAAGCTAGAGACTACTTAACATCTCGGTTATAAAAGTCCATGGTAAGATAAACAACATCATACAATCTGGGATCACATCATAGAATCTAAGTGAGCGTCCTCACATACCCCCTCTTTACAAACATACTCATAACCTCCGAGTACCAATGATCCCTTTGCACATGTCTTCATAGTATAACACATCATCCTTCGTCTCCATAGTAGAACACATCATTGTTCTACCCATAAGTTCTCATCATCGAACTTGTACTTGTGGATTATCATCACAACTCTCATCATTGAGTCATCATCATCAAAACATCTCTAGTCGCCAACGTAAGTCATAGAATCCTCTTGTAAAAGTCCAAAAATCATTACGTCAAAGTGTCACGACATCGCTTTACCATTAAAATTGTTCGTCGTGGATCCATAACGTAAAAAAAGCGTCGAACGAACCACCATAGAACACTTCTCAAAGTGTCTGATCATCCTCACCAAAGTTGGCCATGATTGGCCAACTTCCACAGCGATCGATACCGACCTACCTAGAGTGGTTGATGATAAACACTTTGTTTTGACACTTAGCCATTTTGGCTACATGATCGAACCTCTCATCACCCATAAATTTGCCTGGAGCTTTTCCATGTTCATCCCGAAGTAATAGCCCACGTGCCTCATAGAAATAGTGATTGGTGCTGGGCACTTTCCAAGTGTAAATTTTTTTTCTAAGTCCACAATATTTCCGCTTTCATTGACTCGAAGTAGCACTCAGGTGATTATCACTTTAACCCACAGCAGCGCATCAAAATCAATGAAGCATCCTAACCCCGACCTCTTTTGCACATTGCCACCGATTGGTTTTCAAACCCACCAAAGTCACATCATTCTGACCCCAAAACACTTATGACCACTCATGTAGCTTCCCAAGGCTCTAAAGAACATCATACTTTAGTCACATGTGATTTTGATCACTTTAGATCGTCGATCCATCCATATGACCACCACTCAAAAATCACACTCAAACTAATTAAAATACAAGAAAACGACTCCATACAAACATTACATAGCATCCATCATATGCAAACAATATAAACAATATCCAAGAAATTCCATCATCCTAGATCTATCAAAATAACATATGACGGCCGTTATAGTTAATGGTCAAAAACAAACCAAATTCAACATTTATGTTTTTAAAACCATTTTAAAGATGTTATTATTAGATTTAAGATAGAAATCATTTTAACATTTCAATCCATTTAAAAATGTCGTTTTTACAACATGAACTAGAACATTAAAGGGAGAAGTGTAAATCCACTCACCTAGATCAAATCAAACACAAATACTAAGTAAAATCCAAAGCGAACAGTGACCTTATGTTTCCCAATGCTCCCAAATAGTAATCAAGCTAATTCCCTTGCTAATTACCTTTTAATGATGTTATTTGACTAGTTAAAGTAAGGAAAAGGGTTGCTTTTTTGCTAAAGAGGAGACTAATGGAGTTTCTAACTACTTTTGGGAAGTGAAACAATGATAAGATATTGTACCATCAATCGTGCCTCTAACCTCGAAATGGGCTTTTGGGCTAAGCCCAAATCTAACTAGTTACCCTATTAAGCTATTCGAGATTTTTCTAACTTCAAATGGTCATATCTTCTAAATGGTAGATTCGAAAAACTATTATGGTCACTCTGTTAAAAGAAAAACCATAATATCTTTCCTTTGGAGCCAGTTACAACCCCTAATTCGGCTCCAATCAAAAGTTATAGGTCTTAAAAAATTTAGGGTCAAAATCGCCAAATAAAATTACTAAGGGTCAAGAATGTCAATACTCGATATTCCCCAAAGTTATAGCATCATATGATCTAATTTGGATTTAAAATAATATTTTACGATCCTCCGATAAACAAACACTACAAGAAACATTGTCACTAGCAACGACAAATAGCCATCGCTAGCCGACGAGTAAAACCGCCGCTTCTACAAGTGTCGGTCAACAGTTTAGCGACAGCGACGACGTCGTCAACGACGTCGTCGATGATGTTAGCAATGTCTTATGTCGGCAACCCGTCGCTAGCCATCGTCAACCGATGGACACATGTCGACTCATACGACCGTAACGCTTATACCATTAGGTTGTCGCCAGCCGTCGCTAACATGTAACCTCTAAGTTGTCGTAGCCGTCGCTAACATGTAACTTGTAAGCCGTCGCTAGCCGTCGTCCGTCATCGCTAACCTAAAACACTGATTTTGATTTCCAACTTATTTATCAACCATCCAACCACACATCCACATTCATATCTCTATCCACATCATATACAATACATACAAACCCAATTCCAAACAATATAATATCATATATACCACATAATATCATATATATCACGCATAACCAAATTTATATCAAAATATCAACATACACATCAATATTCCAACAAACGAAACAACCATCCCTTCAAATCCACTGGTCTATCAATCAAAACAAATATAAAATATCCACGTATCCATCAATCATCCACAAACAACACGAGTACCAAATCCATCAAATATATACAAACATAATATGTCAAATGTCCATCAACCATCCATCAAAACAATCAAAAAAGGACAAATACCCACTCATCATCCCCATCATCACCTCCCGACCTAGGAAAATGCCCGTGCTTAGCCTTGAACATTGCCATCTGCTCATCTAGCATAACTCTCAGTCCAATCGCCCGCCAATCCAATAACTCTGCTACCTCGAGCTCTCAGCTGTGCAATCTCCTCTTGCTCCTATGATTTCCTATAGCTAGCCTGGGAACTCCTCGCTTGTAAATCAGTTAATAGCTAATTGTAAACAATTTATCTATGATATTAAATAAAATTTATAAATTAGTTAATGAAATAGTTAAACTCAATAAACAATATTACCTCCTCATTGTCGAAACCGTAGTGTCTGTTCCGCATCGTCTTGTCAGTCACGGTATCAAAAATCCTATCCTCCTCCTCCAGGGTCAACTCCTCCCCGCCAGTCTCCTCGAGCACTCGAGCTCGCTCCATGTCAAACTTCTCTTGCGATTAGAAATGGAAATTTGTTAAAAACAATATTTAGTTTATAATTTATGTAATGTCAAATATAAAAAATTAAATAATATTTATCATGATAGCTTTGGATTTGGGGTCAGCCATCGTTATTCGTTTGCTCGATGGCGTGAGTGTGAGTAAAGACCTCCAAATATGTTGGCTCGCTATGCTTCTCCTTCGCCTGAAATTGAATATGATTAAACAATGTTATAAGTATTTTATAATCACAATTTATAAACTTACCAATTCCTCCCGATATTGTTGGAAGGACTTTGATTCGCCGCGGTGTGTGATAGAATTTTTGTTCCTGTTTGCCCAGTTTCGGGCGGCAATTGGCTGTAAATTTAAATATATGATCGACTTAATTAATGCAATTATTATATGAATTTTAAACAAATTATAACATAAATATGAAACTAGAAAATTTACTTTCGCGGTGTCATTCTCCCAAAAAGCTAAAAATCCGTCCAAATATTGTCACTCATCTAATTAGATTTTTTATTCTTTTGTTTTGCTACTTAGAGGGTGTCCCTGTAATTCTTCCTATGCTTCCTATTCTAGTGAATCCTGAATAGATCCTAATCTTGTTCCTCCACAATCACTACAGCCTACACATTGAAATTAAAATAAATTATATACAGTATATTGATTTTCAAAGATTAAATATGTTATTTTCAAATGAATTATAAATTTATACTTACCAACAACTCAGCATATATCGCAACCTTGATATGTTATGGGACATCATCCCACATCAGCCAACAAGCAAACGTCCGCCCTATATATGCCTTCCTGGAAATGACTAAGATGTAATCAGAAGGTTGTAGCTCAAATCCCTTATATGTATTTTCATATGGACATTTAATAAATTTCAAATAATATACATGCACTGAATATTAATGATGTTGCAATAAATTTGATACTTACCTCGATTTCTCAAGAATCATAATCCCCTTTAGGCGCAAATCAGCTACGCAGCTGGCACCCTCGCCAGCAATAGGAGAAGTAGAATGTCGAGATCTCATATGAGACATAATATCTGCTATATATGTATATATCATTTTATATAATGAAAAAACATATCGTCTTATTATTAAAAAACATGCCTAATTTATAATCACATAAAACTTCCAAGAAAACTACAAGAATAGAACAAGATCTCCTAAATACATAGAATATATGAAATAGAATGATACATAGCTCACAACACAATCATCATCATTAATAACAGCGAAAACTTAAAATATAAATTATATAACAAGCATACAAATATCCATCATATATACACCACATCATCAGTAATTAATAATCAATCTTCGTCGTCTTTTGGTTCAGACTCGGTCTCATACTCTATATCGTTTTGTAACGACCCGTAAATTTCAACGGTTTTAATAACGTAATTAGTTGAAATTTTGTGAAAATTTAAACGATAAAAATTTTGAAATATAAATTTGATATTTTGAATGCGTCTAGTTAAACATAGCAACTGGTAAATTTTCATCCGAAAATATGAAAGTTTATTTCGCGCGTAAATTTACTTCAATTTAATCAGTTAAAAAGCAATGAAAATAAAATGTTTGCGAAACCTAAATATTTTTACATAGAAAATTTTTAAATCATCTTCTAAGCAAGACGTCATTTTTCGTTTTTCCAAATTTGGACTTCTACTACTCCATTTATCTTAATTCTGGCAAAAATAGCAGCATTTCTGGTACCGATTATCGACTTTTGATTGGATGATCGTACCACTAATATCTGTATACCATTTTGATCGTCTTATCATGCTGATCTCTGCGGTATATCAACGTCTGTATTTCGGAGTTTGGTACACCGCGAAATCAGTACACTAATAACTGTATCGGTACTCAATTTTTTTTATCTTTTGGTTCAGGGGACCATTGAAATTCACCACATAATTCCAATGGTCTGGTTATTAACGTTATTCTCTGAATTCCACCTCCTGGCTGTTAAAGTTCCCACTTTCAAATTTTTATATTGCCTTTTCGTTTCATATTCTATACTATTCTTGTTTTATAAAATAAGAGAATAGCAGGTTGGCCTTCGTTTTCATTTTTTGATAACCTGACAAACGCATGCAAACGAACCGTTCTTTCCCTCAGCCTCCCTCTTCCCCTCACGGCCTCGTCTTCCCTATGCAAGTGCCACAGCCGAGAAGCATCCCCTCCGCCCACTGCTCGCTCCCGCAGCCACCTCCTCCGCGTTCATCCCCATTCGCCAGCATCCCACCCGAGAGCAACCATCGGCCATTCTCTCCAGCCTGCCGAGCCCTACCTCCATTCGCCTCGTCCACCTCAACATCACCGCCTCCCTCTCTTTCTCTTGTCGATCAAAACCTCCATGCCGAGGCCGCCTATGGCCAATCTTCTGCCGAGACCCCTCTTCTTTTGGCCACCCAAGATATATATAAGGTATCGTATTCAAGTATAAATATACTTTACGGTTACAGTATTTTCAATTTACGTTAATATTTTAGTATAAGTTATATACGATATATTTAAGTATATATATAATCTGTTGTTATATATGAGTGTAATATATCAACTATTATTTATATGTAAATTTATGTAATATTATTTATGTAGGATTATATATATCTATTATTTAGGTGCTGGTATTGTAAAGTATAATGTTGTTGGATATGCATATGAACTACTTGATATAAACGTATAGATATAACAGTTGTTTATATATAACAGTTTGTTCATATTTTTAAGTATATATACCAATTTGATCAGTATATATTATATTGTTGATTTTATTTAATGTATATGTAAGTCACGTATATATCTAATTGTTGTATTTGTTTACAGTCGCTTATATATATATTATACTGTATTTTATAATATACTTGGTGTTATATAGTATTTTATATATATATTTTATGCTATATAATAGAATCTGTTATAAAGTATACCTAGTTATAATGGCTGTATGTTTTGAGAATTATGATTTGTCTGTTATGTATATGAACTTGTATTTGATATGATGTACAATATATATATATATATAATAGTTTGTTATAGTTTAAGTATATATAAATATAACAGTATAGTTTTGTTCGTATAAATTTTATTCTATATGATAGTTTATGTATGTCAGTATTAGTTGTTTACGAAAGTATATATGTGAATATAGTACGTCTGCTGTACTTTCAATACGATATGCTTTGTTCTGCTCTAAATTTTCGTATATAGTGATTTTTTCAATATGATATGTATATTTTTCTAAATTGCCGTATAAGTTTGTTAATACAGTTTTATGTAAAATGTTGTTAGTTTGCTGTGAATGGCTTAGTAATGTATGTATAGATTTTTTTTTATAATATGTTTATTGTTGTTGTATATATATAAAGAGTGATATGTTTAAATATCTACATAAGTATTTATTTCGAATATGATATGTATATATTTTAGTATATGTGTTAAAATTTAAAACAAAAATTTTGAAATACACATATATATTTAAATTTAATATTTTGAATGTAGAATATGATTTTTATACATATAGTTATATACAGTCATATATACAAGTTCACTTTTATCAAATTATCTTCATCAATCCGGTTCTGATCTGATTTGTCTATTCATATTTATCAGCTTTAGTTCGTCATGTCTGCTTTCTTCATCGAATTCGTGCCCATCTCATTCTGCTTTAGAATTTGTAGCTTGCTCTGTTGTCAAACTCTCTATCCTTAAAAGGTGAGCAATCACTCACGATTAATGTTCTTTTATTTATTAAATTTGATTTCAATTGAAACGACAATTGAAATAAGCTGATGTTAGTTATTTGCACTGTTATATATCTTCTATTACCTGTATCAGTCCACCTATGACATCTGACACCATTATTTGCCAATTGAAATATGCTGATGTTAGTTATTTACACTGTTATATATATGCCATTATCTGTAACTGTTCACATGTGACACCTGACACCATTATCTGTTATTTATATTGATGATATATGTCTGTTATATTATTATCATATCTGTTATCGCTCTGCAAGTTCCCTGTTAGTATAGAATTCACTATGGGTTGAAATGATACATACCCGAACGATCTGTAGAATAGGAGAAAATCGTTATGGGTTGAAATGATAAACCCAAGCGATTTTCAATTGAATTGAATTTGGGATTTCGGGTTGAAAAGATATATACCCGAATATAATTTAAACTACGGATTGAAATGATAAATATCTGTATCACTTGACCATAGGATAGAAAATTATATACAGACACCATTGGTCTATATATATAAATATTTGGAAAAATGATTTCTATTGTTTTGAAAAGAAATATATGGTTTTAATAAATATTGATTTTAAAGATTTATTAAAGTTGATTTGAATCAATATAAAAATATGTTTTGAGTATTTATGTAAAATTTATATTTTCAAATATAGAGTTTATAATGTTTCAGGTTGAAAGATAAATTTGAAATTGATTTGGAATTCTTAATTATTTAATAATTATACTTAAATAAGTTCGATTCGAAATCTATTAAATTTGAAATCTTAAGATATGTTTTATAACTTGAATTTGATTAAAAAGTGGCTTAAATGAATATTTCAAACTTATATAAAAGGGATATTTTGTTTATATAAATTTGTAAATTGAAGTTGTATTTAGATGTATTGAAATGATTAAAGAAATATCTTAGAAACAAAATGTAATGAAATTAAATTGAGATATAAATGGAATTATCAAATTTAGTTTTGAAATGTGAATATTTAAACTTTGAAATATATTAAAATTGAAATGGTTTATTTATGGTTCAAATAGGCATTTGAAATCGATAATTTGAAAGGGTTTATTGAGAAACTAAATTGAATTGAGATTGATGATTTGAGATTTAATTAAATTTTAATTTTGGAATTCGAGTTTATGTGAATTGATTTGTGAAATTTGAGGAAGCTATTTTATATAAAGTATTTAAACTATATCTAAAACTATTTATATTTTACTTTATAAATTTTAATATAAATTAATTTAATATAAATCATTTTCAATATAAATTATTTTATTTTAACTTATAACTATTTTATATAAACTATTTTATTTTATAAACTATTTTTCTATATATACAAATTTTAATATCTAAACTGTTTAAGAGGAAAGTGTTAGGATTTCAAAGTGTTATGAATTTCAAGTTTTGATTTCCAAAGTGTTATGATTTTAAAAGACTTATGATTTCGAAAGCAATATAACTTTGGAAAGTGATATTATTTTGGAAATGGATTTATTTGAAGTGAAAGTGATATCGTATTGATATGGTTTTGAAATGGCAATGATATGTCAGTTTTGAAATATAACTATTTTGAAATTTTATTAAATGACCATCAGTGTAATAATACGTAGTTATTAAAGAGACCGGGATCGGATATGAACATACTCTCTGTCGATACCGAAACCACTTTAATAACTAATATACACGGAGTGTTGATCCAGAATGAAGTGGATGGTTTGGTGAACGCGTTGACTGAAGAAAGAGAACGATTTTGGATGACCCCTGACATGACTAAAACAGGAGCCGCGCCGGGCCATTGAGGATCGCCATCTCTAGCGGACACACTTCTTCGATACCTTATCTATTACTTATGTGATTCGATTTGGGTGCACCCATTGATTTGGGAGTGTTGTTTCGCGGTGTTGAGGTAGTAGCTGCTATGCCCAACATCAGTCCAGATCGGGCAACTACTAGTATCCTAGTTGGTATCGCCTCATGTACCTTGTCATACTGATTATCCTATTCACGACCACTACATTTTGGTTTGTACCTTTAGTATATGGATTGCCCTCTAGTGACTTCCGATTTTGGGGAAACTACGGTCTTGTATATGCTCTTGGGAATAAAAATGTGTTAAGGGGGATTATGGTAACGCCTTAACGCTATTTTGATATCGTACTTTACTGATTAGACATTATCTACTTAGCGTACACTATTACATAGTAGATAGTTTAACGGATCCTTAGAGGATGGTTATCCCAAACATCCTTTGAGTTACTTGTATTTCAGTTGATATTTCACTTGAGTTGGATTTATTGATATAAGAATGTTAATCCTGACTCGAGTGTTTTGTGTTTTCTTTACGCTTGGGTCAGACTGAGTGTACCAGTATTCGAGACTCACCTTTGGAGTTGGAGCTTCGCTTGGAGATCCAGCTATCTCTCTAGCTTTCAGATATTCAGTTTATTCCAGTGATGTATTCTGATATTGTATTTATCTATTGTATTCGAGACTTTTGTTGTATCCTGTATAACTCTGTTTTATATATATAGTAGCTTCATGAACTACTATTCTTTTGTTTCCGCTGTATTATTGTTATATTACTCTGTGTTAGTGATCTGTGATTATTTATTTATTGTATATGCAAAGTTTTGCCAAATTTAAATTAAAAATCTATTATTTTGAATTATTCAAGTCTGACATGTGTGGATTATTGTCGATTTGAATGGTCCAAAATAATGGGTCGTTACAAGTGGTATCAGAGCTCTGGTTTTAGGCAAAACTCGGCATATGTAGTGAATTCAATTACAGAATCACGTTCATTCGAGCTTGAATTCCTTCTTCTTTGACTCGGTTTCTTTGAATTTTGGAATGTTCCCTTTGGTTCCAAAGTCCATTCGTGTCTCCCCTATTCGTGTCTTTTTAATTCTGGAGTATCCCATAACTCCACTTCGAATGATCTTTATAATGAGTTGGCGGTCTCGCCAATATTCAAATTGATTTATAAAAAGGGTGAAACTCCTTTACAATAGACATCGATTTACCGGAGATTTCTGTAGCCTCGGTTTACGATGCTATCTATCTTCTGCTATACTTGAATTCTATTTCTTGAGATCGAATATCGATTTACCTCGAAATTCTACATTGATCTTATTCTTGAAGTCACGGTTGATCCGGTTAAGATTACCCATGATTTATATAAACTTATCCATCTTCCTATTTTGTTATTTAATCATCTTATCTTCGTTTCGAACTTATCTTTGAATCAGAATTCTTTTTGATTTGAGTGCATCAAATTTGAATTTACATCCTTGATTTGAAATCCATTTCTGTATCGTCAAGCGAAGAAGTGTATTTGTAAATTTGTATTTAAAATGTTTTATATAGATCAACGCAATCGATAGGATTTCCAAAACACTTGAACAGAACAAACTGACACAATATTATTTTCAAATTTGGTAAATGAAATAAATTTGTTGATTATATTGTAAAAATATAAGTAAAATTTTCTGGAATTTAATAAGTTAATTAAATTGTTTGTTTGAAATGATAATATTTGATTTTCATTTATTGTTCTAAATAAATTTATAAATGCGGTTATAAATTGATTTGGAATTTGAAATGAATTTAATTCAGAAATTTGAGAATTTAGTTTTCGGTGATTTCGAACTTTGGTTTTAAAATTTTAAAGTATATATTATTGAAAGTATTTTCGAATAGAAATCGTTTTCAAAGAATTTTAAAATGTTGAAATCAGTGCCCTTCTCTTTGTCGCTGGAAAATAATTTCGGTGATGGCGGCCGCATCATCGACATTCATTTTCGAGTTTCGAAGTGAAGAAACCATCCTGTAGCTTTGCTACGGTTTTGTTTGGGAAATATTTTAATTTGAATTTCTTAGATATGACTTGATTTATATATATATATATGGGAATATTATTTTAAATTTAATTTGATTTAATATATATAGTATATACATAATTATCTCTAAAGGGTTTGAAATTAAACGAAAATTTAATTCTTAAAATTATGTTTAGGGATGTTTTCAATTATAAATAAAGCTAAATTTTGGATAAATATTTAAACTTGAAATAATTGAATTTGAAAATTCACTTGTATAATACTCGATTGCATTCAATATAACTTACCTAAATTTCTCAAAAAGTTAATAATGTAATTGGATAATATATAATATAAAATGATTTTATAAAAAAATTGAGTGTTTATAATAAATATTATACACTTAGATTTTAATTATAAAAAAATGCTAATAAAGATGATAGAATAATAAGTTAATTGACTGAGATAAATATAGTAAATTTTGTTCAGAAAGAATTAACAAATTGAATTGAATCAGCTTAATGAAATACCTTGAATTAAGATCAATTTTTGAATATTAATTGATTTAAAATGAAATTTATATGATTAGAATTAACAGTTGAACTAACAAAAATTTAAATCAAATGACTATTTATTGATTTAAAATAAATGGATTTAAACAAATTGAAAAATATAAATTAATTTAAATTGAAATTTATATGGTTTAAATTGATTTATATGGTTTAAATATATGTAATAAGATATATTTAGTGGAACAAATTTAATAATAATTTGGAATAAAGAAGAATTAAATTTGTTGAATAAAATATGATTGTAATAAATGACTATTCAAGTTTATGATTTTAGAAACTGGTAATAAAGGATAATTGGATAATAAAACAATAAATAAATGAGATAAATAAAATTTTGTTTTGAAGAAATCATTTGGTATCAAATATTAATAAATTGGAATTAAATCAACTTATTGAAATACCCCGAATTTTAAATCAAATATTGAGTATTAATTAAGGTAAATTGAAATTTATACGGTTTAAACTAATTGATTTATTTTGTTTTCAATCTGTTTTCTTTCTGGTTATTTCTATTCTCCTACCTCCTTCCTTTTCGGGGACGAAAAGTTTTGAGTGGGGGAGAGTGTAACGACCCGTAAATTTCAACGGTTTTAATAACGTAATTAGTTGAAATTTTAAACGATAAAAATTTTGAAATATAAATTTGATATTTTGAATGCGTCTAGTTAAACATAGCAACTGGTAAATTTTCGTCCGAAAATATGAAAGTTTATTTCACGCGTAAATTTACTTCAATTTAATCAGTTAAAAAGCAATGAAAATAAAATGTTTGCGAAACCTAAATATTTTTACATAGAAAAATTTTAAATCATCTTCTGAGCAAGACGTCATTTTTTGTTTTTCCAAATTTGGACTTCTACTACTCCGTTTATCTTAATTCTGGCAAAAATAACAGCATTTCTAGTACCGATTATCGACTTTTGATTGGATGATCGTACCACTAATATTTGTATACCATTTTGATCGTCTTATCATGCTGATCTCTGTGGTATATCAACGTCTGTATTTCGGAGTTTGGTACACCGCGAAATCAGTACACCAATAACTGTATCGGTACTCAATTTTTTTTTATCTTTTGGTTCGGGGGACCATTGAAATTCACCACATAATTCCAATGGTCTGGTTATTAACGTTATTCTCTGAATTCCACCTCCTGACTGTTAAAGTTCCCACTTTTAAATTTTTATATTGCCTTTTCATTTCATATTCTATACTATTCTTGTTTTATAAAATAAGAGAATAGCAGGTTGGCCTTCGTTTTCATTTTTTGACAACCTGACAAACGCATGCAAACGAGCCGTTCTTTCCCACAGCCTCCCTCTTCCCCTTACGTCCTTGTCTTCCCTACGCAAGTGCCACAGCCGAGAAGCATCCCCTCCGCCCACTGCTCGCTCCCGCAGCCACCTCCTCCGCGTTCATCCCCATTCGCCAGCATCCCACCCGAGAGCAACCATCGGCCATTCTCTCCAATCTACTAAGCCCTACCTTCATTCGCCTCGTCCACCTCAACATCACCGCCTCCCTCTCTTTCTCTTGTCGATCAAAAACTCCATGCCGAGGCCGCCTATGGCCAATCTTCTGCCGAGACCCCTCTTCTTTTGGCCACCCAAGATATATATAAGGTATCGTATTTAAGTATAAATATACTTTACGGTTACAGTATTTTCAATTTACGTTAATATTTTAGTATAAGTTATATACGATATATTTAAGTATATATATAATCTGTTGTTATATATGAGTGTAATATATCAACTATTATTTATATGTAAATTTATGTAATATTATTTATGCAGGATTATATATATCTATTATTTAGGTGCTGGTATTGTAAAGTACAAAGTTGTTGGATATGCATATGAACTACTTGATATAAACGTATAGATATAACAGTTGTTTATATATAACAGTTTGTTCATATTTTTAAGTATATATACCAATTTGATCAGTATATATTATATTGTTGATTTTATTTAATGTATATTTAAGTCACGTATATATCTAATTGTTGTATTTGTTTACAGTCGCTTATATATATATTATACTGTATTTTATAATATACTTGGTGTTATATAGTATTTTATATATATTTTTTATGCTATATAATAGAATCTGTTATAAAGTATACCTAGTTATAATGGCTGTATGTTTTGAGAATTATGATTTTTCTGTTATGTATATGAACTTGTATTTGATATGATGTACAATATATATATATATAATAGTTTGTTATAGTTTAAGTATATATAAATATAACAGTATAGTTTTGTTCGTATAAATTTTATTCTATATGATAATTTATGTATGTCAGTATTAGTTGTTTATGAAAGTATATATGTGAATATAGTATGTCTGTTGTACTTTCAATACGATATGCTTTGTTCTGCTCTAAATTTTCGTATATAGTGATTTTTTCAATATGATATGTATATTTTTCTAAATTGCCGTATAAGTTTGTTAATACAGTTTTATGTAAAATGTTGTTAGTTTGCTGTGAATGGCTTAGTAATGTATGTATAGATTTTTTTTATCATAAGTTTATTGTTGTTGTATATATATAAAGAGTGATATGTTTAAATATCTACATAAGTATTTATTTCGAATATGATATGTATATATTTTAGTATATGTGTTAAAATTTAAAACAACAATTTTGAAATACATGTATATATTTAAATTTAATATTTTGAATGTAGAATATGATTTTTATACATATAGTTATATACAGTCATATATACAAGTTCACTTTTATCAAATTATCTTCATCAATCCGGTTCTGATCTGATTTGTCTATTCCTATTTATCAGCTTTAGTTCGTCATGTCTGCTTTCTTCATCGAATTCGTGCCCATCTCATTCTGCTTTAGAATTTGTAGCTTGCTCTGTTGTCAAACTCTCTAGCCTCGAAAGGTGAGCAATCACTCACGATTAATGTTCTTTTATTTATTAAATTTGATTTCAATTGAAACGACAATTGAAATAAGCTGATGTTAGTTATTTACACTGTTATATATCTGCTATTACCTGTATCAGTTCACCTGTGACATCTGACACCATTATTTGCCAATTGAAATATGCTGATGTTAGTTATTTACACTGTTATATATATGCCATTATCTGTAACTGTTCACATGTGACACCTGACACCATTATCTGTTATTTATATTGATGATATATGTCTGTTATATTATTATCATATCTGTTATCGCTCTGCAAGTTCCCTGTTAGTATAGAATTCACTATGGGTTGAAATGATACATACCCGAACGATCTGTAGAATAGGAGAAAATCGTTATGGGTTGAAATGATAAACCCAAGCGATTTTCAATTGAATTGAATTTGGGATTTCGGGTTGAAAAGATATATACTCGAATATAATTTAAACTACGGATTGAAATGATAAATATCTGTATCACTTGACCATAGGATAGAAAATTATATACAGACACCATTGGTCTATATATATAAATATTTGGAAAAATGATTTCTATTGTTTTGAAAAGAAATATATGGTTTTAATAAATATTGATTTTAAAGATTTATTAAAGTTGATTTGAATCAATATAAAAATATGTTTTGAGTATTTATGTAAAATTTATATTTTCAAATATAGAGTTTATAATGTTTCAGGTTGAAAGATAAATTTGAAATTGATTTGGAATTCTTAATTATTTAATAATTATACTTAAATAAGTTCGATTCGAAATCTATTAAATTTGAAATCTTAAGATATGTTTTATAACTTGAATTTGATTAAAAAGTGGCTTAAATGAATATTTCAAACTTATATAAAAGGGATATTTTGTTTATATAAATTTGTAAATTGAAGTTGTATTTAGATGTATTGAAATGATTAAAGAAATATCTTAGAAACAAAATGTAATGAAATTAAATTGAGATATAAATGGAATTATCAAATTTAGTTTTGAAATGTGAATATTTAAACTTTGAAATATATTAAAATTGAAATGGTTTATTTATGGTTCAAATAGGCATTTGAAATCGATAATTTGAAAGGGTTTATTGAGAAACTAAATTGAATTGAGATTGATGATTTGAGATTTAATTAAATTTTAATTTTGGAATTCGAGTTTATGTGAATTGATTTGTGAAATTTGAGGAAGCTATTTTATATAAAGTATTTAAACTATATCTAAAACTATTTATATTTTACTTTATAAATTTTAATATAAATTAATTTAATATAAATCATTTTCAATATAAATTATTTTATTTTAACTTATAACTATTTTATATAAACTATTTTATTTTATAAACTATTTTTCTATATATACAAATTTTAATATCTAAACTGTTTAAGAGGAAAGTGTTAGGATTTCAAAGTGTTATGAATTTCAAGTTTTGATTTCCAAAGTGTTATGATTTTAAAAGACTTATGATTTCGAAAGCAATATAACTTTGGAAAGTGATATTATTTTGGAAATGGATTTATTTGAAGTGAAAGTGATATCGTATTGATATGGTTTTGAAATGGCAATGATATGTCGGTTTTGAAATATAACTATTTTGAAATTTTATTAAATGACCATCGGTGTAATAATACGTAGTTATTAAAGAGACCGGGATCGGATATGGACATACTCTTTGTTGATACCGAAACCACTTTAATAACTAATATACGTGGAGTGTTGATCCAGAATGAAGTGGATGGTTTGGTGAACGCGTTGACTGAAGAAAGAGAACGATTTTGGATGACCCCTGACATAACTAAAACAGGAGCCGCGCCGGGCCATTGAGGATCGCCATCTCTAGCGGACACACTTCTTCGATACCTTATCTATTACTTATGTGATTCGATTTGGGTGCACCCCTTGATTTGGGAGTGTTGTTTCGCGGTGTTGGGGTAGTAGCTGCTATGCCCAACATCAGTCCGGATCAGGCAACTACTAGTATCCTAGTTGGTATCGCCTCATGTACCTTGTCATACTGATTATCCTATTCGCGACCACTACGTTTTGGTTTGTACCTTTAGTATATGGATTGCCCTCTAGTGACTTCCGGTTTTGGGGAAACTACGGTCTTGTATATGCTCTTGGGAATAAAAATGTGTTAAGGGGGATTATGGTAACGCCTTAACGCTATTTTGATATCGTACTTTACTGATTAGACATTATCTACTTAGCGTACACTATTACATAGTAGATAGTTTAACGGATCATTAGAGGATGGTTATCCCAAACATCCTTTGAGTTACTTGTATTTCAGTTGATATTTCACTTGAGTTGGATTTATTGATATAAGAATGTTAATCCTGACTCGAGTGTTTTGTGTTTTCTTTACGCTCGGGTCAGACTGAGTGTACCAGTATTCGAGACTCACCTTTGGAGTTGGAGCTTCGCTTGGAGATCCAGCTATCTCTCTAACTTTCAGATATTCAGTTTATTCCACTGATGTATTCTGATATTGTATTTGTCTATTGTATTCGAGACTTTTGTTGTATCCTGTAAAACTCTGTTTTATATATATAGTAGCTTCATGAACTACTATTCTTTTGTTTCCGCTGCATTATTGTTATATTACTCTGTGTCTGTGATCTGTGATTATTTATTTATTGTATATGCAAAGTTTTGACAAATTTAAATTAAAAATCTATTATTTTGAATTATTCAAGTCTGACATGTGTGGATTATTGTCGATTTGAATGGTCCAAAATAGTGGGTCGTTACAAGTGGTATAAGAGCTCTGGTTTTAGGCAAAACTCGGCATATGTAGTGAATTCAATTACAGAATCACGTTCATTCGAGCTTGAATTCCTTCTTCTTTGACTCGGTTTCTTTGAATTTTGGAACGTTCCCTTCGGTTCCAAAGTCCATTCGTGTCTTCCCTATTCGTGTCTTTTTAATTCTGGAGTATCCTATAACTCCACTTCGAATGATCTTTATAATGAGTTGGCGGTCTCGCCAATCTTCAAATTGATTTATAAAAAGGGTGAAACTCTTTTACAATAGACATCGATTTACCGGAGATTTCTGTAGCCTCGGTTTACGATGCTATCTATCTTCTGCTATACTTGAATTCTATTTCTTGAGATCGAATATCGATTTACCTCGAAATTCTACATTGATCTTATTCTTGAAGTCATGGTTGATCCGGTTAAGATTACCCATGATTTATATAAACTTATCCATCTTCCTATTTTGTTATTTAATCATCTTATCTTCGTTTCGAACTTATCTTTGAATCAGAATTCTTTTTGATTTGAGTGCATCAAATTTGAATCTACATCCTTGATTTGAAATCCATTTATGTATCGTCAAGAGAAGAAGTGTATTTGTAAATTTGTATTTAAAATGTTTTATATAGATCAACGCAATCGATAGGATTTCCAAAACACTTGAACAGAACAAACTGACACAATATTATTTTCAAATTTGGTAATTGAAATAAATTTGTTGATTATATTGTAAAAATATAAGTAAAATTTTCTGGAATTTAATAAGTTAATTAAATTGTTTGTTTGAAATGATAATATTTGATTTTCATTTATTGTTCTAAATAAATTTATAAATGCGGTTATAAATTGATTTGGAATTTGAAATGAATTTAATTCAGAAATTTGAGAATTTAGTTTCCAGTGATTTCGAACTTTGGTTTTAAAATTTTAAAGTATATATTATTGATAGTATTTTCGAATAGAAATCGTTTTCAAAGAATTTTAAAATGTTGAAATCAGTGCTCTTCTCTTTGTCGCTGGAAAATAATTTCGGTGATGGCGGCCGCATCATCGACATTCATTTTCGAGTTTCGAAGTGAAGAAACCATCCTGTAGCTTTGCTACGGTTTTGTTTGGGAAATATTTTAATTTGAATTTCTTAGATATGACTTGATTTATATATATATATATATATATATGGGAATATTATTTTAAATTTAATTTGATTTAATATATATAGTATATACATAATTATCTCTAAAGGGTTTGAAATTAAACGGAAATTTAATTCTTAAAATTATGTTTAGGGATGTTTTCAATTATAAATAAAGCTAAATTTTGGATAAATATTTAAACTTGAAATAATTGAATTTGAAAATTCACTTGTATAATACTCGATTGCATTCAATATAACTTACCTAAATTTCTCAAAAAGTTAATAATGTAATTGGATAATATACAATATAAAATGATTTTATAAAAAAATTGAGTGTTTATAATAAATATTATACACTTAGATTTTAATTATAAAAAAATGCTAATAAAGTTGATAGAATAATAAGTTAATTGACTGAGATAAATAAAGTAAATTTTATTCAGAAAGAATTAAAAAATTGAATTGAATCAGCTTAATGAAATACCTTGAATTAAGATCAATTTTTGAATATTAATTGATTTAAACTGAAATTTATATGATTATAATTAACAGTTGAACTAACAAAAATTTAAATCAAATGACTATTTATTGATTTAAAATAAATGGATTTAAACAAATTGAAAAATATAAATTAATTTAAATTGAAATTTATATGGTTTAAATTGATTTATATGGTTTAAATATATGTAATAAGATATATTTAGTGGAACAAATTTAATAATAATTTGGAATAAAGAAGAATTAAATTTGTTGAATAAAATATGATTGTAATAAATGACTATTTAAGTTTATGATTTTAGAAACTGGTAATAAAGGATAATTGGATAATAAAACAATAAATAAATGAGATAAATAAAATTTTGTTTTGAAGAAATCTTTTGGTATCAAATATTAATAAATTGGAATTAAATCAACTTATTGAAATACCCCGAATTTTAAATCAAATATTGAGTATTAATTAAGGTAAATTGAAATTTATACGGTTTAAACTAATTGATTTATTTTGTTTTCAATCTGTTTTCTTTCTGGTTGTTTCTATTCTCCTACCTCCTTCCTTTTCGGGGACGAAAAGTTTTGAGTGGGGGAGAGTGTAACGACCCGTAAATTTCAATGGTTTTAATAACGTAATTAGTTGAAATTTTAAACGATAAAATTTTTGAAATATAAATTTGATATTTGGAATGCGTCTAGTTAAACATAGCAACTGGTAAATTTTCATCCGAAAATATGAAAGTTTATTTCGCGCGTAAATTTACTTCAATTTAATCAGTTAAAAAGCAATGAAAATAAAATGTTTGTGAAACCTAAATATTTTTACATAGAAAAATTTTAAATCATCTTCTGAGCAAGACGTCATTTTTCGTTTTTCCAAATTTGGACTTCTACTACTCCGTTTATCTTAATTCTGGCAAAAATAGCAGCATTTCTGGTACCGATTATCGACTTTTGATTGGATGATCGTACCACTAATATCTGTATACCATTTTGATCGTCTTATCATGCTGATCTCTGCGGTATATCAACGTCTGTATTTCGGAGTTTGGTACACCGCGAAATCAGTACACTAATAACTGTATCGGTACTCAATTTTTTTTTATCTTTTGGTTCAGGGGACCATTGAAATTCACCACATAATTCCAATGGTCTGGTTATTAACGTTATTCTCTGAATTCCACCTCCTGGCTGTTAAAGTTCCCACTTTCAAATTTTTATATTGCCTTTCCGTTTCATATTCTATACTATTCTTGTTTTATAAAATAAGAGAATAGCAGGTTGGCCTTCGTTTTCATTTTTTGATAACCTGACAAACGCATGCAAACGAACCGTTCTTTCCCTCAGCCTCCCTCTTCCCCTCACGGCCTCGTCTTCCCTACGCAAGTGCCACAGCCGAGAAGCATCCCCTCCGCCCACTGCTCGCTCCCGCAGCCACCTCCTCCGCGTTCATCCCCATTCGCCAGCATCCCACCCGAGAGCAACCATCGGCCATTCTCTCCAGCCTGCCGAGCCCTACCTCCATTCGCCTCGTCCACCTCAACATCACCGCCTCCCTCTCTTTCTCTTGTCGATCAAAACCTCCATGCCGAGGCCGCCTATGGCCAATCTTCTGCCGAGACCCCTCTTCTTTTGGCCACCCAAGATATATATAAGGTATCGTATTTAAGTATAAATATACTTTACGGTTACAGTATTTTAAATTTACGTTAATATTTTAGTATAAGTTATATACGATATATTTAAGTATATATATAATCTGTTGTTATATATGAGTGTAATATATCAACTATTATTTATATGTAAATTTATGTAATATTATTTATGTAGGATTATATATATCTATTATTTAGGTGTTGGTATTGTAAAGTATAAAGTTGTTGGATATGCATATGAACTACTTGATATAAACGTATAGATATAACAGTTGTTTATATATAACAGTTTGTTCATATTTTTAAGTATATATACCAATTTGATTAGTATATATTATATTGTTGATTTTATTTAATGTATATGTAAGTCACGTATATATCTAATTGTTGTATTTGTTTACAGTCGCTTATATATATATTATACTGTATTTTATAATATACTTGGTGTTATATAGTATTATATATATATATTTTATGCTATATAATAGAATCTGTTATAAAGTATACCTAGTTATAATGGCTGTATGTTTTGAGAATTATGATTTGTCTGTTATGTATATGAACTTGTATTTGATATGATGTACAATATATATATATAATAGTTTGTTATAGTTTAAGTATATATAAATATAACAGTATAGTTTTGTTCGTATAAATTTTATTCTATATGATAGTTTATGTATGTCAGTATTAGTTGTTTATGAAAGTATATATGTGAATATAGTATGTCTGATGTACTTTCAATACGATATGCTTTGTTCTGCTCTAAATTTTCATATATAGTGATTTTTTCAATATGATATGTATATTTTTCTAAATTGCCGTATAAGTTTGTTAATGCAGTTTTATGTAAAATGTTGTTAGTTTGCTGTGAATGGCTTAGTAATGTATGTATAGATTTTTTTTTATCATAAGTTTATTGTTGTTGTATATATATAAAGAGTGATATGTTTAAATATCTACATAAGTATTTATTTCGAATATGATATGTATATATTTTAGTATATGTGTTAAAATTTAAAACAACAATTTTGAAATACACGTATATATTTAAATTTAATATTTTGAATGTAGAATATGATTTTTATACATATAGTTATATACAGTCATATATACAAGTCCACTTTTATCAAATTATCTTCATCAATCCGGTTCTGATCTGATTTGTCTATTCATATTTATCAGCTTTAGTTCGTCATGTCTGCTTTCTTCATCGAATTCGTGCCCATCTCATTCTGATTTAGAATTTGTAGCTTGCTCTGTTGTCAAACTCTCTAGCCTCGAAAGGTGAGCAATCACTCACGATTAATGTTCTTTTATTTATTAAATTTGATTTCAATTGAAACGATAATTGAAATAAGCTGATGTTAGTTATTTACACTGTTATATATCTGCTATTACCTGTATCAGTTCACCTGTGACATCTGACACCATTATTTGCCAATTGAAATATGCTGATGTTAGTTATTTACACTGTTATATATATGCCATTATCTGTAACTGTTCACATGTGACACCTGACACCATTATCTGTTATTTATGTTGATGATATATGTCTATTATATTATTATCATATCTGTTATCACTCTGCAAGTTCCCTGTTAGTATAGAATTCACTATGGGTTGAAATGATACATACCCGAACGATCTGTAGAATAGGAGAAAATCGTTATGGGTTGAAATGATAAACCCAAGCGATTTTCAATTGAATTGAATTTGGGATTTCGGGTTGAAAAGATATATACCCGAATATAATTTAAACTACGGATTGAAATGATAAATATCTGTATCACTTGACCATAGGATAGAAAATTATATACAGACACCATTGGTCTATATATATAAATATTTGGAAAAATGATTTCTATTGTTTTGAAAAGAAATACATGGTTTTAATAAATATTGATTTTAAAGATTTATTAAAGTTGATTTGAATCAATATAAAAATATGTTTTGAGTATTTATGTAAAATTTATATTTTCAAATATAGAGTTTATAATGTTTCAGGTTGAAAGATAAATTTGAAATTGATTTGGAATTCTTAATTATTTAATAATTATACTTAAATAAGTTCGATTCGAAATCTATTAAATTTGAAATCTTAAGATATGTTTTATAACTTGAATTTGATTAAAAAGTGGCTTAAATGAATATTTCAAACTTATATAAAAGGGATATTTTGTTTATATAAATTTGTAAATTGAAGTTGTATTTAGATGTATTGAAATGATTAAAGAAATATCTTAGAAACAAAATGTAATGAAATTAAATTGAGATATAAATGGAATTATCAAATTTAGTTTTGAAATGTGAATATTTAAACTTTGAAATATATTAAAATTGAAATGGTTTATTTATGGTTCAAATAGGCATTTGAAATCGATAATTTGAAAGGGTTTATTGAGAAACTAAATTGAATTGAGATTGATGATTTGAGATTTAATTAAATTTTAATTTTGGAATTCGAGTTTATGTGAATTGATTTGTGAAATTTGAGGAAGCTATTTTATATAAAGTATTTAAACTATATCTAAAACTATTTATATTTTACTTTATAAATTTTAATATAAATTAATTTAGTATAAATCATTTTCAATCTAAATTATTTTATTTTAACTTATAACTATTTTATATAAACTATTTTATTTTATAAACTATTTTTCTATATATACAAATTTTAATATCTAAATTGTTTAAGAGGAAAGTGTTAGGATTTCAAAGTGTTATGAATTTCAAGTTTTGATTTCCAAAGTGTTATGATTTTAAAAGACTAATGATTTCGAAAGCAATATAACTTTGGAAAGTGATATTATTTTGGAAATGGATTTATTTGAAGTGAAAGTGATATCGTATTGATATGGTTTTGAAATGGCAATGATATGTCGGTTTTGAAATATAACTATTTTGAAATTTTATTAAATGACCATCGGTGTAATAATACGTAGTTATTAAAGAGACCGGGATCGGATATGGACATACTCTCTGTCGATACCGAAACCACTTTAATAACTAATATACGCGGAGTGTTGATCCAGAATGAAGTGGATGGTTTGGTGAACGTGTTGACTGAAGAAAGAGAACGATTTTGGATGACCCCTGACATGACTAAAACAGGAGCCGCGCCGGGCCATTGAGGATCGCCATCTCTAGCGGACACACTTCTTCGATACCTTATCTATTACTGATGTGATTCGATTTGGGTGCACCCCTTGATTTGGGAGTGTCGTTTCGCGGTGTTGGGGTAGTAGCTGCTATGCCCAACATCAGTCCGGATCAGGCAACTACTAGTATCCTAGTTGGTATCGCCTCATGTACCTTGTCATACTGATTATCCTATTCGCGACCACTACATTTTGGTTTGTACCTTTAGTATATGGATTGCCCTCTGGTGACTTCCGGTTTTGGGGAAACTACGGTCTTGTATATGCTCTTGGGAATAAAAATGTGTTAAGGGGGATTATGGTAATGCCTTAACGCTATTTTGATATCGTACTTTACTGATTAGACATTATCTACTTAGCGTACACTATTACATAGTAGATAGTTTAACGGATCCTTAGAGGATGGTTATCCCAAACATCCTTTGAGTTACTTGTATTTCAGTTGATATTTCACTTGAGTTGGATTTATTGATATAAGAATGTTAATCCTGACTCGAGTGTTTTGTGTTTTCTTTACGCTCGGGTCAGACTGAGTGTACCAGTATTCGAGACTCACCTTTGGAGTTGGAGCTTCGCTTGGAGATCCAGCTATCTCTCCAGCTTTCAGATATTCAGTTTATTCCAGTGATGTATTCTGATTTTTTATTTGTCTATTGTATTCGAGACTTCTGTTGTATCCTGTATAACTCTGTTTTATATATATAGTAGCTTCATGAACTACTATTCTTTTGTTTCCGCTGCATTATTGTTATATTACTCTGTGTCTGTGATCTGTGATTATTTATTTATTGTATATGCAAAGTTTTGCCAAATTTAAATTAACAATCTATTATTTTGAATTATTCAAGTCTGACATGTGTGGATTATTGTCGATTTGAATGGTCCAAAATAGTGGGTCGTTACACGTTTCCCTCTGTACTCTCAAATTCTTCTATTAGAACATTTAATTCATCGTTCAAAGGCCCTAAATCAGTATGCCCATCAGTTATTATGATTTCATTACTTGGCTCAAAATTTGCTTGATAAGCTGCTTCGTCTGGAATATTATTTCCATCAAACGTAAATCTTGCCTTTGTTTTATGAACAGCCAACCAATTTGCTTTATCTCTTTTTATGGATGGATACGGAGCATAATAAACTTATAATGATTGTTTGGTTAATACGAAAGGATCATACTTATAGTAATTCGAGTTGTGTTTTATTTCAATAGGCTTATAATCTTTGTGTACGTTGATTGTAGAACCTAAAACATTACCGAACCAGTTGCATTTAAATAAAAATACTTTTTCTTCAAGTCATATAAAATATGTCAACTCTAAAACCTTTGTTAAGATGCCTTAAAAATCTTTTACATGCTCATTTGGATCATTACTACCTTTGGAAAATACACCGCTGTTATAGGTTAAATTTTTAGCACCATATTCCTTGGTGTTGAATTTAAATCCATTGATGAAGAATATTGGATAAGTCTTGACATTTCTTTTTGTTCTTAGCGCAAGATGTTTCAATCCTTCATCGCTGACACAATTTCTTGGATCATAAATGTAGTTCAAAAACTATTTAGCAAATCTTTACTCAGATCACCATATGGATGTTGTGATTCGTAAATACTGTAAATTCATATATCGAGAATTTTGAATCTTTAAGTATAACTGAAATAAGTGTGAATTACGAAATTCATATATCGAGAATTATTATTTAATACTACCTGATAAATGTGCAACTTCAATGCAATTGCGAAAAACATATGTGTGCGCAACATTATATATAATTTATATTGCCTAACCATAATTCCACACATTTTCCAACAGATCGACCATGTTGTCTAAAACTAGGTAACATTGTTTGAGAAGATTCTTGTTCAATAACCTCGTCATTACAAAGAACACTTAAAAATGATAAGTTCACATGGTCACTGAAATAATGAGAAAAAAAGAAGGAAGCTTCTTCTTCAAGATATGATTTGCAAATCGAACCTTCAACTCGTGCTTTCTTTCTAACTTTTTGCTTCAGATGATTCAAATACCTATTACAAAATTAAATTAAATTTAAATTTGAATTTTAAATCAAAATAAATATTATGGATATTCAATACTACCTCTTAAATGGATACATCCATCTATATTGCACAAGACCTCAAAGAAGTGATTCGGATGGAAGATGAACAGGTAAATGCTTCATTACATTAAAGAATCCTGGAGGAAATATCTTCTCTAGCTTGCAGAGCAGTATAGGGATATTATTTTCAAGTTTACATATATGATCCACTTTTAACGTCGTCGAACAAAGCTCTTTATAAAACAACCTTAATTCTGTTATAACACTATATATTTTTATGGGTAACAGTTCTTTGAAAACCACAGGTAATAAACTTTCAATCATGATATGGCAATCATGACTTTTCATCCTACTCAGATTATTATTATTAAAGTCAACATATCTACAGAGATTAGAAGAAATCTCATCAGGACATCTTAGTCCTTCAACCCACTTCAGCACGAGTTTACTTGCTTGTTGTCTAGCTTATAGCATGCTTTAGGTTTTTTTACTATCATTAGGCTTCATATGAAGTTCGGGGCATTTACATAAATGTTCTATATCACGTCTTGAATTCAGATTATCCTTAGTTTTCCCATTAACATTTAAAATTGTATTAAACATATTTTTTTCGTTGTGCATCACGTCGATATTATGTCGAAGTAGGAGATCTTCCCAATAAGATAACTCTCAAAATATACTTTGCTCGCACCAATTATGAATCGTCGATTTACCTGAAATTTCAATTTATACCCCAGTTTCATGTATCTTTGGATAATCCTTTACAAGTTCATATGTTCCTTCGCTTGACCAAATCGTTGGTGATTGCATAGTCTCTACTCCGTTAGTTGTAAAGTTTTTTCCATCTCATCTAAAAAGATGATTAATATGGAGAATACACCGATGACAATCAAATCACAAAATTTTCTTCCCATGCTTTAAAGAAAATGCTCGTGTTTCTTCCATGCAATAAGGACAAGCTAAACGATCGGTCGTACTCCAACCTGAAAGCATTGCATACGCGGGAAAATCACCAATAGTCTATAACAAAGATGCAAACATACGAAAATCCTTTTTTTAGAAACATTCACACCATAATGTTTTCAACTCTTTAATCAATGGTTGCAAATAAACATCGATTACTTGTGTCGAATCATGAAGACTAGGGATGACAGTAGTGAGAAACATATATGGAGCTTTCATACACATCCACGGAGGTAAATTATAAGGTGTAATGATAATAGGCCAGGATGAATATTTACTACCAAATTGAGAGAATGGTGAAAATCTATCCTACATAAAGCAAGTCTAACACTACAACTCTCTGCAGCAAACGCAGGATAAGTCTTATCCAAATGTTTCCATGCTTCTCCATTGGATGGATGTGTTAAAGTTCCTTCTTCCTGTGTTCTCACACTGTGCCAACATATATGACATGTCGTAGCAGAAGATACATATAACTTTTGAAGTCTAGGAGTGATGGATAAATAATGCACTCTCTTATATGGAACTTTCTTTCCTTTCTTTTTTCTTGGTTTGTATCTTTCCTCATTACATATTCTACATTCTAAGGTTAATGTCATCTTTCTAGTACAACATGCAACCTTTTATACATGTATCTATCTTTCGGTATGGCAGACCAAAAGCGGACATAAGTTTTTTCACTTTATAATGACTATCGCACTTCAAATTATTGGGTGGCATATGTTGTTTTGCAGCTTGTACAGCTATTGTAAATCCAGCTTCTGTAAAGTTGAATTTTGATTTCATAGTTACGTATTCGGCAGATACTGGTAATTCGGTTCCGTTTTTATAACTATACCACAATGGCCTCCTAGCAGCATCCAATAAATCATAGATTCATTTAGCTTCCACACTCGGTTCTTCTTCAACATTTACGTCTTCATCGTCAGCTTAAATGGTAGGGAACATTATTTGTGCTGCATCTTCCGCTATATCTTCTATTGGATTCATCATATTCACCTCGTCCTCTAACACTACGGGATTAGACACAATAAGCTCTCCATGATGTTTCCAAAAGCAATAGTTTGGCACGAAACTAGATTGAATCAAATATACTATAACTATATCCAGCTTCCAATGTTTCAAATGTTTGCATTATTACAAAGGCAATGAATATCTACGTTATTTCTACTATTCGATTTAGTGAATCGTATAAATTAAAGTACACCATTCCAGAAATGTTCCTTCACTAAATCTTTCATACCAGTTCGGTATTCATACATCCAAGTACGATCGAGAAAATGACTGAACATTTTTCCTAATTTAAAAATATATGTTAGAAATTTCGACAGCACTTCACTTCTTTGTCTTGTATGCATAACTTTGCATCAAATGGGTGTGTTTTTGTTATGTTTTCTAAAATAAATTAATACCTTTTAGGACTAAAGACTTTAATTTGGTGTTGTTGTATTTGTTAAAATAATATTTAACCATTATTTTCAAATAAACATTATTTTTTAATTTTTCCAAATCGATTTTAATACACTATTTGTTTCGAAATAAATTTATTATATAAAACTACTTTAAAAAATAAAAAAATTACTATTTTAACAACTATAAACTAAATTTTAAATCATATTTTATAATTCATTCAACTATTTAAATATTTATTAACCAAATTTTAAAATTTAAAACATATTTTATAATCCATTTAACTACTTAAATTTTTAATTTAACTATTTTGTGAACTAAAATTTGAAGTTTATTTTATAATTACCACTAACACTTAATGTTAGAAATTTCGGCAGCACTTTACTTCTTTGTCTTGTACGCATAACTTTGCATCAAAGATGTGTGTTGTTGTTTTGTTTTCTAAAATAAATTAAAGCCTTTTGGGACTAAATGCTTTAATTTGTTGTTGTTATATTTGTTAAAATAATATTTAACCATTATTTTAAAATAAACATTATTTTTTCTTAATTTTTACAAATCAATTTTAATACGCTATTTGTTTCAATAAATTTATTATGTAAAACAGGTTCCGAAAATACACAGATTACTATTTTAACAACTACAAATTAAATTTTAAACCATATTTTATAATTCATTCAACTTTTTAAATATTTTTTAACCAAACTTTAAATTTAAAAACATACTTTATAATTCATTTAACTACTTAAATTTTTAATTTAACTATTTTGGGAATTAAAATTTGAAGTTTATTTTATAATTACCACTAACACCTATAATTAACATTAATTAATTATGTTTTACCGTAATCTATATATTTAACATATTCACTATTCAACCATACATATTAGCGCTAAAATTAATCTAAACTATAACAAACAATCGTTTACACCAAACAACATACACATTAGTCGACAATTATAAATTATTTTTTGGATTTTAATTCAAATTAAACAATAATAAAAAATTTCAAACGATTTCAAACTCATAGTCAAGTAATACACTATTATCACTAACTAATACATAATAATCAACAATTTCAAACTCAAAATCATATCAATTAGCCCTAATCTGAAATTAAGGTTAGAAAATTACCTAAATTAAGATGGAATCGGAGAGCTTGGTGATTCCGACAGGTTGTGGGGGCCCAAGTCGATGTTGATGACAAATGACAGTGGTTGAGGGAGAACGGCGGTAAACGACTAGGGATTTTTTTTGCTTTTGAAAAGCGTGCGAAGCCGAAAGAATTGATTTCTAGGTTGCGCATTTTCTTTTTGTATACTCGAAATGCCGTCGGCTAGCGACAAGTAGCAACGGCATGTTAATTTTGTTTTTTTAAATGCCTTATTCATTGTACACTTTTAAAAGATATTTAAAAATAGTAATTTAATTCCTAAAAAATAAACTAGATATTTTAGCACAACCATTCAACGTAACGATGGAACTGATCGGTTAAATTGGTAGTTTTGATGATCTATCTTTAGGTAATTCGAATATTTAACGTAATTGAAAATCTACTCCCACGATCAATCTATGCGGCTTTTTGTCGGTCTGTTAAGAAACTTCGACGAAGTTGGTTTTGTGTAACATTTTTACGAGTTAAAATATTTTTTTAAACTGTTGGGTAACTAATTATGAATTTTTAACTATATTTAGCATTAAAAAGTTATATAAAATAAAATAATCGTCGAAAATTAAATTTTATCAAATCATATGTCGATTTAAAGTGTATTTGACCTATTTGCAGAAGATAATGAAAAAATAAACAACTTCACGGTGTCGATCTTGAGTTTTAAATTTATAGTCGTTCGTCGATATTCGGACTAAAAGCCCTTCATTCGAAGGCCAGACGACCTTGGATCAAGACCAAATTCGAATCACGTATGATTGATTATGTGTTTATCCAATATGTATGGTTAGATTATTAAAAAATAGACGAAAAAAATTTAACATCGAAACAGGTCATCGTAATTACCAATTTAACCGGTCAGAACAGTCGTTACGTTAAATGGTTGTGCTAAAATATCTTGTTTCTTTTTAAAAAATTAAATTACTATTTTTAAACATTTTTTAAAAGCATAATGGTAATTAAACAAATTAATTCTTTAGTTTGGGAATTAAAAAAAAAAGATGAGCCGTCGCTAGCCGTCGAAAAAATTATCGACCGCCGTCGACGTTCGTCGCCCCATTCCATCGCTATTGATAGTGTTTTTTATAGTGAAAATATAGGCCATTGCATCTAACTCTGTAGTCATTCTTGTTCGTAATAAATATGTTTGGTTTCTATTATATACTTTGTTATCATGTTATATAAATAATTAAGTAATTAGTTCAAGGTATGTAATTAAGAAAAACCTCAAATAAAATATTATTTGATTATAGTTGAAAATAGTTGTAATCTTGAATAACTAATCACAAATTAAATAGCATTTTATTTTAAATATTCCTAATCAAGATGTTTTAAAAAATGATATTGATACATCCGTCACGAACAGAGTGTGAAACGTTCTCTATCTATTGCTAATGTATTACTTATGGAAATTGCGGACACCAAAGGGTTATGACTCGTAGTTATTTGATAATTATAGAATGACTCGTTTGAGAGTTCTTTGTTGGTTGATAATAACCAAGTCATATAGGAAATCCCAATGTGATGGTTTACTGGTTCCCTCGACTTGAGAATATTGTCGAACTTCAACGTGGATACTCCACTTTGGTTATAGTTAAATCATGGCATGATGATCCGTCGAGCGACTATGGTTGAGTCTGACTCGAAACTTTGAAAATGAAGTGATACCCGCCTTCTCCGTTATATGAGGTTAGTATCATAGTCAACTTTAGTGAACTCAAGTCAAAATCTTTAGCCAATGTAGAACGATTAATAATAAATGTTATTATTGAGCCAAAGACTTTGTGTATGGACTAATTAAGTTGAATGTTGACAATATTTGAGTTTTTACCAATACCAAATTCCATACATTCTAATGTAATATAGTGTGGATGAAGAGAACATGCGGAAATTATTGTCGCTGTTGGTACCGCTTAAGATAACATAAAATATGATTTTTACCGAAAAGATCTGTAAGCGATGAATTCGGCCAAATTGTCACACCACTAGAAAAGATGGCGCGTGAACGTTATATCTGAATTTTTCAATATTAATTTTTTATTGAATTCACAACTTTGAGTCTCACAACGGTATTTGTAATTTCTCCGAAAAACCATAAGATTTAGTTGGTCTACAAAGTGTTATAAATTAATTAAACTAACTAGTATTTAAGAAGTATTAATTATTAATATATTTGATGTTTGGGGTGTTATTAGTGAATGGGGTAGCTCCTAGAAATGTTCTGGGAGCTATAAGTAATTTTTTGGATGTGTATATAAAAGTTCTATATACGTGTATCGATATACAATATCGATATATATATATTTAAACAAGCTTTAAATATGTTTAATTACTTAAATAGGCCTTGGGATTTTTTGTTCCACATGAGACGAAATCATGGGCGATGATAAAAAAGAAAGAAATGGTTAAAATATTGATTTAGATTTAATTGAGGAATTAAAGAGGAAGGTTTTGAAAGAGAGAATGAGATAGGTTTTCATTCTCTCCATAAAACAAATCGTTCTCATTAATTCAATCTTTTCTCTTTCTTCTTCCTCTTTCATGGCTATCAGTTTTTCTTATTTTTCTCACATGACTGAAATATTATCACCCCAAATAACATCAAACAAAATAAAATAATAAAAGTGTTTCATTCGGTTCTAGCAAGATAGGGTGGTTATTAAAGGAATCCAAGAGTCGATTTATAATTCAAGATGTCACAAAAGGCTAGATCTAATGAGGCAAATATTATTCTCCTATATCAGTATGCCACCTACCCTAAAATATATAATTATATTGCCAAATGCTTGTTTATGTAATTTTTAATTATTGAAATTTTATTTGTAACCATAGAGATATTTTAAATTATAAATTACTACAATTACAAATGAACAAGGTATATTACATACCAATGATATTTGGATTTAGGCATAAAATTTTAAGACTAGATTTAAATTTATTTAGGTCTAGTATAAAAGAAAATTTTATTATTTTTAATATTATTTGTATACATATGTTTAATACATACAAACAAATATATACATTTAATATAATATGTTGTGTTAAATTATGCTAAAATTAATATTATTTCATATAATATAAACATGTGCATGTTTATATCTGAAATGTTTCATGTTTGATTTAATTTCTAGTTCAAATTAGAAATCATTTATTCTTTGGTTCATAATTGACAGAGGTTGAAATTTTAAATGTTTGAATCATCTTAGTTGTAACATTGTTTAACAGGTAATTTGGTTTACAAATCCTAATGTAATATTTTCAACCTAAGAAGTTTAATGATAAACAATTTTGTTCATGAATATTTAAGGAATCATATTTCCTTTTATTCTAAAAGATTAGATCTTGTTTTAATTAGAAAACTGCGAACGAGAAAGGTGGTAGACACTTTCCATTCTATTATTAAATCTTCACAAATATTTTAAGATATGTAATTAAACACATATTTATTTTCAATCTATGTACATTAATAAATAGATGGAAATACACAATACACACACACATATATATTAACTATATATACAGATATATGATACAATAGATATATATATACATCAATATATATATATATATATTATTGACTAAAATTTTTGTCAACCTCGGAATTATGGTTAAGAGTTGATGCTTAGCATATGTTACTTGCTAACACTTTAAAAAATTTAAAATGAGGAGATAAAATTTGCAAAAGTAGTAAAGATGCATAATATAAATTGGTTCGATCAACGTTGATCTACATCCATTATGGAGAATTTCTTATTACTTTGCTTCTCATACAATAGATGAGATTGCAAGAGATAATAGTAATAAATTACGATGCTTTATTACTTAGATTTTTCAACCTCTTTAAAAATGAAGATCCTGATGTACTTTGTGAAGACCTGGATTTTTCGACCTTCGAAAATCGACATCAATACGTCCATTGTATTACATGCCGAGTAATCGAATGCGGAAAATACCAGATCGTTAGGGAAAAGAATAAGGAGGTAGAAGAAGAAAATAGAAACAACAACACAAAATCTCACAATCGCAGCGGAACAATATATAATAGATAACAATTGGTCTTTACACAAACAGAACTATAACCGTTTTATACATTACATCATCAGAATATAATACATCAACAACACAACACCGGACAGTTATAATAACTTGTCCTCATAAATGCTGAATATACAGCCTACAATACACAGCGGAATAAAATCAATTACGTGTAATACGTCTTCGTCATCCAACTTGTCTCCTGAGCTCTATAGCATCCTATCCTGTATCTGTAATACTCGGTCTGACCCGAGCATTATAATAAAATAACACCCGAGTCAGTCTGGAAACCAGCGTGAGAAAAACACACACAAATTGAATTATTAAAATTGTCAAAATCCTTTGAAAATCAAAGGTATCGCGTCAGACTACGCCACACATAAACACGACGGGTTTTTACCTTACGATAACCAAAACATTTCATATCAAATACTTTGATATTATAATAGTTTCTAAGTACAAATACTTATTCAAATAGCGGAAATACTTGCATCTCACGTTTCAGCATAGTTGAGCACAATCAAAACCGTACGGCGCCTATTGGAGAATGGATTCCATACGAATGACTAGGTATTGGGGTATCACTTGTCACAGTACATGTCTAGAAACAATGTACCGAGGACCACGCCGGGATCCCCTGCCACACAAGACCGGACTATCCCTAACCTGGATAGACCGAATATGGTATCACCCCGGGTGTTCCCACCCTCTTTTGAGCTCTTTCCATATACCGTAGTAATAAATAATATTTGAGGTTATCTAGAAAGGTGATAAACATACCCTAATTGGGTGCTACCCACTTAGCCTTGCTGCATCTCCCCTGCTTTTCAGTCATTCCCGGTTGATGAGGCTATAGGCTACGATTACCTTTTAAGGAATTTTTCACTTAGAATGCTCATTGTCCTCCGATGACAATGTTCTGATAGCATTCATCCATACAAGTCCGTTCCAGGTCCGAACGGAACCGAAGGCACTATTACTACTATATCCAATTTGGATTAAACCTCAAGACTAGTAGCGATTAGCCCTTGCACTTCACTGCTCCATCTTCGACTCCATGCTCTTGCTTTCACATCGAAAACGTACTCGTTGGATCGAAGTGGTTTTCATATAACAAATCTGATCCCGGTCTCTTCGAAACAACGTTTGATATTTCCAGTAAACTCAAACCCGGTTCTTTAGGAAATACACAGACGAAAATCAGATCGGAGATCACCTCCAAACCGTTAGTGGACGGATTTCCTTATAAATGTCTTAGAAGAACGAAATGAGTTTATACGTACAGTATAGCACCTCGAGCGGTAACTGTACTATATAATTCCCTTATTTCTCCTAGATATTTCCAAAGTTATAATTTGGGTCCAAATTTTGATAGTCGGTTATTTAACTATCGAATAAACAATCATTCAACCAATAATTCCATTTCCCACTGAATAACTACAAATCTCCTTTTAATTTAATTTTAATAAATTAAATCTCTTTATCCAAAATATATACTTATCTTATCGAATTTAGTATATTCATAAAAACTATTTCTTTTTCAAAAGAAAATTTTGAAAGCCTTTAAAATAATTTGGAAAGTACCACTGCGGTATCAAACCATGGATTCACAGCTCAATGGTTACATCTCTATCCCAAAGAAATTCAAGACTTAACTGCAGACACTCACTGCCTCTGATTACACCATGCGAGTATACCAATACTCCCGAAAACTTTGTTTAAAAATTTTCAAAATAATACTTATGTAATTTCTATAATAATTTTCTAAAGTTAAACTCTAGGTAAACTACTTTTTAAATAAAAGTTATTATATAAATATTAATATTAAATAGTTTGTCCTTTGAAAAAAACAATAATACTGATTAATTCTTAAATAAAAATTCCATTACCTACAAACTTTTTTGGCCCAAAGCCCACATCTCATTTCCACCCACTCCCTACAGTACTTCGTCTCCCTCACTCCCTCTTTCTCTCGTTCAGTAATGCATATGCGAGTTCGTGCATATGCACGAACATATGACTCCACCTCCTAACGATCTGAGACCACCCACGAACTCATCTCCGCGCCCTCCATCCTCTCATCCTCACATAAGTGCACTCAAGCCGCTCATCCTAATCGCGACATGGCTATACTTCGAATGCTATAGTAAAAAGTTCGCACGTCACCAATGGCAACTGGACCTCCCCAAACTCCGGCCGAACGTGCCATTCAACTCCCCGAACTCAAAAACACCATCAAAAAAATGAATCGATGACCACGACTCCTTGAAAACCTAGCCCTAGCTCAAAACTATCGTTCGCCTGCTGCCGAGATCACCAATTTCCCAATCGAACACTACAGATCCTATACCAAATCAAAGCCCGTGGTGTAACATGAATTAAAAATTTTATTTGGAGATTTTCGGTTTAGTATTCAATTTGATATATATTTTGAAGTAACTGTATATATTTTTCGTCTTGAGAATATTCGGCTGTGATGTTTTAAAAAGGTGAAAGGAGGGGAAACGTGTTTGATTATGCTTGCGACAGTGATTTGAAGAGAAAGGAAAAAGTTCTTATGTGAAAATATTCGTCAAATTAATTATATATATTATTTAAACTTTTAAAATCGTCTCGAATCCGCAGCTTAAAATTTGACCTCCTATCGAGGCATGCCGCTATGCGTTCATAATATTATACCCCTATTTCGAACGCAATGGAAAAGGTTTTGAGTACCAATTCGATCGTATGGAGAAGATAGCTTTTTGGACCCAATTATTATATTGAATTTTCGATATAAATTTCAGTGCGTTTATATACCGTATGACCAAACGATATCTCCAAATGCTACGAAATTTGAAATCCGATAATAATACACTATTACGGATCCAATGGAACTAGTTTCGTCGAAATCCGAGACTGTGCCCCGGAAAGCTATTTTTAAATGTCAATTTAAACGATATATTTTTAAAACTGAACAAATTACTTTTAAATTCAATTTTAAAACTTTTATTATCTTCATTATTATCAATATAAATTTTATAAGCCTTTAAATTATTTTTAACAAGCTTAAAACTCCAGGTTCAATATTTTATCAAATTTTCAATTACTAAATTAAATAACTAATTTATCTAATAAATGGTTATATTTGAAATTCAAGTTAAAAATTAACTTTTTAAATGTTTAAAGTCAATTAAATATTCCAATTTCAAATATCTAAAATTCTGGGTCGTTACATTCCTTCTCCCTTATAAGAATTTCGTCCTCGAAATTGCTAGGTAAGAAGAATGGTCCAAAACCCAGTAATTATTTCCCAAACCACATGGTCTTTAAACAACTTCCCGAAATCAATTTCATTGAAACTACGTTATCACTCCTACTAATTTTCCAAATTAATCCATAGATTACAACTAATATTATTCCCTCAATCATCCAAAATATAATTTAAAACCAAAATTTAAATTATCAAAATTTTTCTAACTCCTTAAATTTTCAAAAAAAATTCGTCGGCGTCTCCTTTGCGCAGCTAGATCCAAAAAACTACAAAACTGCCTCTACGGCCCCAAATTATCAAAAGAAAACAAAAGCCAAGTGGCTCAATCAGAAAATCATCAATTTCATACAACAATTTAAACACATACCTTTTGTCGGGCAATCAAATTTTACTTCTGAAATCGAAGACAACAATTTAGCTTTTGCTTTTAATTACCTGCATCTTATTTACCAATAATATCAATCACATAATTCAAAATCATTTTATTTATTTCTTTTCAAAATTTTCAAAATTTGCTTTACTTAAGCTCGTACGACGTACATATACCATTCGTACGCAATATCAAATCTAATCGCTCACTCGATCACACAATTTCACTTCCGAACTAGTATCGTTCACACGACTCTCTAGTGCAGACTCAGATCTGGTTTCTTGATCAGAACCCGCCATCCTCCTTGCATAGCCATGTACTATGATAGAGAATTCCAGAATCAATCAAAAATACATACCCCGGGTTCGCCGTCGAAAATCGAGTGAAAAATCCCAACTCGGATCGATATAACTATCTCAAAATTCTATGCTCGAATCTGGATCAAATCATTATGCGAATAAATTAATATACGTACAACCTACGTATTAATTGCAATTGGTTCTTAGCTAAACCAAATTCTGTTTATCCACATTTACTTTCATTTCCATTCACTTATTCACACTTATTCACAACTTTTATTTGATCTTCATTCAAATATTAACTTAGTATATTTACCAATACCAATTTTTCTTAAGAACTTTATCATCAATTTCTTAAGTTTATTATAAATATTTTATACAACTTCCTATATTTATTTTCACTTCATCACTTAATTTTACATTCATTTTTATTCAAATTAAACTTTCAAATCCCATTTGAATTCAATTTGCCTTCCAAATCTTTAAATATTGAATTTTATCAACCGTCTCTCAAACCATATTTAATCCACTAATTATTTTAAATTAGTTCCATCTACTAATTTACTTCAAATCTCAATCAAATTTTATTTCCAAACTTTTATTTTATTTAGTCCACTCGAACTAATTTTTCAACATAATTCAAATTAATCATCATTCCAATATTCAATTTCAATTCCATTTACTTACTAATTAAATTAATTTGTTCATCCACTAATTTATTCTCAACTTAATAAATTCTATTCCAATAACTATTCCATTTAGCCTACTTTGGCTAAATTTCCCAAAATTCACTTTACATTTAAACTTAAGTCAAGTTTAATTCCATTTCAATAATCAAATTTCAAAATTTCTTAAGTTATCAACTTACTAATATTCTATTCACCAATTCTTCCAATTCACTTCATTTAATTGGTTTACTTTACCACTTTATTTCATTATCACACTTACTTTTATTTAACTCTCCTTAAGTTAAATATTATTCCAAACAAATTTCAAATTTTTATAAGTTATCAAACTATTTCATCATATCCCCCAAATAACATTTTAGATCAAACCCCAGAGTTTTATACAATTACTTAATATTTCAAAATCATTTTTGAAATCATATATACCCAAAATCCTTTGGTATATCAAATTATTCCCTTGAATTTCAAAACCAAAACCAGTTTTGCAAACAACTCCAATTCAAAACATTTAGGTAGCAATTCCTCCCTTGGAAACTCAAAAATGAAAGTCAATGATGCCGCGGTCATCACCAAAATTATTTTCCAGCGACCGAAGTGAGTTAAGTGCTTTTACTTCTTTTAAAAACACTTTTAAATATTTTTATTTCAAATCTCAATAGATTTCATTTCCAATTCAAAAATATTTCCAAATAACATCACTTTTATTTTCCAAGACTTTGGAAAACATCTCAAAACCAAAGGGAATTAAATTCCCCAAATTTCCAACTTTGGAATCTCTTTTTAAATCTATATTTAAATATTCCTCTGGAATTTTATTCTATTTCAAATTATAAATCACATTTATAAACTCGTATTTATAAATTCCACCTTTTGTTATATGAATTAATTTCTTGCTTTTGGTTTATAATATCAACTTTTATTCAATTACCACACAACAAATGATAATAGTTTAATATTACCACTTCCTAGCAACCAAGCAACCAGATATAACTATAATAATTTCTAAAAAATTATTTCCTTTATATATAAAAAAATTTAGGTAAAATTATTTCATTACCCTATTTTTAAACAATACCGTGTCGAATTGTTATGTTATAGTGTTTAGAGATCCCTATCAATAACGTTAATTACTCGTATTGACCAGAATCCATAACTACTCAACAAACCAATCAACACAATATAAAACAATTTTTATATTCAGTAACAAATACGCGCTCATATATATTAATACACTCAAACTCATTCTAAGGTGCTACTGACCCTATCTCTAATGAGAAATCCTCACCAGAGCCAAGGTTCTCGCTTAACCTTCAGCTCTGATACCAAGTGTGAAGACTCGGATTTTTCGACCTTTGAAAATCGACATCAATACGTCCACTGTATTACATGCCGAGCAATCGAATGCCGGAAATACCAGATCATTAGGGAAAAGAATAAGGAGGTAGAAGAAGAAAATAGAAACAACAACACAGAATCTCACAATCACAGCGGAACAATATATAATAGATAACAATTGGTCTTTACACAAAAAGAACTATAATTGTTTTATACATTACATCATCAGAGTACAATACATCAACAACACAACACCAGACAGTTATAATAACTTGTCCTCACAAATGCTGAATATACAGCCTACAATACACAGCGGAATAAAATCAATTACGTGTAAATACGTCTTCGTCATCCAGCTCGTCTCCTGAGCTCCATAGCATCCTATCATTTATCTGTAATACTCGATCTGACCCGAGCATTATAATAAAATAACACCCGAGTAAGTCTGGAAACCAGCGTGAGAAAAACACACTCAAATTGAATTATTAAAATTGTCAAAATCCTTTGAAAATAAGGGTATCTCGTAAGTCCACGCCACACATAAACACGATGGGTTATTACCTTACGATAACCAAAAAATTTCATATCAAATCCTCTGGTATTATAATAGTGTCCAAGTACAAATACTTATTCAAATAGTTGAAATGCTTGCGTCTCACATTTCAGCATAGTTGGGCATAATCAAAACCATACGGTGCTTATTGGAGAATGGATTCCATATGAATGACTAGGTATTGGGGTATCACTTGTCACAGTACATGTCTAGAAACAATGTACCGAGGACCACGCCGGGATCCCCTACCAAACAAGACCGGACTATCCCTAACATGGATAGACCGAATATGCTATCACCCCGAGTGTTCCCACCCTCTTTCGAGCTCCTTCCATATACCGTAGTAATAAATAATATCTAAGGTTATCTAGAAAGGTGATAAACATACCCTAATTGGGTGCTACCCACTTAGCCTTGCTGCATCTCCCCTGCTTTTCAGTCATTCTCGGTTGATGAGGCTAGAGGCTACGATTACCTTTTAAGGAATTTTTCACTTAGAATGCTCATTGTCCTCCGACGACAATGTTCTGATAGCATTCATCCATACAAGTCAGTTCCGGGTCCGAACGGAACCGAAGGCACTATTCCTACTACATCCAATTTGGAATAATCCTCAGGATTAGTAGCGATTAGCCCTTGCACTTCACTGCTCCATCTTCGACTCCATGCTCTTGTTTTCACATCGAAAACGTACTCGTTGGATCGAAGTGGTTTTTGGATAACAAATCCGATCACGGTCTCTTTAAAACAACGTTCGATATTTCTGGTAAACTCAAACCCGGTTCTTTAGGAAATACACAGACGAAAATAAGATCGGAGATCACCTCATAACCGTTAGTGGACAGATTTCCTTATAAACGTCCTAGAAGAACGAAACGAGTTTATACGTACAGTATAGCACCTCGAACGGTAACTGTACCATATAATTCCCGTATTTCTCCTAGATATTTCCAAAGTTATAATTTTGATCCTGATTTTGATAGTCGGTTATTTAACCATCGAATAAACAATCATTCAACCAATAATTCCATTTTCCATTGAATAACTAAAATCTCCTTTTAATTTAATTTTAATAAATTAAATCTCTTTATCCAAAATATATAATTATCTTATCGAATTTAGTATATTCATAAAAACTATTTCTTTTTCAAAAGAAATTTTTGAAAGCCTTTAAAATAATTTGGAAAGTACCACTGCGGTATCAAACCATGGATTCACAGCTCAATGGTTACATCTCTATCCCAGAGAAATTCAAGACTTAACTATAGACACTCACTGCCTCCGATTACGCCATGCGAGTATACCAATACTCCCCGAAAACTTTGTTTAAAAATTTTCAAAATAATACTTAAGAAATTTCTATAATAATTTTCCAAAGTTAAACTCCAGGTAAACTACTTTTTAAATAGAAGTTATTATATAAATATTAATATTAAATAGTTTGTCCTTTGAAAAAAAAAATACTTATTAATTCTTAAATAAAAATTTACTTACTATAAACTAGTTGAACCAATATTTAAATATATTTTAAACAATTTTAAACAACTAAATAATTATCTTTCTGAAATATTCTTAAACGCTTTTAAATTTCCTAGTTAATACTTTAAAATCCTCCTTTTATACAATAAACTTAACTTTTCAGGAAAAATATATTTCCAACTCCAATATAGCCAGTCCAATTATTAATAAATCCCTCTCGATTTATTTCTAGTTTGATTTACGTTCCAATTCCATAAATTTCCTTTCTCACATTTCTAAAAATAAAACTACTATTAATTTTTAAAACGATTTACCCATCTCTTTATAAATTCCCACCGTGAATTTATAATTTCAAATTATCCACTGATAATTACTTCACTTTATTTATAAACTCCGTTTATAAATTCCATAGTCCCCATTTCCCGTTTTATCACTGTTTTCACAACACTTAATCGATTTTAAATCGATTTTCTAAATTAAATTCCATTTTAATTTAATTCTTTAAATAACCCAAATATATTCCAAAGCCCACTAATTTTAGATTTCCCTTCTTTTTAGAATTTAAAATCTTATTTAAATCTAAAGCATCAATTTCATATTTTATTTCAAATTCCTTTTTTATTTTCCCAAACTATTTTAAATCTCGATTTTAAAAATAAAACCTTCTATACTTAAACAAAATCGCTTAAGTTCTATTATTTAAATACTTTTATTCAAATATTCCAAAATATATATCTTTCCATATTCAGAAATTATCAAGTAAAATTTTAAAATCAAACTATTTATTTTCACCCAAAATTCATTTCTTTTAACAAATCCAAATTTCACCACAAATATCTTTACTTCATATTTTTCTTTTATTTCCTTTCCAAATTTTTAATATTTTTCCATTGGTAATTAAAAATACCAAAATCTAACCAATAATTCCATAGTACCAAATAAATTCAAAATCACGCAATAGTCTATCACAGCTTATTCAATATATCATATCACTGAATATGAAAATAAATCCAACATTTTTGAGGAATCCAGTTGGATCCCTCCAACTTGTTTTCCCTGCATCCACAGATGTTAATACAATATAAAAATATCAATCCCACTTCGAGGGGGATATCGCGGTATATAGGGTCATCCGCTATTATGCGTGACGCATAGGGTCTCATCCGCTATAAATATGCGGGAATATCAATCACTCCAATATATACTACTATATATATAATATCACATTCAACTAATAATAACTATCAAATTCAACAATCAACCAATAATTAATTTAACTATTTAAAATTAATTGCAGGATTCCAAATTTGAGTGAGATTAACTCATTTTGATTTTTATTGTCGCTCTTGCGTTTTGGCTTCGACTTATTTCGAACGCGTTTTGAATTTATCTGAATTTCCCGCAAGCTTTAGATGCACCCTAAATCAATTCCGGGACGTCGCTATCGACGATACGAGCCTAACACGACACACCGTGTTCGAATTGGACCTAAAACGGGTGAGTTATGAATTTCATATGCTTTTAATTTTGGCAAACAATTTATATCACAAAACTCACTATTTCAAATTCCATTACCTACAAACTTTTTTGGCCCAAAGCCCATATCTCATTTCCACCCACTCGCTGCAGTACTTCGTCTCCCTCCCTCCCTCTTTCTCTCGTACAATAATGCACGCACGAGTTCGTGCATATGCATGAACAAATGACTCCACCTACCAACGATCTGAGACCACCCACAAACTCATCTCCATGAGCTCCATCCTCATGTCCTCACATAGGCGCACTCGAGCCGCTCGTCCTAATCACGACATGGCTATACTTCGAATGCTACAGTAAAAAGTTCGCACGTCACCAATGGCAACCAGACCTCCCTAAACTCCGGCCGAACGTGCCATTCAACTCCCCAAACTCAAAAACACCATCAAAACAATGAATCGATGACCACGACTCCTTGAAAACCTAGCCCTAGCTCGAAACCGTCATTCGCCTGCTGCTGAGATCACCAATTTCTTAATCGAACACTACCGATCCTATACCAAATCAAAGCCCGTGGTGTAACATGAATTTAAAATTTTATTTGGAGATTTTCGGTTTAGGGCATCTCCAGTGGGTTACGCACGTAATATTCAGGGTCCTGAATATTACGTGCGTAATCTCACACGAGAACGCACCGGTCAGGCGCCCATTTTATGGGCGCCAGACCATAGGCGCCCATAAAATGGGCGCCTGATGCCAGGCGCCCATTAAATGGGCGCCTGGCATCAGGCGCCCATTTTATGGGCGCCTGAAATGCAGGCGCTCATAAAATGAGCGCCTGCCCCCTCCCCCCTACTACTACCCATCCCCTCCCTTTCCTCCCCATTTTTTCTCTACCTTTCATTTTAATTTTTTTTTAAATTAGCAAATCTAAACGAAATGCCGCCGCGTCCAACCAAAATCGCTCGAAGAACGGTTCACAGACATCCAGCGGAGCAAGCTGGACCGTTACATGTTCCGCCGCCACCTGGAGTTTCATCAGACGATCTACGTGTACTACACGAGCTTCCAGATGGTTATCGGCATAGAGCCGAATCCGCTTTGACGACCGTACAGGTATAAATTGCACATTAGTATATTTGATTATTTTTATATGTAAATCACATAATCATATTAAATAACTTTTATTTTGTCAAAAATTATTAATTCATAAATTATCTTTAGGACCATTACATTCATTGTCGGGGTAGTTGGGCTAAGTGTATTACCCAGTTTTATGATTCTCTTCCCGGTCCTATTGCTGAGAGGCTACAGGCTAGCCCTTTTGGTCTTTTTTTGTCGATTAGGCATGTTCAGTCCTTTGATCGACCTCTCATTCAGGCATTAGCTGAGAGGTGGTGGCCCACCACGCATACGTTTCATTTTTCAGATTTTGAGCTTGGTATCACCCCAGTTGATTTCTACGTGTTCACTGGCATTGAGATTGGACGACATGGTCTTCGACCTTTTCCATTTGATGATTTGTACGAGTCCCCCAATCTGTTTACTGTTTTTCTACCATTGATAGATGTTACCTGCGTCAGTAGTGGTTCTGTTAAGTTGACTTACCTGCAGCAGTACATCACCACTTATATAGCTAGAGCCGATATGATGGATGCAGTCACTAGAGCATTTCTGCTGTACTTGTTTGGTTCGACCTTTTTTTCGAACCAAAAAGGTACGGTTCGACTAGGTTATTTAGCATCTCTTGCTAGATTAGACCAGCTACATACTATTGATTGGGGCACGGTGATATTAGGCACCCTTTATACCGCTCTAGATTCATTTGCGCTTGGCGATGTCAAGCAGATGTACGCTTTTTGGTATATTTTGCCGTTATGGTACTACGAGTACACGGAAAATATGCATCCCCGCATCCAGGACATGGCTAGTCAGGCTCCTGAGCAGTACTTCCCTAGGATGAGAAGGTGGGAGACTATGCTGTACGTACATCATGTTCCCTTAGGTGTACGGCATGACTTGATGGAGGCTAGGTCACAGCTTGATATGCGTAGTCGAGGTAACATCATTCGTACTCCTTGGGCCTCACATTGGACTCATCTAGCAGATGCAGGTCTTATGGTGGACGACCATCCCATGATGGTTGCGTATTCTCTATCTAGACGTAGGGTTGCTTTGCATACACCTGCATTTATGCCTATGTGGTATTTGGGAGAGAGGTGTGCTTATCAGATTACCGGTGATCGTCGTATACCATATGATCCTTTATCTTGTGAGGACATGTTTGGTAGACATAGGGTGATTGGCGATCATTACTTAGATGCTCTACGACAGGCTGGGTGGGTGGATAGCAGTACTTTCTTCATCGATGGAGACTACGATTCTTATTGGGCCAGAGTAGCACCCCGTAGATTCATCGTACCAGATTATGTTCGTGGGGTCAACTCTGATCATATAGGACCTCACATGGCAGCCGGTAGAGTTCAGGTACCGCAGGTTTCATTTGACCCGATTCCGTCACAGTTCTTGCAGACTCCCATGCAATTGGAGCCTGATACTACTTTTAGAGCATATGACGTGACAGGTACTGTGATTGAGCAGCCTTTAGTCTTTCCATACCACCCTGAGTTTCCTGGTGTGCCTTCAGTTGGGTTATATCCTCCGTATGAGGTACGTTTGTTATTTATTGCCCTTTTTCCTTTATTTTATGCTTAGTTTCTTACTATGTCAAATATCATCTTTATGTAGTATGCTGCTAGATTGGACCAGGCCAGAGTTTCACTTGGTGTGTTTCGCGATATGACTCTTGCACATACACACACCATGCATGATATGTACATGCAGCATACACATATGCTAGAGGCGCAGATTGATCAGTTGTCAGCTAGACTTGCTATATATGAGCCTTTCGGATCACAGGGCGGAGGTGAAGCTGGTCCCAGTGGGTATGATGCTGGTGGTTTAGGTGAGGATGATGGGGGTGAGGAAGATGATGAGGACGAGGGGGAGGATGGTGAGGATGGTGATGGGGATGACGATGATGATGACGGAGATGATGATGACGGAGATGGGGATGATGATGACGATGACGGAGATGATGGTGATGGGGATGATGGTGATGATGATGACGACGATGACGTTGCATCCCTTTAGTTGTATACCTTTTAGTATATGCATAGCGAACGTTTTATTATATGTTGCAGTTCATATATCTTATGTACTTATGTCAGTGTCTGAGTGTTTGTTTATATAATTTCACTTTCTTGGATTTTGGCTGATAATGTTCGAGTATGCTATGAATTATATATGTTTGTGTATGCTGTGAATTATATATGTTTGTGTATACTGTGAATTATATATGTTTGTGTATACTAGTGACATTAGAATTGAAGACATACGAACATTGATAAAAAACGACACAGTAATAATAGAACATAAATATGAATATACTAGACGTGACGATTAAATTGCAACTCCTGTAAAGAAATTCGAAGACGTCTTATCTCCTGTTCTAGTTCGTTTGCATAGGTTATTCCCCTTGGACATAAAGGATCATCCAACCACTCCGCGTAATTGCAACCATTCGGCCAGAATTGACATATTTGGATTCGACGACCAATATTTTCTCCATCCGCACGTACTACAACTTCAACTCCATACCCACACTGACAACAAACTGGGTACGATTCAACTTCTTGCTCAGTGGGAGGTTGAACTACTTGAACCTGGTTCTCAGGTTGTTCATATGCATGACGAACAACATGTTGTTCGTATGGTGGTTCAACCACTTCCTGAAGTCTCAGCTGCTCAAGATCTGGAAATTGACCGCGGACATCTTCATAGTGTTGTTCTTGATAATTGATAAGCCAATCCTCATCAGTATGTGGACTTTCCGTACGCACGTAACCTGCATCTGAATCGATAGAAGAAGGCCAAGAAGGCATTGGATGATGAATTTATTGTTGTGATTGAGGAAGAAGATGATTATGAATGATGAATAAGTAAATAAGAAAGCGTATATATAAACAAACAGGTAGTAGGGGAATGATAAAAACAACAGACATTATTTGAAAAGACAAGTCAGAAAGCTCTCCACACATTAACGACCGTTACATAACCAACTGCCAATATTGTTATCTTAAGGCCATCCAAATCTTTCTAGCCAATTTTGGCGTATGAAGTATGCATCATGGCCAATGAACGGAGTGCGGTATTTTAAATTGTATCGACCGTCATATGTCGAACGTGTATTCTCAAACACATTTTCCGATATTACCTCATTAATAATCTTTGTGTAACGCGTGCATGCCCTAGTAAAGTTTCCGTATGCTGTCCTGACCTCTTGAGCCGTACGTCTAACTTGACAACCCACGTCGTTGTTGTACAGTTCAGCCAGAGTCTCCCAAAAATGAATTACCATTACCTCCTGATTGTCGCACATCTCATCGGTTTGTATGTAGTACTGCATAAGTAACTTCAATTCATGAGACTTAAATGTCATGTTGGACAATGTAGTTTGAATAATGTTAAGTTTTTAAATGATTTCAACAGATAACGATTTGTTAATTTATAGAATGGATGTTGATTCTCTCCACTCAAGAATCTTGACCGGCAGATGAACGTGGCTACAGTATTTGATTTGACTGCACACTGAGCCACCTTCTCTCCACTCAAGAAAGCAGAGAATCTTCACCGGCAGATGAACGTGGCTACAGTATTTGATTTGACTGCACACTGAGCCACCTTCTCTCCACTCAAGAAAGCAGAGAATCCTCACCGGCAGATGAACGTGGCTACAGTATTTGATTTGATTGCGCACTGAGTCACCTTCTCTCCACTCAAGAAAGCAGGGAATCTTGACCGGCAGATGAACGTGGCTACAGTATTTGATTTGATTGCGCACTGAGTCACCTTCTCTCCACTCAAGAAAGCAGGGAATCTTGACCGGCAGATGAACGTGGCTACAGTATTTGATTTGACTGCACACTGAGTCACCTTCTCTCCACTCAAGAATTTGTCTATACATATAACCATTTGGATCTCATACTTGTTCACCTCAATTAAGTCTAACAAAACATTCACATATCAAACAACCATCCTCAAATATCAAACAATGTCTGGAAATTTACTAAAAGCTATATTGCTATGCGACAGTGACTCTGAAGAAGAAGCGTATGCGTTAGCGCATCAACAAGAGGAGGAGGAACTGATGGAGATATACCGTGAAGCATACGGTTCAACTTCTGGAAAACAAGGCGGTTCAGTTATGGGTCGAAAATATATCAACCGTAACCAGCAAGCATTTCATAAAACACTTATGCAAGATTACTTTGCCCGTGATCCAACTTACGGTCCAGAGATGTTTAGACGACGATTCAGAATGAGTCGTCCATTATTTTTAAGAATTCTCGAAAGTATTCAGCAGAATAATAATTATTTTGTTTACAAGCAAGACGCCGCAAAAAAACAAGGTTTAAGTGGGCATCAAAAGATGACCGCAGCGTTGAGGATGTTAGCGTACGGTACACCCGCCGATGCCCTTGACGACGCATATCGTATTGTAGAGAGTACGGCATTGGAAAACCTAGATCACTTCTGTCAGTCAGTTGTGGACATTTATGGGACTGAATATCTTCGTTCTCCAAACGAGGCAGATGTAGCGCGCTTGCGTGAAATGCATGAAAGCAAAGGCTGGCCTGGAATGCTTGGAAGTCTAGATTGTATGCATTGGGAGTGGAAGAACTGTCCAAAAGCTTTTCATGGAGCATATAACGGTAAAGAAAAAAAACCTACTATCATCTTAGAAGCGGTTGCCTCTAATGATTTATGGATTTGGCATGCTTTCTTTGGAATGCCAGGTTCTCTTAACGACATAAACGTTGTCGAACGATCTCATTTGTTTAATGATTTAGCGCAAGGTAAGTCAACTCCCTTATCATTTACTCTTGGTCATAATACATATGAGCATGGATACTATCTTGGAGATGGAATTTATCCCAAATGGAGTACGATTGTAAAGACATTTGCAAACCCAATGACGGCAAAACAGAAACAATTTGCTGCAATGCAGGAAGGACAAAGGAAGGACGTAGAAAGGGCGTTTGGGGTCCTCCAAGCAAGGTTTGCAATGGTCAGCAATCCATGTAGATTATGGAAGAGATCAAAAATGGCTGCAATTATGTTCTGCTGTATAATTTTGCATAACATGATCATTGAAGATGAACGCGCTATGGACTATCCCGATTTCGAGTATGATGGGGCAAGACAACCCCCCGAATTGTTTCGCACAGCCACGTTACGAAATGAAGGACAGTACGCAATTCATGTCGATAATCATGAAGTATATCGTAATGCTGCTATTCATAATAGATTGCAAAGGGATTTAATTGAGCATATTTGGAATTCTCATGGAAATTAATAGTTCGGGATGGTGGATCTTTGTTTAATTACATCTGTTTGCCTTTTTATTTCTGTAACGAAGTGTAGAATGCTATAATTTTTATCTTTGTAATATCATTTATGTTTTTTGAAATAAATCTTTATTGATGTCTACATAATGCATCGAAATAAATGACATCCCATTGAATATTTTAAAACTAAAAATAACACATGATTGAAAATATAAACTGACGGTACATGGATATTTAACTGCAATAACTTAAAATATCACATGAATATTTCAACTACATATGTTTTGTTCCCGGTCTACTCTCAACAATGCGTTGTTTGTACTCCATCCAATATTGCATTGTAATTGGGTCCATTCCGGTGACATCCTTTTCCATTACTAAGGTCTCTTGGCGTTGCCGTTCTAGCTCAAACCGGCCCTTCTCAATCTCGGCAAGTTCTTTTAACACGGCAAGCTTTTCTGCACTCCCCCTTTGACGTTCTGCATTTTCTCTCGCATGTTTTTCATGCATTAGGGCTAAACGAGAATCGATTTGAGATTGAACAACAATTTTCTTCTTAGCTGCTCGTTGCCCCATCGGTCTAGCATCTTCATCAAATGCGGGTTCTGCTTCTTCGTCTTCGTTATCTGGGCATACATTAGAGTCCATCTGAGAAGAATTGCTTGGGCTAGAATTATAATTAGTTCGTCTTGTTTTTTTCTTGCCCTTCGAGTTCGTCTGAACATCTCTTAAACTTTTTGCAGTGTTTGAGCTCCATTTTTGTTGACTAACAAGCAAGTCGTAGCAGTTTGCAAACTGATAGTAGTGGGATTTCTTAGTACCATTTTCTCTTGGAAATAATTTCAAGAATTGATCGTTCGCCATTCTCTTCTAAAAAAACAGAAACACAAATTGATATATTAACAAAGTGATCAGAATGAATATAAATTAAAAATAATATTTTTCAAAACGCTACCAATTCAGCTTCGCCACCCATTCCACTTGGATTTGCTGTTCTTATTTTGTGAATCTGCGACTCGTAGAATTGTGTTTGTCGATTAATCTTTCCGAAACGACCGATGATTGCAGACATTGACCTCGTCTTTTCGACATGCTTTTTATTGTACGCAGTCATGACTTTTGCCCAAAACGCCTCTCCACTTTGGTCATTCCCCTTTACCGAGTCGTTAGAAAAATGACAGTAAATATAACACAAATCCTTATCTTCATCGCCAGACCATGTAGCAGAAGAATGGAAGGACAGAGGGGGAGCGGTTTGGGGATGAACATTTTGAAATGGTTGAGAATCAAAATCCCAGCTATCCATATTCATCGCTTCGGTATATGATTGAAAAGGATGAGACATACTTTCAATATTATGGAATTGAGAATATAATTGTAATAGAAGAAGAGATGTGTGTATTACAATCTGAAAAATAGTCCTATATATATAATGAAATCACAAATATGACCGTTTATAGCCGTTGTAATTTTAAATATGACCGTTTATAGCCGTTGGAGACAAAATATGACCGTTTATAGCCGTTGGGGACAAAATCTGACCGTTTATAGCCGTTGGAGTTTAGGGAATACGATTTTTTGTAGCCGTTGGAGGATTTTTGGCAGGGGAGGCGGAAGCGCATTTGGGGTTGGGCTTGGGCGCCCATTTTATGGGCGCCCAAGCCCTGGCGCCCATTTTTATGGGCGCCAGGGCTTGGGCGCCCATAAAATGGGCGCCCAAGCCCAGTTCAGGATCCTGAACTGGATCCTGAACATTACCCTTAATATTACAACTGAATTGGGCGACTGGGGGCTTTTTTTTCGCGGATTCAGGATTGAAGAAGACCACTGGAGATGCCCTTAGTATTCAATTTGATATATATTTTGAAGTAACTGTATATATTTTTCGTCTTGAGAATACTCGGCTGTGATGTTTTAAAAAGGTGAAAGGTGGGGAAACGTGTTTGAATATGCTTGCCATAGTGATTTGAAGAGAAAGGAAAAAGTTCTGATGTGAAAATGTGTTAAAGTGTCGTAAGTACGGGTCTTATATCAGTAGCTATACTTGGCCAGTTTTGGCATCATCGGGAGACCCATAGTCCATTAGCCTAGTGTGTGATGTTTAAGCCACAATTGGTGCCATAGAATTTTGAATACAATAGTTTTTATCGTACAGTGTAGCACGATAGTAGAATTGTGCTAACTTATTGGATGTAGTAAAGATGAATATTGAGGTATGGCTCCATTACCTCGAGTGGTACCACTTAGTATTATTCATGATATATTAGCATATTGGTAATCATGCATATTAGTGGTATTTTCTTTTCGTCGGACTTTATGTCTGACCTTCTCTTTGTTGTTTCTTTGTTATCTATTATTTGGGTAGGTTGACATAGAGATGAAGTTCTCTACTAGTTGAAGGTAATTCATAGAGCCATAGCTATATTACCGCTATGATTATATTTATCGGTTTATCAACATGTAGACTTATGTATTATTTTGAGACATGCATTCATATGGAAGTTGATGTATCATTTACATTTTGTTTTATGATATTGGACCTTACGTCTCTTTATATAAAATTCATCTGGTCTTCTACGTGTTTATGTTGATACTATATTTTATATCATTTCGCTATGAGAATTAGTTAGTTGAGATAGATATGTTATGTGATATTTATTTTGTTTACATATCTTAACTTTAACGAAACGTCGTTCTTAGAATCAATGGAGAATCCGGTTGCTTGTATGTGTGGATTTTGGATAATATAGGAAGTTTGTCATTATAAAATGAGTATTTTCTATTTTAATATATTAGGTCCTTCCTCCACTAATATCACAGCCTCACTCAATTAAACCAATTACTTTCAATCTTAAAAACGCAATAACTTTCTCTAGAAAAGTAAAATTTAAGATTTATTTCCACCATTAAATCATAAACTTAATAAACATTTTAATGATATTCATTGTTGATATCTAAAAATATCTTTTTGGTCAAGAACCTCTTATCCAAGTAGTTAAAGGTATGACACTTTAGATAAATGTTTTAGAGATTATGAGTTCGAGCCCTTGAGACATAATATTATGTGCTATACTTGAATAATGTATCATTTTTGTGTAAAAAAAATAGCATTGTTTCGTATATCATAATTTTTATAATTTTTATATGTGAGGTTTAGCTAAATTAAAATGACGTTGTAATAGTTTTACTACAATTGCATAATTATAAATTCAACTCTATTACACAAGAAATTGATTTTTAAATGTACACTTAATTGTATATTTTTACATGTATCTCATAAATGCAGTTGTAACTCCATATCGTCGGTGCAGTTTTAACCGCATCAAAAATATGCAGTTCTAACTGCATTACAATACGCGTTGTGAGTACATCTAACAAATTCAGTAATAACTGCATCTCACAAAAACAATTATACCTACATCTCACATATATAGTTTAGTTACAGCAAAAAGACGTTGTATAACTGCATCTTGCAAATGCAGTTATTATTGCATCTCAAGGTGAAGTAAAACTTGCACTGTACAAATTCATTTTTAACTGCATCAAAAAGGCAAAGTTATAATTACATCTCATAAATGCAGTTATAACCCTAAATGCAGTTATAACTAAGGCCGGATATTTTTACCATATTAGCACTTACAACCATTACCAATCACTACCAACTAAAATGGTATCGAAAAATTGATAACCGATTCGATTGATACGATTTCCCGAACCGCATGAGAATGTACGGTACTGTAATGGTAATCAACTACTAATAATTGTAATTATCATGTCTACCACTTACCTTAATAAGGGTATATATATTTTCTTATATTTCAATCACATATTTTAAATATATAGCATCAAACATCTAATGTGCAATGATTAATAGAAAATCTAGCAAAATACTATTATGATATTAGACTAAATGCAATTCTTATCGTTTATAAAATAATATGATTTTATATATAAAAAAAAAAATTTGGCAAGGCCAGCCGGTTTTATAGTGGACCGTCCACTTTTATTACAAACGTAATAAAATTTGAAGTACAGGAGAAAGGTAAAAGCAACTTAACTACTAAGAAAAAGAAGGAAAACAGCCCAAGAGTGTGATAGACATATCACAATGTTTCCTTATATGTTTGACTATGTTTCCTTATATGTTTGACTATACAAATTGAAATTGATAAATCATCCTATACTAAAATAGAACAATCTTAACGTTTACTCTTTTAATATGAAATATTGCAAATAGATAAATACGAGCCTTATTTCTTTTACACGTTGTGTGGCCCGGCCCGTATTACATTCGGGGTTATGCTTTTGTTATTAATTCAACGGACACTAATATTTGCGTATAGCAGTAATGTATTTACCGCGGGAGCAACGGCGAACACCATACAGTGGAATAGTTCAGAACCTTCATATTTCCTGTGTTGGGCTGGGCTTCAAGTGAGCATTGTAGTTTACCAGAAGCAGCAGTCCAGCTAAGATTTCTTTTGTCGTTTTGTGTGGCCCGGCCCGTATTATCCTCTGCTAAAAAAGAGAACGAATTTGTTCTTATCTACTTGGCGGATTCTGCTACCTTTAAAGATTTACGCTGTAAAAAGATTGTGAACGGTACAGAAATAAAAAAAATGAGGACAAACGTGAGTGAGGACCAATTATTACAGGCAAGCAACGTTTATTGCACTGCCAGTTCCTACTTTCTGCAAATTAATTTCATTCGTTTCTTCTACTTTTGCAGATTCCTTGTATTTTTGTTGAGAGTTCTTCTGCATTTTGCATGCGACCTCCGACTCTCACATGTATGCCGAGTCAACCAATTGTGGAAAGTGGGGTTGTTATGGAATGGAATATCGGAAAAAGCGTGGTCCCAAATGAAAAAGTGTAAGATTCACATCAATTGATAAGGTATGAAATATAGAAAAAATGTGGCTAAATTTCATTTTGTCTACGATTTGGTGAATTACTTTATAACAAACAAAGGTTAGTGTGCATTAACGTTCCATTCAAAAATAACACGTTAAATAGAATCAAAGTCCATCGAAGGCGAGCATTTCCTCGATTAAAGAATTAATATGAATTAGACTGTAAACCAATGAATTACCTTGATTAAAGAATTAATTGAGTAATTAATTAATTTAATGAGAAATTAATGGAGACAATTACTGATCATGAATGACTTTTACTATTACAATTTAAAAATAACTAATGAAATATAACATAAGTCAAAAGAAGTTACGTTTTTAGATAATAAACCTGTTTCATAGGTATCTACAAATTTGTCACTCTGTCCTTATCTTATGTGACCTTATCATGTGAAAATAAGATGTAACTATCACTAATGTATATGATCTTATCACTAAGTACATTTTGATAAGATTAATACTTAGTAGATTTTGATGTAAGTGCTACCATCATCGATTTTGGTAGCGACAATGCTAAGTTATGAAAATTGTAATTCTAAAAGTTGATAACTCTTGGATCAGTGCATCAAACAACCGGTAAAAATGGACAATTTTAAAAACTTACCTTTAAGAAAAAATTCCCTTTATGTGCACTATATCTTTTAGTGTGTTATCATGAATAAAATTTATAAATATACACTGAATCATGTTTAATGTCACTTAATATAAATAGATTGGAATTTAAAATATTACAATTTTATAAAAAGTATTATTTTTAAATTAAACTAGTTTCAACTTCATAATATTATCATGAACCTCATATGCTCAATGACTAATACAGTGGTATACAATATTTATTATATTATGGTCTAACAATATGGGGTTAATATGAGAGTGTGTGACTGTATCTGCATTCGTGATAAATATAACTGTATAGGTGTTTGTACATTTATATTATATTATATATAAATGTAGACACACACAGATATATATATATATATATATATATATATATATATATATTATACATACTCATACATACGTAGATACACACATACATACACACAAACTATATAAAAAATTTATCACAAATTTTTTATAATTTAGTTAAATTCGAATATCAAATACTTGAATGAAAAATGAGGGTTCGTGAATAAGTACCACTTTTATTTTCAAAAAGTTATTTGAAAGAAACGAATAAAACCATAATATAACCCGCAATCTATAATATATATAATCATTTTAATAACAAATTAATTCTAAAGTTTAATTTTCTATCAAATCTAAGTAAAATATTTACCGTCAAATAATTGACGATATGTTCAAAATTTCAATAGGAACTCCACGACGCAAACTACATGAAAAATGGAGCTTATATGTGAAAGTAAACGTATTTAAAATTGGTGTTAAAAATTAATTTGTAATATTACAGAGGTTAAAAGTCAATCTTACCTTTCGTCCTAATGCTAGTCACCTACCATAACTTAGACCAATTTCCTCCTTCACCAAACACCACTAGAAGCGCCGCCAATGCCACTGCCATGATCGGCTCGATGAGCCGAGTCTTTCGATATACCTAAAATCAGACTCGACTTCCATATTGCGAAAACTTAATTTTTGATTCAGTGCATCATGCACTTTGCTGACATGATCGGAGATGGCACCGTAGATTCTAAGATACTTCCCATGTTGTACCGACCAAGTTGACGTTGTTTATGTCAGGCTTTATGTTGACCATAGATGTTGGTGATCATGGTCGAGGTGATGCATGCTTGTACAGTGACGATACAAGATTTGCACACACAATAAAAAAATTAGTTAATTTTTAGGTTATATCTATTTTAGTTTAAATAATTTCAGTTTCGTTTTGAAAATATTTCGTACATGACAAAATGTATATAATTGTATATTTATTACAAAATAAAATTTACTGGATAATCCTACTGGTCGACTACACATTGAACTATCAATTTTGCATTTGAGAGAACATTTCTCTAACTCAATGATAAAGTAGCAAAGTCTATCATTCAGATATAATTATGAATGAAGAGAGATAAAAAAAATGTGTATTAGAATGTAGGTTCTAGGTTCATTTGTAGCATTATGCTATGTAGATATCTTACTAGATCGATTATTTAAAGGATGATCCATTATAAATGTGATCTCCTCTCAATTGAGTAAATAAACATATTGAATTATTCCATATCCACGTATATTTTTAGCCACAATATTTTGAACTTTTCTTAAAAAATTTGATCAAAATAAGTATTCTCCTCCATCCTGACCGAAACGACCTCCTGCTTGTTCTTGCACCTACAAGCATGCATCATATACTCTTGGGCATGTCTGTGTGAGTTCAAAACTCGCTTCTATACCTCCTAAACACGAACAATGATGGCTAGTGAGCTTTGCAACATCCGATAAGGTCCGGTCGAGTCGCTCCGCTCCTATGTCAACCTCATTAACAAGGAATCAACACATGCTAGTAGCATACAAGAAAACTTGGTGGTCACCATCTGCTCTGGGGTAAGGTAGTGCTCCAAAAAGTGGAAAGGACTGCAGAAACAACCGGCCTCGTCTTTAACTGACTTCTTTCAAAGGGCTAAAGGAATGCTTGGGGTAGAGGAGGACAAATTATCTAAGAGCAAAGAGAAAGATAGGCAAGGGGAAAAGCATAACTCATGTAGTGAGGGTAGCCGTATAAGAAATGGTCGTTAGGAGAACAACAAAAAACACTCTAAAGACCCCTAATTCAAAGTTAGGTACGCAAACTACGCCTTTTTCAATTGCGAGACACGAGGGATTGCGCCACATACACATACCACAGGCCTTCTCCCGCTTGGTCAAGGCGCAAGGGGAAGCCCCATGGGAAGGAGAAATACTGCGATTTCCACTAATTGAATGGTCACGCCACTAATGAGTTTCATCACCTAAAAGAGGAGATAAAATGGTTGATCAGCGAAGGTATACTTATGCAATAATTCAGGCAACAGGTGCATCAAAGGGCTAAGTGGAAAGCTCTTCCTACTTTATCTCAATGGAAAAAGGAAAACAATGCTGCCACAATCAACATAGAGATCCTATCCATATGCAATGGCTTACACGTGACCGAAAGCAGCAAAGGGGCTTAAGCCTGTTATAGAAGGGAGATCACACCGACTAACCAAATATATTATGTGGAGCTCCGAGCCTTGAAAGCTTTGAAGGTGGAGGTGGACGAAATTGACATCACTTTTACGGTCGAAGACGAAAGAGGCATCGGCTGCCCTCCAACCCCATGGTTATCTCCATCAACATCAAAAATATCAAGGTGGGTCTTTATATATGGGAAAGATTGGTGAATGTCATGTTCAAAAATATCTTCGATCAAATGAAGCTTCTACAGTCTAGTCTCACTCCATGCACCTAGCCTGTATATGGTTTCGATGGTGTTGGGATTGTTCCTTTGGGGTCGACCTCACACGTGGTCACCTTTCACAAGGAGCCCCACTCTACCAATAGGAATTTTTTTTGTGGTAGACTGCCCGTCTGCCTACAACATCCTTATGGTAAGCCAGCTTTGGCTAATCTGGACGCGGTAAAGACTCACGATGAAATTCCTCACAAAGGCGGGATTTGACTACATCCAAAGCCTCCAACAAGTCACCAAAGACTGCTATAACATTTCCCTCCAACAATCTAAGTAAGTAGTACTCGTGATCCAACAGGAGGCGGCAACCCTTAGAAATGACCACCTCGAGTAGGTACGAGGGCACCCAATTGTCGTTGTCCATGTCGGGGGTGAGCCCAGCGCATCGACGCCCTTCAAGAGAGCACAATGGCTCTTAGAAGCTCTCCCTAATGCCAAGGACATAAATCAGATTTAAGCATCCAGGAGAGTAAACGAACCCCTCGAGGTTCCCACTCATGCCGAAACCATGCAAACCAACAACTCCAAGAAGATGCGGGACCCAACCAACATTCCTATTTACGAAGAAAACCTCAATCAATTTGAAACATACTCTTCATCCCCACGTTAGATCCACCCCAAAGAGAACACGAGATCCCATCAACACTCTCGTTCATACCGTGATTGATGTCATAGATGACCAGACCTCCCTAGCTAACCAAGCCAGGACCCGAGAGCTCATTACCACCTAAAACGAACAAGCCCACCCCCACTAGCTAGTAGGAACAAGTAATACTATAACACCCATCCTCCCAATGCTAGAGGACTCATTTGCGAGAGTCGGTGAAACCAAAACCTTCACACTTGCACACAAAAGTCCGTCTCGGTCAAGGATTTCATAGAGCATACAGACTATGCATTAAATCAGTACGAACTAGAGATCATTGCAAGAAATGAAAATGATGACCCTACAGACCTCCACATGGGTTATATAAATCTAGATGGCAGCATGACCCCAGAACTTGAAACAATCATCTTAGAAAACGACGACTCAAGATGGATCGTCCATATCGATATATAATTGGACCTAGTGGTGAGGGTAGAATTGATAGACTTCCTATAGGAAAGCACATACATGTTCGTTTGTGAGCATTAGGACATGAGTAGTGTAAACGCCACCGTTATATGCCATACTTTTAATACCAACCCCAAAATCACTCTGTTTGCCAAAAAAGAAGACCACTTAACCCTGAGATGTTCAAAGCATTAAAAGAAAGGGTGGAAAGGCTTATCAACAACAGATTCATTAGAGAATCTGAATATTCAGTGTGGGTGGCAACCACTATGCTAGACCGAAAGCCCAATGAAACCTGGAGAACGTTAACTGATTTTTCGACCTCAACAAAGCTTGTCTGAAAGACGGCTTTCCCCTCCCTTGGCCTCTGGCACGAACAGAAGAGTTGCACAGCTCTTGCGTTCTCTTAGGGGCAAGGGATGATATGGCTACTTTCTCAATGGCTTATGTGTTGTGGATGTCCCCGACACGATTGGAAGCATTGCATGGCTCTCACATTCTCTCGGGTTGACCGTCGATGAGCGTCGCTGATTTTTGTTGCAGAATAAGGACTCTCTTCCTAGCTTTTTGCCAAGAGATGCTGTAGCGGCCTAGGGCAGCCGACTAATTGTTGCGAACACATATTGTATCTCCCTTGATGGGGAACATCATGATCAACTGCTGTTATGCCACAACCTCACCTAGGTCTTCCAGTGTTGGTCTATCTATTAAGATGTTATAGGTGGACGGGCAATCTACTACAACAAAATTCACCTAAATCTTTATGGAGCTTGGTTCCTCGTCGAAGGGGACAAGTGTGAAGTTGAGCCCATGGTAACAATCCCGACACCTCCAAATCTATAAATAAGCAAGGCACAAAGCATGAGGTTGGATGATGGAAGCTTTATTTGGTTAAAAAAATTAAACATTACATTGATGGAACTACCCCCATCGATGAAGACCCGATGCACTCTGGCCCTGGCCACGTTGATAGATATAACCATGGGGTCATGGTGCAAATATCCTACTCCTCTCTTGTCTTTAACATTGAAGGTGATGTCGCCTCCATCTTCATTCACTCGTGGTGCCTTTGTGGCCTAGAGTTTACCGAGTAGACCTGACTAGTCGGGCGAGTTCTCGTATATATCGGGCTTAGGCCCCTCTACTACTTCCGACTACACGGGGGCCTCCGCCTATTGACATGATTGTTATGTTGATCGCAACCACATTGTTGTCGATCACCCATTGAGGCATGGTAGGAGAATTAGGCCGAGCATTCCTTTGTTCGACCTGCTACTTCACATACTGAACCATTATACCATCATGGATCAACCACTCTATCTCGGCGGTGACACTCATTTGTAGAGTGGCCATCATATTGATGGAACTTGCAGGTATTTCCACTACCTCGGGGCTCCTCCATTTACCCATATCGGGCAGCGGCCCACGGAGAGGGTGGGGGTGGGGCTTTGGTAAGGTGCGAGATCCCGTGTGGCAAGATAGACGATTTCGATATCATGAGTTAATGATGCATTTAATCTATAATAAGCTCACCTGATAATGGCATTTTATACATGTATTCTTTTCGCCCTCATCGTATCACTTAGATATCCAGAGTTTGGTATAAGATCCAAAACTCTATTAATATCTATATTTAATTGTGTAGATCGCATAAAAATCCTTGGTCAGATAACATTTATTAATTAACCGATTTATTCTGGCCATTGATTTTGATTTTAAATTGACTACCAATTATGATGGTACCAACCTTCTATAACGAAGGAGAAGAATCCTCTTTTTTATAGTGTTTCACTCCAAGTAATTCAACGTATATCCAACTATGGTCACAACAAGATCTCCATGCCAAGTAGTTATCCATAATCAAAATATAAGCTAACTACCCAAGATCGACAACTCACTTAAGTCAGAAGACTACTCTACGTCGTTACCATAAGATCTTTTATTTTGACTTAGTTATATTAATCTATAAATGACTCAACCAGTCATTCTGTGATTGTTCCGAACAACCACAAGCAGGTAACCCTTTGGTGCCCCCAACTGTTATGAGTGAATCAATATCTATAGTATAGGGAATGCTACATACACTAGTCTCAATAGATATATCAATATCATTTTCTAGATACATCTTGACTAGGAACATTTAATGAGTAAGTATTTATATGTATATATCGATTCAATACCCATGGTTACGAACGCATTCGCAACCGCAATCGATAAAATACTTCTACTAAGGATTTTCTAATTATATATGTTTAATGTATTAATTGACATTATCTATATCTATATTTAACAACATATATAAAAGAAAATAATACCAAAAGCGTAAACAAGATTCTATTATAAGAGTTAAGTTACGTAGCAAATTACATAGTTGCCCCTACGGAATACCTTTAACTCTATCAAAATCCCTTTGTTAAAGGTGAACATGAATTTAAGATAGAGTTACTATTTTTGATGCCACTTATGAAGTTTGATTTCGAACGCTCCTTAATAAGGAGTTTGTCTTTTGGTTTATCCAGATCAAAACCTATCTTAAAAGTCATTTTCTTTTCCAACGCCGCATCCATCTTCATCTTCCAAATAGAAGAATCTCTCTTCCTATCAAGTTTGGTAATTGCATAATGCTACTTGGTCTACTGTTACTACTAAACCCGCCATTAATGCCTAATATAAAACAAAACAATTAGTTTTGATATCAATCTGCAGTGAAATTTTTATCAATTATCATGGAAAATCAAGTTTTAACCTACCGATTAAACACCAGCTAAGGCAATCCATCAAATCACAAAATCCATCAACACATATAGAAACAAAAGAGTAAACACAAAAGATTTAAAGTGGTTCAGTCAGATTGACTTACATACAAGAAGAACCCAACAACTTCTTTTGTTCACTTCACCAATACAAACGATACAATAACATAATTAAAAGTTAAAATTAGACGGCGATTCTCTTTTATCCTTCACTTACAGGAAATGACAACGAGAACTCAATAGAACTAGCAATACCCGAACGTAGATGAAATTATTGCGACTTGGGAAGGAGAATGAATACAAGAAAAATTGATACAATTTTTTGGTTTTGTCCCCTGAAGCAAACACGGATATAGACAATAAATATGTCCTCACAAGCCGAAATCAACATGTTGGCCTCAACATTACATGTCTATGCCTGTATTTACACAGAAAAAAACAGAACAGTGTATCGAGTTCCTTTATCCGAAATACCTTTCATGTTCGTTGATGACTATAAAATTGCAAAAACAAACATCATTAATGTGTCATCAGCCATGAACATTACTTTATATTTTAGCCCCCCCACCCATTATTTGGCTTATAAAACGACGAGTACAATAATGCAAAGCAAAGGGTGCCAATTTTGACTAGTATGCCACTGCCATATGCGAACAGTGAACTTTTGCTATATGGTATCCAGGATGTGATATGAAATTGTTGCTTAGTGCCAGTATCATGTGTATCATCCTCACACCTGTATGGTTTATATTGCATTCTTGCACCTTATTTCATTATACATGCTCTTATCATGGAACTTTTGTTTCTATATACCGACTCTATCATATCTGTTAGTGCACCAAGCACATCTATTGTTTGGGTTCATGAAATTTCTAAAATCCTTACAGTTCAACATAATTACATTTACCTTTTAAATAATATTTGCAAAAAAAAAAAAAAAAAAAAAAAAATTACACAGAAGTGTGTTTTTACAAGAAGAAAATGTTTTATACTGTCATATATATGGCAGTGTGCATGTCATATGTGCTTATAAGATCCACTACCCCATGTTCTCTCTTTCTGTTCTTGAGTTCCTTCAATCAATAATGATCTTACAGATAAACACAAAATATGTTCTCCATTATATGCAGTACACTTTCTGTTCTCTTTTTCTTATATTATACTGTTTTATATTGTATATATGCATCTTTGATCACATGGATATATGGTACCTATCATAAACAAGCATTATCTATATACACGAGATCTGAAAGTATATATGAGTACACATAGATGAAAAGGATGTGAAAACAAATAAATGATAAAGCAAGCAAGCAATCAAACAAATATAAAGACATATGAAAGTTGCTAAATTATAGAGATAATGACTATATGTATGTTTTCATGTTACTATTACCGTTTTCATCAGTTTGGTATGTTATTTTGGTAATATTCCCTTAAACTTTATTGCATTAGTCAAAATCACAGCTAAAATGAAGCTTCATCCTGTTATCAAACAATAGTAAACATGAAAATGAGGGGTATCAACCATTAAGTATATTGTGTAAACTTTTAGATTTTCAGGAAAATTTAGAAAATATACGCACTTATAACAAAAAAATACTGACCCAGAAAATAACCTTATTCCAAATTGTAGCTATATAATATAATACCTGGAAAAATAAAATAAATTAAATTAAAAATGGAAGAACAAGTTGCCAATAGACTTCAGTTGCAGGGCCCAAGTGCATTAAAAATTAACATGGGTTGAAACTGGAAGCATTGAATTAGTCAAAAATGCTTTACAACTATGAAACAACACTTAGCTGTCAGTTACACTCTCTACTTTAACTTAACAATGTGTGAGTGAACTACCATAGTAGGAAAATATAGCAATAATTGCTATTATATTTTGTAATGTACTGATAATTGCTTATACATCCAAACCAATTATGGTTGAAGTTGCTAATTGTTAAAACAATAAGAGCAGTAGTTAAGATAGCAAAAAAGGTCTAACTTAGTGGTTCAACAAAGTTACCTAACCAGTTGTAAGTAATATCGCTATCTTTTACAAATGTCCTGACTAATGTTATTTGTATAAACTATAGAAGCTTCTTCAGTCTAAATCATTCATAAATCTCTTCCAACTGAGAAGTAATTCCGTTCAGAATTGCATGTGTTCCAACTTGATAATGAATGAAAAATGTGAATTATTACTCATATAACAAATGATAATATATACAACAGTTAAAACCAGTCTTACATAATGTCAATCAATGATTAATTTTGTGCACATTTTCTTGTTCAGCTTTACATATGAGTTACATATGTTACTTAGTTCCATGGTTTTGACCCATATACCCTGTCAGAAGAAATTATAAAGTTTTAACCCTTGGAAATCATTACCCAGTAACTGATTATTAAAGCTTGTTTTTCTGGATTTTCAAAAAATAAGAAATAAAACTGAATTTATTCATCAAAACGGCAAAATTCAGTGTACCAAACTTTGTGTGTACATGCTAATCGGTTTTACTTTTAAGGTGAGGTTAAACTACAAAGTAATTCAATATGCAGCTCATTTACCGTAAAGGATGAGGTAATGCGTGGTATATAAGACTATAAATACAACCTGGGTTTGTCTTCAATACTCACACTCTAAGAGTCTAACTAAGCTTCTCAGTTCTATTAGAATAAAGCAAAGTTCATTGCCAAATCATTCAGAAATGGAGGATAATGAACCAGAGAGGAAGCTGAAAAAGCAAGGAGGCCTTAAAACCATGCCATTTATCCTTGGTGAGACATAAAAAATATATTTACTGCTTCTACCATCATTTAGTTGATAACTACACATATCAATTCTTGATTCTTTGATTCCAGGTAATGAAATATGCGACAAATTTGCAATGGCTGGATTCAATGCAAACATGGTTTCCTATTTGACTAGCCAGCTTCACTTACCTTTAGTAGAAGCTTCAAATACACTTAGCAACTTCAGTGGCACTACTAGCCTGACCTCCATTGCTGGAGCTCTCATTTCTGACTCGTTTGCTGGCCGCTTTTGGACAATTGCCTTTGGTTCCATGATCTATCAACTGGTATACATATTTCTAGCTTTTCAAAATGCATATCTTTCCCAAATTTCAGTTTTCTTAAAAATGTAAAAAAAGAAGTCTAGTTTTCTTGGTAAGGTCAATAATTTAGGAACACCAATATTGAAGCATGACATTTATAAGAGAACTATCGATATATAGGGTATGGTGGCACTTACAATATCAGCAGTACTGCCATCTTTAAGACCTGCACCATGTACACAACCTGGAAACTGTGAAAGAGCATCAACTTGGCAACTTCTAATTCTCTATGCATCGCTTCTTCTAACTGCAATTGGTGCAGGAGGAATTCGACCATGTGTAGTTGCCTTCGGTGCTGACCAGTTTGAACTACATAAACAGCAAAAGAAAAACCAGAAATGGAGCTTCTTCAACCTCTACTTCTTTGCTTTAGGCCTATCTCTTCTGTTAGCTTTAACTGTAGTTGTTTACATTCAAGATAATGTTGGCTGGGGCTGGGGTTTTGGTGTTCCTACAATTGCTATGTTTGTGTCGGTTCTTGCATTTGTGGTTGGTTATCCACTTTATATAAAGTTTAAGCCTTCTGGAAGTCCCATGACTAGACTGATTCAAGTGTCGGTTGCCGCTTTTAAGAAGAGGAAGGTTGAAAAAATACATGATTCCAGTCTTCTTTATGTCAATAAGGAGCTTGATGCTGATATTTCCACTGGTGGAAGGCTTCTTCACACTGATCATTTTCGGTGGGTGTTATTTATTTATTTATTTTTTAAAAATATTTCTGGAATTCATTAAATTTTGACAATTTCTTGAAATTTTTATGTCTTAAAATTTCTCCATTTAAAAGATTCTTTAAATTCTGTTCTTTTTTATAATTTTAAAATTTTCTGGATTACAAAGTTTCTTAAATTTCAGAAATCTCACAAAATTTTAAAATTTCTTAAATGAATGGAAAAATTTTGAATCTGAAGTTTTTTGAAAATTTGGAACTTTCTTGAATTTATAAGTTTCTTATTTATTTATGTATTTTTTTTTAAAAGCCGAAATTGCTTATACTTTTGACTTACTTAATATTTTGATCATAAATATTTTCTAAGATTTTGGAATTCAGAAATTTCAAAAATTCTGCAGTTCCATACTGAAAATTTTGAAGATTCTAAAATTTTAAAAACACTAATTATACTGAAGTTATCTAAAAAACCCTTGCAAAAAACATTTAAAATGTTATGATATGCCTTTTAAAATGGGTTTTAAACTACTACCAAATATTCTTTCAAAACGTGGTTGTCACAGCTAAAAAATTCGTTGTATAAAGATCTATTGTTGATGTTGTCATTTCAGGTTTCTAGACCGAGCAGCAATCCCGACAGACGGCGACCTGACAGAATCCGGCAAGCCGTACCTATGGAAACTGTCAACCGTCCACCGGGTCGAAGAACTAAAATCGATAATCCGGATGATCCCGATATGGTCGGTAGGCATCCTAATCACCACTGCGACCTCCCACAACCACTCCTTCGTCATCATGCAAGCCAAAGCCATGGACCGCCACCTCACCTCCCACTTCCAAATCCCCGCCGCCTCCATGTCCATCTTCTCCATCGCCTCCATGCTCATCGGCCTCGCCCTCTACGACCGCGTCTTCGTCCCTCTCGCCCGTAAGTTCACAAACCGACCCAACGGTATCACGTACCTCCAGCGTATGGGGATCGGGCTCGCGATCTCCTTGGCAGCCAACGTGGCGGCTGCGTTGGTCGAGACTAGGAGGAAGGAAATCGCTGCAGAAGGTACTTTTACAGCTCATAAACGCATAAATAATCGATTTTGATTTCAAATTTGGATTTGAAATTTTGAATTATCATTTTCAAATCAGGTAATCAGATGAACGTATTTTGGCTGGTGCCGCAATACGCGATACATGGGTTCGCCGAGGCGTTTACGTCGGTCGGGCATTTGGAGTTTCTGTACGATCAATCGCCGGAGAGCATGAGGAGCACCGCCGTTGCACTTTTCAGCTTGGCAGGATCAATTGGGAGTTATTTTGGGACTGCATTGGTGACTATTGTGAGTGGGTATACAAAAAAGAGAGGAAATAACTGGTTGCAGGATGATTTAAATAAGGGGAAGTTGGATTACTACTATTGGTTGGTCACTGTTTTGCAAGTGTTGAATTTCGGGTATTATCTCGTTTGTGCTAGATTTTATAGGTTTAAGACTTTGGAGGCGGAAGAAGATAAGGAGGCAGACGTTGAACTTGCAAAGTTAGAGAAGAAAAGTAACAATGAGGATATTTCTAGTTTGTAGAGATTATGAAACATGCATGCAGAGGTCCGGGGATATACATCATATAAGTTTTGGTGTATAAACCATGTAGAAGCAAGAGGGTTATAGTACACTGCACATAGATATTACTGATCACAAGCTATATGATAAATCCATGAGACTGCTGAACCATGATCAAACTTATTTTAAGTGCATTTATTGGATATCTTTACTCAAAGCATGCTGATTTTTTCACTCATTTATAATCCCATTTTATAAGATTTTCAAATAAACTAGTTCTGAATAATAAGAAAAGTAGACTTTGGTAATCAGTAACAAACAAAATGTTAAATTAGAGAGAAAAGAAAGAGGTAAGTGAAGTGAAGAATGAGTTAAGAATAAAGTTACAGAGAATAGAGAGTAAAAGAATAGACATGACAAGGTAATAAGAAGTAAGCAAGAGTTTGATAGAATTTACAGGAGGGAATAGGTTTTTATTAAATCTCAGTCATGAATTATTACATAATGCTTGCCTATATTTATACGTGAGCTTTTGGATTCAGAGAAATAACTAACATCCACACAAACCCTGCACAAACTATACAAAATTCGAATAGTTTGTTACAGGCAATGGAGATTTAAGATGTGCATTTGCACAGACATGCACATGTACAGAAACATGTACATCAAGTAAACTACATCATCCCATGGTCTTGTGCCTCAACCATTACTTGGATCTCCCTCCTCTTTTAGTGTTGTTACCTTTTCTGTTTCTGGTGATGATTGACCGGATTCTGATGAACTGATCACTTCTCTGATGATACTTCAATCTGGTTTGCAAAGTATGGGAAAAAAAGAAGTAAATGTGTTCAACAATTCTCTTGCCATCAAAAATTATTCCTGTCTTAAGGTGAAAGGTGGGAAATACTTTGACAAGCTCCCATTAATCTTTTCAAGTAGCTTCATACAGTGGTATTTGCATCCATTTAACTAGAATTTGTGTCACTACCTTGATGTTTTTTTAGTACCAATTCATATGTCAGTAATAATTGATTAAGGTTCATTGATAAACTTTTCAGTAAAAGATGAAGCATTTTGCTGAATCACTAATGCACCACCTTTAACCTTTTTTTAAAAAAAAAATTGTGAAACATGAGACATGGAGCGAATATTTGCTTCAGCAGTCAGTTCTAGTCTCTAAGCAACTTCTCCCATTTTTGAATGATATTATAACTTATAGAATCCAAATATTTCTGGAGTTTGTTGTCTTTTGATTCCTTGTTAAGATTTATCTACATGGTTGCAGTCTTTAGAAGACTCATTCACCTTCATCAAACTGCCTCAGTTCTTCTATTATCAGCAAATTTTCCATTCTAGCTGGAGTTAATTGTAAGCTACCAATAAGCAACTCGATAGCATTGTATATATGAAAGTAATGTAGGAGGGCATATACGTCAATGTGGAGAAGCATCTACAGTTCAACTTCTACTTGGTGGCTATTTAGCATACATGAAAATAATGTAGGAGGTATATACCTTAAACTGCATTGAATTATGTGGTATTTGTTGACCCTTTCCAAGTTGTATCATACCAAAGTTTTACCCATGCCATTTTTGCATCTTTCTCCCAATAACTTGCGCTTAACTAGAATAGTTAGTTACAATTAATTATAGTAGAATTTTTTTAAAGGACAAATTAATGTAAATAATTAATTAAAAGGGCACGCGCACAAAGTTTTTTCCGTAAGGACAAAGCCCAAAGCCCGGTTACAATTTAAAACAAAACAAAGCTTTCTGTTCGTCTTCCTCCTCCATTCTTACACTCAGAATTTCACGAAAATTTTGCTCGAAAGAAAAAATGGCACCGCAAACTAGAAATAAGTCTACATCTCCAACAGAATCTCAGAAATCGATTGTAGATGAACAACGAGCACAACAATGGACAGCCGATAAAAACCTAACTAAGTCGGAAGTGAATCAACAAAATAAAAATCGAAATGTCGACGCGAAATCAGTAAAATGATTCGTCGTATCGGTTCCGCATCTGAGTTGTTTGGTTTTTTGTGTCTTTCCGTTTGTATAAATTTTGACGGTCACTATTCCTACAATTATTATACATTGTTGGTTTGATTTCACTGCCATCTATTTAATTAATTCGAAATAAGGCCGGCTAGTACTATTCCCATAGTTTATTTATAATATTTTTCATCCATTCCACTTTCTCTCCCCCTCCGTTATTTTTCCAATTCTATTTTTGTTTTCTGGAAAACCTTTTCATTTCTATTTAACCTTTTCATTTCTATTTTGTTTTCAACATCTTTCCCCTCCTCTCCAACTGTTGTGCTCACGCACATTTCCCCCTCCCCAAACTCTCATCTGCTCGTTTTCCCTTTTGTCTTCGACCTCTCCTTCATTCCACCATTCCATCTCCTCCCCTTCTTCTCCTCCCTCTCCTTAACCGGTGACCGCCTTTACCAAAGCAACCCGTCGCCATCATCACCGAAGCCTTCCACCACCGCACCACCTTCGCCCAACAACCTGCCCTCCATACGACCTCGCAGCCGAAGCCACATTGGCCTTCAACCAGGGCCGGCCCGTTTAATTGTGTTGCCCAAGCCCAACCAAAACATAAAGAAAGGAATTAAGTAAAATTGCAAAAATTTATGCCCCAGCCAGAATTAAACTTGGATAGCAAGGCTGCACAATGCACATAACAAATCACTTAGCCATGTACAGAATTGATAAAAGTTTAACACTAAGCCTATACATATAACTAAAATGCTCAAATTGTTGCCCCCACCCATGTGTTGCCCTAGGCCCCGGCCTAGGTTGCCTACCCCTTGGGCCGGGCCTGCCTTCAACCAAGGCAATCTCCACCCAGTTCAAACCCAAGTGTCGCTGCCGATTCCACCATCGCCTCGCTCACCTAACACCTATGCCGAAGCATCACCACCTAGCCTGCCGCTTTTCTTCTCTCCTTCCCTTCGAGTGCGTGCGTAAGTATATATGTATATTATATTTTAGGCCTCTGTATTGTTTTCTTTAGAACTTGTAAACATTTATATATCGCATATATATATATATATATATATATATATATATATATATATATATATATATTAGTACATGAGTACTGTATTTTTATATAAAGTTATAAGAGTTTTATTTTATTGCTTCATAAAGGTGATGGATCTTCTTTGTTCTATATACATATATAATATGTTAGTATGTACATTTTGACATAATACAGGTTTCCAAATACATCATATAAAGTAGATTGATTATGTGTTACACACACACATACATATATATATATATATATATATATATATATATATATTATAATCCATCCTTGATTTTTTTTGATTGATTACATACATATATCCAGTGGCGGAGCCACTTTATGGCTGGGGGGTCACGTGCCCCCCCAGAAAAAAAAAAACTACAAAACTAAAAACCTAAATTTTCAAGTCGCGCCTCTCCTTTTCTCCATAGTCGGAAGCTACTGCTTCTCTTCTTCGCAATTGCAGATCGCAACAAGCTCCAACATCAATCTCAAAACCTCTCCTGCACACGCAGGCGGCAGCTCCCTCTTCTCCGCCAACACCTACGGACATCACTATCGCTTAGGTCGAGCTCCTCTTCCGACAGCACCTTAGGTCGAGCTCTTCAATATAGGCAACCCTAATTAATTCACACTCTGCTTAACCTAATTTGCGTAATTTGTTTGATTCCAATGTAAATTGGTTTAGGTTTAATTTATTTATTGTAATTTGTTTACTGTAATTAGTTTAACTTTTAGATTCGAAAGTTTGATTCCTCAAAACCCTAATTTGTTTATTGTAATTGGTTTAATTTTAATGCAGGTTTTGTAATTTGATTTATTCTTATTTGGTTTTTTAGTAATAGGTTGAATACTGATTTATTCTTTAAGTTTGAACCACTAAAACATGTTAAAATGTTGTAGGCATATTTCTTCCATTGCCTTTGCTGCTTTGCCAAAAAAAGATTTTCGGGCCGACTACCCCGAACCCCCTACGTGCCCTCCCCAGCGAGGAATCCTGGCTACGCCATTGCATATATCCTATATATATAGCTGATATATTGATTTTAATTTATAAGTCATGTTATATCAAAGTATATAAGTTATAGGATCTGCTTATGTAGGTGAGTTTATATATTGGTTTATTTATATATATAACTTAGCATAAGAATTTATATTGTCTGCATATAATTGTTGAAGCATGCACATGCTGTAAATAGACTGCAAGTGGTGGTAATCTACATAATTGTTTGTAATCTAATTATATAAATATACACATGGTTTGCATATTTATAGTCCGCATATATATATTGTTGTGTATATTAATAGTGTCTGCACTAGTCTATATATATTGTATATAAGGGTTACATTCTATTGTTCATATAGCAACATATATATGTGTATATAGTATATAGGATTTGGGTAACTAGTATAATGTATATAAAGTTTATATGTATATTCTGTAGCCTGCATAAATATATGGATATTGTCTGCATATTTTATTATACGTATATTGGTTCATATATAGGTTAGGCTGCATGTTTTATATACAAGGTCGGTATATGTAAATATGAGTCATGTTATATATATAAATAGCATATAAACTATTGGTCAGTGTCTAGTTTATGTTTACAAAGTATATAAGTTTATACTTTATATGTATGTGTAATACAGTAATATAGATGTGTATATGTATATATAATTTTATGTTGTTGTTTGGTAATATATAATTCTAAGTATTGATTTTAAAATATGATATGTATATATTTTAAATATATGTTTAAATCTAATAACGTGATCTTGAGATATATACAGATTTTGATGTTGTTATATGTATGTTTAAATTTAATATTGATTTTTAATATATATTTTTATTAAGATTTTATTTAATACGTGTTTTGATTAAACAATGATTTTGAAATGTATATATATTTTTAATTTAAAAATGTGTTGGATTTAGAATATGATTGTATATATATAGATATACAGTTATATATATATATGTGTTCACTTATACCATTTATCTTCATCGATCCAGTTTTGATTTGATTTCGTCTATTCCAAGCTGTTAGATCTGTCCGTCGAACTCATGTCAATCTTGTCTTGCTTCGTTTTGGAAGTAGTGCTTGCATTTCGTAACTCAATTTCATTGTCTATCTGCTCTAGCCTTGAAATGTGAGCAATCACTCACGATTAACGTTCTTATAATTACTAAATTTGATTTCAATTGAAACGACAATTGAAATATGCTGCTGTTAGTTATTTACATTGCTATATTTATGCCATTATCTGTAATTGTTCACCTGTGAGATATGCACCATATCTTGCCATTTATATTTTATTCAGTTCGTTACTGATGATATATGCCTGTTATTGATATGTTATATTATTATCATATTTGTTCTCACTCTGCAAGTTCCCAGTTAGTATAGAATTCCCTATGGGTTGAAATGATACATACCCGAACAATTTTGTAGAATAGGAGAAAATCGTTATGGGTTGAAATGATAAACCCAAACGATTTTCATTGAATTGAATTTGGGATTGTGGATTGAAATGATATATATACCCGTAGATATTTAAATTACGAATTGAAATGATAAATATCCGTATCACTTGACCATAGGATATAAATTATATACAGACACCGTTGATCTATATATATATATATATTTTGAAATGATTTCCAAGGTTTTGAAAGGAGATATATGGGTTTAAATAAATGTTGGTTTTTTTTAAAATATAATATATATAAATGTTATTTTTATATGTTTAAATTTTAGATTTTAAAAATTATATGTTTTGGAATTTTTAATTTATAAGTCTGTTTTGAAATTATAAATTTTTAAGATTTTCTTATAATTTTATTTTCTTAAAAATATATATAATAAAATTTAATTTAATTAGTATATAATATGTTTTAAAATATTTATTTAAAATTTATATTAATATTTTAAAATAGATCTATAACTTTAATAATAAAGGTTGGAAAGATTAAATTAACGTTGACTTGGGATTTAAATTTGTTCATAATGGAATTTAAGAAAAAATTGATTTAAACTTATTAGTTTTGAGATTTTGAAAAGATATGGTTATAACTTGATTTATAATTTGATTTGATAAAAGTGATTAAATGGATATTTTCAATTTTAAACAAAATTGAGATTGAATATTTAATATTGATATAAATATATAAATTAGGATTGAAATAAATTGTTATTAAAATGGTTAAGCGGATATTTTCCAATTTGAATAAACTCAAAGTTAAATGTGTAATATAATTGAAATTTATATTGTACATGTTTGAATATTTAAACTGGAATCCTTGAACTTTAAATTTAAAATGGTTAAACTAGAATTGATTTAGATTGGATTTTTGAATTTAAAAATGATTTAAATCGATTTGTGAAATTCGAGAAAACTATTTTAGTTTATAAAGTATTTTAATATATGTACTATTTTCAACATCTAAACTGTTTAGGTGGAAAGTGTTATGATTTCCAAAGTGCTATGACTTCAAAAGTGCTATGGTTTTGAAAGTGTTATAAACTTTCGAAAGTGTTACGATTCTGAAAATGAATAATATTTTAAGTGAGAAATGATATTGTATTGATATGGTTTTGAATGGAAACGATATTTTAGTTTTGAAGTATAAACTATTTTGAAATGACCACGGTGTTATAATAACGTTTGGTTGTTAAAGAGACCGGAATCAGATATTGTCATACTCTCTGCTAATACCGAAAACCACTTTAACAACTGTGTACGTGGTGGAGATTCCAGAATAAAGTAGGATGGTTTGGTAACGATTCTGTACGGTATTTACGTAGCCCTGACTCTCGTGAGTGTAACAACCCGAGATTCCGCAATCATTTTGTTATCGTCTAATGACGAGTGAATTGTTGGCTAATTGCTTTTGTGAGTTCAGATCAGTTGAAAATTCCTTAGATAATCCGTTTAAATAATTATTAGGGTATTTGAGGGCTTACGAAATTTAATTGACCCACGTTTTCTTTGTGGCCGTGAAAATTATCTACACCCATTACTCTTTTTATTTTCATTGGCAAACCGGACCTCAATTCAATTTCACATTCTAAAACCCTAGCAACAAAAAGAAAAAGAATGGCAACCTCCTTTCGTTCGTTCCTCTGTCGAAATTAGGGTTTTCGATAATTTGAGGATGCCAATTTCAAATGCTCGAATCAACTCGACTCCTTGTTTGGTGATCGATCGACCTGTGAGATGCCTCGGTAGCGACGTCGTAGTCGTGCTCTTCAAAACCAAAGGTGAGTGAATCTCGATTTACACTCACATCTAATTCATTCTACGTCTGAATTGATTCGAAGTTCTTGATTTTTTTTTGTGTCTGAATTCCTTCACTTGATGATTTTAGTCTCTGTGATTTCGTCCATTTGAAACGATTTCTGGAATTCATTCGAATTGATACATTTCGTGGTTTGTAGTTTTATAGCCGTGGTTTAGTGAGTTTATGTTGGCTTCGGCTTCAACTCGATTTTGAGATGGAAAGAATAAGTTTGATTTTGCTCGACTTTATTAATGTGATATTTCTGATAGCTTCGGTCTTGATTTGAAACTTCATCGATCTTACACTTGAGTGCTGTTCGTCACTGGAATTCAATAGTTGTATTGGGTTCCACTTGTATACCGTTGCATTGGTTAATTCTGGGTGTTGTTTATTTTTGGGCATGTCTGCAGTGAATTTATGGCAGTGTGTTATTCACTTGCGTGATTCATGCTACTGATTTCAGTCATAATTGGGCTTGCCTGTAGAGTATTTGATTTCTACTTGATTTACACATTTGATTTTGTTGGAAATTACTGCTTTGAATCTTTTGTACTTGGAGATGAAAATTGCAAATAGAACTGCTTTGTCGTTTTTAAAATCTGCTGTACACTTTCAGTCGTTGATGCTTGGTTTACAAAATTGATTTTGTGAACATAATGTTGAGATGAGGATTTGACTTTACATTGCTATGAGAACTGACTTCGATCATCTTCGAAAATTCCTGCTCAGTTTTGAAACGGTGATATTATCACTGTTATGATTTTTGACTATGGCCTTGACTACTGTCTCATTTTTGGTTGGTCTGACCTGTCTGTGATTTACCACTATCTTCACTTGAGTTGCATTTAGCTATTCACTTGTTTGAGTCTTTGAATCTTCTTCATTGTATATGTTGTACATACAAACTACAGTGCATATGCATTCCAGTATAGTTGCAATGTGTTGTTGTCTGGGCTTCTTTGTGTGTCACTGCATATATATACTTTTGATTGCACTGTCCACATGAGTTTGCTTTGATTTCATTCTTGAGCTTTTGCATTCTTGTACGTGGTTATCTGGTAGTTCATTTTGAGTTTGTGGATGACATGAGAACTTTAGTTCATTTCTTCTGATTGCACACTACCGTCGGTATCACTGCATTATTTATGGTTTCAAGTATAGTTGCATGGTCTCTCAGCTTTGTTTCAGGTGTACTCTGTATCACTTTAGATATAGTTTGCATTTCAGTGTATCCTTGTGGTTACTGTTTCGTCCTGAATTTGATCAGTCAAGTGTCCCACTATCTTGTGCTCGAACTCTGTCCATACTTGCACACTAATTCACTGTTTTCTGTACAGTATCTAGACTTTATCATATGTACACTTGGTTTGTGGCCTTTGTGCTCGAGCTTGATCTGGCAGTTTCCAGTTTCATAATTGCTTCATGTGATTGGGTAGTTTGACCTTCATGTTGCCAGTCGTACCCTTGAGTCTGCAATTAAATGTTCTTCTGATATTATTGGTTTGAGTTGATGAGCAGTGCCATCTTCTTCTGTACTGAGTTGTTTGGTCGAGTGAATGTTCCATACATGTTGCTTGGTTTCTGAGTTGTTGGTTTACATTGCAGAGATGCAGTTGGATTTGTTTTTAGATCACACTTGAGTTGAACCCGATTTCGGGGTTTGACCTTGCGATCATTGTGACTTTCACTGAGCTTTTGTGTATCTCCTACGATAGTGGCGAGGCAGTACACGCGTGCGTGTACTGCAGCCCTATCTGATTTGACAGTTTTAAATTGATGGTTCGATTTGTTGAATTGTTTCGTTGGTGAATTTCAATGTTTTGGAGTTGTATTCTGATTTAGATTGCTGATTTGTTGTTTAACACTATTTAGTGTTATATTTGCCGTTATCCAATTTTCGTATCGAGAGTTGGATATACGAGATTTCTGTGATTATCGTCTATTTGACTATCTGATTATTATTGCTGCTATGCACTAATAACTGAGTTTGAATTAGACTGACCCGTGTATTATTTTCTTTTGAATTTAATACTCGGGTCAGACCCGAGTTATTTCAGGTTGTAGATTTTCTTCTTTGAGTTGCTGTTCAGGATATGAAGACTTTTCACATCTTCTGAAGTTGTCAGTGTCATTTTGTAGTAGTCGTGTCTTTGTATAGAACGATATGTATTCATGTATATTAGTCGATAATGTACTTGTATATATAACTTCTAGAGTCGGCAGTTGTAGTTGTATCATATGTATCGTGTCAACTATATTGTAACTGACATCGGTTATATATATATGAGATTTTTGTTAATCTGTGTTCCGCATTTATATTATCTGTGTTATTGTTATATCTAATGTCCTAAACTATTATGAACTATCGTAGTTTGTTTTATACTGATAATTGGATATGTCGATGGGAGTAAATAAATAATAGATGAAAAATAAAAAGTATATACCACTCCTACCGAGATAACCAATATTAGTGTAAGGCCAATTACGGATGGTCGCTCCTATCCAGCCTTATTCTTCGTAATAATAGACAGTATTTCTTTTAATACTCTTTGTTATTATGAGCATAGAGGTGGGGCGTTACAGTGAGTCAGCTTGATGTGGCTAAAACAGGAGCCATGCCGGGCCAAGTGAGGTCATTCTTCCTATCGGACACATTTCTTCGATACCATTCTATTGCTTTTGTGATTTGATTGGGTGCACCCTTTGATTTTGAAGTGTGTCACGAGGTGGGCGGTAGTAGCTGCTATGCGTTACCACCAGCCCGGATCTGCAAACGGTATATCTACCCTGGCATTGCCTCGCGTGCCATATCACATGCCTTATTGCGCCTTCTACGAGTTTGTTTTGTGCCGTACCTATGGAGTGCTCCCTGATAGCCCACTCGCGAGTGGATTTTACAGTATCTGTATAGTCTACGACATTATAAAAATGTGTTAAGGGGGATATGGGTAATGCCTTAACGCTATTTTAATAGTTTACTTTACTATAGACATATTATAATAGCGTATATTACTACATAGTAGATAGTTCCACGGATCCTTACAGGATGGTTATCCCAAACATCCTTTAAGTTACTTGTATTTCAGTTGATATTTCACTTGAGTTGGATTTATTGATATAAGAATGTTAATGCTGACTCGAGCGTTTTGTGTTTTTCTTTACGCTCGGGTCAGACTGAGTGACACAACATTTGAGACTCACCTTTGGAGCTTTGCTTGAAGATCCATCTATATCTATTCAGCTTCCAGTTGTTTCCAGTTATTGTTATCCAGACTCATAAGTTACTTTTGTGTTTGAGACTACTCTGTAATTGAGATATTTTGTTGTATTTTGTTTCATAATCTGTTGTTTATATAGTAGCTTCATGAACTACTATTCATTCTATTCCGCTGCTTATTGTTATATTACTCTGTGTCTGTGATTTTGTGATTGATTTATTTACTGTAAATGCTGAGTTTTTCCAAATATAAGTTAACAATCTGATATTTTGAGCAATTCAAGCCCGACATGTGCGGATGCGAATGGTTGAAAATACCAGGTCGTTACAAGTGGTATCAGAGCTTTGGTTTTAGGCAAAACTTAGCATATGTAGTAAATTTAATTACGGAATCACCTTCGTTCGAGCTTGAATTCCTTCCTCTTTGATTTGGATTTCTTTCGAGCTTTGGAACTTTCTCCTTCGTTCTAAAATCCACCCTTATCCTTCATGTTCGTGTTCTTCTTGATCCGGGAGTATCCCATAGCTCCACTGAATGGTTTGTAAAAGGGGTGAAACTCCTTTACAACTAGCATTGATTCACCGGAGATATCTATATCCTCGGTTTAGATGCTACTATCTTTTGCTATGCTCGAATTCTATCTCTTGCGATCGTATGTCGATTTGCTTCAGAATTCTGTATCGATCTTATTCTTGAAGTCACGGTTGACCCGGTTAAGGTCGCCCGTGATTTATATAAGTCTATCCATCTTTCTATTTTGTTATTTAATCATCTTATCTTCGTTTCGAGCCTATCTAATAGTTAGAATTCTCATGGTTAGGGTTCCTCTAATCTGAATCTCTATCCTTGTTTTGAAATCTATTCTTGTATCATCGAGTGAGGGAGTGTATTTGTAATTTATATAAAGATGTTTTATATTGTGTTGTTTGAGTTGTTAAGTTTGAATTTTGGGTTTCGATCGATTCGTCTGATCAACACTATCGATAGGAATTCCAAAACACTTGAACAGAGCAAACTGACACAATATTGTTTTCAACTTTGGTAAATGAAATAAATTTTGTATGATTATATTGTATATATAAGTATAAATTTTCTAAAATTTAATAGTCAACTGGATTGGTTATTGAAATAATTATATTTGATTCTCATTTATGGTTTTGTAGACCATTGACTAAATGAATTTATAAAACATGGTTTATAAATTGATTTTGGAATTTAAAATTAAGAATTTGAGAATTCAATTTCCGGTATTTTGGAAAATTTGGCTTTAAATTTTAGAGTATATTATCTAAAAAGTATATTTTGAATAGAAATTATTTCCAAAGAATTTTAAAAGTTGAAGTCAGTGCTCTCCTCTTTGTCGCTCGGAAATAATTTTCGGTGATGACTGCAACATCATCGACATTCATTTTCGAGTCTCGAAGCGGAGAGACCACGTAGCAGCTTCGCTACACTTTTGTTTTGGACAATGAATTTTGTTTGAATTTCTTGTGTATAAATTGATTTATGAAATATATATGTATATAATTATATTTATTTAAAAATAGTTTGAAGTGAAACCGGAAATGTGAATCTTAAGTTTTATATTAAGAAATGGTTTCAATTATTGAAATAAAGTGAAATCTTAGAATAATTGGGTTATCTAAATGAAAAATGAAATTTAACCAACTTGAAATAGTTGAGTTTGAATAAAACTTGTTTGTATAACACTAAATTACATTCTAATATATATAACTTGCCTAAAATATTCAAAAAGTTAAAATGTTAGGATATAATAAAGGGTTGTACAAGAAGAAAACTTAAGTAATAAATTGTTCAAAATGAAATCTGGCTTAATATAAATGTTGTAACTAAAAGAAATTTGTATAGTGTTTGATTACACTCAGAAACATTAATATAACTTACTTAGAAAAGGTTAAAAATGTTAATAAGAATATATAATTAAATAATATACGATATAAATATGAGTAATAGGATATCAAAAATGATATTTGGTTAAGGGAATTTACTGATAATAAATTGGATAATAAAAAAGGAGAATTAATTTATTGAATAATAAATGGTTATAATAATGTTTGTACACATAATATATGTTGTAAATTATGTCCAATGGAATAAATTAAATAATAAAAGAGAAGACCATTTAAACAGATAAATATGAACTAAAGAATAGTGAACTTGAATTTTAGTGGAATCAACTTAGCTGAAGATAAATCGATAAAATAAATGAGTTAATCTAAAAATGAATTTGTTTGAAAGAAATGTTGATAAAATGAAAGAAAATCAATTTTAAACTGAATGACTATTTATTAGTTGGAAATAAAATGAATTAAACCAAATTGTTGAATATTAATTTATATAAAATTGAAACTATATGGTTTTGAATAGTTGAAGTTGAATGTTGAGGTGGAATTAACTATGGTTGATCAAATAGATTTAATAAAAGAGTAAAATAAAACAAATTTTTGTTGTGGAAAATTTTGTAATAAATGTTAATAAATGGGAAACAAATCAATTGAATAAAAATATATGGAAATGAAATCAGCCTAATGTGAACACAATAAATTTGATTGATTAAATAAAACGAATTGGAATTAACTAATTGAATATGAACCAATTTTAAAATAAATGTAGTTTATATGGTTTTAAATTAATTGTTTTGTTTTGTATTTCAATCTATTTTTTCTTGCTGGTTGTTTCTATTCCCCTACCTCCTTCCTTTTCGGGGACGAAAAGTTTTAAGTGAGGGAGAGTGTAACGACTCGTAAATTTTATTGATTTTTATAACGTAATAAATTGAATTTTTATGAAATTTTAAAAATTGAATTTTGAAATAAAAATTTAATATTTGGAATACGTCTACTTAAACATAGCAAATGGTAAATTTTCATTTGATAATATAGAAGTTTATTTTCTTGTGTAATTTTATTTAAATTTAAATCAGTTAATATTGGATGATAATAAAATATTTTCCAAACCTGAATATTTTTATATAATAAATTTATAAATCATCTTCTGAGTGAGACGTCATATTTCGTTTCTTCAAATTTGGGCAGCTATTGCTCTGTTTATCTTTATTTCAACAAATTGGCAGCATTTTACGGTACCGATTATCAACTTTTGATCGGATGATCATATCGCTGATACCTGTATACCGTTTTGATCATCTCGTCGTGCTGATCTCCGTGGTATATTCGTTGTCTGTTCCGGCGTTCGGTACGCAGCGAAATCAGTAAAATGATTCGTCGTATCGGTTCCGCATCTGAGTTGTTTGGTTTTCTGTGTCTTTCCGTTTGTATAAATTTTGACGGTCACTATTCCTACAATTATTATACATTGTTGGTTCGATTTCACTGCCATCTGTTTTAATTAATTCAAAATCAAGGCTGGCTAGTACTATTCCCATAGTTTATTTATAATATTTTTCATCCATTCCACTTTCTCTCCCCCTATGTTATTTTTCCAATTCTACTTATGTTTTCTGGAAAACCTTTTCATTTCTATTTAACCTTTTCATTTCTATTTTGTTTTCAACATCTTTCCCCTCCTCTCCAACTACTATGCTCACGCACATTTCCCCCTCCCCAAAACTCTCATCTGCTCGTTTTCCCTTTTGCCTTCGGCCTCTCCTTCATTCCACCATTCCATCTCCTCCCTGTCTTCTCCTCCCTCTTCTTAACCGGTGACCGCCTCTACAAAAGCAACCCGCCGCCATCATCGCCGAAGCCTTTCACCACCACACCACTGTCGCCCGGCAACCCGCCCTAACATACCATACAACTCAACTAGCATACACATGTCCAATAACATAATCGCGGGATGGTGATTTGTCCTGCTAAATAGATGTCCAAAACAATTCAATCAATTAATAGTAGAACGAGGATTTATTCTGCCAGTCTATGTCCATATTAATCAAATAAATTACATTATAGCAGAATGGGGATGTATTTTGCTCTTATATGCCCAAACAAATCAAACAATCTACATTATAACACACTTATAGTTATATGGTTCCTTAATGGTATCGACTTATGTTTTAACCATCTTTGAAAAAGAAGTACCTTAAAAACAATTTGATTCTTGGAAAACAAAGGATTTTAAACTTAAAACTTGTTTTTAAAATAATTAATTACAAGTTAAACCCTTTATTAAACCATGATCAGACTTAATTAAATACTAACTTAATTAAATTAACAATTAAGAAATAATTAAACTTTAAATAAATAACTAAAAAATAATTATATATTAAATAAATAATTGAACCCTAATTATTCCTTTATTAATTATTAAATAATAATTTAAGACTTCATTAATAATTAAGTATTAATTAATCACAATTAATTAATTAAAAAAATCTTTATGTGATCCTAAATAATAAATTAAACCTTTAATAAATAATTTCTTAAAATTTAAACCTTATTTAATTTATAATTAAAAATAATTAATTAAATAAATAAATAATTATCCTTATATTAAGTTAATAATTAATTAAAAATAAATCATATACTTAACTCATAATTAGTTAAAACTTAATCTTGCCTTTAAAAGATAATTAATTAGTAACTAATCTTCACTTAATTAAACCTTGTTTAATCTTAATTAATTACTAATTACTAACCAAATTAAATTATTAATCAATTATTAAAAACTAAATTAACCTTCTCAAATATTTTTATTTAGTTTATAAAACATTTTAAAAACATTTCTAAGCATAAAGACTTAGTTTTCAAAAATTGTACTTTTTAAATGAACGGTACCCATAGCGACTATCACTATGGATACCTGTAATTTTAAACTTGTTTTTAAATTTCTTTGAAACTTAACCCCTTAAAGTTTACTAATTTTTTTCGCAAAACATAAGTAAGTTTTTAAAACTAACAAAGGTAAGAAAGTTTGAAATCAAAATAAAGTTTTAAACATTGAAATCCTTTTAGTAAACAAACTAGTAAACTCCTTTGATTTTTCCAAAGATCTAATGTCACCTAAACAATTCAAGTTGCTACCTTTTTTATCATATGCACCACAAGTACATACCATAACCTAACATACAAGCTATACTTTAAACCATAAGGATTTCCACAACTTCCAACCTCACCACTAATTAACTTACCTTCTCAAATTCATATAACATCCAAACGCATAAGCATACACTCAAAACATCATCATTTCCTATCCAATCCAACTATGATTTATCAAATCATCATGAATATACACAACCAAACAATATATTACACAATAAAACATAACAATATAGGAAGTTAAATTCTTTCCATAAGATAAGGAGATTTACTCACCAAAACTTTGACTAAAAAAAGTTAAACTCTCAATAACTTTTGTAATAAGCTTAGGATTTTTGAAACCCATGGAAAGACTTGACCTTTGCTTTGGAAACATGGGAATGAGCTTAGCCAAAGCACTATATGGTTCGTCCTTGAGTGTATATGGGTACGGCCTTGTAGAGTTTAGTTGTGAAAGTCTATATGATGGATCAAGTAGTAAATATATGCAAGTATAGGTGACTAACTATATGATGTATCTAATATAAAGTTAACAGATGATAGTAGCAAAGTAAATGAATATAAGTACACTAGGATTTTATACTGGTTCGGACCTCCCGTCCTACGTCCAGTCCCGAAGCTCCTCTTCGGAATTTCCTTTCGCCGAATAACCCTCACTTCACCCGGAGGAACAGGTTTACAATAGTAGAGTTTTCTTTGTCAACTGTGTGTTCTCTATTACATGGATTTTGACTATATAGTACAAATGCTTCCAATATATATCTAGAGAGTATTGTCTATGAGGAACTGAATATTTGGAAGAGTAGAATACAAGTATAGATTGCTTAGAGATCAAGAATATATCAGAGTATAAAAGTAAAGAGTGCAAGTAAGTCAGGTAAGATCTTCTCTTGGATTCTTGATGCTATTTATAGTGGTGGAGAGATTCCTTGAGTAGTTGCATCCATTAACAAGTGTTCTATGGTCGCTCCTGATGGTGATGAAGAGTTGCAGCGAAGAGGAGCGAAGGTGTCTTTTCAATTGTGACAGTTGTTCTTTGAATGTTAACAGTCGAATTCAAAATCAAACGTCTGGAAAAAGTTTCAGACGTCTGTCTTTTATATATTTTTGCATATGGTTACTATTCAGACGTCTGAGTATTATAACCAGACGTCTGATTCTGTCTGATTTGCGAACCAGAGACTTCAATCAGACGTCTGGCTAGTGCACCCAGACGTCTGAGCTTGTGCATGTTGCTTCTCTTGTGTCTGTGTCATTGCTCTTCTGATTCTATTGACTTGTAGCTTCTTGATACGTTCTTCGAGCCTTGTTCTTGTCTCTCTAGTGATGTTTCTTTAGCAAATACCTATAAATAGAAATATATATGCACATTCGATTTCCATTGTATAGTTGTTATCATCGAAACCATATAACTGATTTCCTAACAATCTCCCCCTTTTTGATGATGACAACTATTCAATGTACTTATATATAAATCTCCCCCTGAATATGTGCTTATTCTTAATGTTTTATCATTATACTTTTATTTCTCCCTCTTTGGCATTATCAAAAAGAATTATAAACAATTTAACTAACGTCAAACACAAAAGGAAAATTTCATTAATAATTCGAAAGTGAATGCATACATAGATTTTGTTAATTTACAAACGTTGAAAGACCAAAATCCCAAAATATATGATTCCTAAAATCTATGACTCCTTTGGAGAAGCTTTATCTTGAACATCTTCCTTTGTTTCTTCTTTTTCAGAAGTGCTAGTCTTTGTAGGATATGTCAAAACTTGCTTGAGAGATTCATCCTCAGAAAGTTTGGAATGTTTTGCGGGAGGAGAAGGTACCGGGGTTAGCCAATCTTCAGAAGGCAGTGTTGGACCACGAACCCGTTGTAGTACTTCTTTGAGAACCGATAAAACAGTCAAAAGAGATTCTTCAACTGTGGCTAGTCATGTAGCAAACGATGTTTCGAAGCTATCAATCCGCTTAGCCAAAAGTTTTTGATTTTGAGATAGTATATGTTGATTTCGAAGGGTGAGATCTCGAACACTTTCATTTGGATTTGTATCAATTTGAGTCTCCATAATTTCATCTTGTCCCGGATAATCAAATGGTGAAGTAGGATGTGGAGTTGTTTCTTGATGTTGTTCCTTCTCTTGAGATGGTTCAATGTGTGGTTAAAGAGGAGGCTCAACTTGTCTTGCTTGACGATTGTGCATCCAATCTTCAAAGGAGATAAACTTTGGAGGAATTTTGGGTAAGTGCATAAGCGAGAAAATTTTGGTGGAAGCATATTTAGGTGATATTTCTTCGAAGGTTGATAGGTAGGATGGAACGTTATGTGCACGAAGAAGTCTCATAATATAAGTTGGGTAAATAATTGATGGCTGTGATCGAGTCCAAAATTGTTTGAGCTCGTCGAAGATGAATTTGGCACAATTAACCCGTGTTCCACTGAATAAAGCATATAAGGCTTTGTGCTCCAACTCAGTTATTTGCTCATGGCTTCCCATACGTGGAACAATAGTGTTGATTATCATTCGAGTTAGGAATCGTGCTTTTGGACGTAGATATTTAGAAGCGAACTTTGGCATTTCATCTTCCCAAATATGATGTGTTATACTATCTCTTGGCTTGAAGCGCATATCGGGTATGTTGTATAAATCTTCGCCTGTGTCAAAACATCCTAGGGTTCTCCCGATTATGCCAGGAGTAAGTCTAATCGTGTTTCCATACACGCTAGACCATAGCCAGTTATCTTCGTCTTCAGTGTTCCATACTGAAGTGCTATCTAAGTTTGCATAGAAAAGAAATATTGCCAATTGATCGATTTGGACGTCATTAGGAGTGAATGAAATTAAAGCGTCTAGACCGGCATTTTCACATATTTCATCCAAATCGTACATTGGAAATTTAAGTGGATTATAGAAAGGACCTGTGTGTAGTTTTTTCTTTTGTATATCTTCGTACCTTTTGATTGAATGTGGTGCTCTATTCATCCATTTTTCAATTTGATCATCTGAACAGACTTGGGGATTTGAAGATGTTGTTGGTTGATCTTGTTTGCATTTTGATGTCTTGAGATTTTTTGTTCTCGGAGGCATTGTGAATTGAGCTTGAATTTTTGAGAAAAAATCGTCAATTGATGAAATCGCAGATGCAAAATTTGAAACGAAAGTAAATAAAATGACGTTATCTGGGTTAATTTAAAGAGTCGATTGAATTTCAGACGTCTGGGATCCAAATCAGACGTCTGGTTTGCCCTAGATAAGGTACAATAGATACATTCAGACGTTTGCTTTTTGGGTTAGACGTCTGGTTTAATTGAATTTGAAAAATTGAATAGGCAGAGAGTTTTATCAGACGTCCGGGTTTAAAAATCAGACGTCTGGTTTAGAGAAATTTTGAAAAAAATTTGGGGCAGAGAACTAAGTCAAACATCTAAATTGAGTTTCAGACGTCTGAAATTGTCTGATTAATATGTCGAGTAGACCGAGCAAATTTTCAGACGTCTGTGGGGTATTTTAGACGACTGACATATGCACAGTGCTTAAAAATTAGATGTATATCAGAGTGTCAGACGTCCGAGGTCTATATTCAGACGTTTGGTTTAGGCAACTTTTCTAAAAATAGCCTAAAATTTGATGGTTTTGCTTATTTCTGTATTCTCTATTTTATATATAAAAATATAATTTTATTTGTGTAAAATAACAAACAAACATAGATACATAAAAATAAAAATAAAATAATTTATTTAGAAGGTGATGGAGTTGTACGATCTCCTGACTTGTTATCCTTCCATGGTTTAAGTGGAGACCATATATTACCACATTCGTGGGTTCTTGGAGAGCCAGAAAATCGTCTCGGTGATGGATCCGAAGGAGTACGATATGAAGATGAGGGGTCTAAAGAACTGCAAGGCTTCGAAAGCGGTTCATGGACATCTTTCTTTCGTGACGTACAAAACTTCATCGCTACTTGTTCCAAAAAGCTTAGGCGACGTGCTGTAACTTTTTGTTCAAAATATAGTTCTCATTGAAGATCTATCTATTGTTTCTGATAATGATGAATTTCATCAATTTTCTCCTTTGTGTTAGGAGATACAAACATAGATCTTTTGGTCTTCTTGCTATCGGGAGTAAATCTCGTATGATATGAGGACCACCTATGCATCGGTTCATGAATTGATGTGGGTGTAGGAAGCCGTTGGGGTGTATCAACCGAGCTATCCGGTGTAGGCATCGAGATGGAAATATAAGAGTTATCAGAAGATATGGCTATATTTTGTTTCTTGAGGAAAAAAATGAATTGTGTGTATATAATTTTTCTTGAAGTATAACTGTTTATATACACGTTTAAAAAATTATTTATAGAAAAACAAACTATCTAAAAAACAAAGGGTGCACAAATTTGTGATTATAATTTGTGGATAGAAAAACACATGACTAAATATAGTCTAGATGAAACAGGAATTATTAGGCAAGAAGATTATGAAGAGAGCAAATCCCTAAATCACGTCGAAGTTTAATAAAAGTTTGTTCATTTAGTGGTTTTGTAAAGATGTCTGCTATTTGATTTTCGGTATTTACGTATTCTAATGAGATATTTCCTTTTTCAACATTGTCTCGTAGAAAATGATGCCGTATATCTATATGCTTAGTTCGTGAGTGATTGACAGGGTTTTTTGATAAATTTATTACACTCGTGTTATCACAATATATTGGAGATTTATTGATTATTTTGCCGAAGTCCGTAAGTGTTTGTTGCATGTATATTACTTGCGCACATGCCAGAGCTGCTGAGATATATTCGGCTTCGCATGTAGATAAAGAAACACAATTTTGCTTTTTGCTAAACCATGAAACTAATGATTGTCCGATAAAGTGACATGTTCCACTAGTACTCTTACGATCTGTTCTACATCCTCCGAAATCCGCATCACTATACGAAACTAGTTCAAATGATGATCCTTTAGGGTAAAACAAACCATAATCTTTAGTACTAGATAGATAACGTAAAATACGCTTAACAACTCTTAGATGAGATTCTTTTGGTTTTGCTTGAAATCGAGCACAAAGACATACACTCATCATAATATCAGGTCGACTAGCCGTTAAATAAAGTAAAGAACCAATCATGCTACGATATAATTATATTTTTCATTAAAATCTTTTTCGTTATCATCTTTTTCTAAGTGAACAGTGGTACTCATTGGTGTTGGTTTGCTTTAAGTTTTATCCATTTCAAAACGACGTAATAGATCGTTACAATATTTTTCTTGATGTATAAAAATTCCATTTTCAAGTTGTTTTATTTGTAAACCTAAGAAGAAATTTAATTCTCCCAGGTGTGACATTTCAAATTCATTGGTCATAATATTTGAGAAATGATTACAAAGATTTTCATTAGTTGAACCAAAAATAATATCGTCTACGTAAATTTGCACAACTAAAATATCGTTATTTTCTCGTTTAATAAATAAAGTTGTATCGATTTTACCTATTTGAAAACCAGATGTAATTAAGTGATTTTTAAGTCGTTCGTACCAAGCTCTGGGAGCTTGTTTTAAACCATATAAAGCTTTTTGTAATTTAAAAACATGATCGGGATATTTTTCGTGAGTAAATAAAGGAGGTTGTTCAACATATACGTTTTCTTTCATAAAACCATTTAAGAAAGCACTTTTGACATCCATTTGAAAAACTTTAAAATTGTGATGATTTGCAAAAGCAAGTAATGTTCGTATGGCCTCGAGTCTTGCTACTGGTGCAAAAGTTTCATCGTAGTCGATACCTTCTTCTTGATTATAACCTTGAGCAACTAAGCGTGCTTTATTTCTAACAATATTTCCATTCTCGTCTGCTTTTTTTTAAATACCCATTTTGTTTCTATAACCGATTGGTCTTCAGGTCTTGGTACTAGTTCCCAAACATTATTACGTTCAAATTGATTCAATTCTTCTTGCATAGCCATTATCCAAAAGTTATCATTTGAAGCTTCTTTATAATTTTTTGGTTCAACATTTGGCACCAATGCTACATGACTTATTTGATTAAGTTGATTTCTAGTTACTCTAGAATTGAGATCTCCAATGATATTATCTTTTGGATGATTCTTAAGAATTTTAGGAGATGATATAAAGTGTTATTTTGCATATTCGTTTCATTATTAATAGAATTTATTTAATTTGTTAGTGGAATAATTTCTTCTTCATCATTAGTATGACGGTTAAAAAGAGATTTTCGTCGAACGAAACATGTAAACTTTCTTCAATAATAGTAGTTCGTTTATTAAAAAATTTATATGCTTTGCTACGATCCGAATATCCAACAAAGATACCTTCATCGGCCTTTGGGTCAAATTTTCCTAAGTTATCTTTTGTATTTAATATAAAACATTTTGAACCGAAAGTTTTAAAGTATGATACTTTTGGTTTTTTACCAAAAAATATTTCAAAACAAGTTTGTTTAGTCATAGGACGTATGGTTACTCTATTTAATACATAACAAGCTGTGGCAATAGCTTCAGCCCAAAAGTGTTTTAGTAAACCACTACTATTTAGTAATGTTCGTGCACATTCTTGTAATGTACGATTTTTTCTTTCTACAACACCATTTTGTTGAGGTGTGCGAGGAAAAGAAAAACTATGAGCTATTCCTTTCTTATTGCAAAAATTTGTAAAAAGATCATTTTCGAATTCTCCTCCGTGATCACTTTGAATATTTTTAATTTTCAAGTCCATTTGTGTTTTAATCCTTTTAGCAAATATTTTAAACATACCAAACGTATCACTTTTATGTTTTAAAAACAAAGTCCATGTATATGTTGAAAAATCATCGACTATTACGAAAATATATTTGTTGTGATTTATAGATCGTATTTGTGTTGGACCAAATAAATCTAAATGTAATAATTCTAATGGTTGTTTTGTAGAAATATTATTTTTAGATTTAAACGAGCTTTTCTTTAGTTTTCCAATTTGACAATCGTCACATAAATTTTCTACTTTGTAATTTATTTTAGGTAAACCTCTAACTAGCTCATATCTTGCTAACTTATTAATATTCTTAAAATTGATATAAGAAAATCATTTATGCCATAACCATGGATCATCATGTTTGGCGGTTAAGCATAAATTTGAATTTTTATTTATATTCATGTTTAATACATAAATATATTTGTTTCTAAAACCTTCAAAGATAAGTTGTTTGTTATTATCTAAAATATTACATCTATCTTTTTCGAAATTTATTTGAAAACCTTTATCACATAATTGACTAATACTTAGTAGGTTGTGTTTTAGATTTTCTACTAATAAAACATTTGTAATAATAGGAGAGTTAGATATACCAGAGTTGATGACTTCTCTAATGCCCACGACATATCCTTTTGAATTATCTCCAAAGGTTACCGTTCCACCATCGATGTATGTTATATTTGATAGCATTATTGAATTTCTGGTCATATGCTTGGAGCATCCGCTATCTAGTATCCATTTCTCCTTATTTCTTATTTTGGGTACCTGCAAAATAAAAGATGTTTTAACTGGTACCCATATATTTTGTTTAGGGTCCTAATTATTAGACAAAGGTAGCCATACCCAAGATGGTTTGGTTCCCTTATAAATATAACTTTTATTATAAACTACATTTTCTAAGAAATTATTAATATGTTTTTGTCTAATTAGATTATTATTTGTCTTAGGAATCCATATTTTCATATTTTTGATATTCATATTAGACATAGGTAAACTTTTAGTTTTTTTATACCTAAAATTTTTAGCATCATTTCTTTTTTGTTTAGAGGTATTTTTAAATCCTATTCCATTTCTATTGCCTGATGGTTTTGAAGTTTTGATAAGATTTTCCAAATCTTGTTTTCCTTTATTAAATATTGACAAATTATTTGTAATTTTATCTAAATTTTCTTTTAATTCTAAATTTTCAGTTATCAATATTTCAATATTGCTTTTCAAATTATCATTTTCTTTTAACAAATTATCCTTTACTATTTTAGTGTTTTCACAATTAATAACAATAGCTTCACTTTCTATTAAATTATTCTTAATTTTCTCTTGAGATAACTCTAGTTCTTCTTCTAAGATAGTTTTTTCATCTTTTAACATTCCTACTTCAAGTTCTAATCTATTTATTTTGACTATATATTCTTTGTTCAATTTTTTAATTTGTCTAAATTTATCATCTAATTCCATGCTAAGTTCTAATAATTCGTCATAGCTAAGTTCCGGACATACCTCATCAATTTGTGCCATAAAACACACATTAGCCTATTCTTCATCACTATCGCTATCACTTTCAGATGATGAAGAATCCGTGTCATCCCATGTTACTTTGAAAGCTTTCTTTTTGAAATTTTCAAACTTGTTCTTCTTTTTGTCATTATTGAGTTTAGGGCAATCCTTCTTCATATGTCTGTATTGATCACATTCATAGCACTTGATTTGAGATAGGTTTGTTGTGTTGGATTTCCCTTCCTTTTGAAATTTGGTCATCTTTCTAAATTTCTTGAATCTATTATAATTCTTGGCAATGAAGACTATTTCTTCTTCATCTAAATCAGAATCATCATTTTTTGTTGCTGGGAATGCTATGTTCTTCTTCTCCGAATTTAATTCTTTTCGTGCCTGCAAATTAGCTTCATAGGACATTAAATTTCCTATCAACTCTTCAACTTTGATAGTAGATAGATCATTAGCTTCTTTAATAGCTAATACCTTCCTTTACCAATCAGATGTTAAAGAGTTGAGTATTCGAGAAACTAAATCAAAATCAGTAAACTTAACTCCTAATGCCATAAGATCATGTTGGATAGTTTGAAATCTAGAATACATGTCAACAATTTTTTCATTTTGCTTCATTTTTAATGACGAAAATTGGTTTTGGAAAATTGAAATCTTAGTTTGTTTGACCTTTGTTGTACCTTCGTGTGTAATTTGTAAAGTATGCCAAATGTCAAATGCAGTTGTGCTAACATGACACGTGAAAATTCATTTTTATCTAGTGAACAAAATAAAACATTCATAGCTTTAGCATTGTTTGATGCTAAGTTCTTTTGTGCATCGGTCCTTGTGTTCATAGCGGTAGTAGGTGCTTCATATTTATTTTGAGTGGCTGACCAAATTTCTAGACCATTGGATTCCATAAAAATTCTCATACGTGTTGACCAATATGCATAGTTAGAGCCATTAAAAAGTGGTGGTCGTGCTATGGATTGTCCTTCTTCAAAAATACTTGCCATATTAAAGTGATTTAAAAACGTGTTACTGTTCTTTGATCAAACCTCGCTCTGATACCAAATGAAAGTCTATATGATGGATCGAGTAGTAAATATATGCAAGTATAGGTGAATAACTATATGATGTATCTAATATAAAGTTAATAGATGATAGGAGCAAAGTAAATGAATATAAGTACACCAGGATTTTATACTGGTTCGGACCTCCCGTCCTACGTCTAGTCCCGAAGCTCCTCTTCAGAATTTCCTTTCACCGAATAACCCTCACTTCACCCGGAGGAACACGTTTACATTAGCAGAGTTTTCTTTGTCAACTGTGTGTTCTCTATTACACGGATTTTGACTATATAGTACAAATGCTTCCAATATATATCTAGAGAGTATTGTCTATGAGGAACTGAATATTTGGAAGAGCAGAATACAAGCATAGATTGCTTAGAGATCAAGAATATATCAGCGTATAAGAGTAAAGAGCGCAAGTAAGTCAGGTAAGATCTTCTCTTGGATTCTTGATGCTATTTATAGTGGTAGAGAGATTCCTTGAGTAGTTGCATCCATTAACAAGTGTTCTATGGTCGCTCCTGATGGTGATGAAGAGTTGCAGCGAAGAGGAGCAAAGGTGTCTTTTCAATTGTGACAGTTGTTCTTTGAATGTTAACAGTCGAATTCAAAATCAGACGTCTGGAAAAAGTTTCAAACGTCTGTCTTTTATATATTTTTGCATATGGTTACTATTCAGACGTTTGAGTATTATAACCAGACGTCTGATTCTGTCTGATTTGCGAACCAGAGAATTCAATCAGACGTCTGGCTAGTGCACCCAGACGTCTAAGCTTGTGCATGTTGCTTCCCTTATGTCTGTGTCATTGCTCTTCTGATTCTATTGACTTGTAGCTTCTTGATACGTTCTTTGAGCCTTGTTCTTGTCTCTCTAGTGATGTTTCTTTAGCAAATACCTATAAATAGAAATATATATGCACATTCATTTCCATTGTATAGTTGTTATCATCGAAACCATAGAACTGATTTCCTAACAAGGTGAATGTGTGCTTGATTCTTGGAAGTGAAGTGTTTAAGTGGATATAGAAATGTTTAACAAGTTTTTGGAAGGGATTCAAAGTAGAAGTTAGGATTTTTATAACTTAGAAAAGGTTTAGGAAGCCATCAAAGTTTGTTCAATGTCTTAGGAAGTTTTGAAAAATGAAGATGAGAATGAGAAATGAAATAAAAATTATGAAAAATGGTTTTTATAAAATGCTAACAAGGTGAATTACCAAAATGACCTTGTACTTCGCCCTCCACTCCCCTTGCTCCACATCACCAAGCCTTGTTCCCTCCCTTAAATTCGAAATTATCATGTCTCCCCTCCCATTTTCCAATGCAGCAACATCCATTTATTACAAATTGTACTTTATGTACTTTAAGTCGCCAAATGTCACATCATGTTCCCTTAAGCATCCTTTCCTTAACACTTTATTAAATGTCACCTTAAACCCTAAATTAACCTAAGTATAAATACATATACACATACACTAATACACACACAAATATATATATATACTAACTAATTTTACAAATGTATACTTATGCTAAAGATTTCACAACTTTTCCGATTACTTTTAGCCAACGAAAAGTCGAAAATTTGGAAAATGAATTCCGGTCACATTTTGAATCTTTCTTCGAACTAAATATTTTTGTAAACAAAATTTTAAAACTATTTCACCATCATTATTTATCATTTAAAAGAGTTTTATTTCCATTATAAAATCAATTATTTGAATATTTAAAATTACTTAAATATTCGCAAATCAAACAATGAAATTCCGGGTCGTTATATCAACCCACTTGGCCTTGCCGCAAGACCGATTTTTGTCATTTCCCGGTTGATGAGGTTCGAGGCTATATATTACCTTTATATAGAACTTTCCAATTTGAATGCTAACGCTGCCCTCCACGCAACAATGTAATAACAGCATTCATCCATACAAATTCGTTCTGGGACTGAACAAAACAGTTGAGAGCTCCGTCTTCAATTTCCATCATCCTCAACATGTCTTCACAACGCTTATGTTGGATCGAAGTGGTTTTTTCGGATAACATATCTGATCCCACTATGTACAAAAACAAATTTTCGATAACTCCCGGTAAACTCAACCCCGGTTCTTTAGGAAATAAACAGTCAAAGATAAGAGCGGAGATCACCTCCGAACCGTTAGTGGATGGATTTCCTTATCATTAGCCTAGGAGAATGAAACAAGATTCATATGCATAGTACAACATCATCGAAGATGACTATGCCATATAACTCACGTGTTTGTTCCGGATATTTCCAAATTTACGTTTTGGGTCCAAATTCCCATAGTCGGTTATTTAACTATCGAATAACAATCACTCAATCAGGGATTTTATTTCATTGGGAAAACCAACATTGGTTAAGCACCAAGCAACACTAAGCCTCTTTTAACAAATACTTCTATTAACTCAAATTACTTTGTAAATATTTTTACCAAAATACTTTTACGAAGATTCATTCACAAGCCCTTATATTTTCAATACTTGGAAAATATTCATATACTTATCTCAATGGTATAAGTATATTCACCAACACTGAGGAAGATTCTCTTTTTATACAATTCTAAAATCATGTATAAACTCCATTAAACATCCACAAAACTGTTTATAAAATTCCTTTTCTAAATCTATAAACTCATTCCTAAAATTCTTTATAAATATTTAAAACCATATATAAAACGCTTTCACCTTTTTGAAGAAATCTTCCTTTACATTTTCCCAAACATGTTATAAATTCCTCCTATAAAAACCTCATCTGTTTATAAAACTCCACTTATAAATCTCGGAAACAATTATGAATAAATTCTAATCATTTACCGTTAAACTCTACTATATGCTAACAACATTATAAATAAATAAACACTAACTTTAAACATATTAAAACATTAATTAATAATTCCCAAAACATTCTTAAATAAATAATAATAATTCATCTTCAACATTATTATAAATAATAATAATTAAGTTTCAAAACTTTACAGATAAATAAACAAAATAAATTTCAAACCATATTAATAATTTAAATAATAAACATTTCAAAATATTAAAATATTTATAAACCATTTTAAAACAATATTAATATAAATAAAACAACTTTTAAAACATAATTATATTTCCTTGATAAAAATCCATACTTAACCTTCCACATAATCGTTTCCCTATTTTATAAAGCTATATTTATAAATCACTTCTATTTTATGGAATTTTCTTGCATAAAATCCTTATATTTATGAACCCCATTTATAACTCGATTCCTTTATAAATCTCACTTATTCTTAAAGTCTCATTCAAAACATAATTTCAACTATTTTTGACCTTGCTTCCATAGGTATAAAATTCTTTTATAAATTTCTTTCAATTTATAAAATATAGTTTAACAATTCCAAATTAACCTCACCTCCAATCCAAAATAGAATCATCTATTTACTAGAACATCATTCCACATCTAATAATAAATCCACCGTTTGAGTTATTTCTCCAATCTATTAAATGATAATAGTTTCCTATTAATTTATAAAACACCGTATATAAATCCATCCGTTTTTATTAACAAAATATGAATTTTCAAATCTTCACTTCATTTCTAAAATATCACTTTTATAAATTATCACACTTATAAATCTCACGTTTGTAAATAATCTTTAATATATGTATATATATATTACCATATATAAAATCGATAATAAATACTAATATCAAAATATTTCTATTTTTCTTTAAAACATATCCCTTGGTTTGTAAAAGATGGACTTATTTTAAGATTTTAAAAATCTTTATTTTTTTACAATTTGAATATCTCTATTTTAAAATATTTTATAAAAGTATTAAATTATAATATCCAAAAATCATACCTTTGATTTAAAATAAATTACTACTTCAAATAATTCAAGAATAGTTATTTAAAACGTATATAATTTCCAAAATCACTTTGAAATCCCTTTTTAAAATCAATCACTATTTTATGGTAATTTAAAGTACCAAAATATAAGGCCCACTGCTACTAAAGTACTAAATAAGAAAAATCATATCAATCTCATCAATTATAGCATCCAACATATCATATATCAATTTATATGAAAATAAATCAACAGTATGAGGAGTTCCATTAGATCTCTCCAACCTATTTCCCTGCATCACATTCAATATATATTTATGAAATATAAATCAACTGCTTGGAGGTAGGATTTGTATACAAAGGGTCATCCGCTCATACACGAGAAAGTAATAGAGTCTCATCCACTTCAGGGGCGGGAATATATCCAAACCAATAATATAACTAGTAATCCATCCAAACAATCAATAACAGTTAATAATAAAATATCCACGCATCCAATAAATACTGACTGTATAAATTTTCTGATTAACCAAAAAGGTGAGATTAACTCACACTGATTTTAATAGTTGCCAAAACATTCCGGTTTTGAATTAAAATTGAACGGGCGTTCAATTTTAAACCAAAATTCCTATTAGCTCCAAATCCATCCAATTCAATTCCATAGCGTAGCCTTTGCTGCAATAAGTGCAACACAACTCGTCGCATTCAATTTGGACCTCGTATGAATTAAATATGGATTAATGAATGTTTGAATAAATTAAATTATAATTAACTTAAAATTAATAAACATTTAAATTAAATAGCCTAGCCTACCCTCTCCCTCTCATCATTAACAAAGCCCAGGCATGAAAAAGACGCCGCGACTTCCTTCACTCTTCCACTACGTCGCGCCATCGATCGCTGTCCAAACGCTCGCCAACGCCGTAGCTCTGCCGCCAACCTTCTCCGTTGTTGCGCCTCCTGCTGCGCGCCACCCAAAAAACCCAAACTCGCTGTTGTTGTGAACCAAAATCGCCGCTATCATTGGAAATTGTGGCCCAATCCCACCATCCATCTTCATTAATGCCTCGAGTTCTTCACTATCCTAGTTTAGGTCGAACCCTAATTCGGCCTCGATGGCTTAAGATGATGAGGGCCATTAGATTTGGTCGTTCAAACTACAAAAACGTGAGCTTCTTTTTTCTTCTTCTGATGTTTGGAGGGTGATCTTATTACGGTAGAGGTATGGGCATGACGTAGGCGGTATGGACAAACATGCTGATAAAGAAAAAATATATATTATCTATATTTTTATATTTCAAATATCCATTCGATGTACTCTAAAATCTCGGACTCCAAACGAGGCGTGCCGTCGGATGTTTTATATATTATACTCCTATTTCGAACACAATGGAACTAGTCTCGAGACCCAATTCGATTATATGCAGAAGATAGCTTTTCAAACCCAATTATTATATAAATTCCTTTAATTAATTTCTATGTGTTTCAATCTCGCACGTCCAAACGGTACTTCCAATCGTCATGAAATTCGGCGGCATACTATAGTATATTATTATGGATCCAATGGAACTGGTTTCATCCAATTTCAAGACAGTGCCCCGAGAGGCAATCTAATTACACGTTAATTAAACGAGTTATTTTCAAAAAATCAGTTTAATCACTTTTATTTACAATTTAAAAGTTTACTATCTTCATTCTTATTCAAATAGAATTTTAATCAACTTTTGAAATCATTCTTATTCATATTAAATTCAAGATTTAATAAATTTAAATATTCCTAAATATTAACTTCAACAATTTAATTATCAAATAAATTGCTATATTTGAAATCCAAGTTATTTAATTTATAAAATTGACTTTCCAATATTTAAAATCAATTAAATATCTCAATTTCAAATGACTGAAATTCTAGGTCGTTACACTAGAGATATACTTCAAGGGGAGTGCACTTTCCTAGTCATTGTTGGAAATTTTTCTTTCCTTATTTGATTCGAACCTTTGAATCTATTTTTATTTAATTGTAATGGGAAGAGTCAACCACTCTTTGAAGTTTAATTATTTATCCATTCTTTATGTTTGGGTGTTGATTTATGTGAGAGTAAACCCTTTCCATGTCCAGCGGCGTGGTCTCACATGTTTGTGTTTAATTACACCCCTATTGCTTAAAGTTTTACTCATACCAGACATATCGTCTGACCCAATTTGTTTGTTTTCTCTAAATTCTCGGGTACTCAATAATATTTGAGTAGTCCGAGAGTAGCAGGTTTCTCTTTAGAGCTCTTTAAAGACGATAATCGAGTAGGCGGCTCCTTAGTTATCTAGTTATTGATTTCTTCTGTATGATTATGTATGTGTATCTTGTATCTAAAAATGAAAAGTCAAACTAAATTACTATCAATCTGTTAGATGTAATACTTTTGTATAACTCTAATAACTCCATGTAAGGAGTAACCTTTTGCACTATATCATTTTGTATTATATAACCATTCCATTGTGGGGTTTTTCTATTATGTTCTTTCTGTTATTTATTTTACCCCAAGACAACTTATCTTTCAGATGCTTCGACAATGACACACGAATACCGAGGATGTATTAAGTTTCATTCTCAAGTGTTAGAAAGGTGGGTCATCATAGATTATAACTTCATCAATAATAATTAGAGGAAAAAAAGAGGACATTAAATCAGTTCAATTGGTATAAATCTTACCATAATAGCAAGATACATGAGTTCCATGTGCAAGATTATTAGAATGTTTCAAATGTTAATTTATTGACGGTTATGTAAGTAGAAACTGAAACCTACTCCTGAACGCCTTTGTTGTCAAAGGATAATATACAAATATCATGATTGAAATAAAGTTACACCAACCATAGGTAGTTCTATATATTTATATTCATATCTCACCTTTAAGTTAGAGAAAACCCACTTGAATTCATTGAGTCATCCATGTTGCATACTATTGCACTTAAACTTATGCATTTAGCATAAAATATTATATGATAAAACTAAAATTTATCCTTACAAACATCAACAAATCTGGCATTTGAAACTTAACTCCAAATTGATAAGCATGTTGCCATAATTTTTCCTTTAAAGTTTACAACATCAACTACATAATCCAATCATATGAACTTATTCATAGATAATTGAAATTAAATCATCATGCATAAAAATTCGTATTCAAACATGCTTTGTGAAACATTACCAATCCCTAATTTCTAATTTCTAATAGTAAGCTAGTTTATTACATAAACTTATTCACCAAAACTGTCCATACATCTGAACTCACTTATATATTTCATATAGTTTAACATTTTCCAACCAAAATTAAAATCTAAATAATTAGTCCAAAAAACGTAAAAAGGTAACAAAGATCACGTAAGATGGAACTCATTGGTGATGATGAAAGTGTTCAAATTCTTTATTTCTTGAAAATACATGGGTGCACTGCTCATTACCTCCATTGATTTTGCATTTTCTTCCACAGTTCAGATACTTAGGTACCTCCTTGGATTACTTCTCAATAGTATAAGTCAAAGCTTACGTGTTGTCTACCACCATTGGAATATGGTAGTAGTTCGAAATTAGGTTTAGGATTTGGATTTAATTAGGGTAAGCACATGGATTTATATAATTAGGAAAAGTTCGATTCAAATCTAGAAAAGCTAGGGATTAAAGAAAAGAAATGAGATAAAAGATTGATTATAGATGCTGTGTTATGGAATGTGTTAAGATTGGGAAATTTGATAGATGGAATTTTGGGAAAATCAAAAATTAAAGGACATGGAAACTTAAACCATTAGATTTGGATCCTTTAAACGTGTTTTGTGTGGAAAAAGCGCATAACGGTACCTTTCACATTAAACATAACAAGCCTGTTCATATATATATATATAAAGAGTGAACGAAAGCAAGTGGAGGAAGTATGCTTAGTTTGCAATTAACAAAAATGTAAACTAATTATTTCACATCTGTAAAACACACCTACTAAAATTAAATTTCTCATCCTTTGTAATAGTAAATGTTTAACCTAAACCGTGTGAAAAAAATATTGTGAGTAAATAGCAATTCTGACATAAGTTTCGTTCATATAGCATCATGTTCATAATTTCATGTATATAGTTATATACACACATATGTGTGTATGTATATACACACACATATACATATATATAAATGTATAAAAATAAAAATGCAACTTTTAAAAAAAAGATTAGATGCATAACTTGTCATCAAGATAGGTCCAATTATAAGAAAATCATGTTTTGACAAACAATGTTACCTTTTGCTTCACCAAAGCACATCCTGTACAATCTTTTCAATAATGCTTGCTATAATAAATTTTGACTTTATGCCTTACCAGAATATAGAAAGGCGGTATGATAAAGATTGAAAAAATATGCATTGCACTAAGGGATTTGAGATTATAACACTGTATTTTGCACATGCATACCACTATTGAAAACTAAAGTGTTCACAAGACACAAATAGATAGGAAGAAATGACAATTTTAGTTCAGGTAGGCATGAGAAACCTGTATCGCCATCTTAAGGAGATGACTCTTTATCGATTTCATATAATGATTAGCTTCCGTAATTTTAAAAATAATAATAATTTACACATTATTATACTATTCAAACTAATATCAAAACAAAAGTGAAAATACAAACTCAAATTAAATGCTCATTAGTATAAAATACTTTGAAGCTAATATTATCATGAATAACGGGAAATATAAAGCATGTTTAATAAAATTTGAACAAAATAATAAGAGTACTTTCTCATGCAAAGTTATTTTTCTCTATTCGATAACTTCATCTGATGTGCACAATGGAAAAATAAAAATTATAGTAAATGGTTCCTTAGGATGTGCATTTCTTTTCGCAACTAAGAAAAAGTGAAAATTTGTGATATAAAATTTAAAGCGAAAAATCGAATACAACAAAAAGCAAGCAGAGATTGGTATTAGATATATGAAGGCAATTTTTGAAATCTAATATAATGGTTTTTTAAAATACAGTGTTTATACATTAAACATTTGAATTCATTGCATCCTAATATGCAAACTTCAATATTTTTCTCAATTATCATCAACTACTATAAAATAGTCCAAACATCAACTTTCAAAAATTGAAGTCATTTATAAATTAATTTATGTCCCAAATTGATGTCAATTATAAATGTATGTTGAGATGAATATTAAGGCGCATAGAGATCGCACATTTCGAATATTACAAAATTAAAAAAATATTTTTTTTAAAGTCGAAAACAGTGGTAAGATATCCTAGAAAAATCCTACCAAATAGTAATAAAAAGAAATAAATGGAGTTTCAATTTGTAAGAGTGATTGGGAAAATACCATCATAATCCATTACAATATGTAATTCACGTGAATAAAAAAGGGAAGAAATTTCTATTTAAATCAACTTGTGTAATTAGGGCAAGTCTTGGAAAAACTAATCAGTTAGATCACAAAATGAGTTTTGCAAGCATGGAATCTACCGTTTTTGGTGCTAAGATGAATTAAAGATATGGAAGAAGAGATTGAATGAGTGTCAATGAAGTTGAAGATGACAAAGCAAAGATTCACTGAGAACTGAAAGGGAAAAATTACTCATTGTGGTGCTATGATAAAAAATTATCGGTTTTTACATTCTCTAGCGATGGAAATGGGGAGCTTGTGAATGAAATATTAAGCATAATCAAGGAAGCAAGTAAGGAAGAGGTGAGTTGAGGGCATGCCATTAATACATGAGTAATGTTTGAATAAAAAAATAAAACATAGAAGGGCGAAAATGAAAGATATTCGGCAAAATAAAGAAGAATATAGCAAACAGGAGAAGGAATATGAGAGAAGACAACGAAAAGACGAATATTTAGCTTTTTATATAATAAAATGGATACGATAGTTAGACTAACTTATTTGGAATCTTAAAGAGGGCAAATTCTATTTCAACCCGATGATTTACTTAGTAGCCCCCCAAAAATTAAAAAAGCCCGTAAACCCAAAAAAAAACTTAGTAGCCCCCTACCATTTCCAGAACTACCCTTCCCATCATGCAAAACGTGAAAAAAAATTGAATTTTTTCTTCACTATTTGTACCAAAAATGGGCACAACACTCTTCGGAAGTTATTTGAAGAGATAAAATGAAGATTATAAATGTAAAACAGAGGTTATCTAACAAAAACTCCAACAAACAGAAATGTAAAATGCACAGACAAGCAATTTAGAGTGGTTCGGCGTATGGCCTACGTCCACTATGAAGTTTTGATGATTTTATTGATTCTCTTTCAATGATTACAAGCGGTTACAGCAATGAACAGCGGATTATAGATTAGAATTCGAAATTGACAGCAAAAGTAGGATGCAAATCTCAATCCGGCAGAGTCTGGACGCTTCAGAGAAAAAAGATCCTTTTTCTGTTGATTCTGGGGCTCAATTTATAGGCGTAGGAGGCTCAAATCTCGCTCAAACTCCGGGAGACTTGGTCTGGTACGTGAGGGGGCCCACGCGACCGTTTCAAGAAAGTTTCACCTTGATCTGCGATCGATACGAATCCATTTCGTATCGATCAAGATGATGTCCAATTAAGCTGAAATTTGGCATGGACATCCTTCAGTGTGCATGCAAGCTTCCCTGAAAATTTCATTGGATTTGGATCAGTAGATCACGAGATATGGTCGATACGAAGTGATATTTCTCGAAGGCTGTCTGTCTCGTCTCCACGATTTCGACTCCATCCCTTCGTGTCGATGACTGCGCGTGTTCTCGAGATGATGTGGCGCGCGCGCGCTTCGCTTCGATCCGGCCTTCACTCCGCATTGACCGTTTCGACTCCATATATTTCGCCCTGTTTACTTCGATGGACGACACGTCATCCTAGTTGATTGACCCGTTGGATGTGAACAAGTCATGGGTCACGGGTTCGAAGCAAGGCTCTCTAGTGGATACGAAGTGGACATGGACTGATGGATACGAAGTAGACATGAACTGATGGATACGAAGTAGACGTTGACTGACGGATACGAACAACCCTTTCTCTCATGGATACGAGGCAGACACTAGCTGATGGATACAAAGTGCTTCATCTGATGAGGGATATGAGGTCCATCGATACGAAATCGATGGATTCGAACTAAGCCATTCCTGGTCGATACGAACTCATGGGAGTTGGCCGATATGAAGTAGGCGATCTACCGATGGATTCGAAGCTGATCGATACCGAAATGATGGATTCGAACTAGAGCCTGGAGATGGACACGAAATCACACATAGTGATGGATGCGAAAATGGGTTTTTCCCTTCAATTTGACTCGATCATAGCTTGAGCGTACGAGTCCGGATTGACTTGAAATTTGAGGTGCTGATTTCTATGATCTTTCTTGTCATGTCCTATCAATTGTAGCTCATTCTGGACTCGGACAAAATTCAGTGACATCCATGGCGAGCTACCCTTGTTCTCTAGTCGGTTCCTTGGTGTCTTGGCCTTGCCAAAAGGCGGGATAACATTTGCCCCCCAAAGTACGTCTTGTGAAAACATGACGTGCTTTGAAAAGCTGCAGGTCTTCTTTGAATAATTTGAAAGTCGTACTCTTTAACCATCCTCTTGTATCGGTCCTCTCATGAATCGATGCTAAAAGTTGGAAAGCCTTTCTTCGTATCGATGCAGGTTGACTTGATGGATACGAAAATGGTCATTCGTATCGATGGTCACAAATCATGGTGGATTCTGATTCGAATTGGCGATATCTGATGGATACGAAGTGACTGTTCGTATCGATAGGTTCCGATGGATACGGAAGCTACGCTCGTATCGATAGGTCTGCTCTGTTGTGAGTCGATGGATCATAAAGTGGACATTTCGAACCGATGGAGTCTGTTACCTTCAGGTGACTTCCCTGTGTGCTTCGAATCGATGAAGCCTGGTGGATTCGAGATGAGCATCCGTTTCGATGCGCTGTTTGACTGGTCGCAACCGGTCAGGCTGACTGGGAGTCGAATCGACCCGGTTGTATCCTAGGCCCCATATAAATATCTGGGACTTAGCTCATTTTTACCTTTTCACTTTCTCTTTTTACTGTTGCTTTTAGCCTTCTGCGATCGATCCAGGAAGAGATAACAACTCCGTACTTTTGACTCGATCAAACTCGTTCTTTCAGATCTTCGAACCAAAACTCCAAACTAGGTAAGCAACTGCGGATCTGAATGACGAAGCCGCCATAAATCCACTCTTTCTTCGTCAATCTTTCATTCCGGCATCTGGTAATACCAGATCTAGCTCGAAAATATGATGGCCATGGCGGTCTTTACAGATTGGAGAAGAAAGGGTGGAAAGGATGATTTCGAATCGATTACGAGAGCCATGTTCGAATTGATGAAATCAATGGCTTTTCTTTGGATCTCGTATCGACTCTTGAGACATGTTAGTGGAGACGATGTGATTTCGATTCGATGTCTGTGGCGGTGGGTCGTATCGATATGAAGTATCTGATAAGAAGTCAATGACTATTCGGAAGCCCCTAACTTTGGATCGATACGAGTTTCGCCACTGCGATCGATACGAAAAATATCGATTTGAGTGTTATCGATGCGGAGCTAAGGCCTTCCCGATCGATACGAACCGGGCCACCACTGATCGATACGAAAGCTCACCTACTGTGATCGATACAAACCAGATTACCCACGATTGATTCGAAGCACGACACTTGGCATCGATTCGAACCTTCAACCGGATGGATTCAGACGAGTCTAATGGGATCGATTCGATCTCTCCCTTTGACGGATACGAAATCACAAGCATTTTGAAAACATGATTCTGACAAACTTCATCCCCGCAATTCTGGACTTGATAACTAAACTGCACGCCTGATTCCTACGAGCTCCTATATTGCATAATCGAACTTGATCACAACACTGCATATCTGACTGCCCTTTGAAGCTCGTAGATGGAACTGTGATACAGCAAAGTGTAACGAACTTTAATCTGAATCGAATGACAGCATTTGGATGGCGCGGTGGTGATGGTCAGCGATGACGGTCATCTCCGGCCGGACTCTCGGAGCTTCGTGGCTCACACACTTAAGCATATTCCGTAGAGATTTATTTGTTCAAGTTATGCATAACACATGCACTGCACAACTCATCCACACACTTTACACTGGGGAATGTACGGGGTTTTTATCATCTAACGGTGGTTTCTCGTGAGTTAGCTAGTTATGGAACCATCAAGTCCGCAGCAGCAAGAAACTCAGGATCTTATCCCTCCCAGACTTGAGATTCCGAACATCGAGGCCAAAGCTATTGGTCCATCTCCGGATGAGTTGCCCGATGCATCCTTTATTAATAGTCCACCTGACTCCGTCCCGTCCAACATCTCTGAAGATATGCTAGAGAGAATATGCTTGAGGCATGGCTTATCGCTGAACGACGTAATGTTGCCTGGACCGGACGACAGACCACACAATCCCCCGGAGGGGTATACTGCCTTTAATCGACATGCATGTGCGGCTGGTACACTTCCTCCGTTCAACGATTATATAAGAGAGGTGTTGGCTTACCTGGATATTGCTCCGTCTCAGCTACATCCGAATGGATATGCTTCACTCAATGGCCTGTTCATCGCATTTATGGAATACCTCTACCGGCCTCCCCGCCCGACCGAGATAGGATACCTCTTCAACTTCAAGAGTCGAACTGACAACCCATCTTTTACATTCTTGGAGTCTATTAGAAACTGCCAAGTTGTCACGGGGTCGTGGACTAGGCTGAGCTACTTCAAGTCAGAGTGGTTCTATGTCCGATGTCCGCCGGGGTTTGCCAGAAGATGGCTGTTTAGACGTGAGCATTGTCTTTTCCCCAAGTAATTGACGGGGCAATTTCTGAATGAAACCAAACTCATATCTCCCATTATTTTTCTTTCAGCAATAATCCAGCGACCTGAAGGCAGCTACTATAAAGAGATAGTTCGTGTCCTCCAGGAAATCCCTAGCGAAGAAAGGAATATCGAGTGGCTACTGACGGACCAGAACCTTAGAGTTCTTGGGTTGATCGGGCGGAGGCAGAGCATAAGGCTCGATGGTGCATTAAAGACCGTCTCTAGAGAAAAGGTCAAGCGGAAGAAACCCAGGGTTGTGATAATTGAGGAACCCGACTCCGAAAGAACTCATACCGACGAGGAACCGTTGGTCGGACCCGCTAATGCAACCCCGGATTCCGATGCAAAGAGGAAAGGAAAAGCTGTGGCCTCAAAACAGCCTAAGTCCAGGAGGTGGAAGTCTGTGGTTTTGTACCGTCCTCTGCCAGGAATTAGGATTACGGAAGCACCCTCCCTGCAAGCTGAAAATCAGTTCGAAGGGCCTGCTGACCCTCCAATCCCGGACATCGAGCCCGAGCAACACGACGTTGAATTGGGTGGACCGCGACATATCGTCGATGTTAGCGAGTCTCTTCCTGCCAGTGCGATTGACACTTCTGGTTGGTCCGGGGGGTTACACATTCACACACTCTTCATGGCACAACACATTTTCCTAACCGTAAACAACATATTGCAAACGGCTACTGATTTTTCGTGGTTTGCTTTTCAGGTACGATGTCTGGGAAAAGTTCTGTGCTTGGTAGTTTGCGCAACAAGCGCCGTTATCATGAGCCACGCAGGAGAGAGGGTGAGAGGGATTACGACTCAGGACACTCTGGTCAGGAAAAGTCTGACAGAGACAGGGGATACGTTCACCGATCCCGATCTCGCTCTCCTCCTCCCAGGACCTCCGCACCTCCTACGGTAGCAGTTGTTCGTCCTCCTGAAACTTCACGGCCTAGGCCACCTTCTCAAGCTCCGAGGCCCGATCAACCGCGCAGGACTGAAATAGCCACCTCTTCGGCTACCACACCGGTCCCGACTGATGCATCCAGTGAAGGAGCGCTTAAATTGGCACAGATGAGGAAGGAATTTCCCGACATCTGCTTTGATGGTTATGTCTTCCCTCCGCACTTGAGGAGAATTCCGCCAACCGCTGAAACCACTATCCATGATTATGTTGCGGATATCTTCTTCCAGTACAGGGAATGGGGACGGGCCGCGAGGAAAGCGTCCAAAGTGGCATTCGATCGGGGCGTCACCATTGAGAAGCTTGAGAAGGAGTTGGGTCACAATGACCGAATCATAAAAGCGCTCAACTCGGAGGCTGAGTCTTCTCGTAAATCTGAAATGGATGCCCTAAAAAAGGTTGATGAAGTAAACGCTGCCATGACCAGGATGAAGCAAGAGCATTATACCGCCATCGAGGACATGGGTCATAGGAACACCACCATTACCGCCGAGAGGGATGCCGCTCTTAAGGAGCTTAATGAACTGAAATCAAAGTTCTCCGAGATGGCGAAGGAAAAAGACGCAGCTAATGTCTCTGCGCAGGAGGCCTGTGATCAGGCAGTGACGCTCCGAAAGGAGAAAGAAGCGGCTATGCAACAAGCTCGCGAAGCTGAGGCTGAGGTTGACGAGAAGGTACGACAGGCGGAGGCCAGGATTGAGGCCGAGGTAGAAGAGCTACTCGTCACGTACAACGCCAATGTGCTAAGGCACCGAGATTTGACATGGCTTGACGATTACCCCACGCATCTCTATCACGCCTGGAACTTACTGGTTGATGAAGAGAAGTCTGGGCACCCTGATGAAGCCCTTGATGAATTCGAGCTGGAGAACCGCATTCTCAATGATGACGAAAAGAAGGTTCTCAATGACTCCATGATTTCCCACGATAAGGAGAGGCTTGGTGCCCAGACTTAGGACGTCGGAGAAAGCTCTGGTGCGGAGCACCATGTTACGAGTTCTGAGATAATCATGTCATCTCAATCTGAGCCAACTCCTATGATCGACTCCCAGCCTATTCCGGCATATGACCCAGACCGACCGCATCTATCTCCTATTAAGGAGCATCCTTCCGAAGTCGTTCAGACGACCTCGAGCCAAACCGAGGAAGGTACTTTGAACTAACTGTTTGTATACTTGGATTGGAGGGTCTGTGTCGAAGTGTACATTAACGACATGTTCTTTTTCTTTGATCAGTGACGGAAGTTGCACCAGCTGCACCTTTCACCGCCCAAGAACCAGGCCAAGTGCCAGAAGCCATCATTTCTGAGGCGACTTCCATCGCGGCAATGGCACCAGTCGGAGTAATGCATGGGAGCTCACTTTCTTTCGATGAACAGATGATAAACGAGCTCCTCGGCCGTCAGAGTGATCCTTTTGCGGACCTGCCGTTTGGTCTGGGTGGATTCTCGTCTACTTCCGACACTTCAACTCAGACTATCACAACCCATAGCGAGGCCAGAGCACAATGGGAAGCAGCGATGTTGGCCGAGATTAATGCCGAGATGGCGGCCGCGGCGCGTGGCGGCAGCGTAGATGGCGGAGCATCAACACAGTGCCCCACTCCTCTTATGATTGTGTCTCCTGGGGGCACGCTTATTGATACTAATGTACCAGTCCCTCCTCCGGCTGCGGAGTCTGTTCCTCCAACTCCTCCTGTGGGAAGCATTCCCATAGAGTCCAGCTTGGACGAGGACGTCGACATTATGCCTTCACCCGAGGGGAGCCTGCCTAAGGAGAAAGGTTCCAAGCGAAAGGGTACTGGTGGTTCCAGTAGCTCCTCGAGGAAGAAGAAGTTGAGGAAGCAGAAGGATTAGACACTCCTTTTAGGCATACTTTTCTTTTTTGGTAGTCAGGGATTTTGTCACTTTTCTTTGTTCCCTTTTGTAGGCCGTGTTTAGATGCGGGTTCGGCCCCTGCAAGTAGGAGTATTTTGGAAAGGCTCATGTATGAACCGTAGCTTTTGATTTAGTTGAAAATATAATTTTGTCTTCTAGTTTCAGCTTATGTTCCTTTCTATGCTTGAATATTGCAGCGGTCGAACTTTGGTCCAGTGTACTTGCATTATCTTATTGTTTCAAGAACAGCTCATTTTACTTGTTAAGTATGGAAATCTCGGACTTGAGTTGTGATAGGGGATCGCATCGGAGCTGAGCATCGCATAGTTTCGGGTAATGACTAACATTTGCCTCTGCCCCCAGTTCCAGGCTTAAGTTGTGATGATCAGCTTGTGATTGCATCAAGCGAGGACCGAGTGGTCGAACCACACTTGTTCTCTTATGAATTGTTTCATCCATACTCTGGGGATATATGTCATCTCGTAAGCGGTTGTTCGCACTCTGGGAACACGGAGTTGACTGATGTTTGTACTCCGTCTTGCACTCTGGGAGTACGGAGTTGAGTGTTTATACTCCGTCTCGCACTCTGGGAGCACGGAGTTGAATGTTTATACTCCGCTTTGCACTCTGGGAATGCGGAGTTGGATGTTTATACTCCGCTTTGCACTTTGGGAATGCAGAGTTGGTTGTTTTATACTTCATTTCGCACTCTGGGAACACGGAGTTGAATGTTTATACTCCGTCTCGCACTCTGGGAGCGCGGAGTCGAATGTTTATACTCCGTCTCGCACTTTGGGAGCGCGGAGTCGAATGTTTATACTCCGTCTCGCACTCTGGGAGTGCGGAGTCGAATGTTTATACTCCGTCTCGCACTCTGGGAGTGCGGAGTCGAATGTTTATACTCCGTCTCACACTCTGGGAGCGCGGAGTCGAATGTTTATACTCCGTCTCGCACTCTGGGAGCGCGGAGTTGAATGTTTATACTCCGTCTCGCACTCTAGGAGCGCGGAGTCGAATGTTTATACTCCGTCTCGCACTCTGGGAGCGCGGAGTCGAATGTTTATACTCCGTCTCGCACTCTGGGAGCGCGGAGTTGAGTGTTTATACTCCGTCTCGCACTCTGGGAGCACGGAGTTGAGTGTTTATACTCCGCTTCGCACTCTGGAAATATGGAGTCGGTTGTTTTATACTCCGCTTCGCACTCTGGGAATACGGAGTCGATTGCAGGATTATCGTGTGTCAAATCCATCAATATTGGTGTAATGGCTTGCCCCCGAGCTCGGGTTTCACTTAGTGAGTGGCCGGTCATATCGCAGCCACTCTCCGTTTGAATAAGTCCCATAGCGTGATGGGATTTAGCTCTTCGTGCATCGTGATGTCGTATATCGTACTTAATGAATCACAGCTTTGGCTCGAAGAAGTGGCATTTTATTGCTGAAATAAGAAAATGCGACAAAGTCAGTTGCCTTATTACAAGATTCAAATTTCGAAATGCAGAAACAAATTGCTAAATAGAATGAAATAAATAAAGCCTGTCATATGTAATAGCGGCGGAGACTTTCGCTGTTCCAAGCCCTCGGCAAATCGAGACCGTCAACGGTCGACAGCTTGAACGTGCCATCTCCGAGTCTTCGTGTAATCACATACGGCCCTCCCCAGTTCGGCTTCATGTGTGAAGGAACGGGGTAGACTCTCTTGAGCACGAGGTCGCCGAGTTCAAAGGTTCGAGGTCGAAATTTGGTGTTGTATAGTCGGGCGACCCGACTTTGATGTGCGGCTGCTCTCAGATCAGCCTCTTCCCGTTTTTCATCCAATAGATCCAAAGATTCGGCCAGAAGTATAGCGTTCGTTTTCGGATCATAGTAAGTCACGCGATGAGAAAACACTTCCGTTTCGACCGGAATAACATCCTCTAAGCCATAAGATAGGGAAAACGGAGTGTGCCCAGTCGCGGTTTTGTGAGTCGTTCGATAGGCCCATAACGCCATAGGAAGTTCGTCGACCCACTTGCCCCCAACCTTTTCCAACCGTTTCTTCAGGATTGATTTTATAACTTTATTGACAGCTTCCACCTGTCCATTTGCTTGGGGGTGTGCGACAGCCGAGAACTTTTTGTGGATATGAAACCGTTGACAGAAATTTTTGAATTTCGCACTCTCGAATTGGGCTCCGTTATCAGTGATGATGGTATGCGGGAGTCCAAATCGACAGATGATGTTGCGAACCATGAAGTTTATCACTTTCTTTGTCGTAATGGTTGCAAGGGCTTCAGCCTCAGCCTACTTTGTGAAGTAGTCAACGGCAACGATGGCGTATTTCGCACCGCCTTTCGCCAAAGGTAAAGCGCCGATGATATCGATGCCCCACATTGCGAATGGCCAGGGACTGACCATTTGGGTTATTTCAGTAGGCGGAGCTCTTGGAATTCGGGCGTGTATCTGGCATTTATCGCACTTCCGGGCATAGTTCGCCGCATCTCGGTTCACTGTCGGCCAGTAGTGCCCATATCGGAGTATCTTCTTAGCGAGAGCTTGTCCTCCGGTATGATCGCCACACTCTCCTTCGTGTACGTCATGTAACACTAGTTTGATTTCCTCGTGGGCGATACATCTGAGGAGAGGAACAGAATAACCTCTCCTGTACATGACGCCGTTTTGGATGACGAACCGCGAAGCTTTCCGCTGGACTTGTCTCTTCTCATTTCTAGGTTTAGGCAACGTCCCATTCTCAATGTAATTCCGATACGGAGTCATCCAAGATTCTCTACTGGGAGCGGTTTCATATACAGAGTTCATTTCTATCCGATCGATGCTCGGGGAGGCCAAAGTTTCAACAGGGACAAGTCCCATTTGCTGCGCTTCACCTGCACTGGCTAACTTTGCCAGTGAATCGGTTTTCTGATTGTGCTCCCGAGGCACATAATAGATGGCATAATAATCAAACTGGTTTAGTATTTCCTGAACTCGGGCCAGGTAAGCAGCCAGTCTTCGGTCTCTTGCCTGATATTCTCCTCGTACTTGACATACCACTAACTGTGAATCACAATAAATTTCCACCGCGATAATTCTCAAGTCTCTGGCAAGTTTTAGGCCGGTTAGGAGGGCTTCATATTCAGCTTCATTGTTAGTTGCACGAAAGTTGAACTTCAAAGCATAACATATGGATCGGCCCTCGGGAGTCTCAAGTACAACCCCAGCGCCCGAACACCGGCCATTTGACGCACCGCCAGTATACAGCTTCCAGATGTATTCGGGGGATTCACTGGTCTCGGGCAAGTTTTCTGGAACGGTGAATTCAGCTATGAAATCTGCCAGGAATTGTCCTTGAATGGCTCTCCGCGGAGCGTATGCAATATCAAATTGGCTTAGCTCAATGTTCCACTTGAGTAACCTACCGGACGTCTCAGGCCGTGTGAGGACCTGTCGTAACGGCTGGTCGGTGTACACAGTAAGCGGATGAGCTTGGAAGTAAGGGCAGAGCTTTCTTGAGGCAATGACCAAGCAATAGGCCAGTTTCTCTAGTCTCGGATAATTTCTTTCAGCTCCTGTTAGCCGCTTACTAACATAGTAGACCGGGTTTTGCACTTTGTCTTCTTCCCGAACTAGGGCAGCACTAATCGCATGTTCTGATACTGCCAGGTAGAGATATAGTTGCTCGTGGTCAACTGGTTTTGACAAGATCGAAGGTGTGGAGAGATGTTGAACTAGTGATCGGAACGCGCCTTCACACTCCATGGTCCATTCAAAGTTTCGTTTTCCCTTCCGGATCAGGTCGAAGAAAGGAATGCATTTATCGGTGGACTTTGAAATGAACCTGCTCAATGCTGCGACCTTTCCGTTGAGACTCTGGACTTGCTTTATGGTTCTAGGGGTTTGCAAATTTCTTATAGCCCAGATTTTCTCAGGATTCGCTTCTATCCCCCGAGCGTTGACGATGAACCCAAGGAATTTTCCGGAAGCGACGCCGAAGTGACACTTGAGCGGGTTGAGCTTCATTCCATATTCCCGGAGGATGCTGAACATTGAATTCAAATCTCTGACGTGGTCTGTGGAAAATCGGGACTTCACCAGCATGTCATCCACGTAAACCTCCATGGTCTTCCCAATCTGATCGGCGAACATCCGGTTGACTAAGCGTTGGTATGTTGCTCCAGCGTTCTTTAGACCAAACGGCATGACTTTGTAACAATAGAGTCCCAGATCGGTCACGAAGCTGGTATGTTCCTGATCAGGTAAATGCATGGGTATTTGTTTGTAGCCGGAATAAGCATCCATAAAGGATAGTAACTCATGTCCGGCCGTTGAATCTACGAGCTGATCGATTCGCGGAAGTGGGAAGCTATCTTTTGGACAGGCCTTGTTTAGGTCAGAGTAATCAACACAGATTCTCCATTTTCCTTTTGGTTTCCGAACCAGTACAGGGTTGGATACCCATTCTGGATACAAGGCATCTCGAATGAACCCGCTTGATCGCAGTTTATCAACCTCCTCCTTAAGGGCGGCAGATCTCTCTGGATCCATACCGCGCCTTTTCTGCTTTACTGGGACATGTCGCGGATCTATATTCAGGGAGTGACTTGCAATGCTCGGTGAGATTCCGCACATGTCAGAGTGTGTCCAGGCGAAGACGTCGAGATTCGCCCGAAGAAACTCGACCAATTCTTGCTGTGTCTGTTTGTTCAGTTGAGACCCAACTTTCAGCATCTTTGAATCATCATCCTCACTGATTGGGACGTCCACAGTCAGTTTGGCTGGAGAAGCTTGACTCTCCGTAGATTCGTCTTTATCCTCGTTGTCCCTAGGGTCCAGGTCTTTCAGGAATTGGTCGTGGTGCCCGGGCCGAGGCCCAGGCATCAATTGTCAATTATCAATGGAACGGATGCAGAGAGATTCCTCTACGCCCTTTCCCTTCTCTTTGTGTTGCGCCCCGCGCAGCTCAGCAACATAACAGGCCCTTCCCGTGGCCTGATCTCCTTGAACAACTCCAATCCCATGATCGGTGGGGAACTTCATAGTTAAGCACCATGGGGCGATGGCCGCCCTGAATTCGGCTAGGGCCGGTCGGCCCAAAAATGCGTTATAAGGTGAATCAATCTCCAAGACGACAAACTGTAGCATACGGACCCTCCGGCGTTCTCCAACACCTAACTCAACTGGGAGTTCTGTTATTCCGATGGATATTGTGGCACTTCCGTTGAAACCGTGGATTCTGGATAAACAGGGTTTCAAATCCTTTGTCTCCATTTTCATTAAGTCGTAAGCCAGTTTAAGCAAGATATTCATAGAGCTTCCACTGTCAACCAGGATTCTCTTCATCCAAGCAGGACCTACCTGGGCAGATATGACTAGTGGGTCGATTGTAGGGGCTTCGACCTTATTGGCGTCTCGGCTCCTGAACACGATATCATCAGATGTTACCTTTTGTTGTTTCACTGGGGTTCCGTCTTCGCAATTACTACAACATTCGAAGTCCGCATGCCTGATAGAACTAGCATACGACTCCATTTCCCCCCAGCTTCTGTCTGCCGGATGGGGACCACCACTTATTGTGTTGATAACCAGTCTCCCGCCCGCACGGGCGGGTTCCTCCTCTCTTTCTTGATTTTGTGAACGATTTTGATTCGAAGGGCCCGCTCCGCCAGACTGCGGCGCCCGTACAAACTGATCTAGCTTCCTCTCTCTAATCAACTTCTCGATGAGGTCCTGCAAATGTCGACACTCATTGGTATTGTGACCGTAGCTTTCATGGAATCTACAGAACTTTCCTGTTTGAACCTGTCTTTCTGATGAGGGCTTCGGAGCAGGTTTCTTATATTGTACAGTGTTACAAGTCTGTAAGTATACGTTTTCCAATGACGTGTTTAACGGCGTATAACTGTCAAACATCTGAGCTCTACGCCGTGGACCTCGGTTCTCATCTCTCTTCTTATTCTGGCCATTATTTCCTCTCTGCTGGGTTTGCTTGTTTTGTATATTCAGTTGAACTTTCCCGGAACTCTCACCGGACTGTTTAACTGCTACATTGCTCTGTATTCCCTCGATGCTGGGCCTCGCATCGTCCTGCTTCCTAGACTATTTTGTGTCCTCTTGCTGCAAGAATTGAGCGGCCTTGGAGTAAAAACGGTCCAACGATGCAGGCGGTTTTCCAACTAGCCAGTTCCCGAATTCAGAATCAGGATCAATCCCCTTGGTCAGAGCCATCAAGATTGAATTATCGTTAGGATTGGTGATCTCAACGCATGCTGCGTGGAACCTCTCCAGGTAACGCCTGAGCGTTTCTCCATGAGCTTGAGTGACGCTGGACAGGGTATTAACGTCTTTCGGCCTGGCAACATGCATACGGAATTGTTCTACAAACCTCTTGGCCAATTGATCGAATGAAGAAATTGATCTAGGTGGTAGGCGTGTAAACCACATTGTCGCGATTCCCCCCAAAGAGATGGGGAAACTTCGACACTTCACTGCATCGTCGGCCCTTGCAGCGCTCATCGACCATTCATATTTCAAAATATGCTGGTTGGGGTCACTATTTCCCTCATACATCGGGAGAGTTGGCATTCTGAATCGCCTAGGGGGTTCAGCGTGTAACACTTCGTCTGTAAAAGGGGTATGACTACGAGAAATCCCCCAATCATCATTAGTGAGCCCCTGACTTTCGCGTATCATCTGACGTATCATGGTTGATATATCCGACACTGGAAGATTCTGAGTATGATGAGCTAAGGCGTGGTCGGGTTCCACGGTGCGAGTCTGGATCGGGCGCTGTCGACGATCCGTATCTCGCCTCCTTGGCTCAACGTCTTCTGGGACATATGGTTCAGGAGTATGTCCACGCTATTGATTGATCGGCTCTGATTGATTTCGGGTATCAACCCTCGTTTCTGCTGCGGCGGTTGTGGCGCGGTTATCCGTGGTGTACTGTGGGGCAGTAGTGTACTGTAGGGTAGTGCCTCCTCGTGCCGAGGGTCCTATTTGGAAGCTGGTCGATGGTCCTACCCTCAGTTGCCCAACAGTTAAGGCGGGTTGATATTCAGCAGCTTGAGCGCGACTTCCCTCTAACCGAGGACGGGTAGTCCGGTGGTGATAGTCAGATGAAGCTGAGCTTTCGGTAGATGCTCTGGAGGCATCATCTCTCCTGGACCTTCTGTGGCCCCGGCGGTTTAGCTGGTTCGTCAGCTCGATATTGGTGCGCAACTGTTCCGCCAACTGCTGACGGCTTTGGGTCAGCTCCTGGAGCAATACTTGAAACTCCTGTCGGGTGACTAGCCCCGTCGAATCCGAGTGAGCGGTATTGTCTTGATTAGAAGAAGGCTGCTGTGTGGGATTCTGCCTATTTCGGCCTTCTTGCTCTGTAGCGGTAGCGCCAGTTCTTGTGCTGAACATTCTCGGTGGCGGAGTCCTCTCCTAGATTTTGAGCAAATCTGAATAGAATGGAAGGATTCCGGACTGGATATCTGGATCTTCCTCTTGGATTTGTGCAATCCGGTATCGATGGCAGATCCAAAGAGCAGGAGAAAAAACTGGTTTTCTCAGTGAAAGCACCAAAGTTTTTGTACCAAAAATGGGCACAACACTCTTCGAGAGTTATTTGAAGAGATAAAATGAAGATTATAAATGTAAAACAGAGGTTATCTAACAAAAACTCCAACAAACAGAAATGTAAAATGCACAGACAAGCAATTTAGAGTGGTTCGGCGTATGGCCTACGTCCACTATGAAGTTTTGATGATTTTATTGATTCTCTTTCAATGATTACAAGCGGTTACAGCAATGAACAGCGGATTACATATTAGAATTCGAAATTGACAGCAAAAGTAGGATGCAAATCTCAATCCGGCAGAGTCTGGACGCTTCAGAGAAAAAAGATCCTTTTTCTGTTGATTCTGGGGCTCTATTTATAGGCGTAGGAGGCTCAAATCTCGCTCAAACTCCGGGAGACTTGGTCTGGTACGTGAGGGGGCCCACGCGACCGTTTCCAGAAAGTTTCGCCTCGATCTGCGATCGATACGAATCCATTTCGTATCGATCAAGATGATGTCCAATTGAGCTGAAATTTGGCATAGACATCCTTCAGTGTGCATGCAAGCTTCCCTGAAAATTTCATTGGATTTGGATCAGTAGATCACGAGATATGGTCGATACGAAGTGAGATTTCTCGAAGGCTGTCTGTCTCGTCTCCACGATTTCGACTCCATCCCTTCGTGTCGATGACTGCGCGTGTTCTCGAGATGATGTGGCGCGCGCGCGCTTCGCTTCGATCCGGCCTTCACTCCGCATTGACCGTTTCGACTCCATATATTTTGCCCTGTTTACTTCGATGGGCGACACGTCATCCTAGTTGATTGACCCGTTGGATGTGAACAAGTCATGGGTCACGGGTTCGAAGCAAGGCTCTCTAGTGGATACGAAGTGGACATGGACTGATGGATACGAAGTAGACATGAACTGATGGATACGAAGTAGACGTTGACTGACGGATACGAACAACCCTTTCTCTCATGGATACGAGGCAGACACTAGCTAATGGATACAAAGTGCTTCATCTGATGAGGGATATGAGGTCCATCGATACGAAATCGATGGATTCGAACTAAGCCATTCCTGGTCGATACGAACTCATGGGAGTTGGCCGATATGAAGTAGGCGATCTGCCGATGGATTCGAAGCTGATCGATACCGAAATGATGGATTCGAACTAGAGCCTGGAGATGGACACGAAATCACACATAGTGATGGATACGAAAATGGGGTTTTCCCTTCAATTTGACTCGATCATAGCTTGAGCGTACGAGTCCGGATTGACTTGAAATTTGAGGTGCTGATTTCTATGATCTTTCTTGTCATGTCCTATCAATTATAGCTCATTCTGGACTCGGACAAAATTCAGTGACATCCATGGCGAGCTACCCTTGTTCTCTAGTCGGTTCCTTGGTGTCTTGGCCTTGCCAAAAGGCGGGATAACATTCACTGATTTAGAAACTAGGGTTAGAATTTTTTCTTCACTGCTTTAGAAACTTAGTAGTGAAAAATTGTATTTTTTCTTAGTAAAGTCTGTAAATCCAAAAAATAACTTAGTAGTGAAAAATTGAATTTTTTTTCTTCACTGATTTAGAAACCCAACTTATATTTTCTTCAGAACTACAATTAAAAAAGTCCGTAAACCCAAAAAATAACTTAGTGGTAAAAAATTGAATTTTTTCTTCACTAATTTAGAAACTAGGGTTTTGAAGAAGCGGTGGTTTAGACAGTAAGAAACTGACGTAAGAAGATAATGGAATTGAGAAGAAAGAAAGTATGCAGCTTTCTAAGGGTATTTTAGTCTTTAAAATTTTATTTATTTTAGAGGGCTAATAAGTAATTATCTTTGTTGAAATAGAATCTGTCCTTAAAGAGAATTGGACAAATTAAGGCTAATTTATTTTGAGGAAGTACGATGAGTTTCTATGAGCTAAATAAGGGAAGTATTAAAATAGAATGGAGTAATAAATGCACTAAGAAGGTTCAAAAATTTCCTATTCAAAAAGCTACCACATGGTTGCAACATATAAATCTATGAATAAAGTAGGTAAAAGGGAGAAAAAATAGAGAAAAACTAAGCTTTACTAGTATAATAATATAGATTTTAGTAATTTATCAAACATGCCCTGTATACGGAATCGATGTTATATTCAAATGCATAAAATATAGTCCATTTTCTATTGCTTTGATACCAGGAACCAATGAAGTGAACCTTGGATTTTACCAACTTCAAAATCATTTGGACTGGCTACTGAAAGGTGAGTAATATTTTGTAATAGATGCATATAATAGCTAATCTTATGGAATAACTTTTTAGCCATTCAATAATTTTTGTAAGGCGGATAAAAATATGAATCAAAATTATTGAATCAACAATATTATTACCAAATTAAGTCCTAATACCAAACAAAGCTAACATGTTTAAATGGAATAGAAAAAACCATACAATTGAGTGAGGAATACATCCTTGTCCAGGCAATTATATTCGAAAATGATGACTTATGCATCACATGATTACAAACTATAAATATCAGCAAGTTATCAATAAATGCTACTTGATTTATATTTGCAACTTCATGTTTTTGCACATCATTGATTCAATTTAAACCACAAAAAGTATACAAGAAAATAACTTTCCAATGAAAAGATGAAATAAATAAATAAGGAATTTCTGAGTACAATAGCAAGTCCATTGTCTATGTACTACAAAGTTAAGTGGTACTGAATAAATTTCAAATTAAGAATTAAATTGAGCAAAAAAATGTGTAAATAAAGATATTGAATCAGTTGTGAACTTACAAAGGCGAATGTATTATCAATTAGCGCCTAGTTAGTATTAAGATTCAAGAAAACTTCTCGATAAATGTAATGTTGAAATACTAATTTAAGATTTCAAGAAAACACCACTCAATAAACTTGATGTTAAAAAAATAGTTCAACTGAGAACAAAAATATTTTCCTGCAAATGTAAGAGATGCGATATGGATGAGAACAATCAATACTTTATTACATTGTGGATTGTTTTGTATATGAAGTTACACAGTAAAAGAATGCATTATACTGATTATAACTTCATCGATAATAATAGAAGAAAAAATAATAAAAATGATTACGTTAAATCAGTTCAGTTGGTATAAATCTTACCATGATAGCAAGAAAACTCATGGGTTCCATGCGCAAGATTATTAGAAGGTTTCAAATGTTGAAGTATTAACGGTTATGTAAGCAGAAATTGAAACCCACTCCTAATTGGCTTTGTTGTCAAAGGAAAATAAACAAATTTCAAGATTGAAACAAAGTTACACCTACCACAGTTAGTTATTTATATTGATATTCATATCTCACCTTTAAATTTGAGAAAGCCTAAGTGAATTTATGGAGCCACCCATGTTGTCATATTGTTGCACTTAAAGTGATGCATTTAGCTCAAAATATTTTACGATAACACTAAAATTTATCCATACAAACATCAACAAATCTTGCATTCGAAACTTAACTCCAAATTGATAAGCATGTTGCCAAAATATTTCCATTGAAGTTTACAACATCAATCACACAATTCAACCATATGAACCTATTCATAGATAATTGAAATTGAATCATCATGCATAAAAGTTTGTATTTAACCATGCTTTTTGAAATATGACCAATCCTAATTTCTAATAGTAAGCTAATTTATTATATAAACTTATTCACCAAAACCGTCCATATATCTTAATTCATGTATATATTTCTTATAGTTTAACATCTCACCACCAAAATTAAAATCTAAATAATAAGTAAAAAAGCAAACGTTAAAAGGAAACAAAGATCGCATAAGATGGAAATCACAGTGATGATGAAAGTGAGCAAAATTCTTTATTTGATGAAAATACATAGGTGCATTGCTCATTACCTCCATCGATTTTGCATTTTCTGCTACGCTTTAGATGCTTAGGTACCTCCTCGGATTACTTCTCATTGGTATAAGTCAAAGCTTTCGTGCTGTCTACCACCATTGGAATATTGTAATAGTTAGGAATTAGGGTTAGGATTTGGATTTAATTGGGGTGAACACATGGATTTGTATAATCAGGAAAAGTTAGATTCAAATATGTAAAAGTTAGGGATTAAAGAGAAGATAATGAGATAGAAGATTGATTATAGATTATGGGTTACAGAATTGGTTGAGATTGGGAAATTAGATTAGATGTACATGTTGCTGCATAGAAGAATTTTGGGAAAATAAAAAACGAAAGGACATGGAAACTTGAACCGTTAGATTTGGATCCTTCACACATGTTTTGTATGGAAAAAGCTTATAACAATGCTTTTTACATTAATCATAGCAAGCCGTTCATAGACATATAAAGAGTGAATAAAGAGTGAACGAAAGCAAGTGGAGAAAGTATGCTTTGTTCGTAATTAACAAATGTGTAAACTAATTATTTCACGTAAAACACACCTACTAAAATTAAATTTCTTATCCTTGCCATAGCAAATGTCCAACCCCAACCGTGTGAAAAAAATATTATGAGTAAATTGCAATTCTGACATAAGTTTTTTTCATACAGTGTTATGTTCACAGTCCCATGTGTATAATTATATACAAAGATATATGTCTATATGTACACACACATATACATACATATATATATATATGTATGTATATATATATATATATATGAATGTATAAAGATAAAAATGCAACTTTAAAAAAAGATTAGATGCATAACTTATCATCAAGATGGGTCCAATTATAAGAAAATCATTTTTTCACAAACAATGTTACTTTTTTCTTTGCCAAAGCACATCCTTTACAATCTTTTCAACAATGAACATTGCTATAATAAATTTTGACATGCCTTAACAAAATATATGAAGGCAGTATGGTAAAGATTGAAAAAATATGCATAGCACTAAAGGATTTGAGATTACAACATTGTACTTTGCACATGGTGTGGTTTGATTTGATTTTGTTTAGATTAGTATGGTTTGGATTGATTTGAATATGGTGTGTAATATATGATCGAACATGGTGTGGTTAGATAAGAACATGATGTATATATTGATTGATTATGTTTAAAATTTTCATATCTCTCGCATTTACCTTACTATATTTTACTCATATTATTATCTGTCTCATTTATATTCTACTATACTGTGTTATTATCATATACGTTGCTATTGTATAAGATTTAGGGGGAGTTATATAGTTTAGGATTATTTTTTTTATGACAAAGGGGAGAATTATAAAATAGGTTAGTTAGGCTTAGATTAAGGGGGAGTTGTTAGATTAAGGGGGAGTTGTTAGATTAAGGGAGAGTTGTTGGAATAAGGGGGAGTCAGAGTAGAATCAGAGTTTGGTGGAGTATATTTTATAAACATAGGTTGTCATCATCAAAAGGGGGGAGATTGTTAGTTCGTAAGATGATGGTTTTGATGACAACAACCTTAGGACTTGTTATAAAATATAAATACTAATATTCTTGTCTAGATATATATATATATGTATGTAGGATATATATATGCAGGTACTAAGAATGAAGACTGCACAATATAAAGATTCAAGATTGACGAATTCAAGATTGAAGAAATCTAGACTGAAGACTTAAGATAAGTAATAGAGTCTAGATTTATGCTAAAACTTCATAATAGCACTAAAATCTTTATTTAGATTTTAATTGTGGAATGAAATCCACCTTCTCGCTTTAATAGTGGGATGAAACCCACGACCTCTTTAGTGTGATGGAACCCACGACCTTCTCTAGTGGAATGGAATCCACAAAATTTTCAAAATGATTTATTTTTTCAAAACTATCTTTTTAAAGTCATCTCTATCAATTTAAATATTTTAGCCTTAATTCAAAAACTATTTTTAACCATATTAATTTCAAAATCATCTCTTGTTTTCGAACTGTGGGTTCAACTTTCGGACATGAAACAGGTGGCCAAACGACCTTTGATTGAACTAAAAATTGGTGTGCGCATAGTAGAAAACTTCAGCTTTCAAACAAAAAAAGAATCGATGAATTCTAGTAAGAAATGAAAGAGTTATGCTGTCTCAAACATGGACTCAGGTCATATTTGCAGCAACTCAGAAACAAAATATGCCCAGGCAAAAACTCTGGGTTTTTTTTGATTTTGCAGTAAAGTTTTGTACACTCAAATGACAATATTTTTCAACCAAATTTTGCAGAGACAAAGTTCAACGTGTAATCTATCATCTGAAAGAAGTCCGGAAACATTTCGTTGCCGGAATCTATAGATACAAGCCTCCAAAGAAGTAGTACGAAGCAGTTTTGAACAAAAAGAAAACAAGTATATAAATTTATCTACTGAAGCAAATATATTAACAGTTTTTGCTAGATTTATTTATATTTTTAAAACATTTTTATTATTAAAATTCTTTATTTAACAAAAATGCACTATTTACTCAAATAAATGAATAAAACTCTATAATTAATTTTTAAAATTCATTAGCAGACAGTTTAAGAGTTGAACGATGGTATATTTTGTGTTTCCGACCTAATGGTCGATGTATATTATATAAATCATTTTTGTAATATTGTATACGACCCTCCGTACAAAGGAGACAGCATCGATTTTTTCGGAAATTTCTAACACTTAGAAAATTTGAGAAACAAATTGAAAAAAATATATGTTGCAAACTTAAGAATACCTATGGAAGAATTAGAGAATAAACAGCTTAAACTTTATTTACTCTAATGAAGAGTAATGAATTTAAATTTAAAATCTAAGTAAGAAGTTTTGAAAATTTTCAAGTGTTGAAAATTGTGGTTATAATTATAAAAATATTTAATTTTGAAACTCTAAGAATTTTTGATTGAGAGTTTATACATATATTTTAGTTCCTTGTGTTTATCTTACTCTCATGTTATTTTCTAACAACATGCATTTATGCAATCGTTTGAGTATGGTGGCTTTTGAAGAAACCACCTTTTGGTTAATCTATCTTGCCTCTTTTGTGTCTATCTTGTATCGGTGTGGTTCCTTCCGTAGTGTCATATGGAAAATCATATCGATAATCATTTTCTTGGTTAGAGTTTGGGTTGGAATTGTGCTAAATCCCAACCCTACTCGAGGAGCTTATGAGAAATCAATCTCATTCAATTGATCCTTTGTGTAGCATCTTGTTGTGTTTTCATTCGAAGGCGAGACGCCTTCGAAATCTTGTGTGTTGCTCGAAAAATTCAATGGATCGCTAATTCCAATATTTGCACTTTGGAAACCATAGAATTAATTGAGCAAGCCTTATCTTGGTTTTCTAGCATTCTATTTTGAGAGTGAGAGAATTTTTAAACTCGAGCTTGTATATCTTTCTTTTGATAGATGAAATTAATAGGTTGAATATAAACTCTTCTCTAGAAATTGCGTGGACGAAATTTTATTAAGGAGGAGTCTGTAACAACCCTGTTTCGGAGATTACCTATCAATACTAAATTATAATGGTAATTATAATTTAATATTGTAAATTAAATTAAAATTGGAGAAATCAAATTATTTATTTGGAATAAACAATAAAATTGGAATTAAATTATGAAAATAAAGTCTAGAACTTTATTTTATTTTGTTTAGAGTGATAATAAATGGAATAAGGGCTTTGAATAAAGAAAATGACTTTATTCTAGAGAAAATGCAATAATTATATTAATTATTCCCCAATTGCTTCTTTTAATAGTTTTTAAAAGAAGTATTTGATTTTTAAGGTGTTTTATTTAAATAAAAAGGTGAGAATTGGTTTAAAAATATGTTTTGGCTATAAATAAAGTTTGGATATGGTTTGAAATATTTTTCTAAGTGAGAAAATAATTTTTGTGGAATTTTAGAAGTTAATTATAGAGTTTTATTTATTTATTTTAGTAAATAGTGCATTTTTGTTAAATAAAGGATTTTAATAATAAAACTGTTTTAAAAATATAAATTAATCTTTTTGTATGATAGAAAATGTTTTATTTTATATGTATACAAGTTTTCACATTTTTCTTGTGTAAAACTTGAGGGGAATGCATTTTTATTTATGTGTATATGTGATATGTACACATTAATTTGTTAGGTGTTGATTTAACCTTAAGTCATCTTATTTTCTTTTTATTTTGGGTCCAATTCAGCCCATATTCACTTAGCCTGGTTAGAAGAGAGAAAGAAAAAAGAATCTGTACGTTCATTTGCATACTCTCTTCTTCCTCCTCCAACCTGAAAAAGAAAAGTCAGTAAACTCCTTTTTACCAAATTACAGAATCAAGCAAATTTCTTCATAATAGTTCACCAAATTCAAGTCTTTTTGCAAGCTAATGATAAACCAAAGGTAATAAACTCCAAATCACACCATTTCATCACAATTTTCTATTACAGTAAGTGATTTTTCTAATTTTACTGTAAATATTATTTTGCATGTTCTATAGCTTCTTCCTACAGGCTATTGAAGACCAAATCTAGCTAAAAGCTTCCTCTTTGCATCAAAATCCGAGTTTTAGCATCTAATCAGCAAGGTGAGTTGATTAACTCATGAAATCTAGCAAAAACAATGCTTCAAACTGCAAAAAATGTGAATATATTTGCTTCAGTAGACAAATTTATAAACTTGTTTTCTTTTCATTCAAAACTGCTCTGTACTGCTTCTTTGGAGGCTTGTATCTATAGATTCTGGCAACGAAATGCTGTCGGACTTCTTTCAGAAGATAGATTACATGTTGAACTTTGCCACTGCAAAATTTGGCTGAAAAATATTTTCATTTGAGTGTTCAAAACTTTGCTGCAAAATCAACAAAAACCCAGATTTTTTGCCTGGGCATATTGTTTCTGAGTTGCTGCAAACATGGCCTGAGTGCATGTTTGAGACAGCATAACTCTTTCATTTCTTACTGGAATTCATCGATTCTTTTTTTGTTTGAAATAAAGTTTTCTACTATATGCATAACAATTTTCAGCTATATTTCAGGTCGTTTGGTCCTCTGTTTCATGCCTAAAAGTTGAACCCGAGATGGTTTTCAGGCCTGTACATTTGTTTTTTTCGAACTATTGCAAACATGGCATGAGTCCATGTTTGAGACAGTGTAACTTTTTATTTCCAATCAGAATTCATTGACTCCTTTTTTGTTTGAAAGATGAAGTTTTGTAGTATGTGCACACCAAATTTTAGCTCAATATGAGGTCGTTTGGTCCTCTGTTTCAGGCCTGAAATTTGGAACCAAGATGGTTTTCAGGCCTGGGCACATTTTTGTTTTTGAACTGTTGCAAACATGGCCTGAGTCCATGTTTGAGACAGCGTAAATTTTCATTTCCAGTTGGAATTCATCGATTCTTTTTTTGTTTGAAAGTTGAAGTTTTCTACTATGTGCACACCAATTTTTAGTTCAATCAAATGTCGTTTGGCCACCTGTTTCATGTCCGAAAGTTGAAACCAGAGAAGATTTCAGACCTAAATATTATTTTGCCTATGCATTTTTATGTTCTTTCTCCATCTGACTTTTGACTTTTACTTCATTTTTTTGTGATATCTTTGAATTGTTTTGAGGGCTATGATGCCTATCAATAGGCTAGCCCAGTTTTGATGAATTTGAAATTCAAATTTGAATTGAATTTGAATTGAATTTGAATGACGGTTTTGAGTGATTTCTTTGATTTCGAGCACGGATTTTTCCAAACGATTTTGAAATAATTTTTAAAATGAATGGGCATTTCAAATAATTATTATATGATATTTTTAAAGTATTTTCAAATATAAATTCTACTTATTCTCTATAATAAGGGAATTTTCGAATACAGTTTTCAAAATTGATTTCGAAAATTGGTTTTAAAAGCTTGTTTTCTCAAGTAAATTATTTTATATATATAATACACGTTTTTTCTCTATTCGAGCGAATGAGGAGGAGAATTAAACGGTTTGGTAAAACACATGGTATGGGACACGTGCGTTCATCTTATCGGTTAATTCCCAACTTGTCTGTTTGATCGTTTTGACCTTCAGGTCGAGTTTACCGATGAGATGAGGTAAAAAAATTTACTATTTTGAGTGTGAAATTTACTAGCGGTTAGTAAACTGTTTAGTGCAAATGTGTGGTATGAGACACACGTTAACACTGTTCGGGTTCTTATCCGAGAGTCTGTGACGCATTTGTCTAAGAGACGTATTTGCCAGTACTGCACCTACGGGTCATTTGTCCTTTGGGATGTTTGTCTAAGAGACGTTTGTCATTGCGACATATTTGTCCTTCGAGATGTTGTCCTTCGGGATGTTTGTCTAAGAGACTTATTTATTTTTCCTTCGGGACGTTTGTATAAGAGACGTGGTGCCTTATTTTGGGAGAACAGTACTTGGCGGGCTTCGGCCATAAGCACATGCTATATCTTTGAGATGATTTCATTGATTTCCTGGTTATTTTCCAGGTGTATCGCCTTTTTTTACATTATTGGCCATTTGAGCCATTCGAGATATTATATATGGTGATTACATCTTTGGAAATTGAACTCCTTATCGAGTTCTATATTTGAGATTTGGGTTTGCTGATGTGCACGTAAATGTGCAAATATTTACATCCATATTTTATCGCTTTTTATTTAAATAAACATCATATTTGGGCATTTTAACATGTTTAAAACCAAAATTCAAATATTTTCAAACCATCATATTTTCATCTTCATTCAGGGGCAAAATGGTCATTTTTGTGCTTGTGTCAATTTAAGAATTTTTACTTGGACATTTTTTGATAATTTTTATAGGAATTTGGATGCATATGGAATAGGCTTATATGAAGATACATGCATGCACAAATGAAATACAAAGGAATGAAGAGGAAATAATTCAAGTTCAAGATCATGGAGGACCCTACCCACTTACCTAAATGTACAATTATGAGCTAATGGACAACTAAGTGGAGGTTAAAGCTTCATGCACAACAAATGATGGATTAATTAGTGGCTAATGGTTACTTGGTGGCCACACTTCCTAAAGGGCATTTTAGGAAGCCCCCTAAAAATAGAATTAGGGTTTTATGCATGTATATATAGCCCTCTTATGTACATGAAACTATCATCTACTCTTTCATTTTACTTAGGAAATTAAGAGATCAAATTGTAAGCTCAATGTTCTATGAAATAAAAATGGCTTCCAAGACTCTTTCTTCTCCTTTTTCTACATGCTTTTCTTTGTTTTATTGTTAATGTTTATTTCTATGCTCTCTTTCCTTTAATGTTCATAGCTTAGATTTACATTTATGCAAGTAGTGTAGCTTTAAATTTTATGCAATTAGTTAGTAGTTAATCTCTCTTTCTCCCTTTGCTTAGTTTTCATTTCTTTGCTCTTTCATGTTGAAATTTACAAGTGTTGCTTCAATGCCACAAATGAGTAGCTAAACCCTTTCAATTTAGGGGTAATGAAGCTCTCAAATATTATGTAATTTCAACATTTCTATGATTTATGATCTCTTTTGTTTATGCTTCATGAGAGTGAATTTTGATGCAAGTTTATACAAGTGGGTTTGATAGCTTATGTTGCTTTTGCAAATGAGCTATTCTTATTCAACATAAACACAAGTTGCATCATCATTTGCTAATCCATTTTTGATTTTGAAATGAAAGTAAAAATGAAATTTGATGATCTATATTACTAGTTACAATAGTAAATAGATCATACTTAAAATAACTTTTGCTTCGGCTTCATTTTCATGAGAGTTATAAGTGGTATAATTGTTGTATTATAGTTTGATGGTTTGAGTTATGTTAATTAATAACATAAACAAACCATACTTCTGATCAATGCAACGATTATTTCGCTTAATATCAAGTTAGAGATCATAAATTCTTTTTTTGTTGATTTACAAAAATATGAGAGTGGATTTTCCTCTAAATTGCCTCTAGTTTAATAGTTTTTAAATCACATTTTAATTCTAGCTTTAGCTTCTTTTTTGTAGTTAACAACTTCATCTCTCTTTGGTCTAATTTGATTGAATAGATTTTTAATCTCTCACAATTCCCTACGGATCGACCCATATTCGCCACGTACTACAAAGTGTACGCCGTGCGCTTGCGGTTATTTTTATTTCTAAATTCGTTCGACGGTTTTCTAAACCGATAGAATTTCCGTCGACGAACAATTGCCAACACCTGGCGTTTATTTGGGATTATATCCTCCTATATGGAGATATATGCATTTGTCTTATGGCGTATTTTGAGATGGTGATTTCTTGAGTTGCTTTTGAGTCTGCCGATATGGCGGGTTTGGGGTTTCTCCTCTTTGGAGTTATGTTTTTCTCCTAAACCATATTTGATGTTTTATGATACGCCGATGAGATGAGGCTTGCTTTTATTGTGAGATTTGTTATGAAGTTTTATTGCCTTTGATTTGCATTCATGTTTAGTGATATCCTTATATCACTTGAAATTACTATACCTACTTAATTATTCCTTGTGAAGTAACCATATACTCTTGAATTATTCCTTCTCACTTGAGAAGATTATCACCTTGCCTTATGCTCATATTATCACTTATCCTTATAAACTGATTTGTTTAGCTAGACTGACCTGTGTATTTTATACTCGGGTCAGACCGAGGTGTTTCAGGTTTGGTACTCTTATGGACTTAGCCTATTTTGCTTCCGCATGGACTTATCTGCTAGCCCTTTTTGTTGTAGTCTTTTTGTCGCTACTCTGATATGTATATTGTTTTGACTCGTGTGTATATTGTGGTCATCATACCACATATGATGTATTATTTGCATTGTATTGGGACATATCAGTATATATGTATATATATCTGTTTGTTGTTCTGTGATGTATTATACATTTGAGTTATTGTATTTTGTTCTAATAGATCCTATAACCACCTGTAGTTTTGTATTAAGCATTTATTGGATATGTCGATCCACTTGAGAAAGGAAAAAAATTAGAGCACTAATCGACGTATTCAATAGATGTTTAAGACAAGACTATAGATGGTCGCTCCTAACCAGCCCTATTCTCCGCATTAGCAGACAGTATTACCCAGTAACACTCTTTGTTAATGTGGGTCTCAAGGTGAGGATTCAAAATCGTTTGGAAAAATCCATGCTAGAAATCAAAGAAATCACTCAAAAACATCATTCAAATTCAATTCAAATTTGAATTCCAAATTCATCAAAACTGGCTAACCTATTGATAGGCATCATAGCCCTCAAAACAAATCAAAAATATCACAAAAACATGATGTAAAAGTCAAAAGTCGGATGGAAAAAGAACAAAAAATGCATAGGCAAAATAATACCCAGGTTTGAAATCTTCTCTGGGTTCAACTTTCGGACATAATTTGAAAGGTTTAATGACCTCGGAATGGTCTAAAATTTGATAAACACAAAGTAGAACAATTTATCTATGAACTGGAAAAGATTCACTGAATTCCGATATGAAATGCTAAAGATATGAAATCTCAAACATGGACTTAGGCCATGTTGAATTCTACCCATATTCCATTTATTATCACTCCAAAAAAAAAATAAAGCTTGGAATTTCATTTTCTCATTTTAAATTCAAAAATTCATTGTTTATTCCAAATAAACAATTTAACTTCTCCAATTTTTATTTAATATTACTATATCTTGATTTTAATATTTTAGCTTTAATATATTTTAAAGAAATCTATACTTAGTTTTTAATATTACTTTTATATTATAGATTATATATTATAAGATTACTTTCTAAAACTCTTTTATAAGTTTAAACTATATTCAAAATGGTTTACAAAGTTTAGAAATTGTTTTGACAAGTTTTAGAATAGAAATTATTTTAAAGAAAAATATATTTTCAAAAATAACATAGGCATGTCGACATCCCTCATCCCCCATGTTCGACATGGTAGCCGTAGAATTCAAATTTTTCAAAAGAAGTGTCTATTCATCATAACCTTTCACGAATGGACATGACCGTTGTTCTCCTATAAATACCAGTTGTTTTCAACGAATTTTAAGTTAGTTTTTCTACATTTCTTCACTCCTTCTTCTCCACACAAATATTCTCTTATATTTCAAATTCTTTAACAAAATTCTACCGAAATCCTAAGTGAATCAAACTCGATCGTCTCTAGTTTGATTCTCTGCCACTCTCTCTCAAAGATCTCAGTGCTATTCAGAGTTATAGGATCATTTGTAATCAAAGAAGTGTATCGAGTCTCTCTCTATCAAGTGTGATTAGAAATGGTGTGATTGTGGCCCGTAAATCAATTGGGTGTGATTAAAGCCCGTTAATAAATTAGGTGATCTTGTAGCCTAGTTAATCAAGAGAGTTTTCCCTGGAATCGGAGATAGGAGGGTGTATCTCGTGGCCTTGAAATCGAAGTTGTAATATCGACATTATATTTGAAAAGAAATATGCACAAGAAATTGTGTGGGACTGGATGTAGGGTAACTCCGAAACAGTATAAAATTCTGGTGTTTTCTTTCCTTTACTACTTTCATTTACTATTTGCATCTACGTCTAATTCTGTGATTGTCTCTGTGTTTTTGAAATTGCATCTGTATGTGTTTAATTTGAAAGATTTCAAAATTTTCATAAAATCCATTAAACACTATTCACCCCCCTTCTAGTGTTAATCCAGCCTTAAGATCCATAATCCGCATTTCCTACATTTGGTATCAGAGCATTGGTTTTCAAAGTTTTCATAATCTGATTTTGAAAAGTTTTCAAATGGCTGCCAACACTGGTAATGTCAACACTGTCACTAGTTCATTTGTAAAGGGTCAGTCTACTACCAAACCACCACTTTTTAATGGCAGTGACTATGCATATTGGGCATGTAGGATGAAAATCTATTTACAATCAATAGGATTAGACACTTGGAATATCACTTAAACTAAGTACATTGAACCTACAACTAATTTTGCACAGTGGACTGTTGAGAAAAAGACTGTTACACAAAACAATTCCAAAGCCATGAATATTCTATTCTATTCACTTGATAGGAATGAGTTTAATAGAGTATCTGTCTGTAAGTCTGCATATGAGATCTGGAAAACTTTGCAAGTTACTCATGAAGGAACAAACAAAGTTAAACATACCAAAATATCTATCTTGACCAATCAGTTTCAATTATTCAAGATGAATCCATATGAGTCCATTTCAGACATGTATAGTAGGTTTTAAGACATTGTGCACTCACTAATTATATTAGGAAAGAACTTTTCCGAAGAAGATCAAGTTAGAAAAATTCTGAATTCACTCACTCTTTAATGGGATCAGAAGACTCTAGCAATTAAAGAGGCTAATGATATTAGTACTCTGAAAATTGAAGAATTGATTGGGAATTTGATGTCGTTTGAAGTATAAATGCACGAAAGAAGAGAAAGCAAGGCCTCAGAAAAGAAGTCAATAGCGTTCAATGCAATAACAGATGGTTCGGACTCAAACACTGACAACGATGAAGAAATAGCCTTGATAACAAGGAATATTAGAAAGTTTCTGAAATACAAAAAGATGAACAATAACAAGAGAAATGATCACAAGGATTCTGGAAATAGTAATGAGACTCAAAACAACGTTATATGCTACAATTGTGATGAGTCAGACCACTTAAAAAGAGATTGTCTGCATCCGTATAAACAAAAAAATTCTCCAAGTAATGATTCGTCAAAGAAAAGAAAGAGAGCATATACTACTACACTGGACGATTCAGACTCATCCTCTAGTGAGGAAGATCAAGAGACGGAAAATTCAAACATGTGCTTTACAGTTATTCACGAATCTGATGATCTCGGAAATATGGATCTAAAAATAGGTACGCATTTAAATTATATTGATTAAAATTACTTGTTTGAATGTTTGATTGTTTGCATGTTTTGAAATTGCTTGTTGTTTGAATTTAAATTTTTGATTTTCAAAATAATATTATTTTAATAATATTTTAATATTAAAGTGTTATTATATTTAATATTATTTCAGATAAAATATAAATTAGATTATAGGATATATATATATATATAGATACTAAATAAAATAAGAAAAATAAGTCACATGATTTAAGGGACCCATGTCGATATGACCTTACCCCCCATGTCGACATCCCTCCAGAAATTTGAAATTCAAATTTGAATTCAAAACTTTGAATTTCCCTCCACCTTTTCACCAACTTCAAAGCTCTGAAAATGTATCTCTTGACCAGAGAACATGGCTCTTAGATATTTATTTATCTCCTTAACTTTATCCTATCTTTTCACTTTCATTTCAAAATTCAAACTCTCTTTCAAACTCTCAAGCTCTCTACTTTCTTCAAAAATGGCTTCCTCAAGCACTCCATCCACCATTAGACTGTCCAAAGCCACCAAAGAGATCCTCTACAATGATTCAGAAGCTATCAAAGCTTACATTAGCTATGTAAACTTTGGAAAGGTCCATACAGGAAAATTCGCTATCTTTAATGATTTTTCTTCCTATGAAATCAATGTTCTTTTTGAAGAGAATCAAATTCTTAGCTTAATTGATGATTCTCAAAATGATTTTATTTGTTATCTGAATCTTTTCAAAATGTTTTATGCAATTTTACAAAGGAAATGAAGGGGAAGTGTGGAGTAGCATTAAAGGAACGCGTATTGTTTTAAATAGTGAAATTTTGGGTAACATTCTTGGTTGTAAGTATACGGGAATGGATCTTTCGGATTTTCAAATTGATGAACATGATCGTGAGACATTTCATCACATTTTTGAAGGGGATGATAACTTTGAGTTTATAAACCGAAATTTCCGATCTAAAGCTAGAATTGTAAACCTTCTTTTGCAACATACCATAACTCCAAGGTCGGGAAATTTCAATCACCCTACTGTAAAAGTTTGTAAGGCTCCTTTTGTTATTTTTGGGCACTATGACATTAATTGGGCGTAAGTGATTTTGGATGAACTTCATCCTAAAAATTTTACTTTAGTTAAAAACGCTTTATATCATGGGATTTATCTCACTTGGATTGTTAACTACTTTGGTGTTGATTATAAGTGGGAGGAGTTCGTTTCTAGAAAAGTGTTTAACCATGCTAACATCTCTCTCATGAAAATTCCGTTTATGTTTCAACCATATGAAACACTTGCCGAAAGGATGAGAGATTGGCTTATGAAGAGATGGAAGAAGAAGAAAAAGAGGAGGAAGAATGGAAGGAGATGGAAATTGAAAATGAAGGAGAGGAGGAGGAAGAGACTTCATTAGAAAGCATCAAATACCCTATCACTCCTAACAATCCATCCAACAAAATGCTTCTCAAGAACCAAAAGGTTATCATGGAAAATCAATAGATTCTCAAAAGATCCATTAGTAAAAAGTTGGATAAGATTTCCACCAAAATGAACAAGTTCTTTGGGAAAGTGAGTCGCAAGCTTGGATTATCATTATCTTCATCATTCTCTAACTAATACTAGTTTCATTTCATGTTGTATTAGTTTGTATCTCTCTTTAATTAATGTTATGTATCGTTTCATGTAATGTTAACTAAAATTATCAATGAAAACCCTTTATTTCTGTTTATTAGCTCTAAAATATCTCTGGAATGCTTGTTGTTATATTATAAAAGTTTATATATATAGACTTGTACATAATATAAAGAAATAAAGCCAATTGCCAAAATTAACAGGGGCAAGTCGACATCCCCCTACCCCTCATGTCGACATGTAATGGCCAGAAACTGTTTTTTGTTTTGAAATTGAAATTGACATAACTACCTTATGTCTTTTCATTTCAAATGACTTTCTAACTCTTTAAATACCCGTTTCTTCTAGAAAAATGCATACTTTCAATTCTCGTTATTTTCTATTGAATTTCTTTATATTTTATCAAAAAATGGCCTTTCCTATTCATAATCTAAGTGAGAATCTTGAAGAAACTCTCAAATCCTTCAAGAACATACTTACTTTTATCCTCCGTAATCAACGTCACTTAGACTTAAGCCAAATACAAATGATAAAGGAACAAGAAAGGCAGTTCAATGCCATTCGATGGATGATCTCTTCCCTCAACAAAGAAGAACTTGAAGCGAATCCAGAAGGAACTCTGAACAAAGATAATGAAGAATGGGATGCTATAAAGGTAGATCCTATCTTCGATGAAGAAGGATGGGTTTACGTTCCAAGAAATGTTTGATTTGATATATGTGGTTTGATTTACTTTGATTTGGTTTGAATTGTTTGGTTTAATTTGATTTGGTTTAGATTAGTATGGTTTGGATTGATTTGAATATGGTGTGTAATATATATCGAACATGGTGTGGTTTGATTAGAACATGTTGTATATATTGATTGATTATGTTTAAAATTTTCATATCTCTCACATTTACCTTACTATATTTTACTCATATTATTATCTGTCTTATTTATATTCTACTATACTGTGTTATTATCATATACAGTGCTATAGTATAAGATTTGGGGGGAGTTATGTAGTTTAGGATTAGTTTTTTTTATGACAAAGGGGGAGAATTATAAAATAGGTTAGTTAGGCTTAGATTAAAGGGGAGTTAGTAGATTAAGGGGGAGTTGTTGGAATAAGGGGGACTTAGAGTAGAATCAGAGTTTGGTGGAGTATATTTTATAAACATAGGTTGTCATCATCAAATAAGGGGAGATTGTTAGTTCCTGAGATGATGGTTTTGATGACAACAAGCTTAGGACTTATTATAAAATATAAATACTAATATTCTTTTCTATATATATATGCAGGATATATATATGCAGTGAGAATGAAGACTGTACAGTATAAAGATTCAAGACTGATAAATTCAAGATTGAAGAAATGAAGACTGAAGACTCATGAGTATCAAGAGTTCAAGATATTAAGATAAGTAATAGAGTCTAGATTTATGTTAAAACTTCATAATAGCACTAAAATTTTTATTCGGATTTTAATTGTGGAATGGAATCCACCTTCTTGCTTTAATATTGGGATGGAACCCACGACCTCTTTAGTGAGATGGAACCCACGACCTTCTCTAGTGGAATGGAATCCACGAAATTTTAAAAATGATTTATTTTTTCAAAACTATATTTTTAAACTCATCTCTATCAATTTAAATATTTTAGCCTTAATTCAAAAACTGTTTTTAATCATATTAATTTCAAAATCATCTCTATTTTTTTAAACTATCCCTTGATTTTAATATTTTAGCTTTAATATATTTTAAAGAATTCTATACTTAGTTTTTAATATTACTTTTATATTATAGATTATACATTTTCAGATTACTTTCTAAAACTATTTTATAAGTTTAAACTATATTCAAAATGGTTTACAAAGTTTCGAAATTGTTTTGACAAGTTTTAGAATAGAAATCATTTTAAAGTAAAATCTATTTTCAAAAATAACATAGGATGTCGACATCCCTCATCCCCCATGTCGACATGGTAGCCGTAGAATTCAAATTTCAAATTTTCAAAAGAAGTGTCTACTCGTCATAACCTTTCGCGAATGGACATGACCATTGTTCTCCTATAAATACCAGTTGTTTTCAACGAATTTTAAGTTAGTTTTTCTTCATTTCTTCACTCCTTCCTCTCCACTCAAATATTCTCTTATATTTCAAATTCTTTAACAAAATTCTACCGAAATCCTAAGTGAATCAAACATGATCATCTCTAGTTTGATTCTCTGCCACTCTCTCTCAAAGATCTCAGTGTTATTCAGAGTTATAGGATCATTTGTAATCAAAGAAGTGTATCGAGTCTCTCTCTATCAAATGAGATTGAAAACGGTATGATTGTGGCCAATAAATCAATTGGGTGTGATTGTAGCCCGTAAATCAATTAGGTGATCTTATAGCTTGGTTAAATCAAAAGAGTTTTCCCTGGACTCGGAGACAGGATGGTGTATCTTGTGGCCTTGAAATCGAGGTTGTAATATCGACATTATATTTGGAAAGAAATTTGCACAAAAAAATTGTATGGGACTGGATGTAGGGTAACTCCGAACCAGTATAAAATTCTGGTGTGTTCTTTCCTTTACTGCTTTCATTTACTATTTGCATCTATGTCTGATTCTGTGATTATCTCCGTGTTTATGAAATTGCATCTGTATGTGTGTAATTTGAAAAGATTTCAAAAATTCCATAAAATCCATTAAACACTATTCACCCCCCCCCCCTCTAGTGTTAATCCAGCCTTAAGATCTGTAATCCGCATTTCCTATAAATCGTACGATCTTCCGTATGCAACATCCAATCTGATCGCTCACTCGATCACACAATTTCACTTCCGAACTAGTATCGTTCACACGACTCTCTAGTGCGGACTCTGATCCGGTTCCTTGATTAGAAGCTGTCATTATCCTTACATAGCCATATACTATGATAGAGAATCCCAGAATCAATCAAAAATCCATATCCGGTGTTCGCCGTCGAAAATCGAGTGAAAAATCCTAACTCGGATCGATATAAATCTTCTCGAAATTTTGTGCTCGAATCTGGATCAAATCGTTATGCGAATAAAATAATATACGTACAACTTACGTATTTATTCCCACTGATTTCTTATTCACACCATTTTCCTTTTATTCACATTTGTTCTATTCACTTTCATTTTTCCACTCACTACACCATAACAACCATTTCGTAACACTTATTTTTTTGAGTTGCCGACGCTTATTTGGGTTATAAATTAGTCACATCAATATGTGTTGCTAAGCTAAAAATGTGTGACCAAAAATACACATTAAAACATTTTTCATTCCTAACATATATATGCGTTGGGAAATCTGGTTAAATTGCAATTTCTAAAATGTTGCTAGGGCAAAAAAGTAAATCAGCCGCTTTTGTCATCCCTAACTCTACTCCTAACTTCTCAACGCTTGTTCCATTTCGGCCTCAACATCCGTAACCCTAATCTCAATTGCAATTTCGACTTGCGATTCAATTTTGGCCTCAACATCAGGCGAATCAATTTCGGACAAAACTTCAAGCTCTCGATTTCGCCATCGACTCCACGCGCTATGTGACGACCGCCCATGACCCCTGCACCGAATCTAGAGAAAGTGCGCTGTAAAGTGTGCCAGGAGACCATGGACGATTGTCAAGGTAAATTAAAACAATAGAATCTATCGTATTGCTCACAGCGCATGGACAAAATACAATAGAACATATGTATAGTGAAGCTTTACAGAACAAAATGCCATCATATAAAACTCCATAATAGTTGAATACAAGCATCCAAATAGTCAATACATCAAGCCTCACTACATATCTCTCAGAGAATACAAAACAGCGGAACATCCAGTACATATAATAAGAAGATAATATGCAACCCTCCAGCTCGTCTTCGATATCAGCATCGTGAGAAGAGAACAGCACCTGTCACCTGTTACCTAGTCTGCCCGTCCCAAAAATGGACGAACAGCCCAAGGCAATAAGAATTAAAACATAAAGCCTTGAGTCAGACAACAGTCTTAGTGAGCAGTAAATTAACTAACAACATACCAAAAGAGCATAAAGGAAAAGGAATAGGAATACAACCCTCCCACTCCAACCTCATTCTACAGTGATAGCCCCCAGACACACACTAAGCAGAAGCAAACATAGCAGAGCATACAATTTAAAGTAAAGCTACTATCACTCGAGTCAAGGGCGATGTTTTCTAAGTACCAAGGCCTAAATCAGATAAGCACCCAGAAAATACCGCTCTTGGGTCCGAATGACGATACAACCAAACATCCATGACTCTGGCTATCACTGTTATCATTGCTTCGATATCACCGTTAATTGAATGACCGGCACATTCTTTCAGCCATCCGTCAAGGGCTAATGGAAACCCCGGTTCTAGACATAACTCCCGCACGTCGTCGCAGCCCGTGCCTAGGACTATCGAATCTGCCCAGAGTACTCGACCATCAACAGCTGGCCGTTGGGACTATCGAATCTGCCCAAACGTACTCTTGCTTAGAGCATGCTAGAACCTTCAACAACGATGCTATCCAAGCCTCCTAGTCATCCTCTCCGACGACTATTCTCATATCCATTCATTATCCTCAACTCGAATCATATCACCGAGTTATCAACATGCTTGGAATGATCCCGTCTGGATTAGACCAAGTCTTCATCACATGATGCCTCGCTTCATTACATCCTCGCAAAGCCTCATCTCAACATCACATCATCAAATCTATGCATAAGAGCTTCATCATCCCGCTACATATGCCACGAGCAGCTTTCCCAATTCAAGAACCTTTCCCTTAGCTTTTGAATCATCTTCGATCTAAAACTAATCATAAATCATCTAGTTCATAACAATCAATCAAATCAAACATCAATCCAAGCAATCAAGCATTCAAATATGATCTAAGTAGACAATTATAACAATAATGGCATTTTCGTAATTAAAGAGTTGAAAGTCCAATAAGCATGAAAACGTGGATTATATATCTTCAAACTTGATGAATGAACTTGCATAGGTTAACATATGATAAAATGGATGTAACATCATCATGAACAATGGATCTATATGGATCTACACTTTGGATGAAGAAAATGCATGGAAATCCCTATTTTAACACCAAATCGAGCCAACAATCCGATATACTCCTTTGGATCCGTGTGAGAGATAATCACCACTCACCAAATCACCAAAACAACCTCAAATCAACACGCTTCAGATCTGGACAGCGAAGGATCAAGCTTGATCTATCACGAATCCGCTTCAAACGAAGAAATCTCACTTGAAAAGATGAAGATCTTCAACTTTAGCTCTTGAATCTTCAATCTTGATCTTCGATTTGGATGAAAGGAATCACTAGATTAGAGTGGAGAAAAGAAGTGAAGAAGTGTAGAAGTCGAGCTCTCAAAATGGCAGCACTTCGGCGCTTCAAAATCCGGATCCCAAAAATGAAGAGAAGCTCTCCTATTTATAGCAGAAAATACCCTAAGTCGTAACTCGTCCGCCTTCATGAGTCGTCTACGACTTACGACTCAACACCCTACGACTTAACTTCTGGCTTCAACGACTTAACACACTTCTGCCTATGACTCACGACAAAACAGCTATCTCCTAAGTCATCTCCGACTTATAGCATGCGCCTACGACTCACCAGACCCCCTGTCTACGATTTAAATGCGCACGCGCCTTACTTGGTTTGACGACTCATCAAATAACTGGGATACGACTCATCAGATAACTGGGGTACGACTCATCAGATAACTGGGGTACGACTCATCAGATAACTGGGTTGCGACTCAACTCCTAAGTCGTCTACGACTCAATACATAGGCTACGACTTAAAGGATACGACTTAACTGGTTAGACGACTCATCACTTAACTCGGTCAGCTCTTATGTCGTAAATCCCTAGGTCGGTCACTTACTTAGGTTGTCTATCCCTTAACTCGGCGACGACTTACAACTTACGACTTAACACTTGCCGAGTTAACTTCGACCTACTGACTTAGCCCAGCTACGACTTATCTCCTTAGGTCGCACTTTCCTTAAGTCGCTCCCGACTTACTACTTAACTCGGAAATCCCCTGGGTAGCTCCTATCCCCTAAGTCGTATACGACTTATGACACTAAGTCGTGAACGACTTAGGACTTAGCCATTTTTGCTCAAAATCTGAAATGGCTAAAAAATGCTAAAATTCCAGATTTTGTCGAACTTGTCGATCCGTAAAAATACGGGTCGTTACACGCTAGCTCTCGATTTCAGATGATTACTTCAGGTGATTCGATTTCGAAACAACCGATTGTCTAAAATTTCAATCTCAATCAATCTATGCTTCGGGCGATTTCTAGTTCAAGCGGTTATTTCCAGGTTTAGTTATTTTGAGTAATTGTTTAGATTTGAATAATTGTTTACTTGTTGGATGTTGTAACTCTCTTTTGATGCTTTGCAATTTTTCCTTTAATGATTACTGTGTTTTTGCAGTTTAATTTTTTTAGAGTATTCTCACTTTTTTAATATGCAAACCCGGCTTTGTTATAACCAACAACCCATTTCGATGGTCACTTCGTAAAGCAGGTGCAATAATAAATAATTTATAGAACGGCTAAATGGGATCAATAGGATTTCTCTCTCATTTTCTCTAATGTAGCAATTTTGTGGTGGCAGTGTCAAACGAATATTCAAATATCTAAATCAAAATATATTTTAAATTACAAATGTTGCTATATGTGATATAAGCCTTGTGCGAAGCATGGGGCAAGCACTAGTTTATATACATATTTTCTATCTTTCCTACATTTCAATTCTATAAACTAATTGAACTCTTAAAGATGAGTCAAGTATACATTACAAGTGTGGATATTATGATGTGGAGAGATCATAAAATTTTCACGTTCTACATTAACAGTCAAATTAGAAAATTTTCCCTCTGATATGTAATGCAGGGAATGTGTAATAAAACTGATTTAAAGAATATATTTTCTTTACGTCTTTAATATCCTGAGCAACCACTAAGTTAGATGTTAAATTAAACAGCTTTGCCATATTTATTTTTTCAGAAATTACTACATGAAGCAGCTGAGAACAATTCAGAAATGGATTCAGACAGTTATGCGAATCAGCTCTCTACTGGAAGGTTCTTTGCATTTTCCTTTCATTTTGTATTTGTTTGAAAAAAAGAAAAGAAAAGAAAAATGAAGCAAGCACTGAATTATGCTTTAGTGCTTACCAGTTTACAAGTAGGTTTTTTGTAAATGCTTTTGTTGTTTATCTTAAGAATGTGTTATGACGCCTAAAGTTGTCATAAAATTTCTTATTATTCCTATAAAACAGTTGACTTGGTGCTTTTGAATGCTACTCTTTTAATCTTGATGTTTATTTGTAACTCCCGTCATAAGTCTTTCATTTTATTTTAATTTTTTCGATGTATGTTATGTAGAAAAAAAGAAAAGCGAGTTACACGAGTGACGTTGAACCGGAGACTCAGACATAAGGAACGACTAAAAGCTGAATCAGAGGCCAAAAGGAAGAAAAGATTATCTAAAGAAATTGACAGGTAATTTCTACATTTTCTTTTTGTACAACTTACCATGAAGCTGATCAAATGAACTGTACTATACACAGTTTGAAAGACATAATGAAAGAAATCAAAGAAGATGATGAAGAAAAGCAAAATAGGCATTTAAGGCGTGTTGTGGTTAAGAAAGAAAGACTAAAAGCTTGCTAGCCTCGATTGGGAAAACACAAGTAAAGTTTCTACCATGTTTGCTTACTACCATTTCCTTTTGTTTAATTTGTCATTTATTGGTTGATACAACACTGGATAAATAAACTACACAATTTGTCCAGCACCACTGTAACAGTGGACAGAAGTTCTGAATTTGATACATAAGTGTCATTTTGTTACCTTTACCATACTAATTGGTACCTTAATTTTGATTTTGATTTGCTGCTAATTATATTATTTCTATTTAACTAAGCTTGCTATTCAAATTAATTACTAATTTCCTTGTAGTTTTCATTATTTGTTACAACTTGTTGTAAATATAAATCTTTGTGATATTAACTAATAATAACATAGTTGATCAAACTAACGATAATCTTTGTTACAACTTATAGCAGCTTATTTGAATTATAGTGTTTAAGAACTCATTATTAAGAACTTGCAAAAGTAGTTTAGTATAAACCTTTAAAAAATAATAATAAATAAACCAGTGAATCTGCTGCTGCAACCTATAATATATGCAGCAGCGCGGAATTTTTTTGTTTTTTTTAAAAGGGCTGTGCTGCTTGCAAGGCAGCAGTAGGCGGCTGCTTCGTTAAAAAAAAAGGAGACACAAGGGAAAATGCTGCATTTCTATGGCTGGTGTATCTAATATGTTGCCTTTTGGAAAAAAATGGGATGAACACAATATTATGCATGAACAGCTCAATATAACAAAAAAACTCAACAACCAGCCGATGATATACTTAGTTGCTAAATATACGATGAATTTACCAATAGTGTCTGATTTGCTTAGTTGTTAAATAAGGTTAAAAGCTACATATATATTCAAGCATAAGTGCATGCAATTAGTGAATACATACCTTTTTAATTTCATCCCACGTGTCTCTTGCTTAAAATTTCATTGGATTTCCAGATATAGCAAAGTAAGGGCATTCTTAAACATGAACATTGTCTATTTTCTGTGCTGCTATAGCAAATGTTTCTGGTGATTCCTCTTTTGCAGTTCTGAGTTGGGAAGTTAGCATCAGAGGTAGATATGAAGTTTAGGTGCAAAATTAAATGTTTTTAAATTTGTTACCGTAGAAGTACTCCATGAACACCGCCTTTTTCTTTATAGGTCATGTAAATGGAAATTCATGAGATTATAGTTCACTACTCATAAATAATATTTCGATATACATATGAATTCAAAAATAGTAAGAATTCACAAGCTAACTTCATTTAAAAATGATTCCTACTAAATCTAGAATCCCATCAACTGAAGTCTGCATTAATAGTGTTGAGTATATAAAAATTGCAAATGCATTTAGCATAACCTTTGGTTATAGTGATGTTGATATGTTAGAGAATATACAGTATATTCGAATAGAAGAAAAATTGAAAAAAAAAGAATTAAATTGGATAAAAAATAGATAATGCTATGATTTATTTGCCTATTACGATGTTATAAAATATTATGCATGCACGCTGTATGATTTAGTTGAAGCCATGGAACATTGTGAATGGAAGATGAAAGAAGAATTGTACAACAACAGTTTACATGACTTTAAAACAAAAAAATACGGCATGTTAAAAGTATATCATCGGCTGTTGCTTCGTTAATTTTAACAGCTTGTGGATTAAATTTCTTTTTATTGTTGTGTCGTGTCACTAAAGGGGTTGGTCATAGAAAAAATTTGTTTGGTAGAGTTTATCAATTTTCCTCATTGTGTTGTCAATAACCTCTGATTTTGTTGCTGTAATTAATGCTTGATTTTCTAGGCATCCAGCATTTGAATGTTGGTGATGTTTATTTTAGTAATCTAGTTTCTTACATACACCTATATGCAATACATGCAATTAATATATGACTTAGATTATGAGCTGTTATTGCTATTTCATTTTCTTATTTTAGATACTGTAGGGAAATAATTAATTGAGGTATGTGTCTAGAAGAAATACATGTAATTGAGGAAGCCTCGTCTCCTTATTGGACTACTCAGCTAACACACTTTAGTACAACCAAGTAATATCATGGTTTTTGTGTCCTAACTTTCAAAAGTAACAAGTAACACACTTTAGTACACACTTTAGTACACTGTACACAAGTAACTTTCAGCTAACACACTTTAGTACACTGTCCACAAGTAACAATCTTCAGCAGATATCGTGGTTTTTGTGTCCTAACTTTCAAAAGTGGAAGCTTCCGTCTACGAACTCCGGGAACTCTCCAGCATAATAGGCTCCTTGACCTAGGTTCTAATATCAAATTCTCTTGCTCGAGCTTTTCAGCAATTGAGATTGCCTTTCGTCTAGACCAGACTGTGTTTTGTGCCTCAGCTTGTTGAATGGCATGTGCTAAAGATACTTTTCCTCTCACTAAACTTTGTCTTCTAACTTGCTCATCAATTCTACTTTGTGACCGTACCAAACCATTTTCAATATGTTCATCGGGAGAAACTGTTAGTTCAGTGATCTCACTAGTTCCATGCCTGCCCTGAATTGGGCCAAACGCTTTCATGAGATCATCTGACCCTGCATAACTCGATGACCTTGGATTTTCCCTAAGATGGTTGTCATTTCTCCTTGTATCACATTTCATTTCAAGTATTACTTTGGACGTTAGCGTAGATTCAAATGCTTGTGATATTTGTCCCCTATATTTTTCAGCTTTGGATTTATTTGCAGGTGTACTGAAAACCAATTGGACAGTGGGAGCGATGCCAAAACTGATTGAAGACAGTTTTCCCTCCTGATATAAAACTTGTTTCAGATTTTCCAGGGGAATATTCTCAAGCACTAGTCTCTACATATTTTCAAGATCTTTTTTATTTTTAGGCCTGCGCACTCCATTTCCATTATTAGCTCCGACTGGCGTCAAAGGTCTTTCACGATAAATTTCAATGTTTCTCTTCCTGCTTTGGTTATTACTTATTGTATTGTTGGTATAAAGCTCTACTCCATTACGCTCTATACTGCAATGATTACCTAGTCCCATTTGTCTTGATAAGCCCCTATCATTTGAAAGCATATCATCACATTCATTTACAAAATTCTTTGATTGGTCTCTTTCACTATTAGGGTTATATATAATCATTGGGCTATGATGTGAACTAGTGTGTGCAGAAGTTGGCAATGTATATTGTTGGTCAGGAGCAAGTTGCTACGTTGTCTTTTGTATTCCAATTTGACATTGTTATGAAGTAGTTGATTATGTATTGAATTAACCAACTTAATTATGTATTGTACTTGTTATGAAGTAGTTGACTATTAAATTTATGTTATTTGATCATGAATATTGTAAATTTTGGGTTTCTATTGAATGTAGTATAATAATGCTGTTATAGTGTTATAAGCGTTGGCAATTAAAATATACCAACGCTTATAAACGTCAGCATAGAAAATTAAACAATGTTGGATGGTTAATTTGCCAACGTTTATAAGCGTTGCTAAATAATATACACCAACGTTTATAAGCGTTGGCGAATACAACCTTTCAACGCTTATAAGCGTTGCTAAATAATATACACCAACGTTTATAAGCGTTGGCGAATACAACCTTCCAACGCTTATAAGCGTTGGGAAACTAAACTCCCCAACGCTTATAAGCGTTGGTAATAAATTGCGACGCCCCTACAGTGACGCTAATAAGCGTTGCTGAAACTGTTTGCGATAGTTATACTCGTTGGGAATCACCTGTTTTGGTGTAGTGACTTTCAGTTATTCACATTTATTTGATCTGCATTCAAATATTTACTTAGTATACTCCTTTCCATACTAATCCCACTTAATAATTTATTCCAAAAATTTTTATGTTTAACTCCTTTCACTCCATATTAATTCATTTGTGGATCATTTCATAAACCTTACTTAAGTTTATAAACATTTCATACAAACTTCTTATGTTTATTTCTATTTCATAACTTAAGTTCATATCTATTTCTATTCAAATTCAATTTCAATTCCATTTAACTCAATTTATCTTCCAATTTCAATATTAAATTTTATCAACCATATTCCAACCTATATTTAACTCACTAACTAAATTAGTTAGTCCAATTAGCTCATTCATTAATTTATTTCAATCTCAATCAACTCCATTTTCAAAAATTATTTCATTTAACCTAACTTAGGCTAAATTTCCAAATTTCACTTTATTTAACTTAATTTAAGTTAAATTTCATTCCACGGTTAAATTTCAATTTTTTTTACTTTTCTTGCATCTATATTCAACACTTTAAAACATTGCTTTAACTTGCAATTCATAAATCTTTATAAGTTATCAACTTATTTTCTCCTATTTCCAAATAAAACAATTTAAATCAAATTCCCAGAGTTTAAACAATTTGTTCTAAGTTTTTCAACTCATTTTTGAAATCATATATATGTATATACACACACACAATCCCTTGGTATATCAATCCATTCATTTGAATTTTCAAAATCAAAACTAGTTTGACCAAAAAAAATTCCAATGGTAGCAATTACTCTATTGGAAACTCGAAAATGAACGTCGATGATGCTGCAGTCATCACCGAAATTATTTTCCAGTGACCGAAGTGAGTTAAGTGCTTTCTATTTCTTTTAAAACCCTTTAAAAATATTTTCTATTCAAAAATAATTTCCAAATAATACCACTATTATTTTCCAAAACTTTGAAAGATCATTTTCAAAACCAACGGGATTTAAATTTTAAATTTTCAGCTTTTAAACCCTCTTTATTCATAAATTGCTTTTTAGAAACCATATTTATAATATACTTCAGGAATTTCATTTCATTTCAATTTATAAATCACATTTACAAATTATATTACATAATTTCATTTTGTTATATGAAATTATTTCTTAACTTTTAATCTTATTATAATTATAATATCAACTTTTATTCGATCACAACAACAATCAACAAATGATAGCAGTTTAACATTATCATTTTCTAACTACCAAGCACACCATATATATACCATAATAATTTTCTGTAATATTATTTCTTTATAAATAAAATAATCAAGGTAAAATTATTTCATTTACCCAATTTCAAAACAATACCATGTCGAATTGCTCTGTTCAAGTGTTTAGAGATCCCTATCAATAACATTAATTACTCGTATTGACCAGAATCCATAAGCCACTCAATAGATCAACCAACAGAATATAAAACATTTTTGTATATCACTAACAAATATGCGCTCATATATATATATATATATATATATATATATATATATATATAAACACTTAAACTCATTCTAGGGTGCTACTGGCCCTATCTCTAATGAGTTACCCCATCAAAGCCAAGGTTCTCGCTTAACCTTTAGCTCTGATACCACGTTGTACATTCTAAGCTGACAAATAACCACACATGTCAAATCAAAATTGAACAAAAAGGCGGATTGTTAGGGGAAAGGAAGAAGAAGAGGTAGAAGAAGTGGAAACAACAACACAAAATCTCACAATCGCAGCGAAACAACATATAATAGATAATAACATATCTTTATACAAAAAGAACTATAGTTGTTATTATACATACCATCATCAGAGTACAACAATCAACAATCAAATCTGGACAGTTATAATAACTTGTCCCCATCAGTGCTGACCACACAACAGAATATAATCAAGTATGGAAATACATCTCTGTCATCTAGCTCGTCTCCTGAGCTCCATAACATCCTAACCTGAATCTATAATACTCGGTCTGACCCAAGCATTATAATAAAATAACACCCGACTCAGTCTCAAAAACCAACGTGAGAAATCACACTCAATTTGAATTATTACTATTTCAAAATACTTTGAAAAACAAAGGTATCTCATAAGGCCATGCCACACATAAACACGACGGGTTTTTACCTTACGATAACCAAAACATTTTATATCAAATTCATTTGATATTATAATAGTGTTTATAAAAAGTAAATTAGAAAATAGCTGAAATGCAAGCATCTCACATTTCAGCATAGTTGGGCACAATCAAAACCGTATAGGCTCGTAGTGGATATTGGATTCCATACAATTACTGGGCTACTGGGGTACCGCCCATCACAGTACACCTCTAAAAAAATGTACCGAGGACCTCGCTGGGATCCCCTGCCAACACAAGACCGGCCTACCCCTAACCTGGATAGTACCGAATATGTTATCACCCCGGGTGTTCCCACCCTTATCGAGCGCTCTCTTTTCCATGCACAACCATATCCATAATTTTTATTATATATCCGAGGGTATCTAGAAAAGTGATAATATACCCTAATTGGGTGCGACCCACTTAGCCTTGCTGCATCTCCCCTGTTTTAGTCATTCTCGGTTGATGAGGCTTGAGGCTACGTTTACCTTTAGAATAGCATTCATACTTGGAATGAACACTGCCTTCCAAGCCAGCAATGCAATGATAGCATTCATCCATACAAATTATTCTGGGTCTGAACAAATCGAATCTCCTCAAAGATCACAGTCTTCAACATCTTCACAATATCATAATTCGCAACGCTCAAATCGGATCGAAGTGGTTTTCGGATAATTAAATCTGATCCCGGTCTCTTTGAAACAATCAACGGATTTGGCCAGATTTGATAGTCGGTTATTTAACTATCAAATTTACACACATAAACAGTCATTAGGCCCAAATTATAAGTCTTTCAACATCTATTTAAAAGTATCTTCACAAAGATATATTTTCAAATCTCGTTCAATATTTCATATTTGAAAACACTTTTGAATACTTCCATCCATAATAGGATAATTCCAACACTTAGAAATATTTCCAATTTAAATTCGTAATCCATTACTTAGAAAAAATATTTCTATATAAATCATTTCGTAGTTAGAATATTTCCAAATCCATTTAATTCCAATACTTAGGAATATTCTGTCTTATCTCACAAGTCTCTGGAATTTTATTAATTCCCTTTTAAAATTTCCAAAATCTATCGATTATACTAATTTACAATCCATCTAACAATTTATAACTCCTTATATGAATTCAGATTCATTTTCGAAGTTCCTAAGTCTAACTATTTTGGAAAATTTTCCTTAAACTCCCAAAATTCCTATTATAACGTTTCACTTATACAACCACATTCGTTCAATAAAATCTGGTTCACAATCTCGAGAGTATTAATAAATAAATTCCAATTGCTTACCTTTGAATTATATATATATTTATATAATAATAATTTCAAAAATAGAGTTAAGTAATTATTTAAAATATCAAAGCACTTTTTAGATAAACATTAATAACTAATTCCAATTTATAAATAAATTTCTAATCAACAAAACTCGTTTATAACTTAGAATCCATTTCAATAAATTTAAATATTTATATAACTAACTTTTCTGAAATATTTAAATCCAATTAATAGTTTTAAACCACATAGTTTAATAATTAAAAATCCACTTTTTAAAATAAACCTTAACTTCTTGTGGAAACTATTTTTAAAACTCAACATATCCAATTTATTGCTTCTAAATCTCTCTCGATTTATCACAAATTGATTCACATTTACAATTCCATAACTATTCCCAAATTCCAATATAGAATCCACTATTTCTCTCTAAATCGATTTCCCGATCTCATTATAAATTCTTACTGTGAATTTATATTTCTCATTTATCAAATGAAAATCATTTCACTTCATTTATAAGCATTGTTTATAAACTTCAAAATTTCATTTCCAGTTTACAATGTTTTCATATCATTTAAATTCATTTATAAATCAATTTCTAATTGAAATTCCATTTATAAATCTATTCCTCAAATAATCCAAACTATATACCGAAACCAACCAAATCTCGATTCCTACTTTCATTTCGTAAATTAAAAATCTTATTTAAGATCCAGTGTAACCAATTTTATATTTATTTCCAAATTCCCTTTTACTCTTCCATTTTATTTAAAACTCGATTTTTAAAACCCTTTATATTTAAACACGTATCACTTAAGATTTATTATTTAAAATGCTTTATATACATTATTCCAAAATCTCCATTTAAAATATCACAGAATAGTCAAGTGCAAAGTCAAACCATTTATTTTATCCAAATTAATTCTTTTAATTAATCCAAAATTCAATATAAATATTTCACTTCCAAATCTCTTTTCAATTTCCTTTAAAATCCGAAAAAATATTTATAGTTTTAAAATATTAAAATTAGGGTCGGTGCTACCATAGCATCCAATAATTCAAATTACACCATAACCTATCATAGATAAATCAAACACATCATATATCACTATATATGAAATTAAAATCAACATTTTTGAGGAATCCAGTTGGATCCCTCCAACCTGTTTCCCTACATCCACAGATGTTAAATGACATAAAAATACCAATCCCACTTCGAGGGGGATATCGTGGTAATATAGGGTCATGCGCTATTATGCGGGGCGCATAGGGTCTCATCCACTCCAATAGGCGGGAATAATATCCAACTAGTAATATATATACTACTATTTATAATATAACATCCAACTGATAAAAATTTATAAATTCAATCAAACATCCAATAATTAATTTTAATATTTTAAAATTAATAGCAGTAATTCAAATGAGTGAGATTTTACTCACCTTGATTTTTAATTTGCCCGAAGGTTTCACTTTTGAATTAAAATTGAACTAACGTCCAATTTTAAATCCAAATTTCCCACTTGCTCCGAATTCTTCCAAACCAGTTTCAATACAAAGCCCTCATCGATACGATCCTAACGCAAAAATCCGCGTGACGATCGGGTTTAGTATGAATGAGATATCTACTTTAAACTTAGAATACTAGTTTTAAACAAATAAAATAAAATAAAATGAATAAAAAGCTCTCTAACCAAAGCAACCGGCCCAAGGCCCACCAAACCCGACCCTGCACTGTTCCTCCTTCTCCCTCTTTTTTCTTCTTTTTTCTTTCACTGTTCGACACTGTGCCAGGCGTGCACTTACACGAGCTACCAGAGCCACAATCAACCATCTCGACATCACCAACGAGTTCGCCTTGCCGTCCTCGTCAATCTGGCACCACCGCCCTCTGCCCTAGCCTCCTCGAACGAAACGCGACATCTAGGAACCTCCTCCCAGTAGCATGAGGTCGGGGCAACCAAGACATCATCGCATAACGCCAGTTCATGGTTGTAGGTGCGCCTCGACCTGGCGAACTCGAATACACCATCCATACTCCCGATCGAAGCTGGTATCATAAACCATGCTAACCCTAGCCTTCCCGAGCATAAATCCCCAAACTGTCGATTCCCCGATTCTAAACCGAGCCTCACCAGATTCCTAAGACTTCAAGATCTTGCCGCAAAAATCCCAAAAATCCAATCTTTAGATTATATTCGAACTTATTTTGATTTTTATTTTAAATTTAAAAAGGTGTGGTTCCATTTTTCTTCACTGGAGAGGAAGAACGAAAATTCAGAGCAACTGGTAAAGGGAAAGGAGGGAGCTGAAATTTTAAAGATAGTGTTTTCTTTTATATTTAATATTTTCTTTCATTTTTTTCTTTTCTTTTTACTGTGCTTAAATACAAGGGGGATGAACATAGATGGTGGCTGTAGGGTGGTTATTTCAGGAGGTAGGGTGGCTGTGATGGTAAGTATGTGGGCTGATGTGAGAGAATGTGGGCTGTGGTCAAAATCAAGAATATATATTATTTAAATTCAAAAATATCCAGCTAAAATTTTCGGATCCCAATCGAGGCGTGCCGCCAGGCGTTCATAATGTTATATCCTTATTCTGAATGCAATGGAACAAGTTTCGAGTCTCAATTCGATCGTATGGAGAAGATAGCTTTTTGAACCTAGTTATTATATTAAATTTTCGATATTAAATTCAACGTGTTTCTATCTCGTATGACCAAACGATAATCCCAAACGCTACAAAATTTGAAATCCGATAATAATACACTATTATGGATCCAATGGAACTAGTTTCGTCGAATTCCAAGGCTGTGCCCTGGAAGGCTATTTTTATATGCTATTTTTAAAATCGAGTAAATCACTTTTAAATTCAATTTAAAAGTTCTATTACCTTCATTCTTATGAATATAAATTAAATAAGCATTTAAACTATTTTTTTCCAAATAAAAATCCAAGATTTAAATTATTTTAACGATTTCAATTATTTAATTCAACAATTAAATTATCAGTAAATCGTTATATTTGAAATTCAACCTATTAAATCTATAAATTAACTTTTCAACATTTAAAATCAAATAAATATTCCATTCAAATAACAAAAATTTTGGGTCGTTACATACATTTTGGGTCCAAATTCGACAGTCGGTTATTTAACTATCGAATAACAACATTCAAATCGGGGAATTAATTCCATAGAGAGAAAAAAATTGGTTAAGCACATAAGCAACCACTAGCCTCTTTTAATAAATCTTTTCATTAACTCAAATCAATTTGTAAATATTTGTATCAAAATACTTTTATAAAGATTCATTCACAAACCCTTATATTTCAATATTTGGAAAATATCCATATACTTATCTCAACGGTATAAGTATATTCACAAATAGAGAAAGATCTCCTTTTTACACAATTCTAGAATAGATATTTAAATTCCTTTATAAATCTCTAAACCCATTTATAACCCATTCATTCATCTCTGAAATCATTTGTAAAAACCCCTTTTATACATTCCTAAAATCATTTATAAACCCTCCATAACTCCGTAAAACCATTTATAAACTACTTTTATAAATCTATAAAACCATTTCTAAAATTCCTTTATAAATATCTAAGACAATTTATAAAGCACTTTTTACCCTTAAACTAATCTTCCTTTAAGTTTTCCAAACCATGTTATAAGTTATCTCTTATAAAACCCACATATATTCATAAAACTCTATTTGTAAATCTCAAAAACAATTATAAATAAATACTAATCATTTACTTTAAAACACTATCATATACTAATAAACATTATAAGTAAATAAATTTTAATTTTAAAATATATTAAAATAATAATTAATATATTTCAAAACATTCTTAAATAAACAAAAATATTTTATCTTCGATATTATTAAAAATAATAATAATTAATTTCCAAAACTTTATTAATAAATAATTACGATTAATTTCACACCATACCCATATTTTAAATAATTAACTTTTGAAAATATTAAAATATTCATAAACAACTTTAAATAATATCAATATAAATAAGCAACCTCTAAAACATAAATATATTTCCTTTACACAATTTTAACATAACCATTTCCATATTTATAAAACTATAATTTTTTAAATCTCCTTTTTTTAAACTTCCTTTTTATAAAATCTCTTTATTTGTAAAAACCTATTTACAAATCTGTCTCTTTATAAATCTCGCTTATTTATAAAATCCCATTTAAAACATCAATAACAATCTATTTTTAAGGTTGCTTCTATATGTATAAGTTTCTTTTATAAATTTCTTTCAGAATATAAAATATCAACATCTCCAAATCCATCCTCACTCCAAAAAGAATCAACTTTCTAAACAATATTTCATGTCTTATTATGAATCCATAATTTTTGATTCATTTCCCAATTTATCCAATGATAAAAGTTCCCCTTAATTTATGAACACCGTTTATAAATCCATGCTTTTATTTACAAAAATACAATTTCACAAATCTTTACTTCATTTATAAAATATTACTTTTATAAATTATCACATATATAAATTCCACATTTATAAATAATTTTCAATATGTGTGTGTGTGTATATATAGATATATATATATATATATATATATCACTTTATATAAAATGGTTATTAAATATTTATATCAAAATATTTCTATCTTCTTTTTAAAACCATATCCTTTTATTATAAAAGACGGACTTATTTTTAAGATTTTAAAAATCTTTATTCACGGTTCAAAAATCTTTATTTAAAATATTTATAAAACTATTAATTTATAATATCTAAAAATCATACTCTTTTTTTTATATTTAAAACAAGTTCCTTCTTTTTAATAATTCAAAAATAATTATTAAAAACATAATAAATTTTCGAAATCACTTAAAATCCTTTTAAAAAACTGCATCTTCATTTTACGGTATTTCAAAATACTAAAACTATGACCCAACGCTACAATAGCACTAAATAGGAAAAAACCTCCATGTCATCAAATATGACATCCAACATATCACATATCAAATTATATGAAAAATAAAAACAACGGTGTGAGAAATCCTAGTGGATTCCTCCAACCGATCCTCCTGTATCATATACAATATATAATTATAAAATATGAATCAAGCGCTTCAAGGTGGGATCGTACATAAAAGGGTCATCCGCTCATACACGGGAACATAATAGGGTATCATCTACTCCAAGGATGGAAATATATTCAAACTAACTAATAAAATAGCAAATCATCCAAACATCTAATTAACAATTTAAATCAACTATATAACATAACCAGTTAACCAAAAATGTGAGTTTAACTCACCTTGATTTCAGTTGTCGCCAAGGCGTTCCGGTTTGGAACTAAAATCGAACGACATCCAATTTTAGCCAAATTTCAACTGTCTCCTAATTCGTCCAAACCAGTTTCATTGCAAAGCTTACATCATCAGGAGCGCAATGAAACTTGTCACGTTCAATTTTGACCTTATATGAATTAGATTAGATATGAATTAATGAACATTCGAGATTATTTAAATTATCATTAACTTTAATTTAATTAAAATTTTAAACTAATTACCTTCCCCCCCTAATCAACTTCGTCCCAAGCCAACCCAAAATTTTGATTGCAATTCACAATAGCCACCGCCGCCTCGAATCGCCTGCCACCACCGCATCCACGCCGAAGGTCGCCTCGACCATGTCGCACCAATCCCCACTAGCCTTGTCACCCAATTCGCCACCTTCGTCGAGATAACCGAACCTATACCTCCATCGTTCAACCTCGTTTTCCCATCGCTACAGTTAATCGTTCACCACCATCTTTCCATCGAAGGTGGCCCTCATCACCTTCCGTAATTTCTCTTTAGGGTCCATCGCATATAGACGAATGTAGGTGCCAAAATTCGCGTATGAATGAATTCCGTTCATCTCGCTAATGCAGCACCTAGGGATCATCGTAGCCCAATCCAACCATTGAATGCACTCAACACATCCTCCCCGACAATTCACTAGTTGGAGTTGAACCCTGAAATGCTATGAAATGGCTCCGATCGATACCAGCCATTGAATGAGGAGTTTAAAACTTAAAAAAACAGGCTTATTCTCTGGTTTGGGCACGCAAGTTTTATATCGGGAGAGAGGTATGGTTTGCACAGTTAAAATATGGGCAAGGATATGGCTAAGGCATGGGAAGGGTATGGGAGAATATATATATATACATACACAATCAAGGCGTGTTGCCTGGTGTTTTATATGTAATACCCCTATTTTGAACACAATGGAACTAGTCTCGAGACCTACTTCGATCAAATGCAGAAGATAGCTTTTCAAACCCGGTTTTATTATATAATTTTCTAAAATTAGTTTCTAAGTATTTCGAGCTCCTACGACCAAATGATACGTCTGATTGCCACGAAATTCAACGATATACAATAACTCGCTATTATGGATCCAATGACACTATTTTCATCGAAAACTGAGACAGTGCTCCGGAAGGCTATTTTTGCATGTTAATTAAAATGAATTGTTATAAAAACCAAATTAATCACTTTTAAATCTAAATTACAAGTTTACAAAAATAAATAAGCAAAGATTGGTATTAGATATATGAAAGTTATTTTTAAATCTAACATAAAGGTTTTTTAAAATAAAATGTTTATACATTAAACATTCGAGTTCATTGCATCATAATCTACAAACTTCACTATTTTTTAAACTATATCAATTACTATAAAATAGTCCAAACATCAAGCTTCCAAAAATTGAAGTCATCTATATATTATTCATGTTCTAAATTGAAACCAATTATAAATGTATGTTGAGATGAATAATTAGGCATACAGAGATCACACATTTCAAATATTAGGAAATTAAAAATATATTTGTTTTTAAAGTCAGAAACGGTGATAAGTGATCCTAGAAAAATCCCAACAAATAATACTTATATGGAAATAAATCAAATTTTAATATGTAAGAGTGATTACAAAAATAACATCATAATCCATTACAATATGTAATTCACTTGACTAAAAAAGGGAAGAAATTCCTATTTAAATCAACTTGTGTGATTAAGGCAAGTTGTGGAAAAACTAACTAGTTGTGTCACGTACGGGAATTTTCGACTTTCGAAAATTCGACATCGATACTCACTTTATCGACTGCCGAGAAATCGAGTGCCGAAAACTCCAATAGTGAGGGTTAAATAGAAGAAAAAGGTAGAAGAAGAAGAAAAGAGGAAAAAGGAAGAGGAAGAACAACAGAACAACATCAGAACATAAAACAATATTAGAATCTCACATATCGCAGCGGAACAATATACAATAGATCATTACTAGTCTTTTAAAACAAAGAACTATATCAGTTTATACATACATCAATCATCAGAGTCAATATACAACAATGGACAGTTATATAACTTGTCCTCATACAGAATACACAGCAGAATAAATAATATCAGATACAAATACTACGTCTCGCCATCCAGCTTGTTTCCAAAGCTCCAGAATATCCTGATAACATAACTCTAGGCTGCCCGTGTGGAAATTGGTGGGCACCCAGAGTTTAGAAGGGAACAATAAACTCCGAGTCAGTCATGGTGACTGGTGTGAGATCGTAAAACAGTTATTTTTCACAAATAAAATAAAACAAATTCGCAATGCTTTTGGAAAATGAAACTACCATAAGACCTCCCGCCACACACACAATGCAAACGCAGAATTGGAGGAGATTTCTTCTTATGATAGTCAAAGATGCTTACTACGCAAAATCAAATCCTTTTTGATATTATTATTAGTGCATAGTGTAGAAAACATTTCGAAAATATAATATTAATCTTAGCCAGCATAGGCATTCCGCACTTATGCCTACTATAGCTACTATGTTCAATAGCAGGTTACCGCCACATTCCATAGCAGGTAATACAACTAAAACCGTACAAGTCACGTATTGTTTCTTTGGATTTCCAACAAATGGTCAGGCTAAGGAACTTCCTATCCACGATGGGTACGTCCCTGGAATAGACGACCTGAGAACCTAACCGGATCTCTGCCAACACAAGACCGGGTTACCTCTGCAAAAATAGGTAACTACTGACACGCGTATGCCATCCCCCGATCGTAACCAATCTTCCCGAGGATCCCCGATTTCCAACAAACCACATAGTAAAAATGCAGCAACCACATAGGTTAAGTATCTGGGCTCCATACCATGATACCACCTCTATCCAGAAGGAATGACATACACTAAGGGGCGCTACTCCCTAGAACCTTGCTGCATCCTTCCTGTTTCGACCATTTCCGGGGTGTGAGGCTCGACGAAGTCTCGTCCACAAAGCTACGCTTTCTATAAAGCCCTGCTTCGGGTCAAACAAAAATGATCAACCTATGATCACAAAGATATAAGATCAAACAAATGATCATATCGCAAATGATCAAACACTGATCATTTCACAACAACACTCAGTATGCCACGTTACCAAATTGGGATATATCGCTGATAAATTTCAACTACATAACCTCTGAGCTCGTACGTCTCAGAGAAGGGTGTTAAGCTAAGAGAATAAATTCTCCGCCACCAACAGAAATGTATTTGAAAGAAATCAGCTTTATATCTCAAATTGTAACGTCAGACACACAATCCATACAAGTCTGTTCCGGGATCGAACAGAACCGAAGGCACTTCTCACGAATCCCTTGCACATCCGGATAAATTTCTAATCACGTCCGGACTTCCCGTCACTAAGGGTGATAAAACCTCTAAATCGGAGATCAGCCGATGTAGAGTAACTCGACGGTAATCCTTCCGTTTTCAAAAATATCCGGTCTTCAACACCGGTCTTCGAATGCAATTCATAACGACGTATCACATATTCGGAATGGGTTATACGACCCCATGGTCCTTTCCCGGCTAACCCGAATAGTGAGCGATTATTCAAAAATAAGTGTGGCATTCAAATTCATCCAATCACAACAAATACCAATTCAAGGTAATTATTGATAGTCGGTTATTTAACTATCAATAAAGATGCGCAACATCATCAGATTCCAAATAATTTTCCAAATTATTTTATCTTCCAAAATATCTTTACTAGATATATAATTTCCACACTTCAAAAATAAATCAATATTTATTTTTAAACAACTCCCCTTTCTTTTATAAATTCCATATTGAATTTATATCTTTCAAAATATCTACTGATATACGATTCTCAAATCGATTTCAAATATTCAATTTCATTTTATCTTTACAAAGATAGAATCTCAAAACGTTTCATTTCATAATGGAAAAGCGTTTCCATACTTATTTAAAAATAAGTATTTCACAAATCATTTATTTTCAACACTTGGAAAATATTCGATATACTTAAAATCAATATTAAGTATATATTCATTCTTTAAGGAAAATATTTACTATAACAACATCTAATTGAGTCAAAACGAATGTTACGTAAAACATTGTTACGACGACTCAAAATCACTAGTATAGGGATTCGGAATTAAGATAGATATATAAATCCCAATACTATATAAAACATTTCCTTTCGGAAATCATTTACTATAACAACAGTGTTATAGTCCACCATTTCCTTATATTTCTCGAAAACGTCTATTTCAACAATGAATGTTGAAATCTATGATTTCGATAGTTCACACGTTTTAAAACATCTTTTAAAACAATTAACTTCATTTATAATATCGCTTTTCCAAAACCATATCTATTTTACTTAACAATATATTCACTGTCCAAAATCGTGAATATACTTCACTAATTTCATTTCACTATTTTCTACACGTTTTAACTTCAATAGGGATTCGCTATCCAAAATCGCGAATATATCTTCTTTAAGAATCTTCTATATTTAATTTATCCAATTCAATCTATTTCGAATTTACAAACACGTTCATAAATTCTATTTCTCTTTTATAACTACTTTGACTTATAAATCTTCTTTATTAACAATTCGATCAATATTCCACTTAAAGGCAAAAAAATCAAATTTATAAGTGAATCTCTTATAAATCTTTTATAATACAATTTCATTCATTTTATAACTTCATACTTTATAAATCTATAAACTTCATATTTTCACAATTTATAATTCTATAAATTTCTAACACTTATAAAAACTCGTTTTAAAATTCCAATACTTTTAATTGATAAATATCAATTCTGTACATCTTTTATATACATCGTTTTTAATAATTCAAAAGAAATCCAAACTTAAACTATTTTATAAATTACTTGACTATTTATTTCAAAATCACCTTTCAGTTATATTTCACAATTTAAAATTTTCATAACTTTAAATTTATAGCATTTATTTATTTAAGATAAATAAATTCAAAAATTTAATAAATCGTATACTTTCCAAAAATCACTTCAAAATCCCTTTTAAAGTAAAAATCGTTTATTTTTAAACTTAAAAATTGAACCCGATGATGCAACGCACCAATTAGTCCATCACAACATTCAATATCATATATCAATATGATAACAGCATATACAACAAATATCTGCAAATAATAATATTGGTGAGGAATCCAGTTGGATCCCTCCAACCTGTTTCCCTGCATCCAAAGACGTTAGCACAATACCAATTCCACTTCGAGGTGGAATATCGCGGTATATAGGTTTTATAAAAATCCGCTTACTAACGGCGCAATAGGGTCTCATCCGCTATACGAGGCGGGAAATCATCAATCCAATATATACATATGCCAATATGTATATATTGCTATATATATATATATAGATATATCCTACTATATCTAATATCACATCAACATAGCAATCATATCAAACAATCAATAACTGCAATCAATTTTTTTGAGTGAGAAAAATCTCACCTTGGCTTTTTATTTTGCCATCCATTTTCCATTCCAGATTGATTTTCTTGATTTATACCTTGTATAACAATCATATAAATTTATTAACATTCGAATTAAATCGAACTATCGAATTTCCGTTATGATAGTTTTAATTAACAACTTCTCCTTTAATAATTTAACTAATCTTCAATTTAAAATTTTAAAACTAAGTTCTCTTTCTTTAAATTATTTTTAGTAGCTAATATAAATTTTAAATAAGTTACTTAAACAAAAGTAATTAACTTAGTCAATTATTTTCATTTTATACAAATTTTCAATATTCAAAAATCTCTGTAATTTCAAACCTTATCTATTTTCGTATTTATAAATCTTCCAATATATCTTTACAAAAAAAAAAATCAAATAAGTTTTATTAAACTTAAAACTACCTTTATAATATATCCATTATCATTTTTATTTTCATGAGATCATATATAGGTATATTCACTGTTTTTAGAGAATAAAAATTGGATTTAAATTTCTGCATATAAAATTCTACATACATATATATATATATATATATATATATATATATTCTTACTTTAAGACTCTTTAATACTCTTTAAATTACATCTATATATTTTATCCAGATTTATACATATATAAATAAATTTTCCTGTTTATATTTATAAAACTGAGTTAAATTTTTAAAGTGCAAAGAATGAACGAAATATACCTCACTGCGAATGTCGCCACCATCGCCTGAGTCGCCCTCCAGTCTGCTCGCGCTCACCATCGCGAACCCATAGCCTTGTCGAACGACCGGCCACGAAATTCGATCGCCTCCCTCCGCTTTGCCGCCGCCATACCCTATCGCGCTCGAGAATCCACGCGCGCGCCAGTTCGCTCACCCACGAAGTCGCGATGCCGGCCTCGAGCCCATCCACCTGCAGCCCCACACCACTTGCACCGCCCCCCTTGAACACTACGTCTCCAATCCCAAGCCTAAATCAATTTCGAGCCTCCCCCCTGACGCCGCTTTGTTCCTCCCACGCGCTCGCCCACGCGCGTACGAGATCGCGACAACCTCCCCAGTCGAACGAAATCGACCTGATGTCGATTGAAATCGCAAGAAGGAAAAAAAAGAGTTTGCGATTTTTGTCTGGCCATTGTTTTTATTAAAGCTACCCAGTTAAATTTTGAATGAACGGGAACAGTTTCGTTTGAATTGATTTGAGCAAGGGGCGTGATGGTTTTGCAGAGAGAAGATCGTGCTCACCTTACCTTTATCGTGCTCCCATGTTGACCAATTTAAATTTTAAAATTTAAATTGAATTTGATAAAATTTCAATGCGTTTTCGTGTCGTATTCTCACATAACAACTCTGATTAACACGAAATTTGAAACCCGATAATAATACAATATTACGGACCCAATGGGACTGGTTTCGTCGAATTCCGAGACTGTGCCTCGGACGGCTATTTTTAAATATCGATCGAACGATATAAATTTCAAATCTGAACAAAACAGTTTGAAATTACATTCTGAAACTTCTATTATCTCCAGTGTTATCAATATGAATTTTAAAAGCTTTTAAAATATTTTTCTTCGGCTTAAAATTGAAGATTTGAATTTTTATTCAACTTTCAATAGATTAAATCCTATAATTTAATCGCCAAATTCACGGTTATATCGGGGATTCAAATTAAATTATCGTTCAAATATTTAAAATTAATTAAATATTTCCAATTTAATTTGTTCAAAATTCTGGGTCGTTACAGACTTCCCCCCTTAAAAGAATTTCGTCCTCGAAATTACAAGTTAGGGAGAAAGGTCCTTAACTCGTCTACCTTTTTCAACATTCAATAGTTTTCTCAATTTGTCAAAACAAATCTTTCTACTAAAGATTCGTTATCATTCAACTAAATTTCCCACTTCAATTATAAGTTTCAAAACATCATTGTTTACTTCAAAATTCAAATTTAAATTTAAATTCAAATTTAAACTTTCAAAATTTTCTCAAAAATTTTCTAACGCCCTAAATTTCCGAAAAATTTCGCCAGCGTCTCCTTTGCGCGGCTAATACGGCACGACTACAAAACGTCCCTACGGACTCTCAGATTTCAAAAAGAAAAAGAAAAAGCCAAGCGGCTAGAGAAATAAGTCATCAAATCTCATATTCAAATTTAAACACATACCTTTTTCGAGCAATTCAAATTATCTTCGAAATCAAAATTTCCAATTCCTTTATAACCTGTATATCCTACTAGCCATAATATCTAGTTACCTATATTCAAACCATTTTGCAAATTCTATTACAAAATTTTCAATATAAACTACTTATATCCTCTTTACTTCACTGTTGAAGTTATATATTCATTTTTGTTCAATTTTACATTTCAAAAATTCCATTTGAATTCAATCTCATCTTTTATCTTTAGTTGATAACTATACTATTCTAAATTAGTTTTATTTACTAATTTATTCGTCTTCAATTTGAATTTCATTCCAATCAGATTTCAAATATTCTATAAGTTATCAATTTATTTACATCTTGATTTATACAATCATTTATACATTCACATTCACAATTCCATTTCATTAAGGAATTTTATTTTCAATTATCTTCTTGGAATTCTATTTTCATTTGTAAATCATATTTACAATTCATATTCATAATTTTTATTCATATATGAATTTATTTCCTTATACTTTCAATTCACATTTATAGATTTCATTTGTTAATGAACTTTAATTCCAATCACATTTACATATTTTACATTAACAATTTCTATTTGTATAAGTTATCAATTCAATAATATTCCATAAATATTCTTATAAAGTATTCCAGAGTCTTTTCAACCTTTCAAAACCATTTTGAAAACAATTCCAATTTATCTTTTGAATTTCAAAAACCAAACCCAAATTTTTCAAACAACTTCCATTTAAAACAATTTGGCAGCAATTCCTCTTTTGGAAACCCGAAAATGAACATCGATGATGCTGCAGTCATTACCGAAGTATTTTCCAGCGACCGAAAAGAGTTTAGAGCTTTTCATCTCTTCAAAACATTTTCCAAAACCTTTGAAATTCATTTTCAAATCAAAAAGGAATTTAAACTTTCCAAATCACCAAAATTTTCAAATTCTTTTCAAAACCTTTCCAAAAACTTCTCTGGAATTCTGTTTTAAATTACAATTCACATTTATAATTTACATTCTTAAATTTCATTTGTATGTGAATTAATTTCTTAACTTTGGAGTAACGATTCCAATTTCTTATTCAATTTCAGTGATGATAATTCACTATTATTATTTCCTAACATCCATGCAACCATATACTATAGTACTTTATAGAAAAACATTTCTTTTCTATACAAAAATAGTTTTGGGCAAAATTATTTCATTCACCCTATTTAAAAACAATACTGTGCCGAATTGTTCTATTCGAGCGTTTAGAAACCCCTTCGATACAGTTTTGCAGACTGTGCCGACGAAGGTTCATATGCCACTCAATAAACCAATCATCACAATATAAAACAATTTTATATTCAATAACAAATACGCGCTCATATCTATTATTACACTCAACTCATTCTAGAGTACTGCTGACTCTATCTCTAATGAGTAACACCCAACAGAGCAGGGTTGTCGCTTAACCATATGCTCTGATACCACGCTGTCACGTACGGGAATTTTCGACTTTCGAAAATTCGACATCGATACTCACTTTATCGACTGCCGAGAAATCGAGTGCCGGAAACTCCAATAGTGAGGGTTAAATAGAAGAAAAAGGTAGAAGAAGAAGAAAAGAGGAAAAAGGAAGAGGAAGAACAACAGAACAACATCAGAACAGAAAACAATATTAGAATCTCACATATCGCAGCGGAACAATATACAATAGATCATTACTAGTCTTTTAAAACAAAGAACTATATCAGTTTATACATACATCAATCATCAGAGTCAATATACAACAATGGACAGTTATATAACTTGTCCTCATACAGAATACACAGCGGAATAAATAATATCAGATACAAATACTGCGTCTCGCCATCCAGCTTGCTTCCAAAGCTCCAGAATATCCTGATAACATAACTCTAGGCTGCCCGTGTGGAAATTGGTGGGCACCCAGAGTTTAGAAGGGAACAATAAACTCCGAGTCAGTCATGGTGACTGGTGTGAGATCGTAAAACAGTTATTTTTCACAAATAAAATAAAACAAATTCGCAATGCTTTTGGAAAATGAAACTACCATAAGACCTCCCGCCACACACACAATGCAAACGCAGAATTGGAGGAGATTTCTTCTTATGATAGTCAAAGATGCTTACTACGCAAAATCAAATCCTTTTTGATATTATTATTAGTGCATAGTGTAGAAAACATTTCGAAAATATAATATTAATCTTAGCCAGCATAGGCATTCCGCACTTATGCCTACTATAGCTACTATGTTCAATAGCAGGTTACCGCCACATTCCATAGCAGGTAATACAACTAAAACCGTACAAGTCACGTATTGTTTCTTTGGATTTCCAACAAATGGTCAGGCTAAGGAACTTCCTATCCACGATGGGTACGTCCCTGGAATAGACGACCCGAGAACCTAACCGGATCTCTGCCAACACAAGACCGGGTTACCTCTGCAAAAATAGGTAACTACTGACACGCGTATGCCATCCCCCGATCGTAACCGATCTTCCCGAGGATCCCCGATTTCCAACAAACCACATAGTAAAAATGCAGCAACCACGTAGGTTAAGTATCTGGGCTCCATACCATGATACCACCTCTATCCAGAAGGAATGACATACACTAAGGGGCGCTACTCCCTAGAACCTTGCTGCATCCTTCCTGTTTCGACCATTTCCGGGGTGTGAGGCTCGACGAAGTCTCGTCCACAAAGATACGCTTTCTATAAATCCCTGCTTCGGGTCAAACAAAAATGATCAACCTATGATCACAAAGATATAAGATCAAACAAATGATCATATCGCAAATGATCAAACACTGATCATTTCACAGCAACACTCAGTATGCCACGTTACCAAATTGGGATATATCGCTGATAAATTTCAACTACATAACCTCTGAGCTCGTACGTCTCAGAGAAGGGTGTTAAGCTAAGAGAATAAATTCTCCGCCACCAACAGAAATGTATTTGAAAGAAATCAGCTTTATATCTCAAATTGTAATGTCAGACACACAATCCATACAAGTCTGTTCCGGGATCGAACAGAACCGAAGGCACTTCTCACGAAGCCCTTGCACATCCGGATAAATTTCTAATCACGTCCGGAGTCACTAAGGGTGATAAAACCTCTAAATCGGAGATCAGCCGATGTAGAGTAACTCGATGGTAATCCTTCCGTTTTCAAAAATATCCGGTCTTCAACACCGGTCTTCGAATGCAATTCATAACGACGTATCACATATTCGGAATGGGTTATACGACCCCATGGTCCTTTCCCGGCTAACCCGAATAGTGAGCGATTATTCAAAAATAAGTGTGGCATTCAAATTCATCCAATCACAACAAATACCAATTCAAGGTAATTATTGATAGTCGGTTATTTAACTATCAATAAAGATGCGCAACATCATCAGATTCCAAATAATTTTCCAAATTATTTTATCTTCCAAAATATCTTTACTAGATATATAATTTCCACACTTCAAAAATAAATCAATATTTATTTTTAAACAACTCCCCTTTCTTTTATAAATTCCATATTGAATTTATATCTTTCAAAATATCTACTGATATACGATTCTCAAATCGATTTCAAATATTCAATTTCATTTTATCTTTACAAAGATAGAATCTCAAAACGTTTCATTTCATAATGGAAAAGCGTTTCCATACTTATTTAAAAATAAGTATTTCACAAATCATTTATTTTCAACACTTGGAAAATATTCGATATACTTAAAATCAATATTAAGTATATATTCATTCTTTAAGGAAAACATTTACTATAACAACATCTAATTGAGTCAAAACGAATGTTACGTAAAACATTATTACGACGACTCAAAATCACTAGTATAGGGATTCGGAATTAAGATAGATATATAAATCCCAATACTATATAAAACATTTCCTTTCGGAAATCATTTACTATAACAACAGTGTTATAGTCCACCATTTCCTTATATTTCTCGAAAACGTCTATTTCAACAATGAATGTTGAAATCTATGATTTCGATAGTTCACACGTTTCAAAACATCTTTTAAAACAATTAACTTCATTTATAATATCGCTTTTCCAAAACCATATCTATTTTACTTAACAATATATTCACTGTCCAAAATCGTGAATATACTTCACTAATTTCATTTCACTATTTTCTACACGTTTTAACTTCAATAGGGATTCGCTATCCAAAATCGCGAATATATCTTCTTTAAGAATCTTCTATATTTAATTTATCCAATTCAATCTATTTCGAATTTACAAACACGTTCATAAATTCTATTTCTCTTTTATAACTACTTTGACTTATAAATCTTCTTTATTAACAATTCGATCAATATTCCACTTAAAGGCAAAAAAATCAAATTTATAAGTGAATCTCTTATAAATCTTTTATAATACAATTTCATTCATTTTATAACTTCATACTTTATAAATCTATAAACTTCATATTTTCACAATTTATAATTCTATAAATTTCTAACACTTATAAAAACTCGTTTTAAAATTCCAATACTTTTAATTGATAAATATCAATTCTGTACATCTTTTATATACATCATTTTTAATAATTCAAAAGAAATCCAAACTTAAACTATTTTATAAATTACTTGACTATTTATTTCAAAATCACCTTTCAGTTATATTTCACAATTTAAAATTTTCATAACTTTAAATTTATAGCATTTATTTATTTAAGATAAATAAATTCAAAAATTTAATAAATCGTATACTTTCCAAAAATCACTTCAAAATCCCTTTTAAAGTAAAAATCGTTTATTTTTAAACTTAAAAATTGAACCCGATGATGCAACGCACCAATTAGTCCATCACAACATTCAATATCATATATCAATATGATAACAGCATATACAACAAATATCTGCAAATAATAATATTGGTGAGGAATCCAGTTGGATCCCTCCAACCTGTTTCCCTGCATCCAAAGACGTTAGCACAATACCAATTCCACTTCGAGGTGGAATATCGCGGTATATAGGTTTTATAAAAATCCGCTTACTAACGGCGCAATAGGGTCTCATCCGCTATACGAGGCGGGAAATCATCAATCCAATATATACATATGCCAATATGTATATATTGCTATATATATATATAGATATATCCTACTATATCTAATATCACATCAACATAGCAATCATATCAAACAATCAATAACTGCAATCAATTTTTTTGAGTGAGAAAAATCTCACCTTGGCTTTTTATTTTGCCATCCATTTTCCATTCCAGATTGATTTTCTTGATTTATACCTTGTATAACAATCATATAAATTTATTAACATTCGAATTAAATCGAACTATCGAATTTCCGTTATGATAGTTTTAATTAACAACTTCTCCTTTAATAATTTAACTAATCTTCAATTTAAAATTTTAAAACTAAGTTCTCTTTCTTTAAATTATTTTTAGTAGCTAATATAAATTTTAAATAAGTTACTTAAACAAAAGTAATTAACTTAGTCAATTATTTTCATTTTATACAAATTTTCAATATTCAAAAATCTCTGTAATTTCAAACCTTATCTATTTTCGTATTTATAAATCTTCCAATATATCTTTACAAAAAAAAAATCAAATAAGTTTTATTAAACTTAAAACTACCTTTATAATATATCCATTATCATTTTTATTTTCATGAGATCATATATAGGTATATTCACTGTTTTTAGAGAATAAAAATTGGATTTAAATTTCTGCATATAAAATTCTACATATATATATATATATATATATTCTTACTTTAAGACTCTTTAATACTCTTTAAATTACATCTATATATTTTATCCAGATTTATACATATATAAATAAATTTTCCTGTTTATATTTATAAAACTGAGTTAAATTTTTAAAGTGCAAAGAATGAACGAAATATACCTCACTGCGAATGTCGCCACCATCGCCTGAGTCGCCCTCCAGTCTGCTCGCGCTCACCATCGCGAACCCATAGCCTTGTCGAACGACCGGCCACGAAATTCGATCGCCTCCCTCCGCTTTGCCGCCGCCATACCCTATCGCGCTCGAGAATCCACGCGCGCGCCAGTTCGCTCACCCACGAAGTCGCGATGCCGGCCTCGAGCCCATCCACCTGCAGCCCCACACCACTTGCACCGCCCCCCTTGAACACTGCGTCTCCAATCCCAAGCCTAAATCAATTTCGAGCCTCCCCCCTGACGCCGCTTTGTTCCTCCCACGCGCTCGCCCACGCGCGTACGAGATCGCGACAACCTCCCCAGTCGAACGAAATCGACCTGATGTCGATTGAAATCGCAAGAAGGAAAAAAAAGAGTTTGCGATTTTTGTCTGGCCATTGTTTTTATTAAAGCTACCCAGTTAAATTTTGAATGAACGGGAACAGTTTCGTTTGAATTTATTTGAGCAAGGGGCGTGATGGTTTTGCAGAGAGAAGATCGTGCTCACCTTACCTTTATCGTGCTCCCATGTTGACCAATTTAAATTTTAAAATTTAAATTGAATTTGATAAAATTTCAATGCGTTTTCGTGTCGTATTCTCACATAACAACTCTGATTAACACGAAATTTGAAACCCGATAATAATACAATATTACGGACCCAATGGGACTGGTTTCGTCGAATTCCGAGACTGTGCCTCGGACGGCTATTTTTAAATATCGATCGAACGATATAAATTTCAAATCTGAACAAAACAGTTTGAAATTACATTCTGAAACTTCTATTATCTCCAGTGTTATCAATATGAATTTTAAAAGCTTTTAAAATATTTTTCTTCGGCTTAAAATTGAAGATTTGAATTTTTATTCAACTTTCAATAGATTAAATCCTATAATTTAATCGCCAAATTCACGGTTATATCGGGGATTCAAATTAAATTATCGTTCAAATATTTAAAATTAATTAAATATTTCCAATTTAATTTGTTCAAAATTCTGGGTCGTTACAAGTTGGATCACAAAATGAGTTTTGCAAGCATGGAATCTACCATTTTCGGTGCCTAGAGGAATAAAAGACATCGAAGAAGGGATTGAATGAGTGTCGATGAAGTTGAAGATGATAAAGAAAAAGATTCACTAAGAATTGAAAGGGAAAAATTACACATTATGGTGCTACGATAAACAAATATCGGTTTATATATTTCTAGCGATGGAAATATGGAGCTTATGAATGAAAAATTAAGCATAATGAAGGAAGCAGATAAGGAAGAGGTGAGTTGAGGGGATGCCATTAATACATGCTTAATGTTTGAATAAAAAAATAAAACATAGAAGGGCGAAAATGAAAGGTACTAGGTTAAATAAAGAAGAATAGAGTAAACATGAGAAGGAATGTGAGAGAAGACAACAAAAAGGTGAATATTTAGTATTTTATATAATAAAATGAATATGATAGTTAGATTAACTTATTTGGAATCTTAAAGAGGATTGGAGAAATTAAGGCTAACCTATTTTAGGGAATATGAGGAGTTTTTATGAGCTAAATAAGAGAAGCTTTAAAATAAAATAGGTAATAAATGCGCTAAAAAGGTTCAAAACAATCCTGTTTAGAAAGCTACCACATGGCTACACCATATAAATTAGTAAATAAAGTAGGTAAAAAGGAGAAAAAATAGAGAAAAACTGATCTTTAATAGTATAATAATATAGATTTTAGTAATTTATCAAACATGCCTTGTATAAAGAATCGATGTTATATTCAAAAGCATAAATTACAGTCTGTTTTCTATTGCTTTGATCCCATGAACCAATGAAGTGTGGCCATCATGGGTTTTACTAACCTCAAAATCATTTGGGCTGGCTACTATAAAGTGAGTAACATTTTGCAATAGGTGCATCTAATAAATAATCTTACGGAATAACTTTTTTTCCATTCAATAATTTTTGTGAGGTGGATAAAATATGAATCAAAATTTTTGAATCAACAATATTATTTTAAAATTAAGTCCCAGTACCAAACAAAGCTAACATGTTCAAATGGAATAGGCAAAACCCTACAATTGAATGAGGAATACATCCTTGGCCAGGAAATCATATTCGAAAATGATGACTTATGCATCGCATGATTACAAACTATAAATATCAGCAAGTTAGCAACATATGCAACCTGATTGTATATTTCCAACTTCATATTTTTGCTCAAAATTGATTCTATTTAAACCACAAAATATATATATGAAAACAACTTTCCTATGAAAAAGATAAAACAAATAAATAAGGAAGTTCTGAGTGCAATAGCAAGTCCATTGTCCGTAAGCTACAAAGTAAAGTGATACTAAATCAATTTCAAATTAAGAGGTAAATTGAGCAAAAAATATGTCAATATAGATATTGAATCAGTTGTGAACTTATAGAGACAAATATATTATCAATTAGGCTAGTCATTACTAAGATTCAAGAAAACTTCTCCATAAATTTAATATTGAAAAAATAATTCAAGATTTTAAGAAAACACCACTCAATAAATTTAATGTTAAAAAATAAGTTCAACCAATGACAAAAATATTTTCCTACAAATATAAAAGATGCAAAATGGATGAGAACAATTAGTACTTTCTTACATTGTGGATTGTTTTGTATACGCAGCTACATAGTAAAAGATTGCATTATACCAATTATAACTTCATTAATAATAATAGGAGAAAGAATATAAAAAGGATGTTAATTCGGTCCAGTTGGTATAAATCTTACCATGATAGCAAGATAACTCATGAGTTCCATGCACAAGATTATTAGAAGATTTCAAATGTTGAATTATTGACGGTTATGTTAGCAGAAACTGAAACCCACTCCTAAAGGGCTTTGTTGTCAAAGGATTATATAAAAATTCCATGATTGAAATAAAGTTACATCTGCTATAGCTATATATTGATATTCATATCTCACCTTTAAGTTTGAGAAAGCCTAGTTGAATTCATGGAGCTGTCCATGTTGTCATACTATTATATTTAAAGTGATGCATTTAGCATAAAATATTTTGTGATAACACTAAAATTTATCCTTACAAACATTAACAAATCTTGCATTCAAAACTTAACTCCAAATCGATAAGCATGTTGCCACAATTTTTCCTTTGAAGTTTAGAAGATCAATCACACAATTCAATCATATAAACCTATTTATAGATAATTGAAATTAAATCACCATGCACAAAAGTTTGTGTTCAAACATGCTTTGTGAAACATAACCAATCCCTAATTTCTAATAGTAAACTAATTTATTATATAAACTTATTCACCAAAACTATCCATATATCTTAATTCATGTATATATTTCTTATAGTTTAACATCTCACCACCAAAATTAAAATAATAAGTCAAAAACAAACGTAAAAGGTTAACAAAGATCGCGTAAGATGGAACTCAGATGATGCTGAAAGTGACCAAAATTCTTTATTTCTTGAAAATACATAGGTGCACTGCTCATTACCTTCATCGATTTTGCATTCTCCCACACTTCAGATGCTTGGGTACCTCCTTGGATTACTTCTCATTGGTATAAGTCAAAGCTTCTATGTCTTTGTCTACCATCATTGGAATATTGTAATAGTTCGGAGTTAGAGTTAGGATTTGGATTCAATTGGGGTGAACGTGTCTTTATAATCGATTTTTATAATCAGGAAGAGTTATATTCAAATCTCGAAAAGTTAGGAATTAAAGAAAAGATAATTAGATAAAAGATTGATTATAGATGTTGGGTTATGGAATGGGTTGAGATTGGGAAATTAGATTAGATGTACATGTGGCTGAATAGAAGAATTTTGGGAAAAAATAAAAAATGAAAGGACATGGAAACTTGAAACGTTAGATTTGGATTCATTACACGTGTCAACATAGTGTAATTTTGGAAGAAGTGGAACTGAAAGGTTTTCAGAGGAATATTGAGCTTTCATATAATAAATAATAATAATATAATAGAAGATATAGTTAGTGGCAGATAATCCCCTATTAGGATTACGGTAAAGTTAGTGGGTAACGTTGTAGGTCATCATGTAATCATCTCGCTATGCCTTTTTTCTATTTAATCCATTTTTCTGTCTTCCAAAGTCAACCGTTCCTAACTCCTAATTAACTACTACATAAACCAAATAAAATATCAAAATCATTGTCTCAACATTTTCAAAGCATTAGATCACCTATAGCACCTAATTCCAAATGGCGCTTAAATATCAATCTTAATCTATCACCCAATCATGTAGTGTTCAAGTATATATGGTAAATTAACCTTAATAATTTATCGTAAGTTTTTTGTTTTAATGGTTGAAACCAAAACATTTAAAAATTGCATTTACAATAGTAAAAGGAACGTAAAATAACTTATATACAAATAGTAGTTTTGTACTATAATTTGATAAAGCTTTCATTTACTTTTTTCAACTCTAGAAGGTAAATTTTGTGTTATGTACAAAAAATATATGTAAAAACATATTAGAATAGTCGGTTTTCTATTTTTTCTACAATTTTAAGAAAATAACATTGAAAACTACAAAATAAAGTTCAAAATTACTAGGATTTTATAGCTACTCGATTTTATTATAAATAGAAAACCAGAGTAACTATACCTACGAAAGGCTACAATTTTTAGGGATTTTCCATGGCTATTTTGCATGACTAAAAGTGAGATGGTTAAAGATTGCAATATCAGTACCAAATTATTATGGCTTTCCCACGGTCATAATTCTATAAAGACTTAAAATCACTATAGTTAACCTGTAATTTTTTTATGGTTTGTCTATTTTGATTTTAGTGGTTAAAAATATATTTAATAGATCTATAGCAAATACATCAATTGTCCATTAAAATTTGATATGGTTCTTTTTCTATGTAACTATTTCATTGTTATTCCAGTGGTGGTTGTTGTTAGACACTACTCAGTATATATGTAAGAAGGATTAAAATTGTAACCACCCATAAGTTTAGACCTAGCACTTAAAGTAGTTAATTTAATAATCAATCCATTAATTAAATAGGGTGTAAAAGAAATTCTAAAAATTAAATAATTTAGGATTGAAAACATTACCATTGCATAGAGGATATATTTCTGATTGAAATGGAATATGGACTTGATGTGTGAGTTATAGAGAGAGAGAGTTATGACCAAAAAAGAATTTAATAAAATAGGATAGATGTTTAGCAATTAACAAATTTAGCCTAACCCATTTATTTAATTAGTTTCGCCCAAAATTGAATTGCTATATGACTCACTTTTAAAATCATAATTACATCTCCAAACTCCTAATCTCCATTAACCTAACTTCCACATAAAGTAATACACCTCTAGGCCAAAATAATCCATAAAATCAAGGTAAACTCCTATTAATTCAAATCAACTAAAGAGCAACCTATCCATATAAGAAAATCATGTTTCTAGAGAGGCTAATTCGGGAAGGTCGAACCTAGATCGACTTCGGACGTGTTTGGATGTTTTTATTATTTGTACAGAGTGTCCAGGTGAGTGGGAGACTATATCTAATGGTATTACGGTATACATTTGTGTATAAGTTTATTTACATGAATTGACTTTAGGGATGTTGATAGATTCATAACCTAAATGAATTATATGTTGATTATATGATTAGACCATAGTTTGATATCTTCTGAAATCCCATATATGTTGTTAAATCAAGTAAATTTGTAGTGTAGTACAAATTTGAATGTCAGGGCTTTGGGAATATATGTGTGTGTGTGTCTAGGCAACTTGAATGTTAGATAGAATATAAATGCTTAAACGTTTGTCTGGATGTTGTATCATATGCTTGTTTGTTTAGGTTGGTGTGCTTATGATATTTCATTTTTGGGAAATTAGCATATTGGATAAGAAATGAGGTAAAAGCATCACTGGAAGAATGAATCAAGTTGTCGAAAAATGACAAAAGCCAAAAAATGCTAAGTGTATGGATCAGGATGATCCATCATGGATCGATATTGATCGATACAAGCTACTTAGGTTAACTTGTTGATTGATGAAAGAAGAAATGTTTGGATCGATGATGTATGGTTCGGTATTGAAGCATCCTTAAGGCAAGCTTAAAGTGGACTCCAGACTTAGCTATTGAGGGCCAAAAGTTAACTAAACGGGATGGACAAGAGCTAAGGATCTGTGGGAACATGAAATGTAAGCAAAAACCGAAGTCAACTTGCAAATTTTTGGTTAAGTGTATGGGCAAGTACTAATCCATGATGGATCAGTACCTTGCAAGGGAGACTTGAGGAAAATGATGAGTAGACTTGAAGCTAGACTAGGGAAATGCTGAAGAGCTATCAATTGATATAGTTATCGATTGGTATTGGTGTGAATCTGTGGCTGGCGCAGGGATTTTACTATGGAAGACCCAAAGTGAACTTTGGGACTGTGAGTTCATTTTCAAAGTGGTGTATCTCCCTCATCTGAAGTTCCATTTCAATAAAGCTTCAAACGTTGTTCTTAGCATAACAAGATCTTTGTTTTGTGTAGTTTTGAGAAGAATTTAGATACTTTGTTTTGAGCCATGGTCGAAAGATCCATTCTTAGGGAACCAACTGGCATTCAAGTGGTATAATAATGGGTCAAACAAACAAATGAACGAATTGGAAATGTAAGACTATCGGTTTAGCATCTATATCCATGTGACTTCATACTAGTTACGGAGTAACTATCAAAGTGAAAAGGAGCAGGTGATAAGTCTTGTGCCCATAATATTATTCATAAATGTGTATTTTAGAGTTAAGGTAATCAACTAGAGAGTGGATGGACACAAGATGTGTAGCGCTCATCTCTAGTAAGATAATAGGATCTTGTTGCTCGGTAAGCAAACTCCTACGTATTCTTATGTGTGGCATTAAGGATAAAAAAATAAGACAGCAGGGGGATCTTGGATGATGTGTTGATTACCCATCCACTAGTAATTAGTAGGCAAAAGGGGAACTGTGGATACATGGAAGGACATTTTGAAGGTAAACCATACTTGGTTGCATATTGATGGTGAAAATGGCTTACAAACGCATTTCCCCTAGAGTGTAGGGTACCACTATACTCGTTAAGATTGGTAATCTATAAAGATGAAAATGGGTATATGAAATATGTGCTTGTTGGGGTTATACTCTTCACACATGGAACTCGGGATGAATGGAGATGGTGTGGGTTCCATACATCCTGATTAGATGATGACCAAACTTTACCCAGCGACACAGTATAGGGGACCACATAGTATTTACCCAACGACACAGTATAGGGGACCACATACTTTACTATGCCTTACAATTAGACATATTGCTATTGTCCTAACTTGTTCGATGCAGGTGAGACAGATTGAGGTATGGATCCATATGTCTCTTATCTAGTATTTCATATATTCGGTATATGTGCATTGATATACCTGATATCTTAGGCTAGTTTCCTCCTCCCACCAGGTTTTATGTCTGACCCACATTTTGTCTTTGTTTAATTTTCTTTGACAACTCCCAAGTACTCTCATGAGTAAGTTGAGCGTTAGGTAATGAGAAGCACCGTTTAGTTGGTCTTGGAGCACTTAGTGGATCTTGGAGACACTATTAGCTGTTATTTAGTTTAGGTTTTACTCTATGTATAAACAAACAACTTGAATGTATATATGAGAGGAACTGTCGTATCTCTAGTACTTTGATGTATCTCATATATTATATCTTTCATGTTATGCTACACTATTTTATATTATATGTTTTGCCTTCTGTTGGGAGTTTGTAGATGACGATGAATGATTGATGGTTTTAGTTTTATCACTCAAAGGAACACCATGTTCTAATACTTGTGAATTGAATTACTAAGCAACCGTCAATTCGAGGTGTCGGGAGCGGTGGATCTTCACATGTAGTATCAGAGTATAGGTTCAACACTAGGGATAAGTTGAGTGGAAAGTACAACTTAAGTGTACATAAGGAAGTAACAAGTAGTAAAATTTCTTTAAGTAAATGTCATTAGGAGTACTTGAAAGAATAAGTACACATAAGAGCTGAGGCACTTGAATAAGGTAAAGGACTTACAGCGACCCAACTTATGAGAGAGCATATTTGTTTTTTCTGATAATAAAGTTTATGCACACACATTACACCGCATTATATTACTTCTTGTTTCTCATAATGTTGTCAACCAACTCTATCCACGGATTAATTAGTAGCATGAGTACGAAAAGTGGAAGACGACAAGGATAAGATAGGGCAAGTTCTGAGGTAGCAAATGACATAGAAGTTCCTGCTTGGCTTTGGCGGTTTTGAGGAGCATGCCCCAAAAAACTCCTCAAACTTGGCTATAACTAAATGCCCTAAAGTTATGGGTGGTACAAAATGTGGTGGAGGCAATTGTTTTCCCAGCTCGTAGGTTTGACTTTGATAATATTTACAAGCTTTATGCTAATCTAAACATAAAATAATATATGGGTACTAATTCGTACATTGAGACTCAGACTTGGTTACACATGTGCGATCGGATTTTCAATGAAATGAATCTTGATAATATGATGAAGAGGTGGTCCATCACTTGTCATCTTTATGGTAAAGCCCTTAATTAGTTGGACTCAGTAGCAACAATGGTTGACGAAAATGTCATGTCTTGGTAAGAGTTTAAATGTGATTTGAGACTCATTTCATCTTTGCTGTTGAAAAGGGTGTGCAGTTGACTAAGTTTATCAATTTACAGCAAGGAGAGATGGTTGTAAAAGAGTATGTTGCTCGGTTTTAACTCTTTGGTGAGATTTGGCTTGAGATTGGTAGATTCTCCTTTGGAAAAGGCCATGAGATTTGCTAATGATTTGCACCCCTCTATAGCCACCATGTGTTTAGCCATGTCTCTCTAGATGTGCCTTTTGTGAAGATTTTTGATATGGCAACAAGGAAAAAAGGTTCTCAAAGTAGATCAGTGGAGGTCAAGGTAGGAACCAAATTTAAAGGCAAGCGAAATGATATGCAAAGAGAATTGGCAAGATAAAAAGTAACATCAACAAGAAGGAAAAAAAGAGTAGAGTATTTCTATAAATCTTATGGATTGAAATGACACTTCATTAGCAAACACAAAGATCTGAAAGCTAAGAGGAAGTGTTTCATTTGCAATTAGCAGAATCATACAAAAAATGATTGTCCAACCTTAGTAGTGGGTGGACAAGTGGTCAAATTTTATGCGTTAGATGTGGTTCCTACCTTGTCTTAGCAGGCATATAATGAGAAGGGCAAGAACATTATAATGGAACATACATTTCTAGTCTTTGTTTACCAATATGAGCTCTAACACCAGAACTTTTCACCTATTTATTTTCAATAGTTTAATAGATAGGCTTGACCTTAAAAATAAAATTATCAAAAATCCCTTGGTGGTCACTAATCCAGTAGGTGGGTCGACTAGCCATAATTTTTTTTCCTGAAATATTTGGGTAGTCAAGGATAGTATAAATTTAATAGTTAGGGCATCTGTTTTAGGCTTTCTAGCTATTGTTTGATACTAGGTATGGATTGGACAAGAGAACATAGGGTAGTTTCATATTGTGAAGGATGTATGGTCACACTGAGGGATGGTAATGGGAGTAGACTCACTATACAATGTACGCTTGAGATCTTGATGATGATGAGCTACCTTTATTGTTTAAACCTCTCCTAAGGTGAGTAACTGTTAGTAGTAATAGTCTGAGAATTCCTCAGTATATCTATAGAGGTTTTCAGTCTACCTCCCCATCGAGAGTTCAAGTTCTTTATTTATCTTGTTAAAGATGCAAAGAAAATGGTTATACCTGTTAGGCAATTAGAATGTAGGCAATGATCTAAAACCGAGTTACAGACCCAAGAATTATGTAGAAGGGTTTTATTCAAGGGAGTACTTCCAAATGAGGAGCGTTAGTGGTATTTGCTACGAAGGCAGATGCATCATTGCAATCATGAGTCTAACATTAAGAGCTGAATAAGTTGATTAATAAGAACAAGTGTATGTTATCCCATATAGATGGCTTGTTCAATCAGCTTAATGGAGCCAAGGTATTTTCGCAGTTGAATTTAGCCATGAGTTTCCAATAGCTTCGAATAGCTAAGTGAGAGCGTGCTTTTACTACATTTAGGACACTAGATGGGTTCTTTGAGTGGTTGGTTATGCTATTTGGGCCAACTAATGCACCTGCCTATTTTGTAGACCTTACGACCCCGGTGTTCAGGCATCATTTCGACAATTTTGTAGTTATGTTCATAGACGATATCTTGGTTTACTCTCGGACCGAGGAAGAGCACAAGACTCACTTGAGGATTATGTTAGAGACGTTGAGACAACTCCAGTTGAAGGCGAAGTTTGCTAAATGTTACTTTTGGAGGAAAGAAGTGTGATTCTATGGATATGTTATATCTGAGCATGGAAAGCCAGTTAATCCTAGTAAAGTAGCAGTAATACATGACTAGAATAAGCTGGAAAGCATGACCGACATTCGTAGCTTTCTCATATAGCCTGGATATTTATAGGAAGTACATTAATGACTTCTCTAAAATAGTTTGCACAGTTGACACACCTAACTATGAAGAATATACCATTCACATGGATACAAGGTGTGAGGATGCTTTTACTAGATTGAAGGAGTAATTTACTCATGCACTTGTTTTGGTCATTTCCGATGGGATGGAAGAGTTTACTGTTTATATGGATGATTTTGGTACTAGCCTAGGAGCTATATTGATGCATAAAGGGGAAGTAATTTCTTATGCAAATAGAAAAATAAAACTGCATGAGAAGAATTACCCAACATAGGACTTGGAGCTAGTGGTGATTGTGTTTTCTTTTGAAACATGGAAGCATTACTTGTTAGAAGAGAGATTTAAGTTGTATACCGATCATAAGCCTCTTAGATATCTCTTCTCCATAAAGAATCTCAACCTTAGATGGGAGAGATGGTTGGAGTGTCTAATCTCTTATGATTTTAACATTTCCTACACTCATGGAAAGGGAAATATCCTAACAGACGCACTTAGTAAGAGACATGCTATGTTGGGTATAATGTTCATAGAGTGGACGATGATGGAATCCATTACTAGTTCTGATTTTCGACCTAGATGTGAACTGAAACAGAAATATTAGTAGTCTTGGAGGTTAGACCTACACTTATTAATCATATAAGTGCAAGTTAAAGATGATACGTAAAGCTAGGGAAAGTATTCAATGCCTTGGAAGTAGGGGTAGAATCAAAACATATGAGGCAATACCATACAGATCATATAGGCTAGCTTTAGAAAGACAGCAAGCTATTTGTCCCAATGGGGATGGATTTCAAGAAGAAGTAGCTAGGGAGTGTCATCACTTTCGACCCTCTATAATCAAAGGAGGAAATGAAATGTATAATGATGTTAAGCATACATTTACCATAAAGGCATGAAGAGAGAAACAACGAAGTACACTGGCAAATGCAGATTGGATAAATTGTTAAAACTAAGCAAAAATGCCCAGGTGGTCATTTGCTTCCTTTAGAGATTCCCAAGTGGAAGTGGGGGGAAATATCAGTGGACTTCATTGATGGACTGCCTAGGGGGAAAAGAGGAAATGAGTTCATATGGGTTATATATACTAATTGCTAATGAGTTCTCTTTTATTATTGTAAGGACAATGAGAACAACTGCAAGATTGGCAAATTTGTTTGTAAAGGAGATAAAATAATGACATGATATCCTCATAGATATTTTGAGTGATAGAGATTCCTTATTTAAGAGTGAATTTTGGTGGAGTTTGCAGCGATAGTTAGGCACAAAGCTTAACAGCATATCATCCGTAGACCAATGGTCAGACAGAAAGGGTAAACTATGTACATAAGGACTTATGATGTGCTTGCATTCTCGATTTCAGTAGCTCGTGGGAGGATCACCTACGTTTCATAAAATTCGCATAAAATACAACTATTAGGCTAGTATATGCATGGTAAATTTTGAAGCCTTAAATGGACAACCATGTCAGTCGACGTCTTGTTGGTTGGAATCGATTGATTAGTTGATTCTAGGACCAGACATGATATGGGAGACTACTAAGAAAATTAATCTTGTTTGTAAGAGAATGAAAGTGGCTCAAGAACGTCAGAAGAGTTATGTTGATAGGAGACGCATCGACTCAGAGTTTTCTGCCAAGGATTTGGTAGTCATTAAGGTCTCACTATTAATGAATGTGGTCAGATTTGGTAAGTCGGGGAAGTTGGCATTATGATTTGTTGGACCATTTTTGATTGTTGAGGAGGTTAGAAAGCTAGTGTATAGGATTGACTAATTTGAGAAGATAACTATTGTGTACAATGTCTTCCGTGTATCACTTGCAAAAGTGTTGCACGATTATAGTGTTATCATCAAACCAAATCGGCTTGATGAAGTAGAAATTGAACCAAAATTAGCTCAACCACGAAAAAGTATTCATATAGTTAGACATGGTATGAAGTAGCCTAAAGGACAAAGTGTCAGACAAGTCCGATTTTAGTGGAGTAATAGTTCAGGTGATCATACTTGGGAAGGGAAAGAAACCACGAGTCCTTCCTATCTTGAACTTTTCACTCCTATGTTTTACTAGTTATGTTTAATTGCATGCAATTATATGCTAGTTTGGTAAAGTCTTGTTACTTGGTGCATTTGGTAGCTATGCTTGCTAGTATTGGTTTCTTAGTTGTGGTTTATGCATGCTAGTTGATTGTTATGTCTGCTAAGTTAGTTTAGTTATGTTTTTTTGATATTGAATTTTGGAAATGAATTATATTAAGGGGGAGAATGTGACAGTCCATAAATTTACACCTAGGAATTAAAGTAGTTAACTTAATAATTTAACCATTAATTAAATAAAAAAGGTTAAAAAGAAGCCTTTTGCAACTTAAATGTAAAGAATGAAAATATATTATCATTGCATAGAACGCATTTTTCTAGTCGAAAAGGACTATAGACTAGTTACTTTTAGAGTTACGTACAGAGAGTTATAATTAAAATAAGAATTTAATTAAATGGGACATATTTTAAGAAATTAACGAATTCAGCCAGCCCGTTATTTAACTAATTTCAGCCAGACTTAAATTGTTGCAAGAATCAATTTTAAAGCACTAATTACATCTCCAAATTCCTCAGCTCCATTAAACCAACAAGCCCCATAAAGAAATCCACCTTTAGACTAAAATTAAATCCCTAAATTCAAGTTAAAATTATATTAATTCAAATCAAGTCTATCCATACAAGTAAATCACGTTTTTAGAGAGGTTTAATTTGGGAAGGTCGGACCAGATTGGATTTGAATGTGTTGGGTTTTTTTATTGCTTGTACGAAGGGCCTTGGTGAGTGTGAGACTATCTCTATAGGTATTATGGTCCATATTTGTGTATATTCTTATTGATATGAATTGACCTTAGTTATGTTACTAAATGTTGGAACTGGGTTAACACAAAGTGGAGTAAATAGGTAAATTTCAAAAAAATTATTCAATGGATCTTCTTGGGCCTATGAAGTATAAATTAATTAGGCCTTTTGTAAATTTATTTTAAATAAATAAATATTTTATTTTAAATAAATAAATATTTTATTTAATTTATAAATAAATTTTTATTTATTACTAATTTGTATTATATAATATAATATGTCTATCATATACACATAAGTGTACGTGCAACATAAAAGGTGTACAAGGTTTGACATGCTCATGTATAGATGTTGGAATTTACATTACAACGGGCATGTTACCCCTCTATATACATATTTGCCGTCTAATATATAAGTATATATATGTGTAATTATATATATATATATATATTATAAAATGATGTTTGCAAAACATATACATTTTATAATATATATATATATATAATATTATAATATAATACAATTAAAATCTAATAAATTATATTTAAATAAATATATTAATTTATATATATATATATATATTTCAAAACAAAGAAAATATTTTTTTAAATATATATATAATCATATATACATATACATAATACACTTTTAAGAATCCTCTATGTACAGTAAAATATATATTTGTATAAATATGATTTAATATAAATAATTAAATGTGTATATAATAATATACACACATAGTCATCCAAGCAAACATTATTTTTAATTTTTCTTTTCGTTTTTAAGATTATAAATTTTCTTTTTATGATTTGCACATGGAAATCATTTAATATACATAAACATACATACATACATACATACATATGTATGTATGTCTGTATGTATATAATTTTTTTAGTATAAAATTTTTACTACATTAAATTTTCACATTTTATATTATTATGGATGTATAAATATAATAAAACATAGATTTATTTATAAATAAACTATATATAATATATATTCACGGTTTAAAACACAATATTTTTAAATCCGGAAACATGTATTGTTCATAATTAGACTAAATTTATGTATATATATATATATATATATGTTATATATATATACATTTGTTATGAATATGTTAAAAACTTGACTAGTTTTGAAAAATTTTAAATTATTAATTTGGAAAACAAATTATTATTTTTTCTCCTAAATGGTAAAAGAGCATAAATATGTAAAAAAATTATTACACGTATAAATAAACATGTGTATATCTAATGACGACGACAATAACATATAGGGATTCATGATATCAATTCACTATTTATACTTGCATATGACATAATGAATATTTATATACACATAAATGAATCTATAAACAAGGCACCTTATCCAAAGCCTTATTGGCATATCTTGAAATGATAAATCAAATTACTTCTTGAATCAAATCTTGAATCCAGAAAGTACTACCAGTCTGAATGCAGCTACTATCGATGAATGAATTTAATTTCATTTAATATTTTGAAGCTTTAAATTTAAGGAAGAGAGAGCTACTATAGCTAGCCTTTGTTTTTGTAGATGGAGCAAAAATAGAGTCCCAAATAATAAGGGTTTGAAGCAAATAAGTAGAAAGAGTCAGGGAGTGAAAGTGGATCTAGATCCTTCTTTTCCTCTTATCAAATCTCCTCAATTTGAATTCAAAATTCCACCCTCTCTCTCTCTCTCTTAGTTTGGTCGGCCTCCTCATTCCCTCTCATAGCCGCCTACAATAGGCTCCCTTATGGGCATGAAAATTAGTTCAAGCCCAAACTATAAAAAGCGCATTTAAATCTAATTCAAAAGCACATTGACATCGTATATATGTACGAGTATTTATAATTATTATATACATATTATTTAAAATTGATCAACATAAATTAAATAAAATTTTATAATTAGTATTTTATCAATATTAATTAATTAAATTAATTTATAACAACTATAATTAGTTAAATTAGGTGGTAACGGGAGTATTCAATGTTTCGGTTGTGTGACTCTTAGGTGTAAATTCGATCAGCGATTAATATCGATCAATTCAAATATCAACGTTCATACATTACTTAATAGGTGTGTGATATTATAGCCAATTTATTGCTTACTTGGTCTTAGTAAAATCCGATTTTACTATTTAAACGTTACCTAGTAGTAACAATTGTTTACACCTATTCTCTAAGTCAAAACTATATCACATTTGGACTTATGGAATTTGGTAATGGTCAAAATTCTAATATCGTCCATATTTAACTTTATAATCCAAACAAAAAGTCATTCTTTCAATAATAACAATTATTATTAACCAAACTGCTCTGGCTAGAGAATATAAATTTGGGTTGACTTCAGTTGACCGTGATCCAAACCCCATATAACTAAGGAGATGAATTCTCTGTTGAACAGTGTCTCATTTCCAATGCTCCCACTCGAACCAACTATAGTCGTTCGATAGATGTCATGCCATGAATTAACTATAATCAAAGCCGAGTTTTCATATTGAAGCTTGACGGTATTCTCAAGTCGAGGGAATTATATATTTTTTCATTGATATTTTCTGTTTGACCATAGTTATTTTAGACAATACAAAACTATCGAGTGAGTCACTCTATAGTTATCTAATAACTATTAGTACATAACTCTTGGTGCCTCTAGCAGTCATGAGTAATACACTGCCCAACATTTGTAGAGCATTAATTACTCTAGTCTCAATGGATATATCGATACCCAATCTCGATACATCTTAATTAGGAATCTTTAAAATGCTACGTTTATTTTATTGTGATAAATCACTCATAATTACACCATATTGTAATTACTATCACAAATCATACCATCATGGATTTTCTAATACTGCTAATTAGATTAGTTAATTAATATAGCACTTATATAAATTTAATAATAGAAAGAAAACACTTTCTGTTTCAAACAAGATTGGTTATCAAGTTAAAAATATGTAACAAATTATATAATTGCCCTTAGGGCATACTCCTAACTCTATCGCTAGATTCATAACCTAAATGAATTATACGTTGGTTATATGATTAGACCATAATTAGACATCACCTATGTAACGACCCAATTTTTCGACACCCGAAAGCCGACATCAATACGTCCACTGTATCAAATGCCGAACCATTGAATGCCGGAAAAATGAACCATTAGGGTTAAAGAAGAAGAAGATAAAAGAAGAAAGTAGAAGAAGAAATAGAAAAACAATATCAGAATCTCACATTTGCAGCGGAACAATATATAATAGATAAATGAATAATCTTTAAACAAAAGAACTATATCAGTTCATACAATACATCATCAGAGTTTACAACACCAACACACAACACTGACAGTTATAATAACCTGCTCTCATAACAGAATACATAGCGGATAATACATAATATAAGTGATACGTCTCGCCATCCAGCTCGCCTCTTGAGCTCCACAGCAATCCATTCAGAATTCTGCTGATAACCTTTCTCTAGACCGCCCGTGTGGAAAGTTATGGGCACCCAGAGTTTAGAAAGGGAACAATAAACTCTGAGTCAGTCATGGGACTGGAGTGAGATCTTAAAAAAGTTATTTTCACAAAGGAATAAAAAGAAATCCGCTATGCTTTTGGAAAATGAAACTACCAGAAGTAAATGACAGGTTATACAGCTAAAACCGTACAGGGTGCGTATTGTTTCTTTGGATTTACAACAAATGGTCAGGCTAAGGAACTTCCTACACCACATGGGTACACCTCTGAAGGGATGCCCCGAGAACCTAACCGGATCTCTACCAACACAAGGCCGAGTTACCTTACGCTTCTGGTGCAATGAAGCTGTAACTAGATAACTCCACACACGAGTATGCCATCCCCGGTTGTTACCGACCTTTATCCGAGGATCCTCAACAACAACAACCACAAAGTAATAAATTTGTAGCAACCACATAAGTTAAGTATCTGGGCTCCATACCATGATACCACTTTTTTCCAGAAGGAAATGGACATACCCTGAGGGCGCTACCCCCAAACAACCTTGTCGCATCCTTCCTGTTTCGACCATTTCGGGTTGTGAGGTCCGACGAAATCTCATCCACAAAGCTATGCTTTTCACAAAGGCCATGCTTTGATCAACAAATGATCAGCAACACTTAGCATGCCACATTACCAAATTGGGAATATATCACTAGTAACCATCAACTACATAACCTCTGAGCTCGTACATCTCAGAGAAGGGTGTTAAGCTAAGAGAATAAATTCTACGCCACCAACAGAAATGTATTTGATAGAAACCAGCTTTACATCTCAAAGTGTAACGTCAGACATACATCCATACAAGTCCGTTCCGGGTTCGAACGGAACCGAAGGCACTTCAAAGAAGCCATTGCAATCTGGATATTCACTAATCACGTCCGGACCCATCACAAAGGGTGATAAAATCTCTATAGTGGAGCAACTCGGTGCAGAGACATTCGATAGGTAATCCTTTAGTTTTCGAAAATACCTAGTCTTCAACACCATCTTCAAATGCGATCCCATTTCATCGTATCATTATTCGGAATGGGTTTTATGACATAAAGTCCTTTCCCGGCTTAACCGAATAATGAGCGCTTATTTTGGAAAACAAATTCAAGTGTCGTTTCATAGGCCAATATTGATAGTCGGTTATTTAATAATCAAACAACATTCACAACAAATCATCAAGCCTCAATAATTTCCCAAATTTTTTATACTAATAGTTGGTTATTTAACTATCAAACAGTATTCACAACAATCATCAGATTTTAAATAAATTTTCCCAATTATTTATTTTCAAAATATCTTCACAAGATATATTTTAACACTTCAACACTTTGAAAACCAATTTCAAATCACTTTCCTCACGCGGAATAAATTTCCAAATATTTATTTACTTCCACTGAAAATTTGCCGAGTCCAAATACTTCAAAATGATTTAAATCACTTATCCAAAAATATATGTACTTAGATACATTAAAAATAAAAACTATTTTTAAACACTTTATTTAAAACATTAGTTCTGAAATTTAATATCAATATCTCATATAAAAACTCAAGTCCAAATAATTTTAAGAATATAATTATTAGATAAAGTGTAATTATTAAAATATCCATTTTCTAAATCAAATACCAATTTAATCTTTAAAATAACCGCTTCTACAATTAACCAAATAAATCTTTACTTTAAAGATTTAAAAACAACTTAAGAAAATAATTTCTCCAAAGTATCCTTTTTAAAACCATCCTTAAAACTTTCAATTTATATTTATCAGCTACTTTGAAAACATACTCGGCTTTCCAGTGAAAATACACTTTCCATTTCAAAATGATTCATTTAAATTAATTAATAAACCCTTCTTTTAAATTTATCCAATCCTCTAAAATTAATTTACTTAAAAGTTTCTACTTTAATTTCCAAAAATCCAATTATATATCCTAGTATTTAAAAATACCAGAATATATCCGGCCAAACCATAGCCTTCAATCAATTTCAATCACCAATATAATCATTCACAGATTATCAATAATCACATCACAACATATGAAATAAATTCAACAATTTGAGGAATCCAGTTGGATCCCTCCAACCTGTTTCCCTGCATCCACAGATGTTAGCACAACAATTAAATACCAATTCCATTTCGAGGTGGAATATCGCGGTATATGGGATTATATAATATCATCCGCTATTATGCGGCGCATAGGGTCTCATCCGCTATATAATGCGGGAAATCAATCACTCCAAATATATATATATATATATATATATATATATATACTACTATCATATATACTACCACATCCAAACAGTCAATCAATAACTGAAATTCCAATTTTAATTTGAGTAAGAAGATCTTACCTTGTTTTTGTTTTGCAATACATTTTCCATTCGAGTTTGTTTTTCACGATCTTTAAACCTTGTAACAAACATAATAAGGTTTTTATTAATATTCGAATTAGTCGAACAATTTAATTTCCATTTGACAATTTTATTTACTAATAATTTAATTTAAACAAATTCCTTTAATAAAAATATTTTTAGTGACTAAAATAATTAAATAAGTTTATTAGGCAAATTTATCTCCATTATACATTATTCTAAAATAAATAGTAAGCTAATGCATGTATGTTTATATATTATTCTGATCTACATAAAATAAACTGCACACATATAAACCTTTACTGTAATTTTTATTTTATATATATTTTTTTAAATTTCTATATATATATATATATATCTAGCTAAGTTTAATCGAATAAATAAATCGAATACCTTACTGAGTCGATCGATGTTTACAACCCTAGCCATTGCGACCATGTGACGCCGCCGCTTCGAACGCCACGCCGCCCGACGACCCACGAGCATTGCGAGCCACCCACCACTGCCACGATCTCCACAAATGATCGCAAGCTTGCCAGTGCAGCCTTGCGACCCATCCAGGCCTCGATTTCTTCAAACCGCCCTCACCCTCGATCATGATATCCCAAACAACGAGCCCTAACTTCCCCCAAAATTCGAACGTCGGCCTCCCCTAAAATCGATTGAATCGCCAATGTCGATCCCACAAACTCTCCAAGCCCTCATGATTTTAATTAATTCTCGAATTCGATTTGAATTTGTATTAGAGGAGGAGAGGAGATTGATTCTATTTTGAAATGTTCCGCCATGATTTTTTATTTGAAATCGCGGCAACGACTTTGAACTGTTCGATTTTGTTTTGAATGAATATGAATTGTTACGGCCAAACTTGATTTTCTTTTCAACGAGATCGCTTCTCTTTTTATTTTTATTTATTTTATCAAATGAAGACGCGTGTTAAAGAAGGTGACACGTGCTTTTAAATCTCTATACGTGTTGCTAGCTAAAGTACTCAGTGCAATTTCATTATCTATGTTTAAATTTAAATTCAAATTTAAATCGTTGAGAAAACGAAGCCAAAAATCCCGATCACCAATCGAGGCATGCCGCTAGGCGTTTATAATGTTAAACGCCTATTCAGGATGCAATGAAAAAGGTTTCGAATCCTAATTCGATCGTATGGAGAAGATAGCTTTTCGAATCCAATTATTGTATTAAATTTTCGATATAAATTCAGCGCGTTTACTTATCGTACGGCCAAACGATCACTCCAAACATTACGAAAATTGAAATCCGATAATAAAACACTATTACTGATCCAATGGAACTGGTTTCGTCGAATTTCGAGACTGTGCCTCGGATGGCTATTTTTAAATATCGATTTAAACGATATAAATTCAAAACTGAACAAAACAGTTTCAAATTCAATTTTAAAAGTTCTATTATCTTTAGTATAATCAATATGAATTTTCCAAGCCTTTAAAATATTTTTAACAAGCATAAAACTAAAGATTAAATATTTTACCCAACTTCAAAAATTAAATTTAATAATTTAATTGCCAAATAAATCCTGATATCTAAATTTCAAGTTAAACTAACTTCCAAACATTTAAAATCAATTAAATATTTCTATTTCAAATGTCCAAAATTTAGGGTCGTCACAACCTATATCCCTCATATATGTATATAAAAAATATCAGACTCGTCTTGAATGTTGGGTAGAATTTGAATGCTTGAATGTTTATATTGATGCTTGTATCATATGCTTATTTGTTTGGATTTGATGCTTGTAATTATGAGATGTTGTTTTAGGGAAATTAGTTCATTAGTTAAGCAAGCTATTTAAGCGTCGTAGGAAGAACAAATCGAGTCAGTGGAAAACGACGTAAAACCAAAAAATGCTAAGTGTATGGATCGGTACCAATCCATCATTCACTACTACTGATCGATACAAGCTATTAAGGTGGAATTATTGATGGATGGAAGAAGAAAAGTATGGATCAGTGATGTATGGTTCAATATTGAAGCATCCTTGGGGTAATCTTATAGTGGACTCAGGACATAGTTGTTGAAGGCCCATAGTAAACTAAAGGGGATGGAAAAGTGCTATGGATCGGTGGTAATAAGGAATGGAAGTGTAAACTGAAGTCAACTTGCAAATTTTTTGGTTAAGTTTATAGAACAATATGATCCATAAGTTTGCAAGGAAGACTCAAGGGATATGCCAAGTATGCTCGAAGTTGAACTAGGGAAAGTCCAAAATGTTATCAATCGATATAGTTATCGATCGTTATTAGTGTGACTTCGGGGCTGACGTAGGGAATTCACTAGTAGATACTCGAAGTAACTTAGGGAAATTTGAGTTCATCTTCAAAGAAACATATCTCTCTCATTCATAGTCTAATTTCAGTGAAACTTTGAACACCGTTATCAATGTAGCATGATTTCCATTATGTGAAGTTTTGAGAAGAATATAGATAATTTGGTTTTTGAGCCACAATCGGAAGATCCAGCCTTAGACAATGAATCTCGATCTGATGGGTGGTCTAATGTTATGGTAATAGGCCATCACAAATAAAAAATGGACTCCAGATGTAAGATTATCGGTTTCAAATCTAAATCCATGGGACTTCGCATAATAGTAGCTATTAAAGAGACAAGGAGCAAATGATAAGTTTCATTATCCTAGTATTATTTTTTTATGCATATCTTGAAGTTGAGTACATTAACTTAAGTGTGAATGACTACCAGATGAATAGCGCTCACCTACAGCAAGATAGTGGGGTTAAGGTGCTTAACAAGCAAACTCCTACATAACCTTATGTGTGGTGCTAAGGGTGCGAAAGGGAGACACCAGGTGTTCTCAAATAATGTGTTGATAACTCGGACCATGCACTAGTAGTTAGTAGATGGAACGAGAAATATGGAGCCATAGAAGGAAATTTTGAAGGTAAACTATACCTGGCCGCATATTGTTGGTGAAAATGGCACATAGGCACATTTTCCCTAGAGTGTAGGGCTCCACTATACTAATTACAATTAGTAATCTGTAAGGATGAAAATGGTAAATGAAATGTGTTCATGTTAGGGTAATTCTCACCATACATAGCATTCGGGATAGATAAAGATAGGTGTAGGTTCTATTAGCCTGATTAGATGATGATTGGAGTTTACCCAATGACGTAATAGTAGAGACCAGATAATTTATTATGCCTTACTATTAGACATATTGTTATTGTTCTATCTTATTAAATGCATGTGAGACAAGTTAAGGTATGGTTCCATGTACCCTTTTGCCTGTTATCCAGTATTTCATATATTTAGTATATGCGCATTTATGTACCTGATATCTTGGGCTATTTTCCTCCTCACACCAAGCTTTATGCCTGACATGCATTCTGTCTTTGTTTTGTTTTCTTTGACAATCCTCGAGTACTCACATGTGTAGGCTGAGAGCAAGAGAAAAGGAGTACTGTCTAGCGGGTCACAGGGAAAATGGTGGAGCTTGGAGATATTGTTAGCTATTATCCAGTTTAGGTTTTACTTTATGTGATAATAAGTAGCATATATGTATATATGAGATGAACCGCCATATCTTCATACTTTAATATGTCTCATATATTATGTATCTCATGTTATATTATACTATTTTTTATTATATGTTTTCCCTTCCACTGTTAGTTTTCGGTTGAGGATGGATGATGGATAGCTTAAGTTATATCATTCGAAGGAATACATGTTTTGATACTTGTGAATTTGTTTGCCGAGCGAGCATCGATATGAGGTATCGAGAGTAGAGGGTCTTCACAAAGATCTTATATTATGTAACCGTTTAAAATTCTACATTGATATTTTTCTATTTATAGATTACCAAAATTTTTATATAACATGATCTTATTGTGTAAAATATCTTCAAAAGATTTAGATAATATAGGATTGATAAATACTTCAAAACTATAAGTTAATGTGAGTGATCAAAAGTATCAATTTCGATCGTTGATTTATAATGTATTTTTTAGGGGTGAAATCTTTCAAAGAATATAATAGTAAAAATGGTTTATATGATGTATAAATATATATTAGCTTAATTCTATATATATATATATAAAGGGTTAATAAGGGAACTTCATATTAAATTCATATAATTAAAGAATGAGGAGTTTTGATAATTCCTCACACTTACACACATGCATTGGCACACATACATTTATGTTGGAATTGTGCCAACCTACACCGGAAGTTATGAGTGAATTTCAAATTTTTTATCCTATTGGATCTTTATTAGACCTATGAAGTCTAGTTTATTTAGAACATTTCTAAATTTTATTTGAATAAAATCTTTATTTTATTTAAATTTATAAATTATTTGAATTATATGTATAAATATTTGAACAGTAATTACAACGTCTTTGTTTAAGAAAATGGCGTCCGCGTTTCTTCCTTTTCCGACTTCATCTGCTTCTCATTCTAATTTCTCGTATGCTAATCTTTGCAATTCTTATCCATTCGTGAATCTCAATTCATCGAACGTTCGTTCGTATGCGCAAGTAGTGAAAGATCGTCCATACTCATTGTCACAGTATTCTAACCGCACATATTCTTCCGTTCGATCAACCAAGAATTGGATTGATTCCAGAAAAGGGAAGAGGTGTTGTCTTCGATGTGGAGGATTATCTCATTTAGCAAATATCTGTCGCAAACCCATTAGATGTTTTGAGTGTGGGGTTTTTGGTCACAAGAGGAACAAATGTTCGACGAAATTGAACGCTTCTTCAAGCAATTCTTATTTTGGTAGATTGATTTCAGAGGGTCAGAAAGTTCTGTCTATCAAAGATCATGGCTTTCAATTCGTTCTCAAATGCATGAAACTTAAAAGGATTCTACTAGATCATCTTTGGATCCAAAGGGAAGAAGGCATTGATTTCTTGGAAGATCTTTTCAAACATTTCAAAACTATTAATGAGGTCAACATTGGTAGAGACTACAGATTGAAATTTGGGGATCTTGCTGATTATTTTGGAAATCATGAATTTTCGAATTAAGATGAAAATTTAGTTAGGGTTCCTCTATCAGTTCATAGTGGATGTTCGATGCTAAGATTTATAACATAAATGCTATGATCAATTCAAATTTCTTAGTAGTGAATCAAAGAGAGGAAGTTTTCTTATCAGATCCTGTATTATTTGATCCAGATGTATATTTTTGTAGACAAGGCTCGAGACACTTGAAATTCATTAATGATGATGGTGGTCAGGGATTTTCTATCCAGTCTAATAGTGATGTTAGTTCTTCAGATCAATTGAAGATATATGATGCTGAATTTATTCTTAGTAATAGACATATTGCAAAATCTTATGGAGTAGAGAGTTTCAATTTAATCACTAAAAATCGTTTTGAGTGTTTGGAATATTTGGAAGATTCAAAACTTAATTCAAAGACTCGATTTGAGATAGATGATGAGGTTGTTGTATCTCTTGGTGGGTTGTATATATAGTTGATTCAAAGTGTGTACTTTCTTGATTTGTCAAAAATTTTGATCGTCTTTGAGATGTAGTCGGAGGGTGACTCTGTTAAGCTTAATGTAGATGATGTTACATCTATCAAAGTGAATTTGGTGGTGAATAATTCATTATTTTCTCATGATAATGATAGTGTTGGTCTTGTGTCTGAAAAAGTATCCAGATGTGCATCTGTTTCTCATTGTACACAGATGTTTGAGAAATTACAATCTGAAGTATTGGCGGAAGCACTGTATAGAAGTAATGATTCTAATATGTTATTGATTGAAGGTGGCACAGTGGTTGGAGATACTACTTCCGTAAATTCGAAGTGTCTGGTTGATTTGCAGACCGAGGATGATAATGTAAAGTTTAATGATGTTGAAGTTTCTTCGGCTAAAAGTGATACGGTGATTGTTAATTCTCTGTCTGCTTCTAGTACATCTTCAACTATTGCTGTTTATAGTTCAGAGATGGGTGGTGAAGGCAGTTACCTTACTTCTAGTGAAAATGTAACTACAGATAAATTAAATTATACTTTTATTTCTTAGGGTTCTCATATGTCAGTTGCTGAAATAGTGAATGCACAGCCAAGATCAAAGAATGGTGATAATCATTCATTTGGTGATGAAGGAATGTGCTGTCCAACTGAGCGGCTTGTTGATGATTCACAATATGCACATAAATATCAGTGTACACATATATCGGGTTTATCACAGTGTGCATCTAATGGGGAACTTCGTTCTATTGTTGATGTCTCTCATGGTAATGATTTGGTTGGGGTTAGTGTTTTGGGTTCAGTTGATGTGGTGAGGCAACCAGAGGTGGTGGTCATTTTGAACAAGGATGTTGTTGATTCTATTGACATACATCATGGTATGAAAGGTTCTAGCGATCATTATTCTGAGGTGGGGACACATATTGTGGTTGAGCGTGATACATTGGCTGCTGACTCTAAATTAGCAGTGAGTAACGTTGTTGTTAACAATGTGAACGGAGAGTTGGAGAATACTGTGTTTCGGCGTCCATCATTCATAACAAATTTAGATTTTAGTGATTTTGGCAACAAATCAGCATCTTGTTCTACATCATCGAAGAGAGGTAGGCGTAGGAAATATGTGGCTGTAAGTGGGTCTATACGTCGCAGTGCCAAGATCCGTAGTAGTCATTCTCAGTCTATGGGTGAGTTACCTGATTCGAGTGCCATAAGTGGTGCTACGAATTCAGGATTAGGTATGATTTCTAGTTTGTGCAGCACATATTCTTCGTATGCTTTAGGTAGTTTGTCTTCCTTTGAGTTTTGTCAGTTAGCTAGAGATACCACTTTTGTTTTTTCCGATGTTGAATTAGATTCTTTGTATATTAGAAGTAGGGAATTTGAGAGGGTTAGATCTGTTGGTCCATGAGGATTACTAGCTGGAATATTAGAGGTTTGAACGATTTAAATAAATGTGATAAAATAGAGTGTTATTTAAGGATTATTTTATTAACATTGCACAATTACAGGAAACTAAAATTAAGTGTCTTGACATTCATTTTTATAGAAGAATAGGTGGTTACCACTTTAGGAATTGAGCTTATTCACCTTCTGTAGCAGCTTCTAGGGGTTTACTAATAGGGTAGAAGGATAATTCTTTTAAATTACTTCAATGTATTTCCAAGCAACATTCTTTGCATATTATTCTCATCAATCTGAGCGATAATTCTATTTTAAATATTTCTAATGTTTATAGCCCAAACTCAAAACTCAGTCATAGGGTTCTATGGAATGAATGTTTAGAATTTAGATCATTAGCTCTTGGTTCTTGGATTATGGGGGGATTTCCATGTTATGCACTTTCTAGGAGAGCATTCACCACGGGAAGGTGATTTCTTTTCTATGGAAGAATTCGATCAATTTATTATTAATTCTAATTTGATTGAAATTCCTCTTTCTAACAGAGAATTCACTTGAAGTAATACTATAGAGTCTCCCTCTATGGCTCTTCTAGATAGATTTTTTGAAAGTGACAAAATAGAGGACAAATTTTCTATTTGTAGAGTTTCGGGTTTGCCTTACACTTACTCTGATCATTGCCCTATAATTCTTACGTACGATCATCATAAGATTGTTAATAGAACATTTAATTCGAAAAAATGTGGTTATTAGAATCCAATTTTTCAAATTTAATTAAAATTAAATGGATTTCAATGAATATTTATAATATTAGAAATCCAGATAATTCTGCCAAAAATTTTGTTCTAAAACTTAAGGGTCTTAGCATTTTTCTTAAAATTTGGAGTAAGAAAGTTTTTGGTAGTATTAAAATTAAAAAGGAAAAATATTCATTCTTGAATGCTCAAAATAAACAAGATAGAAGAAACTAAACAACTAAATTTAGGTGAGCGTAATGTTCTTGCAAATTTAAAAGAAGAACTTAGTTCTATTTTTGAAAAAAAGAGGTCATGTGGAAGCAGAGATCTAGAATTCAATGGATTAATGAAGGTGATAATAATACAAAAAAATTTCATAACATGGCTAATGGTAGAAAACGCAGTAACACGATTAACTCTACTTTTGTGAATAATGTAGAATTGGTCGATCAAATAGATTTTAATAAGGCTTTTACCGAATATTATAGAGATATTTTCAGTAATATAAATAAGCATAGAATTAACGCTAGTTGGAATGATCTTTATCCTACTGATTCTAGAATTGACCTTTCCGAGTTTGATAATCCTTTTTCTGAAGAGGAAATTTTGAACCCTATTAATGATTTGCCTAGTGATAAAGCCTCGGGTCCTGATGGGTTCCCTATTTTCTTTCATAAAATATTTTGGGATGTTTTAAATTTTGATTTAAATAGCATGTTTAATGAATTTTATAATGGAAAATTACAACTAGAAAGAATTAATTTTGCAAATGTAATTTTATTACACAAAAAAATCGAAGCTAATAATTTAAAAGATTTTAGACCTATTTCCTTATTTAATTGTTCCGTTAAAATTATTTCAAATGTTTTAGCTAATAGACTTATTAAAAGAATGAATGATCTAATTGATTGTTCACAGAATGCTTTCATTAAGGGTGGAAATATCACTGATGGTGTGGCTGCTATTCAAGAATACATTAATCGCTGTTGTAAGAATAATATTACTTGTGCAATTCTAAAGCTGGACTTTGCGAAAGCTTTTGATTCGGTGGATTGGGATTTTCTAGTTGATATGGTACATGCTAGAGGTTTTAGTCATAAGTGGATAGGTTGGGTTATGACTTTACTTAAAACGAGTAATTCCAGTATAATGGTTAACGGCATTTTAGAGAATAAAATACAATCTAAACGAGGATTAAGGTAGGGTGATCCTTTATTGTCTCCTTTGTTTAACCTTGCCCTAGATGTTTTTGCTATGATAATTAAAAAAACGTTCTACAATGGATCTTTGGGGAGTGTAGGTAGTGAAATCTCTCGCAATGGTATCTCAGTTTTTCAATTTGCAGATGATGCCTTACTATTTACCTCCCACTTGCCTAATCATGTCATTACTCTTAAGTTTATATTGTATAGCTTTGAACTTCTTTCAGGACTCAAAATTTAGTTTCGATAAAAGTTCCGTTTTAGTTTTAAATGATGTTGATAAGTTAGAAGGACTAGTGGCTAATACGCTTAATTGTAAATCTATGACTTTCCCTTTTGACTATCTTGGTTTTTCGATTAGACCAACTAAACTTAAACGTGGTGATTGGTTAATTATAATAGATAAAATCAAAAAAAAAGAATTTCTAATTGGAATGGGAGGTTTTTATTGAAAGCGGGTAGATTAGTTCTTATCAACTCTGTTTTATCAGCTCTCACGATCTATTGGATGTCTATGCATCTTTTCCAAGATTGGATGATTGATCAAATTGATAAAATAAGATGGGACTTCTTATGGAATGGTAATAATTCCAACAAATGAAAATGATAATATTAGTTGGGAATGAGATAAGAGTAAGAAATTTGCTTCTAATTCTTTTTATAAATTTCTTAATTTCTCGGGTGTAGCTAATAACTCTTTTAAATTTATTTGGAAAACAAATGCTCCTCCTAAATATAAAATTCATATGTGGTTAATCATGCATGGAAAACTAAATACAATCGAATTTTTAGAAGGAAAAAATATGCAAATTGATAATAAATGTTCTGTTTGTAATCTGTATTTTGAAGATATTAAACATGTGTATTATGATTGCATGGATAGTTACTACATTCTGAATAATACTCTCAAAATCTTTAACTTTAATTTTAGAACTAAAGTTACTAATTGCGAATATTATTGGAATAATTTAAGACTTAAGTTTAAAAAGGAAAATAGAATTTTGCTTGATACTTTATTCATTATAATTTGTTGGTATATATGGTTTGAGATAAACCAGAGACTTTTTAACAATAATAATAATCATTTTAATAAATTAATTTTTATAATATCATCATTTTATTTTAATTGGATCTCAAATCCTAAATATAGACTAGCTAAAAATAATCATTTCAAAGATTATCTTAATAAAGTTAGTAATAGTATTAAGATATTTAAATGTAATAACAATATTTATAATATTACTAATTATAGCATTAACATTGTTTCTAATTTGAATGATGATTTTATAGATTATCATAATGTCCTTTTGATTAAAGGAATGTAAGGATAATTTTAATTTGTTTAGATTATAGGATTTTTAACTTTTTATTTTGTTAATCTTTTACATTGCTTATTTTGATATCCTTTTTTCATCTTTAGTGTTGGTTAAGATGTTGCATATTGAGCTTGGTTTCTTTTTTAGCCTATTTCATATTTTTGTTGCTTTTCCGTCTTATAATTTTATCTATAATACTATAACTTTTAATTCATTAATACATATATATATATATGTATATAAAATTCATTTATATACATATATATGTATTATTTTTATATTTTTCTTCAGTTCCATCTACAGATACAGGTTTAGGCCAAAAATAGTGCTAAATTATTATTTGCAGGTTCTCAGGTTTGCTGGTGACTGGTTTATAGCGAGATGTTCATTCTGGATCTTCTGTGTTCGGAGTGAGGAGTTATCCCTAGTCCTTCGGCATCTGCACGGTGGTGTTCTTCTTTCTGGATCATTCCCACTTGCAGTGAGGCATTCTTCCCAGTTCTTCAGCGTCTTTAGAGTGGCGTACTCCATTCTGGATCATCCACATATGAAGTGAGAAGTTCTTTGCGAGGTGTCTATCTCTCAGCTGAAGCTATCTATTGATATTAGCTACACTGAGTTGCTTCATTGTCTTTTGGGTACTTCTAACACCTCATTACGAGCGGTGGCCTTACCGGAGCTCGATAATGAGGTGTAATGGGTGGTGACCTTGCCGGAGCTCATTCTAGTTTTACCTGAGTCTTTTTATTGTTTTTGTATTATGATTAGCTATCTGCCAAGCATGTTGGCAGCACCCTTGTTTTAGTAATACACACACATGTGTGCTCTCCTCTATTTTAGAGGATCACACATTTCTCTCAATTTATTTTATAAATTATATATATATTATTTTTAAAAATGATATTTTATTGTATTTATTTCTTAGCATCTATATGTATTTATGTAGTATGAATGTATCATACACACACACATAGATATATATGTGTGTGTGTGTGTGTGTGTGTGTAATATATCAATCCTTTCAAGGTATAATATGCCCATGTATAGATGTTGTGATTTAAATCGCAACAGACATGTTAGCTAATCCAATATGCAAATATATATATATAGAGTCCAAATATATGCATGTATGTATATATATAATATTATATATATATATATATTATAGATATATATTAAATATTTTTTAAATAATGTCATATAGTATACAAGTACATATATATAATCATGTGAACAAAATATTAATATTATACATACATATTATATAATAGATTTATTAAAATATAAGGAAATTAGTAATAAATATTAATTATTTAAATTATATTGTAAGTAATACATATATATACATATATGAATTTTTTTATTAATATATATATATATATAATTTAAATAAATATATATACATACTAATATATGCATAACATAACATAGATATATATATATATATATATTAATAAAATACTAAAAATATTTTAGATAAATATGAAATACTACGTCTTGCGCATAACTCAGTAAATAATTTAATTTTAAAGTATGTTTTAACTAATATCCTTTCGAAAATTAATAAAATATTAGTTAAAAATTAATTTTGAAACTTTATTTCAAATTTTAAATTTTCCGTAAATTCTAAATGATATTATATGCTTTAAAAAAATTTCCCACAATTTTTTGATTCAAAAATAATTTTTCCATTTTTGGCCGAAATTACATAATTAATTTAAAAATAAAAAATGTTTTATTTTTAATTTTTGGTTGAATGCTTCTTTACTACTTTTATGATTTTATAAAATATAAAATATAATTTTCATTACACATTTGAATTAATATAATTTATTTATGTAATAAATTAATTTAAATAATATTAAATAATAATAAAATATTTATAAAATATAATTTTCACTGTAGAAAATTATTATTGCTTTAATTCATCATATAAAAGTTATATGACTATTTTTTATTAAAGTAATATAGTAAATACTTATAAATTATATATATGTGAATAAATGATATATATATTAATTTAATAAAATATGTATTTTATTAAGAGCCGTACTGACCTGATAAATATTTGATAAAAAAATATTTTTACTTTATTTTATAAAAACATACATTTAACCAAACCACTTTGTGACAACATTACTTGCATATCAGAATCGTCACTAATTGATAGTATATATAATATATACATATTAGATAAAACATTATAATTGAGAATTAATAACTATATTTTGATTAAAAACATTCTGTAATCCCAATAACTTGAGGTACACCATGAAAAGATGATTTCTGTGTCTTGAAACTATTTCCAATTCAACAGAGAGCTAGTCCTTGAACCGTTGACCACCAGCTATCAAACAACGATCGAATTTGACTTGATTTGAGCTTGATGAGATGGAGGGACACCAGTAGAAATTTTGGACAGTAAGCATAGAGGAGGATGCAGCAAAAGATACTAATCAAATTAGATTAGAGATGCTTATATACTGGATGGAAAGGAGAAAATAGTGAATCTCATCTCATACTAGTTCTCCTTCGATCTGAGCCATCCAAAATCAAGCCTTTCCAACCATATTTTGAGCTGCCGTATGTCTGTGTTGCTATCAAAATTTCACCCACCATGATGGGCCTAAAACCCATTTAAGCCCAAGGAAAAATATTATGTAATAATATCCAATTTAATCGCTTATCGATATCGTATATCGATTGATACATTTATAATTATTATAAATATATTTAATAATATTTATTCCTCAAATCATAATTAAAGTTTTTTAATTAATATTTCATAAACATTAATTAATTTAATTAATCTACTACAACTATAAATTAATTAAATCGTTTGGTCAAAGGAGAATTCATTGTTTTGGTTATGTGACTCGTTAGGTGTAAATTTGGTCAGCGATTAATATCGAACTATTAGAATATTAATGTTCACACGTCACTTAGCAGGTGATGTGACATTTTAGCCAAATTTATCACTTACTTGATTTCTGTAAAATCTAATTTTACTTTGTTACGCATTACCAGTTGTGAATTTTACTTTATTTGGACCATTTTGGACTTGTGGAATTTGGTAATAGTCAAAATTCCAATATCCTCCATATTCAACTCTATAGTCCAAACACAAAGTTCTTGGTTCAATAATAAATAGTAACCGAACTACTCTGGCCTAAGATTTTGATTTGGGTTTACTTGAGTTGACCGTGATACTAACCCCATATAACCAAGGAGATAAATCCTCTCTTTAATAGTGCTTCACTTCCAATACTTCCACTCGACCCAACTATAATCATTCGATGGATGTCGTGCCGTGATTCGACTACAATCAACATGAAGCTTTTATATTGAAGATCCACTGTATTCTCAAGTCTAGAGAACAGTGTAAATCAGTCACATCGATATTTTCTATTTGAACTTAGTTATATTAACCAATAGAAAACTTTCCAGTGAGTTATTCCATAGTTTCCAATAACTACCGGTACGTAACACTTAGGTGCCTCCAACGGTCATGAGTAATACACTGCCCAATATTTAGGGAGTATTACATACTCTAGTCTCAACTGGTACATCGATATCATGTCTTGATGCATCTTGACTAGGAACATTTAAAATGATGTGTCTTTTAATATAGTGATACACTATTCATGATTACAACTATTTGTAATCACTATCACAAACACACCATTTATGGATTTTCTGTTAAATATATTTTAATTAAACATTTAATTACTTATAACTCATTATAAAAAATATATAATAGAAAGAAAAACATCTTTATTACGAACAAAAAATCGAATACAGAGTTAATTAACATACAATAAATTACAAAATTGACCCTAGGGCATACCCCTAACTTTATCAATATCCCACCTACACATGCGGCCAATCTTGGAATCTCAATCTCATCCCTTCAATCAGCTTATTGAGAGCCGACCGAGCTAGACCCTTAGTGAATGGACTATGTTGCCTTTGGTATCTACCTTTTATATCACAGCTTCTTTCTTCTCAACGAATTCTTTAATCAGGTGGAACTTTCTAAGAATGTGCCATGATTTCTTGTGTAGTCTAGGCTACTTTACGATTTGCATTACCGCATTGTTTTCACTATGCAATGCTATAGGATTCTCGATATTGGGAATCACTCCGAGCTTACTCAAAATCTTGCACGTCCAAACTACCTCTTTTTCTGCTTTATTAAAGGCGATGTACTCGGCCTCCATTGTGAAATCAGCAACTATTTCTTTCTTGGAAAGTTTCCAACTAACGGCTCCGCCGTTAAGTGTAAAGACATAGCCAGACACTGACTTACTATCATCTACATCACTTTTAAAGCAGAATATGTATACCCCTTCATAAGAAGGTATTGATTCATGTATATGAGGAACGAGTCCTTAGTATTTCTTAAACACTTAATTATACATTTTACAGCCGTCCAATGCTTTTCTCCAAGATTATACTGGTACCGGCTTATGCATCCTAATGCGTATGCCACATACGATCTAATACATAGCATAGCATACATTGTGGATCTTATGGCAAAAGCATGGGGGATCTTCTTCGTACGCTCTTTCTCCTCATTGGTACGAGGAGCGTCCTTCTAAGAAAGGACGATTCCAGACTGTGTTGGAATGTTTCCAGGCTTGGAATTCTCCATACTAAACCTTTTCAGTATAGTATCTATGTACAAGGATTGAGACAATTCCAACAGCTTCTTAGATCTATCTCTATAGATCTTTATACCAAGTATATAGGCTACATCTCCCAGATCCTCTATGGAGAAGTTCCTAGAGAACAAATCTTTTACTGATTGCAACAACGAAGTGTCAATGCCAATTAGTAAAAGATTATCGACATAGAGTGCTAAAAGTACAATAGCGTTGCCATGTTCCTTTTTGTATACACATGCTTCCTCTGTGTTTTAATAAAAATTAAACTATTTGATTACTTTATCAAAACACTTGTTCCAACTCCTTGAAGCTTGTTTAAGTCCATAAATGGACTTTAATAACTTGCAAGCCTTGCCCTTACTCTCACTAATCATAAAACCCTCGGGCTATGACATATAAAAAGTTTTTTCTAAATCACCATTTAGAAAGCCATTTTTACATTCATTTTTCATATTTCATAATCATAGAATGCAGCGATGGCTAGCATAATCCAAATGGAGTTAAGCATGGCTACGGGCAAAAAGGCTTCGTCATAATCAATCCTTGAATTCGATGAAATCCATTCACAACTAGCCTTGCCCTATAAGTCTTTACTTCCCCATCTACATTTAGCTTTTTCTTAAAAATCCAATTACAACCAATGGGTTTTATCCCTTCGAGTACGTCTAACAAAGTCCAAACTTTGTTTCCGTACATGTAATGCATCTCGGATTTCATTGCTTCAATCCAAAGTGCAGAGTCATTACTTTGTAGTGCTTGTTGGAAAGACAGACGGCGTCAACTAAGACACAGTCCTCTTTCTCACCATCCCTGAGACAACCATAGTACCTCTCTGATGCATGAGATTCCCTAATAGACCTTCTAGTAAGTTGCATGTTTTTGTGTACGGATGAACTTGGTTCTCCCACTGTTTCAATTTCAGTATTAGTTTCTTAGATATCATCCAAGTCTACGACTTCACCGGTAATTTCTTTTGACAAAAATTCCTTTTCTAAAAAGACATCATGTATAAAAACAATCACTTTTTGTTCCTCTATGTTGTAGAAAATATATCCCTAGAATTCTTGGGATATCCTACAAACTTACACAATGCTGATCTCGCCTCAAGCTTATTAGGGCCAATGTTCTTACCATGGGTCAGAAAACCCCACACCTTCAAATAATTTAAGCGTGGTTTCTGCCTATGCCATATCACATATGGTGTATTAGGCATAGATTTAGTGGGCAACAAGTTCAATATATGTGCCGTGGAGTACCTTCGCTTCGATTCGATACACTATTGTATTGCGAAGTACAGGGTGGAGTACCTTGAGAGAGAATCCCATTATCTTTTAAGTATTGTTGGAATTCCTGTCCAACATACTCAACTCCTCGATTTGATCAAAGAATTTTAATCTTACGGCATATTTTGTTCTATGTTTATATATTTGACAGATTTCTCATAGACATCGGATTTTTTCTTCATAAGGTACACATATCCTAGTCTCGAGAAATCATCACTGAAGTTAAGAAAATAAGACTATTATCTATGGTAATTTTAGGCATTGGGCCATATACATCACTATGTATTAACTCTAAGAGTTCATCAAATCTTTCATTGCTCCCACCGAAGGAGTGCTTGATCATTTTACCTTTGAGACACGAATGTCACGTGTCAAATGATTCAGAATCAATTGACGATAGAAAACCTTTGGTATTCAATTTGTGTAGTCATTTCTCACTAATATGACATACCCTATACTGCCAAAGATAATTGTCATTTACATTGTTAAACAAATTATTCATAGAACATACATAATTAATATTAATTACATAAATGCCATTTTCAAGAATACCACCGTAGACTTTATTTCCATCCAAACTAATATTCATAACATTATTTAAACAATGAAATATATATCTAGTCTCATACAATCTAGAAACAGAAATTATCTCATAGATAAAGTCTTGTATAAAATAGCAATTATTTAATACTAATCCACTAAGCAAACTAATGATAGTCACCTACTACCATTGCATCTTCCATAGAGCCATCAGCAACTTGGAGCCTCGTCTCTTCTTTTTCCACGCAATGCCAGTTCTTAAGCCCCTGTAACGAATTATATATATGAGTACCAGATCTAGTATCTAAAATCCAAGACATTTTACCGATTACAAAAAAAATTATGACATAAATGTCCCTGATGGAACCATAAAACCAGTCTACTTCTTTTCCTTAACGATCTTCAAGCAGTCAGGACAATTCCTTTTCCAATGACCTTTTTTTGTGGAAGTGGTGACATTTACCTTTGTCGTCGGTCGTCTTACTTTTTTTACCTTCTCTTTTCCGCTTCTTCGAACTCTTAGAAGATGGTGCACTACCCTTAACAGCAAGTACAACCCCTTGATCCTTAGATTGTGACTCGACCGATCGCAACATATTGAGGAGCTCCATAAGATCCACATTTAATTGGTTCATGTTATCATTCAGTGTGAATGGTTCATACTGAGGAGCAAGTGAACCAGGGATCAAATCTACTTGCAATTCATTACTTATTTGAACGTCCAATTGCAAAAGCCTATCAATATTGCCCTTCATCATTAGCACGTAATCTTCCACTTCCTATCGTTTAGTCATCTTGATATTGAATAGCTTCTTTGTAAGCTTGTACCTTGCAGAACATGACTGTTCGCCAAAAAGAGCCTTGAGATTATCGAATATCTTATGGACAATCATATTTTCGTATTGCCTCTGCATCGGTTTGTCTAACATAGGCAGCATGAAAATTTGGGCGATCTCTAGGTCTGGCACCCACTTTTCATATGCAAGTCATAGTCCGGGATTCGCATCATCAACATGTAGTTCTTTAGGTTCGCATGTAATAGTAGTCCAAAGGTGCCCATAAGTCAATGCTATTTTAATTGCTCTTAGGCAATCAGTATAGTTAGGTCCAATAAGCTTGTTGGTTTTAGAAAACAGTTTTGGAGTTGTCATTTTCTACAAGTTTATGTCTTGGAATTCTGACCTTGAGGAAAGCTCAACAAATCACACTCCCACATACAATGGATAACTCATTATCTATTGTATCATTTACAACTCTTATGTCGTGTTACTTTGTCCTAATTCGCCTTTACCTTGAGGAAAGCTCAACAATTAAAGTAGGATTATTCACTCGGACCTACCATTTCACGATGGCCTAAGTATAATGCACATACCTTGAGGAGAGCTCAACAAATATATGTAGTTATCTTACCTTATATATTCAATATATTAATAATACTACTCATAACATCCTTAGCTTGAGAAAAGCTCAACAACTAAAGAGTATTCAAGTAATCTATTAATATATAAATGGTAGAGGACAATATTATATTGAAGATTCATAATCTTCAATATATATAATATTGAGTGATGTCGACTTATAGAATAATATAATTCTTATGAATTACTGCCGTGATTCAAGTGTCGGACACATCGGAAATCATGGTATATGTATTTTTACATATTTATTTATTACTTAAGTCTATTTGGGTTTCTTTAATGTTCCACCTTTAGTTTATACATTCATATTATATAAGTTTTATTACTGTATAATTTTATATTTATATTACTTATATAATATTATTATGTATAACATTATAATAATTAAATCTTATTTAATTAACTTTAATTAATTAACATTTCAATTAATTACATATTAATATAACATTTATATTCAATAATTATTATATGATATAACTTTTATAGTATAACACATATATCATATACATGTATATATTATTTAATTAATTAACTTTTAATTAATTTATTTAATTAATTTATTTAATTAAACTATTTTAATTAAATTGTATTAATTTCAAAATTTACTTAATATACATACATATATGATTATGTCATTTCAAACATTTTAAAATAACATAACATATAACATAATATATAATAGGTGTATTCATTTATTAATTAACTTATTTAATTAATTTATTTTATTAATCTTATTAATAAAAAAATTTAATTTTCAAAATTAATTTGAATTATTTTTCAAATATTCTGAAAAACTTATTATACTATAACTTTTATAATACATGTATATTTTATTTTAAATTTAACTTTTAAATTTTAAAATTTTAAAATTTTCGAACAATTTTGAAAATTAGCTTGAGGCCCAATTCAAATTGGGCCTTTTCTATTAAGGGAGCCATTGGGCTCACATATCTGTTCGAGCCAGGCTGGTAAGTAGGTAGGGCAGAGTACTTGATTACCCAAACTCAATCCTAAACACCATCTTTCTAGACACCATACTATGTAGGCTGCAAGGTTAATAGTTAAGCCTAACATGACTAATTTAGACCACATAAGTTATTGGGCTCTGATACTATTGTTGGAATTATGCTAACACACCACGAAAGTTATGGGTGAATTTCAATTTTTTTACCCTACTAGATCTTTATTAGACCTATGAAGTCTAGTTTATTTAGAACATTTCTAAATTTTATTTAAATAAAATCTTTATTTTATTTAAATTTATAAATTATATATATTTAATTTAATTTAATTTATATCTTGATATGTATGTATGTATGTATGTATCATGTACACATATATATGTGTGTGTATGGTAACATATCAATACGTGCAAAGTATAACATGCCATTGTATAGATGTTGGGATTTACATTGCAATGGACATATTAGCTCATCCACTATGTAAATATATATTGTTCAAATATTTGTATGTATGTATATGTTATTATTTATATATAAATATTATATATATATATATATATGAAATCACAGCCCCTTATTTAGCATCATCACTTAGCCCTCTAATATCAACCACATGTTTATATTTAAATAATTGGCCCATGTGACAAGTGAGAGAATGGTAAATTATTTAAATACAAAAATGTGGTTGATATCAAAGGGCCTGTGATGGTGTTAAATAAGGGGGGTGTGGATCCTTGTTCTTTATATATATATATATATAAGTTTTATTCAAATAATGCTATATAGTGTATAAGTATATATATAATTATGTGAATAAAATATTAATATAATATATAAATATTATATAATAGATTTATTTAAATATAAACAATTTATTTATAAATATTAATTTTTTTATAAAACTATAAGTAATAAATATATATACATATAAGAAACTTTATATATATATATATATATTAAATATATGCACACATACTAATATATGCATAATATAATATAAATATTATATATATATATTAATAAAATACTAAAAATAGTTTAGGTAAATATGAAATACCAGGTGTTGTGCATAACTTGGTAAATAATTTAACTTTTTTAATTTTAAATTACTTTTAATTAAATATCCATTTGAAAATTAATAAAAAATTAAATAAAAATTAATTTCAAAGCTTGATTTCAAATTTTAAATTTCCAGTAAATTTTAATGATATTCCATGCTTTGAAAAAAATTTCCATAATTTTTTGATCTAAAAATAATTCTAAAATCATTTTTCTATTTTCAACCAAAATTAGATAATTAATTTAAATATAAAAAATGTTTTTTTAATTTTTAGCTGGAAGCTTCTTTACTACTTTTATAATTTTATAAAAAATAAATATAATTTTCATAACATATTTTAATTAATATAATTTATTTATGTAATAAATTGATTTAAATAATTTTAAAATATTTGTAAAAAAATAATTTTCGCTGCTAAAAATTATTCTTTCTTTAATTCTTCACATATGAAATTATATGACTATTTTTTATTAAAGTATGATAAAGTAATTACTTATACATTTATGTAATTAAATGATATATGTTAATTTAATAAAATATAAAAATATATATTTTATTAAGAGCCTTACTGGCCTGATGTATATTTGATAAAAAAATTAATTTTATATAAACATGCATATAACCAAACCTCTTTATAACAACATTACTTGCATATAGAATCGTCACCTAACTAATAGTATATATAATATTTGCATATATAATAAAACATTATAATTGAGAATTAATAATTATATTTTGATTAAAAACATACCTTAATCCCAATACCTTGAAGAACACTTTGAAAAGATGATTTCTATCTCTTGAACCTGTTTCCTCTTCATCAAAGAGCTAGTCCTTGAGCTGTTGACCACCAGCTATCGGATAACGATCGAATTTAACTTGATTTGTGCCTGATGAGATGGAGGGATACCAGTAGGAATTTCAGCCTGCAAGCATAGAGGAGGATGCAACGAAAGATCCTAATCAAGTTAGAGATGCTTGTATAGTGGATAGAAAGGAGAAAAGAGTGGATCTCATTTCATACTAATTCTCCTTCCATCCGAGCCATCCAAAATCAATCTTTTCCAACCATATTTTGAGATGCCCTATGCCCATTTTGCTACTGAAATTTCACTCACCATGGTGAGCCTAAAACCCATTTAAGCCCAAGAAGAAAATATTATGTAATTAAATCCAATTTAATCGCTTATCGTATATCAGTTGATATATTTATAACTATTATAAATATATTTAATAATATTTATTCCTCAAATCATAATCAAAATTTTATAACTAATATTTCATAAAGATTAATTAATTTAATTAATCTATAATGATTATAAATTAATTAAATCGTTTAGTCAAAGGAGAATTCGTTTTTCGGTTGTGTGACTCGTCCGGTGTAAATTTGGTCAGCGATTAATATCAAACTTTCGAATATTAATGTTCGCAAGTCACTTAGCAGGTGGTGTGATATTTTGGCCAAATTTATCGCTCACTTGGTTTCAATAAAATCCAATTTTACTTTCTTAAGCGTTACCCAGTTGTGGCTTTTATTTACACTAATTATCTTCATTAAAACTATATCACTTTGGACTTATGTAATTTGGTAATGGTCGATTCCAATATCGTCCATATTCAACTCTATAGTCCAACCATAAAGTTTTTGGTTCAATAATAACAATTATTATTAACCGAACAATTCTAACAAGAGATTTTGACTTTGGGTTGACTTGAGTTGGCCGTGTTACTAACTTTATATAATTGAGGAGACGAATCATCACTTGAATAGTGTTTCACTTCCAGTACTTCCACTCGACTCAACTATATATAGTCACTCGATGGACACCGTGCCGTAATTTGATTACAATCAAATCGAAGCTTTTATATTGAAAATCCACAGTATTCTCAAGTCAAGAGAACTTTGTAAATCAGTCATATCAGTATTTTCTATTTGACCTTAGTTATATTAACCAACAGAAAACTATTGAGTGAGTCGTTCTATAGTTTTCCAATAACTATTAGTACGTAATCACTAGGTGCCTCTAGCGGTCATGAGTAATACACTGCCCAACGTTTGGAGAGCGTTACGTACTATAGTCTCAATGGATACATCGATATCCAGTCTCGATGCATATTGATTAGAAACATTAAAATGATATGTCTTATAATATTGTGATACAATATTCATGATTACAACTATTTGTAATTACTATCACAAACACACCATTTATGGATTTTCTGTTAAATATATTTTAATTAAGCATTTAATTATTCATAACACATTACAACAAATATATAACAGAAAGAAAAATACCTTTATTATGAACGAGAATTGATTACAGAGTTAACTAATTTACAATAAATTACAGAATTGCCCCTCTAATCTATCAATTTACAAATGTACATACATGTACACATACTAACATGTTCACACAAAGTGAAAAGGACAACACATGTTATCAAATGGCAAATTTTATAAACATGACCACCATCATCATTTATCCAATACAGAAGACTCTTGTTTAAGTGTAGTCCGAGCTAAGTAAGTTTTAAGGGGTTTACCCCATTAGTGGAGAGCTTATTTATAAAACTTGATCAATAAATCAAATACCCATAAAAAACTAAATTGAGGGATGGATGAATAAAGCTCACAATGAGCTTATACTTTTAAACAAGGTTATAAAAATCACTTGGTTGATGCTAATTTGCAGTTATGGACTTGAGATTAATAGTTTATGCGGGGATTAATCAAGGATTAATCGGATATGTGTTTTTGATAAACTTATGTATTTCAATTAGAATTTTAGTATTTTTAATGTTAATTGATTCAATTGGAAACCTGGTGGTTTGAACGAGTATAAGAGTAACTAAGGAGGTAATAACGTGTAAAACTAGTACTAGTTTTACATAGGTGTTTATATGAAGATTCAAACCTCAACTAATGTCTAAACAGTTTCTATGTATCTAATTAAATGCTTAGATGAGATGATAAATCTTGCATGGACATGCCAAAACGAATGGTCACACAATAAGTCCCGCTAACATCCAGACAGATGTCTTAAAGAACTTTTACAGCAGAGCATTTACTCCAAATTGCGTTATCTTGTATAAAATCTATATTTCTTATAGCTAAACAAATTTTTGTTTTAAATGTTGGGTTTTCTATTTTTTTTTCCTTTTGTTTTGGGTAAGTCATATTGTTTGAGGTATAGGAAAAACAACATTGGATACGCCCCTTGATTAAAACTTTCCAAGTGCTCTGTCCGATTAAAAAGGTAACATATTAAAAATAAATATGGTTGCATGAACCAAGCCACCTATACATAAAGTCTGAATAGATTTTAGGAAAAGTCCATGGATTTACTATTAATACACAACTCACGGTGCTCCTGGGAAATAACCACAAAAGAACTTACCATATTTAGACCCAAAGTCCCCATCTATATATTCTATGTTTTCCTCATCTATATATTCTACGTTTCTCTTCCAAGCTTCTCCTAAATCTTTCTTTCCTTCCTTTTTTCTTGCCATTACCATTCCTTCAAAAAGGTATGCGTGCTTACTTTTTTTCTTTTCTTTTAATTTCATTTTCGTCGCCAACATTTTGTTTGATGAATTTCTTCTGATTTGTTCAGTTTCATTTTCCTCGTTAAGATCGTTAATTTCATAATCCTTAGAGTAGAAGTATGATATGATACATACAAATCGATCTCCCTAAATTTTGGCCTGTGGGTAACCCTAAGTTTTATACTACTTCCATGCGTTATCGGGCTGAGTACCGCATTAGCATACGATTTTTTTTAAGTTCCGATTTGGATAGTTTTATTAATTTAAATTTTTAGCACAGTTGCATGTTTAACGGTGATCCAGATTGATTATTGAGAAGCAAAAAAAAAGTGATTTTTGTTCTCAATGGATCAAATTTATTTTATATGTAACTGATGTAGTCTATTGAAAATAAAAGGTAAATAACACCTAGATTAATGGAAGTTGAACCAAAATTACTGAATTTGTCATCGTTTATTGCATCGAAAAGAGTAAGAGTAAGGGTTTCAGTTACACGTAGAAGGCACATACTCCTCAAATTTTGCAACTTAGTGCTAATATATTGATAAACTTCTATGTCATAATTTTTGTAAACATTTGCAAATAGGTAATTAATCCGAGATGAGTTTGTTCCCACTGTTTATGAAAGATAATGAATAGCAAAGAAAACAAAGAAAGGAAAGCACTGGGAATTTTTCTTGATTTTTTATCTATATTATTCCAGTCAAATTCAATTCAATTCAAATCACAATAATTCATGTGGAAGTACATGCAGTGCATGTTAACCTCCGAATTTCAACCCTGTGAATTTCATCACAGGTCAATGGAGTTGTAAACAAAGTCAACACAAATATTGACTTAATCTAAACCTTCTTCTTGATATATTCTTTGCCAATCATCAACCCTTGTGAATTTCATTACTCAAGTTAAGTAACTCTAATATTTATACCTGCTTTGAAGGGATTTGATGAAATTGTATGATAGAATGATACAGCCAGATAATTTGAACAATAAACAATAGGAATATTGTATGGATTCTTTTTTATCCATATGTTTTGACTTTTGCAGTATTAGGTCAATCTTGCTTATCAGGAATTCCATTTTGAATACAAGAACCAATTACTAAGGACAGATGTTTATCAAAATTGCATATGATCACCCTCAGCGGCGGATCTAGGTATAGGCCAGACCAGGTCAATGCCCCACGTCAATTTTTTATTTTCCTATTGTAAGAAGTCACTTTAGCAATTTAGGCCATACCTCAAAATAATAATTTGCCATATCTCAACTAGTATTGACCAATTTTTAATTTGTAGTTCTTATTGCTCTTGAATGTTTATATTTTATACAATGAAAAGTATGCCATATGTGAAGCGGTGCAGCCAAATCCCCGCTATGGCGTATAATGCTCTTCAACCGCTAGGCTTTTTCAATATAGTCATATTAAACAGTAGATCTGTCATAATCTCCGCTATTTTCCACTACAGCATCTAAATCAAAGCTCTTTAGCATCCGCTTCGGCAGCATTAATATAAAAAGATTGATTTGACTGGTTTTCTTTTAAACCAAATCTAAAAAGTCAAAGTATAGACCTAATTTTAAGGCATAAATGCTTGATATAAGTTAATATCTATTGTAGTTATCAAACCTGTACTGCATAAATCATGATATTCTTCGGTTTTTTTATATAAGATTAAACAATATATTTTTCCTTGCACAAATGATGTGAGAATAAAAATGAATTAACTTTAAATATTTGATTTTATATTTAATGAAGTTTTTTGCATCTCCACTATTTTCCGTTATATCTCCGCTTTATTCTCACTGTAACTTTTTATACCCTTACCGTTATGGAACCACTAAGTGCTTAACTGTGCAGATGTGAAGATATGGGCTGGCTTGGCCACTGATCACCACATAGGAAATTTGTGTGATGGATTAGTATTACAAATTGTTGAATCATGATTTTTATACACACACATACAAATTGTTGAATCATGATTTATATATGTTAAACCCATCTGCTATTAGAATGCAAGGAAAATATCTGTTACTATGCAGTGTAAAAGACTTTATATATGATTAAATTGCCTTTTATTCTGAATTTATCAACTCCTCTGAACTGTCATATGTACAGCAAGGATGCGCCACATAGAAATGAAGTATGTAGAGGACAAGAGGCGCCGAAAAGAAATATACAAGAAAAGGACCAAAAGTTTAAAGAAGGCAACCTATGAACTCTCACAACTCTGCGATATTCCAGCCTTAATGATTTGCTTTGGCCAAGAAGGAGATGTCATTACCTGGCCTGAAAGTAATCATGAGATCGATCAAATTGCTGAAAAGTTCAGCAGGTGCACTCTTTTTCCAAGAAGAAGCCACCATACTCTCTATAACTATCACAACAAAGACAGGATGACAGAGCTCATTGAAGCAACAAAAGTAAATGCAAGAGAACTGCCACCTGAAAAAGTAAGCGAGTTAAGACAGTCTTTGCAGTCAAAACTGAAGGAAATTCGCGAAAGGAGTAGAATTCTTACTCCACAATCTAATCTAGATCAAGTTAGCATTGATAATATCGTTGAGGAATCAATCACTGAAGTAGAAACAGTGAACGTTTCAGATAACAGCCAATGTAGTAATCAGCCATGCAGTGTTGATTTAAATGTGCTTGCACCTGAGGAAAACAAGCATAATGAAGAAAACAAGCATAAAGAAAATGGAGGCCCTGCTTTGGCAATAGGAAGCATGGAGCAAGATGAAAATGAGCTTGTAAGAAAGAGGCGCTATTCTCTAGCAATGGAAGCATTTAACTGGCATAAGGCTTCAATGAACTACTGGGCATCTCAGTTATTGAAGTATCATAATTCAGATTCGAGTAATCTGAATCTTTCTTTGAGGCTTGCACCGCCTTCTACTGATTCTGTACCATCACTTACTCATTTGGTACCACCACCTCCTCTTGCAAGTGTTTTAACATCACCTCCTCCTATAAATTTTATACCATCGCCGCCTTCTGTACACTTTACACCACTGGTTTCCTCTGCAAATAATCATAATGGAGGTACACCAATACCATTTTTGCATATGTTGATGCCGCATGGAATACAATATGAGAACCCCGACCCAGCAAATGGAAGTGGTTAATTATAAGCTATAGATGGTCCATATTTATTTTCAAACTTTTTATACAAGTTAAGAAAAATATAGTATATTTTCCCAAAGGTTGTATGTTAGTTGAACTTAGACCATGATTTTCTTTATTAGAGTCAATATGTTTTTGAATTATGTTGGTCATTGTCATTCCATTTAATGATAAAACAAGGTTTTTGATATATGAGTAACTAGATTGATGCTTTCTTATTTAATGTGGTAAGTACATAGACCGATTCGTGTTCTTTGAAGGATTCTAATCAATGAATATGGAGATGATCTCGATCTTAGTATGGATTTTCCTGAACTCTTTCTTGGATGAGTTCCCATCCTTCTTTTTATGTCATAATATAATGGGTAGGGTCGTCTTGCATAAGGAAATATGAATGACGGTTTGGAATTAGAATAATTTCATATCGTTAAATTTTGATGGAGATGTGTTCTATAAATATAAGTTGGTAGACATCTAACATTGAGGATTCTTTTTGTTACAATAACTATTTGTCAATTCATAATCACGTACATTACTTTATCTTTGTTACTTGCTTTTTTTTTAGTATGGTATGCTTTGATATATGTTTTCACGTGCTTCATAAGTTAAGTATGGTATCTTCTTAGGCTTTGAAACAATTGATCCAGGGTACCAACCCTATTTGTCAACAATTTATTTGAATCTTCTTAATATGAATTTTGTGTACCGGTTGTTTCGAGTGAATATTAAAATCTGAAAATGTTTGAATAGATGAGGAAATGCTAATAAACTTTTGTAAAATTTGAATATGTCCAAGCGCCTATTTGTTTCTTAAGTGAAAAAAGAAAAATAAAATGGAACCAATGTAGTTGCTAAACACTTCAAATTACGAAGTAAATTATTAATTAATCTTTTTACTTATAAGCTAGTGCCAAACATTCTTAACTACTTTTATGAGTATGATGCACTGTTGTTATATCATTTGTGGACAAAACACTTCACATGGTGATGCATTCTATGAGTATCAGTTGTTTCCATGCCAATTCAATGAACTACGACCTTTTGGTTCAATTGGGTATAAAAATTACGTTTATTTCTTTTCATTTGTTCGATTCTAGTGAAGGGGATTGAATTAAAATTGGATGTTTTTGAAGACGTTAAAAGTATACCAAGGCTTTGTATGTATATGTATTAATATGTAGCATAATAATTAAATTTTTAGAACATAAATTGTTATATATGAGTATGACACATGAATTCCACATGCTTATCGTAAAATCAATTTTGTTTGTAAAAAATAAAATATGATTTATCATGTAACTTTTCAATGAATATAAATTAACTAGAAGAAATGAGAAGAGAATGAAAAATTATACGGTTAAAATAGAATCTAAAACATATCTTTTAGCATGATTCCGTCTTGAAAAATAATGTGTTAAGGACAATTTAGATAATGATGATAAAGTTCAGCATTTTTCCAGTATTTGCTTTATATTATAGTCATTGATGTTTCAGAACAGTGATCATCATTTATCGAATTTGGTGCATAAATATGACATTATTAAAACTAAGTTTTGTATCATATTTAATCCAATTTGATTTTCAATCCATATTTAAATAAAATTAGATGAAAATATCGTCTTTATTATGAATTTTGAATATATGTAGTACATATGTGTGTGCATGTACATACATATGAACGTATGTACATACATATGTTTGTATGTATGTACGTATGTATAGAAGAGAAGTAAAGATCATAAATACAGAGAATTTTATTTTATAAAATAAATCAGATCTTAAAATTATATTTTTTTATATAGTGAGCCTAACTTAGAAAATGGATTTTAGAAATTGAAAAAAATATCAATTTTATTTTTTTATTAATATAGAATTTTCTCGGCAAGGATTTCGAAACTACTAAACAGATATTTTCTGAATTAATTTTGATTCTTTTTGTTCATCTTTAGAGTAATTCAAAATAAAGACAACAACATTTAGAAATACACTTGAAGCTACTTCGTATTAGAAAGCCATCATAAGGATTATGGAGTTGAATTATTTTGAATTGGATATGGTCTATTTTTTATCCATTACATTAGAATGTCCTCATATGGATAGTGGGTTTGAATTAACTTTGAATTGGATAGGATTTGTTCTTTAATCTGTTGTATAATATTACTAGGATTGAATCGATTTATACCACAAATTCAAACACAATTTCTCAAAAATTAAACACAAAAATCTAACCAATGCAAGGAAGAGAAACAAATATGATAATTTTTTTCTATACAATGTGAATCCAAGTAAAATTAAAAAGAAAACATCGTGGTGCTCAAATATGAATAATTAATCACAATCATAAACCAAGCATGGTAAACCAAAAATAAAGTTAACGTGGTTCCACAATCAAAGTAATAATGTAATATCACTTTGGAAAAGAGACAAGGAATTTGCTTCTCCATGTATGTTGAAAATGTAATAATGTAGGATCATGGTGATCATTTTTCAAATATTTGCTCAAACTATATTAGGAAATTTAAGTAATAATGTAAAGCTTCCTCGTTTTTCATGTATATTCTTTATATACTAGTTCTTGAAATTTCAAAATAGCGATCATCAAAATTAGCGCAAAGATATGAAATTATTCAAACAAAAATTGTATTATATTTAAGGCAATTTAAATTTTGAACAATATTTAAATAAAATTACATTTCAAAAAACTTATTATTATATATATATATATATAAGAAAATTAAAGAATAATATGCATGAAACTTAAATTATAAAAATCTTAGAGTCATACTTCTTTATATACATGTATAAAAATGGACCAAACATTTGGAAATGGATTTGAAAATTGGAAAAAAAGTCAATTTTCTTTTTTTGTAAATATAAAATTTATATTCCTCTTAAATGAGTTTGAAACTATTAAAACAAACGTTTTCTAAATTAAATTTTGATTCATTTTATTCATCTATTTTAGAGTAAATCAAAATAAAGACAATAACATTTAGAAGTGCACTTAGAACTGCTTTGCATTAGAAAGCCTTCATATGGATATTGTAGTTGAATTAAATTTGAATTGGATATGGTTTGTTCTTTTATCCATTATACCAGAGTGTCTAATATGGACCATGGGGTTGAATTAATTCTAAATTGGGTATGGTTTGTTCTTTTATCCTTATATTATTATATCTGCACTATTTTACACAACTAATTAACACAATTTCACGAAAACTAAGCACAAATATTTGTTCAATGTAAGCAAAGGGAAACAAACAACATAATTTAAATCTTTTCCATACAATTTGAACTACATCACGATACTCAAATATTAACAATTAATCACAATGTCAAATCAAGCACGATAGACCAATAGTAGAAATTATAATGGTTCCATAATTATGATCACTTCGGAAAAGAGATGATGGATTCGTTAATCCATGTATTTTGAAGATGTAATAATGTATGTTATATTACTCAAACACAACTAGATAGATGCTTTCATATTTAATGTGGTATCTATGTAGATTGATTTGTGTATTTTAAAGGATTAACACCAATGAATATGGAGACAATCTAAATCTTAGTGTAGATCTTAGTGGACTCTTTTTTGGAAGATCTCCTATTTCCATTTTTATATCATGATATCATGAACATTATTTTATTTTTCTTATGTGCTTTTTTGGTATGGTACATTGAGATATGTGTTTTTTGCTTATAAAGAATGGTATCTAATTAGGCTTTGAACGACTGATCTAGAGCACCAACCCTATTTGTCAACAATGTATTTTGATTCTCCTTAAGATGAATTTTGCACACAAGTATGAGTGAATATTAAAATCTAAAAATGTTTGAGTAGATAAGGAAATTCTAATAAAATTCAGTTTTAAAATATATAATATGTTAAAAGCGAGTATTATGTTCTTAAGTAAAAAAAGAAAGTAAAATGGAAAAATGAAATTGTTGTCAAACACTTCAAGTTACAAACTAAACTATTAGCTAATTTTGTTACTTATAAGCTAGTGCCAAACATCGCTAAATAACACTGGAATAGGAATACTAATTTTATGAGTATGATGCACTATTATTATATCATTTATGGAAAAAACACTTCATAGTATGATGCATTCGATGAGTATTATTCGTCTCTAAGGCAGTTCAGTTAACCACTACCTTTTCATTTCGATTGGTTATGATAAATTATGCTTAGCTTTTTTGTTTTGTTCATTCCATTGTAGTGAATGAAGTTGAAATTGAATGTTTTTGAAGATGTTTAAGGTAAACCACTTCTTTTGTTGTTATATATAACGATCTTCCTTTCTTACACCTAAAGATGACACTTAATACATCCTCGGTATTCGTGTGCTGATTATTTAAGTGTCTGAAAGACAGGTCATTTAGGGTGAAGAAAGAAAAAGATAGAGTAGAATCTCACATCGTGATGAGAAATATATAATATACACGGGATCTTTACAAGAAGAAATCTTTTTTATTATACACAACATCAGGGAACATTAACCTATTATCAGCCTGGACAGTTATAACAGCATATCCTTACAATTGCTGATAAATACAGACAAAAATCAAAGCAAAAAAAAACATCAGAAGAATATAAGATACATGAATACGTCTTGGAGAATCCAGCTTGTCTCCAGCAAGCTTCAAATGATCCAGCTAAATCTAAAAAATATGCTTAGGCTGACCCGAGCATTATAAGAAAATAACGCCCCGGTCAGTCTGGTAAAACAACATGAGTAAAACTAGAATCAAAACATATGGATTTCAACATTTGAAAACCTTTTCAAAATAAAAGGTATCTCGTAGGACCATGCTGCACATAAACACGAACAAGTTTTTACCTTACGATAACCAAACCATTTTTATTATAAAATCCAGTGATATTATAATAATGTCTTTGAGTTTTAGATATCAATTATCAAGTAGCTGTGATGTGTGTACATCACAACAATAATAGGTATACAATCAAAAACCGAAGGCGCCTATTGGAGAATGCATTCTAACAATGGCAAGGTAAGGGACTACCTTCCGAAAATGGTACACCTCTAGATAAAATGTACCTGAGGATGAAAACCTTTCGACCTCTGCCAATACAGAACTGGCCTACCCCTTACTGGATATTACCGAATATGTCATCACCCCGGTTGTTCCCAACCTTTATAGAGGCTCTCATACACAACCAAATCCATAATATGATAATCTAGAAAGGTATTGACACACCCTTATGGGAGCGACCCACATAGCCCTGCTCCATCTACCATATTTAGCCATTTTTGGGGTGTGAGGTTTGTGAGGTAACGGTTTACCTTCCTTTAGCAATTCCCACTTGGAATGCTAACACTGCCCTCCAGGCAGAAATGCAATGCCATCATTCATTCATACAAGATCGTTCTGGGTTTGAACGAAACTGAAGGCAATACCTCTACTACATCCATTTTGGAATCACCCTCAGGATTAGTAGCAAGTAGCCTTTGCACTTCAAAGAACTCCATCCTCAAAACATCATCAAGATCTCTACCATTCGAATGCTCATGTTGGTTTAAAGTGGTTTTCGAATAACATGTCCAATCTCGATCTCTCCGAACCAACAACCGATAATTTTCTATTGACTCATCCGGTTCTTTCAGAAGTAAGCAGGCTATACCATAGTCCCAAAGAGATATCTAATATATCCCTTCAAGCTAGAGATGTTTTACTTGAATGAGTTCTTCCCGAGGGAACTCAAACCGTATGAACACGCGAAGCATTTATTTACTTTCAAAGTCGAAACAGACCAAGATTTGATAGTCAGTTATTTTATTATCAAATAAATAAACAACAAAAATTTGAAGATTTAACTACCCATAGCAACCACTAAGCCTCAAAATAAATCTTTCATTCATTTAAATCATTTTTGAAAATATTTATCATAATATTCATATACTTATCTTACTAGCATATGCATATTCACAAAACATTGTGAAAGATTTTTTACTTCAAAATCATATTAAAAAGATCAAACAAAAGTTATTTAAAAAGAAACGAAGATAAGGAAAAAATCAACATTATTCCCTCGGTGTTAAGCATGGAACAAACGTCCACACCGCCAAAATTAAGAAGGCCAATTTAGGGAGATCCAGTCTCAATTTCTTTTATAAATTTTTTCAATAAATCCTTTTATTAAATCTCTTTCATTTATGAAAACCTCCTTTACTAAAACTCCAAACCCATTTATAAAACTTCTTTATAAATCTCCAAGTTTATTTATAAAACCCCTTTATGAATATCCAAAACCATTTATAAAACTTCTTTCCAAATTTGAAAATCTGTTTTCAATCTATAAACAAATTTCATAAATTTTCTTATTTAAAATGAAACTCCTTTAATAAATCTTAATCAATAATGTTCCTTTGATAAACAATCAATTATTTAAAATACCTTTAAATAACAAGTTGTTATAAATTAAACTAACTTCAACACTTTAAATAAAATAGTTAGCGAACTATCTTTAAAATATCGTATTAAATTGGTGATAAACCTTAAACATTTTAATTAAATAATAACTTTACTTTAAACCATAATAATTATCTTTAAATCCATATTCAAAAATAAATACGATTAAAAGAATGATTACTAAAATTTAGAAGAGGTTTAACAACCATAATGGTTTGTTCAATTTTAGTTAAACTTTTTAAGTTATAACAGGTTTATTTACATAACAAGCAGATATGTAAAAGGGATCAATAGACAACAATCAATCAATACAAAGGAAATGTCCAAGTCATTATAATAGCAGACGGGGATTTAATATGCTAAACATATGTCCAAATTATTATAATAGCAGAATGGTGTTTTTTCTGCTAAACCGATGTCATTTAGTTTCATAATCATTTGAAGTTACTTAAGGGTAATCGACAAAGAAATCCCTTGGTTTGAAATATTTTTGCAAAAGAAACTTCTTATAACAAAACCAATCCTTGGAAATAAAGCGGCTTTAAAAATAAAAACATTTATTAACTAATCTAAAACAAATTAAAACTTTATTATTTAATTTAAAATTAAATTAAACCATTATTTAATAATAAATCTTAATTAAATTTAACCTAGTCAATAATTAATTAATAATTAAACCCATTTTTAATAAATAAATAATTAATAATTAATCTTTAATAAACTATTAATAATTCATCCTAGATAATTTAAATAATAATTAACTTTTAATTAATTAACTAATTATACTTAATTTACTTGATTAACACTTAAGCACTAATTACATTTGTTAACTAATGGGTACTAATGATATAATCGTGTATTCATGTCATAACATACATAATCATATCACAACCACATCACAAATATATATATATGCATGCCATAACCAGTGTCGGCCCTAGCGTATCGGTTGCCCTAGACCAAATTGTAAGAAAAATGAAGCAGGAAAAAATTAAAAAAAATTAACAACCAATGCTAGGAAATGAACCTAGGTGGTGAAGAGCATAGGTATGGGCTTGGACCGCTGCACTACACATGATTCCTGTAATATAATGCACTGCTACATAACTAATTCAATTTGTATGAAAGCATCTGGAACATTTTGTTGCCCCTTTAGCTATCTCCGGCGGTGTTGCCTTAGGCAAAGGTCTCACTTGCCTTGCCTTTGGGCTGGGCCTGGCCATAACCAACATATACAAGCAAAGATTATAACTTGTAAACTAACTAGACTTTTAACTTTGAAATTCAAATTTATACATCATCACATCCACGCTCTTATACATACATACAAATCAACATTTGTTTTCACCCAATAAGCATCACATTTAACAACCAAGTCAAGCAAATTATAAGTTTTAAAAACATGGTTAGAGGCGAGAACTTTAATCACCAAAAGTTGACCAAATCAAGGTAACTTCTCCAAGAACTTGAATACGACCTATGTCTTTGCTTTGCCTTTGAAAAGATGAAGTTTTTGGTGGCTTAAGAATGCAAAAATGTTCAGCCTAAGTGGGAAGGAATGCACAGCCAGGATGGTGGAGGTGTGTATGGACTTGATTTGGCAAGGTGGAGTGTTAGAAAAGAAAGTCAAGGCTTTAAACAAGGATTTAAAAGTTTTAAAAGTGATAAAAGCTAGATTTTTAAATTTTAGAATTTTTTGAAATCATTAAAGAGTTCATGAAGCCTGGAAACAAGAATGTAAGTTTTTGAAATGGAGAATGAAATGATAAAAGGGCAGGAGGAATTTTGAAAATTGTTTTTATGTAACATGAAATAACTAAATTGCTAAATCATCCTTAAGTACATAACCTCCGCTCTAAGCTTGCCACCTCACCATCCTTGTCCCCCTCTCCATGCTTTCTCACACAAGCAACCTTGTCCCCTTCCTCTATTTTTTTTGCTCCAACATGCATTAATGCCTCATGTACTTAATGTTTTCCATAGTGTCATTTCACATTTGCTAATACCTTTTCACTTTTAATTATATATTTTGAATTTGTATTAAGGTCACATTTTGTTTCTTACTTAAGTGTGTGTGTGTATCATAATATATATCCTAAATTAGTTGTAAATTTATGTATATATGTATACAATAGTGTTACAATATTTCTGACAACTTTTATTCGACGAAAAGTCGAAAATTAGGAAAGCGATTTTCTGTCACATTTTCAATTTTTCTTCGAACTATATATGTTTTAAACAAATCTTGAAAACTATTTCGACATCACTATTTATTATTTAAAAGGATTTTATATGAGTTATAAAAATCCATTAATTAATTATTTAAAAATATATTAAAATTTCCATATTTAAAGTGATTAAATACCGTGTCATTACATTGCATGTGTGTGTATTAATTGGTGGCATAAAATAATTGAAATTTTCAAACATAAATTGTCGCACACTAGTAATCTTGCATGTGGACTTTGCACGCCTATGTAAAAAATTATTTTTATTTTCAAAAGAATAAAATATTATTGATCATGTAACTTTTGAAGGAGCATAAATTAACTAGAATTGTTAGGCTAGAAATTCATCCAACGCCATAAGAAAGTTGTATAGAGTATTAGGAAAGCAAAATAAATAAAGAAAAATATGCAAATATTGTATTGTCAAATCCATTATTGGATTTGGACAATTTCAATTTCCTCTAATCTTCCATTAATGTACATTTTAAACTGATTATAAATGACTTTTGAGAGAGGAGCATTCAGAAAAATTCCCTTTCTTAAGGAGTAGTATCCTATTTGTAGTAGTCTTTCAACCAACGAATGCTTGACATGTGGAAATTTAATGGCACAAATCTTTTCCTTAATGATGATGTGGCATGCTCTTGTGATGACATTTGTCATGTTAAAAATAATTTTCTTTCGAAAGTAATAGAAAACCATGCAATCCCATTGACATGGTCAAAGTGGACCAATAACTTCTTTACACGTAGCATTATGGGTTTTGATAGCTAAAACCATGCTCCTGATAACTTATATTCGTACTTTCGATAGCTCAAATTTGTACTTTCGATAGCATGCAACTTCATATTTCTAATTGCAGGTCTTCATATTTTTGATAGAATTTCCTCGTATTTCTAATAGCATGTCTTCATATCTTTGATATATTGCCTTCATATCTTCGATAACTTTCTACCTTCTTACTTTCAGTAGCCTCCCCATTATATTTTCGATTGCTTCACACTTCATACTTTCGATAATATTCACCTCATACTGTCTAGCCTTTACTCCATACTTTCGATAGTCTTCACTTCATAGTTTTGATAAAATCCACTTCATACTTCTAGTAGCATCCACCTCAAACTTTCGATAGTCTCCGCCTCACATTTTCGATAGCATTCACTTCATACTTTTGATAGCATCCACCTCATACTTTCGTTGACCTTCACCACATACTTGTAATAGCATCCACCTTATACTTTCAATACCCACCACTATGTACTATTGATAACATCCACCCATACACCAGTAGCATCCACCTTAAATTTTATATAGCTCTAATTCCTACTTTCGATAGTCTTTTCCTTATACTTTTGATAGCATCCACTCCATACTTCCGATAACCTCATCCTTGTACTTTCGTTAGCAACCACTTCATACTTTCAATAACTATTTCCTTCTTATTTTGCTTCTTATCATACCAAAATATCAACTCCCATTTTACCACCTAAAATAAAATTTGGTATAAAATTTTGCCTTGAAGGAGTTCTCTTATACTTTATTTTAAGCAAACTCTTTGTAATCCCATCAGCACAACTTAATGTTCTCTTCTTTACTCTCACTCTTTTGCAATACCAACTTCCTCTTTATTTCATCAGGTCCCATGTCAGCATATTTTCCCAATTTGTACGAACTTTATTAATTCAGTCAATAAGTAGCCATATGAAATAGCCCTTGACATTATTGGTACTGGTTACTGGTGTTGGATTGAGTGCATTGAGCAGAGGATGGTTGTGAGAAAATTTCAAAATTTTCTCCAATTAATTTAAAATACTTGATCTTATAGTGTGTTAACACTACTAAATTAGTGCACTAAATCATATTTATGCATTGAAAGGTATTTGAAATATTACAATTAGGTGTATTAATGCTAATATATTAGTGCACTAAATCGTATTTAATGCATTGAAAGATATTTGAAAGGTTACAGACATGTTTATGTTATTTTTAGTTTTCTAATTAACTATAAAATATAGTTAAATCTTTATGATGTATAGATATAAGTGTGGATGTTTACATGTATATGTGAGCATATAATGTGTAGGTAGGTGTACATATATAGTGTAACTTGTGCAACAAGACATCGTATGTGTGTCAGTATAAAATATACATAAATATATACAAATATACTGCTAGAACTTGCATTATATGAAAGTATGTATATAAACGGGTTCATATATATGTGTGTGTGTCTGTATATGTACACACACATATATGTATGTATGTATTTGTTAACATATTAATTATATAACAACACGTATACATACATGCATACATACATACATACATAGATATATATATAACATAATATATGTAGCTTAATAAATCTTTATAATTTTTCGATGTGTATATATTCACTAGTAACATATATATTAGTTTAATACATACTTAACAAATATACGCAAATGTAAATTACTAATTATATTAAATGTTAGTGTGTTTAAATTTCAAAATAATAATTTAACTAACTCAAAACTTACTACATTTAAAATTATAAGCATATATGTTAAAATGTATAATTAGATCCCAGATCATGTTTTTACTCTTATACTTTGCAATATGTTTAAAACATATATGTTAACCTATAATTAGATCTCAGCTCCTATTTTTACTCTTATGCTTTGCAGTTTAGTGTTAAATCAATTTTGACCTAATCGTTTATTTATTTATTTTTAGGTTGAACTAAAATCATGTAGCTCCAAGAGATGAATTACCTAGCTTTGTACCGCTCATCAACACGTCGAAATTGATTGTGTTTCCTCCTTAGAGATCTCCGCCTTCCTTGAAGTAAACTTACAGATTTTTTTTCTTGACTAGCAAACTCTATTGGAGTTCTTATTTTTAAGAGAGAGAGAGAGAAATGATTGTGGTGGCTAGGGTTTCATAAATAGATTATTATATATATGTAGTAGTAGGGTGCTCATTTAAATGGGCACAGTCAAATCTATCTTCCTATTAATGAAACCAAGCCTTAAAATAAACATAAATACATCAATACGCATATTTTAAAGGAGAGACTCGCCTATATTAACAAAACTAATTTTCAATGTACATAAAATCATTTTTTTAACAATTTAAATGTCTATCCTATTTATTTAAATATTTTTTAGCTTGCTTATTTAATTAAAAAAATATGTAAAACATTTACATATATTGTTAATTGATATATAGCCCTTCAATATATTAAATCTCTCAAATGGATTAATATAAAATTTATATTAATTTCTCTTTTACTTTATGACATTTATAAATTGGTCACTTTCAGAATTCACTTAAATAATTCATTTGTGTGACTCAAAGGTGAGAGCTCAATTATAAAATAGTATCAAACAATTTAATCAAAGTCCACAGTAGTTTGGATTCATAGTTGTAGCATTATTGCATAAGCACCGTAGCTTATAGATAGACTATGAAAATCACATTTTAAACTTATTAAACATACAACCTTAAGTAATGATGCTTGTGTATGTTAACTTTTCGTCATCATTATATCACTTGGATATCTAGAGTTTGGTCAATGGTAAAAAGATTTAATGATATCCATAGCTAATTACAAAGATTGCATTCAAAATCTTTGGTTAGGACTGTAAAAACTATTGAATAATCGAAATTACCGCAAACCATAGATTTTTGAATTTGAGTTGACTTCCAATTCAGGTGATACTAACCTCTTATATCACATGAAACGATTCCTCTATTGAATAATGTTTCACTTTAAACTATTTGGCATATATCCAGAAGGAGCCATGACATGGTCGTGGTACCATAAGTTGACTAAAACCAAGCACAATCCCCTCATTTAAGCTACATAGTACTCAAAAGTCTAAAGACTATTGTGTATCATCATGTTGAGGTCTTATGTTTTGATTTATGCATATCCTATATAGGACTCTTGTTTGAGTCATTCTATAACCATTCGATTATCACAAGTGAAGGATCTGGATCGTTCTACGACAAGTAAATTAGGGGATTTAAAAAAAGAATCCTTATTTGGATCATAGTTGGTCAATGAGGTCTACGGGTTTCACTAGATTTAATCTAGTTGATTTTAATAAAATCATATTTTATTAATATTATGTGTATTTTAGTTAATTAATCATATAAATATAGGTCTAAAATTTAAAAGGTAAGGACATATCAAATACGTTCATATTTCAAATTGTGTGACAAACATGTAAGACTTGAAGCAAATGTAATTTAGTTGAGTGTTTGTGTTCTATCATTTAAGTATGTAAAGGGTCAAATTGTTAATTATGGAAACAATTTAATAGATCATTTCTTTTGGAGTTGTTTGTTTAGACAATAGAAGAGGTAATTTCATCCATAACACGAGAGGAGAGGAAGAGAAAAAAATAATTCAAGTAAGAAAACGAATGAGAGGATTTATTTTTATGAAAGAATAAAAATATTTCATATTCTCTCTTTAAAAACATCCACTTTTAATTCTCGTTTAATTTGCAATCAAATTTCTTTCAAATCCCTACCTATATCTCTAGCATGGCATACCATGTAATTCCATCACATGGATAGTTATTTCCAAAAGCTTGTTAAGTAATTAATTGTATTTAAAATTTGTTTAAATATACACCATTATCGTATCCCGATATGTGCATATATATCTTTTATATATACATTCAAGTAAACACCAAAAAATTCAAATGAATTAAATAATAATCAATATTTGTCAAATATTAATTAATTTAGTTAATTTACAATATTTTATAAATTCATTAAATCTTGTGGTTTTTCAGAGAATCCACACATGATTGTGTGACTTATAGATGTGAATTCAGTCAGCGATTAATTTTGAACAATTCAAATATTAACATTTGTACATCACCCTAACTAGTACTGTGACAGTTTGGTTGAATTCTTTTAGACCTTTTAGTAAAATCAAATTTTATAGTTGCTTCAATTGTACTTTTTAGTAATGATTACTTGCAACAATTCTCATCGTCAACACAATATCACATTAGGACTTATGGAATTTTGTTTTGGTCAAAATTCCAATATCGTCTGCATTCAACTTGGTTTATCCATAAACAAAGTCTTTCATGTAATAATATTTATTATAAACCGCACTACTGGACTAGAGATTTTGACTTTGGGTTGACTACAGATGACCATTATACTAACCTCATACAACTAAGGAAACAAATACACTATTGAATAGTGTTTCACTTCCTTTGCTTCAACTCAGACCAACCATAGTCGTTCGATGGATGTCATGCCATGATTTAACTATAATCAAAGTGAACTTTCCACATTGAAGTTCAACAATATTCTCAAGTCGAGAGAACTATGTAATATTATAACTTCAGGATTAACTGTTTGTCCTAGTTGCTATTAACCAAAAAGGAAACTCTCAAACTAGTTATTCAATAGTCATCTAATAACTATCGGTATGTAACCCTTTGGTGCCCCTATAGCCATGAGTAATACACTGCTCAACATTTGGAGAGGGTTACGTACTCTCAATTGATGTATCGATATCCTTTCTTGAAACATCTTGACCATGAATATTTAAAATAAAATGTTATTTTATATTGTGATAAATTACTCACAATTGCAACTATTTGCAACTACAATCATATAACATTTCATTGAAGGAATAACTTATTTATATATAAATTAATTACTTAATTAATTATATCACTATATAACAAAGTATATAATAGAAATCAAATACCTTTATTATGGACAAGTTCGGTCACGGAGTTAGATATATGTTATAAATTACATAGTTGCCCCTAGGGCATACCCCTAATTCTATAAATCTCCCACTGCACTTGGGGTCAATTTTGGAATTTTATTCCCATTCCTTCAACTAGATTTTTTAAAGCAACTGGGTTAGTCCCTTAGTAAACTGATACATCATGTTGTTTTAATTATCTACTCTATCAATTAACTCTCTCTAATGTTGATAAATTGCCTTATCATAAGAACCTTTTTTGGATATGTTTCTCGACTTCTATTGAGTTCTAGGTTCTTTTGTGATTTATATCACGACACTTTTATTGTTAACAATATTATGGAATTCTCAACATTTGAAATCAATCCTAGCTAAATTATAAATGTATGCATTTATATATGCAAACATTTCTTTTAGTACGGTGCTATTCAAGGCGATGTACATAGCCTATTGGTTGAATCAGCCATAACTCATGTTTGGAACATTTCAACTTGAAGCTCGGTTGAATATGAATTTTGGATTAAGATACTATGTTTGATATCACTTATGAAGTTCGAGTCTGAATATTCCTTCATTAACGAGTTCTTTTTTTATAAACAGTTCTCTAGTTTTCTGCAAATACACTAGAACACCCTAACCTATTAGTGATCTTAATCCGGATTTGATACTCACTCAATGTACCAACTATGTAAATAGTTAGGAATATAGTTGACATCATATCATATATGATAATTTTATTTCTAACGCATAAGGTATCTATCTCATATGCTCCATGTTAAATGTTTTAATACGGTGCTATGTATATCATATAGGACAATCCCAACATTATTTTATAAAAAGTTACATTTTAAAATCCAATGTCGAGTATTAAACAACCAGACTAAATGATTACAACATGGGTATATCATTAATAATCATAAGTTTGTTATTTACTTATATTTTAAGAAATATTCTAGTATCTTTATGGTTCTTTCTAGCAGACACATATATCCTCTACATTTTGACTGAAATTCAAATTGTTTAATATTTCAATCAAAATATTTGCTCAACTCTAAAACTTGTTGAATGATACTTTCGTTTCAGTTCTTAGGTCCTGTCTGAAATCCACAAATTCAGTATCGCTCCTTGTGACTTTGAGACACTTATGTTGTCATATGAAAACAACATATAATTATTATTTAGAATTTCGGTTTCAACGTATATTTATCAAAACTAAAAATCATATTAAGCAATAATTTTGCAAGTAAAATCTGAATCAACTCAAACATGTTGAATGATTAATCCATTACGCTAATTTTAAAAATTGAAATTTCTAATGCTATTCTATCATCGTAGCTTACTATATTCTAACTTCATTGGTGTTCTTCTCGACGACATTTTTACAGCTGATGGGTCGTATCCTTTTGGGTACAACTATCAAAATTGTATTTTGATAATGTATTTGGAATTCATTTCTGATTTGCACATCATGCCATGTAGTGGAGTCAATACTTTTCATGAATTATTGATAGCTGAGAAATTGTTTTCTCCACGTCGATAAGAAACTTATAGTTCCTCTTTAATGTGCAAGAACTCTTATTAGACATTCAAACGTATCATGTTTATTTTTGGTTTGGTTATTTCATTTCATCCTATGCAATCAATTTCATCTTTGGATCCTCAAATCCATTTTACTGCCAATAATTTTTAAAAGAAATTCCTTCGTCATGAGGTTTTGCGATCTTGAAACAATTGTTGTTTCTCAGTATAATGGAACATGCATTCAGAAACATTTTATGAAATCCTATATATACACAAACACACATTTGATTTTGTTTTTAGTTTATGAAACTTATGTTCATAATATAAATTGGTCAATCAATATTGGTCTTCCCTAAACTGGTTTGGGGATATCCACACAAGATTCCTTACGAACAAATATTACATGCAACATCTTGACTTACACAACCTGTCAACAATTTGACCTAGAATATATATGGACTTCTTATAAACTTTTATCTTGTACGATCTCTAAAATATGCTTTGGATGAAATTAATGTTAACCTGTGTACTTACTCTTAAGTGCACATTTTAACAAAAAGATGTTAACTCAACTTCACTCATTACCAATCGACCTTTATCCAACAAAATTTGATTACTTCTTATCGATACCGCATTATGTATCATTAGAAGGAGTGACTTTTGAGATTGAATCGTATTCGTTTTTAGGTGCTTTTGGAACTCTTTCCAATACACTACCTATTCGATCAAATCAAATATTAATTTTCTTTGCATGTTTTGTTTTTATACTACCGTCTTATATTCAATGAACTTATCATAAATACACTAGTTGTGTATCAAATAGACTTGCTTATTTCTATGATAATTAATTTGTGAATTTAACGAAGTAAGTGGATCCATTTTGGTGTTGTTAGATTTTGAACTGCATACACTTATATGTATCAATTTGAAGAGTTCATTAACACTTTTGTCGCTCCCACTGAATAGGTTCTTCACCCTTAATCTTCTAAGATGCATTCCCCCAATGCCATATGATTCATAATCATATGATTATGGAATTATTTCTCGAAACTGTAGCTTAGTCTTTAATTCCAAAATAATTATTAAAATTTCTGATACTCCTTTATTTTCTAATGCATCACTTTTGTCATAAATACCATTATTATAGATTTATTTTATAACGAATATTCACAGTATTCATATCAAAATAAAACTAATATATTTTTGGTCAATACTAAAAGTAGCTATTATTTCAAAAAATATTTCATATATCTATGAAAATAATTTTCATAACTTGATGCGTGCATTACGAAGTGTTACATAGTATGCTCCTACTAGATCTGCCATTAGTGTAATAGCGTACGAAATATGAAGCTCCATTCAACCACTTACTACAAAATTTTATTTCATATGTTGTAACTATTAGTCGAGAGTCTCAGATCAAATATCTTGAACTCGAAGAAATAACTTTCATATAAAACAATTTTCTATATGAAAATATATTTGAAACAAAAATCACATTTTTCATTCTATATTAAGCATCTTTTATTATTTTATATATTTCTCGTTTCTAATGTTACTCCATGAAGCAGAGATGACCATTCACTTTCTTCGTCCTTACTATATCTAAATTAAGTACACTCTCTTACATTCTTTTTCCTTTCCATATGGTTGAACCATTCAATAGGAAACCCTTACTACAAGACCATAACGAACTCTTTACAAAAATGCATTCGGTTACCATTACTATTTAAAGTTACCGAATAAGTTGCATTTTACGTAAACTGACCAAATTAACATTTTATTGATTAAATTCCTAGGTACATCTTTTAGCTCTTTGTTTAGTGCTACATCTAACATAACAATATCCTTACTATAACTAATTGTATTGAATACACGATCTTGCGCTATAGTTTACTTGCTTAGTTCGATTGAACTAATTTCATTAAAATTTTGTATATTAAGAATAATGACTATTCATCATATATGACATTTAATATGATCAAATACAGACCAAATATCAATATTCTTGTAATGTTTAAGAGTTCAAAACTGATAGAAGACAATATACAGTCTCGTACAAATAAAAATTTAAGCGACAAAGACACGATTATTTTAGTGGTTGTATAAATTGGCTCTTGCATGGATCTTGAAGTGACAACATGCCAAAATATCTACTGGTAAATAAATTTTGTATTTCTATGTCAATCTTAATTCAATTTATTTTTATATTTTACCTGATAAACATTTTATCAATTACAATGGCTGCATATCTAAGTAGATTATTTTAACTTTATATAATATTATATTCTTAAAATATTAGAAAGGTTAAATGCACTCATTTCATTTTTCTAATAAGGCTCCCATTAGATTTTTATGTTTTTCAAAACCTTAAAATAATATATAAATATTTCGATTTCTCTAGTTGACGTTAAGACTTACTTGCCTTGGATCTGACCTCGAGGAATGTCAACAAATCATAGGCCTATAATTGATGGATAACACTTTGTTGGTTTTATCATGTACAACTTCTAACTCTTGGTCTTTGTCCTAATCTCATCTTGACCTTGAGGAATATTGACAGGTTGAAAGAGATTATTCACTCATACCCATCAATTCGTGATGGCCTAAGTATAATGCACCTACCTTGAGGAATATCAACAAATACATGCATGAGTCTGATAGTTTTTAGGCAATATATTGATAGTACTACACATAAAATTCCTAACTTGAGAAATATCAATAACTAAAGAGTATGCAAATAATCTATTAATATATGACTGGTGAAGGACAATTATATATTAAGAATTCATAATCTTTATAGACATACACATTGAGTGCTATTCATTTAGGAAAAAATGCATTTCTTATGGAATACCCTCGTGATTCAAATGTCGGACACATCTGAAATCACGGTATATGTACAATATGCATGTAATTGTTCCTTAAATCTAATTTGGGTTGTTTACAGTTCCACTTAAGATTACACAATCATATTATATAAGTTTAATTCATTTATAACTGTTTATAATATTCTTATGTATATTATTAATTAAATGTTATTTGATTAAGTTTAGTTCTTCTTAATTAAATCATATTTAATTAAATTTAGTTATTATTAATTTAATTAACAAATTATTTTAAAATTCAAAATTCTATTCTATTCATCGTAACCAATTTAAAATGAATATAAACTATAACATTTATAGTTATGCATACATATATCATTATATATATATATATATCTTTATTAATTAACATTTAATTCATTTATTTATCAAATAAGTATTTTAATTAATTAAAGTAATTTTAATTAAATATTTACTAAATTCAAAATAATTTCAATTTACGTTAAATAATTTAAGAAATATATATATATATATATATATTATTTTTATTAATTAACTTTTAACTACTTATTCGTTTAATTAATCCAATTACTTAAAATTATATGATTTTTAAAATTATTAAAATTTATTTTCAAATCTATTTTGAAAAATATTTTATAACATTTATAAAATTTATTTTATATTTTAAACTCAATGTTCAAATTTCAAATATATTTTAAACTTTTAGACTGAATTTTAAAAATTAAGCCAAGACCCAAAACAATTTGGCGCTTTACAATTAGGCTTACCTTTTGGACTTACTCCACCAATTAGGTCAAGCCGATAGTTAAGAAGGGAAGAATACTTGATTATTCGACCTCAATCTTAGACATTACTATTCTAGATACTCATCGAATAGGTAAGCTTAATTAGTTGGCTCTAAAGTAGTGAATTAGACCGCATAGACCATTTGGGCTCTAATACTATTGAAGCAACGGGGTCGGTCTGTAGTGGGAAAAGCGGATTAATTTCAAAAAAAAATTCTTGTATGGATTGTAATGGGTCTGTGAAGTCTAATGGTTTCACTAGATCCAATCTACTTGACTTTAATAAAATTGTATTTTATTAATATTGATCGTATTTTAATTAAATAATCATATTAATTAAATTAATTCAATGTTTATTTGGTCTTAAATTTGAAAAGGTAAGAACATATCAAATATGTTTATATTTTATATTGTGTGATAAACATGTAAGACTTGAAGTAAGCGTAATTTTGTTGGGTGCTTGTGTTCTATCGTTTAAGTATGTATATGGTTAAATTGTTAATTATGGAAACACCTTAATAAATCATTTGTTTTGGAGTTTTTTTTCTTTAGAAAATAAAGGAGGTAATTTTATCCATGGCAAGAGAGAAGAAGGAAAGAAGAATAAAAATAGTGCAGGTAAGAAAATGAATGAGTGGATTTGTTTTAATGCGAGAATAAAACATTTCTCATTCTCTCTTTAAAAACTTCCACTTTTAATTCTTAATTAATTTTCAACCAAATCTCTTTCATATCCCTTCCTCTCTCTCTCGCTCTCTCTAACATGGCAGGCCACATAATTCCATCACATGGATAACTATTCCCATAGCTTGTGAAGTAGTTAACTATATTTAAAACCCATTTAAATGCATACCGATATCGTATACCAATTTATGCATATATAACTTTTATATATACGTTCAAATAATTACTAACAACACCAAAAATCATAAAATTAAATAACAACCAAGATTTCTAAAGTATTACTTAATTTAATTAATTGACAACATTTTCTAAATTAAGTAAATCATGTGGTTTTCAAAGAATTCACAAATATTATTATGTGACTCTAGGCCTGTTACAAATACTTTCGGATGTGAATAATTGCAGTATCTCATAATATTTTTGTTTTAATAATAACACACATATATTATATTTTATAGATAAAATGCAGATGTGTTTGATATGTGATATGTGTGAATCAAGCATATGTGAGATAATAGATGGCTAATTAATTAAAAACAAAAATTGTGCTCTTTTGGTATTTCGTCTGTATCACATTCTATAAAAAAATGGAAAAAAATATTTACATTTTTTTCATCAAACAAGACGTATACTCAACCCATTCAACCACTTATTAAAGAATGTTATTTCATACATTATAACTAGTTTACAGTCGAAAGTCCTAGATCAAATACCTTAAACTCGAAGAAATAACTTTCATAGAAACTAATTTTCTATGTGAAAATACATTTGGAATAGAAATCATAATTCTCATTCCATTATTAAGTATCATTTAGTATTTTATACAATTCTCATTTCCAATGTCTCTTCATGAAGCAAAAGTGACCATTCAATCTCTACATTCCAACTATGCCTAAGCCACATCCACTCCTATACATTCTCTTTCCTTTCCAAATGGTTGAACATTCAAATGAAAACCTTACTATAAGACCATTACAAACTCCTTATAGTGATGCATTTGATCATCCTTGACATTTAAGGATATCAAATAAGTTGACTTTGTGTAAACCGATCAAATTGACATTTTAGTGATCGAATTTTTAGGTATATCATGTAGCTCTTGGTTAATCTACATCTAACACAACAAGATTCTTATTGTAATTAATTGTATTGAATACACGATCTCATACTATGGTATACTTGCTTATTTTAAATGACTAATTTCCATCGAGGTTTCATATATTACTAATAGCGAATATTCACCATATAACATTTATATGTGATCGAATACGAATCAAATATCTATATACTTTTATTGCTTAAGAGTTCAAAACTCATAAAACATAATACACATTCTCGTATGAATAACACTTAAGCGACCGAGGCATGAATTTTTTAGTGATTGTATAAATTGTCTCTTGCATGGGCCTTGAAGTGACAACAAGTCAAAAGATCTGTTAGTAAACATATTGTACATTTCTCTGTCAATCTTAATTCGGTTCATTTGTATATTTGAACAGATAAATAATTTTCAATTATAATGGATGCACAAATTTATCTAAGTTTACCATTTTAACTTTATATAACATATATCATTACAATATTAGTATGGTTAAATGTATCCATTTCATTTTTCTAATAAGGCACCCACCAAATTTTATTTTTTTCTCAAAAACCTGAGAAAAACATAGAAATATTTTGATTTTTCTAGTAGGTATTAAGACTCGCTTACCTTGGGAGACCTTGAGTTTGTTCAACAAATAATAGGCCCATAAGCGATTAGTAACATTTTATTAGCTGTATCATATACAACTCCTGATCTATGGTCTTTATCCTAATCTCCACCTCGACCTTAAATTTGCACAACAAATTGAAAGAGATTATTTATTCATACTCCTGCTTCATGGTGGCCCAAGTATAATGCACTTACCTTGAGTTTGCTCGATAAACATATGCATATATCTTATCTCGTCTAACAATCTATTGATAGTACGACACATAACATCTCTGGCTTGAGTTTTCGCAACAACCAAAGAGTATGCAAGTAATCTATTAACATATAAATAGTGGAGGAGAATTCATATGTATTAAGGATTCATAATCTTTAACACAGACACACACACACATATGTTGAGTGATATTGATTTAAGGAATATTGTGTTTACCAAGAAACCACCTCATGGTTTATGTGTCGAACACATATGAAATCGCATATATGTACCATACCTATGTATTTATTCCAAAAAAATCTGGTTTTTAGGTCTATTTCCAGTTTCACTTGATTTTATATGTATATTGTTATATAATTACTAACATATTTATAAATTTTATAATTTAATTCACTTATATTACATATATATGTATGTGTGTGTGCGCGTGCGCGCGTGCTTGTACATGTATCTTATTAGTTAAAATTTATTTAATCAATTTTAATTCTTATTAATTAAATTATATTTAATTAATTTAAACTTTTTATATAATATTTCTAAAATTTAATATTACTCACCTTAAATTATTTAAAACGGTTAATCAACTATAACATTTATAGTTTGTTTATGTGTACATATCAAAATATGTACACATTTGAGTTAATTAAATTTTAATTAATTTTATTTATTACAATTATTTGGTTGAAAAATTTAACTAAATGTTTCAATTAATTTGAAATTTTAATTTAATTTATCATAAATAATTTTAAGGTAAATAAATAACTACAATAATTATAGTTACACATATATCAATATATATGATTAGTTAATTAACTTACAATTAATTATTTTACTTATTGTATAAATTAAATATTTAATTTCTCAAAATAATTTTGAAAAATATGAATGCATTTATAACTTTTATAAAAATTTCCTTTTATATTCTAAAATTTAACATTTAAATTTGAAATATCTTTTAAGTGATCAACTCTTAATTGAAAATTAGCCTAAGGCACAAAATCAATTTGGGCCTTTACTATTGGGTCGACCTTTTGGACTTACTCCATCCATTGGGTAGGCCAGTAGCCAGGGAAAGAAGGATACTTAATTATTCAACCCTAAATCCAGGCATTACTTTTCTAGACACCCATCGCATAAGCAGGCTTAATTAGTTGGTCCTAAAGTTGCTAATTATACTTAATGGACCATTTGAGCTTTGAAACCCATCATAGGAACCAGGCTGGTCTATAGCAAGTGAAATGGATAGATTTTAAAATTTTACTCATTCGAATCGTATTGTGCCTACAAAGTCTAATAGGTTATTCAAGATCCAATCTAGTTTAAATAAAATCATGTTTTATTTAATTCCATTTTATATATTTGTTAATTAATTATGTTAACATTTCAACTGAATGTATAGTTTGGGAATGCATCATGTATGCATTCAAACATACAAGAACATGAACAATCAAATATAAACAAGTGTATAACCATATATGTATGCATCTAGATATTGGGATTTATAATTGTTATACACACACATATATTATACTTACATATACATGTAATAAACTCACATGGATATCTAAAAATATATATGCCCTAAGTACATACATACATTTAAATATACTACGATATATGTATATGGTTTGTGTACACATACTGATAGTATCATATATATATATATCAGACATATATGCATATATGTAATCTTTGTTGCAACTTGTGTGTATATGTATGTATGTATGAAAACAATTCACATGAAATTGATATTTCAAAATAAGAATAAATTTGAAGAATAAAGATGGAAAGAAATTTTTTGTTACAATTAAATCTTACCAAATCTAAAATAAAAAGGGAAATAACATGAAGTGAAATCTCACTTTACTTTTCTTCTGTAGTCACCAATTCAAAAATTAGTTTAATACCATATAACTTCCAACTTAATTAGAACAAAACAATCAAATCCTTAAAATTATAAACCTAAAAGTGCACCCAATCAACATAAAGAAGAATTTTTTTTCATTTAGGTTATTGTCCCTAATGACATAATTATATCTAAAACATACCACTTACATTTATATATAAACATATATAATATACCCTGATTTAATTCGAAACTGAATTAATCTAAAACAATTCGACCAAACAAAAGATTTAATTTTGAAGTTGGTTTACAACTTCAAAACATGAAGATGAATTTATTATAAACACACACACACACACTTGTTTTCATAATTCAATCTGCTAAAAATAGATCCATGCTTAAAGGGAATAAACTTCAACAATAACAATAATTCATTGAAACATAACACATTTATAACAACAAACAATCTTACATCTTAAAAGCAAAAGGATTTGTGTAGGATCTCAAATGAATCAAATTATAAATTTCAATTATAATAATTATGAAGTTTTTAAACAAATCAATTTAACAACAATTAATCATTTCAGTTCCAATTAAAAAAAACATCAATAGTCAAATAAAACCATACACAAATAGAATTTACATATAATTACAATATACATAAAAAATTTAAAACAGATCTTAATAAGTGGCTACAATATACGTATATGTGAACAATAAAATTTTGAAATTCATGAATAAATTATAAATATGAAGAATATACCCAAAAAAATTCTTTTCCTTTGTCACACATTAATTTATGTCTCCTTAGGTTTCCAAGTTAACCAGCGCCCCCACCTTGCAAGAGAAGGATGAATTATCTTTATTTTATTTAATTTGATAGTTGATTTGAATGTAAAAAAGAATTTGAGAGAGAAGTGGAAGGCCATAAAAATGAGGAGGAAAAGAGTTTTTTTACATAAGAAAAGAATCAAATGAGGAGATTTTGTTTGAATATGATTAACGAAACCTTTCATATTCTCCTAATCAAAAGCTTTCTTCTTTAATTCCTTTCTAAATTTCAATTAATTGATTCCCTCTACCTTCTAATGCATGGTCAGCCTTATCACATTCACTAATGTGAAAATTTTCCAAAGGAACCCTCTATGTAATTATTCTATCATTTATACCTTGTTTAAAAGTATATTTATATCGTATATCGATATATGAAAAAAAAATCTTTTATATATGCATTTAAATAATTACCAATGACGTTCAAAACATCAAATAAATTAATAATAATTAATATTTCATAAAGATTAATTAATTTAATCAATTTATAACATTTTACAAATGAATTAAATCGTGTGGTTTTAGGAGAAATCATAAATGCGATTGTGCGACTCGAAGGTGTGAATTTAATTAGCAATTAATATTGAACAATTCAAATATTAACATTCACACTTCACCATAGCTAGTGTTGTGATAGTTTGACCGAATTCATCGCTATAAGTCTTTTCAATAGAATCCAATTTCATAATCAGTTAAGCAGTACCTTTAGTAATGATAGTTTACATTCTCTTCGCTAATATTGTATCACGTTAGGGTTTATCAAATTTGGTTTTGGTTAAAATTCCAACCTCATCCGTAGTCAACTCTATTAGTCTATAAACAAAAGTCTTTAATTCAATAATAACATTTCTTATTAACTATTCTACTTTGGCCATGGATTTTGACTTTGAGTTAGCTTCAATTGAATGTGATACCGACCTCACACAACTAAGGAGACGAATTCACTATTGAATAATGTTTCACTTCCAGTGCTTCAACTCACACCCAAATATAGTCTCTCGATGGATTGCTATGCCATGATTTAACTGTATTCAAAGTGTAGCATTCACATTAAAGTTCTATGGTATTCTCAAGTCGACGTAATTATGTAACATCGTTACCCTGGGTTTCTTATTTTACCTTGATGTAATGACTCTAATTTTGACTAACATTATTTAGAACATTTAATTAGATAAATTAAATGAAATAATGTAAAGGGTTAAGGGATTGAGATTTGTATGATCATAAGGTAGCCGTGCCTAATTAATTTATAAGCCAAAGAGAATTAAAATGAGGTAAGTAAGAGGAATAAGATGAGGGAAAAACTAGAATAAACTAAGTTCTTATATCCTAAACCCTTCTTACTTTCATTCCTTATCTATTTCAAACATTTGCAAACAAAACTAAAAAGTTCAAAAGCTTGGCCAACCACCATTAAGGGAAAACAAAAGGGAGGATAAGCAAGAATTCAAGTAGAAAGCTTAACTGAATTAATTCAAGAGCAAATCTCAACCTCCTTAACAACAAGCTAAGGTGAATAATAGATTACATCTCATTTTTATTATTTTTGGTTTCTAGATGAGATTCGAATTTATTTTGCAAGTAAAATGCCATGATTTGATTGTTTAAATGGATATATATATATATATATATGCTTGTTGGTGATTTATGTTGCTTCATATAGATTTTATGATAAGTTTTAATTTGAAAAACGTATTAAATGACATCCTAATGACTTGTGTTTTTGATATAAGGTCAAAAGGATTATTTTAGAGATGGATTTCAAGTTTCATAATTTTCTAAGTTGAAGTGGATTTATTATGAATTTTCTAGGAAATAAAATGGTTAAATTGGGTTTAAATCATTTTCGACAAATATATGATAGCCTTGGATCTGAAATTTAAATATGTTAGAAAACATATTAAAAATGATTTATGGGAATTTTTGGAGAATTTTCCTAAGTATTTTATTATGGATATAAAATTATTTAAGGTATGAGACTTAAATGTTTTATATGCTTCTAAAAGGAGAAGGGGCTAATTTGCTAAATGTTTTTTTTTGTTAATTATTGAATTCGGCAGCTCTTTTAGAAAAATATTTTGAAAAAGATTTGGCAACCAATAATATGTTGACAAATAAGGCTAGTTGTTGGAAAGATATTACTTTACAAGGCTAATAATCAGTTTTGCAAAGAATTACTGCTTCGCTACTTACAACAGCTACCTTTCGACCTCATACTTCTGCCTCAACCAAGTTGAAACCAATACACATGGTATCAGTGCCTTGGTATGTAGTGGATTGGAGTTAGGCGAAAGGTATGGAGTCGAAACATGCTTTCGAAGGGGTAGAAGCTACTATTTTTGACTACGAATCACTGATGTTTATAAAGGAGGCTTTCAAAGGAGTTATATTAGCTTTCGACTTAGTCAAGTGTGCCTTTGTTTTATCAGAAGGGCTTTCAAAAGGGGTTGCCGCCTTTTTATTTTAAATTGAAGCTTTCAACGGGGTTCAAAACCCATGCTGCCGCATTCAACTCTTCGAATCAATGTTTTTGAAAGGGTACTTTTGCCTTTAAACTTTGTAGCCGCTTCTCCATGCTTTCGAAAGGGTTGGTTTCGAAACCATCCACTTTCTTTTACTTAAGAATAATGCTTTCGAAAGCATTGCTTCAACCCCAGTTCTTTTAAGACCCTTTTTCCTATTAAAAGATAAACCCAAAGGTTTCGAAAGGAATGGTTTTTAATGGTTTCGAAGTTATTCCACAAACTTTTACTTGAACCCAATACATTCGAAAGGTATGTTTTAAGTGAGGAATTTTAATGCTTTCGAAAGGTGTATAATGTAGGTTTCGAAGGGGAGGTACCCTAATGTTTTCGAAAGGTTTACTTCGAGTAATTAAGTGGAAGGTTTCCAATGCTTTCGAAAGGCAAGTTTAAAGGGTTTTGAAAAGATGATGGCTAAGGTTTTATAAAGATTTCGAAGTGATACTTTCAATGATTTCGAAAGGTCTATTTTTAAAGGTTTCAAAAGGTATGTTTTGACCTTTTGGCCGAGTGTTTCAAGATAAAGTAGTTAACCTATTTTGAAAGGGGTACTTTCAATGGTTTTGAAAGGGGTTGTTTACAGTTTTAGACAAAGGTTTCGAATGGTTTCCCTTGGTTGCATAGCCTAAGATCTTTTAAGTTAAAAGGGTTTTTAACTTACTTTGGAGGGATAGATATCCCATTAGATTTCATTAACATTGTTTTGTGTAAAGTATATGTGTATATATATATCGTGGCTTAAGTGATTAGAGAAAAGCATAGTATATGATTTCCTTGTTTTATAAAACGTATGATTTTAGGGATAAATCATTTGTAAAGGATATTTACAAGGAAATAAAGTTTTGACAGGGTAGTTAACCCTAAGACAGGAAATAAAATATGAAAAGGGTAGATAACCCTAAGTTTATGACTCAGATATTAGAAGACCAGACGGGACTGGTGTAGGGTCGCGCGCTATACTTTAGCTATTAGCCCCTAGCTAAAATAAGCCCAAAATTCCAGTGTGTAGGGCTTGTCGTATATAGGACTAAATTGAGGTTACACACCAAAAGGAATATACAGAGTAAAGATAGGTTATTGGTAAGACCGCAAAACCATTAGGTCAGTTGCTCCTAGAAAAGAAAAAAGATTAAGTGCAGTCAGCCCAGTATTAGAAAGTTAAAGGAAGTTAGCCCGGGATTTTGTCTAACAGAAGTTAGATTTTTGGTTATGTCTAGTAGGCCCGAGTCTGCCAGTGGTTAATAGTCAGCCAAGTAAAACTATAATATGGACTGATAGTCCATTGATTTCATGATTTTTATGCATACAAATATATATACTTGCTATTATTGTTTCAATCCGTTTGATTGCTGGATTCTGATTTCCAAAAGATATGTTTTCAAAAAGGGATATTAGTGAGGAGAAACCCGTTCCGCTAAGCGGCGTGATCTCACTTAATATTAGAAAATTGAGATGTAATAATATTATTCACACCAAAATTTATGTCTGACTCGAAGTTTATGTTTTTCCCTTAAACTCTCGAGTGCTTAAAATTAATTTGGGTAGACTGAGAGTTGAGGTTTTCAGGTTTAGTAGGTGGACAAATAAGCTTCCGAGGACGTGCAGGAGGCAAAGATATCTATGTAGGAACTATTTAGTTTTACATCCGTTGTGGTGTATATAAGACTGATATGTTTATTTAACACTTTGATTATCCAAGGGGGCATCTTCAAATGTCGTTCTTGGCGTTGTAATAATTATATTTGATCGAAACCTGGGGATCGTTTGGGATTATGTAACCAAATATGAAATATGGTTTTGACATGTAATGAGAAAAGTTGTTTTTGAAATCTGTGATTTTATTTAATATTCATGTGCTTCTGATATTATGGATACCACTAACATTACCATATTTTGTCACCGGAAATTAATACTATAGATGACTACAGCATCTGTAGCACTTAGCTTCGGGCCTCAAGATAGGGGATGTTACACTTGATGTTGTTAACCAATAAGAAACTCTTGAGTGAGTAATTCCATGTTTATCCAAAACTACGTGTACGTAACCCCTTAGAGCCCTCAGCAGCCATGAACAATACACTGTTCAACATTTGGAGAGCGTTATGTGTTGCAGTCTCAATGAATGTAACGATATCATTTCTTGAAACATCTTGACTATGAATATTTAAAATGAAATGTTATTTTATATTATGATTAATCACTCACAATTGCAACTATTTGCAACTGCAATCACATAACATTTCATTTAAAGATTCTCTTATTTATATATACTTTAAATTAATTACATAATTAATTATATCACCATATAACCAAGTATATAATAGAAATCAAATACCTTTATTATGAATAAGACCGGTCACAAAGTTAGATATATGTACAAATTACATAATTTCCCCTAAGGCATAATCCGAACTCTATTACTATTAACCTAGGCAATCCACTTTATGTTTATGCATATGTTTTTAACATCTAACACCTTACTAGACTTATGAAGCCCCTTAACATTCCAACACATGATGGCCACATTCTATTTTGAGTTTCTCTTCATTAGCAATACGTATTTGACCAGGTCTGTATTTTTTGGGTTTGTGGTAAGGCTTTTAGGACATAATGCTTCAGGTTGGCTTCACATGTTGCTTTGACTGGTTATTTGGTCATACTAGCAGTTTTAACTGGCAATCTGACTAGCTAAAACTTGCTTAGGGTTCGGGTTCTGCGGGAAGCGCATGTAACTTATGTATATGAGATGGTGATTATTCAAGTTTGATGCATTGAAATTATGTTTTAAAATATCATAGTTAATGATAGAAATGGATCATGCTTGACTATGGATAATGTTCGATGATGACACAAAGGTAGGCTCATCTCTTTTCGAAGCATCTGCTAGAGTTATGCAGTTGCAAGTTATGTCAATGGCTCCTACGTGATTTGGTGTTGATGAATCTGGTAATAAGTTCAACTAGGTAACTTGTGACTGGTCCAACTTTGCTCCCTCCCCTAGCTTGTTTGAGAACATGACATTGCTCATCAACTGCCGCTACCGACTCATGCTTTGTATCTAAATTGCTATCTGTATTACTAGTGGTAAAATTGCCTTGTATATTCTTTTTGTTCACGTTTACTATACTATTTAACACTGTTTCTGCTGATTAACCTTCTCCGTATGATTCAGACCGTTGTTCTATGAAATTTTGATTGTTATATGACTCAATTTGAGATTTAGTGAGGCTATGATTATTATGGATGCTTTCTTTTGTATCTTGCTCCATAAATCTCATTTTTCTTATGTTCTGACGTATAATGGTCTCATCTTGTTGGTTTTCACTATTTTCCTCCCTGCAATTTTGTCATATAATTCATTATCATGTATCTTCATGTCTCTATTACTTTTCCTTCTACTTTCTTCATGCATACTTAACCCCTACTCTTCCTCTATACTCTTTTGCAGCGCTAGCAGTCAAAAGCCCCTTAATCGCTTCATCTATCTCCACCATTGCTTTGTTATTCTCCTCCATTGAATTGTTTGCTTTCCCTTCTCTATCTACATTCCCTGTTTAACTTACCTTGGAATTTCCTTTCTGCTTTGCATCCACTTCTATTTCCATCCCCATATTGGTTTTTTTCCTTTTGTTAAGCATGGATCGTCTCTACCTCTTCATTACTATTAATTTTAACCTCATTCGATGATAGGCCATCATCTAATTGTTTTATTGTTTAGCAACTCAAACCTTAGTTGTTGGGCATTGCTTCTTTCTATACCAAAAAGAAATATAGTTCTACAATGGCGAATTCTCACACTCAATAACTAGGAGAAAATTTTACCATCTTTCGTTAAATCCATAAGTACGCGTGAAAATGAGATACGGGATTTCATCGGTGTCACTTTATCCAACTGATAGGGGTACCAATTATTCTTATTAGGGCACTAGCTAATTGCATTAGGGCTCCAAAGCCTAAAACCAGGCCAGGAAGCCTCGCCAAAACTGGCATAGTGGTGACAAGGTCATTATCTATCTTCATTAATGAGTCTGGCTTCTTCACGATGATGATATTTTTATCAAAGAACCAAGGTCTTTCACTAATACTTTTGATACAACCACTTATGTTTTAAATTGCACCACAAAGAAACCATTCTCTCTTAATTGTAACATGAACTAATCTTCCGTTAGGCCTCCAAAATTTTGAAGTATGGCCTAGGACTAACAACATCCATTGACAACATACATAAGAATATAATTTTACCACCAAGCCACTACTTCATCCATAGCTCTCCTTGATAGAAGCCTCATTCTCCTTCCATTGACCATTACAAGTGCAACAAAGTTAAGATACCTTCCCTGCTATGTTACCACCAGCACTCCTGACTACTTCCGATTAGATGACTGTTTTCACATTGTTTGAAACTAGGAACTTCTTCTCATCTCATTTTTGAATATTTTTTATCCCACTCCTGATTTTCTTTGGTTGCGGTTTTCTTTGAGATATATGGTATATTTCTCCCCTCCATCGGTTGCTTCCCTAGATCTGCCTTTTTACCAAACACCTTAGTCCATCCCTCGATATCTTCCACTTCCACCTTTTTGACTTCATCCAGTTGCTCGTTAGCTGATTGACTTGCCATTATTCATCATAGAATTCTTTACATTGGATAGAATAGTGAGAAAAGATAAGAAGAATTAAAATATAGGGTTTCGGATCTAAGAAGCAACCATTGTTGAATCAGCCTCAAATAAATTACTTTACATCATTTAAATTATATTAATTTCTCCAACCAAAATTAATTTAATGATTTATATTAATTTCACCATTTTTAATTTATAAAATTTATAAGATTATTTGCATTTAGGAACTCCACAATCAATCTATGGGCTATGGTTGTGTGGCTCGCAGGCAGTGCAAGCCCTGGCCCAAGGCGACCAAGGCAGTCGCCTAGGGCCTCTGATTTTTATGGGCCTCAAACATTAACTGTTGTTTTCATATAAGGTAATATATTTACTTTTAACAAAATTCTACATGGCTGAGTGGTGGCACCGCTGGTTTTCCTTGCTAATGGTCACAATTCGAGTCCTGTAGCCTGCTACTTAGGGGCCTCATATTTTTTCTACCTACGTTTTATACATATTTTACTACTGGGTTCACTAATTTCTTAGCCTTGGGCCTCCAAACCTACAGGGCCGGCCCTGCTCGCAGGTGAGAACTTCATCAACACTTAATATTGAATAGTTTAATAAAATGGTCCATGGTAGTTTTCACATCGCTATGTAGTATATTGAATAGTTTAATAAAATGGTCCATGGTAGTTTTCACAAATACTTTTGTTTATATGGTTCTAGATAAATCATATTTTAATCTTTAACTAAGCTTTAACCTTAGTTAATGATATTCACGCGCATTTTCTCTTTGTCAACACTGTATCACCAAGATAAATAGAGTTTGGTCTTAGTCAAAACTCTAGTAATATTTGTAGTTAATTGTGAAAATCAACCACTACACCAAAAAAGCCATTTCGTCTGAAGCCGTGGCGAAATGGATACTAGCTAATATTTAGCCACGGCTCAAAACCGTGGCTAATTTAATTTGCATTAAAAAAATAAACCAGCATGGTACAATATTCAAATAATATTGTAATATTATGCAATGTACAGAAGAAGAAAAATCAAAATAATTCTCAGAATAAAAAGATATGACTCCGCAAATGCATTTTAGTACAGATTTGCTATAGCAAGATACTAAGAAAGTTCAACTGTAAAACAGGAAAGCAATAAAACAAAATCCAGTACAATCATCAAATCCAAAATTTAACACAAAAATAACTTAAGCAGTCGCTTTCTTGAGTTTGTTAAGCTCTTGTCTGACAGCAGTTCCCCTTTTTTGTGTTACAGACGGGCTTTAAAGAAATATGTTACTGAGAAAGACAATCTACACAAACAAAAGAGTACCTGATCTTGTAGTTATTATTTACCTAGAGGAGAACCTTCAGTGTTGATTGCTTTCAGCATTATATGTGCAACTATCAGCATTATATGTGCAACTATCATTCGGAATTGGATCATCTAGCTTCCTCTTTTTAGTTGGCGGGTCGTCATACCGCAAAGTGGGCTGCATAAACAGTCAAAAATGAGCAAGTGTCCTAAATATTACAAAGAGGATAAGAAAAATGTGAAAACATCATGACCTTCAAGAACACTGAAGAGAACTATATGAATAACTAAATCGCTGATGAAGTTTCAAATGGACGGTACTTTTTTTAATTGTTGTTTAATCTACTATGTGTATATACACATACAACCAATCAACCCATATGTCAGCATTAAAATTGACTACTAAACTGCAATTGAAGGTTAGATTCGAGCTTACAATAAAATTAAAAACCTTTGGTATAAATCAGTATCACTTAATTATCTTACATCTTGTGAGTGACCTTTTGAGAGTAATAGAAAGACAGTGAAATTTCTTTATCTATCACACAACTTAAAAGGGAATCGAATGCTGGGTCAAATTATGTTCAATGCGAATTGAAATGTTATACCGCATCTCCGTTAATTTTCGTCCCGATGGATGTCGTATGGTTCCGAATCTGAATAATCAAACTACATAACATATGAAGAGTTGACCAGAAACAAAGCAATAATCAGAATCGTCGCTGATAAACAACTTTATTTGCAAGGAAAATGGTCAAGTAAAAGGTTTAGACTCGTTGTTTGTATAGCAAAGTAATAAAATCAATGTCGCACAACACCAAAATATAACAACAATGCCCTAAAGGCTAATAATAGCTCTGCAGCTCAATATATTCAATTTGGATCGTTTAGCCAATTACTACTACAAACATTGATAATAAGTTTATTCCTATCCTTAGTTTTCATTATGCTTGAATCATCAATAATAGCCATTAATTATTAAATCATCCAAACCTAGTTCAATATCTAAATAAACATATGTATACAGATGACACATATATGCACAAGCATATCGACATCCATGCATGTGGTGCATTAAGATTATAGTTTAAGCTTCTACAAAATCGACAACATTAGGACATATGTAAGTTCGCAAGCAGATAAACAACGAATGTCCACGTCTCACTCAAAGACGGTATATATATGAAGAAATAAGAATGATGTCAAGATAAAATTTACAAATTTATATACCGCGGCCTAAGCTTTTTAAACTAACATGCGAGGACAATGCTATTTACACAATCAAAGCCAATTTGGCATTAGGAGGTACAGAGCAACATACAATGTGGCTGGCAGGCAATGGGTAGCAGAATGTAACCACCAAGCAAGGAGCTGTTTAGTGTTTTCCCATCTCATTTTTTTCTAATTTTTAATACCCATCATTCATTTTCACATTAATGATCCTGTAACAACCAGTAGTTTCGACCCTCGAAAATCTACACTAATACGTTCACTATATCACATGCCGAGAAATCGAATGTCGAAACACCCGATTTTTAGGTGAAAAGAAAGAAGGAAACTAAACTACATATAATCTCACAGCGAAACTAATAATCTATAATATATCACAAGTCTTGAATAAAACCTAATCTTGAAAACTCCTAGAGGTTTAGCTCCTTGTTTAGAAGCTCATAGTTGGGTTTCATAATTTTTCGGATATTATTTTATTTGATATAAATTATTGAAGAGAAAGGTAAGGTCAATGCTTTCTTTGAAGGTGGAAAATGAGCTACAGCCAAAGGACAGTGGTGATAGGAGAATGAGTTATTTAGAGGAGTTTAGATAATTTAAGAGTTCTTAAGAAAAGTGGAGACAATGAAACAAGGTTTTGCGCTCTTGGGCCTAAAAAATAATCATTTTCCACCTCATTTTTTACACCCCCATTCATTAAACCATTATTCTACCAAATCAATATAATTCCAAATCATAATTAAAGATCATATTTATCTAATAATAGTGTTTTACTAACATTATATATTTTTATGAAAATTATTTTTCCTTAATCTCTGTATTTTAAAAATAATAAATTCAAATCTTAATATTAGGCCCATGATAGTAAAAATTATTCATTAACATAAATAATTGAATAAAAGTTCATTCTTCGCTTTGATAAGTTAAAAAAACTTTTATTTGCTATTATATAAATTTTATAAAGATTATTACTCCATTTAATATTACTAAAAGATCATTTCCACTTTAAAAATTCTAATATCACTTCAAAAAGCCTAAAAATTATAATTATCAATATTTCATTGCTTCAAAAGGATTTAATACTAAAATAATTAATTTAATACTCTCCTTAACAAATATACCTTCCATTATAATTAAATAACACTTATTAAACCATCTCTTCCCCAAATATCAAATATTATCAAAATTCTCAACTTCATAAAAACTTCATCATTTAAATCCGAAATAAATTTCTATTTTTTCAAATCATCTCAAATTTCTAATATCTATAATTTTATCACAAATTACCCACATTTCATTAATTAAAACTCATTTAATCATTTATAATTTCATTATTAATTTTAATTAGTTGTTTCTCAACGTTGGGTTGTTACATAATTTCTAAAACCCAGGAAATATTATTAATAGAAAAAAAAATTCTATCATGAAAATACCATTAGGAGCAGAATCAGATTCCATCTTTTCCTTCAGTGTCTTCAAATATTTTGAATAGTTCCTCTTCTAGTGATAGTGGTGACATTCTCCATTTTCAACAACACCTTTCGACCAAGCCTTTTTACCCTTCCCTCTCTTCCACTTCTTTGAACCTTTCGAAGTGGAGGATTTCACAGCAAGCACAACATTTGATTATTTCTCCTTGGAACTTTAGTGGTCCACAACATATTGCTGAGCTCGATGACTTTTTCTTTAATCAAATCCATTTTGTAATGCAAATGAATAGATCAAACCGAATAGTTAGTGGTCCAAGGATCAAATCCACTTACATTTCTTTATTAAGAGTTGTTTCGAGCTCAATTAAGTTTTTGATGTACCATACCATCATAAGGACATGGCCTTGAACCAGGGTACCCTAGCTCATTCTCGACTAAAATAATTTCCTTAAGCTCCCAAACTTAGATAAATGAGACTACTCACAAAACAACGAGCGAACGTGAGTGAAGATATCATGAATTGACTTCTTTTCATGCTGCATTTGGAGCAGTGTCCAAAGTCGAGAGCATGAAAGCTTGAGCAAGGTCGCAGTTTATAGACCAATTTTGATAGACATTGAGCTTATCTTTGGAAGTGGTTTTAGGGGTGTTTGCTTAGGAAGGTAAGCAATAACATGCTAGAGATTTTCATATGTGATTGCGATCTTGATGTTAAGTTTTGTCCAAGTAGAATATTCTTGTTAATGAATAAATTCAAAGCTGACATTTTCTACGTAAATTTAAATAGCAGATTAGTAACTTAACATATATTCCTATACTTATTAAAACCATTAAATGCATTTTTATTAATTTTTCTAATAAGTCTCCTACTAGATTTTGTTGTCTCTTCTAACTTAAAAGAAACATAGAAATCTTTCAGTTTCTTTCTTGGTTGTTAGGATTAATTTGTCATGTTGCATATGACCTTGGGGAGTACTAACAAGATGTAGCCCCCGTAAATAGTAGTAACACATTACCAATAATATCCATTTATCATGTTGCCCCCAACCCCTACATGACCTTGGGGAGTACCAACAAGCCATGTAGTACATCTTCACTCCAACCCATTATATTGCGATAGCATACATATGAATTACATGCCCATTGGGAAATACCAACATAGGCATATAATGTACTCACTAGTCTATTTAACATTTTAAGACATCACTAAGCATATTATATGGTTTAGGGAGTACCAAAAACTATACATATGTAAACACTCTTAAAAAGTAAATAAAGGAGGGCAACTAATACATTGAAATTCATAATTTTGAAATAACTTATATGAGTTGATATCGGTTCAGAAATAATGTATCTATTAAATGTTTAAATGATATGAAAGTCATTCAAACATTATATTAGATACCCGTATGATATTTAGTATTATATATACCTATTTATTTATTTTTAAATCATCAATTGGGTTATACGTTTATTTACATATATACATAATACACACACAACAATTTCTTTATAACCTTTATAATTTAATTAATTCTTATATATATACACATATTATGTATTTTCATTGATTAATTTTCAATGAACTATTAACCCTTAAATTATTAATCAAACAATTCTAATTAATATTATAGTTGTTGCAGTTATAGTTATTTTAATTTATACTATATAAATTATTATTATTTATAACCCTTATTAATAGTCAATTTAAATTTAAATATTTTAAATGTAAACCTTTTCAAACTTAAAATATCATATAATTTCAAGTATGTGTATGTATATTTAAACTAAGCGCGAAGCCTAAAAATGATTTTAGGCCTCATACATATGGCATAGGTCAGTACTTAGACCGCTCAATGATCCAGGTCGAGCCAGATGATAGGGCTATCAATTCACCTCTATACCTTAGTTAAGTGCCCTTTCTAGAAACCCATATTATTTGACCCTTTCTTTAATTGGATACCAAGGTTGGTTAATTTTACATTAACACAACTTAGGCTTTGATACCATTGTTGGTTTGAGGGCATGGGCAGTGGAAAATTATGGGAAAAATTCGAAAAAAAATCTCCAATTTAATTAAAGCATACAATCAATTTATATGATGTAAATAAAGCATTATGTCAAATCATATTTAATATATTCGGAAGGTATTGTCTTTCGGGGTAATATTTTAAAATTCTATTTTATTTAAAAATAAGATTTAGGTAATTATGACAATGTACATAATGGATGCCAAATATCCATTTTATATTTGTATATATTAATGTAAGTAAATGACTCGATCTAATTGGTTTGTGACATAGTGAAATATAAGAGTATGACATATAATTATACATATATGAACTTAAATATAACTTGTATGATGTAATATAACCACATAAAATGTATAAATATAAATATAAACATATAGTTATTGGGATTTGTAACTCTATACACACACACATGTTATGCATTGCAAAGTTTTGCACAGTATGACGATATATGTTGTTTCTCATACACATACATGCTCAAATTTAATATATATATATATAGTTTAATAAAATCTATATGTACATGTATATTATTAGTTTGGCCTTAATATATTACGTCCAAAACACTGTATTATTAAACAATTCAAATTAATGTACTTCATGTTTTTCAATATGTAATTTAATAAACTTATGATTGGCATATTAATTACATAAATACTAATGTTTTATATTAAAATTTTAAAATAAAATATGAAATTTAATTTGATTGGTTGTGATCATGTAAAATATGTTAAAATATATCACTTGCTTATTATAACTAATGAACTAAAATAGAATACATAATTTGATTTGACCATATATGATCACATACAAATATGTTAAAAAAACTTAGTTACCTATTCTAAATAATTGGTTATGACGAAAATATGCAATAAATATTATTGTTAAGTTGACAAAATATTAGATCCAAACTTTTATGAAGTAAAACAAAACTAGTCTTGAATTTTAAGTTTTGTAAAAGCCCTAACTTTATACCCTTTTTTGTTGCCGCAACTTACTAGTTTAATAATAAATAAATAAATATATGGATAAGTTTACATGTGTGCTTAATATGTATTATATATTATGCATTTATATAAAATAGCACATATATTAAGATCAAAGTTATTTACATGTATACTTTAATTTATACAATCAACAAATCACACTTACACACACAAACATTTTACTGTGCAAAATTTGAATATAAGAATTTTATATACAAAATTTCCAAAACATAACTGTTTTATTGTGCAAAATGAAACCTAACTTATATATATATATATGTATGTATGTATATGTATATGTATGTATGTATATATATATATAGGAATACACACATACACACAATAATAATATTATAAAGTTAATATGCATATATGATATGAATTTATATTTAGCATTAAAGTAAAACTGACTAATGTTATTTTTATCAAGGCCAAATACATACATGAACAATATGAATAATTTAATTAAGAGATGGTGCAACGACCCAGAATTTTGTCACTTTGATTTTTTGATATTTAATTTGTTTAAATATTCAATTTGGGGTTTTATAATAAAATCTATGTTCAAATAATTGTCCGATTTTTGATGATGTATTTTTAGTTTAATTTATAGGATTTTTTTATAATTTTTAATTTGGAAAATATTCAAATTTTTGTTTGACGTATTTTACGTCAAACGTCAGTGTTTTTGAAATTTAACAAAATTCAATAACCGGTGTGTTTTATTATTGTTTTGAAATCGCGTTACCGTGTTATACGTGATCATATTCTGTTTTTGGCCATTCACGGCTTGTACGCGAATATCATGTCGTGTAGCATACATCCAGATACACAACATAACACAAAAACCAGGCCTACTCTACCACACACAATACATCACATCCCTTGTTTTATGCCTCCCTTGTTTCCTGTCTATTTTATGCCTTACTACCCATTTCTTTTTCAAATCCTCCCATGTCTTGGTCATATTTTCCTTGAGCTTTGCCTTAAATGGTGCCTTGTTACGTGGAAGGGAATATGGTTCACCATAACCACATTTACTTATATATACATTTACACGCACAGGCTCATCCTTCTTCTCCATTTTTGTATTGTTTGTAAACATTAAAACCAAGGAAATAAAGCTCCATCTCCACATTTAAAAATCAAATTAGCCAAAACCGAGCACATTTAGCCTTAGCCATCAAAATAAAAGTTGTTCGATATCTCACGTAGTATTTTCAGAAATTGAAGGTTCGGAATTTCCTCAAGGATCGAATGAGATATCCAGATATTACAGTAAGTGGGAAAAATGAGTTGGAAAGTTCAAAAATTAAATTCTCCTAATTCGGGAAGAATTACTCGATGTCGTTAGTGTCATTGAGTTCGTATCGAAGAGTAGTATTTTTGGTGCTAATTTGGAAGTATTCCGTGACGATGATTTTTGATGGTCGGAAGCTAGGGTTGACGATGGTTGGAGATTTGGTCATCATTAGCTTGATCGGAGAGTGGCGTCGGATCGGGCTTGGAGAGCTCTACCTTGCCGTCAATTTTGGTGGAGTTCGAAGCATATTTGTGTCGCGTTTTCTATGCCTGAGGCATTTTGTACTTTGGGTATGTCGGTTGGAAATCAGGGAAGGAGACCAGAAGGGTAGGTGATGGTTGCATTGTGACATGGAGGTGGTGGACGACTTGTTGGTGGGGTTAGATCGTCGGTTGGTGACGTGGATCGACAGTGCACGTACACCGTGTAGTTCGAATTGGGTACTGGAGTTTTCAAATAGAGGAAGGAGGAGAGCACTATTCACGTAGGTCAGATGGAATTTGTTTAGGCCGAAGCATGTTCTGGTCTTGCGTTTTGAGTTGTTGGGTGAGATAACTTTATTTACATATATATATATATATATATATGTTAGTCATTATATAAATGATGTGTTAGTTTTAAAAATGGAATATCTTGCTCATATGAAATCCGATTGACATACAGATTTTTGCGCTGGACTCATATTGACGAGTATAACATCGTAGTATAACTTGTTGATAGCTTTGGCATAAAAATTTAGGAGAGGTTAAAACGGAATGAATTTAATTTACGCTATTTTAATTAATGTTGTCGTTTAAATTATTATACCTTAATTAGTGATGTTTATTTAGACAAATAAAATGTTGTTGAGTTTAATTGGATTGAATAGAGAAATTTGGACATTTGTTAGCGGAATAAAACACCGTTCCGCTAATTAAATTAACTGGACACTTATTTAGCAGAATAAATCACCATTTTGCTATAATTAACTTGATATGCTAAAATTGAACATCTATTTAGCATAGATAAACACAGTTTTGCTATTACATTAGTGTAGACATCTATGTACATGCCAGTTGACTAATACTAGATAAATGATGTATTAACAAGTGGTTGTTAATTATGGATTCAATTTATACATATCTGCTTGTGTAAATACTAAATAACGTAACTTGAAAAGTTAGATTGAATGGAATGGTAACTTGTTAAGTACCATAGTGGTCGCTAAGCCTCTTTCTAATTTGAAAGTAATTATTGATCTAAAGTTATTTTAAAAAGATAATTACTATATGTTAATAAGATTTAAAAGATTATCATTATTTATAAATAATGTTTTTAGATAACTAATTAATTATTGTTTTAAATAATGATTTAAAATTAATTATTTTATTAATATGATTCTTGAAAGTTATTTAAGAGTATTTAATTTTTTTTTAAGTTATTTAATTATTTATTTAAAATGTTTTAAATTATATTAAAGTTATTTACTTATATTGATAAAGGTTATTTTATTATAATTAAAGGTTTATTAATTATCATATTAACATTCTTTAAAGGTTTATTAATTGCTTCATTTATATTGTTCTAAAAGTTTAATAAATTATTATATTAATAATGTTTTGAAATTAATTTATTGTTTTAATAAAGATGTATCGAAATTAATTTATAATTATATTAATATCATTTTGAAGTTAATTATTTATTTACTTTGTTATATTACTTTGAAGATAAATTATTTGTATGATAATATTATTTGAAGTTAATTTAATATATTTTTAAGTTATTATTTTGAGTGAGGTTTAAAGATTCTTAAACGAAGTATGTTTTAAATAATAACTGGTTTACTTAAAAGGGTTTTGAATAATGGGTTTGTTATCAGAGGAAAACCTTATTGATTTAAGTTTATGAAAGAAGCTTTTTTTTAAATAAGGTAAGTTTTATAAAGAAGTTTTAAGAAGTTATAAAGGAGGCACTTATGAAATAAAAGAGATTTATGGATAGAGTTAGAGTTTGAAATTATTAATATCTCTGTTTAATGACATATGAGGTTCGATCATTTTAATATAATTTGAAATAGAAACCTTTCCAAGTGTTTTGTAAATATACTTACAATATTGTTTAAGTATATGGAAAAGTTCCAAAGTTTTTGAAAGTGAAGTGTTTTGTGAATATTCTTGTACCGCTAAGATAAGTATATGGAAGTGATTTCCAAATATTTGCAAAGTGATTTTTATTAATGGAAGATAAATTTTGAGAGGCTTAGTAATTTCCATGGGAAATGTAATCTATGTTTGCATGATTATTATTTGATAGTTAAATAACCGACTATCAAATCTGGACCAAAACGTAACTTTGGAAATATCAAGCAAAAACATAGGAACTATATGGTACAAGTTACCGTCGGTGGTGCTATACTGTATGTATAAACTCGTTTCATTCTTCTAGGATAAATGATAAGGAAATCCGTCCACAAACGGTTAGAAGGTGATCTCTGCTCTTATTCCTTTATCTGCTTATTTCCTAAAGAACCATGGTTGAGTTTACCGGAACTATCGAAAGTTGTTTCGAAGAAACCGGGATCAGATATGTTATCCAAAAACCACTTCGATCCAACTCAAGCGTTTCAAACTACAAGCATCTTGAAGAGTATGGAATCAAAGCCAGAGCTTTTAAAGTGCAAGGGCTGCTTGCTACTAATCCTAAGGGTAATTCCAAAATGGATGTAGTGGAAGTAGCGCCTTCAGTTCGTTCATCTCCTAAACGACTTGCATGGATGAATGCTGACATTGTGTCAACATCGAGTAGGCAATCACTACTACAAAACAAGTCATTTGCATTGGTTGTTCACCCCCCTGTTGCATCAGTTCTACAACCGATGCACATGCAACCGATGCAATAAACTAATTTTTTTTGCACCGGTTGTAAAACCGATGCAAATTGTCATCTTTTGCATCGGTTGTCCGTAAAAACCGATGCAACATAAGATCTTTGGCTTAAAACCAGTCCCTTATATTGCACCGGTTGGCAGTAACAACCGATGCAACAAGACATTTTTTGCATCGGTTGTTACTGCCAACCGGTGCAACATTATGGCAATTGGCTTTAAAAAGTCTCCTATTTTGCATCGGTTATTTCTACATTATTGCATATCATAACAAAACAATTATCGCATGCAATATTATAATCATTTAAAATCAAATTGGACGACAAATACATATTGAATAAGGTAATACCAAATAAATATATTTCAATTATAGTGTTCATAATCCATATAAAATAGTGATTCATACATTCACTACAATTCAAATCTTTAGTACAAGTAATATAGTCTAGATTGTTAAGTACCCTAATACCAAATAACTATTGCCTTATGCTATTCTTCACTGCATCGCCTCCTCATAATAAAAATAATTTCCTTACTGCAACAGTACACATCCATCTCCACCACTTCCATTACTACCTTATACAACTGACAGCAACCACCAAACCACAACAACCACTACAACTTCTACCAATCAACCGCTCATCATCGCCTACTGGTACTTCTGGTGCATGCATTTCACAATATACTCATAAACAACAGACCACCACTGCATATTCCTACATCTATTTAACCATTGTCAAACAGTCAAACTTCATACTGCTGCCTCTTTTCATCCACTTGCACACTTGCACATCCTCTAACATCACACTCAACATTCTTTTCTACAAACAACATCTCCTATCATCACTCTGCAATATCAACCATTCAGCGGACTATGACATCCTCCAACATAAGTCCATTGCACTGTCATACGGCTGCTCACATCCATACTCCATCACAGTCACTCTTACATTAATCATTGCCCACTGACTGCTCATCCTTGCAGCAAAACTCCAACTCCAATTGCACAGCCACATACAAAAAAAACACAGTGTAATCCCTATCCTCTACTTCCAAACACCTCTGCATATCCACACAGTTCATCACTCCCACTCTGACCATCTATCCATCATCTCCTCTGCCACCACTTCTACAAACAAACTGCTACATTCCATCCACAACCATTCGACCATCGCCTGATCAACTGCACTGGACTGCACACCCCATACAACCATCAACATCTGACACTGTACTCCTTCCCACCCACCACTTCTGTCACCTCACTTTAACATAACTATTGCTGCCAAACATTACACACTACTGACATCATATACTTCCACTTCCCATAGTCTAAAGCAAACTCACTTGACGACCAAAATTTTCCACAACCACCTACAAATCCACTACCGTCCCATTTCTACAAACACCACCCTTGCTCCCCCTGAATCCAATAACTGCAATCACCTATCTGAAGTGAACTTCCTCCTGTAACTCAATCCAGTAACCCATACAAACCCGCACCGAATCACAGCAGCCCAAGCAATCACCTTCATCAGCCATCATCCATCCTTACTACTGCTACTTACTGACCACCGCAATTCACGAACACACGCAATTCTTCATCACCATAAGAATTCTGCAACCGCAAATACCCAACATCGAGCCTCGCCTTGAACAAACATTACCACCGTTTCAGCCGCGAAACCAATCCAATCCCTCGATCGGCTCGGACAACCTTGTTCGCATGCTGTTTTATAGTATGATCTACAACAATTAATGATTAAATAAAATACCATTAATCATAATGAATACATGAATAACATAACTGAAATACAAACACTGTAACACAGTAGACTCAACCTTACAAACAAAAACATGCCCAAAGACTGCCTTTTCAAACCCAAAACTTACGAAAGTAGCAAGGAAGCTAGGAAGAATTTCACATCAGGACATAGTTGTAGCTTCAGCGCATATACCATTAATGACATATTACCCATACAATCCCAGTTTGATGCAGATTTGTAAATAATATAGATAAAATTTTTTTGCATCATGTTTGTAATAATATGATGGCAATATTATGTCAACACTGCAGGTTAGCCATACAGTCCCAGTTTGATGCCCTGTACATGACTAGATTCGTTACATGTGTGTGTGTGTCATACACTAGTTTAGCATGTGTGTGTATTAAATGATCTACTCCTAAAACATAGATAAATGTTAGACTACACGTATTTAAGATACAAAATTGACATTTATGTTCATTTTATATAATAGAATACATGTACAATTGGTTAGGCAAGTGAACATTCTACAATTTTGGATATTATCACTAGGAATTGGCTATAATCAAAATTCACCTTAGATGATAGGGCGAGCCAATTTTAATTCTCTTTCCTCTAAATCATATGCAAGTCTTCCCCTTTCAGCTGGCAAATAATGTTTAAATTCTACAATTACAAAACAAATACTAAATTAATTAGTAAGTATTATTAACCAGTGTAATTTATTCAAATATAACATATTCAAAAATAACTCTTTATTTGTATATAACCAAGTTTTGATTGGTCACAAGTTTATACCTTAACCTTTTAACAAATGGCGATGCAGAACTGAATGAGCTGCTGACATGACAAACAAATTAGTCATCGTTTATGTTTACCATTAGCATTTAAATAATATAAGGATTTTTCGCAAATCACGATCATCTCTTCAAATATTTCTATAAGCACATAAAATCTTGGAATAGATTACAATAAATTATGCTAGATCATAGACATTTTTACCACCAACTATGCATATAAGTCAATCAACTTCATACCAAACTACTTATTTTAATGCATGCATGCTTATTATTTTAGCTGCAAACTATAAATAACATGCCACTTAAGTAAGTTGTGATGTTCATGTTATCTATTAAATATTTTTCTTAGGTTGTCAACATTAAATTTTTGATCATGAACAAAAAATGCTTAACATAAGCGAAAGGCTCCTTGCAGTTTGGGCTCTGTGAGAGGTCTATCATGAAAACTAGCTATTTTTTCTTGAAGTAAACACTATAGCCCTCTTTAAGTAGAACACATTGTTCCATCTTTAGCTTGATGCCAAATCATATATAGGAGCTTAAAAATATTGTAAAAAGAACAACATAATATGTGTAACCTTACATCATTTGCAAAGAAGATCCTATCATAATGATACTTGTTGACATTGTAAACCCAAGAGTTGCATGCAAAATGAATACGTCCTTTCCCTGGGAAGTCTTCAATATGTTGATGTGCTATTTGAACATTTTGATGCAGTATTTAAAATTACTAGTTATTGTTTATCGTATTTTACTGATTACAAAAATGTCTGTAATGATATATCCAATTACAAAAACGTCTATGATGATATACCCGATATTGTTCCTTTTAACATTATTAGTTTGGCTACATATTTTGTGTAACATTATCGTTTGGCTACATATTTTATATTGTGGTTATTTCTGATGGTGAATAGCTAAAGCAGCCAAAATCTGATCCAATTTTTAGGAAACCCTAACTGCAACAAGATATTTCTTTACTTTAACAGATGGAAATCGACAAATTTTCATAATAATTATTTACCTTCCAGTTCATTAAGCAAGTAAAAAGGAACATGAGTGACGATATTGGATCCTCCCTCGCTCCAATTAACTACACCGGGGTTCTGAACATTTTTATTTGATGTCCCAAAAACCGATAAAAAAATTGCAGGCTCGTTCATTAACCCCAAATAATCGCAGGCACGTCTCCATACTCTAGGGTCCGACTTACGAGATCTTGCTACCTGTCCAAATATTTCAAAACCTCAGCTAACTCGAGAACATTCCACAATAGCTATAAAATCATTTTAATTAATTGTAGTTAAAACAATGTACATATATTAGGTTGAATCTCTATAATTGCTCAAAACTTGTAGTAATTCTAGGTTAACGATAACTTGCTTGATTTTGAGGAAAATATTTATTTGACTTGGGATAAGTAAATAAAAACATATTATTTATATAAAGAAATAGTGCATGATAGATGCATAGAAAACCTTAGCCAAAGATACTTGAGCTCTTGAAAGTAACTCGGTATGGCAAGTTGCAAGTTTGTCAATAGCAGTTACCACGAAGCACAATAGACGAACTTGGGAAGACTTTCTGGAAGCCTTGCTTTTGGAACCAAGAGTTGATTCCTGACTCAGTCCCAAACGGCTTTAAGAGAATAGCAAAAATTGTCAATAAATCAGTCTTGGTTATATAATAGCATTATACAATTTAATTGCTTGGCAATTCAACATATTTATTCAGCAAAGTGTGTTTTTCATATACCTAGATGAAAGATTTTCATATAGAAGTAACTCTAGACTCTCGAAGAGCTCACGTGATACATCTTTGTGAGATGTTCCTCCAGCACTATGCTCACTAATAGCCCAACACAGGTTTAATGCCAGTTCTTTCTGCATATGACTACAAAATCTCAGGCTTTACTGTGATTCATAGTTAATGGCAGTTAATGGTTGTTAAAGACATTAGACATTATATTAATCAACTTCTTAGTACTTTTAAGACAATCTTTACCTGCCTATGATATACACGCCGAACCTCCAAATTTTGAGGCATAAGTTACAAAATGTTGCAGAAACTTTCAAAATATGTGTTATCACAATAATAAATAATTTATTATGTGTTATAAAAGCATCCAAGGCCTATACCCAAATGAAATATTTTCATAGTTTACTCTCTAATGACTTGGTATTTCATGCATGTGCTATTCCATTTTATTTTATTAGTATATATAATGTCAACATGTTTGATTTGCAATTTACTTGGATTACGATGTAAAGAAATATACACATACACATATCCTTTTGGCCTTTGAAAAAGAATGTGCACACAGGGTACAATAATCTGTAATAATGTGAAAGCATGCATGGCCATTCAATTTTATGTAAGTTAATTAGCTAATAGCATCTAACTCAAAGTCAACCTACCCAGTTAACTTCCTTGAAATTAAAAAAACAATAAAGCAAGTGTATAAGATACTCACATAAGCTTTCAGATGCTCAAATAACTATATGTATTTTGGTTGAGCATTTCGATTCTTCCTTTACCATGCTTCGGTCATCATTATAGGAACCAATTATGATGACATCTACACAAATCCTGAAACTTAAAAAGTAAAACATACACTCAACCATATCAAGGACTCAAAATAATTGGTACTAAAAATAGAAATGATAAATACACCTACAACAATATTATTTGAATTCAACCTAGAATATTACTAACTAGGACTAAAGTTTGTTAATTTTGATGTGATATAGTTTGGAACATATACTTGAATTCAAATATTGATCCAGCACTAATCCAAAAACTAATCAAGTTTAGATTAAAAGATAATACTTGAATTCAAAAGGTAATGATGTTTATAGAAAACATAAATGATCCAAAAACAAATACCTTTTCAATTCCCTGTTTATTCCGATGTTCAAGTGACAATGCTTTTTTGCTTTAGTCCTTTTTATCAAAATTCAGCTCCTTGAATTCTATGACCTATTCTCTTCTCCAAAAGAAATTCCATTGCCCTGCCTTAAAAATTCGTCTCGGCCTCCTTACAAGTTTCACTGCTCAAAAATTTCTCTCCAAAAAAATAACTTTGTGCCACTTCCCATGGAGACAGTGCACCGTTGCTTGAAGATGACGCCGCTGTTGATTGAGGTGTTGCTGTCGACGCCTAAGATGATGTCAAAGTTGATAAATTCGTGCGTCTAGTCAGATCTGCCACCATAAATGGAATGTCACTTGGAAACTGTGCACTGATAGCTTGGATGTTGCCTACAGACAATTATAATATTACTAATAGAAATTCAACCATACTTTACTGACCAAAACCACAAAGCTGCCTCATTACCTCTTGCCACAACAATCGTAGTCACATTATCACCCAACTCCACTGACCTTGCTGTAAACATCCCAGTCAACACCACAAACCGCAACTGCCAATCACCTGAACTCCCTAAATCCACCTTCCACCGCAACTAAAAATTACAAGCTATAATCGCCAAAACCCTGCTTCAGAGTCGCGAACACCACCAACCACCTCAACTTCAACCTTAACCCAAATATCGTGACCCACGAAATCAACCATCATCAACAACTACACACTTGCTAAAACCATCGACTTCCACTGCCACTTCGTCTCAACCACCTGCCAACCATCATCAGGAACCACCTCACCTAGTCTTCGCATTAAAATCCTCCACACGCGAAAACTCTTGAACATGCGACATCTTCCTCAATCACCACCTCGACCAATTCGCGACTTTCAATCGCCCAATCCCTAAATCACCGAACCCAATTTGAGCCAATCGAGCCCCCAAACCATTGTTTCCAATCGAACCACATCCTCAAATCGAACTCGCAGTTTTGATTCCGAACACCTATAATCCTATAATAAATTTCGACTTCGAACTTTTTATTTTTTTATTTTTGAGGATCGCACATTCTCTGTGGATAAAGTGTGATAAATAAGGGGGAGAGGGATGTAGGGTTTTCGAGTGAAGGACGAAAAGAAGAGGTTCGCGGTGAAAATGAGAGGGAGACGAAATCATTTACCGCTAACTTTTTCAACGTGGAAATAGTATTTTTGGACCGGTTGTAAATAAAACTGATGCAACTAACACTATTTGCATCGGTATATTTTGTTCGGTTGTCGATGATAACCGATGCAAATTGTATTTTTGTACTATCTACCGCTTTCCATATACCAAATGCATCGGTTGTTAAAACGCAATCGATGCAAATACTTCTATTTGCATCGGTTGTGGTAACAATCGATGCAAATGAGGCAAAGCAACATGCGTATTTTGTACTAGTGAATGTTAGCATTCCAAGAGGGAAGTGCCATATATAAAGGTAACGACGTGACCTTACAAGCCTCACAAACCGGGAAATGGAAAAAATAGGGTATGCAGCAGAGCTATGTGGTTAGCTACCGCTGGGAGCCGTCATCCCATTCTAGATTGTTCCTTTTCAAGTTGTTTAGCATGCGACACCATGGTAGTATAAGGTCTCGGTGTCAAAAAGGGGTGAGGTAATTCGGTATGCCATGTTAAAGGGAAAGCCAACTCTGTGTTAGCAGGAGTACAAGAAGTTCTTGTCAAACTATGGTGCATTTTCTAGGGTGTACCATCGGAAGGTAGTCCCTTACCTTGCCATAATATGGAATCCATTCTCCAATACGAGCCTTTACGAATTTAGATGTGCCCAAATATGTTGGAATGTGAAATGAAAGCATTTCAGCTATTTTATATATTTACTTTGAACCTCTAGACACTATTATAATATCATTGGATTTTATATAGAAAGTGTTTTGGTCATCGTAAGGTAAAATCTCATCCGTGTTTATGTGCAGCATGGTCTTACGAGATACCCTTTATTTCAATGAGTTTTTAAGATTAAAAAATTTAGTTGTTTTAAGTTTCTCATACCAGACCCATGTCTGATCCTGAGTTTTATTTTTTTTCCAAAAACCATTGGGTGCTCTGTATGAGTAGCCAAGAAGTTCAGGTTTCTCACGGATACATTTTGGAGGAGCTTGGAGCAGAAGGCTTCATCGATAGCTAGTTATTATCTTATTTCCGTTGTATTATATGTATTATGTATCAGTTAGGTAGGGACAGGCTGTTATAACTATCCAAGGGTAGAAATTGTATTAGCATGACTCTGATGTATCATTTTAGGAATGACTTTGTAAAGAATTATGTTGATTAATATATGTTATTCCATTGCATTGTGAGATTCTAAAATTGTTTAGTTTTCTTCTTATCTTCTATCTTCCTTCTTTCCGCTAACAATCTGTCTTTCTAGCACTTGGTTGTTTGGCATGTGAATACTATGGATGTATTAGTATTGACTTCTGGGTTCAAAAAAGCGGGTCGTTACAGATGGTGTGTATTTGTTTAAGATCAAAATGACTTGCCGAAATATTACTACTTGTTAACTCATTGTAGATAATTTAGTTTTCCTCATTGAAGACCGTCACCTTCCTTGTAGTGAAGTTGATGCTTCTCTTCTAAGCTAAGAAAAGCAATGATGGAGGCTGGGGTTTTAGTTTTAGAAACCTCATTTTCGGTTGCTAGGCTTATAAGAGGCCTCTTCTCTTTATAGAATAGGAGTGCCCACCTAATGAGCCTTACCCCTCCTTTATCTAATCCATGCTATTAAATAACAACTCAAATGTAACTAATTGCACTTAAGTTAAAATGTAGTTTTAATTAAACAAATTTAAGTCCCATTTATTAATTAAATGTGGTTTTAATTTCAAATTTAAGTCTTATTTATTACTTAATTAAGTATTATTTTCAAGCTATTTGATAATTAAATATTCACATAATACTAATACACTTATATCAATTATTTTACATGTAACGACCCTGAATTTCGAACAAATTAAATTGGAAAATATTTAATTAATTTTAGATATTTGAACGATAATTTAATTTGAATTCCCGATATAAGTTTAAAATTGGTGATTAAATTATAAAATTTAATCTATTAAATGTTGAATAAAAATTTGAATCTTCAATTTAAAGCTGAAGAAAAATATTTCGAAAGCTTTTAAAATTCGTATTGATATTACTGAAGATAACAGAAGCTTCAGAATCGAATTTAGGAGTAAAGTGTTCAGTTTGAAATTAGATCGTTCGAACCGATATTTATAAAATAGTCATTTTTCAAACAGTCTCGGAATTCGACGAAACCAGTTCCATTGGGTCCGTAATATTGTATTATTACTGGATTTCCAATTTCGTATTTTTCGGAGTCAATACGTGATCGTACGGCGTGTAAACGCATTAAAAATCTTTATCGAATTAAATTTGAATTTAAATTTAAAATGGTCAACATCACCACACGTTGTCTCCCTTAACTCACGCCGAGAAACGCTGCAGGAATCACGAAAGAAAAATCGTGCAAACCCATACTCCATTCGATTTCAAATACCCTCGTTCCTTATTTTATGCCGAGCATCTCGTTCTAAACGATTAAAACAGCCGAGTCTTTCTTTCCATCTTTAAATTGAACGAAATAAAAATGGCAGCTCAAATGATTTTTCGTTCGTTCGAAAATCAAATTCACGACATTAAAATTCATAGCCGCTCTCGTTCAAATTTCTCAAAGTCGAGTTCGATGGATGAGGCAGCGAACGAGGGTAGGGCAAGAGCCATCGGCGACTCGCGTGGAGGCGGCAACTGGAAGGAGTGATCGAAGTCGTTTTTTTTGGAATTGTCGATTTTGGGATCGAGGCAGTGAGTTCGTCGACGTGGGAGGCTTGGTCGAGCTCGAGTCTGAGGGGGGTTTGAATGCGGTGACGAGCGCGATGGAGGCACTCAGGCGATGTCGCGATGCGACTGGGTGCACGGGGGAGAGCGTCGAGGTCGCGATGGTGGAGATTTAGGGCTTCTGGTGGGGTTTCGCGATGGCTGTAGGGTCGTTGTCGACGTTGAGGTGGCGTGGAGTTCGCGACGTCTAGGGCTTCGCATCGTCTGTCAGTGGGCTTCGAGCAGACAGGGTTGATGGCAGATGCGTTCGCAAGCACACAGAGGAGAACGGCGAGCAGTAGTTTCGTCGTGGTGGGGATGCTGGTGATCGCCTGGAGCTTGCATACGATCTCGTGTGAACAGAACAGTAAGGTATATAGGTACAATTTATTCGTTTTAATCTGATATATATGTATATGGATATGTACAGGAAGAATAAATAAATAATAGATATGGTGAATTATTTGTTTTACTAATCTATTTAATTATTTTAGTTACCAAAAATAATTTATTAAAAGAAGTTGGTCTTAAATTTAATTTGTTTAGTAAAATAAAATTTTTAAAGGAGAAATTTAATAATTAGTTTGAAATAAATCAAGGGTTAAATTATTTTGTTTAGGAGAAATAAGTTTAAAAGTAAAGTATAAATGTATTGTTAAATTGATTTATCTAAAACTATTTAGATTTCTAGAGGAAAATATATATAAAGGAGATTTATTTTTAAATATAAAATTTTGAGTTAAATAAAGTTATTTATTGATTTGGTATCAAAATAAAATGACCGGCGAATCGAAATTATCAAATGAAAATTTATTATTCGATTTGTTCAAATATTAATAAAATTGTATAATTGCTTATACAAGGTTAAACTGTGGAGAAACAAGTTGGATTCAAAATGGATTGCAAAATAAAAAGCTAAGGTGAGATTTTCTCACTCGATTTAAAAGTGGAATTTTTGCAGTTATTGATTGCTTTTTGGATGTGATATTAGATATAGTAGGATATATCTATTATATATAGCAATATATACATATTGGCATATGTATATATTGGATTGATGATTTCCCGCCTCGTATAGCGGATGAGACCCTATTGCGCCGTTAGTAAGCGGATTTATAAAAACCTATATACCGCGATAATTCCGTACTGGAGCGGAATTGGTATTGTGCTGACATCTTTGGATGCAGGGAAACAGGTTGGAGGGATCCAACTGGACCCCTCACATTGATTGAATTTATTTCTATTGTGATATGAATCTGTGAATGATTATAGTGATGCTATTAATCATATTGATATCTGGAAATTGTTGAAAGCTAAAATTTAGCTGAATGGATGTTTGACATCATTGGATTCCAAAGATAAACGAAATTGAATTTTTGAGATTCAAGTAGAAAATTTCTAAGTGAATCAATTTTTGAAATTGAAGAAATTTTGAAGAAAAGAATTTAAAAGTATAAAAGCTGTTTTTATAATCTTATCGAATAAATTCCAGAATAAAGTGAAAATGCTAAATAAATGGATTTCATAAAACAGTGATTTTAAATTGAAGAAATTAATTTAAATTTGGATTTTTAAATAGATTGAAAGAAACGATTGAAATTTATTTTCTTAAAAAGGAATTTATTTAAAAGAAGATAAGTTGGAAATTCAGTTTGGAATTTAATTGGTAAATTGAAATAAGTTGTGAAATCAATGTAAAATGATTTCAATTTGAAGAATCCATTTCAAAACAGAATATTGAATAATTTGAGAAAAATAAGGAATTTATTTTAGTAGTGATAAATAAAATTTGAAATCAATCTGTGATTGATTTAATATTTAGAAATGAATTTTTGAGAAATCAATATGGAAATTTTATTCAAACGTTGAAAATAAAATTTGAAATCAATATTGAGATTGATTTGGTATTGAAGCTTTTATAAATAGAATTAAAATTTATAAAAGTTGTTATAAACCCAAAGTCACTTATTTTGATAAGTTAAATATAGAAGTTGATAAAAGAAGGTTTATAAGTCGAAGTTGTTATTAAAAGAGAAATAGAATTTATAAACGTGCTTATAAATTCGAAAATAGATTGAATGTGATAAATTTAATATAGAAGATTATTTAAGAAGATATATTCACGATTTTGAATAGCGAATTTTTATTGAAATAAAAATGTGTAGGAATGATTGAAATGGGGTTAAGTAGATTTTATTCACGATTTTGGACAGTGAATATATTGTTAAGTAAAATGGATTCATTTTTGAAGAAGAAATATTTTAAAAATGAAGTTAAACGGTTTAAAGGTGTTTTAAAATGTGTTATGAATCGAAAGCATAGATTTCAACATTTATTGTTGAAATAGACGTTTTCGAGAAATATAAGGAAATGGTGGACTATAACACTGTTGTTATAGTAAATGATTTCCGAAAGGAAATGTTTTATATAGTATTGGGATTTATATATCTATCTAAATTTCGAATCCCTATACTAGTGATTTTGAGTCGTCGTAACGATGTTTTACGTAACATTCGTTTTGACTCAAATTGATGTTGTTATAGAAAATAGATTTCCTTAAAGAATGAAATATATACTTAATTTGATTTAAGTATATCGAGTATTTTCAAATGTTGAAAATAAAAGATTTGTGAAACACTTATTATTAAATAAGTATGGAATGTTTCCCAAAATGAAGTGAAACGTTTTGAGATTTTATCTTCTTAAAGATAAATCGAAATTGAATATTTGAAAACGATTGAAAATCGAATATTAGTAGGTATTCGAAAAATGTAAATTCAATATGGAATTTATAAAGGAAAGGGAAACTGTTTAGAAAAATAAACATTGATTTATTTTTGAAGTGTGGAAATTTTATATCTAATAAAGATATTTGGAAGATTAAATAATTTGGAAAATTATTTGGAATCTGATGATGTTGCGCATCTTTATTGATAGTTAAATAACCGACTATCGATAATTACCTTAGATAGGTATTTGTTGTGAATTGGATGAATTTGAATGCCACACTTATTTTTGAATAATCGCTCACTATTCGGGTTAACCGGGAAAGGACCATGGGGTCATATAACCCATTCCGAATATGTGATACGTCGTTATGAATCGCATTTGAAGACCGGTGTTGAAGACCGGATATTTTTGAAAACGGAAGGATTACCGTCGAGTTACTCTACATCGACTAATCTTCGATTTAGAGGTTTTATCACCCTTAGTGACGGGAAGTCCTGACGTGATTGAAAATTATCCGGATTTGCAAGGGCTTCGTGAGAAGTGCCTTCGGTTCTGTTCGATCCCGGAACAGACTTGTATGGATTGTGTGTCTGACGTTACAATTTGAGATATTGAGCTGATTTCTTTCAAATACATTTCTGTTGGTGGCGGAGAATTTATTCTCTTAGCTTAACACCCTTCTCTGAGACGTACGAGCTCAGAGGTTATGTAGTTGAAATTTATCAGCGATATATCCCAATTTGGTAACGTGGCATACTGAGTGTTGCTGTGAAATGATCAGTGTTTGATCCTTTGTGATATGATCATTTGTTTGATCTTATATCTTCGTGATCATAGGTTGATCATTTTGTTTGACCCGAAGCAGGGCTTTTTGAGAAAGCGTAGCTTTGTGGACGAGACTTCATCGAGCCTCACACCCCGGAAATGGTCGAAACAGGACGAATGCAGCAAGGTTCTAGGGAGTAGCGCCCCTTAGTGTATGTCATTCCTTCTGGATAAAGGTGGTATCATGGTATGGAGCCCAGATACTTAACCTCTGTGGTTACTGCATTATTATTATCTATGTGGTTTGTTGCGAATCGGGGATCCTCGGGAAGATCGGTGACGATCGGGGGATGGCATACGCGTGTCAGTAGTTACCTATTTTTGCAGAGGTAACCCGGCCTTGTGTTGGCAGAGATCCGGTTAGGTTCTCGGGTCGTCTATTCCAGGGACGTACCCATCGTGGAAAGGAAGTTCCTTAGCCTGACCATTTGTTGGAAATCCAAAGAAACAATACGAGCCTTTACGATTTCAATTGTATAACCTGTCTCCTCAGGAGGCAGCTATAGCAGGCATAATATAATGGTACCTATGCTGGCTAAGATTTATATTATACTTTCGAAATGTTTTCTACACTATTTACTAATAATAATATCAAAAAGAATTTGATTTTTGCGTAGTAAGCATCTTTGACTATCATAAGAAGAAATCTCCTCCAAGTCTGCGTTTGCATTGTGTGTGTGGTGGGAGGTCTTATGGTAGTTTCATTTTCCAAAAGCATTGCGAATTGACATTAAAGTTTTCCTGTTGTTTATTTTAAAGATAAATAACTGTTTTACGATCTCACACCAGTCACCATGACTGACTCGGAGTTTATTGTTTCCCTTCTAAACTCTGGGTGCCCACCAATTTCCACACGGGCAGTCTAGAGTTAGATTATCAGGATATTCTGGATATTCTGGAGCTTTGGAGATAAGCTGGATGACGAGACGTAGTATTTGTATCTGAAATTATTTATTCCGCTGTGTATTTTGTATGAGGACAAGTTATATAACTGTCCATTGTTGTATATGACTCTGATGATTGTTGTATGTATAAAATGATATAGTTCTTTGTTTTAAAAGACTAGTGATTATCTATTATATATTGTTCCGCTGCGATGTGTAAGATTCTGATATTGTTTTTCTGTTTCTGATGTTGTTCTGTTGTTCTTCTTCTTTCTTTCTTCTCTTTTTCTTCTATCTTCTTCTTCTTCTACTTTTTCTTTTTCTTAAAACCCTCACTATTGGAGTTTCCGGCACTCGATTGCTCGGCAGTCGACAAAGTGAGTATCGATGTCGAATTTTCGAAAGTCGAAAATTCCAGGATGTGACATTACATCTTTTAAATAATAGTAATTTGTCCAACCAAAATCAATATAATGATTTATATTAATTTTACTATTTTTAATTTACAACATTTGTAAATTATTCTCCTTTGAAAAATCCTCAACAAATCTAACGGTTGTGTAACTTACAGATGAGAACTTAGCCAACACTTAATATTGAACATTTCAATAAAAAAAGACCCATAGTAATTTTTTCATCACTCTTTGACATAATGACCAAGTTCCTTTGCTTACAAATTTTTGGGTAAATAGTATTCTGATATTTAACTTAGCTTCACCCTTAAGAAATAATATATGTGCACATTTTACCTTTGTGAACATTGTATCACTAAGATATTTAGAGTTTGATCTTGGTCAAAAACTCCAATAATATCCATTTGGTTGCAAAGACCAATACCAAATTCATTGGTTTAAATGATAACAATCATCGATAACCGAAAATACTCTAAAAAGAGATTTAGACTTTGATTTGACTTTCAATTACGGTGATACTAACCTCATTTATTAAAGGTGACAAATTTTATATTTAATAGTGTTTTACTCTAAACAATTTGGCGTATACCCAAAAGAAGCTATGCATGGCCGTGGTTCATGATTTGACTAAATCAAAGTACAACCTCTTCTTTTAAGCTACATAGTATTCTCAAGTCTAAAGAAAATTGTACATCATTACATTCAAATCTTATGTTTTGACTTAGATATATTTAACCTACATAGGATTCTTATTTGATTCATTATGTAATTATCTTATAAGTACAAGGATGTAAAAATTTGGCTATCCTTAACGATCGTAATTTAATCATCGTCCAATGTTTGGAGAGGTTTATGTACACTAGTCTCCACAAATGCATCAATATCTCTTTCTCGATCCATATTTACTAGGAACATTTAAAGTGGAATATTATTTTATTATATCAATTTAATACTCATGATTATGACATATTCATAACTGTAATCGATATAATATACCACTTGGAGATTTTTCTATTTATTAATGTCTAATGTTCGTAATAATTAATTATATCAAATATAAAACAAAACCATAAAAAAATACTTTAATTTCAAACAAGATGTTTTATTTGAGTTTTATATAACAAGTTACATAATTTTCCCTAGGGCATACCCTTAACTCTCTTGGTGGCATTATTATTTGACTATGTGCACTGGCAGCGAGGTTAAATAGGTGGATTTCAAAAAAAAATTATTTTTATCAATTCGCATTGGATCTTTAATTTACGTTTGTTTTTGTTCATACTAAATCTAATTTAGTATTTTGATTAATAAATGAGGTTTTAATATTTTAATTTAATTTTCTTAATAAATATTTATTTATTATTAATGTTTAAATAAATAGGTTTATAATTTAACTTATAATTAATATATTAATTTTATTATTAAGCCATAACACCCATATTTACAATATGGACATCAAATCAGAGAGAGAGAGAGAGTGTGTGTATGTGTTCTAAACTAGAGTTTCATAGGGAAAATTGACCGCTTTGTATTACAGTCTGTAAGGAAAACAAGTTTGATATATATATAATTTTATATAATATATATACTAAGTGTACATAAAGTAAAAATATTTTTAATTTGACCATTAAAATATTTGAATTAAAATGGTATGTATATAAGTATAATAAATAATAATATAACTTTTATTTACTGTAAAGATAACTACATAAATATGTGTTTGTGTGTGTATAAATATTTTATCAAATTATTATTTTAGACTATATATAAATATAATTTAAAATTCAAATTAAAAAAGGATTTGGACTTATTTAAAATAAAAAAATTTAAAAATTAAGTTCATTTTTCTAGCCACTGCATAAGATGATAAATGAATTTTAGCTGAATATAATTTTATTTTAAAACTAAAAATAGATATTTATTGTAATTATATTTTGACCAAGTGAAATAATTAAAAACAAAACTTAAAATTTTTATTTTTATTCTGTTACCTGAAATGAAAAGATATGTAACGTCCCACTATTTGATTAATTAAAATAAAATGTATTTTGGGATTTTAATTATGAATTTTGATAATAAATAGATCTTTGAATGCAAATCGAAGAAATTTGAATTTAAGTTTGATTAAAATTATGGAAAATTATTTTAACTTAATAAAGAATTGAAATAATTAATAAGTGGGATTAGAAAATAATTTTAGGGATTTATTGAATTTAATTTAATAAAACTGATTTTTGGATTTAATTGATAATAAAAGAGGAGTAATGATTTAAAATTCAAGTTTGAAATTTTAATTATGTTTGGAAAATCGAAATGTTGTTTGGAAATTTAGTTAGGAAAAATAAATTATATTTATTTTTGAATTATTTTGAAAATAAACTAATTATTTTAAAATTGTAGAAATTGGAAAGCAATATTTTTCAAAAGGAAAATTCATTATAGGAATTAATAAAGGTAAAGCGTCTTGAGTGGATTTTTAAACGGAGCTGAAATGTTGGTTTACAAGTGGCTCAATTAAAAGGCGGTTAAAGGTATCAATTTATGTAACAACCCGACATTTCGTACCCAATTAATTATCATGGTTTGCTATTTATAAATTCAATGGGCTTAATATTATTGCTTGGCCCATTAACAAATCTATTCCCCTTCACCTTTATTATCTGACAAAGGCCTCTTACCCTCTCGATTCACGTTCATTTTCTCACGTTCAAAACAAAGTCGCGTTTCTCTCCTCCCCTTCAAGCGATTTGCGACTTAGGGTTTTCGGCGATTCTCTTGTATCTCATATGAATTGGGGCTTCTTGTTTCCCTTTCTTGTATCTCTGGCGAATACGAGTTGTTGCTCCTCTCTGTTGCCACTTGAAGCTTCTGCTTCGTCCTTTGATCTGAAAATTAGGGCTTTGGTTGAAGTTTCGATCTTGTGCTTGGCTCCGGCTTTGCGCGCTCCTCTGTTGATCGATTCTGGAATTTGAGTGTTTCACTGTCGATTCTTATTCGAGGCTACGGCTTCGTTCAATCTGGAATTGAAGCTACGGCTCTGGAAATGAGTTATTTGTTGTTGCTTGGCTTTGGCTTTGCTTCGTACTTCGACGAGTTCGATGCTTGCTTCTGGAGTCGATCTCCATAAACTTTCGTTCGTCTTTGCTTCGGTGAAAGGTGAGTAATTCCCCTTACTCACATCTACTTCGAATTCTATGATTTTCGTTTGTGATAAAATATTGCTTGGACTTTTGTTGATGTAGATTTCGTTCGTTCTATTGTCTGTGGCACTGTATTTGGTTTGAAATCTATTTCATGATTTTTGAGCACGTTTCGTCTATGTACTTCGGCCTCTGGTCATTTGCCTTTAGTTGCTTTTGCCTTGAGCATTTCACTGTGTTTTCTTCTACCTGTAGCCTCACTGTTCCATTTGATTTGTTTAGATGTTTAACTGCATACTTTATGACTTGGTGAGCTCTGTTGTATTTGAACTGTAATTGCTTTCCTGTGCATACATACATGAACGGTTGTTTGGTTATTCTGTCATCTCCATGCTATCTTGCTTATACTTGGATACATCACTGTAGTCATCACAGCTGCTTCATTTTTATTTGTTTGTCACTTATGATAAGTTACGTTGTGTAGTTGATGCTGCTGTAGTTTGACCATTCATGTATTCACTCCAGTAGTCAGTCTGTTTAATCTTTGGTCATATGAAGTTATTTGCATTTGGTTAGTGTACTTGGGTCATCTTTTCTGTTGAACTGCATTGATGAACTTGATCTTGAACTGTATACATGAGTTCATGTTTGCTATAGCCTTCATTTTGTAATTTGCATTCCATTCAGTGTTGGGGTCTCTGATTCTCAAGTGATTCATGTTGACTTGGGTTTGCATTATTCCATATTTCAGTCTGCATTGCTTTGTAGATGTATTTATGAATTTTTGTTGCATCTGTAGTATCCATGTGTTTCCATTTCATTGTCATACTTTGTAGTTTATAATTCAGGTTGAGTTCATCTGCATTCATTTATGTGTATCTCACTGCACTTCTAGTTGGATATGTGGAATCATTCACTGTTGTTTGTGTACATTGTGACTTGGTTCACTTTGTCACTGCATATCTATATACGCTTGACCTACTTCTTTTAGTTGTACTGTCCTATGTTGTCACTCCTTGTCTTTGGTCTGCATCATGGTTTCACCTGTTGCACTTCATTGTGGTTTCATGTTTGTTTGCATTCCATTTGTGTTGCCGTCACATTTGGCTAGTAGTTGATTCATCTGGCCTGTCTGCATTGCACTACTTCATTTTGTATTGTTGCATACATTTTTTGGTATAGCAGACTTCACTATTGCATTATGTTTTAGCTTTGCACTTTGATGTTGTAGTCTGCACCTCTGTTGCATTTGGTGTACTACTGAACTGTATACATTGCTTGACTCATGGTTGATTTGTTTTGCATCCATATACTACACCTTTGCCTTTTGGTCTGCACTCTGTAATCTTGAGTTGTATTTGTGAATTTCATTGTTTTATGTTGCCTATTCTACATATTTTAAATCGTATTTTGATTTGGTTTTGATTTGATGATTTTTTATTGTTAATCGCCGTTTCGGAAATTCTGTTCTTTTCTAAATCATCTTCATTTAGAAATCTTTTCATCTATCTCTGTTGATGATTTGAATCTACTGATTTATTGATAACACGGTTAAGTGTTATAATTTTCGTTATCCGATTCCTTTGTTAAAAGGATTGGATATACGGGAATTATTGTTGACTGTCGTCTATTTGATTATTATTGCTTCTAAGCACTAATAACTGGTTTGAATTAGACTGACCCGTGTATTATTTTCTTTTGAATTTAATACTCGGGTCAGACCGAGTATTTACAGGTTGTAGATTTTTAGCTTTGGGTTGCTGCTAGAGCTATGAAGACTTTTTATATCATTTGAAGTGGTCTTCGTCTTGTTGTAGTAGTCAGTGTGTCTGTTTTAAGATGATAATGTATTCATGTATATTAGTCGATAATGTACTTGTATATATAACTTCTTGAGTCGACAGTTGTAGTTGTATCATTTGTATTGTGTCAAATGTATTGTAACTGATATCAGTTATTATATATATGAGACTTTTCGTTCCATCTGTATTCCGCATTTATGTCTGTGTTATTTTTATATCTATTGTCCTAAACTATTATAGCCACTGTGTAGTAGCTTTGAGTTTGTATCGGTATTGTCGGATTTCCTCCTGTAATAAAAATGCATGTTATTCTATCTGACATATCGGTGCTCGCACAAAGCAATTACATAGATGGTCGCTCCTCAACAGCCTTATTCTCCGTGCTAGTTGACAGCACTACACCGTAGTGTTCTTGGCTAGCGTGGGTATAGAGGTGGGGCGTCACAGCTTGGTATCAGAACCTGGGGTTTAGGACAATTATAAAACATAACTTAGATGGAGAATGTGTTACAACTATTTGTCGATGTTTTATCTCTCATCTTTACATATGATTATTTTTGACTGTTAGGTATGAATTCCTAACGCTTATTCATGTGCATTTGATTTTGATTTCGTGAAAGTATTTATGGCTTCTGCCTCCGTTTGCTTTGCGAATTCAAGTTGGGTTTTTTTGATGATGAGAATTTTGTTCTTGTGTTTTCGGCTTTGAATTGATTTAGCCAATGTTGATTTTGTTCGAATCTCAGCAATTTTGAACTTGATATTTTGTGTTTTCCTCGGCTTGGATTCCATTTGACTTCGGTCACTTTGCTTTTGAGAAATTGCTGATTTCTTGATTTCCAAGACTCTGATTTTGTTTGCCGTTGGATTCTTTGATGATGATATTGATTCATTTTGTGTTTGACAGTGACTTGATTCTTACTTTTGTTGAAGTCATTTATGCATTTCTGCTCGTTTTGCTTTGTTTTTCCAGTTGATAATCGATTCTTCTTTTCTAATTAGTTGTTATCACCTTTGTCGATTTTGATAACTTCTATTTCTGGAATTTTTGGTTATTCCTACTTTGATGAATTTGGAATCGAATTCTTTGGATTTTATTCACGTCTTCGAATGTGAAATTTTAGTGAATTGACTTGGTTTCCAAATTTAATCGATTCTTGATTATTTCCCCGATTTGTTGCTATCATTGATTAGCAACTTTGATGACATTTTCTTCGGGATTTTTGTGAACATACTTTCTGATGGATTCAGTATCGATTTCTTTGGATTCTATTCACATCTTTGTATGTGAATTCTTGTGATTGATTGTTTCTACAATCATTTTTGTGATTTGTCACTTTAAAAATATAAAGGTTTTCTATACTAGTAGTAAATATTAAAATCCTTTTTCTCCAAACGATTTCAAAACTATTTTACTACAAAGCTCTTTTTCTTAAACCGTTTTCCAATCTATTAGTATATACAAGCCTTCATTTCACTCGTATGAGAAATTGAATTAAACGGCCTAGTAAAACAAGTGGTATGAAACGCTTGCGTTTACTTCGTCGGTTAACTCCTGGACTTGTTCGATTGAACCTTTTGTGACAATTTTCTAGTGTAGATTTACAGTTTGTTCGTAAATATTTAAGTTAAGCAAGTGGTTATGAGACATGAAGCTAAACTTTTATATTTACTAGCTTAGTGTAATTGACACTTCTCGTTGATCATGACGATCATTTTATGATTTAGACTAGCCATTGTGCGATGTCTTTTTGTTTGCAAGGTTAGACTAGACACCACTTGTGTGATTCCATTCACACATACCTTTTTGCTTTTTGGTTAGTCTAGACCTTAATTTGTGTGATTCCACTCACACATATCTTTTTGTTTGCAAGGTTAGACTAGACACCACTTGTGTGATTCCATTCACACATACCTTTTTGCTTTTTGGTTAGTCTAGACCTTAATTTGTGTGATTCCACTCACACATATCTTTTTGTTTGCAAGGTTAGACTAGACACCACTTGTGTGATTCCATTCACACATACCTTTTTTCTTTTTGGTTAGTCTAGACCTTAATTTGTGTGATTCCACTCACACATATCTTCTTGTTTGCAAGGTTAGACTAGACACCACTTGTGTGATTCCATTCACACATACCTTTTTGCTTTTTGGTTAGTCTAGACCTTAATTTGTGTGATTCCACTCACACATATCTTTTTGTTTGCGAGGTTAGGCTAGACACCACTTGTGTGATTCCACTCACACATACCTTTTTGCTTTTTGGTTAGCCTAGACCTCAATCTGTGTGATTCCGACTCACACATATGGGGTAGCTCCCCATGGTCTTCGGACCGTCTTGTGATAGGCCTCCCCCTCTTTGTGATTTCTGGTTTTCGTATGTCAATTTCTAGAATTTGTGTTTTCTGGATTTCTTGTGATGATTTCTGGAATTTTGTGCTTCACCAATTTTTATGATTTTCAGTGATATGATATCCGTTTTTGTGCATTGGTGAATTCATGTGATATTGACTTGTTATGAATACAAGTTTAGGGTATGATATCCCTTTCTATCTTTGAGAAGATTCTTGTGACATTTTTTATGAATGAAAATTCATTTGGTATTATATTTCGATGCTAGTTATTTTGATGAGATTTTGACGTGTTAACTTCAGTAACCGTCAATTTTGAAATGGATTTACAAGCGGTTCTCCCGCAATACTGATATTGCTAATTTAATCACGTATTTTCAAAATTCGTTATTTTTAAAAGTTGTTTCAAAATATAAATTAAAATTGTTTTCAAAATTCTTACAGTTTGCATTTTCAATAGAATGAGGAAGCGATTTAAACGTTTCAGCAAAATCGAGGACTATGACCCCTTTCTTTTACTGGTTCGCTTAATTCCGGACTTGTCCGTTTGAGAATGTGAAATGTTATTTTTAAAAACACACAATCCTGCACTTTCGAGGAAACGATAAAGAGATTTAAACGATTTAGCAAAAGTACGGAGTATGGAACCATACTTTTACTACTTCGGTTAATTCCGGACTCGTTAATTGAATATTTATGATTTCTGATTATCGTTTTTGATAATCGGATATTTCTGATTTCTGATTATCGTTTTTGATAATCGGATATTTCTGTTTTCTGATTATCGTTTTTGATTATCGGATATTTCTGATTTCTGATTATCGTTTTTGATAATCAGATATTTGTGTGATTTGATTATCATTTGTGATAATTGAATATTTTTGTTTCTGATTATCGTTTTTGATAATCGGATATTTCTGATTTCTGATTATCGTTTTTGATAATCAGATATTTGTGTGATTTGATTATCATTTGTGATAATTGAATATTTTTGTTTCTGATTATCGTTTTTGATAATCGAATATTTCTGATTTCTGATTATCGTTTTTGATAATCAGATATTTGTGTGATTTGATTATCATTTGTGATAATTGAATATTTTTGTTTCTGATTATCGTTTTTGATAATCGGATATTTCTGATTTCTGATTATCGTTTTTGATAATCAGATATTTGTGAGATTTGATTATCATTTGTGATAATTAAATATTTGTGTTTCTGATTATCGTTTTTGATAATCGGATATTTCTGATTTCTGATTATCGTTTTTGATAATCAGATATTTGTGAGATTTGATTATCATTTGTGATAATTAAATATTTGTGTTTCTGATTATCGTTTTTGATAATCGGATATTTCTGTTTTCTGATTATCGTTTGAGATAATTAGATATTTGAATTGTTTTCTGATTATCGTTTGAGATAATTAGATATTTGATTTGTTTTCTCTGATTATCGTTTGAGATAATTAGATATTTGATTTGTTTTCTGATTATCGTTTGAGATAATTAGATATTTGAATTGTTTTCTGATTATCGTTTGAGATAATTAGATATTTGATTTGTTTTCTCTGATTATCGTTTGAGATAATTAGATATTTGATTTGTTTTCTGATTATCGTTTGAGATAATTAGATATTTGAATTGTTTTCTGATTATCGTTTGAGATAATTAGATATTTGATTTGTTTACTGATTATCGTTTGAGATAATTAGATATTTGATTTGTCTTCTGATTATCGTTTGAGATAATTAGATATTTGAATTGTTTTCTGATTATCGTTTGAGATAATTAGATATTTGATTTGTTAACTGATTATCATTTGAGATAATTAGATATTTGATTTGTCTTCTGATTATCGTTTGAGATAATTAAATATTTGCGATTTGAAAATTCGATTATCGTTTTTGATGATTGAATATTTACGATTTTGAGATTTGAGCTTCGTCTTTTTCTCTGGCAATTCAGGTGAGTAATCTGATTTACTCACATTCAATTCGTGCTCAGTATGTGATTTCTGCTCTGTTTTCCTTTTTCTTTCAAATGCTGAAACTCGATTGTTCTTGCTTTTGTTAGTCGAACCTTTTGATTTCATATCTAATACTTCCCCTGCTGACAGTTGCTTTGCTTATGCATTCGACATTGTTATGTTCTTATGGTTGTTACCTCTTTCTCACTTATCCCTTAGGATTGCGAGGACGCAATTTCTTTAAGGAGGGGAGTCTGTAACAACCCGACATTTCGTACCCAATTAATTATCATGGTTTTCTATTTATAAATTCAATGGGCTTAATATTATTGCTTGGCCCATTAACAAATCTATTCCCCTTCACCTTTATTATCTAACAAAGGCCTCTTACCCTCTCGATTCACGTTCATTTTCTCACGTTCAAAACAAAGTCGCGTTTCTCTCCTCCCCTTCAGGCGATTTGCGACTTAGGGTTTTCGGTGATTCTCTTGTATCTCGTATGAATTGGGGCTTCTTGTTTCCCTTTCTTGTATCTCTGGCGAATACGAGTTGTTGCTCCTCTCTGTTGCCACTTGAAGCTTCTGCTTCGTCCTTTGATCTGAAAATTAGGGCTTTGGTTGAAGTTTCGATCTTGTGCTTGGCTCCGGCTTTGCGCGCTCCTCTGTTGATCGATTCTGGAATTTGAGTGTTTCACTGTCGATTCTTATTCGAGGCTACGGCTTCGTTCAATCTGGAATTGAAGCTACGGCTCTGGAAATGAGTTATTTGTTGTTGCTTGGCTTTGGCTTTGCTTCGTACTTCGACGAGTTCGATGCTTGCTTCTGGAGTCGATCTCCATAAACTTTCGTTCGTCTTCGCTTCGGTGAAAGGTGAGTAATTCCCCTTACTCACATCTACTTCGAATTCTATGATTTTCGTTTGTGATAAAATATTGCTTGGACTTTTGTTGATGTAGATTTCGTTCGTTCTATTGTCTGTGGCACTGTATTTGGTTTGAAATCTATTTCATGATTTTTGAGCACGTTTCGTCTATGTACTTCGGCCTCTGGTCATTTGCCTTTAGTTGCTTTTGCCTTGAGCATTTCACTGTGTTTTCTTCTACCTGTAGCCTCACTGTTCCATTTGATTTGTTTAGATGTTTAACTGCATACTTTATGACTTGGTGAGCTCTGTTGTATTTGAACTGTAATTGCTTTCCTGTGCATACATACATGAACGGTTGTTTGGTTATTCTGTCATCTCCATGCTATCTTGCTTATACTTGGATACATCACTGTAGTCATCACAGCTGCTTCATTTTTATTTGTTTGTCACTTATGATAAGTTACGTTGTGTAGTTGATGCTGCTGTAGTTTGACCATTCATGTATTCACTCCAGTAGTCAGTCTGTTTAATCTTTGGTCATATGAAGTTATTTGCATTTGGTTAGTGTACTTGGGTCATCTTCTCTGTTGAACTGCATTGATGAACTTGATCTTGAACTGTATACATGAGTTCATGTTTGCTATAGCCTTCATTTTGTAATTTGCATTCCATTCAGTGTTGGGGTCTCTGATTCTCAAGTGATTCATGTTGACTTGGGTTTGCATTATTCCATATTTCAGTCTGCATTGCTTTGTAGATGTATTTATGAATTTTTGTTGCATCTGTAGTATCCATGTGTTTCCATTTCATTGTCATACTTTGTAGTTTATAATTCAGGTTGAGTTCATCTGCATTCATTTATGTGTATCTCACTGCACTTCTAGTTGGATATGTGGAATCATTCACTGTTGTTTGTGTACATTGTGACTTGGTTCACTTTGTCACTGCATATCTATATACGCTTGACCTACTTCTTTTAGTTGTACTGTCCTATGTTGTCACTCCTTGTCTTTGGTCTGCATCATGGTTTCACCTGTTGCACTTCATTGTGGTTTCATGTTTGTTTGCATTCCATTTGTGTTGCCGTCACATTTGGCTAGTAGTTGATTCATCTGGCCTGTCTGCATTGCACTACTTCATTTTGTATTGTTGCATACATTTTTTGGTATAGCAGACTTCACTATTGCATTATGTTTTAGCTTTGCACTTTGATGTTGTAGTCTGCACCTCTGTTGCATTTGGTGTACTACTGAACTGTATACATTGCTTGACTCATGGTTGATTTGTTTTGCATCCATATACTACACCTTTGCCTTTTGGTCTGCACTCTGTAATCTTGAGTTGTATTTGTGAATTTCATTGTTTTATGTTGCCTATTCTACATATTTTAAATCGTATTTTGATTTGGTTTTGATTTGATGATTTTTTATTGTTAATCGCCGTTTCGGAAATTCTGTTCTTTTCTAAATCATCTTCATTTAGAAATCTTTTCATCTATCTCTGTTGATGATTTGAATCTACTGATTTATTGATAACACGGTTAAGTGTTATAATTTTCGTTATCCGATTCCTTTGTTAAAAGGATTGGATATACGGGAATTATTGTTGACTGTCGTCTATTTGATTATTATTGCTTCTAAGCACTAATAACTGGTTTGAATTAGACTGACCCGTGTATTATTTTCTTTTGAATTTAATACTCGGGTCAGACCGAGTATTTACAGGTTGTAGATTTTTAGCTTTGGGTTGCTGCTAGAGCTATGAAGACTTTTTATATCATTTGAAGTGGTCTTCGTCTTGTTGTAGTAGTCAGTGTGTCTGTTTTAAGATGATAATGTATTCATGTATATTAGTCGATAATGTACTTGTATATATAACTTCTTGAGTCGACAGTTGTAGTTGTATCATTTGTATTGTGTCAAATGTATTGTAACTGATATCAGTTATTATATATATGAGACTTTTCGTTCCATCTGTATTCCGCATTTATGTCTGTGTTATTTTTATATCTATTGTCCTAAACTATTATAGCCACTGTGTAGTAGCTTTGAGTTTGTATCGGTATTGTCGGATTTCCTCCTGTAATAAAAATGCATGTTATTCTATCTGACATATCGGTGCTCGCACAAAGCAATTACATAGATGGTCGCTCCTCAACAGCCTTATTCTCCGTGCTAGTTGACAGCACTACACCGTAGTGTTCTTGGCTAGCGTGGGTATAGAGGTGGGGCGTCACAATTTATTTAAATGAACTGAATTAAAATTTGACCAGACTAAAGTTTTAAATTTGTCTTTATAATCATTTTCTTTTAACCTATTTTGAATCCTTAATCACCAAGTATCCTTCATAAAACACTATATAAAGCCTACTTTTACCTTCCTTTTACGATTACTCAAATGGTAAAAAAGAAAATAGGCAGCCGGACTATGGTTTTACAATGTAGACTATAGAAAACATCAAACCAGAGCAAGAAAATTCGAGAATAATTACTCTTTTCAATATATATATATATATATCTTTTGTTTAACATTAAGCTTGCTTTTGATTAAACAGTTAAAGATATTATACATTTTTTATTCTAGATGCTTTGAATCCATTTATATTAGTTATTAATGGCTTGGTAGCCTCTGATCTGTTGATTAACATCACTAGATGCTTGAGTATAATCAATTTACTTCATTATACAATGATATAAATATGATTTAATTGTTGATAACATCGAATATGCTATGCTACCTGATTAAAATTGGTCCTCGTTGGTTTTATATTGAAGCGATAATATAGGGTAGTATGTGTAGAGTGTAGAGCCCCTAAAGACAGGCCGTAATTGGCCACCAGAAGCCAAGGGATGGTTACCGGATTCCAAAGATTGGGGCAATACTACCCATAAAAATTAAGATAACCAATTGACTTCCTCAGCCATGAAAGGTTGACCAATCATGTCGAATTTTGGGTAGTAGGCCAAGAACTTTGCTAGTTTTTGTTTTTTTTCCTTTCTTCTTATCCCATATCCTTGCTCTTGGCTATTGATTGTAATCCATGTTTTCACCTTAAAACTTGTCCAACGATTGATAGAATGCGAGTTTGATTTTTTAACAATGCTATATGGGTTTGAAATGATTTTTAAGCTTGCTATGTTATTGGTTTTGAAGGAAAACCTAGCTTTAGAGAATAATATGAAGTGGGTACTTTATAACTTGTATTGAAACCTAAGGTCTAATTTTAATAAAATTTAATTTGAGAATTTTTAAATGATATTTTAGAAATATAAAGCTTGAATTTTATTTAAGTTTATATGGTGAATTATTTCTAATTTGAAGAAAAGGAGGATTTTTAAATATTAAAACTCTTTAAAAATTATTTTTATGGGTTTTATAAACTAGAGAGGTTTTCAGTACATAAAGTTAAATTATTTTGAAATTGATAAAATTTGAACTTGAATTTTTTTTCTAGTTGAAAATAATACAATTTAAATTAAGTTTGAATAATAAAAATCCTATATGATGTATATGATATTAATATTTCTATGGATTTTAAAGTGGGAAAAGATTTTATGAAATGAAGTTAATTTATTTTAGAAATAGTTTGAATTTGAGTTTAAACCGTAATAGATGAATGGTTTAAATATATTAGCTTTTGTGTAAAAAGAATTATAGAGAATTAATTGAAATAATATTGAAAGTAGTTTATTAATAAAGTTGAAATTCATTTAGCATACATATGCATGTATACGGTTTTGATTTGAATGGTGTTGAATAATAATTGGTTAGATTTAAAAGGTTATAGCATGATTTTGAAGAAGAAATACCAGGTATATATGTATATATTTTGGAAAACATGAGTATATTTTATGAAAATATGAAATATAAGTTTAAATGGGATGAGTGGAAAGTTTATTTGAGTTTGATACAAGTAACTGAATATTTAATTCACTCATTCTATATAAGTATACTCATATAGGATAAGCGATTGAAAATTTGCTTGATTGAATTTGAATGGATTGAATAATACTTGGCTTTGAATTATGTGTGAAGTATTAAGTATGTAGTGAATTGCCAGATATGCTATGAATTAAATGCAAGTTAAATGGATGAATTATATGCTTAACTGAATTTCAGTGATTTTAGTTTGTTCTTTGATTTTAGAAATACAAGTATAGGGTTATGATGTGTGCCTCACCCATGATATGGATATACAAGTTTACTATATCCCATACCATTATATAATGTGAAATTGTTGTTTGTCGTGTTTGAATGGCTGAGTTATGATGCATTATAATTTGATACTTTTATATGACATTTTTTTGATAAAAATCAGATATGAAGTCATTTGGGGAATATATGACAACTAAAAGATTAAATATTTCGAAATGTAATAAAGTTAACATTTAACGAGAATGGTTGTATTGACTGCTAGACTGTTGGTATCCATCCTAGCGGACTGATTCGAGGATCGCAACCTGAATTGTGACGACCTTATCCCTTGTCATTGTGTCCAAATGATCTATTTCTAGGAAAAAAATGAAGATGAAAGCATAGTGCAAATGGTAGGAAGCAGTGCTAGAGATGGAGAATAGAAGGTCACTACAACACAATAGAGCAATAGGGGAAAAAACCGGGAAGGTCGGGCAACAAATGGGTCATGTGGGGCCACCACAACTGATTATAAGTATACAAGTGAAAAGGACTGTAATGATTTGTTGAGGCAGATAGTTTAAGTAGAGGGTAATCTGCAAAGGAGATTTATCAACCCGCAATCCCAATGGGATTCATAGAAGGGATTATGAAAAAGGACATCATAAGTAAAACTAGAAAATGAATGATTTGAAATGATGATTTGAATTTATACAACAAAAAGAAACTCATATAATGTGTATATATTGTGATATCCCAGTTAATTAGATTGCACCTATGAGTCATGATGAATAGAGCCGTGACGCATGTGTTATCACCGACTTGTGAAAATGAATCATAGGCGGGATTTTGTGTGGTGTGAGTGACATCTGTGTATATGAAAATGCCACATTAACATTTATAATTTATGATTTTGGTATTCTCATAGCTAGACTTTTAGCTTGACTTGAGGTTTGTTATGTATATGACAATGCCTTTGATCAGATTAGAGCTGTCATGATTTTAGGATAATCATCTACGGACATCGGTCAACTGTGTTTGTTAAGCAGTCCATAGAAAATTTATATTATCTTTGGACTACAACTATGTTTAAGTTTAGTAACCATTGCCTAGAAGTCAAGATCCGCAGCACTATTCCATCCAGTCAGAGAGATGATGGAGTTTAGATGATGTTAGATGCTGTGGACGTGTTTTAAGATTAGTTACAGGAAGATTCGTTACATGGACATTAGAAGTGGGTAGTTTTTGGATTGTACATAGTCTACCAAGTTTAAAGTGATATTTTTTAGTAGTCCATGTATCAAACATGTTATATATATATAGACACATACATATTACCATTTCCTTTGTAATATCGATATCCACATCATTTATTTATATATGTTCATGATTTGTGAATTACTAAATTCTAGAACTCATGTACATTACTATACATTAAGACATGATACATGTTATTTTATAGTTATTCAGGTATTAAAATGTATCCGTGTTGACCAAAAGTAGTGTGATGAGAGATCTCTCCTTCCGAGCCCTTTAATCTAGCTATCGAGTGGTAAACTCTCTTTGATAATTCAATCACTGGAGTTCGGGCATCACATCGTGGTATCAGAGCCAAGGTTGAGCTAGAATTATGTAAATCAAGAATCAAAACAAAATTGACCATAGAGGTGTAGGTTGTTATCTAGTTTGTATAACCAGGGTGGAGTAGCAAATAACTCGAGTATATAATGTACGAGTTAAGGTTGGTGTTTCAAAGGGAGAACACTAGGATATGATTTATGTACATATTTGTGATATATATGTAATTCTTAGTGAAAATTTAGAGATAATTAAAAATATTATCCAGCATTTATCTAATAAGTGATAAATATTGTTTATTAGAAAATGGTTGGACTTGGTAAGCCTAGAGCAAGAGTATTCCTGAATTACTTAATGGTCAAGAAAGTGGGTCAGAAAATCCAAGATCTTATTGACAATAGACCATTGGATGGAAGTTATGAGGCATTTTCATGATATGTGAGTTGGTAGAGCATCGAATCTGAATCCCAAAATGGAATTCATAAGACTCTGCCATGACTATACATGTCTGGGGGGAAAACCATTCTTAGGAAATGAAGGAGTTATGGGTGTACATACTTGGTTTAGATCCTACGAAAGGATTTTCAATGACTTGGGTTTAACAGAACAAAAGGAAAGAGGTTATGTCTCGATAGTTACAATCTAGTGCTTTGGACTGGTACAATGCCATCACGACAGCAACACCCCAAGAAGAAATAACCTGGCAAGGGTTTAAAGACCATTTTATTCCCAAAGCCAAAAGCCGGCTCTGCTTCAGTAATGTATAGATCTAACCCAAAAGAATTCATTGGTAACTGAGTATGTAAATGAATTTGATGCTCTTTTGATGTATGGACCAGCATTGATTAATTCAATACTGGAAAAGGATGAAAATTTCATTCTTAGACTGGATGCAGAATTAAGAGATAAACGACTTACTCAAATAAGAAAACCATTTAATGAAATTATTGGTATTGAAATATGAGAAAGTCCAAGACGTACTCAGATTTCGAAGGGCAATCTGGTCAATAAGTCTTAATAGAAAAAGAGACCATTCTTTCAAAAGAATAATCGAAAGACTAAAAAGAATAAGAACCCTGTTCAACCAAGATAACCAAAATAAAAAGGATTAATTAATAAATCTCAAGTGGAATGTTACTATTATGGAAACAGGGGTCACTATGCAATTGAGTGCAGAAAGAGAAAATACAATCAATTAAGGAAATGTTACAACTGTGATAAAATTGGCCATATAGAAAAATAGTGCACGAAGCCCAAAGGACAAACCAAGGGCAAGATTTCACGATTGAAGAACCTAGTTCTTTACAGAATCAAGGAAAGCAGGTCTTGGTCAGAAAAGGTACACTTTCTAGTAATTAATAACGGTGTCAGCTTCTCTCTCCTATTTTTCTTATTCGTTCTCATATTTCCCAACCCTATTCCTCCCGATTCGCTTCAAATTATTCTCCTAATTCAGAACCATATTCAAGAACCCATTATCGTTCTTATGCTCAAGTTTTAAAGGAGTCAAAAGGTTCTTCTCAGGTCTCCAACAGGAAGCGTTCGTTCAAGAATTGGATTGATTCCAAGGATAAGAAACCTATATGTTATCGATGTCGAGATTACTCCTAATTTGCTAAAGATTGTAGAGATCCGGTTAAATGTTTTTGATAGAGTTAGGGGTATGTCCTAGGGGAAATTATGTAATTTGTTACATTTATCTAACTTGACGACCAATCTTGTTCAAACTAAAAGGTGTTTTCTTTCTATTATATACTTGATATAATGTGTTATGTTAATTAATTAATTTAATTAAAATTATATTTAATAGAAAATCCATAAATGGTATGTTTTATGATATTAGAAACAAAGTGTTGTAACCATGAGTAATTTATCACAATGAAAATAAATACAACATTTTAGATATTCCTAGTAAGGATGTATCGATACTGGATATCGATACATCTGTTGAGACTAGAGTATGCAATGCTCTCCAAATGTTGGGCAGTGTATTACTCATGACTACTGGAGGCACCAAGGGGTTACGTACTGATAGTTATTGGATAACTAGGGAATGACTCACTCAACAGTTTTTTGTGGGTTAATATAACTAATGTCAAGCAGAGAATATCGATGTGACTAATTTACACAGTTCTCACGAATTGAGAATACCGTTGATCTTCAATATGGAAGCTCCTCTTTGATTATAGTTAAATCGTGGCACGACGTCCATCGAACGACTATAGTTGGGTCGAGTGAAAGAATTGGAAGTGAAACACTATTCAAGAGAGGATTCGTCTCCTCAGTTATATGAGGTTAGTATCACGGTTAACTAATGTCAACTCAAAGTCAAAGTCTCTGGCCAGAGCAGTTCGGTTAATAATAATTGTTAATATTGAACCAAGGACTTTGTGTTTGGATTATAAAGTTGAATGTGGACGATATTGGAATTTTGACTATTACCAAATTCCATAAGTCCTAATGTGATATAGTTTTGACGAAGAGAATTGATGTAAATAATTGTCACTATAAGGTACCGCTTATAACAAGTAAAATTGGATTTTACCAAAAGATGTGTAAGCGATAAATTTAGCCAAAATATCACACCACTTGCTAAGTGACGTGTGAACATTAATATTTGAATAGTTCGATATTAATCACTGATTGAATTTACACTAATGATAAATCCTCTGAACGAACCACATGATTTGATTAATTTATATATTATTGTAAATTAATTAATATTTATGAAATATTAATTGTTAAATTTCATTTGATTTGTTTGAATTAGCACTTAATAAAGTGTGTCTATCAAAGTTATAAACGCGCATATTGATATTCGATATCAATAAAATATTTAAATAGATTAATTGCTAGGTGTTTTTTGAAATTTTTCATTAAGGCACATGCATGATGAAAAAAGGGATAGGTTTTTTTCCTTCGGGGACATCCGATAAAAGGGATAGGTTTCAAATGTGATTTGAAAATCTAAAGGAGGAATTAATTAAAAAAAAAGAAATAAATCTCCTTTTTATGAATCACTTAAATATCATTTGTGAAATAAACTTTGTCCTTTTCTCTTTTTTTTATTCTATCGAATATATGAAGAGGATGGAAGAGGATTTGGTGATTTAATTTTGGAAATAAATAAGGAAGATTTTAAAGGAGGAAGTTGAAAAGGTTTTATTTTTTTATTTTAAAGCATATTCTCTCTCTCATCCTCATTCATTTTTTTTAGACAAACAGTTTTCCATCTTTCTTTCTTTAAGCTCTCCTCCACTCCTTTAATGGCCTCTGTGAAAATAAAAATTTCATAAAACATATTAAAAAAACAAATAAATTCAAGGTGGTTCTTGTCTCTTGATCCTTACAACATCCGAAGGCAGATTTCTAAATCTAGGAGGTTTGATTCATCATTCAAGATACGATTCATTGGCTACATCTAAAGGAAAACTTCAATCTTCAAGGTGTACTTTAAGGCTTTGGAATTAAGGTACGATGTTCTTATTCTAATAATTTTGATATAATGTTTTAATGAATGAAATTGAATATCATAATTTATATGTGTATAATATTGTCTCATTTGATTTGAAAAATGGTTTATGTAGTTTGAATTGTTTATTATATGAATTGATTGTTTTTTTCTATTTAGATAAATCAAAACTGAAACTTGTATATGATTAGACAATATTTTAATTTTAGATTTATGTTTAACCATTCAAATCAAAGTGTAATTCTTTTGATTTGAAAGTTTATATGTTCTTATTGTTTGCATTTGTACTGTAATAGAAACTTACATATAATTAAATGATATTTTGATAATAAATTGATTACAATAAATTTATAAATTTGTTACCGTATTTGACATGACTAGTATCTTTCTTTAAGTATTCAAAGGATTGTTAATATATTGCTCAGTTTAGTATGTTCCATTTTTGTTTAAAAAAACATTTTTCATGTAGGTTGAACCTCTTGATTTAATTGTATACATATATATTTTGCTAACTAATTTAAGTTTACAAAAGTTCATAAATACATCAGAAAATTTAAACGTAATATGATTTATTTTGAATTAATTAAGAAGTTTTGGGTTAATCTTTATATACAAATAATTACATCTATATGTTTATGTACATATAAAACTTAATGTTTATATTTCAAATTGTATAATTTAAATGCTTTATTAATATCAAATAATTTTAAATAAGGAAATAGTATCTGCATATGACTTATTGTTGACTATTCCTATTCTTATGTCATAATGATTCATTGATTGCTAATAGAATACTGCATAAATCAAGTTTGTCAAAAAGGGAAAGATGAATCAATCATCTTTTATTTCTTTCCCCTTTGTCCCTTATGTGATTGCCTTTAAACTTATCTTTATTTATTCATATACATCATGTTATCAATTGATCTTACTTGCCTTATGTTTAACTGTTCTGTCACACAATTAAGGAATGAATATATTTGATATATTCAAACCTTATTTTTATATCCCATTCTTGATTATTTTAGAATTAAATTAATAAAACAAAATATGGTATTAAATAAAATATTGATTTTATTTAAAAGAAATTTAGATAAGATCTAAATACATTTAGACTTCATAGGCCCATAAAAGATCCAAAATGGTAAATTTTTTGAAATTCACCCATTTCTTCCACTGCGGGCTGGCCTAGCTTCAACAATAGTATTAGAGCGAGGTTGGTTGAGGAGTTCACCTGGCACATTGGATGTCCCGGGTTTGATCCCTACAACTAGCATGATAGGTGGTTCTCACATTATGATCTGTGATGAAGTATTACCTCTTGCCCCTACATGTCCTGATGGTCGTGCTAGTTGAGAGGCTACATGTAAAACTCGCCCGTAAGGTACCTAGTTGTGTCACCCTAAAGGAGTTTGGGCATGAGCAACAATGGTATCGGAGCCCAATAGCCTATGCGGTCTAAATTAGTCATGTTAGGGCTAACTAATTAAGCTTGTGCACTTAGTACGGAGTCTAAAAAGGTGATGTCCAGGATTGGAATTGGGTAATCAAGTACCCTGTCCTACCCGGTTACCTGCTTGGCCTGAAAGATGATGTGAGCCCAAAGGTTGCCCCTAATAGAAAAGGCCCAATTTGAATTGGGCCTTGGTCTAATTTTCAAAATAGTTTTGAATATTAAGACAAGATTTTAAATTTAAAAGTTAAATTTAAAATAAAAACATGTTTATTATAAAAGGTTATAATATAACATAAGTTTTCAAAATGTTTGAAAAGGTAAAGAAAACTTCAAAATGTTTGAAACTATCTAAATATTAATTTCGAAATTTAAAAATTTATTAATAAAATTAATAAAATAAATTAATTATAATTAACACTTATATGCATGTATTATATATGTGTTGATATTTATTATGTAATTTTTAAGTGTTTGAGATAACATAAGTATAGATGTATGTATATAAGATAAATTTTGATATTAATATAATTTAATTAAAATTATTTAATTAAATAAATTAATTAAATGTTAATTAATTAAATAAAAATACGCATATATAAGATATATGTTTTATATTATAAAGGTTATAGTATACACTATAAAGGTTATAATAGATATGTCCAATATAAATGTTGTATTGGAATACTAATATATATTAATTAAAGAGTTAATTAATTTAAATTAATTAAATAAGATTTAATTAAATAAAATATTATACATAAGACTATCATATAAGTAATACGAAATATAAAAGTTATATAACAACAAAACTTATATGATATGAATGTATAAACTAAAGGTGGAACATTAAAGAAACCCAAATAGACTTAAGGAATAAATACATACGTAAATGTATGTATACCGTGATTTCTGATGTGTTTGACACTTGAACCATGAGGGTATTTCATGAGAAATACATTATTCCATAAGTCTATACCACTCAACATAATATATTAAAGATTATGAATCTTCAATATAATGTTGTCCTCTACCATATATATTAATAATTACTTACATACTCCTTAGTTGTTGAGCAAACTCAAGCTAGGGATGTTATGTGTAGTATTATTAATATATTGAATCGACTAGATAAGGTAACTATATGTATTTGTTGAGAAAATTCAAGGTACATATTGTGATATCCCGGGATTTTGGGCAATATAAATTTAATAATCAGTATTAAATATTTAATTGGTTTGATAATTTTCCTATATAATTTTAATTTAAATTGGTAATTTAATCTTTTAAAGGTTAATAAATATATAATCTGGCAATATTGATAAGATTTGTTTGTCAAAGCTAATTTAATGTTATTCTATTTATAATATATATTTGCTATATATATTGTGAATAGACATCTTTTAATAAAAGATGTATTTTCAAATGGTGATATATATGTATGTATATGTTATAATTTGTATTTAATTTGAATTTATTTTAATCTATTGATAATTTATATATGTATGAATTGTGATTTAAAGCTTTGTTTTAAAATTTATATTTCTCAAAGGTTAGTTTAGATTAATTCCATTGTTTTCAAAATATAAGATAATTGTTTATTTTAAATATGATAGTTTAAATAAAGTTTTATTTTGTATTCTTTAAAGTGTTTAAATTTAAAAGGTTATAAAAATACATGTAAAAGATATATTTGAATTATAATTAGTTTTAGAATAATTTCTTTTAAAAAAAAGTAATTTATTTATACATATGTAAATTTTATTTATTAAGAGAATTAAAATATGTAAGTTTATCTTTACATTTAAATTAAGTAAAAATTTATTTAAAAACACTTAAGTAATATGTGTAAACATATTAACATGTTAAAGACACTTGTAAGATAATGATAATACCTTTAATATTTGTATATGCATGCAATAAAACAAGTGGCAACATTATCTTTATTTAAAAATTTAATTTATAAATAATATAGTTGAAGAAGAAATCTGGTCTTCATTTTTCTCAGTTCAAACACATTTCCTCTCTTCTTCTAAAATCTAAACTGAAAACCAAACTCAAAATCAAAGAAAAATCAAAAGTAAAAGTAAAATCATGTGCAAATATAAATCTACTCCAATATTAAATTCAAAGATCAAGCAAAGTAAAGCTTCAGCCTGCATTTCAAAAATGAGATCAACTTGCAATTTCAAATCAACCTGCAATTGAAATGAAGATCAACAGCAGCTTCAACCTTTAAAACATCATATTGTAAGCATGCAAAGGATTTTCAATCAAAAGCAAATCAAAGGCAACTTAAAATAACCCAGATTTCAAGTACCTGGGATGAATTTAAACTTCTCTGCTCTGCATACAAAATAAGGTGAGTAAATTTATTTTAAAAACAGTTTAACCTGATGATTATACTTGATTTCTGTGATAGATTCAATAGTTTATATGGATCTGATATGAATGCATGTATTGCCTCTGTTCTCTGTTTTATAACCAGTAAGTAAACCTTCCTTTTAAAAACCGTTTTAAAATCTGTGAGCAGACTTTTATCTTTAAACCTTAAACTTGCTTATATGACTTAATAGTGTGGTTGATATTGAAGTTAAATGGTGAAAGGTGTTTGAATGTATGCAAGTATTGTTGTATATACATATAAATATGTAAAGGTTGAATATGCATGTCTGTAAAATAGGTATATCTACATCTGTTCTGTTTACAGGTTCTTAAAACAAGTTCAAAAATCCATATCACATAATAAAAAATAGTATTAGGCTTTGATTTCTGAAAGAAAAATGTTCATAACAATGTAAAGTTATTTTTAAAAATAATATCAAGTAAAATATGTGATGAGTAATTCGAAAATTGTGAAATTTCAAAGGAAACATTCGAAACGGAAAATTTCAAGTAATTTAATTCCAAATTCTGATCATTTGATCAGATTCATTTTGATAAATAATGATTTTCAAAAGTAATTTCATGATTTTTAAGATCATAAACGTTGAGAATTTCGGTGATGATCAGATTTGGGGTTTTTAACAATTGCCGACGATTAGCGAAACAATATAGGACGAGATTTGGTCTGAGGGAAGCAAGGGGATTAGGGAATGAAGGAAAAATGTTGGAAGTATTTATCGATGGTTGTGGCATTCCATCGGAGGCGAAGTAGGGTTTCATCGTTCATCCTGTTGACTCTTGTTTTTGCGGCTATTGCTTCATCCTAAGATCACCGGAGGCGATCGCGAGATGGGGAATGGAGGTGTAGTGATACGGCGTTGCTCTAGTAGGAGAGCCATGGGTTCCAGGCGTCGTGATTGTCGGCGTTGGGTGGGTTTGTGGTCGAGTGTGGGTTCAGTTTTTCGATCAGTGATCGAAATTTTGACTCGCGAGTTTATTGTTCGTTCTGGGGACGTCTTCGAGTTCGCGTGAGATCGTGTGGTCGTAGGGAAGTGTCGCTCAGTTCGTCGTTGGCCAGAGGGCCGGTGCACGTGCATCGTGCACGATAGGGTACAGGCGGAGTTTTGTTTTTGGAAGACGAGTTGAACTCGGGTTTGTGGTCGCGTTTTCTGGGAGACAACTCAAAGAAGTAGAGGGTGTGGGTTTGCTTCGGGGCTGGCTCGTCTGGGTTGAGGGATTTGCTCGAGTTCTGTTGGCTTAGTTCTGTAGTCATTATTACAGATTTAACTTGTTGTGTAATAAGTAGAATTTATAAAAAGGAAATAGAGTTGCATAGTTAAAAAAACTTGTTCTTTGAAATAAAAGTTAATCAATCCTTTAAAATATAAATTGAATTTATATTTCAAATTTAAATTGTTTAAGATGATTTCTTTTATAAGTAATTATCTTAATTAAATTTTGAGTTTTGATTTAAAGAATGTTTTGAATTTAATTATTTAATCAAAGTTTTAAAGTAATGTTTTAATAACTAAGTTTTCAAATTTATATTGCAAATAAATGAGTTAAAATTAGATAATTTGAGGGTTTTAAATTTTAAATTTGATTCTAAATGCCCTATTTTCAAATAAGGTTATTATTAAAATTTTGAAACCAAATTTAATAGTTTGTTTTTAAGATATTAAAACTTTGATTAATTTCAAATAATTTAATTATGAAGATAAATAGGATTAATTTATCTTTGTTATTAACTTGAGAATACTTAATTAGAATATGATTTATTAATAAGTAAAGTTTAATTAAGATTAATGATTTTCTAAATTAATTAAAGATTTAGAATATAAGAAGTAAATTAATTAATTGTTTAAATAATCTCAAATAATTATTTATTTAATTTTCAATAGTCACTTAATTATGAATTAACTAAGTGTAATTACTTAATGAAGTAAAATGGCTAATTATTGAATTTAATTACTTATGGAAGTAATTAATGGAAAATTACTCATGGAAGTAATTAGTTGAAGTGATTAATGGAAAACCACTTGTTGTAATCAATTAAGGAATTAATTAAGTTAATTGTTTGAAGTTAATTAATTATGGAATAATTAATTAATTAAAGATTAAGAATTATTTAATGATGGGATTAATTACTTGTTAAGGAGAGATCATTTAATGAAGTAAATAGAAGATAATTACTTATGTAAGTAATTAAGAGTTAATTACTTAATTATTTTAGTTAATTAATTAATGTGATTAATTAAATGTATTTAATTTAAGATTAATTACTGAGTGTAATTAATTAAAAAGTAATTAATTAATAAAGTAATTCATTAACGATTATTTGTTAATATAATTGATTAATAATTACTTAATGAAGTAATTAAAGATTAATTAATTAATCAAGGTTAATATAATTAATTAGAAAGTAATTAATTAAGATAAGTAATTACAAATTGTTAATTACTGTTTATGATTAATTAAGACTAATTAATGAAGTGGTTGATTAAAATTAATTATTTAATTAATTAAAAGGTTAATTAATTAATAAGGATTATTTAATTAATGAATTAATCAAGGTTGATAAATAAAAGTAATTAATTTAAGTATGATTAATTAATTGTAATTAATTGAGGATTAATATAATTAATTATAGTTAATTAATTAATAAAGGATCATTAATTATTGTAATTAATGATAGTAATTAAAGGTTAATTACTGAATATGGTTAAGGGTAATTACTTAATGTAATAAAGTAAAATTAATCAAGGAAGATTAATTAAGGAAGATCATTAAGAGATGATTAATTAATTAATTTGTAATTAATTAATGATAGTAGTATGATTAAGATAATCCAAGTGATTAAAGAATAGTAATTAATTTAATTAAAGGTTAATTAAATTGATTAAGAGTTAATCAATTCTGTTAAGGATGATTGGTTAATATTAATTAACTGATATTGGATGATTGATTAATATTGGGTGATTGATATTGGGTGATTGGTTGATATTGGATGATTTGGATATCTCTGATATATGTGATATGCTGCTTTGTGAGATGGATGTTGATATGAATTATCTATTGTGATAATGTGATTTATCTATCTGTTTATATCATCCTGAATATAAGTTAAATGTTTAAACCTTTAAACAACTTGGCCTTAAAAGATACGTTTTGGATTTCGATGAGACCGGGATCGGGTTTCCAGATTTGGATATCCGAAAACCACATCGATCCAAATTAAACGTTAGGTCGTTAACCCAAGTGGAGCAAGTGAAGACTCGAGGTGTAAGAACTATTCTTTGCCAGTATAACTCTGTGGGTGATTCCGTAATGAGTTTGACGGAGATAGTACTTATAGGTTCGAGATGGTGATTCAGAGTGCAAGGGTTATTGTCGTTAACTCTGAGGGTGATTCCAAAATGAGTGTAACGAGATAATGCCTTCGGTTTCGTTCGAACCCGGAACGAACTTGTATGGATTGAATGCTTTCAGAACAGCGTCAGGAGGACGATGAGCATTCTAAGTGATGTGTTCTGATTAAAGGTAATCGTAGCCTCAAGCCTCATCAAACCGGGAATGGATAAAACAGGGGAGGTGCAGCAAGGTTAGTGGGTAGCACCCAAGTAGGACAAGATTATCCCTGTCTAGAGGTCCCTTCTTATTATTCGGCTGTGTGGGCAGTTGTGAGCTCCAACTGCTAAGATGTCTTGTGCGGGAATTATCCAGTAAGGGATGTTCCGGCCTTGTGTTGCAGGGGATTGGGCGTGATCCTCGGTACGGTGATCTAGGCCACGTACTGTGACGGGCGGTACCCCAGTAGCCCTGCCATTGTATGGAATCCAAAATCCAATAAGTGCCGTACGTATTAGTTGTGCCCAACTATGTTGGAACGTGAGATGTAAGCATTCCAGCTATTTCTGTATTTTATTTGAAAACCCTAGACCCTATTATAATATCACTGGATTTCCTATCAAAGGTTTTGGTTATCGTAAGGTAAAAACTTTTCCGTGTTTATGTGCGGGAAGTCTTACGAGATACCTTTTCTTTCCAAATGATTTTCAAAGTTAAGCAATTTTAAACCGTTTACTCACACCAGACCCATGTCTGACCCAAGTGTTTATTTTCTGTTTTATTAAACTCTTGGGTACTCAATATTGTATTGAGTAGTCAAGGGATTCAGGTTAGCCTTGACGAATTCTGGAGGAGATTTGGAGCAGGTGGCTTCAGCGTGTAGATATATTATGGTGTTTCCGCTGTGTTTATATTGAGTCTATATTGTATTGATATTGAGATGTATGATAGACAGGTGTTTATAACTGTCTAATATGAGATGTATAAGTTGTGTAACTCTGATGTATATGATACTATGTAATATCTTATGTGGAATATTATATTTCATTCGTTCCGCTGTGAGATTCTTTTATGTTGTCTTTCTTTCTTCTTATCTTTTCTTCTTCTATCCCTTTCTTTCTTAATTCATGATACGTCTTTCTGGGCATAGAAAGTCGGGTCGTGATAGTTGGTATCAGAGCAATAGGTTGAGTGAATACCTAGTCTCTGGAGTAGTGTCTATCTTGAGAGAGCATATTTGTAATTTATATATATATATATATATACATATATATTTCTACCTATTTGTTGGATTATCTGTTTGGGTTTTCCAATATAAGTTATAAGGTAGAAAGGGTGGTGGTGTGTGTAACACGACTACAAATGGTTGGAGTTTGAATGTTTGAAGTTGGAAGTGTATTTTGTATTTGTCGAGACTGTAGACCTAATTCCGTCTCGAGTAAGTTTGGCAGTATTATGGTGTAAGGATTTCTCGGATCTCTGAAGGAAATCTTTTTAAAGATTCGGAGTCTATTATTAAAGTGTAAGCTTGGTTGCGATCGGGTGAGCGGATTTTCTAGAGTTTGGATCTGTTGTATAAGCAGAAACAAGTGATGGTATCTTGGCAACTTCAGGAAGGAGCAGCTGTGTGATGAGACGCAGTATCTATGGATGTTTTCGAAGGAGATGTTCTTTTTGGAGCAAGATTAAGAAGGTATTGGAGGAATAGTTGATGTCTACCACAGGAAAGACTCGGCTGTATAGGAATTCTCTAGATATCGAGTAAGAGAGTTTTATCTATTTTGAAGTATGGGACTAAGGTCGATTAGTTGTTTCTTCGGACATGGTCTCATTGTTCCCCTTAAGAAGAGTAAGTTATTTGGTGTTTGGTTTGGAGTCCCGAGTTTCTTTTGGGATGTCTGCCATCTCGGAGGTTCGTTGTGAGGTTTGTTGATGGTTTTAGTTTTGAGAAGCCTTTGGATTAGAAGTTCTTGGTTAGCTATGGTAGCAGTGCAGCTCGAAGTGTTCGGTGTGCTGACAAGGAGGTCTTTGTCTTAGCAATGTTCTAGAGATAGAGTTTGGAAGCAGCAGTGTGGCCTTTTTCTCCGATGATTCAGAAATCTTTGTGGTTTCTCTATCAGCAGTCCGGGCAGATGGTGAAGTTTTTCTTGAAAGGTTAACCTTGTTTGGGAAGCTTAAGGCTGTTTTAATTGGTAAAGAGAGAGCAGTTTCTTTGGAATCCGGACTAGGTAGATCGCAAAAGTGACTTGCGATTAGTTTTGGAATTTATCTTGAGTAATCTTTTGTTTGAGATTGAGGTTTCTCATGTGGAAGTAGGAGCTACTGAAGTAGTCAGAGATTTTTCCGGATGTCTTCGAGGAAGTAGAACTTTTTCAGCATTTGGAGTTGAGTTCCGTATCGACTTGATTCCAAAAGCGATACCAGTGGTTAGTCTGGTAGTAGGATGGTTCCTAGAGAAAGAAGAGTTGGTGTAGCAGCTTAGGAATTTTTGGAAATGGATGGGTCATATCTAGTTTTCAAGTTTGGATTTCAGCAGATTTTGGAAAGATCATCTTATTGATAGGGTCTAGTGATCATTTTGTTCTTGGTTCAGATTTGTTTCAAGGCATCAGCAAGGGTTAAGCTGATCAGGAAGAGATGAGGTAGTCCAGGATCGTCTGGTGAGTTATGCAGATATGAGATAAGGAGTTTGGAATTCGGAGTTGGAGATTGGAAATTGTTTAAGTTTTCTCTGATTAAAGAGCTATAAGATTTGGTAAGTTTGGAAAGTTAGTTCCGAAGTATTTTGGATTTCTTGTATTCTCGAAATGAGTAGTTCTTTGTCTACGGGAATGAATAGCCAGTTTGGATATCTGGAATTCATTGTATTTCACATATATTTGAGAGAGTACGTGTATAATTCATCACTGGTTGTGGAATCAACAGTTCAGATGGATTTGGTAGTTGAGCTGGATTTGAGTGTGGTTTGATATTTTGTTCAGATTAGTGGATCTAGAGAAGAGAGGAGCTCTGGATCATGGTGGTGTAGTTTGTTTAGCTTCTGTAGAGCGAGTATCCCGGTGTTGTACCTGGGAAAATCTAGATAGTGTTAGTGAAGATCTATCCTGATTTGTATCAGAATAGTTAGTTAGGTTTGATTGTTTGAATGGTTGCTTTGGTTGTTAGTAATTGGATGATAGGTATGTGGTTGCTGTTTGAAATTATAATATTTGCTAGATTATTAAATTAACTTTGCTTTTAATTTCGGGGACGAAATTATTTTAAGGGGGGAGGAATGTGATATCCCGGGTTTTTGGGCAATATAAATTTAATAATCAGTATTAAATATTTAATTGGTTTGATAATTTTCCTATATAATTTTAATTTAAATTGGTAATTTAATCTTTTAAAGGTTAATAAATATATAATCTGGCAATATTGATAAGATTTGTTTGTCAAAGCTAATTTAATGTTATTCTATTTATAATATATATTTGCTATATATATTGTGAATAGAAATCTTTTAATAAAAGATGTATTTTCAAATGGTGATATATATGTATGTATATGTTATAATTTGTATTTGTTTTGAATTTAATTTAATCTATTGATAATTTATATATGTATGAATTGTGATTTAAAGCTTTGTTTTAAAATTTATATTTCTCAAAGGTTAGTTTAGATTAATTCCATTGTTTTCAAAATATAATATAATTGTTTATTTTAAATATGATAGTTTAAATAAAGTTTTATTTTGTATTCTTTAAAGTGTTTAAATTTAAAAGGTTATAAAAATACATGTAAAAGATATATTTGAATTATAATTAGTTTTAGAATAATTTCTTTTAAAAAAAAGTAATTTATTTATACATATGTAAATTTTATTTATTAAGAGAATTAAAATATGTAAGTTTATCTTTACATTTAAATTAAGTAAAAATTTATTTAAAAACACTTAAGTAATATGTGTAAACATATTAACATGTTAAAGACACTTGTAAGATAATGATAATACCTTTAATATTTGTATATGCATGCAATAAAACAAGTGGCAACATTATCTTTATTTAAAAATTTAATTTATAAATAATATAGTTGAAGAAGAAATCTGGTCTTCATTTTTCTCAGTTCAAACATATTTCCTCTCTTCTTCTAAAATCTAAACTGAAAACCAAACTCAAAATCAAAGAAAAATCAAAAGTAAAAGTAAAATCATGTGCAAATATAAATCTACTCTAATCTGAAATTCAAAGATCAAGCAAAGTAAAGCTTCAGCCTACATTTCAAAAATGAGATCAACTTGCAATTTCAAATCAACCTGCAATTGAAATGAAGATCAACAGCAGCTTCAACCTTTAAAACATCATATTGTAAGCATACAAAGGATTTTCAATCAAAAGCAAATCAAAGGCAACTTAAAATAACCCAGATTTCAAGTACCTGGGATGAATTTAAACTTCTCTGCTCTGCATACAAAATAAGGTGAGTAAATTTATTTTAAAAACAGTTTAACCTGATGATTATACTTGATTTCTATGAAAGATTCAATAGTTTATATGGATCTGATATGAATGCATGTATTGCCTCTGTTCTCTGTTTTATAACCAGTAAGTAAACCTTCCTTTTAAAAACAGTTTTAAAATCTGTGAGTAGACTTTTATCTTTAAACCTTAAACTTGCTTATATGACTTAATAGTGTGGTTGATATTGAAGTTAAATGGTGAAAGGTGTTTGAATGTATGCAAGTATTGTTGTATATACATATAAATATGTAAAGGTTGAATATGCATGTCTGTAAAACAGGTATATCTACATCTGTTCTGTTTACAGGTTCTTAAAACAAGTTCAAAAATCCATATCACATAATAAAAAATAGTATTAGGCTTTGATTTCTGAAAGAAAAATGTTCATAACAATGTAAAGTTATTTTTAAAAATAATATCAAGTAAAATATGTGATGAGTAATTCGAAAATTGTGAAATTTCAAAGGAAACATTCGAAACGGAAAATTTCAAGTAATTTAATTCCAAATTCTGATCATTTGATCAGATTCGTTTTGATAAATAATGATTTTCAAAAGTAATTTCATGATTTTTAAGATCATAAACGTTGAGAATTTCGGTGATGATCAGATTTGGGGTTTTTAACAATTGCCGACGATTAGCGAAACAATATGGGACGAGATTTGGTCTGAGGGAAGCAAGGGGATTAGGGAATGAAGGAAAAATGTTGGAAGTATTTATCGATGGTTGTGGCGTTCCATCGGAGGCGAAGTAGGGTTTCATCGTTCATCCTGTTGACTCTTGTTTTTGCGGCTGTTGCTTCATCCTAAGATCACCGGAGGCGATCGCGAGATGGGGAATGGAGGTGTAGTGATACGACGTTGCTCTGGTAGGAGAGCCATGGGTTCCAGGCGTCGTGATTGTCGGCGTTGGGTGGGTTTGTGGTCGAGTGTGGGTTCAGTTTTTCGATCAGTGATCGAAATTTTGACTCGCGAGTTTATTGTTCGTTCTGGGGACGTCTTCGAGTTCGCGTGAGATCGTGTGGTCGTAGGGAAGTGTCGCTCAGTTCGTCGTTGGCCAAAGGGCCGGTGAACGTGCACCGTGCACGATAGGGTATAGGTGGAGTTTTGCTTTGGGAAGACGAGTTGAACTCGGGTTTGTGGTCGCGTTTTCTGGGAGACAACTCGAAGAAGTAGAGGGCGTGGGTTTGCTTCGGGGCTGGCTCGTCTGGGTTGAGGGATTTGCTCGAGTTCTGTTGGCTTAGTTCTGTAGTGATTATTACAGATTTAACTTGTTGTGTAATAAGTAGAATTTATAAAAAGGAAATAGATTTGCATAGTTAAAAAAACTTGTTCTTTGAAATAAAAGTTAATCAATCCTTTAAAATATAAATTGAATTTATATTTCAAATTTAAATTGTTTAAGATGATTTCTTTTATAAGTAATTATCTTAATTAAATTTTGAGTTTTGATTTAAAGAATGTTTTGAATTTAATTATTTAATCAAAGTTTTAAAGTAATGTTTTAATAACTAAGTTTTCAAATTTATATTGCAAATAAATGAGTTAAAATTAGATAATTTGAGGGTTTTAAATTTTAAATTTGATTCTAAATGCCCTATTTTCAAATAAGGTTATTATTAAAATTTTGAAACCAAATTTAATAGTTTGTTTTTAAGATATTAAAACTTTGATTAATTTCAAATAATTTAATTACGAAGATAAATAGGATTAATTTATCTTTGTTATTAACTTGAGAATACTTAATTAGAATATGATTTGTTAATAAGTAAAGTTTAATTAAGATTAATGATTTTCTAAATTAATTAAAGATTTAAAATATAATAAGTAAATTAATTAATTGTTTAATTAATTTTAAATAATTATTTATTTAATTTTCAATAGTCACTTAATTATGAATTAACTAGGTGTAATTACTTAATGAAGTAAAATGGCTAATTATTGAATTTAATTACTTATGGAAGTAATTAATGGAAAATTACTCATGGAAGTAATTAGTTGAAGTGATTAATGGAAAACCACTTGTTGTAATCAATTAAGGAATTAATTAAGTTAATTGTTTGAAGTTAATTAATTATGGAATAATTAATTAATTAAAGATTAAGAATTATTTAATGATGGGATTAATTACTTGTTAAGGAAATTAGTTAAGAGAGATCATTTAATGAAGTAAATAGAAGATAATTACTTATGTAAGTAATTAAGAGTTAATTACTTAATTATTTTAGTTAATTAATTAATGTGATTAATTAAATGTATTTAATTTAAGATTAATTACTGAGTGTAATTAATTAAAAAGTAATTAATTAATAAAGTAATTCATTAACGATTATTTGTTAATATAATTGATTAATAATTACTTAATGAAGTAATTAAAGATTAATTAATTAATCAAGGTTAATATAATTAATTAGGAAGTAATTAATTAAGATAAGTAATTACAAATTGTTAATTACTGTTTATGATTAATTAAGACTAATTAATGAAGTGGTTGATTAAAATTAATTATTTAATTAATTAAAAGGTTAATTAATTAATAAGGATTATTTAATTAATGAATTAATCAAGGTTGATAAATAAAAGTAATTAATTTAAGTATGATTAATTAATTGTAATTAATTGAGGATTAATATAATTAATTATAGTTAATTAATTAATGAAGGATCATTAATTATTGTAATTAATGGTAGTAATTAAAGGTTAATTACTGAATATGGTTAAGGGTAATTACTTAATGTAATTAAAGTAAAATTAATCAAGGAAGATTAATTAAGGAAGATCATTAAGAGATGATTAATTAATTAATTTGTAATTAATTAATGATAGTAGTAGGATTAAGATAATCCAAGTGATTAAAGAATAGTAATTAATTTAATTAAAGGTTAATTAAATTGATTAAGAGTTAATCAATTCTGTTAAGGATGATTGGTTAATATTAATTAACTGATATTGGATGATTGATTAATATTGGGTGATTGATATTGGGTGATTGGTTGATATTGGATGATTTGGATATCTCTGATATATGTGATATGCTGCTTTGTGAGATGGATGTTGATATGAATTATCTATTGTGATAATGTGATTTATCTATCTGTTTATATCATCCTGAATATAAGTTAAATGTTTAAACCTTTAAACAACTTGGCCTTAAAAGATACGTTTTGGATTTCGATGAGACCGGGATCGGGTTTCCAGATTTGGATATCCGAAAACCACATCGATCCAAATTAAACGTTAGGTCGTTAACCCAAGTGGAGCAAGTGAAGACTCGAGGTGCAAGAACTATTCTTTGCCAGTATAACTCTGTGGGTGATTCCGTACTGAGTTTGACGGAGATAGTACTTATAGGTTCGAGATGGTGATTCAGAGTGCAAGGGTTATTGTCGTTAACTCTGAGGGTGATTCCAAAATGAGTGTAACGAGATAATGCCTTCGGTTTCGTTCGAACCCGGAACGAACTTGTATGGATTGAATGCTTTCAGAACATCGTCAGAAGGACGATGAGCATTCTAAGTGATGTGTTCTGATTAAAGGTAATTGTAGCCTCAAGCCTCATCAAACCGGGAATGGATAAAACAGGGGAGGTGCAGCAAGGTTAGTGGGTAGCACCCAAGTAGGACAAGATTATCCCTGTCTAGAGGTCCCTTCTTATTATTCGGCTGTGTGGGCAGTTGTGAGCTCCAACTGCTAAGATGTCTTGTGCGGGAATTATCCAGTAAGGGATGTTCCGGCCTTGTGTTGCAGGGGATTGGGCGTGATCCTCGGTACGGTGATCCAGGCCACATACTGTGACGGGCGGTACCCCAGTAGCCCTGCCATTGTTTGGAATCCAAAATCCAATAAGTGTCGTACGTATTAGTTGTGCCCAACTATGTTGGAACGTGAGATGTAAGCATTCCAGCTATTTCTGTATTTTATTTGAAAACCCTAGACCCTATTATAATATCACTGGATTTCCTATCAAAGGTTTTGGTTATCGTAAGGTAAAAACTTTTCCGTGTTTATGTGCGGGAAGTCTTACGAGATACCTTTTCTTTCCAAATGATTTTCAAAGTTAAGCAATTTTAAACCGTTTACTCACACCAGACCCATGTCTGACCCAAGTGTTTATTTTCTGTTTTATTAAACTCTTGGGTACTCAATATTGTATTGAGTAGTCAAGGGATTCAGGTTAGCCTTGACGAATTTTGGAGGAGATTTGGAGCAGGTGGCTTCAGCGTGTAGATATATTATGGTGTTTCCGCTGTGTTTATATTGAGTCTATATTGTATTGATATTGAGATGTATGATAGACAGGTGTTTATAACTGTCTAATATGAGATGTATAAGTTGTGTAACTCTGATGTATATGATACTATGTAATATCTTATGTGGAATATTATATTTCATTCGTTCCGCTGTGAGATTCTTTTATGTTGTCTTTCTTTCTTCTTATCTTTTCTTCTTCTATCCCTTTCTTTCTTAATTCATGATACGTCTTTATGGGCATAGAAAGTCGGGTCGTGACACATATACTATAGGCCGTCGTGATATGGTAGGTATGAATGAATAATCTCTTACGATTTGTTGAGCAAACTCAAGGTCGAAATGAGGTTAGGACACTGGAACATGGGTTAGGAGTTGTATGTGATACAACCGATAAGGAGTCCATCGTTTGTGGGGCTATGATTTGTTGAGCAAACTCAAGGTCATAATACCAAGACAGACGAGTTCTAACACCCATTGGTGAAGTCGAAAGACTTCTATGTTTCATCTTAGGGTTTGGAGAAACACAAAAGACTAGTGGGAGCCTTGTTAGAAAAATGAAATGGTAACATTTAACCTTTCTGATATTGTAAGAACATGTCCTAAATAATATTATAATTATCTACAACGATAAATTTGTGCATTTAATATGATTGATAAACATTTATCAATTAACACATACAAATGAACTAAACTGAAAGTTGACAAATGGAAATATAATACCCACTATTAAATTCCTATTGCATGTTAATGTTTCAAAAGCCATGCAAGTGCATGATTTTACAACTACTGAATACATGCGTGGTTTGGTCACTTATGCATTTATTTGGTCAAAACCATGTATTGCATTCTATGAGTTTCGAACTCTAAAAGCAATAGAAGACTATGAATATTTGATCCATATACAATTGAATATAAATTTTATATGGTGAACGGTTAAAGTTTGTAATGTACAATATTTCGATGAAATTAGTTCATCCAAAAAACTAAATAAACCTTAGTGCGAGATCGAGTATTCAATTTTATTAATTACAAAAGGATCGTCTCGTGTTAAATGTAACTCTAGACCAAAACTACAATATAAATCTAAGAACTCGATCACTAAATGTCAGTTTGATCAGTATACGTAAAGCAGAACATACCTAATGTCCTTGAAAGCTAAGGATAATTGAATGCACTTTTGTAAAGAGTTCATTATGATATTGTAGTAAGGGTTCTTGTTTTGAATGGTTTGACCATTTAGAAAGGAAAACGAATATACAAGGGTATATGTGATTTAAGGTACAGTTGGAATGAAGAGAGTGAATGATCACTTCTTCTTCATAAAGAATCATTGGAAACAAGAATTGTGATAATAATGATTGATACTTAACGTTGGAATAAGAAATGTGATTTCTATTCCGAAATGTATTTTCGTATAGAAAATTGTTTTCTATGAGATTTATTTCTTTGAGTTCAGGATAATCGCTCAAAGAATTTCATCTGTAAATTAAGTACAGTATATGAAATAAACAAACTATATTAAGTGAATTATGGACCTCCAAATTTAGTATGCTATTATAGTAATGGCGGAAATAGTTGGAGCATGCCATATAGCACTTATTGATTGCATCATATTATGAAAATTGTTTTCATAAAATGTACCGAACATTATTTATGAAATAATGACTATTTTTTGGTATCGACTGAGAAATAGACATAATTATATTTCAATATAAACATTCGTTATGAAATAAAACTATAATGTGGTATTTGTTTTCATAACAAAAGTGATGCATTGAAAATACAAAAGTATCTAAAATTATTTACAATTATTTTGGAGTTATAGACCAAGTCGTAGTTTTGGGAAATAATTTTTATTATATGATTATGAATCATATGACACCGGTTAATTATATTTCAAACAATTGAAAAGTTATGCACCCAATTAATGGGAGCATCATAAGAGTTGATGAAACCTTCAGATTGATGCATATAGATGCATGCAATCGTAATTCTATTAATACCAAAGCGGTTCCACGTACTTCGTCATATTTACCAATGAGTTATCACCGAAATGAACATGTGTAGTATATCTATGGTAAACTCGTAGATTATAAAACAGAAGTAAATAAAATAACATGCAATAGAAATGATTCAATTTGATCAACTGAGTGAGTATATTGGAAAGGGTTATGAACATACCTAAAATGAATAAAGATTCAATCTCAAAGGTCACTCCTCCATGTGATACATAATGATGCATCGATAAGGAGTAATCGAACTTTGTTGGACAATGTACGGTTATTTGTGAGTGGAGTTGAGCTCGTTTTTTTCTATAAGGTCATGTACTTAAGATTAGTACAGAAGGTTAATATTGTTTCATCTAACTAACAGTTTACAAAATCATACAAGATAAGAGTTTATAAGAAACTGCCACATATCTAAGGCCAAGGAGTTGGCAGGTTTTGCAAGTCGAAAGATTGCACGTAATAATTGTTCACGAGGGACCTTGTATGAATCTCCCCAAAAGGATTTTGGGAAAGACTGTCATTGGATGTCATATTCATGTTTTGAATATATGTTTTTTAAACTAAAACCAAATCAGTTTTATAAATAAAGAAATTCATATAATGTTTATGAATACCTATTATGTTGCACTGAGAAACAATTGTTGTTTCAAGAAATACCAACTTCATTGTGAAGGAATTTCTTTGAGTAATTATTGGTAACGAAATGGAATTGGATATGATCCATAGATAGAACTGATTAGATGAGATGAAATGGAATTAACCAACCTAAATGAACACATCACATTAGAGTGTCTAACAAGTATTCTTGCACATTGAAGAGAAACTATGAGTTATCAATGTCGAAAATATATAATCCTCGGTTGTTTAAACCATTAAGAGTGTTGACTCTATATGGTATGATGCGCAAATCCAAAAGAATTCCAAGTATGCTATCAAAATATGATTTTGGTGGTCGTAACCGAAGGGATGTGATCCATCAGCCGCGATTATGTCTTTATGAGAAAGACTAATGCAGTTGGAATTAAATAAGCAATGTCAAGAAGCATAATATCGCAAATTTCAATTGTTGAAAATAGCGTAATAGATTCAGTATTCTACATGCTCAAGCCAAGTCGAATGTACTCACAAAATTATCGCTTGATAAGACTTAGTGTTTTTGTATATATGTATTGAAATAGAAAATTCTAAATAACGATTTACAGAAAGCTATTTACACATATTAACCAAAAATGTCTCAAAGTTAGTAGGTGCGATATTGAGATTTTGAGTCTTTGGATATGATCCAAGAAATGATAAGAAAATATCATTTTGCAAGCATCAAGATTGAATAAGTGTTTTGATAGAAACATCAAATAGTTTAATTTTCAATCAAAGTGCAGAGGAAGCATGTGTTTATAAGAAAGAACGTTAAAAGTACATTGATATTTTAAACTATAAGTAAACAACACATTGTTGATTTTAACGATGTACTTGTGTTAAAATCAGCCTTAGTTGTTTTAATACTCAACATTTGATTAATAAATGATGTCTTTTATAGTAAGTATAAAAGATGTCGGGAATGTCCCAAATGATATGCAAGGACATCTTATTAAAATGTTTAATATAGAACATGTAAGATTGATTCTTTTGCATTGGAAAAAGGAATTATCATACATATTATGTTGTCTACGATATCATGATTTGTTTATGTATTTGATACATGAAGAAAATATCAAATCCAAATTGATGTCACTAAATGGTTGTTTGAAGTGTTCTCATGTATTTATGAAATACTAGAGAATTGTTTACAGAAACAAAAACTCCTTATAAAGGAGTGTTCGAACTCAAACTTCATAAGTCATATTGAGTGTAGTATGTCAATAATAAATTCAAGTTAAGAATCTTTAAGTTGGAAATGTTCCAAATAAAAGACTGTGGCTTATTCAATAAAAAAGGCTCTACGTACATCGCCTTGAATATTGACGCAATAAAATAATGTATATAAAATTATAAGTGCACAAATTTATAACCAAGCCAATTCCAAATGTTGAGAATCTCAAAACATTGTTATATGATAACAATGTTGTGATATATTTCATAACAGAACTTAAAGCTCACTAGAAATCGAGAAACATACTCCGAATTATTCCACGTGATAAAACAGTTTATCACCGTCGAAGAGAGTTGATTGATTTAATAGATAATTAAAACATAATCATACTCATTCACAAAGGGACTGACTGAAGTTGTTATGAGAAAACCGATTAGAGAAGTTGGAATAAGATTCCATATTGACCCCAAGTGCAAGTGGGTGATTGATAGAGTTAGGGGTATGCCCTAGGGGCAATTATGTAATTTGTTACATATATCTAACATGATGACCAATCTTGTTCAAACTAAAAGGTGTTTTCTTTCTATTATATACTTGATAGAATGTGTTATATTAATTAATTAATTAAATTAAAAGTATATTTAATAGAAAATCAATAAATGGTATGTTTTGTGATAGTAGAAACAAAGTGTTGTAACCATGAGTAATTTATCACAATGAAAATAAATATACCATTTTAAATATTCCTAGTCAAGATGTATCGAGACTGGATATCGATACATATGTTGAAACTAGAGTATGCAATGCTCTCCAAATGTTGGGAAGTGTATTACTCATGACTGCTGGAGGCACCAAGGGGTTACGTACTGAGAGTTATTGGATAACTATGGAATGACCCACTCGATAGTTTTCTGTTAGTTAATATAACTAAGGTCAAGTAGAGAATATCGATGTGATTAATACACAGTTCTCTCGACTTGAGAATACTATTGATCTTTAATATGGAAGCTCCGCTTTAATTATAGTTAAATCGTGGCACGACATCCATCGAACGACTATAGTTGGGTCGAGTGAAAGAATTAGAAGTGAAACACTATTCAAGAGAGGATTTGTCTCCTCTGTTATATGAGGTTAGTATCACGGTTAACTGATATCAACTCAAACTCAAAGATTCTAGCCAGAGCAGTTCGGTTAATAATAATTGTTGTTATTGAACCAATGACTTTGTGTTTGGATTATAAAGTTTAATGTGGACGATATTGGAATTTTGACCATTACCAAATTCCATAAGTCCTAATGTGATATAGTTTTGACGAAGTGAATTGATGTAAATAATTGTCACTATGAGGTACCGTTATAATAAGTAAAATTGAATTTTACCAAAAGATGTGTAAGTGATAGATTTAGCCAAAATGTCACACCACCAGCTAAGTTACGTGTGAACATTAATATTCGAATAGTTTGATATTAATCGCTGACTGAATTTACATCTTAGAGTTGCACAACCATAATAATTGTAACGACCCGAAATTTTCAATCCCGAAAATTCCAGATAGTTAGAAAGAAGAAAGAGATAGAAGAGAAAGAAATAGGAAAACATCACAGATTCTCACATTCGCAGCGGATCAAAATATAATATCAAATAATATCAGCTTACAAAAGAATACTATATTGTCAATTTACATTTATAATACATCAGAGTTACTCTCATACACAACACTGGGCATATACAAATTAAATATATCTCAGATAAACAGAAATAATAGTCACAGCGGAAACACTCCATACGTCCTGCCATCCATCTCATCTCCTAAGCTCTATAACGTCCTTACCTGAAAATCTGTAATACTCGGTCTGACCCGAGCATTACATCAAAGTAACACCCGGGTCAGGCTGGAAATCAACGTGAGTAAACCTATCTAACATAAATTTCAAAAGCATACAACTTATATATAACCCGGGTAACTTGTATCAATTACAACTTCACAAATTGTTATTGACATTATTTATTTCACTCACCAGTTTCTAAGTACCAAACTTAGATTTAATGGTCTAATTTACCTAAATCATTCCATTTCAGCTTATTGATTTCAACTAGAAATTTAATAAGAATCGAAGTGGTTTCGGGTATTTACTAATACCCGACTCAGGTCTCTTCGAAACCAATGTCAACTTAACTTAAATTATTCAAGTGAAATACAATTCAACTTAAAATACAGGATGTCACAGTAATTCATCATCAATAGATAACCACATCATCATAGTTTAAATCAAACATATCAGATCACATAGCATCACGAACCACATATTAGGGATAACAATTAATCAAAGGCTTCCAATATCATTCTAATTATCCTTTAATTACATTTAAGTAATTAACCCTTAATTATTTCACAAATTAATTATCCTTAACCAAATACAGTAATTAACCATTAATTACTTCATTAATTAATTATTAACCATAATTATTAATCACCATTGATTAATAACATCCAGTTTTTAACTACCCTAAGTAATTAAAATCCATTAATTACATTAAGTAATTATTATCAAATCATCTAATGTTTAAAGTTAACTGAACTTAATTAATCAACTTAAACAAATCACATTAATCTTCATTAATTACATTAAGTAATTACTTCCTTAATTACTTCCATTAAGTAATTATACTTAAACAATTCACAAATGATTATCATTAAAATTATTATTTAGTTTAAGAAAAACATTTCTTACTTAATCAAAGTATTTAAAACGATTTATCATTAAATTTACTTTAAATCTCATTTTAAACTTCATTTTAAATTTAAGATTTTTAAATGAATATAAGTTTATCTAACAAAGTTTAAAAACAATTCAAACCTTTTATCCCACAAGTTAAAGAAATATCCACTTATAAAGAAGTTTTAAAGAAATTTAAAACCCAATTCATTTTTATGTTCCAATCAGTTTAAAAATACACTTTAAACATTCCAAGTTATTTAAAAACAATTTCAATTCAAAAATTTCCTTTAATTTCAAACTTAAATACAGATTTAATCTTGATTCTAGATTTAACTTAAATTTTTAAAGCTTTCCTATATTTAACTCCATTTTGAAATTCTAACTATTTAACCATTTAAAATAGTTAAACAAGTAAATTTTAAAAACTTATTTTCATTTAAAAGAAACTGAAATTTAATTCAAATCCCAGATTTTTAAATCTCAGATTTAAACTTATTTTAAATTTCTATTTTACAATTTAAACTTTTCAATTTATATTTAAAACCAAATATACTTTACTCTTAAAAGTTTTTAAAACCAAATTTAAATTTCAAAAACTTAAATTATTTCAAAATCTCAGATTTAACTATTTTGAATTCAGATCCAAATTCAGATTTTAAACTTAGTTTAAATTTCCCGTTTGCATTTAAACTTTACTTAAAAATATGAAAACAGAACAGGTTTCTATTTAAAATTTTTAAACCTGTAAACAAATGTTACCTGAGCAATATAAATTTTACTTCGAGTAAAAGCCTAACCTACTTCGAGTCATACACTCGAATTACCCGAGAAAACTTGAGACAACAAAATTCCAACCCAAAACTTCACCATCATATCCACATTGTTCTGTGCACATGCACCCACGACATCGCCTTCTCCGATCAACTCTGATGACTAGAACAAGTCATCGATCACCAAGGCATCCCATATCCATCCCTAGTACCCTGTTCTTCCCCCTCGAAATCAAGAGCGAGATAAAAACCCCAGCTTGGAACAAAACTGGAACAAGCAGCGCCTATTCAACCAAAACCTGTCAACGTCTTTCCCCTGAAGCTCCGACCACCATCGCCCTTGAAACTCCGGCGAAGACCTCGTCAACCCACCATCTTCCAGTACCCAAGGCCCCAAGCAACTCGATCAACAAAGGAAATCGAACCCAAGCAAAAACTGTAACCTAGTAAAACTAGGGTTCCAAAGCTTCAAATCAAAATCATCATCACCAAATTGCAATTTACCAAAAACTGATAATTTTCCCATCCTCACAGATCACTTCTCCACCTACAGGAGCAAACTCAACCTCCAAGATCAAGCAGATCACCAGAAAATAAAAAATTTCCCTTTCCAGTTCAAACATGAATTGCACTTAACTCCTAATTCTAAAAATCCTAATTTTGGTTTTAAAATTCATGATTTGGTTCAAGTATTCCACTGATATTCCTGAATTTATGAATTTAGAAGTTTGAATTTTTCCACTTATACTTATTTTACTCTGTTATTCATGGTTTCCAGTGAGCTTCTAAATTTATTTTCACTTAAATCAAATTTTAAAATTTACTTTAGATGAAACAACCAACTTTGGTTTAGAACTTAAATCCTAACAAAGCTTAGATCAAAATGGAATCAATTTTGTTTAGATTTTTAGTTTTGAAACTATAAACAATCAATTTACAGGTTATACAGTCAGGCACATATTCATGCAATCACATATATACAGAAAACACCAAATATATCCATGCCTCACTTTCTAATTTCAGAGATCAACATGTAACCATTTCATATATTTAAATTTTTGAAAAATTAATGGTGTTACTCACCTTTATAATGTTTGAACATATGACAGAGAAAGCTTTGAAACTGGTAATTGATCCTGATATACTTATTTAAACTTTGATTTGCTTCAGGTCTGCTTGCCTTGATTTTAAATGGAAGAAATTTTTTTTTAAACTTGGTTCGAATGAGCTAAATGAAGACAGGATAGATGTTTATGTTGAGAAAATGAGAGTTACAGGGCAAGCCAAAGTTGTATAGATATTCATATATTTTATATTTTCTTTGATCTAAGTTTTGGGCTGATATGCTATGTATTATGATGGCTGAGATGATATTAAAATGTGTACTAGAGATGTTAGTAATAAATGAAATTGTCCTATGTCTAAAAACTTATCTTATTTCGTATGTACTAATATCTTTGTACATCTTTTCTTGCCTGCAATCATGAAGATATCTTTTCTTTGCAAGCCATTTATATATTTTTCTTTAGCCAGAGGTTTGTAAACACTGAAATGATTTAAACATCTCCAATTGACTTTCTTTGTTGGCTGAGATGAAGGCATTTAATGCTAATGTCCTTGATGCTTACCCTTATCTTTGTATATATACTATGTGTACATACTCATTTTATACTACCTGCATGAATACATATTTATTTCCTATTTGTCTATGTTTATTCTTGCCTTCAAAATCTTACAGGTTACATAGATTTTCTTTTTCTGGTCATGCTCTTATACTCTATGTATGTAATACCAAGTTGCTAATAGTTATTTGTATTGGTTTATTACTTAATTTATATCCATATACTTTTATTTTAAAATCTATTTATATTCATATATAAAACAATACATTAATAATGTTATTTGAAAATAACAATTTGTCAAGTTTAAATAATTTATAAAAGAGATTATACATTCCTATTTATTATTAAATGAATTAATATATCCTATTTATTAAACAATATTTTAAAACAAACCTTTTAATTGAATCTTAAACCTAAGCTATAATTAAATAAATTAAACATTTACCTAAATGTTTTAAAACCATATATTTAAATTAAATCATAATTTCCAAATTACCAAAATATATTAGAATTATAAAATATGCCTTATTAATTAAATTTACAACAAAGCTCATCTATTTACAATATATATAAATTTATATACATTATAAATAGAAAATAATTTATTTAGCTTTTAAAAGATAAATTCACAATTTAAATGTTTATTAAAAGAAAATCATTAAATCAATTCAAATTTTATTAACAAAAATCATCAAATCAATTTAATTTTCAATACAGATTATTAAAGTGATATTGCCAAAAATTCCGGGATGTCACAATAATGAATACTCTAAATGAACCACATGTTTAATTAATTTATATATTGTTGTAAATTAATTAAATTAATTAATATTTACGAAATATTAATTATTAAATTTCATTTGATTTGTTTGAATTAGTACTTAATAAAGTGCGTCTATAAAAGTTATAAACGCGTGTATTGATATTCGATATTAGTAAAATATTTAAATTGGATTTAAATAGATTAGTTGCTCAGTGTTTTTTGGAATTTTGATTGAGGCCCACATGCATGATGAAAAAAGGGACAGGTTTCAAATGTGATTTGAAAATCTAAAGAAGGAATTAATTAAAAAAAGGAAATAAATCTCCTTTTTATGAATCACTTAAATATCATTTATGAAATGAACGTTGTCCTTTTCTCTTTATTTTATTATGCCGAATATATGTAGAGTATGGAAGAGGATTTGGTGATTTAATTTTGGAATTAAATAAGGAGGTTTTAAAGGAGGAAATTGAAATGGTTTTATTATTTTCTTTTAAAACATATTCTCTCTCTCATCCTCATTCATGTTTTGTTTTAGACAGGCAATTTTCCTTCTTCCTTTCTTAAGCTCTCCTCCTTTCCTTTAATGGCCTTCATGAAAATAAAATTTTCATAAAACATATTCAAACAAAACAAATAAATTCAAGATGGTTCTTGTCTCTTTGCAACATCTGGAGGTTGATTTCTGAATCTAGAAGGTTCGATTCATCGTTCAAGGCACGATTCATTGGCTACATCTAAAGGAAAAATTCAATCTTTCAAGGTGTACTTCAAGGCTTTGGAATTAAGGTATGATCTTTTTATTCTAATAATTTTGATATAATCTTTTAATGAATAAAATTGAATATCATAATTTATATGTGTATAATAATATAATATTATCTCATTTGATTTGAAAAATGGTTTATGTAGTTTGAATTGTTTATTATAAGAATTGATTGTTTTATTATTTAGATAAATCAAAACTGAAACTTGTATATGATTAGACAATATTTTAATTTTAGATCTATGTTTAACCATTCAAATAAAAGTGTAATTCTTTTGATTTGAAAGTTTATATGTTCTTATTGTTAGCATTTGTGCTGTAATAGAAACTTACATATGGTTAAATGATGTTTTGATAATAAATTGATTACAATAAATTTATAAATTTGTTACCGTATTTGACGTGACTAATATCTTTGTTTAAATATTCAAAGGATTGTTAATATATTGCTCAATTTAGTATGTTTCACTTTTAAAAAAAAACATTTTTCATATAGGTTGAATCTCTAGATTTAATTGTATACATATATATTTTGTTAACTAATTTAAGTTTACATAAGTTCATAAATACATCAGAAAATTTAAATGTAATATGGTTTATTTTGAATTAATTAAGAAGTTTTGGGTTTATCTTTATATACAAATAATCACATCTATATGTATATGTACATATAAAACTTGATGTTTATATTTCAAATTGTATGATTTAAATGCTTTATTAGTATCAAACAATTTTAAATAAGGCAGTAGTACACGCATATGAATTATTGTTGGTTAATCCTATTCTTATATCATAATGACTCATTGATTGCTAATTGAATGCTGCATAAATCAAGATTGTCAAAAAGGGAAAGATGAATAAATCATCTTTATCATCTTTTATTTCTTTCCCTTTTGTCCCTTATGTGATTGCCGTTAAACTTATTCTTATTTGTTCATATACATCATGTTATCAATTGATCATACTTACCTTATGTTTAACTGTTTTGTCACACAATTAAGGTATAAATATATTTAATATATTCAAACCTTATTTTTATATCCCATTCTTTATTGTTTTAGAATTAAATTAATAAAAAAATATGGTATTAAATAAAATACCGTTTTTATTTAAAAGAAATTTAGATAAGATCTAAATACGTTTAGACTTCATGAGTCCATTAAAGATCCAAAACGGTAAAAATTTTGAAATTAACCCATTTCTTCCATTGTGGGCTGGCCTAGTTCCAATAGTTTTAAGTGTGGCTTATTTGATCATAAAACGATCAACTATTTGAGGAAATTAGATTCAGATTTTGGTGTTAAGAAGGTTTTATCGATTACAGATCATGGTTTTTTTATTCATGTTAGAATGTTTGAAATTGAAAAGAATCTTGCTAGATCATTTGTGGGTGCAAAGGGATGAAGGAATCGATCCGCTAAAAAGTTTTTTCAAACATTTCGACATGATAAATGAGGTCAACATTGGGCGTGATTTCAAAAATAAGTTTGGTGATCCTCACTAGATTTCAAAAGATGATGATCTTGTAGATGGAATTTCAAATTCCGATTTGAATGGTGATGTTTCATATGGCATCTCAGATGATAACGAGGGTTCTGCTGATATTGTTGAGGAGTTGTAGGGAGATAATTTTGTTAATTGTTTACACTCTGATCCACATTTACAAGATCCAGAAATTATGGAATTCGTTTTGAATACTCATCCTCAGGAATTGTTAACTTGAATTCAGATCGGGTTAATTTTTTAAAAGAGGATAATTATGGTTCCATGCAATTAAAGAATATAAATAATAATGTAAGGTCTTGCAAAATGATGAACTCTAGGATTGTCACTTCTAATCGCTCTGATGGTTTAACGGACCTAGATGATTCCGGCATGCTTCCCGAGCAGCTGCATGAATCAGAGTTAGATTGTAGAGGATTGGAATTGAATAATGATGTGAATGTTCTTACTGAATATAGAAATGTTGATTATACTGACAAAGGTATTAAAGACTTGTTGTGTGATATTGCTAATGTGCATATGATCAATGATTTAAATGTGCACTATGACTCTTCTTTGGAAGTTTTGGTTGATTATAATGTTAGGGCTAGTTGCTTGGTTAGGGAGTTGATAAGTAAGGCTAATTATATGTTTGTTGTTTTTCATGTTGGAGATGATGGTGAACTGATTTATATCTCTACCCGTGCGTGCATGATATTTTATATCAGTTCATATATGCACAAAGTAGACATCTGTGCAAACATAAGACTGAGCTTCATGAATGTATCTGCCTTTTAGTTGTTCCTTGATTGGATCAGTTAATGGACAGTCAGTCTTCAGCTGTGGTTAGATTGTATATTTTCAGAAATGGGATTCCTCTGTATGTCAATCTTGGCTCTGTTTTCATTATACAAGAAGGTGGAGGTAGCTGGTTGTTTTTATATTCGGATGATGTTGGTTTTGGGATCAGTGTGATTCTAGAGCGTGGGTGTTTGAGGAGTCTATTTTTCATGCAAACAGGGTGACCAGTTTGGGTTCTGATGTTGGGCTTTTTTATATGGATTTTGGTTTATGTGGCATGGAGAAAGGTGCTGAATGTTTGAATGGGGTTAAGGTGGGGTTGGAAGTTCACATGGCTAGTATAGTTTCTGATGGGTTTATGAATGGTGTTGAGGTCAGGGATGATAATGGTGATTCGGTTATCACTTTGGATGAGGATATGGGTGATGTGGCTGATGCAGGCCTTAGTGTTTATGGTTAGTGATTTGCATGATATTGTATATGCACAGTTAAGAGTTGTTTGAAGGGGTGTGAGCATCAGATCCCAAGTACACTAAGCTGTTATTGTGAAGTGAGTAAATTAATGAACTGGGTACAGGAATCAATAATTATGAATGGTGATGCTTCGGGTTATTAAGCCAGTGTTCAACTTGTTACTGTAATTATACTTGGTGATTACAACACTTGTGCAGTTATGGTTCATGGGATATTATTTGAGTTTAATTATCTGTTTTCACCTGGAATAAAGTTGCTTGATGGTTTGAGATGGTGTAGTGATGTTTGTGGTAATATTTATTTATATAATGAGCCTTTTAAATTCATTTTTTTCTGCTTCCTCGCATCTTTAAGAAGATCTACACCTCCTCCTATCTGTGCTTGTGAATCTACCCATACTTTCAATCGGGTAAAAGAAAAAGTAAGAGCAATTCAGTAGTTAATATTAGAAGAAGTCCTAGATTGAAATTTAAAGCTTCTAGGTCATATGCATGAGGGCTGATGGTATGGGAGGATATTATGGAGATTGTTATAATGGAGACTGTATGCAGCTAGAGTAGATTTACGAGTTTTGAGGCTTTTTTGGATGTTGATGTTGGTGATAAGGTTGTGGGAGATGATATAGAAGACTGCATATTTCATAGAGGTATTTCAGATATAGGATACTTGTTTCAGTTGATAGATAATGGAAGTACTTAGTTACATAGGTTTTCGGGGAGGGCTTTTTATTTTTCTCTTATTTGTATGAGGGTTTTTGCTACCTGCTAGGCTTGTTGGCAGCTCCGTTTAAGTGCATAATAAAATTATATGAGTGCTCTTCTCCTTATGAGGATTACTCATTTTCCTAAAACTAAAATAAAAGGTACACTTTATTAAGAATAAATTTTGCTATATTTTGGGCCGTTGGATTAAGTGGTAGAATACTTTTACTTAGGTGGTTTTAAAATCAACTGGAAATGATTTGATTAGGGAAACTATATAAGATCCTAATCTAAATCCCATAATGGAAACATCATAAAGATAAATGTGATAAAATGGATTTGAGTAGAAAAATCCATTAGTGATTAAACTGTACAACAAAAGTAAATAGCTTGCTTTTCTCTGAACACAAACAATCGTATGATCTATTGGGTGTGTGATTATTTATTTATTAGTTTTAGATATGACTAGACTAGAATGAGGAAGGTTGAGTGGATATTATCACCCAAGATACTAAATCCATTTATCTAAATAAAGTAGAAGTTAGTGGTTTTAAGAGCTAAACCACATGGGGATTAAATTATTTTATTTTATAAGGAAAGAATAATATTGGGAATTTGATTGTGTTATCTTATCCGTTGAGTGGTTATGAACTCTGGTCAATACACTTGGCCAGCATATCGATAGGGATTTCTAAATGCTATACCGAGATAATTCAATATAACCATATTTCGAGTAAAAGCTATTATTCCTAGAATGGACTGATTCGAGTCTTGTCGAACTCGATTACTCTGTGTTGATTAGAATTACTTTCCAGTTATTTGGTTACACATAATAGAATTATGATCGTATGTGGAGCATCAAATAGTAGTTCGAGATATTCTCTATAAGCCATGGAATCTTGAGAAAACAAGATTTGATAAATTTTGGTAGCTAGAGATTTTTCTACAGTTATTGAACCGGTGCTCTACCATTTAGAAAGCAATGGAACCTAGACTAGTCAAAGTGAAGACCTAGTTTTAGAAAACCAAATTAGTAAACTGTGAAGTAGAATGTTATGAAGACATTCCCAATATAGTTAGTTTAAAGAAAGAGATTCTCGATATCAAAGTAAGATAAAGATGTATAATGAGATGAAGGAAATATATGATTGGAAAAATGAAGCGAGATATCAACAAATAAAGAAAGCGATGTGTTAAGTAATAAATAGTGAAGGATGAGTATTAGAAGGTCAACGGATTAAATCTATTTGTGCAGCAGTTGGTACCAAGGTACATTTGATATTTGGATGTTATTTGAAGATAAAGTAGCTGAGAAACAAGATTATTCCATTACTTAAAATTTAGTAGTCAAATAATCCGAAAGATTGTACGTGTGAGACCAAAGAATTTATACAATGGGCATACGCCGATTAATTTTGACTCACTAGGTAAGTATTTGTTTAATTTTATCGGGTCATGGATGACTGATTTGATTGATTGTTGTGTAGTTGAATGCTATGGAAAATAAGTTACAGTGCTCCCCGATAAATTGGAGGAAGTAATTTCTTTTAAGCAGGGAGTTTGTAGCATTCTGCTATTTGATTAATTAAAATAAAAGTATTTTGTTTAATTTAGAATTTTGATGAATAAATAGATTTTTGGAATTTAAAATGAAGAAATTTGAATTTCAATTAGATTTAAACTATAGAAAATTATTTTAACTTGACAAAGGGTTGAAATAATCAATGATGGGATTAGAAAATAATTTTAGGGATTTTATTGAATTTAATTTAATAAAAGAGGAATAATAATTTAAAATTCAAGTTTGAAATATGAATTGGGTTTAGAAAATCTAAAAGTTATTTAAAAATTTAGTTTGAAAAATATGGAATTATTTTGTAAATAAACCAATTATTATATTTATTGAAATTGGAAAGTAATATTTTTCAAAAAGAAAAATCGTTATAAGAATTAAATAAAATTTTGATAAAGCATCTTGAGTGGATTTTTAAATGGATGTAAAATGTTGATTTATAAACGATTCAATTAAAAGGCAGTTAGGGGTATTAATTTATTTAAAAGAAATGAATTAAAATTTGACTGGACCAAAATTTTAACTTATCTTTATAATCATTTTCTTTTCTCCTATCATGAATCCTTAATCACCAAGTATCCTTCATCAAACACTATATAAACCCTACCTTTACCTTTCCTCTAATCTCCTTCCTGTTACTCGAACTGTCAAAAAAAGATTAGGCAACCTAGAATCCAAACTAGGGTTTTACTATCTAGACTACATTAAACATCAAACTAGAGCAAGAAAATGTTAGTATAATTACTCTTTTCAATATATATATATATATATATATATATAAAATGTTTTACATTAAGCTTGCTTTTGATTAAACAGTGGAATATATTATATGTTTTTGAGTCCCAAATGCTTTGAATCCATTTATATTAGTTATTAATGGCATGGTAGCCTCATTGATTAATATCACTAGATGCTTGAATATAATCAATTTATTTCAATATATAGTGAGTATAAATATGATTTTATTATCGATAACATCGAATATGCTATGTTATTTGGTTAGAACTACTCCTCCTTGGTTGCATATAGAAGTGATAATATATAGTAATATGCGTTAGGTATAGAGCTCCCAATGAAGGCGACTAAATGTCGAAGTTCTCGGCATTATTACCTAGGTTAATTGACATACCGATCGACCGCCTCAAGCATGAGCAGTCAACCGGTCATGTCGATTTTTGGGCAGTAAACCCAAAACTTTACACTTTTTTTTGCTTTTTCTTTCTTTCTTGCTTTATTTCCCTATTTCCTTGGTCTTGGCCATTGATTCTAATGCATGTTTTCACTGTAAAACTAGTCTAATGATTGTTAGAATGAGAATTCGAATTTTTTTACATATATATATATGGGTTTGAAATAATTTTTAAGCTTGTTAAGTCATTGGTTTTGAAGGAAAACTTAGTTACATATAATAATATGAAGTGGGTACTTCATAAACTTGTACTAAATCTAATGTCATATTTTATAAAAATAATTTGAGAATTTTTAAATGATATTTTAAAAATATAAAGCCCGAATTTCATTCAAGCTTATTTAGTGATCTAGATTCCAATTTAAAGAAAAGAAGGAGTTTTAAATATTAACATTCTTTGAAAAGGATATTTATAGGTTTTATAAACTAGAGGGGTTTTTATACATAAAGTTAATTATTTTGAATTTAAATTTGAAATATTTCAAGTTGAAAATAGTGGAATTTAAATTAAGTTTAAATAAAAAATTCTGTATGATGTATGTGATACGAATATTTCTATGGATTTTAAAGTAGGAAAAGCTTTTATGAAATGAAGTTAATTTATTTTAGAAATAGTTTGAATTTGAATTTAAACCATAATAGATGGATAGTTTAAATATATAAACTTTTCAACAAAAAGAATTCAAGAGAATTAATTGAAATAATATTGAAATAATTTTATTAATAAAGTTGAAATTCATTTAGTATACAAATGCAATATACGGTTTTGGTTTAAATGGTGTTGAATAATACTTGGTCAGATTTAAAAGGTTAAAACATAATTTTGAAGAAGAAATACCAAGTATATATGTATATATTTTGGTAAACATGAGTATATTTTATGAAATATGAGATATAAGTTTAAATCAGATGAATAGAAAGTTTATTTAAGTTTGATGCAAGTAATTGAATATTTAGTTAAGCTATGCTATACAAGCATACTCATGTTAGGATATATGATTGAAAACTTGTTCGATTGAATTTAAATGGATTGAAAAATACTTGGCTTTGAATAATATGTGAAGTATTAAGTATGTAGTGAATTTCCAAGTATGCCATGAATGAAAAGCAAGTTAAATAGAAGAATTGTATGCTAAATATGGGTGACTTTAAATTAATACTTGTTTGATTTTAGAAATACAAGTATAGAATTATGGTGTATGCTTCACCTATGATATGAATATACAAGTTTACTATATCCCATACTATTATATTATGTGAAATTATTATTCATCGTGTTTGAATGGCTGAGTTATGATTCGTTATTATTTAATGTTATTACTGACATTTCTTTGATAAAAATTGGATATGATGCCATTTGGGGATTACATTACAATTGAAAATTCAAATGTTATGTAAAGTAACAAAGTTAATATGTGATGAGAACAGTATGAGGTATTGACTACTAGACTACTAATATCCATCCTAGCGGAATGATTCGAGTATTGCAACCCAAATCATGACGACTTGTCCCTCGTCAATGTGTCCAAATGATCTGTTGCTAGGACAAAAGATGAAGATGAAAGCATGGTGCAAATGAAAGGAAGTAGCACTAGAGATGGAGATTAGAAGGTGACTATAAAACAATAGGGGATAGTGCAAAGAATCGGGAAGGTTAGGCAACAAAGGTATCATGTGGGGGCCACCCAAAACCGATGTAAATATACGGGTGAAAAAGGCCATAATGATTTGTCAAGGCAGATAGTCTAAGTTGAGGGTCAATCTATAGAGGAGATTTATCAACGTTCAACCCCAATGGGATTCACGAAAGGGAGTATGAAAAAGGACTCCTATAGGTCAAATTATAAAATGCCAACCTCATAAAATGAGTGATTTGAAATGATGATTTGAATTTATACAGTAAAAAGCAACTCATATAAAGTGGATAGATTGTGATATCCCAGTTGACTTGAATTGCAGTTGTGAGTCACGATAAATAGAGCCGTGACACGTGATAATCACTGATTTGTGAAAATGAAATATGGGTAGGATTTCGTATTTGTAAGTGACATCTATGTGTTTAAAAATGTCACCTTTAAACCCAACACGGCACATTTATAGTTTATGATTTTGTTATACTCACAACATGATTTCTAGCCCGACTCGAGGTTTGTTATGTTTATAACAACTCTCAGGTCAGGCCTAGGGGATGTGATTTCAGGATAATTATCTATGGATGTTAGCCGACCATTTTATTTAGCAGTCTGTAGGAAATGTATATTATGTTTGAACTACAACTATGTTCGAGTTTAGCAACCATTGCTTGGAAGTAAAATTCGTAGCACTGTTCGATTTAGTTAGAGAGATGAAGGATTTGAGTTGATGCTAGAAGTTATGGACATGTTTTACGATTGGCTGCAGGAAGAGTCGTTTAGAGGTAGGCATGTTTTGGAATGTACATCATTTACCGAGTTTTAAGTTATGTATTTTGAGTATACCATGTATCAAATATATTTTGGTATATTCACATATATTACCATTTTCATTGTGATATCGATACATGTGTCCTTTGTTTATATATCTTCCTGATATACGAATTATTCAATTCTAGAACCCGTGAAGAATACTCTACGTTGAGATGTGATATGTATTATTTTGGATGCATTCAGGTATTGCAACATATCCGTGTTGACCCAAAGTAGTGTATAAGAGAGATTGCTCCTTCTTAGCCCTTTAATTTGAGCTGTCGTGTAGTACTCCATTTGATAATTCAATCACTGAAGCTGGGGCGTCATGAGATGTTACACATATACATACCTTTTTTTCTAAATTCAAAAAATGGTAAGTAATATTTGTGTTATGTTTCTAAATAAAACAAAATACACCTTTTTAATACTAAAAAGGGTTTCTAGTTTTAAGAATTGTTTTTCTTCAGTTTAAAATTAATAAATATTTATTTTTCTTTAGTCGAAAATAATTTAACCATTATACTTATGTATACATTGTTTAAATATATGTATATTTAAACAATTTTTATGTATTTAAAATATTTTGAGACAAATATGTATATTATCATATTTTTGAAAAGGTTTTTTTTTGAATATATTATATATAAAATATACATGATGATAGGTGATTATATCATGAAATAAAAATGAGATCAGCAGATTACACCTTGAATTCACCCACCCAAGAGTCAATACATTGGTGGAACAGTCCTTCCACTTGGGGCACCACGATCTCCACCTTTGATTTGAAAATGTTAAAGAGATGGCAACACCATGGAATATATGAGTGGCTAGCAATGGGGAAAAGAGAATTCAAAATCAATTCTTAGAATTTGTGTAGAGGCTAGGCTATTTATAACCATCAGCAACACCTTTCTATCTCCCATTTTCTCAAATCCTATAATACTTGTTAAAGTCCTCCAAAATATCCATGCATGGCCGACTCCATGGACGACCAATCATTGTCAATACCTTAGGTGACTCCAATTTGAACCAACAATTAACTATTTATTTTTTGACTTCAAACTAGATCGAATCATTATATAACTTTTATACATCGTTATATCCAAGTTTAAGACTGAAATAAATAATTAAAACTAGCCAAAAATATTGATACAACATTTGCACTAATTTATATAAATTTATAACAATTGTGAATTATTTATCCATGATCGAATTCAAAACTTACTGTCAATGCAGTTGCATTGACTCTCTGGTGTGAACTCTATCCATGGTCAATATTTAAATAATTTAAATATCAAAGTCTATATGAACTTTATTTAAGTACAGTATAGGACCAAGTTCATCATTTATAGATCATTTAGGAGAAATCGTATTTCTGATCTAATATAAGCTTACCCAGTAAAGATAGTTCGTACATGTATTCTTTTCATCATCACTGTATCATTAGATATCCATAGTTGGGTCTAAGGTCAGAAAACTCTACTAATATCCTTATTAATTGCATTGGTTAATTATAAAGTCCTTGATTCAATCCGATAATAATTATCGATTAATCGATTTGCCTTGGCCAGATGTTGACTTACTAATTATGGTAATACTGGCCTTCTATAACAAAAGAGACAAATCATCTCTTGAGTAATGTTTCACTTTGAGTATTCAAAGTGTACCCCACTATGGTCGTAACAAGGTTGCTATGGAATGAGATTGCCCATAATCAAACAGTCAACATACTCAAGTTCGACAGTATGCTTAAGTCAGAAGACGATCATATGTTGTTACCCTAATATCTTCTATTTTTACCAAGTTAAATAACCTATAGAAGATTCATATTGAGTCACTCTGTGATTGTTCCAAACAACCACGAGTACGTAACCGCTTGGTGCCCCCACACGACCATAAGTAAATCACTATCCATCACATGGAGAGCATTACATATATTACTCTCAACACATGTATTGCTACCCTTTTCTTGACACTTCTCGACAGTGTTTTGTTAATATAAATTCAACACTAAAGGTTACGAACTTATTCGTAACTGTAATCGATAAAACACTACTTCTAAGGATTTTCTACTTATACATGTTTAATGCTAATTATCCATTACTTATATCATAATATAACAAACACATATAATATAAACCAAACCAAAAATATATTTTATTTCAACAGGATTGTTTACAGAATTAGGATTATATAACAAATTACATAATTGCCCCTATGGCACGTCCCAAATTCTATCAATATCTACTTGCATTTGGGGCCAATTATGGAGCTTATCCTCATGCCTTCGATTAGTCTTCCTATAAAAGATAGAGAGAGCGCCTTAGTAAATGGATCTGCGATGTTTTCTTTTGTATCTCCATCACTTATAAACTGCCTTACCATATGGAACTTACAGAGGATGGTTCCTTGACCTCTTGTGAGCTCACGGTTCCTATGAAATATGAATGTCGCATTATCCTCAAAATATATGGGCATTGGGCCATCTATCTTGGAATCACACCTAACTCCTTAACGAATTTGCACATTCACACTACTTCTTTACGACATTGCTAAAGGTGATGTACTCAACCTTCATGATAGAATCTACCACAATATGCTAATTGGAACTCTTCCAATCAGTGACCCTTCAATTGCAAGTAAAGTAAAAATTAGAGACCGATTTACTATCATTGATATTACTTTGAAAGCTCAAGTCTGAATACCCCTACATAAGGAATTCTCACTTTCATAAATCAAAACCAAATCCTTAGTATTTCTTAAACACTTAAGGATGAATTTGACCACCGTCCAATGGTTTTCTCCTAGATTAGATTGATATTGGTTTATTGCACTTAGTACAAAAGCAACTTCTAGCCAAGTGCATAACATGGCATACATGATCGATTTTATTTCCATAATAGGAATCTTACTCATGCATTGCCTTTCCTCATCTGTAAATATGAAGTCTTTCTTAGAAAGAAGAATTCAATAATACACTAAAACATTTCAGTGCTTAGAACTCTCCACACCAAATCGTGTTTGTATGGTATCTATATATAAAGACTTGGACAATCCCAATATCCTTTTCGATCTATCTCGATAAATCTTAATCGCTATTATGTAAGATCTTCAACTAAATCATTAAAAATATTTTTTAAAGTATGATTTATACAACGATGGTGCTAGTGCTCGCGACGATGTGAAATGTAGTTTTTCCATTATTTTAGAAGGATTAGCCGTAATGTAGTTCTCCTGACTTAATCCAAGATCCATATCATCTTATGATCAATTGGCAAACCAATTCATGCATTAGTCTAAGGTTCACTATGTGTAACTTAAGGAAGAAATTTCATTAGTAAGCATTCGACAGAGGAAGATCGAATCACTGAAAAGCTATTTTAAAAGGTTTAATTTTGTGTAATTGAGGTTAAAAATCAAGAGGATAGCTTAGTGTTGATGGCATTGGTTGGCTGAGTGGATAATAATTCAAATTTTAGGAAGTTGATGATTATGAAGAAACCAACCACGTTGAAGGATTCATACAAAAATGAAAATCAACTTCTGTGCTTGGAAGGGGAAGAAATGGAGAAGAGGTTGAATGATGGTTATTAGGTAGGACCAAATAGTTTGGTAAAGAGCAATGAAGCTATTAAGAAGATGGTAACAACAGAAACAATAAAAATAATGAAAGGAAGAATTACTATGCTGGAGAAAGGAGGAGGAACGAGAATACACTTCCAGTTCTCATGGAATGGTAAATACACAGTGAGATATAGGAAGCCTACTATAAGAGAGGCTTCCAAACAAGAGAAATGCTCTAAGAAGTATTTTCGATTACATGAGACGCATGGACATAATTCTAAGGAATGTAGACATTTGAGAAACATGATGAGTTAACTAGGAAAAAACAAGTTGTAGTAGTAGGTAAGGAATCCGTAGGAGGGTAATCAGAGGAACAACTAACCCTGAGGCAGCCGCCTTGAGGTGATAGGGAAGGAACCGGTGTGGAAGGTCCAATATCAACTAGACATGACTTGGTAATAAAAATGATTTCTGGAGGTCCGCATTCAAAGAAAAAGATAAAAGATAATGGAACACTGTAGGAATTCGTTAAAGCATGCCCCATAAGAAGTATGTTATGCTATCAAAGACAGTACTCCCACTGAGAAATTAAAGAGGATGGATTATGACATTGTATTTAGGAATAGGGATGCAAACGAGGTTAAAGTACCAATCTTTGATCCAATGGCAATTACGACCAGAATTGGGCTAGCTATAGTTTGCTAAGTATTGATTGGCAGTGAAAGCTCGGTGACCATTCTACTCAAAAAAGTCATTTGATAAAATGCACCTGAATGAGAGGAATTTGTTTCCTAATAAATATCATTTTTATGGTTTGAGAGGAAACATCTCTAACTAGATGTATCAAGATGATGGAGCAACAAGTTGAGAAACAATGTAGCGCGAAGCAGGTCAAAAGTTCACTTTGGTGGATGGATATTCTATGTACAATGCATTTTTGGTGGCTCGACTATTGCTGATTTTAGATATTCCCTTGCTCCAAGGTATCTGATAATGAAATTTCCTAAGATAGAGGAGCTAGGGAAATTCATGGTGATCAAAGTTATGGGAGAGGATACTACGTTGTGGAATTGTTAGAAGCACAATGTAAGAAAATAGGAAAGGGTGTGGAGAAGGCTCTTTGCATAAAAACTCAAAATGTATAGCAATTACCATTCAAGCCTTGGTTTGTGTCCAACCGTGATAAGTACGAAGCTATGGATCCATGGAAAGAGCTGGATGAGGAAATAGTAGGACTGAAGGAGCTGATAGATGAGAATGATGGATCATGACAATCTAATAAGGATTGCCAAATTTAGATCTCAGCTCGGCTTAAGGATTAAGATGAAACTAGATGAGTTTTAAGGGCAAACTAAGACATTCGCATGGTGTCATTTTGGTATGTATGGGATTTTGCCTGAAGTTTCATGGCACCCACTGAACATCAGCCCAAAATTTGTTCCAGTAAAGTAGAAGAGATGTAATATGGAACCAAAGAGATCCGTTGCATTGAAGAAAGAATTGTTGACATATAATTTTATCCAAAAACCACTCTAGCCTGATTGGATAGCTAATCCTGTAATTGTTAGGAAGTAGAATGGAAAGTGGCGGACATGCATTGATTATTTAAACTTAAATAAAGAATTCCCAAAGGGTTACTTTTCGCTTCCACAGATCGACCAATTAGTGGATGGAACATCCAAATTCGAACTACTATCCTTTAGATGCTTACTCCAGCTACAATCCAACTGTGATGCTTTATAAAAAACTTGAGACCGTGCTGTTACAAAGTAATGTCATTTGGTTTGAATAATGCTTGAGCAACCTACCGACAATTGGTCAGCAAGATGTTCTTGGAACAAATCAGACGGACAATGAAGGCCTATGTAAATGGTATGTAGGTAAAGTCAAGAAGATCAATAGACCAAATTGTTGATGTATCAGAAATGTTTGTTGTGCTTCGAAAGTATGTAATGAGATTGAATCCATTGAAATGTTCTTTCAGAGTAACAACATCAGGGATCTTTTTGGGGGTTCATCGTGAACTCTAATGGCATTGATGCTAACCCAAAGCAAATCAAGGCATTGAAACAAGTTACAACCTCGTTGATTATGACAAGAAGGCATAAGCTGAATAGTAAGGTTGCCACTTTGAGAAGGTTCATCTTAAAAGTAACCAATAAATGTATATCATTCACTGATGCCCTTAAGAAGGACAATGGGCAATTTCAACAAATGGACGAATATGAAGCTACTTTTCAACTATTAGCCTTTTTTCTAGGCTAACACCCTCAATCAATGAAAATGAAATAAATAAATTGAAAAGGTAAGAAATCAAAGAGAAAGGGAGAAATGTTATGCAATATTTTATGGTGGTAAGGAAAAATCTTCATCCCACTTCTGCTTAGTTGTTTTTTATTGATTAATACTGTCTAGATCTCTCAAATTACAATTGAATCTCGAACTACAATGAATTAAATCTCGAATTCTCCAAAAAAAAGTCCAAAGAAGAAGAAGTCCTTTTCTAGTTGATGAAACTCTCTATTTATAGGAAAATCCTTCCATACAGAATGAATTTTAATAAGTATACAAGCAGATCTAAAGTTCCAGCAACAAGAACAGGTCAAAATGCATGTTTCCAGATTATTAATATCATTCGAAACCGACCGATATCGGTTGGTACTGACAAATGCCTTGTCATAACTAGCATTTCTTTTACACAACCCCAAGTCATTAAGTAATTTATATTCTCAAATCATAGGAATCCAGATTGTTCCGTGTAGATTGATATCATTCGGCATCAACCGATGTCACATCAAAGAACTTGCGTCTCGTTAACTCCAACCTTTGATTGTTGAATGAGGTATGGACCCCATTAATTTCTAGGATCGTTCGGTCCTTACCCATATTAGTCAGTACAGACATATTTTAGTTTTCAATGCTTAGTTATTTTTCTCCATTCTCAAATCTTGGCATCCTCCAAGCTTTCTAGAATACTCCTTTATCATTTTATAGTCCATTTTCTCTAACTCGAGTCAATTTCAAGATTGTGGAAAATTTTCCAAAAACACTTACCCCAAAAGCATGCTTTTATGGATACAAAGCGAGGCTAGAAAATTTTCATCAGCATCCTTGGGCCATCCATCAATTCAGTTGTGGTGAATCATTCAATTCCCTCGAACTCACCTCCAAATCGAAAGACACTCTAGAACCATCAAGGCTAAGGACTCAACCTTTGCCTAAATATCACTCATAAATCATCATCATAACACATTCTTTTGGTGTTTATATATCATACATAAATCATATATCTTGTTATCATGAAATATTGTCAAGATGGATTGATACCGACTGGTCGGGGTAGGTCAGTACCGACAGATTAGGGAAGTTAAGGTTGAGTTGAATCTCATGCCCTTGCACATCTATTCCATCATCTCTAATTTTTCCCCTCCGATCTTGATTTACAGTAAATCCACCTACTCTTTGCTACTCCATGCACTGGAAAAGGTTATTCAACGTCTCCTCTTGTCAGGAAAACAACACCGCTTACGTATTCATCATCCCTTCCACCTCATGTCTAGTCAAAAATATTGAAGGTGGATTCAAACTAGAGGACACCTCTTGGCACCTCCATGCTTTGATTGGTTTCCTCCTATAGTAGCTTTCCTTGTTGTTGGCTTCTTCGTCCTCCACAAATAAAATCTGAATCCCTTTCAGTAAAAGCAGTAAAAATGTTGCCTTTTTTGAGCTGAAACCCAAATCAATGAAACAAAATAAATAAATAGAAAAGGTAAGAAATCAAAGAGAAAACGAGAAGAGTAAGACAATAATTTATAGTGGTTAGCAAAATCTCCGGCCTACGTCCACTTAGTCATTTTTATTGATTAATTCTTGTTAGATCTCTTAAATTACACTGGAATCTAGAATTACAATGAGTTAAATCTCGAGTTCTCTAAAAAAGTCCATAGAAGAAGAAGAAGCCCTTTTCTTGTTGATGAAGGTTGTACTTATAGGCGAATCCCTCCACCATAGTCGGCAAAATGAATTTGAACAAGTAAATATCCATATCCGATGTACCAGCAATAAAAAAAAGTAAAAATGCACGTTTCCTAACTATTAATATCATTTTTAATAATGTCGATCAGTACAGACCAATGCCTTGTCATACATAGAATTTCTTTTTCACATACTCCAAGTCCTCAAGTCTTTTATATATTCGAATAATAGAGACCCATATCGTTTGATGTCGAAAGATATCGTTTGGCACCGACTGATGTCACTTTAAAGAAATTCCACCTCTTTAACTCAAAGCTTTGATTCTTGAACAAGGTAAGGGCCTCAAAATTTTCTAGGATCGGTAGGTCCTGACACATTTCGATCATTATCGATCTATTTGAGCTTTTCAATACTTAGCTATTTTTCTCCATTCTTCAATCTCGGCATTTTCCGAGCTTCCTAGTCTATTCCATCATTATTATGTAGTCTTGTTTCTCCAATCCGAGTTAATTTCAAGACTGTGGAAAATTATTCGAAAATATTAAAAGAATATTAAAACATCTATAGAATCAGTTAATTCCGTTAAAGCCTTTGGAAGGGGAAGATTTGTACATCAATTCATTGGTCTCAAATTACACATTAAGTGTAGTCTTGGGGCATAAAGATGTGAAAAACCAAAGGTCGATCTATTATATTAGTAAGCGGTTTGTAGGGGTAAAAAGGAATTTTCTAAACTAGAGAAGCTAGCCGACTATTTACTGAAAGCATCGAGGAAGTTACAACCATACTTTCAGGCTCATCTAATAAGAGTGTTGAGAGATCAACCTCACAGACAAGTATTGCATCGTACTAAGACTTCAAGACGATTATCAAATGTGGAATATTGAGATGAGTCGGTATTATCATCCTAAAAAGGCCATCCATGGACAAGTATAGGCCGATTTCTTTGCTAAATGTACTATCCAGGATGACAAAATTGAAAAGGAAATGGTGGAACTCACTTAATGGAAATCATATGTGGATAGTGCATCCAATGACTATGTTTTTGGAGTGGGGTTACTCTTGGTAACTTTAAAAGTTTGATGGATATGCTATGCTTTAAACAATGTAGTTATAATGTAGCAGAATAAGAAGCGTTGATTGCAAGAGTTAAGATTGCGAAGGAGATGGGTATGGACATTGCATATACTTAGTGACTCCTAATAGTGGTTTTCCAGGTTAAGAAGGAATTTTAGACTAGGTGCACGACTTGCCCCTTACCTACTAAGGTATTAGAATTTCTTAACGAGATCGAAACTTAACACACATCCACAAAGAGGACTATATAATTGTTGATTCTTTAGCAAATTGGCCAGCTCTGGAGATGCGAAACTATTGTAATCATTCTTGTAAAGGTGTTGAACACTCCAAGTATTAATTAGATGGATATTGACTACATCTTGGACGTCGAAGAGAAGGAGTCATGAATTACTCCATTTGAGGAATATTTAATGAAGAGAAATCTTTCAAAAAGCAAGAGCAATATATGGAAGCTCTTGCGTAAAGTACCTTATTACATTATGCAAGATCAACTGTTATTTCAGAGAGGATACTCAGCCCCTTTGTTTACTTGTGTTAATAATGGCGTAGTAAAGAACATCCTTGAGGATGTCCAATAAGGAAGTTTTGGAGATCACACTAGGGGCGGAATTTGGCAAAAAGGTACTTTGTTATGGATATTTTGACAAAATATCAATCGATATATGGTGGAATATTCAAAAAATATGACAAGTGCCATATATTTGTGAAGGTACTCATAGCCCCATCGAATGAGCTTACACAAATGGTTAGCCGGTAGCCAAATGCGGTTAAGGGAATTGATATTATTGGAGTGCTATCGATGGCACAAGGAGGAGAAAAGTATTAGATAGTTACAGTGTACTATTTCACAAAATGGGTTGAGGTGGAGCCACTTACCACAATCACTTCAGCGAAAGTGACTAACTCTGTAGTTAAGGAAAAATTTGTGTAGTTTCGGAGTAACATTGAAGATTATTATAGATAATGTAACTCAATCGGAGAGTATAGAGTTCTATGAATTCTGTACTCGGTATCGAATCGAAAAAAGTTTTTTGGCGTTGTCACATCCAAAGGAGAACGAATAGGTAGAGGTGGTGAACAAGTTCATCAAGGCCATCAACATAAAGCATCTAAAGAGAGCAAAAGGTAATTGGGTTAATGAGTTACCATGGGCATTATGGGCTTATCCGACGATCCAAAAATCTATGACTGGAGATACACCGTTTGCATTGGCATATAAAACTGAAGCAATGATACTTATCGAAGTAGAAGTTCCTTCTTACTTGTGCATAAGGAGATATTGATAGTATCCCTCGACATGGTGGACGAAAAGCAAGAAAGGATAATCTAAGGGTAGTTATTCACCAATAAAGAGTAGCATGACAATTAAATGCCAAGGTCTGGAACCGTGTTCGAGATTGGAAAACTTGTTATGAAATGGGTCTTTTCGAATATGAGGGAACTTGGTAAGAACTTAGAAGGACCATATATGATAAAGCAAAAGCTTGGAGTCAACACTTTCAAGCTATCAACAGTAGATGAGGGCTCAATTTTGTGGGATTGGTATGATAAGCATTTGCACCGCTATTTCACTTTATTTCTTTTTATTTGGGCATTTCTTTCATTTGTACATTCATTAGATTGACTTCAATGTAATAAAGCATTTGCCATAGAGATTTTCAATAAAGTTTTTCTTTTGAATCAATGGAACCATATTCATTAAGTTAAACTTCGTTTATGGGATAATTAGTAGCACAAACTAGTATTATGTGTTTTGAAAACCGAATGTTTAGGTGCTCATGCATAGAATAATAAATAGTTTAGACATTGGAGCTCGTGAGAACATCAGTGAAAAGCATGTAAAGTTCGTTTAGACATTACAGATTTATTTATGGTCGAACAGAACATGTTTAGCTAGCAAAAAATAAAGCTAAGTACAAAACAAATACTGTGTAATAATGGAAATTTATTTATATGTACAGAGATATGATAAGTAAATGCATTACATAGGCAAGACTAATATAAAGGTAAAACATTATAGGAAATTATATATAAATATATGTAGGAATTATAAGTAAATGCAGGAAAATAATATGGAAAAGTAAATAACATGGTCTGATAAAAGAAAATTTGTTATTTATCTTCACTTTTGAGTACAAAAATCAGTACCGGACTTCGTACAGTATAATGACCAATGTCTTAAAAGGAAAAAACCAAGAAGTATGGAGCGTTGTTTCTTCGGATTCAGGTGGATGCCGCCCTCTGGAAAGGTGTCCTCTTCTTTTGTTGCTTCTTAGGGACGATGTCGCACTCTAGAGGGGTGTCCACTTCTTTTGTTGCTTCTTGGGAGTGATGCCACCCTCTAGAGGGGTGTCCTCTTTAGACGATGAAGGATCATCATCAGATATGACATATTTCATTTTCTTAGACTTTTTGACTCTCAGGTCTCAACAATCTCCACTTCGATACTACATTTTCATACAAGCCATTCAAACTCCATCTACAAACATCAAGCTCCAAACAATCTCCAATATCACCATGAAAATGTCTCCATCCCAATAAAAACCTAACCAACCTCCAAACCACCTAGTTATGCATGCCCCTTAATTGAACATGCATATCATTAATAAATCAGAATTGCTTATAATACCACAAAAGCCTCCATGTGGGCTTTGTGGCTTTCTGGTGCTCACACTACCTTGATTTAGACACATTTGCCTCATTAACCCCAATTTTAGAGCTCCTTTCATTCTCCATCATTTTCCCCAGCAATTCATATATGCTATTGCTTCCTCATTATGCGCACAAAACTTCCTTATCACCCTTCCACATCCTTGTGACTCCATCTTGAGTTGAAAATTTGCAACCGTTTTCTTCCATCTACCTTACCGAAACAAGAATTTTCTTAGTCTTTGGGATATGCCTAACTCATGTAAACTTCACCACTTTTGCATCATACATCTTCAACCTAACCAAACCTATTCCTTTAGCATGCAAGTCTCCACCATCAGCGGATTCCACCTTGCTTTCTTGCTCCTTATAGTTAATGAATGTTCCCTTTTGATTGAATATATAGAGACATGCACCCAAATCAAGCACCCACTCATTTTCTTTTCTTCCTGCAACATAGAGCACATCATTACTAATATCAAAATTCACTTCATCATCACTACCTTCCTCAAGCTTGTCTTTGCCTTCCTCTAATGCTTTCATTTTCTCTTTATCCCATTTTAACTTGTTGAAAAATCTTGACTGGTGACCTAGTATTTCACAGTAATAACAGATAGAATCTCATTCCATGTTTGATCTATTTGATCTTCTTTCATATTTGGACGGTTACCCTCCTTACAAAATACACCTCTTCAATCGGATTTTCTTTTTCACTTTCTTCATTAACCATTTCTTCCATTAGCTTCATCCTTCACATCTCCTTATTAAGAAGGCTACTAACTATTGTTCCTATTGAAATAGCTCCATTAGAATTTGATTTGTTTAATGCAACCACAAGCATTTATCAACTCTCTAGTAATAAACTCATCAACATCAAGGCTATGTCTCCTCATCAACCTTGTAATTCATGGCTGCCAACTGATCCACAATTGCTTGAAAATCATTAAAATGCTCTCCAATTGACCCACCTTTTCCGAGCTTCAGATTTACCAATCTTCTCAAAAGAAAGTCATGTTTGTTGCAAAGTTCTTTGCATAAATTTCTTCTAACTTCTTCCAAATCGCATAGGCTAATGTTTCAATGCCAACAATACGAAATATCATATTGTCCAAAATGCATCGAATAGTTGTCAATGCCTTCTTATCTACAGTTTCCCATTTTATTGGAATTTAGGCAAGGTTTTTTTGAGACCCTTCTCTCACTTTATTAAGAAAACAAAGAAAGTTACAAGTACAAGGCTATCTTAAATACACATTGCAAGCTATCTTTTAAAAGTACATTACTCATTACTATAAAATAGATGAGATGAGCCTTTTAATAATATAGCACGCCTGATCTGTCTGATGTAATCAACTATTATATCCTGCTTTGTTTTTCTCATATTTTCAAACATTCTTGAGTTTCTCTCTTTCCATATTTCAGTTGTGACAATCTTTAAGTAGAAAAGAAAATTGGTAGCATCGAAAGATTTCCATCTTGTTACCTGAAATATAGTAAAGCACTCCTAATGGCTGTTGCATGAGGGATTGTGGAACTCCCCTACCATTGTAACTTTTTTCCAAATGTCAAAAGTCTCCAGACATTCAAAGAATAAATTCTTGTTGTTTTTTTCACGTTCTCACACCAAGGGCACAACAAAGTGCACAAGAAACCCAAGTAGCAAAGTTTGTCCTGAGTGAGCAATGCATTTTGGATTACGCGCCAGAGGAATAGGTTCTGCCTTTGCGTTGCTGAATTATCTCAAATACGAGTTGCCCATGGAAAGGTTTGTGTATTTAAGTGAGTAGATAGTTCCTTATAAACAAGATTAATCGAGTGCCTCTAAGCAGCCTGGCCCTAAAGGATTGTTTTAGCCTGACCAAAAATCGATGCAGCACTTTCCAAGCTTTGCCAGACCCTTCTAACATTCTAATTACTAGAGTAAGGGAGATGTAACTCACCGTCGTTGAAGTACTTATTGATTTTAGCTTGCATGGGTATTCTAGTCTACATTAGTTTATTGTAGCTCAAAATTTCTAAGAGGATGGTATCGTGTGAGAGCAAGGAGTGTTCTAAAAGGAAGCAGTTGAGTTGAAGGATATAGAAAGTTGCATTATAGGCTTTAGTTTATCTCTGATTTTGAGAACATTTTTCTAGGCATTGCTTGAGTTCATTTTTGCTTCCATCATCCAAAACTCATTACCAATGATATAATATTTGGAACACCATTGGCACCATAGGGACTTTGATTGATTTATAATGTTATCCAAATATACTGAATAAGCTACTTGATTCCAGAGGCTAAGATTCTTGATGCCTAAACCTCTAGTTTTTTAGAGGGGCTTGAAGTTTTATGTAAGATATAGGGGGTTGGTTTATAGAAAATGGATTGCCAATCCATAAAAAATGATTGCAAGCTGAATCAATCATATGTAGGAGCTTCTTAAGCAGCATGAAGATTCTTGAGTAATAAACTTGCATTGAAGAAACAATAGACTTGATAATAGTTAATCGTCCTGCTTGAGATAGGTACTTGTTTTGTCACATCCTTAGCTTGCTCGTAATTTTTTCATACAGTGGAAGATAGTTAGTTTTATATATTCTTGTAGCAGTCACGGGTACTCCTAGATATTTCATCCCAAAAGCAAGTAAATTAAGATTCTTATTATCAGCAATACAAATTTTGATGAGGCATACCAAATATCAGAATGGAGGATTTAGTGTAATTTATTTGCAGTCCAGATAATTTCCTAAAGTCATAGAAAGCTTTGGAGATGTTTTCAAGGGACTTAATAATTGGCTTTGATAAGATAATAAGGTCATTAGCAAAACACAAATTAGTTATCTGGGGATTGTTACACTTGGGATGAAAATCAATTAGCTTTTTATTGTACTTGTCCTTAATAATACCTGTCAATAATTCCAATACAGCGAGAAACATGTAGGAACTTACCGGATCGCCTTGCCTTAACCCCTGAGAACCCTTAAAGAAACCATAAAATACCCATTGACCTGAATTGAGTAGGTAGTAGTTGTGATACACGCTTCAATCCACTTTATGAACCTCATAGGAAACCCCATTCTTCCTAAAGCATAAAAAATTGTAGCCTATTTGGTGAATCGTAGGCTTTCATAACATCAATGTTGATGCAGCATCTCTGGCTTAGATTATTATTATCATAGCCTCTGATAAGTTCATGCATGAGGAGAACGTTGTCAATTGATAGCACTTTGATTAAGGGAGATTAGTATACTTTAAATGCTGGATAAATATAGCTATTTTAACTTTGTGCTGATATTTTGTGGGCGTATTTAACATATTTTTATTCTCTCTGTTATCAATTTTCCTTAGAGCTATATTACATTATTAAGTTTCTTATTAATTCATTGTGATCCTCTTTTAGAGAGTCCAAGTCAATGTCAAGAAAGCTCTTCCAATTTCAGCTGAGAAGTTTAAATTTCAAGCTGAGGTTAGGCTTATGCACTACAGCAACAAAGACATTTTCTTGAGAGAACTTATCTCCAATGCCTCGGATGTAAGTTTTATACTTCTCAAAATTGCAGTTTTGGCGTATGATTATAAACCATCTTCACTGTAAAAATGCGTTCATGTTTCAATCAGGCATTGTAAGATACATTTTCTTGCTCTCACAGATAAGAATGTTTTAGGGGACGATTATGATACCAAGCTTGAGATTCAGGTTAGTACATCAAACTCACTGCATGGATATGGATTTATTTTACAGAGTGACTCACCTAGCTAAAGATCTATTGTTATGTTAAATGTTCAGATCAGGCTAGACAAGGAGAATAATTAAGGTTCTCTCTGATAGAGAGAGGTATTGGTATGACTAAAGAAGATTTGATCAAGAGCTTAGAAATCGGGAACTTCGGGTACTATTGACAACATAATCATCGTTTTACCTATTTTGTGCTTGAATTTTTTTTTAAAAAAATTCTATAGCTTTTGACATGAAGATGCAGAGACATGAGGTGACCTGAACCTCATCGGGCAATTTGGTGATGGTTCTACTTTGTATATCTGGCTGTGGACTATGTTGATGTCATAAGTAATTAAGCACAATGATGGTAAATAGTAAGAAAATTCGGATGAACATAAATTTGTGATATTTTGATCTTTGTGATAGTTTAGCCAAAGTTTCATAACATATAAGTCACTGATGCTTACAGGTTGTTTGCACAAGAAGAAAAGCATAAAGAGATTTCACAGATGCATTCACAAACGGAGTTTATGGCCTTTACTGCTGAGAAGAGACGTTTTAATGACAATTTTCAAAGCAAAAATGCTAAGAGTCAGAATGTTGGCAACACTCAGAGACTGACCAATTATCAAAAACAAGCTACTTACAAGCAGGCAGGGAGTGAAACTAAAACTGACAAACCTGGTTCTAAATATTTTTGTACTTATTGTGAAGTTCCAGGGCACAGCATTGATAGATGCTTTAAAATCCATGGATATCCACCTAACTTCAGAGGATTCAAAGAGAAAAAGGTTGCTGTTCTAGCCTCTAATGATGCAAATGATGTGAAAGCTGACAAGATGCTTTCTGCTGAACAGTATAATCAACTGATGACTATCTTGAATTCACAGCAAATAGACAACAAAGGTGAATCATCCAGCAAACATGCACTGATGGCAGGTAAGCTCTGTCTTTTGTCATGTTCAAATACTAAATGGTTATTTGATAGTGGTGCTACTGACCACATTTGCTCTGACTTAACATGTTTCTCTGAATACAAACCTGTTAGCGATATTGCTAACTATATAACCATTCCTGATGGCACAAAAGTCTGTGTTAAACACACTGGTACAGTTAAGCTGAACAATAGTATTTTGCTACATGATGTTCTACATGTACCTGAGTTTAAATTTAATCTGATCTCAATTCACAAATTATGTAAGGATCTGAATTGTGAACTTCATTTCACTCATGATCAATGTTCTGTGTATTATCAGAAGGAGACTTTGATTCCAGTTGGTAGATTGAAAGCAGGTCTTTACAATGTAGAAGCACAGAAGAATAATGTTCAGAATTCTAGATTACAGCATTATAATAAAGTTTGTCTTTCAGCTGTTGAAGATGCAAAGTTATGGCATCTTAGATTAGGACATTTACCTTTTGATCAATTGAAGTTAGTTCATTTTAATCCTGAAATAAAGTCTTCTTTGAAAGATACCATTTGTCAAGTATGTCCTAAAGCTAAGCAAACTAGGTTAGCTTTTCCTAATAGTACTATAAAAACTACAAGTCCTTTTGAATTGATACATATTGATGTATGGGGTCCTCATTGTGTAAAAACTCCATCTGGTTGCAATCAATTCTTAACTATTGTGGATGATTTTAGTCGTTTTACTTGGATACATTTGTTAAGGAACAAAAGTGAATCTGCTTGTATCATGAAATGTTTTTTGAAAATGGTGCAAATTCAATTTAATACTTCTGTAAAATGTATTAGATCAGATAATGCTAGTGAGCTCTGTGAAGGAGAAATGAAAATCTTGCTTCAAAATAATGGGATATTGGCTCAACAAAGTTGTAGTGACACTCCACAACAAAATGGAGTAGTTGAAAGGAAGCACAAGCACCTGTTAGAAACTGCTAGAGCATTATACATTCAATCAAGGATTCGAGATAGATATTGGGGTGATTGTGTACTATGTGCAGCATTTTTGATAAACAGAATGCCATTAAAATCTATTCAAGGTGATACTCCTTATTTTAGACTATATGGAAAAGAACTTAAGCTAGATCATTTAAGAATTTTTGGATGTCTTTGTTATGTGACTACATCAAGAATTCAGAGGTCCAAAATGGATGAAAGAGCTAAACCATGTGTATTACTAGGTTATTCTGACAATAAGAAAGGTTACAAGATTTTAGACATTGATACAAATAAGGTTAGCATCACCAGAAATGTGAAGTTTTATGAAAGGCACTTTCCTTACCATCTTTTCCACAGATCAAAATCTCCACATTCCAACTATTCTAATGCCATATTTCTACCAGCATGTTCTGCACCATTTTTTAATGAAACACCTGATTTTTCTTCTCCAAATACAATATTTCCATCAAATGATACTCCAACAGTTTCAGATTTGCCAGAATCTACTCCTACCACTGCAACACACCCTACACTAATTGTTGACATAACTGATCCAGTTTCTGTTACACAATCTCTTCTTAGAAGATCAACAAGAGTTCATAAACCATCATCTTATTTAGATGGTTATTCATGTAATACAGTAACAACCAGCTCTGTATCCGATCACTGGTGTAATTTGGTTGCATACACCTTGTATCCTGCAGAACATAAAGCTTTTTTGGCTCAGACCTGTGACATAAAGGAACCTGCAAATTACAAAGAAGCAGTAACACAACCAATTTGGGTAGAAGCAATGCAAACTGAGTTGAAAGCTCTTGAAGCAAATAATACATGGGATCTTGTAGAACTTCCAAAAGAAAAAAAGGCAATTGGTTGCAAATGGGTCTTAAAAGTAAAACTGAAATCTAATGGAGAATTGGAGAGATGTAAAGCAAGATTGGTTGTGCAAGGGTTCAATCAAAAGTATGGTATTGACTATGCTGAAACTTTTAGTCTTGTAGTCAAAATGAGTACTATAAGAACCCTGATTGCTAGGGCTGTTATGGTAATGGTTACCGTTACCATTTCACAATTACCGTTACCGTACCATTTTTACTGGTAAGCGAAAATTGCTTACCGTTACCGTTACCAATAGGCTGGTATACCGAAGACTGGTATACCGATAATCTGGTAACCGTTACACTGGTAATGGTAAATTACCATTTGTCTAAAAAATGTTAGTAACATAACACGTATTCACACCATAACGGAGCTTAATTATACAATTTATAGTGTTACTTAATAAAGGACATAAATGAGAAAGAAGTGAAGTGTATTTAACATTATTTCACTTGATTAATAAACTAAATTTAATCATTTGCTTGATTTTAAATGCCTATAATAAAGCATGTTACATGAATATACATGTATTATAATTGACTGGTAAAATTACCGTTACCGCTGGTATTGAAGAAATGTTACCGATGATTTACCATAGACAATGGTAAATTTACCGTTACCATACCGATTAAACTGGTATACCGATTTCACTCGAAAATAGTAACCGATTGACTGGTAATGGTAAATTTACCGTTACCATAACATCCCTACTGATTGCTGTAGCAGCTAGCAAAGGTTGGTCTTTATTTCAATTAGACATCAATAATGCTTTCCTTCATGGTGATCTTAAAGAAGAAGTATATATGAAAGTTCCTAATGGTGTTTCAAATCCTGAAAATAAAGTTTGCAAGTTAAAAAAATCCCTTTATGGTCTCAAACAAGCTTCAAGACAATGGCATGAAAAATTAGCAAATTCATTGAATAAGTTAGGATTTATTAAATCCCACCATGATCGTAGTCTGTTCATAAACAGATGTGTTAACAAAATTTGCATTGTTGCAGTATATGTAGATGATATCATAGTAACAGGCACTGATATAGAAGCTATTGAAGATTTGAAAGTTCATCTTCATAATGAATTTAGCATTAAAGATCTTGGTAGATTGAATTATTTTCTAGGCATTGAAGTGGGTTATTTGCCTAATGGAATAATTTTGAGTCAAAGAAAATTCACAAAAGAATTACTTGCAGAATGTGGGTTTGATCTGACAAAGAAAGCCTTAACTCCTCTTCCTTTGAATACAAAATTACAATCAGATTGTGGTGAGCTACTTACTAATGCTGAAACTTACAGATCATTGGTTGGTAAGCTAAATTTCCTTACAGATACAATACCTGATTTAGCTTATGTTGTGCAAACTTTAAGTCAATTCATGCAATCTCCTAGAACTTCACATCAGTCAGCTCTGCTTCATACACTTAGATATCTTGCTAATACTGAAGGACAAGGAATTTTATTAAAAGCTTCAGATCAACTTTGTTTACAAGCATATTCAGATTCAGATTGGGCTTCTTGTGCAGATTCTAGAAAATCAATAACTGGTTTTGTACTTTTACTTGGTGGTTCCCCAATCACTTGGAAGTCAAAGAAGCAAAGTACAGTATCAAAATCGTCTTTTGAAGCTAAATATAGAGCGATGGCAGCAGCAGCATCTGAAGTAACTTGGATTGTGAGGCTACTGGAAGATTTAGGAATCACAACACTCAAACATGTTGCTCTGCATTGTGATAATCAATCTGCACTACATATTGCTCACAATCCTGTTTTTCATGAGAGGACTAAACATATTGAAATAGACTGCCATTTCACTCGAGAAAAAGTGCTTGAAGGCTTACTTCAACTTACGTATCTTCCAACTCAGCATCAATTAGCTGATGTATTTACAAAAATTCTACCTTCGGCGCAATTTAGAGAACTTTTGTCCAAGTTGGGTATGTCTTCTTAGCCATTCCAACTTGAGGGGGGGTGTTGGTATATTCTGCTAATAATGTTGCAAGGTTGAAGTTGTTGGAGTTCGCCACATCAGCAAGGAGAGGCTCCTTTTCTATTCGACCACACAGATTTGAGATCTGCAATACTATTGGTCCAAGTGGACATTTCAGTTTCTTAACATTTTGTGTATATATATGTTTTAGTTAGAAAACTGGAGAGTAGATTCATTCTTCTCCTTCTTTCTTGTTTTGTAAATAATAACAATGTCGAGCTGCTTCTACTGATTTTGAATGCATTCATCAATCTAGTTGAATTCCAATTCTATCAATAAGTTACTTCACCTTTTAGATATGTCTACGAATCTAAGGCTGATGGAGCTTTTGCAATATTTGAGGAAACATGGACCGAGCCAGTAGGATATGGAACACAAAATGTCTACATCTCCATGAAGAAGACAGAATATCTTAAAGAACGCAAGTTGAAGGTCGAAATGCTTAAAAAAAATACTGACAGCATTGAAAATTTATGATAGGTTAAAATCTATTGTACATAATTGTATATGTTTTAGTTTGCATGTATACTGTAGAGTTAATATAATATATTTTCTTATAAATTTTTGGTAAACAAAGATTATCTTGAAATTCTAATTTGTTGAGTATATCAATACGATCTTTCCAAGTTTCACAGAGACCTTATGATACGGTTATACATATGCAACTACGGCTACTAGACCCAAACGTGGTATTGTGCTACCTGCAAGGTACAAAATGTGAGCAGAAGCTACTACATCAACCTGACAAATAATGGAACAGGCACTTGTAGACAAATAGTTTGTTATTGCAATTTTTTTTTGTATTTTCTTTTTCTGTTAGAATTATGTGGCTCTGAAGGATTACATTGCCACTAGTATTGGACACCTGACATCTAGAAGCATGTATGAGTAGTCTATATAGAATGCTGTAATGAATGGAAAAGCAAGCTGGAAATTAAGTGTTTCTCTTCCTTGCTATATGGTCTCGTATTCAAAATGTACATATCTGAATTTAAATGGAAAGGGTTTGGATTGACATTTATTCGATCACATAATTCTCTATTTTATATTAGTAGTAAGAAAGAAAATGGATTTACTTCGACTGTCCAAAGTTCAAAAAAATGAAGTTTACCCTCCACATAATTTTCTTTTGGTTAGTGCAGTCACAAGTTTTTTCCCACTGTAGAAAAATTGGGACAACTTTCATTAAAGTATAAAACTATGAGTCGATAAGGTTTTTTTCTTCTTTTATATTTTCCTCGGTTCATTCTGGAAGTATGAATTAATGTATAGTTGTGCTAAGCTTGATATACATTTAAGTGCTATTCTTCAATTAGTAATCAATTTATTTCCGTTAATCATATTAGATGATGGCGATTATTTTATGCATTAAAAGGATTATGAGTACTATGCCATTACAATGCCTTTCAACATTGATGTTTAGGTTATATACTGCAATTTGTGGACAAGCTAACTTTTGTAAACAAAGGCACAAGACCTTCGATCATTCTTTTATTAATAATAGCACAAACTTGTGTACCTTCAAGTGAGTGCTAATAACATTGACGCTTTTAGTTTGGACAAATATCTGCAGCATGAAACCTTATATAACCCGAGTTCATTTTTTTTAAGCATAACTTGTGCGTTGATGATATATTAGCTATTCTCAATCAATGGTTGTGGCTTTGCCGTGTGTGTAATAAAGATGAGAGAGATTTTTCTTTTCTTTTAAGGTTATAAATAACATGTAAATGGATTGTTACTGTAATTAAAAACATATACAATAAAAAATCATGGCAGTTTTTTTGTGTTTAGTTTTACATGGTATCAAAGCGTAAATCTATCAGCTCTTGATATCTCTTATTTTCATCATCTTCGGCGCTTTTCTTCATCGCGATCGAGCAATTATGGGGGATTCTAATTCTGTTCAAAGCGATTTGCTTCGATCTGGATTTGGAAAATCGCTCACAGATACAAGCAATCCACTGTATGTAGACGCATCAGATCATCCAGGTTCTCTTCTCATTTCTCAAGTTTTTGATGGAAAATTTTATAGTGAATGGCGTAGATCTGTTAAGATTGCGCTATCTGCGAAGAATAAATTTATTTCATTGATGGAAGCCTTGCGAAACCTATTCCAGAGTCAGATCTAGTAAGGAATTGGGAGAAATGTAATGATCTTGTAATTTCGTGGTTGTTGAACATTTTAAGCCAAGAAATTCGTAGCAGCGTGATTTACTTTGAACTGACTAAGGAGATCTGGGATGAGTTAGAAGCTAGATTTGGAGTATCGAGTGGAGCTCAGTTATATTCAATTCAGAGAGAATTAGGGAGGATCTCTCAAAATTCTACTCCAATTTCTACTTATTTCACCAAGATCAAGTCCTATTGGGATGAATTGGCAAGTCTGAAGAAGAAAGCATGTTGCCATAAACGTGGTGCTATCCAGGATGTGAGTAAACGGGAAGATGAGCAACACCTCATTCAATTTCTTATGGGGCTAGATGATACTTATGCAACAGCCAGAGGAAGTCTCCTCATGATGCATCCTTTACCAAAGGTTTCATATGCATATTCTATTCTTGCTGCAGAAGAAGAGCAGAGAGGAGCAAGTGCAGCTTCTACACTCTTGCCTGAAACTTCAGCTTTTTGTGTTAATACACATAAGGATGACTTTGTTGCAGCTGCAGTTTAAGCACGAAGTCAAAAACCTAAGGATATTAGGATTTGCAATTACTGTAAGAAGACTGGTCACCTGATAGAGAAGTGTTTCAAGCTCCATAGATTTCCACCAGATTTCAAATTCACCATCAAGAGCAAGACAGCATCTGCTGTTCAAGGAGTGGTCACACCTGGTTCTGTTCAAGGACAACAAATAGCTAATGTTCCAGGACTTACAAGTGTTCAGTATGATGAGCTTCTGAATCTTTTGAACTCATCCAACAATCAAGGAGTTTGTGGATCAGCTGGCATTACCAAAGCAGATGCACAATTCACTATGGCTAGTATAACCTCTTATCCTTTTGCTAGTATTGGATCCTGGGTTATAGATAGTGGAGCAAGTAATCATATGTGTTGTGATATGAGCTTGCTGTCATCAACCACTAAGCTACAAGTTCCATATTTTATAATTTTGCCAAACGGAAGTAAGTTGATGGTAGAATTTGAAGGAAGAGTTAATCTGTCTGATCAAATTGTGCTTAAGAATGTACTATATGTTCCTTTCTTCAAATTCAACCTATTGTCTGTTGCAAGATTTGTTGAGCAGAATGATTGTAGCTTGCTATTTACAAAAGGTGGTTGCATTATGCAGGGCCTTTCAATGAGCAAGCAACTGGAAATTGGTAAAGCAAACAAAGGATTATACATCTGCAGCTTGGATCAGTCTCTGCACAAGTTTCAGGTTCTACTGTTATGTCTGCTACACATAAGCCTCCAAATAATTGCTTGTTATGGCATATTAGACTTGGTCATCTTCCAGCTTATAAGCTGAAGCAATTTTCTTTTGTTGATAATTTTGATATGGATTCTGTTATAACTTGTGAAATTTGTGCAAAGGTAAGACAACATAGACTGCCTTTTTCTTTGAGTAAAATTGATACTAAACATGTTTTCCAGCTTATTCATATAGATGTATGGGGACCTTATCATACATCTACATATAATGGATACAAATATTTTTTAACTATTGTTGATGACTTTAATCGTGCAACTTGGACTTTTTGCTTAGTACTAAGGGCAGTGCTTTTGATATTGTCAAGAATTTCATTGCAATGGATGAAAGGCAATTTGGGCAACGAGTCATGATTATCAGATCTGACAATGCACTAGAACTCGGTTCTAGTTTTGCATCTTCTGAATTTTTGAAACAGAAAGGCATCTTACATCAAACCTCTTGTGTAGCTACACCTCAACAGAACGGTGTTGTGGAGAGAAAGCATAAACATTTGTTAGAGACTTCACGAGCACTTTTGCATCAGCCTGCTATTCCTCTGCCCTTTTGGGGAGAGTGTGATTTGACTGCTACACATCTCATCAACAGATTCCCTTCCAAGCTTTTAAAGAATCGTTCTCCATATGAGTTGCTTTATGGAACCAGACCTGATTACAAATCCATTAAATCTTTTGGTTGTCTGTGCTATGCTTCTACTTTAAAGCATGGGAGAGATGAATTTGAAGCAAGAGCAGTGAAATGTGTCTTCTTAGGCTATCCATTTGGAAAGAATGGATATAAGCTCCTCAATCCCGATTCTAAACAAGTTTTTATTTCCAGAGATGTGATATTTCATGAATCCATCTATCCTTTTCTTGCAAACAAATCTTCATATCCTACACCTCTTTTTCCTTATCAGTGCCCTATTGTAGAAGAACATTTTTCTTCCCTGGTTACTCAACCTTTACCTACTTCCCCAGTTGAGCCTTGCACTTTACCTACTTCCCCAGTTGAGCCTTCCACTTTACCTGTTGTTGATCCCCCTCTTAGAAGAACTACAAGAGTCACTCATCCACCTTCATATCTAGATAATTACGTTTGTAGTTCTACCACTATCTCTTTTTCATCTCCTTCCTTTTGTCCTCATACCTTACCCAATATTTATCCTCAATGCTTTGCCTTCCACACCCTTGCACCTGATCCTGTTTCTTTAGAAAAGGCGCATGTCAGTTATGAAGAGGCTGTTCTTGATTCTAGATGGATTTCTGCAATGTCTCAAGAGTTTGAAGCTTTACAGCTCAACCAAACCTAGGATTTAGTGCCATTACCTAAAGGTAAGAAGCCTATAGGTTGTAGATGGGTTTATAAAATCAAGAAAAAGGTAGATGGCATTATAGAGAGATTAAAGGCTCATTTGGTGGTCAAGGGTTACACACAAAGAGAAGGAATATATTTTACAGAAACTTTTTCCCTGGTTGTGAAGATAACAACAGTGCATAGCCTAGTTTCTTTGGCAGTTAAGAAGAAGTGGAGTGTGTTTCAACTTGACGTAAATAATGCATTCCTTCATGGGGAATTGCATGAAGAAGTTTACATGAAACTTCCACAAGGTTTGTCTGTTTCAGATCAAGGTTTAGTCTGTAGATTAAAGAAATCGCTTTATGGCCTGAAGCAAGCCTCGAGGCAGTGGTATGCTCGTTTATCTCTGGCTTTAAAATCACGTGGATATCAACAATCACTCAATGACTACTCTTTATTTCATAAGAAGACCTCTTCCTCTTTTGTTTTTCTAGTGGTCTATGTTGATGACATATTAGTCATTGGAGACAATTTATTAGAAATTTCTTCTTTGAAAGCTTTCTTGGATTCCGAGTTCAGGATTAAGGATTTAGGTTTTCTTCATTTCTTCTTGGGAATTGAGTTTGTCCCTCATTCACGGGTTGTGATCCTGTCACAGAGAAAATTCATAGCAGAACTCTTGGATGAGTTTGGTTGTACTTGAGCATCACCACTAGTCACACCTCTAGAGTTGAATTGCAAATTATCACATGATAAAGGTGATTTTTTGTCTACACCATCAGTTTATAGACGGCTTATTGGTAAGCTTAATTTTCTGATTCACACAAGACCAGATATTTCTTTCACTGTTCAATTTCTTAGTCAATATCTTCAAGCTCCATGGCAGCCTCATTTTGATGCAGCTGTTCATACACTAAGATATTTGAAAGGGACTTTAGAGTTGGGTATCTTGCTCAACAATTCGCCTTCTCTCAAACTACAAGATTTCTGTGATGTAGATTAGGCTGCTTGTCCTCATACAAGGAGGTCAGTGAGTGGATTCATTGTGTTCTTGGGTCAGAGCCCTATTTCTTGGAAGTCAAAAAAGCAACAGACAGTGTCACTGTCGTCAGCTGAAGCTGAATATAGGTCTATGAGAAGAGTATGTGTAGAATTGACTTGGTTGAGCAGTCTTTTGCATGAGTTAGGGGTAGCAGATATCACGTCAATAGATCTGAAATGTGACAATCAGGCATCGATTTATATTGTAAAAAAATCCAGTCTACCATGAAAGAACAAAACACATTGATCTTGATTGTCATTTTGTTTGGGAAAAACTCTTAGAGGGTTTGATTTCTCTGACTCATGTGCCAATGAAGGAGCAGTTGGCTGATATCCTAACAAAATCATTGACGGGTGTGCAACATCATGATATCTTGTCCAAGTTGAGGATAGCCTCACCTATCCTCCAACTTGAGACGGGGTAATGATATATTACTATTCTCAATCAATGGTTATGGCTTTGCCACGTGTGTAATAAAGATGAGAGAGGGTTTTCTTTTCTTTTAGGGCTATAAATAACTTGTAAATGGATTGTTACCGTAATTAAAAACATATACAATAAGAAATCATGGTAGTTTTTTGTGCTTAGTTTTACATGCGCTGACATTTAGTGTGGCATGCCCAGAGCTAAACACTGCAAATTAGTTGACCATTAGTAACATAAATCACTTATAGTTATACCATTAATGGTGCAAATTAAACATCTTCGCAAACTTATGACTACAAATTTACCTCACCTCGGTTTTCTTACAACAATGTAATCCCCTTATGGAAATCTGTTATGTGTTTTGCATGAACTTACCCAGGACTGTATGTTGTTTCAAGTTTTGGAGTTTGTGCTATATTCTAAAACATGTCTTAATTAACCTGCTTGATAAAAGCTAAAAAATAAATTGGCCGAATTTCAAGTTGTTGCTTGGATTTTGTATAAATAATAAAAATAAGCTTTAAGTCTGTGAACCTTCAGACTTATGAACTTACATTAACATTTTCTTACTGCTTTTGTTTTGATTCTTTTCATGGGACTCGCTTCTATATTTAACGTGACAGTGTTTCAGTAACTAACATTAGACGTGCTTTATGTAAAAAACAATTGGATCTGATGTCATAGCCCAAGGCAACGAATATATTTGAATCTGGATCAGCTTTCTCAAACGCAGATAAATATATAATAGTTAACTGAAAGTAGCTGGTGCAATCGACAATTTATACCACATAGAAATTCTTCTCTTTGACGCATCTATTAAATAATAGTAAAGCAGAAGATTTTCTGGCTCTCTCATTGATTCTAGGAATTTTCTCTCTTCTCCTTAATTCTCTCTTTAGATATTTTATTTTCAAATTCTTTAATTTATTACTTTACACTTCTATTATTTTACATTTTGGTACATATATTCTAAAGTTTATATAATTATTTACATATAATTTATCAGCTACCTTCTAATATTTTATATTTAAGTCTGTACATTTAGGTTAATTAAATAATCCAAAATTTAAGCTATTTAAATAAATTCATTTAATATTTCTTATAAACACTAAAGAACGACAATTTAAATATGTATAACACTTAAACAACTAAACCATAATATTAATTTTTCATTCAACTATAAAGATGTATATATCACATACACCAATAATAAAAAATTGTAGTTAATTTATTTCAATAAATTTATCATACATTTCATTGTAAATTCTACTTTAACTACAAATGCCTACATTTAAAATTACCATAATTATTCACAAAATTTACCTCACTTTTCTTCTAATATTTTACTTTTCACCCTATATGTATTAATTAATTATGCGATCTAAATTTAAACTAATTAGATAAATCCAACTAACTAATATTCGTTAATTCGTTTACTAATTTATGAAAATATCAATATGTACACCATATTCATATTAACAAAATTTAAAAAAAATGATTAATGTAAAGATACCTAAGTTACATAACTTAAAGAACTAAAAGTGAATACATAAATAATAATAGTAAGTCCTTTTCTCACATTTCTCTCAATAAATTTATCATGAAATGCATTACAAAATTATATTTTTTGTACTCCAAACACCTACATTATAAATTTTCTATAATCATTTACAGCCTCCCCTCAATTCCTTTACAATATTTTACATTTAAGGTCATATATTGTAATCAATTACATAACTTTAAAACTATTTAAATAATTTCACTATACAATTTTTCACCGATTTATCAAATAAGTATGATCAATATGAACCATATTCATATTAACAAAAATGATAAAAAAATTCATTCAAATATATAAATACATCAATCACATAACATAAATTATATTCATAAATAATAACTACAAGTTTAAAGTTTTATTTATTTATATCAATATGTATATCATGCATTACATTGTAAAACCCTTTTTTAATGTCAAAAACCTACATTTTGAATTTATCCAGTTAGTTACAAAACACTTCACAATATCACTTACCATTGTATATTAAAGTCGATATTTTCAAATTAATTATGTGATCTTGAATTTAAATTATTTAAATAAATTCAGTTAATAAATTTTTGGTAATTCATCAAATAAATGCTAAGATATAACAGTTTCAATATGTATACCATATTCATATCAGACGCAAAGGTGATAAAATTAGTTTTTCATTTAAATACAAAGGTATATAAGTCACCTAACATAAATAATATGCATAAGCAATATTTCCAAATTTAATATATTATTCATATATCTAGTATATTATATTGTATTACATTGAAAAATTCTGTTTTTAGCTTCAAATACGTACATTTTAACATTTTTACAATTATTTCCTAAACCGCCCTCAATTATTTCCTATTATTTTATATTTAAAACCATGTATTTAAACTACTTACGAAATCTCAAATTTAAATAATTTCAATGAATATTTAGTCTATTCTTCTAATAAATCATAAAAATATATGTCAATTTTAACACACACACTCACATTATGGAAAATTGTAAGACTATTTTTTTATTCAACAATAAAGATATATAAATCACATGACATAAATTATGTACATAAACATCATAACAAATTAATTTGTAAATAAGTTATAATTCCTTTATATTAAGAATTTATCATACATTATATTACAAAATTATGTTTTAGCTTCAATATATCCACATCAAAATTATATATTTTTTTACAAAATTCCTCTCGATTCTTCCTATCGTTTATTTTCAAGTCCATGTATGTAGACTAATTACATAATTTTATATTTGAATTATTTAAACGTTCGTTAAGTAATATTTTTCAGTTATCTAATAAATTACTAACATACGTCAGTTTCAACATGTATGTTATATCGATATTAACAAAACTAAATAAATTACTTTATTATTATATATATGTATACAACATAAATTATGCACAAACATAATACCAGTTTTAATTTATAGTTCATTTATTTCACTAAATTTATCATACATTATATAACAAGTTCTCATTTTAACATTAAAGATATAATATTATATTTTACAATATTACCGTGTGCAACGCACGGGTTACACACTAGTTCCATATAATGTCATAATCATTTTATGTATGTTCATATGTGTCACTGAACCCATTTAACCAAATTTTGAGTTGCTACAATATAAGGACCCTTTCATCCTAAGGCTGCCTTTACATCGTTTTTAAGGGTTCAACTCGATATTCGCTTCAATTTTAAAACTTTACTTCAGTTTTCTTCTATAACTAAATTCATTTGGTAGTAACAGTAGGCATTGTCACAAAATTTGATAATATAAATTGTTATTATTATGATTTAGAAAAATATATGGGTAATGAAACATGAACTCTGAATGTTGCAAAGGATTGATATCTTGACTTATGTTGTATTGTTATTTTTATTGTAAAAAGTATATCCATGTTATGTGCTTCCGAACTCAATATTTGTACTTTATTTTTTATTAGAATCATAACATTGTTATTTTGTGTATCGTATTAAGATGTTCTAAAATTATTGGATCATTCTTTGGTTAATACATGGATGCATGTTTATAATTTTTCAGTTGCGCTATTGTAAAACAATTGATAATCTTGATGTTTATTAAGCTTTCACTGTTTGACATATTGATACATTCATAAACGTTACGTGTATAAAGTATTTATATAGAGCATTATTTGCAAAATGGCTGCGGGTGGCCCAAGTATATACAACTCGCACCAACATAACTCGGATATATTCCAATATAATGAGACTTATCTCATTCGCTTATACGCCCCCTCAAACCCAAACTAAGGTTAGGGTTTGTTAGCGATTTTCAGATCTAATCGTCGATTGTAAAAAAATTGATAAAAAAAGGCGATTTTCTTTCTTCTAGCAACTTCAATCGATAAATGAATCTTAGGCAACAGCAAGAATCAAAGGCGCTAGCGATTCAGAGGTTGATTTGTGAGTTGATGTTCAGCTGAACATCCAATTTCGTCCTGTATGGCCTCAGGAATATAGATCGGAGCGTGAGATCTAAGATTGATGTCTGCTTCATCAACGTTGAGCTCACGCCTGAACCTGATGAAGTTCGGTCTCGAAAGAGACTTGGTCATAATATCTACCTTTTGGTAAGTCGAAGGTATGTAGCTAACTTTTAGCTTCCCTTCCATTACTTGTTCTCGTACGTAGTATAGATCAAGTTACATGTGTTTTGTACGTGAATGTAACATTGGGTTGGCAGTAAGAGAGATTGTGCTTTGATTGTCACACCATATAGTTGCTTTGTTGTTAAATCTGACTTGTAACTCATTTAAAAGTGACTATATCCACATAATCTCTACTGTAGCACTAGCAATGCTTTGATATTCTGCTTCAGTGCTAGATCTTGACACTATTGGTTGTTTCTTAGCACACCATGATATTGGGTTCTTGCCTAGGAAAATATAGTAGCCTGTTGTTGACCTTCTGTCATCGATTAGTTTCCCAGTCAGAGTCGGTATATCCATTGATGCATAGTGTCATACTTGATTGTAGAATTAAGCCTTGATTGATTGACCCCTTTAGATATCTTAAAATTCTCTTTACTATTTTCCAATGTTCATCAAGTGGTCTTTGCATGAACTGACTCACTTTGTTCACACTGAATGAAATGTCTGGTCTGGTTATAGTGACATATTGTAGTGCTCCCACTATTCTTCTGTATTGTTTATCATTTAATATTGGTTCTCCTTTATTTTTTGAGAGATGTAAGTTGCTTGTCATTGGAGTGGGAAGTGGATTTGTCTTATCCATCTTGATTTTTATCAATATTACATTAATATACTTTCTCTGATTTAGACGTATTTCTGAATCTGAAATTCTTTTGACTTCAATGCCCAAAAAGTAATTTAATTCCCCTAAGTCTTTAATTGAGAATTCTTCCTTCAGGCATTGTGTAATGTTCTTGATTTCTGACTTGTTGTTTCCTGTAATAATAAAATCATCAACATAGATTAGTATATAAGCCACTATATTATTAAGAAACTTAGTGAATAAAGAATTATCAGATTTGGTTAAGCTGTAGCCATGTCTTGATAAGGCAACTTTCAATTTGTCAAACCAAACTCTTGATGCTTGCTTGAGTCCATAAAGTGCTTTATTGAGTTTGCATACAAACTGATCATTTCCCTTTTTATAAACCCATATGGTTGTTCCATGTAGACTTTTTCCTGCAATTCACCATTAAGAAAAGCATTATTCACATCTAATTGCTTGATGGTCCAATTTTTGTGCAAAGAAATTGTTAAAATAATTCTGATGGATGAGGGTTTCAAAACAGGAGAAAAATTTTCATTAAAATCGAATCCATTTTCTTGTGAATACCCTTTTACCACCAGTCTTGCTTTGTACTTAAGAATTGAACCATCTAGATTTTTCTTCAATTTGTATGTCCATTTACATCCTATGAAATTTTTATTCATTGGTAAAGGTACAAGATCCCATGTCTTGTTCTTTATCAATGCATCATACTCTTCCTTCATGGCAGTTTTCCAGTTATCATCCATAACTGCTTGCTGATACGTACTTGGTTCACTTATCTCAAATTCAACATTATATATTTTTGGTTTGAATATGTCGCTCTTTGCCCTTGTTATCATGTGGTGACCAGTGTTTGCAGGTATAGATGGATGATTCTCTTCATCAAAAGTGATCTCTTCTTGGCTATTGGATGACTGTGAGTCATTCAATACTTGGCATGGATCTGAATGATGACTAATGTCTGGTATCATACTGTCAGTGTCTACTGGTGCTTTAATTTACTCATGACCTAGTTCGCTTGTGGGCATTGTGTGTTGTGGGCTAAAGTCTCTTCTGTCAAGATTGCTTTCATTCTGAGCTGGTATGATTATCTCTGGTGAAGGTAATATTGGAGATATAGAGTATTTTGAATTATATACCTTCTGTGTTGTTTTGATATCTACATTACTGAAAGGAAATTCATGCTTATTAAATATCACATGCCTAGATATATATATTCTTCCTTTGCTATCAAGGCATTTGTATCCTTTCTGATTTGTTGCATATCCTAGAAATGTACATGGTGAGGATCTATACTGTAGTTTATGTGTGTTGTATGGTCTTAGACAAGGGAAACATTGACATCCAAATATTTTTAAGCTTTGATAATTTGGTTTGACTTTAGTTAGCACTTCCATTGGACTTTTGAACTCTAATATTTTTGTAGGCAGTCTATTAATTAAGTAGACTGCTATAGAGAAAGTATCTGGCCAGAATTTTAGTGGCAGAGATGCTTGTACTAGTAAAGTCAAACCAGTTTCAATAATATGTCTATGTTTCCTTTTAATAAGACCATTATTTTTTGAAGTGTATGGACATGTAGTTCTTTGAGTGATTCCTTTCTTTTGAAAGTAACCCTTTAGTGGTAGAAATTTCTTGCCACCATCAGTCTGCATTATCTTTACCTGACAGTTTGTTTGTCTTTCAGCATTTGATATGAATTGCATCACTGCATTGTTAGTCTCAGACTTTGATTTCAAAAAATAAATCCACACATATCTAAAATAGGCATCAATGAAATAAATGTAGTATTTATAGTCATAATCAGTACTTATTGGGGCAGGTCCCCAGAGGTCTGTTGCAACTAGTTCAAGTGGTTTACTATACATAGTCTCTGAATCTGGAAATGCAAGCTTATGATTTTTACCCATTTGACAACATGTGCAAGTGTAAGAAGTGGGAATTTTATCAATAAGAATGTTATCGCATTTACTCAGTACATGTCTAACAATATTCATACTAGGATGTCCTAGTTTACAATGCCATACATCATATTTTTCAACATTTCCTGTTTCTGAAATATAACACCATTTCTTTTGCACTTAGAATTTCTTGGAATTGCAACATCAAATTTGTACAACCCCTTATATTCTCTACCCTACAAAAGAATTTCTCCAGTTAGATTGTCTTTTACTAAGCAATATTTTGGATGAAATTCAAAATAGACATTATTATCTTTAGCAAATTGTGATAGAGTCATTAAGTTTTTTCTAATTAATGGAACCCTTAATAAATTGTTAAGATAAAGCCGTATGGTACCATTAATGCTTGCATTTCCAGTATGAGATATTTGAACTGATTTACCATTACCCATATAAAGTAATTGTTTACCTCTATATTCACTATTGCCAAGACTTAGTTTGCTCAAGTTGTTGGTCACATGGTTGGTTGCTCTAGAGTCTGGATACCAACTATCATCATGTATATCCTCAACCTTTGTTGTGTTTGTATTTGTATTTTCTGATTTCAATTCTTGGTGCACATTAATCATATTTGCACTTGTATTTTGCAATCTTGAACTGTTGTTGCTTTGTTGTGATGGTGTAAAGTTGACATCAAATCTGAAATAACATTTATTTGCTGTGTGGCCATACTTTTCACATATTTGGCATCTTGGTTTGTTACTATTGTTTTGACTCCATCTACCACCTCTTCCTCTAAATCAACTTGATTGGCCACCCTAGAACTGTTTGACTGATTTCTGGTATCATAGTTCCTTTCTTGATTTTTGCTTCTGTTGACAGAGGCATAATTTGCATTATACTCCCAGTTTATTGACTTCTTTTGCTCCAGTCTTCTCTCATGAGAAATTAGTAATGAGTGTACATATTGTAAAGATGGTAGTTTTTCATTAGATGATATTATGGCTACCACTGTCTCATATTCTTCATCCAATCCACTTAATAAGCATAATATATGCTCTGTGTCAGTTACTTTATGACCAGCAGAGGCCAGTTGATCACATATAATCTTGGCTTTTGATAGATACTCTCTCATATTTGCATTATCCTTTCTCAAATTTTTGTAGTTGTCTTTTGTACTGCATTATTCTTGCTGCAGATTGAGAACTGAATATTTGTTCAATAGTATGCCAAATCTCATGAGTAGTCTTGCACCCTATTAATTGTAGTAGTAAATTTGCACTTATAGATGATAATAACCATGAACTAATCAAGCTATCTTGTCTTTCATGTGTTATATAATCCTTGTTGTTAACTAACTTCCCTTCATTATCTGCAGTAAAACTTGGTGGAGTGATTAATGTGCCAAGAACATATTCTTTTTTTTAGCACATGGGAAACATTAAGATCATGGTATTCATTGATACTCACTAAAGTAAACCACGCCGTGTGTCTACCCCGCTTTTATTTAGTCGTCGCACACGGATGCGTAACGTTGAAACTCCCACTGATGGTTTGGCGCTGGGATTCGAACCTGCCCGGACGCAGTCCTTAGGTTCCCATCTCCCAGCTCCCAAACCAACCGAGCTACGAACGGCGGGTGCCATTGCAATCCATAACCTCTGATTGTTGTTTCAATCTGAAATTTTCAGAGTAGATACTTTGATTCACCTAACTGGATGGTGATGACTTGACTCTATGGCTTAATTATGGATTTGATGAGATCTTAGGTGACATTTGACTAATTTTGAGTGGTTCTTGAATCTGAACTGGGTGATGAGGCATTGTCACTGTCTTCTTCAGCCATATTGGGTATACCAGATCAGGAAATGATGGAGAAGAGGGATATTACCTGACTGATGAGGAAAGTGCAGCCAAAAATAAGTTGGATGATGACTGAATTCTGACAACTGCTTCTTGGCACGGCACTGCGGGTAAGTTAATCAGAATCTTGATCTTTCTGATGCTACTGTTGCAGCCAGAGGGGTGACTATATGACGAAACTTTTCTGAAGCACCTCCTCTTGGCACGGCACGGTACTTAAATGATGAGTTTTTTTCTTCAAGATTTTGTACACAGTTGTTTAACTGTGTAACCTAAATCTCAAATGATGAAAGTTTTTTGATGAAAAATGGATCAAGCACTTGCTGTTAAGCAATTTTTTTGTAGCTCTGATACAATGTAAAACAATGGATAATCTTGCTGTTTATTAAGCTTTCATGGTTTGATATATTGATACATTCAGAAACGTTACATGTATATAGTATTTATATAGAGCATTATTTGCAAAATGGGCTGCGGGTGGCCCAAGTATATACAACCCGCACCAACATAACTCAGATATATTCCAATATAATGAGACTTGTCTCGTTCACTTATAGCTATGTTTATGCATGCTATTTTGAAGAACCATTTTCCAGTAATAATAAGGTGGCATGCTCACAAACATATGCACAGAGCGGTGAAATTATATCAACAATATGGATTTAATGAATAATAGACATGCTTTAGAATGAGCAATAAAGTGGCACAATCAGTTGTTTCATACTACCGAGACTATAACTATCCACTATGCTAAATGCTGAAAGCTTGAAATATTGCCTACTACATAATTATATGAAGTCCGCAGTAATTTATCTCAATAACAGATAATATACAGCCTATCTAATTGATTTTCGCCAGGTTTTAATATTTGGAAGAAGAAAAAAATCAAAAGTCAACAAGTGCATAAAGCCAATCAGATATTATTTATATACATAGCACAAAGGATTATATTTTACTATAAGTTATATAGATTGAATAACCAAAAATAGTATATTAAATTTAAAATTTGCTCATAGTAAAATAATAAATGCACCTTATAGTTACAGTCTATATAACTGAATAAAATAATACATTTAGATAGAAATTATAACTACAACCCAAAAGGAATGTTTTAAATTACGCTTGGTAACTGAAATCGCTCAAAGAACATACGTGCTAAACAATATGCAATTAGTTATTCTTTGCATGCAGGAAAAGATGTTGGTATCCAAGTGAAGTACATAAACAAAAGTAGTATAAAACAGCAATTTGATATAACTCTGAAGTAAAATAAGAGCATGGGTATGAGTAAATAAACTTCGCCAAAGACAACCATGTTAAATGTCTATTATACCAAAACAGAGACTAATCAATGATAAACTCGTCTCACAAGGTTACAAATCAGATTTCCACTACTTTGGAATTATGTATTAGCTATTTTTAACAATAAGTATGTTGTGATTAATTACAACAACAAACTAACAACTATAGTAATAATAACTATAGCGATAAATCAAATGTTATACTATATAAAGAAATAGTACAACGTAGAAACGAAAATGATATATATATATATATATATATATAAATATATAAATCAACTAGAAATCTAACCGGTTGAAGAAGGAAATTTCGTCTGAGGCTTGTCGTAACAATTTCCTTAAGATTTTATTCAAAGTCTCCCAAGATACAACAAGCGTAAGCTGCTCGAGATCGTGATGTGTATGGTCTTCTGTGTGATAGGACTGATAATGATTTTAAAAAATGAAGATAAAGAAGAGATAATTCGGTTTTAATTAAGTGAGTAAAGTGATCAGGTTTCCTCCTTATTTATAGCTGAATTCCCAATGGCTACAGCCGTTGAGAAAAGTAGCATCCCTTCATTTGCAACGCCAAAAAGTGTTACTGTTCGCAACAGCCACATCCGTTCGTTTGCAATGGTTCAGAACTGTTACTGTTCATTGTAACGGTCATCTGGAAAAAAATCACGTCTCTTCATCAGTTTGCAACGGTCACAACCGTTGGAAAATCCATATCTATTTAAACACACTTCTGTTTTAAAATCGGTCCATTTTTTAGGTAGCAAAAATATATGACACAGCCCAATCTTATTGGAGTCACACCCGACCCGGCCCGGTTCGGTCGGTCGGACAGGCGGGCGGCGACGCGCACGCATGTGTTAGTCCATGGCCATATAGGTCCTCCCCCTCGCACAAAATTACCGACCCTAAGGGTCAATATAGGGATTGAGAGTACACTATATAAACAAGAAAATGGACTTATTTTTGGCAATGTGGGATATATCTCATTCACTATTTTTTAGAATTCTAACAATCCCCCACATGAATGACGATATATGTCTCCCCCACACAAAGTGTAATATCACACAGTTCATATGAAAATAATGCCATATCGAGGATAAGTAGATATTTCACTTTGAACTTTCCCTAGTTAAAACTTATCGGATATACTTGGCTAATCGGTGAATTATTTCATCTTGAACCGTCAACCGTTATTGTATAACCAGACAATAAGGTTTACAAAGCATTATTTCCCTTCACATCCAATCTCTTGGTTGTGTTCATTTTGGTCCTGAATAATTTTTAGTTCTGCGAGTGTTTATAGAGAATAAAAGCCTTTAATATTCTCATAGAGCCGACCCAGCTCACACTAACATAGGTGATCACAACCATTAAGAGTATCTTACATATACACCACTTGTTATTTTCAAGATATGGTCATTATTAAAAAAACATAGTTTTATCCTTTTAATACTTCTGTAGGCATGCATTTATATTGTGCATCATAGGAATGGAGTAGGACTAAGTCCAAACAAATGCATTACGTCTTGAGTTATTCAGAACTGGTTTGCTTATTGATCCTAGTCCGTGGGATCTCCAGTCGCTAGGATAGGTTTCTGTATAAGATAACTCTTGTTGGTTTAGGCTTTTAAACCCATTCCCCTCGATGTGCAGTTAATTTTCTCTCTTGATAAACCTTTAGTAAATGGATCCGCTAGGTTATCATTTTTTCGCACATAATCTATGGAAATAGTTCCATTTGAGAGTAACTGCCTAATTGTGTTATGGCATCAACGAATGTGTCGTGACTTTCCATTATACACAAAGTTTTGCGCTCTGCTTAATGCTGCTTGGTTATCATAGTGTATGCATATGGCCGGTACAGGTTTAAGCCAAAACGGAATATCTTCTAAAAAGTGACGAAGCCATTCTGCTTCTTCGCCTGCTTTATCTAAAGCGATGAACTCCGATTCCATAGTGGATCGAGCTATGCATGTTTGTTTAGTAGATTTCCATGACACTGCTGCCCCTGCTAAGGTAAAGACATAACCACTCGTTGATTTTGATTCCTCTGAATCAGCAATTCAGTTTGCATCACTATATCCTTCTAAGACGGTAGGATATTTTCCATAATGTAAGGAATAGTTTGTGGTATTTTTTAAATATCCAAGCACTCTCATTAGTGCTTTCCAATGTTCCTTCCCTGGGTTGCTTGTATACCTGCTTAATCGACTTACTCCATAAGCTATATCCGGTCTTGTGCAATTCATGAGATACATGAGACATCCTATTACACGAGAGTATTCCAGTTGCATTACACTCTCATTAGTGTTTTTATGCAGTACTTCCGATGGATTATACGCCGTTCGTACTCCTTTAATTCCAAAATTTTGAAAATTTTCAATCATTTTTTCTACATAATGTGACTGGGATAATTCAATTCCATTAGGTGTTCTTATTATTTTGATTTCCAAAATAACATCTGCAACTCCTAAGTCTTTCATATCGAAATTGTTGATTAACATCTGCTTAGTAGTCTCTATTACCTTAGTATTTGGACCGAAGATTAGCATATCATCTACGTATAGACAAATCATCACGTATGATTGTCCAATTTGTTTGTAATAAACACATTTATCACATTCATTTATACGAAAACCATTTTTCATCATGACACAATCAAATTTTGCGTGCCATTGTTTTCGAGCTTTTTTTAGTCCGTATAATGATTTGACTAATCTACATACTTTGTTTTCATTCCCTTTGGATATAAAACCCTCAGGTTGCTCCATGTAAATCTCCTCGTCGAGATTACCATTTAAGAATGCCGTCTTTACATCCATTTGATGAATCTGTAGATTATAGATGAATGCAATTGCTATTAACATTCTTATAGAGGTTATTCGTGTTACTGGTGAATAGGTATCGAAGAAGTCTACACCTTCTTTTTGACGATATCCTTTGGCTACCAATCTTGCTTTGTATTTGTCTATGGAGCCATCTGGTTTCATCTTCTTTTTGAAGATCCATTTACAACCAATTGGTTTTATTCCAAGTGGAAGATCAACTATTTCCCAAGTTTTATTACTCAAAATTGAATCAATTTCACTTTAGATTGCTTCTTTCCAACATGAGGATTCAGAAGATGACATTGCTTCCTTGTACGTTTGAGATTCGTGTTCTAACATATATGTTAAAAATTCCGAACGAAATGTCTTGGAAGTTCTTGCCCTTATGCTTCTTCTTGGTTCAACTTTCTCAGTTTCACGATGAGTTTCATCTTCATGTGATTTACTCAATTCTTCTCTTGTCCTTTTGGGGACATTATTTCCTTCATTTCTTTTGTGCGGAAACACATCTTCAAAGAATGAGGCGTCTCTTAATTCCATGATTGTATTTACATGAATATCAGTTATATCAGACTTGAATACCAAAAATCTGTAGGCACTACTATTTTGGGCTGGCCCTAAATAGTAACAATCTACTGTTTTTGGTCCAAGTTTGACTTTCTTGGGAGGCGGAACTGGAACTTTTGCCAAGCGCCCCCACACTTTGAGGTATTTAAAACTTGGTATGTGTCCTTTCCATAACTCATATGGAATTGTTCCTGTTTTATTGTGAGGGACCTTGTTTAATATGTGATTAGACATATTTAAGGCTTCCCCCCATAAGTTCGTCGGTAGGCCAGAAGTTAAGAGCATCGCATTAATCATATCTTTTAATGTTCTATTCTTTCTCTCGGCTATACCATTTTGTTGTGGTGAATATGGTGCCGTTGTTTGATGAATTATACCATTTTCGGCACAGAATTGTTCAAATGGTGATTCATATTCTCCACCTCGATTTGATCTCAATATCTTGATCTTTTTATTTAACTGATTTTCTATCTCATCTTTGTACTTCATAAACGATGTAATTACTTCATCATTGCTATTTAAAAGATATACATAGCAATATGATGTATAATCGTCAATAAAGGTAATAAAGTACCTTTTCCCACCTCTTGTAGGTAATGATTTGAAATCACATAAATCAATATGAACCAAACCTAGTGGTTCGGTGCTTCTATCAACTGTATGAAATGGTTTTTTGACCATTTTTGCTTCTACGCATGTCTCACATTTGTAGTTTTTATCTACTTGGAATTTTGGAATTAATCCCAAGTTTGATAGTTTTTTCATTTTTCATAAATTTATATATCCTAATCTATCATGCCATAGTAAAATTTCATGCTCAAGCAAATAAGAAACTTCATCATAATCAGAATACATAGTTTTATTGCCGACAACAACTACATTTGCCTTAAATAGGCCATCACATAAATATTCCCTTCCTATATACATTCCAGCTTTGGACAGAACCATCTTGTCTGACTTGAAGACCATTTTGAATCCCTTCTTTGATAGCACTGGACCAGAGATGAGATTCTTGCGTATGTCTAGAACGTGGAGCACGTCATTCAACTTGACAGTTTTTCCAGAAGTAAACTTGAGGATTACTGTGCCACTACCTTCGATCATGGAAACTGTAGAATTACCCATGTAGAGTTTTTCTTCCTGATCGAATTTCTGGTATGTAGAAAACATGGATTTTTCAGAGCAAACATGACGAGTAGCGCCTGTGTCCACCCACCATTGGTTAGGGTTCTGAACCAAATTGCATTTAGATATAACTGCTGAAAAATTAGACTCGTTTACTTCCATGTTATCCACCATATTTGCCTCTGAGTTGCGTTCCTTCTTGTGTCTGCAATCTCTAGCGGCATGTCCTGCTTTTCCACAAACCCAACACTCACCATTAAACTTCTTAGTTCGTTTGTTATCTTTGGGTTTGTTTTCAGGTGCTTTTCTCTTCTACGGGAATTTCTTCTTCTTGTTTTTCTTGAAATGCCCTTTGTTCTTTGACTCTTCTGCCACAAATGCCTCTTCGCTTTGTTTTGTCACTCCACGGTTATCAGCCTCAATTTTTAGTCTGACAATAAGATCTTCTAAGAAAATCTCCTTTTTCTTATGTTTCAGATAATTGCGGTAGTCTTTCCAGGATGGTGGTAATTTCCCTGTTATCGCTTCAACAAGGAAGGATTCTCCAACTTTATGTCCTTCTGCTTCAAGTTCATGAATTATGAGTTGGAGTTCTTGCACTTGACTAGTTACGGATTTGGAGTCAACCATTTTGTATTCCATAAACTTATATACAATGAACTGCTTCAAACTGACATTCTGCTTTTTGTATTTATGTGCAAGTGAAATCCATAAGGATTTTGCTGTCTGGTGTGGCTGATATACTTTATATAGTACTTTATCCAGACAATTCAAAATGTAGTTTCGACACAGGAAGTCTGAATGCTTCCATGAGTCAATTCCGAGAAAAACAGCTGCATCTTTTTCTCCAGTTTGTCCGTCTTTAGGCTTTGGTTCATCCTCCTCGATGCACTTCTGCAGCCCTAGCGTAGTGAGATAAAACAGCATTTGATTTTGCCATGTTATGAAGTCATCACCAATCCTTTGAACCGATCAGGCCTGTTGTGAGTAGTAGCCTTTGTTGATAGTTCAACTGTTGCCATCTCGGTTTTAGTGAAAACATGCAAGTCTTAAGATGTTAAACGTCTAGTATACCAAAACAGAGACTAATCAATAATAAACTCGTCTCACAAGTTTACAAATCAGATTTCCACTACTTTGGAATTCTGTATTAGCAATTTTTAACAATAAGCATGTTGTAATTAATTATAACAATAAACTAACAACTATAGTAATAATAACTATAGCGATAAATCAAATGTTATACTATTTAAAGAAATAGTACAACGTAGAAACGAAAATGATATATATATATATATATATAAATCAACTAGAAATCTAACCGGTTGAAGAAGGAAATTTCGTCTGAGGCTTGTCATAACAATTACCTTAAGACTTTATTCAAAGTCTTCCAAGATACAACAGACGTAAGCTACTCGAGATCGTGATGTGTATGGTCTTCTGTGTGATAGGATTGATAATGATTTTAAGAAATGAAGATAAAAAAGAGATAATTCGGTTTTAATTAAGTGAGTAAAGTGATCAGGTTTCCTCCTTATTTATAGCCGAATTCCCAATGGCTACACCCGTTGAGAAAAGTAGCATCCCTTCATTTGCAATGCCAAAAAGTGTTACTATTCGCAACAGCAACAGTTCGTTGTAACGGTCATTTGAAAAAAAATCGCGTCTCTTCATCAGTTTGCAACGGTCACAACCGTTGGAAAATCCGTATCTATTTAAACACACTTCTGTTTTAAAATCAGTCCATTTTTTAGGTAGCAAAAATATATGACATAGTCCAATCTTATTGGACCTGCACCTAGGTCAAGCCCGGCCCAGTCGGTCGGACAGGCGGCGACGTGCGCGTGTGTTAGTCCATGGCCATATAGGTCCTCCCCCTCGCATAAAATTACCTGACCCTAAGGACCAATATAGGGATTGAGAGTACAATATATATACAAGAAAATGGACTTATTTTTGGCGATATGGGATATATCTCATTCACTATTTTTGAGAATTCTAACAAACCATAACCCACATAAAGATATAAAATAGAAAAAAATCAAATGACATCAAGTTGCCACCAAATACGAAAACCTTTAAACTAAACACAAAGATGTAAACTTTTCCTTTCCTACTTTAAACTAACATATGTTAAGCAGTAAACTTTCATTCTTTTTTTATCAAATCATATGCCAAGATAGAGAAATACTACATGTGTCCAATCCTACAACCTTAATAAATTGAAAGATATTCTGATGAGTTACCTGGTACAAGCTTGACTGGATTGATTTTGTCGGCTGGGTCAGAATGTTTAATTGTTACTAAAAACCATAATCATGCTTCTTTTTGGATGGATATTTTGTTAGTTAATACATTCACAATCCATCAGGGAACAAAAGAATTAGAAATAGGGAATTAATGAAACACACATACATTACCAAATCATCATCATAGGACATACAACACACATTCTCAGTTCATAAGCTAAGCACACCATCAATTTAATTATTACTATTACTTAATCACATGATTCTTTCCATCGTCGAATCTAGTCTAACAGTGTCTAATACATCCACAAATAAAAATCTCCAAGCATGTTCCACCTAAGGGACATCCAGAACTGGGACAGGCTGCGTCGCATTCAATTTCTATATGCAGTCTTCACCCGTGGACTCTTGTCTTTCATAGCAAACACCTTCATCAACTTCTGCAAATTAAGCACAATGCTATGTAAGTTATAATTTAGGCTATATATACATATATACTTTAGGCGTTTAGTCACAGGTTTAATTGGTTTAAAGATAAAATGCACTACAAGAGCGGCTTCATTTAGCGACGGCTAAAAGGTGTCGGCGGCCGTCGCTGGCTACTATTGCTAAACGAAGCCTGTTTTGTAGTAATGATGTGTGACGCAGCGGAAATAACAGATGATAACGAAATGACGATTTCGTGTCAAACTAATCGATGAAACGATTAGATGAAGCAATATTAATCGATGAATTAATGATACCAAACTCCCAAATCCGTTGATCACGAAGATACCGGACTTTAGCTATCTTCGATACGTTGATCGCGCACGATGCCGTGAGAGAAGATCTACAATTCTTCGAATGTTGATCAAGCGCACTTGATTCCGTGAATTGGCTTCAACAATCGTTGATTCGAGCGCACTCGAATGCCGAAGGTGGAGATAGGAGATAACACTCAACTACCAATTTTAATGGAGGCAAGAAGCACAAACCAAATTTTATTTCAAATTTAACTAAACATTACAAGTGACACAAATCCGGTATTTATAGAGTTACAACACAAAACCCACAGTACAACCGACCTAACAACGAACGACTTACGACCTAAATATTATACGACTTAAGAAACTCAGCGACTTAAGTCTTCCAGGCGGCATTAAGCTTCAGCGATTTAAACAAATCAGCGACTTTGGATGAACGACTCAAGGAAGCAACGCAGCGACCTAGGGCTGCTCGCGACTTAAACTTCGCGACCTAGGAAATGATTTGCGATATAAGGGAAACTGCCAACAAGAGGAGTAGCGACCTTGACTTGTTCGCGATTTAGGGCTTGCTCGCGACCTAGGGCTTGCTCGCGATGAAGGTAGCACGGCGACGACCTAGAGAGGAGCGGCATGGTGGAGCGTCGAAGGTCGTTCGCGACTTTATGGGGAAGCAACGAAGGTCGGTCGCGACCTAGGATAGGTTGTTCACGACCTAAAGAGGAGCGATCGCGATTCAAGGCGGAGCGGCAACTTTGATTTGAGGTATGCGCTTCATCATCCTCCCTTTGTTGGAAGGAATTCGTCCTCGAATTCACACTCTCGTCATCTTTGACAAGTTCCTCCCCATAATACGGAATTAAGTGTTTGACATTGAAAACATCAGAAGTATGAACCTCTTCCGACAACCTTAACCGGTACGAATTATCATTGATCTTCTTCAAGATTTCTACTGGACCAATTTTTCGTGCTTTCAACTTGTTGTAAGTTCCAACTGGAAAACGATCTTTCGTCAATACTGCGTAAACAAAATCACCCACTTTGAAGTCCACACTCCTTCGTTTCTTATCTGCCAGTTGTTTATACTTCTCATTTGATGCAAGCAATCATTCATGAACAGTTCTATGGCATTCTGTCAACCCATCAACAAAATCAGATGCCCGCTTAATCACTCCTTTCGGTTGTGGCACTACCGTTAAATCCAACGGCCCCTTTGGCAAGCTTGAATATACAACTTGAAATGGACTGTAACCAGTGCTTCGGTTAACAGCATGGTTATGAGCAAACTCTGCCTGACACAACTTTAAGTCCCAACTCTTCAAATTGTCTGACACAAGACATCTTAACAGATTTCCCAATGATCTATTCACAACTTCAGTTTGCCCATCCGTCTGAGGATGATATGCACTACTAAAATTCAACTTCGTCCCAACCATCTTCCACAGACTCAACCAAAAGTGACTCAGAAATCGAGTATCTCGGTCAGAAACAATAGATTCAGGTAACCCATGTAAACGATAGATTTCTTTAAAGAATAACTGAGCAACACGGACTGCATCCGCGGTCTTTTTACAAGCTATGAAATGCGCCATCTTGGAAAATCTATCCACCACCACATATACTGAATCATTCCCTCGCTGAGTTCTTGGCAATCCCAAAACAAAATCCATGCTGATATCAACCCATGATTTAGTAGGCACGGGTAATGGCATATACAATCCCGCATTCGTAGTTGTTCCCTTGGAAACTTGACAAATGTGACATCTCTGCACAAATCTTTCAACTTCTTTTCTCATCGACGGCCAAAAATAAGATTGTGACACCAACTGCAAGGTACGATCTCTGCCCACGTGACCCTCTTCATGCAATTCTTTGACAATCTTCAACCTCAAGCTACAATCCGGAATACACAATTGATTTCCTCTGAACAAGAATCCATCTTTCATCACAAAATCATCAGTACTCCCTTCCTGCACCTGATCCAGCACTTTCGCAAAATAAGAATCTGAAATAAGCAACTCTGGCAACAAATCAAATCCCACTACTTCCACTCGCATAGTTGTCAGCAAATGATTTCTACGGCTCAATGCATCGGCAACTCGGTTAGTAACTCCTGATTTGTGCTTCACAACAAAAGTAAACTGTTGTAAATAAGCAACCCACGAAGCATGCCTTGTTGAAATTTTATCTTGCCCCTGCAAATGTTTCAAAGCTTCATGGTCAGTGTATAGCACAAATTCTTTATGAAATAGATAGTGTCTCCAATGCTTTATGGCTTGGACTATAGCATAGAATTCCAAGTCATAAGTAATGTATCTCGTTTTAGCTCCCGTCAGTTTCTCACTAAAGTAGGCAATAGGATGACCCCTTTGACTCAACGTTCCCCCAATTCCAACCTTCGAGGCATCAGTATGTAGCTTAAATAACAACTGAAAATCTGGCAATACTAGAATTGGCGCTGACGTCAAAAGCTCTTTGATCCGCTCAAAAGCTAATCTTGCTTCTTCCATCCACAAAAATTGTTTTCCCTTCATACAATCATTAACTGGTGCCATCACGCTACTGAAGTGTGGAATGAATCTTCGGTAGAATGATGCTAAACCATGAAAACTCCTCACTTCCGTTATTGTCTTAGGTTGTGGCCAATTTCGAATAGCTTCAACTTTACTCTGATCAACTTGAATACCATCCTTCGACACAATATAGCCCAAGAATAGAATACTTGTAGTTATGAAGGTACACTTCTTCGTTGCAGCATAAAATTCTTCACGTCGTAAAACCAACAACACTTCCCGCAAATGCTGTAGGTGTTCTTCAGTGCTTCCGCTGTAGATCAAGATGTCATCAAAATATACCACTACGAACTTCCCGATAAATGGTCGAAAAATCTGGTTCATGACTCTCATGAATGCACTCGGAGCATTTGACAAGCCAAACGGCATCACCAACCATTCGTACAGACCCTCCCGAGTTTTAAAAGCAGTCTTCCACTCATCACCCGGTCTGATGGTATCCACTTTTCAAGTCAATCTTCGAAAACACAACAGCACCGCTCAACTGATCCAACAGATCATCCAGTCTCGGCATAGGAAATCGATATCTCACCGTAATCTTATTCAATGCTCTACTATCTGTGCACATTCTCCACGTTCCATCCTTCTTCGGCACCAACAAAGCTGGCACTGCACAAGGACTCAAACTCTCCTGAACACGCCCTTGTTCCAGTAATTCCTCCACCTGTCTTCTCAACTCCTCGTGTTCTTTTGGACTCATCCGATAGTGCGGTCTATGAGGCAATGCAGCACCTAGTACCAAGTCAATCTGATGCTGTATGTCTCTAAGCGGTGGTAACTCCTTTGGCAACTCCTCTGGAAACACATCTTTGAATTCCTCCAAAACTGGCTTCACTTCCTCTGGAACTTCAGTAACTTCACTACTTTCATGCCCAATCAACATAAAATTTTCAGGGCTCTCATCTACCTCTTCCACGAACTCCTTCAAGGATAACAAAGTCTTCAATTCCTCAATCTCCTCTAGCTTGTTCTCATTCTGCTGTCGCTTCTTCGGAACTAAAGTGATTTTCGTGCCCTCGAACAAGAAACTGTAGCTATTTGTTCGACCATTATGCTGTACCTCCCGATCGTACTGCCACGGCCTTCCTAACAACAAATAGCAAACATCCATGTCAACCACGTCACACTAAATCTCATCTTTGTATTTCTTTTCAATAGAAAATGGAACATGAGCTCGCCTCTCTACCTTCACTTCTCCTCCTTTCCTCAACCAAGCAAGTTTATAAGGACTAGGATGCTTCTCCGTTTTCAACTTCAACTTCCTCACAGCTTCCGTTGAAATGATATTATCACAACTTCAAGCGTCAATGACAAATTTACAGACCTTTCCCAAAATAGTGCACGTTGACTGAAAAATGTTACTCCTCAACCAACTCGACTCCTCTTCTTGCTTCGGGGTTAAACAAGATCTCCGTGGCATCAGATTACATCCCTCGTCTCCCGACACCTCTTCTTCCTCCTCATCATGGTGTGAATTGAGATCTTCTTCTACATCCTCATCTTCCACTTCAGCAATCATAGTTCTCTTCTTCGGTTTCGGACATTCGTTGCTCTTGTGACCCACTTCCTGGCAATTATAGCATTTGAAATTGGTGTTGACTTTTGGTTTAGCCACTTCATAAACAACCGGCTTACTCGATGTTTTAGGAACATTAGAACTACTACCCGCTCCTTTGTTCTGCCCCGTAAAACTTGGAAACACACCTCCCCCATGTCTACCTTGTTTCTCCTAAGCCAACGCCTTTTGATGTGCTTCTGCCACAAATCTAGGGTCGAACATGTTCACCATATCCTGGATCTGTGTTCTAAGTCCACTAACAAACCTAGAGGTCAACTGTTCTTCTGTCTCCATAATGTCATTTCGAGCAATCAACTGGTAGAACTCATCTGCATAATCAGTAACAGTCTTCGTCCCTTGCCTCAGGTTCTGTAATCTTTGATACATTAGTGATTGGTAATTGTAGGGTAAGAAAGTAGCCTTCATCAACTTCTTCATCTTCTCCCAAGCAACAATCTTCGACTTCCCCATCCGCTCTCTAGTAAGTTTGGTTTGCTGCCACCACTCCATAGCTCTCCCCCTCAACCTAGTAGCAACCAACTTCACTTTACGATCTTCCGGAACCTCCTTGAAGTCAAAAATTTCGTCAACATAAGCTAGCCAATCAAGAAATTCCTCGGCCTGCATACCTCCCTTGAATTTCGGTATTTCAGTTTTCATCCCGGACTCCCATTTGTGATCATATTCTGAATGATTTCTTCCTTGACCTCGTCCTTGTCCATGAACACTACCACCATCAAACTCCTCTTCAAAATCTGATGCATATCGATGTCGATCCTGACCACCAACATTTCTACTACCACCATTTCTTCCATCAACATCCCTCCGATATACATTCCTCCGATCACGATCATTCACGTTTCTATCACGACTTCGATCATCAACATTTCTATAACAATCTCGACCCACACTTCTATGATCACTATCAACACTTCTCTCTCGATTTGAATGTGGTGAAACTCTACTTCCCCCATGGTTAGATTCAGATGAAACCCTTCTCTGATTTTGATTCATCTCCAACATCATCCTCTCTAATCGACCAATCCCTTCATTAAGCTTCTCATTAAAGTTTTCATTAATTCTTTGCTCCATCTCATCGGCCTCTTCTCTCCCATACAAAGCATCAATGCTGCGATAACGGTTAGCTCTTCTCGAAGGCATGATCACTCTTCAACAAATTCCAACAAAAACTTCACTTCGATCTAAAAATCTTCAAATCAAAACTACCCACTTATTGAAATCTTCAAAAATCTCGAGAACCCAATTCTCCAAATGATGCAAATCTCGCACAAACTCCAAAAATCTACGCAAACTCCTTGCGCTTTAGCTCTGATACCAAATGACGCAGCGGAAATAACGGATGACAACGAAATGACGATTTCGTGTTAAACTAATCGATGAAACGATTAGATGAAGCAATATGAATCGATGAATTAATGATACCAAACGCCCAAATCCGTTGATCACGAAGATATCGGACTTTAGCTATCTTCGACACGTTGATCGCGCACGATGCCGTGAGAGAAGATCTACAATTCTTCGAACGTTGATCAAGCGCACTTGATTCCGTGAATTGGCTTCAACAATCGTTGATTCGAGCGCACTCGAATGCCGAAGGTGGAGATAGGAGATAACACTCAACTACCAATTTTAATGGAGGCAAGAAGCACAAACCAAATTTTATTTCAAATTTAACTAAACATTACAAGTGACACAAATCCGGTATTTATAGAGTTACAACACAAAACCCACAGTACAACCGACCTAACAACGAACGACTTACGACCTAAATATTATACGACTTAAGAAACTCAGCGATTCAAGTCTTCCAGGCGGCATTAAGCTTCAGCGATTTAAACAAATCAGCGACTTTGGATGAACGACTCAAGGAAGCAACGCAGCGACCTAGGGCCGCTCGCGATTTAAACTTCGCGACCTAGGAAGTGATTTGTGATATAAGGGAAACTGCCAACAAGAGGAGTAACGACCTTGACTTGTTCGCGATTTAGGGCTTGCTCGCGACCTAGGGCTTGCTCACGATGAAGGTAGCACGGCGACGACCTAGAGAGGAGCGGCATGGTGGAGCGTCGAAGGTCGTTCGCGACTTTATGGGGAAGCAACAAAGGTCGGTCGCGACCTAGGATAGGTCGTTCACGACCTAAAGAGGGGCGATCGCGATTCAAGGCGGAGCGGCGACTTTGATTTGAGGTATGCGCTTCATCAATGTGCTAGCCCGAATCATAATTAAAGAAAAAACTGTAAAAGGCGAGCAACTTACTGGTAGTGGCCAATGGTTTAGTATCCTAACAACCATGATCAGTGACAAAGGCTAATAGAGAAAAGATTAAAATGGTAAAGCTTACTATCTTCATAGTGGCTAATCAACGAACTTGGATTATTGGTCGTATTTTGTCAGGTATTTATAGCTGAGGTAATGATGCTTGGAAAGTTTCCAAAGGAGGAGGTCGTCGTGTTAGATGTGAGATATTTCAAGTATTCATTGCATCTTTGATTCCTAATTAATTGCAAAAATACTCCTCTTGCATAATATGGGTAAAAAGGTGGGCTTCTGTTTGCAAACATATTGAGTTTAGCATTTAATGCATTTGAAGAGTACTATTATTTATTTACATAATTCATTGCATAGTCAATATATTTAGCTGAATCAATTAATAGATTTATGAGGTACAGTTAGCACTAAGTGCTAAGAACATACCAGAGTGCTTGTTTGTATTTAAAAGGAAAAGGTAAATTGTGTCAACAGATGGATATTTGGCTTTTAGTGATGGCTTTATTGTTCTTCCAATTGAGTTAGATGTTATATACCATTTTTCCTCACGGCAAACCTGGTTTATTGATCTACCAACGTCTTTTATTACAAAATACAGTCCAAATGTATGCACAATGCATGTATGCATAGAAAATTATGTGCAAGATTGTTTAGATATATGCTAGATCAATGGTGAAATACAACAGTATGATAATGGTGCTGCTCAAATAAATAATACGTAGCCACATGAATGTAACGCGCCATTAAGTAGTCGTAATAAGAAAAATAATAAACCATGGCAAAACAGAATGCAACATTTCTAAAGCTATTGATTTAAATACTTGTTACTATTGGGATGAAATCAACTTTAACAAATTGACTTGTTAATGAAGATAAGTTATGGACATTGAACATATATAGGTATATTTCACTAATATAATAATGGCTCACATCAGAGTTGTTAGTAGAAATCAATTCTGTGTACATTGAATTTTTTAACATATATACTATTACTAATATATTAACAGATAATGGCTAACAACTATGGTAATAGCATATAGTATTATATCACCGTTTGGATGTTGCCATAAAAGCTTTCTGAAACCAATATTCTTCTTCCAAAAACATGGTTGCTCATATGAAAAGACTTTCACCAAGAAAAAAAAAGATTTGTTGATAGAAATATATATAAGCACACTGAATTTACTAACATGTGTGTGTACTAATTTAATAATATTGTAATAGGCAATAGCTTATTAATTAATTAATTCTTTCCTAAACCAATAGCAAATTGTTCAACAATTGTGCAATTCGACGAATATACTAACACATAAATATACATTTACTAATATAGTAATAAATAGTATAATGTAATAGGTAATAGGTATGGTAATAGCCAATACCTATTACTGTATATGAATATTATAAAACCATTTAGATGTAGCTATAAACTAATTTTGAGAATTAATATTCTTATGAAATGAATAGATATGTATTTATCAGGTTCAAAATTTTGTTTTCCGTTTCCGTTCCGGTCTTTGGAAAATTTTAAATTTTCGGTTCCATTTCGGAAATTCCGCTTTAATTCCGGTTTACAAATTATGATACTTCTTGTAAATATGTCAATAAATATACAATGCCAGTAATTCATTCAAATTATGTAGAAGATATAAAACATACAACATAAAAAATTTAATACCAAAAACTATTTCTTTGAGCATCATACGAACTGTGTTCATCGTTATCTTCATTTTGTGTTCGATTACAATAAGGTAAAAAGGCATACTGCTGCATTTGATCTGAAATTAAAAATGTCGTCATCATATTATCAAATGGTGAGGGCTCATCTTGGCTACTTGATGCATTAGTGTTATTTTTTTGATTTACCCCGTAATATGAATAACCTCCAGTATAGTCAGATGTAGAATACCTATAACCAGCAACATTATTACATGTGTGTATGTCATCATAATTACGTTGATATTCATTTTCAACATTCAAATTTCTGTCTCTTCGTCCACTATAATCATCTGCATCTTTTGTAGTATAATTTTGGTTAGGTCTTTGAGAATCACCATAAGCGGAGTAAACACCATAACCACTAGAACCAATACCATGATCATTAGCATTACTTGAGTCATTATTTGATGAACTACTATTTTCACTATTATGATCTTTTGTTCTTTGTGTAGATATATTATCATTATTTGACCAAGGATTGTCGCTTCTATCATCAAGCAGTGGATTCTCAACTTCTCTAGTCCATTCTGCTAATGGATCTTCCTCATGAAAGATGTAATCTAGGTCAATAAGTTGATCGGTTGTTTGTTGCCATTTAGCCTGTCGTACTCTCAACTGCATATTGTAATGTACAAATACCATTTTTTCCAAATTTTCCATTTTTATTCTGTTTCTCAGCTTCGTATGAATCATCAAAAATGTTGTCCAGTTTCTTTCACATTGAAGAAGAAACTGTTTGGCTAAGAATGCGCATTGCTAAATGTGTTAAATTTGGAGCAGCTTCTCCACCAATTATTGACCACCACATAGCGGGAAGATATGACTTAACTGCTTGTTTTACTTTTGCAGAACCAAACACGCCAAGTTTCATTCTGTATTTTTCCACCTACACAACATTTATTAATAGAGATGTCATAATTTGAAGAAAAATCATAAGTAGTTGAGTATTATGTTTTATTACCACTTTCGAGATTTCAATTTGCATAGCAATATATGGTACCATTCTTTCAAGGACGTTTGTCCATCCATTTAAAACTTTATCATCATTTGTTGCTTTAACTCCATATTGAATATGTGGATTGAGAAAATAACCTAAAAGAATTGAATAGTTAAAAGAAGGTATTGACATGATATTTATTCGTATAATTGTGTAATAGCTAAAAGAATTACCTGCTACATGAATAGGTCGATGCAATTGTCTTTCCCATCTTTTATCGATTATATTCCACCATCTTTGATACTGTTTTGAACCAACATTTTTCTTAATTAATTCCTTCCCTCGATCCATTGCTTCATACAAATATCCCATCTCTGTTTTATCATCGTTGTCCATCATTCTTAAAACTTTTACAAGTGGACCAAATACGAGAATAATAGCAGCAATGTTAGCCCAAAATTTATCGCTATGAATCGAGTTATAGACAAGAATTGCTGTTTTTTTGTCTTTAGGACCAAGTTTTGGAATCTTTGCACTCCACTCCCTCGAATAGATCATCCTTCTCAAATTATTTTTATGTGTGTATATGGATTCTAATGCAATAAAGTGAGTAGCAAACCTATTTACCGCTGGCCGAATCAATTCTTTGTTGTTTGTTTCTTTTCTCATTATTCTAAGTAGCCAACCATGATTATATATGAATCCTGTTATTGACTGGCAATTTGATATAATAATATTTACCTTGGCTTCTTTTGAAATATCCTCTAAAATCAAATCGATGCAATGTGCTGCACATGGTGCCCAATATAGTTGTCTTCTTTTTTCCATTAGTAGTTGACCAGCAGCTTTATAATTTGCTCCATTATCATTTACTATTTGCACAATTCTATCTTCTCCAATAAAATTAACAACATTATCCATTAGACTACAAATATACTCAGCACTTTGAAATTTGGCAGTGGTGTCTACAGATTTAAGAAAGACGGTTCCTTGAGTGGAGTACACAAGAAAATTTATGATTTTTTTATTTTGTGTGCTCCAACCATCACACATCAATGTGCAGACCATACTCATCCCAAAATTTGGAGTAAGTATCAATATGCTATTTGATTTCAGCACACTCTAAATCTAAATAAGTTTTCGAAAGTTCCCCTGGGGTGGGTGCTTTAACTCCAGGACCAGCTTCTGCAATGGTATCAACCATTGTTTGATAATAAAGACTACTTGCAGCATTATCGGCAAAATGATTAAAATAAAAAAAAATAGATATTGCACGTCCTATATGCTTTTTGGCATCTTTAATGCCTTTTATTGCAGTTTTAATTGAAGGTTGAGATTTACCTCCTCGTGTTTGAACATATGAATCTATCCTGGAAGCTGCACGTATCTCAAAATCATTATCCACCCTTAAGGATTTAGAACGATCGGTGCGCTTTACTCCGCTGGATCCTACGCCTAAAAGCTGTATTTCATCACTAATATAAGATTCTTTACTTGCTCGAAAGGCATGTTCAATATCTCTATCATCTTCATTTCCATCACTTCCAACGTCTGAATTTTCTTGTTCGGGCATGCTCATCAATTCTTCTTGCACACGTTGTTTTTCAAGCTTCCCTGGCTTCGTTCGTTTCTCTTTCTGATTAGATGTTCCCGTATAAGTTTTCTTACTTCTTTAGGAATGTTTGGACATGGTGCAACATCGCCAGCAATTGCTGCCAAATGTTCTTTCATACGTGTTACACCTTCACCAGAAATTTCTTTATGGCAATAATTGCACTTCGTTTTCTTTTTATTGATACCGACTGCCGTACAGTAATTCCAGACAATATCACGATTTTCCATATTCAAGCACCTAAATAATAAACAAAAATTATATAAATTATATAACATAAATTTGTTAATATCCACTTCAATTAACTAAAAAAATTGTAACAAAAAACAATGAACATTATATAAATAATTGAGTTACATATATGTTTTGAATTATTCAAATTAAAAGTAAACATGCACTCTGTCGTCAACTTATATTATTTTCACAGGATATGATCTATGTTGTGCATGTCATGAGCAACAGTATTCAAAACATACCCAAAATGCTCATATTTAGTAAGTAATTGTCCACTAACCTAATTCTAAAGCCCAGGTAATTGTCAAATAGCATAGTAAATTACATTCACGCCTATGGGATTGTCCAACAACCAACTGACCTAATTTAAAGCCCAACCCAGTTTATTATTCCATCTCCAAATCATTTGCCCTAATTTCTTACCGCTCAAAGCCGCCGATTCAATTCACGGTTCCAGACGTGAAAAAGAAAAAAAATCAAATACCTGCTTCAAGTCGCGCACCTTAATTTGATCACAGCGTTGCACACGGATTCGAATTTGAAATCGAATACTTTCTTCTAGAGTAAACTTCAGTTGCTCACGGCTTCGAATTGGTGAGTTTTTGTGTACTGTTCTGAGATTGTTATGCTTTTTATAGCCAAATATTTGATTCTTTTGCAAGTTTGAAAGATTTGAGACCATGATTTATTATCTGATTTTTCGAGCAAAATGTTAAACTTGAATTGGTTGAAGCGTGCTAAGATTCTTGCTTTATGAATGATATGATTTAAAGTTGTTTGTTTTGTTTTTTTGCAAGCGTGAATTGATTCTTTTACAAGTTTGACAGTTTTTTTTTGTTCGCTCGAGATGACGGAACGGGTTTTTTTAGACGATTCCGTTCTGGTCATCGTCGGAACCGGACCGAGATGGCTGGAGTTCTGGCATGGCGGACGGAATATGGAACCTTGCTATTTATGCTAGAAGTGGAGTCTTCTTTTCTGGAGTCAAATTTTGAATGAAATTGAAATTTTTCCAGTTTACCAAGCTACGACGTCCCGGTTGCAATGGCTGAATTATCAAAGGGAATTTATCATCGAATAGTTTGGATCAATGGACAAAGAAGAAGTGATATGTCGTATACCATTAATGATATTTTTCATCTCAAAAACAACCAAGTATTTTTTTTTTCTGAAATAATCACGAAGTTAAATTCTTATGTGATTAAGAATCGGCAAAATTAAGTAATGTTAAGATTGCCTTAAAAGGAAGTAATTATCCACAATGATGCTTACACAATTATAAAAGAAAATGTCCTAAATCTTATGACAAGTCTTTATCCCATTCGTTAAACAATATGTTCCATCTTTAGCACTAAAAACAGAAAAAGTAAAATAAAGTACTGAAAACGAAAAATGACATAGAGAATTTATGTGATTCAGATGTCAATGAATCCTACGTCTAGGGAAAATATCTTTTTCTTTCTCTTTTGTTATAATACGAAAAAGCAATGGCAGAGAGTGCAATTTTTATTTTAGTGTTTCTAAAAAGAGTAAGGTTTAAAAAATCCACCTTTTTGTGTTCATAGTACACAGAAATTCACATGGATTACCAATGCCATTTTCTTCTCTTTTGCTTCCTGTTATCGGATTATTCCACGTGTCAATCATCGATCTTGCTTGTTTACTGTACACGGATTGGCAACGTGGTCTTCGACGGGAAACTGTATTTTGAATTAGTGAACTTTGAATTTGGGCGAGAAGCATGAAATTGAAGTGGGAGATCCCAGTTTTGAATAGATCATGACATGTTGGTTTCATGAAGCAACAAGTCAATAGATTGCGCACATAGCCTCCATTTTAGGAAAGCTACATAGTTAAATAATTATAGGAATTTGCTATTACGAATGGGCCATAGAGAACTTTGCCTCTGTGATTATGTTGGATGACAATATTATACATCATCTGAACTACATCGACATTCTCGAAGCTATTTTGCACAGTTTATCAAAAATAGAAACAAAGCAAAGTGGCAGGGGTTGTTGAGGATGGGCTATATAGCTCAGTAAATAAGACTACTCCGTCATTTTGGAAGGGAGACCATATCCCCTGAACTCATTTTGAGCTGTAATTGCCAATAGACAACAACGTCACTGCCCTTGCATTTGGGTTGTTTTTTGGGATTTTGGGCATGGAATCATAGCTACTTGGCCAGCTTTTAGGGATTGTACATTGGCTTATGGTTGCGGAGCACCCATAACCTCATCCTTTGAGTCTTTGTATCTTTGGGTAGTAACTTCTTTGAAATTTTAGCATTGTTCGGTCACTTCAATGTCAATAGCACATCCTTATTGCTTTTAATGTTAATATAAGATTGTGCCACAACCCTTCCACTTTTAATGTTAGTTCAGGATTGTGGCACATCTCTATCGCATATAGTTTCTTTAAGGATTGTGCCACACTTATATATCATTTGTGTTGCTTTTGGAGCTGCAACAAAATCTCTTAATCTTGCTGTTACTTGAGGATTATGGCGTAGTTCCATTTTATTAAGGTTTACCTTTTGGAACCAGAACATAACTTTCATGTTTTGTAATTGAAGGTTATGCAGCGGTTCTACTTATTGAGGTAATTATTAGGATTGCAAATCAGTCCTTATATTTTATGGTTGTATCAGGTTATCATCATAGTATTACAGTACTGAAGCGATGCTCAATGGGAAGGCGTGGTCTTTATGTTTTGCGACTGTTTTAGATTTTAGTGCAGTACAATCTGGAATTTTGTTCTCGCTTCCTTTGCGTAGTCCAACTTCTATTGTCAAAGAAGTTTTTTGACTTTATACATGCATCAATTTTCTTCTGATAGCATTTAGAAAATATTGGTGTAACACTTACCCCAAGTCTATAGAAATTATAAATTAGTGTGAACTAGCACCTACATCCATATTCTTTCATACTCCTTCACTTCTATTTTTTCTCTTTCTTCAAAAAGGAAAAAGTATTTATTGTCATTTCACATTTAATGTCCGAGTACACGTGTTATTCCCTCATTGGTTGGTCTTTTGAAAAAGCTGTAACTTTAATCTTTTTGATTCCTAAGAAAATCTATTTGGATCCTCGTGTTAATCTTCATTATCATTAATCAGTTGACCATTTTGAGTTCTTTCATTATTGCAATTGTATGATTGAAATTCAAATCGGGGCAAGTCTTCTTTATTTCTTTACATGCTCGTAAGAGTTATTTCTTTTTCGATAAAAAATAAGAACATTCTTTATTTTGTAATATCTTTTTTCTATATCTTAGCGGTAGCCGATAATCAACCTGGTATTTTCGATATGAAAACTATCCCACCTCCCTTTTATCCTTTCCATCTAGAATAACCGATTAGGGAAAATAGAGGAGATTCTGGAACATTTTGGGTTTGAGGGTTACATGGGTAGCTTACCAAATTTTCACGAACGCATCCATATGCCCATAAATGATTATATTTCCATTACTTCCAGCATATTCGATGTGGACTTTATCTTCCTTCTAACCAAATTCTTCGCGAATGGCTAACTACCATTGGTATTGCTCCCATTCAACTTGTTATCATTTCTTATTACCTTTTGATTGCCACTTTTATTCCTTACGTAGAGAAGTTCTCTCCTCCTTCTCACAAGGAATTTTAATTCTTATTTGTTATTCATAAGAGTTCTTCTGCGGACGATTTTGTGTTTCAGTACGCTCAACCAAAAAAGTCAATTCTTACGTCTATCCCCTGTAAGACCCAGAAATGGAGTGATCAATATTTTTTTCACTTCGAATTTAAATAAGTTTCCTTCTTCCTTCTAGCCACATCGCGCCCTATTCTTTTATCAAGCCACTAGTTCATGTGTACCTCGTAGGAAGGACATCCTGGGTTTAGGTGAAGACAGGAGGAAAACAAATTATCTTTTATTGACCCGTTATTGCACAAATATGATTTTCTGCGAACTAGCCACAACTTCTCTCGCTTCATTTTTAGATTCTCCCCGGTTATGGAAGAATCTATGAGTATAATTTAATAAGACAGACAACAAAATTTTACTTCATGTTATTTCATGAAGACAATTGCTGATCCTAACTCCTTTTTCCACAAGTAAAATGGCTGATAATCTTTCTAATGCGTTCCTCGATGATTCCCCATCAAACAGATTAGAGATATGTTAATAAAAAGACGAGACAAAATAGGAGAAAGAAAAACGCTGATGCCTCTAACCAACCTCTCAAAAAACCACATGTACCTTCTCCTCATTCTCTTCCTTTCTTAGAAGTACTGCCCATCTCACCTCTTCAATCCTTCCAAGACCCTCGCATTTGCTTTTTTGCCTTTACCAGAAGGTACTATCACTGATCTTGTTGAGAGGTTATGGCGTATCACTATTGATGCTTATCCTACATTGCCTCTACCCCACAATCTTATCCCATTACTTTTTCATTTCATGCACTCTCTTCCCCCGAGCTTGCTACTGAGCTTGAAAGGTCTTTGATCTACGTATGTACCTTCTTCTCCTTCTTTACTTAATGGTGATTTTCTTTACCGATTCTCATCTTACCTATCTTTACTTTGTAACAGGTAAGTGCTTTGGCAACCGAGGCTTGGAAGAGGGAAGAAGATGCCCAGGTCTTACTCACTGCCCGTTCTGCTAAGCTTGAGGCAAACCTTGTTGTAGTAGCTTTCGAGAAAACCATACTAGAGAAAGAGCTTAGGGATCAACATGAGAAAGCAGAAAAGGTAGAAGAGGTGGCAAAGGAAGTGGAGGAGACCTTGGCATTGAAGGGTAAGGAACTGGGAGAGAAAGATAAGACGTTGGAGGAGAAGGAGAAGGCATTGAAGGAGTTTAAGGACAAGCTTGAGCGGATCATTTTCTGAATGCTTTACAAGTTGATGTCGTGGTTAAGCGTCAATTTTTTGCCGACCGCTTAGATGAAACCACCGCCGAGGTTGACCTCGGCTTCTTGGGAGACTCCTTAAAAATCAAAGATGCCCTTACTATTATAGGGTTGAGTGGGTAAGGAGTTGGCTGTGGAGAATGCTTCCCCTTCTACCTCCCAAGACACCTCTTTATAGTAGGATGATGAGAATGCACTACCTAAGGGGGCTGAGGCCACCTCTACTTCTCAAGTCCATGCAATTACTTGAACATTTGAAAATGATTTCACTACTTCTTTTGCTTTTCAAAACCCCTCATTAATATGTGATAAAATGAATTTGTTTCTCATATTTTTTTATGATCAATTTCATTAATTGTCCTATTGTCTTATTGCTGCACTACGAGTGATCATGTTATTTTTATTCCATTGTCTTTTATAATCTTCTAAGAATGTAATTTTTACTAAACTCCTAAAGTAAAGCATGGAAAAACTCCAAATTCAAACCACTAATCGTCCTAGTCTTAGTACGATGACAATTTGCAAGCGCAAAAAGGAATTAATGAGGAATTTACTCAACTTAAAGAATATACCTAGGGGTTGCTTCTAAAATTAACAAAATAATTAAGGAAAAGGAGGCACCTAGTGATTTCATATTGCGTCGTCGGCGTTATACCTTGGAGAGCGGTTCCTTCCCCCAACAGTCCCTATTTAGAGTAGTTTAGAATTAGGCTTGGTAGTTTAAATAAGGTGTGTGTTGTATATTTTATTTTTTTGTATGTGAATTTATTGCACTTTTCATATAAAATTGGTCTTATGTGATGTGTTTCTCTAAACTTAACTTTATGTAATTTGATTCCTTTCGAAAGAAATTATAATTACTATTAATTTGGTCGACTTCCTACTTCCCCATGGGCACCCCTTCGAGTCTACCAAAGTCTTTGTTTCCAATGAACCTTCGCTCCCCACTATTTATGACCCAAATGATTTAGAGGGGGGCAGCTGAATTTGAGATTGCAGCTTTGACTGTTGTTGCGACCTTAGAAGAAGAGAATCTCCAACTAGTGTTTACCAATGAAAGATGTGAAACCGATTTGAAAGATGCTCTTTTTAACTTCAAAGAAGCATAGGATGTGCAGAAACATCAACATCAATATAACATCAAACTACGCACCAAGCTAGATGTTGTAAACTCAAAGGTGACCAAACTACAACATACACTAAAGAAAAGTGAAGCACTTTGCGGGATTATCTATAAATATGAGATTAAGGGATTGAAAAAGACGATAAAAACACGTATGTTCAGGCTACCATCAACATAAGGAGATGGAGGGTACCGAAGGAGGAGAGGCGGTAAAGGGACTTAGCTTGGGTGATGCTCCTACTCTTCTTATATGCATGGATGCCTCATTAGCGGATGAGTGGAGGAGGAAATTGGAATTACACTATCAAGATAAACTTAAAGAGCTGCAAGACCATTATAAGCAACAATTAGAGCGACTAAGGTCGAAGGTGCTCTCTTATACATTGAGGAAGGGTGGAAAGCGGACGTTCTCAAGTATTTAGGTGGTTTTTCAAGAGATTCAAAAAAGACAAGGGCTGAATTAATAAGCTCTTTAAAACAGACAAGAGAGGTCGCCATTTTAAAATTTACGAGCTCGAAGATTGTCTGCGATAAGCTCAGGCTGCTTCTATTGTCGTAGCATTATTTGCTGACATGCCAAGGCAGGGTTGACTTGCTAATCTTAAGGAGAATCTTAGAAAGGAGAATGTCAGATGTAAGATGAGTTAGATTTCTTTGCAACGGGCTATAGATGTTTTTAATTATTATTACCCTACGCTTGATCTTACAATAAAGAAGGATTCGTGGTGGCCATAGAGGATCCGATGGACCCATGGATAGGTGCTAATTACGACCCTAAAAGATTTTTCATATCAGGATGGACAGTCCTTTGGCAAGCATCCCTTACGCTCGACACTTTATAATTGTAGTAGTATTTTTGGGTTAGTATTAGTTAGAGCAATTTTTTATAGGACTGTCTTGTAGATAATATTCCTTTTTTATTGTACAAATGTTAATAAAGATATTGTGTAAATTAAATTTTCTTGTAAAAGAGTATAAATACCTTGTGAGCTTTAGCTTGTTTGCACTTTTACACTTTTAGATTTACTTAATTTCTGCATCCATCTTTTTTCATTCGCTTGGCATGGTCTGCTCCACTATTTAGGGGCAGACTATTTTTGATTGTGAAGCCATGTTGCATTTTATAACCTTTGATTCATGGCATGGTTTTTTGTACTCGTTCAGGCCATCTAATATCCATACATCCAGTGTAAATGTTTGGCTGAAAAACCAAGTTGTGTAAATTACAACTCAGTGTTGTTAGCTACATTAGTATAATTAACACAGAAAGATTTTTATACTGGTCCAGGCCACTCAATATCCTTACATTCAGTCCATTGTACTTTTTTATATTAATTACAATGTTTGTTATACATATAACATTGCTAATACAAAATAAGGCCTGAAATGCTCGGAATTCCATGTTTTGAGAATAGATTTCCATCGGGCCTTGAGAGTCGATATACCCCATTAGCTAAGACTTCTGCTACAAAAGGAGGATCTTCCTAATTCAACCTAGAGCTCCATCATTAGGGTCCTTGGTGTTAGCTACTTCTCTTCGCTGCATCAAGTATTCCTTGCGAAATTTTCTCTCTTTGAGCCTAGCATTGTAATTTTTTCATCCTTTGTTGGTACGCGGCGGATCGTACTGTCGCCTCATCTCTTCTCTCCTGAATGAGATCGAGGGTGGCTTCTTTTAACTCTTTATTATGTTCTGCCATATACGATATTCTTTTATTTGATGGAATTTTTGTTTCGATTGGAAGCGTTACTTCATAGTCGTATGTTAAGGAGAAATGAATGTGGCCAATTGGAGACCTAGATGAGGTTCTATAAGCTCATAGTACTAAAATAACTCTTCTGTCCATTTTCCCTTATCCTTTTGCTATTTTTTCTTGAGCAACTTCTTGATGGTTTTGTTTGCTGCTTCGAACTACCCGTACACCTATGGGTGTGTGATGGAGGAGAAACTTTTTATTGTTCCATTACTTTCACAAAGCTCTGCAAACTCCTTACTTTCAAATTGAGTTACTTTACCGAAAGTTGCTTTATAGGGGATTCCAAACCTAGTAATTATGTTTCTCATGACAAAAGCGACTATCTTTTTTGCGATGGTTGTTTCTAAGACTTCTACTTCCACCCATTTGGTGAAGTAGTCTATTGCCACCACGGTGCACTTTGCTCCTCCTCTTGACATGGGAAGTGAACCTATCAAATCTATGCTCCACATTTTGAATGACCATGGGCTAGCCAATGAGATTAGCACATGGGAAGGTGTCCTTGGGTTAATGGAAAACCATTGATATCTATCACATTTTTTTACATATTTTTATGCATCGTGGAGTGCGATGGGCCAATAGTAACAATGTCTCAGTAACTTCATTCTCCTCCACAGTGATCACTGCACTGTTCTTCATGTACTTCGCCCAAGATTTGTATCTCTTCTTCTTTGGAAACACATCTAAGATAAGGGGTAGAGTACCCTTTTATGGCATTCCATCAAGGAAGGAAAAATACAAAGCTTGATATCTTATTTTATGAGCTTTATTCTTGTTTGGAGGTAGGTCTCAGCTTATCAAGAATTGTTTAATAGGGATTATTCATGAGTCTTCCTCTACTCGCCGAGGGATAGGCATGATTGGGGACTACTTGATTATTTGTCATTTCTTGATTTTGAGCCTCTCTGATCATAGCTCGTTATGCTCTGGTTAAGACAAGTATTTGATTGGCCTTAGTGATGCTTGGTTCAGCTTGATGCCCTATTGAAATAGCTTTCATTTCATGCGCTACTGTAGCATTATTAACTTTGGCTAATGAGTCCGTAGAAGAATTTTTCTCATGTGGAATTTTCTCTATGTCAAATTGATTGAACCGCTCTAGTAACTTTTTGGACTATTCAAGATAGAGTTAGCTCTTTGGCTTGGTAATTGCACTACACTTGGTTCATAACTAATTGGGAATCACTATGAATTTGAATATGGGATACTTTCATTACCCAAGCTATCCATATGTTTGCAAGGAGATCTTTGTATTCTGCAACAATATTGGTAACTTTGGACCCAAGCTGCACTGCCCTATATTATTTCTACACATCTACGGTGATCAGTACATATCTGATTCCAAACCCCTTTTCATTTGATGTTCATCCATGATTAACTGCCAAAATTGTGGAGTGGGGTCTCTTACTTAGATTGTGGCTCATCATGTAGTGTGCATTCCATAGTGAAATCTGCTAGCACTTATCCTTGAGGCAGTAGAAGATATCATACTGGCTATGCTCCATTGCCCAATTTAGTAAGCGGCCGGATGTTTTTGGCTTTTGTAGTACCTGCTTCAGCGGTTCGTCCGTGAGGACTTTGATGGAATATGCTTGAAAAAAGAGCTGTAGTTTTCTTGCTCTGAGAAACAGGTTGTAGGTTAGCTTTTTGATGACTGAATAATTGAGCTCTGCTCCGGATAGGTGTATGCTTGTGAAGTATATGGGACTCTAGCTTCCTACATCTTCCCAAACCATTGTAGCACTAATAGCTTTATCAGGTATGGGTAAATACATGTATATGTCCTCACCTGTTACCAGTTTTGATAAGATAGGAGTACTGATCAGATGTTCTTTTGAATTTTAGAACGCGATTTACACTCCTCAGTCCATTCAAAAGTTCCGTCCCTTTTTCACTTGGTTAAAAACGTTATACATTTGTTGGTTACTTTGGATTTAATCAGCTCAGAGTGGCTACCCTACTATTTAAGCTTATGACATATTTCGGTTTATCTGGACCCCTAAATTTCTTATGGAATCAATTTGTTTTGGGTTTTCTTCAATGCCATAGGCACTTACTATGTACCCAAGAAACTTCCCTGATTGAATGGCGAAAGTACACTTTAAGGGATTCAACTTCATGTTATATTGTTTAAGGACTGTTATTCACATCGAAAATGAATCAACACCCAAAAACCTACGGAAATACTGAGAACCAGCAAGAAATATCAAATAAGAAAGGAGAACACCAGAATTTACATAGTGGTTCGGGAATCACTGGCCTATATCCACTTTATATTCTTGTTATTGATTGTTTTCTCTTCGAATTACAATGAATTCAATTAGATCTGATAATAATCTAGCAGATCTTGGATTCAAGAGTGTTTGGAGTGCTTGGTGAAGAAGAAGAAGATAAAAGAGAAATCGTGTGAAAATTCCAAAAATTAGAAGTAGTATAAATGCCTACCAAATTGCAGTAGCTTGATATTTATAGGAAAATAGTCTAGCAGAACTGTGGTACATGACATATTAAGTCCAAATCCAAGTCCAAGTGTTCAGTAGTAGGCTTCAAGGCCCGAACATCAGTAATAACCTCTCGGCATCGAGTGGTTCCTCTTGGTACCGACTATTTTTTATGCGGGAAATCTTTCCTCCTTATACTCTGCCTTCTACCTCCAATTCATTGCATTTAAAAAAATTCCTTTGAGATCTACCTGTTTCAGAGAGGTTATGGTAGTATCTGTTCCTGGCCGCTTTTAGTTAGAGAATCCTTAGAGTTGCTCCTCTATTTGTTGAGTAAAGCACTACATGGCAATCATATGATGTTGTGCTTCAAGTACAAGTGATTTGGGAGGTACAAAGTGGAATAAAAACCTCTCGGTACCGGGTGGTCCACTTTGCTCAATTTCCCATGAAACTTTTTGCTCATCGTTTTATCCTTCCAAACATGTTTTCAAGTTTGTGAACCGTTTTGCCTTCATTTTGGTCTCCTAATTCTAGTTTAAATCTACTTGGTTAAAAATCCAATAATACTTTCCTCCAAGGTACACCTTAAGAATGTAAGATGTGCTTTGCTCAATAACAATTTTTTCCAGCAGTCGACTGTAATATCCCCCATTTTGAGGCCCGAAAAAAGTGCTACGGATGTTGCAGTCATCCATAGTTATTAATTTCCAATGAAAAAATGCGGCTATGTTAATCATTTTGATAATACTAGAAAAACTTGAATATGGGAAATTCAACACAGTTTTAAAATAATTTTTCTCATTTCATTTCACAATAAGTTTTCAATTTCATTACATAATCCTAATTCTCAAACCACGTTCAGTGAAAATATAATTATTACAACATATTTCAAAAGTGACATATGAAGATGCCCCCATGGATGACCAGAGTCTAATATCTAGCATTTAATATAACTTGCCATTACGGCACAAAAGCATAATCAAAACACTGATGAAAATAAATATATAGCTCCTACTAGCTAGATTGTCTCCCGCACGTATTCGGAAGCTTATTTGTCTAAAGAGAACCAAAAAAATCCCTTACTTCGATCTATTCAAACGAGTGCCCGAGAGTTTAAAGGGAAAGACAAAAACTTCAGGTCGGACAAAATGTCTGGTGTGAATAATGACCTACCATCTCGGACTAACTAGATATCTAGTGAGTCCATGTAGCTGAGCAAAACGGGTTTTTCCCTCACTAGTGTCCTAACCATAATTATAATAACCATATACTATGCACCTGCATCCACAATGGCCAAAACATAACAAAATATGATGATATTCAAAACTACAATATGCCCTGGACTTCCCATCCCAATTTATCTGATCATCTGTCTCATATTACAATTTTTAAGGTTACTATTAACCTATTAGTTTTTATGGGCTGACTAATAACTTGTTCCAATTTTACGGACTATTTGTCTGATTTCATAGTTTTTATGGGATTACTAAGAACTTATTGGGTTTATTCAATGATAGTTTTCATGGAATTACTACGAACATATTGGATTATCCAATAACTTTATCCAATCATAGTTTTCATAGGATTACTATGATCCTATTGTATTCTCTAATAACTTTATCCAATCATAGTTTTCATGGGATCGCTGTGAACCTATTGGATTCTCCAATAACTTCTCTCAAATCATAGTTTTCATACGCTAACTGTGAACCTATTGATCTCTATCAATAACATATCCCGAACCTAGTTTTCGTGGGATCACCAAGATCCTATTGGCCCCTGCCAATATCATATCTCATAACATAGTTTTCTTGGGCTAACTAAGAACCTTTACAACTCAATAATCTTTTAATCGGTTTTGTGCATCATATATTCTAGTTTACCTGACCTCGTGGATGCAATTCTACTCGCATAAGAGTTAAGTAAGTTCATATTCACTACTGGGTCAACCTAGCTGGTTATCCTGCTCCTAACACCCCAAAATGAAGTTATGGGTCAACAATGAAGTGAATATGATAACAATAGCATTTATAATGACTGATCAAATGCACATAATAATATAAACATCCATAGTTTAATTCCTTGTAATCATTTTCTCAATGAAATATGGTTAATACCCTTAACCCTAAAATTAACAAGGAAATCATCTTTTCATATTCTTAAAATTTAATGACAATATATAAAACCTTTTTTATATTGTCATGTACATAATTGAAAATGATATAAGGTTTATTGCTTTCAAAACGTCTTAGTTTGATCAACGTCGGCATCATATCATGTTGATGTAGAAGCATAAGGCTTTCCCCTATTAAAACTTGAAGACTAAACATGTGGCATCATACGCCTCACCGAGGATAATGATGTCGAGCTTCATAAGCTGTCCGCCCTTCTATCCATTAACATTGGCATCATCGACTTCGGCGACATGATAATGTGGCAACTCGATAAGTGGGATGGCACAACAAGTGCGACACCATGAGAAGTGCGGCGACATGAACCATATCGACGCTATTGAATGTGGATAAGCACAATGACCCTTCTCCCCTTTGTTTTTAAGACATGTGGCAGATTATAATAATGCGGCATCATGAAGCATGTCGACGCTATACAATGCCCGACGACTCCACTTGCTACCGCCTTTTTGACCTCGACAAGCTTGAAACCACTTCGCACTATTGAAAAGTGCCCCGTGCTTTCCTCACGATGATGCCGAAGGGGTGATAAGAGCGACATCAACATAAAGAGAAGTGGCATCACTACAACTAATTTTTTTCCTAATAATGCATATCCTTTTCAACAAATCTCTTTTATATGTCAAAATATGGTTAGTTACTAAAAAATTTACAACTAAATTTTAGCTATGATGCCGCGCTTATCTTCCAAGGCCAAAAATATATGTTTAAAATGCTAGTTTACAAAATCAACTAATTAAACAATTAAACACTAATCTTTCTTATTTAATCCCTATCCCTTCAAATATATTTGAGAAAAATCTCAAAAATTCATATAAATTCCAAAACGGTGTTCTTTTCATCATATAAGATTTTCGGGCCGAAAGATCATTATTTAATGACTTAATTAAATTAAACCCAAATTAATATGTTTTCAAACCTTACAAATTTGTAAAGTATTATTTGGGCTTAAGAAAATTATGAAATAAAAACCCATTGCCAAATTCATCTTCTAAACATTATACGCAGAAATCATAGCATTTGGAGAAATATATCTTCAGTTTAAATCTTAGGACCGAGATAATCATGTTCGTAAATATTCTTATAACTTATCATTTATCAAATAGGGGAAAAACAAACATGGCATATCATCAAATCATCAATACATACTTGGCATCAAATGCAACTCGAATGTGGATAATCACAAAACAATAAACATGAGATGGTTTGAGCTACCATTCACCTAATTTGAATAATGGTTTGAAATTTTATTGTTGCTTAATCTTCCTAACTTTCCTTCTTGAATCTCTACTTGATTTTCGTGATTTTGATGGCAGTTAATGGCCACTTGTGCTTGAGCTTTTTGATAGTTTTGATTTTATGAAAAAGTGAATGGAAAGGAATAAGAATTTAGGGGTTATGAAGTCTTATCTATTCCTATATTACACTTTCCCTATTCAAATATATGCTTAAGTTATAAAACAAGGTTATAGATTTATTTGGTTAAGGTACAACCTTACTTATTTTCAAATCTCAGTTCCCTTATCACTCTAATCATCACATTATTCTATATCTAATTAAATCTCCTGAATAATGTTATTTAAAATTAGGGGTGTTACAGGCTCCCATCCTTAAAGAATTTCGACCTCGAAATTCAGTAAAGACTAAATACTAAGCATTAACCATGCAAACATCTGTAACATTACCTAATAACAATACTAGTCTATCTGACTAGCAAACAATACACACACACACACATCAAATATAGAACATACCCTCATAACAAACCAGGATAAGTATCCCTAATCCTGTCCTCTGTCTCCTAAGTATAATCTTTCTCGTTGTCACTTCATTGAACTTTCACCAATTTGATTGTCTTGTTCCTTAACCTCTTCTCATCTCTCATTACAACTCGAACGGTTGCCTAATGAAAATCAGATCTGGTTCTACTACTAAAACTTCCAATGCAATCAGAGTGATAGTAGTCTTTGGATCGTGCACATACTTCCTAAGATGAGAGACATGAAACACATTATGAACACCTGCCAAACTGCTCGATATGCAAGCTTTCCGATCCTCTCTATAATTGGGAACGGTCCAACATATCTCGGTGCTAACTTTTCTGCCTTACCGAATCTCACTACACCTTTCATTGGTGATACCTTAGTGAAGACTCTGTCTCCAACTGAGAACTCCAGATCTTTATGCCTTCTGTCCATGTAACTTTTCTACATAGATCGAGCTTCTTTCATCCTGCCTCGAATTAACTCAATCTTCTTTGTTGCTTCTCTCACTAGATCTGGACCTAAGACTAACCTATGTCTAATTTCCAACCAACATGTTGGTGACTTGCACGACCTTCTATACAAAACTTCATAAGGCGCCATTCCTATACTAGTCTAATAACTATTATTATAGGAAAACTCAACCAATTATAGGTGGTCTTCTCATGATCCACCAAACTCTAATACGCAAGCTCTCAAGAAATCCTCGAGTACCTTATTGACTCTCTTTATCTGTCCATCTATCCGAAGGTGATAAGCGGTACTCACCTTAAGCTTGGTACCTAACACTTTCTGTAAACTCTTCCAGAAGTCACTAGTAAATAATGTATCTCTGTACTACTAGGAATTCCATGCAATTCGACTATGTTCTTCATAATAACTTAGCTAAAACAGGTGCCATCCTGATTGACTTAACGAAAATTCAAATCTATCCACTATGACCCATATGCTCTTATTTTCTCGATTCGACCTTGGCATCCCATCAATAAGCCCATGGATATCGAATCCCATTTCCAATCTGGTATATCTAAAGACTGAAGCAACACACTCGGCTTCTGATGTTCGGCTTTTACTTGCTGGAAATTCGAACATTGCTTTACGTATAAGCCAACACCCCTCTTCATACCTTCCTAAAAGAAACTTCTCTTTATATCTTGATACATCTTGGTACCTCCAAGATGAATCATAAACCTCGATCGATGACATTCCCTGAGAACTTCTTTCCTTAGGTCACCATCATTCAAAACACACAATCGTCTTTTCTTTCTCAACCATCCCCTCTGGTCGAGACTAAAATCTCTCAAATCATCAATCTTAGTTCCAATCTCAAGTTTTTTAATCTTCTCGACCAACAATGGATCATCTCTCTGTTTAGAAGCAATTATTTTGATCAAAACTAGTCGAACTTCCACACAGGATATTTTGGCAGTACACTGACTAGAACTAGTAGTCGATCTTAACTGCAACACTACGCATAGTCTAGGCCTGTAAACGGATGCAATCAGATACGGGTAGTGCTATATCCGTATCCGTATCCGAAAATGAAAATCCGTATCCGAATCCGTATCTGATATCCGCGAATACCCGTTGAATATTATCTGTATCCGTATCCGCGAATATTTTCGGATATCCAAAAATATCCATATCCGGCTTAGCGAATACAGATATTTTTGGATATCCGAAAATATCTGTATCCGAACCTCAAAATGTATCCGAAAATATCCGAAAATTAATCAATATAATGCATATTTCATTTTTTGGACTGAAAAAAAAATGAAAAAACCTTGTAATACATAAATTACATCAAATTAACAATAGCTAATCCAATCACACAAAATCCATACAATAATATTGCATATATAAATATAATCCATACGAAAAATCCATAGGCTAATTCAATCACAGCAAATCATAAAAGCAAAAATGCATCATACATCTTCTTAATTGTAACAAATACCAAAAAATAAAAATCATCTTCATAACATACATATAGCCTAATATATTGCATTCTTTTTCCATGAAGTGGTTAATGCTCCAAAACCAAAAGATTACCCTGCAAAATACCATGGGTTGTATTTTTGTAAAATGAAGTATATTTATATTAAATTTATGGATATAAAATAACATATTAATATATATATATTTAATTTCAAACCGAACGGATATTTATCGGATACGGATACAGCCATATCTGTATCCGTATCCGAAATATGTTTCAGATATCGGATATCCGCATCCGCTTTTCGGATATCGGATATTTGTCATGTTTTCGGATACGGATGCGGACGGATTTCGGATATTTCGGGTACTCATTGACAGGCCTAGCGTAGTCAATGCCTCAAGATCCTTCTATTCCGCCAACATATCTAACACCACATTCTGATGTTTTTTGCTAAGAACATTGGCTACCTAATTTCGTTTTCTGGGTGTATACTCTATACCGAAATCAAAAGCTGATAAAAACTCCAGCTACCTCTACTGTCTCATATTCAACTCATTCTGAGAGAATAAATACCTTAAAGACTTATGATCCATGTACAACTATAATCTTTCTTCCAAAAGATAATGTCTTCACGCTTTCAATGCGAAAATCGTCGCTGCCAACTCTCTAAATCATGGGTTAGATATCTTACTTCATGCAGTTTGAGCTGTCGAGAAGCGTATGCAATTACCTTACCCTTCTGCATCAACGCAGCTCATCATCCAGTCCCACATGCATCTTTATACACTATTAACCCTTGATTACCATCTGGCACAGCTAACACGAGTGCATTGGTTAATAAATGCTTTAACTTAAGAAATGCTTCCTCGCTTTTATCGGACCAAACAAACTTAATGTCCTTTCTAGTTAGCTTAGTCAGAGGTGCTGCTATCCGTGAAAAATCCCTGATAAATCTCCAGTAATATCTAGCCAATCCAAGAAAACTTCTTATCTTGGTCACTATCTCGGATCTCTTCCAACTATTAACTACTTCAATCTTAGCTGGATCAATTGATAACCCTTGAGACTACATGGCCAAGAAACTTTACTTCTTTCTTCTAGAAATGACACTTCGAAAACTTTTCTTTCAGTTGATGCTGTCTTAGTATCTCTAACACTATTCTAAGATGAATTTCCTACTCTCTTTCATCCTTAGAATATATCAAAATGTGATCTATGAACACCAATACGAACCTGTCCAAGTGTCCTCGGAAAATCCGATTCATCAGATTTACGAAGAAAGCTGGTGCATTCGTTGGCTCGAATGGCATTACTAACCACTCGTATGAACCATATCTCATTCAAAACGCCGCCAATTGAATACTATCTTCCCCACTCTTAGCTGATGGAACCCTATAGCCAAATCCAATTGGGAAAACACTATAGTTCCACTCATTGGATCGAATAAATCATCGATTCTAGGCAAAGGATACATATTCTTGATCATCTTCTCATTCAGCTTACGGTAGTCAATACACAACCTTAACGACCCATCTAATTTCTTCATGAACATCGTGCTCGCTCCCTAAGGTGAGCTTCTTGGTTTGATAAAGTTCTTTCCTTCTAAATCCACTAGCAGCACCTTTAACTCATTCATCTCGGTAGGTATCATCCTGCTAGGTGGTATGCTTATGCGTTCTGCTTCTAGCACAAGATATATTTGAAACTTGATAGCTCATTTCGGTAGTAGTCCTATGACTAGCTTAAAAACATCTGCAAATTCTCCTGCTACCAAAACCCGATTCGACTCTTCTTCTACTTCCATAGCATTTAGTAAAGCACAAATTCCCGGACTTGAATTCTGGACTGAGTATGCTATTCGGTCATTACTACTAGGATGTCTCAATGGTATTTCCCTATCCTAGCAAAATATCCTAGCATCGTATCTATCTAACCAATCCATACCCAATATAATCCCCAAGCCTATGAAATCAAAGACATACAAACTGCATGCAAACTTATGACCTGACAAATCAAGTTCTAACTGGTCACATCTCATTCTCAGAGTTGCATACCCTCCTACCAGATTCGCAACCCTTAAGGAAGTAACAAGGTATGATGGTTCTAAGCAGAACTTATCTACCACACTGAGATATAAATGAATGTGATGCACCGGTATCAAATAATCTCCTAGCTGGTATACTATGGATCAAAGGCATATCTTTTATTACAGACTTTTCCTTCTCAGATGTTGTTGGTCTAGAGGATACTAGTTTCAAAGTAAAAACTTTTCCCTTGTCCGCTCTGACTGGTTCTGGACACTAATTCTTGCAGTGCCCATCCGGTCACAATTGAAGCATTTCACTCATTTCTTATTACCAACTTTCTTCCCTTTGCCAGACCGGCACTCATGAGCAAAATGCCCCTTCTCATCACACTCGTGGCAAACTAGATCAGCCTTCCCTTTCTTGGCAGCTCCTCCCTTTTGAGGATCCTGAGTTTCACCCTGCTTCTCTTTTGCAAAAGTAGAAAGTATCTCTTCATTTCGGATTGCCATCTCCACTACAAAATTTCTTGGGTCACAGGGATGTGGCATGGTCGTTCTAGCAATCTCTGGCTTCAGTCCCTGAATAAACTTTTCATTCCTCTTAATGACGGTGTCAATGGTAGCGTATTTGTATCTGGGCAGCTCATCAAACTTAGTGGCACGCTCAATCACCGACATTTCTCCTTGCTCCAAGTCCATAAACTTTCTTAGCATAACCGACTTGGCAACTTCAGAAAAGAATCTTTCTTCGAACCTCCTTCGAAATTCTGCCCAAGTTAACTCTTCCTCTGACACACTCATAGTAACTCCATTCCACCAGAACAATGATGCACCTTGCAATTGCCTCGAAGCCAATCTTCTCTTCTGCTCATCGTCCAAACCAAGATCAGCAAAAATTATCTCACAATGTAAAAGCCAATTTTCCACTTTTATAGCATCCTCTGTTCCAAGAAAAGGATTTCCTACAAGACTAGTATAGTCCTTGCTCATCTTGGCATAATTATTGCCAACTGGCACCACGGGATTTGCTTTTTCAGCATTTACAGCATTTCCTCCAACCACTCTTGCACCTACATTGTCATTTGCGTTTTGATTAGTATTTGCCTGCCGACCCTGATTTTTCCTGGTATTGGGTCGAGCATTCCCATTATTTGTGGTGCTTCATCCACCTAGATTCACTCTTCCGTTTCCTGCTTCTATACCTTTATTTCTCGTAAATATGCATATGAGCCTTAATAAGATATAGAAGAACGGTCTAAGAGAGAGGGAATACATACTCATGTATAACAAAATACAAGTACATTATTATAGCGTTATCCCAAACCCCAATCTTATTCTCTGATTCATTGGTTTTGTTTTCAAAATCTTTTAGGTTTAATTCTTTTTAATTTTACATAAACCTATGCTCTAATAAACTGTAACATTTCATATTATGAGGCACGAAACTAAGTGTTAGAGATGCTACAATCATCCATAGTTATTAATTTCTGGTGACAAAATACGGCTATGTTAATCATTTTGATAATGCCAAAAACACATGAATATGAAAAATTCAACACGGTTTTAAAATAAATTTTCTCATTTCATTTCATAATAAGTTTTCAATTTCATTACAGAATCCCAGTTCACATACCACATTCAGAGAAAATATAATTATTATAACATATTCCAAGGGCGACATATGAAGATGCCTCCTTGGATGATTAGAGTCTAATATCTGGCATTTAATACAACTTGCCATACAACATAAAAGTGAAATCAAAACACAGTGGAAAATAGTTATATAGCTCATGCTAGCTAGATTGTCTCCTTACATGTCTTCGGAAGCTTATTCATCTAAAGAGAACCTGAAAAGCTCTTGCTCTCGATTTGCTCATTTGAGCACCCGTAATTGTAAGAGGAAAGACAAAACTTTCAGGTCAGGCAAAAAGGCTGGTGTGAATAATAAAAACTATCTCGGACCAACTATATATCTAGTGAGACCATGATGTTGAGCGAAATGGGTTTTCCCCTCACTAGTATCCTAACCATAATTATAGTAACCATATACTATGCACCTGCATCCACGATGGTTAACATAACATAATAAGATGATATTCAAAATTTCAATATGCTTTGGATTTCTCATCCCAATTTTTTTGACTATCTTTCTCAGTTTATAGTTTCTAAGGTTACTATTAACCTAGTAGTTTTTATGGGCTGACTAATAATATGTTCCAATCTTATGGACTATCTGTCCGATTTCATAGTTTTCATGGAATCACTAAGAACCTATTGGTTTATAAAAATAACTTTATCCAATCATAGTTTTCATGGGATTATTATGAACCTACTAGATTCTCTAATAACTTTATCCAATCATAGTTTTCATTGGCTAACTATGAACCTATTGATCTTTATCAATAAAATATTCTGAACATAGTTTTTATGGGATCACTAAGAACCTATTGGCCCCTGCCAATATCATATCTCATAACATAGTTTTCATGAGCTAACTAAGAACCTGTCTAACTCCTTTTAATCAGTTATAGACATCCTATATTCTAGTCTACTTGACCTCTTGAATGCAATTCTACTCACATAGGAGTTAAGTGAGTTTGTATTCATTATTGGATCAACCTAGCTGGTTATCCTGCAAATCCATGGACATAGCATACCACCATAGCTAAGGACTCAAGTTCTTGTTTAAGTGTTAGTCATAAATAATAATTGGTTTGCTTTCATCTGGAGTTATCATATCATATATCAAAATCGTCCCTTATTTATCCGTGACTTATCTATTTTAGTATGATTACAAGGTGCTTAAATCCTAAGCTCAAGTCAACATCCATTCTAGGGTTTGATCTACCCAGATCGTCTAATATCCGTTCTAAAATTCGATCTCTCTTGGTCTCTTAACCTTCAATCTAGGGTTTGATCTCTTTAGAATGTATAACATCCAATCTAGGGTTTGATTTCTCCATATCATTTATCATCTAGTCTAGGGTTCATTCTCCCTGGATCCTTACTGAGACCAATCCACTTGCTCTCAAGTAAGGAGACTCAACGTCCAAGCAAGTCCATCCGCTCGCTCTATGGTGATAGAACTTACTTCTGATCTCTCCAAATCCTTGCTAAGCCCAATCTGCTCGCTCTTCGGCAAGGGGGCCCAACGTCTAATCAAGTACATCCATTTACTCTCCGATAATAAGAATTACTTTTCTTTACATGTTCATCCACTTACTCTTCAGTAAGGGAACCTACACCTTGTATTTATTGCCCTTTCTTTCAGGATGGGGCTACCACGATCAATGTCAGTCGTCACGTTCAACTGGTTTTCAAAAGTCAAATATTCAAATCAAAGCAATTAAGCGAACATCCTAATTATTCATTTCAGACATCCAATTCATAGCATGCCTAGAGATTGATCAAAGCTTCATATATGTGTGGTAGTATGAGGTTATTATTGTCTTAACTATTCAAAATAGAAAGCAAAGCATGGAAAACGAACCCGACTCTCGTCTATCCCATTCATGGAATCACCAATCTCGAACCAAATCCCTAGTCGTGTCTTGATACATGTGCCGTAGATGGTGGCTGCTCCAGCTACACCATTGTAGTTTGGTTCCTTACTTATTGTTGTAGTTGGTTACTCTAAACCAGCTCTTCAACCAGATCACGAAGGTGTCGACGCTTATTTATTTCATGTCCATCTAGCTCATCGAACATGCCAAACTTCCCAAGCCTTCACTCCCTACCTGTGGGTTCTCTCTTAGCTGGCCTTTGATATGGGATTTACCCCCTAGTATCTAGGTATTTCCTCTCCATGGTCTTGGTTAGATCAACGTAAGAAGAGAACTTCGATTCCCTCCTTTTCCGCTTTGGTCCTCTGGAGTTATCGTTAGCACTCCGTTTTCATCCATCTCCACCTTCATATGGTCCTTCGTAATTCACAACATCTACTTCAACATTCTTTTCTTCGGCATCTTACTAACGCAAATACCTCTTTGTCTCGTGATAGAACTCCATAAGATCCATTGGTGGTTCCTTTCCAACGCAATCTTAAAGTCTTTCTTATTTGCAAATTCTAAAATGGCCGCCATCAGAATCACTAGCGGATCCAACATATGAACTGCAGAGGCTATTGCGTTAAACCTAGTCAACCAACTCCTTAAGGTCTCTCTGGCCTTTTTCTTCATGCTTGATAGCATCATCACATTCTACGATCGTGAAATGTGAACCCTGAACTATCTCATAAACCTATTCACTAACTCAGTACACATGCTTATGGACCCATTATCCAACTCTCTGAATCACATTGTTGCTAAGTTTGTTGGATATAATTGGAAGCACCACCCTACCAACTCATCAGAACCACCCAACACCTCCATATGTTGGATGTATCTCATTAGATGAACTATTGGACCTGCCTTTCCATCGTACATTTCCAACGTCGAAAGCTTGAAATCTAGAAGATTCCTCGCATACCGAATGTGAAGGGTAAATAAATTCCTGTTTACATCCTCCAAACTCTGGTCTGGTGGTCCACCCGTCACTATCCTTATGACCAACTCGGCTATTCGGTTGTTGCCATCCAATGGAGGTCTACGATCAATAGCTGCATTTTATCCCCTATTCCTGTAGCGGAATTCTGACACATACTCTGTTAGCTGCATGCTTGCATTCTGATATACGCATCTGGCTTCATTCTGCCCCTATTCCTATGGGAAAACTCTGGCATATACTCCTTCGGTTGCTATGCATTTGCATTTTGATTTACGTTTCTGGCTCCAGCTCGTCCGTTCTCGGCATCGCAGCTATCCCTAAGCCCAAACCAACAATACCCCTAAGTATATTCCTTTCAATACCGATTGGTCTTGGTCGTAGGGGCATTATTTCAGTTTGCTCTATGCTAATTCCAGATGCTGCTGCATTTGGTTCCAGTCTTGGTTTTAAATTCTAGCAGCTTCAGTTGTTCCTTGCTGTCCCATCCTTTAAAAAAGTCCCTCCAATATTTCCCGTTGTCTAGCCATTATTCTATCTTGCATCTCCTTCATCATTCTCTTTATCTTCTCTTCAGCTATGTAGTTGGATTGATTAGAACTTGAGGATACCTTCTAACTGCCCCTATACTTTGGTTGACTTCCTCTTATCATGGATCTAGAGTTAAGCCTCCTCATCTTCTCCAAACTTCAGATTCAAGCTTTAGTTGTCAAGTCTAGCTCTTTCTCAGTGAAAGCGCCAAAATGTTGATGCCAAAAATGAATCAACACCTAAAAATTTGTGGAAATATTGAGATATAGCAAGAAATATCAATAAAAGTAAAGAGAATACCATAATTTTTATAGTGGTTCGGCAGCTTTAGCCTACATCCACTTTATATTCTTGTTATTGATTGTTTTCTCTTTGTATTACAATGAATTCAATTAGATCCAACCACAAGCTAGTGGATCTTATATTCAAGAGTGTTTGGGGAAAAAGAAGATAGAAGTGAAATCAGTGTGAAAAGTCCAAAAAGAGGAAGTAGCAGAAGCCCCTTCCTACTTACATGTAGCTTGCTATTTATAGAGAAATCATCTAGCAGAACCAGGTGTCTACGAAATATCAAGTCCAGATCTAAGTCCAAGTGCTCAAAAGTGGGCTTCGGGGCCTAAACATCAATAATAACCTCTCAATATTGAGTGGTTCCTCTTGGCACCGACTGGATTTCATGGGGGAAATCTTTCCTCCTTCTCATCTTCTTTCTACCACTGATTCATTGCATTTCGAACTCTTTTGCATTGAGATTTAATTGTTTCAAAGAGGTTCTAGTACCGATTATTCTTGCTTGCTCTCAGTAGGAAAATCCTTAGAGTTGCTCGTCTATTATTTAAGCAAAGCACTCCATAGTAATCATCTAAAGTACTACTTCAAATACAAGTGGTTTGGGAGGTACAAAGTACAATATAAATCTCACGATACCGAGAGGTTCCGCTCGATACTAAGTGGTCCACTTTGGTCCATTTCCCTTGAAACTTTTTTAGCATCGTATTTTTGTCCTTCAAACATGTTTCCTAGTATGCGAATCGTTTTGTCTTCATTTTGGCCTATTAATTCCTATTAAAATCTACTTGGTTAAATAGCCGGTTAAAAGTGTAAATGTTTCTTTCAAACCGTGCACATGACTCGGTGCTGCTTTCGACTTAACAAACACGTCATCCACATAAACCTTTATGTTTTTTCTGATCGAATCTGAAAGCAACATATTAACTAACCTTTGGTAGGTGTCCCCAGCGTTTTTGAGTCCGAATGGCATGACTTTGTAGCAGTATAAGCCTTTGTCCGTTACAAAACTGGCATGCTCTTGATCTGGCTCAAACATTGCTATCTAGTTGTATCCCGATTATGCGTCCATAAACGTGAGCAGTTCAAGACTACTAGTTGCATCCACCAATTGATTAATACTAGGTAAAGAAAAGCTGTCCTTTGGACATGTCTTATTGACGTTGGTGTTGTCCACACAAGTTCTCCATTTCACATTAGATTTCTTTACAAGAATAGGGTTGGCAATCTACTTTGGGTAGTATATTTCCCCCATGAATTTGTTTACCTTCAGTTTCTTAATTTCTTGATGCAGAGCATTATATCTTTCCTAGTCCGAGGTCTTGCGCTATGGTCTGACTAGATGAGCATCAGGATTGATGTTGAGTGCATAGCAGATGATAGTTGGGTCTATTCCTACCTTATTTGAGTGCTCTATGATAAAACATCTACCGATCTTTTGAGGAAGTCTATTAACTTTGTTCTGATTTCTATGCCGATGTATTTCCTCATCTTAAGAACATTCGAAGGAACTTCCGGATCTACCTGTACATCCTTGAGATCATCTAATGACTTTAGATCTCTCATTGTTTCCCTTAATCTTAGGCTTGTTTTACTTTCTTCTTTTTCAGGTTGGGGTGTAGTGGAGAAATCCTATTTTTGAGTTTCTTAAGAAAAATACTGTGTGTAAATCTAGTTGTACTCACTAGCGCCGACCATATGCATATACGCCCTCCTTTTTCTTTTTAATGATATTGTGGTCGTAAAATAACATGTTTCAGCATTAACCATGATACTTAGTACCGATGTAGTTTTTAGAAATGGCTTACTCTCCTTTTTTTCATTATTATTATAATTGTTTGAGGAAACAATAGAAGAATTTTGAAAAATTCTATTGCTAGAACAGTGGTTTACATTATATAACTCCCTAGCCAGCAATTGTTCTCTTCCAATATATCTTATTCCAGTGGGAGTATGGAACATCATAAGCAAATCCTTCTCAGAAATTACTGCCCCTATGTCAATTAGTGTAACCCTAAAAAATGCACTATATGGAGATAGTTAATCGATGATTAGGAAGCTTGCATAAAATGATTTGTGAAGAGGAGCAATCTTAGTGGTGATAAGAAGGCATGTTGATCCAATTGGAATATTTGCGATATTCTTGAAGTTGTAGATCCATTGGGGGCACGACTTCAGTATTTCCGCTTGAAGTTTCATTTTATCAAATGCAAATTTGAACATGACATCAATAGAGCTCCCAGAGTCCACAAATATTTTCTTCATGGTGCATTTTGATATCTGCACCGTAAATATCATTGGCTTTTGATATGGGAAAACCACCCCAACAATGTTAGGAGCAATGAAAACTATGTCCCGAGTAGACTTTTATATTACATGGAATATGATTCTTTGCTCTACTTTAGTCTCCTGCACATACCTCTCCTACGGTTATTTGCTTTTCTCAGCGAAGTGTGGTCCTCCATGGATTGAGGTTATGAGATTGGAGGCGTATTCTGCCAAACTTTCATTTGGATTTGGAGAGATGTTCCTAGTTCTCACCATATTATTTTCTAGATGGTAGCTGCCTAAGTATCCAATTTGAATCATTCTCTCTATTTCATTCCTCAAGTGTTGGTAGTTATCAATATCTTGGTCATTGGCTCTATGGAAGCAGCAATATGCTCCTCCCCTTTCTGCTCCGGTTTATTCCCTTTCTTTGGGATGTTGTAATCTAGTTCAGTTTTGTTCATCTCATATATTTGACCAGGTGTGTGGGTAATGGGAGTTATTGCTGCGAAGTTCAATTCTCTTTGATGCTTTGCAGGTGGATGGTTTCCTTTTGCCACCCTCTTCTTTTCATTGTAGGGAGAAGAAGTTTTATCAAATGAACATAATTCTACGGCCCCGGCTTCTTTCATTTTGATGTAGCCACTAGCCCTTTCATAGAAAGCCTACATGCTATGATACGGCTCCCTGTAGTTCTTATCCTACATGGTCATGTTCCTCCTGATCCCAACATGCGTCGCCATTGGCAGTGCTTCACAAGTCACTCTAATCCAAAGCACCTTGGACTTGAAGCATTTTATAAAGTTGCAAATGTTATCATTCTCACCCTACTTTGCGCAGGACATGGTATTCATGTCTGGGGAAACTTCTCCCCCAAAATTGTATTGTCTTAAGAAATCCGCAGTTTACTGCTGACAGGAATAAATCCTTACCTGGTCCATATCTCCCAAACCATCTCGAAGGTACCCCAGTAAGGTATATTGGGAAGAGCTTGCATCAGCCATCCTCCCCACTTTTAGAATATCCATGTAATACTCGAAAGTGCAGATATGATCATCTGGATTAGTGGTCCCATAAAATTTATCGATCGATGATGCATTGAAATTATCGAGGAAGTTAGCTTCTGTGATGCTCTCGTTGAAAGGGGGAGAACCTCCTTCTGTCACCTCTTCTCTACTGTTCTATCGGCAAAGTTTAGCCAACTACTCTATGTGATCTTTCAACTGGCAGATCTCTTCCTCTTTGGAGTCTATTTGTGATGAGCCATTTTTGTAGAATGAAGCGACTTTATCATTATTAGGTGCAGTTCATGTTTGCTTTTTCAACAGTAACAGATTGATATTTGCAGCTTTCAATTTTATTTGGGGGTTGATTTGAAACTTTCCTTTAAGCTTGGCATTTGATTGTCTTTCTCCTTCCTCACCGTTCTTATTTTTGAGATTGTCATCATCACTTATATGTTGCATAATTAATGCAGTCAGTGAATGATGGCAGTGGGCCGTGGAAGGCTGAGGGGAGACTAGTTTGAAAACAGGGTGCTGGGCCATGGATATTTCCATCGCATCCATTTGTTCTTTTATTTGATTTGTGAAAGCCTAGAGTGCAGTTAGAACGGGATCCAAGGGAAGCTCTATAGAAGTGCCTGCCTCAGCTTGGCTCATAAAAGTAAGGAGTTGCCTTTTTGGTATTTTTGAGGCTAGGTGAAGTTTTTCATGGTTAGGATCGGTGTTGGAATTGGTGAGATTCATCGTGTTATAGTGGTATCTAAAGGAAATGTGATTAAATTTGCTGAAGAGGGAAGTTGGCTCTCTTTCTAGCACTAAAATGTTTGTGAGATTTATCGTCTTGGAAACACCCAAGTATTTTTTGAGAAGTAACCACGACACTGAATATTTCCGTGATTTGAAACCAGCAAAATTAAGAATGTTAAGATTGCATTAAGGAAGTAATTATGTGCAACGATGCTTACACAATTATGAGAGGAAATATCATAAGCCTTATGACAAGTCTTTGTGCAATTTATTAAAAGATATGTTCCAACATAAGCAGTAAAAACAGAAAAGGTAAAAAAAAGTACTGGAAGAAAAAAATGACTCGGGGAATTTAAGTGGTTCAGATGTCAATGAACCTTACGTCCACAGAAAATGTCATTTTCTTCCTCTTTTGTTCTTAGCATAAACAATCAATGGCAGAGAATACAATTTTTAACCTCAGTGTTTCTATAAAGAGAAAAATCTAAAAAATCCCCTCCTTCTGCTACGATACCTCATTTATTTATAGTACATAGAAATTCACATGGATTGCCATAGTCATTCTTTCACTCTTTTGATTTCTGCCTTTAAAATATGCCACGTGTCAATCATCCATATTGCTTGTTTACTGTACAAGGATTGCTAACGTGGTCTTTGGTGGAAAATTGTAATTTGAATTGGTGAATTTTAATTTTGGACGGGAAACTTGAAGTTGTAGCGAGAAATCCCAATTTTGAATAGACCATGACCTATTGGTTTCATGAAGCAACAAGTCAATGGACTGTGCATATATATAGGCGAAACTGTGCGAGAGTGTGCACCCATTTCAAGAAAGCTGCATAGTCATAAGCATTCTAGGACTTCGTTATTATGAATGGATCATTAAGAACTATGCCTCTGTGATAATGTTGGGTGACAATATTATACAGCATATGTACTGCGTTGACAATCTTGAAGGTGTACTACACCGTTTATCAAAAATAGAAACAAAGCACAATGTTATGGGTAATTTAGACTGAGTTTTATGGCTCGGTAAATAAGTATGCTTTGATATTTTGGAGGTAGGTCATGTCGCCTGAACTCATTCCGAGTTATCTTGGCAAATAGGGGACTGCGCCACCGCCCTTGCGTTTGAGTTGTCTTTTGAGATTTTGAGCATGGAATCATAGCTTCGTAGCTTACTTTTTAGGATCATACCTTGGCTTATGGTTACAGAGCAGTTTTTCAAATAACCTCGTCCTTTGAGTCTTTGTATCTATAGGTGGTATCTTCTTTGAAATTACGACACTGTTCTGCCACTTTGATGTCAAATTAGGATGACGACGCATCCTCATTGCTTTTAGTGTTAATATAAGGTTGAAAGAAGATTTGTCACTTTTAATGTTGTTCAAAATTACAGTGCATCCTTATCACTTATAGTTGCTTTAGGGATTGTGCCGTGGTTCTATATCATCAGTGTTGCTTTTGAGGCCATAGCACAATCTCTTCATCTTGCCATTATTTAAGGATTATGCCATAGTTACAAACTTATTAAGGTAAACATTTTGGAACCACATCACAACTTTCATGTTTGGCAATTGAAGATTGTGCCAATTCCGCTTATTGATGTAATTGTTATGATCGCAGATCAGTCCTTATATTTCATGGTTGTCTCAGTATACTAGCGCGGTATTGCAGTGTCGTAGCGATGCTAAATAGGAGGGCGCGATCCTTATGTTTTGTAACCGTTTTAGATTTTGGTGCGGTATTGTCTAGATTTTTCTCTCGCTTCTGTTTCATAGTACAACTTCTATTATGCGAACAATTCTTTTGGCTTTATGCTTAAATTAATTTCTTTTCGATAGTGTTCAGAAAATATGTGTGTAACATATACACTACTTCAAGTCTATAAGGATACATTTCAATACCTGAATACATTTGAAATAATACTTATCTCATCTCCATAAAAGACAATGTACAAGGGTTCTAGAATTTAATATCCCATATATCAAGAACACATATAAATAAGCGATGACACAAGTATCGATATCACTATAGAACGAGAATATGTGTGTGTGTTTTGTCTTTTTGGTGGTGTATGATGACTATCATTCGATGGGTTTTAATGTTAATTATTTGGTTGCTTTGTTTTGGTATTTTCTCATGGTTTCTACCGTTCAATATTGTTTCATCCTATATGTACTATTGTCCATGATTAATTTTGATTGATTGATGAAAAATGCACTGATATGGTGGGATTGCGTTTAGGGAAATGATAGTAATGTAGGACTTTATATGTAAGATGCTTATTAGCTTCTTCATAATGTAAAACTTCTATAAGCTTATAAATTTGTTTGCATATTTCAGAAATGAACTATGGCATTCTCTATAAGCACTCGTATTTAGTTTAACATATTTTGAGAGTTGGTGTTTAGTTTAACTTTTGGTTCCATTGTTTGTACATCTTTGACAATGTTAAAATGATTTTGTGTTATTGACTTCTACAGATTGAAGTTGAATTTATGACCATCATTTAATTTTTAGAATTAGATTTAGCCAATTGTTTATATGTTGTATCATTCTCAACATTTAATTTTTAATGTTTTCTATTGTACAAACATTAATATTTTTAATTTTTGTTTCTAATAATGCAAATAATTGTTTGACGAATACAATTCTCATCATACGTTATTTTTTTATGACAGAATGATCCACAATTTGAGGAAATATTATCATTGTACATTTAATTAAAACTAACGAGAAACTGTTAAAATTATGATTTTTTTCAAAATAATACAACAAAATGATTTTTTTCTTCCGCCTTGTTAAAATGACTTTAGTCAAACCGTCCTTGTTTACCGCAGAAAATGGTAAATTTACCGTTACCACTGGTTTTGAAGAAATGTTACCGATAAAATTTACTATTACCATACTGATTAAACTGGTATACCGTTATCAGTGAATAATAGTAACTGATTGACTGGTAATGATAAATTTACCATTACTATAATAGCTAGGGGTGAGCGTTCGATCGGTTCGGTTGGTTTTGAGGTAAAAATTGTCAAACCGAACTAAAACCGAAAAAAATCAGAATCGAACCGGACCAAATTAATTTCGGTTAATAACTTAATTCAGTCGGTAACCGATTTAACCGAACTAAAAAGGTAAGTAAAATAAATTACCATAGGTTATTATTCAAATGATCGGTTTACTTAAAGGAAAACATAAATTTATGTTTAGAGAAACTATTTCGAACACTTTTTTAAGTTTATAAGAAAAATTAATTTTCAATAGATAAAATTTGGTTTTTATTACTAAACAAATTATTAAGGGTATTACAATGATATGAATTTGGATAATATAATAAAAGTTCGGTTAATTCGGTTAAACCGATAACCAAAGTAAAATTATTTTACAAAGCGAATTCAAACCGATATAATTTCATAACCGAACCGAACCGACCGAAATAATTAGCCTCTAATGATGATTTATTAAGGGCAAAATTTACATTAGCCCATATTAATAATGCTGGGGACAAATAGAACAGCCCGTACATTTAAGTTGAGGCAGAAACAAAAAGCGCCCCCAATTCTTATCCCTAGGGCAAAAACATCCGCCTCTCCTCTGTAGAAATATTTTTCACAACGGCAGAAATCGAAATAGGCGGTGCGAGCTTCTCATTCTTGTATCTCATACTAAAATCGCCGTGCTACTTGAATCATAGCAACTTGACCAAGGTTGCTACTTATTCATTTTGAATGTTCACAAACAATCAAAGGTATGTTTATTTTAGATTATGATTTAATCGTGTTCTGACTGTGTGTTTATCTAAGATTATGATTTAATTGTTCAGATTATTACCTAAACCCTAATTACAAGTTTACTGCAGTAATAATAAGAAATTTAAGATTCACTTTTATTAGATACATCTTGATTTTCGACTGTTCATGACTATTATTTTGATTCGTTTATTGGATTCGCACAGCTGTTCTATATTTTAGTCATGAGTAACATATGACTTTGATTTTTTTTGTTGTCATTTGCTTGTTTGATATTTATAAATTGATTTCAGTTTATGCGTATGAGTTGTATGCATAAATGTTAAATATATTATAACTCTATTATTTTTTAGTTTAGCAAATTAAGAATAACTTTATATTGTAATAACCATTGTAATTTAAAGTGTAATTTCATACTGAAGTAATAAAATTGGTTGTTTGGTTCATATACGTTGATCAGTTTTTATTGAACCACATCAAATTTAACCTTTCCTTTTTAATCATACATTAGCAATGCTCAGTTGTCCTGTGTGCACGACGTGCTTATTAGTTCCTCTTCTGAAGTACTGTTAGTTCCTTTTCTGAAGTACTGGCTAGACCCAAAAGTGATATTTTTTTAGTATATTCGTTTTTAATCAGAAAACATGATTCAACCATTTCATACACAAATTAGTTTGTTTTGCTGGTGCATTTGCTGAAACAAACTGCATGTTGCTGATTGTTTTAGATTTCAGCATAGAAAATGCAAATTAACCTCTAGATATTACGATGCTTGTCAATCACAGATTCTTTTATTCTGAATTAGTATCCATATACATAGTAATACTGTTTTCACATTTATAAATCTTGATTCATGGTCCTTTTATCAAACAGACGCTAAAGTATTTTTGTGGTAATGCTATACTACACAAGATCATATCAGATTTGATTCTTTTGTAAGTGTTGATCGTGTTTCTACTCCATGTTTTAATTGGAAGAATCCTATTTTCATTTAAATACTTGATTTTCCAATATGGAAAAACTTACCATTGTGTTGTATAACATCAATATATCTTTTGATCATATATAATGTTCAGTGTGTATTTATCATAGTTACTTTCTTAATATATACTTATTAGTGCGCCTTATTTCTTTTGTAACACAAAACTAACTATTTATAGATACTTCAATTGTATATGCATCCACTGCTTTGTTGACTGAATTTGTAGTGTATGTTCGATCAAATATATCACTTAAAAACACTTAAACTTATAAAATATGACATGTGACGTGATGGAGAGAATTTATGGCTTGGTGGTATGTCATAGGTACAGTATGCTCTTTCTCCAAGTTCCTGAAGCCGAAAGAAAAAGTTTACTGTTTGACCTTTCCTATTGCTTTCATGCTTTAGTGGTGCATATACTTGCATGGTTGTTTACGATAATATTTTTGGTTTACGATGATTTGTATATGAGTTGAAAAATAAAGTATTTTTTTTAAGTTTTTTGTGCAAAATGATTGTTTTTTCTTCTCAATACGATTAAATATCATCAATTTTTTAATACCAGTAAAAATTTGTTTGATGTAGGAACATCAATGATATATCTATGAGTTTAGGTCAACAAATCGGTAATATACTGTGTTTATTTTGCTAATACAAATAAGATTTCTTTGTAAATTTTGTTCGTTTCTCATGCCTATATAAAAAAAATAGGGTACTATCCAACTGGTATGATTGACTTTGTTTAATTATTTAATTATGTATACTATGCCTAGTTTTTACCGTAATCATGTATCAAAGATCACTGAGCCACTATTAATGTCAGATCAGACTTCATATTTTAATTCATAAATTAAAACATTTAAGACCTTTCTTGATATCATGTTTTTTTATTAAAAAAAAAGAAGGTAGTTCCCTTAGTACATATTGTTACATTGTTTTTCCTAACTTTTACTCTTGCATCTTCGTTTCATTTTTCATACAACAACAATCAACATAAATTGATGACCCTTGGATTGTGTTGATATTCCTCGTTATGAAGAATCTTCTACCCATGAAGAATGTTTATCACAGTTGATATTTTCCCAAAATGTATGGTTATTTGATGGTTAAGTTGTGCTATAAAATTGCTTTTATATAGATCCACCAACAGATACTTTCGAATGCTAATGATGTCATATCTGCATCTGCATTCAAAACCATTTTCGGATACCGGATACTTTTTTAGATTACATAGAGAATCAAGTTTCGCTTGTAAATTGTAGGGAAATATGTGTATTCCAAACACATTCTCGAGTTACTTGTTACAAGGTTAATAGTTTCGGGGTTCGAACTTATGACATTTGGTCTCACGGTCGGACTATCAACCAACTGCATCAACGTTGCTAGCTGGAAATCAATTATTTGCATTTATGAATGTGGACGGTTAACGGATTTTATTCTATTTGAACATAATTAATATCATAATTAATATATTTCAAATATAAATTAGAAAATTTTGGTTCATCATAAAATTGTTATAGTACTAATGCTTATAAAAATATAAGAAATAAAAAATACGATGATAAAAATAATTTTAAGTAGTGAATAATCTTTTTTTGAAGTAGTGAATAATCATTTGTATACAGATGATATAAATCACTACGTTCATAAAAAAGTAAATATGATTCATTTTATGTAATAAAATACACATGCATAAACTATTATCTTTATAAAAATTGAGCAAATAATCTTCTAATGTGGATATCACCATATCTATATTCGTATCGTTTTTTTTTCCGATTTTTGAAAAGTTTTTCATTGTTCAGATATGGATGACAAAATTCTAATTTTTGAACGTCCATTGACAGTGAACTTTGACAATTTTAGATGAAAATTGACCATGTTATACACTTAATGAGGTGGGACCACGATGGTGTCTAAAGATTAAAAAATCCATTGCTACGCATGTTGATTATTGCAAGGTTTCATGTTGATGTACTAGGAAGTCGAATATGAAGCACTTAAATATTTTAGTATATCCAATGATATTCTTATAGATTATGATTAATCAAACATCTCAATTAATTCCAATCAACATAGATTTTTAACCATATTTTTTTTGTTGATCCATTATGTGAGAAAATACGATGGAATTTTGTGAAAATTCCACTCGAATGTAGAATTCAACCATTTGCACAACATAAAGCTCTTTTTTATTTTAATTTACATACTGAATACAACAAATCATACTTACATACCAATTAATTTTTTGAAACATTCTCTTTCACCTATTAGACAATAATTTTTAATATGTCAATTTTCTAGTTATTGGTATGACTCATGATGCTCTTCTCACTTTTTTTGGAGTTCTTACTCATGATGGATTTGGTCTAGTGTTAATATCTTTATTTAAAATGCTCATGGATTTGTTAGTTCAGTAGTTTCTGTAACATATGGATTAATAAAAGAATCTATTAACATTTTAGACCAAAGTACAATATTACCGTAAACAAGACTAGTTTGAAAACATATTACAAATATAGACCATTTTCTGCTAACACGATAAAAAAATTATTAGTCTGTTGACGTGATTTAAAATGATGCCAATACTTTTTTTTGTAAAGATTACATTAATGTCATTTCAAATCAAATGGAGCTAGTGTAGTTCTGAAAAATAATAATGTTGTGCTGACATTATTGTGTGAAGATGGTTCTCTTTGAGTACCTAGGAAACCAAAAATTTACGTGTAAACTTGAGCATGCACCAAACTCACGTCATAAATAAATAAATCAAGGTTGGCCACTCAGATACTGTTCGCTACCTTTCTTTGGCACGTTTCCGTTTCCAATGCGTCCGACGCGGCAACGAACCATTTTCCATAAATGACATGTTGTGTGGAATGGGGAAATGATGCGTTTGCATACGACGCATCACGTCGGACGCGTACTGCTGTTTGACCCCCAACGGCTACTACTTCTTCCTCCCTTCTCCTATATATTTCCTCCTTCATCAAATACTCCGCTCAAGTACCCCTTTCGCATCACGAAACACATTCTCCTTTCAATCAACTTTCCCACTCACTTCGTTAAAAACGGACTGTCCGTCCGACATACCGGATTCCCGACCATGCCGGTGTTGTTTTCGGGTTGATTGAGAGAGAATCTTATTGAAAATTCGGTACGAGTAGAGTTTTGTAAAACAAATTGAAAAGAAAAACAATAAAGGAGAACCATCGAGTTCAGTAACAAGATTCGGAAAGATTAAGAATCAAGGAGAAAAAACTAAAGTAGAAAACGAAAAAATGAACAGAAATACCTATTTGTTCAAATCAACATCTAGCTAGGCAATGAAAATCAAGTTACAATGGCCATAAGCCCTTGCTAGAGATTGGACGTGAGCAGTTTTTCTTTTCCTTTAGATCTGGGAGTGGGTTCAATCGACTAGAGGTTTGATTGAGAAAAGAATGATTTAGGGCCTGGGGCATGATAAATAGTGGTGGAGATGTGAGGAAAGTCGTACTTTTGTAGATGGGTTAAATGTGAAAAATGCATAATCGAGCCAATTAGGCCTAAATACTTCATAAATAATTCACCTACTTCCTTTGTTAATTTTTCAAAACCCTACCGATTTATTTATCGGTTCTCATTAAAATGTGTGTTATAAAGATATTGTTAAACTAAAATAATATTTGATATTTATCGAGGTATCTAAACTTCTATGATGTTACGGGCCTGTGTATAATATGTAATGGGCTGCAAAGTGTTGTACTAATAACATGCATGCAACAAATATATTTTTAAACGTTAAAGTTATACTTTATTAATCTCCTGGAATATTTTATATAGAATTTTATCAAAATCTGAAACCGAAACCAAAACCAAAATCTAAATCACCGAAATTGAACGAAGTTCCTAAAATTTTGAACGATCAAAACCGAAACCGAGATCTCCAACCTTGACCTAAACCTCATTTCTAATTCCCAAATTAACATATGGTTCTTTTTCTCAACTTCATTCATTTGCCTAATCCAAATTAAAAAGACTAGTAAATAAAATTTATGTAATGTATTATGTAATGGAACTCCAATGAAAAATGTGGTGTTATAAATCAATTCTATGTGATATATTTTGCAATGCACCATGATGTTCAAATTTGAATTCATGAGTTGAATATTTCGATAGTATATATTTTTTAAAACCATGTCTTCTTTTGTGTATTTGATTAATATGATCCAATCCAACCCTATTTAACCAAACACAACACATACTTCTCAGCTAACCCGACCCAATCTTATATAAGGTTGGGTAAAAAATGAAATTCTTCAAGGAACCCTACTCAATTCAATTTTTATGCAACCTTAGTTTGGTTGATTGGTCTTTATATTCAAAAACGGTTGGGAAATGAAGGCGAATTGAGTTTTTGTGGTGGTGGGAGCAATGCCCTTTATATGGGTTTGCAGGGGCAATGCACCACAAACGATGTCCGACCTAATCAGATCGATCGTAAGGGTTTGCGAGCATGGCTGCTTAGTGGGACAAGGAAGAATACATAGTCAAAAAAAGTCATATTTTGGAAAATTAATAAAATACCATATTTATCTATTATTTTAATAACGTTCAAATAAAAAAGTTACCGACAAATAATTACGTTCAATGCATCTGATTGCAGTACTTGCATCAGATGTCAACTTATCAGTTTTCTCGTTTTATGGGAAAGGGGCTAAGCCCTATTTCAAAACTTGATGCATCTGTTGCTTTAGTCCATGCCAAACGCGTTTGACAATGGAATTAAGCTTGTATGGATGTAACTTGTCAATTTTCTCTTTTTATGGGAAAGGGGCTAAGCCCGATTTCAAAACTTGATGCATCTGTTGCTTTAGTCCACGTCAAATGCGTACGACAATGGAATTAAGCTCAATTTGTATGTGAGTGCACCCTTAGAATTCAATGTTTAGTGTTGTTGCTAAGAAAAATTGGCCTATGCAATAGAAGAAAGTGAAAGGAATTCGTGCAAAGAACTTAAAGTGTTTCTCATTAGAAATTTGGTTAATTCAAAGCCCAAGAAGGATAGGTCAATTAGAGAACGTCTGAATAGTTTTCGAACTACAGTGAGTCAATTGGCAGTTATCAACTACAAGGTGTATGGTAAGATATAAACTTTAACATTGTTGAGTTCACTTCCAAGAAGTTGGAAGGCACTTGTGGTTCCATTGACCAACTCAAATTCGAATTGAGTTTTCCAATGAATTTTGTGGTTAGTAGTTTACTCAATGTGGAGATAAGAAGGATGAGTATTAAGGAGGAAAAACTGATACAACAATCCTATTGAATAGTTGAACATTGTAGGAAAAAAGAAGATCAAACGTGGAAAAAGACATCATTTGTTATTGCAACAAAAAATCAAGCCATGTACAAAGATTCTCCAACAAGCTCAAAAAGGATAAGAAGCAAATGAAGGCATTAAAAGAAAGTAAGAGCAAACATGATGAAAAACAGTGTTGAAAAGGTAAACATTGGTACCGAAGAGGGTGAATTCACATTGTATGTTGACAAAGACAAAAGCAAAGAATTGGTGTTTCGGTTCGAGTTTCTGTTTTCATATAAGCAAGCATAAGGAAACCTTCATGGGTTATATAGAGCAAAAAGGTAAGGTGGAAGTTGCTAATGGTTGCAAAATGGATACCGTTACTCAAAATTTTTGCAAAAGTTTAATAAGGCATGACGGCCGTCTGCAGAGAGATAAATGCATCAGCCAAGCTAATCCGGGCTTCCTTGAGAACCAACCGGCCCAAAGGCCGATTGATTTATATGTCCGGGTTCCTCTCACATAAGGATAGAAAACCAACGGTGTCTTCATATGTCGCGGTAATTATTCGAAAGCAATTTGGCAGTCTTGATTCCATTCAAAGTTCTTCTTATCATTCTTTAATGCATCAAAGAACGGATTACACTTATCCGTAGCTCTGGAAATGTATCGGCTTAATGCTACGATCTTTCCATTTAAGCTTTGTAACTCCTTTTTTGTTATCGGGGCTGGAGCGTTTCGTAAGGTTGCAATCTGCTCCGGATTGGCCTCAATGCTCCTTACGTTCACGATAAAACCGAGAAATTTCGCAGAAGCAACCCCAAACGAACATTTGAGCGGATTTAACTTCGTTCTGTACTTTTGGAGGATCTCAAACATCTCCGAGAGATCATCCAGATGATTTCTGGACACTCAATATTTTACAAGCATGTCGTCAACGTACACTTTTATTGTTTGTTCGATCTGACGTCGGAACATCGTGTTCACCAAGGTTATCAAAATGAGATTCAAACCGTGAATCGTAAAGTTTAAATTTTGAATCAAAACGGGATTTAAATCGTAAATAATAGATTTAAAAGATCCGTATTTTTAAGGTCCATATGCATTTCGAAATTGATTTTGATGTTTGAACTTTTACATCTAAACCTAAAACTCAATTTTTTATCTTGTTCCATTTTTATTTTATTTAGAAAAATTTAGAATTGAAGTTGTAGATTCAAATAAGTATATTGAATATATCAGTATGTATTGAATGAATTTTCTCTACTGTGGTTTTAACAAATTTCAATCGGAATGTAAATCGTATCGTAAATGGAGAAGATTCGATCTGAAACGGGATTTAGATCACATGATTTTAAGATTTTTGACAACAATGGTTCACCAGTCCCTAGTAAGTAGCCCCAACGTTCTTCAGACCGAACGACATGACGCGATAGCAGTATAGTCCATGATGAAGCTAGTGTTCTCCTAATCTGGTTCGTGCATCCTAATCTGATTGTACCCTGAGTAGGCATTCATAAATGAAAGTAGTTCATGTCCTGCAGTTCCATTAACGAGTTTGATATTGGGCAACATAAAACTATCCTACGGGTAAGCTTTGTTCAAATCTGAGTAGTCGATGCAAGTTCACCACTTTCCATTCGATTTTCGAATCAAACACGGTTCAACATCCACTCAGAATATGAAGCATTGTGGATGAAGCCATTAGCCAATAGCTTATCCACTTCTTTCTTTAGTGCAACGGATCGCTCCGGACCCAGACTGCGTCTTTTTTGTCTTACTGGCGTGAACTTGTGGTCGATATTAAGTGCTTGACACGCTATTTCCGGTGATATCCCACACATATCGAAATGAGTCCAAGCGAACACGTCCAAATTTGCTCGAAGAAAGTTGATTAATTCCTTTTGCAATCTGATCCCTAGTTGAGATTCGACCTTCAAGACTCGAGTCCCATATCAACAGAGACAACTACAACAATATTCGTCGATGCTACCCGCATTTCTCCCGAGCTCTTCTTCCTAGGGTCCATAGTCTTGTCGAAGCGACTGTGATCCCTAAGCCAGGGGCTGCTCTGTAATTGTTATGCTGGCGGTTCTTGAATGTGGAGTCTTCCCCACGTTCCTTTTCTTTTCGTGGTGTTTAGCTTCTCGTAACTTAGCAACATAGCATTCCTTGCTGCACTTTGGTCTTCTCTCACAACTCCTACCCCATTCTCCGTCGGGAATTTCGTCGTCAGACACCACGGAGCCAAAGCAACTCTAAAGTCGGCAAGGGTTGATCGGTTCAGGAAAGCATTATAAGAGGAGCATTCGTCGATAGTAACGAAGGTTTGGATGAAAACGACCCTTCGTTCTCCTTCTCCGAGTTTTACTGGCAAGTCGATCATCCCGGTCGGCTGTCTAGGTTTGTCTGTAAATCCCTGAATCTTCATCTTACAGGCGGTCGCATCCTTCATGCTAATCTTCATTTGATCAAATGTCTTTCGGAATAGAATGTTGGCAGAACTCCCACTGTCAGCCAACACTAGATGTACAACTGCCGGTCTGATTCCAACCATTATCACCATTGGGTCGAGAGTTGACGCTTCTATGCCATCCGTGTTCCGATTTCTAAACACAATGTCATTCATAATCATCCTTTGTTGCTTAACTGGAGTTCTGTCTTCGATGGCGTAGGAACTCTCATGTGGTACATGCTTTAGAGAGCTAGCATATCGTTTCATCTTACCCCAACTCTTCTGTGCTGGGTAAGGTTCTTCAATGATGGCGTTTATGACCAGTCATTAGTTCGCTTGGTCCCTTCTCCACTGGGTCCAGACTGATTCCCTTGGGCATTCAGCCCTTGAGGTCCAGCATGTTGATCCGTGTTTTGCGGTTTCTTCACGTACTGCCGGAGTCTTTTGTTCCTTATTAATTCTTCAATCAAGTCCTTCAGATGTCGACATTCATTTGTGTTATGTCCGTGAGTTTTGTGGAAGCTTCAATACTTTCCTGATCGCTTTTGTTGCTCGAAAGCCTCCATTCGGGGTGGTTTGTTGTATCGCTCGATTCCCTGTATAGCAAGATAGATATTTTTCAAACTGTCATTCAATGACGTGTAGTCCTCGGTCTTAAACTTTATAAATGTTTCCAGTTCCCGTCAAGCCTACCTGCATTTTGATTTCTCTTTTTCTGGTTTGCAGCCTTTCCTGCATTTCCTGCAGCATTATCAGAACCATTGCCATCCTGTTTGACCGCAACATTACTCTTAATAACTTTTTTCGACAGTTCACTACCAGGCTTTCCTCCAACTATACTTGCTTCTTCTGGCTTCAAAAATTGATTTGCCTTTCGATGTATTCCTGCATAGTAGTAGGTTATTTCATCTTTACCCATCTGCCGAAATCCGTATCCGGATGGATGCCCCGAACCAAAGCATAAACACTAGATCTTCCTTCGGGTTGCTTACTTTGGTTACAACAACGTTATATCGGTTTAAGAACCCTTTCAGAGCTTCAGCGAGTCATTGTGATAAGCCAGGCAACGACATAACATCCTTCAATCGCGTAGTATGGAGCCGGAACCGCTCCAAAAATTTCTTAGCCAATTCATCGAACATCGATATAGATTTAGGCGCGTCTAGTGAACCACATCGAAGCGACTCATTCCAGAAAGATCCAAAAACATCTACAACGAACAACATTAGTTGCTCTAGCTTCATCCGTATGCCATTCATATTTAAACAAGCGTTGTCTAGGGTCAGTATCCCATTGTACGACGACATGGTTGGCATTGAGAATTTGCGAGGATATTCTTCTCTTAGAACATTTTTAGGGAATGAGGTTCGGCTTAGCGTAGAGCCCCAGTCTTCATTCTTTTTACCCTACTCTCCTCCATCAACTTTTGACCATGTCAGCGATGTACTCTTCGCTGACGCTGTAATCTGTAGGTTGACTGTCAAGGGCTACGTCGAGTATTTGACCTCGCAAAAGGTCTTGGTTTGCCAACTGATGTCCATGCTTTCTATTCTCCAGGAGAACCACTCCTACAGAGTTCGGTTGATGCTCGGTTTTTCTTACCGTGGTAGTCTGAACTTCAGTCCTAGCATTTTGTCCATTAGCACTAGCATTTAACAACCAACATCATCAAACCGCATGTCGTCTTCAGAATCAGAAACAAGCATTGCACCATTCTCCTAAGGAGTGTTCTTTCCAAGATTCAGGTCAATACTTAGTTGTCTTCTTGCAGGGGGAACACTTCTATTTCCTCCTTCAGCGTCTCTTGCAGCTTCGGCAGTTGTTCTTTCCGCTTTTGCTTTCCACCTCTTCTGTTTTGATCAGAAACTAAAGAATTCTCTTATTCAATTGGAGGAGAAGCTTCTCTTTCCGTCCTTTTGTTCTTTGGTGGTTGCAAAGTTAGCAGCGCATCCATCTTATTCATGAGAGCCTTTTGGCTATACTCCATCTTTAGATTAAGTTCATGGATCATCCTATCAAGCTCTCCTCTAGTTCGTTGAGCAGAGGATCCGGGTTGTTAAAAATATTTTAAAGGCTTGAAAAATTCATATTGATTATACTGAAGATAATAGAACTTTTAAAATTGAATTTTAAAGTGTTTTGTTCAGTTTTGAATTTATATCGTTTAAATCGATATTTAAAAATAGCCTTTCGGGACACAGTCTTGGAATTCAACGAAACCAGTTCTATTGGATTCGTAATATTGTATTATTGTCGGATTTCAATTTTCGTAATGTTTGGAGTGATCGTACGATCGTACGATAAGTAAACGCGCTGAAATTTATATCGAAATTTAAAATTATAGCTGGGTTCAAAAAGCTATCTTCTCCATACGATCGAGTTAGGACTCGAAATCTTTTCCATTGCGTTCGGAATAGGGGTTTAACATTATAAACGCCTAGCGGCACGCCTCGATAGGAGTTTGACATTTTGAGCTATGAATTCAAAAACGATTTAAAATTTGAATTTGAATTTAAAATATAATATTTTTGTATTTAATATTATACCAGACCTTTGAAGACGCGTTGAAGAATTCCAAACACTTGGCAAATTAAAAGACACGCGTTCGTTTCAAATTTATAAAATCGAAAAAGAAAAAAATGAATATTTTTTTAATACCAGGATATATAATTGGATTTTTGGAAATTAAAGTAGAAACTTTTAAGTAAATTAATTTTTGAGGATTAGATAAATTTAAAAGAAGGAATTTAAAAGTATAAAAGTTGATTTTTGTAATCCTATCGAATTAATTCCAAAATATGGGTAAAAGATTGTAATAAATGGATTTTGAGTAATATTATTTAAAAGTTGAAGAATTTATTTAAAATTCGGATTTTAAATAGTTTGGGAAAAATAAAGGAATTTATTTTAAAAGGAAATTTGATTTGGTGTTTGAAATAAATTTGGACTTTGATTTGGTGTTTGAAATAAATTTTGAATTTGATTTGATGTTTGAAAGTGTATATTTGGAAATCGATTTGAAAATCGTATATCAATGGATATTTGGAAATTTAAATTCACAATGGGAATTTATAAAGAAAATGGAGATTTGTTTTAAAAATAAATATTGGTTTATTTTAAAAAGTGTGGAAAGAAATTACGGATTTGAAATGTAAATTGAAATAAGTCAAGAAGGATTTATTAATTGATTTAAATGGATCATTTTGAAATGGAAATAAATAACATTTGGAAATTTATTCCGCAATAGAAAAATGATTTAAAATTGGTTTTCAAAGTGTTGAAGTGTTAAAATATATCTTGCGAAGATATTTTGAAAATAAATAATTGGGAAAAATTATTTAAAATTTGATGATTGTTGTGAATGTTGTTCGATAGTTAAATAGCCGACTATCAATATTGGCCTTTGAAACGGCACTTGAATTTGTTTTCAAAACAAGCGCTTATTATTCGGTTAAGCCGGGAGAGGACTTTATGTCATAAAATCCATTCCGAATAATGATACAACGAAATGGGATCGCATTTGAAGACGGTGGTTGAAGACTGAGTATTTTCGAAAACGAAAGGATTGCCTGTTGAATGTCTCTGCACCGAGTTGCTCCACTATAGAGATTTTGATTACCCCATGTGATGGGGAGTTCGGACGTGATTAGGGAATATCCGGATTTGCAAGGACTTCTTTGAAGTGCCTTCGGTTCCATTCAGACCTAATCACGTCCGGATGGTAGTTTAAATCCTAGGTCTGAATGGAACCGAAGGCACTTCAAAGAAGTCCTTGCAAATCCGGATATTCCCTAATCACATCCGGACTCCCCATCACATAGGGTAATCAAAATCTCTATATTTGGAGTAACTCGGTGCAAAGACATTCAACATGCAATCCTTTCGTTTTCGAAAATACTCGGTCTTCAACCACCGTCTTCAAATGCGATCCCATTTCGTTGTATCATTATTCGGAATGAGTTTTATGACATAAAGTCCTCTGCTGGCTTAATCGAATAATGACCGCTTGTTTTGAAAACAAATTCAAGTGCCGTTTCAAAGGCCAATATTGATAGTCGGCTATTTAACTATCGAACAACATTTACAACAATCATCAAATTTTAAATAATTTTCCCCAATTATTTATTTTCAAAATATCTTCGCAGGATATATTTTAACACTTTGAAAACCAATTTTAAATCACTTTTCTATTGCGGAATAAATTTCCAAATGTTATTTATTTCGATTTCAAAATGATCCATTTAAATCAATTAATAAATCCTTCTTGACTTGTTTCAATTTACATTCCAAATCCGTAATTTCTTTCCACACTTTTTAAAATAAACCAATATTTATTTTTAAAACAAATCTCCCTTTTCTTTATAAATTCCCATTGTGAATTTAAATTTTCAAATATCCATTGATATATGATTTTCAAATCGATTTTCAAATATTCACTTTCAAACATCAAATCAAATTCAAAATTTATTTCAAACACCAAATCAAATTCCAAATTTATTTCAAACACCAAATCAAATTTCCTTTTAAATTAAATTCCTTTATTTTTCCCAAACTATTTAAAATCCGAATTTTAAATAAATTCTTCAACTTTTAAATAATATTACTCAAAATCCATTTATTAAAATCTTTTACCCATATTTTGAAATTAATTCGATAGGATTACAAAAATCAACTTTTATACTTTTAAATTTCTTCTTTTAAATTCATCCAATCCTCAAAAATTAATTTACTTACAAGTTTCTACTTTAATTTCCAAAAATCCAATTATATATCCTGGTATTAAAAAAATATATTCATTTTTTTCTTTTTCGAGTTTATAAATTTGAAACGAACGCGAGTCTTTTAATTTGCCAAGTGTTTGAAATTCTTCAACGCGTCTTCAAAGGTCTGGTATAATATTAAATACAAAAATATTATATTTTAAATTCAAATTTTAAATCGTTTTTGAATTCATAGCTCAAAATGTCAAACTCCTATCGAGGCGTGCCGCTAGGCGTTTATAATGTTAAACCCCAATTCCGAACGCAATGGAAAAGATTTCGAGTCCTAACTCGATCGTATGGAGAAGATAGCTTTTTGAACCCAACTATAATTTTAAATTTCGATATAAATTCAGCGCGTTTACTTATCGTACGATCACTCCAAACATTACGAAAATTGAAATCCGATAATTTAAACATCTGGTCCACGTCCACTTTATAGCTTTTTTGATTGTAGATTTGATAGTGTGTGAGATTACAAGAGATTAGATAGGAATAAGTCACTAGTACAGGGATTAGACAGATTCTAAGTCCTATAATTACCTAGAGTAGCTGCTTTGGTGACTATTGTATAGAGGAAGAAGAGGCAGAGCTTCCGCATATGGAGTTAGGAGAATCCCGATCCTTTTTTGGTTGCTCTATGATTTGTATTTATGAAAAAACAGAAGTACTGGGTCATGAGCATGCTAGTAGTGAGGCCTAGGAGATGGTACGATGTTACACAAGAAATTTTGGGACCCCACGACCTAAGGATATAGGTCGGTGCTGAGTTATAAATGTTGATTGAAATTGAACACTAACTTCTGCTTCGCTCTTCTATGTGCATGTTGATGTGTTTTGACCTGTTTTTGTTGACTTGTTGGTTGATTCATAGCAATCTTTCCTCTATCGCTTGAATTGTTCTGCAGTCTTGACTTTCTTCTAAGATGTTGATTGGAGTATGGAGTTTGGAAAAAGATTGGGAGCCAAAACATAGGTCGGTACCGAGTTATGTGCCATGGTCCAATTTCCCCTAAACTTTCTAGAGTTGTTTCGCTAACCCTTCTAAGAGTATTTTCAAGTTGTCAAATCGTTTCGTCTTGACGTTCTAACTTCCGTTGACTTCTGCTTGGTTGAAAACCGGTTAACAACAAAAAAGATCAAATATATTTTTGGAATAATTTGAAGTTTCTCAAAATAATTTGAAATTTTTTAAAAAGGTTAGAAAGGATTTAATAGAGTTTTTTTATATAGAATTTCAAAATGCTGAAAATAAATAGGTGCGTGTATCAAATTTACAAGAAAAACATTTTATTTTTTATTTTTAAAATAACGTTTTTAATCTAAAATACCATCTGTCAGTTTCTATTGTTGGATGTTATTTATCATTGCATCCAAGTTATAAAATGGAAAAGTTGTTACATCTTGCATCATGCTTCACTGGTGTGTGCCGAGTCATCATATAATTATGAAGCAAAAGCAATTATGCATTTCACAAAGGTGCGTTATATTTTTTTTTGAAAGTTTGGTCAGACTATCAGTCGCTCAAATGGAAGAAGCATTACATGATTCAGATAAGCCACTATTATTTCTCAGAGTTTAAAAATTAAAACATTTCATATCATCCATGAGAATGTTCATTCAAAAGATAAGTCAGTTGTTCTAGTACGAATTGTCTCATGGTCATTCTAGACATTTAGTTTTGTATCTTGTTTTTTCCTTGAACATTCAGATACTTTTATTTTACTTACATAAACAACCTGCAACATAAATAGACCCTTAGATTGGAGTAATGTTCTCCTTCGGTTGGTACACACTTGACATTTTTGCCTTATCATATTTGCATTAGATTCTTATTAGCACTGCAAATACATATACAGTATGCCAAGTCGCATTATTATGAAAATAAAAAACAATCATGCATTTCATAAAATATGATTGAATTTCTCTTTTTCTCTCTGGACATAAAATTAGATCATTATAGCTCCAATGGAAGAACCATACACGATTCAGATAAGCTCGAACTTGGTAAACAAAATAGCCAGAGAGTCCGGGCAACTGAAGAAGAAACCCAAGAAAACAAAACCAAAGAAACAAATAGTCCCACCTAAGCATAAACCGGAGCCCAAACCCATCTCTAGCAGCCCATGGCCCGCTCAATCACCGATCTTCATGCCCGTGCCAGCTCAGCCACGCTCAGCACCACCCGTCACAATAACAACTTCAGAGCTAGAAGCCATTCGCTCGGTGCTTCAAGAAAGCGAAAGCATAATGAAGAAACTGGAGCAGAAGGAGGCAAACATGAGTGAAGAGCTGAATCAGAGAGCTAGGGAGCTTAGAGAGAAGGAATTCAAGCTTCCTTATCAAACTGCAGTGCCTTGCGAAGCTGAAAGCGAGGAATGCAAAGAGTGCTATATGGAGAATTCACAGAGTTTGTGGAAATGTGAGCAGGTTGTGAAGAAGTATGAGGATTGTGCCCTTAAAGCCTGGAAGTTGCACCAGCAGGTTAATTCTAAAGCATGATTTTTCTGGTTAAGTGTTTGTCATTTCATAAGCCATATGGAATGTATTATGGTGTGTTACCTATTAACTTGCATTGGGATTTTTGTAATGCAAAACTTTGATATAAAGCAGCAGCTTGGACTACATGTTCTTAAAACCCTTATTTTGATTATAAAGATTTGTTCTTGGTGGCCTTTTGGATAAGCCACAGTTAGAAAAGTAGTTACCATTTATTATCTATGCGTGACTTTGCCAATCTGATACTGCATGTGTCAACTTTTGTTTTAATGAGAAATATTTGTAGCAGCTGCTGTTTGAGGAATCCTTCTAATACTTAATTTTCCAAGTTTCAGGAAATATTGCATCTCTTGCTAATAGCCATAATTACGCACCAGCTTTTGATATTCATTCTCTTAGAGTTGTTTCACCAAACGAACCACTATTCACTTGATAATCAATTGCAGAACAAAAATATAGGACAGAAACGCCGGTCAACGTAACTAGGAGAAAGCCTGTGAAGAATGTTATATGGATATTCAAAATCATTTTTTGGATATTTGCATTTGTGGATATGGACGGATATCGCATATTGTATTTGTTGACGATTGATAAATACACACATACGAGTATTTTGGCACGTGCGATGCATTTGCGTAGGAGGAGCTGGTATTAAAAAACGATGTTTGTGATGATTTTTGAATTTTATAAAATGATTTTGACGTGCACGTAATGTTGCATTTCTTGAATACTGACTTTAGAACGCATCCACGTCTGATAGACGTGTATATGAAACTTTTGTATCAAACATGGAAAGATTTAAATTAGACTGACCTTACATAGCCAAAAAGAAAAGTAATAAACCTATGGAATTATGAATTATTCTTGCATGTTCATGAATACCCTAGACGACAACAACTTTGATTCCTAACAAAAATAGAATATTTTCTTCATTAGATATAGCAGTTAATCTGAAATAGATATGGTAGCATTTTGCGATGAGAAGGAAACAAAATGACATATTGTAGCTCACAAACTATTTGACAGTAAATTGTAAGTACTAAATATAGTTGTCGTAATCGTTTTCTCTCCTCCTTGTCCCGGGCTTGAGACCGACATCAATGATAAGTTGATGGTGGAGTTAAAAACGTTTTATAAGAGATTTTTTTTGTTAACTAAAACTGAGTTGTAATAATAAAGGTGGAAATTTTTTTCCGTACATATATACAGAAAATTAACCTAATGTTGTAATTCATAGAAGCTATAGTTGAATATATGACCAAAAAATAGTAAAATGAAGAAAACGATTTTAACTGCAATTATTATTCATTTATGGTCATATAAAAAAACCCCTTATTTAAATAGAGTAATTCAACATTTGTGAAGAACATATGTGTATACATGGCGAAGAATAATATTTAGTGTAAAAGTATTGCATGTGAAGCAGAAAAAATGATGTATAGTTTACCAAGTTCATGATTACATGTTAATAACACATCCTTACATACAACATTCTAGTATGTGTACCCTTTCTATTTCGAATCTTTCCATTTTTCACTAAATTTTTTGTTGTTTTTCGTGAAACTCCTCTTGATAAAGCAACATATAGTTGACCATGTCTGAAAACGTGTTCGGGAAGATAAATACCAACTTGAGGGATGGTTTGTCCTTGTGGTTTATTAATCGTTAAGGAAAAAGCTAATTTAACAGGAAATTGTTTACGTATTAGGTTGAAAGGCATGTTCGTATTGTCAGAAGGCTTAAGTGGTATACGTGGAATAAATACTCTTGTACCACGAAAATGTCTAACAGTGATTTCTGCATCTATGAGATTTCTGTGAAAGACACGACATTGTAATCTAGTTCCATTACATAATCCAATACTTGGATCAATATTCCTAAACAACATGATTGGTGCTCCTACTTTCGGTGTTAATTTATGGGGTGGTAAACCACCCGAAGCAAGTGAGTTCAAGAACTCAAACTCATATAGATTATGTGCATCTTCTTCGACTTTGTCAAATGAATAGTAAATGCACTCGCTGCTTGGAAACATTTCTATAACTTTGTTATTAATCTCATATACTGTTTCGTTTTTAGCGGCTAATATGCTCTATCCATTATATAATTATTATCACATAATCTGTCATTGAGTTCAGCGAAGTCTTCATTAATCAGAGCATAAATTGAAGAAGTATTGGTCCAAGGTTCAACGATATCATATGGGAGCTGTATAATATCCTCTTGAACATAGACTTCATCTCTATTTCCAATACGTAAAAGAAATTGTGCATATGATTGATCGTCTCTTGCACGCATATTTTGTATTAAATGAATTACCTGAACATTTTCCCATAAATATGACCGTACTATACATGCGTCGATTGTTTGAGCTATAGTACCATTTACGACTATTGGTAGAACTTGATGAAAATCACCTCCTAAAATAACAATCTTTCCTCCAAATGGTGCATCTAAATTAGTTAAATCTCGTAATGTTCTATCTAAGGCCTCAAATGCATGGAGATGAGCCATGGTAGCTTCATCCCATAGGAAAACAGTAGCAATCAATAAAAGTTTCGCGACATCAAATTGCTTGGGAATATGACATGTAGAAGAAGAGTCTAAATTAATTGATATTTTAAATCGAGAATGTGCAGTTCGACTTCCTGGAAGAGCAAGAGAAGCAATTCTAGAAGTAGCGACTGCAATTGAAATATGACCTTGAATTCGTAAATGTGCTAAGATTGCTCTATATAGATATGTTTTTCTTGTACCTCCAAGGCCATCTATGAAATATATAGTGTTAGCTTTGTTTTTGACAGAAGACATTATCGTGTCAAGTGCCTTCTTTTATTCGAAGTTCAAGTTATTTACGGAATTGGTATCACTATTGGGTATTTCTATACACCACTCTTCTGAAATAAGAGTGGATCTATTAGCATGAGTAAAATCATTGAAATTATTATGTGGAACGTCGTAATCAAAGATTGTTTTGTTATATTATTTGAGAAGGTTGTCAAGGTCGGACAGACATTGAATTAATGAATATGAATTGGTCACATTAGTAGTAGATGTAGTAGGATAGTCTTCAAGTAAAAAAGGTGAAAACTCTTTCCATAATTCACGCACATAACATAGTTCACAATATACTAAAATTGTAACAAATAATCTTCTTAAAGCATTGGCCATATGTGTGTTTGAATCATCCCTCAAACAGTCCTTTAAACTATCATCATTTTCAAGTACACCTCTATGTTCAACTGCTTCTTTAAATGTATTATATTGTGTTCCATTAACTGTTAGTAAGTCACTAAAAGATAAAGGACCTCTAGCATGTGTTAATAATAATCGCAAATAATAACGATCATCTTCAATGGGAGATACCATATAAATTCTACCAATTGCCCTATGGTTATGACGCAACACAAAAGTAGACCTGAACCAGCGGTCAAATCTATCCAGGATCCAATCACGAATTGCGAAAAAATAATTGATGAAACAAGATAAATTGATGAATTGATGATACCCAAGTGCCCAAATCCGTTGATCTCTCGAGATATCGGATTCTAGCTATCTTTAATACGTTGATCGCGCACGATACCGCGTTAGAAGATCTACGATTCTTCGACGTTGATCTTGCGCACGAGATTCCGTGAATCGGCTTCAAAGTCGTTGATTCGAGCGCACTCGAATATCCGAAGATGGAGAAAGGAGATCACACTTAACTTCCAATTTCAAAGGAGGCACAAAGCTCTCAACAAATTTTATTCAAAATTCAACTCCTTTTACAAATGATATCACACCCCTATTTATAGGAAATTACAACACACCCACGAACAAGTTACAACATCATATGACATAATGACGCAGCAGATAATACAAAACAAGATAGATCGATGAACGTAGCAATCGGTGGATTGATGAATACTGAAATGCCCAAATTCGTTGATCCGAAGATACCGAATTTTAGCTATCTACGACACGTTGATCGATCTCGATACCGTGAAAGTAGATCTTCAACTCTTCGAGCGTTGATCAAGCGCACTTGATACCGCGAATTGGCTTCACGATCCTTGAATCGAGCGCACTCGATTGACCGAAGGTGGAGATAGGAGATCACACTCGACTACCAATTGGATGAAAGCACAAAGCTAACAAAAGAAATTTTATTTCAAAATCAACAACCTTTTACAATGACATTACGTCCCTATTTATAGGGTTTACAACACGGCACAACGACTTAAGAAAATTACAACACTTTACACACACCAATGTATAAGAAAACAATCACGACTTATCAACAGTACTTATAACGACTTATCAACAGTACTTATCACCAATGTTTAACGACTTATCAACAGTACTTCACGACTTCCAAATCATCTCGCGACTTAGAAGAAACTCGCGACTTATCCACGGCATCTCGCGACTTAGAAGCCTCTCGCGACTTAGTGGTTAGAGAAGGGGCGACTCACTGTTTAAGTCGGGGAAAGGCAATTAGGTCGGGAAAAATTTAGGTCGGGGACGATGAAGTTAGGTCGTAGCGAAGCTTTCTACTAGGTCGTGAGATTTTGGGTCGCGGGTTTGGGTTAAAGTCTGGATCGTTAGGTCGTGGAAGTGGATTAAGTCGTGGAAGTTTTATGTCGTGAAGTTGGGTAGGTCGGAGATTTAGGTCGTGAAGTTGGGTAGGTCGTGGAATTGTTAGGTCGGAGAACAATTGGAATTAGGTCGGGAAATGTTATGTCATGGGAAAAGTTAGGTCGTGGAAATGTTGTCGCAGAGGAAGTTAGGTCGTGGGGAAGGCAATTAGGTCGTAGGTCGCGGTGATGGGGAACTGGTTCGCGAATTAAGGCGGAGTTGGGTCGCTCGATTTCGCTGATGAAGGTACGCGCTGCATCATCCTCCCCAGGTTGAGAAAAATTCGTCCTCGAATTTAAAAGTTCCTTCCCATTGGATTGTTCATCTCCATAATAAGGTATAAGATGTTTAACATTAAACACGTCAAAAGTATACACGTCCTCCGGTAGCTTCAACTTATAAGCATTTTCATTGATCCGTTTTATAATTTCTACTGGACCAATCTTTCGGGCTTTCAACTTGTTATAAGCACCCACTGGAAAACGACCCTTCGTTAACACAGCATACACCCAATCACCCTCGTTGAACTCCACACTTATTCTCTTTTTATCTGCAGCTCGTTTATATTTCTCATTCGTCTTCTCCAAACGTTCCTGAATGATTCTATGGCATTCTGTCAATCCATCAACAAAATCAGCAGCTCGCTTAACTGTCCCCTTCGGTTGTGGTACTATTGTTAAATCCAACGGCCCCTTTGGCAAGCTTGAATATACAATCTGAAATGGACTGTAACCAGTACTTCGGTTAATAGCATGATTAGGAGCAAATTCTGCCTGACACAACTTTAAGTCCCAACCCTTCAAATTGTCTTGTACAAGACATCTCAACAAATTTCCCAATGATCTGTTCACAACTTCAGTCTGTCCATCTGTTTGCGGATGATAAGCGCTACTAAAGTTCAATTTTGTTCCCACCATCTTCCACAAACTTAGCCAGAAATGACTTAGAAATCTAGTATCCCTGTCTGAAACAATCGATTCAGGTAGCCCATGCAATCGATACACCTTCTTAAAGAATAACTGAGCGACTCGGACGGCATCCACTGTCTTTTTACATGCGATGAAATGTGCCATTTTAGAAAACCTGTCCACCACAACGAATATAGAATCATTTCCCCTTTGAGTTCGAGGCAAACCCAAAACAAAATCCATACTCACATGAACTCAAGGTTTAGTTGGTACAGGTAACGGCATATATAATCCAGCATTGGTCGCAGTTCCTTTCGAAACCTGACAGATATGACATCGCTCCACAAATCTTTCCACCTCTTTTCTCATCGATGGCCAAAAGTAAGATTGAGAAATCAGCTGTAATGTACGGTCTCTACCCACGTGACCTTCTTCATGTACCTCCTTCACAATCTTCATTCTCAAACTACAATCAGCCACACGATTCGTCACTCCCGATTTGTGTTTCACCACAAACGTAAACTGTTGCAGATATGCAATCCATGATGCATGTCTCGCTGAAATCTTGTCTTGCCCTTGTAAATGTTTCAACGCCTCATGGTCAGTGTAAAGAACGAACTCTTTCTGAAATAGATAGTGTCTCCAGTGTTTAATAGCTTGCACAACAGCATAAAATTCCACATCATATGTACTATATCTCATTTTTGCTCCCGTTAGCTTCTCACTGAAATATGCAATAGGACGCCCCCTCTGACTCAACACCCCTCCAATTCCAACCTTCGACGCGTCAGTATGTAATTCAAACAACAACTGAAAATCAGGTAATGCTAGAATTGGTGCTGTCGTCAACAACTCCTTGATTCGTTCAAAAGCAACTCCTGCTTCCTCCTTCCATGAAAACTGTTTGCCCTTCATACAATCAGTAACAGGCGCCATCACACTACTAAAGTGTGGAATAAATCTTCTATAAAATGAAGCCAACCCGTGGAAACTTTGAACTTCTGTTATCGTCTTGGGCTGTGGCCAATCTCTAATCGCCTCTACTTTACTCTGATCCACCTGTATCCCTTCCTCTGATACAACATACCCCAGAAATAAAACACTATGCGTCATGAACACGCATTTTTTTGTCGCAGCATAAAATTGTTCTTGTCGCAGTACCATCAGTACTTCTCTCAGATGATTCAAATGTTCCTCTGGACTCCCACTATAAATCAGAATATCATCGAAATACACCACCACAAACTTCCCAATGAATGGTCTAAAAATCTGATTCATCACCCGCATAAATGTACTTGGCGCATTTGATAAGCCAAATGGCATTACCAACCATTCGTATAGACCCTCCCTGGTTTTAAAAGCAGTCTTCCACTCATCACCTGGCCTGATATGAATTTGATGATATCCGCTCTTCAAATCAATCTTCGAAAAGATAGTAGCTCCGCTTATTTGATCTAGCAAGTCATCCAACCTCGGCATTGGAAATCTATATCTCACAATAATCTTATTCAATGCTCGACTATCAGTGCACATTCTCCACGTCCCATCCTTCTTCGGTACTAACAAAGCTGGCACAGCACACGGACTCAAGCTTTCCTGTACACGCCCCTGTTCAAGCAATTCTTCCACTTGCCTCCTCAATTCTTCATGTTCCTTCGGACTCATTCGATAATGTGGTCTATGCGGAAACGTTGCTCCCGGAACAAGATCAATTTGATATTGAATGTCTCTTAGTGGCGGTAACTCCTTCGGTAACTCATTTGGAAATACATCCTCAAATTCTTTCAAAACTGGCTTCGCTTCTTCTGGAATTTCAACCTCTTCACTGCTCTCTCGCCTAATCAACAAAAACACCTCAGGCTCCTCTTCAACTTCCTTAACAAACTCCTTTAAGGATAATAAAGTTTTCAGCTCTTCAATCTCCTCCAGTTTATTTTCTTCTTGTTGTCGCTTCTTGGAAACTAACGCGATCTTTGTGCCTTCAAACATAAAGCTATAACTATTAGTACGCCCGTCATGTTGCACCGCCCTATCATACTGCCACGGTCTCCCCAGCAACAAATGACATACGTCCATGTCTACCACATCGCACCAGATTTTGTCTTTATATTTCTTTCCAATTGAAAAATTCACACAAGCCCTTCGTCCAACCTTCACCTCCCCGCCTTTTCTCAACCAAGCCAACTTGTACGGTTTCAGATGTTTCTTAGTCTTCAATGCCAATTTCCTCACCGCTTCTGAAGAAATTATATTATCACAGCTTCCAGCATCAATAACAAATTTGCAAACTTTCCCCAGAATAGTACATGTCGACTGAAAAATATTGCTCCTCAACCAACTACAATCCTCCTCTAGCTTTGGTGTTAAACAGGACCTCCTCATCATTAGATTATAGCCTTCGTCTCCCGTCACTTCTTCTTCCTCCTCATCTGGTGGTGAATTGGAATATTCAGCTTCTTCATCCTCAACCTCCGCTATCATAGCTCTCTTCTTCGGCTTTGGACATTCATTACTCTTGTGGCCCATCTCTTGGCAATTATAACACTTGAAACCATTATTGACCTTCGTCTTCCCAACTGGTTTTGCAACAACTTTTGAAATATTAGAACTTTCACTAACACCCTTCACTGGATTGTTGGAACTTGTAAACACACCACCTCCTCGTCTTCCCTGTTTCTCCCAAGCCAACGCTTTATGGTGTGCTTCCGCTACAGATCTGGGATCAAACATGTTAACCATATCTTGAATCTGCATTCGCAACCCTCCAACAAATCTAGCTGTTAATTGTTCCTCTGTCTCCATGATATCATTCCTTGCAATCAGTTGATAGAATTCATCAGCATAGTCATTAACAGACTTCGTTCCTTGCCTCAAGTTTTGCATCCTCTGATACATAAGCGATTGATAATTATAAGGTAAAAATGTGGCTTTCATCATTTTCCTCATCTTTTCCCATGATTCAACCTTTGACTTCCCCATCCGTTCACGTGTAAGTTTGGTTTGCTGCCACCATGCCAAAGCTCTACCCCTCAACCTTGTAGCAACCAACTTCACTCTACGATGTTCTGGAACTTCTTTGAAGTCAAAAATCTCCTCCACATTAGACAACCAATCCAAAAACTCCTCAGCTTGCATACCACCTTAGAATTCTGGAATTTCAGTCTTCATACCAGATTCCCACTTATGATCATACTCAGAGTAATTTCTTCCTTGTCCTCGTCCTCATCCATGAACACTACCACCATCATACTCTTCTCCACAATCCGATGTATATCGATGTCGATCCTGACCACCAACATCTCGACTACCATCACGTCTACCACCAACATTCCTACGATCTACATTCCTCCGATCTCGATCAGTCACATTTCTATCATGACTTCGATCATCAATATTTCTATCACAATCTCGATCCACGCTTCTATGATCACTTTCAACACTTCTCTCTCGATTTGAATGTGGTGAAACTCTACTTCTCCCATGGCTCGATTCAGGTAATACTCTTCTCTGATTTTGACTCATCTCCAACATCATTCTCTCTAATCGACCAATCCCTTCATTAAGCTTCTCATTAAAAATTTTGTTAATTCTTTGCTCCATCTCATCGGCCTCTTCTCTCCCATACAAAGGATCAATGTTGCGATAACGGTTAGCTCTTCTCGGAGGCATGATTACTCTTCAACAAATTCCAACAAAACTTCACTTCGATCTAAAAATCTTCAAATCAAAACTACCCACTTGTTGAAATCTTCAAAAATCTCCAAACGAACAAATCTCTTCAAGATCTCGATAACCCACTTCTCCAAATGATGTAAATCTCGCACAAACTCCAAAAATCTACGCAAACTCCTTGCGATCTAGCTCTGATACCAAATGACGCAGCGGATAATACAAAAACAAGATAGATCGATGAACGTAGCAATCGGTGGATTGATGAATACTGAAATGCCCAAATTCGTTGATCCGAAGATACCGAATTTTAGCTATCTACGACACGTTGATCGATCTCAATACCATGAAAGTAGATCTTCAACTCTTCGAGCGTTGATCAAGCGCACTTGATACCGCGAATTGGCTTCACGATCCTTGAATCGAGCGCACTCGATTGACCGAAGGTGGAGATAGGAGATCACACTCGACTACCAATTGGATGAAAGCACAAAGCTAACAAAAGAAATTTTATTTCAAAATCAACAACCTTTTACAATGACATTACGTCCCTATTTATAGGGTTTACAACACGGCACAACGACTTAAGAAAATTACAACACTTTACACACACCAATGTATAAGAAAACAATCACGACTTATCAACAGTACTTATAACGACTTATCAACAATACTTATCACCAATGTTTAACGACTTATCAACAGTACTTCACGACTTCCAAATCATTTCGTGACTTAGAAGAAACTCGCGACTTATCCACGGCATCTCGCGACTTAGAAGCCTCTCGCGACTTAGTGGATAGAGAAGGGGCGACTCACTGTTTAAGTCAGGGAAAGGCAATTAGGTCGAGAACAAATTTAGGTCGGGGACGATGAAGTTAGGTCGCGGCGAAGCTTTCTGCTAGGTCGTCAGATTTTGAGTCGCGCGTTTGGGTTAAAGTCTGGATCGTTAGGTCGTGGAAGTGGATTAAGTCGTGGAAGTTTTATTTCGTGAAGTTGGGTAGGTCGGAGATTTAGGTCGTGAAGTTGGGTAGGTCGTGGAATTGTTAGGTCGGAGAACAATTGGAATTAGGTCGGGAAATGTTATGTCGTGGGAAAAGTTAGGTCGTGGAAATGTTGTCGCAGAGGAAGTTAGGTCGTGGGGAAGGCAATTAGGTCGTAGGTCGCGGTGATGGGGAACTGGTTCGCGAATTAAGGCGGAGTTGGGTCGCTCGATTTCGCTGATGAAGGTACGCGCTGCATCACATAACAACAATGCGACATACGATTTACAACATTATACGACTTAACAACATTATACGACTTAACAATAATATACATCTTAACGACATAAGAAAATCTGGAAGATCTACTCGCGACCTAACTGGAGCGACATACGGAGCTTCACGACTTAAGGATTTGGCAGCGACATAAGCTTCGCGACATAAGGATTTGGCAGCGACATAAGCTTCGCGACATAAGAAACTTCGTCATAAGAGCTTGCGGCATAGCGACATAAAGGATTTCGTTCGCGACCTAAGGATGTTCGCGACTTAGGCTGTCTTCGCGATTTAAGGAGGAGCGACCTAGGCTTCGCGAATTCTGGAGCGACATAAGGAATTTTGGATTTGCTCGCGACTTACGGTATGTCGTTCGTGACTTAGGGTTTCACGACTTAAGCAATTCTAGAGCGGCTTCGTCCTCGCGACTTAAGGTATGCCGCGCTGCATCATTCCTCCCCTGGTTGAAAAGAATTCGTCCCGAATTCACACTTTCTCCTTCTTCGACATGCTTATTCTCATGATATGGAATCAAGTGTTTGACGTTGAAAACGTCAGCAGTATGAATATGATCTGGCAATCTTAACCGATAAGCATTCTCATTAATCTTCTTGATGATTTCCAAAGGGCCAATCTTTCTAGCAGCCAGTTTGTTGTAAGTACCAATAGGAAATCGATCCTTAGTCAATACTGCATATACAAAATCTCCTTCTTTGAACTCAACATTTCGTTGCTTAATATCTACGGATTGCTTATATTTCTCATTCGCTTTAAGCAATCGTTCCTGCACAACCTTGTGGCACTCTTGTAATTCATTCACAAAATCACTAGCTCGTTTGATCACTCCTTTCTGCTGTGGCACTGTAGATAAATCTAATGGTCCCTTAGGCATTGTTGAGTAAACGACCTGGAATGGACTGAACCCAGTGCTACGATTAACTACATGGTTGTGTGCAAACTCAGCTTGACACAGCTTGGAATCCCAACTCTTCAAATTGTCATTCACGAGGCATCTGAATAGATTACATAGGGATCTATTCACCACTTATGTCTGTCCATCCGTCTGTGGATGATAAGCACTACTGAATTTCAGCTTTGTCCCGACCATTCTCCATAGACTCATCCAAAAATGACTCAGAAAACGAGTGTCTCTATCCGATATAATAGATTCAGACAACCCATGAAGACGATAGATCTCTCTGAAATATAACTGTGCGACATTAACTTCATCTGCCATCTTCTTGCATGCGATAAAATGTACCATTTTTGAAAACCGATCAACCACCACGTAGATAGAATCATTGCCACGTTGTATTCTCGGCAATCCTAATACAAAGTCCATACTAACATCCACCCATGGTTTAGTAGGTATAGGCAACGACATATATAAACCTGCATTTGTTGCGGTCCCCTTTGAAACTTGACAAATACGGCACCTCTGAACGAACTTTTCAACCTCCTTCCTCACTGACGGCCAAAAATAAGACTTTGAGATCGACTGCATAGTACGGTCACGGCCCACGTGTCCTTCTTCTTGTAATTCTTTGATGATTTTCGTTCGCTGACTGCAATCTGGAATACACAACTGATTTCCTTTGAATAGAAAACCATCAACCAGCATATATCCATCCATGTTTTCCTGCTTGACTTTGTCTAGGATCTTGGAAAAATATGAATCTGAAGTAAGCAAATCTGGAAGTAAGTCAAAACCCATCACCTCTACTCGCATGGTTATTAGTAAATTATTCCTCCGACTCAATGCATCGGCGACGCGATTAGTTACTCCAGACTTGTGCTTTACGACGAATGTAAATTGCTGCAAATAAGCTATCCACGATGCATGCCTAGCTGCAATTTTATTCTGCCCTTGTAAATGTTTCAATGCTTCATGATCCGTATACAAAGCAAATTCTTTGTGGAACAAGTAATGTCTCCAATGCTTCACGGCCTGCACAATAGCATAAAACTCCACATCATAAGTATTGTATCTCATCTTTGCTCCAGAAAGCTTTTCACTCAAATAAGCAATTGGACGACCCTTCTGACTCAACACTCCTCTAATTTCAACTTTGGACACATCTGTATGTAACTCAAATAGTAACTGAAAATCTGGCAATACTAGAATCGGTGCTGATGTTAAAAGTTCCTTGATCTGTTCAAAAGCAGATCCTGCCTCTTTCGTCCATGAAAACTGCTTTCCTTTCATACAATCAGTAACAGGAGCCATCACACTACTGAAGTGCGGTATAAATCTTTGATAAAATGAAGCTAACCCATGGAAACTTCTGACTTCCGTTATAGTTTTGGGCTGTGGCCAATTTCTGATTGCGGCTACTTTACTCTGGTCCACTTGTATCCCTTCCTTGGACACGACATATCCCAGAAATAAAACACTCGGCGTCATGAACACACATTTCTTCGTTGCTGCATAGAACTGTTCTTGACGAAGAATAGTTAACACCTTTCGCAAGTGTTGAATGTGCCCCTCTGTGCTAGCACTATATATCAAGATATCATCAAAGTAGACTACAACAAACTTCCCGATGGAAGGTCTGAAAATTTGATTCATCACCCTCATAAATGTACTTGGTGCATTAGATAGACCAAATGGCATGACCAACCATTCATATAATCCTTCCCGAGTCTTGAATGCTATCTTCCATTCATCACCTAGTCTTATGCGAATCTGATGATAACCACTTTTAAGGTCGATCTTAGAAAAGATTACAGATCCACTAAGTTGATCCAATAGATCATCAAGTCTTGGCATAGGAAATCTGTATCTGACAGTTATTTGGTTAAGTGCCCTGCTGTCTGTACACATTCTCCACGAACCATCTTTCTTTGGTACCAACAGAGCTGGTACAGCACAAGGACTGAGACTCTCTCGAACACGCCCTTGCTCAAGCAACTCCTCAACCTGTCTCCTCAATTCTTCATGCTCTTTCGAACTCATACGATAATGCGGCCTATGCGGTAAAACAACACCTGACACTAGATTAATTTGATGTTGTATGTCCCTTAGTGGCGGTAAATCCTTGGGTAATTCCATAGGAAAGACATCTTTGAATTCATTTAACACCGATCTAACCTCCGTAGGAATTTCAAGATCTTCACTTGTTTCATACCCAATCAACATAAACAATTCAGCACTATCTTCCACTTCTTTAACAAATTCTCTTGAAGATAATAGACTAGTTGGTTCCATTTTCTTCTCTGACTTGCTTTCACTTTGTTCACGCTTCTTAGGAACTAAGGTGATTTGAGTACCTTCGAACATGAAACTGTAGCTGTTGGTGCGACCATTATGTTGTACAGCTCTATTATATTGCCATGGTCTTCCCAATAGTAGATGACACACATCCATATTGACAACATCACACCATATTTCATCTTTGTACTTCTTCCCAATAGAAAATGTAACAAATGCTCGTCTTCCCACTGTCACTTCTCCACCTTTCTTTAGCCATGCCAGTTTATAAGGACTAGGGTGTTTTTCAGTCTTCAACCCTAACTTCTTGATGGCTTCTTCAGAAATAATGTTATCGCAGCTTCCCGCATCAATAACAAATCGACAAACCTTTCCCAAGATAGTACATGTAGACTGAAAGATATTGCTCCTCAGCCAACTAGAATCATCCTCATGCTTTGGCGTTAAACAAGACCTCCTCATCATCAAGTTACACCCTTCGTCTCGTGACACAACTTCTTCATCTTCATCAAACTTCGGTGATTGAGAATAATCAATTTCAGCTTCCACATCCTCACACTCACATTCCTCTGCAACTAATGCTCTCTTCTTTGGCTTTGTACATTCATTACTTTTATGGCCAAACTCCTGACAATTATAGCACTTGATACTGTTATGGACCTTTTCTTTAGCGGCTTCATTGATAATTGGTTTATTGGCTGCCTTGGAAACATTAGCACTGCTACTAGCACCCTTATTCTGGTTGTTGGAACTCGTAAACACACCACCTCCTTGTCTCCCTTGTTTCTCCCAAGCTAGAGCTTTCTGATGTGCTTCAGCAACAGACATTGGATTAAACATATTAACCATGTCTTGAATTTCATTCGTAACCCTCCAACATATCTAGCCGTTAGCTGTTCTTCGGTTTCCATAATATCATTCCTTGCAATCAATTGATAGAATTCATCTGCATAGTCATTCACTGTCTTCGTCCCTTGTCTCAAATTCTTCAAACGTTGATACATAAGAGATTGATAATTGTACGGCAAGAAAGTCGCTTTCATCATATTTCTCATCTTCTCCCGAGTAACAACTTTTGATTTTCTCATTCTCTCCCGAGTTAGTTTAGTTTGTTGCCACCAAGCCATAGCTGTTCCCCTTAGTCTTGTAGCAATCAATTGGACTCTGTGATTCTCAGGCACATCATTGAATTCCAAAATTTCTTCAACATTCGACAACCAATCAAGAAATTCTTCTGCTTGCATACCACCTTTGAATTCTAGAATTTCCATCCTCATACCTGACTCCCATTTACGATCATTTTCTGAATCCCGAAATTGATTTCGCAATTGGCTTTGATTTCGATAATGAATACTACCTCCATCACCATCTTCCTCAAAATCAGATGTATTTCGATATCAATCCTGACCATCGACATCCCTACGACCATGCATGTTCCTTCTACCTTGTCTTTCAGCATCACGATATGGTTCATTTTCAAAACCATGTCGAGTTCTTCCCTCTTCATTTCGGTACCCATTATGGTCTCGCATCATTGAGACTGATGATTCTCTCCTATCTCGATAAGACTGGGGTGACATCCTCCTTTCTTCCGAAACCGATGGCGAAACCCTGTTTCCACCTTGGTTCGAAACTGGTGACGTTCTCCTTTGATTTTGATTCATGTCGATCATCAATTTCTCCAATTTTTCAATACCCTCATTGAACTTTTCATTGATATGCTGCTCCATCTGCTCAGCTTCTTGTCTTCTATATAAATCTTCAACATTTTGATAGTGGTTAGCCCGTCTCGGAGGCATGATCAAATCTTCAACAAATTCAAACACAAACTTCACTTTGATCCAAAAAATCTCGAATCAAAACTCCCCAACTTGTTTGAAATCTCACGAACCCAAATGAACAAACACTCAATTCGAACTCCAAAAACTTCAAATCTCGAAACTTCACACCCAACAAACTTGGAAAAGTTCGTCTCCTTGCTCTGATACCAAATGACGCAGCACGGAAGTAGATCTGAACCAGCGGTCAAATCTATCCAGGATCCAATCACGAATTGCGGAAAAATAATCGATGAAACAAGATAAATTGATGAATTGATGATACCAAAGTGCCCAAATCCGTTGATCTCTAGCTATCTTCAATACGTTGATCGCGCACGATACCACGTTAGAAGATCTACGATTCTTCGACGTTGATCTCGCGCACGAGATTCCATGAATCGGCTTCAAAGTCGTTGATTCGAGCGCACTCGAATATCCGAGATGGAGAAAGGAGATCACACTCAACTTCCAATTTCAAAGGAGACACAAAGCTCTCAACAAATTTTATTCAAAATTTCCTTTTACAAATGATATCACACCCCTATTTATAGGAAATTACAACAGACCCACGACTTAACAAGTTACAACATCATATGACATAACAACAATGCGACATACGATTTACAACATTATACGACTAACAACATTATACGACTTAACAACAATATACATCTTAACGACATAAGAAAATCTGGAAGATCTGCTCGCGACCTAACTGGAGCGACATAAGGAGCTTCGCGACTTAAGAATTTGGCAGCGACATAAGCTTCGCGACATAAGGATTTGGCAGTGACATAAGCTTCGCGACATAAGAAACTTTGTCATAAGAGCTTGCGGCATAGCGACATAAAGGAATTCGTTCGCGACCGAAGGATGTTCGCGACTTAGGCTGTCTTCGCGATTTAAGGAGGAGCGACCTAGGCTTCGCAAATTCTGGAGCGACATAAGGAATTCTGGATTTGCTCGCGACTTATGGTATGTTGTTCGTGACTTAGGGTTTTGCGACTTAAGCAATTCTGGAGCGGCTTCGTCCTCGCGACTTAAGGTATGTCGCGCTGCATCAGGTTATTTCGTCTACAATTCCATTCCTTATTTGTAGAGTCCCACTAATATTTTTTAGGAAACTCATAGTATAAATATTGACGTGCTTGTTCATCAAAAACATTTTTACAAAAAATTTAGTAAGCATTGTTTTAGATATCTGTTGATCATCCAAAATAGTTTGTATGTGCTCTTCTGCACGAAATAGTTGTTGTTATCTATTTGGTAAATGTATTTGTAAGCCGGTAACAGAAGGAAAAATATTACTTACTGAAAAGTTAAATATTCTCCATAAAGCTTCTGGGGCACAAATCCATCTAGCATTAACAAATTTTGAAATTTCATCGTTATCATCAGGTGCAGTGGATAACCCTACGGATACACAGTCGAACCTTTGTAAACATATTTGTAAAGATATTTTACAGATTTAATACTTGAACAAATCTCAACATTTATGTGACAATCATATTTTAAAAGTAAGTAAGGATTATAAGGTACAATCCAATGGTTATCGATTATATGGCTGCCAGTTCGATATTGTATTCTGTTGTCGCTTCTTCTATAAATAGGGTAAGAGTCATTTCCTTGTAAAGTTAACGAAGAAAAAGATTTTGGACAACCTTTCTTACCGTGGTTATTTTTCATGCATACAGCTCTTGGATTAAAATGTCCGCATGGATAATGAATCATATGTTTCATTACCGCGTTATGTAGTTCAGCTTCTAAATCTTTACATGGAATTTCAGCTCGAACTAAAGCATCATAATCATCGGGATTGTTAATCTTATCATTTTCATCTAGGATAATTAGAATGTGGGAATGTGGTAGTCCTCTTTTTTGGAATTCAATAACGTGGACATGGACAATGACTTTACCTAAAACACATGTGTCAGATATGTCAGTTTAAGTTGCTCTAATTTTGCTCGAAAAATCCTAGCTGTTAAATCTGGTCTATCTTGCGGTTGTTGATTGGGAAGTAATTCTTCTGTAATTTCTACCCAGTTAGTATTACATGTCTTAGTAATAAATAAGTCGGACTTTCGATACCTTCACATTATTGCCATCGCATCTTGATATCTTTGATGCATATCTCGTGGACTACCAACATAGGATGAAGGAAGAATCTTCTTGACAACTACACTTCCTAATGTGTGAAAATTCATATAATTGAGTAGTAGATAAGTAAGTAGTTAGTAATTACTAATAACAACAAAAGGTTGAATGTAGTAGTTAAAGAAACTTACTGGCAGATGTTTCTCTATTAGTTAAGGCATCTTGTAAACCTTGGTATAACTCCGCTCTAATAGTATTCTAATTATTGCGAAGAAACCTTAGGCGCATTTTTTCTATTTTTACATACATATCGACGACATATTGTTGAAATAGACGACCACCAAGCAATATAAGTGATGTCTCTGTTGGTCGTATCTACGTGAATAGATCAAAGACATAATGGAAGTAACATTAATATTGATGTTGATATGAACAAAGTTTTTTGTTATTTACGAATAAATAATATTGTATATCAAATAGGCTATAGTTACCGGTAAAATATGAGAGTAGTATGATGTACAACTTATTGGTGTATTTCCATTTTTGTGGATGTTCAAATCTCATCCATGCTGACCGTATGGCAACAATAGTGGATATTGCAATGGGTAATAAAAATATATAGTATCTGAAATTCTTTGTAGATTTCCACTTCTTGTCTCAACAATGATATTTCGACCTTGCAAATTGTCTGGTTCATCTCCAATTTTTATACCTGCTACTTGGGATATGGTTGGCAACTCGTGAAGATATCGATCTACTATGATCTCTTTAATTTTGATTTTACAGATTTGTATATCAGGTTGTTGCCCCAACTGTCGAAGTATAGAGACATATGGGTTATGAGTATCTAAAATTTCTTTTAAAGTCAAAATTATCTCTAGTCTCATTGCTCCACTATCTTGAAGTCTATTTTCAATCTCATGGTCAGTGTCATATATGTACAATTGCAAATATCATGGTCTACTTTCAGCCAAGGATAAAATACTTCCAATACTATGATATATTGAACCTTGCGCACAATATGTGTAAACTCCTTCTCTAGCATTGGCTAGGTTATTGTCAGTTGATGCACCCATAGACGTGAACGAAAATGCATTATTATAAGATTGGATGTTTGTTCGAAAATGGGTACCTACTTCACCTTGATCTTGAAATAAGCTTAGTAGCTGTTGTGGTAGGTCGACAATAAAATCACCAGAGCAACAATTCTGTAAGATTTCGTGGAAAAATATTTTAACACTACAAAGATCACTGTAAGTGAATTGTGGTAGTTGATGTTTGTTGGTAGTGCATGCTTGCGATAAAATTTCGACCACAGTTGTGACTACTGATTATTGCAGTCCGAGGTATCATATCTTTCCATGCCGTGTTATTGAAGAACCAAAAAAAATAAGGTTAGTAGTAAGTACATCATTTAAAGAATAGTAAGTACAACATTTAAGTAATAGTAATAGAGCATTGAAATAAAATGTTGAATGTAAAATAAAGATAGAAGATTAGTGTTTCTCGATGGCTTCATTGTGTTAACTATATGGTTAAATTCATATATAAAACAACATTTTTGTAGTGCGCAATAAATTAAAAAATAGTTAAGCATATAGTAACTTCATAAATCTTCCCAGGCGTGTTGAGAAGAAAAGAAGGACAACAGATATTAAAGGTTACAAAGGAATATTCTAGTTTGGCTTACAACAAAATCCTATGTATATAGATCATATGAACATAACATGCATGAACTGATGCATCAAAACTGAAAATGTGTTATAGCTATTGCAGTATACTTTTCATTTTATAAATTTATCAACAACATATCAATGTATAAAATTCAAACCAGCTGTGCGCATGTCACCGTATCAATTTATCGATAGCTGTGTTATAGCTATTGCAATATACTTGTCAATGTAGCAACTCAATTTAACAAAATATCCAGAGTCATATAGCATGTCATGTATAATAAGTTGTATAGCCATCTCATTTCTTATTCATTTCACAACCTCTTCATCTGTCAGTTTTATATTTGCAGTTCTACACAAACCTTAAACTGTCAATTTAGAACATAGTACAATCATACATAAATCAAATGGACACACGTAATTTAGAACATAAGAGCATCTCCAACAGAGCGAGAATTCTCAAATCCGCACCCAAAATCGTCCCCAACAGAGTGCGAGAAATTGTAATAGTGCAGATTTGGGGGCGTTCGGGCTGAGAATCTCCAATGCGTTGAGGCGCTTGTTGAACAGGCGCCTGGCAACAGGCGCCTGGTCATCAGGCGCCTGTTCAACAGGCGCCCACCCTCATTTCTGTTGTAGAAATGAGGGCTCCAACATTTTGGAGTGCGGAAATTCTCAAATCCGCACTCCAAACTGTTGGAGATGCTCTAAGCCTCTTAGTATTGAACTGATTAGATAGTTGGACATCTACAAATATGATCCCTGGGATTTACCAAGTAAGCAAACAAACTACTTTAGTATCTAGCCTGCTCGATATTGATTTCTTATCCTATCATCTTTAAAGCATATTTTACTTCGAAAATGATAATGGTTCATATAGAAAACTGGTTTTAAGGATTTTATAGTTTTTGCATGCGTATAAACACTGAATCTCTGTCTTACTGTTGCTGTATAATATGTTTTGCTAAAGTAGGCATGCTTAAAATATTGTTAAATGACTGTAAAATGATTTTTTTTATTTGTTGACTTACTTAAGCAGAAATGAAAGATTAATTACTTAAGCTCTAAGTAGATACTTTCTAGGGCTTAACATATATCGATTGTCTGTTGTTGTTTATTACTGCCATTAAATTTTGTTTTCTGATTTGTTTAATTGAAAACATGCATCAGTCCTCTTTCTATTTCTTGTTAATTTGTTTGATCTGTCTAGTATTGATTGTTAACATTGTAGAGACAAAAAACAAATATAAAATGGTGAAGATAAACTAAAGAGATGATAAATAGTGATAAAGGTAAGTTACTTATTTGTGAAGGATTTGCATAAGAATACCGCAAAAGCGGAAACGATAATAAAGTAGTAAGTGAAGGGAGAGTCTATTGGCAAGTATGTATATATAGATAAACCATTCGTTAGATAATTTGGTATAACTTCTGGAAATGAGTAGGTATACGTTGTTGAACTGGTAAAGATCCAAGAATTATGTGCTGCAGATATTTAGTAACGGCTAGTGTTATTTTATTATATATTGTTATGTTGAAGTGTAAAATTGGTCTACTTTCGCTGTAAGATATTATAATTAATAAGAGAAATAGAAGATCAAATTGTAAGTATGGTTAATAACAGGGAAGCACGGTACCTAGTGCATAGTACAACAGTTACCACATCTTACAGGGTAGTCACAAAAATATTATTTTATGAACAAATTATGGTCTATAGCTAAGAACTGTCCAAAAGCAATTTCATGCATTATACATGCAAACCTTTTGTCACGTACATGCACACAGCTGGTTTTGTCAGCCATTAGGAGTGTGATTGGCTAAAATTGTTGACATGAATAACTTCATGTGTTCTTTCTTTACTGTCAGTTAAAGCTCATCTTTTTAGTGCAAGATATATATAATATATTAGTTATATTTGACAAAAAATATGCATCAAATTTTAATTTATTTATTTATTATTAGTAAAATTTACAAACAACATTTCCTATATAATGAACGTTTTCTTCCTGGCTTGATCAAATTCATTTAAGTTAAGCAGAAGTGTATTATATATATATATATATATATATATATATATATATATATATATATATATATATATATTCTTTTTCCGTGCTCAATTTCACATGTAAATGCATGATTTTATGGGTGTAAGTGTATGTATATGGGTGAGATGGTGAGTGTGGGCCTGTGTGTACATGTGCCCAAGTGTGTATTTTTGCATGTGTGCATATGTTTATATATATGTGTGTGTGTGTGTGTTTCTACATGTCAATGAGTATGTATGTTTAGTAGTGTTTGTGTGTTGCACGGGTTGTACATGTAGTGAAAAATTGATGATTGATAACAATTTAACATCACGGTGCGCCGCGGAAGCGATTTCAAATCAAGACCTAGTATCGTCTATTTGAATACCAATGCAACTTAAATTATCAATTATGAGAACACAATCAACAATATGAAAAACAAGAGACACAGAAAATTTAACGTGGTTCGGATATGAAGATCCTACATCCACAGAGACCCAATAACCCTTTTATTATTATCACCAGAGATTACAAGCCAATACGATGATTAGAGAGATACAATAGGTGGAGACTCTCTCTAATCAATTACACAATTGAAGATATTAATAATAGAGCACTCAAAATAGAAAACCCCTAATTTGATTTTGTTAGGGTTTCTATTAATTACAATTATTTGAAATCTGATTAAAACTCAATCTCTTAATTTGGAAGATGATTAGGAGACAATATATAGGTGACCTAAATGATCTAGATCATCCATCCACGTCAAAAGAATCTGCACCATCAGTTTAGAGAACCAAGCTCCGAAATTTACCAAATTGCCCTTCAGAATTCGGAACTGAAAGTAAAAACTTTCGTCGCCTCAAACGTCTGACCAGGGGGGTCAGACGTCTGCAGAATGTTTCGGGAAACATTCTGGAACAGGGTTAGACGTCTGACCTGGGTAGGTCAGACGTCTGCAGGAAGTTTCAGGTTGCACAACTTCACCTCTTCTGACATCTCTCCTTCCTCCAACCAACTCCAAAGCTTTCCAATGCATAGCTCTACCGAATCTTCACATCAAACACATATATGAATTGCATAAATTCAACACTCCACCTCGATTCAATATATGTATGTCTCATCAACAAAGTATCATAGGGGTTATTGGATCTCGCGCCCAAAGGCGCCTAAGCAGCTGGAATCAAATGGATCAAGTTTGAGCAATGCTCAAACTTATTCTTGGGAAGTGGCTTCGTCATCATATCTGAGGGGTTATCTGAAGTATTCACTTTCAACAACTTGATCTTACTCCGTTCTTCCTCCAGCATAAGGAAGAAACCTCTAACATCAATGTGCTTCGTTCGTGAACTATAAGCCTGATTATGAACAAGATGAATTGCACTCTGACTGTCTGAAAATAGCTCCACGGTCTTCTGCACCATAAAAAGATCATCCAACAACTGAAGTAAATACAAACCCTCCTTAGTTGCTTCAACAATCGATATCAATTCTGCTTCGGTAGTTGACAAAGCTACAATAGATTGCAGCTTTGATCTCCATGAAATCGAGTCTATGCCAAGTGTAAAAACATAGCCCGACACTGACTTCCGTGCATTTCTATCCCCAACATAATCTGAATCACAGTATCCTCTAAGTGAGATGTCGCCATCCACTCCACCATATAACAAGCCAAAAGATGAAGTGCCTCTAAGATACCTAAGTATCCACTTTACTACTTGCCAATGTTCCTTGCCTGGGTTAGACATATATCGACTTACAACACCCACTGCGTAGGCCAAATTTGGTCTAGTGCATACCATGGCATACATAAGACTACCAATAGCACTGGAATAAGGTATATCAGCCATATACCTTTTATCTTCTTCCGATGTGGGAGATTGGTCTTTTGACAATTTAAAATGAGAGCGTAATGGAGTACCAACCGGTTTGGCTTTCTCCATTCCAAATCGAGTGAGGACCTTCTCGATGTATTGCGCCTGAGTGAGTCTCAACTCTCTCTACAAATCTCCATACCCAATATTCTTTGTACTTTTCCCAAATCCTTCATATCAAACTCCTTGCTAAGTTCAGTTTTCAACTCCATAGTTCTTACCATACTCCGAGATGCAATTAACATATCATCAACATATAACAAAAGATATATTAAATCATTATCACATCTCTTGAAATAAACACACTGGTCTTTGAAGCTTCTAGAATATCCTTGCGAAAGCATAAACTTATCAAATCTCTTATACCATAGTCTGGGTGACTGTTTTAGTCCATATAGAGATTTGTTAAGTTTACAAACATAGTCAGGCCTGCTACTATCAATGAACCCCTCCGGCTGCCGTAAATAAATTTCCTCATCCAGATCACCATGCAAGAATGCGGTTTTGACATCTAGTTGCTCCAACTCCATATCATAATGAGCCACTAATGCCAATAGAATGCGAATGGAGGTATGCCTAACAATTGGAGCAAAAATGTCATGATACTCAACTCCCTTCTTCTGAACATACCCCTTTGCTACTAACCTTGCTTTATATCTGAAATTTCCATTGCCGCCGTCTTTCACTCTATAGATCCACTTACAACCAATAGCTCTCTTGTTGGTGGGAAGAGGCACCAAATCCCAAGTATGATTTTTCTGCAAAGATTCAATCTCCTCTTCCATAGCAACTAACCAACTGGAACTGTCAACTGAAGCAATAGCGTCTCTATAATCTCTGGGTTCGTCATGGACAACATTCAAAGCATATGTTGCCATGTCATCGAAATCAATGTCTTCGATGCTCAATCCAACAAAATCATTAAGCCAATTAGGCTTCTTCTTCTGTCTAACAGGTCTGATCTCTGAACTAGCTCCACCTTGAGTCTGATCCTCTGTACTAATCTCTGTACTTTCCTCATCAACCACGGTGTCATCGGAAACACCTTTAGTACTTCTATGAAAAGGAACAGTAGATGACTTACTTTGTGTTTGGTATTCCTCATTTGTCCTCTCATTGTCATCTAATGAGGAAGGCTCCACCTTCAACATAGCCTTCTCATCAAAAGTCACATGCCTGCTGGTAACAATCTTCCTGCTAATAGGACACCACAATCTATATCCCTTCACTCCTCTTCTATAACCTAGAAAGATACATGTTAACGCTAAAAAGTATAACGCTAACACCCTGGAGTCTGGGGTAATCTAGTGAAAGCACCACCCGTCTACACGGGAACTAAAAGTAAACAGAAAAAGGGAAAAACAGTAAAAGAGACAGTAATTTTTATAGTGGTTCGGCCTAAGGTTAAGCCTACATCCACTTTACATCCTTCATTATGTTCTTTGATCACACTTTACAAGATTACCATACTTTTACAACATGATTTCTCGATTACAACACCTTTACAACACTTTTCAACATTTACAACACAATCGAAGATAGAGATTAGAACTTTGATGACGGATTGCTCTTGGATCCATGTTGAATGAAGTAGAATTGTTGATGAGGAATCTTCGATGATTGAAGTGTTGGAGAAGTCCCAAAAAATGGCAGAGTATCGGCCTTCTTGAAATCCAGCCCAAAATCCCCCTTACAATGTGGAGTTGGCGAGGTATTTATAGGGAAGAAACTGGGTCTAAGTCGTAGGTCGTGAGCGACCTAAGGGATAGTTCGTAGGTCGTGAGCGACCTAAGGGGTAGCAGGAGGGAAAGCGGCGACCTAAGGAGTTACGATGCAGGGTGTGGTAGGTCGTTGGCAACCTAAGGGATAGGTAGAAGTGGCGACCTAAGGGAATGACGACCTAAGGAAGTGGCGACCTAAGGAAAAGCGGCATGAGGAGTTATCTCGGCTTGCACACACTGGGTAGTAAGTTTTAGGTCGTGGACGACCTAAGATAGGTCGTTAGGTCACGAAGTCTGTTAGGTTGGAGGAAGTTAGGTCGGAGGAAGTTTTAGGTCGGAGGAAGTTAGGTCGGAGGAAGTTAGGTCGAACCCCGTAGCGGGGATGTTGCCCCCGCACCCCCACCTTGGGGGGTTGCCACCCCCCCTGGACCCCCCCTCCGTAGGGGATCTTTTTTGAACAAATAATTAGCAGGACTTGCTCTGTTGAGATGTTGAATTGACCATTCTTCGAGATGAATTGTCTTTGGCTTCTTGGTCGATTTTGTGGTATCACGACCTTGCTAAAAGGCGGGATAACAATACACTTGCGAGCTCTAGGTTCCAGCTTCCCTCTGCTCTCATATACGTAAGCTGGACAACCAAACACTTTGAGGAATGAATAGCTAACAGGCTCTCCTTTCCATACTTCTTCTGGGATCTTCATGTCTATGGCGGTAGAAGGTGTGCGGTTGATGAGGAAAGCCGCCATAGATAAGCTTCTGCCCAAAATCCCTTTTTCAACTTTGCAGTCAATCTGAGGCAACGAGTTCTCTCCAATAACGTCCGATTCATTCTTTCAACAACTCCATTGGACTGAGGGTCGCCAGGTGTGGTGTAATGCCTCTTGATACCTTCAGACTCACAATAATCGATGAATTCCTGTGATACAAATTCACCGCCGTTATCTGAACGGAGAACTTTCAATTTCTTTCCCGACTGCTTCTCAACTGTAGATTTCCACTTTCGAAACCTGTCAAAAGTTTCACTCTTCGACTGTAGAAAATATACCCAAACTTTACGAGAGAAATCATCTATAAATGAAACAAAATACCTGGCTCCACCTAAAGAGGGGCAAGGGGAAGGTCCCCAAACATCTGTGTGAACATACTCTAAGACAGCCTTTGCCTTATGCTTTCCAGTACCAAAAGAAATCTTCATCTGCTTCCCAAGAACACACTCTTCACAAAAGCCAAGCTTTGAATGATGAACACAATCAATCAAATCTCGCTTTCTCAACTCATCCATGCTGTGCTCACCAATGTGACCCATCCGTAAATGCCATAATCTGGAAGAGTCCGAATCAACAGAAGTAACAGATGCTGATTCGCCAACTACAGTAGTGCCCTTCAAAAGATAAAGATTCAATGCTCTTACTCCTTTCATAACTATCATAGAACCCTTTGATATTTTCATCTTCTCCCCTTCAACTACAATCTTCAAACCAAGCCTACTTAGGGCCCCAATAGATATCAAACTTCTTCTCAAATCAGGTACATGTCTAACATCTGTAATAGTACGAATAACACCGCCAAACATTCTAACCTTCACACTACCAACACCAATCATACGGCAAGAAGCATCATTGCCCATCAGAACTTCTCCTCCATCAATCTCACGGTAAGTGGAGAAACAGTTCCTATCAGGTGTCATATGATAGGATGCGCCAGAATCGATCAGCCATAGGTTGCTTTTCCCAAAAGAGCCAGAAGCTGTAAACACATCGGTATCACTCTCTGTATCTGACTTCTCAGCGGTAGATGCTGAAGCTTGATTTGGGTCTCTTCTTCTACCTTCAAGCTTGGGACAAGTTGCTACAAAGTGCCCTGGCTTTTACAATAATTGCAAGTCAATTTATTAGGCCCCCTAGACTGAGACCTTGAATTATTTCGACCTCCACCATATTTTGACTTGCTTTGGCTTCTACCTCTCTGAACAGATAAGCCCTCCGCATCACTGTCTAAACTAGTGCTTGCTAATCTACCCCTCAACACTTCATTATGAAGTCCAGCTTTAACATCAGATAGGCTAATTTTACTACGACCATAAATCATAGAATTAACAAAAGCAGTGTACTCCTTAGGCAAGGAACATAAAAGGATTACTGCTTGAGCCTCATCTGTAATTTCAACTTCTGCTGCCTTCAAATTCATTACTAAGGTGGTTAGGGCATCCACATGCCCCATGAGATCAGCTCCAGGCTTCATCTTGTACGAATAGAGTTGTTGTTGCAGAATTATTCTTTTAGTGAGAGACTTGTCCTGATATGCATCAGATAATGCATCTCATAATTCCTTTGCCGTTTTCTTTTGAGAAAATTCTCTAAGAACCTCATCTGAAAGACTTAGCTGGATGGTAGTTAGGGCTTCATCTTCCATCTCTTCTAAAGTTTCACTATCTAACTCTTTCAGCTTCTCAGGCGCAGAAATTATCTTAAAAGTCTTCTCCTTCTTTAATACGGCCTCCATCTTCATCTTCCAAGTTCCAAAGTCTCCCTTTCCATCAAAACGAGTAAGTCCATAATTGATCCCAGATCTACCAATAGATTTACTTGAAGTAGCCATTAATATCCAAACGGAACAATAACACCAGCTCTGGTACCAAACTGTAGTGAAAAATTGGGGATTGATAATAATTTAACACCACGGTGCGCTGCAGAAGCGATTTCAAATCAAGACCTAGTATTGTCTATTTGAATACCAATGCAACTTAAATTATCAATTTTGAGAATACAATCAACAATATAGAAAACAAGAGACACAGAAGATTTAACGTGGTTCAGATATGAAGATCCTACGTCCACGGAGACCCAATAACCCTTTTATTATTATCACCAGAGATTACAAGCCAATACGATGATTAGAGAGATACAATAGGTGGAGACTCTCTCTAATCAATTACACAATTGAAGAGATTAATAATAGAGCACTCAAAATAGAAAACCCCCAATTTGATTTTGTTAGGGTTTCTATTAATTACAATTATTTGAAATCTGAGTAAAACTCAATCTCTTAATTTGGAAGATGATTAGGAGACAATATATAGGTGTGATCATCCATCCACGTCAAAAGAATCTGCACCATCAGTTTAGAGAACCAAGCTCCGAAATTTACCAAATTGCCCTTCAGAATTCGGAACTAAAAGTAAAAACTTTCGTCGCCTCAGACGTCTGACCAGGGGGGGTCAGACGTCTGCAGAATGTTTCGGGAAATATTCTGGAACATGGTCAGACGTCTGACCTGGGTAGGTCAGACGTCTGCAGGAAGTTTCAGGTTGCAGAACTTCACCTCTTCTGACATCTCTCCTTCCTCCAACCAACTCCAAAGCTTTCCAATGCATAGCTCTACCGAATCTTCACATCAAACACATATATGAATCGCATAAATTCAACAGTACAGGATTTGGGGTGTGAGTCATCTGCCTCACAAAATCTATGTCAATCTCATATTTATTCTCGCAAATGACATGTTGAGATATTGTTTGTTTGAATTCGTTTAGCATATATGGGTTGAGTTGGTATGTGCCTCTCTAACAATGTGTGGGCATGTGTTCAATATTTACATCGTAAGGCATTTGAAACCTCATGTTAGCAATAGCTAGATGTTTGTCATTCCTTTTTTTGTTGTTTGTTATTTTTGATTTCAATGTTATTTTATTCATTTCCATCTTATCCAATTATATGCTTTTATTCTATTTTCAGTTTATCAGATTAGGTCATAGATGCTACTTTAGAGAGTGGCAGGGATAAAGAATGATAGGGACATGAAAATAACACACTGTTAAATGGATATCAAATGTCCTTTTCATTTTCAGTTATGTTTTAATCCAAAACTTCACTATATTACTATAAAATACAGGTATCATCTTTTTAAAGTAATAGTGATTAAAGACACTTAGACCATTTCTTTTATTTTCTTTTATCTAACCATGTCAAAAGCATCCATCTTTCATTTTCTATATATATTTCTAAATAACCGTGGGTGTGATTATGATTAATAATTGTATACTTAAATAGCAGTAGCTACTTAGTTATTACTCTGTATTGAATTTGAATAATAACTTTTAAATACTAACTCAAATGTTGGAAAAGGGTACATTCATAACTACACTTGTTATCTATTTATCTATTAATAGTATTCAATGTTTATGTGAACATCAGTACATTTATATGTGTGGTGTGCATATGTGCATTAATGTGCGAGGGTGAGTTGTTTATGTGTGCATGTATGTATGAGGTTGCGTGTGTATATTTTTATGTCTTGCTGTCACTTTTTTTTGAGAAAATTAAAACATATCATACTTTCTGTTATTTAGCATTACCAGACCAATACGTATAACTTTTTAACAATAGTAACACATACGTGGAAAATACATCAAATTTATTTTGAAAGTAACAAAATCATGGAAAACACATCAAATTTAATTTAACAGTAACAAACACATGGAAAACACATCAACTTTATGTTAACAGTGAACAAAGGAAAAAGTACTTATGCACGAAAATGGACAATTTGTTGGATAACATAGAGTTGAAGCTTTAGTGCGTATGCTCCACGAGAAATCACTCAATAGCTGCATCACATTGTTCAATCTGCAAGGGAAATAAAAATTTATAGTGGGTATAATATATATATATATATATATATATATATAATAAGTCGCTAATTTTTGGCAAACCACTTTAGGAGTAAAAAAAGTCATCCCATTTATCATCTTGAGCACAATGTGGAAAATACCGGGGTTCATCAGGTCGTGGCATTTTTACTTCACGGTTGGAAGATTTTAATAATATGTCGTCATTTTTTTTTGAAATGGTACTTAGATACAACATGTCACTGGGACAACGTAACACAAATCACATGTCAATATATGTTCGAATCATACTATGCAAATTTCAAACTTGTGACCTCTCGCACCAAAGTCAAATCAATTAACCACACTCTTTTCCTTAACTGGAGGAAGATGAACAAAGTGGTTCAGGTTGTTAACTTTATTTTTTGAATTGGTACTTTATATACAACTTGTTACTGAGACAACATATCACAACTCACATGTCAATAACTGTTCGAATCACGCTACGCAGGTTTCAAACTTGTGACCTCTTGCACCAAAGTCGAATCACTTAACCACTGGGACAATGGTGTTTGCTAACATTTTCTGATTCAGTCTGAGGAAGAGTAAGCTTTGAGACGTCATCTAAAGCATTGACTTTTTCATCATTAACAGATTGAAGGTGCTTTGTTAAACGTGTACTTTTACATTTGAATTTGTCCGTGGAAGGGGATAATGCAGACTCTTTACCTTGTTGTACATATTTGTTATGCAGGATCAAAAATATTTGTCAGTTGTAGACAACAAACAAACTTATATTTTCCAAAAATGAAAAAAATTATAACATAGTAAAAGACACTACATGGCAGTATACAGTAAACGGTAGAAGGGAAAATAAAAGGCTGTCAATTTACTTAGAAAGAAGAAGATTCTACTTTAGTAATCACAGGTGGACAAAGTAGGTTAAGTGTGAATAAAAGATAAGACAGAAGTACCTTTTTCATTTTCGGATGAAAAGTAATATGCAGGTTCAAGAAGCTTGAGTGGAATTTACAGATGTGAAAGAATTTATAGATGTGAGTTGTTGTGGATAGGCAATGGTGTGCATTGAGCTGGTTAATAGAGCTGCGGGTATGATGTAAGATCTAGTATTATACTTTATTAATAATTTTGATTGGAAAAGGGCATATTAGCCTAGTCTGCAGCAAACTTTGCAGGAGCATTTATATGGAACATGGTAATTGAACAATAGAGAAAAAGATAAATTAATAGCTGTGTGGTTTAAAAAATATAGGAGCTTTTTTTGTGCTTGCGTAAGTGTAATACTGCGTCTAATATAAATCGAAAATGCCTGAGCTAATCAAACAAACTCATGCTGAACTTAAATGAACCGTTAGTTCACTTAGAACAGATAGGCAAATGAAAATAAAAAATTAATAAAAATAAAAAGAAGCAAACTGAATGATTGAAAGGCAATGGAAGATATGTATATATCATTTCTCATAGCAATTTATAAAATTGACTGATAATGGGTAACCCCACGTTTGATATATGGTATTTATGTTAGTGTTCCAATGATGTACAAGTGAAAACGTCATGGGTTATTTTATATAATCGCATACTATTTTATATGTAAGTTTCCTGTTCGCTGTTATAAATATTTTGGCTACTTGTACTTGCAAGGTTGTGTGCTCTCCATGTTTTGACTTTATTGGCTTGATCTATTTGCTGTATAAAGTTTCTATAACCCAGCAACTTGTACAAGCTTGTAACATTCATAGAGATTAATATTAATTTGATGCGTTTTTACTTTTTGCGTGAATGAGCAACACTATATGTATGTAAGTTTCAATAATTTTAGTTAGATTACAGCCACACGTACACCCCCACACCTGTTATGACCAACTTTCCCGTGCCTTGTACCAACCATGATGAAATAACAAGGATAATAACAGGAAAGACAACAGGTGATCGAAAACTGGAATTCTTGAGGACTGGAAGGTTTATTGTAATAAAAGATTGTACAGATAGAAAATGTATTTTTTGAGAGAGGAAATATGTAAACAGAACTTATCAAAGTAATGAATAAATTCTTTTATTTATCTCTTCTCAATTGCCAAATTACAAATGATTACATAGCCTATTTATATATACTTTAGACCTTGAATACAGCTCATAACATGACCTAATCAAACTTTGAATGGATCAAATAATTAATTACAACCACTGCCATTTGAACAGATCTTAACAAAACGGTGTACACGTGCACATGTGCACGTGCACACACCATCTACCCAATACTGGACTTGTCTGAAGGGTTGGCTGTATCCCTGGAGTCAAGCAGGTTCGCCTGATGGTTGGAATCAGACTGCACCCCTCCTGAATCGCCACTGGTAGCCATGGAAGCAGTCTGCACCCCTATGTTCGATGAAATGCCACTGTCAGTGCCTGAATGCAAACTGTTTGCAAACTTGTTTACTCTTCCTTGCTTAACAACTTGCAATCGAATTTGTTGAACCTGTGGCCTAACATTCCCTTCCCCTTCAAAAACTGACCTTGTCTCAAGGTCAAAAGTAGGAAATCTCTTTACCAAATCCCAATAGTCTTCCCAAGTGGATTCTTCTTGTGTTCTTTGTTTCCATTTAATTAACACTTGTGTAATGGCTTTATTGTTCCTTGGAAATATCCTTCTGTCCAAGATGGCCTCTGGCTCATCAACAATTTCTTCCATAAATGTAGGATTATCTTGTTGAACAATAACCCCACTGCCTACCCTTCTTTTAAGCTGTGAAATGTGGAACACTGGGTGTATGCGTGCTCCAGTGGGTAGCTCTAGTTTGTAGGCCACCTCTCCAATTTTCTGAATAATCTTGTATGGCCCATAGTACTTGGGGGATAATTTGGTGGTTTTCAAATTTCTCACAGTAATTTGCCTATATGGCTGCAATTTAAGATACACCCAATCTCCTTCACTGTACTGCCTTTCAGTCCTTCTAGCATCACTATGTTTCTTCATTCTCTCTTGTGTGTGTCTTAGACTATCTTTTAATAATTGTATTACAATATCTCTAGAGTATAGCTCCTGTTCTACTTGAGGTACCCTTGCAGTTTTTGGCACATAAGATATCAAGGTTGGTGGTGGTATCCCATAGACTGCCTGGTAGGGTGTAGTGTTGATGGAGCTTTGCCAACTGGTATTGTACCAGTATTCGGCCATGGTGAGCCATTTTGACCATTCTTGTGGCTTGTGACAAACAAAACAGCGCAGGTATCCTTCCAATATCTTGTTGACAGCTTCAGTTTGGCCATCTGACTGTGGGTGGTAGGCTGAGCTCATTTTAAGTGTACATCCTTGCAGTCTCATCAGCTCTTGCCAAAAATTGCTAGTAAAGATGCAATCTCTATCACTAACAATGCTATGGGGCATACCATGTAGTTTAAATACTCCATCGAAAAATATATTAGCAACATCTTTAGCTGTATAAGGGTGTTGTAAGGGAAAGAAGTGTGAGTACTTAGAGAGTCGATCCACCACTATATATATAGATGTGTACTTGTAACTCTTTGGTAGTCCTATTATAAAATCCATTGAGATGTCACACCAGATTTTGTCTGGCACAGGTAATGGTTGTAGCAGGCCGGGAATTAATATGTTTTCATGTTTGTTCCTTTGATAGACATCGCATTCCCTTATATACCTTTCAATATCTGATCTCATTCCTTTCCAGTAAAATGATTGCTTAAGCTTGTGTCTTGTCTTTTTGATTCCAGCATGTCCACCCAGTGGAGAAGAATGGTACTCATGTAGTATAGTTTGTATTATTTCTTTGCAATTTGGATCCAACATTATCCTCTTCTTATAATATAACAGATTATCTACCATTGTATATTTTGATGATTCAAGCTTGCCTTCCTCCAGCTTTTTCTTTAATTCCTTAATATATGTTGATTGTTCCATGTAATTTTTAAGTTCTTGTATCCAGCTCCCCTCTAGTGTGGCCACTGCTTTACACTGTATCATCTGGATTTCATGCTCCTCTGGTAATCTTGTAAGCGCATCAGCCACAGTATTTTCCTTTCCCTTCCTATATTCAACCTTGTAATCAAATCCATGCAGCTTTGCCAACCATTTTCCTTGTATTCCCGTAGTGAGTCTTTGTGAAAGCAGGTGTCTAAGGCTTTGGTGATCAGTTTTGATAATGAATTTCCTTCCCATAAGATATTGTGTCCATTTCTTGGTAGCAAGCAATAATGCTAACAATTCTTTCTCATATGTGGACAATAGCAAATTTTTCCCATTCAATGCTTGACTCAGGTAAGCAATAGGTTTTCCATTTTGAGTAAGTACAGCCCCTATTCCCACTCCACTGGCGTCACACTCAATAACAAATTCCTTGTTGAAGTTTGGCATGCATAATATGGGTGGGTTAATTAGGTGATGTTTGAGCTGCTCAAAAGCTTCAGTTGCTATTTTATTCCAGGTAAATGCATTTTTCTTCAGCAGATTGGTTAGAGGCTTGGCTATCAATCCATAGTGCTTGATAAACTTTCTATAATACCCAGTAAGACCAAGGAATCCTCTCAGACCTTTAATATTATTTGGTTGTGGCCAGTCGCTTATTACCTTTATCTTTTCTGGATCTACTGCAATTCCTTTTTCTGAAATGATATGCCCTAAATAAGCAACCTGCCCCTTCGCAAATGAACACTTAGACAGTTTGATTACCATCTGATTGTCTTTTAATACCTGCAATGTCAACTTAATATGGTGTATGTGCTCAGACCAAGTCTGGCTATAGATTAGAATGTCATCAAAAAATACTAAGAGGAATTTTCTTAAGTAGGGTTTAAATATATCATTCATCAATGCTTGAAAGGTTGAAGGTGCATTGCAAAGCCCAAAAGGCATGACTAAAAATTCATAATGTCCTTCATGAGTTCTAAAAGCAGTTTTATGAATGTCTTTAGGGTGCATTCTTACTTGATGGTACCCAGATCTCAAATCAAGTTTAGTAAAGAATTTTGAGCCATGTAATTCATCTAATAAATCATCAATAAGAGGTATAGGGAACTTATCTTTGAGTGTCTGCTGATTGAGTGTACGGTAGTCCACGCACAACCTCCATGATCCATCTTTTTTCCTTACCATGACCACTGGTGATGAATACTCACTGGTACTTGGCTGTATGATACCTGTTTCCAGCATTTCTTTGATAAGTTTTTCTAATTCATTCTTGATGTGATATGAATGCCTATATGGCCTCAAACAGACAGGCTTGGCTTCAGAAATAAGAGGAATTTTATGGTCATATTTTCTGGATGGAGGTAAGGTGGTTGTAGAGGCAATGACTGTGGGATATTGTATAAGAATTTGATGTATTTCAGGAGGTATGTCTTCCTTATTGATGGGTGCCCCCACTTGAATCTCCTTTGAACAAAGCAGTAATGATAATTGACCCTTTGCACTTTCTTTTACAATGTTTCTTTCATCCACCAACCTATTACTGTCTTTAACTCCTTGCCAAATATGCTCTTTACCACGATAATGGAACTTTAGTTGAAGTTTAGCAAAGTTAAATGATACTTCCCCCACTTCCTTCATCCATTGTGCACCAAGCACTAACTGACATCCCTCTAGTGGTATCAACAATAAATCAATAGCCATCTGACACCCTTGGCATTTAAAAGTTACCCCTCTACATACCCCATTGCCCTGTATCTTATCACCATTAGCTACCTGAACCACAAAAGTTTGGGCTTCTTGAATTGGTAATCCAAATTTGCTGGCTATATCTGAATTAATGAAACTGTGGGTTGATCCTGAATCAACGAGAACAGTGATAGGATGCCCATTAATAAGGCCTTGTACCCTGATGGTATACAGAGTTGGTATACTACACATTGCATTGATGGTAATAGCATAAGTCTCTTCTTTTTTATCACTGCCTGTATGCAATTCTACCAGTGAATCAGTCTCCCCTTGTGAATCATTACCTTCTTCTATTTCCTGACTGATTTCCGAGTCTTGCAATGACATTACTCCTTCCATAATGTAAACTTGTTTATTTTTGCATATGTGTCCCGGGTGCCATTTCTCATTACAACCAAAGCAGAGATTCTTCCTCCTTCTTTCATTAATTTCTTGTGGTGTGAGGCCCTTGATTCTAGATGGATGTTCCACATTTGGTTTGGTCATAGCTGTGGATTTAGAGTAACTGCTTTGATTGAGATTCTTGATTGGTTTATTAACTTTATTCTTTTTCTTGCAATTCCTCTTGCATTCAAACACCTTTGCTAGACTAACTGCTTCCTTGAAATCAATGGGGTTGAGTGACAATACATCATACCTAATTTCCTCTTTTAATCCATCAATGAATTTCTCCAACAAGAATTGGTCGGGGAGTGCTTCACATAATCCTTGTAACTGCTCAAAGTTCTTGAGGTACTGCCTTACGGTTGTGGTCTGTTTGAGGTTAGAGATGGCTCCGTAGGGTCTTTGTAACTCCTCTGGTGCGAATCTAGTCAACAATTCTTCTTTAAAAATTACCCATTGGTCATAATTCTTGACCTTCTTGATCAGCCAACCAAACCAGAGGTGAGCTTCCCCTTTAAGGTGAAAGGAGCATGTTGGCACCCATTCATTCTCTGGTGTATTATGGTAAACGAAAAGTTTTTCAACTTGACTAAGCCATTCTAATACTCCACCATCACCATCATAGGTAGGAAATTCTAATTTGATGATTGTGTTTTGTAGAAGCCGAGGTGTGTTATTTCTTGTTGCTGTCTCGCCATGGTTATTCTGGCCATTTCTGGGTGGGTAGTTGAATTCTTGATTAGGTATTTGGTGATACCTCTGGGGTGGTGGAATATATGGGGTTGCTGCTGGGGTGACGCGTGATGGTGTTTGATTACTGGTTTCTCCTCTTCCACTACCAACTTCCCTCATATTTTTGAGTTCTTTCAATTCCCTGGTTATAGCAGTGAGTGCTTCACTGATACTGTCGATCTTGACATTCATGTGTTGAGTGGTTTCTTGAAGAGTGGTGGAAGTTTCTTGCAATTCTCTGATGGCCAGGGAATTTTTTATACTGATTTTCTCTTGTCTGCTCGTTTCCACACCTTCTTCATTTTGATCAGTCTGATTGTCATCATCAGTTAGTTCTGGTGGATCCTCTGACCTTGCCGGCTCTGATACCAATGTGTTATGACCAACTTTCCTGTGCCTTGTACCAACCATGATGAAATAACAAGGATAATAACAGGAAAGACAACAGGTGATCGAAAACTGGAATTCTTGAGGACTGGAAGGTTTATTGTAATAAAAGATTGTACAGATAGAAAATGTATTTTTTGAGAGAGGAAATATGTAAACAGAACTTATCAAAGTAATGAATAAATTCTTTTATTTATCTCTTCTCAATTGCCAAATTACAAATGATTACATAGCCTATTTATATATACTTTAGACCTTGAATACAGCTCATAACATGACCTAATCAAACTTTGAATGGATCAAATAATTAATTACAACCACTGCCATTTGAACAGATCTTAACAAAACGGTGTACACGTGCACATGTGCACGTGCACACACCATCTACCCAATACTGGACTTGTCTGAAGGGTTGGATGTATCCCTGGAGTCAAGCAGGTTCGCCTGATGGTTAGAATCAGACTGCACCCCTCCTGAATCGCCACTGGTAGCCATGGAAGCAGTCTACACCCCTATGTTCGATGAAATGCCACTGTCAGTGCCTGAATGCAAACTGTTTGCAAACTTGTTTACTCTTCCTTGCTTAACAACTTGCAATCGAATTTGTTGAACCTGTGGCCTAACAACACCCCACCCCCGCAACCCCACAGTGCGCATGCATGCGTTCTGCACGTGCTCACATAGACGATAGTGGAAATCAATAGCATAACGATATCAGATTAATTTTTTTCCATAGGTGAGGATACAATAATTTCTTCTAACAGTTAACTATACCTTGCAAAATCTAATCACAGCTAACTCAATATAAAATTCATTACAAATACGTCTAGTATAAATCATGATTATACATACAAATATGAAACAAATAATTTATGAATTTCTACTTGAATTCATTAACCATCTTTCACACCACATCACAACTGGAACTCCAGGCCAAGATGCTAGTAACATGTACCTAAAGTATGAGCCATCTATCTTTTCTTGATTGCAACATTATTTGGTGGCACTTTCTTACACTTCTATCATCCAAAACATTTTTCGACTTGCCAATTCTTGAGTCATATGTAATTGTAATCATCCATACCAAGAACTTTGATGTTGCAACAGATTAATAACCCCATTTATTGTTGCCATATCCTAGTGTACCTCCCGCTATATAGAAAAACATAGAGTTATTATTGATTGCTGGAAGAAACCTACCACATTTATATTTGAGGGAAGTATATAACTCCACTATTACCACCATGCATTAAAATGCAATGCCTCTGCATTTATAATGTGTATGCTTGTGATGTCTGCCTGCCACAATTTTGAGCACATTGAAATACGTATATAATGTATGATGACAATCAAACATAAAATACAAAATAATGAATAGCCGATGAGGATCTAACAAATCATGTCCATTATCAGTAGGTAAATAGTCTCGACTGAACAGTTGCAGAAATTAGCATATCATTTCCAAGATTCACCATTCATATGAAGTAGCGAAACCACATAACACACCTTTATTGTTAAATCAAAATCATATCATATTAAATACAAGCAACCTAGGTGAACAAAATTATGGAAAAGATATAGCACTCAATGCCAACGTTTTGGTTCTATATTTCTTATTTTTTATTTTTATTTTCATATTTATTTTTATTTTGAAATAGCTAGTCATGTGCTAGTAAAATCTATTTGCAAAAATAGAAAGGAGAAAGTAAAGTGGTGAAATGATATTTGATCTATGATATATAAAATTGACGATACCACTTAAATTTGAACTTACAATTCTAGACTTCTGGCTTATTTTAAAGTTAAGTTGAGAATGAAAAAAGGGAAGATTTTGTACAATAAAGTTGATTGGATAGATAAGCAGGTCCTCATTCCCATCAAAAACATTAGTAGGCAGCATAAATAGGATGGCATTAAGTGATATGTCCAGGTTAAAAATAAGAAACCCAAAAGTGGCTCGAATAGCGAACATCAGTGAAGTAAAAATTATTTACAATGTAAAGCACCAATTAATTCACCTGATTCCATTTTGTTCTTTTGGTTATTCAAAAAAACTCACAGAAACATGGATCTGAATATAGAGCAAAAGGCTAGAAATTTTTGAAAAGAATGATGTACGAACATCAAACAACAATAAAATAAAATATCTATATGGGATAAATAACTATATAAACTGTTCATGGGAAACATGGAGTAGAACATACCGAAAGCCAGATCTTTATGTTTTGTAGTGGCATTTGACATGTTAGCATCAGCAGTAGCCCTACCATCATTCATAGACATTGTAAGAGCCTGCTACAATAAGGCATTCTCATCATTCTATCATAAATTAGATGTCATTGAATTAATGGCTTGTCGGATAAATTATATTTGTGATCCAAGAAAATAGATTCAGAACTGCACTAATAGCAACCTAAATATAATGATTTTAAAATGAAGCTAAAAGTAATCATATGTTAACCAAATAAAAAACAATCAAATTCACAAACAACATAATGTGTTAAAGAAAAGATAAGACCCAAAGTGAATTTTAAAGAGCAACTCACTAACTACAAAAATGTCATCGGAAATTAGGGATATACAATGACTAACCATACCATATGACATGCACTATCAAGATATCGATGTCGTTTTTGGATGATGCATTGAAAACTTCCATTTCCAACTCATACTTAACATTTCACCAGTATCTCTAAAGCAGCTTTCTGAAACTGCTCCTTCTCTTCACTAAGCATTGGGTCCTTTGAGCACTCGGAATACCTGTACCTCTTTGTCTCTTCAGATATCTCAGCTCGGATTTGACTAATCTCACTACATGAATACAATAAGCCCAATATTCAATAACATTATGAGTTAATAAATGGTTTAGATCTGTTATGGTTGAATTCATCTTGCATATTATATAATTATCCAACTAAATAGAGATACATGATTAGCTTGTTAAGAGCAATAATCGGCTTGTTAAGAGTAATAAAAGGAAGAAGAGATGCTACATACTTAATACGTTAACCAACAAAAAAGACGATGAACAACTCACACATTCATTTAAAGCATATTCTCCGTTGCAATCTGCAGTTAGTTAGACAGATCTGGAATTCAAAAAAGAATGTCAAAAAAATTGTAGCATAATTGACATGAAAATAGTGGATGTGAAACTATATATAAGAGACAAAGCCGAGTAGTCAAATTCCAAGCCTATAGCAGGCTAAAACGTTTAATTAGGTACATGTTATGGTATACAGGGATCTTTCTAAATTACTGTTTGAAAAATTGATCTTATTTAATCATAAAGTAAACGTTTTACCTTGAATGGTGACTGAATCGTCTTCCAATCTGATAATTCCTCGTCTTCCAATTCGAAAATTCCTCCAACCTATTTGTCAACTCTGACCAGTTTGTTCCTTAGCATCTCCCACATTCAATCTGCTATAGAGCAATGAACCGTACTTTAAAAAAATAAAAAATAAAAATCTAAAATATGAATTTCAAGTTAATATTCAATCTGCTACATGACAAATTAATCTATATTCAAATAGAATAATTTCAGATTAGTAGGTACCTTCCGAACATAGCCGAAGTTACTCTCTTTGTCGAACCCTTTGGATGCTTTGACTGTAGTCATGTAATTGTTGTTCATAGAGATTATGGTAAAGAAACTTTCGCATCACTGATGTTAGTTTTTTGGTACTTATTCCATTTATGTACAGTTGTTGTGGACCAAAATTTCCCCTTTCTTTGATTTGTTTGGTTTGTGAAGAAGACGCAAGGAGGAAGGGTAAGTGGGGTTGAGAAACCGGTTATGGGAGTAAATGGGATGGAAAATCGAAATGCTGTGGATAGAACTATGAAAGACAAATATGTCCCTTGTTTGAACGGTGCGGAGAAAATTTGTTTTCCAAGTAGAATAGGGCATTTATGGCATCTCAAAAAAGGCTTCACTTGGAATGTATTTGCTTTATTATATACGAGTACTAAGGCACGTCCGATGGACGTGCGTAAAGACAGAAGCAAACTAACTTCTTATTTTTGCAAAATACACACATTTCATTTACTATTTGAATTTGAATTCAAACAACAAACGGGTATGACTGTTGGTAAGATATCTGTTCATTTCGAACAGTCACCACCAACAGACGCCTTTCCTCTATATATATTTGGCAGCCGGATCAAATTCGAGTGTTCTTCTGATTTGCGCAAGTAATCACAGCTTGCGCAAAACACACTCCACAGTATTCTGAAAGAACGTTTTCTGAAAGTCTCTGTGATCCGAGAAAGACGAAAATATTCTTGAAAGAAAGTGATTCAATCATGCCCTGGAGTGATATATCTATATAATAAAGCAACAAAAATATGAGCACAATGCGAAACAATGTAAGAAAACAAAGAATTTTGTAAATAGGTACAAAAGTTATAAAATACGGTATTGGAATATAAAATGTATCCAAGAGAATTAGCGGAACATTGCAACTATTATAGTATTGATAGAACAATGAGTTTGAAAATAAATAATTAAGGAGGGGAGAATTCGTAAAATTAATAAGAACATAAAACTCTTCTACTTTACTATAAATAACACATAAACAAAGTTCATGCATGAATATGTTGTTTGACATGCAAAATACATCACGTAGTGCTGGAATTACCTGAGAACATGGTGCTAAATAATAATCCATCTCTAGCCATACATTGCTACTACATGAGCATATGGTGAAAACAGAAACGCAACATGAGAATTGAATACAATGACACAAATGGCTATGTAATTAAGAAAACTCATTGCACACATCAAGATCGGCCCATAAATATTGTTCTCCAGCCCATATTGAATTTTCAAGTTCAGTTTGAAAATAAACATTCATAAGAAAAAATTGTCGCCCCATTTTGCAACACTAACCACCAGACTGAAACTCTAAATGCTTATTGCTGTACTCAATCTTTTTATACATAAGTTTGTAGTATTTGTTTCCTAAGTTTGCCCCTGGTCCAGCAAGTTTCCCCAACCAAACGACTTGGAAGGCTGCCCCTGGAGTTTGCCCTGCATATAGCAATCTTGTTCTCAGTATATCATGGATGAAGTAAATACGTGATTATTATTATATGTAGTACTAAGTAAGATTGCGTCAGTGGCTATGTGGCCAAAAAAACATCGCATACCACTTTCTTCTGCTCATTATTTAATTAATGAAATTTAAGTCAAGCATTCCAAACTATTAGCAACAGTTAATCAACCACTATAATTAAGTAATTTTTTTAACAATCAGAAGATACATTCTTCAAAGAAGTGCTTAGTCTTGTAAGCTGTGAGGCGAAAACTACAGTATCTTATTATAATGGAAGATTTTTTTCCAGAAAGTAATAATTTGTCCATCTCCGTCATCCTAATAATAAAATAATGGTAATGAACATAAGATATTTATTTCTTTGACTTAGCTTCCTTTTGATTTTTTGGAAAAAAAAACTGTTGTGTAAGAACAAACCTGATACATCTCGTCATCCTTCATTTCAATCAATCCAATAATCACCTCTAAACTTCTACATTTCTGCTACCTCCACTGACAAACAGTCTCTCAATTTTTCTCAGTCTGTTTATCAATCATATGTTGTTAAGATTAAAACATTAGATAAACTTATCAAATGTAATGAATGCCACCTATAAAAACATAATATTTAGCTATAAAAACATACGCTTTTAATATTTAGCCGGTGCATCTCATTTTAAGCATCGCCGATTTCAGTGATTCTAAGCTCAAACCGTGGGAGATTTTTGAGTAGAGACTCTAATATTTCTCTTGTGGGAGAGCAAGCTTGTTTGGTAGCGGTCGATGGGGCATCATATTCCAACAGGATGGATGTGGTCGATGGCCGTTGACCAAAATTAATTCTTCAAATGAAATAAATCAAATGTTAACATCATAAATAAAATAAGAATTGCTTTTAAAAACTCTATAAATAATATAACTGAAATAATATGATTAAACTGAGTCAAATAACTAATGAAATAGTAATTAAACTCACCTTTTTTACCAAAAAATAATCCGAGGCTTGAGTAATGGATATATGTTGAAGTAGCAAGCAGACCTAAATTCTCATATCTGCATAGGTTGAAATTAAAAGTGAGCCAAATTAAAGTATATGGTATAGAAAATTACATGTTTTCTGTATTGCTACAGTGAGGTTGGTTCATTAGAAAATAGTTAACATTATCATAATTGTCTCGCCCATCGATTAAGCTTTTCCACTTCCATCGTAAAAAAGGTGCAATATATGAGATGAAGAAAAATAACCTTCAGATAATACAATGATAAAATCAGAATGGAAGAAAAAAATTCAATTGTAACGGACTTGTTCTTCTTTCTAGAATATAGTAGAAAAGAAGAAGAATAGAAAATACTGCTATATGAGCATATGAGCAGGTTAAGCTTATAATTTTGTTTCTCTTTTTTCATTCAAAAACTGCTATATGAGCATATTACATCATGGAAATATCCTTGGTTAACTATTGCATCATTTTGTCAAATATTAACATGATTACTTACATTATTGGATTGCTTGCATTTATTATTAATTGCAGTAATTAATCAAATCAATTGTCATAATTAATCATCATTTTCTATAGATATTAGTAGTTCTAGATTGACAGTAATTCTAATTTGTTATACAACCTTTAGAAAAATGTAAGCATCATTATAAATAAAATGTAGTAGCCATAAAAAATAATAACAATTCAAAAATCATCAAAATACCCACTTTGAATAGAAAGCAAAATGAAATTAGGGGCTTTAAGGGTTTCTCAATATCTAAAACCAACTTACTAACTATTCACTACTAAGTTGGGAGAGAAATTATGCTCTTTGTGCTTGTATAATAACATTTGAAAGCACTTAGTTCTAAATAGTAACTTGTAATAATAAATCAAGTAGTTTAAAAAAAATGTTTGTTATACTAATACATACATACATACATACATACATATTTATATATCCATACACAAAGGTGTTCTGTGTGTGTAGATATATAAATATGAATTCTTATACAAATTTGGATGAACAATGAATTAAATGCACCAATTAATGGAAAAGTACCCATTGAAAGGTCAATTGAGATGTCTAAAATTTTAATTAAATTTATAATTGAACATAAAAAATTACTATTAATAATCGACAGGAAGAAAGAAATAGGTAGTGATGTTATATTATTATAAGTTTGAACAATTAGAGTTGACACAATGCATGAACCAATAAAGAAGTATATCCCAAGTTCAAACAATGAGTTTGGTAACTAATGTTTTAGTCTACCTTATTAACAAAACTTATCTAGCATTGACAGAGTTGAGATATAACCAAGTTAATGTTTAGCTTTGCACTTCTAACACATTATTAGTAATGATTTATCAATTGCAGAATGTAATTATGCCCACCACCAAATTCATATAATAGAATGTAGTTACATGCCATAAAAATAATTCAAGAAATTTTAGCGATCTTTTGATTAGAAGTTGATAACCAAATAAGTACCAACCCCTTAATTACCATTGCAATTAAATTGAAGATGTGCTGAAATAGTATAAGGCAAAATAGTCAATTTATCAACTCAAACTGAACCAGTGCAACTATGAAAGTTAGAAATAATAAAGCTCAAGTTTATCCACTCCTACATGGTCACAATAGGAGAAATCATGATTACTTGACATAACCGAATCTGTCAAAGAAATTCATCCACTTCCACTTTTAAAGCAGATCAATAAATATTTACAATTCACCCATGAATGCAACATGGAGTCTGAAATATAAATCAAAATGAATAGTATTACAACTATGATGAGAGCATAAGATGTTTCTAGTTAACTATCTCATAAATAATATTTAAATAACACTTGTGAATTTTTGAGTGGAGGTTAATGAATAATATTTCTACTCTCTGTCCTTGATAACAACCAAGAACATTTCACTAGAAACAAAATTAATTACCATTACTACTATAGCACAACAGTTGAGAAACATATTAGATGCAGATCATGGAGAAACTGAAGAAAAAAACTGGAAAAAAGCATCAAATCAAACTAAAATAAGCAAGTACTAATCTTTGGTGGTCTAGATATGATAGTAATCAAGATGAGTACCAATTCTGAAAGTTGAAATCTTGTGTTGTTGCTACCAATATCACAATTTCGTGCTTAAGCTCTTTTCTCCTACCTGCAAGTAAACCCTTGTCCAAACCGTGTATATACATAAAATTCTAATATTTGAATTATATCAGAACCCCAAATTCAATTAAACTTATACAAAAAATAAATCAATTTACCTTCTGATAATTCTCAGGATTTCCAAAAACATCATGCTCGGAATCCATGCTATCTTAATAATTGTAATGGTGATCCAGCGAATCAACAGAAAGAGGAGTATCTACATTCAATATTTTAGCAAACGAAACGAATTCCTTAGCCAATGGATTCAATTAGAGAAAAAAGCCTCCAGCTTTTGAACGTCACTTTCATATTCCTTCACCGCTTTAGAAGCCACTAGAGAAGCAAATAAGAGGATCGTAGAAAAATGGGAAAATGGTTCGAACGTGGGAAGAGTAATGACATAAATATCCTCGATTGCTGCCGACACGAATAGCATAGAAAAATAACCTTCAGGTATGAATCTATTTTGTTCTTAACATGGAGACAGTGGGAGGTAGAAGGACGAAGTCAGGTAAAGGAGGTGAAGCAGGGAAAGGCGAAAATGGAATTTGAGGCGGACTAAAGTAGAGTTAGGGAGGGGGTGTAAAATTTGAGGAAATCAAAAAATCAAAAGTGAGAAAGGGCGAGATCTTACCTAGGGAAAGAAAGTCGACCGGTGGTGGAAGCTTTGAGCAGAATTGGTCATCGAGTTGGTGGCTACATACGGCGGCTAAAGGAAGGGAGTGCTCCTCTGATGGATGACCGGGACGGCGGGGATTAATGTCGTTGGCACTGGCTGTTAGGGCAGGCCATTGGTGAAGCGAAGGTGGGGAGTTTCCAATTTTTCGCGGTTGAGGTGAAAGTAGAAGGGGATGGGAAAAGAAGATGCAAAGGATATGGGGAGAAAGAGGGAAGAGGTAGGTAGGCAGACGTGCGAAGTGTAATGGTGGAAAACGTGGGAAGCGGTCGGGGAAAGACAAAAATGCCCTGCACGAATTATTTCTTTTTTCTGTCAACTGTGGACAGGATGGGAAGTCCAAAAAAGGCTTCACCTCCTCAAGTATTTTCTTTATATACAAGACGAGTAGATTGGCACGTGCGATGCACGTGCGCAGAAGGAGCTGGTGTTAAGAAACAATGTTTATGAGAGTTGTTGAATGCGACAAAATGACTGTGACGTACATGTATTGTTGAATATTTTGGATATTGACATGCAGAATGAATGTACAGCAGATGGACGTGGACATAAAAAATTTGTATCGAAAATGGGAAGAAGCGTTAGATCAGACTGACATTGGGTGGGTAGGAAGAAATGTAATATACATATGGTGTAACGAATTATTAACGCATGTTCATGCAAACCGTAGAGAATAACTTTGATTTGTAATGGAAATAGAATATGGTCTTCGTTACGTATAGTAGGTGATCAGAGGTAGGTATGAAAGCATTTTGTGGGGATAGGGAAACAGAATGAGTTGTTGCACCTGAGAAACTATTTGATAGTAAATTGTAGCTAGTTAGTGTAGTTTTCGTAACCGTTTTCTCTCCTCCTTGTTCCGGGCTTGAGACCGGCATCAGTAGTAAGTTGATGGCGGAGTTAAAAACGGTTTTTAAGGGAATTTTTATGTGAACCGAAAGTGAGTTGGAGTAGTAAAGGAGGAATTTTTTGTAAACCCAGTTTTGTATTTTATATAATCTGTAGCTAAATATATGACTGAAAAACAGTAAAATGGAGAAAAAGATTATAAGTGCAGATATTACTCATTTATGGTCGGATTAAAAATCCCTTAATTATTCAAGTGGAGTAAGAAAATAATGGTGAAGATCTTATTTGTGTACCCAATGTTGTAGAGTAATAATTATAGTAAAACTACAACATGTGAAGTGGAAAAATGAAGTATTGTTAATTAAGTTCGAGAGTACATTGTAATAACACATCCTTATACACAACATTTCTAGTATGTGTGCCATTTGTATTTCGAATCTTTCCATTTTTTACCAAAACTTTTGTTGTTTTTCGTGAAACGCCTCTTGATAACGCAACATATAGCTGACCATGACTGAAAACATGTTCGGGAAGATAAATACCAACCCGAGGGATGGTTTGTCCTTGTGATTTATTAATCGTTAAGGAAAAAGCATAACCGTATATATTTGTTGAATGGAATGTGGTTTTATATTAAAAATGGTGAGGTTGGGCTTGATGCATGCACACACTCCAATTCACCACGCACACATAACAACGCACACATATAAGTTCAAAAACACAGAGGAAGAACGTATAGCCTTATAAAAGTAACAGCTTCCCATGCATCATATTCACGCCCATAATCTCACTAACCCTGTTACCCAGAAGCACATCACAACCATGCAAAAACACACTCAGATCTGCCATACACACACCTGAACCCTGTATGAACGCAATACAGATGAAAAATCATTGACATGCGCACAAAAAATAGCATTCAACACATATACGCACTTGAATATGCATAGAACTCCACCACTTACATATACGGACTAATGCACAACTGAATATATATAGACAGGCGCTAAGTTTGTGGGCTATATTTAGTCCACTGCTCAGATGTAAGGAAAACTGAAATATATACATTTTCAGAACAAATGTGATCATAATCAGCAAACAGTGGTTTATTTGCTTACCATAACATAATAAAAAAAGGAAAAAATTAATATACATTCATTTTCCTGGTACACCAGAGTAGTAAGACTACATAAATTTTTGGATACAAATATTTTTGAATAGTTGTCTGACATGATGTTTAAGACCTTTTTCAGCTGATTTTATTGGTTCCATGAAACGGTTGCACAACCCAATAGTAGCTGTAGGCTAAGTAGCCTTTGTAATTGCAAACTTAACATCCAATTTGTACTTTATTATCAACTCTCTTTTCTTCCTAATTTAGATCACATCTTTATGTGTTACGCCCAAAAAAACTTGCAGAAAAACTAAAATTATACCTATCAATGATTCTTTAAAGAGCTGCCATGCCAAGCTCTGGTCTCTAGGCCTCGCATAAACTCTGAATGCCATGATAATCATCCTTACAGTACCACATATGAATAGAATTAACTTTTATTATTATTGTTGTAATAAAATAATGGACAATAAGAATTATAGTAAAAAAACTAAAATAACCAAAATAGGTAGGAAAAATACGATCATAACCCAACTAAGATGTATAGACATGGGTAATTTTGTAGCAATTCGGATTCCTGCAATTATGTAGCAATGGAATCACACAACTTATTTAGTCTAGTTGCTTCTGATAACTAACATTTCAAAAACAGTATATAGGTGAAATATTATTTATGTAAAAAAAACCCATACCCCATGCCGCCTGTGATAATAAAATATCAAAGTCTCTGCCACACACTTGCCTTCATCATATCAACTCCGGACTCCTGCAATACAGAGAACTAAAAGTCATAACAACTATATAACTTTTATTACCATGTTTTTTTTTGAAATGCATCGACTGAATTTCTTAACAAAATAAGGTAATAAATGTTTGATTAAATATGGAAAAATGACAATTCTTTCCTAAAGAAAAAAAGACACCATAATAGTGGGTTGGAAACCTATACTCATGCACGGGTGTAAATTTTTTTTTGAACATGGGGTGAAAACAGAGCTGGTAATGGCAACTGTACATTTACAAATTGAGTAGAAAACACCATAATAGTGTCCGCATACACATCATATAACTATGTATATCATGTACAAAGTTTTGTGTGGGTCAGTAGAAAGTACTTTGATAGATTTCTCATATAATCGCATAGGCCTTGGGGACATATCCTCTGTATATTTCTGGATGAGAGGTAAGCTGATAATCGAATTTACTGTATGAACAAAAAATACAGAGTATGAAACTATAAGTTTATTACATCTTGTGAATTTTTGGATCATGGATAATCTTTTCATGGATTTAATATATTACATGTACTATTCTAACAAAAGAAATCTCAGATAAAATAAAATGAGAGACATACCTTATGCGAACTCTGCACGAATTATTTCTTTTTTCTGTCAACTGTGGGCAGAATGGGAAGTCCAAAAAAGGCTTCACCCACTCAAGTATTCGCTTTATATATAAGATATATATATATAATTTCAGTTAATCATAACTTTTTTCAGTCCCGATAAGTTGTTAATGTGCATTGTATGTGTGTATAAGTTATCAACTTGATAGAACGATAGATACATATCTTTCATGATACCAAAATATACATTATGAATAACAATCCCCACAAAAATTAAATGGATGATTTTCGGATGCAGATATGTCTATCCGTTTGATCATCTAAACCACACAATTCTATGCCACCAAGATAGCCGACCATCTTTCCTATGAAACATGAAGGATCAAAGGAGAAAAAGCTTGAAACCACTCCTAAGGTAAAGCAAATTGTATAATCGCTCTGCTCACTGTACTCCAACCATGTATCATCACTCTCTTCAATATCAACTTCATCAAAGACCAATTCTATAATCAGCATAACACTCATCATAATCATCTTCAGAATCAAAATCATCATTATCGGGAGCATAGTCATAATTTTTGTATCTACCAACACTGTCACATCCAGCATCATCATATATTCAGTGTCACTGTGACTGGTGTGGCCATTGCTGTCACCATTGTCATTACTGGTGTCTCTCATATCACCACAGCTGTCGCAGTCTTTCAGCTTAAAAACTTCATCCTTGAATCTAATGTCTCGTTTGGATCGACATATATAAGTCGCTTTTTAGATTTTTGAAAGCCAAAATAAACATGTTTTGATATCCAAAAAGCAAAAAAAATAACTTATATAAATCGATCCAAATGAACCCTTAATGTTGGCATAGTGGGTCAAGTGGAGCACAAACTTTATACTAAGAATGCCATATATTTATGTAGTTTAATTAGTAGCGAGTGGGATCTTATTCATAATAATGAACATGATGGTAGAGGCAGAATACTGCTCATGTGGAACAAAAATACATGTTGATAAACACAATTTCTATGTTAGATCAACACATTAATTGTCAACTAACTAATAAAAGAAGGTTTATATGATTACTCTCTTTAATTTATGCTAAACATTTGGGGAACAAAAGAGAGAAAATTCGGAGAAACTTATCTGTTGATGCTTCAAACTCTTCCTTACCTTGGTTTCTTATTGGAGATTTCAGCTGCATTCTTAACAATAGTGGGAGAATTACTACAAATAACAAATTAAATGCAGACATGGATTTCCATGCATTTGTTCTCACTAATGGCTTAACTGAAGTAAACTCTACAGGGTATTTCATCACCTGGCAAGGAGGTACCAATTTCACTCTTCACAGCAAAATTGATAGAGTCCTTGGTAAATTTGAATTTTTATCACTTTTTCCACACCTAAATGTCTTGGTGTTGAATCATTCAATTACCAGTGATCACTCACCACTGCATATTAAGTTCACTAATTTTCCAACACATAGAAAAAATAAACCATTTAAATTCAATTATGCCCAGCCACACCAAAACGGGTACCACCAAATCATAGGGAATTTTTTTAACCATAGGGTACCAGGTAATCTAGTTTATAGCTTTATCATGAAGGTTAAGCAGAGTAAACCCTATATAAAAGAGTGGAGTAGCAATTGTCAAGGAATTAGAAAACAATGTAAAGTAATAAGAGAGTGTAATCATGCTATATATCAACAGATTATTGAAAATCCATACAAAGGAGAATTAATTTTGCTATATAAGACTATTCTCCCTAAGCTACAAATTTTGTTGAATACTAAAGCAACGGAGAGCTACCAAAAATAAAAAGTAGGATGGCTCACACAAGATGATCAACCTACAAAGAAAATTTCCCTTCAGAATGACAGCGAGTAAGAACAAGACTTAATTGCAGAAGCCAATAGATAGTATTGGACAACAATTAAATGATCCCACTAAACTCAAAGAGGATGCAGTGAAACACTTCACTCAATTATTCGATGCAGACATAAGTCGAAATTAGATTATAGAATAAAACATTTTCTATAAAAAATACTCTCTCCAAATGCACAAAGAAAACTTCTTTTACCAATTGACATGGGGGAATTGAGGAGCTCAACATTTTAGATAGAGGATAATTGTAGTTCGGATTGGATTGCTTCAACGCAAAGTTAATATCATTGGGAGCAAATTAAGGAGGAACTGTTAGTTGTTATGAATTATATCTTTGAAAAAGCGAAGATCGTTAAAGAAATAAATCATACATTTATTATTTTAGTTCCAATATCACATAATGTTGACAACATTAGTGATTTCAGGCCTATATCATGTTGCAACGTTCAATACAAAATTATAACGAATTTGATTGGCAATAGAATGAAAAGTCTTATGAATAATCTTGTATCTCCTAATCAAAACACTTTTATTCTAGGTAGAAACATTTCAAAAAGTTCTCTATTGGCATATGGAATGGGAAGGAGCTTCAGTAGAAAAACAAACAAAAACATGTGTGTGAAGATCAAGCTCCAAAAGACGTACGACAAAATAAATAGAAAATTCATACTTCAAGCCATAGAAAATGGGTTTCCTCCTCAATTTACATCCCTCGTTAATTGGTGTATTTCTATACCCACTTTCTCTATCATCATTAATGCCGCTCATCAGGGTTTCATATTGAGTAATCGAGGAATCATACAAGGTGACCCTCTTTCCCCTTATTTATACATCAATGGAATACTTATCGGTACTCCGGGAAAGTGAGTTCTTGCAAAATAATTTAAGCCCATCATACAACATAGACCCAATGTTAACTCACTTAATCCATGTTAATGATATGCTTATGTTCTCAAAAGCAACAGTTGAAAGTTCTTATTCCATTAAAAAGGTTCTAGTTGATATAGAACAACATGCATGCCTAACTGTTAAGTTTTAACTGATATAGAACAACAAGCAGGCCTAACTGTTAACATTTCCAAAACTAGAGTGATTTTGGGGAAAGGTGTAACAGTTAAGCAGCAAATAACACAAGGTGTCCAAAATGGAAGTCTACCTATTAAATATATAGGAATGCCTCTATTAGCTAATAAGTTAAAATCTTTTGACTTTGGGGCATTACTAGGTAGAATTAATGGTAGATTTGATGCATTACCCAGTAAGTTTCTAAACACTAGTGGTAGATTGGAGCTTATAAAGTCTACAGTCTACCCCATCATCCAATTTTAGATGCAAACATACTACATAAAATAGAGCAATGATGCACTAATTTTCTATGGCATAGCAAGCGTTACAAAATCAGTTGGGCAATAATATGTAAACCAAAACTTGAAGGAGCAATGAGCCTACGAAGCTTAGAAGAATTACAACAAGCATATGCAGTAAAACTGGTGTGGAACTACTTGAACCAAGATTCATTATGGGCAAAGTGGATTAATAACATATACTATATAAACAAAAACTTCTGGACAACAAAGTTAGACAACAATGTATTCTTTACATGGAAGTTAATGCTAAGAACTAAAAAAATATAGCAAACTTATTCACAAAAAAATTGCTAATGGTAGAACCACAAGCTTTTGGTTTGAACCTTGGATACGGGGTAAATCATTATCAAATACAGTAGGATGGTCTTATATGACACTTTTCAAATCAAGTAGCAGTTCAGTCAGCAGTATTATTAATCAGGAATGAGGGATCTATCTAATGCTAATTTACTAAGAGACATATGTAACACAATAAAGCAAATCAAAATCCACAATGAAAATAATAATGATGAATGGGAATGGACAACAAATGATGGCAAATTTTCTATTAAGTTAGCACTAGAATCCATCAGAATAAAGGACAAATAACATCAATAGTGTAGCGAGGTGTGGAATTAAATCTACAATTCACTCTGTGTCTTATGTAATACAAATTGAAAAAAATAGTAAGCATCTTTTCTTTGATTGCTCATACTCTAAGAAGATTTGGGAGAATTAAACAACAGTCTAAATCTGCATCTAACTCATTCAACCTACTATGACCTGAAATCGATTATAGTGACATATGCATATTCATCTCGAGAGAGGAACATGCAAGATTATCAAGAGTTCAAGATTTCAAGATTAAGTTTGTTTTATTAGGAATATTTGTTAAAACTCGTAGAAAAGCACTGGCATCTTAATATCCAATTTATTCGTGGAATGAAATCCACTTCGAGTCCGTTAAAGGGATGGAACCCTAAGTAGGATGGAACCTATGAAAATCTAGTGGGACATTGTTTTGTATCCACTAATCTTAATTCAAAATGATTTTTCAAAATTATCTTGTTTTCGAAATGATTTCAAAACTTTCCTTTTAAAAAGATTCAAAACTCTCGATTCCGTTTTTAAAATAATTTTAGCCTCAAAACATCTTTATTTTAAGAGTCAAAATTTCTCCTGATTTTAAACTATCTTTTCAAATAATATATTTAACTTTTAAATTATTTATACTTTGATTTAAATTATAGTTAAATATATATATATATATATATTGTTCTTTGTATTTACTTATGAATTTCAACTATATTCAAGTATATTTATAAAGTTTTAAATAGTTTTTATATAAGATAAATATTATTTTTTATAGAAATTCAAAACATCAAATTTGGCTGAGGGATGTCGACATTCTCATAGGCACTATGTCGACATTGTGACAGTTTTATTCAAAATTCAAATTTCAAAAGAAGTGTCTATTCGCCATAACTCTTCATGAATGGTCATGACTGTTGTTCTTCTATAAATAGGGGTCAGTTTCAACGAATTTTATAACATAATTTTCTGGTTTTTCACTTCTCTTCTTCTTCCACATTTCTTAATACAAAATCATACCATTACTCTGCCGAAATCAACATCGAATCATACTCGATTATTTCTGGTTTTGATTCTCTCCGCTATCTCTACAAGATCCAAGTGCTAATCTGAGTTATAGACTTTTTGTAATCAATTGAGCGAGAGAAGGTGTGATTGTAGCCCTGGAAATCAATTGGGTGAACTTGCTGCCCCGGAAATCAAGTATCTCTACCCAGAGGATTGTGATTCTGGAGGGTGTACCTCGTAGCCTTGAAACCGAGAGTTGTAATTGTTGAATTGATTGTGAAAGGAAATCCGTACTTGTGTTGTGGGACTGGATGTAGGGTAACTCCGAACCAGTATAAAATCCGGTGTGTTCTTTCCTTTACTGCTTTTACTTTATATTTGCATCTGTGTTTGATTCTGTGTTCATATCTGTGTCTCATTAGTGTATACATTGTTAACAAATTAAGATAAACTCAAAAAGATTAACAAATTTCTTAAAACACTATTCACCCCCCCTCTAGTGTTAATTCTAGTCTTAAGATCCTTAATCTGCATTTCTCACAGATGATCTCTTGGTATTTGCCAAGCTACGATAGAAAATACCCACAGTATTAAAAGTGTAATGCAGAAGCTGGAGAAATACGTAGGTCTTGTTTTGAATGAGCACTTTATTAAAAGTGCTGGTTTAGATGCTAAAATTGCTGAAATGCTTTTTGTGGAGATCAAGAACCTACCTATTACATATTTAGGTACTTGTAATAGTCCGGTGTTGAGCTGTAATTAATTAAACTTAATAATAGCGATTTAATTAATTAACATCGATATTTAGATATTAAATGAGAATAGTTTTGGAATTGATTTAATAAATGGGTTTAAAATGTAAATATGTGATATTTAAATTAAAATGAGATAGAATATGGAAATAATATTTTATAAAAGTTATATAATGAATGCATAATATTGGTTTGGGTGAGAAATTATTTTTAAAGAGGAATTTAAATTTTCTTGGGCTAATAAATATTATACTAGGTTAAATATAATGTAAGGACCCGTATGTTAACGATAGAATATTTAATTAATTTATTTAAGTATTGAATCGTTAAATAATTGACGGTCCTAAGAATTTAGTTTTTCGTATACATTGAATCAAGACTCAAGACCACTTCTGTTGAGTTCGTATAGACGTTGCGAATTAAAATGAGCATAAGGATCGCTATATTTGAAGATCGGAGGACCTGACAGTCAAAAAGATCTCGAAAAACGCGAAATTATCATCCTGGAGCGCTGTCTGGGATAGCGACGAAATTTATACCATCGGGATGAGAAAAATGAAGTGATGCATGCAGACGAGTTTCGTGGTGATCAGACACACCGTTTAATTGTGCGAGATCGAAACGCACGACCGTTTTATTAGAATTCAAATAAAAGAGAATATAATATTATTATTTAAATAATATTTGAAAATGATCCTTTCTCTTATAACCCTAACCCATTTACTGTTCCATTGCTGGGATTCAGAAAGAATGGCCGCCTCCCTTCATTCACTTCAAAAATTCAAATCTCCCGATTTACTTAGCGAAAAATTCCAAAACCAAGCCCGTTGAACTCGTATTGAAGAGATCTCCGTGTCCATACTCGATTTGGAGCGTGTGACGTGACTTGGTCGATCTCTATTTTCCATGGCCATGACTAAGGTTCCATATTGGCGGAGCTATGGGCAATGATACGCGAAATGGAGGTCGTTAACATTTTTCTCTTGCCGAGTATCATCTTCCTATGCCAATGATTCTGGGTCTGATCCCCTATGGTCACTCGCGACATTTTGAGCCGTTAGAGACATGCCCAGGTCGCATTTTACATGAGATGATTGGGCTCTATCATTTTGGTACCATGGCGAAGAGGATGTGAAGACGGACTCGTTGGTGATGACGGAATATTATTTCGTGCTTTGGAAGAGGCAAAATCGAGGGATAAAGTGGTCGATGATGGGTTCCTATAGAGTGTATATGTACTGAGGTTTTGTGCATTTGGGAAGATGATTAGCATGGTAATTAGCCTAATTAATTATAGTTAAGTTGATTATATTACTTATTTAATCTGTTATCTTATATTACGCATATCTTTTGCATACGAGGTATGTTTTGGACGTCGTTGCTTGCATTGCTCTCATGATGGAGAGCTTTAGGACTTGGCGGTGGTTTGGTTGAGGTGAGTGATATTGTCTCTCACCATACTATGACTGTTAGTATAGTATTAAAACGATGTTTTGAAATGTTTTCTAACTTTAAAATGTGATTTCTAAAATAGTTAAACCTATATCTTATTTTATAAAAAGAGTTAAACGTGCTTTAAAATGGTTTTAAATAAATATCATATTTTTCCCATTTGACACACTATTTTGACGATATCGATAGATTTAGGATATTATTGATATTTATCCCACATTGGTTACTTTGGACGGATTATATGGCATTATTATAGACGTATGTAGGCTATCATGATCATTTATATGCTTGTTTGATGTATGTATGTTAGTTTTGTTGTTTTGGTTGAAAACGTCGTTCGAAGGTGATAATATTAGAATATATCTCATATGATAGAATTTCGTGCATAGAGTATCATGCACCCTAATTGATATGAAAACGGATGATGGATTTGGAGATGTTCTTTGGAATTCAAGATAGATGGAGGATGATTTCGTTTGGTTTGTATTTAACCATTTTTGGTTATGTACACTACCTAGTGGTCGTTAACGACTACTCTGGAATGGTAATTATCTACCACTATTGATGATGGCCAATTTGGCCAATTTTGGCATGACCGCTGGAGAGGCTTAGAGGGGCACGATGCGATGGTTCATTCGTCAGTTCAATGTTCGATTTTGGTGTTACTGCTCTTCGACGCGTGGTTTTGGCGGTGAAGCGAAGATGTCACGCTCCGACGCGATGATTTCAGGATTCGACGATGATGATTCCATGATGGGAAGTGACGGCTTCGATGATGGACAGTTACTTTGAGACGCAGAGTATTATACTATGATTCAAATGAAATAAACTGTAGAGGAAGGGTTTGGGATGCACACCGATATTCTATGACAGATGATAATGGTCCAGGATAGTTCCCAACCGCGACGACTTCAAATGGGAGTTGTAAGGACAGTTTTAGGATGAACTTTGCTATGAATAATGTGCGCAAATGGGTCATTAATATTTGTAGGTTTTGATGTATACTCATGAAGCAAGGGTATGTGTGATGAGATCCATTTACCCTGGACCGTTATGGAGTATGCAGTTTGTTCCTAGCCTATTGAGTGGCATGGTTCGAGTAGTGAGAAACCAGGACGTTGAGTAGTCCTTGACCCGATGATGGGGTCATACGAATGTCATATATCCAATGCACCGTGTGAGTGAATATGATGATGGATAATGGATGCCATGTGTGTTTGACTGTTTTTATCACCTTAGGGATGTCACAGTAGATATCACCGATGCCGATATCTAGACACCCTTAGTACTTTGATGTATAGTACACCGATGATGACTATGGTATAGAGTAGCTTTTATCCTATGTTATGCGCTAACTCTGTGGATGCAAGGACAGGTCAGATATGATTCTCCATACGCTCCGTTCCATATACTATACCGACTTTTATAGTATTTTGAGATTATTTATCGCTCATGCCAGACTTTTTTCTGACTCAAAGTTTTATGCTTTGCTTCTTATTATCTCGGGTACTCTTAAATGAGTAGACTAGATAGCAGGTGTAAATGACACTTGGAGCTGTGTAGATGGACTAAAAGAAGGTAACACTTTCTCATATTTATATGTTGATTTTATTATTGGTTATTCCGCCGTGTGACACCTTGAAGCGTTGACAGTGTTGACTTACTATTATTAGAGACAGTTTATCAGTTAAGTTTATTTATCAGTTGTATAAATTCTATTGCTGTTTTGTATAACTGTATGACCCTGTGTACTCCGATTATGTGGTTTATATAGTTATTACTGTCTCACCTATTTTATATCTGTAATGACTATTATATTTTATCTGATGCGCTGTGAGATATACGATAGGTAATGTGATTGTGTGATGTTTTATTTATTTCTCTTCTCTTCTATTCCCTTCTCTTCTTTTCTATCCCTCATCTTTACTTTTTTTATTTCCCTTAATAGTCGTCCTACATCGACCGGATGCTCCAGTAATGCACTATTTGGTTATATAAGCATTGGTGGTGTAGGACGGTCGTCACATATAGCAAGTTTGAGTAAATAATTAAAATAAGAAGAATTTGTAGGAAATAAATTCTAGAAAATTTCATAATATTGTGATATTACTTAAGAAGTATAAATATAATTTTTGTTTGGATTTTATGGTAACTTAAGAAGAATGGAAATTAGTTTTACATAAGAAAAGAAATGAAAAATAAAAATAAAAATAAATACTTATTTGCTTAAGCTCAAGCCCAAGAACCCAATACCCAAACCTCATTATACTATATCTAGATCTCTCTAATTCCAAACTTTTCTAATTCTGGATATCTCCCCTCATTAACAAAATATGAGTTATGTTAAAATAAGGGATACTGATGCTTCTTCTCCTATAATCCCATTTTATAAAATCTTAATTAAATCCAATAAATTACCATGAATGATCAAACTCGGATATATGTATTTGAGTACCACTCAACATCAAAAGCTAAGAAGAAAATAGGAGTATGATCATGTTTTTAGAAACCTGTAATGAGCAACAGTAAGGAATGATAAACTAGATGTTTCAGATGAGTATATTAACTCACAAATCTATGTTGAATCATGTTATTCAATAGTTGTGAATGTGAGTTTAGATTGTTATACTGATGAATATAATATGTGTGCATTGAATTGGAGTAGATGAAGTAAGTAGAAGGTGGAAGGAGACCTAAAATCAATCAAAGACGGTCGATGCAGGTGTTTGGAAACACGTCACGTGTAGGGCAACTGGTCGATTGTCGATCAACCACTAGTGATCGACCAGTGGTGCCACCGGTTGCATGCCAGTGCTTTTTCTTAAAAAAATTAATAAATAAATAAATAAAATATAAACAATTAAAATATGTGTTGTGGAAAATGAAAATAAAGTATGGAGAACATGGTTTTATAAATAAATGTTTTATTTAAATATAGAATTAATGCATTGAAGGGAAATCGGTATTGGGTTTTAAATAATTATTTTAAAAGTTTATATAAATTCTATAAAATAAGAAATACATTCTGATCCATATTCTAGAGTATTTTAAAGTATGTTTATAATTAATATGTTTAAAAAATAATATAAAAGTATATTTCATTTTTTGATTCGGAAAATCTTATTACATATTTTTGATTTCTCATCTCTTCTATACTGATTCCAAAGTTATGAATGATTCACCATTGATATTGATTTGATTAGTTGTTTCGATGTTATATGGTGATAACATCCTTTTATATGATTTCATGATATTCAATTCTATATGATGAGAAATTTGAATAAATGGAGTTATAATACCATTTGGTATGGGACTTTCGGTAATATTTCTTCGGTTATTATTTAGACTCGTTATATAGAATATTATGATGATTAAGTGTAGTTTATGTACATTGAATAAACGACTGAGTATCATGTAGTGGTATGGGATGTCGATGTGATATTTATTCAGTTATTAGGTGTAAGTTGATGTCACTCATGTGACGGGATCAGTGATACAGTGATAATACTTATGTGAGGGGATGCTCATGGTGTTGAGCAAGCTCATGGATTTGAGTTAGGGGAATACCTATATATGTAGATACTATGTGTTTGTCTATCATGATGTACTCCTAGATATTGTATTGGAGCAAACCAGATGGCTAGCATCTTTCCTTATGGTTTGATCATGGGCTCGTGCCCCAGATTTGTGGCACACTATAGTATTCATAGCAGGGTGGTTAACCCAGCCCCTTGTGTCACCTAGGCCATTAGTCTATTACCATAGGAGCCGAAACTAGGTCATGATTGGAGGTCCTCGAATTGACGAGCACACCGGTGGATAGTACCATGATTGTCGTGAAGGCAACTGAAGACTGTAGGAGCAGATTTGGATAGATAACTCGTGTGCTCCTGGAGGAGGCAAATAGCCATCAACCTCCCTTCTGGTTCTAACAGAGTGCTAGATGGATATATACTATTTATCCCCTCACCTGAGTATTAGGAGTAGATCTGGGTAGATAACCCATATGCTCATGGAATAGGCAAATAACCATTAGCTTCACATGTTGATATAAGACTCTTATTGGGACTTCGTGTCTGTCGTACAATCAATCCTCGTCACTATTTATTTCTATACGAGGAGATGAGATTATACCAGTCATGAATATCCAGAGTATAGTGGATTCTCATATTACTTTTATATATGATTTTACCGATAGGCGACTTATTTTATATTGATTGATGATGATATTTTATTATTGAGATTGAGGGATATACTTGGGCACTGTTGTGTGCTAGCCTGACTACTGTAATGACCCTAACTTTGACTAACATTATTTAGGATATTTAATTAGATAAATAAAATAAAATAGATAGTTAAGGAATTGAGATTTGTTAATTAATAAGGGCCCGTACCTTAATGAATGTATAAGCAAAAGGGGATTGAAAATAAGTAAGTAGGAGGAATATAGTAAGGGTAAAATAGGAATAGCCTTTGTTCTTATACCCTAAACCCTTATATTCTTTATTTCCTGCTCATTTTTGCATTCACAAACAAAACTTATAAACTTAAGCAAGCTCGGTCGGCCACTATTAAGGAGATTCAAGAAGAAGAAAAGCTAGGATTCAAGTAGAAAGCTTAAGCAAATCAATCAAATGCCAAATCTCAACCTTCTTAACACCAAGCCAAGGTGAATAATTTGGTTTACATCTCATTTTTGGTAATGATCTCGGTTTCCAAGGTTTGATCCAAACTATTTTGTAAGTAATATGTCATGTTGTGTTTGTTTAATAGATATATATGCTTGTTGATGATTTATATCGTTTCATAGTGATTTTATGATAAGTTTAGATTGAAAAACCTATTAAATGACATCCAAATGATTTGCGTTTTTGATATGATCAAGAACATTATTTTAGAAGTGGGTTTCAAGTTTCGTAATTTTCTAAGTAATTGTGGATTTATTATGATTTTTCAATGAGAGAAAATAGTTAATATTGGGTTTGAATTATTTAAGACAATTATATAATAATTTCAGGTTTGAAATTTATATATATTAGAAAACATACTAAAAGTGAATTATTGTGATTTTTGGAGAATTTTCCTAAGTATTTTACTATGGTTATAAACAAAATTTAAGTTGAAAGACTTAAATGTTTTAAATGTTTTTTTGAAAGGAATGGATTATTTGTTAAAATGATTTCAATTATTAATTATTGAATTCAGCAGCCTTTTAGAAAAGATTTTGATAAAGAATTGGAAACCAATCATATTTTGACAAATTAGGCATGTTAGGTGAAAAGGAATTACTTTAAAAGGCATACAACCAGTTTTTTTCGAATTACAACTTCGCCACTTCCATTGCTAGCTTTCGTCACTATGCCTAGAAGGCCTTTCGCATCCATTCGAAAGCAATGCATATCGTATCAAGCAATTGATACGCAGTGTATTGGAGCAAGGCGAAAGGGACCATGTCGAAGGCATGCTTTCGAAAGGGTTGTTTTAACTTGTCTTTGTTTATAAAAGAAAGCTTTCGAACAAGTTGTCGCTTACCTTTGTTTTTAGAAAGGGGCTTTCGAAAGAGTTGCCACTTACTTTCGTTTTAAAAGAAGCTTTCGAAAGGATAGCCGCTTTTGAACCTATTCGATACCCATGCTGCCGCATTCATACCTTTCAAATTAGTTAAGGCCGCTTTCTTTTATAGTCTTATAACAACGTATTCAAAAGGGAGCTTTCGCCTTTTTACTTTGAAGCCGCCTTCCCAATGCTTTTAAAAGGTTCCATTCAGCCACTTTTAATCAAATGATTTCGGAGGCAATGGTTTCGAAAGGGTGGGTTTTGAAACTATCCTCTTTCTTTTACCTGGGATTAATGCTTTCGAAAGTAATGTTTTTGCCTCCGTTTCTTATGACCCTTTAGTTATATTAAAGGTTAAACCTAATGGTTTTGAAAGGAATAATTTTAAATGGTCTTGAAGTAATGTTTCCACAAACCCTTACTTGAACCCAATGCTTTCGAAAGATATGTTTTAAGTGTTTCGAAAGGGAAGTTCCTAATGCTTTCAAATTAAATGTTTTAAGTGTTCCGAAAGGTTTGTTTTATGTGTTTTAAATTGAAGGTTTCCAATGCTTTCGAAAGACAATTTTAAATGGTTTCGAAAGGGGATGCCTAAGGTTTTGTATAATGGTTTCGGAAGGGATGCTTTCAATTATTATGAAGGGGAATGTTTAAGGTTTTAAACAAGGGTTTCGAATGTATTAATTTGGCTTTAAGGCCTAAAGTTTTCTAAGTTAGAAAGGGGTTTTAACCTATTTTGATGGGATAGAAAATCCCCATGATTTAGATTCCATCAACATTGTTTCGTGTAAAGCATATATCACGACATAAGTATTTTGAGTAAAGCAAAAACATATTTTCCTTGTTTAGGTATGATTTAAAAAGGGTTAAATCATTCTGAAAGAAATGTTTTCAAGAAAAATTGGATAGGGTAGTTAACCCTAAGATTATGACTCAGGTATCAAAAGACCAGATGAGACTGGTATGAGGTCGCGCCCTATACTTTAGCTAATAGCCCCTAGCTAATATAAGTCCAAAATACTTGTGTGTAGGGCTTTGTCACAGATGAGACTAAAATAATGTTACATACAGAAGGGAATATACAGAGCGAAGATAGGTTATTGGTGAGCCCGCAAAACCATTTGGATCAGTTGACCCAAGAAGAAGATAGTTAAGGGCAGATAGCCCAGTATTGTGTCTAACAGTAGTTAGATTATTATTATTTCTGGTAGGCCCAAGTCAGCCAATGATTAATAGTTAGCCAGATAAAACTATAATGTTGACAGATAGTCCATTGATCTCTTGATTATTATGCATATATGTATTTGCTATTGTTGTTATAATCAATTTGATTGCAGGATTTTGATTTGCAAAAGATATGCCTTTAAAAGGGTATTAGTAAGGGGAAACCCGTTCCACTAAGCGGTGTGGTTTCACTTAATATCAGTAAATCGAGATGTAATAGTATTATTCACACCAGGCTTTATATCTGACTTGAAGTTTATGATTTCCCCTTAAACTCTCGGGTGCTTAAAATTAAATTTGAGTAGATTGAGGGTTAAGGATTTTTCAAGTTTAGTAGGTTGGACGAATAAGCTTCCGAAGACGTGCAGGAGGCAATGCTAGCTATGTAGGAGTTATTTCGTATTATTTTCGCTGTGATGTATTTATGAATGATATGTCTATCTAGTACTCTGATCATCCAAGGGGGTATCTTCATATGTCGCTCTTGGCATAATTTGTAATAATTATATTTGATCAAAACCTAGGAATTGTTTTGGGATTATGTAACTGAATATGAAATATGGATTTGAAATGTAATTAGAAAAGTTGTTTTAGAAATCTGTGTTGGTTTTATTTCATATTCACGTGCTTCCGATATTATAGGTACCATTAATATTACCGTATTTTGTCATAGGAAGTTAATACTATAGATGACTGCAGCATCTGTAGCGCTTAGCTTCGGGCCTCAAGATAAGGGAAATTACAACTATACTCGATGATATCTTTAGTATTGACGTATTTTGGATTTTGATGATGAATTATGGTATGGATGATTCACCCATTTTACATTGTATCTATGATTTTGGATTAGATTTACTTTTACATGGATGAGGATATTTTATATATGGCTTTGAGGTAGTTGGTGCTTTGTGATAATCTGGGGATTGCTTATGATATTGTAACTATATACCATGCATGCATCAATATGTATATAAATTGACATTAAGGTTTCTTACTACCAATATTGATCCCAAAGGCATGAGGGCATGTTGACAACAAGAGTACCTAATCAAATAATCTTGCAGCCAAAGAAGTTCATCAATGCGATATGGAATATTGAATGCCACCAGCACACATGACATCAATGTCGCACACTATTAATGTCGCTCTCCACCAATAAATCTGAATAAGTGATGTCGTATCCTGTATATCACCAGTGGACAACATCATATGTAGGCAATACTATATGTCACCAAGGCAGCAATTGATGTCTTGCACCATTGGCATCATATGTCATCAGGGCAATGGAATTGAATGACATCATACCATAAGCCATCAATGTTATAGCAGCATGATGTATCATCCATGTCACACCTCATTGATGTCGCATTCTACCAATGTCGCAATTTACCCATGAAGATAGAATGGATGTCGCATCTAGTTGATATTGCCTCAGGTTAATGTCACGTCTCTTCAATGCCACCTCCTTCTAATGTCGCACTTCAAGTAATGTCATTTCTCTCTGATGCCGCTCATCACCAATGCCATCTCTTATTAACGATGCCTCTTAATAATGTTTCCCCTTAGGCAATGCCGTATCTCATCAATACGCTTATTATCAATATCTCATATTATCAATGTTGCGCCTTAATGGTGCCATAGATCACCAATATACAAAGGGATGCCGTAGATTATCAAAACAAAGCATAACATTGGACACCATAGAGACGAACCTTGATGCCGAAGATCATCAAAATGAAATATAGCACCATGCGCTATCAAAATGGTTAATGCCAAAGGTCTAGCATGCCGCATGGATATGTGACAACCATGTCGCACCTCTCAACCCCTATAAATAAAGTCCGTTAACAAGAATACTTTTCAACACCCCAAAAACAAAGTTTAAAGTGTAAGTAATCCCTTTGAAACCACCTTTTGAACAATGAGGGATAGTTCAAATCTTTTGAATCTCTTAAGTCCACCTTTCGAAAAGGCTGTGGCAGTTGAAATTCCTCTTAACGACCTTTCAACATAGTCGAGACAATTGAATTCCTTTAATGACACCTTTCGAACTAATTGGATTAGCTCAGGATTCTATTGAAACCTCCTTTCGAAGTGGTTAATGTGACGTGGTTATGATCTAAAGATATTAGTTGTGTTAACAAAAAAACTTGTCAACACCTCAAAGTAGAGTTTGAAGTATAAGTGACTCCTTCAAAACCTCCTTTCGAATAGATAAAGGCAGCTAACTCCTTTCGAACATGTAAAGATAGTTGAAAACCCCTTTTTAGTACCTTTCGACACGGTTGAAAAGCCAAACCCCTCTTTTGAAATACTTTTCAAACTAGATTGATTAGTTTAGGACCCTGTCGAAACTTCCTTTCGAAGTGGTCAAAGTGGTTTGAGGTAAGGGCCAAATGATCTAAGGTTTTTAGTTGAGCTGAGAAATTTCGTCTCCCTCGAAAGGTAGCCTTTCGATTATGTTGATACAAGCAGATTATAATCGAAACCACATAAAAGCTTTGAACCAGTTAACATATCCAAGAATACCATGATTTGAACAATATATTCCTTTACTATTTAAAACTTAAGTACACAAAGTAGTCGAATCCCCAATCTAATTTGAGAATTAGGGTTTACAAAGTTCAAGAAAGTACAAGAATGATGTTCATGAATTCGGATCCCCCTACAAAAAATAAGACCCCTAGGGTCTTATTTATAGGCGCTGGTTGATCCCCTTTCGCGTCAGTCCTTTCGACTTAATCGAAGTCCTATCATCACTATTAGATTCAAGATGCCTTCCCAACTCCACTTTTGAGTGAAACTGGGTTGCTTTCGATTCCATCGAAAGGTATTGAAGCACTCTTTACCTAGATATTAATGCGATATGTGACTTGGCAAGGGCGTTGGCTTTCGACGCTGTCAAAACATGTACTTTATGGGCTTTGAATGAGTTGAAGCACTGTAGAAAGCTTAGCTGTAGAAGGTACCATTCGAAAGCATCCTCTTTGATTAGTGCAAAACCCCATCTTTTAGTGTTTGAGGAAGTTATATTGAACTCATGTAATTTTTCCTTTATAGATGTGGATTGTTTCAACCAATTTGAAAGGCTAATATATGCTTTCGAAAGGGTTGCTTTGGCCAAACATTCTTCCAGTGAAGGTAAATGAAGACGGAACCAATCATTTTGAATGGCTCAACACACATGTGGAAAACCTGATATCCATTGCCCTCGAAAGGTACCTTTAACATATTCGAAACTCCTTTATGCAAGCAAAAGCTATTGTTTCGAAAGGGGTTCATTGAAGCAAAAAGGGTAGCTCTGTCACCTTTCGACCTTTTCGAAAACTCATTGCTTATCCAACATTCTGCTGCCTTTGACTTTTTCGAAAGGCTTTATGATTGATGTTTCTCTTTGTAAATCCTTCCTTTATATTCTTCATAGTTTCGACAAAGTTAATATGATTTCTGATTATAACAACTATCATTCTTCATGGATCCTTCTTTTGTATTCTTTAAGGCTTCAATCAAGTTGGAGTGGTTTTTGATGATAACCTCGACCATGACGAAGGTGTCTCTTTAATGCTTAAGGGGCCCCTTTCTAACCTTGTCGAAAGCCTTGTTTAATACTTACAGAAACCATTCTAATACCTTCGGAACGTCACTAATGCTATTTCTCCTTCTTTTATACTTTCACTCTTAAGAAGATTTTATGGGTAACATTTAGCCCCCTTAGTATGAAAGAAGCTTTTGTTCTTTAGGACAAAATTCCATGAATTTCTTTCAAATCACTCAAACTTCAATGAAATTTCATTCTTTGTTTTCGTGCAAAAAAGATAATAATTTCTGTTAGAATCATAACCTTGTTATGAGACCTTGATGGGTAACTCTAAATTTTAAGACTAAAATTCAAGATACTATCTTGTAGTATCATTGGGAAGAGCATTCAAAAAAAGCACGACTAAACCCTTTTTTAGTATTAATAATAGAAATATGGGACAATATCACCTGGTTAGCAGACGTTGGTTTAAGTAAATAAACCTTTCAAGAAAGCTATCATACACTCCGAATCCTCTTTCCTTGGGTTAAGTTTTCTTTAGCCAGTGGGTACTAACTTCTTTCTTTAGGTGGCTTTACCCCGTCTCTTTACTATAATTTTATTTTCCTTGCTGCAATTGTATGTTAGTAACTTTCATTCATTCATTGATAAATTACTAGATAGTTTGGTACTGATGCTGCTTGATAATCTGAAGATTAGAAAGCTCCCTTTTCCTTTTACCCCATCCTCTAATGGAAGCCTGTTTGATATTGGGAAAATCTTGTTTAAAACTCAAACCTAGAAATTCAATAGGAAATCCACAGATCATCATGAAAATTCAATAAGGAAATCAAGAATTCATAAACCAGAGGTTCAATAAGAAATCACCATGAAAACCAAATAAGGAATCCAAAAATATGAAATCCGCAAATCATTATAAAATTCAATAAGGAAATTTAGAATTCGGGAATTCAATATGAAAAGAAACAAGGAAATTAAAATCTCATAAAGTCGGGAATTTAGTTAGAAATCTATCAAGATTTCATCTAGCAAATAGACTACTTCTAGTAATGGTAATCTAAGTACTCCTAAACAAAAGATTTTTAAGCCTATCTAGCTCTAATTCTAAAGTTCTACCTAAAATATTATACCAGATATTTATTTAAAACTCATGCCTTGAATAGCGATGGGATTCATGTTATTCAAAGGAGAGTATCCTATTAGTAGACGTGTAGTTCCTAAAGTACCTATAAGCTACTAGTATTATTGTTATATCGGAGTTGAGTAGTTCTGTAAAGCCATGCAATCATTCGAAATAATAGTTCTGTAATACTAGTCAGCCATTCGGAGTAGTAGTTCCGTAAGACCAATCAACCATTCAACAGATAGTTCTGTTTAGCTATTCAGCTTTTCAGCCGTTCAATAGTTCAGCAGGTAGTTCCGTTTGGTTGGCTAGCCGTTCAGCAGTGCAAGCTCCATTTGACTAGTCGGTCGTTCAGTTGTGCAAGTTCCATCCTACTGCTTGGGCGTTCAACAGTGCAATGGTCCAAATAACTTATTAATATATATAATATATAGACTCACTTATCCTAAAAGGTAACCTTATTTCTAAGGATTTAGAAGTAGTTTACTCAATCTGTTCTTCGAATGAAGTCACCTTTATCCCTGTAGTAAAAATTGATTATTCCTTTTGTACAGATCTTTGTTTTTCATTTCAAATGGCGGATCTCTTTATCCATTTACTTGTCTCTTGCTTCCTTTTAGGATGCAGACTTCTTAATTCTTTACTGTGGTAGCCACTTTTTTTTTGGCATAAGATGTATTGAAGATTGCTAGCTGATACTTTGTCCTTTTTGATTATGATCCTGGATATCTTATCCATTCCTGTTTATAGCGTAGGATATCTTTATCCCTTTCACTTTTTTATAAACCCCCTTTTTCGGGCTTCATCTTGATTTTAAATGGTGGTTAACTATATTCCTTTGATCTTTTATTCCCTTGGGTCTTGACTTTTATTTTTAGATGCGGACATCTTTGTCTGTTTAGTGCCCCCTCTGGGCTTCTCCTGATTCTAAGGGCAATAGTATATGTTAAATTGACCTTCCTCTAAAAGGTTGTTAGTGGGTGCTAGACCTGACCCTCCCTCTAAGAGGTGAATTAGACGTTAGAGGTTTTGACCCTCCCTTTAGGAGGTGCTACGGAATAACGTCGTAGGTTTTTGTCCCTCCCTCTAGGAGGTGCTATTAAATAACATCGTAGGCTTTTGTCCCTCTCTCTAGGAGGTGCTACGGAATAACATCGTAGGCTTTAAAAATTGTATATGAAAATCATTTTGGCCAATTAAAATGTTTGTAAAAACCCCTTTGAATATCAGTTTTCTTTTTTCCATCATAAAGTCTCTTTTTGAGAGAGAAAAAATTCTTGTAAATGAACCCTTCTAATATATTAAGGGATTACTTTCTGAAAAAGTGTTTGGATGCGTAGATCCTTTTGATAAAAGAATCTTTTCTTAATGTTGCCTTCTACAAGGGTTTTCAAACTGTTCTCATAGTAGAGACACAAATCTCAAACAGGAGACTTGGAGGTCATGATTCATGAATCAATAGTCTTTTAAACGAGAATAGGATTCTCTAATCTAAGTTTTTGTCAATGAACTTTTAATAGCTTTAAAACTTTTCCTGAAAAAGCATGAATAAGCTTCTCCTCGCCAATGGTTTTTAGAAAACTTTGAAATACTGGAATTGCTTAGTTAGAAATCCTTGGTGCGCATTTACTAATGCCAAATAATATTCTTTAAAGATTGTGTAGGTTTGTCTTTAAAATAAACGAAAACTTAATTTCCCTTATTTACAGGGTAATTAGAGATAATCCTTTTTGACTTTTGGAATTAGCTTTCCTGAAAACATATTTAGGAAAATTCTCCCCAAACGGTAGAATAACCAATCGAAAATGGAATCAATATATATAGTATATATGGTAATGCTTCCTCAGTTTTTACTCAGCAAAATGAGATGTCTTGTTCGCGAGTCTGAAAAGCCATGATGCATTGTCTAATAGACTTTCACAAATAAGTGCATGCTTTTCCTAACAATCCCTTCTTTTGGGTGATTTTTAGATATTTACCTTTCATGAGTTTACAATTGAAGCTTTGACGATAATCAAAGTTCCATGGGAGTAGTTCTTTACACCACATTAATTCAAGGATGAGTCATTTCGTTCTATAAATTTGTTGTGCTTCGAGAGTCTATTGAATGCCATGGACTAGTTTTGTTTTTACCTGTAATAACACTCAAATTTTGTATTAATACATGACCAATTTTTAGCACAAATCAAAGTACAAAACAAATTATAAAGTTATGAAAGAAGAAAATCCATAGTTGAACTAATGCCGTAAGACTTCATGGTTTGATAGGGGTCCAAACTTGAGGTTGCCAAGCTGCTTCCTTCTCGTACGAATAGTTGGGCTTTGAATACTCGAGCTATCCTCTTTAGAATGATATATCATCTAAACTTTCTTAATGAATTCCGTTAGGAATCCTGACTTAATCATGCCTTGAATTGTTTCTACTAAAATGCGGCATTTGTCGATTTCATGTCCATTTACTTTATGGTAATTGCAATAACTACCTCCTTCATTTGGTTCAGGAAAGTTCTGGAATCTTATATGGAATAGGAAAATTTTCATTGTCCTTCACCATGATGAATATGTGGAAGTGGGGTTTGTCTAAGACTACATAATTGGATTCGAAAATCTCTTTTCGACACCCCTTTTGGTTTTCATTTCTCCTTGGTCTCTTATCGAGATGTCTAAAGTCGGACTTTCCTTCTCTATGCTTTCGATGAGATTTCCTCATAGCATGATGCATTTCATCCATTTGAATATATTTTTTAGCTTAAAGATAAAAATGTTGTAGATCCTTACACCCATGATACGAAGTTCCTTCCGAAAAGGAGTTTGTTTGATTAGTCCTGACGAACTGCCATCAGTTTTTCTCCATCGGTCGCGTTTTTAGCCTTCAGTGCTTCCATGTTGAATCTTTTAATGTATTCGCCAAGCAAATCCTTTAGCCTTTGTTTGATGTCAACTAACATGTAAGAATCTATTATTAGGTCTTTACATATATGAAATTATGCTATGAATTCATAGGAGAATTGTTCTTGGGAATGGATAGTTCCTTTCGGATAGTGCCTATACCATTTGACAGCTACTACTTGGAAAGTGATGGTGAAAATTTTACAATGAACTGGCCCAGAAGCATTGTATAAGTCCATCCAGGTTTCAAAAGCTACAAGCTGATCGTCTGGATCAGTAGTTCCATCATATTTTAGTGGGGGAATTTGAATGTGAGGATGGATACTAACTACCATTATTTCTTCTGAAAAAGGAGCCTTTTGCGGGATAACATGTTTCTCCAGTTTAAGGAGTACATCTTTTACCGTATCCTTTGTGATTTGGTTGAGAATGTTGTTGCGGTGATCTCCATTGTCTGCCGAGGTTAAACTATTTAATTGCTCAAGGGCTCTCTTGGCTTAACTTTCTTGGTTTTCATATTGGTCTTTATTTGGTGATTTCTCTTCATCTTCTCCTTCCACAACCTTTAATGATCCTTGAGATGAAACCCCTTCAAAAAGTTCTTGCATAGCTATCATTTGTTATTGTAGATTCTGGACCTTAATCTCATTATTTTCCAATCTTATTAGGGTTAAAGGTTGTCAGATTTCCATATTCTCTATGTTAAAGTTCGGGACTATATTATTTTCCAAAGTTGATTGTGATGCAGCTTCTTCATTTGGGATGTCATTATTATTCCTTGCTCTTACCATTTTCTTCTTTTGAATGAAGAACTCTATGTAATTAATCTATGGTGAAAGTTATTTGCAATCAGAGGTTCGAGCCCTCCTTCTAGCGCCAAAAATGTTAACAAGAAAACTTGTCAACACCCAAAAGAAAAGTTTAAAGTGTAAGTAATCTCTTCGAAATCATCTTTCAAACAAATAGGGATAGTTAAAATCTTTTGACTCCCTTAAGTCCACCTTTCGAAAAGGCTGTGGCAGTTGAAATTCCTCTTAACGACCTTTCAACACAGTGGAGACACTTGAATTCCTTTAATGACACCTTTCGACCTAATTGGATTAGCTCGGGATTCTATTGAAACCTCCTTTCGAAGTAGTCAATGTGACTTGTGGTTATGATCTATGATCTAAAGATATTAGTTGTGTTAACAAGAAAACTTGTCAACACCTTAAAGTAGAGTTTGAAGTATAAGTGACCCCTTCAAAACCTCCTTTCGAACAGATGAGGGAAGCTAACTCCTTTTGAACAGGTAAAGATAGTTGAAAACCCCTTTTTAATACCTTTCGATATGGTCGAAAAGCTGAACCCCTCTTTAGAAATACCTTTCGAACTAGATCAATTAGTTTAGGATCCTGTCGAAACTTCCTTTCGAAGTGGTCAAGGTGGGTCGAGGTAAGGGCCAAACGACCTAAGGTTTTTAGTTAAGCTGAGAAATTTCGTCTCCCTCGAAAGGTAGCCTTTCGATTATGTTGATAAAAGTAGATTATAATCGAAACCACATAAAAGCTTTGAATCAGTTAACATATCCAAGAATACCATGAACTTGCTTTGAACAATATATTTCTTTACTATTTACAACTTAAAGTATACATAGTAGTCAAATCCATAATCTAATTCGAGAATTAGGGTTTATAAAGTTCAAGAAAGTACAAGAATGAAGTGAACGAATTTAGATCACCCCACCCCCCAAAACAAGACCCCTAGGGTCTTATTTATAGGCACCGGTTGATCCCCTTTTGCGTCAGTCCTTTTGACTTAGTCGAAAGGTGGATTTGAAGTCCTTTCGTCGCTGTTGGATTCAGGACGCCTTCCCAACTCCGCTTTTGAGTGAAGCTGGGGTGCTTTCGATTCCATTGAAAGGTATAGAAGCACTCTTCACCTACTCATTAATCTGCTATGTAAGTTGGAAAGGGTGTTGGCTTTCGACGCTGTCGAAACGTGTACTTCATGGGCTTCGAATGAGTTGAAACACTGTAGAAAGCTTATCTGCAGAAGATACCATTCGAAAGCATCCTCTTTGGTTAGTGTGGAACCCAATCTTTTAGTGTTTGAGGAAGTTATATTGAACTCATGTAATTTTTCCTTCAAAGGTGTGGATGGTTTTAACAAATTCAAAAGGCTAATATATGCTTTGAAAGGGTTGCTTTGGCCAAACGTTCTTCTGGTGAAGATAAATGAAGACGAAACCAATTGTTTCGAATGGCTTGGCACACATGCAGAAAACTTGTTATCCATTTCCCTTGAAAGGTACCTTTAACATATTCAAAACTCCTTTATGCAAGCGAAAGCTATTGTTTCGGAAGGGGTTCATTGAGGCGAAAAGGGTAGCACTGTCACCTTTCGACCTTTTCGAAAGCTCATTGCTTATCCAACATTCTGTTGAAGCATCCCTTCGACCTTTTTGAAAGGCTTTATGATTGTCGTTTCTCTTTGTAAATCCTTCCTTTATATTCTTCATTGTGACGACTCGGGTTTTGCCCGCTCGAAAATCAACATCCGTACTTCACATTGTACCAGAATGCCGCAGATTCGACCGTTCAAATCCGATTCGCCGGAGCTATAACAACATTAAGTAAATAACACAGCGGAAGAAAAGAATAATACATTGATATACAATATCTGATACAACAGAGTGATATAATGAATATCAATATACATCAGAGATATGATACAAGAAATAGCAGCGGAAAGAAAATAGATAACACCAGCAGCGGAACAATATCAATAGAAGTGATAACTCCAAAATGATCTTCAGACAAGAATGAATCCACAACTCCAAGATAAGCAACTCCGATGAATGAACTAGCTCCAGATAATCTAATAAACCTGAATATCTGAAAACCCCAACTCTAGACTGCTCGTGTGGAAAATTATGAGCACCCAGAGTTTAGGAAAGGAACAATAAACTCCGGATCAGTCATGGGACTGGTGTGAGCAACAAAAACAGTTTAACTTTAAACAACAGCAAAAGAATTTTAAACATTGAAATCCGCAATGCTTTTTAGAAAATGAAACTACCATAAGACCTCCCGCCACACACACAATGCAAACGCAGAATTGGAGGAGATTTCTTCTTATGATAGTCAAAGATGCTTACTACGCAAAATCATTGGATTATTATTATTAGTGCATAGTGTAGAAAACATTTCGAAAGTATAATATTAATCTTAGCCAACATACGACCAGTATCGTATGCCTACTATAGCTACTATGTTCAATAGCAGGTTACCGCCACATTCCATAGCAGGTTATGCAACTAAAACCGTACAAGGTTCGTATTGTTTCTTTGGATTTTCCAACAAATGGTCAGGCTAAGGAACTTCCTTCCGCCGCATGGGATCGCCTCTGGCGGGACGTCCCGAGAGACAAACTGCTCTCTGCCAAACAAGGCCGGGTTACCCCTGTAACAGGTAACTCACGAATATGTCATCACCCGGTCCTTTGGGACCTTTATCCGAGCTCGATATCCAACATCACACATCATAAAGAAAGTGTATCCACATGAGTAAGTATCTGGGCTCCATACCATGATACCACCCCTTTCCAGAAGGAAATGACATACCCTAAAGGGCGCGACCCTCATAACCTTGCCGCAACATTCCTGTTTCGACCATTTCCGGTTTGTGAGGCCCTGATGAAGTCTCGTCCACAAAGCTACGCTTTTTCAAAAAGCCACGCTTTGGGTCAACAGATGATCAACCTATGATCACAAAGATAAATGATCAAACAAATTATCATATCAAAAATGATCAAACACTGATCATCACACAGCAACACTCAGCATGTCACATTACCAAATTGGGATATATCGCTGATAACCTTCAACTACATAACCTCTGAGCTCGTACGTCTCAGAGAAGGGTGTTAAGCTAAGAGAATAAATTCTCCGCCACCAACAGAAATGTATTTGAAAGAAATCTGCTTTATATCTCAAAGTGTAATGTCAGACATACAATCCATACAAGTCTGTTCTGGGATCGAACAGAACCGAAGGCACTTCTCACGAAGCCCTTGCAAATCCGGATAATTTCCAATCACGTCCGGACTTCCCGTCACTAAGGGTGATGAAACCTCTATATCGGGGATCAACCGATGCAGAGTAACTCGACGGTAATCCTTCCGTTTTCAAAAATATCCGGTCTTCAACACCGGTCTTCAAATGCTATCCATATACGACGTATCACATATTCGGAATGGGTTATACGACCCAAAGGTCCTCTCCCGGCTAAACCGAATAGTGAGCGAAATATTTAAAAATCATATGGATACTGGGGTTTCAATTAAGTCACAACTTATTACCCAAAACTTTCTTTTCAAATGGTTTCAATCGATTACCATTTCAAATCTTTAAACAAAAAGATTCAATCTTTACGGTTTAAACAGTTTCCACACTTTAATCTTTTAAACAAAAGATTTAATTCACAGATTTTCCAAATTAATTTCCATTTCAATTTGATTAACTCGTTAAATCTTTAAATCAAGATTTAACTTATAGCTTTCAAAACAATCCCATTTCAAATGATTTAAACCAATCATTATTTTAAATCTGTTAAAGATAACAGATTCAAATCATAGCTTTTCAAAACAATTCATTCATAACTTGAAAAACCATTTTCAATTCAATATTGAAATTCCTTTAATTAAACTGGAATTTCATTTCTTATCTGAAAGCTTTTATCTTTTGAAAACAAATAGTTTCATTTCAGAAAATCTGATTTATTCATACTAGTTGAAATCCTTGGGTTAAATCCAAATTCTCAAAATTATACTTTTAAATGGTTTAAATTCAGATAAACACATTTATAACATTTTTAATCTCTAGTTTCAAATCATAGGATTCAATTTCAAACTTGAATTCAAATTTAAATCAAATTATTTAAATTTTCAAAACTCGATTAAGTTATTCAAAATAACTTTTATCTTTGAAATTCCATTTCAAAAGTTTTTCACTTTAAACCCGAATTTCTAATTTCAAAATCAATTGAAAATAAAATTTCAATTTCAAAAACATCAAATTTAAATTATCTGTGACTTAACCGATTTCCACGTGAAATCCATATTTGTGTGTGTAAAGGTGTAGTCAATGGTTTAACACACAATAGTGCAACTCAATGAATCATCACATATCAGAATACAGAAATATAATTCGATAAGCGGTATAAGAATAACGCTTATCGTTCATTCACAGATCATAGATATATAAAGGTCACAGATAAGTAAACTACAGATCACAACATAAATCAGGATGTATCACAAAGCATCATATATCAGGGATATCAACAATTCAATCATTCAACGAAATCCAAACATTCATAAGTAAGATCAATTTAATCAGCTGATAAATTTTTTTTTAAACCAGATTAATTACTTATGAATAAATTACTAATCCTGGTTAATTAATTATTAATTGCAAACCATTTCTATTAATTAACCTTAATTAATAAATCAATCCACCTTAAATCATTAAATAATTAACCTTTAATTAATCAAAATATTCAAAATTAATTACAATAGGTGATAAATCCTTAATTACTTTCGTTAAGTAATCATCCTTTAATGAATCTCATTAATCAATCATTAATCGCCTTTTAACAAATAAACCGGCTTAAACTTTGAAGTAGTTCGACAATTTAAATTTAAAACTTAGATTTAAACTTATTTCAAATTTCTATTTTACCATTTTAAACTTTCAGTTTAAATTCAAAACTCAACATACCTTTACACTTAAAAGTCGTTAAAACCAAATTTAAAGTTCAAAATTTAAATCATTTCAAATCTGAGGTTCAAACTTTATTCGGACCCAAACTAAATTTTCGATTTAAACTTACTTTACAATTTAAATCTTCTTCTTCAAAATTCAAACCATTTAACATTTTAGGTGGTTAAACAAATTTCAATTTTTAAAACTTTATTTTTCAAAGCTCAGATTCAAACTAGATTTGAATCAGAATTCTAACTTGGATTTAAACTTAATTAAATCCCAGCTTTTCACTTTAACAACCCAGATTTGAAATTTAAAATATTACAGGGTTCAAAACTGTAACATGGCAAACAACTCGAGCCAAACTACATTTTCCCTGAGCCAGTCACGAACTCGCACGCGTATGACTTTCCTCGAGATAATCACGAGGGAAACTCGAGCAGGTGTCGCGCCTTCCTTCTTCCCCGAAGACTCAATTTCTACCAGACATTAACGTGCACACGGTGCACTTGCACCAGCGATCCAACGCCCTCCGACCATCTTCGATCGTCTTCCCTCATCGGCGACTGAACCCCAACCCTATTCCGATCCTCAAAACGATGATGAAATCATCGTAGCAAAATCGAGTGTTCGAGCTCGAAAGTGGAACCGAAATGACATCCAAACCTTCCTCGCCATTGATGATCTCCACCACCAGAACCTTCGCTCCTCCGTCCACACCTTTGTCTACGACCCGAGTGCCCCTCCTCCAAGCCAGGCCACACTCGATGATCAACAAAGGCGAACGAGCCCGAAACCCAAACGCATATTTTTACTGTCCTTAAACCCTAAATCGAATTCGTTCCCTTAATTTATGAATTGGAAAATTCCTCTGAAAATTTTCTTGAGATCCATGATACTCATATTAGCTTCACACAAAACTTCACAAATAATTATTGGATCAATCATCTGTAATTTGTCAAAATGCAATTTTACTTCAAATTCGAACTGCTCTGAGGATTCTAAACAAAAAAACTTCATTTTAGTTTTAAAAATCATGATTTGCAGTATGGATTCAATCTATGAACTTGAATTAATATTTTACAATAATTGATTTTATCAACTCACTTGATTACCTGTATATCAATATTACAGTGGTATACTTTATAAGGATGGTTTAAATCAACCTTTTAAAAATCTTAATTTGAGTTTAACATCTTGTTTTGTTGAGGAAATCAAAGCTTAACAATGATTTAAATAAGAATAATTTGAGTTCTTGCACAAAATATGCAATCTGTATCAATTACAGAGAACACAGAGCATCCCACATATGTACATCAACTATGAACTGATATACTTTCATGCTAACATTTCAAAACATAACTATAAGGATTTAAAGGTGATGTTTTCTCCCAGTTATTTTTAAAAATGAAATTGTATGGTTATCATTATTTTCTTTTCAAAGTTCTTAGCCTAATATGAATCGGAGCAGAAGAATTTGAATGTTTCATGGGTTTAAACCTGTAAGTGTTTAAACAATAAGATATATGTCTGGAACCAGACATACACACACAACAATCCATACATATGTATATATACATGTAGATATATTTAACCACTAAGCAACATTTTCATAACAGATTCAAGTGTTAACCACAACATCAAGAGATAGGAGCGGGTTTCAGAGGTTTGCTCACCTTGATGGGAAGAAGACAGAGAATAGGACTGCAAAGCTTGGAACTTGAAAATTGTTGCAACTGTTTGATTTTGAAGACTTTAAATTGGTTTATCATTTCTAGGTTGAAGCTTGAAGTTGCTCACTGTATTTCAAGAAAAGAAGAACAGAGCTGCTTGCAGTAACAACTCCAGATTGAAACCTTCTAGTTTAAATCCTATGTTTTGTTGAATTTCAGTGTTGTTTTTGTTTTGTTTAAATTTGAACTGAGGCTTACTTTTGTTTCAGTTTGAATAACATCTTACTTGAAGAAACGAGCTAAGATAATGTATATAAGAAATGAGTTTACAGATAGTATTACATTGTACAGGTTGATATAATTTTATTTGTACAATGCCAGAGATATTTTTCTTCAATTGGAGGCTGAAGTGATAGGGTTGTGGCTTGCATTTATGAGTTTGTACAAATATTTCTATTTATTTCTACCTTGCTTTCGGCTGAGATGATATGTTATTGTATACCAAGATATTAGTATTTATTACTTGTACAAATTTGCATATCTATATACCTATGCTTTGTCTTCCTTTGCCTTTTTGTATTTTATTATTGTTCCTTCTTTAGCAAGTGTTTCATTCTTTGTTTATCTCGGCTGAAGATGTTATATGTACTTAGAGATGTTTTGTTTTTCAAGTCTGGTTTCATTCAATTACAAGTGTTTGTATTTTCTTCTTTGTTTATTTTATTACTTAAGAATATGAGTGAACTCCTATTTTATCCTATTTCCTTTGATTATATTTTGTATCTATTTTATTTGTATTATATCGTATTGATTTATCAAGATATATGTATTTATTTCACAATTTTAATTCAAATATTCAATAAATTATCAATTTAAATAAATTTAAATTTCGGGGTCGTTACAAACTTCCCCCCTTAAAAGAATTTCGTCCTCGAAATTACCAAGGAGACAAAAGATAGATGAAGAATATTTCATCAACTCAAACTGAATATCTATTCTGCATTTGGCTTACCAAATCAAAATATCATATATACAAGAACGAATCTGTTTAGCACTTCACAAGATACTCGGGTTATCCAGATCTACGAAATATGCAGTGGCATCGGTCAGTTCGAAGTGATAACTAACCATTCGTAGAATATACTGGGACCCAAAAGAATAGATAGATATATCGATACAATTTCAAAATTTTCAGTTTAGAAGCTAAAGTATACCTATCAACCATAGCAAACAAAGCAACCAATACATCCATACAAACAATTTTGGCTCAGTTGGAGTTTATGTCCCATTTTTATATATCGAATTTATTTCTGGATCTACCAGAAACTATCGAAGAATTGAGAAAAAGATGACGAACAAAAGAGATTGATACAGAAAAGATTACTTCCTCGTTGTTACAGGGTATTGACCATTTATAGTCGTATTCCCTCTGTCCCCTATCTCATCCTCTTCTTTCACTCATACTTACTATCAGTGGATAGCAAGAGAATTTACTGAGGCTTTCGAACGGATATCTGAGGAATACTCATTCTAGAGTTTACTTCACTCTATCTCTAATGAGCTACTTAACGTGTTATACTCCTGAGCTAAAGTTCAACCTTAGCTCTGATACCACATGTGACGACTCGGGTTTTGCCCGCTCGAAAATCAACATCCGTACTTCACATTGTACCAGAATGCCGCAGATTCGACCGTTCAAATCCGATTCGCCGGAGCTATAACAACATTAAGTAAATAACACAGCGGAAGAAAAGAATAATACATTGATATACAATATCTGATACAACAGAGTGATACAATGAATATCAATATACATCAGAGATATGATACAAGAAATAGCAGTGGAAAGAAAATAGATAACACCAGCAGCGGAACAATATCAATAGAAGTGATAACTCCAAAATGATCTTCAGACAAGAATGAATCCACAACTCCAAGATAAGCAACTCCGATGAATGAACTAGCTCCAGATAATCTAATAAACCTGAATATCTGAAAACCCCAACTCTAGACTGCTCGTGTGGAAAATTATGAGCACCCAGAGTTTAGGAAAGGAACAATAAACTCCGGATCAGTCATGGGACTGGTGTGAGCAACAAAAACAGTTTAACTTTAAACAACAGCAAAAGAATTTTAAACATTGAAATCCACAATGCTTTTTAGAAAATGAAACTACCATAAGACCTCCCGCCACACACACAATGCAAACGCAGAATTGGAGGAGATTTCTTCTTATGATAGTCAAAGATGCTTACTACGCAAAATCATTGGATTATTATTATTAGTGCATAGTGCAGAAAACATTTCGAAAGTATAATATTAATCTTAGCCAACATACGACCAGTATCGTATGCCTACTATAGCTACTATGTTCAATAGCAGGTTACCGCCACATTCCATAGCAGGTTATGCAACTAAAACCGTACAAGGTTCGTATTGTTTCTTTGGATTTTCCAACAAATGGTCAGGCTAAGGAACTTCCTTCCGCCGCATGGGATCGCCTCTGGCGGGACGTCCCGAGAGACAAACTGCTCTCTGCCAAACAAGGCCGGGTTACCCCTGTAACAGGTAACTCACGAATATGTCATCACCCGGTCCTTTGGGACCTTTATCCGAGCTCGGTATCCAACATCACACATCATAAAGAAAGTGTATCCACATGAGTAAGTATCTGGGCTCCATACCATGATACCACCCCTTTCCAGAAGGAAATGACATACCCTAAAGGGCGCGACCCTCATAACCTTGCCGCAACATTCCTGTTTCGACCATTTCCGGTTTGTGAGGCCCTGATGAAGTCTCGTCCACAAAGCTACGCTTTTTCAAAAAGCCACGCTTTGGGTCAACAGATGATCAACCTATGATCACAAAGATAAATGATCAAACAAATGATCATATCAAAAATGATCAAACACTGATCATCACACAGCAACACTCAGCATGTCACATTACCAAATTGGGATATATCGCTGATAACCTTCAACTACATAACCTCTGAGCTCGTACGTCTCAGAGAAGGGTGTTAAGCTAAGAGAATAAATTCTCCGCCACCAACAGAAATGTATTTGAAAGAAATCTGCTTTATATCTCAAAGTGTAATGTCAGACATACAATCCATACAAGTCTGTTCCGGGATCGAACAGAACCGAAGGCACTTCTCACGAAGCCCTTGCAAATCCGGATAATTTCCAATCACGTCCGGACTTCCCGTCACTAAGGGTGATGAAACCTCTATATCGGGGATCAACCGATGCAGAGTAACTCGACGGTAATCCTTCCGTTTTCAAAAATATCCGGTCTTCAACACCGGTCTTCAAATGCTATCCATATACGACGTATCACATATTCGGAATGGGTTATACGACCCAAAGGTCCTCTCCCGGCTAAACCGAATAGTGAGCGAAATATTTAAAAATCATATGGATACTGGGGTTTCAATTAAGTCACAACTTATTACCCAAAACTTTCTTTTCAAATGGTTTCAATCGATTACCATTTCAAATCTTTAAACAAAAAGATTCAATCTTTACGGTTTAAACAGTTTCCACACTTTAATCTTTTAAACAAAAGATTTAATTCACAGATTTTCCAGATTAATTTCCATTTCAATTTGATTAACTCGTTAAATCTTTAAATCAAGATTTAACTTATAGCTTTCAAAACAATCCCATTTCAAATGATTTAAACCAATCATTATTTTAAATCTGTTAAAGATAACAGATTCAAATCATAGCTTTTCAAAACAATTCATTCATAACTTGAAAAACCATTTTCAATTCAATATTGAAATTCCTTTAATTAAACTGGAATTTCATTTCTTATCTGAAAGCTTTTATCTTTTGAAAACAAATAGTTTCATTTCAGAAAATCTGATTTATTCATACTAGTTGAAATCCTTGGGTTAAATCCAAATTCTCAAAATTATACTTTTAAATGGTTTAAATTCAGATAAACACATTTATAACATTTTTAATCTCTAGTTTCAAATCATAGGATTCAATTTCAAACTTGAATTCAAATTTAAATCAAATTATTTAAATTTTCAAAACTCGATTAAGTTATTCAAAATAACTTTTATCTTTGAAATTCCATTTCAAAAGTTTTTCACTTTAAACCCGAATTTCTAATTTCAAAATCAATTGAAAATAAAATTTCAATTTCAAAAACATCAAATTTAAATTATCTGTGACTTAACCGATTTCCACGTGAAATCCATATTTGTGTGTGTAAAGGTGTAGTCCATGGTTTAACACACAATAGTGCAACTCAATGAATCATCACATATCAGAATACAGAAATATAATTCGATAAGCGGTATAAGAATAACGCTTATCGTTCATTCACAGATCATAGATATATAAAGGTCACAGATAAGTAAACTACAGATCACAACATAAATCAGGATGTATCACAAAGCATCATATATCAGGGATATCAACAATTCAATCATTCAACGAAATCCAAACATTCATAAGTAAGATCAATTTAATCAGCTGATATTTTTTTTTAAACCAGATTAATTACTTATGAATAAATTACTAATCCTGTTTAATTAATTATTAATTGCAAACCATTTCTATTAATTAACCTTAATTAATAAATCAATCCACCTTAAATCATTAAATAATTAACCTTTAATTAATCAAAATATTCAAAATTAATTACAATAGGTGATAAATCCTTAATTACTTTCGTTAAGTAATCATCCTTTAATGAATCTCATTAATCAATCATTAATCGCCTTTTAACAAATAAACCGGCTTAAACTTTGAAGTAGTTCGACAATTTAAATTTAAAACTTAGATTTAAACTTATTTCAAATTTCTATTTTACCATTTTAAACTTTCAGTTTAAATTCAAAACTCAACATACCTTTACACTTAAAAGTCGTTAAAACCAAATTTAAAGTTCAAAATTTAAATCATTTCAAATCTGAGGTTCAAACTTTATTCGGACCCAAACTAAATTTTCGATTTAAACTTACTTTACAATTTAAATCTTCTTCTTCTGTTTGCACAAAAAATGGACAAACACCTCAAAGTTGTATGATTTAGCAGATCTGATGTTATTCTTAGTGATTTGAGCGATTTATGCAAATATATAAAAAACAGGGGCTAAACTATAAAAAGACACGCCGATTTATAGTGGTTCAGCCAGAATGTGCCTACGTCCACTTTATATGTTATTTCTCTTCTCTTATTCTGATTACAAGTACAAAACTTTGATATCAGTAAAAGAAAGTTGTTTGAAAGTTCCTTCCGTGCTTGAGCTCTCAAACTTGTCCCCCATTGTTGTACCCCTGCCCCTCTATTTATAGAGTGAGGGTGGGAGCAGGGGTCTTGGATGTATATAGCTGCTGGTGGGCCTGGGCTGATGTGATCTGGCCTGGCACGTCTCGGTCCGGTGGTAGGAGGTGAGTTGGTTCGGCGAAGCATGGGAGGTGAGTTGGTTCGGCGAAGCATGGGAGGTGAGTTGGTTCGGCGAAGCATGGGAGGTGAGTTGGTTCGGCGAAGCATGGGAGGTGAGCTGGTTCGGCGAAGCATGGGAGGTGAGCTGGTTCGGCGAAGCATGGGAGGTGAGTTGGTTCGGCGAAGCATGGGAGGTGAGTTGGTTCGGCGAAGCATGGGAGGTGAGCTGGTTCGGCGAAGCATGGGAGGTGAGCTGGTTCGGCGAAGCATGGGAGGTGAGATGGTTCGGTAGATGCTTGGTCCGGTAGATGGTGGGAGGAGCTTGGTATCAAGTTGGTCCGGCATCATGTTGGTTCGGTCAGTGTTGAAGGATGCCGGATGAAGCCTAGCTCTTCTTGGTCTTGAGATCCCCTGGGTGAGAAATTTACCCAACATTTGCCCCCCAAAGTAGGGCATATGCCTGTATATGGCGTGCTTTGTTTTAAGTTACCCAATTTCCCCTGCGACTTCTAGTAATGAACCGGTTGGTCCGGAGGTCCACCTTCGCCTATAAGTACGGAGCTAGGGCCCTTGTTATTTCCTACCGAACGAAGGACTTGAGCCAAATCAGTTGCATAGCCGAATCAATCTACCGAGCTGCTTTAGCCTGCCGAATAAGGTACCTAACTTCCCCTCGCCGAATGAAACTCGTGTGTACCGAATGAGTATTCTTATTTGGATCATCGAATGAATTCTACACGAGGAATGCCGAATAAACCTTGGGACTCTGAATACCAAATGAATTTTAACCTTCACCTTACCGAATGAATTTTACACGGGGAATGCCGAATGAACCTTGAGACTCTAAATACCGAATGACAATAGGAATTTGAGCATTTTGAGTGAAATTCTAGACTGCACACACTCGCTTCTTCATATCTCTACATCCTTTTTAAAGATGTATTCTTTTTCGTTGCAGATAATGTCTCACAGAGTTGAAACCCGATCAGAAAAGAAGAAATCCCAGGACAGAGAAGATCCTTCCGAGGTGCCCCCAGCTCAGTTAGAACCGGGACGTCATGGGCCCACCCCGAGGTCACTAGTAGATAGGTACGGCCCTCAGGATTGATGCGGTTACTGCCCAGTTTACCAAGGAGGAGAAGGTGGCAGTGAAGGAGGGCATGCGGTTGCTTGCAGCTGAGGAGGCAGGTGTGCAAGTAGAGGATGATGACCGAGATGATCGAGGAGCAGATGCTGGTAAGTCTTCCTTTCTAGTCTTTCCGTTAACTTGGTTGCTTATCACTAATGAATTCTTTTTCTGACCGGACAGGTGGGCAATAGGGCAAGGACAAGACTCCGACGCAGCCGGCTCCCTGATTAGGCCTGGAAAACTCTTTTTGTGGACTTGACATGGTTGTATATGTTAGTCTTAAAACAGTAGAGTAACTTTTAGGTTGTAATTCTTGCTACTTGTAATAAATAGCTCTATTCTTGATGTGTAATTCTTTAACTTAAGCTGATTTTGTCGTCTTTTGAATGTTTTTGCTATTTTGACATGTTGCATAAGAAATATAGCTATGCATATTCTTGTAATTAGATTGTGTTTGATGTCAGGTTCTTGTTTAGAACATAATTTCATGACTTGTAGGGTTAGCGTGAGGTGTGAACAAATTATAGGTATATATGAAAGAAGGAAATACCGTCCTTTATATTTTGCTTGTAGATGGCAGCTTTGAATATCCTGCGTGACCGAGTAAGGGATGCGGTCTAGTGTCTTGCTGTGAGTATCTGCTTCTATTAGTGAGTGTCTCTTGTTTTGTGTCCTGCACTTCAGGGATTGTTACAGAGGATAGGAGAAAAGTTTCTTAAGTAAAATTGAAATATGTGAAATAGTAAAACTTCCAATCACGGAAGGCCTTCGATGTGCTTAAGTTCGTGGCAAACGGGTTTTGTAGTCACTTTCCCTAGCTGTGGGTCTTGGAGACATTTGTCACCCATCTTACGCCTCCGCAGGGAGTTAATTCTTTTTTACCACAGCCGCACTTAAGACACATCGGAGCCGAGATCGCGCACAGTAACTACCCGGGCCATTATGGCCCGTAATCGTGGGTATTATTCGATCTACTGTGGCCGGCTAGCGTGGGTGCCGATCGTCAACTGTGAACTGCCCCTGGCTGGCCACACCTTATGTTGGGGCTTATAGTCGGTTCACAGTTGCCGGCGAGCCTAACGCCGTAATGAGCTGCCTCGGCTATAGTCGGCCTTCTCGGTGGCTTATAATCGGCTCATTACAGTTGGCTTTAAGGGCCGTCGCGAGCAATGAGTTAACTCGCAGCAGAGGGATGCCGGAGCGAAAGTGTCTCATTGGCGAGGGCATAGATTCGCATAGTACCTGTTAGGTCTTGTCCAGGAGAAGTTGCGCTGTGGAGCGCCTTGAATGAAAATGCTATTTGCACAGGATTTTGTTCAACAGAAAAGGATACAGTTAACAAGCAGCCAAGATATGAAGGAACAAGTTAAAAAGAGACAAGTTTTTTAAAGTGGTTCGGCACGAAAATGCCTACGTCCACTGATTCTCTTTGTTAATTCACTTCATATGGGCAGTATGAGTTAAGAAAAGTATCGACGAAGGTGTTGGATGTTCCATGCCCTCTGGAACACCTCTCCGTCCACTGTTGACAAAATATAGGCTCCGTTGTGGAGATCTTTATGAATTACATATGATCCATCCCAGATTGGGTCTAGTGCTCCGGGACGAGGGAAGATTCGCTTGAGGACAAGATCCCCTTCTTGTAAGGTACGATGCTTGACTTTGGGGTTGTATTGCGTTGCCACTTTTTGCTTGTGAGCTGCTGCCCTGGGGGGCTGCATCATTTCTTCTTTCCTCAATTAGATCCAAAGACATGAGGAGGAACTCTTCGTTTTCTTCTGGGTTGTAGTGGATCCTACAGTGGGAAGGCACTATAGTTTCAACTGGAAGCATAGCATCCGATCCGTATGCCAAAGAGAAAAGGAGTATGCCCCGTTGATGTTCTGAAAGACGTGCGATTGGCCCATAGTGCCGTAGGAGGTTCATCCACCCATTCGCCTTTTGTCTTTTCGAGTTTCTTTTTTATTAGAGTTCTGAGAATTTTGTTGACGGCTTCGACTTTTCCGTTTGCCAGGGGATACGCTACGGATGAGAAGCTTTTGTGAATTCCGTGCTCTTGGCACCAGTTGGCGAATTCCTCCTGTCAAATTGAAGTCCATTGTCTGATATGATCTTGAATGGGACTTTGTACCTGCACAGAACATTTTTGATCAAGAAATTAATAAATTTTGCTGAAGATACTTTATTCAGGGGTTCTGCTTCCACCCATTTGGTGAAATAGTCGACTGTCACTATAGCATATTTGGCCCCGCCTCTGCCCATCGGTAGTTTGCCGATTAAGTCAATTCCCCATACTGCAAAGGGCCATGGGCTAGTCATTTGAGTAATCTCAGTTGTTGGTAGTCGCAGAATCTTAGCAAACTTCTGGCATCTGTCACATTTTCTGATGAAATCTAAGGCGTCCTTGCTTAAGGTGGTCCAGAAATATCCATATCGGAGTATCTTTTTTGCCAAAGTCTGTCCTCCGATGTGATCTCCGCAGCTCCCTTGATGAATGTTGGATAAGATTTCCTTGGCTTCCCTTCCAGCGACACACCTTAATAGGGGGTTAGAGAATCCGCGCCGATAGAGGGTGTCCTCCTATATTGTGTAACGGGAAGCTTTCCTCAAGATTTTCTTGACTTCATTACGCCCGTTGGGTAGTGAATTCTGCAATGAAATCAGCCATGGCTTGTCCCTTGATGGCGGTGTGAGGGTGATAGGTGATATCATACCGACTTAGTTCAATGCACCATTTAAGTAGTCGCCCAGAAGTGTCGGGACGATGGAGTACCTGCCTCAGTGGTTGATCGGTCAGAACTTTGATGGAATGGGACTGGAAGTAGTGACGCAGTTTTCGTGATGTGATTAGTAAACAGTATGCTAGCTTCTCAAGTTTATGATATCTGACTTTTGCCCCAGTAAACCTCTTGCTGACGAAGTAAACTGGCCGCTGTGTGCGGTTGTCTTCCCTTACCAAGGCAGCGCTTAGGGCGTGAGATGACACAGCAAGGTATAGGTATAATTCTTCGCCTTCGCTTGGAGTCGAGAGTACCGGTGGTTTCTGGAGGTGTTCGATTAAGTTAAGGAAAGCGGTTAAGCATTCGTCAGTCCATTCGAACTTTCCTTTGTCTTTCTTTAGAGCTTCGAAGAAGGGAATGTACTTGTCCATTGGAAATTTCATCTTTAAGCACTATGGAGCCAAGACAATTTGGAAGTCAGACAGGGCTGGCCTTCCCAAGAAAGCGTTGTAGTTTCTTCCTTCTGATGTGTTCTTCAATCAGGTCCCGGAGATGATGGCATTCATCGGTATCATGCCCATGAGATTCGTGGAAGCGGCAGAACTTTCCAGACCTCTGTGCGTTATCTGATTCCTTCTTGTACGGTGAGCGTTCGTATCTAACTTCGCCTTGGGTGGCAAGGAAGATGTTTTTCGACGGTTTCATTCAAAGGAGTGTAA